>OY754330.1:156858430-159358430 GCA_963573305.1 Pyrrhosoma nymphula | reverse complement strand
TAGTACCTGGTTACCGTGCGTTGCTCGATGTTTATTTGGTGTACTAAGAACTTGTATGCTCCTATGCTGCTACTTATTGTTAATTTTAATTATATTGGGCATTCACATAGTGCGATTAAAGGTTTGAATAAATCAATTTTATAAAGCATAACGGATATTATTTTAAATAAAGTAGTGATGATGCAATTAGGTAGTATAAAGCAAACTCAAAAACACCGATAGCACAAAAATATTCTTCTAACAAAATTCTTAAATCATCAATAAATTCAATATTTACATTGTTTTCATTATTTCCAATATTCATTGATAATTTATTGTTATTATTAGATGAAAAATTATTCAATATTTCTTTCCATACAAAGTTTCTCGTATGTCAAAATTATTGAGTCAGGACACTCTTGGGCAAAATGTTGCAAGGTTGATCCATCTTCAAAAGTTGTACGAGCTGCTTCCGCAAATTCGGGCCATTCAGGATTGCACGTCATTGTGATAAAGAAGTCTAATGATCCAAGTCCACGGACAAAGGCCATTGTTTCTTCAAAATGTTCAGTATAAAAATGTGTAGATTCAGGAAATGAAGAAGGCAAAATTATCCTTTCACCAACAAAGCATTTTTTTCAGCCATTTCATTCAAAAATTAAATCGCTCTTGTACAGTTTTCTGCAAGTATTATTTAATTTGCTTCAATCCATTGGATACTGTCATATTCCACTCTTATATAAGTATCAACCAGATATTGCTGAAAAAGCCGACCCCCGAAATGCAAAGCATTGTACTTCAAAAGGCGAAGATCAGGATTTCTTAGGTTGATATCTGAAGGAGAATATTTGGAAAGTTGAGGTCTAAATGCTTATTGTTACTGAGCTAGTTCAAATCTAGTCATATTTTGATGACTGGTATAAGGTGTTCTTAAAGGAATATTTATACAGAGAATCGAAAATTTCAAAATTTGGGTAAAATAGTGGATAAGTAAAGGGCCCAACACGACTGTCAATATTGTTCATGGTAACTAAAGATTTCCCAAGTTTATGAATAGTTTAGTCTTTATTTGGAAAGCTTTGAGGGTAATAATGGCTCAAACTTCATTCTGAAGGGGGATGTTAAACTTTCTGTGATCAACGGCATCAGGTAATGCAAAAAGCAGCTTAACATAAGGTGGCTATACACCTTCTGCAACAGCGCGTCTATTAGCTTCTTCTTCTACTTCCCGCATTATCATGAATCCAAGAGCAAACGGATGTTCAGATCTGTCTGATTATCCTGAGCATCAAGAGCATCCTGATTATCCAAATGTATATTTGTCCATATTGAAGCCGTTCAAATTTACCATCATCATTTTGAGTAGGGTGAGCTGCTACATTAAGTTTGTCATAACTTGACCGCTAGCAATATAACTTTAAACTCTGCGACCGTTGACTTCGATCGTCATCTACGCTAAATGAAGCCATTGCAAAACATAAATTCAAATTTCGAATATTTTCATAAAAGTTATCAGAAAGTGAATGAAGTCGATGAAACGATCGCGCCAACTCATTCGGAAATTCTGGATGTGGCAGATCTATCCTGCCATTCAAGCTGCAGTTCCCAAACGAATCTCAATGAATTCGATTTGACACACGTTCTTCAGGAAAATGCAATGCTCCATAATGATTACAAGCAACACTAAAAGGTTGCAAACTATGGTAAGAAATATCAGCCGTTGTAGCTGCCTTGTAGGAATTTATTCGGTTTAGCCGTAAATGCTTGTTGTCGTCTTGAATTTCTCCAGCGTTCTTCTTCCAATCGTTGATGGTGATCATCATCAAACTCTTCTGTACGCCTCTGAGCCGCTCGTTCACGCATGTCTTGAAGCCGCTAATTTTTTTGTGAGTCTGATTCTTCTGTTATTTGGTTATTTTGTCGTCACCATATCTTGTACAAACGTAGTTCCCTTTGTTCGTTTAAATCTCCATTTTTCTGGATTCGTGCAAGATCACGTAGTATCGTTTCTAAATGCTCTAGACGATCATCGGAAGACTCATATTCCTACCTCGTTCTTTTCTGATCGTTTCGCTCTTGAGAGTAAGAATCATTTAGTTTAGTCATAATTTCAATTAACCTATTTTTACATGTGGTTTTTGCTACCCGGCTTACTCTGTAGCAGCTATTGACCACACATGGAGAGGTTGGGTTGAAATATATTCCAGCTAAAATTACATCAAAGTACATCTGCAAAAGAGATTTATTTAAAGAGGCGTAGATGTCTCAGGCATTAATTTCCATTCCATGCCTATGCTGCGGTTTCCAAGTAAACAAAATATTCAGTTGTTGAAGTAGTGCAAAACTTTGAGATTTTCGAGCTAAAAACTAAAATTCCAGGAAAATGCGATGGGTATACGGAAATTGAATGCAACAATTAAAAATTGCTTTCTTTCATTTATCTAAAAGTAACATTTTAAATTTGTATCAGGAGCGTAAGCATTTAAACTAAGCAAACAAAGAAACCTCTGTATAACAAAAAAGGAGTAGCCTAGCCTTTTTACATGTTTAATATGCAAATTATTTTTGCCCAATTTCTTGTAAAAATACTTTTCCTAGAGTCAAGACCTAGGTAAATCGCTTTTTCGTACCCTATAATAGTACCTACATTTGTAACTTTCATCAAAATCGTCAGAGCCGTTCTCGAAATAAAATTTACATATATACGCACATAAATATATATATATACAATATTTTCTCGTTTAATAGTATAGGATTTACTTTGATATCTTTTCCTTCAATTTACTAATTGGAAAATAGGATGATAAAAAGCCATTTTTGGAATCTGCACGTAATGTATTTGGCATAATTATTATTTTTTCAGAATTTTTAAATGTTCGAGGAATGTTATCGGTAAACTCGTTTGGCCTGAAAATGTTAAATGTAGCTCAGTTTATTGAGAGCTAAGTGTTCTTGTATTTAAAGAGTGCAAATTGTGGTTTCTTCCGCCTTGTGGCCTAGAGTATGGTGGATTGGGTAAGTAGTGGGCTTCGAAATCAATTTTGAACCTCATTTGTTGCCTTGCTTAAAGACTTTGCCACACTGTGCTTCTGAAATCATAGCTTTTACACTTCATAGTTTGTCTTAAATTTTTTTCGTTTGCAGAAGATCCTAGCCTTGTCAGTGCCGCAAGATTTTTTTTTATTAATGTTACGTTCCGTGTATCCACATCCACCTAAACAAATGGTATCTTATTATTGCGGCCTTTTGAAGTGTTAATCGATCTTGTATTATTTCGTTTTAAAAGTAATTGCAGGCGAATACATCACTTGGTCGTTGGGCCTTGTAAAGTAACGTCACCCTGTGATAGTAATAATTTGATTCAACCAAGTGTAAATAATATTTAATTCATTTATTATTTGAATTACTAGTCGGTTGTTTTATTCAGATTGTGTGAACAGTATCAGCTCAGACTTTGAGAAGCGCTGAAATTAAAATTCAAGGTCACGACTGTGCCGCTGTCAGTGTGGCAAACCGTTTTTAGAGAAACTGGAAACATCCGGATTCACGTCACAAGACGTGCCTTCACCACTTCGTCAGCTTAGTATTTCATTCGTGCCCTATTTTATTTTGACGTTCGCTCTTCCTTCATTTAAGTAACTCCTGTCTAAGTAGGTTTCTTCTGTCAATGAACGATTATAGAAAAAGAGACTCATCTTGCTGTTCTTCTATATTTGTGCATGAAAAAGCCTGGTTTGTATCCCTTAAAGAACTTCAAATTTTAAACTGTACAAAATGACAAAAAGTTTCGTCTCCTAAGAGACCAATTGTGTCCCTCACAATCAGTGCTCAATTGTTGGGCTTCCGCGGCAGAGATGCTTGCATTTCCAAATTTCCATCGCGTTCGTTGTCTTCGTTGACAATAGTTTCGCCCATTACAAGAATGGTGGCGCGTCCGCAGTTAGAAGTGCCCCGACTGTATTTTGGCTGCGTTTTAAGTATCTTCCTCTCTCTCACTTTCCTGTGCTCTGATTGGCTCTTTTTTTAGTCATTCCTGTGTTCGTGGCCGTAACCGTCTCCTTTATTTTAATTCTTTTTTTAATGCAATTGCTACCTTGATGAATTCTCCAATCAGCCTCCGATAGTATCGATGTTCATAACCAATCACTTTGGCGTCGTAAAAATTAATAATCACGTCCAAGTTCACGTCAGGCATGTTCAGTAATCGCTTATAACAAAAATTCTAATTTTTGGGCACCCTATGTAGTTTCTGAAGACGTGCCGTCATGAACTCGCAATTGATTGTCATCTTAAGTACGAATTCCCGCAATAGAATGGGCATTAAGATGGACTCTTTCGAAGAGTCACCGAGGACTTCTGTCCCTGGTCATCGATAGTAGCTCAGATACATTAGTCACACTTTTGTACCTTGTACGTATGTTGAATCTGCTTCCCTAGAACACTCGAGAGCTCGTTGCACGTCCTAGCGATGCACGGATGGTGGCGTAGACTTTGGGATCCTCGGCAGTGTTGCGATCTGTATCATCGTGGGAGGTGATAAGGTGTCGCATTTCTTCCTCAGCGGTTCTTTTCAGGGACGCATTTCTCTTGTAAGTCGTTCTTCTGCATGGCTGTTACTTTTCTTCAGCTAAAGACTGGGCATCCGCGCGCGTTTGTAAGCGCGAGTGTCACCCTTACGTTCCCCCAACTTAAACTTCCCCAATACCTCCGCTATTCCTTCTAATCACCTGCCCTCTCTGCTCTAACCAGGGACATTTGTTTAGCCTTCACACTCCCTTTCTCTCCATCCTCCTCCATCCTCCTCCTCCTCTAAGTACACCCTGTCCCATCATCTTCTCGTGTTCCTCACCACCCACTCGTCCCTTATTAGCAAGGATACCACGGTAAACCTACGAAAGAAAGCGCAGACTTACCAGGCAGTTGCTCACTCGAGGAAAGTATGTTTTCAAATTAAAAAATCGGGAAAATTGAAAACTAGAAATATTATGAGGACCGCCCTCATACAACCACATCGATCAGACCGACATATCACCATGAGTAAAGAAAAAATACTCTTGTATTTCATGCAAAGCACATTGCGAGATTTCATCCTGCCCAGAGGGTCTCGCAGGGTTTGAATTCATAAAAGGGGATTAATACCAGGTCCGTGGAAAGCGGAAAACCTCATTTTCGTCCTAAAACCCTTTACGTATTTCGAGAAAAAATATTTCAGCGGCAGAAAGGTCTTCGCCCGAGGCGTTGCGAGTAAATTGCGCTCTGTGAGGCGTTGAGAGGCTCTTTGCCTGAAAGGGGAGCTCTGTGCATGGACTTTTTTAAATACCTAACATATATAACGGTTCTCGTCGTCCATTTCTCTCGGAGGTGAGCGGGGGTGGACAAATGAAGAGAAAAAAAAGATTGACCAACCTCGATGGTATTTAACATATACGATGGCTATTCGGGTCGCATATTTTAACATGGCATTACTTTTATTTTTTAAAAAGGCCCCAATCTATACTAGTAAATCGGAAAAACCTGCAAGGATGCATTCCTTCTTGTCATTGTCTTCTTTCTTAGCTTAGGCGAAGACAAAAAGACTGGTCAGGCCCGCGTTGTGCAATATTTACGAATTTGTAACGTAAATTTTTAATAATTATCTCATTGACAGAGGGGGTAAAGTGAGTCCCAACATAAAATTCGGGATGGTTTCGAACACTCTTCGTTAGTTACATGCCTGACGACGTATCACCTGAAATCTAGCAGAATTTCACGAATTTCTTTTTAAAAAATAAACGTTTTGATTGATTTCCATGACGCCATGTTGCCTATCAACGTGAAGAAAAATGAGTGTGTTTGGAATTCCAACCAAAACAAGACCTACGATGATGATTTAGCAATTCAAATTCAAATGAGCATCTTTGGATAAGTTAAGTATTTTATAGTATAAGTACCTGGCCCATATTTACGGTCAAAGGATTAAATTATAATGACTTGGAATCCATTACTAAGCGCATGAAAACTAAATCTGAACTAGTTTCGATGTCCTCGGTCATAATGAAGAGGTGAGGTCATTAACTGCGTGGAAAGGGGACTCAAATAAATTAACAACACGGTTTTTCAGGAATAATTTGGTTATCCTGTGGAGGTCAATGAGGATGAGGTCATGAGAATATTCATCCTTTAATCCTGAGACCCATTTTCTTTAGTAACGGAGGTATGGAAACCCAAATATTTCTTGAAATACAATTTGCAGTTTAATTAAACGTCGAAGAATAACGAGAAGAATTAGTTCCAATTGATGTCCCCAGGTGGCCTTGTCACGTAATTCTCGTCAATAAAAATCGTTCATGATTGTTTCAATGGTTTTATCTCACCCATCCTCTTACTTATTATCAAATCAACGAAGCGGATTCCTTTCATGTTTTCCTTGAAGATTCAATACAAATTCTATTGCTAGGCATTCACTCATCAACAAATCTGTCCTATGCGAACATAAAAATATTTCGCAGATACTTCTAGCATGCAACCTTAAACCGTTAAGTCATGTAAATAAAAGTTTCATGCTTTTGCTTGATGTTTGCAAGGAGTATATGTTCAAGCAGAACTTCTTCTGTTGCCCTAGTCAATCAATCATTTATTATTAGATAGGTGCAGTCCGCTGGCTCTCAAAGTCCCAAACACCCATTGTTAACGAATCACGATCGCAACACAAACTAGAGGGTTGAATCACTGACTGACCTATGGTAAAGGTGAAATTGAACTAAATTCCCCCGTCATTCTTTTACTTTCTTGGTTCATTTTCCCCTTGATCGCTGTTTACGTGGCTGGTAACCATGGTAACATCCCCACTGCGGTGGCCATCAATGGCGTACCCACAGCGACCCACCGCAGATTGGGTTTCGGAAAAGGGTGTGGGATTGGAGTCATCAATCATGAAGAGTTCTTACATGCATCCCACCAGCTTTACCTTCAATAATTCAGGTAAAAGAAATTTCTTATTGGTGAACTGCCGGAAGGAAGGTCAATTTAAAAACGAAAGCATAAGGGATGCATAGTCAAATAAAATAATCGCGCATCTTTAACCATCGAAATACTTTTCAAATCGGATTTGTAGCGGGAGTTTAAACGCAAATAATAATCCGCTAATTACGTTAGTTAGCGTTATTTGTTAAACTCAGCTCAAATGGCAACGGCAGTGAATTTTCCAAGGGGACATTGTACCTGATGATGACACTTAGACATCACAATGCATAGTGCAATGAAATATTCCATGGACAGAGCCAAGTTTAAATTTCTACAAACCAATTTGAACCTTGACATAATTGGTTGAAATCAGTTAAATTGGTTAATGGAATTGGTCATAAATGGTAAAAATTAGTGGACAGAAAACATAGCCATAGCAAAAATAGTACTCAAATACTGAAAATTATGCTTTGAGTTGTATTTAACAAATTCGTTAAAGCGTTACACGTTTATTCCATAATGTTTTAATTCTCTTAGGCCCAGTTTTATACACTCTGGTTCAACATTTTCTCGGCATGAAAACAGATTTGGATGGGCTCTCTCATCGATGCGGTCCTCGGAACTGGCAGGCAGTCTGCAGCTATATATTCAAGTCCAAAACTCCCTTTTGTCATTGAGTCAGTGAAAATGCTACGCCATCCAACGATCAAAGATAACCAGTCGTTAAATAACAGGGCCTTTGGCTCGATTTTATAATGTCTGGATAAGCCTAACCGTGAGATGACGTTATGTTCAGTATAATTTTCAGTGGAATATAAGTTCAGATTTTTTAAACTAGATAAGACTATCAGTTAATACTCTACATTAACGTTATGAATTGTAAGAGCGTATTCACACCGTCTTGTATGCATATAAATGCATTTACCTAAAGCAACGTGGGTAAATCAATTCCGCTCCTCGACGGTATTCTTCCAATGGAACAAAAGCTCGTCCGACTTGATCGACGTCCTTGTACTTTAACCTTTATCTTACGAGGTTTTTCGCCGGCAGTATATCTAGACTACCGAGGTTTTTTAAACTCGCTCACTCAGTGATTCAACCCGGAGGTTGGTTTGGATAGTTGATGATAGAGCTCACCCCGGACTAAGCCACAGGCGTGTGAATTTCGCACATTCAGGGTAGAGGGGGCCAGTTACTTTCCCTGGGCCACCTCGCACTCCCGAGGATTTTTTTTGCTCGGGGGCGTCCAAAGGCTTCACCCAGATTTGAACCTTTGAATTTCATTTTTTAAACTATCTGCCACTAAAACTTGGTGTTTTAGAAAAAAATGATTACAAGAAAATTATTTGTTGTATCACAATAAAATAAAAAGTGCTTTATAGAGTTTTTACAGGGCTTTCATGTGACTTGATTTTATAGGTATAGTAAATATAACAATATTTTAAATCAAAGTTTAATTATGGTTTATGTAATAAAATTTGAATTATTTTCGAGGGTAAAGGATTATTTTGCCAAAGAACGAGTGATTCCTCTACAAAAATGGTGTAACACAACGCCATTAGTTCAATTTAAAGTTTTCAACTGATGGAATGGTAAATAACCATAAAGAAATGGAAAATATCCAAAGTATGACAACTGCCTTTTTCCGAGAGTCGCCGTTTTTCTCTTCCAAACACTCTGAAAGACAAATTTTTCACCATAATACTTTTTATGTCTTTTGCATAATAAAGTACTTTTTTTTTATTTGATAAATTAATTTTCTGTCTGCTGTTTTTGTTTTATTCATTCCTTTTAGACAATATTTTACCGGATATTCGATTCGATACCGGATTCGAAAAGTTAAGACCGCCTTGGTGATAAAATAGTTTTTGATGAGATCTTACAAGTTTACTTTTACTCGTAAAAGCAGGATTTTAATTGTTATGGAGATTTCGTCGACATATATCCTGGGGGAGTTAGTTCTTTACTCCCTGCCTGTTCAATTTTTTAACTGTGGTTTGGTGAAAGATTTGACAGCAATCCCGATCGTAGTGCTCCAAGTCTTCCAAGTGGAGAAAATGATAAAGATTGAGGAAGAAAGTTTGGACAGGTTGGCGGTAATTTATGTGCGTTTCAGTATCAACACGTTATCGCGAAAACTTTGCGTGAAAATATGAAAGGGTGGAATTCTGTGGCAGACCAGCGATTACGTCCTTATGTTTCCTTTTTTCGCACTCAATGTCTGTTGGCAAGTAATACAAGGAAATATTAAATCGAAAATAAGGAAAATGTCGCCTTATTTCTGAATTTTAGAATAAATATTGATTTAAAAGGACCAATTACAAGCTTAATAAAGCTACACTCGCATTGGGAAAGCAATGGAGACAAATTCTCAACTTGTACATCAAATAATAGTTTTGTTAGGTCTATCAATCTTTTAGGTCAGCATTTGCTTGCATTCTAAAATTGTTATTGAAAATAATAACCATTTCATTGACCTTTAAAAAATCAGCCCGTTCATAATTAATTTTGCGTGAACGTCGTCCGCGTCTTAAGGAATAGAGTTCTTTTAATATTTTGTATCATTATGGTTCTATTTAACTTTTAAAATAATTGAAAATATATGTTGCAAACTTAATCACTCAGTATCCAATTGTATCGCAATAGTCCGAAATGGTATAAGGCCAATGGGACTACAAAAAAGTAACTCGTATTTATAACGAAGGAATTTTTGAAGATGTGATCTATAGTTTCACTAGCTTTCAGAGAAAGAATACATTGATTTAAAGTGTAGTTTTGCAGTCATTCTCGGAAGTATAAACATTTCGCCGAGGAGTTCTGGTAAACTTTGAACGAAGGTGGCGAAATCAAGGAAATACTAGGTACCCTATTTAATCGTGACATTCGCTAAAGTATTTGTCGGAATTTTGATTCCTAATGCTGTTGGCCTTACAGCATAATTATCTCATGGTAAAAGTACAGCCTTTACACGTGTATTTTATGTTTCGATCAGTTTTCTTCCTTCTCTTTATTTGGCGCTTTTAAACAGATAGATATTTTTACCACCTACTTCTGAACTCTCCACCTGGTACATGTTATATCGTTTTATCACCCTAGCCCCATAGAAAAGTGTTCTTCTCGACAACTTGAAGAATATCAGAAGCCAATCAAAATTCATGCCGTTGGCAGTGAACGGTCGTAGTCCTCCGTCGAAGCCAATTACGTGAAAGATGAGAGTTGCCTATTTATTAATCGCCGTTAGACGGCGATTCGATATATCGAATTCAGCTTCTCAAGCAAAAAGTGCTCAGGACCAATGTTTAAAATAAGATATTATTTATTACATATTATTCGTTGTTTGTCACTTTTCTGGATAGCAAAAGTATTCAACGTTTATATTTTAAAATAGCTCAAGTATAATACTGTAACAGTAGAAAAGAATATTCATATTTTCAATGGCTACTTTCCAATGCTTTAATTTTCGGGAGGGTATAAAGTTTCTTTTTAATTTTTCCGTCATTTTAGAAAGTCCTACTAAAAATAAATGGCATAAAAAAGGTATTATACAAGCGCGTAGATGTCACCACGTCACAATGATTGTGAACAACGCTATGCCTTCATGTAAGCATATTTTTGCTCCGACAATAGAGGTTTTAAGTCAACTTTATTGTGTACAAACCCTAACCTCGAGCGTATCCTTTTTCTTTAAGTCGAACGACGATGAATGTAGTACACACGTAGGTACGAACAAGGAACTAATCTGTGATCGCGCGAGCTTCTTTCCTCTCCTTTTCGGCTTCATTTGGTCCGAACGAGTGTCTTGTGAGTGAAGGGCGGCAGCAGTGGTTCCTTGCCTGGGTGGAGGAGGTCAGATAAGCGGAAAATGAATAGGGCACAAGGAGAGGGGGGAGGTCATCTCCTCTTCGCCTTCGGAAATAGCCGCTTCGGGCGCGAGCCTGCGCGGGTCTGCGTCCTTTGACGATCTCTCCGCGTCGCCCAGGGCCCCCGGGGGGTGGGGGAGGGGGGCGAGGAGTGGGGGAGGAAAATGCGCCAACCCTTCCCTCCCTCTCTCCCGCCTTCCAGAGTCCTCTACATTCATTTGTCAACACTCACCAGTTGATAAGTGGCGCTGAGGTTACGATGTAGAGGGCTCTGCCTCCCTTCTATTTATTTAAAGTTCTTAATTTTCATTAAAGCTCTTCTATATTTACATCTGTTTGTAGATGTTAAAAATAAAGGTCAGGATTCCAAGCCCAGACATTTTTCCCCCTTCTGCCCGCTCCGTATATAACTCCTGCGCAGGCTCTCTCCTTTCCCGCATTTCCTCCTCCAGTCAACAGATGGCTCTGGCGGGGAAGTGATGGCTTAGGGGAGGGGACTACCGCAACGCACACTTGTTGATGCGAATCGTATATACGATCAGTATATATGCACTCCTACGGTCTCACTCGCATATATGTACCGCTGTGGTGTTTGTGCAAATGAATATAATATATATCCATATATACATTTATTTTTTCATTTATATATATATATTATATATATATATATATATATATATATATATATATATATATACATTTTTAAATGTACATATATATTTTTAAATGTATATATACATATAAACTAGCTGTACCCGGCTTGCGTTGCAATGCCTCTTTTTCTTTCTAAGTTGACACATATACAAAACAGACACATTTACATGTTCAAAATAAATTAAAGAAAATTATTTTTTGAGTATTAAAATAGTGTTGTAAATTTTAATCGAGTGTTTTGGAAATATATAATATTTTTGGTCTTACCGCCCTCTGCAAAAACAAATACATTTTTCGGCTGTCCCACTCATGAGCACGCAACATATAATTGATCGTGTGTAAAGTATGGATTTTCCAGATTTAATCCACATACTTGAAGCGAATGACCTTGTGCCTTGTTCATTGTCATTGAAAATGCAAGGCGAACGGGGAACTGTAATCGTTTGAAATCAAATGGCATGTCGGTGGGAATGATGGGATTACGTGGAATATGCACATCTTCTCCTTTTGACTTGCCATTCAGAATTGTCGCTACGATGACGTTTGGTATCAGTGGTTTGACAGTGAGCCTGGTTCCATTGCACAGTCATAGTGCATAAATATTACGCAAAAGAATTATTGTTGCACCGAGTTTGAGTGACAATTTGTGCGGTGGTACACCAAAAAGATCCTACGATTATAAAATCTCAATTGGGTAATTAGAAATCTCGTCCGCATTCATGACGCTGTCAATCAATTTGTAAGGGGACAGACTTGCCCGAAACTTTTTCGTGGATGGCGTAGTTGATTGGATTGACGTCGGTGTTTTTTTCTGCCAAAATAGCACGTTCGCAAAGCCATTGGTGATGTTTGTAATTGGTACCAATTTGTCGAAAAACGTTCTGAATTAATTGATCAATCGATGGAACAATGACACAAAAGTTCTATAGAATTGAAATATATTTTGTGTCGGCATCAACTGATACTTTTCCATTACCAATGTCCAATAGTTGTTTTGAAAATATTGGTGACACATTGCTCTGAAGATTTACGCGCATATTGGTCGTTAACGTGAGTTTCTGCATATGTCTCCAAAGATGCGACGCTTTGAGGCAAGCGTTGAATTTGGTATTACTGGTCTGTCCCACTCGTGAACATGCAACATATAATTGACCACGTGAAAAGAATGGATTTTCCAGATTTAATCCACACACTTGAAGCGATTGACCTTGTGCCTTGTTGATGGTCATTGAGAAGGCAAGGCGAACGGGGAACTCGAGTCGTTTGGCTACTACTATCAAATTAGTCACTGAATCTGGCCTTTAGATGCTGCAAGAGTGAATAGCCATTCACTCTTGCAGCTATGAAATTGCTATTAAATAGATATTCACGCCTGGTTGCCAAGTATATTTCTATTGTTGTAAAGAAAGAAAAAATTGATGATTTTCGAGATAAAAACGCAAAACTTGGACAAAAACGAACCTTATAATAAAATTGAATGAAAGAATTAAATACTGCATTCTTTTATGCGTTCTATGATACAAAATTCCATCCAATATCTTGAGTGCAAGTAATTTAAAAAAGCAATTTTAGAAAAACCTTCAAGCCTTTCCATACAAAATGTATGAGAAAATGAATTTTCTTCATCATTTTTTTTCGTAAATTTTTCCAATGTTGTAATAGTTATTCTGCTATTCGGGAAGGAGACAACAAATCAAAGATCATAAAAATCGGTCCAGCCGTTCTTGAGTTATAAATGGTGTAACTAACCCGACTTTGTTTCATATATAGAAATATATAAATATGTGCCCGTGCAGGTTGGCGAGCTGAGGGATCAACAGGAGGGATATATATATACATATTAAGTGGGGGTTGCCGGGGGGGGGGGGGAGGGGGGAGGGAGGGGCGATGGCTATAGTTCATCCTCCCCTCCCTCCTGTATCACTCCCTCTCCTCTCAACGTTTCTCTCTTTCCTCGCTCTTTTTCTTTTCAGGGATTCGGAGCACGCTCAGTGATAAGGGGGTTAGGGTGAGGGGGTCGGAGGGAAGAAGGACGGAGATCCTTGCGCACAGATGCGCGGCGGCTCGGCAGCAGTTGCGCGAGATGGATTTCTTTTTTTTTCCTCCAAGTGAGGGGACAGGGGAATGGGGTCTGCAACAGACTTTCGGTTCCAAGGATAAAAAAAATAAAGGAGTTTGAATGAGAAATGAGGAGAAAGCAAAAAAAACGAAACCCTTCACTGTTGCGTGTAGGCGATCCTTTTCGTCGTCATTATTCTTTTTCGTCGTCACCATGGTAATTAGCAAGCAGCCCAACCAATCAACAAGTCACTGACGGCGGGTGAGCAAGAATGAAATAAGGCGTGGCCTGCCAGATATACATATATTGGTTCGACGGGAAGTAGGATACTGTGAACTTAGTGGGCGTTTTTCAAAAGAGGGGTCAGTCATGTACTCCCCAACTGCATCATGCATGTGCAGCATAGACGATAGCGTATGCAGAACAAGGAAGGTTGAAAACAGTGGAAATGTTGTGCTATCGAAAGTGAATAAAGAACAAATGGAAGGAGAGAATCGCTAACGAAGTAGTTCGACGAAGAGTTGGAGATGAAAGATGTAGTATGATGCAAACACTGAGAAAAATAAGAAGAGGTTAACTTATCGGACACACTTTGCGGCACGAGATTGTCTTGGAAAGCAATGACCGAAGATTCAATGAATAGGGAGACTGATTGAGGAACACTTAAGGACGGAGTGTTAAGAAGCAAATTACGAGTGACGTCAAAGTGAAGACTAGACGTAATATGTCGGAATTAAACGCTTTGCTGATGATATGAGAGTGGATGGAGTGTTGTGATGACTGAAACTGAAGCCGATGGTGCTTGTGATGATCATGAGAACTTGGGCTGAATATTTACATGGAAGAAACATACGCGAAATGTTCGTGTTCAAAGTAAATAAACACGTAAAAAATGAAATTTGTGTTTGACTCAGAGTCTGTAATAATTTGAGATGAGCGAATCATTCGAATCCACATTTCAATCGATCCGAATCTGGCCATGTTTGATTCGATTCGTTTAACCATTCGGTTCCATCCCCGTTAGATTGCCTCCGCCTATTAATATCTCCCCGCCTAACTTCCACTCTTCCTCCATCCGACGCACAGTGGAGGCAAATCTCGAAAAGCTGGTCAAAATATGAAAACGTCATTTGATCAGGTTGAAACTTGCTACACTAAGGTTTTTGAGGCTGCTGATTACGAATTTGACATAAAAAAAAACAAAATTTTGGGTTCAAAATGGCGGATGCAATATGGCGGCCCAAGGAAGAAGGGAGTTATTTGAAAAAAAGAACGAAAATATGTACCTTTTATCTTGGGCTTGCCATGGCCTTTGAGAATGATTCATATCCCCTATTACGTAAATAAGAATTTTCAATATTCAGTCGCGACGCTCCTTCCTTTCTCTTCCAATTATTTTCTATCCCTCTCTAGATAACACGTTTCTAGCCCCCCCGCCATCACTTCTACCTTCATCCCCTCTCTTCAAGGTCCTGCTTTCGGGACTTCGCACCGCACAGCGCTATAAATCTTTCGCCACTTTTTGTCCCAGCTTCCTTGCTCAGTCCCTTTCCCTCTCATCTCATTATAGAAGTTCAAGGGAAGAAGATTGAAACTTGGCGATCCTTTCCTCTGCTAGAGCTAGAGGGGGGTCGTCTGTCTGTCTGTCACCCGCGGGTCCATTCCATTGTCGCACTCGTTAATTACGACCGAGGATTCATTTACGAGGAGTGCGCTGCAGTACGTGTATTATTCATCGTAGGTCTCCCGTCGGTGCAGTATCAAACATTCATGACTTCATTCACGCCTACTGGTGGTTCTTCGTCATTTTGTTGGCTAAGCGAAGATTTATGACGCGGCTAATGGACCAAATGGGATACCGTCGCCAGTCTTAAACCCCGGAGATTGGTTTGTTGCAGCTCTCCCTAGACTCTATTGTCTTTTGCGCTAACCGCTTTATTCCATCACAATCCTTCGCTTTGGCATCTTCCATAATTTGCTTCGTGCATTCAATCCTTGGTCCAACTCGTTAGTTCTTACCATTATTTGCTCCTTCCACCATAGTTTTCAGTAAGATATGGAAGTCTCCAAATGCATCCAATAAGTTTATCTAGTCTATTTCGCAGTGTTTTCTTCAGGCATGTTTCCATCCACCACTTTGCACGATTTCTTCATCGGTGACACTCTCCGTTCATTTCAATCGATCATTCTTTTACAACGCAACTTGTTTCAGTTTATGTTGTTCAAGTCTCATGGTAACCTCATGGTATTACTGCATTCTTCCACGTACCACTACGCTGGTTTTCCTTACATTAATATTCCAGTTGTATTTCTTCATCGTTGTTTTTTTTTCGGATTCATTTCAGCATTCACACAACATCTCCGTTCTTTTCAATCAGAATTGCTATGTAGAAGTAAGCGAATCAAACTGATTTTTCCCCGTGTACACGTATTTCTGTATTTACTCTTCTTTTTTTTCATCTGTTGCCCTGACAGTGTACAAATTTAAGTTACAAATCACATTATTGCCACACTTCCTTCCTCACATTTGACTTCTCTTAACTGCAGCTGTGTTGTTTAATTGCTACCGACTGTGATTTTTGTCATTACTTCACGCAGGAATCAAGGAACGCACCACAATTACTGCAGTACTCAAAGAGGGGATTACGTACATAAATTGTATAAAATGTGCGATGCGATGGATTGCCGAGATTGGAATCATGTGCGCGTCTCTCCAAGAAAAAATAAAGGGATACTAAGAAGAGTTTCAAAGTAGCCCGTCTTTCAGTCTCGGATGATCAAAAGTTATACTTAGTATTGTTGCAACGAATTACCTCTGGGAAAATCTGAGAGCAGGTTGTGCGTTTTAAAATAGCACTCTTTTACAATTCTGAGAATTCTGTAGCAATCATTTCAGAAATCGCTCCTTCTTGCGCGCAAACATAGCCTTCGTTTTTTCTCCGATGATATTGTGGAGGAATTGAAATCCTTGTGCAGTGCCTAGAGCTGAGACCTGGAGGCACACACATGCTCCAATAATAATAGCTATTCGCTTTGAGCATGGCGATGTGGAAATGCAATCCAAGAGGCTCAGGCAAGTTTAATTGATTGAGGGTACTGTGCCCTGAATCGAAAGCCGCTCGGATGAAGGCCCTGCAACCGCGAGGGGCTTTCCAATGCAGCGATTGATCTAGGGACGGAAATATGTAGATCATATCTACGTCAGGATATTTGGAGAAATAGACCGTTTGATTTATTGCACTGATTGTATAAAAATATCTTTATAAGACATTTCAAGCCTAAATTTTTATCAATCTCACGTGTCGTCTAAAATCCATTATACACGGTGATAGAAATTAAACTCAAAGCAGCAGTGGCGTGCATTGGGGATAAGCCAGGTAAACTGGACTTACCCACACTGCGTTGTAAAAAAATGTACATATCCTCTTCACTTACGTCATTTTTCGACAAGAGCGAATGGAGGTGTTTTTTGCGGTATTCAATAGATGGCAGTGCATCGCATCATTCATTGCCGGAAGCCTAGGAGGCCATGGGTAAGCTCTACGATCTGAGATCCCCGTCGCACACTCCGTACGACAAGGTTTTTTTGAGGATTTCTACGCGAGCCCCGCCAGCTACGTCATAACACGTAGGTACCATGGAAAACGTGAAACGGTAGGCCACGACAATATGCGCTTATGAATCAAGATGTAGCCGCCAAGTAACCACGAGTCATTTCTTCTTTGAGCAAAATACAGATATCTATAGTTTACCTGGCAAATTTAGTTCCCAAACGATATTTCATTCATCAAAGAACTTCGTAAGAAAATATTGCCCTAACAATGTTTGATTCAGATTTTCACATCGTAAAATGTCAATCGATGGCGTTTATTGTTTTAAAAAAGGCCAAGTGAATGGGATAAAGATATTAATAATGACATACAATTGAGTTTTATGGTAAAAGAATTTGAATAGCATGCGGCTTACGAATTTAAATATATTTTTGCCTTTGTTTCAGGGATGAATTACAATTAATTCCTTTAATAGTTTGCGCTGCTCCTAATTTTGATCAATTTCTATTACAACGCCATCGTCAATGGTGAGAATTCCATTAATTAAAGATATTCTTAAGAGACATCCGTTGAGTAACATGTAAGTTTTCTGAAAACCTATAAGTAACGAGATATTTCGATGTTCCTCGACGATATCTTCACATTTTAGGAAGTCATATTTAAGTATCCAGCTGATAAATAAATGTAAAGTGCTTAAGAAACGGTAGGTACTTCGTGCATTATACCGTCGAAGCACAATTCATTCGATGAAAGAGATTCATGTATAATTTTGGTGTCCATATAAGGCGTATGTATTGCATTTGATACATCCAAAGACAGTGCATAACTTTTTATTAATCCTTTTGCAATCATCTCTTAGTGCACTAGAGTCCAATTTCTTTAATACCATCAATATCTTGATGGAGCACTTTTTACAGTTTTCTTATTAATTGATTGCCAGATGCCGGGCTTTTGGTCCTGAGTTAAAGGAGGGAGGAGACAAGTCGCGAATTTGGTTTTTAATGTTCATTAGGGGTTGCGACTCTGACTCGTCCCTCTATACTCCATAATTCAAAACATTGTCGTAATGTAGAGCCAAAGGTTTAATGGATGTCATGGGTAAATTTCTTCCGACCACAATCTTTTCTACGAGAGAATTCAAAGTGCTAATAATGTGTACGATGCATAGGCGAACGCTCAAGTTAATTAGGAAACTGATTTGTTAGCGATATAAATCTGATCAGTATGCTATAAAGGATAATTCTACTAAAATAATGGAAAGAGCGATTCCTACAAAGAAAACTTCCTTGTGCCAGTGTTTTCAATTAATAAAATAGGGTAGACAACGGCCACATCAAGCTGTTGACAGTAAAAAAATCATAGTTTTCCATTCAAAGTTTGTTATTAGTCATCTCAAGCCCTTTTCTGCCATTACTAGAAATTAAAATTTTTAATGATGCAATAAAAACAGACATCTCCAGACTAAGTATAATATATTATTATTTGATATGTTATAACATTTCCGGTTATAACATTCCCAGTTTCCGGTTGGACTGCGCACTGTTCTCCTGACTGCTCTTGGTCTGCGCCTAGCGACCAGGGGAGCGTGCGAGGTCCCGATTTGTGCAGGGACGAGTGTTGCATGCCTAGTGTGGGATCACCCCGTGCCACACACCTAATGGAAGGCGAACGGGGAACTGTAGTCGTTTGGCTACAGCTATCAAATTAGTCACTGAACATGGCCTTTAAATGCAGCAGGCGTGAATAACCATTCAGGAAATCGCTATTAAATGGATATTCACGCCTGGTTGCCAAGGAAATCTTGAATTGTTGAAAAGGAAGAAAAAATTGATGAATTTCGAGATAAAAACGCAATACATGGAAAACAACGAAGCGTATAAGAAAATTGATTGAAATAATTAAAAACAGTATTCTTTTATGCGTTCTATGATACAAATTTCCATCCAATATCTTGAGTGCAAGTAATTTAAAAAAGCAATTAAAGAAAAACCTGCACCGAATTCTATGCTTTTCTTATGGGAGTAAATGTTAACAATATTGGGGTAAAATCAACCCCGAAAATTGCCATTTTTATAATTCAGAAACCTTTATGGGCACGCGCACAACAACTCACCAAAGTTTCATCGGAATCGAATGAATGGTATTGGAGTGCATGAAACACGAACAAAACAAACATTCTTTTTTATGTATCTAAGAAGATAAGAGACTTGAGGAGCCGACGCGACGGGGCTTGAAAAAAATTCCAAGCGTGAAATCCTGACAAGACGTGTTAATCCAATGAAAAAGATCTGTTCACCGAAGGACTTAGGAGTGGCTGGTTTTTTTTTCGACCTGAGAAAACTTGAGAGTTATGAAGGCCAATTGGACATCGGTGCTGATACCCTTAGTCTTAATCCCGTTACCTTGACGCTATCTAGCTGTAGAGACGAGGAGAAACATTATGGCATTTTTTTTTGCGAAAAAGAGAGTTAAGGTCGGCTAATCTAGACATTTTATGTGGTTCTTCAAGGTTTTTCCGGCACTTATTGATATTATCTGACCGTAAAATGCGTTTACATCTTAGTAAATCGTTTTTACGGATTTTTTTCCTCTTTTACCATTCTTATCTTCTCAGTAAGACCACATTTTATCTGTAGATGGACATGCTCCTTCTTTGACACGTCGGTGTAAAAAATGTCGCAGTAGTAAATCTGAGTTTAAAGGAGAGTTCAGACTTTTTAAAATGGGGAATTGTAATCCACAAAATGTTGACGAAATTTTATGGCTTTTCAAATCAGGAAAGTTGTCCAATCAGGGTGATCAAAGCATCCTCATGCCAGTTAAATTAAGTACCACTTGTAGGAGCCACTCCAGTTTAATTTAGAGGTTGACTATCACATTATATATTCCACTCCACCGACCCGCTGTCCACCTTGTCAGCTGTAGTGGGAAATTTAATGTTAAAAGATAAAAAGATTAGTGATCATACCACGTTTTTATTGCCTGGCTTCAACTTTGCATCCAAACAAGAAAAAATACGAACGTTGGTCCTCTTTGAAGGCTGTAAATGATATAAGAGAGTTGATCGACGATTCTAGCTACGCTATAACAGTAAGTCTAGGTTTACTCCCAGCTCTCATTTTTGTATCGATATTAAAAAGCAATGGGAAGTATGGAATCTTTTTGGCAACTACATGTATAGCCTATTATTATCCCTATTATTCAATAGTCATGATAACGACCATATTCGTTCGGTAGAGTCCCGTTAATTTGAACTAATCGGGACCGATTCCTATTCAAATTTATTCACGAATTAACAGAAATTCTTAGGTAAAGCGCCAGGAATCTGATTTAACTGGAACTCTTTAAGATTTTCGAGAGGTCCAAGCGGTAGCTAGCCTACGGCTATGTTTACGAGCGTGTTAATAACGAATGTGGTCGGCGAAGGGTTTAGTCAGCAACCTGCCTCCGTTGTTAACTCCTCTGGCCTGGTCGAAGGCGGTTGATGACTTTTATTAGATTTTGGCTTAAATTTTGTTCAAGTTTACCAGATTTTCTGATTACCGGGACTATTCTGTATATTATTATAGAATGTATGCAGTAGTAAAAAGCATTAACTAAATATTGTAATATTAATAATCCAAAAGTTTTTTATGACTGAATTTCTCTGAAATTAACTAAATATGCCTTAACATTTAGCTTATTTGCCTTTAACTTATTTGTTTCGCGAAATACGCTGAAAGCGCCTTAGCAACCGAAAATGTTAGGCGAGTGTATAAACATGTATTACGTTGGGAAATAAGTTTATTACTTTAATAATTGAGAAATTGTTATTCAAAAAACACACCATTGCATTTCTGACGTGATCATAATGAACATTAATTGTACTTTTAGGGATTTGATGACAATTGTCGTATTTCATAGTAGTGAATCAGTCATGTGATCGCTAGAAGTGGATCCGCGGCATTCAAAATGGAATATTTTTATCGCATGGGGGACCTTCATCTCACCTTAATCCACCATTAATATTCTCACTTAATTAACATTTTTAATCGCCTCCATCATCTATCTTTTTCCCAACTTGCCTTTTTTTCTCTTACTTAACTTGGCTCAACCAATCACGCTCTGCCGAGCCGCTGTACCCTTTCTGACCCGTTTGTTTTAAACTCCCTGCTTCAAACCACGTTAATTTGTGTATTTCCCTTCCTTCCTAGCTCTTGAAACCTTTGAGAAATTCTGAATTCGAAGCATTTTGCAGAGAAGGGTGTTGATGTGCCTTCGGGCGCTCATCCCTGCTTCGCGCTCCTATGCAGCCAGGTAAAAAAAGTGAAACGAAAAAGAATATTCCGATGGCAAATATATTTCATCCTCTATGTGTAAGTATTAATGTATGTGCACTAGTGTTTGACTTAGCTCGTTGGCTCCCGAGAGAAAATCATGTGACATCGCCATTTTCGAGTTGAATGCATCCTTTGTAGTCTAATGGAAAAGTAATCCTTTCAAGTTACCGCTGCAGAGGGGGAAGTTATTTCTTTTTTGTGTCTTCTCCGTACTGCCAGCCGCTGTACCCTGAGAAAGCGAAAGGAATCGCAGAATCCATCGCTATAACATAAAAACCCTTTTTCAAGTGGATATTCACTTTTTTATGGCGTAACCATTATATAAATAATTATGTGCTATGGTGTAACCTCTTATTCTGAATCATTCATCGAGCATAACGCTATAAATATGATACCCTTTCACATCATTATGCGCGAAAATGGTACTCTACGGGATAGATATCAAGATTTTATCTCGTGAGCAGTTTCTTTGGAGCGTTATGGAACTTCACAGAATGCTGAGCACTAGCATGGTAAAAAGTATCTATTAAAAAAGTCATTGGGATTAATATAATCAGTAGTGAGAATCAAGGAGGAACACTTCTCCTTGGTTAATAAGCTGATATTCTACGCCGATATTTCCGGTATCCCACCAGTAAAATGTTTCACAATTATTTATTTTTATAAAAGCTTTCCGTTTTTACAAAGAAGGTACAACAATCCACACAGCTAAGGAATGCCCTGAAAGTATTGTGAGAGTGTTGTTCTCAAGGAGATATGAGGGTGTTCCAGGAATATTCATATTATTCTCAGGATCTTCGATAGAATATTCCTGGGTCATCCTTTACGTCCAGCCGGCAGGACATGCTGTGAAAATTCTTGAAAAATATTCCCAGAATATTTCCTAGGATTTCGTTTCATCTGCTTTTCTTCTGAGCAGAAGAACCTCCTTGAAACAGAAATAAGCCTGGTAGAAATTAGTTAAAAGGAAATCGATGAATGAGGGATGCTTAGAGATTTGTTTTCAATCAAAAATCAATTGAGCAAGTGTCTTTTCTTCAGTTTCTGGGCGTATGTTTGAGTTCAAATTTTTCTTGGACCCAACATACTGATCTACTAGGTCATAAACTAAGTTCCACATGTTACTTACTGAGACAACTTAGTGGCACAGTAAGAAAGGACACACTCCTTAGTCTGTACTATGGGGAATTTTATTCCCATATCCCAAACAGCATCATTTCTTGGGGTTCCTCTCATCTTAAATCATTGCGCATTTTCAGACTTCAAAAAAGGCTGTCGGAATCATAGCCCAAAAACCCTACAGACCCTTATTCAAGGAGCTGAGCCTTCTACCACTTCCTTGCATTTACATAATGATCGCAGTGTTCAACATCAAATCGAATATTGGCAGCTTCCTCCTTAATAGTGACCATCACTCCCGCCACACAAGATGCAAACACGATATACACTACACAAATATAAGAAAAAACCTAAACGAATTTGGTACCAGGGAAATGGGGATGCGACTGTACAAAAAACTTCTTCCTAAAATAAAAAATATTAAAAATTATAATGCCTTTAAAATACAAATGAAAAGGTTACTTCTTTAAGGGTCTTATTATTCTTTGGAGGAATACTTATGTTTGTAAAGGAAGAACTTGATGAAGTATTTTCAATGTATTTTTTGTGTATTTTTGTATATTGGATGTTAACTATTTGTGATTATATGTTTTGACTGAAATTAACTGTTTTTTATATATATTGTTAATGTAACTTCATTGACGTGTCTTATATCATCGGACAAATGTACCTTGGTCTTTGGGCAAATAGAAACCATTATTATTATTATTGAATGGCAGCTTCATGGTGACTTTTTGTACGATATGTGCACCTTGTACTTGGAGCTATTTTAATTCTTGTAGAGATAGATATTGTGTATGTTAAATTCTGTATCATAATCAAACATTTGTTTTTAACTTGGGCTTGAGCTCACTCAAATTTTGTCTGAAATGTTGTTAACAATCAGCAAGAACATTACTCCCCCATACGTTATCACTAATTTTTAGTATTTTTTTTACCAAAATTAGGATTTCTTGGGCATCCTGTCCAAGGTTTCGCGTGGGAGTGTCCAGGAGAAACTGCAATGGGTGTTTGGACTCTATGACCAGAATGGCGATGGCCTCATCACTCAAAATGAAATGCTGGACGTTGTTTCCTCGATTTATGAGATGCTCGGCCGATCCACTGATCCCGTTGTCGAAGAAGGCTCTGCGAGGGAGCACGTGGAGAAAATCTTTCATGTGAGTTGATGTCGCTAATTACCTTACGTCTCTCACCGTAATATGACTGAAAAAATCTAACCATTTAAATCATTTTGAATTAAGTCATTGAATATACGATGCATGTACTTTCATTCTCTCTTTTTTTTGGTCAAATATCTCGCCATTGCTGATATGGAAAGTCGTTTTTTTTTTATTCCCTCGTCTCCTTTCTTCTGTATCCATCCAATGAAATGAACGTTAAAAACTATGTTAAAAGTAAACAAAAGGATTTTACAAAGTATGAAAGGTATAAAAAATTATCGTGATTGAACAAAACTCACCACACGAAATGTAAGCAAAGAACGCAACTACGCGCAATGAAAGAAAATGTAATCAATGCGAACAATGATAGGTTCCTAATAAAAAAGCTGTACTTACTAAATTATATAGCTGACTAATTCACCCTTTTTCCGATAAGATTTAACTAATGAAAAACAAAATAAATTAACTAGGTACCCTGAGAACGAAACTACTACATTACTCTACTGCCTATACAGCTATTTACATGAGTATCAGCCTAAATCAACAGGCTAACAAATAATATTACCCTTATATTAGCTGTAACGAGGAGGTAACTCGCAATTAATCATTTAACACCTTCGATAATCATCCCACCAAAAAATCTGAAGAAAAAATGGCGATGCGCGGAGCTTAAACTCAACGTTAAACCATTCATCTACATCTACATACTACCCCGCAAGCCGCCTCAATAGGCGTGTAGCGGGGGGTGTTAGGACACCAGCCGTTTACATATAAAAAGGAAACGCTCTAATGAAATTACGCCTTGCAGTTATTAAAGTCCCTTATTGTTCGGGGGAAAAACGAATCCCCATACCTATCCGTTCGGCAAAATATCTCTCTTAATTTATCGTTTCTGTCGGACCTGGAAATATAGTGGGGTTCTAATATGATGTTCTCCGTGTCGCTCTGAAAGATATCTATTCTCAATTGCTCAAGTAATCTAAGCCTAGCGCGCAGCCTCCGAGTCTCAAGCGGCTCCCAGCCTAATTCGTTTAACATCTGTGTAACGCTGTCTGTACGCCCGTAGCAGTTTTTGACGAATCACGCAGCTTTCCTTTGTATTTTATTAAGTTCCCGAATTAAGTCTTTCTGCACCGGATCCCATATGCTTGCTGCATATTTAAGGTGTGGCCGGACGAGTGCGAAATAGCACCTCTCTTTTACTTTTTCATCTGAAAATCTTCCCACAATACGCTTGACGAATCCTAGCTTCTTCAGAGCTCTGCCACAAATATTTCTTATATGTGTTCCCCACGATAGGTTCGAGGTAATCGTAACTCCCAGATACTTAACTTCATCTGTCGCCTTTATCTTAACGCCATCCACAGGCTATACACGGGGATAGTTGGACGACATTCGCAAGAAATGTACCGCCGTGCAGTTGCTCAGATTAAGTTCGAGTCCCCACTCTTGGCTCCACACATGAACGTTGTTTAAATCCGATGATAGAATTTCAAAATCAGAGTGATCACTAATTTCGCGATATATGACAGCGTCGTCAGCAAATAAACGTATTTTACGGCTAGTTCGAGAGCATAGGTCATTTATGTATATAATGAACAAAAGGGGGCCGATTCTGCTTCCTTGTGGAACACCTGATGTCACTTTAACTACATCAGAGCTAATTCCGTCAAGAACTACTTTTTGCTTACGATCACTCAGAAAGTCGCGTATCCAGTTTACTACTACTTCGTTCAGCCCGCATGACTGTAATTTGTATAAAAGTTTGTTGTGAGGTACCGTGTCGAAAGCTTTCTTAAAATCTAGGAATAATGCGTCCACTTGTGTTTTCGATTCACCAGATTTGAGAACGTCATGATGAAAGAACGCGAGCTGTGTTTCACATGATCTACATTTCCGAAAGCCGTGCTGACAGCCATTAACCCTCGCCACCTGTTACTAAAAAAAATTACATCCTACCTACTTGGGGTCTTTTTTGACCCCATCGTGAATATTATTTTTTTTAAGAAATAATAATTTTCCAATGAATTATATTCATGCGTTTTTTAATGAAATACATTTCACATAAATTAACAGAAAAATACCACAGCATAATATAAATTGCTTAATTTACAAAACAATTATTACAATTTATCAGATGGCCTTCGAGAATAAAAATATGTGTGAGATTAGAGAGTAATATTTTTAGAGAATTGAATAATGAGGAATACATTTACCCAACTATGTATTTAAGTACGTAATGTAATTATCTTAATTCAATATAACATAATATATTTAAACATTTGCAACATAATTCCAAAACTTTTTTCAGAGGAACACAAATATTGCAATTCACCAACACAAATTTTAAAAGAATAGACTGCTGGGAATAATTATTTCCAAACTAATCGCAGTAAAAATAGAATCTTTTACAAAATTCATGACTCAAAAGAATTGTGCTAAATTTTAATCTGAAACTTCATCTCCATTGAACTGAAAAAAGGAAAGTGGAATTAATATTGGCTTCAAAACTCCATATTACCTAGTAAATACATGAATCAGAACAATCTCCCGTAAAGGACTTAAACGTAGTACTAAAGTAGTAATATTAACGTTAAGAAAGTAGTACTTACAGGTTCACTAATAATTCCAGTGCCGGAGATACTCTTCAGCAAGGATATATATGACCTCTGCAGCCGTCGGAGGAGTGACCAAAAGTGACAATTCTCACTATATAAGCCGAGCTTGTATCAGAGGCCGAATACTACAGAGTCAAAATACGAGTGGAGAAAACACTCGACTGTATTGCTGATTACAAAGAAAACACACTGTTGATGACGAATCAGCTCTGCGTAGATAACAGTTAGATTAGAAGTTGCAGAGCAATGAAGGCTTATACAATCGTCGGAGGAGCGACCACAAGTTACTAACTTTCTCTGTATCAGCTGAGCTCAATTTCAGTGGAAGAATATTACGAAGTCAATATTCGCGTGGAGAAAACACTGACGGTTGCTGATTACAAAGAAAACACACTATTGACGATGAACCAGCTATAGCATATATGCGCAGATAATAGTTGGATTAGAAGCTGTAGATCAAGTTCAAAACACGGTATGCTAGCAATCACTTTGTAGAATTCAGCTGCTTTTATGCAATGGTTTGATGTGAATGTGATCGATTGCTAATGCGTTAGTCTCCAAGTTCACCCATTTTGAAACAGCTGATATGTAATAAATTTTTCATTTGATAAGCTAAGCCTCTATTTGTTTCACAAAGTTAAATATATTTTTTTTACGACGGTGTATATTACCGGAATATGCAACTCGGTACCGAATACGAGGGAAACACTTCCAGAGAATCCATATCTTTACGAAATTCTTCTCTTCTAATAATTTTGAAATTCAGTATATTACTCAGTTTATGATAAAATATGCTAATATTTTTCCTTACATGACGAAGTCATGACAAAAGCTATTTTTTATTCAATAATTTCTAAAAGATGATGAAAATTCATCTTCCAGTATTGAAGTACGTTCGGGGAGATTTTAGTTCCACATACCCTACCTGGGGTCAAAACTGACCCCAAGTAAGAAATTATTTTTTTTAAGGTTGACTGAGGCTAATGTTTTAAAAATGAAACATGGAGGCGATGAAGAAGGGTTTCATCGGAGAATTCCTAAAATGTGATGCATATAACTGTAAATATTAATAAGGTATTCAACTTTTTCTATGAGCTGGGGTCAAAAAAGACCCCAGGTAGGTAGGGAGGGTTAAGGAAGTTACGACTGTCCAGGAACGTCATGATATTGCTAACGACGATATGTTCGAGTATCTTGCCTATAATAATCGACGTTAATGAAATTGGTCGATAGTTCCCTGGGTCATGTCTGTTTCCCTTTTTGAATATCGGTGTAACGTTTGCAATTTTCCAGTCTATTGGTATCTTTCCTTCAGACAATGACTTCTTGAATATTATGTCTAAGAACGGTGCGATCTGTGGCGCTAATTCCTTGAGGACACGCGCAGGTATTCCCTCCGGACCCGGAGATTTACTATATTTTATCGAATGTAGGTTTTTAGTTATCCCATCTCATTGAATAGTGAATTCTTTCATCGGTTCCTCAGTGAATGAAATGTCATAATTACATGCAGTGTCGTCTGTAGTGTATACACTTTCGAAGTAGTGAGAATTTAACGTGTTAGCTTTGTCAATATTATCGGTGACAAGTTTGCCATCTTTATCAAATAACGAATCTACGGTTGAAGATTTTCCCTGAAGCTGTCTCGCATATGACCAAAAATATTTCGGATTTTCTTCGAGTAATTCACCAAGCACTTTTTTCTTGAAATTTCGCAATGCGATACGCATTGATTTCTTGGTTTTTGAGCGTTGCGCAGGGTAACTTTCTTTTACTTCAAGTTCCTTCCTTCGACCATTAATGTATGGTCGAAGGTTCCTTCGATTTGCCACCTAACGTGATGGACTTTTTGAATAAGTTGTACAGTTTTCTCTGTCTCTTAAGGTCCCTCCTAACATCGTTGTTATACCAGCGAGGTTCTTTACTATCACATTTCAATTTTTGCGGAATATATTCGTTGATTCCCTGGCGTGGAATTTCTAAGAAATATTTCCATGATGCATCAGTGCTTTTATCCTCTGTTTTAGCTACGAAGTTAGTGTACGAATCATTTACCATCTCGCCAAATTTTATTAAGTTGCATTTGTCAAATAAATAAATACTGCGTTTCGGTTTTACTTCTGACTCTACTTCAATTTTTAAGGTTGCAAAAATTACTCTGTGATCACTTATGCCATCAATAATATCGAGTTGTTTTATCAACTTAGGATGACTTACTGCAAAAATGTCTAATATTTTATTTCCTCTCGTAGGCTTGTCAACTACTTGGGCAAGTGAGTAATTAGTAAGTGTGTTGAGTAAGATCTCGCTGATTTCCCTATTCCTTGAATTCGGTTTTACAGTGTAAGATTCCCAATTTATAGATGGCAGATTAAAATCTCCCCCAATAATTATTACACTTTTACTTTCTCTCAAAGTAAATGCGGATATTTGATTTTCTAATTGGTAAATAATATCAGCTTCGGAGTTTTGAGGTCTATAAAAAGAGCAAACATGTATACTCCTTTTGTTTCGTTGTTTAATTGTACACCATACGCTTTCTATTTCATTGTCAGTTATTTCGTGGGCGGTGCTGTGTAAATGTGATTTAACTGCTAGAAAAACTCCGCCACATGTCCTATCGCTTCGATCGCATCTGTAGATTTTATATCCTGGAGGAAAAACTTCGCTGTCACTTATATCCTCTGTAAGCCAGCTCTCCGTTCCTATGACAACGTCTGCGTCCTGAAATATATGCTCGATTTCAGCGCGCTTGTTTTTAACGCTACGGCAATTAACTACTACAAAGTTAATGTCATATTTTGTAGGTTGAGTGTCGGTTGGTTATTTTCCACGCTTATGGGTATTAGGTGGGCGAATTTCACTGGAAGTGCTTATTACGTTTGATATAATTTCTTTCGCTGGAGTACGCGTTTTGGGAATATTGTCGCTATTTTCCGGCTTTAGCGCTTCTAAGTTTACTTGGATGTGAAAATTTTCGCAATGCGGACTTCCTCGGAGGCTACGTTCGGTTAAATCTTTACAAATCCCACTAGATGACCTACCCTCTAGTCTAAAAAATATCTACAGTGCTCAAAAATCCTACGAGCCACCCGTTCAGACGCCTCTTTGGAATAATGCACTCCAGACGAGTTGAGGGGAGCCCGGCACGATCTAAGCACCGGCCGAAGCCGGCACCGACCATTATTCCCATGAATATAGATATATATATATTCATGATTATTCCAAAGGTTTAACTTCTTCCGGACTAAATCTGCCGGGGCTAAAGTCGATCAGCGTTAAAACGGCGCTATGAATACGAGTTAGGCGGTCTAACTTACTTAGACCGGCCGTAGGCGTAGTCTAACGTAACTATGAATACGGCCGTAGGTGTTTACTTTGTTTAATGGAATTATTTCCTTTTTGTAGCAATGCGATCAAGATTCGATGGAATAATATCGAATTCATGGATTCGAGATTCTATCGAATACTTCCAAAAAAGAATCGAAACCTCGGTTGTGCCAATGGCATACGCACTACGTCGCGGTAAACTCAAATTCTTCGAAAACTCGCCTCGGAGTTTGTTCATCTCGACATCATTCGACTACAAAGGAGTTGATATTTTGAGTGAGAGTCATTAATTCATAAATATGTATGTACTTCAGCTATGGTTTTATAGTTGTTAGTCTCACGCAAAGTTTCCTGTAAAATTGGACGCACTCCCTGTGCGCCATTTTCAAAGCCGACGCCCACCATTACGCTTTCCGTCTTTACTACCAATGTGTTCGGCCAACGGATCGAAAATTTTTCTTTTTGCTTTTGAAAGACGAAGTTTTTAGCTGCAGACCTATACGTTAAACTTAGAACGCCTCGTCAAACATCGCTTTTTCACGCAGCAAAAGTTTTCACCTGACCATTTTTGTTGCTCCATCGTGGCGTGATTTTTCGCCGCAAATATGAAGTCATTCAATCTAATCCGAGTCCTGATTCATGACTGCTTCGTTAAGCTAAGCCTAGTACTTTCTAAGGATTACTAAAGAAGTCAGAAGTAAGTTCTAAACATTGTTCATATTTTTAATTGGGTAAAATCAAACTGCGCTGAGAGACGGGAACAGATCTTCATGCAGCCAAAAGTTGAAAGAAAAGTTAAGTTTTTTCTCCTGATTACGAGAAGGTCATTACATTCGAAACCCAACCATTATATCGATATTTATTGTAGTCACAGTTTGAAACTGCGTCGCATATAATTTGGTTCTACATTCAGATATTCAAATTGCTCAATCTCTTACATTTATGAATATTAAGAGCTAATATTTTGCAAGACGTCTAATCGTATCTTACCTTGTGCCAAAAACATTTCAATGATAAAGAAGGCGCAATTTACGTCATTTACGGCAATGCTTCATCCCGCAATTGCGTCTCCTAAAGTAGCATTTTCATAGAGAAGGGAATTGATGAGAGGAAACTTAAAGAAGAGGCTGGTGAAAACTTAAATATGGAGCGTGGCAGTATATGGGTCGGAAACTTGGCCATTGCGAATGGAGGATGTGCGTAGACTTGAGGCGTTTGAGATGTGGGTTTGGAGAAGGATGGAGAGGGTGAGCTGGATGGCGAGGAAGACGAACGAGGAGGTATTGGATATGGTCGGAGAGGAGAGGAAGCTTATGGCAGAGGTTCGGAGAAGGCAGAAGAGATGGATGGAGGAGGTTTTGAGAGGAGAGGGCATGTTGAAAAGAGTGATAGAGGGGAGAACACTGGGGAAGCGTGGAAGAGGAAGGAAGAGGATCTGAATTCTGGACGAAATAAGAGGAGGTAGAAGATATGAAGAATTGAACAGGGATCTAATGGCAGTACATCCTTAGGAGGGAAAGCCTAGGGGATGGAATTAGGAGGGAAAGCCTAGGGGGAGGATTCAGAAATGGGACTGTTCAAGAACCTACCAAGAAGCTGGTAGAATACTTTAATGAATGAAGCTACTAACGCACTATATGAAAACATGTTTTATAAAATTTCCATTCCAACCTTCGAAATAGAAAAATCATACAGAAACCTAAAAATAAGCATGGAAATGATATGAAATGCCTCATAAGACAACATACCTTGAGGTGATATAATTATATCCGTGATATTGTGGTTTTGGAATTTTTGTAAAATTGTTTTCTGAGACACATGCCATACATTTTACCTCTGCTTTATGCTCATTTGTACCTCTGATTATAATTCAGGTGGATTGTAAAAGTTGGCTTATAACACTCTCAGAGTTTGGAGGCACATAGGTTCATATAGGTTGTTGGTTTTGAAAGCATACATTATGTTATTGCATTGTTATGCCTGAAATTTCAGGAACCAAATTTCTTGATTCTTGTTTTTTTATTTCCTCTTTCTTTTTACAGCAAATAGATACAAATAAAGATGGTGTGGTTACAATAGATGAACTAGTGGAGTGGTGCTCAAGGGATGAGAACATACTCCAGTCGTTGGAAACCCTGGATACAGTGTTGTGATCAAGAATGGATCTCACATCTCCCCTTCCAGTGTGTCTCCGCCTCTGCTCCCCATCCCCGTTCCATCATCATTTCATGGTAATGAACGCATCGCTGTGAACAACGCCACCAATGAGATTCATCGCTCTTTGCCCATCTTGTCTTCCTCCCCATCTGCACACCATGTTTCAGCACCGGAGCCAATTTAAGAAAAGGAAGAAAGCATTTTTGGTCTATCACTTTCTTACATCACCTTAGGTGCTTTTTCAGACATAATAACAATGATCACAAAAACTCTTTTGTGAGAGAAAAATATTTTGTAATTTCAAACTTGTATTTTTCTGGTAGAAGTATATTCATAAATAGCAATATATAAATGCATATATAATATATCTACAGCTTTCCTCTTCACCAAAACAGTGTGAATGAGTAAGTAATTCTGACCGCTCCTCCTTTGGAAGGTATTATTGTGTAAGTTGGGCTTCGTAGCAAATGTTACGGCATAGAGGCATAAGTAGAAAGTAGTAGATTATTTACTTGAAAGGGCAAATCCTTTCCTTGATGACAGTGTCTTCCTGGAATCCATGCCTACGTCAAACATTGTGCTTTGTCACAACTGGTGACGTATTTTATTTCATCTTGTGTGTTTTCATTGTACTGCTAATATTTTCAATGCCTCATTCACTCTTGATAATACAATGATAAAATGGTTTTCTCTATTTCAATAAACAAAAATGTGATAGCATTTTGTATAAAAGTATCATTGTTGAAACAAACAATCGATGATGATGATATGTGGCACAGAAATAATGAAATTGTTTATACCTTTACTTGTTAAAAGAAGCCTGTTGCAATTATTTTGCACTGCATAAGACTGCTTGAAAAGACACCATGTGCATGTCACACAGTTGTTTAATACTTATCATTCATAGTGTTCAAATTAACGCATTAGGTGATTTGAGTCCAGAACCAATTGTGCTGAAAATATTTAGGTTTTCATAGTTGCATCTGTATATAAAAGGGGAATTTTAGATCCTTCATTTTGCCATTAATTATGTTTTTCTTCTATTTATATACTGGGGTAAATAATTTAGTTATTGGCAGGTCAAATTTCATTCTTTTCATCAGTATGAAATTCCTTAGTTGTTGGTGTTCTTCCAGTGGCAATCAGGAATGAAAATTCTTCTGACATTACTGACAAATAACTGTCCATGAATCATGAGAAGTCTTTTAATAATTTTTAGAATATTGATGTTTATGCACATAATATAATGTGTATAGTAATTTCACTGAACAAGCAGGTGTCATAAAAAGGATTTTAAATAAATTATTGTTAGGCTAAATCCATGCTCATTTATCGTGGAAACGAAATTCTTTGTATTTCTTATTCTTTCAGCCAGATAGGTATTTCATTCCTTGATAAGTAGATGTAAGTCACTGTACTTTTACTAATTATTTATTAACTATCATATGCTAATTTAGAATATGTAAACGCTCGCACTGCAAAAGATTTTTATGCCGGAAACTTTGCATGTGGTAACTATCATAAGGTAATCCTTATTTTTTCTATCACAAATGATAACATAGGTACAACTGCAGGAAAATATGGAAAGCTTAACTTCTCGTGCCGCAATCAGTTTCTCTCAGTCATCAACCTTTCGACCGCGTCACCTGATTGTTTGAATATTCCTGATAAATGTGAAAAGGTCACGAAAAAATGAACATTTACAAATTTTACGTAACTGATACTGGCAGATAACAGTCGCTTCATGTGACAAAGGAGTAAAATGTGTTTCAAGTGTGGATTAAAGTCGCTCTCCATGGTAGAGACCCAAAATATGGCCAGTGACTTCAGTTACCTACTTTGTGCTTTTACTTTTTAGTAGGTACGCTTGAATACAAGTGTGTTTTTTTAAAGTATTTTTTTTACATATTACCTATAATTACATCCTTGTAGTTACTGCATCACTAAATTTTTGCTTACTTAATTTAATATATTTCATGATATATGCATGTGATTTAAAATGCACCACTTCATTTTTTTCTGCATTGAAAGGAGAATATATCTTTGGCACCTCGTTTATCATGCAATAACACACCTTCCAATGTATTAAAAATTAATTTTTGCACATAGCTATTACATATTTTCTAATCTTAATAGAATATGTATTGACCATCAGCGTAGAGCAATTATGGACAACTCATCTGCAATCATAATAATATCATTGAAGTCACATTAATTGAAATTTTCAGCATTACGTTAAATTCTAGCTGCCATTTTGTTGTTCTATTCTGCTGTTATCTGCAAATTTCTTATCTTATTTGATTTGATAGCATTTTTCAATTCAAGTGTGTTTCATGTTTTTATTTTTTTACTTTTTCCGTTAATTGTTTCTACTTGCTCTTATACTCATTGTTGCCCATATCAGAATTGTCACCGTTAAGTTCAAAATTAATTACCTTTCAAATTTATTCCCATTGAGTTCTGTCTTAAAAGAGATGATAATTTGTTACTTTTTCAAAATATTCTACCTACATATTAGCAATATTTTAGTGTGAAGCCTGTATATGCAAAATTAATTACTTTATGTTTGTTTATTATATTCACGAATGCCACTCTACTCTGTAAATATGTACACATATTCTCGTGATTAGGTACCTAATGATATAAGTTATCATTTTGAGGCTTTCATTCATTCTTGTAGCATTCATCATATCTTGAAAATGACAATATGCAGACCATATTCTTAAGATTTGTTTTTTTTGTATGCTACAATTCAAGTAGGTAGACTTCATGAGGTGGATCAGATACCTATTTAAAAAATCATACATATAACCAGTTTTTCTATCAGAGTCCATTGAAGGATACTCACAGGATATAAGCAGCCATACAGGGAACTCTACATTCTTACCATACGGTACTGTAGAAAAATGCAGGAACAAAAATTTCCGGAAAGGGTTAAATTGATCTGCATGGGGACAAGCAGGGGATGAAGGAAGTCTGAAGAGGGAGTGTATCAACGATTGATCGCCCTGCACCCTATAAATATAATCAGCTTCAAGAGATGATACATGTGTCCATTTGAGTTTTTCTTTGCAGTGTTTTAACCAAGCAAAGCTAATCACTGAACTGCTTTTATGTCATCACATCAGTGCCTCTTTAGATCAATGAGTTATTAACTGATTGTGATATCTGTTTTCCTGATAAATAAGCCCGGGGTTAGCCGATGATATGGTCTTCATCCAGCATATGCTTACCTTCAACTATATAAATTCTTCCTTTTATGGCGTGTTAAAGTCAGCTTGAATCTACATCTCTAGCAATCATTTTTATATTTATTTTGACTTAATTTCAAAACTTGGCTTCAAAATGAAACATAGGGAAATAATTAATTTTTCTGAAACCCTGATGATTAGAATTTATTGCCTTAAAATGTGAGCTTATGCATGAGCATTAATATCTTATGCTAGTCATGAATCTCTGATATGTATGATATTTACTAATTTCAATGGAACATTATTCTCTAGAAAGACATTTTTATCACATCGAAGCACTTGGTGTTGTAAGTATCTTAAATGAGCTCATCTTTCACTGAATACACTTGCGTAATGTAGCCACTCATTTGCCTCCTACTTTATGTAAGAAAGTTAAGAGAGTGTCTCAGGTTATGTCTCTTTGCTATAATTGCATACTTTTAGATCAAAATTTTCTGTATGTAGCTTTGAAGTGGGAAAAAATAGCTTTGCATAGGGCACCATTAATATAATGAATAGGCATGCGCCTATGCTGTCATGATTTGATAGTGCCATGATATTCTAGCAGCTCTCAATTATAAAGTAGGTACCAGTTATCTGAAGGATATTGATTTTGATATAAAAAAGTAATTTTGTAGGTATGCTTTGGTTTCTGTCTTAATATTCCCTAGTTGAATATTTTCTAAATGCTTATGCTCTACAGAGTGAATGATGAATTCAATACCAGCAACTACTGAAGGTTTAATTATTCTTCAAAGCTTACCATGTTCTTAAGTTACTTATAGTCTTCATTTCCCTGATGTTGACTGAAAGAAATAACAGATAGTAATATTTTTAAAATACTAATTTTCAGTTCATGCATGAAAATGCTAAGAAGCATGCATGCTAAGAAGCAAAGGAAAATATAAACTACTCGATTCCGCTAGTAAGAGGGGCAAAACCCACGTTTAACAGGGTGCTAAAAAAACAAGTAACATATCTAACTATACCATTACATCATTATCTGAGTAATCAACAGGTTTAAAGTATGTTATAATATAATAATAATCATCATCATTGGTCAACAATCCTAGGATTGGTTTGACGCAGCCCTCCACTCAATTCTTCTATCTGCCAACCTCTTCATATTGACGTAACTCCTCTCATTTACATCCTCCACAACTTGCTACATATATCTCATGCGAGGCCTACCTTTTCCATTCTTCCTGTTCACTTTTCCCTCGACGATTGTCTTCAACAGACTCTTAAACGTGTAGTGCCCTATCTACCTCTAGTATTTCTTTCTTCAACTCAGCATAAGTCCTATAGAGCATAGAAATCGAACAAGGATTTCCCTTAGAAATTTTCAAGAGATATAATAGTTTTTCTGCCATTGAATTTTGAAAATTGGAAAAAAACAACCAATCTGTAAGTGGCTAGAGAGCTAACGCTGAAGCATCAGCAGCAATGCCAACACTGAAGTGTGTGTGAGGAGGGGAGGTAACATAAAGCCTTGTGCTCAAATCCTCTATTCATTGTTGACTCTGTTGCTGTGACTGCCACGTTATCTCTCTTGCCACTGACTCATTGGCTTGATTTTCTAATTTTCAAAGTTCTATTATGAGAGCACTATCATACCTTCACATAAATTTCTCAGGGAAATTTATATTTATTTTATTTATATTATATATAAGGAAGGCCGGGGGAGAGGGAGGGGGGGGGGAGGTAGGGAGGTTTGAGGGCTAAGAATTACGTGCCTTGAGGAGGAATAAAGGAAGGCGGAGGGAATGGAGGTATGAGGGTTAACATAATATGTAGCATGATGGTTCGGTCATCCCAGTGCCATTCGTCATATAAGTGAAGGAGAAGAGTGGGGTGGGTGTGGGTTGTTGGTTTGGAGGGGGGAGGAGTGGAGTCATGTTTTGGGCTCTCGGTAAGAGGGGTTTAGGATGGGGGAGTGGCATTCAAATTCAATATAATTTAACAATTTTATTTTCTTTGTTCACCCCCCCCCCCTTCTGTTGGATTGGATGTGTATACATATATACTAACCGCAAAACTGGAATGTTATTGTACCTGAGGATGGCTTAGTGAAAAGCCGAAACACGTGTAGTGAATTTTTAAATAAAGTGGACGTACTAGATCGATTACTTTCTTTATTGATATGAAGTTCCACCACATCTTGCCTGACACTGTTGATTTCAATGACATGCGCCCTCAGGCAGAGAATACTCCACAGTATCAATAATATATGCATTTCATAATAACATAATTCAATCTTCTGTATACTCTATAGGTAGATGTAATTTGTGTATTCATGTCTTGTCTACTATACACCTGAATCACATATATAGGTCCTTTATTTGACATCTACATTTAACATTTAAAACCTGCTACCATAGTCATTTGTTAATTGTCAGGAACTCATGTATGCACATCGAAAATCATGCTAACATATAACAATGTAACCATATCTATTACACCATGCTTAAGTCAACCATGCATGAATGGTGAACCGTGCATGTTCCAGACATGTGCAATATCCTACCCTCTGTCTGGGTATGATTACATGTTTTTTAACACCCTGTACGTATACCCGTTAGGGATAACAAATTCCAGAGCTAATGAATTCATGGGAAATAACCAAAAAGTGACATTCACTATAACCTTTATGAATCTTACATAATTTTTCAACACATTAATTAGCATTAATAGCTAACCCTATTGTGATGTTTTTCATAATTAATACTTTTCTTTCTCTAGAGACATTTAAGTATATAAAAAAATAAATTGTGTATTATCTAATAATATTTTGTCTGAGTGGTCCATTAGGATCCAGTTCAAAAACAGTAGATATAAAGATCAAATTTTAAAATGTGACTAAGATTTAAATTGCCTATGGCTTTGGGGAGGGTTATTGTGCCAAAATATGAGATAATTTTAATAATAACTGTCTTTGATAATTGAGCAACATACTTGCATAAAATCTTGATGATCATCAGCTGTCCCACTACAGAAATACCCTGTGGAGTTAAAACCTTTTCTATTTTTATCTACATTTCATTCTGTTGCTCCCTCTACTTTCAATTTTCCTTATTTTAATTTAGATGACCTGTTTTAGGAGGCCTCTTTTCATTTTTAACTGTTATTATCCCTCCTATTACAACCATTGAAATCTTACGTCATTATACCTATTCTCTTATCTGCTCCTATTACCTTGTTTTTTTAATTTCCTCCAAAACTGCCGTTCTTTGGCTTAGCAGCGAAGCATGTCTTTGTTTGTCTTTGACGCTTTATATTCTTATTTACTTTATTCATTCACTCTTCTCATCAGCGACTATTTCATGAGGCAAATCTATACTAATACATAAAAAAGTAGAGGTGTCTGTCTTTGAGTATGTTCGTTACTCTTCTCCTAGACTATTACTAAACTGATTTCCCTGAAATTTTGCATGATTCTAGCACATGTACTAAGAAGTAATATAGGCAATATAAAAAAAAGGCCTCAGGGCCAAAAGGGCCCCAGGGCCCCCAAAACGGACCTATTTTCCTCCCATAATAAAAGTATTGGCATCAGTGCAGAGGTTTCTCATGTCGCTTTTTTAAATTACTTGAACTCTCAAGATATAGCCTCTAAGTTTCACTACCATGTGGCTGAATGAAGTATTTAATTTTTGTAATTTATTGTGTTATAAGTAGGGACCCTGAAATTTCGCGAATGGGTTTTTTCGCGAATTTTTTTAAAAGAGCATATAAGTTGTTATTTTGATGTTTAAAGCCCTAATAAGTTAAAATTTGCCATTTTAACGTTAACGAAATTCACCGAAATTTCGCGAATAACTTTTTATTCGCGAAATTTAACGGTATTTGGCTGTTTGTGCGATATTTTGCGCGAAATTTCAATTTTTTTAATCCTATCGTAAGATATTTTGCGAAAATAAAACATTTCTTTAAGTTTTATTTTGATACGTATGTAAAACGCGTAATGAAAGTCGCCGTCCCATTTGGTGAAAAAATGTTTGCAAACTCATGGTGTGAAATAAATAAATAATTATTATTTACGTGACCACGCCGCTATCATCAGTCTGATGATGCACGTAACATGATATCTGCGTATATCTCCCTAGATCGCATTCATGGTGGCGCGGTCGGGCGCATCGTTTTCGTCGCGCCGCCGAAATATGACCTGCGTAGTATTTATCCCGATGGATTCTTCAAAAAAGTTGCCATTCAAGCAATTGCGCTTATGAAAGATGATTTCAGAAAGTCTGCGCATAGCATTAATTGGACCAATAACTACGCTAGACAAGAATGTCTTAAATGTGTTTGCGGTTGGGCGAAGAGACAAATGAAGTTGTCAATTGGACGTAATAATCGCGCGATCTTATTCAAAGAGCGCTCTACCTAAGCTGTGACTGACGGGTCGTAATTACTCCTCGGGTAGACAAAATGAGTTATTTGAGAATAAACTAACGAATTCACTGACTGATGTTGAGTATATTATGTTGCCGACTTTATGAAATGACTCCAGCGCGACGGCAATCAAGCCGCAGCGAACTGATTCGGCGCCCGTGGCGGAGGGTCGGCGGCTGGAGAGTCGCCGGCATGGAGGGGCGGTAAAAAGTACAAGATGGGGACAAACTAATATTTCCGTATGTTGCGGCGCATTATTTGTCCCGAAAGAAATTTTTAAAAATTAAGTCAGGCAAGCCCGCATTAATTCTCATTTCGAATAAGTTGCGGCGTCGCCGGCGTGGCGGGGAGGTACCTACAAAAGACAAGTCTTCTCCGGCAGATATTTCCGATTCTCGGTATCTCTGGATGAACTAGTGTCACCACACGTTTATACTTAGTTCAATCGGATCTACTGCTGACCAGAAAAATAATCTCTGTAGACCATAATTCCGAAAACTGTAAGCATATTTGATCAAAAGGAGTTTGAAAGCGATGGTTTATATATATTTGACGCATGAAGCAAAATCATGATGTGCGAATTTTGTAACATCCGAATCGACTGGAAGAGAAAAGATTCCATCGTAAAGCTAATAAGGAGCAGCAGCAAGCACATCAATTATGTCCAAAGATCGAAAAATGTTGAAGGACGACGACGGACGTTGAATATTTGTTGACAAATTGTCCATATCAGACACAATCAGCAATGCAAAAAAAGTCAAGCAAGAAAAAGAGGAATTGATTTGTGACCCAGTTAGTAATCTGACTTTTATGTCTATTAATTTTCCGAGGGATATCCTCCAGCACCCCTGATTCGTTGAGAGGCATTGCATATTGTATACTTGAGCAACTGAACTTCGCACGCAGCAAGACTTTATTGTGTTGAAAATTTGGGAATAACTGCAGGAGCAGGAAACATTCCAGGTGCTGATACCTGCAGTGCAAAATATACTCCACAAGTTGCCAAAAGAGAAAGGAGCAAATAAAGGCATCAGAGTAAAGGCCAACAATTTACAATTATGTGTGATAAGACCACTGACAGGAAGGGTCTGTGTGTATTCATTGTCTTGCTAAGGATACTGTCCTGCACCGTGGAGCCGGAGATCTTTGTAGGGGCAGTTAAAATGCTACAACAGGCAAATGCATCTGAATGCTCCCGAGCAGTAATGGCTGTAATACAAGAATTTGAAATTTCTTACCACAATTCCATAGCTTTGGTAACAGATTCAGTTAGATACATGACTTGGTGTGCCCAAATGTGTAACATTCTCTACCCTGCAATGACACACGTTTAGTGTTGGGCCCATTAGCTGAATCTTGGAGCCAATATGTTTTCTACAGAGCTTCATGACTTGAATTTAAGAGTGTCCAATGGAAAAATGTTCTTTCTCAACACTAGAAAGAGTACACATAGATATATTTCTTTCGTAAAAGAGCGCTATCCAGAAGATGAATCAAAGACAACTGCTTTTCCATCACCAGTCACGACAAGATGGAATTCTTGGTTCAAGTCAGGAATTTATATTGGGGAACATATTCAGGATATGGCAGACTTTAGCAAGACTGTGGATGAGGGAGGTGTTGCAGTGAAATACTTAGCTAAATTAGAAGAGAAAACATTCAAATAATCAAAGCCAGTGGAACTTTTCTCAAAGAACATAGGCAACAGATAATTGACTCCATCGTCACCATAGAGGGATCATCATTTCCTTTCATACATAAGTTGCAAAGTAGAATTGATGGCCTACTTCACAATTTAAAGATAGTTAGTAAAGGTTTATTAGGCAGTCAGACAACTTCTGTCATTAATAACCTTAAGTCAGTGGTAAGGAGGGGAGAGTTAATAAACTGTTCACAAATCTAGGGAGTTTGTGTGAGGTTAAGTTAACTAGGCTTTTAACACCAGATACTGCCCGGAACTTGACTAAGTTTGGGAAAATTATTTGATGTGAAGAACATTATCCAAAACACTAAGCATCCCTTGTGCAGACAGCAACATTCATTAATGAATAAACTTGACAGAACAGTGCTACTTACTGGATCTTTGTGCATGCAATCTACTGTAAAAGAAAAATTGCAACAAGGTAAGAAAGTTGATGTGCTCCATACATTTCTGAGCATCAGACAACAGTGAGTTTGTGGAACCTTATATAAAGGTATTGTGGGTTCCATGTTCAAATGTGGACTGTGAGCGGCCTATTTCATATGGAAATATACTAAGTGATTTGAGAACTAATGCTTCCCCAGAAACTTTGGAAATACAACTTTACATAATCTTTGGCTCTTCATGTAACTGAGTTATGCCACGATATGTAATTCATGTGTATGTTTATTTCTTATGTAATTTATTTATATATTTATCTCTTATTTTATATATTTATAAATGGTTATATCTTACAACTTATTCTTTTTACCCGTTTCATGAAATTTAAGATTTTTAACCTGCTGTCACTATGATAATCGATTTTTTTACACTTTCCCTTGACCTTTTTTACCACTTTTCAGGGTCCCTACACATTATGCTTTGAATACGCAAAGAAGCAGTACCAAGGAAATTGGTGATAGGCAACCCACACAACACAGTCCTCACAGGCTGGGTGGCCATTGAGTCGCCTTTGTGACGGAGTGTATTTTGCGTTTATCTGTGTATTTTGTTGACTATCAATGAAGATTTGATAGAATAAGTTAGACATCAATTTATGCCTCCAATATAATTCTTTGTTTGTTTAAATTGAGAAATATGTAAATATTTTTTTCACCGCTGGAGCATGAAATTCGCGATTTTTGCACCGCTGGGGCTATGATTTTTACACCGCTTTCCCTCGAGTTTATTTACCACTTTTCAGGGTCCCTAGTTATAAGGTTCATTTTTGCTGAAAAATACATTTTGAACTCCAAAATTATCAATTTTTCTCTGATTTCAACAATAGCAATTTTCTTGGCAACCTGCACAATGGCCATGAACGGGATATTTTGCTTGGGCCTTTTATGGCTTACATTAAATTAAATGATCAATACAAGCAAATTTCAGCTGGGATATTTTGTACCCCAACCTTCCCATGTGCACTTGACGGCTTTTACGTAGAATCTGCATTTAGCATGTCACATTGATTCTTATAATTAGGGCCCATCGGCACACGTAGTATATCACTTACTACATAGAATTGTGCATATTGCTAGAGTCCTACATACCATACCTATTAAACCTTAATATGTATCCTAGAGCTCAAGAGGGATGGTTAGCGTTCCAATCATTGGCGGCTCCAAGGGAGGGCCATTGACCCCCCAAAACCCGGTGTATTTATTTTATTTATTTTTTCATAGACCTAAAACTAAAAGCCGAACTTATTTTACGCCATGAAGTACAATGGTAGGCATATGTCTTAAGCTAATTTTCAGTTTCTTTTTCATTTTACACATAGTTTGTTACGATTTCCCGGGACGAAACCCCCGGACTCCCCTTTTCCTGGGAAGTGTCCCATACCTCCAGAGCCAGTGGAGCCGCCCCTGGTTCCAATGGGATCTAAGTCCCCAAATCACTGCTTTCTATTTAGCATTGGTATGAATGAAGTAATGATCCGCTCATCTTGAAATTTTGCACTTAAGTACATGATTGTTATTTCAAATAAAAATTCAAATATGGTCTCTATTGATACTGGAAAAAATCTTGCTCAAACTCACGTAAGGGGGAATATGCTCTAAGTTTATGGCAATCTTCCCCATGCCCCCCTCGCGAAACTGGAATACTTGTTTTTAGTAATTTCAGTGAAATAGCTTATCACTATGCATCATTAAGTAACAACATGGGCAATTTCCACTTAGTGAAAGAACTAAGATGAGAAATGAGAAGTCAGACACTCTTCTGTTTATGAATAATAGCACTACTATAAGATTTCTTACTTTTATCTCTCCCATTGAGAATCAAAGGGCGTTTCTGCTAGTATTGAATAAAGTAATGCTCAGGTAATAGTAATGAATGAGGTAAGGCTCAATCCTTGGTGGTAATGTTGTATCACTGGTTGAGATAATTTATTTCAATGGCAAGGAAAGTACTTTTCTAAATGTACACGTTCATCCTCCTCAACTTATCTCATTAAAAACAGAAAAAAATAATTGAAATGCTTTGAAGTCTTCTAAGGAAAATCAATTTTGATAATGCCTCCTAATGAGTTGCAGCAAAGATGGCATGGAACTTTCACTGAGGGAAATGTAAATTTATTCAAACCATAATGATGGTAGTGATTCATGATTCCAAAAAATATACAGAATTTCATTTTAACAACTGTCAAAGAATTTCAATTAGAATCTGTTTATTATTCAAATTGTCATTGATATTATACATGCCTATTTTATGTGTCCTCTGTCTCTTTCTTTCTCCCTCTGTTTGAAGATATAAAAATATATATATGTGTTACAAGGTATCCTGTGGTGTGTCTGAAAATGATTCATAGATGGATTTATTTCAAGATTTCAATCATAGAAAAAATAATAAAAAATGAAAGCCTTATGTAGGTTTTGGAAATTTCATGAGACATAAATAATACCTGAAATGACAGGAAATTCTATTTGTTTCTAATTTGCCTCCTTGATTGCCTGACTACGCCCATTAGGAATGGCTTCTCAAAGCATGATAATTTTTCTTAGTATTTTTGTTGAAGAATGAAGCACATTGGTAAAGTCCTTGCAATGAAATTGGTTGCATAATTAAGGGTGTGTAATTCAGTATTTTATAAGAACTGCTTTGAGATGATATGGTTCAAGGGAGATTCATATTAAATGAATATTATGTACCATTACTCAAATTTATGTTTACAAATAGTGCAGCACATACTTTTTTCCAAAGACATCTGTTGATGTAGGATTGAGAAAAGGATATACCGACACCTTTCTTGGTGCATCAACTATTTTTCTTTTAGAAGATAGTCAGTTGATATGATGATTTGATGTTAACTCCCTCAGTGTCCATCCTTACACTCTTCTAGGTTTTTTTTAAACTTTGGTATTATATTCAGAATATCAATTCATTCATTTTGAAATATCATTTGTGAGAAGCAGGATAGGCAACAAAAGAGACCTATATCCCATGCATTTGGTCCACTGTTTCACACAGGAACGTCAAGCAGTTCATTGGTCGATACAAATTTCAAGAGAGTTGCACGGACTTGAACAAAGAATTTGTCATAACACTGTCTTTATGGGGATAATGACCCTGTTCAGCATTTCTACCCTGAGTTCCGTAATCACTAGGGTAGATATTTTCAGGCCAGGACAGTCGGCATTTAACACAGTATTTATTTAATGCCCAGAGTTTGTAATAACCCCCTAGTCATGTGATTGTGAAAATTTAAAATATCCCAGTTGAAATGAATGTGAATGACATGTTTTTTTCAATTTTACTAGATGATTATATTTTTGCATGTAGTGACCTTTTGAATACCTTCTCCGGGAAGTACTGTTGCATGGATGAGCAATGTTGGTACGTTGTTTCCTTCAGTGTTCTACAGCCAATTGTATAGGTACTTCTAATGTTTTAAACTGCAACATTTTTCCAATACTAACATAGAACTTAGAATAGCATTATAATAACATGTGCCATCAAACGCAACAAGGCCTTGTTGGTCTTCAACAGCAATGTACCTAACAACATACTCAGACTCTTACCTCTAATCATTTTCCCAATACACATACTGGTGTCAAATTTTTCCATTCATTGTTGAACATATCATGAAAAGATGGGCTAATCTTAATTTACTATGGTTATTAGGCACCTACTCCTACTCTTCCAATGGTTTATGATGAAACATGTTTCATAAGAGTGATATTTCCAGGCCTTTATAACAAATAGTGTTGTATAGTAGATAAGAAATGTAAATAAATTGGTGTTGTTTGATCACTGCTTTGGCATGCAACATTAATTCAGCCTTCAATTCGAGAAATTTGCACATATAACACATACATACTAGTTTAATGATGTAATATTTAAAAAGGATTGTCTTGGTTATTATAGTAGCCCAGTCATTTTTCTTTCACAATAAAATTCACTCCAAATGTGAATTTCACGACATTAATGTAAATATAATCCTCTCATTTCTTTCAAATGGTATCAGAAATTAGGTACATTAACTTTCACTCAGAAATGTTAGGATCAAACAATAAACTTTAATGGATTATCTCAGTAATAAAATCATGATGATACGATTGTTACATAGGTATTCACAATTAATATGTAGAAAATATATTTCATACTTAAATAGAAAGACAACATATACTTCAGGAAGGGTTGACCAAGCATAATGTGGGCATGAAATGAAAGAATTTTGGTGAATTTTCTTGGTAAAATGCTCCAATTTGTCCTTTACCAGACCAATCCACCCTCATTTATGCAATAGTTTGGACCATTATATGTATGTACCACTAAATATTTAATGATGAACATTTCAATAATTGTTAACTACTCTTAAATTGATTCTGTGATAAGATTTGAATGTATGTTCCATTGTTTTTTACCTCTTTCTTAGAGTACCTAATTACAAAAAAATTTTGTAGACTTATAACCTAGTAGTCAACTTTCTATTCAAATCTCATAACTTTCATATGCCTTCTAGTGATAATAATCACTTATTCCAAATGTTTTTAAGACCAAGTACATTTAGTACAAATGCATTGAAGTTCTAACTTTCTCCTTAGACCTAATTTGTATGTAGAAGTTCATGGTTACTAATCATAACTGCATATATTTTTAAAGAAATTGTTTGGAAAACATAGGTAACAAATATCTCAGTTGACCTGTTTTTGTGAGATATCCAAGTGTAATGGTATCACACTGATATCTTTTTTGTAGAACTTTAAGCTAAAATTGTCATTCAGATTTTGTCATTTCATTGTATGTTTTGGTCTACATTTTATTAAATAAAAATGAACAACCATCCTTGATTTGTTTTAATTGTGATTTTTTAAATTCAATCTAATTAGTTTGATAGAAGATGATTGATTGGTTTGATGAAGAAAATCACAAGTGATACTCAGAAGTAGAGACACAATTATATTTGTGAATGAAACCGACTTGTGAAATAACTAAATATTAATTTAGTACCATGATTAATGTGGTCCATGTAATTATATGCAGCCTCTTACTACAGTGGTAAATTAGCATACTGGCATGTATGTATAATAATTGTTGGGAATGGTGATTTGCTGCATTAACCTGATTGTTAGTGAAAATATTCCTCGGTGCATCCCTCAGCAACCCATATCTTTTACCCAGCTTTTGATGTCACTCCTGGAAATGCTTTGCACAACTGGCCATGAAGAAAATCAGGGCTTGTTGAAAATATTCAAAGACTTGTTTATAAGCCCAAGATTAGAAAAGCTTATGTTATAAATGAAAAGAAAAACTTGGCCTTATTTCACCAATTATTTTACTGTACGACTAGTTTCGATGCAGCAGCGTCATCTTCAGGTACCTTCATTCATTCATTTTTCATTCAAGCATTCTACCAGCTGATTGGTAGGTTCTTGTAGAGTCCCCATTCTGCATCCGAATTTCATACACATTGTTTCGCTTTCCCTCCGAAAGGATATCCCGCCATTAGATCCCTCTTCAATTCTTCATATATCCTACTTCCTCTTATTTCCTCCAGAATTCCTATCCTCTTCCTTCCTCTTCCACGCTTCCCCAGTGTACTCCCCTCTATCATTCTCTTCTACATGCCCTCTCCTCTCAAAACCTCCTTCATCCATCTCTTCTACCTTCTCCGAACCTCTGCCACAAGCTTCCTCTCCTCTCCAACTATATCTAATACCTCCTCGTTCGTCTTACTCGCCACCCAGCTAACCTTCTCCATCCTTCTCCAAACCCATATCCCAAAAGTCTCACACATCCTCCCTTCGCAATGACCAAGTTTCTGACCCATATAGCACCACGCTCCATTTTTTAGATTTCACCAGCCCTTTCTTTACGTCTCTTCTCAGACCCCCCCTCATCAATTCCCTTCTCTTTGAAAATGCTTCTTTAGCCAGTCCAATTCTGCATCTGATGTCCTTACCACTAAACCCATTCGCCTCCAAAATACTCCCCAGATACGTCAACTGCTCGACCTGCTCCATCTTCTGCCCTCCCACCCTTATATTCAGCCTCGCCTTTTTACTTCTAGAAAATCTCATCACTTTCCTCTTCTTGTGGTTGATCTTCATCCCATACTTTACGAACTGCACCTCTAATGCATTCACCATTGACTGTAACCCCTTTGCAGACTGACTAACCAATGCTTGATCATCTGCAAATCTCACTGATTTTATCAGCTCACCTCCTACATTTATGCCTACCTCCTCCTCCCCCCATGCCTCCCTTACCATTTCTTCTGAATACACGATAAAAAGCAACGGCAATAGTGGGCACCCTTGCCGCACTCCCCATCCAATCATGGCCCATCCCGATTCTCCATTGGCTACCCTAACTTGCACCATCTGGTTCATATACAGATTCCGAATCAGACGTCTGTCTTTCCAATCGACCCCTGATTTCTTTAACACTTCCATTAATTTCGTCTTGTCCACCCGATCAAATGCCTTCTCGAAATCTATAAAGCATGCAAAAACATCCAGCCCTTACTCTAGGTTTCTTTCTACTAGCGTCCTCATCACCGCTATAGCGTCTCGCGTTCCCGTCCCTCTCCTATGAACATCTAGGCATAAATGGACAATCTGTTGAAAGAGTGGGCAGTACCAAGTTCTTAGGTCTGACAATCGATGAGTCCTTAAGTTGGGAAATCCATACTAATACCTTATGCTCCAAATTATCAAAATGTGGTTATAATTTGAGAAATCTGGCTGGCATCATAAATTTGGATGTGCTAAAAATGGTCTACTATGGAAATTTTCAGACCCACTTAACTATAACCTATGGTATTATTTTCTGGGGGCATCACCTGGTTCCCAAAACGTTTTCCTAATGCAAAAAAGGGCTATTAGATATTTAGCTAACATTCCAGTGTGGGAATCCTGTAAACCATATTACAAGAAGTTAAGAATTTTAACTCTTCCTTGTTTATACATTTTATACTTATGCTTATACCTGGTGGATAACAAAAATCATTTTACCATCAATGCCCAGACACATGGGTACAAAGCACGCCACAGTGCGGATGTCCATTTTTTTAGCCACTCCACTGGCATGTATAATAAAAGCCCTTTCCATGCTGCCATTAAAATATATAATCAATTACCTGCCAGCCTAAAACATTCACCTTCAAGGGGCTCATTTAAAAACCAGTTGAAAAACTTCCTGCTAGATAAATGCTATCACAGTGTCAAAGACTATTTAGAAGACTGTTTACAAATATAAATATGCATGTATGTCCCTGTAAAATTCCCCATATTGTACAAAGTTCTTGATTTACATGATTGTTTTGCTTTTGTGACCTGTCCTATGTTTTACAATGGAAAATCTCTGGACCAATAAAATATTCTATTCTATTTTATTCTATTCTATTCATGGTTTTGCAGAATACCCTATTATCCTGTTCACACTAATGTCAAAAAACATCTTATAATACTAGTTTTACAAAACCTTTTAAAGTAAGAATTAAAATTCTTAATGTTACATTTTTAAACTTCTTTTACAAATTTTATTTCGGTTTTGGTCTTGGTAACATCATTTGGTCGCGAATAAAATAACTTTGGCCCCGATAATTGGTATGATTGCCGAAACATTTCGTTTATGCTTTGGTATTCCAAATCTCATAGAAAAAGTTTTGGAGTTTGGCCTTTTTGCTGCTACGCTTATAGAATACTCTTAGAACTTTAAAAATAAATACACTTTTTTATGGCTCTATGTTTGGCTTCTCAATCAGGGGAAAAGCGTGTCCTTTTCGTGACGACCGTGCCCCTAACCCTAACCCTAATCACCCTAGGGTAGGGTCAGGGGCGGATTAATGTCGTTGTTTTGGGGGGGCGGGGCCGGTTCACTACTTTCCGCGGCGCCGGGGGGGTATGCAATACTTCTCAACGAAACGGGGGTCCGGGTGGACTTCACTCGGAAAGTTAAAAGAAATGAAGCGCTTGGAACGTAGTTTTGGTGTGGCTATATTATAAAGTAGATGTGATAAATTATTGAGTAAAGCTCTCTAATCACATTTGAAAAACGTTTACAAACGATGTAAAGAATGCAATTCTAGTGAAGATGCAGGTCTCCCGTGTTTTACACCACATTCCAATTACATTTAAACATTTTATATTGAGCTGGTGAAATAAAAACTTTCAGTGGAGAACCACCTTAATGATTACCATCTTTTCTATTTTCCCGGGAATTACGGGGGGAGCGGCCGCCCCCCTCGCCCCCCCCCCCTTAATCCGCCCCTGGGTAGGGTTTCCCAAACTTTTCCGGCGATGGAACACTTCGTATATTCTTAAATTTTAACGGAACACCACTTGCGCACTTTGCAAATATTAACCATTCATTTTAGGTAGCAGCACATAAAACCATTCTAGGTTTTTCCGGAATACCCATTAGCTTTCCGTGGAACACTTGTGTTCCGCAAACAGTTGTGTTCCGCAAACAGTTTGGGAAACCCTGCCCTGGGGGATTGACCCTATGAACCTTTCTTGTGCCATCAGAAAATATTTAATTGTGGTCGAATAATTGCTCCACTCCAACATGTGATGACTATACAGCAATCTTAAGTGGACCATAGGGCACGATGCACCATCCTCAGCACTGATCCATCTTATTTAATGTGTTTTTTATAGATGGCTGTTTTATCTTCGTTTCTTGGGTTCTTGCTTTCCATCTTTTAAAACCATTAGCTTTGATTTTATCTCGTTATTATAAATCCTACGCTTTCGAAACTTTTTGAAATAGTTCTTGCTTCCTCAATTTGTTCATTTTTGCTTATAAAAAGCGTCATATCATCAGCATATTCCACTCTCAGCACTCCAGAGTAAAGTTGGTTATTCCTAATTTTCCCTTTCAAAAACTCTATGAGAATTGGGTTTATAGCGATTGCGAAAAGTAAAATGAATAACGGACATCCCTGGCGTACTGAGTTTTTTATAACTTTTTTCCTTGGAGATTTGTCCTCCTATCATTATTTTGGAGTATATAATCTGCGTACATTAATTCTGTTGTTCTAATCGTTTTTTCTGGTATTCCCATTATTTTAAACATTAAAAAAATTCACTCTATCCTCACCAGTGTAGTATGCAGGATTGACTGTAGTATGCAGGGTTAGACTTCTGGGGGGGTGAGGGTTGACTTCTGGGGGGAGGGGTTCATAAATATTTATGTGCATCATCATAAAATGATATTTAAAATATTATTCACTGAAACAATAATTAAATTAACATTCTCTTTTCGTGAAGACAATTCAACCAAATTTTTCAGCCCAATAAGCAAAATTCTAAACGCTAGTACGTAAACGAACGACAACGAATTCAGGTAAAAATGTTTTGGGGGGGGTTAAACCCTGTGCAAAAACCTAGTTCAAAGAATTCGGTTTGGTGTTTCGGAACTTTAGTACATATAATACATCTCGGATTACGAGTGTGATGGCGCCCGTTATACATTCCGTTCATTTGTCGCGGCATATTGGGATGGGTGCAAAGATGGGCCGATCACATTTTTAAATTTTTTGCGTACTATATGTCTTAAAATTTTATAGTCGGTGTTTAACACTAGCAGGACCGGGGTTGTATGGCTACCTAGAAGGACCATTACCCGTTATTTTGGCGGTTAGTAATTATTTTAAACATGTCTTCGTTTATGTTACAATTAATTGATAACTTCATTAAATATAACCTTTTTCTTTATTTATCAGTACAACTGAGTATTTTTTTACAAATCATTTTGCAATAAAAAATTTAAAATGAACGGCGCGCCGCGGCGGTCAATTTTCAAACTGTTATATATTTATTTAAAAGTCGTACTTGCCTTTTTTATTGAAAGGAGTAGCGCTTTAACGTATTGTTCATGTATAGCAATTATTTACACATAATCTAACATGGCAAAAAAGGAAATACATCAATTTTCATCATCATTGCATCTGATATAGTACAAATGTACTGTGCGTTTCCTGCACAGGGCCCGCACACATACTTATGGCAATGTACGCATTTATTCCGGCTCTTATTTTTGCCTCTGCATCCTCTTATTTGAAACGTCTTGCGCACATCACTATTGGTAGTTGCTTGTAGTGGAATTGGCACTTGTCTTCTAGTTTCAACGAATGGAGCCGCTAGTTCCTCTGCTAATTGAAATATAAATTTCCGGCGAGATATTTTTTCCCCAGTGACTTCTTGGTACAGTACCCATGCGTTGATAGTGGCAATATCCAATACATTGCAAAATAGATGGATTGGCCATCTGCGGCATCCGTATTTTACGGTATACATCCTAGTCATTTGGTCAAGAATGTCAACTCCACACTTGGTAGTGTTATAAATTGCTACGGTCTCTGGGAGTTTATTTGGGGTTTGTGCATCGATAGTCACTGATTGGTGCAACGTACTGAGAAGAATGACGTTTTCCTTTGCTTTACCCTGATAGGAAGTAAGCGTGGTGTCACCCGACTTGTAAAGGACCGATATATATAACAATCCCGTGTTTTTTTAGCGGATGGAGGAACCTCACGTCGATTTTATTCATGGTGCCTACCAAACTTGTTCCTTTCCTCTTCAATTTATCCCCAAGTTTCTTAGAGGTAAAGAAATTACCACAAGTAACATTTCTTCCTTTTGAATAAAATGCTTGAATAAGACGTGAAACCACGTGCTCCGCAAGTGTTTTGTCCATGGGCCGTGACTCATCTTTACCGAGATACTGATACCCGTTCAGCATGTACTTCGTCTTTGCATCTGCAGCAAGCCAAAATTTAATAGGTGCCAAACTTATCTGGTTTGTTTCTCATGTATTAAATAAATCTTCAGCGAGCCTTGCATGGAAGTTGTTGTTCATCTACAGTGATGTTCTCGCCAGCCTTGTAACACAAAATTCCACGAAGGGATTCCAGATTGGGGATGCAGCTGCAAATCGGTCAGTCTGAAGTCGCTGCGAACGTGTCTTTTTTTCATCGGAACGAAGGAATCTTAAGATTTCAATCAACTTGTTTCTGGCCATTGTCCGGCTAAAAAATGATGGACCCCAAGTTTGTGACCATAAAGTTTTGATGGGAAAATGTTTTGCACCGTACACTCCACGGACATACATTACTCCTAACGTCGCTTCCAGCGCCTCAGATTCTAAGGTCCAGGTATCGTTAAGAACTTCTCCAGCTCTATTCTCGGTGTATTCCCTGATGTTACCCAACATACTGCTGTCAATAAAAAGTCGCCATGCGCTCGAATACTGCCCGTTTGAAATTTCCGATTTGTTTTCCTTAGGATTTATATAATTATAGAGTTGATTGTTCGTGAATGGGATGGAACACGATGCAGACCTCGGCAGCGAAGGTGGTTTCGCGGCGGCCTTGCAATCAGAGGGGAGCGGGTTCGAATACCGCTTCGGGCATGAATGTTGTGTCTTTGAACTGATGAAACTTTGGCTCTTTGAACCACCCTTGGCGACGAATGCCAACCGTCCTCTCGGATGGATGAGAAGGAACCCTCGTGATTAGTGATTCTCTCTCGCTTATCAAATCTCCTACCACTTCATACTCACACGTAAGCAATTTATTTCCTCTCTTATTTTTCCCCACTTTGATTATTGCTGCCTTTTATACCATGATCTTACTGAAGAGCTCAATGTTATGCTAGATATTTATTAAATATATGTGTAAGGTTTATTTATAACTTAAAAAAAAGGTGATCACGTTTCCCCTAATTTTACCAGGCTTCCGTACATGGCCGAAGGCCGAAACCAGAAGGAAATACTTGCTTGGTTCGTTTATGTATGTTCTGTTTTAAAATCAGCAGCCTTGCTATTTGAAGCATTTTTTTTCCTCCCGGAGAAAAAAAGTCCAATGTGAATGGCTCCTGATTATTTAATGGTTCCACTACATCTTTACTATGGACTACTTTACATCAAAAATACTTCTTTGTTGCAGGGGCCAGGTTGTGGAATAGTATTACCGTCGATATAAAGGAATCCAATTCAATATTTGTTTAAAAAAAGATTTTTTCGCCATATTTTTTACCAGGAAGGGTTATATTTTAAATTTATGTTATAATTTATAAAATGTGTTGTTTTACTTCATCAGAATAAGATGTAACCAGTTACTAACCACCCTTTATTTGGATGTAGCATGTAATGTTTGAGCTCCAACAGTAGTGTATTTTAATAGGTATATTCTTAGTGGAAGAAGATGTCTAAGAACAAAAAAACATTTCTATAATATTATTATTATCTATCATAGGTTAAGCAGGGGGGGCTTTATCTATTGAGAGGAGGGGAGGGGGCGATAAGCATCGTAGTGATTGCAAGGGGGATAGTGGAATCTGAATCTCTCCAACTATGAATGAATGAAACTACAATCTCAATCTACAGGATCCAGTGGCGGATACATATGGGGGGCGCGGGGGGCGCGCGCCCCCCCCTTGCGGGGCAGCCCGCATTGCCGCCCGCGCTGCCCCCGCCAGTCAGCCCGCACACTATTCGTTCGTGTCTTTCGTCAGTCGACTCTGAGTCGAGTTATCGTGTAGTTGTACTTTCTTATGTAGCACGCGCGCGCGTCCGCGTCATCGTATTTTATACGTTTCTGTCTGGCACATAGATAGCTAACCTACGAGAAAAGTCGCGGCCATTCTAGTGATCTCGATACGTTATTCTGTCTGGCATTTGTTCGAGAAAAGTCGCGAATATTCTACTGTTTGTATTTGTTCACACTCCTTAAAAGTCTGGAAGCGAACATTCTGGCACCGAATGTTCTCGAAACAACCGAGCTATATATATATATATATATATATAAGGGAAGCAGAGTTGCTGCCAGGCAGTCAGTTTGGAAGCTACAATCGTCGCGATAACTTGCGCCCCCCCCCCCTTGAGTTTTTTCTGTATCCGCCACTGACAGGATCTCAGTCATTTTCGGAGTGGCGTTTAAAATTAAACGTGAGTCGTTAAAGGAGCAATTGCAGAAATTGGAATTCAATTCCACGAATTGGGTGTTCTTTTCTTAATCAGTTTGTTCCATCATAAAAAGGCGCTATTGAATTTTCTACGGGAGAAATAAATGTGATTCGATGGCGAGTGAGTGTGTGTTTTCGGAAGCCAAAGGAAAGTGTTGGGAGTGCGAGGGTCAAAGGGCATTTGAGTCAGGAGCGGATCCGAGAAACTCGAACGCCGAACGAACTCGATGGGCTTGGTCATGGACGCAGTGAATTGTGGGACGGATGTCCTTGTCTATTAGATTCGCGATCCTTCCCGGTTCGACTCCGACTCCCCGAACTCCTTCCCTCTCCCTTCCTTCTCCCCCGTCTCTCCCCACGTAAACAAGCTTCACTCACCTGTCATCCTCCCTCATCCCCTCGAACCCTACCCCCACCCCCCCAACCCAACCAACCAACAACCCCCTTTCACCCTCCCCCTCCCCCCACTGCACCACGTCACTCATCGTCGGAATGGCAAACGATGTTTTCACGGGATCAGCTGATTCACTGCGGGCCTCTAGCAGGGGAAAGCGGTAGCCGGGTTTGTCAAAAATCACTGATTTTTTGAAAGAAAATTCTCCCGTTAGTCAATTTTCTTTATTGCGCAATCACAGGAAAAATATGAAGTCTTAAATGAAGGGCGCTAAACCAAAACGTTGCTAGTGCCTTTAAAGATATTTTACCGGAGACATGAAAAACACAAGAACAACATAGCACACATTGATTTAACAAACTTTTATTGATAAAAGGATAAATGGTCGCCTTTGCAAGCGCAAGAAGAGGACGTCGCTTACAGCGTCAAGGACGAATTACTCATCTCGGGAAGTTTGGAACTTTAAAACTATTCGGATCAGCGTCCTTCATTGTTGACGGATTATTCATTTAGCTGCAATGTACTACGCCAATAATGTTTTTTCTCAGTGATGGCATGTGTGATGAAAATTAGATGGGACGTAAAAATGAAGAGTTATATAGAAAAAAGACTAGCGGTTAGGAGAGTGGAGTCGAGAACAGCGGAAAACCAATCTTCATTTTTTTTAAAATTTCCTATTAGGCTGGTGAATAGATGCAAAAACGTATCCAAATTTTTCGAGTCTCTCATTACTTTATCACTCCTAACAATGCGGAAACATGCACCAAATCTGGGAACTCTAGAATGTTAACCTTAAGAGACTGAGTTTACTAAATACCCATCTTCACTGGCTTCGGTGAAACTTCCTCGCCTGCTATCCCGTAGGTCGCGGCTTTCAATCCAACCAGGGTTTGTTTTTCACATTCTAGGTCATGGCTGTGTGTTCGTCATCCAATGTATTAAATTGGTATTAATTGGCGATAGCTGTTACCAACACAGAAATTAATGTTATTATTATGAAATAATGGACTCGATATATTGTCATTAATACCACACTTCAGCCGTGGAAAATTTCCCCTTAATGATGCACAAAACTGCGAAGCATATTCAAACGTTCAAATGGTGGGAATGGCAGGTATCGAAGCGACCGAGGACACAAATGTCCAGACTCGGTTGACTCTGTACTCTGTAGTGAGTGCATTCGCTTTGACGCACATACGATTGAAATCGGGCGAGTGCGGAGGCCGTCTGGCAGGGGTCTACTAGCCCCGCCTGGGTTGGTTTGTCTTCATCCAAGGCATGGGTGTTTCATTGTTAATTCCTCTTGACTTGACACCTAATAAACCTTTATCACAAGCCAAGAGTGGCCAATGGAAATCGCTGGGGCATATTGACCAATAGAAACGTCCAGAAAGCAATAGAAAATGTATGCATTGCTATATTTCTGTTTTCCGTATTAGTGGTAACGCAGACATGCGAGACGTGCTGCCATTAGTTCCCGGGATATTATGTCTTAGCGTTAGCTTTAAAGGATGCGGTAGAGAAAACAAGTTATTTTAAAAATCGATGCTAAGAACTTAATTTACTACTTATAAGGAAAACAATGCATCTAATCAATCTTAACAATCTTATCTTATTTTGGCCAATTTTTTAGTTCAAAAAGAAAGACATTTCTGTGATGTGCGTAAGGCATTCTCTTTTTCTAATCGAACATTGTCATTTATGCGTAGTGATATGTCGAAAATTGTACGAGATTAGAACAGAGGTGGGTTCCTCATCGATGCAAAATATTTAAAACTTAAATAGCCAACCAATTAAAGGGAAACATCCATTGCAGCCCAGATTGCAAACTTCTTAAGAAACGAATATATTCTCGAAACAGTCCTTGAATAGTTACTCAGTGTTGAAGATGTTTTTAAAAAGGGATCACTTTGTCATTGTGGCTAGAGAACTGGCTTCTCATCCCTAGGGCAGTGTTCAACTCCTTGCAAAGGCGGGTATTTTATCGTGAAATCCCTATCCCTACTTATTAGGTGCTGTATGGAGAGCAATGGGGAACATGCACAATTTTTTATAACCACTTATATCCGAAGGACACTATCTAAAATGGATGTAGCGAAAATTTCACAGATGGCAAGCGGTTTTTTACTGAGATATCAGTCTTTAAAAATAATTCTTTCTCACCAGCTTGAAAACACTACGTCATCGGGGAATGGACGCGTGACGTCACGGAACGGTATCGCTAGAGATTGTTGTTTACCTTCTGACGAGAAAGTAGGCAGATGTTATTGATGGAGCGAGCATTTGGCGTAAATGATTGCATTTATTTCATATTTACTGATATTCACTAATCTTACTTGATCATTTCATTTGAGCAGAATGTATCTAAACGAGAAAAAACCGGGAAAGGTATATAAATCCTGCATCGTGCCTTGTTGCTCAAATACCTCAACTTCCACGCCGGAAAAGGTTTTTATTTACGTCCCGAAAGACTCGAAGAAGAGGAGAAAATTGTTGATAGCCTGTAATAGAGACGGAAATTCTCTCTCTCTAAATTTTCGACGGCTTATTGCTGCGATGATCATTTAAAGTGCCGGTACCACGTATTGCAAACCTTATATTTGTGAGGTAAAAAATGTTATAATTGAGCCAAATTATATTATTGCCACGTACTATAAGTTATAAATTGAAAAACTATCACATCAAAGGCAAAATATTATTTATGAACGGAAAGTTATGACGTGATTTCAACAAAAGTATTAGTTTTTAAGTATTCTACCGCCTAAGATACATTTACATGGACCTTGCATACTTCCCTGTTTCAATTCATCCATATATATCCATAAATAGAATGAAAGGGAATAAACCTTATATGAATTGAAAAGGGAAGTATGTAAGCTGAATGTAAGCCTACCTTAATATATTTAATACAACTTACGTCTCTAAAGTCACAGGGAAAGTAAATTTCCAAGCTTTGAACGTTATTTATATGCGAGCAGTAACATTTATGGCTTTGAAAATCGTTAGATAACTCATGAAATACCTATTATATCTCACTATAAGTTCATGATTTGTCTGTTACACGTTTTTACCATTAGTTTGCGAACTATAATATATTATAGATAGATAGTAAGGGTATACGTAAGGTTATAGGCCTCGATGAGATCTATAAAACGCCGTCAACAGATTGGAAGTGAGAATGTTAGTTTAGAAGGCTTCCCTGAGAAACTGGGTCTTCAGAGTTGGGCATTCGCCGACATTAATGAAAATTTAGGGAGTAATAAAGCAAAAAAAAGTTTTAAAAGGTATTGCGATGGTGAACCTAAAATTTCCAAAGATGTTAGCGAAACTTGCTATGAAAAAATGAAGAAAAATTATATCCCCTTCTCGTATTCGAACTCCCGACCAACTACTCCACAACCCACAACCTTACCCCTACGCCATCGGCTATTAAGGAAAATGTGTGGAAAATTTGCCTTATATGTGCATTTATTGTATTTGCCTATCATAACTTTCTATTTCAGATGATTGTTTAATGGTTATCGTGAGGTCTATGAAGAAGCGAAAGGTATACATATTTAGGGAATTTTAATGGCTACACAATGAAGTAGTCGAAAAAGGACAGATACTAACCGTTTAGGAGTAATTGACGACTAACCGCAGGCTTGCGCGTCCCAGCGGACGAAAAATCCGAACTTGGGGGATTGCGAGGTAGCAAAACGGGGTAGCAAAACGAAAAAGACATCAAAATTTACGCCATTTCAATAGCTACTAGAGGAATTCGTAACATTGGAAATACGTTTCATACTTAAATAACTACAGACTGAAAGCCGAAATCTACAATACAGCAAATATACTGCTTTGCCATGGACTTCCCTAATATAGTCTTCAATAAAAATGTAGGTGATAGGAATAAAGATTTATATCTATTCAATAGAGGGGGAAACATTACGACTGCATGGGTTAAGTTTCGGTAATAAGGAAATTTGAAAATCAATAGATTCAGATTATGAGACACATTGAGTTTGCTACATATTAATGCAAAACTTAACATTTTTGGCGACTGAAGCCGTTGCGATAATTTAGAATTATTTAGACATTAATCATACTTGAAAGCTGTTTGTACATCAGTTTATTTTTTCCATAGTTGTATTTTAACAACAAAGCAGCTGATATAAGAGAACCGCATATTGTGTCGCATGAAAAGTTAGGTATTAATAAAATTATGGGCAGATGATAATTTACCGCAGTCACGCATCTCGGCAGCGACGAAACAATCGCTGTTTTTCAGGAAGGCGGCCACCATAAGTGAGTCAATCATCGGTAAATTATCCGACTGTGCCTTCTTGAATCCCACTTCAGTCATTTCTTCTATCGAGAAATTACCAGAATAATTTTAATAGCGAATTTGCTCCGATAACTTCAACAAGGCGCCTATCTCTGCAGCTGCGAGGACTTCAGTTCCGTTCGGTGACGTCAAGCCAATGACAAAGCGTTTCGCGTCACGTGACTTTCGTCGATTTTTGCTAACTTTTAATTAGCATTTTACAGCATTTGTAATTGACGGAGTCAGCTTTGGCTTACATATTCAGATTCGTGAGAAAATTCTCTATAATGTGGGCTACAGTAACGGGAGAAACAAATTCCATGCATGTTCCCCATTCAACAAGTTCAGTACACCGTCCGTCGGATGGGACGTTAAACTACAATCCCCTCGCCTCCTTTCGTTAAGAGCATGCATGCTAATGCCTACGCCGGGTTTCCATCCAAACTTCCTCTATAAAACCCTCCCTTAACCCACCTGACGATAAACGACGTTAATGACCCCAGTCGTCGGGCGCCTCCACAGATGACCAAAGGAAAATTATTTTTTTCCTCGTGTTGCACACAGAGCCATCGATGGTTCTTATGAGCAGTCGAATGAATAAATGATCTAAAATCCTGGAAGCGTTCTTCGGAAGAATCAGCCGGCAGTTAACTCACAGTGGGCACTCAGTGGTTGCGTTGCTGAACCCTCCTTCCCCTTCCAATCCTTCCCCCAGAACCTCCCCCCCCCACCCCCCCCGACAGACTTGACTCCTGACATCGCACCTCTTAACTCCCATCCGACTACCCCAATCAACTCAGCCCATTTGACCCTTCTCTGATGACCCTCTGTGGACTTACCCCCCCAAATTCCTCTCTCACACCAATTTGCACCTCACCCTCCTTCCTATTTCGTACTATATACTCTTATTACCGATCGAAAATTCTTTTCCTCTTGGCCAGCGAATAGCGAACCTTTCTTGTCATGTTGTGACTTATAACAGTTATCACCTGATTCGTATAATGTCGGCTCTTTAAATTTTCTTTTAAAAATCTATCTGAACTGTTCTAGAGGCGAGCTTTCGATCTAAACTCGCAGGTCTCTTGTCTTACCTCTTACCTTTCAAGCCTAAATCTCATTCTCATGGATTTATTGAAATTTAGAATTCCACGGATGGCAGGTGATAAAAGAATCCTATCTCACTCCGTACCTCTACTTTCAAGCGTAATCAGAATTTTTCAGCCAATGCCTTTCCCTCCCTTCCCGTCACACACTGTTTTCCTTTATTTTCCCCATTCACTCCGCCATCACAATATCTTCCGTCTAATTCAATCAGTCATACGAAATGGTCTCTTTCATTCTTCTAAATGGTCTCACATCATACTCGAGCTAAGTAAATCCTTCCTACCACTTCCTGAATGTTGTAATTTAAGACTTTTCTTATATTTCTTATTATTTCCATTTGAAATTTTCAACTATTTAGTCTTTTAGAAAAATTAAGATTTGGTTTCTCGTGCATCTGCCGCATCCATCAAAGCTCTTGACAGAATATTCTACCTGACGATATCGTAATATCTAACCATGAAGATTTCTTAAGTCACCTTGTTGTAGTTTTTTTCAGCACTAACACATGTTGATGTTTTCAATTTTTGGCGAATCCTCCTGACGACATGGCTGAAGAGTCTCCCCGTCCATGGCTTCGTCCCATATAATGAATCTATTTTTTTCTACTTTCATTTCAACAGTTTCAAAGCAACGCAATGTACTGTTGATTTACAAACCCCGCCACCACCATACTCTTCTCCTGATGTCCAACATTCCACGGGAAGAAGACGTAGCGACGCCAGTGAACGAGCATTCTGCAATTTATAGTGTCATGTGAAAGTGTGTTGTGATAGTTGAAAGTGCATGGTCAGTTGTGTGTTTTTAGTGTGAATTGAGTGACCAGCGACGGATCGTCGATGGAAAGCAGAGTTCACCCGCCGGTGGACCCACCAGCAGAAAATAAAGGTAGGGATACGACTCCTCTTGCAGGGCAGAGTGCAGTGTGAAGGGAAACAATTAATTTGAGGCAAGACATCCTTATTGCGAACTTTTGCATCCTTCCTTGAACGAAATTTGAATCCGTCACCTTGCTGACGATTGCGTCACTACCACTAAAACCCTAACCGTCAACCTCCCTGTAAACAACCCCCCCCCCCCTACTCTTACTCCCGTTGCGTCACGACTTCCCCCCTCCTTCCCCAATTCAGTCGCCTCTACTCTCCCACCCCTCCCCTCCTCCATCCCATACCTATATATATATCGCTCGTTTATTTGTTACTTCACCTTGATAATGGCAATGTTTGCCGAAACCTAGGTCGGTTTAATAAAAATTGGTGTGGAAATATTTACAAAGTGTTTTCTGTTACAATGCAATCTAAGACATCCTTTTCGCGGTATGGCTCCTTGAAGGGGCTTAAGGGACAAAATCACTTTAAGGGACAGTAGCACTTAGAGAAATGGAGCGGAAAATGTGACTTAGTTGTTGGAGTTAGGTAGGACCCTTACAGGACTTACGTTTTCAAGTGACTTATCTGTTTTCTACGTGACCACTATGAATTATTGCCAATCTTCTCTCCATATGACAACTACGTAACACGGTTAGGTTGTTGGCGCAGTGTTAACTTGTCTAATGCATTCAGTTTCAGGAATTAAAAAATATTAACGCAGTATCAAAGAACTGCGGAACTGGCCGCGCAGTAACTTTAACGGAGTCACCCGCTAGTGGTCACACAATTGTGTGACATTCACAGTGAAAAAATCATTCGCAATAAAATTCACAGTGAGAGATGACGCCTGGGTAGCTTAACTGGTAGAGCACTTGGCGCGAAATCTGGGGGTCTGGGTTCGAATCCCAGTCCAGGCGAATGATTTTTTCACTGTGAATTTCACACAATTGATTAACGCAGTAAATATAGCATTGAATGTAAGCATTATTGCTACTGTACTATAAGAATCTTATGCTAATGTAAATAAGTATTGTTAAAAGCGTTGTAAAATATTTAATTCCTCACTGCATTGAGAGAAAACTTGTAAAAATATTATACAATGCTTGAAAAAATTTGTTAATGGAAATGTTAGCATTCTGATCTTTCCTTTCCATCAAGAATCATCCTTGTTCACGATCTTTAAGTTTTTCCGAAGGCAGCGGTCGCCTGCTTTGAAGGCTTCGCTGTAACATGGTACAGTAGGACGTCACCCTGTATAATATTCGTATGGATATGCAGAAGGGGCGTGATGGACCGGCATTCGTCTCATTTCTATCACTAAGGCCGAAAAATGGGTCCTAGCGAGCGATGTCACGATACCTCCTTGGGTGGCAAACAGGAAACTCGTGCAATCGTTCTCCTTAGATTGCTTTCTTCTCTCTTTTCTGTTACACCCTTGTTACTTTCAAATTAATTTTTGAGGATGGGGAAACTTCTTCTTGCATGGCTGTTTACAATAGTAGCTAGCTTGCGTAGAAACTAAGCTTATAAAGTTTTATTCATATATTTTATTCATTGACAATGACTCCGACTACGAGACTAAAGCGATGGTTTCCAGATAGGTAGCGTAGCTAAAGGACTCAAAATGGTCAATTACAATTTCAAACAATATTCTTGCATGGAATTTCATCATTTTCTGCTAAAATGCCAAAATCTCTTGAAAAAATAAGATCCACGGACAAATATATTAAAGCATAGTGCTTATAAATTTTTATTGTTCTGAATTATTAAATTGTTGTTATTCTTCAAGTGTCCTCCTATTTCCCCCCCTATGTCCTCCTTATTCATCGGGTGCTGTACTCTTTTTCATCTATTGACATCTGGTCACCCTAGATATGCAAAACTTGTTAAGAAAGACGAAACGCGGATTCAGAAAGGATTGAATTTCACGAAACTAAATTACCACTTTCTGCCCACGATATTTTAGTCTCGGGGGAATATAACGCTATTTTTCTTGACTTAAAAAGGCATTTGATTGTGTCCCATAGAAAGTTACTTATAAAATTAAAATCTTACTGGTTTTAAAACGACGTGGCAACCTTAGAACAGCCTCAGGTAAACATTTAACAATGTTCCAAAGCGTCAATTGTTGGGGTTGCTTGTTAATCGCAGATGATGTAATGGTGGCTCTGTACCCGTTTGGCGTTTAGTGAGAGAAAATATTTGGCTGTCAATAAGCATAGTATTACTAATGTTTAGTATTAATACCATGGTCAATAATGACGTGCTATAGTGAACGACATTAACATCGACTGATATCTATGCACGACGGTCGTATCTCTAATGCAATTCACAGTGGTTTTCAGAGTCATTCAAAAATTGCTCTCGTGCCCGGCAGGCTTCGTACGAGAGGAGGGAATTCGTCTCTGAGGACAGCTGTTCCCCCATTGCCCTGGGCACAACCTTTTCCACAAATCGCCTCTTAATGCGTCCACTTTCACTCGTGGATTCGTGGCACGGTGGTGAGACGGCGCTTGCTTTCCGATCCGAGGGTCGGGCGTCCACTCCATAGGCTCCCAGCTTCACGCGTGGTGGAGGACGCGTTGGGGTCAAGATAAAAGAGTCCGTCGGATGGGACTATAAGTCGTGTGACCCCTTGGTGCCAATCGTTAAGAGTAGGCTAATCCTGGCACCGGGTTTCTCCTCCACTCTTCCTTGACAACGGCGCAACTCACGCCCGATATCGCATAAAAAGAAATCCTAAGTAAACTAATATTTTGATTTTAAATTTTTGTTGTTGTAGTTTTTTCGTTCATCCTCAAACGGTTTAAAATTTCACTTTTTCCACGTACAATTAGGATAATAATAGTTGCGACAGATTAACCATATTATACTTTTTGTCTGAGAGGAATAATAATTTTGAAATTTGTTATTAATTTATTATTTATTTAATAATTTTTATTATTAATATTTATCTAATTATTATTAAGTTAAAGTTAATAATAATCATTATTACTTCCTGAGAGGAATAATATTTTGCCTCGGAGGAAAAATGAATAATCACAGGAATTTTTTTAAAGACGCGTTAAGCATACGCGGTCAAAAAGGCCGCGTGCGAGCTACCGCGTTGTTCTCGCTATGCGAGTCCTCCCGGGTTAAATTTATGCGCTCATGATTTCTATTTTCTGTTTTTTTTTTCGTTTTTTAATATTTCTACTCGAAATTTAATCCAAGAAGTGAGCAATTGACAAGTGACTTCCTATCAAGGAATAATATTGACTTTTAATTATTATCAAAGGAATTTTGACTCTTAAGCATGCATTGAGGTAATCCAGGTGACTGTCGACAGGGAGAATTTAAATCCCGAAAGCGCGAGTGTTGTGTTATTTCACGTGTTAACGAGTAACTCACGCCGGATATCGCATTAAAAATAATCCAAAATTTTTCTTTTTTATATTTTTTTTCGTTAATCCTTAGATTTTGCGTAATAGGAATTAATATAGGAATTAAAAAAAAAACTTTTGTTTTCTTTTAACTCTCCTTCTCACGTGGATAATCTCGCTTCGGTGAATGCATCCATACCTCCCGAGGTCAGCCTACACTTCGGAAACCTTCTGTGGAGTTCATATTGAAGCGCTAATACTCAGTTAGATTTTCCCTTAAGACGCCTCAACACGAAATAGCAGGAATGGCCGACAATATTTTTCCGGACGTTCAGCATATTTTGCTAGAGCCAAAGTACTACGGTAGAAGCGATCACAGGAATGAGATAAAGGAACTAGACTGCAGAACCAATAGGTTTAAAATGTCACTTTTTCCACGTACAATTAGGATAATAATAGTTGCAACAGATTAACCATATGAAAATCCCACTCTCACTAGGTAGAGTAGGATTTTCACTTGTGTTTAATAAAATAGCATCATTACTAGCACTTCACCCCGCTTGATAAGTCTGACATTATTTTGTTCTCTGCATAAAGTAGTATCTCGCAGCATTCATAAATTAATAGTATTAGTGAAATTAACCTCTAGATGTCTCTTTAGCAGTGTACTGCAGGTTCGCATGTAGCACTCTCCCAGTTTCTAGTTTGACTGCGCACACTGACTGCTTTTTGGTGACTGCGCCTAGAGCGGCCGGGGGAACGTGCGAGGTCCCGATTTGTACAGGGACGAGTGCTGCAAGCCTGGTGTGGAATCACCCCGTGCCACACACGCTAGAGGTGGCTTGCACGGTACTTCGTAGATGTAGATGCAGTAATCGATGGCAAAGTATTCCATTTAGCATAAGGCCAGAGTAGACCGCATGAAACAAGGCTTTTAAGTTTTATTTAACTATAGTATAATAACATTTTAGTATGATTTAGTGGGCTCTGATATCTGGATCACGTTGAGAATGTCTTATTGTTTTTCAGGCAAGAAGAAAACTTCGGAATTACATTTGGCATTCAGCGACCGTTTAAAACCCCGATATTCAAATAAAACTGATTTTGAGTGTGCATATGCTATAGAGACACAATAAAAGGAAAATTTGTGGTTATTTTATGCGTTTTGAATATAAGAAGACCGAAATAACGTGGGATCAATTGAAAATATAGCGGCCGATTTTCTGTCATCTACAGCTACAAAATACCCTGCAAGCCACCTCCAGGGTGTGTGCCAGGGGGTGAGTAGTCACCAACATGCATTACACTATACCCATGAACTTAGAAGGTAACACTATTCCCTAAAGTTAGTGTAACTACGACTCATATGGTGTCGTCATGGTGTCGCTTAGGCCAAAGGACATAAAATATGGCGGGTGGTTTGCTCCTCTATTCTTACCCTAGCACATTGGGTGGATTCAATTTTAACGGCTAACAGTGGACGTTTTTCGAGAAGTCGGTGCTTCATTGCTTCAAATTGGCATCAACGAATGAACACAGTGGCTGGAACGGTAATCGCGTGTCAATGAGAGCACATTTAAGTTGGCTGGAGCAATTTTTGTTCCTGTACGGACTTGCGCGAAACTTTGCATATACGTGTCCTTTGTAGGCAACATCTATAGATTAAAGAGAAAAAATAGCATTTTACCGATTTGGTTTCTTGGCAATTCAATGCTATTTTAACCCGTAGCCTTAGGTAAGAACGAAGGTTTTCGCGGTGGTTTATGATGAAATTCTTCATATTTTCGGGTTCTACCGCGTAGGTTGCTGTGTTGATGACAACAGTTTCGACTGAAGACCTGACCTGAAGACGCTGGCAGTAGTGCCAGCGAAACTGTTGTCATCAACACAGCAACCTACGCGGTAGAACCCGAAAATATGAAGAATTTCACGTAGCCTTAGGGTGCATGACATGTACATCGAAATAATTCGATTACATATGTGCAGATTTTGCCTCACACGCGAAATAATTCGTTACATATTGTCGTGGCCCAGTTTTGGGTCGACTAGTTTTAGGGTCGTAACTCAGATCTGTAGGATCAAACCATGGGAATCAACCAGAAATAACTCACTCCTTATTTCTTATGTAAAGTCCATTTATTAATACTCAATACATGTTTAAGTTATGCTTACTCCATGCCGAACATCTGGAGGGTGAGATTGGCGCTACGGGACGAAGAGGAGGGGCGATCGTCTAGGCCGCGTCTCGGCGGCGGCAGATGCGCGGGTGTCGGCGGTCGTCGATCGAGGAATCGAACGGCAGCGTAACGGGAGCGGCGGCGGAGCGGAGAGCAGCAGAGAGAAGCCGAGGCGCAGAGAGCAGAGCAGCGCTGAGAGGGAACTTCCGCCCGAAAAGAGTTTATATACGCTAACCCTCCCTTAATCCCCTCCTTTGTTCTAGAAGGTTCTAGGACGTTGTCCACGGCAAACCCGACCTTATTTGGGCAAGCAAGTGCTTCTGGAAAGTTCCCATGCTAATTACGCAGTTAGATGTTTACGAGAATTGTATTCTCGAGTGACAAAGCATGAGCGGCCGGACGGAACTTGCGGTCAATGACGCAAATACCTTGAGTCGGGGCAGTGTCGAGATGGGGTCACCTCGGCAAATGGAAAAGTTTCAGCCAGAGATCTCCTTAAATGGTTGATTTATGTGGGGTCGAAAAAAAGGCACACCGGGTTACATGGAGATCCTAAAACAAACAATGGAGGTCCTAATAAACAATGGAGGTCCTAGCCAAACAATGGAGATCCTAAATCTATGCCCAGTGGGTTGCCAAAAAGAGGTAGTTGGCCGGATGTCATTGGATCAAGGTGGGCGGCGCGGTTCGTTGTTAGAGAGAACGAAGCGCGGCCCGCCGAAAATCAGTGGTGCGCAAAATGTCGGAACACGACAATATCATTATAATAGTTGTTAGCAAAATATCAAGGTATCATGACGAGTAAAAAACATATCATAACATGTAATTTTTGCTGGAATTTCGAATGCCGAGCCGAAAACCCAAGTCATAACAATGTTTTAATTAATAAGGCGAATACTTTGAAATATAATTCTTGTATAATTTACATTTCCACTGCATAAACAGATTTGCTTAAATGAAATGTAGTTCAAGAATTTTTTTCGCCTTGAAAAGATATTAATATGTGCGCTCAATGACTCACGATTACCACTCCAGCCACCTTAACGTATTGGTATAATGTACCTGGCATCAAATATACAATTTATATAATATTCAAAGAAGATCATTTTTTTATTTCATATAATTCATAGGAAAAAAGTCATACATTGTCTCCAAGTTATGGAATATTTTATGTGGATGCCCACGATAATGATTTTATTGCACACGACTCCTTTCATGTCTTCTTGCACTCCTATGCTGGTTGAAATGCAAATTTATAACATTTTACGCCAACTTTCCTTCCAAGGTATTTCGCCACTATGATTCATTCATTCAAGTATTCTACCAGCTGATTGGTAGGTTCATGGACAGTCCCCATTGCCAGGGGCGGATTAAGGTCGTTGTTTTGGGGGGGGCGGTTCACTACTTCCCGCGGCGCCTAGGGGGTATGCAATACAACTCAAATAAATAATGTCCGGGTGGACTTCCCTCGGAAAATTAAAAGAAATGAAGCGCTTGGAACGTAGTTTTGGTGTGGCTATATTATATATAAGAGATGTGATAAATTATTGAGTAAATATATCGAATAAAATTTGAAAAACGTAAAAAACCGATGTAAAGAATGCCATTCTTGTGAAGAAGTGAAGTGTCTTCCGGGTTTTACACCACGTTGGTCCATGTTCCCTCGGACGACAGTTTCGGCGGCGTTTCAGTCGGCTTTTCAGGTCGGTGAAGTGAAGGTGCAGCCATTTGTCGTCTTATATATCTCACCCGTTGGAGTCAAGTCTAACGCTTGAGATATATAAGACGACGAATTGCTGCGCCTTCACTTCACCGACCAGAAGACGCCGACTACAACGCCTACAAAACTGTCGTCCAAGGAAACATAGACCAACGCGGTCCAAAACGCGGAGGACCTGCATCTTCCCATTCATCAACCCGCGGCAGCCTACACAAGTATTTCTAACTCCTTGAAATAAATCTTCTTTAATGCCGTTCAATATGAAAATTGGTTGAAATGAAATAAAAAGATAAGTACATATTCAGAAAATACTATTTTCCTTTAATATTTTTTTAATTTTTTATAATACCTAGCAACGAAAACGCAGTAATGCTCGAAAGTTACCGTCATTCGTCAAGGGCTCTTCCAATGATAATGCACCGTCGCGTCGTCCCGATGACCTCTGAATGGTATGTTCTGACGGCCAAGAAAAATCACATTTTTAAGTATCAGCTTCAGATTTTCTCTATTTTCCTTGATTTTCTCCCTTCTGTAGCCGTCCAGTTGGCTTGTGTTTTGATTTTCAGGTTTTTTTGTATTTTTTCAGAAAATTCAGGGCCAACTGGGCACTGCACCTTTGTGATAGACTGTGTGTTGGTGGTTTTCCAGATCATCTAGTTTCCCTAGTAGTTTTGAAAACTTTAACGGCTCTGTAACGAGGGATTTTAACAGCAAATTTGTACCGCAAGCTGCCGTTGATTGGGAATAAAAGGGGAATACCTACAGAAACGTCCATTCATTGAGGGAGAAACTACAAGCCAAGGGTACTTATCAAGATATTCTATCCTCACGTAACGACGCTCTTCCGCAGTTCCCTTCCTATGAGTTGAAAAGGGATACTTGTAGTCGCTTGTGGATGTCCAAGGGCTTTCCAAAAGTTCTGCTTTTTTCCTATCATCAGGTCTTTCTTTTCCTGGTACAATGAAGAGACCTACATCACAGTTGAAATTTTCAGCCAAAGGAAGTGAAGAAATTGAAGCTTCAGTCGATGTTTCGTGGCTACGTGGAGGGGATTGTAAAAGGACCATGGATTCAGCTTGAGTCTTATTGTCAGTTGTGCAGCATGAAGGTATGGTGTTAACAAATTGTATATTTCCTCCTGCTGCTTCTGGCGTCTTTTGTTTTTGGACGCGAGAGAAAAAGCATCGAATGTCCTTAGAGGCACTATTAGTTTTCCGCTTTGTACCAGGCCTACTAGAAGAAGACGCCTGTAAACAAAAGTAAACCTAACTATTCCTTCTGCGACGAGTTGAAAAAAACATTATAAGCATCTTTTTCTCACCCTGTAGCGTAATACTTGAAAATTATTTTGCTTACAGAGTCCTCAATTTTACTGATATCAAAAGGAGAGGGAACAAAACTACGGTGGGTGGACCTCTGACAGCATTTCTATGATAACACAATGAATATGAAAGTCCAATAGGTGGGTGTTCAATTCCTTGATCAAAAGCTGACAAATAGCAATGGAGGCTAATGTGGGCCCGAACTTGAAGCCGGCCGTCCGACCACAATGGCGAGCGCGAGAAAGCTCAAATAAGTTATGTCGTTGTAATTAACCGACTGAACCTACCATCTCTAGCTGAAAGGTTGATCTGTACGTCAGGTATATCACAGAAAAAAGGAAAAAGGACGCAGGGTCCTAAACATGTGAAGAACTCTTGAACTTGTCACTCACTACAACTGAAACAATACCCTCGCTAGAGCCGGGCAACTGACATGCCGCGACGAGCACGAGAGCGGAGGGTGTCGCATAGTAGGCAATGCTGAAGGAGGACGTGAAGACTGTATTCCTCTCTCGCAGACGCACTACGGCTCAACTGCCGAAACTCGCGGAACGATTCTCTGCATGCAGTGGCGCAGCGAGGGGGGGGGGGTCCGGACCCCTTCCGAAATATTCATCTACATCTACATACTGCCCCGCAAGCCGCCTCAATAGGCGTGTGGCGGGGGGTGTTAGGACACCAGCCGTTTACATATAAAAAGGAAACGCTCTAATGAAATTACGCCTAGTATTTATTGAACTCCCTTATTGTTCGGGGGAAAAACGAATTCCCATACCTATCCGTTCGGCAAAATATCTCTAATAATTTATCGTTTCTGTCGGACCTGGAAATATAGTGGGGTTCTAATATGATGTTCTCCGTGTCGCTCTTAAAGATATCTATTCTCAATTGTTCAAGCAATCTTAGCCTAGCGCGCAGCCTCCGAGTCTCTAGCGGCTCCCAGCCTAATTCGTTTAACATCTGTGTAACGCTGTCTGTACGCCCGTAGTAGTTTTTGACGAATCGCGCAGATTTCCTTTGTATTTTATTAAGTTCCCGAATTAAGTCTTTCTGCACCGGATCCCATATGCTCGCTGCATATTAGAGGTGTGGCCGGACGAGTGCGAAATAGCACCTCTTTTTTACTATTTCATCCGAAAATCTCCCCACAATACGCTTGACGAATCCTAGTTTCTTCAGAGCTCTGCCACAAATATTTCTTATATGTGTTCCCCACGATAGGTCCAAAGTTATGGTAACTCCTAGATACTTCACTTCATCTGTCGCCTTTATGTTAACACCATCCACAGCATATACATGGGAATAGTTGGACGACCTCCGCAAGAAATTTACCACCGTGCATTTGCTCAGATTAAGTTTGAGTCCCCACTCTTGGCTCCACACATGAATGTTGTTTAAATCCGATGATAGAGTTTCAAAGTCAGAGTGATCACTAATTTCACGATAGATGACAGCGTTGTCGGCAAATAAACGTATTTTACTGCTAATTCGATAGCATAGGTCATTTATGTATATAATGAACAAAAGGGGGCCGATTCTGCTTCCTCGTGGGACACTTGATGTCACTTTAACTACATCAGAGCTAATTCCGTCAAGAACTACTTTTTGCATTCGATCACTCAGAAAGTCGTGTATCCAGTTTACTTCTGTTTCGTTTAGCCCGCATGACTGTAATTTGTTTAAAAGTTTGTTGTGAGGTACCGTGTCAAAAGCTTTCTTAAAATCTAGAAATAATGCGTCCACTTGTCTTTTCGATTCACCATATTTGAGAACGTCATGAAGAGAGAGCGCGAGTTGTCTTTCACATGATCTACCTTTCCGGAAGCCGTGCTGAGAGCCATGTAGGACGTTACGACTGTCCTGGAACGTCATGATATTGCTAACGACGATATGTTCGAGTATCTTGCCTATAATCGACGTTAATGAAATTGGTCGATAGTTCCCTCGGTCGTGTCTGTTTCCCTTTTTTAATATCGGTGTAACGTTTGCATTTTTCCAGTCTAATGGTATCTTTACTTCTGATAATGACTTCTTGAATATTATGTCTAAGAACGGTGCGATCTGTGGCGCTAACTCCTTGAGGACACGCGCGGGTATTCCCTCCGGACCCGGAGATTTACTATTTTTTATCGATTGTAGCTGTTTAGTAATCCCATCGCGTTGAATAGTGATTTCTTTCATCGGTTCCTCAGTGAATGAAATGTCAACATTACATGCAGTGTTGTCTGTAGTGTATACACTTTCGAAGTGGGAATTTAACGTGTTAGCTTTGTCAATATTTTCGGTGACAAGTTTGCCATCTTTATCAAATAACGAATCTACGGTTGAAGATTTTCCCTGAATCTCTCTCGCATATGACCAAAAAGATTTAGGATTTTCTTCTAGTAATTCACCGAGACATTTTTCTAGAAATTTCGCAATGCAGTACGCATTGATTTCTTGGTATTTGAGCGTTGCGCAGCGTAACTTTCTTTTGCTTCAAGTTCCTTCGATTTGTCACCTAACGTAGTGGACTTTTTGAACAAGTTGTACAGTTTTCTCTGTCTCTTATAAGGTCCCTCCTAACATCGTTGTTGTACCAGCGAGGTTCTTTACTGTCACATTTCAATTTTTGCGGAATATATTCGTTGATTCCCTGGCGTAGAATTTCTAAGAAATATTTCCATGATTCATCAGTGCTTTTATCCTCTGTTTTAGCTACGAAGTCCGTGTACGAATCATTAAGAATCTCGCCAAATTTAATGAAGTTGCATTTATCAAATAAATAAATATTGCGTTTCGGTTTTACAGATGACTCTACTTCAATTTTTAAGCTTGCAAAAATTACTCTGTGATCACTTATGCCGTCAATAATATCGAGTTGTTTTATCAACTTAGGATGGCTTGCTGCAAAAAGGTCTGATATTTTATTTCCTCTCATAGGCTTGTCAACTACTTGGGCAAGTGAGTGATTAGTAAGTGTGTTGAGTAGGATCTCGCTGATTTCCCTATTCCTTGAATTCGGTTTTACAGCGTAATAATCCCAATTTATAGATGGTAGATTAAAATCTCCCCCAATAATTATTACAGTTTTACTGTCTCTCAAAGTAAATGCGGATATTTGATTTTCTAATTGGTAAACAATATCAGCTTCGGAGTTTTGAGGTCTATAAAAAGCGCAAACATGTATACTCCTTTTGTTTCGTTGTTTAATTGTACACCACACGCTTTCTATTTCATTGTCAGTTATTTCGTGGGCGGTGCTGTGTAAATGTGATTTAACTACTAGAAAAACTCCGCCACCTGTCCTATCGCTTCGATCGCATCTGTAGATTTTATATCCTGTAGGAAAAACTTCGCTGTCGCTTACATCCTCTGTAGGCCAGCTCTCCGTTCCTATGACCACGTCTGCGTCCTGAAATATATGCTCGATTTCAGCGCGCTTGTTTTTAACGCTACGGCAATTAGCTACTATAAAGTTAATGTCATATTTTGTAGATTGAGTGTCGGTTGGTTCTTTTCCACGCTTATGGGTATTAGGTGGGCGAATTTCACTGGAAGTGCTTATTACATTTGATATAATTTCTTTCACTGGAGTACGCGTTTTGGGAAAATTGTCACTACCCACATAGCACGCAAGGTTGCGGCAAGCTTGCTTGAGTTTTGCCTACGGCTTGCCAAGATTGGCAATATTGATGCAAGCCTGCTGCAAACTTGCCAATATTGTCACGTTCGGTGCAAGCAGAAGGCTAGTTGCACTCAACCTGCATGGAGTGTGCCAACCTTGCCAACTTTGCTGCAGGACTCTGGCAACTTGGCGATATTTGATTTTGACGATAGAGGGAGAGAGCCGGGTGCATTTAGATGCGTATTTTTATGTTGTTAGCGAAGTTAGTAGGAGCCATTGGTGTGTTTTGTGTCGTTTGTTTATTTGCGATATTTACAACTAATTAGTTGTTGGATTGCGGTATATTACGTACATTTGTTTGCATTGTCTGCTAGAAGAATGAATGGAAGGAAAGAAATTCACAGGTATGATTTAACAATCGTGGTTCACTAAGAATCTAAGTTCTAAAAACATCCTTTGTACCACGTTAAATATTTCGTATCACCTTTCTGTCCATGGACTTGGTGATACTCCATTGAAGTTCTGGAAATACTTTTAGGAGCCAAAGGTCGATGTTTTTACATCTTACAATGAGCTGTTTCAATCGGAAATTTCATGGGAAGCCTACCGTGTAATCAGTGGAACAAGGGTGTAACCTACGAAAAGTGTGAGCGAAGTCTTGAAAGACGGACGTCACCGATTTCTGGTAAGACAAAACATCAATCCTCTCCTGTTCTTTTAAGCATCGTTAATTTAACTTGTAAGCTTCGTTTGGTATAGAAAATGCATGCGTATGAAATGGTAACGTCATCATTCCTACTTTTCAGAATAAGTGTTGAAGCGAGGCTCACGGCTATAAGGATGGAACCGCAGCATGAACCCTTTTTATAATTTGGGAGAGAATTCGCAGTGCCATAAAAACCTATTACTACTTAATTTCAAGAGGTAATAATGTAAACAAATTACCCTTGAACATGCTGTGAAATTAGCAAAATGAACTGTTCTCATTCGCATGGTGTTTGTTTTTGTGGTGTGCAGCAGTTGAAGGAAAGCATCATATGATTCAACTTTTATTTAATTTGTTAAGTATTTTACATTTGTGATTTTTATGTATGCTATTCCAGCGTTAAGAAGAATAAAAGTTGTACATTTTTAATTAAAGTTGACAATTATTTTAAGTCCAACAATGCAGTCTCTGCATTCTCAAGGTTAGGCAATGCCTCAGCAGCAGGACCGATTTTGCTTTTTGATACATCGGAAAATATGGCGACCGACTGGAAATATTGTCAAGTTTGTTAATTGTAGTAATAGCTGACTTCCACTTAAATTTTTGCAGGTGTTAGTGATACCTACTTTTGCTGGTGTTAGTGAAACGTGTGCTTCAATTAAACATTATTGGCCCAATTGGCCCAGGTTTGTCTTGCATGAAGCTTGCACAGGCCTTGCATGCAACTAGCAGTTCAAAATAGCAGCAGGCTTGCTGCAAGGTTGCAGTAGTCTGATTGCAGCAAGCTTGCTGCAGGGTTGCAGCAAGCTTGCTGCAGGCTTGCAGCAGGTGTAGTTGTCGGATTGCAGCAAGCTTGCCATTGAGAGATTGCTTCAATTTTGCTACAAGCTTGCTGCAGGCTTGCAGCAAGCTTGCGTGCAACCTTGCAGCAAGCTTGAGGCAAGTGCAGTAGTCGGATTGCAGCAAGCTTGCTGCAAGCTTTAATTTTGCCAATGCAAGCTTGCTGCAAGCTTGCTATCTTGCAATGACAAGCTTGCTGCAAGCTTGCAGCAAGCTTGCTTTGCTATGTGGGTATTTACCGGCTTTAGCGCTCCTGAGTTTACTTGCATGTGAAAATTTTCGCAATGCGGATTTCCTCGGAGGCTACTTTTGGTTAAATAAAGACAAAATATTAAGACATATAAAAAAATAAATTACGCTTGGAGCGGGGGAAAGTCTACAAATATTAAATTATCATACCGTTGTTCAAAAAGGTTTGTACTTATGTTGAAATAATAAATTCTCAAACGATACATTTGGGCTCGGTCGCTCGGGTAGTGTAATGGCGGTGTTGGTATAGCTGGCCGAGTATCGACTGTGAACTCTCTAGTTCGCCCTGTTTTTCAAAAATTTTCCCCTGGTTTTGGACCCCCCCCGAACGAAATTCCTGGCTATGCCACTGTCTGCATGCATAGTAAATAGGTGTATATAGGTCTGCATACATGGTATAATATCTTATAAATATTCCGTTACGGCACCGAAGCTTTCACAACACTGTTCATCAAAAGGCCTACAAAAGTACAATTGCTAACATCGAGGATACTGTGTCTGTTTAGACAAGTGGCTTTTAGATATTTTCCAATTATCTTTATACATTGTACACTGATCTGGTGAAATAAAAACTTGCATTGGAGAACCACCTTAATGATTACCATTTTCTATTTTCCCGGGAATTACGGGGGGGGGGCGGCCGCCCCCCCCCCCTCCCCCCCGCCCCCCCCTTAATCCTCCCCTGCCCCATTCTGTATCCCAACCTAATAGAAATTGTCTGGCTTTCCCTCCTAAGAAAGGTGCATATATTCTATGCACCTTTCTCCTAAGGATGGCCCGTTATTAGATCCCTCTTCAATTCTTCATATCTTCTACCTCCTATTATTTCGTCCAGAATTCCTATCCTCCTCCTTCCTCTTCCACGCTTCCCCAGTGTTCTCCCCTCTATCCAGGGGCGGAATAAGGGGGGGCGAGGGGGCGGCCGCCCCCCCGTAATTCCCGGGAAAAAAGAAAAATGGTAATCATCAAGGTGGTTCTCCGACGCAAGTTTTTATTTCACCAGCTCAATACACAATGTTTAAAGATAATTGGAAAATATCTAAAAGCCACTTGTCTGAACAGACACAGTATCCTCGTTGTTCGCAATTGCACTTTAGTAGGCCTTTTGATGAACAGTGTTGTGAAAGCTTTGGTGCCGTAACGGAATAGTTATAAACTATTATACTATGTATGCAGACCTTTATACACCTATTTAATATGTATGCAGAGAACAGTGCCGCGAGTTTGGGCAGTTAAGCCGTAGTGCGCCTGCGAGAGGGGAATACAGTCTTCACGTCCTCCTTCAGCATTGCCTACTATGCGACACCCTCTGCTCTCGTGCTCTTCGCGACATGTCAGTTGCCCGGCTCTAGCGAGTGTATTGTTTCAGTTGTAGTGAGTGACAAGTTCAAGAGTTCTTCACATATTTAGGACCCTGCGTCCTTTTTCCTTTTTTCTGTGATATACCTGACGTGCAGATCAACCTTTCAGCTAGAGATGGTAATTTCAGTCGGTTAATTACAAAGACATAACTTATTTGCGCTTTCTCGCACTCGCCATTAGGGTCGGACGGCCGGCTTCAAGCTCGGGCCCACATTAGCCTCCATTGCTATTTATCTGCTTTTTGATCAAGGAATTGAACACCCACCTATTGGACTTTCATATTCATTGTGTTATCATAGAAATGCTGTCAGAGGTCCACCCACCGTAGTTTTGTTCCCTCTCCTTTTGATATCAGTAAAATTGAGGACTCTGTAAGCAAAATAATTTTCAAGTATTACGCTACAGGGTGAGAAAAAGATGCTTATAATGTTTTTTTCAACTCGTCGCAGAAGGAATAGTTAGGTTTACTTTTGTTTACAGGCGTCTTCTTCTAGTAGGCCTGGTACAAAGCGGAAAACTAATAGTGCCTCTGCGGACCTTCGAAGCTTTTTCTCTCGCGTCCAAAAACAAAAGACGCCAGAAGCAGCAGGAGGAAATGCATAATTTGTTAACAACATACCTTCATGCTGCACAACTGACAATAAGACTCAAGCTGAATCCATGGTCCTTTTACAATCCCCTCCACGTAGCCACGAAACATCGACTGAAGCTTCAATTTCTTCACTTCCTTTGGCTGAAAATTTCAACTGTGATGTAGGTCTCTTCATTGTACCAGGAAAAGAAAGACCTGATGATAGGAAAAAAGCAGAACTTTTGGAAAGCCCTTGGACATCCACAAGCGACTACAAGTATCCCTTTTCAACTCATAGGAAGGGAACTGCGGAAGAGCGTCGTTACGTGAGGATAGAACATCATGAAAAGTACCCTTGGCTTGCGGTTTCTCCCTCAATGAATGGACTTTTTTGTAGGTATTGCCCTTTTTTCCCAATCAACGGCAGCTTGCGGTACAAATTTGCAGTTAAAATCCCTCCTTACAGAGCCGTTAAAGTTTTCAAAACTGCTAGGGAAACTACCCTGGTCAAAACGTTCCATATCAAAAGTCCATATGGGCGATGTGGACAATGTGGAAAAATGATGTGGGCAATGTGGACGATGTGGAAAAATGATGTGGACGATGTGGAAAAATGATGTGGATGATATGGATAAGTGAAGTGAGCACCTCTCAGTTCCTCATCGTCCACATTGTTCCACATCAAGTTCCTTAAGGAACACATATGGGTTCTAATGTATGTTAAGGATAAGGGCACCATACAATATGTGGTTACACTGAAATGAAAGTGAACAGGAAGATGAATGATACCAATTTATGGTTACTGTTTAAATAATATAGTCTGAATTTTTATTAAAAAAAATATTTTAGTATTTTAGGTATGATTGCAAATACAATATTATTTGCTCTTGAAAAGTTATGTACAACTCGCCGAGAGATGTTCATATTAGAGTCTGCACTTCAAATATCCCCCAGGAGCATAATAAGTCAGCCCGACATCGTTTTCATGTCGGCAAAGTCGGCCGACGTATACGACATCTGATCGACCTCGGTTTACAGCATTTTGGGCCATGCTACAGCCGACTTATGCATCGGCATCGGAATACAACCTCGGTGTATGCCCTAGTCACAGTCTAAACTACTTTGTTTAGACTGTGCCCTAGTAGTAGACATCGGCAAAGTCAGCCGACCTACACAACATTGAACCGACACTGTGTTGACATTGGCTTTGGACATAGAGCGGGAATGCGAGTGCGGGAAGAGGGTGCAGGATGCGCTCTATATACTCCTGCATGATCCGAATGAAGCACAACTTTTTATGCTTTCTGTAACTTATAATAACATGTCACAACCCTACAAACTAGGAAAGGATTAAATCTAGAATCTTTTTCAGGGTTTAATCTCAATTAAATATAATATTGCACAGCATATGGTCATGTATAGTGATGTATTTCATAGTAAAAAGGGATTTAGGAAAAGGAATTAATTCCTCCGGATGTCACCACAAAAAAATTATTTATGATTAACAAGGATCGCCTCTGTGCCCACAATGAATGGTTAATGTGCTAGTTAGGTATGACTAGAGTTACGGATAAACGCGTAATGATAATCATTCGAATAATCGCGGCTGTTGCCGCCTCATATTGAACGAACAACCCTAATGTGCGCGTGCACTCAGTGAATCCTAAATGACGACACAAAAATGTTAAGGAATTTAATACGTAAATTCTGAAAATCACGACAAAAACTTGTGGGTTTGAAAAATGCGGGCCCGGGTCGCAGCGCCGAAAAAATGAAGAACGTTATTTTCTAGCGTTTTGGCGGTTATGGCAGAGATGCCGTTCAGAGAATAGGGATTTCCTGGTTAACTGAGTTTCTGGCTATCACCTGCAGCTCATATGGCCATGGATAGGTGCTAGATATACGTCAAAAACGTTTTTAGACACTATGCATGAAATTTTACTCGTCCATTTTGGCATTTGCGCGAGCTGGGATCAGACGTGCCTCTTACTGAAGGAATACGAAGTGCCCTCCAGAATTTCAACAAGAACAGATTGAAATCACTTCGCCAAACTATAGAAGCAAGGTAAGTTGTTTTCCTTATTTAGTTCTTATTACTACGCTGAGCACGAGTCTCTCCATCGCTGTTTAAGAAATCGTGCCTTATTTAGATTAAGTTCGCCATATTAGTTGTTGTGTAAGCGTTATTCTTTCTCTGTACCAACAGTTACTTTTTATTATATTTCCCGGTGTATTTTCATGGTTTGTGGTATGTACAGAGACGTGTTCCACCTGTACCATCTAGTACTACAAGTTTTGCATTGTGTACAGAACTCATATGCCTTTATGTAGAGCAAATCTCTTAAGAGGTGATTTTTGTGGTACCTAAATTAGTGGAATAGATAAGAAAACCGGTGAATACAACAATTTTTTACTGTAATTTACGTTGAACCGTGAACTGTTTAAACTGTTTTATTTTAATTTTAAGATACTTCAAACTTTTCAGGCGTAATTTTGTGTAAGTCCATTTCGAATTATGACAAGGAACTATGTTTAAATCCACAGAGTTTTTTATTGGCACTTGATGTTGACACCGTAGCGTTGAAACTACTGGTACCAATAAAAAACTCAAGTGGATTTAAATATAGTTGGACTTAACATCATTTGTGATACATGTTTAAAACTTTAAGCCACATATCCAATTTGTTTTCTTATGAACACATTTTATCTAGATTAATCATAATTAGGGGTTTTACTCATCTTCTCTGTCCTACTATTTTCCATTTAAAAAAATACAAAGGCAATGACTTGGCGAACTATTTACTTTTGGGATTTGTCTACATCGAGGCCTTTTAAGTTATCTCTCTTTTCCGCTTTTAGTGGCTGTTACAACTTACGAATGTATTAGTTATTTCCTAATGTAACATTGGCTTCTGCCTTTTGAAGTGGGGTGCACTCGTGAATTCCTTCAGCTTTAGCTTCATGAATGCATATTGGGTAATATTCTAAAAGCCATTCTTACTAGGGAAACACAAATCTCAGGTAACTGGAATAATAAATTATTAGTCCAATGTCATGTACATCAGTTCATTTTTTCTGAGGTTAACAACTTGTCAAAAGTTTTGAGAGGTGTTCCTTGCAGTTGGCAACTGAAAATAACAGATTTTGCTTCTTTAGTTTTCATTACCTGTGATGAACTATAAGGGATAATTAGTGCATAGTGGTGCAGTGAGCATCATTGCCTAAGAATATGTGTTGATCAGCAAGTGTTTTATATAACCTAACATTATATGCTCTGTTGATTTGGATATTGTATTCCATTACAAAATCTACTTGGGTATTGTATACTCAAAGACAATATTTAAAATTATTTCTTATATTACACGGTGGTTATAACTTGTATTTCTAGCTGGGATCCGAGCCGCATGTCCTACTTCAACAGAAGCTGAAGTGAAAATCAAAGTGGGTGTAAGTTTGGTGCAGGCCCGAGACCGTGAGGGAGGAAGATCTCAGCAGCCAAATGTGTGTGTGATGTAAGGATAATAGAGGGAAGAAGAGAAGTAAATGTGTGGAGATGCGGTTTATTAACTCTCTCATAAATAGTCTCAATTTAGGTTCAGTCCAATAAAAAAATGTGCAAGATTCTTATTTTTTCATTATGCACAAATAATAATCACTCAGGGCTTCGCCTAGTGCCTTTCTGCACAGTGTTTATTTGCTATTCTGTCCAAAACATCTCCATAAGAATGTATGTAATGAATTTATAACTTTAATAAAAGTCATATTATTACTGTTCCTTAGCATTTTAATTTCATATATTATGTTCCTGTGATATTTTTGTTCTAACACTAGGTAGGAGGATCAAGTGAACTTGTAACAATACATATCTTTTATTGTGATATTGACCATAGGATTGGGAATTTCTAGTATAACTAGCTTGTTTGAATGGTGTGACTGCTGCATTGGATCTTGCAGAACATAAGCTTCTCTGATAATTAGCTGAAGAATGAACATGTGGGGATTTTATACCATAATTTACACTTAGTTAACTTTTATCCATGTAATTCAATTCTCTCTGAATTATGTTCTCAATAGTATTACAATAATTAATTAAGCAATTCCTTACATTTTGTCACGATTCTAGTCTTCATTGGTGCACTGAATCAATCTCATGTGATAGAAAAATTTCAGCAATTATATTTGAGTTTGTTGGTATGTGAATTTAATATATTTTTCATATGATGCACCTAGGTTGATTTTATGCCGGGCCAATGTTGGACCTATGTCGGCTTGATGTCTGGCATATGTCAGCTTGTGTTGGGCCTATGTCAGGCCTGTATAGGCTTGTTGGCCTGATGTCGGCTTGATGCTGGGCCAGTGTTAGTGTGATGTCGGGCTAACGTCCGATGGAAATAACTATTTTTGCTGATGTATGTTCACTTAAAGTGAATAGTGATCTGGTATTAATGGGAAAAATCTGTGATTAATGGTTGATGTGGACATGCCATGAGGAAAAATCTGTGGTTCCATGTGGACGTCCACATGGGAATTTCGTTCCACATCGTCCTTATGGACTGTGTCAAACGCCTTATGGACGTCCACATCAGTTCCATATGGCCATGTTCCACATTGGCCACATGGATTTTCCATGTGGACGGCCACATGAATTTTGACCAGGGTATAGATGATCTGGAAAACCACCAACACACAGTCTATCACAAAGGTGGAGTGCCCAGTGGCCCTGAATTTTCTGGAAAATACAAAAAACCTAAAAATCAAAACACAAGCCAACTGGACGGCTACAGAAGGGAGAAAATCAAGGAAAATGGAGAAAATCTGAAGCTGATACTTAAAAATGTGATTTTTCTTGGCCGTCAGAACATACCATTCAGAGGTCATCGGGACGACGCGACGGTGCATTATCATTGGAAGAGCCCTTGACGAATGACGGTAACTTCCGACCATTACTGCGTTTTCGTTGCTAGGTATTATAAAAAATTAAAAAAATATTAAAGGAAAATAGTATTTTCTGAATATGTACTTATATTTTTATTTCATTCCAACTAATTTTCATTTTGTACGGCATTAAAGAAGATTTATTTCAAGGAGTTCGAAATCCTTCTGTAGGCTGCCGCGGGTTGATGGATAGGAAGATGAAGGTCTTCCGCGTTTTTCACCGCGTTAGTCTATGTTTCCTTGGGCGACAGTTTCGTAGGCGTTGTAGTCGGCTTCTTCTGGTCGGTGAAATGAAGGTGCAGCTATTTGTCGACTTATATATCTCAAGCGTTAGACCTGACTCCAACGGGTGAGATATATAATACGACAAATGGCTGCACATTCACTCCACCGACCTGAATAAGCCGACTGAAACGCCGCCGAAACTGTCGTCCGAGGAAACAGTGTAAAACCCGGAAGACACTTCACTTCTTCACAAGAATGACATTCTTTACATCGTTTTTTTACGTTTTTCAAATTTGATTAGATAGATTTACTCAATAATTTATCACATCTCTTGTATATAATATAGCCACACCAAAAATACGTTCCAAGCTCTACATTTCTTTTAATTTTCCGAGGGAAGTCCACCCGGACCTCTATTTTGTTGAGATGTATTGCATATCCCCCAGGCGCCGCGGGAAGTAGTGAACCGCCCCCCCCAAAACAACGACCTTAATCTGCCCCTGCCTCTATCACTCTCTTCATCATGCCCTCTCCTCTCAAAAACTCCTCCATACATCTCTTCTGCCTTCTCCAAACCTCTGCCACAAGCTTCCTCTCCTCTCCGACATTATCCAATACCTCCTTGTTCGTCTTTCTCGCCATCCAGCTAACCTTCTCCATCCTTCTCCAAACCCACATCTCAAATGCCTCAAGTCTACGCACATCGTCCCTTCGCAATGACCAAGTTTCCAACCCATATAGTGCCACGCTCCATATTAAAGTTTTCACCAGCCTCTTCTTTACATCTCTTCTCAGACCCCCCCTCATCAACTCCCTTCCCTTCGAAAATGCTTCTTTAGCAAGCGCAATTCTGCATCTGATGTCCTTACCACTAAACCCATTTGCCTCCAAAATACTACCCAGATACGTAAACTACTCGACCTGCTCTATCTTCTGCCCTCCCACTCTTATATTCAGCCCCGCCTTTTTACTTCTAGAAAATCTCATCACTTTCGTTTTCTTGTGGTTGATCTTCATCCCATACTTTTCACACTGCACCTCTAATGAATTCACCATTGACTGTAACCCCTTGGACCACTGACTAACCAATGCTTGATCATCTGCAAATCTCACTGATTTTATCAGCTCACCTCCTACCTTTATTCCTACCTCCTCCTACCCCCATGCCTCCCTTACCATTTCTTCTGAATACACGTTAAAAAGCAACGGCGATAGTGAGCATCCCTGCCGCACTCCCCGTCCAATCGTGGCCCATCCCGATTGTCCATTGGCTACCCTAACCTGCGCCGTCTGGTTCATATTCAAATTTCGAATCAGAGGCCTGTCCCTCCAATCGACCCCTAATTTCTTCAACACTCCCATTAATTTCGTCCATTCCACCCCATCAAACGCCTTCTCGAAGTCTACGAAGCATGCAAAAACATCCTGCCCATACTCTAGGTTTCTTTCTATTAGTGTCCTCATCACCGCTAGAGCGTCTCGCGTTCCCGTCCCTCTCCTAAACCCAAACTGGTCGTCACCCAGGTATTCATTTGCCTTCTTCTCTAGCCTTCTGTTTAGAATCCTAAGAACTACTTTGGCCATGTGGGATATTAAGCTTATTGTCCTATAGTCTTCGCACGTTTTTGCCTTACTCTTCTTTGGTATAGGAATTAGTACAGTCTTCGCGAAGTCTTCCGGCCACACTCCATCCTCATAAATCCTACGAATAAGCACAAAAAGTTTTCCTCTTCCGTTCTTCCCCATGCTCTATAAAAACTCTGCAGGTATGTCATCTATTCCCACCGCCTTATTCCTTTTCATGTCTCGTAGAGCTCTTTTAATTTTGCTATCTAGGATACTTGGTCCGATGCCATCTCTGTCGACATTGTCTTCCCTTTCTATATCTAACCTATTGGGCCTTATTTCTTTACCATACAGCTCTTCAACATACTCCTTCCACCTCTCCTGGATCTCTTTCGGTTCTATGATTACCTTTCCCATCTCGTCTGTTATCATTGTAAATCCCCTTCCCTTACTACCACCTGTCAGTTCCTTTACTTTCCTATATAATGCATCTGTTCTTCCCTCTTTGTGGTATTTCTATAATGCGTTGATTTGTTCTCTCCTCCGCGCCTCTCTTGCTTTCTTTGTTTCTCTTCTAAGCCTGTTATTAAATTCTCAGTATTTTCACTTACCTAGCTCTGAGTTTACGCTCTTCCATTTCTTTCTCTCCTCCATCTCCTTCGTGATCCACGGTTTTCTAATTTTAGTTGCACTCACTACGCCTACCGTTGCTTTAGCCGTTTCTACAATTCCATTTTTCAAACATTCTTAAGAAATACTTCAAGTGTTTTCTATTTGATATGCACTAGAAAAAGTATTTTGCATTTAAAATGCAAATTTGAGGTATGTACTTTCACTATTTAAAAATAACTCAAAATACTTCAGAGAAATATATAGTTCAAATAAATGGAGCCCAAATTCCCCTTTGTGCATTTTGCATCCAGTGCTACACACTTCATCCTAAGGGAGTTGACAAAAATTTTTAAATAAGTATGTCATAACGTCATTATAGTTCATTCGTATAAAAGAAAAACCTACGACACCAATGGGCCAGAATATACTGAGTGACTTTTTATCGAAATGATAGTTTTCTTTCGCACTTAAGCTTCATTCTCATTTTTCACCAGTCTGGCTTCAAACTCAGTTCGAGAACTTCATCACTACATCCTAGAAGTAATTTATAACAAGATCATGGGCATTAATGGGGGGGATGAACGGGATTGAGCCCCCTCCCCCCCAAAGCAACTGTGTTAATGGCACCATCATTAATATATAAACAATTAACAAAGTAATATCTTTAAATCCTTCAAAAAGTCTAGAAAATGCAATTCTGTTGTTATAATTTTCAAAACCTTTCTGGACCTTCCGGTACTTCACCTATCAAAATATTCTAGACCACTCCCCCTAAGGGCCAAATTCTAGCTATGCATGGTAGACACTGATGGAGATACATTAGTGGTAGAGCATTCCATTCTCCTAGTAGGAGCATTCCATTTTCATATTGAGTTATGCGAAATAAATTTACTTACCGCAAAAAAAAATGATTTTCTCCAGATGTAGATAGCTCCACAAACTCAATTCTTATTTAATAATAAAAATAATACATAGCTTTATTGTTCTTGTGGACTGTTGACGTAGAGCATATACAGAAACATTTATACATAAATAACCTTTCACAATAGATTTACAATATTGTCTGAAAAAACTCATCAGTACTATAATAACCTTTATTAAGAAGTAGTTCTTTGAGTTTTAATTTAAAAGAAGACACAAGAGGACATACATTTCAAGTTTGTAGGTAACCTATTGTACAAAAGTGATACCGAGTGAATAGGGCCATTCTTACATACAGCACGTGATTGTACTCGCAGGTCAAAATTCTCCCTTCCACAAGTCAAGTGACTATGAACCATCGAGTTAGGAATGAACATAGATGGATTCTTTTTTACAAATAAACAGGAGTGAAAAATATATATTCTTTTAACTCAAGAACCTGTCTTTTATATTTAATATGAATTGCAGTGTTCTCATTTCTATTTTTTTACTATGGTAAACGTTAGACTAACCATGGGAATTTAGTATTTTACAGAAAGTAGCAATATTTTCCTCAGAGAAGAATCTCTGATATGAAGTTGAACATTTTTTAGAAGAACTAACTGCAAGTGTGGAAAGTAATGGAAAATGGTCTGAGATATGAGATATAAGAACATTAGTTTCCACAGACATTAGGTCAATATTTGTAAAAATGTTTACAATAACAGTTGCAGAAGTGTGACTGACTCTCGTAAGCTTGCCATTAGTGATACTCAAGTTAAAAGAAGAAAGAATGTCAAATAATTCCCGTTTTTCTGTAGAATCTTCGAGAATATTACAGTTGAAGTCTCCGGTAACTATAAGTGAGGGGATTTCAGTAGCGTTATGAATTTGATCCAGAAGCTCTGACAATTTGTCGAGGAACACACTGAAATTACTAGAAGGAGAGCGATAGGTAGTCCCTAGATGAACGTCCATATCATCAAGTTGAATTTTGGTTATACAGTGAAAACTGCCTATAGCGGAATCACGCGGTGCCGTAAAACTTTTCTGTTGTGGACAAGTTTCCGTCATACACAGGTTTGAAGCACTGCATAGGGATAACATATTCTTTACGAGAAATCAACTGTTTCAGCATTTTATTCGCATATTGAAACACACATAGACAACATTTCCGTTAGATCGTACACAAAAAGTAATAACTTATAATTGACTGTTTAATTTTCTCGCTGCACATTTGTCTTTTCTCTGTGTAATTTTTACAGTCATTTGCCAAACTTAGTAGACCAACGTCGTTGTTAACGAGACAATTTTTTTAAATTTCTTCCATTCCCTGAACAACCTCTTTATAATTGCTTAGTCTTATAGTCACATCCTTTTCTTCTGTTTTGTTTTCTTCAATATCGTCCTCCCCATCATCCTCAATGCACCCCTTTTTGCAAACTAGGAAATCAGTATTAAAATCACCAGAAGTGTTCGCTAAGTTTTTGTCTATCTTTGCAATGATTTTTTGGGATGATTTCTTTTCCAATATCAATCATTAAGTTCATCAAAGAATCATTACAATATGAATTAAATCATAAATGTATTCACGCTAACACCAACCTTTAGCTATTCAGCGCGTAGCACTTCTTTATTCTTCAACGTGCTGTACACCTGTGTTTTTCTCCATTTGAATTTCTTTTGCACCTCTTTTGTGTTGCACTGATTTCTGAAGTAAATTGAAATTTTGATGAGTTGGCTATGATGGCAATTTTGTCCTGCAAACTCAATGCAATTTTTTTTAGACATTTTACTCTCGTTGTGGATCCACTTACACCACTAGAGGTATTCACTGCGGGCACCAGGAAATGAACTTATTCACGACGAGTGCGACTCAATAAAGGGGAAAATGTGGGAGAGGGTCAGGGGAAAGGCTTGTGTAGGCCCGTTGATTGGCTTGGTCTACTGGGAGGGTGTGAATGACAGTTGGCCTATGAAGAACGGGCGTAATGACAGAGAAAAGGGGGAAGGGAGGAAATGTGGGAGAAGAAAAAAAGGGCCAGGAAAATCAGGTGCGTAGTGAGCAAGATAAGTCATAACAACCAAGACAATAACAGCACAAAAAGACCCCCCAGTTCAAGGATCAGCTATTCTCAGGAACTTGCACCAACCTGGGCGTCCCGTGGCGCCTAGCGATTGAGCGAAAAAAAGCAGAAGCGCGAGAAGGAGAAGGACAGGAGGATGGAAACATATTCGTCAACCATCGAGCCCCCCTACCGTTTTCACCTGCCAACAGGTAGTGGCATTCCCTTCTATTCAACTCTCTCCCACACATTCCCCTCCATGAGGTTATCCCTGAAAATTCAATTCCAGGAAGACTTAGCGTGGCAATCTGTAAGTGTGTACAAGTGAAAATTGCAATTCCGTAATACACAGGTGAAAAGTTCAGGTCTTAGAACAAAAATTGTTCCGTTGAGTACATTAAGTTAAATGCAGGTTCAATTATATGGGAATTCTTATATCGCAGGGCAGGGCCAAGAAAATTTTCCATAAAGGACAAGTTTCCGCTGTATACAGGGTCCGTTATAGACAATTTTCACTGTACAAGATTCAAACGCTTGTTCTTAGTTAAGTAAATTGTAGGGGAATTTCACAGAGGAATATCGTAAATTCAGAGACACAAGGATTAAGGCACCTCCATTTTTCATAACAGAATGACATAAAACATCGGCGACAACATATCCAGGCAGATAGAAAAAGTTCACTTCATCGGTCATAAGCCAGTGTTCGTTTAGACAAATTATATCTGGGTTATGATTACTCACAAAAACTTCTAAATCAAGTATCTTATTGCGAAAACATTGAATATTAATGTGAAGGACCTTTAAATGCTGCACTGTATGTGTGCTCCTTTGATGACAGCTTCAAATATTTTTAATCATCATGCCAAAATTACTTTGACCACTTTTCCCATTTTGCCTAGAAGAAGAAAAAACTATTCCAAATCAAGCTGCCAAAAGCCTTGGGGGTCAATCCATATGAAGTGATCCAAAAAAAAATAAGTTGGTTGCTTGACCATTTTTAATATTTTTAATTTTTTTATATGTTTTTACTACACAAACGGAAGTTCAAAACAGATTTTTAAAAAAATTTATCTTACACCGTTTACATGTGGCGGCCATATTTGTTTTGAATCGCGTAGCGTTTTTACCCTTTGAAGACGTTTGCGTTAAATTGATTATCTCTGGACTGCATCATGCTACAAGATTGGAACTGGCATCATTTTTTTCAGTACTTTCTTCCCTATAATATTGTTTCATAGCCATAACTTCCTAAGCAAATCTTACCTGTCTAAATGGTCTCCAAAGTAGGGGGTCGAAAATTGAAGAATTCCACTTTTTAGAAATTAAGAAAACCATGAAGGAGAAATTTATCAGAGTTAATATTTTTTTTGTAGTAAGATATCATTGGGTACTCACATTTTATAGAGTATCAGCATTGACAACTCACTCATTAATTGTTTATGAATTTTTAAAATTTGGATTTTTTAAATTTTTGTCAAGTTTGAGGCTGCATATCTCAGATGGGACTGAATAAAAATCCACGATTTTTACACATTATGTAGTCCTTTATGATAGCAAAGTGGAGTAAAAATTTCAACATTGATATTTGACTCTGAACCAAGTTATGAATTTTTGAAAATACAGGAAATCATCGTTTTTGCAAATTATGTATATCAGTTATTAGTATCAAATATATGTTAAACTGTCTTAATTTGAAAAGTTACCATATAAAGTGTTGAAATAGGATACTTATTGGGTTGAAAAACACATAAAATGAGCAAAATTACCATGTATTATTTTAGAAATTAACAGTAAAAACAATTATTAGTACCGTACTTACATTTTATTTACTGCTTAACCCAAGTGATTGTTAAGCAAGTGATTGTTAGGGCGCTGGGATAGAAGGCCGCCTAAGGCGCCCCGACAAGTTCTTAAAATATATAGACCCAAAATGCACAGAATTTTGTAAACAAAGACAATAGAAAGAGAACGCATATGAGATTAATCATGTGTATAATTAATCAGTATTTTGTTTTGTCTGCAAAATCTTTGGATATTCAAATTCATCTCTTGCTGGAGAACAAGGCTATTCAGATTGGCAAAACTTGACAAAGAACCATTCCTGAAAAGTCTCCTATTCATATAAAAAAATGTCAATTTTGTCGTGAACTGTCCTTGCGATTATATTTGCATGAAATGATTGACAAAGGAAATAAAAGAATTATGCAGGCTGAAAGTGAACACTGGAAACAAGTTCTGAAACGCTTACTATCTATTGTCCAATTTTTGGAGATGTGAGTACATATTAGCCTTTCGAGGAACAAAGGAGACACTTTTCCAGGGTAACAATGGAAACTTTTTGAAATATACAACTCATAAATGAGAAAAAGAAATTAAAAAAGAAAGATAAAAAGAAATTCAATGCTATGTAGCGTAGAAAAAATAATGTGTACAATTCTTAACACCGGCTATTCATAGAAAATTGAAAGGTCGGATTTATAGTAATTACTAATTATATGTATTAAAAATTTTTAGAGTCACTACATTTCTGGCAGAGGGCAGGCGAGTGAATAAAAGTAGATTTTTCTGGTGACTTGATTTCAAAAATATTTTATTTCAAAAGACTCATTTTCAGCTTAACTAGCTGGCATTATTTCACTAGCACTGGAAAAGAAAACAAATAGTTTATTAATTTCATTGATTGAATATGCATTGTGATGAATTATTGATTAAGATAAGCCACCAACCATTCATCCATTCTAATAATCTTCATTATCAGCCATTCAAATGTCATTCATCGCAAGAGCAAACACTGAGAAAAACGTAATGGTGGCCAATGGTAATCACAGTCAACTGGATTCATTTTCCTGAGTTATAATTTCTTCTTCAAGCCTCTTCCTCTCCTGTGCTTGCCTCAGTCGCCTCAATACCAGACTCTCAAAATCATCTGTGGCCGATGAATTGCCTCCCTGCATTCAGGAATGAATAAATAGTTCACATCAGACAAGATGACATTAAGAAATGCCCAAATGAACATTCATATACACCTTTGGCATTCTTTCATACACGAAAAAAGAAAAATATTTGATTCTGCTGCTTCTTTAATGGATACATGAAAGATAAATAAATGAATTGCTCCAGATGTATTCATATATTAGAGTCAATTCACGTACATATATAAGTTGCTTCAATCCAGCAATATGCAGAATTGTAAATAAGAAGGACATAAATGTATTTTAGGATTATGACTTTTTTTGTAACCCCAAACTTTTTTGGTTCCAAAGAGCCTAGCCATGTTGAAACACTGGTTTCCGGTCAGATCATCAAAGTTATGCAACGTTTGGTAGCTGGCCCTCCTCCATACCTCTACCAGGGTGGATGGAGAGGCGATACTTCCTCCAAACCTATACCAGGAGGCCGGAGGGAGATATACGCAGACTGGGAAGGTTGGAGGGAGGTAGTTCCTTCCGTACCTGTACTGGGGAGGTTGGGGGTGAACCCTCCTTCATACCTCTACCATGGTGCTCTAGTCCCCTATCTGCAAGTGACAGGCAGGTTAAATGTAGGATGGCACAATGGACCAAGAGGTCAGAGTGCTAAGAGAGCTCCAGAAGGCCCTCACCCACCCTTACAAACTATCATCAATCAACCCCAGGTTCCTGTGTCATATATCGATTAACTTTTGTTCAATGATAATGAAAAGGAAATTAATTTGATTTAGTTTAGGAAAAACGTCATTCTAAAACTGGAATATCGATTAATACATGTATGTCGTTTATCGCAATAAGTTAACATACAAAATTCCTAACTTACAAGAACAAATAGCATAGTTATAGGATGATAAGTACATAATTATAAGTCAGAATAGATCTATGCTGAAATTTCTCCTTCATTTTACAGAGGTTATTAAGATTTTGAAGACACTTGCTTTCCCATTCTGCACACTGATTTGTTCTGAGAATTATTCCCAGTCTTGAAATTTCTTGATTTCTAAACATTTCCACACAATTTACTGCTATCAAAATGACATCAAAATAGAACATGTAAATTTTCTAATTACTCTGTGGGAAAAGCTTGAATTTTTAAACACGTATTTCGAACGAATTCAATTGCTACACACAAAAAATTTGGCCCCGACTATTTTGAACCTAAATATTGCTGCCTACCCATAGATTATCAAACGTTTCATCGCTCCATTCATTGTCTTTCACGTGTGCCTAAGCTCACTAATGCCTTCTGATCTGTGCTGACTTAATCTCGTTGAATGGGAAGCTACCATTATATTCAAACATCACTCTATTCTTTCTCATTCATTTCCTTTCTGAGCAAGCTGCATTCATTTGCTGTATAAAATACTTTCTTTATATGAATTTAATCAAGTAATTCTTTCATACGCCACCATATTTCCATGTTTTTCGGTTACATGTGTTTTTCCATTAACGGTGCTTCATCATGCATCCATTAGCACGGATAATGAAGAGTTTACTTTGTTCATCAGTCAGTGTTGTCAAAAAAATAAAACAAAGATGAAAAACTACAAGTAAAAGGATTATGGCAACATCTAACTGCTAGATAGTCAACAGACGACATTAAAGACTATACTTGAAGGCCAGTTAATCAGATCAGAATACTTAATCGGCCCTTAATAGTTTAAAATTCACTTGCGTTGGGTAGGGTTTGGGAGTAGGTTTCATTTACAAGTTTCTATGGGGGGTGGGGGGCATACCCAGGGGTGGGAGAGACAGCTGCCCCCCCACCCCTGGGTACGCCCATTGTTCCTTTTGTACCAGCAGCTTGCCTGAACTATCTGGGAAACTGAACACTGTTCAGAGGCATCCAACTGTATTTGGACTGGAAACACACTAACTACCTCATAAATTTGTTTAGATTTTATATTTTTAGTGTGTTGCATGATTTTACACCCTTGCTTTCTGTAAGACAGACTGTATTTTAATGAAGTGGGAGCTTTTGCCGACCCTGCGGCCACCTTTGTCATTATATTATTATTATTGCCTGACAAAGCTTGCAGAAGGGTCGGCGAAAGATCCTGCTTTATTCAAATACAATCAATGTTGCCTAATTAATTGTCAACCCACAGGACTGACATGCAGGCAGATCCAAAAAAATCATGTAAAAAAAGGCATTTCAGCCAGCTCACCGCAGGATAATTATGAAAGACAGGAGCTTTGGTGGGGTCAAATGAAGGGAATGACGTCGCCACACTAGGAAAATGAGATTTCTCCTGTTCAGTTGATTCCTTTTCCGGGTTATCTGCATTTGACACCTTCACTTCCTCTGCATTCTTCCTCCCTTGCAAGTATTCAATAGTTAACGGGTTTTCAAGAAAACCTTTTTCTTTTTTCAGAGCAGCTTCAGCTGATGTAGAATTTTCAAACTCAATGATACCACATCCTATTTATGCAAAAGAAAAATATGTCAGATAATTATTACATACACATATCCCAGATTTAAGATGCATACATCTCTTTGTCATGAAACACGATACATACGGTCAAAGGTGTTTATGTTATAAAAAGCTCAAAATTCTCTGTTAGCTCAAACAAGCCTTTAATCAATTGTATCTTAATGCTTTGTTTTTACTTCACATGTCAAACCATGGGTTATTTACTAAATTATCCAGCACCAATGATAGCATCTATGTGATTGTACAGTCCTGTTCATTAAAAAATTACCACCTCGGAGCCCTGTTCAAAAAAAAGTTACCACCTCGGAGCCGAAAAAGTTCTAAGTCCGCACTTTAGGGAAATGTGTCAACACTGCGCCCCACCCCTCACCCTGAGGGGGGGGGGGGGCGTGAACGAGAACCCCTCCTCCCCGTAGTCGGGCAAGTAGAAAGGCCGACGGAAGGAAGATTTTGGCCCGCGAAAGGATATTTTGTGAGGGGAGGGGTAGGGTTCGGGCTTCCGTTTGCTTTATGAGAGGGCGAACCGACCGCACAAAGACCTCTCGCAGTCGACGACTGATACATGACGGAAAGCCCAACATATCCCCACGGCTCGTTTCGTTCTTTTTAAATACTTTTTTCTAATGCGAATTTATCAGCGTTAAAAATGACTGACGTTTTGACGTATTTTCGTTGTAAGTCATTCATTGTGGCGCCGACATTCCTATTATTATTATTTGTTGAGTTTGTGCTTCTTCAATCCTCTCAATTATTGTGTTTAGCCTTCACCCTATTATCCAGGATCTTTGCATAGAGGCAACACCCTGACGACTCCATCCATGTTTTTCTGGGTGGGCAATAAACTGTACAGCTGTTGAGGATGGTTGAGTTTAATCAGTCTAAGCAAGTATAAGCGAGAGAGAGGAAATATAATTCTAAGTATATGCAAGAGGGAGGAAAATTTAGGTTGTCGTTACACTCACATATGTATGAAATATCGATTAGAATGTCGAAGTAGAATGTTTTCTTTGGAAAACGATGAAGGCACGACAGTCTTTATGCAACGAAAATGGTATTATGAATACCACAGAAGACTATTTAAGGAAGTGGAATAGCATATTTTCCCTTCTTTAATCAGGTAGACCGAGGAGTAAACTGTGGGATGTGGGGGAACCCCCGCCCTCACGAAACTCGGGTGAAAAGACCTACCGACCACGGGACCTCTCCTTCTCTCCCACTCCCAGCAGTATACAATGTCGCCGCCTCATTCCATCCAAATTCCTTCGCAGGTCTCGCTGGGAAGTCCACCCTTTCCGACAAGCTGAGGAGGTGGAAGGGGCTTTCTTTCACTTCTGAGCATTTATTGCCCACCCGGTGTTTAAGTTGGCGAGTGTGCGAATCCAGCACAGCCAGTTGTTAGTCCACGATAGATTTACGCTCGAAATTGATCAAAACAAGCATTGAAAAACAAATTGGTCGATTTCACCAAACGCATAGGAAGAGTGCGAAAATTCATTTTTAAATCCGCACGTCCCTCCTCTTCCTTGCTTTTATATGAAAAGATTCGCAAAATAAATGTGGAAGTCCAACCACCTACCCGCGAAACTGGGACACGTATCATTTCGTATCTGCCACAGCTCTTCCCATTGCGGAGTTGGAGGAACGATGATAATTCCACATGCCATTTTGCCATCAATCGGTTTTGCCATATCGAGTTACAGGGGGCATAATGAACTTAGTGAGGCTAGGTAGTAACATAGTGACAAATGTGAATACCTTTTCCCTACCTTTCCCTCGTTTCACCTTTTTTTAATTCTTTACGTTTCCATACTATACTACGCCAGGTTTATTTCCTTACCATTCTAAACTATTTCAAACCTTTGGAAACATAGTATTTCTATAATACGTTTCGTGATAGTTTCATTTTTTTATTTACAGAGAAAGTATGTATTATATGAAATACAATTGACCGTATTCATAATGGTTCCGCTGCGATGATTCAGCGTGTTTGAATGCGCTTTTGTTTCATTGCGGTTAATTAATAAGAGTCACTTGTATAGTCATTGTAAAAAAAAAAATAAAGACTATTTGCTACTTTTTTCAAATGCGATGTAAACAACACATAGTCCGACTGTGAAAAGCGCAAGAGTTGATATTTGAAGGGTGTCCTGGGAAATCATTTTGATAAAAGAGTCTCTGCCTCTCGACACAAGTTCAATAAAAATTATGGAGAATTAGGTTGCAGTGTAATATACGCCGGTGAGACGTAGTGGTGCCAAGCTGTTGTGAACGAGCGATATTTACCCCACTGAAATTCGCAGATATTTCCCTCTTTCTTCCTCACTCATAAGCAAACGGAAGCCTAAAACGACCAGATCGAATGGAAGGGGCGATCAGCATAAACACCACTTCTTCCTTCCTTCGGCCTCCAGCCGAAAAAGAAGCCGCAGGCCCCTTTCAGGTCACTTTTTAGAGGGGTACAGCCTTTCCTCAAGCCAGGATGGAGGGGAGGGTTGTTTCGTTTGGAATATTTATTGCCCGCCCAGAAAAGAATGGATGGGGTCGTCAGGGTCTTGCCTCTTTGCAAAGATCCTGGATAATTGAGTGAAAGCTGAACTCACTAATTGAGAGGACTGAAGAAGCATTAGAGATTTTAAGGTGAATTCATAAGAGTCACTTGCAGATTCAAGTTAAAAAAACAAAAACGAGAGAAAACATGCGATGCAAACTCCAGTAGCTAATGCTACGTTTTTCAAATGCGATGTAAGCAACACATAGTCCGACTGTCAAAAGCGCAAGGGTTGATAATTGAAGGGTGTCCTGGGTAATCATTTTGATAAGTCTCTGCCTCTCGATACAAGATCATTAGGAATTATGGAGCATTCGGTCATTAGGTCGCAGTGTAATAAAAGCCGGTGAGACGTAGTGGTGCCAAGTTTCGACATTGTATGGCAATAAGATGTGTCTGTCCGGCAACCAGTACATTTATTCCCCAGTAATTTCTACCTCAATACAAAGACTGAGCGCAGGCATAATTCAAAGATTTAGTTGTTCGAAATTGGTGTCCAAAGCATTCGATAAGCATTAAGCTATTTTAATCATTATTTGAAGTAAATAAATCTCCTAAGTGAAAGTTTCATTACTATTCGCAGGGAAAAATATCTAATTAAATATCGAAGACGCGTAGTCGCATTATTCTAAACGCGACAAAGGAATAAGAACTGGATATGAAAGAAAAATTCATTGCTTTTTATTGAAACCATTAAGAGCGCATATTCCTAGCGCATTTATACATCGCCGCTAGAAACATTTTGCCCGTAATTTTCGCGAGAATGGGATGTATTACAATTCGAGCCTGACATCGTCAGCTACAGTACTGCAGAATCAAGGGATCTGGTTTCGAATCCTAGTCCAGACAATTGATTATTCTCATTAGAAATTTGACATATTCGTGAAGTAAATTGCGTCATCAAATTCCACTCATGCCGCGTATATCCATGCACCAGGCGAGATTGAAGAAGCACTTAAATGCACTATCTAAAATGTTAAACAAACTCAACAAATAATAATAATAATAGGAATGTAGGCACCACAATGAAATACATATAACGAAAATACATCAACACTTCAATCATTTTTGACGCTAATAATTTCGCGTAAGAAAAAAGTATGTTAAAAAACGAAACGAGCCGTAGCTTGCTGGGCCGTGTTAGGATTTCCTTCATGTAGCAGTTGTCAACTGCGAGAGATCTTTGAGCGACCGAACCAAGCCATTGCCCTTTCATTCTCGCCCAGTCATAAAGCAAACGGAAGCCCGGACCCTACCCCTCCCCTCACAAAATATCCTTTCGCGGGCCAAAATCTTCCTTCCGTCGGCCTTTCTACTTGCCCGACTACGGGGAGGAGGGGTTCTCGTTCTCGCCCCCCCCCTCACGGAGGGGGGGGGCGCAGTGTTGACACATTTCCCCAAAGTGCGGACTTAGAACTTTTTCGGCTCCGAGGTGGTAACTTTTTTTTGAACAGTGCTCCGAGGTGGTAATTTTTTAATGAACAGGACTGTAGTTGCAACACACTTATTCTATGTTTCTGTCTTTGTATTTCATCTGTGATGGTCGAGTCGGTGACCCCAAAACTGAGATACTGTCCAATGGGGCACCTATATTCCAGACAAATCATTGTATAAATAATAATTGTATTTATCTAATCTGGAATAAAAACCATTATTATTATTATATTATTATATAATGAAATGTTTGATAAAGTGAAATGAACAAGGCAGACCCACGAATCAGGTCATATAGGCTTTTACTAGTAAAAATTCAGCATACTGAAATAGTAAAAAATTCAATATATAAATAGTGAAATCAATTTTCGGTCCCAAACTTCATATTGAGTCAATCCATTTGAAGTGGTCCAAGGGTGATTTCTTGAACAATATTGAAAAAATTGAAACTTTCCTAGTTGTTACCCTCATGTCTTAAGACATTAAAACTATTTTTTTCAAATTTTTATCTCAAGCGATGGCAATTACCTTGGGTGGCAATTTTTATAATGTTGCGCAAGTCCATTTTTGCGTTTGTAAAGGTTTACGTAAAAGCCTATGACTATGAAATTATTTATCCTAGAAGAATGAAATATAAAGCATTTTGTTTGCAATTCCTCAAGTTAAAAATAAGTCTGGTAGTTTGTTGACCTATCTCCATCCTTTCTAAGGTAAACTACAAGAAAAGTTTAAAAAAGTTATGATTGAAATTTCAATATTTGAAATGTTTTTTCTAATAGTAGGAATTAATAATACAGTTTGAATTATTTTTATGTTTGTAGATATATGCTAGTTGGTTTATCATAAAAAAATTTCAATAGTGATGTACGTAACCTTGAATTGTTATAAATTTTTAAAAAGTCACTTTTTTTCAAAATTTTCAAAGTTTGGCTTTGAATAACTCTGATGAGGTTAGAGATAAAAATCTGAAATTAGCAGAATTTACAGTCTTTGTATATGGGTACATGACATATAAAAAATTATGTTGTGTATTGTACCGGTAAAAAAGTTACAACCTCTCAAAAATGTAAAAACTAAGTTAAAGCGAAACCTTTTGGCACACTGAGGCTTTGTAAGATGTTTCTGATCTTTATAATTGGCAGTTCTATCCTTAGTCTATCCGAAATGCAAGTGAAGTAGATTATTTTAATTATTCCAAAGTTTAGTTTGTATTTTGTTTTTAATATTTCTTTGTTTCGGTGTAATAGAAGAATTTTGAAAAAAAATTGACAGGGCGTTTTGAGAGGAGTGCTGGGGTGAGGGAGGGAAAGTCTCAAGGGTTTCTAATAATCAAGGTTTTCCACTAGACACAAAGGGTTCTTTGAAAGGGAGGGTAAAAGGGAGGGGGGATAAGAAGGGACACTGTGGGTGGTACTGTCAAGGTGACGTGCTGCCCGACTGGAGGAAAAAATGGGAAGGTCCAGCTAGTGATGGTCTACGAGTGAGAAAGGAATCGATATTTTCAGCTCTTGCACTTCCGGCATTAAATATCAAGAGGTTCGTATCAAAGTGGATGAAAAAATAGGGCTTGATAGGAAAAAGCCAGATTAAGTGATTCTAGTGATGTGGATGAATGTTTGTTTACGTGGTTTATGACGTGCAGTGAAGGTGTTCCATTACCTGGTCCACTTTTACAAGCACAGGCAATTAAATTAAATAACAAATAGGTGGTGCTGATGATATTGTTGCTTCTGCTGGCTGGCTATCGAGGTGGAAAATTTGCCATGGGATAGCATAAGCCAACATGGAAGAAGAATCTCGTTCCAGTGACAGTGAAGTACCTAGAGAGTTGTGTAGGACTTTACGCTAGATGATTGATGAGGGTGAGTAGACTTAAGAGCAATTTTATAACTGTGACTAAACTGCCCTCTACTACAGATTACTTCCAACAAAGACACTCGATATTAAGAAGTTGGCAAATAAATCCAGAATGAAGATGAGCAAAGAGAGATTGACTTTATTACTCTGCGAGAACAAATCAGGAAGTCACTAAGTAAAACCTTTCAGTATCAGTAAAAACCGATGTCCTCGGTGCTTCAAGCACGTTAATATGACAGCACTCCCTGTCATTTATAAAAATAGTAAGAATGCGGATGACTCGTGATGTATTTATATCGTGGTTCAATGAAGATTTTGTACCATTGGTAAAGAATCACTTACAATGAAAAAAGTTAAAAGAAAAAGCACTAATTCTGTTGGGTATGTGTCCTGACCGTCCTTCTTCAGGTAAAATTGTGGCAACGTTTTTACCAAAAAAAACCACTGCCCTTATTCAGCTATTGGACCAAGGGATTATCAGAGTGCCACTATCGGCAGGAATTGCTCGCCGCTGTCATAAACTCTGAACTGCAAGTACAAGAATTCCTGAAAACAGTTACCCTGAAGAATATGGCGTACAATATTGGATTGGCATGGAAGAAAATAACTTCAGCTACAATTCAAAATTGCTGGTCGAAACACATTATATATAGTGGGCGATAGCATGGAAGACGGAGACGAGTTGTTGGGTTTTACAGAAGAAGATGCACATTAAGCTTATAATATTTTTGCTGATAGACTAAATTCGAATGATCTCGCGGCCCGGGTGTGTGAAGATAAAAAAATTCCTGTATCTACCCATAAGAACGATGAAGAAATTGTGGCTGCAGTCCAGAGCTGTGGAACAACAGTTGCATTATCGGAAGATGAGAGCAAGAATGAAGAAGTAGAAGACAAATGTGAGGTAGACGCCAAAAATAGGAAAAGTATTGGATAACATCAGTGAAGGGATGAATTAGTTAGAGAGACAGCGCGATTTTGATCATCTTCATCTTTTACATTCGCAAAACATTAAGACTTATGAGCCAACTATCAACTATCGTGCCAAAGGGAAATACGGAGTAAGTAACTCCCATTAAAATACGGCACGTATTTAAATCAGGAAACATCAATTGCTAAAGTCTTACGCAAATAAATTAGTACTCTGTCAGCCATTAAAACAGAATTTTTCTTAGTGACATTTTTATGATTTTTGAGAGGTTATAACTTTTTTATTAGTAAAATACACAACATAATTATTTATATGTCATGTACACATACACAAAGACTGTAAGTTCTGATAATTTAAGAATGTTATCTCTAACCCTATCAGAGTTATTCAAAGCCAAACTGAAAATTTTGAAAAAGTGACTTTTTAAAAATTTATAACAATTCAAGGGTATGTATATCACTATTAAAATTTTTTTATAATAAACCTACTAGCAAATATCTACAAACAAAAAAATAATTCAAACTGTATAATTAATTCCTACTACATATTAGAAAAAAATTTCAAATATTGAAATTTCAATCGTAACTTTTTTAAACTTTCCTAGTAGTTTTACCTTAGAAAGGATAGAGATAGGTAAACAAACTACCAGACTTATTTTTAACTTGATGAATTGCAAACAAAATGCTCTATGCTCTAGTTATAGACTTTTACGTAAACCTTTGCAAATGCAAAAATGGGCTTGCACAAAATTATAAAAATGGCCACCCAAGTTAAACCGCTTGAGATAAAAATTTGAAAAAAATAGTTTTAACGTCTTAAGACATGAGGATAACAACTAGGAAAGTTTCAATTTTTTTTAAATTGGTCAAGCAGCCAACTTATTTTATTTTGGACCAGTTCAAATGTAATTATTGTATTTGATTTAAGGAAATATGAGCTTCAAATTTTTCTGTTTTCCAAAATGTCAGAGTTAGCTAATCAGTTGTTCGACCTGCACGTGCCTGAAGATAAGCCCCACATTATCAGTTGTCAAAAGTGTGAGGGTCTGGGCCATTTCCGAGTATGGAGAGAGAAAATCACTCGGAAATTCCATGGCTAATGATGACAGAGAAAACTAGGAAATGATGTGCAAATATTACTCATATTAATAAATAAAGTGTCTCTCTGGCAACAATTTATGATGAGTTATTTATTATTTTATTGCCGTATATCTTAGAGAATAAGTCGATTTGAGAATAAGTCAAAGTGTTCTTTTTGGGGTGAAAACAGACTAAAATCCGCGGCCCAAATATAAAACGAGGTGAAAAAATTGCTGGATCTCCTAGTCTTAATAGTAGGAGGACACAAACTGGAGCAAGTATAGCTGTATAATTGTTTGGGCTGTAGGTTAGAGATATGGCCTAGCCAGAGCAAGGTAGCGTCTCTCTTTCACTTTTTCATTGGACAACCTTCCTTCCATTCGATTGACAAATCCCTAGCTTCTTTAATGCAGCATTGCAAATGCTTTGTATGTGTGTCCCCCATGTTAGGTTTGAAGCCAAGGTGATTTCCAGGTATTTCACCACATCTAAGTCCTAAACATTAACCCCTTCCACTTTGTAGATATACGTAGTATGAGAGAGCTTTTAAGTCCGCATTCATGGCAATTTCTCGGCAGATGACATCATTGTCTGCAAGCTATCTAACTTTACTTCTTACTCTATTAATGTAGTTCATATATATGAGGAATATGAAGGGCCCCATCATGCTTCCTAGAGGGATGCTGGATGACATTCAAACCATGTTCAAACTAATCCCATCGATTATGTACTACATACTTTTTGTTTGCGGTCAGTCTCCTGTATTGTAAGTGGCAACCTTCAATAGAATCATAAATGAGATAATTATAGGTATTGGCTCTTTTGCATGGATCAAGGCAGGAGTATTACTGTTCCAGATGCTGAAAGTGTGAATCTATTAATGCCAAGGAGTACTCGCACCTATTTTGCAAAACATGAACTACTTTTCTTACAACAAGTGTTACACCACATGTGTGAAATAGCAAAATTTATTCTTCAGTATTACAAGTGGCAACTTTCAAGAGAATCAGAAATAGTAAAATTATATTGACTTTTTGCTTTGACCAAGGCAGTAGTTTAAAGAATGAATCAATTAATGCCAAGGTGGGCTCACACCAATTTGGATAACCATGCCCTTTATACCCTACACCTGGTGGAACGCATGTGTCAAATAGAATTTATGTGGTCGAAAATGGATATTTTCATTCCCAAAAACGAGTTTGATGGTATCTTTTTTGTGCATTTGGAACTGAAGGATACAAGTAAATACATGACTGGAGTGTTTGACAAAAAAAAATGGCAATTCCATACAAACTCCAGTTCAAAATTTCCATCATATTTACACTTAACCCTTTCGTGCCGGAGCCTCACAAAAGGAAACACTTCCCCTGCGACAAATGGCATAAACATTTCCTCAACTCCTCTGCACGGAGCTCTCTCGTGACCACAAATCTCACGGGTATGCACTTCGTCCATCTTAGTGCCCAAGTAGGAGGGAAGCCGGCCACGTCTTGGTCACAGGACCCCATTGGCTGCCTCACTTGCAGCATGAGTCCTCCATCAACCGCTTGCTTTTGATGTGGTTTTTTTCAACAAAAATTTGCTGTATACTCCTAAAATTTCGACTATGAAATGAATTCCTTGTATTCTGCTGAGCATTTTTAAATTTAAACAAAAGTCTATCGTTAATGTTAACTAGTCGTACATACGTATTTTTTCCGTTGATAAAATGTAGTTCTATACGAGAACTTCGTCATTAACACAGCTAGAATGCCATTTAAAAATTTCAAACATTCAGCAAAACACAAGGAATACATTTTCAAGTTAAAATTTTTGGACTCGAAGACAAATATTTGTTTAGAAAAACCAATGCAAATACAATTAGTTGACTGCAGACTAATGCTTTGAGGAGGGTTGCAGTAAGCTCATTTGCAGAGGAAACGACTCTCACTAAGGGTAACAGCATGCCTGGGACTATTGTTACGACAGCCGTCACTACACTTCACCCCTTGTTGGCTACAGCACGCATTCCTTCTTTTGTGTACGAAATCCTTGTCAGCCACAGCCAACATTCTGCACCAAAGGGTTAAGGGAGGGAACTTACAAATTAGAAACTTGTTGTACCTTCGATAATTACCATTTTCATGCAAGTAATTTGTTACAAAAAGATATCATACTCTGTGACATCCCTAGGGTAGTGCAACAGGTGCAGCTGCACTGGGCCCCGCATCAATGAGGGCCCCGCACTGGCTTGCTTTTTTCAGACGGTATGGTGAAACCCACCCATTCCCCAAAACTGCCTACTACTTTTGTTAGTACATAGGTAAATTTCTTGAATTCATTAACCATTTTGTTGGTTAGTTTCCTTCTTTCCATTAAATATGCTTGAAAGATGCTACAATATCAAAAAGGGAATGCAAATTTAAGGGGGCCCCGACTTTTCCCTCAACCCCTTGGGATGGCCCTGATCATACTTACTATGTAATGAGTCACTTTTGGCATAAGCATTCCCCAACATTTTTGCAACAATTTTTGAATGACTTGATGAAAATCCAAAATAATTTGTCAAAGAAGGGTTGTACACTGATGGGACACTTAGCAAACAAACCTTTTTTGTTGGGTTTCTTTTTCTGCTTTGATGAAATCACAATGGCTGTGACAGGACCATATTTTTTAAATATAGTCCTAAGACTTTCCTCATCGTAAGTGGATGTTCCATTTCCAATGTCCCACCGAAGCCGTAAACGACAATCATTCACACTGTCATCAGATGCATATGTGGCATGAAAATATCCATGAATGTTCTTTTTTAGATGCTTCCATTCTTCCTCAACTTGCTTATTAACACGCTCTATTTCTTCTTTCAATTCTCTCGAGCCTTGCTTACGTAACCTTTCAACCTCTGCCTGGAAAAAAATATGTGAAACAACGAATTAAGAGACATAAGGCCCAAATTGCCAACATGTATTTTTAAAAACAAAATAGCTCCAGATATTAAAGTCAACCCTACTTCAGCATGACATGTTCAGCAAAAATATATCTTATGTGTGAATTTAATTTATTGGTATTAAGTCCCCAGGATGGCTTTTGGGCTAATTAAAACAAATGAATCTGTACAGTCATAATATATTTACTAAGTTCATTGAATTTCACCTTACTTGGTAAATATTTCCATTTGCTGACTTAGATCAAGTAACTCAGCTACTGTGAGGGGGAATCTGCAACTAGATTCATTCATCATAGACAAAGCTAAGGGGGTTCGTAATATTTGCTTTGGCTTAAAGGGTGGAGAATCATATTGCTTGAGATCTGCAGACGATTTGTAATTCATGACTGAATAAACAATAAATTATAGATATTATATATCAACAGGCATCATGAAAATTTTCGACCAAAATGTTGTCATCTATCTTATTTTGCTGCAAGGCTCTTATCAGAAAAAAACAAGAATAAATTATTAACGTCCAATAACAATCGAGTTATCTAGGTCTTATAACTTAAGGTATTGCCAAATGGGAGGAGCTATGTACCTTTAATATCTCTAATTTCACAGAGCCTCAATACTCTCCAGCGTCACAATTTTAATATGCAGAAATGAATTTTTGAATTATAATTTCTCACGCGCAGTCGAAATGGCCAAAGCAGAAACTTTGAGGATATTGAGATGTTAACTTCCACTTCATTGAGCAGATACCACATATCTATACATACCCACAATTTTTCTTCGTCGGCTTTCGACCCAGAGTACTCCGGTTCAGCCTTCACCACTGACGGTCCTTTCATCGATGCTTGCTCTTTGGCTTCTAAATCCTCTTTCAACTTTTTTCTTTTTGCATCCAGTTGGCTGTGACGAGCTTTGGCTATTTTCTTTGCATTGAAAACTTTGTCATAAGCAGCTCTAGCTGAAGTATCTATTAAAATCTCCAGCGCTTTCGATAGAGTATGAAAGCGTTCTGCTGCACTGGCATCATCGGGATTTTTATCCGGATGGCATGATAGTGCCTTTTTGCGGTATGCTGTTTTAATCTACAGAATTAATAAGAAAAACTGTTAGTACACTTTCTTGCGCATTAAAACCTTTAAATTGCAGTTAAATATATTTGGTTGCACTTACTTCTTTAGAGGTGCTACATTGATCAATTCCAAGTAGTTCATATAGGTCCAACTCTGTCACTTTCATATCACCCATTTTGCTCATAAATAACCTAGCCTACACTAGGGGATTATAAGAAGATATATTCGCTAGAGAACAGAGATATTTAGTAAATTGCACTCAAGTGATCTCACTGTATGGTTCCTAATGTCATTCATGCCTTTTGTTTACATTCCCTTCCCATTTCTCTGCATGTATCGAAGCACGCGGGGAACAACCGAAACAGCAGGAACGTGGAATCCCGGATGAGAAGAGAGCAGGGTTCTTGGAAGAGAGGAATATAATTTTTTTATATTTATGTGGATGAGAACCGCCTGACTGTACTGCACCGATCCAACCTTAGATCTTTAATATACCTAATTGGCTTAATTAATTCGTACATCACGACCTATGGGTTCAATTGGTTCAGGGAATATTTCCCATATCCACACGGTTGTAATTATTCAATTGTTCTCAGTGGTGTGGTGGTGTTCCGCGGGTGTCCGCGGGGTTCAGCTAGTTCAGTCCGTTCCGTCGGTGGTTCGGTCCAATTCGGTGTTCGGTCCTTCTGGTTTTTGTTGCCCAGTGTTGTCCAGTGTTGTCGAGGATGTCGGTGTCGTCCGTTGTCCAGTGTGGTGTCGTGTCTGAGTGAGCTGAATGCTGAGCACGTGTGTCATTCTTGTGCTTTGGTGATAAGTGAAACTCTTGTTTTCCCGTAATTTTTACACATCTTATTGACAAAATGAGACGAAATAAGGATGATGATTGGGATCCCATGAAAGAAGCGTATTACGACGGGCGGTTTAATAGCTACACTGATGGTCCTGGAGCTAAATTAGAGTCGGCGCTCCAGCCTTATGCACGGTAAATTCGGTTTCAGGAGTGTTATAAATAAACCTGTCACACTTTAAGTCAATTAAATATATTTTTGTCATATTTTTAGGCGATCCCTTGACCATAAGCCACTGTGTAAACTGTATGTCCACAGAATTCCGAGTTGTATTAAAGAGGTAATGAAATAATTCTTCCGTGCTTGTCATACCAGTTGAAGAGGATACTGCATATTTCACCCGACATACCTGTTGATTTTGTTTTAGGATGCTCTGAAGAATATTTTCCAACGGTATGGGAAGGTGGTTTCATTTTTCGTGAAGGAGCCCATTGGAAATTTTACTTGGGCGCTCGTGGAATACGAGAGCCAAAGGTAATATTGTATCTCAAGGCGTTTAGTTACCGAGCAGTTATTGTTTCGGGTTTAATTACCTCTTAGCTTTTCTGTATATGCATGCTAATTAAACTGGTGTACCATCTTCGATGCCGAATAATATGATCATTTTATGCATTGCAGTGAAGGAAGTGAGGCCATCGCTAATTTAAATGGCATGATGCCCCTGAATTTAGCTGTCCAATTTGCAATGAGCGATGAGGAAAAGGTTAGGAGAAGGAAAGGGAAAGAAGATGATTCCCTTCTTGCAGCCCTGTCAGTTTCAAATGAGCCATCATACAACACGCCTGTCAGGGAACCACCATATCCAAGGTAGGAATGTTTTACTTTTTGTTTCTTGTTAGGCAGATACCATGTTATAGTTTATCGTTTAATGTGTCGCTCGCAATTCTCTTAGTGGGATTGGATTGGTCTCTTCTGAGGTTTGAATTCCGAAGTGGCAGAGATTTTAAATTATAATCCAGATCCCAAATTAAATTCCAATGGGGAAGAACATTTTGTGCAGTATTAAGTTCTTCGAATGAGGCGTTACGTAGTAAATCCATTAATGACGGAGGAAACTTTTAAAATACCACTTAGTAAGTAACACACACGACTCGGCTTTGACGCTAAAGCAGTGGAACATTGTTCGTATGCGTTATTTATTAAGTGGTATTGTAGATGTTTTTTCCTTCATTTTATCCTTATACTTATGAAATGCCTTCCAAGTTACACAATAGTTGATTTTTAGATAAAAATTACAAACTTCCGCAATTATAAGAAGAAAGGTTTAAATATCTTCCTATGTATAACCTTCGTGACCATGTATGTCAATTGTCCTAAGAAAGCAGAGTTTCATCCATGAGATGCCTCATCCTTATTTTTAACAAAATTAGTCATTGAACAGATATCATGAAAGTTCTATTATAGCCATTATTCTATGCTATTTGTAAATTTATGTTTAACTCTATGCTATAACTAACTTAACTGCACGTGAGTATCTCATAATTTTTATGAAGTTCAATTGAAGAGAAAGATTACTCATTCATAAAAGAAGTCTTTTTTTGGATGAGAATAACTTTTCAGACATTTATCTCCATGTCCAAGAGAACTGCTGTGGGATTCATAGTTGCCTGTATTGCTCTTCTTTTATGCTCTAGTGCAGCTAGATCTTAGTGTGAAAGCTATGTGGTTGTACGGGTCACAGAGAGAATGAAAATTAACCCCCTGTGTTTTGGTGGTCCAGCTGAAAGGATAGGGTAGATCACAGTATCTTCAAGGACTGGTCTCAGTTGGATGATTACGTAAAATCTCATGCTTCGTAATGCCGTGCTCTGGAATGTCCTAAAACTTTGCCCCTTGCGATTATGCATCTTCAGGTGAAGTACTCGACGTGGCTGTTATCGGGCACTACCGAAAGTATGAGAAAGTTATATTGCGAATTCATTCCACTCGGCCTGTCCCTTGTTCGAATCTTTCCATCCAATCCGAAGGAGAGAAAATGGTCGCGTGACTGCTCTTCAAAAGCAGATGACAAGAAAGGAACTTGACTGAGGAAGAATGCACCTACACAATATTTTTAATAAAAGGTGGTTCTAACATTCTGAATTACAATATATATGATACTGGATTAACGATAGAGAAACAGCAATGCATGCTAATAGTAAAGAAATGAGGAAAGCAGCAGGCAGATGATTACTTCTAGAGGTCTTTCTTAGCAAAATCAATTTACCTATGATTAGGCAGAATCAAGTTATTATCATTAATTACAACCTACCTTACTACATGATGTTAAACGTAAAACACTCCAGCGAGATAATAATGATGTTTATTGATGTCTCAATGCTCTCTTGTAGATATCGGGAGCATAGATTTGGTGTGAGTGCAAACATGAGCATTGTGTTGTAGAGAGGCTGGCAGAGGCAGAAGGGTATATCTTCTATGCATTATTGTTTTTGGATTGACCATCCCAAGTAACTGAAAAACTTACTTTGTTAGAATAGCAGCACCTACATTTGTAAATATTTTCTCTAAAAACTGTAATATTATCGTGGGCATGACATTTCCCAAATGTGTATGTCTGCTCACCGATGAATTAGGACGGATTTGAGCAAAATGAAAATACTTATCGTTGTACAAATTGTATCATTCGAGCAAAAAGCCACTGTCTTCAGTTGACAAATACTGGAAATGTATTTAATTGATTAGCTCGTTAAGTGGAAGTAGACAGGGTCTGGTACCACTTTGGCAGAGATTTCGATTATCCTCTGGGCTTAACTTATTTGCACAGGTCTGTTTGCGTCATATCAAGAATCTTGCATAACATTTATGGAAGTTAGGATCAAGATCAAACACAATTGTAAGGAAAAGCGATCAATATCATTGCTACAGAGTAATTTTATTTTGGCTTATTTCGTACACAATAGTTATATTTTTGCACTAGGAAGCAATTCCAAACCTTTCATGACAGCATTACCATTTCGTCACTTCTGAAACACTAAAGCCAAAGAAGTACATATATTACCAAAAGTATATAATAGAATAACCACAACACTGAAAGGAAAGGCAATCACATTTCAATCCTCAACCCTGAAATATATATGTATGTACTTGCAAAATGAACTTCCACTTGGCATGGCATTGTGAATAACAATTGATCACGAATGTGTAAATAAACCGCTTCACTTGAGTGATCATCACTTCCTAGTATATTAACCCTGCAGTACTCGCGCCTTTTTTGTAACGTGAGTACTCTCGCTGGGTCAATTAGATCAGTCCAAACGATGAAGGTTGTTTTAGTCATTCATGTTGGTTGATAACTCTTTTAATATTTTTGGATTAATAGTTCTTGCAAAGAGTATGTTGTAGTGAATATTTTCTCAAAAAAATTGGTGATATTTTGCATACATTTATTTTCGCGGTCTTTTACTTTACTTAAAATATTTCCTCACTTTACGATAACTTAGGGAAAGGTTTTTTGATTTGACAGTGAAAAACATTGAAAAAAAGTGAGTTTTTACATTAACTTTATTATAACAATAAGCAATTAATTTTATTTGATACATAGTTTTGCTATATCTTAGTTCTCATTATTCCCCTCAGTCATTTCAGTGTCACGTGAAGGATCACAATCGCTACATTCTACACAGATAGACTTGGCATGTTCTTGGCAAATATAGCGATTACATTTAAAACACAAGGTTTTTGTTATTCTATCCTTTGGCGATTTGCACAGTTGACAATGTGACCGGATACCCGATTGCTTTTGTTGCCCTTCAGGTTGATTCTCCTTTGTTTTGCAAAACTTGTACAGTATGTTGGAGTTCACATGACATCGTGGAAATCGCAGTGTGCCTATCAGCTAGTGGCTGCATTAGAAAAAAACAAGTCCTTTAGGAAAAGCTTTCGAACTCTATAGTGTAGTGGTGGGTTAATTGTTGACAGTAAAATTTCAGGAGACATTCATGAAAGAATAGAAGACCAAAGGCTATCTCCGACAATTTCTTACCACATTGTAACTCCCACATAACTGGTCTGTTGTGTCTACGGCATCCTTTGTGGAGTTGTAAAATGAAATTACTTCTAGAAGTTTTTTCTCCCCCACATTTATCTCATCTGTGTGATGCATTGTAGATAACAATGATACAAATTTATTTGCTTTCGGAACATACATTCAAATTATCTTATTTTGATACCCAAATATGATTGATTTTATCTCTCGAGGTCTTGTGACAATAAATGATGGCAGAATTTCTTTTTTGTTTTTTCTTGTAGTTCCTACGAAAGTTGTTTTACGTGGTAATAACTCTGCACTTAGGGGAAAGCTTGTAAATCAATTATCTCTCGTAATGTTTCTCCCAGAATCTAACAGGTGACTAGCGACTTTTTTTTACAACTTCAGCTGGTCTGAAATCGGTAGAATAAGGCCCTTCAGGTATTTTCTCACAGTAGATGTCTATCTTAGATGTGTAATAGGTGCATGAATCTACCGCAGAAAATATTTTTATCCCGTACTTGGCGGGTTTTACAGGGCCATACTGTATTAAGCTACATTTCTCCTAGATGCTTCAAGTTTTTCATCAACAGTGACGTACGCGCCCACGTTGTATGATTTCCGAATATTTTTGTTAAATGTTTCGTAGATCATACGCATGGGAGGTAGTTTGACTGTGTGGCAACGGTTTTGACAATCACTCACATCACCAAAGCGTGGGCAACGCATCAAAAATCGGATTCTATTGTACGACATAGTTGCATGGAAAATCTCCAAACCTGTTCCATTCGTTGCCCATAGGTCTTTCACATTCAAGTGTGAAGCTTTATGAACAACTGCAAGGTACAAAAAACCCAACAATCCATGAATTTCAACTTTATCAGTTGTCAGCGCATCAAGTGGCCTTTTGAATCTATTCTCAATTTTACATATGTAAATGTTAGTGCAAGTAACAATTTCATCGACAAAATTGAAAAGCGAATTCCAGCTTTCTAATGGAGTTTGAACATTTATTGAATACTGAGTCAGTTTTTGTTACATATTTATTAGAAATATTTTCTGGACTAGCTCTTACATTTTTCAGAAAAGGCACTTTGTGCCAAGTGGTAATATTGTCTCTCCCAAGCAGCAGATGCTCGGGTGACTCCTCTTCATCATCTTCATTGGCAATCTCTACATCTACCTCCTGCTCACTTTCTGTGTCATGAACACTTTCTTCTAAATGATTCTCTTCCTCGTCTTCAGACAAACCACCAATGATGTCAGTGTCTTTTTCGTCCTCAGTCAATCTCCCTCAAACATGATTCGATTCGTTTTTCCTCCAAAGTCGCTTTATTCATGATGACGCTAAAGATCAATGTGAAATAATTTATGAAAATTACTTCATTCTACCTATTTGAATTATACACTTTATATAACTTGTACTATTTAGAAATGCATTCGTAACTGTAGATATGCAACTCATTCCGTGTGAAAAATTGATTGTTTCAGAAACGTACTTTACATTTTTATTCCTGTGAAGCTGCAACATCGGCAATCACAATTGTCTGCAAGTATCACCCAGCCTCCAAGGGTAGTGTTTTTCTCGTTGAAATAACTTAGAAATTATAAAAACTGATGAATGGTAAACATACTGATAAAAACTATAGCTGAACTACGATTGAAAATATATTTTCTCTCTTTTCATCCAACTCTGTCGTAGCTTGCTTGAAGACTGGAGAAATCGAGCTTTTTCGGACGGAAGTACCGCAATAAACTTAGGAGTAAAGGAATGAGTGACCAAACCCATGGGGAATATGCCCTCCAAACCATAAAACCTTTAGGGATGTGAAGTCGGCAGGTACTTTGAAGCTTTATTACAATGTGCACATGTGTTTACGATTGTATGCGAGTGAAAGTAGTGTGAGATTGAGGGCCTCTAAGAAGACTAAGTAGTTCTGTTCGGAGGTCAGTTTTCAAATCCTTGAGAGTGGCATTCTCAAAGCTACCAAATGCTTCTTTTTTTAGGCTCAGTGTTAATATGTTGTGACATTCAGCAACAAGCTATAGCATATATCCATGCATTTTTCACTGTTCAAGATAATTCAAGAAAGGAAACAAAATGTTGGTGTGAATCAGTGGCAATAATATTGTGCAGTATTATGCACAGCTGTTCGCAGTGTTCCAGAAATTTCAAGGAATTATCCATTGCGTTCCTTATAATAATCGACACTTATTGTTAGTAAATTCAAGTAGTATTACTTATATTTTGGATGATTTAAAATATTAGTTCTTCTGCCGAAATTTACCAAATGAGGAGGCACATTTACACAATACAGAGCCCATGACAGAGTCCAGATTACAATCCGCGACATTTGGTTCAGCAAGTGAGCATGATATGAGATCTTCCTAACCTGACCGCATGGAGTTTGTTTCTACAAAATAGATTAGATATACATATCATATCGTTTGAACATATCACTGCCACAAACGTGATGGCTCAATGGAATAACCTTGAGAAATAATGAATCAAATATGGGCTTAGGTAATAATTATTAGAGCGCGGAAAAAAAGTCTTTTCACTTTTTGTAAAAGTGGGGCTTTTGTGGTTTTAAATACAAATCTTCACCAATCTCATCAAATAAAACAGTTTTTAATGACTTTCTTAGAGACTTTTTGGGACCTTTGTGTGGCGGGACTTTTCTGATTAAAAGAGACTTTTATGGGCCTTTTTATTTAAACCACATGCCTAAGTTAATATTTGGCTGTTGTGATCACATTTGTTCAACTGTGTGTTGGACACATCTGTGTTTTTCATGCGGTGTAAGCTCCTAACAATTGTTGATGCGGAATTTTATTAATGGCTCCGGAAACTGCAATGAATTCTTTCTATTGCTCCACCGTTCATGAAATAATCACACTCACTCAGTGCTTCAACCCGAAGGTTGGTTTGGATAGGTGAGGGTAGAGCTCACCCCGTACTTATCCATTTGCATGTCAAATTAACATATTGTTCCTTTCCCCGGGCCACCTCGCACTTAGAGTTTTTTTTTGCTGAGGGTGTCCAAAGACTTCACAAAGGGATAGATTGATCTGAAAGAATGCATTGATCTAATTATGAACCAGCTTATTTGAACCCGGGTGGTCTGCTGACAAGCCGACAGTGCTACACTGTATGCTTGCTCTCCGCTTTTGTTTAGGAGATTAGTGGAAAAATGATGCAATTATATGAAAGATCATCTAGAATTTCTGACGAGTTGAACGCGTCACATTGTGTCCAGATGATCATTAAATCAGCCTACATTGTAGTGAGGCAAGCATGACGTAGATGAACCTGGACCCTCAGCTGCGATCAAGCGGAGAAGAAGATTTTAAAATTATCGCGAAAAACAAGAGAAAAAGGTCCTCAGCTTCCCCGAAAATAGGGGTCCTGATCTGTACAATGGACAACAAATAAGTACTTTTTTCTCATTTTCGGTTTTTCTTGAGCAGAAAACTAAGTTTTGAACTATTAAATCATGTTTCAACTGCCTTATAACATTATTGATCCTATGTAAAAACTTGTTTTGTATTGTATATTATAAAATTTTCCCCTTTAAATTTGACTGAAAAAACGCTGTTTCCAAGGTTTTACGATGGAGTGTACTTCCACCCTCTTTGTCATCTAATGCCTTTTTAGTAAGAGGTAGGGTGCTGGGGACTTCCAGATATTGAAATAGAGGAACAATGAGATGGGAGGGTGAGTTTCGAAGAAAATGAACCATGGGGAGATGGGAGAGCGAATATAAACGACGTGAGTGGTTAATCGGGGTTGCATAACTTGGAGCATACAGCCCTGCGACGCCGAGGCGCATGTTTCAGGGCGCGCTGGCTACGTCAAATGTTAGGATACCTTTTTTGTTGCTTATATTGTCTACTTTTCGATTATCTGATTAGTTTTTCCCAAAATCAAGACTAAACGATTTAAAAACTAAAAAAGCTATTTTTTTAGTGTTATTTTCAAAATTTGGGGGGGTTGCGGGGGGAATTTTTGGTGGGAAGTTAGAAATTTGGTTTCAGCGACCCAAAAAACATAGGACAAATCAATTTCCAGAACTACCTCTAATTCTTTCAAGTAAAATCCACTAATGCTTGGACTAGCATCTCTAGGCTCTTTTCTCCAACAATTCAGTTGATTCAGCAACTTTCTCACAGAAACTCAGACTTTTGAGAGACTTTTTTCAAAAATATTGGTGACTTTTTAGGCGACTTTTTTTGCAAAATTGAAGACTTTTTTTCCGCGCTCTAATAATAATATTATAAAATAATTGTTATAAACAAAGTAATTTATTTTTATATAAAATAATGAACATTGCTATTGCAAACATTTCATGGCAATAATTACAGCAAAAATGAGAACAAATAGAAAAAAGAAGTTTGAAAAAGTGTATCACGAGTACTCGCGACGGGTCTAAAAGACCCATAAGGGTAAATTGGTATACAATTTTGCAAGAAGTTATAGCCGAAAAGCTCAGAAAACTTCACAGTACAGAAATAAAAGTTATAAAGTCAGCTACACGAAATTAATAGAATCAACGATTAAAATTGACAAAGTTATTAGCATTTGAAATGCGCTCGGGTCTAATCGACCCATACGTGAGTACTCGAGGGTTAAGAGGTTAATGTGACTTTACACTTTGTGCGCAAACTTTGTAACTCGATCCACTGGGCAAATTAATTTTATTATTAGTACACCACAATTAAGAATTCCAACGCACAATAAGCCTGCATCAATCTGCTATTGATCATAACACACGTACCACACAGGAACTCTCTTCGGAAAAAAAAACAACACAACATAACACGACCGTAAATAAAACTATCTCCGTCATGCAATTTTTGCCCTTCAAAGAGGCTACACGACTACACTTTGCCAACGAAAGAGACAAACTGGTAAATGTTAGCAGCCTTGGTAACATCCTCAAATTTTTGGTAAACATTAAAAGTCTCCTTCTTTCAACGAAATTGCACACACTTGCACTGCCAAATCCGGCCGCTGTTAATATGAAGGAATAATGTGATGAAAAGCAAAAATAACATTTCCATAGGAGCTTGAACATTTGACATGGCGTCAAAAACACTTATTATATTCATCAAAATTAAAATTTTCCATTGGAGGGCAGGTTTCCCGAGTTCTTATAGCATCCGACTGCTGTCATTAAAAGACGAAATATTTGGTAATTGGCTCTCATTTGCATATACTTATACTAGGCATTATGAAAGACCAACTGCCAACCCTGTCACATGAAGCGCCTCGTTTTTGGCATTCTGTAGTGTCCTTTCCAGTTACGTGATCACTTCAAGTGCAGACACATCATGGGTGGACGTTACGGAGAACCAGCGAGGTGCAAACAACCAATACGTAATTGTGAGGGGCGTTCTGCTGTGATTTGGTGCTCTGGAATGCCGAAATTGGGACGTTAGGACTGTTTTGTTCCTGAAGTTGAGAATTGCTCAGCTTCAAAAAGATCTGGAGGTGGTAGGGCCAGTTTTAGCTGGCAACCACATTTATGCTATTGGAAAATTGCTGTAAACAGTCATGAGTTGAACGATGCCATATGGTGAAAACCATGACTGTATTCTCATGACGTAGACAAAGGCTAAAAAAAACTTTTGTATCGGTAATTGTGACTCATTTTGGTAGGCGAAACTGAAATTTACACTCAATAATTTACTTGTGATGAATTTAAAGTTGCTTAAAGGCAATGCTTCTGATTGTGTATTAAGTTTCAATTCTTGATTTTATATTTCTACTTTCTTTTAGGGTACATGGTAGAGGGCGTGGAATACCTTTCCATCCCCGCCCTGCTGTGGAAGAGGTATATTCTCGGAGAGCTCTCATGCCGCCACCCACGGTGCATGATGACTATGTTGTGATGAATGAGGGTGGTTATTTGACTGAAAATGCCATTGTACCTGGTGCATACAACCCATACAGAGGTGGAGCTTGGGACTTGCACAATGCCTTTCTCATGAATGATGTTTCGTTGAGAGTAAATGCTTCAAGAAGTGGCCGCAATATTTCCCTTGGACGGGGTGTTGTATCTCCCAGGTATAGTGAATGATTGTTTTAAGGTTGTAGCACATGAGGAGTCTATTTGAAATATTTTGCTGAGAATAAGTTTCTGTTGAGTGAATACTTTTAATCAAGGAACAGTAAAACCTGTTAATGAAGTCATTTGGACCAGAAACTTTCAGAGTTAGTGGAAAACAACCTTGGTTGGTGTCACTTGCAATCACATGCAAGGCTTTGTTTTTGTTATTATAACCTGCTCAGTTTCAGCCTAAGCCATGAATCCAATGACTAAAAGAAATGCTTCTCGTGTAGAAATGCTGGGGAGGTGTCATAGAGGGTTCAGGTGTAAATAATTGGTTAAAGAGTGCTTAGTTCCTCATAATAGAGTATTTGCACACTTTTGGGAAGTGCCCCTAAAAATCTATCGATACTTCAGACACTAAATTTTCATTCTGACGCTCGAGAGGCTTTTCGTTAATTTTTTATTAGCTAATAAAATCTAATAAATTATTATTGCGCCGAAACACTGGTCCGCCATGTTCTGTAGGCTCTGACGTCATCTCCCATAGTCGACCATGTGTTGATTTGGAGATTGTGTGACTGTGTAGTCTTAGCGTGCGGACGAAACTTTAGCTATTAATTAGCAAATATCGAAATAACTTCGAAAAGGCAAATACTATTTCACTCTCAACGCACAGCTAGGCTATTTCGCTTTTGCTAATATGGGAGATGACGTCACACTACGAAGAACCAATGGTTGGGTGTTTAGACCTAGGCAATTTCGATGCTAAAACAATGCATATTAAAAGCTATTTATTAAATTAATTAGTTGGAATTATACCTTGGTATTTCGTACGTGGCATTTCGAAACCAAACACTACTCGCTATAATAAATTTCAACAAAATACCTCACTTACGCAAATACTCTATTCTCTATTGTCTTGTTCACTAGTTTTGTAACATCAGGACAGTGACATATACATCATAGGTAGGTAAAGCATCAAATTGGGTCATGTCCTTCATATCCCACAGAAGCCACTATGTGGAGCTTGAGTGCCTCAATGACAATGGAATTATTATAACACATCCCAAGCATTAAGTGTATCACAAGGGTGGATATCAGGGCCTCTCCTATCCATCTTGTATGTAAATGATTTACTCACCCTCATGACTAAAGGCCAAATTGTTATTTATGCCGACAATACCAGTCCTCTAATCTCAGCCCCCTCCATTTATCCTGTGGAATCAGCTGCAAGCCAGGCATTCTTCGGTATGTAATTCAAGATGAGTCATTGACTAGTAAATTTCAATTAAAGATAAATCTCAATTGTGAATAAAAGCAGAGAAATTTAGACTCTTATGGATGCATTTTGGTGACCGTTGACTAGGAGAGACCCACTCAACAAACAACCAAACAAACTCAACCTCGTAAAACAAATGGCAATAGAAAATGGATACACCCTGATTTTATAAATAGGATGATGTTGAACAAAAGATGGAAGATCGATGACACACTGCAATTTTTAACTCCACTGGAAAAAGATGAAGAGAAGAAATAAATCACTCTCCCTTACTACCTAAGGTTAACCAGGCATACAAGTTCATTGATATGCACACAACCTTTACTAGCCACAATCTGTTCATAATTTACTTGATAGTCTGAAAGATAACACTCCACCTTCCGAGAGGTCTGGAATGTACAAAATGTAGCACTTGCGAACACTCCTATGTTGGGCAACCCATATGTAATTCCACGGTCAGGTTCATAGAACAACTGTGGTAGAAATTTGATAATACGAAGTCAGCGGGACTGAATTATGGGCACTACATATTTTGGAACCGTTTTGAAAAATCACAAAAAGTATTTATTTTTGTTTCCCCTCATGTTTTTGGTCTTCGGCATGGTTTTAAAATGCTTTTGGTTATTTGTGAAAGCATTCTTAGAAAATCTCTTTATATCATAACATTTATGTCATAAGGGATCGTAAAATAATTATCATCCCCTAGTTCCCTATGCAAATGATTTTAAGTCAGGGTTCATTGTGTTGGTGAAATTTCTGCCAAGTTTAGAAAACGTATGCAAAGCAAAAGTAGCACATTTTTTGTATAAGAATTTGATTTTCTCAATCTGCAGTCAGTAGAGACGAGCATTTACAGTAAAACCTTCACATAAGAAAGTCGAAAATAACGAGAATTTCTAAAATCTAGGTTAAGTTACGATCGGGGCCTTAATTTGTGATGCAGGGTGAATGAAATAACAGTGAGCAAGTTATGCTGAGGAAACAATCACTGCAGTTGAGAATAATTGCAGCAAATGATTTGAAAATCCAAAATAGACGTAGAACTTTCACAGATGGCCGTGTATGTTTCGTCATACTGTGCTCTTATAAGATTGTGTGAAATGACTAGATTTTCTCAAGAAACCAGCAGAACTTAGCACGTTTCACACGGGACACGTAATTGCACAATCTGATGTACGTAAGAACGTGCATTTCAAATTGCATCGTGCAGAGTCGTGAATTGCAAGAACGCATGCGCGAATGCTTGAACGAGAGATGGCAAAATAGCCCCTGCTCTAATTGCTTTGGCTTCAAATCCCATAGTCTCCTTTAGACCCACCCAGAACTTGCTAAGGCCCTCGTACACATCGTCACCGACACTACCTGATTTAAATCCGTCCTTACAAAAACAATTCTAAATAGTCTGTGGCGTCACATTCTTCCAAGCCTCACAGAGGCACTGCATGGCCTGAAGCACATTCAACTTCAGGAGTTTAGTATCACACACACTGTCCACCCTGCTTACCAAGAACTCCACAAGCATTCTGCGATAATGCCTCTTTACCGCTGAAATAACCCCTTGGTCAAGAGGCTGCAGCTTGCTGGTACAATTTGGGGGAAGAAAAGCACTTTAACGTTTCTCAGAACTAACCCTTCCACATTATGTGCACTGCACTTTTCTAAGAAAATCACAATTTTCCTATTTTTCCCCCCATGCGAGCTTCCACTCCCGCTAACCACTGCCGGAATAGAGCAGTAGTCATCCAAGCATTTTTGCTGCTCACATACGGGCAAGGCATGTGCCTAACATTTTTAAAACAGTGGGGCTTGGCATATTTGCCCACAACTAACGGTGGCAACTACTCCGAACCATCGGAATTTGCACAAAAGTGCACCGTGAGCCGCTCCTTACTCACCTTCCCCCCATGGCAAGCCACTCCTTTTACACTTAGCGTGTGATCAGGGAGCAGGTTATAAAAATAACCTGCTTCATTCCGTGATCAGACATGTCCTGTAAATTAACCAGGGTTGAAATTTTAAAGACATAACAATTTCATTTGTGATTAAGTGATGAGCCATTTCTATTGAACTTGAAGATTAAATTCAGCAAAAGCCTAGTGAATAAATAAACGTACCTCAAACAGAAGCAGATAAATAACTAGGGATAATATCACCCGTTAACAGCCACAACCAGGTTATCCTTGAAATTCCTGACATCAAAGATTTTCGCAGAAAGGAACCGCTATAAAGCTTTGTAAACCACTGGAACACCAAACCACGCCATCAAGAAATTGACGCGGTGACTCTCTAAAAACCGGAAATGTCATGTGCTTGAAACATCGGGACAACAGGCTTTCTGATTGGTTTGTTGTTATCGGCCCTCTGATTGGCCCTCGCAACTTTCAAAAATGGAAAAACCGCGCAAATATACAAATTTATACTTTTTTTTGCAAAATATGTTATTAAGAGGTAAATATTATCAGACAGGGCCATTCTTTTGCTTCGTTTATCGGGAGTTTTCGTAAAGCAGGATTTCATTCATTAGAGGTATTTACCAATGCATTTAAATGGGAATTTGGCGGGACCAATAGCATCTGTTCGTTCATCGGAGTTTTTCGTTTAGCGGGATTTCGTTAGGCAGAGGTAAAAAAGGAAGTCTTGAAAATAAGTTGTGTCATGACCTATGCATCCAATTCATTAAAAAGTGTGAATTGTCCTACTTTTCATCGGTTTGTGAACATTTCAACTCAAATGCAAGGCAATTAAATCTAAAGTGTACGTATGCATTCAAATCTGTTTTTTTATAATTACTTGCAGCTAGTACTTTAAACTGACAATATTAGTCGTACACATTTTAGGAGAATCTTACTTTCTAGGAAATACAATCAGTTCTTCTACTGTCTGTAACATTGAGTGAACATACTGGATTTTGAGATACTTTACCTTCATAACGAAGAAACCAATTCAGTACAATTAAATGCACCTCAAAGCTTGTTTATTTCTACGTTTATTAATGTGCGTTAACCTAATCCTGACCACATCACTACATAATTTCACCCATTCTCAGTTAACGCAGGTCAGCACAGACATGAAGGCTCCTGCCTGATGAGCCCCATATTTCCATACTGAAGTTCAGGCTGACATAAGCCTGGTGTACACCTTAGGGTCATGACCCTTGAATTTCGGTTATCCTAAACCTCCTTGCTTACTAGAACTTTCCCCACTTGTAAACAAGTCAAGATTCCCTGCCTCCTGTAATTTCATATAAAATGACGGAAACCAAAATAATGACTTTGCTGTAGACTTCACTTGCTATCTTGTTTATCCAATATACTCTAATTGACTGCATCATTAGCTGTCTTTTAGTCTATTTGCACTACCCCACCCTTATTCAGGTACTCCCCGAGTTAAGTAATAGAAGCGTCCTGACACTGGAAACGTAACTGGAAATTTACGTAAGTCAATATACCTATATGGAAGTCGAAAAAATGGTGTCAAAAATTACTCCGTACCCGAGTCTGTGATCTCAAGATTAAAGTCGATTCGGAGAAATACGGGAATAATTTTTGGCCTAACTTCATTCAGTTCACTGCAAAATTCAAGAACTCTTCTTTGTTGGTTTCCTATATTTTGAAATGCATAGGTAGGTATTAAACTTTTGCTTGCTAGTGATTCTTTTGTTTATGAAGTTCCCTTCATGTATCTCTTTGGTATTTATAGTAGTAAGCCTTTGCTGTGTGTAATTCCATGCTTCAAGTTGAGAGGGATTTTGAGTTTCTCCTTAACGCTTTATTATAAATCACTTAATCACTAACTTTGTTTAGTCATTTATCTCGTAGCAAATAATAACATTTAATAATAAGGTTTATAAGTTTCCTTATTTATTATTAGCCAAAATGTTTTAATGGCCTGAAAGTTGCACCTCATAAATTTCTTATCAAAATTCATACTATCATAACTACGAATTAAACAACTGCACCTGTGTGCAAGAGCGCGGTATCTTACTGCTACTTTACGACTGCTTAATATTAATACTTATAATTAATTAAGACTAATATTACGGCACATGCGCTCCTTGAAAGTAGGCAACCATCCTCCCAAATCCGTAACTTTCATAATTCTCATATTTTTTTGGTTAGGTTGCCACTTACGCAAGTACGGATTTACGTAAGTTGAGGCTTATGTAACTCGGACTGCCTTTACACTTGATTTGCTCGGATCTTCATTGCATTGCGCAACATGATAACGTGCTCCAATTCGCCAATAACTCCCTTAAGGATTCCCATTAGAGTTTTTAGAAATTTTAGAAAGAGTACATCTTCTTTCTGTTGAGTTTTTTTTACTATTTATATGGCAAACGCTCATAACAAAGCGTAAACTCAGAAATGAAAGCAGTGGGAGCTTTCTTCCTCTGGCCATGCCAACATGGCACAATAGGGTGGTTTACTATTTTTTTTATTGCCTAGATCTGAAGTTTATAACCCCTGGAGAACGTATTTGAAGCCGTTCGATTTAAAAATGGCGTTAAGTATTTTTCCTTATTAATTAAAAAGTGAAAAAATTCAACGGTGCGAAAGCGCGACGGCAAACTATTGCATGCTGGTTAATCCTACGTGTGACGTCAGAGGTACGTACGCAACTACTCTGGCACTAGGTGGTTCGCCGTAAGCTGCTTATCTGTAGACGACGTCTGCCGAGAAAGCTTTAATAATAATAATAAATTTATTGACGGGAAATAAACCATTTACAGACGTAAACTTGGTGTAAAATGGAAATGAGCTTTATTTATTAATTTAGCATTTGCTTTAGTCGCATTGAGAAACCTTGTCAAAATAATGAAACACATTTATGGTTATGGTATGGGGAATGAAAATCGTATAATAATATATTCTCAAATTAATGGTGCTAGCTCCTATTTTTTAGGTAAAGTTAGTATGAAAAGCATGAAATAAACCATTTTGTTCGTATTCATTTTGAAATATTTCCCACAAGCAAGCACAAAACGTCACTTAATAACTATACGGAGAGCAGGTGCTACACCGCAGCTATGATATGAATACACATTAATTTAATTCATCCACTTTGTCGAGGTGTCATTGCCAGAACATGAAATTAGCATAAAAGGCTTACCGTCAATAGCATATTGGATGGCAAAATCTTGAAGCAAACTATGTATATATGAGCAAATTCACACAACAACAATTAGCGATAGCAAGAAAGCTTACATCGTGGTTCCACTAAGCGAGAGCAATAGGAGAATTTTGTGGTTCAAAGCTGTCAGAGAGTACCTTGCTTTACTCCTCTGATTTCACCTGCACTAAACCGAACATCTTCTCTAAAGAACTCCACCACCATGGGCACATCCACTTTCGGTAGATTCTCCGTACAAAACCAGTTTGTAAAGCCATTGAACTTGTTCTCATGAAACCTTGTGGCTTTGTATATCAGCAAAAGGAACCGATGATGAAAGGTAACTAATGGAATATGCAAGGTAATGAATAATAGGAATTGTAAATGAAAGGAATAGAAGATGAGATAAAGGAAATGTTTGTCAAAACGTAAACAACTAAGCCGGAACACCACAGAACGCGAAGTCACAGGTATGCAGTTTCGTTATTCATTTCACTGCGCATGCGACGCTTGCCGCGAAGAACGCCTTTGCGGTAGCTCTGTACTAGCAGGGAGCGTAGGAGCTTAGAAAACGTCTTTTAATGGCATGCTCAATGGAGGAGACTTTCCAAACTTTGAGCATTTTAATCGAGGTATATTAATACATGTTCACCAGATTTTAGGGACTCTGAAATACAATAGTAAGTACAGTTGATGTTAATTCCATATACCTCTCAATGTTGACTATCTACTCTACTAGGGCACCTGTCGCAATTAATGAATTCTGTTTTCTTTGATGAAGGAAACTACCCTATTACTGTTACTATCAATTGTGAACACAAGGTAGGTATATAATATTAGAAACATGGTTACATGGGGAAAAAATTTACATCGAAGTCCTAAATAATAAAAATCTTTGATGCTTCAAGTGTGGAAGAGTTTGCTCATGCGATATGGTCATTATACATCACATTGATGTTAAATAACGAGTGAAAGAAGATTGCCATTTATGGCCAACTTCCTCTTCCCACTACAATCTTTTTATTTTTTTATTTTAACACTAGAAGGACGGCAGGCGTCATTTGACCCATTTTCAGAATTCAAATCAACTTTTCTCTGTGTAAAATATTTATTAATATTTCGAAACTTTTTTACTTTCTTCATTTATACCTGAAATTAGATAAATTGACATAAATATGACTCGAATATTTTTTTGTTAACTTTTATAAGAGGTTATACCTAGAAGGACGGCTGCGGGTCATTTGACCCACAACTTGTTTTCGCGCTGTATCTTTATATTCCTCTTACCCTTAGGATCGTAATTTTTTATGAAGGTCCTTTTATTTGGTGGCATGGTAGTCCAGTGGGTATAGTGCTCCGTTTTGAACCAGAGGGTACCCGGTTCAATGCCGGGTGATGCCTCTGGACACCCTTATCAAAACGTTAGCTAAGTGAACATTTTTGTACCCGATCTTTCGGGAAACCACAAGCGGAAAAGGGAAAGCAAGTGGCACCCCTTATTACTTTTTGTGAATTTCACACGCTAATGGTCTTTTTCTATTGCTATTTTTCTTATTTTGCAAATCTTGTTTTCTTATCCTCACATCGAAAATCACATGCACTCCCATTGATATGTGTATCTTTATTGATCTATGCGTCATACAGCCATGGTTTAGAGGCCTTTGAGAACCGGTGCAAAATATTATTGTCCATCCACCCCAAATCCTCTTATTCGAATAACTGTTTTCGTCTCTGCCCAGATTGCATTGTCACCCGACCTTGCTCTTTTTCCGGGTGTCCGGCCCCCCGCCGTGTGCCTGGGACAAACCCTTGCCCCATTTAGGGAGAGCAGAGGAATTGCGTAAGTTGTAATATTCTATTGTATTTCCTACCCATGGAATTCCTTCCTTGGACGGGGAAGAAGAAGCATTAGGGAAAGTTCTTGCTAGAGGAGGATCAACTCATGGGTGGCAGTTGGGCGACCGCCTTTCGTACGGCAATTGGCACTTCGTAAATATTTTCAAAACCCTTTTGTATGCATTCGGGATGCTCTCTGTCTCTCTATCTTATGAATCATGATTGGTGCTTATCGAGAGAAGAACTTCTAATATTTATTGCATTGATATATGCAAGAGGCATCTTGGGACAGCAGCATATGTCTGTAAAAAGCTGCTGGGATAAAAACTGGGGCTTCTAGCGCAATTCCTATGGATCGATTCTTGAATATAATGAAACATTTATTCTTCGATTCAAGGGCGACTCATAGTCAAGCACTAAGGGCAGATGAATTTGGTTTGGCTTCTGAACCTTGGAACAATTTTGTCACTAATTCCCGAGTCTGTAACATTCCAAGTGAAAGCGTAACGGCCGATGAACAGCTCTATACATTGAAATGCAGGTATCCTTTCATACAGTATATGCCGAATAAACCGGACAAATTCAGAATCAAGGACTGAGTTTTGGCTGACGTGAAATTTAAATGCTGTCAAAAGCATTTCCGTATCGTGGGGAAGATGAAGAGAGGCCATCAAATCAAGCATTGGGTGAATATGTTGTAATGAGATTGACTGATCTGTATAAGAATTCAGGTAACCTGCAACAATTATTTTTCATCGATTCCCCTGACTGAAAACTTGAAAAAAAGGAAAATTTCTCTTGTCGGAACTATAAAAAAAACAGGCGATGCTTACCTCCTGTCCGCATGAATAATGAAATTCATTCAACTATAGTATATAAAAACACCCAAGGCCATACTCTCACAAATTTCCATGCAAAAAGAAAGAATGTTCTCTTATTTAGTACCATGCACTCAGGTGTCACGATTTCCGACACACAAACGAAAGCCAGAATCCATCCTCTTTTACAACAAAAACAGATTGGGAGTAGATGTTATGGACATCAAGTGCCGGAAATATTCCACCCGATCAGCTACAAAGAGGCGATCTGTTCATGTATTTTTCACTATACTGGATCTGGTCTCAATAAAAAGCTGGGTGCTCTACAGGGAAAGTACAAATTGCAAACAGAGTCGCATGAAATTGATCCAAACATTTGTCGAATGAGAGTTGGGAATCTCATTTCCAACGGAACCCTTACTTTCATGCTCGAATCAAACAAAATAAAACTTCCACAAATACCACATCCTTATCACTTAAAGCGCAAAAGAGGAAAAGGGGCCAAATATATCCAAATCTTAAAAAAAATCATCCAATGCACGTTTTCCATGCAAAAATATATTTTATGGAAAGTGCGCCGAAAAATAACTGTCTGAAATGTACGACAAAGTAATATTTTTGTATATTTGATTGCAATGTATGAAAAACCATTATGCTCATTATAAAGTTTTGAAGAACACCATTTGTATTAAATAAAAATAATAATGCAATTTCGTGATTAGAGTGGCTATAAATTTTAAACTCATGGCCACTGAATATTATATAATTCATGATTTTTAGAAGTAATAATTATGCATTTTTAACTATCGGAATACCATAATAAATGCTATGATGTGTTTCTAAAGAATGAATATGAACATTTCTACAGTAAAACAGTCTATGGGAAAAATAAACTGATTTTAATTTGACAAAACGAAGTTGGGGTCAAATGACCCCTAGCCGTCCTTCTAGGTTGCGCGAAACTCCCGTCCTCCTAGTGTCAATGCTCAATTATCTATAATCTATCAAAAAAATTAATACACTTTGGCTCAAATCTGTACTAGGGTAGTTTCCTTCATCAAAGAAAACAGAATTCATTAATTGCGACAGGTGCCCCAGCATAAACGTATTCATTACACACAAATTATTTGGATTATAAAGTCTTAGTTTCCAAGAAAATTGAATGTTAATTTTAAGTTCATTTGTAAAGGCTCGGAAATGGCGGGACAGCGACAGCTTTTATGATGACGTAACAGGTAGATACAGTAGAACCTCTATTTTACGAAGTTGAAGGGACCCAAAAATATGAGCTTTGTAAATCAGAGGGTTTGTAAATTGGAGGTTATCTTTCAAGCAATCGAAACCTCATTATTCCCAATCCAGTTTCAGTAGCGCACTTCATAAAGATAAATGGGATTAAAGGGAGGTAATATATTTAAATAAAATGAATTACACATCCAGTTAAATGTTTAATAGAAAAAAAAGGAAATTAGAAACATACACTTCTTATACATAGTGGCATATTTTTTATGCTCTCCTTAACAAAAAATAACAGAAACTTTAAAAACTGGTAAATATTTTTCTACAAATTTATAATGGTGTGAATTTGGCTGCTGCAACTGAATTTATTTCTTGTAGCTAACAAGTTGGTAGATATCATAATAAGGGAAATAAGTGAATTAATTCATCCCACGGAGTATTTTTAGCATATGCATTAATTAGCGCAGGGGATATGTTTAGTGCTAGTCGAATTTGTGTTGCCACGGATGCATTCTAGCTAAGAAATTTCAAAACGAAGTTCCAATCGACCCAGTATATTTCAGTACAAAGACTAGGGAATGCCTTTTTTGAAGAAAACGTACAGTTTGAAATACCTTCAATAATATTTCATAGCTGATGAAAGTCAATTTTAGAACTTTACTCGTTAATTTGAAATTCCCGCATATGCGTTCTACAGCACTGACATCTAGCGGTGATTTGCGAGAACTATTTACTCGCAGGTACTGATAGCTGTAAGTCGCGATCGCAAATTCTTACCTAACGGCGTAAAACTTTAATGAAAAATTAAATATTCAAACTGCATCAAAATTTGAACATAAGTAATGTGTTATTACAAAATTAGTATTCTTAAATGATACCTGTCCCAAGGGGAATATTTTGACACAATTTCGTCGTGCATTTCACGCCACTGCTCAACATTTTCTGTGTTCACACGCCCTTCTTCTCCACAGATTTTAAGTGAAGTGATTCAATGTCTTCTCTTGATTTTTTCTAGCCACCCATTTGAGCATTTAAAGTTGTCTCACTTCAGTTTAAGAGCCAATATCTGAGCGTTCTCCTTCACAATTGGTAATAGGCAAGTTGCACTCACAATCGTCGACACTTTAAAAAATAATAATAATAATACATCTGCAAATCAAGTTGTTCAAACTTCAATGATGAAATGTACTTGGTTTTCAACGATGCTGTAGTGTGAATCAAAATGTTTTCGCTTGAATTCGTGATTGTTGTTATGTCGATAAAGAAATGCCATACTTCCGAGCAATTTCTGTTTTTGTCTGCGCGCGATCACGTACTTCCTTGATTATTGACCTTCTGGTAACCAAACTCACAGACTTCATCGTTTTTTTTTTGCTCAGCGATGTTTTATCCATTGTTTTACTTATAGGCACACGGGATATCACAAACGCAGCCCACCTCGCATAGAGAGTGATTCTGACTGAATGTGCTCAACTTCTGCTCGCTTGGAAACCAAAATATTTTCACTCGCTCACAGCTTACAATGTAATTTTCTGGCTTCAAAGAATTCTGGAAGCAAAGTTATAGGTGCGAGACTCTCTCGGATGACATAGGAACTGATAACAAGGGAAAGAAGAAACTCAAACCGAGAGCGAAGACATTGTAACATTGTATTGTCCGTGTAGACTGTGGTTACAATGTAATCAGGTGACCATCTTCAAGAAAGACTTGATAAGCTGCCAGTTCACATGTTTCCTGAGAGAGTAATATACCCTGGCGGTAATTTTATTATAGCCTACGCTTATAGGCCATTAAAATTACAGCGAAAGAAGAGGAAACTTAATAATTTCTCTCTTCTTTTTATCTGACATGAAAATCATTTTAGAAAAGAAGCCTTTGTATCTAGGATCATATATTATTCAAGTTAAACACAAGTATATAAGTGAAATAAATATCTTCCTTAAAATCGGGCCAAATTTTGTTTACTTGAGATGGCTTTCCCGACTTATCACCCTCGGAGCGCTACCCGTTGTTTTAGTCGTTCGCGCGGAGAAAAACATCGCTAGACGTGACCCAAAAATATGTGCAAGGCAGCGTGCATTAAATTTAAAATTTTTTTAAAGGTTTTTCGATACCTTTTCTACAATTTCTTGTATTTGAAATGCTCATTCTTGAAATGTCCGCATAGTGCTGAATGTATACACATTGAGTGATGCATTGACCTCAAAACATTTCGACAAAACAATTTCAAATACTTAAAAAACAGGGGTCAGTCTCTCCTAGGGACCGGCTTCTCACTTCGTAAATCATTAAAATGGAGGTTTCGTAAAATGGAGGTCATTTTACATGGTTTTCCTATATACAAAGATCGGGACCGGCGGAATGGTTTGTAAATTGGTGTCACTTTGTAAATTAGAGGTTTGTAAAAAAGAGGTTCTACTGTAGTCAACATTGCGAGGTATATGGAATTATCTTCAACTGTACTTACTATTGTATTTCAGAGTCCCTAAAATCTGGTGAACATGTATTAATATACCTCGATTAAAATGCTCAAAGTTCGGAAAGTCTCCTCCATTGAGCATGCCATTAAAAGACGTTTTCTAAGCTCCTACGCTCCCTGCTAGTACAGAGCTACCGCAAAGGCGTTCTTCGCGGCAAGCGTCGCATGCGCAGTGAAATGAATAACGAAACTGCATACCTGTGACTTCGCGTTCTGTGGTGTTCCGGCTTAGTTGTTTACGTTTTGACAAACATTTCCTTTATCTCATCTTCTATTCCTTTCATTTACAATTCCTATTATTCATTACCTTGCATATTCCATTAGTTACCTTTCATCATCGGTTCCTTTTGCTGATATACAAAGCCACAAGGTTTCATGAGAACAAGTTCAATGGCTTTACAAACTGGTTTTGTACGGAGAATCTACCGAAAGTGGATGTGCCCATGGTGGTGGAGTTCTTTAGAGAAGATGTTCGGTTTAGTGCAGGTGAAATCAGAGGAGTAAAGCAAGGTACTCTCTGACAGCTTTGAACCACAAAATTCTCCTCTTGCTCTCGCTTAGTGGAACCGCGACGTAAGCTTTCTTGCTATCGCTATTTGTTGTTGTGTGACACTGTGGCACAAAACAATTTTTATAAAATAATGTTCTCGGAGGCATGTTACTGGTACTCCTTGGGGAATGTGATGCTGATTGCAGCTGATGCAGTGAATCACGAGTTCCCATCAATGGTCTGTGATCACGGTGAGGGGTGATCAACGCTTTTTAATTGTTTTAGTATTTCAGGGTGTCCGGCGACCTGGAAAACCTTGAAAACCGGGAAAACTCAGGGAAATATTTTGCTCTGGAAAACTCAGGGAATACTCAGGGAATTTTTGTATTTTTCCGAAAAACCCTGGAAAATGCATGGCAGCCGATTTCCATTAAGGCATAGAGAGAGGTTTAACCTGCGCCTTTGCTTGCATTATACTCGGCTCAGCGTAGCCTTGCTCCCTGTTCATTTGATTCTCTTTTCATAGCTGTTTGCCCGCTTGTAGCTTGTGCTTCGTCATCCCACCCCACTCTCCCTATGCTCAGTCTAGGGGGCCGATTGCATAACAAGGCAAATTCCACACGGAATAATTCCCATGTAAAATGGCCGCTACGAATGGAATCGGAATTGATGCGGAAATCTGTCACCGGAAACAGAATTTCACGCGAAAATCAAGATTCTGTTCGAAGATCCGTGCGAATAGAATTCTTGGTGTGGCCAAATTTACGATAAATCTAAACGTCTGAGCATGCGCAGTGGCATTTCCCGCATTATACGAAAACCATTCGGCCGGCAACCTAAATGGATAATTGGGTATTGTTATATATGTAATTGATAATCCTTTCCAAATAAAATCAACCCTCCTCGTTTTAATGTTTGCAGAAATGTTTTTGAAGGAGCTATTGAAAATACATTTGGAAAATAATATAATAATTGAAAATTGAATAATTGAAATAATTGAATAATTGAAAACACATTTTGCGGTCACTGCGTATGGAAATCACGGCCCTCGGGGTCGTAGTCGACAGGGCCACTGTACAGGGGCAATCCAACCTAATTAAAATTCGTGAATTGTCCAAAAAATACAATTTTGTTTTACATAATTGAATGCTTTTGGGCGTTAGATCCGTACTTTTCACAAAGCAATTAATTCACAGTTTCCAAAACGTTTATGTAAAGTACAGTGCAGTCTTTGGGGAGAAGTGGAAAGGTACCAAGGTCTCAAGAGAAAAAGAATAAGAAAGAGGTACATCCTGCAAAAATTTCAAGAGCTGCAAACCAAAATAACGTAATTTCTTGAAAAGCCGAGAAATTTGTTGCTGAAATTGAATCGGAAATGCACTAATTGAAAAATTTCACACCAGTTTCTTTTATTTACATGTTCTTTATCAAACTAGTCTGAATCTACTTTATTGTGTCCAAATTGCACCTGACTCAGAATTTTGTTGTCAGTTAACCGTTTTTGTTTATTTGTTGGTTGAAAAAAAACCCGTAATACTCCACATTCCTTGTATACTCTTACGTTTTTAACTCAAAGTAGGGACCGAAATTTTTCGTTTTTTCATGTTGGCAACATTATGACGATTTTATTAGAAATTCATTAAAAATATGTTTGAAACAAAGTGCAGCAAGACCCTGGAAAATGCAAAACATTTGCCTGGAAAACCTGGAAAACTCAGGGAAAAAAGAAATTGAGATTCACCGGACACCCTGTATTTGCTCATACATGTTTGCTTCGAGATTTTACCATCCATTATGCTATTGACGGTAAGCCTTTTTTGCTAATTTCATGTTCTAGCAATGACACCACGACAAAGTGGATGAATTAAAATAATGTGTATTCGTATCATAGCTGCGGCGTAGCACCTGCTCTCCGTATAGTTATTGAGTGACGATTTTGTGCTTGCTTGTGGGAAATATTTCAAAATGAATACGAACAAAATGGTTTATTTCATGCTTTTCATACTAACTTTACCTAAAAAATAGGCGCTAGCACCATTAATTTGAGAATATATTATTATACGATTTTAATTCCCCATACCGTAACCATAAATGTATTTCATTATTTTGATGAGGTTTCTCTATGCGGCTAAAGTAAAAGCTAAATTAATAAATAAAGCTTATTTCCATTTTACACCAAGTTTACTCTTGCAAATGGTTTTTTTTCCCGTCGATAAATTTATTATTATTATTAAAGCTTTCTCGGTGAACGTCGTCTGCAGATAAGCAGCTTACGGCGAACCACCTAGCGCCAGAGTAGTTGCGTATGTACGTCTGACGTCACACGTAGGATTAACCAGCATGCAATAGTTTGCCGTCACGTTTTTGCGCCGTTGAATTTTTTCACTTTTTAAAAAAATAAGGAAAAATACTTAACGCCATTTTTAAATCGAACGGCTTCAAATACGTACTCCAGGGGTTATTAACTTCAGATCTAGGAAATAAATAAAATAGGAAACCACCCTTTTCTCCTGGGATATACAGTATTCCTTGTGAGAGACCACTATGTATCTCTCATTCACGATGAAAAGTTCATTTTGCTTTGCAGAAAAGGTTTTCTTTACTGCATAAGCAGTACACAGGGATCTGCTACTAATTGCAATGTTTTAATCAATGTAGTTCTGAGAAATATGAAACATGTGGTCACTGTGGAAAAGTTGCTCATGATCACATTAGTAATACCTCAACAGAACAGGGAAAGCAGAGTTTGTGCAAAGAAATTTGTTTCAGAAGTGGTCCACTACAATGCTAAATCATATGCCTAGGTTCATTCTATGAAGATTTCATAATTGTGTTTAAGGTTCCTTGACTGCAAGTATTTTTTAATTCACAGTATATGCTAATTTCCATGGACTGGGACATGCCCTCTTAATATGGAGGTTCGTTGTAGGGAGGTTTTACTGATGGAAAACAGTTGTTGAGAATTTTCGACTTTTAATGGAGATCCTTATACATGTTACCCTGTATTGTCAATTTCATTTGCCATTTTTTATTTTTTATTCCAGAGAAATGGTGGTAAGACCTCCAAGAAGATCTCTTTATGAGTTGAGGCATGCTGAAGTTGATGAGAAGGTATGTGATGGTATTAAATTTTATGTCATATAATTCTGGTTTTACGCAAAAGTTCCTGGGGTAGAAAGTTCCCACTTCTTTATGTCCATTCCATAGAGCCTTCTTGGGCCTTATATGTTTCATATCTTGCTGGTTTTGATTAAATCAGTATTAGTAACTTTTTTGTAAAAGATGTATCTCTTGGGAATGAAATACAGTAGAGTGCCAATTATCAGACATTCAATCATCTTACTGTCAGATTATGTGATGATCCATCCCCCAACTAACAGCACCCCCTCCCATCTTATTCCTTCCTTTCCGTATTTGAGATGTGGCATTCAGGTTATTCATTCAGGCATTAGGTCAACATTTTAGATGTAAGAACCATAAAGCATTTAGACCAGTGGTACTTCATGCATTAAACTTATCCTTAGACAAGTTTAGTTATTGACCCGGTCAATTGTAATTTTGCCTTTCAATTGTATTGTTTGCAGCTGGAGATCCAATATCTTTTGGGATATAGATACATTATAAGAAAATGTCTGCTTTGTTTTCATATAACCATGAAATGAGCTTTAAAAAAATGAATCTGACGAAGCAAGTCTTTAATATGTTCATAATCATTCATCAAAGCAAATGTTAATAACTCATTACTTGGTTTTAAATACGATAAATAGATATTAAAAATATTCACATCGTTCATTATTATCAACCCTCGATTTGGCAAATTTCGTTTTTACTTAGAAAGAGAGGATGAGAAATGATAAAGAAAAGATACATAGAAAAGAGATGACCACCATTAATATTGTTGTTTAAGGAATATTAATGCGAAGGAAACTCCCAAAACGAAGAGAAGTGGAGGTGAAGGAAATGCCGATCCCACGTAGGAGTGGGATTATGGCATAGTGAAAGAAGAAGAAGAATACGAAGGAAATTCATGATTAAAAATAGATATGTAATTTGTGGGAAGGGGGCTTTAATTCAGACAAAAATGGTATATAACGCTCCTATTGCTGTTCGTAACAATAATACTGGTTATAATAATAACCACCACATGAGTAGTGCGGACTATTTGAGGTAGAATTTGTCGTCAGTAGTGTGTGTTGTGAATGACTTAGCCTACATGAGGAGTCGCCTTCACATAAAGTGTGTTTTTTTAGCAATTATTTTGGGGAAAAAAGTGTATCTCATGTGCCATCAAATGTCGTCTTTAATTGAATAAAGTTTACAATTTGGTTTCTCCTCTCCTAAGTTAAAAAATATTTATGCTATCTATTGGAAAAGAGTTTTTGAGTGTCCCCTGTTCGACTGCTTCGGATGTTCTTGGAGTAGCAATTTCGTTGGCTAAAGCATAAATTGTATAACACTGACTTAAATGAATCTAAAAACTAACTGTTGTGAGTGACCATATGTACCGTATGGTGTGTATAACATTCATAATTTCCATGGGGAGCCTGTTATATGTCTCCTTGTTGCAATTTAAATTGAGGTATTTAAATAATGCTCGTCAGGATGGTTATGGATGATTCTCTTTTCCAGCTGGGGTTTAGCATCGGCAAATGTTGCCTTTGCAATGATCCTTCAACCCTTACCTGTGCAGTATGTGGTGCTTGGTATTGCTCTCCAGAATGTCAAAAAGAAGACTGGCCTCATCATAAAGGAATTTGTAACTGTTTGTGAGTTAAATGCATTTTTTCTTATCGTTTGTTTTTTTAATGGCATTGTATTTATCTTTCCTCATAGAAATTGTTCATGGTTTGGAGTATAGCTTTATCTGTATATACCTTTTGATGGACCTCTGACAAGAACTAACTACAGTAGAAACACGAAATTACGAAGTTGACGGGACCGGAAAAATCGGCACTTCGTAATATCAAATTTCGTATGAACGAGTATCTTTCAAAAACATCGCGATGAAGCTCTTTTTTTGTTTCATTAGATTAAGATGTACTCTCGTGATGTACTTGCATGATTTACAAAGTTATAATTCATTAAAGTATATTTAAATGTGTATTCATGCCCACAGGGTGAACTCATTGTCAGTTGAACAAAACTTATTTGTCGGAGTTTTATTATTCCTATTTTCGGCAATTTCAAATTTGGCACAACCGGATAAGTTATTTTGCCGTTGCAGCTGGTGGTGCGGCGTGCAGCAACTCGCGGATTGGTACTACCCCTCTTTGCCGTGACGAATTTGAACAATATTATCTGGATATATCAATTTGAAATGTTTATTGTTTACCTGCATCGTAAATTTTTACGGATGGTTCGGAAGTAAGACGAAAGCCGTGTTTCAATGGAAATCGACTTCCGTGTGTCAAGCTACCTTCGCATCAAATCGATGCATTATTCCATTCACTCATTCGTTTTGTGATGACAAATGATTATTACCGGCAATACGTGGCTTGATTCGGGTTATTGTGATGAATGGTAAAATATCCTTTCCAGGGTATTTGGAAATTGTCTGACGAGCAGTCCTTCCATCCAGCTATCCCTCTCAATCACTCAGCCGGAAACATTAAAGTTGTCAGATTTTAGGGTGATACCTCAGTCGGATCTGAACAATTGGCGCGTATAAACCGGTTTTTCCAAGAAGACCCTTCAAGAAAAAAGTTCTTCGTTCCTTATTCCTAGGCGCGACGACATTCATCTGCGAGGGAATCATTCAGCGAGAAAGAGAAGGGGGTAACCCGAGAGGATCACTCCTTCACCTTCTCTGTTATTATCTACCCTCACCCAGTTTCGCTTTTACCCAGGTGGCTTTCACTAGTGGGGGAGGGGTTGGGCCTCCTTTCAGCGGCCTCGGCAGCCAACACTAGGTTAATACGGCCGATGATCGAACGAGGGAGCCGTTATTTCGGTCGATTCAAATTGTAACCTTACCCCGGTGGTAGCTGTGAGGTTGACTTCGCACTCCTTCATGATTTTTCCACAACCTGAAATTATGTTGCGTAGCGCCCGAGAGAGCTTTGAAATGCATCGTCACATCAATGGGATAAATAACGTAGTGCATCGGCGAATGCGAAGAGAGAATCGGAACTCTAATCTGTTTTTACTTTTTATAGGAAGCATCATTCACATTTGGAAGTGGATACCACGCCAGGAAATCCATTTTACTGTTGACTTTTACATCGCTATGCTGATAGATAAAGAAATTCTGTTTTCACCGTTTCGCGCAGGAAGGATGTTGCTAGAACTTATTTCATAGGGCTTGATACATACTCGTGCGTACTTTATATCAACCACTTCGGAGAAAAAATTAGTTAACTTGCCTAAAATCGATCATTTCGCGGAAATGCTACTCGGCTATGAGAAGTGATACGAAAATGAGCTTTGATATAAGTTCTAGCTGCATATTTCATCTTTCAATGTCGATACTCCTCAAGTTGGTACGCATGTTTAATACAATTACTGTAGTCGTGTAAAGCAAAGATGTCCAGCACTTTTTTCCCGAGGCATTCGTGCCGAGCATTGGCGCTTTCGGCAGTCCAGCGAAGGGCTACGCGTCCTTGGCCTACCTCTTGCTCCCCCAACCACCTCTCTCTCTCCTCCCCACCCTCGGCTCGGCGGTCATAGTTAGGGGGTCGGAGTAAAGTGATATTTTTTCTCGAGTCCGCATCACATTTCATCATAAGTATCACATTTCACTAATCGATTTCCCACGCCCTAACTTCACACAGGTGTCTTCCAAAAGTTGGGAGGGGGGTGGGCGTTGCCCGTTGAGAGTCCCTTATCAGCTATCACCGTGAAAACCATACGAGGACATCCTATAGAGATCCTTTCGAGAGCATCAGCAGCCAACTTCCTTGGTTCCAACTAGTTCCTACATCGGCCGCAACACAGGATGACCGTTATTTAAGGCGATTTTAATGGTATCCACTCCCCAGCGTGAATTTTTTTAGCTGATCCAGATCCGATTTTTAAAAATGAATTAGGATCCGATTTCAGTATCCGGAGAAACGTAATACCCGTGGATCTTTAGATCCGATCTGACCATCCCTACATAGTATTTTCCCGGTGAATCAGCTTGTGTCTTAGAGGACGAACGAACAATTTAAGAGCACATTTTGGAGCAAACAAAGTGCGTCTTATGGGCCAGGAAATACAGTAACTACAATTTTCGATGCCTGGCTAACGTTTTTAAACTTACAAACAAGTTCTCGGAATGCATCTCGTTCGTACGACGAGGACTTACTGTACATTGGATGAGTACGTCAGTGACTTCCGACTGCTGGACGGACTCCAGACGCCCCAGCAAAACCACACCTTTACTATTGAAGCATTGAAAAATGAGATATCGTTCAGGTAGTACATTCAGTGCATAATGTATTTGGCGACGATCATCAATTAGATGTTTAACTCTGAAAAGGAGCGCCGAAACGTTTCTGTGATCCATCACTATTCGTATAAACGAGTAACTTTTTCACGTCGGGATCAAGATCCGAGGTTCGTAATTTTAAAACTTCGTTATTTCGTAGTATCGCGTACTGTTACATACACTTAGATACCCTTTTAATCGGGACCGAAGATTTTGCTTCGTACAATCAAAATTTCGTAATTTCGAAGTTCGTATTTTCGAGTTTCTACTGTAGTGATATATAATACAGTTATCCTTCCATGCAGTTCCCCATCTAAACTGATTTGTCCTTGCTGATTTCTGATATTATATCAATCTTCTTGTGTATGATAATTCAATAGTGTGTGCCTTGAAAGTGCCTTGAATGTGGTCAGGATTCGAGGATTCGTTCGAATCTTATTGAATACATGGATTCGAGATTCGATCGAATCCTTCCCAAATAGATTCAAACCCTGGTTGTGCGGGTGGCATATGAGCCACGTTGCAGTAAACTGTAAATCGCAGTATAATCTTGCCTCGGAAGTTAAGCATCTCAACCTCTTTTTACTATAAAAGTGTTTACAATTTTGTTGGAAATTCATGAAGTCATTAATATATACTACACAAGTGTAGGTTTTATCATTATTAGATTAATCATAGAAGATTTCAGTTTTCAAAATATGGCTCATGCGCACACCGCCCTCATAACCTCCCAGTGCGTCATTTTCATTGCTGACGTGCATGCCGCATTCCATTATGCCTGCTGTTTTAATTGTGTTCCACAGAAAGGCTGTTCAAATTGTGCTCAACTGCATTTATTCTTCTGTCTTTGAAAAAGGAAGTTTTGAACTGAAGAAAATATACAACAAACCTTGAAGGCCTTGTCAACTATCGCATTATTCATGGTGCAGAAGTTGCAAAGTTTTCACATAGCAGTTTTTGTTGTGTCGCCCTGCTGTATTCTCATGCAGTCCTCTGGTTCCCCAGCCCTCTGCGTCTAGCTGCTATTCTCTCTGCGGATGGACCACTGCTTTTTTAATCACCGCACCCCATCAACGCAGACAGCCCATCTCCCGTTACTCCATGCCGTCTCCTCAATGCCTCGTTCCACTCCTTTTCTGTTCACTTCCGCCTCTGTGCACTCCTCACTAAAGACTCTTCAAAACTCTATACTCGTATCCAATGACGCCTCAACCAACGAAAAATTCCCCTCTCACGCCACTTTCGTTTGTTACTGGTCTCTCCTCCTTCTATTAATATGTTCATGAGAGTCTCGTGGTAAATCACAGTACCCCAATATCCTTCCCCTCTTGCCAACTTGATCGCGTAAAAATTAACCTAGTGGTACACCTGTACCACCACAACGTTAAGGATGTTGGTTTCACCTGGAAAAACATTCATATTGAACTAGCTGTGTGGCTATGAAGAGTCACAACGCTACAATATTGAAACGTTTTATTACCAAAAATATCATTTTTTGCTTATAAATTCCATTTTCTCTCAAATTAAAAAAATAAGTACGTACCACCGTACTGAACCAGCCTTTACAGTTGGGAGCTTTAACTGGAGTCAAAGTTATAGTGTCTTAATTTCTGTTTTCAGCAAGAAAGCACTAAACTCAGAAGAAAGTGAGTCTGCCGACGGAAACCGCCAACGACCACTCTGTAATGGGAATGACTCAGTATCGCCGGGGAAGAGGTCTCAGTGTGTCCAAGCTGATGATAAGGAGAATTGCCCGGTGGCATCAGGGGCATCTCCAAAGGTATACGCGGATCCGAGCTCAGTCTCTGAAGAGCGTAGCAAGACAAAGGGGGGCTGGAGTCCACCGAGTAATACAGGCGGATACAGGACCAACAGAGCAGCTCATGACAAGGTATCGGAAGACGTGCGTTGTGACTCATCGAAGGCGAAAAGTTTTGATAGTGGTGGGAGGGAGAATCGTGATAGGGGAGGGTGGGACTCCAAGAGGAGGGAGGAGGGGGAGGAGCAGCAGTCGGGCTGGGAAAGGAGAGACGGTGGAGGAGGCGAGGAGAGGAGGGGGGGTCGTGGGGGCGGAGGCAGCAGGGGGCGAGGTAGGTGGGGGGAGGGGGGAGATGGGGGTCGAGGGGGTAGGATGGACGGGGGAGGAGACGGGAGGCAGAGGGAAGGGGGTTACCGGGTGGAGGGGGGAGATGGGGGTCGAGGGGGTAGGATGGACGGGGGGGGAGATGGGAGGCAGGGGGGAGGGGGTTACCGTGGTGGGGGCCGAGGGGGTTGGGGGGAAGACCGGGGGGGTAGGGGTGGACGAGGGGGTCGGGGAGGGCGTGGAGGGGGGTGGGCGGCGAGGGACAACAGAGGAGAGGCACCTGTCCAGAATGCCAAGCCAGCCGAGGATGATGAAGAGTGGGGATCGAGCAAGGTTAGTAGCATTTTTTAAAATATGGGTCGTGGTGATTGGGTATAGGCTGTGGCACATTTTATGCTAATCTTTTTTCATTATTTTTTATTATTTTTCAAAGAGAAAAAAAATTCTTTGACGAAAAATTTTCCCTATCCAAATTGTTTTTGAAAAAAAAATATTTTTTTGTGGTATAACAGTGATGCCCATCCGTGCCAGAGTGTACAAGCAATGATATGTAATGCATCCTTCAACACACTATTGTATCATTTGTAAGCTGAAAATGATTTTATATTGTGAAATGAAAAGGCCCAAAAAAAGGAGACTTCTGGAGTGGCAGCTAACAGATTGTCGAGTTATTATCTATGAAAGGAAAGGCAAGTGTTGGTGTAGTATTCAGTACTCGGTATCTGAATACTCAGCATTGGAATGCGAGTAAAAAGCCATCTTCAATACAGTGAAAGGATAATTTCTGTAGGATTAGAAACAAATCCAGGGACATGGTGGTGGTACAAGTATACATGACTATGTCAGATTACAGAGATGACGATGCAAAAGATGTGTATTAAAGAATAGATGTAATTAAGAATGTGAAAGAGGATGAAAACTTAATTACTATTTGAGGCAACAGCAGTTGTATGGGAAGGCCAAGAAGGTGAGACGGTAGGGAAGTACGGCTTGGGGAAATGAATGATAGGGGAGAGAATGATTTAGTTCTTTGTACAAAATGCCCTTGTTGTCACAAGCACACTACAGTGGACTCTCGGAGGACAGATTAATCCATGGCATGAATGCCCTTGTCACGTCGAAAAGGCTTTTCAATCGTTGATATTTATCTTTTCACCACATACTTTTCCATGGCTGATTCTAAGCACTAGTTCTTCAAGCACTAGATTCTCACTTTGAATATAACCTTGATCATGAAGTACATAGATGATCACATGTACTGTTGCTCACGCAGTATTGATTTCATAGGCGACAATAATAAAAGAAACTAATATCGCAATAAAATGCACTACTTGTGGGGACCTTGTTAAGCATTGAAGAGATGATTCTATTGTTTGAGATTGCTCTTTTCTTACTTCATAAAAATTTTTTTAACCATAAAATGACTAAAAATTAAATAAAAAATATTGTTGTAAGTGATAATGATCTTGTTTAAAGCGAGCAGTAAACCTCTTGTAATTTATCCATCAGCCTGATTAACCTACGAGGTGGTTATTTTCCTGGGACGAAGATGGTTTGGTCCTCCTCCAAACATGCTCAATAGGTGACCAAAACATGCTAACCATCGTTATTTACATGCACTCTGACCTGAGGAAACGAACGTCCAAATGAAGAAAACCTGCTATCAAGGAACGTCCTAATGAGAGTCCGCTATGGAAACCACACGCAAAGATTTACGTGGAAAATGCCAGGAGACAGAAAATATTTTTAATTGACTGCATATGTATTAGTGAAACCGATGTAAAAATCCAGTTAAACACTCCAAGAGCTCCGGTGTGGATATCGATAATGATCGCACTTTGGTCCTAATGAAATGTCAGCTTCAGTTTAAAAAACTAAAAAAGTCAACGTAGAGTACGTTTTAGGTGGAAAGACTGAGAAAAACTGAACACAGAATGGCCTATCTAAGTACTCCAGACAAAGATGAAGAGTTCGAAGGTTTTATACTTAGCAATGTGGAAATTCATTTTTAACAGAGAGAAAAAACTTTGTACCCTTCCACTGATTTTTTTTGTTAAAAATATCCAGCCGTGACAACTCCATTATCCTCCTCTCTTCCTTACTCCCCTTATTCCACCTAACCTAGCAACCGTGGTCACAAATAAATAACGGCCTTTGCACCTGAAGATGACTGCTTTGCATCGTGACTAGCTGTGAATTGTAACTTCTTTAATTAAAAACCAGCGGAAAGATACAAAGATTTTTCTCTCTTAGCTTAAAATGAAGAGGACAGAAATGATTTAACTAAAATTTAAGAGAAATGGAAAGAGATCAAAAAAGGAGTTTTCAATACAGCTGAAGAGAAGGTAGGTAGGAGAAAAACAGAGAATTGGAAGCCATGGATTACACAGGGTGGACCTAGTAGATGAAATAAAGCACTAAAATCCAGAACTGAAGGACAACAGATGCATAGTATAATTATAATTGTGATCCGCTATGAAGCGAGAAAGGCCAGAGAAGAATGGACGAAAAACTTGCATAAAAAGGTGGAAGGCAATTTCCTCCAGGGAAAAGTTGAAGCTGCTTACAGAACTATGAAGAGTTACTTAACAAAATGTCTGGTAAAACGTAATGTCATACAGAGTGAGGATAGTGAAATTCTCATCAGTATACCTATTTTTGGAAATTAGGGTATCAGGAACAGATTTGATCAAATTTGGAATGCATGGCATTATGATAATGCTTCAGTTTCTGACTCTCTGGATAGATAATATAAAATAAGACCAATCGTTGCATATTTTTTGGAAGAATCCATAAGGGTTTACTTGCCCAGGTATGAGCTCTCTTGATGTCCAGTATTACCTTGGAGAGGTAAACTGAGGTTTAGAACATATAATCCCGGTAAACTGGTACAGTATGGATTATTTGAATATGGTTTGTGAATGTGGAATGGTAAATTTGCAACATAGACACGTACACAGCTGGGGGGAAAAATTTCACAAGACTATATTGGCTCTACTGGAACTGTATTTCTACCGATGACATCATGTGTTACGAGACAATTATTTTAACAGTTTGCAAATAGCTGAAAATATCCTCACAAAAAAAATCTCGTCTCCGTCACCATTTGTGCCTATAGGGAGCTTCCCAAAGAATTTATGATTGAAAGACATAAAAAGATTACTGCTTTTTCTGTAGAAAGGTAGTTCTTTTGATTGTGTGGAAAGACAAGAGGGAAGTAAGGATGATTTCTATTACTCATGACATGAGTATGGGTGCAGGAAAACAAAACAGGTGGACACTAGAGAAACAGATAAAGCGTTCATGCATTTTGGAGTACAATAAATTAATGGGAAGAGTGAATAGAGCCAATTTGTTCCTAGTTATACTGAAAAAAAACATGAAGTGGATAAAAAAGTGGAGTTATGGTTGATTCAACTGTCCCTTGTTTAATTTTTTTATAGTGTGCGAAACTTTGAACAGATCTAGCTTTTTGAGCTACAAAAAATTTGTTTAAGAAGTAGCCAAGGGTTTGGCTAAGAGTGAGGAAGGGAGAAGTGCGTTTTCCAGCAATGACAGCACTTAAGGGTGTGAGAGAATTGCTGAGTGAGTGAGCGCCTCGCTGGAACCTCCTGGGAAGACTATTGAATAGGTGCACTCTTGAGGGAGGATACCGGGGAAGGGAAAGAAAGAATACCCATCTCAGATGTGCTGCCAAATTATAATTAAGGCGATGACCAGTTCAGGAAGGGTAGGGCAACTTGGGAAGTGATTGTGGTAATGAGGACACTTTATGGCCATGCACATGGTGCTTGCTGGGTTGGATACATGCAAATAAATGACGTCACTGAGTTTTTATTTTATAACTCCAATGCAACTGTGCATTTTGCTCCTCAGAATCTTATCATTTTCATAATTTCATTCAGTTATCTACATGATGGTAAGTTTTTTGAGAAAAAAAAATTTAATGTAATACCCCCCCCGTTGATGAATATTCTCACAGGACTAATTTGAAGTGAATGGTAAGTACAGAACAACTATTGGTGAAATATTTCAGTTGATCCTTAGTTGTAAATTGTGATGCCTTCTAGTTTCATTATTTGCATTCTCTATATTTTTTAATTTGTCCTGGCCATGGTGGAACGGACATGTGTTTCAACTGCTCATCAGTCATCATCAGTGGGTGGTAGTGGAATCCTGTTGTAGGTTCTCTAGCTGCTGGAAAGTGTGGAACTTCACCACGAGAAAATAAGTAATCTTGGCAGGGATTTGAGTACATAGCTCCCGATTTAGTCTTACTTTTGCTAGTAAAGCCGTTGGCCCTAACTGGCTGGCTGATACACCTGATAAGCTGTTGAGAGCTCCAGTTCAAGTTGAATAACTGAGTTGGTTTTGCTTCCAATTGCCAGTTGAATAAAATATATTTTAATTTACATTTTCTTTAGGCAGAGCCTGCTGTATCATCGCAAAAGACTGCTACAGATCAGCAGAAGGATAAGTCTACCCGGTTGGAAGCACCTACAGAAAAGTCTACGAAATACACTAAGCCAGCTGCAACCCACAAGTGTGAAGAGGCTGTAGATTTGCCCCTCGAAAAATTTATGGAGGTAATTTGCATGATAAATTTAACTTTAATGTAGTCACTTGAAAAAGTATCATGATAAACTACATTGGTGATAGGCAGCGAAGAACTTTTTTCACGGAAATCACTTTTAGTATTCACTTGAATCCTAATTTTACCATTGATATAATTTCTACTTCATAATGGCTAAGTGTAAACAGAATATTTTTTAAAATTAATACTAGTGATGGGTCAAATCCAAAATACTGTAAAACTCATTATTTATAACAATCACGCATGTGATGAAATCCTGCCTGTAACGAGTCGAGTTCTCGAGACCTTGGAATTTCCTATGGTTGCAGATGTTAATTATCCCACATATATTACGAGTATGGATGATAGGAAATCCTCTTTATTGTGAAATATAATCCATCCCTGGGCTAATTATCACCTCTTTCATAACAAAATTCTCACCATCTCAGTCACCTAACTGCCCCTTCCCACGTCTGAAGTTGTTTTCACACATGGCCATCACTTTCGCCTCCCTCGGAGCGACCGAGTGGGATACTGCTGCTGCTCGGCAGATCCTGCTCTTCAGGTGTTTGATGCAAAGGAAAACTTCTTTGGGAACTCCTTAATGCTCTGTGTAATTTTTTTATTGATTTTAAAATATGCAAATATGTATTATGGTAATTGGTGAAAATCAATGCAAAAACACATTGTGAAAAGCCCACTGAAAATGTAATCAACCTACGCTCCAAAATTTTGCTCTGTAAAATGTGTAAATCGTCAAGCATCTCCATCTACACTGTTCATCTTATTCCAACTTTAGCAAAAATAGAGTCGATTGGCATTTTGCAGTGCCTGAGGCTGCATAGGCAGAATTTTCAAGACATCCTGAATCCTCACCCACGATCATCTGACTCATGTGTTGCCGAAAAGTTAGCAGTGGCTTCACCCCCTCTGCTAGAGTCAGTGGTGGACGCTTCTTATCACAATCGTTTTGCTGCCTCCCATCTCCGAATCTCCATCCATGCAAAGGCAGCCACTGGAGTGGAGTGACTTCTCGATGGTCGATGTTACGTTGCTATGAGTACATAGATGAGTATAGGTGGTCAAATAAGTACTCAGTTGGTAGAATAGTGGACTGTATTGAAAATGATTCCCATCACAGAATCTCTTCGACCACAGAACAAACACAACTTGCCCGCAGGTCGTGGTCGGAACTGCAGACCCACTCACCCACCATCCTACTCCATCATTAGAGTCATCAGTGCCATCAAGCATCCTAACATACTGCCCACCAAAAAGTATTGCAATGCATTTTCACAATCTGGAGAAGGTAGGGGACACAACTTGGAGTGGGTCTTTTATTATATTGATGATTGAAGGGGTGTCAGCAATGTAACGTGAATGACACTAGAGGCATTAATGGACAAAGAAATAGGCAAAACATCTATTACTTAGTACGGAGAGCGTGAGGGAGAATGTCAAATAAATAACATGTATTGAACATAATTGAACATGCATAAGGATTTGAAGCATTTGTAAAGTATAATACTCAGTTATAAACTAAAAAAATAGAATTTTGGCATATATCCCTGAGAGCATATAACAAAAACTCATGTTGGGGCTTAGTGTTAAGGTGCAAATGATGCTGATGATCACCTCTCCAAAATAACAATCTAGATTGTTATTGGGGGGCCTTTGTCAGGAGCCCGGGCACTTAGACCTTTCTTGGTCCATTGTGCCAACCCCATACCTGTCTGCCACTTGCAGACAGGGGACAAGAGCACCACGGTAGAGGTATAGAGGGTTGGCCTCCCCCTGCCTCACCCCAGTACCAGGAATGGAGGGTGTCCTCCCTCTTAACTCTCCCGGTCTGGGTATATCTCCCACCGGCCTCCCGGTGGTCTGGAGGGAGTATTGCCTCTCCATCCACGCCTGGTGCAGGTATGGAGGAGGGTCACCCATCCAACCACTGTCCGGGCCCAACGTTGCTTAACTTCGGTGTTCTGATGGGAACCGGTGTTTCAACATGGCTAGGCCCTTGCCCAAAAAAATAACAATCTAGCCAAGTGTAAACCTTTCCTAATTTCGTATGCCACCAGCCGGACTGTTGAACAAGAATTTATTACCCTGGCCCTCCTTGTCTTTTGTAGTACAGTGAGGTCTTTATCATCAAATGCGACTTGTGATGTCCTTTCAATTTGTCCTACATTGCCATCAACAGAGGAAACTTTGATGGAATTCTTCGCCAATTAGGTCTTGGAGCAGCTGCTCTTCACCAAACCCACCACTATAGTTCTTTTCCTTCAAAGAGGGGCTCTTTCCAGTTTCAACTTCGATGGGAAATGGCAAATAATAATACGAGACCATTTGGCTGCCGAATTACCTTGCCTCCCGCAGTGAATTCACTTGTGTTTGCATGCTAACAACAGGAAGTCAGGAGGAAGGACAAAATTTGGTTCCATTTGATTAAAAGAGACTATATTTAAGTGTAGCTGATAACTCTCATAGTCACCAGAGATGGCACAGGATAGCATTTGAACTTCCAGCATCGACCTGCATGAACTGCTAGCATAGTTTGTCACAATACTTTATCAAGTGACCAAATAATACATATTCAATTCTTTGTTTGTCAATACATGCTGTGCCAATCGCCAATCAGGAATTTTCAAATTGCACTGAATCAATATGAGCATGGTAAACATTTTTCAACCCATTAAATTATGACTATCCAGATACGTAATGAATTGTGTAAGTATGCTTTTGCAGGGATAAAATAATAATGGTTTCAGAGGAGATTCGAGGATGAATCCTACAGATTTATCCATGTTATATTTTGGTATGAAAACAAACAATTCAATGGGTAATTGAATGTAATTACTCCAAATTCAATTTTGAATTATTAGCTTAGCATTGCTGTTCGTAAATTGAAATATTGCTCTAAAAAGTTTTTTTCCTTTTCTTAGGTTACCGTGCAAGCAGTTTTATCCCATGATTCCTACTGGATAACATGTAAAGATCATGAAATGGAAGCGTCGACCATTTTTCAGATGTTGCTGAAGGAGCAGCAAAAGCCAGTGGATGATTCCTTCGTACCTCGTGTTGGGTCGCTATGCACAGCGTCATTTGAGGGTCATCCGTGAGTATTGCATGGTTCAGATTGTGAAAATGTTTTTTTGTACGCATTATAAAACTAAAGTTGTAATTCCATGGTTTATTACTTAATTCTCTCTTTGTTTAAGCTTTATCATTTACTATAGCTGCCAGACTTCAAGGCATTCAGCTTAAGCAAATACATGGCAACTTTCAATGGAAGTCATAATTTTAGGGATAAGGCAACAATATTGTCGAAAAAAAATAAAGGACACATTCTGCTGCAATTAACTGCCGTATTTGACGGCTTATAAGATGCACATGGCTTTCCAAAGTAAGGGCTACAAAAATCACCCCCCCCCCCCCCGGGTCTTATCTGTGAGGGTATGGCCTTCCACAGGCTAATGGTCGCTTTTTCTTGAGCGTGCCCTTCTGGAGTGGGAGTGCATCTAATATGACATCAAATGCGGTAATTACGACAGATGTTGTCGAGTAAATGCCTTTTTTCCTACCTCTGTTCAGAGCTTAGGTTTAGTCTTAATTTGGGTTAAAGTGGATACTAGATGGGTATGAGGGACAGAGTTTCACTTACTAATTCGGCATGTAGCAAATGCACAGACTACTGTGTTAAACTCTCTTCGTGTCAGCACAAGCATTTCTGGCCATAGTGTTTGCACCTTGTTTTTGGTGTATTTGACTACAAAAAATGCACCAATTTTATTCAAGACTTTGAAAAAGTTTGAAAGTTTATAACTCCATAAAAACATACATTTCAAACAAAATCAATTTGTAAATACAGTAGAAGCCCCATATAATGTGTAGGGCATATAACAAGAAGCTCGAATTCGATAGGGATGGCCAAAGAACGATTTAAAACCCTATGATTTACATGTTTTATAAATTGGTATTAGCGAGGACAACAACAAGCCTCCCCTGGGGTCGTTTACTATTACGAGTGGCAAATGTCTGCTTCGGTCTCGGCAAACCTCCACCAACATGTGCTCATGTCCTCTGTCATTGAAATGAAATGTCTAGCAGTATTTTTTTCCACACAATTTGACGTTTAAATGCACATTTCGGACATTCACGGCATGCACGTATTCACAAAAATTTCTCGTAAGTCCGTGCATTTGATTGTTCTTTTGTCATCCTCTTGCTTTTTTATCAAGTTTAGTCCGACTGATACAGTATCATGGCTGGGGAACAAAAGTTGTTGGATCTGAAAACTAAAATAAGAATTATCAATAAATGCGAAAGTAGCGATGGGTCTAAAAGCGAGATAGGGTGGCGATTTGGCATATCTTCCTCGACCTTATTCACATTTCTGAAGAATGCAGAAAAATTTCGTGCCGCAGTGCTTCAAGAAGGACGTCCAAGCAGCCAGAAACATTTGCAGCCAGAAGAATATACGCAGTTAGAATCTGCCCTTTTTTCGTGGTTTTGCCTGTGCAGAGAGCAGCCTGAATTTCGATAAATGGCCCATTGATGAAGGCAAAAGTGGAGTATCTAAGTGAGAGGCTCGGTATTGACAAGTTTAAATGTTCAAATATGGAATACGTAAATTGTTATGAATTCGGATTCACTATATTTTAAGTTGTCTTTGTATTGCCTTTTTTAATTGTTTCAAAGACTATAAATATTGAAAACAGGTCAAGGATAATTCATTTTGATATGCTCGAAAGGTATGTACTATAAATCATACATCTATCTCGTAGCAGTGAGTGTAGTCAGTATTCATGGTATTCATTATCAAGTTCCCGCTAGATGTAAGTACGGCAGAAGATATTATGTTTATCGTGGTGGAATTCATTTCGGAATTCACAATCTTCGGAACTTTCTTCCTTGTGCTCGAAACTCACAGCAAATGACGTATATGTACCATGGATTACCTAAAAAATAGTGAGCTGGATTACCTAAAAAATAGTGAGCTATAAAAATGTTGATGTGCCCTGCCACCTTGCTGCTGCAACGTGCACTATCACTTGAACAATATGTTTCGCGGGAGCAGATACCGTATTGGCTAGTGGTAAAAAGTAATGAACTTAAGAAGTGAATTTCATTTTTGAAAGAGCGCGTTGTGGTGCAAATTGTGGGAAAAATGAAAAATGTATGGTCTAAAGTCGGGGTTCTGCATACGTTGGGAACATAGGAAATTGAATGGGACTTCGAAAAAGTGGTGTAAATTGTGGGAAAACGTAATTTCCGATAACACAAATATTAGGTTTCACTGTGTATACTGTAATATTTTTGATACAGAATTGCACGAAATGTCTTAGAGTATTAAATGTTCTAATAAAGTGATTTTTTAACTGCTGTAATGATTACACACTACAGTACTACTCAACTTAGTTTTTGCCGGATGTGAATCCGGATTATCGAGGGTCCAGGTTTTTTGTCCGAATTATTGATGTTCTACTGTATTTAGAGGTAGATGTAGAAATAATGGCCTAATTTGAATGATTTTTTTATGATCTTTAAATGTTTGTTCATTAGGTTTCGTGCCAAAGTGAAGGCCGTGAAGGGCTCCAAAGCAACAGTCTTTTTTATAGACTATGGGAATACTTCAGAATGTGAAATGGCAGAATTACGTCCATTACCAGAAGATACCTTGGAATTGAAGTCTTTGGTAAGGAAATCTTTGAATGTTTTGGTATTTTCATTAATTCATGATATGTAATGAGGAAATTTGAGTCAACATGTTTGCTCAAGGCTCTTTTTAGGCTAATTTTTGGCCTGTTCTGAATGAGTGACAGTAGTATGAATGCTCTATTGTCCAAAGATCACATTTTTACATGATAATTAAATATTAAGTATAATAAGTATTAAGACAGTAAAGTCATTAAATTATCTCTTATCATCTCTGGTCTGTCAATTGAGTGTTTCCATTTAACACAAGCTTGCATTTGGAATTAATTAGATTTCTACACACAAAACATTTCAGTTATGGCGCGGGAACCGGATGTCACTTTATCGAAAAGTAAAAAATCTACCATTTTTAAAAATTTTTTGGGGGTCCAAAAATCCACCATTTTTTTCATCAGGTTAAATTTATGATTTATAATTTCAAAATGACTGAATGAATACAATATGCAACTTCTAATACCAATTGCTTTATGATATTTTAACAGAATCTGAAAACTTTTTTCAGTTAGATCTCTGTTCATGTCTAGTGATATTCTATTTTAGAAGAAAATTAGTTTATAATGGAAAATATTACCTGATAATCACAGCAGATTTTTTAGAAAGCAATACTCCAGCATAAGCTGGTGCTTGTTTGTTGAAGATGAACTGACAATAAACGCCATTACAAAAGGTGCCAAGCATTAATTGAAGCTAATCCCTGCTGGTCAAATGCTATGAATGATAACTATTAGACCAATAAATTCAACTTTGGGAAAAGACCTTACCAAATTTCACAGTTCTTACCAAATTAGATTTCATTTGCCTGTATCCAAACATGTAATTGCTACCATGAAACAAAGTAGACCATATGGGACAGTTGTTATGGATTTCGTGTTCCCTTACTATGAAACCTCTGTTGTGAAACTTTCTCGCTAATGAAATTTTTTTTTGTCATCCGCTGAAAATATCATAAGTGAGGTTCTACTGTAATTCATTCTAAATGCAAGCTTTTTACCGCTGAGTAATGAAAAAATTTACATGGTCTATGTTTGATGCCTTAACTGAAAATCAACACAAAAACATCAATCGCAGGTGTGATTATCTAAGTTCTTTTATTGTGTAGTGCATATCACCCCTGTTTCTTGTCTGTTTTGAAGTATGCTTGGTCTGAAATGAATGGAAAGCAAGTATGCTGTTGTGTAGGGAAGTGAGCAATGCACTAGAGCAAATGGAAAACTCTCATCGCTGCATTCTTCGTCTCTTTTATTGTAAACATTTTGGGTGATTCCGTCAGCAATATCCTTGTTATTCATATGCTGGAATCCAGATTCAAATTTGTTGCACTCGTAGCATTCACTTAGGTTCTCAGAATCTACATCTTCAAAATCTTTTATTGCCTGCATTAGTGAAGACAAATCAGAATTTGAAGTCTATTAATTTCACATTGGAAAAAAAAGCAGAAGTTCTCTTTAAGTTAGGGAAGAATTATACTCCATGATTGAACTAGGGTTGCAGGAAACACACGAGTGCCTTTCTATTGTTAATATTGTCATCAAAATGCAAGTTTCTTGATAAATTTGCTGTGCATTTTATCCTCCTTAGCTAGAAACCCTTAAAAGGCTAGCCTGCTATTGCAGTTAAATTGCTGTGATTACACCTTGATTGGGGTAACATCTGAAGCAAGAACCTTATAAGAGGACGTTTATCTCCTACTTCGATCGTGTTATCAACGGCCGCGAAAGAAATCAAGTTCCAACTTCGGCCGCTAGAGAGGCTGCAAACGCATGGGAGGCCAAGCATTTCTAGTCTTAAAATGAATGAGTTAAATGGCTGTTGCGGGGTGAGTTTGAGTGGAAGGAGGGAAGAAACTGTGTAGGAGAGGTGTGTATATGCTAGAGAAGCAAGATACAGGGACAGGTATTCAACTGCTCGATTGCTGCGCCACGTACAGTGGATAAGAGGAAACACCATTTTTTCACAAGATGGCGGAGAGGAAAAATCGCACTTCTCAGGTTTGAAAGTTTCCCCTTCCTAGAGTAAATGATGCATTGTTGTGTTAAAAGTATTTTACAAATGCGCAAGGTTTGCATAATAAGTGAGGCGAATTTGGTTCCGATATCTCTGTTACAAGTGGGTGAAATTTACGAAAACGCTGGCGGGACGAAAGCTCACATTTACCGAGGCCTCCCTCGCAACACCAGTGCATTAACTGGCGACCTGTAATTTGAGCAAATGACGATCGGAAGTGCACCAAGATTTCCGTCCTCATTGTAAGGTTCTTGATCTGAAGGCAAAATTTCAGTTTTAATAAGGTCATAACAGGAAATCTTAATTTGCCTCCAGCTGCATTCCCACAGCATAACACTGTGTTTCTCTGTATGGAAGATTTATCTCCAGGAGCAGAACTTTCTTTACAAAATCACAAAGTAGTCTTACAAAGTTCTCTTGTTAGTTGAAAGGTATTTTCAGTGGAAACCTATCACATCAGAATTAAATATCTGAGCTGGTGGCAACTTTTCTTCCTTTAAATATTTTTTGAAATCCAATGGAAAATCATCATCGGACAGTACATTGCTACCTTAACGCTACCCTTACTGCTACCGATATTTTGTGAATCCTACATCACTGTTCGAATGGTAAACCACCCTGAATAAGCTTTAAAATAACCTCTACTCTTAGAGATTCATAAAAATCTTTGCCTGTGGTGCAGTCATGGGACCAGGGACAGGTATTCAACTTACTCGTTATTGGTTCAACCACAGAAGCATGCCAGAATTTAAATTCTGAAAGATTGATAATTTAGTGGTTTGAGGGACCAAAACCCAGCCCACTTAGAGGGTCCACTGGGAACTACATCTTTTTTCAAACTATATCTCCAACTGTTTGCATTCCAACATAATCTTCTGTTGCCAGTCCATGCAGATACTCTTTTTTCATTCCTTGTGATCAATCAAGTTACTAGCCCTGGAAAGCATGGGTTTCTTCCATTTTTATAAGGGTGGAATTACTCAGCACAAGTAACAGGTGTTTAGCAGAGTATATAGTCAGATTGCTAAACTAGCGGTAGAGCCAGGGAAAAAACTACCCACTGGCAAAGGATGAATTTCAATAATGAATCTCAGATACTGGTTCGTATCAGTCATTTGATACCCATAAAAAAGTGCTGTTTAGGTAACTAGTAACTGGTTTTGTGCATGTTAAAACTTAAGTTGTTTACAATGCCCATAGAAATGCATATTTGTATGTCATACATGGAAGAGGTAGAAAGTGGAATTGTTTGGGCTAGCGGATGTGGGGGAAACATTAACAGGAAAGTATGGAAAATACAAAATGCTCAAATTAAAACATTGAATAATTTTGAAGTAATAAAGCTACAAAGTTCTCAATATAACCACCATTAAGATACTGTTTTGGATTATTTCATTGATTTTGTGATCAAAATTAAAAATTGTATGAAAATAGTGGTACATATTTACAAATTTCTTTTTTTAGTACATACATATATAAAAGTTTCAACTAATTCATTTTCATCTTAATGATAGGAATATTATTGAAATTTTGAGGCGTAGGGAGAGATGCTATGCAAGCTGGATAATGTTAACATGGATAATTGAGAGTTTACTGTGTATGGGATGAAATGTTAGCCAATATGTACAACTACCTTTCTTTCATATGCATTTACTGATGGTGCTATGTTTTAGCATGAGAATGTATTGCATATTTCATTTAGTTTCTTTTGTCTAGTGCCCCTGAATGAAGCTTTCTTCTATATATTTGGACATTCTGATTATCTGTTTCTTCATATTTTGTGAATGTAGAATTCTTTGAAATATGTAGTTAGACACGTCCAGTGATGTTGCCATATGCTCAAATAGAAAACTCAAGTCATACTTAAGTGTGCTGCATCGTCAGTTGCTTGGAATTAATTCTTATAATAATTTGAAATGATGACATAACATGTATGTAGTTCCCTTGTACTCACCTAAGAGTGCCTTGAGGATTAGGAAGCCTGGGTGGAATAGTGGTCTGCACATTGGCTCAGAAAGCTGCCAAAGGCCTGTTCGTTGTTCAATTCCCCATCCAGTTGAATTTTTTCTCATGGCAATTTGTTTGAAATGATTCTTGTATTTTGTGTAAATTGTTATTACATTCATATACGTATTATGATAGTGGTGTGATGAATGATTTCTTTTAAATTACAGGCTGTCCAAATGGTTTTGTCTCCAGACTCATCTCAGTCATTCATGAACTTACCGTTGGAGTCGACTCTTACAGTTAAAGCCATTAAAAAGGTAAGCTTTTAGGTTTGGTTTCTATGCCAGCATAATGTTGTCTGATCTGCTTGGTGTTTTTTTTCAGTTTTTGATTCAGTTTGTGAACGAATAGATGCATAGGTAAAAAATTATTGATCCATTTTTGTGGGGTGTGGTTTGATTTTGATCACAGATAAAAAAATGGATGGAAAAAAGATGATATTATTTGGTATGTAGAGCTTATTAATATAAAGGAAATTCGTGATATGAGAGGAAATACAGTAGAAACTCGAAAATACGAACTTCGAAATTACGAAATTTTGATTTTACGAAGCAAAATCTTTGGTCCCGACCAAAAGGGTATCTAAGTGTATGTAACAGTACGCGATATTACGAAATAACGAAGTTTTAAAATTACGAACCTCGGATCTTGTTCCCGACGTGAAAAAGTTACTCGTTTATACGAATAGTGATAGATCACAGTAACGTTTCGGCGCTCCTTTTCAGAGTTAAACATCTAATTAATGATCGTCGCCAAATACATTATGCACTGAATGTATTACCTGAACGATATCTCATTTTTCAATGCTTCAATAGTAAAGGTGTGGTTTCGCTGGGGTGTCTGGCGTCCGTCCAGCAGTCGGAAGTCACTGACGTACTCATCCAATGTACAGTAAGTCCTCTACATATGAACGAGATGCGTTCCGAGAACTTGTTCGTAAGTTGAAAAACGTTATCCAGGCATCGAAAATTGTAGTTACTGTATTTCCTGGCCCATAAGATGCACTTTGTTTGCTCCAAAATGTGCTCTTAAATTGTTCGTTCGTCCTCTAAGACACAAGCTGATTCACTGGGAAAATACTATTTAGGAATGGTCAGATCGGATCTAAAGATCCACGGGTATTACGTTTCTCTGGATACTGAAATCGGATCCTAATTCATTTTAAAAAAATCGGATCTGGATCAGATAAAGAAATTCACTCTGGGGAGTGGATACCATTAAAATCACCCTAAATAACGGTCATCCTGTGTTGCGGCCGATGTAGGAACTAGTTGGAACCATGGAAGTAGGCTGCTGATGCTGTCAAAAGGATGTCTATAGGATGTCCTCGAAAGGATATCCCAACTAGTGGAAACCACCTGAGAAGTTAGGGCGGGTATGCGATGAGTGAAAGGTGATACGTTTGGTTCGCGTTCATAGCTGATAAGGAACTCCCAATGGGCAACGCCCCCCCCCCCCCCCCCCCCAACTTTTGGAAGCCACCTGTGAAGTTAGGGCGTGGGAAAGCGATGAGTGAAATGTGATGCGGACTTGAGAAAAAATATCACTTTACTCCGACCCCCTAACTATGAGCGCCGAGCCGAGGGTGGGGAGGAGAGAGAGAGGTGGTTGGGGGAGCAAGATGTAGGCCAAGGACGCGTAGCCCTTCGCTGGACTGCCGGAAGCGCCAATGCTCGGCACGAATGCCTCTGGAAAAAAGTGCTGAACATCTTTGCTTTACACGACTACAGTAATTGTATTAAACTTGCATACCAATTTGAGGAGTATCCGCATTGAAAGATGAACGATGCAGCTAGAACTTATATCAAAGCTCATTTTCGTATCACTTCTCATAGCCGAGTAGCTTTTCCGCGAAATGATTGATTTTAGGCAAGTTAACTAAATTTTCTCCGATGTGGTTGATATAAAGTACGCACAAGTATGTATCAAGCCCTATGAAATAAGTTCTAGCAACATCCTTCCTGCGCGAAATGGTGAAAACAGAATTTCTTTATCTATTAGCATGGCGATGTAAAAGTCAACGGTCTAAAAATGGATTTCCTGGCGTGGTATCCACTTCCAAAAGTGAATGATGCTTCCTCTAAAAGGAAGTAAAAACAGATTTGAGTTCCGATTCTCTCTTCGCATGCGCCGATGCATTATGTTAATTATCCCATTGATGTGACGATGCGTTTCAAAGCTCTCTCGGGCCCTACGCAACATACTTTCAGGTTGTGGAAAAATCATGGAGTGCGAAGTCAACCTCACAGCTACAACCGGGGTAGGTTACAATTTGAATCGGCCGAAATAACGGCTCCCTCGTTGGATCATTGGCCTTATCAACCTAGTGTTGGCTGCCGAGGCCGCTGAAAGGAGGCCCAACCCCTCCCCCACTAGTGAAAGCCACCTGGGTAAAAGCGAAACTGGGTGAGGGTAGATAATAACAGAGAAGGTGAAGGAGTGATCCTCTCGGGTTACCCCCTTCTCTTTCTCGCTGAATGAGTCCCTCGCAGATGAATGTCGTCGCGCCTAGGAATAAGGAACGAAGAACTTTTTTCTAGAAGGGTCTTCTGGGAAAAACTGGTTTAGACGCGCCAATTGTTCAGATCCGACTGAGGTATCACCCTAAAATCTGACAGCTTTAATGTTTCCGGATGAGTGATTGAGAGGGATAGCTGGATGGAAGGACTGCTCGTCAGGCAATTTCCAAATACCCTGGAAAGGATATTTTACCATTCATCACGATAACCCGAATCGAGCCTCGTATTGCCGGTAATTATCATTTGTCATCACAAAGCGAATGAGTGAACGTAATAATGCATTGATTTGATGCGAAGGTAGCTTGACACACGGAAGTCGATTTCCATTGAAACGCGGCTTTCGTCTTACTTCCGAACCATCCGTAAAAATTTATGACGCCAGTAAACAATAAACATTGCAAATTGATATATCCAGATAATATTGTTTAAATTCGTCACGGAAAAGAGGGGTAGTACCAATCCGCGAGTTGCTGCACGCCGCACCGCCAGCTGCAACGGCAAAATAACTTATCCGGTGGCGCCAAATTTGAAATTCCCGAAAATAAGAATAATAAAACTCAGACAAATAAGTTGTGTTCAACTGACAATGAGTGCACCCTGTGGGCATGAATACACATTTAAATATACTTTCATGAATTATAACTTCGTAAATCATGCAAGTACATCGCGAGAGTACATATTAATCTAAGGAAACAAAAAAAAGAGCTTCATCGCAATGTTTTTGAAAGATACTCGTTCATACGAAATTTGATATTACGAAGTGCCGATTTTTACGGTCCCATCAACTTCGTAATTTCGAGTTTCTACTGTATTGAGTCGTTGACGGTATTTTCATGCCATTTATTTCGAGTTCATTAACCCTTTTACTGCCAGCCCATATCGAGTGGGATGTGCGAAGACTGCCAAGGCTTTTTTCAGGTTTTTAAAGTTTGGCTGATAAATCGGACCATGGCAGTTTTCGCACATCCAACGTGGGCCGATATATTGGCTCGCTGGCAGTAAAAATCAGTGCATGTGCTTGATAGGGATGAAAATGAAAAATAACTCTCATGAAAAGGAAGTTGTGAAGCAAGTCATTCTTTTTCTGTAAAGAAGTCAAATTTAGGATATTTGGCATTCATCAATTTATTTTAACAAATTTCATCAATGTTGAAGCCTGATTCATTCAAGGGCCACTCTACAGATGGTATGAAAAAGGATATCAGTGCATAGTATCCTTTACAGTGAAATTTGATAAGGAATACATTGCTATAAGTCTTTAATTGGTTACATGGTGCACAATGTAAGGCAAATTCCGATGCTAGTCTTACCAGCACCCCTACAAACTGCAAATATTTACACTATTTTATTTATTACTAGCGGAAGGTACCCATTGAAATTCAACGGGTGTGAAAAACATTGAACTTATTTTATAAGAAAACCGCAAAGCCTAAAGAATACTGCCAGTGGTGTTTTGAGGAGTCCGTAACCTATCTTGTATCTTGTGTTCGTAGTAGTAGACGCGCTGACCATTTTTCGGGTGCACGGACAGATGAGTGACTGTTGGTCCTCTTTCATACACCGGAAACCAAAAAACTACTTAAATAACACCCAGGTTGATAGATGGTCACCTCGTCCCTCCGGTTCTCTTGAGCAGTCTTCTGAGTGTTTAACAGCTTGATTGCTTCCCTTGTGTCCAAAAATATATTTGCATTCAATGACTCAATTGAGTTGCACAATTCAACGTCGATGTGTGCATTGAGTACCTTAATCAGGATTGGAGAATAGGGTACAATCCAGCGGTTGACAATGTCAAAAGGAGCATTTGCAGCAGCAGCCATGTTTATTTGACCTATGAATCCTCCATCATCTGGACCGCCTTCGGCATAAAGGATAGCCATGATCATTGCTTTCCGTTTCTAAATAAAAAAATCTATGGTGATTCCACAGAATTTCCATTCTTCTTTCAGGTAAGAGACATATAGTGACGTCATTATAATTTCCGCCATCTTAAAACAGATTGGAGTTTCGAAACAGATGGGTCTATATTTTAACCAGATTTATAGTTGGTTACCCGTCCGTAGTTTGGGTAAGGATGAAATTTGTGCGGATCTTAGTGCAACCCGAGAAACACCACGGGGAGAAGCTCATGAGATCGCTGGTGGGCATGTCTTTGCGCATCTAAGTATAACCTTTGTCGTTTTTATTGCAAGGGCTCATTTTCTCGTAAAGAAGACATTCCTCTTGCTTTAGAAGTTTGATTCGAAAGGTTACTCTTTTTTCTATCTGGCATGTTGATGGATATATGTTTAAGTCCAAGGAGGGTAAACACAGTGGCTAGTGAGAGTCTTGAATAGGCAACTCGATGTTTGAGTGAATGTAAGTTTACTGCACTTTAGCATTTTTAAACATATATTAATAACTCGTGTTGTTTAAGCTGTGGGAATTTCTCTAAAAACATTTTGCAATCGTAATGAGAGGCAGACAGTTCCACTATATGTAATACATCTGAGTATTAAACAATAAGAAACAACGCTGTTTGTTGTAGCGACAGAGGCATTATTACCATTACTATTCGCTCCATGTAAATATTCTTGCACATTTAATTCCTTTATGTGTATCATTTACTACGTAAGTGTTCACTCATATATACATGCCATGCCCCTATGAGAGCTACTTTGAGAATTGACATTGAAGAGTGTACTTGTTGTAAATATGCATTGCATATCTCGATTACCCCCATAAGAAATCTATCATGGGACCCTTGGGATTCAGGACCCTTCTTTTACAGATTTTCTTTCTACGTGCTACCTTGGGCCTGCAGGAAAACTTAAATGCCAGAGGTGTGAATATCCATTGAAAATAAAATCTCTGGTTGTCAAGGAAATAAGCTATTGTTGATTTCAGAGAAAAACGTGACATTTTTCAGCAAAAATCATGATTTTCAGACAATTACGAAGCGTAAAAGAAAATCGATTGAATGAATTAGAAACTTTATCTATTCAGCCATCCAATAAAAAAAATCCCATCCCTCTATCCTTAAAGAAAGAAATTTTAAAAAGCAAAAAATGAAACTGCACCGAACCCAATGCTTAGCATGGACCACCAGGGGGGGACCTTTGGGGTCCCTGAGGGCTTTTTAATATAGCCTATGTTACACCCAGATACATTTTCTCACTACATGCCAAATTTCAGCTCAATGGGTTCAGTAGTTTTTGCGTGATTGAGCGACAGACAGACAGAGAGACAGACACCATTCAATTTTTATATATTAGTATGATGCATGCTTAATAATGCGCGGTAAGAGTATATATATATATATATATATATATATATGAGATTTATTTTTTTTTTAACTTTTAAAACTAGTTAAAGATGTATTTGTTTGCAGAAGTAAAATATGTAATATTCACTTGAAAAATCACAAAATGTAATTGGGCCGCGAAAAAAAGGCTGCAATTTTTGCTCGCTTGTATAAAAAACTTACAAATTTTTTAATGCCCGTATCTAGGTGCGTTATTTACCAGAAAAGACTGTATTTGTTGATGTTAATCATTTTTCATGTCTTGATCCCTTACCTTCTAGAACCAGAATGGAGCATTGTTGGTTGTGCCAAAGGATGATGCAAGCAGTTCAAAAACTCAAGTTGACCTCAGAGGTGGTGCTGATAGTTCAAAGAAGACAACTAGAAGGTGAGAAATCACCCTACCCTTAGTTTTTTAGGTTCATTGAAACTCACGATTAGTTAAGATTCATTATATGTTTTGTGTATTTTAGGTAATCTTGAGGTCAAAACTGATCTATATAAAACAATAAAACCAAATGAGGCCATTGGCATTGTATACATCGCGTGGTTCATAGCCCTCTAAAAGTGTTGGCAGATTTTCCAGCCAAGTATCTGTATGTGAATGAAAAACTTAAACTTTGTGGTTCATGTGGTAAGTTTTTCATTTACAAAATGAATAAGTTCCACCAAGTTACGCCTGAAACTACCAGTTATATCAAGTACCTGTAGTTTCTGCACTTACATCAGCACTCTCTCCTGAGAGCTTCTTATCAACCAGTCAGTGTTGATTTTTAAATCGACATATCCAGCCATTGGATGCACTAAAATTGTCAATGTTTAACTGAGTGGCAATCATTTTTGCCTTTTCCCTAAGGGCAACCCCATCAATTGGGATGTTGGACCGCCCGTGCCTGCTGGTACCAATTGAAGAGCACTGTCTCTAATTCCACAAACTTTGACTCTTGGCCAGTTTTTCGCTTTGTAGACGCATTGCCACATTTTTTTATTTGTTCCCTGATGTTGTCCTTCTTGGCAAAAATTGAATTAAACGTACTTGCAGACATCCCCAGGCGTTTCGCTATGTCCACACGTTTCTGCCCCGGATTCTTCTCTATTTCTTCTATTATTTTCAAGTGATCTTGTAATGTTCTCACTTGCTTATTTGTATGGACCATAGTCTGTAGAACAATTAATGTGAAATAACACTGATAAAAAATTAAAACTTTCAGCAGTAAATTTATGCAAACGTCTCACATGAAAAGCACAGAAGTACTAGCAACACAGTGAGGTTTGGAAACGACACATTGTAGGCGTGGAGCAGACTGCCAAGTGTGACGAGTGACAGGTTGTGCGTTAGTCTAAATGAGAAAGTAAATAATACAATGTAAATGCTTTATTCACCCCTCAGCTGCGGCTGCTAGATCATAATTATTCCACTGCGTGCAGGAAGTAGGCCAGACCCTGTTTTTCGTCGGGAAGGACAGGGCAGGTAGATGACCTTAGACCCTCCTGACCCTTTTCCACGTCAAGGCCCCCACCCACAGAGGGGTGCATTAGTGGTTCATCAGTTAATTTTGTGTAAGTTTTTAACAGGCAAAAATCTACAGAACAAGTATAATATGAAGTTTGTCCGTTTCTTACTTGGGTGTAAATTTTTGTTTTCATCTTTTTCAAACAATGAATGGGGGAAATGCGATGTGGGGACCGTGATTTGGAAATGATCGAAGTGGGAAAGCGATACTTCGGGGAATGATGGATGTGGGAATTTATCACGTTATCTGTATGGAACTAAATTCGGGACCAAAGACAGCGAATGATAGAATTGGGAAAACGATCAATGCGAGAATGATACAAGAGAATCGAGGTTCTAAAGACTTCATTCTTATAAGGAGAAATCAGGACTTGGTCATTTTCATCTTCGTCGCTGTTTTCCTTTATGGGTCCCGCTACTGGCTCTATTGTCGCCGGCTCTAGTGTTCCATCTTCACAACATTTGAGATTGTGATCAATCAATATATAATTGCTGGGAATTGCAGCCGATGAACTGCCAACTTGCAACAAGTAATGCCTCAATGCCCCCACCCAAAGATGCTGGCCAATTCGATGTCCTGCTTCTGCACTGGTAGGTAACAACTAACTCCCAACCCCTATGTCCTCCAGTGGGGTATCGTCTGATTACCGTAGGAAGGGATGAGTGCTTCCAATTGGGCTAGGATGCTGACGAGGCTTTCTGCTCCCTCTCCAACAGTGTGACTTACGTTGTTTCATAGGATGGTTCCACTTATCCTCTTCTTATTTGGAACTCTAATAAGGATTAAGCTACAAAACCCTTATCAGATTCTTTACCAACCTGTAGGAATGCAGCTAATCTCTCTTTTAGGATATTTTTTCGATCACTGGATTGGAGTGAAAGGGGACAAAGGGTTTTTGTTTGTACTAAATATATATGGGTGCTTGAACATTTTTTACCATTGAAATGCATGCACCGAAAACTAGTCATATATTAGAATTAATGTGTTTTAAATTATGTAATAGGTCGTATAAACCAAGGAAACTCATATTTTCTCTGGTTTTATTGGCTGTTGGCAATGGAAGAAGGGAAGGGCAATGCCTTGCTCCATGTCTACATCAAAGCGCTCATTTAGGACGGTAAATTAAACCTGATTCTTTCAATGATAGCTATAGCCAGCCTGAATAAATATGCCGTGGAGCAAAGTTGAGTGTAATTGTCTGAAATAGTGAGAAATAAAGCTTCCTTATAATAATAATATTCACGACTGAATTTACCGCTCAAACAACATAGCACCATCTCGTATTTGTGTCAAAGTTTTTGAGCAGGTGCGCAGGTGGTGCAGGTGGCTGCTGATGCTTTCTCCAGGTTTTGCTTAAAAAATCAACATTTTTACCCGATTTGGGTCCAATCTATTCCTTTTTAGTCAGAAATATTGCCTGCAGTAATGACATTTGTCATCCGAAAGTATGCAATTCCACGCCATGAATGAAGAGTTAAATTCCTTCAATTGAAATAAATATGAGGTGGGAAACGAAATAGTGTTATCATTACATGATATTTTTCTGTGCTGGAATATCTTCCTCTCCCCCACGATACAGGCTTCGCTTCAATATAATATGTTCCTCTGCAAAAAGGTCACAGCAAACTTTCTTTTACATAACCTCAGAAACTGTTACCATCTCTTTTTTACCTATATCATGTTCACTATTGAACAAGAAATAGAAATATAGAAGTCATTACTCGAATGCAGCTCCTGGGAAATTTTGAGTACATCGGTGCTAATTAAAAAATAATAATAATCCTTTCATTGCTTACGGCCTTGAGAAAGACCCACGACCAATCGAAGCCCATGCTATTCACAGAAGTATCCTTGTATTTTCAAAATTTAAACATACTAGGTCTGTGAGCATGTGTAGCCTCTTTTCGGCCAAACAAGAATCACTAAATTAGCTTCGAAAGTCTCCCAAGGGGATTGATTGAAAATCCAGCAAATAGGCTGAAAATTTAAAAAAATTTGTTGCTACTGCTGTAAATGTATGGGAGTGTGCAATTTACAGTAATTCCGTAAATATTCAAAAGAAAAAAAAATGCCATAACCTGGGATCAAACCCCAGCCAGCATATGAGGATAACAGGCTCAGCGCCTCAACCCACTGGGTTACATCCTCTATTGAGCACTGTGTGATCTTTAAAGGATTTATCCAGGGAAAAATTCTTTAATAGCATTTTTCTCTCGAACCCAGGCCTATGTGGAAGAAAGCCGTGACACTTTTCCTGCTCTCTCTCTATAGTTTCAGAAAATAATTGCCTCGTTTGGATCCCGAACATAAGTCACGCGATGTCTCCTTGTTAGAGGATTAGCCATACTAAAGTTTAAAATGCCTAAATTAAGTATTTCGGCAATTAGTATTAAATTAACTTTATGATAGTTTAAAAATTAATAATTTTTACAAAAGTTGCAACATACATATCATCAACAAAGAGAGGATCAAAATATTCATACATCTCCTTCAATGCAGAGACGTAGTCAGTTCAGATAAACACTAGGAGAACTGTTTCAACGACATAAATAGTGCAATGTTCAGAAATGTGCAGGGACATTTTACATAATATTTTTTGCCCTCCTTGGGCACCCAACTTTCCTCTTATGCCAGTATGCTAATTGCTGGCAGGAACCACCATTTATCATCCAGGCTCTCAAATTTTGACAGCGTCATATATATGACGTCCTTGGGAGACTAAATCTCAATGACTGAAATAGCAGTCTTTTGCATGAAAGATTAAAGAGTTGGACAATGCTGACACTGGGCCTCACTACCCTTTCTCCATTCCCTCAATATCATACTTACCTATGTCGAAAAAATCCCACTTTTCAAGGGTTTAGATTAGGGATGGGGGCTGACCCCCTGAAATCCACTCTACTCGTGATGCAAAAGATGGTGGCTTCTGGAAAAATTTATTTCAATCCTTATCACATTCAGGCTTTGTTTGGGGGACTACCCTTGAAGTCTTCTTTGAAAATCAAAACATACCAAGGGTTAATCTCTAATTTTTATTTGGTGTGAATGATGCTAATATTTAAATTGGCATAGTTATTTATTGTTAGTTCGTGTTTAAATGCTGTTAGGTGTTTGTTATCAGGGGTTTCAAGGAGTGGAATTATAGATTACATTTTCTGTAACGATTTGCTGAATTGTCTGGTGATGATTCTGTTTCTATTGTTTTTTTTGCAGCTTGCAGTTGCCCCAGTCCATCATTGAGTTACTCGACGATGGAGAATCTGCTGTGTGTGAGGTTCAACAGGTGATAGAGGATGAAGAGAGGGGCAAGGTGTTACTGTCGGTGGTTTTTGAGAAAGCAAGGGAACACTTAGTATGTGCCTTTAAACAACTTCCTGCAGAATGCGACTCGATGGGAAAAGTCGAGAATTTCAAGTGGGTGGAGTTTAAACAACGAATAAATTTGATTGTGGAATTTTTTTTGGAAATGTTTTGATCATGCATTCATATCCATCTTAAAGGCCGTCCTTGGGAGAGTTGGTTGTTGCTGACATTGAATTTTCTGGGTGGAGAAGAGGTGTCATTCTTGGAAAAGTGCCTGCAGGATGGAAGATTATGGTCTGTGATGAAGGGATTGAGGAAATTGTGAAGCAAGTGCAGCCTATACCTGAGAATTTTAAAAGCACTCCTTGCTTTTCAGTGGAATGTCATGTGATAAAGTCTATGGTTGACAGTGACAAGCTGAAGTCTGAATTCTTGACGGTATGTAGTTCTCAGCAGTCTGATGTGCATATGCTAGTGCTAAGCTGAGCACTAGAGTGCATGGGTGTTTTGTAGATGCCATTGCTGGCAGCCTTTTTTTCTCCCTGTCCCTTTCAATCTCTTAGTCGGATCAATATCTGCATGTTAGTCTGACGTGTTGCTCATCCACCACGAAGCAGCATGCATGTGTCATTCACGGTGTCCGCTGACCAGGAACACCAGGGAAAGTATTAGAATTTCATCAGATATGGAAAAGTCTTTAAGAAGTGGAATTGGGTGAAATGACCTGGAAATATTTTAAACTTAGCCACAGTAAATGATTGTCGCAATGTCGGCGTCCGGGAGCGGTAGAGCAACCCACCCTGGAACGCGCGATCGTGTTCTCGTGGGAACTCGGCAACAAGCGAAGGTGCCTGGGTCACGATGCGAGTAAATCAAGAGAGGGAGAATAGAGGTTTAAACATTGACTGACTTTTTTCAGTATTTTACATGGGTGCATTCAATGGGGGTCCCAAAAAGGGGGACCGAAAGGCAAGGAGTGCCTGAAGGGCGAGGGGCTCGCTGGCTGCGGCGCGGCTCCGGGGTGCTGGACTCCGCTGGGCTGCGGCCAGGCTCGTTGATGCTTCCCGGCGGTGGCGGGAGCGGTTCGTCCGGCGGTGGTGGGCGATGACGTGCTTCTCCTGGCGGGACGCGGGTTCCGGGTGCGGGCGACGGCCGGAACGGTCCAAGAGTACTCCAGGCCGCCAGAGTGCGGGTGGAGGAAGAGTGCTGAGGAGTGCGCTTGCTTCGACCGGACGCGGGAGGAGGGAGACGGCCGAGGAGTTTGCTCTCTGCGACTGTTCCCTAGGACTCCCTCCTCCGTTGTCAATGCAAGGGTCCGGAGGTCCGCATTATATGTGGATCCTGGTCAGGGCGGTGGCCAACCGGCGAGCTCCGCAGGAGTCACGTGGGGGAAGGGGTGAGAGCCCATCTCCTCCTCCACACGTGGGAGAAAGGGGTAGAGGGGAGGAGAGTAGGGGAGGGTGTGATGCACGTGAAAATTCGCCACGTGGTCGCTCGGCCGGAGGAGAGGGAGAGAAGGCGGTGGGGCGTAAACCACGAGGCGGTCCCTCGTGTTGTTTCTTGGCGCGACGGGTGGATTTGAATTATCTGCCGCCGCGTGGGGCACATCATGTTCTGCATGCTTTGTGTATGCTTGAAAGAGGAGAATTGTGGGTGGCAGAAACAGAAAATGCCCTGTATTGAAGATGAAGTCAGCCTTATTGCGATTGCCTAACTATAGTGTGGCAGTACAATTGGGTCCTGATGGGAAGAATTAGTAAATGATATACGATTTAAGTTTTTCCCGGTGAATAATATTTAGGTATTCTTCTTTGTATTCATTGTTTGTTCGTTCTTGTTTGTATACTTGTTTTCCATTTTCAAGGCGTGTTGCTCTCTCTGTGTAGGATTATACACTGAACTGAATTGTGCGTTTGATGAGTCCAACAATTATGCTCAGGTGTCTTCTGATTGGCTGATGTTCCTTTGAAATTTCTTCTGTCCTTTCCTTCATGTTTTTCATGCAATTTATTATGGGGGCCCAAGTATTGCTAAAATGAAAGCCAGTATCCCGATTGAATATTTTTGGATTAAGGTGGATTTCGATGGCTTCCTTGATTATGCGGTCCCAGTAGCGTTGTGAGCGGCAAAGAATTTTTGCATCTCCCAATCGAATGGCATGATCTTGATTGATGCTATGCTCCGCCACTGCCGACTTCTCTGGTTGCTCTAATCTAAAATGCCTTCGGTGCTCTCTCAGCCTCGTCTCAACTGTTCAGCCTGTCTCCCCCTGCCATTCGATGGGGAAATGCAAAAACTCTTTGCCGCTCACAACGCTACTGGGACTGCATAATCAAGGAAGCCATAGAAATCCGCCTAAATCCAAAAAATTGGTGTAAAGCCAGAGAGGAATACCTAAAATAATAAATAATTAATAATGGGGGGTCTTCTTAACGTAGGGGGGAATAAATTTACTTTGGAGAACATTTAGTACAGTTGTTGCCATCATTCTCTGTTTTCTATTCCATTTAATGTTCCTGACTGGCATACTTGCCACCCATATTAACTCCTATTGTATTTACAGTACTATGCATTGATATTCTTTGTATTTTGTGTAAATTTAATAATTATCAGTGCTAATGACACTCTGCACTTACAAGAGAACTCTGTCTATTTATGAATTACAGTATGTCTAACCACTTCATAATGAAATTCAAAGTACAGTGTGTCCTCATTTAATGTTGTCCCATTTAATGTTGTTTCACGATAACGTTGTCCAACAATTAAAACCCTAAATCGTTCAACGTCAAATATTTGTTCAACGTTCAAATATTTGTTAATGGCAATGTCATGAACAAATATTATAGCATTACCTATAAGGATTGTAAGAACCCCTTGAAAACATGAACAAATTGAACTCCCGGCCAAAAAACATAGTCTTTCCCGTGCGTAATGGCTTAAACTTGATTGCTTGGATTGCTTGTAACAAAACAAAAATGGAACTTCCCGCATGTTCTCCACAAATATTGCAAACAAAAATGCAAAATTTAGTGGAAATACATACAAATTTATGGGGGCTGGAAGAATCTGTCCAAGGTGCTTTGTTTTTTCATTTTGAGCCCTAATTCTTTGATAGTACAGTCCATTTTTATTTAAGTATTCATCATCACACTTTCATCGACTTCATGGCTGCTGACGAACTGTCGCCATCATTTCCACTGTTTTTGCGAATTTTGGAGGATATTTAGGCTCTGCTTTGTCTTCCGGTGTATTCTTCCTTTCTGTTCATAGACTTCATCTATTTACATCAAAATACTGATAAAAATACGCGATAATGAGATTCACTGACTTTTTCAAAAACAATTAGGAAGATGAAATATTATTATTGGAATAGTTATTATTCATTTTTTACGTAATTATCTCCATAAATATAGCTTCATTTTTAGTAGTCACTAGTTCCAACAACCAACCTGCAGACTTCGATATCGGCATCACAGGCGACGCACTCGTCAAAGGTCTTACCTTCCCCTTCTCAGAACAGCTGACACGAGCCCTCAAGGGTGTGCTCATGTGATGCCTTGTCACTCAACGACCTGGAATTGTCCTCGTTCTTGCTGCGATGAAATCTAGAGGTCCAAAAGCTATTTTTTATGCTCTTGGCTTCGACGGCGTGCTTCCCGAAATGCATCGCTTTCAGAATATTTGCTTTTCTTCTTGACTCGAGAATGCTGGCCAACTTCTTATTGAGGAGTAGTTTCCTGTACTTAATTTTCATACATTGTATGACGCCTTGATCAAAGGCTGGGGGGGGCTGAAGGGCTGATGGGGGCTGAAGAACACTCATGCAATTTGGAGGAAAAAAGACAACTTTAACATTTCTTAAAAATGCAGTGTCTTGGATGTGCTGCGCAGTTATCAATAAGCAACAAAATTTTACGATTTTATCCACCCATCTTTGCATCCAGTGCTTGCAGGAACTTTTCGATAATTGTGGTGGTCATTCAGGCATTCGAGTTGCAATCATGCGTCCTAGGTAATGTTTGAACATGTTTGAAGCATCCGGGACGTTTATATTTCCTGATCACTTGCAGAATCAGTTCTTCCGTTCCAATTTCATTGCAACGTAGGACACCTCTACTTACTCATTTTACCTCCATGGCACTATTCTCCTCTAAATGCCAGTGTTTTATCAGGAAGCAAATTAAAAAATAAATCTGTCACATCGGCATTAAAAATATTATTCGGGCTGCAGTTTTTGATGATAACATAGATGATGATCACATGCGCTGTTGCTCGCGCAGTTTTGATTCCATAGATGACAATGGCGACACCGACAAAACACAATAATATCGCAGTAAAATGCGCTGCTTGTGGGGACCTTGCCAAGTGTTGAATGAATAGGTGATTCTAATGTTAGAGATTGCTTTTTTCTTACTTATTAAACTTTTTTTAACCATAATATGACTCAAAAAAGCGATAACGATATTTTTTAATGCGAGAAGTAATCCTCTTGAGATTTATCCATCGTCTGATTAATCTACAAGGTGATTATTTTCCTAGGACAAATTTGGCTTGGTCCTTTTCCAGATGGAACCACGAGACCAAAGTATGAGATCTTTTAAAAATTTTTTAGTGTTGGGTAGTGAACACCAATTTTAAACGCAAGTTTTTTACGGCCGTCAATTTTTTTGCAAGATTCACATACTGTTAAATTTATTTTTTACATGGTTGGATAATTTTCACAGCATGAAGCCCGTTACTATCGTCTTCATTGGAGTCACCCTGTCAGGTGGAAATTACGATGGTTTTTCTTGGAACAATAAATCTTGAATTCATTGTTAGAGGTTTCATCATGTTACTCCATGAAATCTTCAACAATTTCAACTGGAGCTGGAGTCTTTTCGTATTCACTAGAGCTACCATTTAAGCTCGAAATCACTTTTATCAAATACAGTATGTGTGTGAAATATGCTGGAATCGAGTGATATAAAATGATATTTAACCAATATTTAAACGCTACAGGAGATATAGTAATTTGTCAGCAGATTGAATATCCTCGCATGAATGCCTGTGCAAGATGTAGGTACCTCCTCGCCTCCGTATTGGTCACCTAACTGCGAGCCAATCTCAGCAACTTAATATTTAACCGCATTTTCAAGCAATGGGAAGATAACGTGGAATAGAAATTATTTGACTGATTATTCCTCTGCTTACTACTTGGCATCAGCAATTAGGCATCCTTCTTTTGGTCTCATGCCATCATTGCTACATCCATGCGATTACCTCAACGATACCTGTAGAAATGGATGAATTGAAATGAACTTGACGGGTTGAATTAGAATACCCATGGTATATCAGGGACACTTTACTATTTAAAAAAATGTTCATTTTGTCTTGAACAACCTATCAATACATCACTACTCCTCTTTGAGAAACATGATTTCTCATCCTGGAAAACCTAGAATTCTCCTTGATTGCGAAAATATGAAGCCAGTGGCCACCCTGCTCTCCTTTTCTCCAACCTTCCCTGCTTAATCAACATCCTTTCCTCTGCCATAGCCCCCACTCCTCATTGCCCACTCCAACCTCCCTCTTTGCGTCACCCTCATCGCCTCAAGCAGTTTCTTCTCCTTACCCACAATGCCAAGCACCTTATTGTTAATCTTATTTTATCCATTAATTAGGGGTGAGCCGATAGCCTTTTTTTTCCGATAACCGATACCTGATATATTGTCCCTATAACCTGATTTGAACCGATATTTTAATCCTATATACCTGTATATATATTGAATACCTCATATGTAGGGATAGGAAAATTTTGCGAATATAGACAAAAATGTCCTAGGAGTGGTAATTAGTTACAACATTCTCCATACTGACTGGGGAAATGACTTTTGAACTCACGAATTGTGCCCCAAAATGCGAATTTTCATTGTTTTGTGAGAAAATGGTTGGAAGTACATTTCAAATGCAAGAAAAACATTAAAATTGCAAGCAAATGTTGTCAATTCAATTTAAACGAACTTGCGTGCAAATATTCCTAAGGTATGCGGAAGTTTGCAGTTCATCGTAGCATAACCGGTGTTACGATAACAATCGCGGGAGGATGACATCGGGTGCTTTCGATTAACATCGATAACCGGCAATACACAGCTCGTCACGCCGTGGTGCTTTCTATTTACAATTAGTGGACCTCTCGGCATCTATGATCGGTGGCTCTCCGCTCAGAGGCGAGTTGAACAAAGGAAAAGCAATATGTGCATTTATTCTAAGTAATCTGCTACAGCAGGGTTTCTCAAACTTTTCCTGCGATGGAACACTTCGTATCCTGAAATTTTAACGGAACACCTTGTGGACTTCGCATATATTAAACCATTGCGTTTAGGTAGCAGCATATAATGCAGTTATAGGTTACACGGAACACCCATTAGCATTCCACGGAACATAGTTTGGGAATCCCTGTGCTACAGATCTGAAGACGAGACAGACTGCGCATGTGTGAATAGCCGCTTTGAGTTGTTTCATTTCAATGGGCTTGTTCGCCGAGAGTTTTTAAATGCCAATTATAGTTTGAAAACTAAAGATACACGTATTTTTCAGATTTATTATTTTGGGTCTGATTTGTTCATAACAGTCTACTACGGATTTGAAGACAAGATGGACTGTGCATGCGTGAATAGACACTTTGAGTTGTTTCATTTCAATGGGATCATTCACCCAGAGATTTTAAATGATAATTATAGTTTGAAAACTTAAGAGACACATATTTTTCCGATTTTTAAAATTTTTTTTTCTGATTTGTTCATTAGACTCTACTATGGATTTGAAAAAGAGACAGACTGCGCATGCGTGAATAGCCGCTTTGAGTTGTTTCATTTCAATGGGCTTGTTCGCCAAGAGTTTTTTAAAATGCCAATTCTGATAGAGTGAAAAATAAAGAGAGATGTATTTTTCCGTTTTTTGATCCGTCGCCTGCTCTTCGAATTATCGGTGGCAAAAAATCGGGGTTCTTAACCCTTTCACATAAAAGAACCAACATGAAAAGTTTTGAATTCAATTGCTGCTCCGTCCAATCACGATGGGCGCTATGCAGCATTCCCCTTCCCTCGCTTTCCAGCGAGCGAATTAGAAACTGAACCGGATCTCTGATGACGTCACGAACCTGTTGAGTGGGTGGCAAGTTTCGTGAATTTTTGTTTTTGATTTAAGAGGGAGTGGCTGAATATAGAAGAATTTTGTCTTCACCGAAAATCTTTTTTCCAATCCATCTACCGAATTCTACGGAATTAAATTGCAATTTCGCATCATAGTGAAGGACCTTATTGCAATGGTTGCTTAGCTGGCTTTAATGCACCAATCAAGGCCAACTACGACATCAATATAATTGTCGATATATTTATTTATTGCGGGGCACCAAGATTGATTTTATTGTTTGAAGCTCTAGTTTTTGGCCATTTCCGTCAAATGACTGTTTGTTTTCCAGTGACAATTGTTAAGTATCCTAATTTTATTCCTGGTTTCTGTGCTTGCAAGTAATTTTGACGATTTATTGAGATGCCGAATGCGAAATTAAGTGCAAGAGACAGAGATTTCCAGTATCAAAAAGATAGATTTTATTGTATCAATAAAAGTACGGTCATATACATATTCTATAACTGTCAGGTTGCTTGGGAAAGACTCTATTAGAAAAATTTAAAATCTTCGAAGAACATAACTGCAGCAAACTTTCACAAGGATGGAAATTCTCTAAAGTTACATGCCAATACACGAAATGTATTAAATTTTATTTTTAAATTTAGTGCCACTTTTCCAAGTTCCGCCACCGAGGTGATTGTCTTCAGTCATAACATGGCTAGAAGGTGAAGTGTCTCATAATAACCCAGATCATATTGGATTAAACTATAGTATAAGTGACCCTTTTCTAGAGATATAATCGATATTTTATGTGTATACATATATATAAATTTGTGGTCACTTAGAAAACACCGAAATGTCTTGTTGAAAGTACCAAATTCCTAATTTCAAAGTACCGCTTTTCTCCCTATGAAACCACCGAAAAATTCCTATCCCTACTCATATGGTAGCAAACAGTGTTATTTAGGACTATAAAAAATTTTGCTCAAGTTTAAAACATTTATTTAAAAGATCTATCTACAAAATATAAGCATAAACAGTAATTCAGAATTACTACATGTCAGTACATACATATTTTTAGCCAAAAAACAAGTTTCTTAACCTTGTTTGGGTTCAATGCTCCCCTTGTCGTAGGTGATACTAAATTTGCTGGCGAACGAACAAGCGGGCAAAGCAAAATATTCAATTGGGAGATATACAGCAATTTGTTGAAAACGTTATGATAGTGGAAAAATTATCAGATTTTGATGCTCCGATACCGATATGCCGGTAGCTGAATATCGGCCAGTATTTATATCAGTTGTAATTATTGGCTCACCATTACCATTAATTCTCACTCCCAGGAGTCATTTCACACTATCTTTATTTTATTTTTATTCAAGATCAACGGGCTGATGACCTTTTAGTACATAATTACAAAATTAGTACAGTGGAAGCCCGGTTTAGTGAGTACGGCTATTGCGAGAATCCCGTTTTAGCGAGTGATTGTCTTTGTACCACCAAAAGGCCTATGTTTTACATGTAAAATAAAGTGGATTTAGCGAGGCCAAAAAGTTCCTTCCACGGTATACCCTCGGTATTACGACAGATATCTCTCGAGGGTGATGCACCACCTAGCAAAAATTAACTATTTTGGTTTGTATTATCTGTTAATTAAACTAAATATTCAAGATGTGAGCCATATCTGCAACACCTAAAGCCAGTTATGTCCAAACATTAGTGATATACGGCCTTGAGTACGCTGTGCGCGCTCCCATTCCGCGCTTCCCGGCGGTGGTGCTGGCGGGGGCGGCTCTTCCGGCGGTGGCGCTTGTGGGGGCGGCTCTTCCGGCGGTGGCGGCGTGCGGGGCAGCTTCTCCTGGCGGGACGCGGCTTCCGGGTGCGGGCGACAGCCGGAACGGTCCAAGAGTACTCCGGGCCGCAAGAGTGCGGGTGGAGGAAGAGTGCCACGAGGTTGGCTTGCTTCGACCGGACGCGGGAGGAGGGAGACCGCCGAGGAGTGATCTCTCTGCGACTGCGTTCCCTAGGACTCCCTCCTCCGTTGTGACTGCTAGGGTCTGGAGGTTCGCCTTATATGAGGATCCGGAGCAAGTCTGCCGCGTGGTCCCTTGGCGCGACGAGTGGGTTTGAGTTTTGCGTCGCTGGGTAGGGCAAATCATGGTTAACATTCGAAAACTTGACAAAGTTGATATTATCGTCATGACATATTTGCAAAATTATCCAAAAACTACAGTATACCTAATATTTTAATTCCGATTAGTTACGGTGTCTTTACAGCTTTCTTCGGCGATCGAAAAATAGAAGAACTGTTAGAAAAACACCGAGACTGGATGAATTAATATTTTATGTAGTGGAAAATGTCCTGTTTATTTCTTAAAATTAGTTGATATTCCACCAGATTGTGCCTGAAACGACTTTTTTTGCTGTTTACCTTCGTCAAATACCATGGAAACAAAAGAAAAACGGTAAATACGAACGACTATGAGAATTAGGTGGCTTTATTCAACACTTTCGGATACAACGAGCGCTCTATTTAGCGAGTGATTTCCGAGGGATTATGAGCACTCGTTAAACCGGGCTTCCACTGTAATATGAAAATACATGGTATCATTCAAATTTAAACTAAATAAATAATTGAAAATTAAGAATTAGATTACATATTTAGGTAAGTTAACAGTATATAAATATCTGTTGATATAAAGCTCTCTTAAAGGCTGATAATGTATTTTCAGCACGAACATTCGTTGGTAATAAGTTCCAATAATGTCTAAGCCTATTTACAGGAGAATGAAATATATAATTTTGTTGAGAAATCTGCTCAGCTAAATCACGTGAATACCTGAGAGAGTATTGAAGTGTTCGTGCACTAAATAAATTACATACTTCAGTACCATTAATTAAACCATGTTTTATTTTCTTAATAAAAAAGTTATCATTTTTAATGTGAAGAGAAACAAAAAAATTAAAAAAAAGAAAGATAGCTGCTGTATTTAAATTGATTTTGTAATTTTCTTTTCAGGTGGGATGCCAGCTTAAATTAGATGTACTTTCCAAAAGAAGTATTAATGCCGACACTGTGGTGATGTGTAACATTAGGAACCCAGAGGATTCACCACTTTGCTCTGCAAAATTGTTGCCTTGGAAACCGGAGTTTGGAGATTCGGCTCCCGGTTCCAAGGAGACTGAGAAGAAATCTGACTCTCTCAGGCATTCCGCTACAAATGACAATGCTTCTTCAGTTGAAAGGGGTGCGGATCCTCTCCCTCAGAGTGTGCATCTTAAAAGTGGAGATATGGTGAAGATAACTCATCTGTTTAATTTGTCTGCCGTATACGTGCAACTGTGTGACGCAAAGAGTGAAATGGAAATTAAGAAGCTGAATGACTCCGTGGCTGAAGCCTGCAGACCGGTTGGTAAGAATCTAATCAAAATCTCTTTAGCGTGTTGCCATACTTCAAGTGACTTTTAAATTCTTCTATTTCGATTCCACGTTAGTCGGTATGGACTAAAGATGTTGACCAGTCAGTGATGGTTAATGATCTCTGTGATATTTGTTTTTGTACCCATTTATGATCACAACTTCAATTCCACCCTCCTTGTGGGCCTAACACTTCTGCATACCTGCAACATTTCTGTGGGCCTAGACTTCTGCATACCTGCAACATTTCTGAGAAGTCATGCCATTCTTGGAGTCAAACTTCGGCTGACATTGAAACTATTCAAATTTGACAAAAATAACTTATTGCGAGTCAAATGAGTAATAAACTCTAGGGAAAGAGCTTCGGAAGTCAGTGAGACAGTGGTAGATGGTCATACCCTCTGGGGAGATGAATACAGTGTGTCCTCGTTTAACGTTGTCCCGTTTAATGTTGTTTCACGATAACGTTTTCCAACAATTAAAACCCTTAATCATTCAACGTCGTCAGTGCTTCACGATAACGTTGTTCAAATAATGCGCGACCAAAAAAAATGAATAACAAATAGGACTTTGGCGTGTCAGATGTGTTATTTCCATTCAGTGGAAAAGTTTAGCGTTACTATCCATAGTGTGTGTAAAAGGTTCACCTAAGTCAATAATAATTGCGTTATCTGTTTTATATCTGCTATATTTGCTTATTATTTATTACAATGTTATTGGGGGGCAATGCATCAGGTGATTTAAAGCTTAAACCAATGTTAGTGTACCATTCTGAATGGTAGATCCAGGGGCAGATATCTACGTGAAAAAATACGTGCAAATCCCGTTCTGCCATAATGTAGAACAAGTAATTCACTGTTGTTTGAGGTGAATCGAAAACTTGTTTTTCATCTAAAAATAGTGTGCGAGGAAGTTTTCTAAACCCGTCCTGTTGCAGAAAATCGTTGAGGGTGATACTGTTCCTGAAAAATTGTTACGAAATAATGAAAATTTTGAACACAGCCCAGGGATTCCCTCCTTCACTCACTATTTTAATTGATTTCCTATGTTTTTGCGATCGCAGCAAGCGATATTTTTGCCCTTCACGTGCGTGTACCCTCAATGAAGGGTCAAAATTGCTATTTACTCGGAGGGAAACCAGTGCTAACAGCGTTAAATATCAGAAATATAAGAGGGAAACCCAGTGCTTATTGTTTTTAAAATGCCTTTTTAGTTTGTTTCATCTATATATGAAGTGCTCTGACTAGTGGTGCCATCTGTTCGGCTGCCCAGGTAACTAAAATATGCCGTAAATCGGTGGAGGGTGATGCGAAGTAGTCCATAAAAACCCATCAATTTTTAAGGAAACGGACCATTTTTGAGCATTAGTCAATTGATAACGTCTTTCAACCAGGTCCCCTGTATTTTCAAATATCAACAGTAAGTTCCTATCACCTGTAGTCTCTGTGCCGCCAGGATAGAGAGTAATCCCAAAATTTCGTTTGTGAGTGAAAATATCGAAGTTTCACCGTTAAAATGTTTTTGAAATTTAGTTTGAACGCTTCATTCAATAATGCCATACATCCAAAGATTGATCGCTGTGCGGAAATCTTTATTGTGCTGAAATGAAGAATTGGTAAGTTTGGAACCGATTTTAATTTTTTTCATTGTTTCTTATGGGAAATATTGCATCGTTTAAAATGGTTTTGCTTAATGTCGAGTTTTTCAGGAACGAGTTAACAACGTTAAATGTGGACACGCTGTACTAGCTGTGGAAAATGACATCTTTTTCTGCTTACTGCTATGATGATTTCACATTCTCGGAATACCCCACTGCCCCCTATCTCTAACATGTTGAAAAGATCTAGCTTTGTGCAAATTCAAATTGTACATCAGGAACATATTGCAGGATATGATAAAGGCATATTTAAGGGATTATAAATATGCTATTTCTCCTTTTTACACATAGTAATATTTATTATAAGTGTACCCTTCTTTATTCTTACATGAGTGAATGCAACTTTTCTTCTGTCATAGTTTTAAGAAATTTACTGTGTCATATTTTTGTCATGTCTCCCGATTTATATTCATAGGAGGAATGCAACCACTCCTTGAAATTCCTGCTAAAGGATCGTTAGTGGGATGCCTGTTTGAAGAAGATAACAACATGTACCGGGCTTTGGTGGTCGGTGTGGAAGGCAGTGATAAAATCCGCGTGTCTTACATTGATTTCGGCAATCCTGATGTTGTGAAGTTGCAGCAGATGTGCAACCTACCTAGTCACTTGAAAAAGGTAAACCTTTTCTCAAATGCCATTCCTACTAAATACTAAGCCATTCCTATCATACAGTTAACCACCACTCTGTACGTAATGGGCTGTCTGAAGAGTTTGTTTGTAAATTAACTTACGTATTTGAGGATACCGGGACTAGCCACGGTAGTTACCTTTACGGAGTCACCCACAAGTGCACGTAAGTACCATATTCCACAGAGGAAAAATCATTCGCCTTGACCGGGATTCGAACCCGGATCCCTCGATTTCGTGGGTGACTCCGTAAAGGTAACTACCGTGGCTAGTCCCGGTATCCTCAAAATTAGTCAAAGAGCGAACACCTCAATGTATTCTATGTACGGCTTTATCCTCGCGGACTGTGGCGCTTAGCGCACGATTTGGACTGCTAATGGCATAGTATGTCTAGCAGTTCTGACCACCAAGCTCCTATAAAGCCACCAAATTTTCCACAGAGGAGAAGGACGCCTCGGTAGCTTAACTGGTTAAAGCACTCTGCACGAAATCGCGGGATCCGGGTTCGAATCCCGGTCAAGGCGAATGATTTTTCCTCTGTGGAATATCGCACTTACGTATTTGCTTTCAAATGTTATACATCAGACTCTCGATTATCCACCTGGCGGAAGGGAAATAATTCTCCTGGATAATCGGAAATCCCAGTTAATCCACATAACACTTGTAAAAATGTAGGCACTAGGTATTACGTGTTGCATTGTGGCAATTATTTTCATTTGAAGGGGTGTTGAATGTAATTTTTTTCATTTCGGGCAGTCCCACCGGGTGAGAGGAATCATCGGTACCAATGTTTCACATCATGTCAACATCTCACGCCGGGATAGACTCAGATAGAGATGGGTCACTCTGAAAATTACCTTTGTAATTTTCAAAAATTACGGTGGTATTTTTTGTAATTTTCCACACCCCTTGAAAATTACTGTAATTTTCTAGTTAATTCACTTATGTTTGAGATAATTTTTCACACAGACAAATTCCCAACATGTTCCTTTAAGCCAAGTGCACATTTCCTACGTGTTTAATAATAAATTGAGGCATGTAAGACTCATTTTTGGAATATTTTACTTAAATTATAGAAAATTCTTCTTGAAAATTCCTCATACTTTGACAAAAGAAAGCCAGATTGCATGTCGCTGCAGTTTATCTTTTTGCAATTTTTTGAATTATTAATTAATGTTGTATTTACTCACTCAGTGATTCAATCCAAAGGTTGGTTTGCATAGTTGAGGGTAGAGCTCAACCCGGACTAAGCCACAGGCATGTGAGTTTCACACATTCAGGGTAGGGGGGCCAGTTCCTTTCCCTGGGCCACCTCACACTCCGAGGATTTTTTTGTTCGGGGGCATCCAAAGGCTTCACCTGGATTTGAACCCGGGACCCTTCGATCAGTAGCCAGGCACTCTACCCACTAGGCCATCACGCTCCCCCTTGCTCTCTTCTTCACTGTTACTATCTTCAGTATGGAAATTTTCAGCACTAAGAATCATTCGTTGAACATCCTAGTTATTGAGAAAAAAAATATCTTATTATTGGGAAAAATTAGAAATTATAACAAGTTTAAAGTAAATAAGTTTTCCAAACTACAACTTTATTGATACTCACCGGAGACAGATGGTCCTGCTTCCATTTAGTTTTCCTGCTGTCATTTTCATCTTCTTCCGCCTTCCTCTTTCTCGTATTTCAAGTTCCTAAGTATACAAATATAAATGCAATATTTAGATATTTATCCTTAGAACTTGAATATGAACGAATGTGTGGTACTTACCTGAAGTATGTACGGTGGTGGCGGTATCTTCTGTATGAGAAGTATATTTCTTTGTTCATTTCGAATGCATGCAATTAATAAAAACAATGTTACGGTCACACACATGTTAGCTGAACTCTGAGCTGAAGTGAAGAATCGCAATGTGGTATGGTATAACAGAGCACCATTAGCGACTAAAATTTGTGTGAAGTGTGTGCTGTTTAGGGAATGCCTTACGTGCAATAGTTGAGCTCTGCAGCTCACTCCGTCTCACCCGTACACTGTCTTGCCCCAGACTCCCGAGTCTCCGCTCTTCCTCCCTATCCAACGACCATATCACCCCATATTTGCAGCTCCTCAAAGGCAATGTCTCTCATATCTTTAATAAACCCAGCACAGTTATATTGATGACTCGCTTTTTTGGGTAAAAAGTTTGTTGGGATGTTATCGCAAGGGTGTAATAAAGTGTTCACAGTATCCAATTTGTTTTGTTCCACGGCATAAAACCACTGACCTGGTTTTTTCTTTATAACCTATAAACCTATACCTATAAACTGCTAATTGTATGTAAAAGCTTTTCATTTATTTCTTCTTATAGTCATTGTATTCAAGTGGATTCAAGGGATATCGGATTCTGGAGATTTGAGGGACTCGAGAACCATTTTGCATTTAGATTTAATATAATATCAGGTTATTCCCACACTTAGTAAAATCACAGTGTTGTAGAAAACTTATCAGACATCCCATTTGCTTATCATATCACTAAATCTCTTTTTATTCAACAAAGGTGCCAGCTCAATCTGTTAGAATAGCCCTGAAAGGACCATTTGGAGACCGGATGAACAAGGAGTTGGCAGTATGCATGTGTGACATAGTTACTAAGGGGGAAAAACTTAAATTTGTGAGTATTACTCTCTTACATTTGTTCAGTGTGTTATTTTTGTGAAAAAGATGTTTGCAATCACTCTAAATTTAATAGCATGCTTTTTTTGGTGTGCTAACATTGGTTGACATTTTTGCATAATAAATAAAAGAATACATATTTCACTCCGTTAGGCAGTTGCTCATGCATAAGAGCCTTTAAAACACTTTTTTATTTCTTTTCGTACGTACACCTTCAAAAAAGGCAAGAGGTTACCTGTCTGAGGTAATGTGAACTGTTGTAGGGAGGAATTTGAATGTGCTGGGGTAGTACAGCACTACTAATGATGGAAATTAGAACTATTTCAACTCATTTCCATCAATCCATCAATACCTATGAACATGAACTACACCTAATCAAGTGCATCGCTTCAAGGAATGGATACCCTACAGAGCTGATCGACAACATCCTCAAAAAAGTCATTAGAAAACAAGCAGTCTCCGATATTTCCGCCCTAGAACCGATAGAAAAACCAAAAAGGTGATGCAAAGTTTCCTTCCTCAGAAAAATATCCTACACAGTGGCCAATAAAATCCCCAAAGATAAGTACCACGTAGCATTTTCAGTTCCCTCTTCGCTCGGTAACCACTTAATCAACGCCAAGGTCAATATACCCTCCCTGCAGAAAAGTGGTATTTATTCCCTGAAGTGCAACCAAAGCCCAACACGTAGGAAGAACAAGCTGCAGCCTCGCCACCAGAGCCAAAGAACACAAAAAGTGCTTCGAAGGAGGAAAAGACCATTCTTTGTTAGCGAGGCACCTCCTAGAAAGCGACCATTACAGTGATTTTTCCCCAGATATACTCCACTTTGAGGGAAAGGAACATAGATTAGATGCCCTCGAAGCCCTGGAGATTATCCAACACACCTGAAAAAAAGGCCTTCCTGGTTAATGAGAAGACGCTCCCCTCCCACTCTCCACTCCTTTCTATCCCCTTTGAATCCCTTAGGTATCCTGCAGCGACCAGACAGACACAGGCATGAGGAAGCTGAACCATTTCCCCACCCCTCCCTCTGCTGGACTTCCCTGAGGACCCTCGGAGAGCCAGATAGTGGTGACGACACCAGCGAGCCTACGCCCAAGAGGATGACGCACCTGCGATGCAGTGAACCCCCAAGCACAGCCACACGTCTTCCCACCCCACCTTGCCACCAACCCTATTCCACCCCCATGCTCCTTCATTCCACCCATCCCTCTCCTTCCCACCACCCAATCCCTCCTCCCTTCTCCGTCACAACCACCCCCGTCTCCCTCCCCTCCCAATTCTCCTTCACTCTTTCTCTATATATTGGACTTAAAACTTTGTATTTTCACCTGAAGATGACATAATGTGTTGAAACCCGGGTCGTGAATAAACTATCTATTGTGAATAAATTCGACAGTGTCGGGCGATATATGGTGGAACAGCATTTTAAATAAAAACTACAGTAATTGTACTGTCCACTTAAAGTTATTGTGAAATACACAACACGTGTTTCACAATAAATGTAAGTGGACAGTACAATTACTGTAGTTTTTATCTATTGTGAAGTTCGCATAATTTTTATCATTCCTAACATGGAAAAATTTCACGTAATACACCCTGAAGCTGCAATTTTTCTTAAACTAATACTTATTACTCACTAGCAAAATGCACTACCGTGTTTTACTCTCTATGGAAAAGGGCAGAAAAGAGTGTTCATTCCCTTTTTCCCTGAAAAAATTATCTAAGGTCTTAAAAGAGATCTTGCTCTCCAAAAGTAACGGATGCAAAAGAAATGTAGATTTTTGGTGCTGTAACAACATATCTTGCACAGTAAAAGAAGTTGTAAGCCTAAAAATGAATATCAGTGCGGTGCCATAAGCATGAATGGTGATGTGATGGCTGTACCTCATGGGGGGATGCAGAGGGCCTGCGGCTGCAGTAACCAGCCCCTTTGGAGAGCCCTGCCATGCGTGCAGTACTCAGGCTACTACAGTGCAGTAGTGCAGGAGTAGAAACAAAAAATGAAGATGACAAAAATAAATTAATGAAAAATATAATAACAAAATGAGGTGAAGATGAGGGCATAAAAACTCACCCTTACTCTGCAGCTGATATAAAAAATGTAGATCACAAATTACTTTAAAAAAAACTAATTCATTTTAGTGTCACCTCTGTCAACATCACTTAACACCTAATGATGCTTGCACAACTATGCAGCTTTCTGTACAGTGGGACCCCCATATCCGCAGTTCACTCAGCTCGGAAATTAGAAGAGAGAATTTCCGACGTAATCAACCCTGTTGAAATATTCTATGACGTGAAATTTCTTCACCAGTCACCTAGATTCTGTATTTCAATGTGTGCAAACAGCAGACCGTTGGCAAGCGAATAAGAATCAAGGGGTTGCCTAGTCTTGTGACCCCCTCCATCGAGGGTGTGGTTGGGAGGCGAAAACTTTCCCTCCTGGCACGGCAGCTAGAGAAAGGCGATGTGATACTGCTTGGGGTGAGAAGATCTCACTGAAAACTGAATCATGGGCAACTCCAACTTTGGGGTGACTCAGAGTAGGCACCTGTGCATATGCAGAGTTTCCTAAAAGAGAGTTACCAACCAGCAATTTGGTGTACGCTGGTAAAGAATGCAAAAATATTCGATCTAGTTTTTCAGTACACCTCTGAGTGCAAAAAAGACATCAACAGTACATGAGGTGTTAGTTAGACTGGAAAGAGTATGCCTGGAGACTGTAGCGTGCCTCTTCAAATATCCTTATGCCAGTATGAAGACTTCAAGAGAAAATCCAATGAAAATGAGAATATAATGCCCTTCACCGTTAGCAAGAGATGGTTCCAAAGGTTCAAGATGATTCAAGAGTAGGCCTGATTTGAAAAACATAGAGGTCTAAGCGTAGGGAGAATATAATTTAGTGTTCACTACATAAAAATTGGATGCAAGAAAGCAAAAATATATTCCTTTAGGCATACATAATTTAGTCCCAAGTTTTTCCACTTCAGGTGTATTTCTTCATACTTTAAAGAGCAAAGGAAAATTGATCTGCTTGGAAATTTTTAGTTTCTCCCAATTAATCCCATTGAAATACGAAGTCCTGTCTATTCTCAAAACATGGAGACTTTCTCAGAGTATTCGATTTTTCCCAAAACCCTGGGTGATTGGGGACATTCCTTGAAAATTTCAGCCCTCCAGCTCGGATTAGAAATGCTGAAGAATTTGTATCCAAGTAAGAGATCTGTTGTCATCTTGAGATTTTTCTGTGTCACGTTGTCAGGTGTGAAGATTTTACTCCTCGTCAATAGATAAAAGTGAAGATATTCATGCCTGCTGCAAATACGGCGATGAAATAATGCTTAAATTTCATTTTTTTGCATTTCCATGCATATTTTTTGTTCCTGTGGCTATTTCTACGTTATTTCGTCACTATATTTGTGGCAGGCATTGATATCTTCATTCGTGGCCTAGCACGGTGTAAGTGCTGGTATAGGATGCAACCGCATGGGTTGTGGCTTTCGTGATGTCTGTTGCTCCCTTTCGTTGCCATCTTTGATGGACCGCGAGGGCTTAACATCCAGTCCCCTTTTATCCTCCTAAATTGCCACAGGACTCGGGAAGCCTGGGTGGCATAGTGGTCTGCGCATTTGCCAAATGCAAGCCAAAGGTCCGTGGTTCAATTCCCGGCTCAGGCCAATTGTTTCTGTGACAATTTCTACATTAATAGATAAAAGTAATGAGATGGAGTTACTCTACATCAAGGGAGAGTGTTTACAGGGGGTGCTATAGAGGGATGTAAAATACATAAAGACAATAAATAAGTTCCACTTCAAAAAAATGAAATGTACGTGAATCGTAGTGTGCTTTAAACAATTTATGACCCAATACAGCTTCCACTTTGTGTGTGTGTGTGCATAGTATCAGTGGACATCTTCATTGCCCCCACACGATTCACCGTGAACTTACATGGCTTGGTGGTGACACACCTGACCAGCAATTGGAGGTCATGCTTTCAATCCTTGTGTGGTCAAATTGTTCTCTCATAATGATTTACTGCTCATTGTGTCATCTGTTCTCCATGTTATTAGAATTATGTTTCCTGTGGCATTATGCAGTCAATGCTGAAAAAGTTTGAACTAAAGTGGCAAAGTTAGGTTTATCTCTTGTGATTGTGGTTAATCAAGTATGGCCATGTCGTCTAGTGCATTCTGAATACAAGGGTGTCAATTTTGCATATGTCTCCTCAAATTTCTGTTGAAAGAAGATTGCTTCTTGATTTTCCCTGGATCCCCATTTGGCCAGCGATTGGGGAATTTCGGGTCCAAAACTGGATTTGGTCAAATGATTTTTTTTCATAGTAAATAATTGTAAAATCACTATTAACATGTTAGTATTTACTTTCACAATAAGTTTGAGCGGCATTACATTAAGTCAGTTTAATTTTTTTTAATTCATTTTATTTTGTTGCTAGACTTCCCCTGATGGCAGTTTGAATTCGAGTGTGCTGCTTATGAAGAATGGTGCAAGCTTGAATGACAAACTGAAGGATATTTGGGAGAAAAAGTCACCTGCAAAGCCTTCCACTCCTCTTGCCGGTAAGGCATCATCTGCTTTTTATTACATTATCTTGTAATGTGTACGATGTTCATCTTTAAGCTGCCATCATCTGATTATTCATGGCTTAGTAATCTAAAGTAGCAAGCAGGCCTTTGTGGCATATGTTCGCGCATATTGGCCTCTAGGCTAGGATTGCTGGGTTGGGGGGTATTATTCGGGAAACATGAAGTAAACACAAACTTCCCCTGCTGACGAATTTGCTGAGGGAAGTCCACTTATTCCACGTCAGTGACTCATGGATTATCATGTGATGCTGGTATTTTTCTCGAGTGTGGTTTCCTCCTATATTATTTTTCTAAATGGGCACCAGAAGACCATGTGTAAGCACTGCTAATTATTCCAGGAAGAAAATGTGTTTCAATGTAGCCCTAGCAGCTCCTGATCACGAAATTCTTCAAGACAGCTTGCATCCCCAGTCAAGATACAAACTTGTCAAAATTGCTCGATCAGCATTAGATAATTTCATTCTTGTGAGCTATGTTTAAGCTCCATTGAAAACCAATAAATTATAACCAAAAGAAGGAAAAAAAAGTTACAAAAAATAAATGTGGGAACAGACCCTCAATGCGATTGCAAAAATACTGTCTGAACATATTTGGCAGCCCAACGGCGGCATGCGGATGCTCAGGAGCCGATCTTTGGATATAAAATTAGTGAGAATCAGCAAGTTTTAATATAGTTCTTGTTTTATTAATTGTAGTATTATTTTTTTCGGTTCTATGAAAATAATTTATGTTAGCACAGCATATTTTCATTAGATTTATAGGTAAGTGGCAAAAAATATGGTGCACACATTTATAAAAATGATTCGACATAGTGTAAAATCATGTGAACTCCTGAACGTGTGATTCTAATTTATAGCGTAAGAGGATACAGATGTAATAGTTAAAGTAAAGAACTACTGTTTTTTTAACCCTATAGTGGTGATAATTTTAAATATTTATTTTATATATTCTCCACAAAAACATTATTAAATATATATTTAGAATACAGAATATTATTAAAGTTTTACATACTCCTTTAAATTTAAACAGGAATATATGTACATTAGGAATTTTTTTTCTTTATTGCAGTAAAAAAGCCGTCACAAGGTATTGATTATCAGCAAAAGGTTCCATTTCCATAACATGTCAGAAATGATTAACACTTTGGGTGCTGGGTGTATTTTGCAAGGTCTATCCCTCAGTGCTGGCTATTTTTTGCACTTTTTATAGCGATGTTATGAAAAAACTATTTAAGGTACACAGAAAATGTTAACATTATTTTAAAGATAACATATTTATCTTTTAAATGATATATATTTTTTTCACATTACATTATGCACAAAGGACCAGCTTGCGTTTAAAAAAATCAATATTTTGAATTTTCAAAAAGTTGAAAATTTATTCTTTTTGCTAAATATATTTTGAAAGTAATAAAATTACATATTTTGCATTTGAACGGGTTTATCAACATGAAATAAAATAATAAAATGGAATGTAGAGACAATCAATGCAAATGTACTACAAGTAAAATAAAGTAAAAAAGTATAAATACAGTCATTTTGAGAAGTTCTTCCTCGTGTGAAAAAGCTTGAAACATGGTTCTAAGCAAAGACCAATTTTACAGGCATTACATTGATAGGACGTGCATTTTCTAGCTGCTTTCCCAGTAATTTTACGTCCTTTTTCAGAGCACACCTTACACCTTTTTTGGGCCTTCTTTTGACCTGCAGGTATAGGAATTTTTTCAATAAAATGTTTTTCTGAGAGTCGAGCTGTTTGCGCTCTTCCCTTATCAAGGGTGGATGCATCTTCTATGGTCACTAACTCGGTGCATATTTTCTGCATGAAATGAGTCACTGGAACCGATTTTCTATTCAACTTATTGAACATGATAGTTGCATTCGTGATTGCCATTACGATAAGATGAAATGCCAACTTACGCCACCATTTCACTGACCGATGATCCAGTGCACCGTAACTCATGAGTTGGTCACTTAGGTCGACACCAAACTTTTTCTTATTGTAGTCTATCACTACTGCAGGTTTCGTTTTTATTCTTCCTCTTCTATCGTTGAAGGTGATCATGTCACTCGTATGTCGAGTGGAAAGCAGAAACACATCGCGCTTATCTTTCCAACGCTGGACCAATATGTTGCCATTTCGTGTGAAAACTTGCTCTCCTCGAGAAAGGCGAGCATTTTTTATCAGCAATGGAATTCCAGCTCTATTTTTCATCAAAGTTCCTACTAAGCCCGTTTGAAGGCTTTCCAATTCACGAGCCAGGACAAGGCTTGTGTAAAACCTGCCTGTGTACAACGTATGCCCATTACCGGCAAGTGTACCTAATAGTCTCTTGACTATAGCCAATCCAGAGTTTTCCTGGCCATGAAAAACATCTACATTCCAAATATAACCACTACTTGCTTCTGAGAGCATATACAGTTTTATACCATATTTATTAGGCTTTTGAGGCATATACACTTTGTAGCAAAACCTACCACGAAAGGGACACATTCCTTCATCTATAGTTATATCCTCTGCTGGTTGGAAAGAATTTTGAAATTTATTTCGGAGAACCTCAAGCAAAGGACGCACTTTGAATAGGGGATCATGACCATCTACTCCTTTTTCGACGTATAGTTTGTTATCTGCGAGATGGAAATTTCCTAAGATTGAAAGAAATCTATCCCTAGGAAAAACACCAGGACAAAAACCACACGCCACAACGGGATCAGTACTCCAATGATCAGAAATACAAGGACGTTCGCTAATACTCATGTGCATTATGACGGCCAAAAATTTTTTTACGTCTGCTTGAGTAACTGTTTTCCAGGACTGCAATCTGCTGTTTGCGGATAGTAAGTTCCTGCTTCTCAGTTTTGCAATTCTTTGCCTTGCGTATAAGTTGGTATGTTCTTTCATATGATTTATCAAATCGATATCGAAAAAATGTTCAAAAAAATCCATCATCTCACTTGAACAATTGAGCCCAATATCTGATCTAACACCATGGTCACCAGTAAAGACAGTGATGTTGGGAACGGAGTCAATTTCACTCCAAACATCCCCCGGGCCTGCTCCGTTGGCAATAGATCGTCTTCCTCTTGGTGCACCCCTGCGACCACGAAACATTGTCTGTGCTCTGCCTCGATTATTTGGTGGTAGAACAGTTTCAACTTCATCCATAGCTTCAGATTCTAAAATAAATATAATATAAACAATGAGAAATAGCAATTAGATGAAGTAATGTCACGCCAAAAATGTTGTGAAACGAATAGGCACACATACTTGTATTTGCACAATACGGGCAAAAATGAAATTACCTGATGAACTATCTTCTTTGGGGTTATAATCAGCATCACGATCCGAGTCGTCAAACTCACTCTCACTACTTCCACTATCAAAGGAATGCAAAACATTTGCAATATCTTCTTCAGCTAGTATACGCTCCATGTCCACCGGCAGCAGAACACACGGATGAAAAAGGCGGCAAAAAGTTCGGACAGCTCTGACAAGGCATGACTTGCAAGAAAAAAATATCAAGACATATGCCATCCAGTGCCATTAAAGTGAACTGAAAGAGCTCATCTATGAATCCGAGAAATACGAGCGGCGTAATTTAGAGGCGGTAGCCGCTACAATGTGTACAAAATGCCCGTCGTAATATTACGCCGCCCGCAAATTTTGCAAGAACACGCGCGGCGTAATATTACGCCGTTAGCACTCAAAGTGTTAAGAGATTCAGGTTGTCAATATTCTGGAATTTTTCAGAAATATCAATGGCAAATGAAGGCTTCTGCATTTTTAGCATAACATCTTTCGCAGTGCAAAGTTACATGCTTGAGGCAGAGAAAGGAGTTGCATATTTTACAAGAGTATCACGTTTTACGATTCCTCTTAATGTCACAATATTTACAGCGACCAAACTGCCCTTCAGTAGGATTAGGAGCTAGTTCTGATAGCTTAATCTTCAGCAGTTACTTTATCCACAAATGAGTGATTCGTGGGATGTTTTCCATAGATGCACAATTCCTAAGATTTTTATTAAGGAAAATGCAATGCCGTCAATAAATTTATGCCGTACTGTGATTACTTTCTTGTTGTTTACAGTGTATATTACTTGAGTGTTTATTGCTGATACATTTAATGAAACATGACCATTTGCCAACGCCTTTTTGGTCTAGCGCAATTATAGTTAGCACATAACCTATCCACTTTATCCTGTTGTAAGTCAAAATCATATTAGGTTTTTTAGTTATTTCATCTACTTAGTCATTATCGTGCATGCTTGAAATCAAAAGAGTGCAAGACAAAATTAAAGTGCAATTTTTCCTAAAACCAAACGGACACGAGTTAATTTCATGTCCTTTTTCTTGAGCGAAATCTGCAGGTAAGCCAAACTTATTTTTTCTGATGTTCTGATGATTTTTCTGATCAAGCTTATCAATTTTACGTCTTTCATCTCTGATTTCGTTGTCATCAAATGATAGATAACGCAGCAGGAATCAGAAATGCTGAAGTGACATGACAAGACTAAATATTGCAATTGAATTGCATTTTGTACTTAAGAAGTCTTTGGCATTTTCATGATTCCTTTTATTGATGCCACAAAGCAGTAGCATTCCCAAGAGTGCTTCAATTTCCTGAACATTAGTATGTTTTGTGTACGTGCTACGCCTGTAATTTGAAGAAACATTTTCACGTCTCAATCACATCTCATTTCAATGACTTTATTAGTACAATCGGTTTTGATATTCATTATTCCACTGTCAAAAAAACATCGCCATATTTCCAAAGAACTCTTCATTCCCCTCATTTTTCCTCTAGGCCCTTGTAACTGTTAAATTACATTGTTTGATCTAGTTCTCACGTTTTGTCTTGGGGCCTTCTTTCTCCATGTGGTTGTCCCATCTTTCCCAGTGAAAAAATCATCCACTTTGATTGCTGCTCCATTGTCCATTTCCCAGTCTTGCTCAGAACCACTGCTGTCTTCTTGCATCTCCAAAAGGTCATTTTCGTCATCGTCGAAATGAAGGGATTCTTGTGATTCTTTCTCCACATCGGACAGCAACCGTTACACCCTTTCATGCTCCTCTTCATTACTCATTACTCGTCTAATGTCAATTATAAAAGAATGTACTCATGCCTTTATAGGAAAATAGTACACAACACATGGAACTAGTCTATAAATACATTAAGTGCAATAGCTACATTGCATACCAAGTTAGATAAACGCAGCTCGAGTTGTTAGCAGCTACAGTTGCAATAGGAGAATCAGCCAAAAAACATGGGTATACTGATAATTTAGCCTGTGGAGAAAATGAGTAAACCATTAGAAATAATGTAAAATGTCATTCATCTCGTATTCATTCAAGTATTCTACCAGCTGATTGGTAGGTTCTTGGACAGTCCCCATTCTGCATCCCAATTTCATACACATTGTCTCATTTTCCCCTCTAAGGATGTCCCGCCATTAGATCCCTCTTCAATTCTTCATATCTTCTACTTCCTCTTATTTCGTCCAGAATTCCTATCCTCTTCCTTCCTCTTCCACGCTTCCCCAGTGTTCTCCCCTATATCACTCTCTTCAACATGCCCTCTCCTCTCAAAACCTCCTCCATCCATCTCGTCTGCCTTCTCCGAACCTCTGCCACAAGTTTCCTCTCCTCTCCGACCATATCCAATACCTCCTCGTTCGTCTTCCTCACCACCCAGTTCACCTTCTCCATCCTTCTCCAAACCCACATCTTAAATGCCCCAAGTCTACACACATCCTCCTTTCGCAATGACCAAGTTTCCGACCCATATAGCACCACGCTCCATATCAAGAGTTTTTACCAGCCTTTTCTTTACGTCTCTTCTCAGACCCCCCCTCATTAATTCCCTTCTCTTAGAAAACACTTCTTTAGTCACGGCAATTCTGAATCTTATGTCCCTACCACTGAACCCATTCTCCTCTAAAATACTACCCAGATACGTAAGCTGCTCGATCTGCTCTATCTTCTGCCCTCCCACCCTTATATTCAGCCCCGCCTACTTCTAGAGAATCTTATCACTTTCATTTTCTTGTGGTTGATCTTCATCCCATGCTTTACGTACTGCACCTCTAACGCATTCACTGTACACTGTAACTCCTTGGCAGACTGACTAACCAATGCTTGATCACCTGCAAATCTCACTGATTTTATCAGCTCACCTCCTACCTTTATTCCTATCTCCTCCTCCCACCATGCCTCCCTAACCATTTCTTCTGAGTACACGTTAAAAAGCAACAGCTATAGTGGGCACTCCTGCCACACTCCCCGTCCCATCGTGATCCATCCCGATTCTCCATCGGCTACCCTAACCTGCGCTGTCTGGTTCATAAACAAATTCCGATCAGACGCCTGTCCCTCCAATCTAGTGATGGGCAAAGTCGGTCTTTTGAGAGATTTTGGTCACGTCGATCACTCCCACTTGTGATTCGTTCTTCGATCAGAGTGACCGATTTTCCAGCTAGTGAGCAGTTCAAGTTGCCTACGATCAATGATCTCTCAGGAAAGTCGTGATAGATAAAAAATCTGGTTGTTTATGAGTTATATACTGTAAGCATGACCGATGTGTACAGCTGAATGCTCTTGATAGCTATACAGTGCTTTAGTACAGATACCTTGTTCAGTGCCAGTTTCTGAGTTGTTGTGTTTAATTCTTCGAAAACAATTGAAGGCATAATTGTGCAATACGCTCGAAGGTTTGTTTTGTTTTTACACAATGTTCTTGGTTTTTGATTTTAAGTATAGTTACGAAGAATATTAGAAATATCCCACTTGATTACAAAACTATTGAAGAGTGACATATTTTATGGACCACAAATTATTTAGAACTCATTATAAAAACCAATGATAAATAGTAGCTTAGGAAGCTGCAAAATTTTATTTTGGAATGTAGTTAGAATTTGAACTGATCAACGTATTCTTTTGGCTGTAAGAATTTAAAGCAAATTATCCAACTGTAGCACTAAAATTCAATTTTCAATTACAGTCGGTATCACTGTTTCACTTGTGCAAGAGACGTGGAGAATATTGAAACGATGGTTTATCGTATGTTTAGCTAAGGTGGTTTACCTAGGTGACAATGCAGTTATGGAAATTCAGTTATTACCAATGTTATATGTGCTGTGATGTATTGCGTGTGTTCTTGTGGTGATATTTTTACATTTAAAGGTAATTTGGGGAGATAGTGCTCCTAATGAATTGTTGTGACAGGATATGAGTTTAAAGTGCTGCATAATCTTTGCAAGAGTCGGATAAGACTGATGATTGCAATTAGTTCATTTTTTCAACTATTACATAAAATTTGGAATCAATGCGAATTGAAATGAAGCTATTGACTACATGGATGCTCTTAAATTTTAAGTTTGGCAGTTTACATCCTCAGTGAAAGGATAATGATTGTGTACCTAAGCAATGTGGGTATTATAGATAGATATTAGTGTATATTTTTTTTAAATATACTTCTTTCAATAAATTTTGCCACCTCAGAGTAGTCTTATATATTATCTCATTATTGTATTGAAAATAAGATTGTGTTGACTTGTATAATCACGACCAGGAAGTTGGCCAACGGTTACTCCAGTAGTTTGCCCGTAGTAATTTCACCATGAATTTTCTACTTTTGGAGGAATTGTACTTCAAAGTTACGAAACTCTAAAGTACTTTTTCCATCACACGGAGTACTATCCGGGAATTCACACGTACGTGATCGGTATTTTTATGGAGTTAAAATGTAGTTACCGTGAGTTGTTAGCGTGTGCCAACTTCATGGTGCCTAATTAATCCTATTTGGGCCAGTAATGAGTAATTAGTAGTATCAGAAACTATAGTTTGTCATTGGCACGGAGTTAAAGTTAAAATGAATATGGTCTAAGCTCCTGTGTACAAGACGTGTTGGAATACACATTTTGATGGATGATATGATAATTACAAATTTCCAGCGCTATTTTTTAATAGATGATTCTGTCTTTTGCACGCAGAAATACAGTATCCGTGGCATGAAGTCATATATTGCCTTACTAAACATGTTAGTACATTTTTATTGAAATAACTCCTTGCCGATTTCATTGGGATGCCTAAGGCTGTTGTAATGGCCCACTCATGTATTTAATTTTTTGCTTACAACCAATTACGGTATTATTATATTTAAATTGTACCATTTATTGAAGCTGCACTCTGTGCAAATGCAAATGAAATTCCGGAAACTCATACTGATATTTACTGATCAAGCCCGTACATTCTTTTAACTTACTATTCACTACAAAAGTATAATGATGGAAGTATAAATCAAATTACCTGTGGGTAATCATAATTTGCAGTTATCATGTCTCGAACGGTGTTTGGATCTAACCTATATTAACCGGAATCACGCTATTGCTCCCTGAATAAAGTTCTTCAAATACCATTCCTCTAAATAAAAAGGAGAATTATTGGCACATACGAAATTTTATTCTCCGAAATTAGGATTCGCTGGTGAGATTACAGTTAAAAATATGTGCAAGAACACCAAAAGCAAACTGCATTCCATAAAAAATTTGGCGAAAATGCAATGCTGGATGAATACACCGGTGATTTTAACACGCCGGTACTTTGGAAGACATAGGAAGGATATTCAGACGAAAGGAAAACCAATGAAACACTGGAAACATTCTTCATTGACAGCAACACCATCAGTCTATAAAAAGTGATTGAAGAGAAAGGGGCGGAGTTAAATTAAAAAATGCTTTGGCTATATGAAGCACATCTGTTTATATAAATGGCCGGTATGTATAATATCGCGGCAAGGGTATCAGGTTTGATTTCTAAGCGATCACATCATAGACTCATATAGTTACTTATCACACAATGTACGACTCGTCGCAGCAAAGGAAAACAATTCATAGGAAATAGTATTGTACTATACTACTTAAAGGTGACGATTAACCTATTGCACTTAATAAATAACAGCACTACATAGCCAACGCAGTAACAAATTATGCATCGCTCGGCGAATTAACAAACGGATAATTACCTGGATCATGTTTAGTTTCCATTACATTCCTCTTGTTTCATAACCCAGCAGTCTCTTTGCCGACAGTGTAACGGATTTGGTCTTCATTTTTAATGATGTTATTATTCTACTAAAAAGTGAGCCAGCAAAACTGGTAAAACTCTCTCAATGCAAAATATTTGTGTCGTGATGTAAATTGTTGACTGTTATTACGCTGCGTCTTAGTTTGCGTAACCGAGCGGAGCATCGATGAGAAATCACGAATATAAAAATAACTCATGAGTTGCTTCACACAACTTAACTGCCTACATCTCATGAAAGAGCAAGTAACTCTCGAATCTCTCGTTAGAAAACTCGCTCAAGATTTATTTGGCCGGTCTCAAGTCTCGTGATCGATACTTGATGTCATACAATCATTCCTATCGTGATCGGTAAGGATGAACTCCTCGGTCATTGGAGAGAAGCCATTCATCGATCTTTCTTTTAAGAGAACTTGCTCTCGGGATTCGATCACTCAAGACCGACCCATCACTACTCCAATCGACCCCTAATTTCTTCAACACTCACATTAATTTCGTCCATTCCACCCGATCAAACGTCTTCTCAAAATCTACGAAGCTTGCAAAAACATCCTGCCTATACTCTAGGTTTCTTTCTATTAGTGTCCTCATCACCGCTAGAGCGTCTCGCGTTCCCGTCCCTCTCCTAAAACCAAACTGGTAGTCTCTCAGGTATTCATTTGCATTCTTCTCTAGCCTTCTGTTTATAATTCTCATAACTACTTTGGTCGCGTGGGATATGAAGCTTATTGTCCTATTGTCTTAGCACGTTTTTGCCTTACTCTTCTTTGGTATAGGAATTAGTACAATCTTCGCGAAGTCTTCTGGCCACACTCCATCCTCATAAATCCTACGAATAAGCGCAAAAAGTTTTCCCCTTCCGTTCTTCTCCATGTTCTTTAAAAACTCTGCAGGTATGTCATCTATTCCCACCGCCTTATTTCTTTCGTCTTGTCTGTTATAGTTGTAATTCTTCTTCCCTTATTACCACCCGTCAGTTCCTTCACTTTCCTATATAATGCGTCTGATCTTCCCTCTTTTTGGTATTTCTCTAATGAGTCTATCTGTTCTCTCCACCACACCTCTCTCACTTTCTTTGTTTCTCTTCTAAGCCTGTTATTTAATTCTCGATATTTTCTTTTACCTAGCTCTGAGTTTACGCTCTTCCATTTCCTTCTCTCCCGCATCTCCATTATCATCTCCTTCGTGATCCATGGTTTTCTAATTTTAGTTGCACTCACTACGCCTACCGTTGCTTTCGCCGCTTCTACAATTCCATTTTTCAAACTTCCCCATTCATCTTCCACTGATCTAACTCCATGATGCTCATCCATTTTCTCATTTACCTTCTCTCGATACTTCTTCATTGCCCCAGTTAATGCCTCCGTATTCCACTTTCGTACCCTCCGTCCCATTCTTATCTTTTTCAGTTTTACCCAACATTTCATGACTAATAAGTTGTGGTCTGTGTCTGCATCAGATCCTGGATAAGTAGGTGAGTTTTTAACTCTATTCCTGTATCTGTGACGAACCATTATATAATCTATCTGGATCCTATCTTTGTCTCCCGGCTTCTTCCAAGTGTACCTACGTATAGGATGATGTCTGAATCATGTATTTGTAATCACTAGGTTATTTATCCGGCATAACTCCACAGCTTTCTCGCCCCGGTCGTTCCTCCTTTCTAGCCCGTAATCACCCACCTCCCGCCCATCTCTACCCTCACCCACCACCGTGATCCAATCCCCCATTACTGCTAAGTGCTTACTCCCAGGTATCCTACCAATTATTTCCTCTATCTCGTCGTATACATCATCTACCTACTCCTCTTTGTTATTTGAGGTAGGCATATAAACTTGGATTATATCTAATTCGTTGGATCTGCCTTTAGTTCTATGACTTATCTTATCATTCACCTGTTCTGTATACACTACTTTTCTACCAAGTTTCCTATTCATTACGAATGCAACCCCACACTGATTTTCATTCCCTCCACTATATATTACTCTATAGTCTTTGCTCCAGTAATCCCAGTCATCCTTCCATCTTACTTCACCCAGACCCATGATGTCTACACCCACCCTCTCCATTTCTTGCTTTATATTCTCTAGCTTACCCAACTTAAGCGTAGTTCTAGCATTCCATGTGCCTATTCTGATTGTTTTGTTCCTCTTCTTTATCTTCTTTTCCTCTGCTGCTGTATTTTCTGAGCTAGCCTTTCGTGTGATTATGACCACAGGGGCCTTGCTCCCACTACTGCCGAGCACGACACCCGGCTGACTGGGCCGAGTCCCGTAGTTGCCAGGATTCATTATAATTTGTGAACTGTCCATAATTTCAAGGTTTTTGTTTTAATTGAATTGGTATTCTGTGGCCTTACTCAGTATTGTTTTTTACATGACACTATCAGTTCATAAGTCGCCCCACTGGGGTCAGATGCCTTTGGCAGACGCCTCTCTGAGGTACAGACACTGCGCGGACTACCATTCGTTTTTCTCCTAACCTTCGACCAATCTGACATGGGTGACCCTACCAGAGCATTGTTACCGCCAGTTCAACTCTAGGGGTCATCGGAGCACGCAAGCCCTTCCACCATGACAAGGTTGTAGTCATATAATTATTATAAATCAGATGTATGTGAAGATTAAAGCTTCAATTTATTGAAAAATTAATTATTATGTGAAGATTCAAGTGAATATATTCCAAAATACATAAATTAACTGTTAATGTCTAAATACGCAGGGGTTTCCTTCAACAGCAGCATCGTTCCACAAGCAGGTCTGGTAACTGCGTGCATACAGAAATAACTGAGTCATGGTAGAAGGATTCCTTGGCTTTTTATAAGGTATATGTAACAAACAAGAATTGAAATAGGAAATCACGGAATGATAAAAGTAGCAGCATTTTAATCTTTTCACATAATATATCAATGTTATACTTTCGGTCTATGAGACCAGGCGTCACCTTCCTCCTGTTCTGCCAATGCTAACTCATTCACTTACCCCTGTCTCTACTACAGCACTCGAAGTTTTCACACACACATCCTCTCTTCAAATTTTAAATCAACCAAAGGCGGATGATGTAGGCACAATATTTCTCCGACACACAGTAAATACACTCTGCTCACCAATTTCCACAATTTTTAATATATTTTTCTCATCCGGTACATTCTCGAGCCAGTGGAAGATTTCCAATGTAATTCCCATTTTAAAATATGGTTTGAAAGATAAAGTCAAACTACCGGCCTATCTCCATTCTGCCAGTTCTCTTCATTGTCTTCAAACGTATACTACATTATCGTATTCTCCACTTTACCTTCCCATATGTATGTATCCTGCACAGCATGATTTTCTCCCGGGTGCAACTTGCACTACAAACCTCTCGATCCTGTAGTGGCAAAAAATCTCTGTCTTTGAAGAAAAGTCGCAACTTCATGTGTGCTACATGTTTTTGATTTTTTGAAGTCGTTTGAGTACACCCTTCTCTTACACAAGCTGGAGTCGCAATGTAACATCGGTGGAAATGTGTTGCTTGTGATTTCTGGCTCTCTGAGCAACCGTTAACTGAGTGTTTTCATTGACAGCATCTCCTCTCCACTCTGTCAGCATCTGTCTCCTCTGGGAGTGCCTCAGGGGAGTGTTCTGGGTCCCCTTTTGTTTGCACTGTTTGTAGATGATGTTGCTGAGGATGTCATTGCCTCTGGCAGAAGCGTTCTTCTTTATTCAGAGGACTGTAAGCTATTTGAAAGAATTAAAGGCACATCTGACTCAGTTAAATGCATTTGCTGCTTAAGTATTGTATTTGTACAAATAAATAACTGCATACTTGAATAATATGGGAAAAGTGATAATCTTTTCAAATGTTTGTCCAGGAACACAAACATTTGCACTTTTTCTGGATCAAGTCTTTTTTTTTGTCACATGTATTCCCAGCTGTTCATACAGATTCAATTACTCACAGCATCATCATTATCCATAAGTAGTGATATGCGTAACTGCAAATGCGATAACGTGAATTTTTATGTGAATTCTGGGGTTTTTCTGCGAAAACCCAAATTTCGTATATTATTGTGAATTTCAACATTTCAATTGTGTGTCAACATTTCCAGTGCAAATTTCCTCATTTTTGCGGTCTCTGTCATTTAATTTGTGACTCTAAACATTTAGTTAAGCAGTACATATTTGGAAATGGCCTTGAGTGAAAAATGCATGCCAAAATTTTGCTCTATGCACGCATATTAAAATGTTTGGGTTTACTGAATATACGAGAAGCAGTTTGCAATAATATATGTATGTCCCATTGAGAAGATGGAAGGCTATGATGGTCCTAAACCCTTTTTACCTAAATGCTGAACATTCACTGACATACCCCACGCAATTATTGCTGTCGTGGGGACAGATGTTGCAACATAATGCAACCTTTTCCATCACATGACTTCATTAGGAGGGTTTGGACGTGGCCTTCTGTAAACCGGCCTGTTGGAGCAACTGGCAACGTTGCATTGGATGACAATTGGGGGCCTACCTCGCCTGCCTATTCTATGGGAAGTCGTGCATAACTTGTGTAGTGCTGTCTCAAGTGCAGCATCTATATTCATGTTTGCCAATTTCTTTCATACGCAATGGTAATTTAAAAATTAAGTAATGCTGAGTCAAGGGCCCCTTGACTCAGCAATACTTAATAAGCGAAAAAATCGCATGTAATGAGTCATAATCGATTAAAGCCCAAGCCTTCATTGTTTATAGCTGCTGACGTTCATTCGCTCTATCTCATTACGATTCAAAGGTCAATTGGCTTGTTTTGTCGTGCGCATATCGCATTCGGGTAATATCGCGCACTGAAGTGATGTCTCCGTCGGAATTTGCCGTTAAATTAATCACCGCCTCTCTCTTCAATTCACATTTATCAATCCTGAAATTCTCGGAAATCTAGAAAAACACGCTTTCTCTCCTGAAGAATTAGATATTCTGAATCAATAATGTGCTGAAAGAAATTTAACACGGCCGCAGAATTGCGGAAATATATGCTCACGTGCCCGGCACGTGTCAATGCCGAGCATAGTAATTCCGGTGACTCACCACGACGCAGTAGAGAGCGTAATTGGATAAATTGTTCCAGGAAATCCTTAAGTGTGGGCCTAATGGAGCAATTTTGTAGACTAAAACACGGCCACTGGCTGGGAACGGAAGCGCTAGCAGTAGGGGGAAGGGGGGGAAGGAACAGAAAGGATAAGAGGAGAGGGGGTGCTACTCATTAGCGGACGGATCGTCGGATATTCGGCGCTCCACTGTGCTTCAATTCAGCTGAGAAGGATTTTATGTGAACGACAAAGTATTACTGTGCAAATTTTGCGATAAAAGACTTGAATTTTAAAGACGTGACAAGTTATTAAAGCACATCGGTAGCAATATACATAAACGTGCGAAAGAAAGGGGCCCTGCAAAACGACAGCTGTCATTTGAACAGACAGTTACTCAGTCAAAGAAAGCGAAGGTGGAGAAAGAGGAGTTTGTTGTCGCTACTACTGAAGCATTTTTAAATGCTGGAATTAGTGTCGAGAAACTCGATAATCCAAAATTTCGGGAATGGCTCTCGATATACATGAAAGGTAGTGGGGATTTGCTGTCTGCCGATCGTATTCGCCAACACTACATCCCGATTATAGGGAAAAAGGAGGAAGAGCTTAAATGTTGTGTCAAGGACAAAAAGCTGTTCATTTTTTGTGACGAAACAACGGAGAAATCAGGAAATTGTGTGTTTAATGTGTTATTTGGTTTGCTGGAAAATAGTTGCTGCCAGAGCATTTATTTAGTTGCAAGTGTAGTTTTAGATGCTGCAAATGGTGCTTCCTGCTCACAAGCTATTGTAGATACTTTAAATCGATATGAGGTCCATTACCACAATGTTGTTGGTGTTGTTACAGATTCTGCACGTTACATGAGTGCATGCGTTAGTACTTTGAGGGGGCTTATTGGGGACAATCTTGCGCACGTGCAATGTTGGGCACATAAAGTTAACTTAGTGGGACAAATTTGGCAGTGCAATTTGGATGAAGTGAACTCAATAGTTGCAAAAACAAAAGCAGCATTTCTGAATGCAAGATGAAGGAAACATCTTCATTTGGAATTTTTACGTGGGAAGTATGAAGAAAGTAAAGTAAAATTTTTTCCCATGCCAGTGCAAACTAGATGGAATACTTGGTTTCTGGCTGTGGTTTATATTCATGAGCACCTAGATGACATAATGGAATTTATGGAAAAAATGAAAGATTAAAACAGTGGTGTTCATTTCCTTAACAACTTAAATTCAAGTGCTTTAGATGTCATAAGAATCCAAGCGCAGTTCGTTGCTGACAACTGTGACCGCTTTGTAAACTTAATCACTTTCCTGGAAGGCAATAGCTACCCCACAGCTAATGTCCTGCATTCCAAACTGAAGGTTCTGCAGAATATGCTGGGTCTGATCACGGAGATCTTTTCTCCAGAGCTCAATGCCAAATTAAAAGCATTGAAAGCCATTAACCGAGCTGAAGTTATAAATGCCTTGAAGATGACTGCTCAGAACAGTCGACTGAAACTCAACCAACTGATGGCTGAAGACCCTTCAAAGTTGATTTTTGAAGCACTTAATAATTTGTTTGATCCTAGAAGTCAGTGTTCCCCAGTCCAAACGGTTGATAGCTCCCCTGGATGTTTGCAGCCTTTTGTGTTCCATGAAAGAAGACTACATGGAATTCACAGCAACTGCTCTGCAAGCTGTTTGGTACCCTACGTCCAATGTAGATGCAGAACGATCGATATCACAGTATTGTGTGGTGGTATCTGATCGCAGGAGAAGCCTGAAGCCAGAGAATTCTGAAATCCTCACCATGGTTGCATTTTCCTGGTATTTTATTTCTATTTTGTAGTAGTCTGGATCCATAGAATTTGCTTCTGTGTTTTAGCACTTGAAGTCTAACTTCGGTTTTTTTGTTTTTTTTGCAGATCTTTTTAGGCAAGCTTTTGTTTGAAATGACAGACTTCACTGAAAAGCGTTTTTCTCTTCACATTGGTCTAAATTAATACAATGAAATTGTAAACAAATTTCAGTACCATTTGTTAATTTTTGCTCTAGTCTTCCTCACAAAGACAATTATTAAAGTGAAGTGTTCACCGTGCACCTTTTCTTGCTCATTCTATAATATTAACACAACTTGAACCATTTCCTTATTTGGTTTTGCAAAAATATGCAAAAATTGTAAAATTATAATAACACCGCTAAGATTTTCTATAACACCAAAGTCACATAGTTTTAAAACGAATTTTAGCAAAAAATAAAACCACTTTCACGGACCTATAGTAATGGGAGATCCTGGTAGCCTCTTCCGCACGGTCGAAGAAGTACCATTCAGCAATGCTGGATGGCGCCAGCAGTTAAGTGGTTCTCAATTAAAAATACTGAATATCTATACAGTAGAAGCCCGGTTTAACGAGTGCTCATAATCCCTCTGAAATCACTCGCTAAATCGAGCGCTCGTTGTATCCGAAAGTGTTGAATAAAGCCACCTAATTCTCATAGTCATTCGTATTTACCATTTTTCTTTGGTTTCCATGGTATTTGACGAAGGTAAACAGCAAAAAAAAGTCGTTTAAGGCACAATCTGGTGGAATATCAACTAATTTTAAGAAAGAAACAGGACATTTTCCATTACATAAAATATTAATTCCTCCAGTTTCGGTGTTTTTCTTCCAGTTCTTCTATTTTTCGATCGCCGAAGAAAACTGTAAAGACACCGTAACTAATTGGAATTAAAATATTAGGTATACCGTAGTTTTTGGATAATTTTGCGAATATATCATGACGATAATATCAACTTTGTCGAGTTTTCGAATGTTAACCAGTACGTCCATCAGTTGGGAAAATTGGCCTGAAGGTTCACTGAAATACGGCATGTACCGGTGGTCGAAGATATTTCTCACATAGTCACCTATTCCTAGCAGTTTCTATGATTCAAATTCAATTATCTACCGCAAATTAGTGTCATCGAGTATTTATTTACACTAGAAAAGAAAATACCTCAGTCGATTGGCTAGCACATCATGTTTCGTGCAAGTGTAGTCAGCTTTCACCTTTAACATCGGACCGTTTATGGGCAGTCCTGCAGACCTTTGCTGACAAAACCACTTGAATAGTGCAGATTCCATTTGAGGATGTTCCCCATGCCACAAATGTTTTTGGCTGCTAGGTCATCCTAGTTCGGTCACTGCTGCACGAAGTTTATCTTTGTTCTTTAATATTGTGAACAACGTAGATGACGACACACCAAACCACCTCTGGATATCAGTCTTTGAAGACCTGTTACTTTCGCACTCGTCTATAATTTTAATTTTGGTTTTAAGGTCCAAAGATTTACGTTTCGCGGACATGATGCTGCTGCACAAACCACCTGAGACAACTCCGCCCCTCCGACCGAGAAAACTCCACCCCTCCGACCGAGTAAGCTCTGCCCCTCCGACCGAGAAAACTCCACCCCTCCGACCGAGTAAGCTCTGCCCCTCCGACCGAGTAAACTCCGCCCCTCCAAAAGAGAAAACACCGCCCCTCCGACCGAGTAAACTCCGCCCCTCCGACCGAGTAAACTCCACCCCTCCGACCAAGTAAACTCCGCCCCTTACCTACATCACAACTCTCTGCTGCCGTGTGATTGGGCGCATCGAATTGACGGAATGGTTTGAGTTTTTCAATCGCTCTGACAGATCGCTCTCATTCTGCTGAATGTTCCCTCTTCTACTCTCAACTTGCTTGTCGTCCGCCCACTCCCCTCTCACTGATGACTGGGCCTAACAAAAGAAGAACGTAAAATGGGAGCGTGCACAGCGTACTCAAGGCCGTAAATCACTAATGTTTGGACATAACTGGCTTTAGGTGTTGCAGATATGGCTCACATCTTGAATATTTAGTTTAATTAACAGATAATACAAAACAAAATAGTTAATTTTTGCTAGGTGGTGCATCGCTCTCGAGAGATATCTGTCGTAATACCGAGTGTATACCGTGGAAGGAACTTTTTGGCCTCGCTATATCCACTTTATTTTACATGTAAAACATAGGCCTTTTGGCGGTACAAAGACAATCACTCGCTAAAACGGGATTCTCGCAATAAGCCGTACTCACTATACCGTGCTTCCGCTGTATTTTGTTTGCACATGATTTTCATTTATTTGTACATAGTTTCAAGTATTTTTTTATAATATTTTATTCTCCACTGCCATGCTTGTTATGTTAAGAGTTTAGTTTATATACAAGACCTACCACATTATTTGATTATTTTAAAATTTCATATGTAATGACTTTACTGTCTCCTGGGATTTCTTCTTTGATATACTATGTTTTTACTCTAGCTGCCCATGCTAGTTGCTTAACTCCATGCTCTAAACATAACGTCTTATTAATGCCTTCAATCTGTCAATTATACCTAGTCAACAAACTAGTCGAGTACTAGTGGCGCCATCCGACGTTGCTGAATGGTATTTCTTCAAACGTTGAGAACAGACTACAATGATTTTACCACGTTTATTCCTCTGCCTGGTCAAGGGTACCTAATGGCAAAAACGCGGGATGATTACATCGATAGTGTCTACTAATGCATAGTATACAACAATGGGAGAATTCAATTGGGTTGGCCTGGTTCTCATGTTGGAAAAATCCCTTAAACAATGAAATCCCATAAACAATCTCTCGAGTGGCCACTGCTGAGCCCGCTATCTAAAACAGAAAATCTTTTTTGGCTTCGATGGTAGCCATTGCTGGACCAGCTCCTTCCGCAATGTAAAAATGCATATCCCATATTTGATAATCGATGTCTGTCGTACTACTTTAAATGAGACTAGATATGCCTGCTTGCTCTTTGGGCAACAAAATAACTAATTCTAATATCATATCAACGTAGTTCAAGTCTGACCGGATACTATACCATGTGAAAATCAACATTTCTACCAACTTTGATGTACAAGTCGTTCGGCGATATGTCCTCTGGACATTGGACAGATCATGCATCGACACATTTGCAAAAATACTAAGGTTGACCCCGTGGATGACCTGAACAATCTTCACCTACAGCATACCCTTGGGAAAGCATCAGATCATTCTTTAACGCGGCTCTAATTTCAATAACATTAAAAAATTCCCAGGAAATGATGAAATAATAATATCAAAGGAAAACTTGTGAACTTATCAGGTGGATACACAATGAGCTTAGATGAATTCATATTACAAATTCAGTGTATTAAAACAATAATACATGCAAACGAGTTTTTAAAAATGCCTTTTTTTCTTAGCAAATTCAGTAAAAACAAAATTACTGGCGAACTACTTAAAAAAATATCGTGTCATCATTCAAGTCATCATCATAGTGATTTTCTTATGTGACAGTTGTATCACATTCACCAAAACTTATACTGCCGTGGACGGTGTACTACTTATAAGTGGACGGTGACGGCAAAGCAGCACGAGGCAGAATTTTGGCATAGATTATATTGTGCTGATGACAAAACAATTCTTCATAGTTCTTGCAAAACAACTGTCTCATGAAAAAGGAAGGACATCTGCACGAAACACATTTTGAGGGAAAGTAATACTGATGTTGAAAAGATTTCTGCCGGTGGGTGTGGAATAAAATGGCAAGCATCCATAATGATATTCAGTTTTTTTGTGAGAAAACTACTAATTTCTTGCAAGGTATGACAACTTCTAAAGCAGAAGCTGTGAAGTCGATACTAGTGCATATGGTATCAAAGGCATCAATGAAACTTAGTTCTCTTGTAGAAGACCTAAGTAGAGAAAGATTTTATAAAAGTTTTTGACCTTCAAGTAGTTCTCACAATGGAGGTGAGCCCCGACTTAATTTCACGAAATTGAAAAAAGTTCATGGCCTTGAGTCAATTGAGACGGAAAAGTTGATGTTGGGGTTTGGGAAATTACGTCGAATATTATAAACCATCATTTGCATTAAAGTGCCTTGGAGTGATTTGGACCCCTGTGCAAATGTGGACTCGCATAAACTTCTTTCCTCTTACAGCACTGTACTAAATAATAGGAGAACAAATCTAAAAGATGAAAATTTGGCCACACTGGTAATTTTTTCATTTTAAAATACAGACATTTAACTTTAATTTGTCTCCTTATGTAAATTGGTTATGGGAAATATACAAAAATATCTAATGTGAATACAGCATGGTATCAATTGCTTACATTTTCCCTAATCAATGGTATTCAACACTTATTGCCAACAGGTGGGCCTGCTGGGAAGAGGGCACATTATTCACACAAAATATTTTGTTGTGAAAATAACAACAATTTCAGGGTAAAATAAAACCGCTTTTGCAAAAAATAACACCACTTTAGGCCATAAAATAACCCTTCCTTCTGCAGGTCTCTTTTCATTGCAAAAGGAATCAAATTATACTTGTGGAGTGTGCACAATGGGAAAATTAGGTTGATTTCTTTATTGTCGGGTATTGTCATTAGTTAGTCAGTAGCTGTTAAATCCTGTCTTTGATGTTGTCCTGTTTTTTGTATATCCATCAGAAATTAATTAATTTTTCCATTTTGGCATTCTAGTCGAGAAAGTGTTTAAACTCTCAGACCTGGAAGGAGATGTACTTCCTGTGCCATCAGATGGGCAGAGATTCGTGAGCATCAAGTTGACGGCCTTAAGTACTCCTGGGAATGCATCGATGGTTGTTTGCCGAAGTGACCATCCCCTGCTCCGTGTTGTTTACGAGGAATTCCAGGCCAAAATAAACGAGTACTGTCAAGACTTGCCTCAAGGTCCATATGTGCCGAGAAATAGTGAAATGTGCTTTGCCAAGTTTTCAGGTATGTATGTTTCCTTTTCTGGTTTGTATATTTGCTATTACCCATAAAACTGCCTTGTGCATTTTGGTGCTTTGTTTCTGCGTGATAGTTTCAATACAGCGTGAGTAATTTTTTTGGTGAAATTTTGTACTCGCTGAACAAAATTTTCGGCCCCAGTCCAAAGGTAACTGGAACTCATTGGGCCAATATGGTTTCATGTTACATAAAAAAAATGGAATCCATTCTTCTTACCCATTTGATAACCTTTGGATGGCGAGGCTATTACAATTTTTTTCATCAATCAATTTTCAGTTGAATGTAGCAGTTGTAAAATTTCAATATTTGAAACCAAAGGCCTTTGCACCAAGCCAAAGCTCCACACACGACCATTGACCCTGCATAGTTACCATTGCTTTGCATCGCCATGAGTTTCCTATTGGCCATGTACAGGTATACCTCGAGTTAGGTCATTTCGAGTTACGTTGGTCCTGCAAATGTTGGTTTTTCTGGCTAATTAATAAAGAAAATGGGTCAATCTAAGGCGACATAATGGATATCGGATGAGAACATCAAAATCAGAAAATCACTTAAAATAAGAAAAATACACCCAGTCCTCGAATAGCGCTGACTCGATTAGCACTGTTTCGCATTAACGCTGTATAAAATTTAGTGCCATTTTGTTCTAAATTAACGCTGGCGTTTCACATTAGCGCTCTCCAATACTGGTATTTCGTAAAAGCTTTAAAGCGATTGCTGCACCCGATAAGGAAGACATTAGTAGCTGCGGTAGCCATATCTGCCGAAAGTATTCCTAAAAGACGTTTCGACAGTCGAAATTCCAAAAAATTTCCTTGATTTCCTATGGATGCCCTAGTTTTTACTGTACCTGGCGGACTTGAGGGCATTCTGCCGATCATAAGGTGCCACAAATTCCACAGAAGTCATAATTTCGTGACGAAGCATTATTATGGTGGGAAAAAGCGAAGTACTTATTCCGCAAAAAATACCTAATAACGACAGATGATGTTGTTCAAGAAATACTTTTTCTCATATCCCTGTCCATAGTTCATGATTCGTCATCGTTTAGACCCATAGTGTCGGCAAGTGGCGTATGCGCAGACCGCACTCTTAACCTCCCAACATGCCATTTTCTAAGTTTCAAGTTTGATGTGTATAACGGTACATTACGTTTCCCCTTTTTCATGTGTTTTGCTAAAAAACTCACAAATTTTGTTTTTGTGTGACGAAGGGCTTTACTGTTGAAAAATACCGGTTACCGGAATTTATGTTGATGTCGCCAAAAGTGAATATAAAACTTAGATGAATGTCTCCTTATTGTAGAAATGTCATTATATTCAAAACCTGGCCATTGGATCGACATTCATTTGGGTCACAGTTGGGAGCTGCGGGGTGCCATTTTGCGCTTAGTTAGAATCTCGAAACGCTCTTATTTTTAATATTTATCAATATTAAGGGCTAATATTTCACAAAAAGTCTTTTTGTGTCAAAAATCGTAAGAATCTAATGTGGTTTCGCCACGGCCACAACTTAGTTTCTGCGGAATTGCCCTTAATAATAGTACTCTTTCAGTTTCATATCATTCAACAGAAACTTGGGAACGCATTATTTTTTATAGCATTATTCCTAATGCAGTTATATATATCGAATAGCGCTGTTTCAATTAGCGCTCAAGTTTTCTGGAACGAATTAAGAGCGCTAATCGAGGACTGGGTGTTTAAGAAATAACTTTGAAATTAAATAAAAAATCATTTTAAAACAAACTAATACAAGAAAGTATGCATAGATTAGAACACATCAGCGAACGTTAACGGTGATGAGTGGATCGATGTAAGTCAATGAAACATTTGGTAACCTGCCAGTAGGTACCGTTAGTTGTATTCACCAAAGTTACTGCTAAATGTTTTGTGCATAGTTGTCAAATTTGTTCAATATGCACATTTAAAAACTCTTTACGGCATGGTCGTTAAGAACTTTATATTTTCCTTTTATGATGCCTTTACTGAAAATTGATAAAAAAACCACCAAAGGTTTTTTTTGTCCTGTGCTGATTACTTCCACATGTATGGACCAAGGTCACCTATAGGCCCAAATTGCCATGGGAATGTCAGATCCGTGGAGAATGATCACATATTTCATAACGGTGCCAACCCTGCATCAGTTGGCATTGGCGTTTTGGGGGAGGAACTGGAAAGATGAAACGCAACACTCAGAAAAGGAACACAAAATGGATAATTGTGTGATTAGACTGTGTATGATAAAACAGAAGATTTCATTTGGTTTGGAAACCATTGCTAGTATTGCAAACAATATCATAGATGCAGGAAATCTCATTTTGAATGAAATTTACTCCTTGTGTGTCACTTGTTCGCTGCAATTCCTGGAGAGGGCAACAGAATTATATCTGCAACACGAATGCAGTGGGAATAGGTGTAAGACTTTTACGTCAGTCCGCATGGTCCTTATGGCAGTGGTGAAAATGGTGTGCAAGTCTGTGAACTACAGATCTGTTTTGAAGCGTGCTGACTGGTGCCGTCAGAGGTAGAAGTGGTAACACTGGGAGCTTTCCATCCTAGGTGTTGGAAGTTAACACAGATCGGAGCACATCAGCGCTCACTAATGGCTATGAATGGAGCGATGTGTGTAGAAGAAACATTCTGTAAACTTCCAGGGGAATTCTTTAAGTTCATTATAGTCACAGCCTAATTTTTTTGTGTGCAGTTATCCTATTTCATACAAATGCTAATTTAAAAGCATGAGCCTTTTACCACAGAGAAATTGAAAACTTAACATTATCCATGTTTGATACCTTCGCTGAAAATGAGCACGAAAAAACTTCGGGGATTCGATTATTTTGGTGCAAAGTTATTTTGTCTATTGTTCATCAAGTCTATTCGTGATCTGTTTTGAAGGGCGCTGCTTATGTTAGACCATAGAATCTTAAACAAATGAAATGAAGCAAGGACGCTGTATTGTTTTGCAATAGGTTGTGTAATAGAGCGAATATAAATGCATTACCAATGTCTTAAATGAAATAGGTTAGCAATGACCGTTAGTTATCTTTCTAGTCACTGTCATTTAACTTTTCCATACAAGTATGTAAATTGATTTGTTTTCTAGTTTTACAAGGTTTTAAAAACAATGTGTCATATTTAAACACTGCTGCACATTATTATGTATTCATATTGCGTAAAATAGTCAATATCATAGTGGTTCATAGGGGTGCTGAAATGACTCCCGGTGAAATTTGACTTTCGCCGTGTCTCATGGAACCAATTAACGATGGTGACGAGGTAACTGTGAAGATTTGCGTTCCTTTTAGCTGAGTGCGAAGAAAAATTCGGGAGGAAGAGAATTCGAAGATGGAAATTATGAGTATCTTTCGAAATAGCCTTGGGGACAATGGTTAAATAGCTCATTGAAAGAAATTTCAAATGATACGTAGCCTAACAATGTTATCATTCAGAGATAGGGAGAAATGGAAACTGTTTAACACTTTTATAAGATGAGGTGTCAAGAGTGCACGTGGCATATTGAGCACTCCTGTGCTGGCGCTATGGCACAAGTCTACAATATGTTGACTAAGCTGTGCCATTCAGATATCCTTTTAGAGTATAGATTATGATTGATGAAACTAAGAGGGTTTTGGGGCACCAGCCATTTAATGGATTGGTATAAAATGGAAAATGGAATGGCAGAAGAAAAGGGATGATTATTGTGTGGTGTGATTATGGTGGAATTGCTGTGCTCTTGTTTCAAACATGAATGGTGTGCGGGAGTGCTATGGCTTATTTTTTTTTAAATTGCATCTTATTTTGTTGCTTGCATCTGCCCTGCAGATTTAACGTTTGAGTAAAATAATATCCACCGTGTCAACCTGAAACTATAAACAGTTGACTGAAAGAATTCTTCTTTGCAGCTGATGGCGCTTGGTATCGTGCCCAGTGTGTGAGTTCCAATGCAGAGAGATCAACTGTGTTTTTTGTGGATTTTGGAAACTGGGAGGAGGTCAAGCATACAGATGTGAGGAAAATGGTCAAGCAGTTTATGGATGTCCCACTGGTGGCCATTATGTGTACCTATAAAGGTAATTGATAATTTTTTACTTTTATTCATTCTTTTCAGTTAATTCTCCATAGCTAATTATCCTGTCTACCTTAACCACTTCCCTGACGAGTTTTTTTTACAAAAATGGTCAAAAAAAGTCATATTTTTTTAATTTCAGAATCAGAAGCATTAACCACTTCCCTGACAGGTTTTTTTTACAAAAATGGTCAAAAAAAGTCATATTTTTTTATTTAAGATTCAGAAGCATTAAAGGGAGGCAAATCCGAAAATGTTTTCCTTAATTTTTTATTCCTGATTCCTTTAATAATTTCTGATTGTTGCCCATTAACTTAAGAGAATTAGGCCACCTGCATATCAGTATAACTTTCCTTCCCGTTAACCTTAGTTAGACATCTTTTGAGGAATACATTTAGTTTATATTACAATAGTATATACTTTGCCGACAACGTTCATGTTAACTATTAATTTTAGTCCATAGTAAATCAAGAAACAACGTACAAACATTTATGGGAGTTATGCAACCCGCATGACGACGACTTTCACCCTGAAAATGTTATAGGAAAAATTCATTTTATGGCGAAAATGAAGAAACTTTCTTTTATTTGATTCTCTTTGAAGAGAGCTGGATTCCCTTACCTCAGTGTTCGATACGAGTCAGTGGAGTGTGATGCGAGCAAGTCCGCTAGATATGTAGACGTATAAAAGCTATCCGTCGTCAGGAAATATCATAGTCCAAATAAGGGCTTCTTTAAGAGTCATCATCACTTTTGAGGCAATGGGTAAATAGGCAAAGTCTTTATCCAACATAGTCCCCTTTCCCGTGTAAATTGTCGTTGACCACACGTATCCAGTTCTTGATTCACAAAGAACAAATATTTGCCAAATAAAGCTCTTTTCATGGGCATGAACTGCAGCCACCCCAATCTTCCCTTGTACAAGAGCAGGCTCTCGTCGATGGTAATGTCCGTCTCTGGTGTATGGAGTGCCTTCAACTTTTCCTCCAGCTTCTGGTAAATCGGCCATATTTTATTTAGTTGGGCTTTGGGGTGTGTTTGGGGATCAAAATCATTATTATAGGCAATATGTAAATATTTACATATTGCCTTATTTTTACGAATCATCGGTAAGACATTGTGTATCCAAAAAAGGGAGAAGAGTATAGGTCTCGTCTACCAATAAAACTAAGTATCTGGCTTCCGCACTCTGCTCTGTAGCATTAAGAGGTCAAAAAATACGAATTTCTGAGCTTGTCACAGCTCGCCACTGACTTAAGCTAGTATTGCTCGGCACTGCTTTTTCGTGCAAAGTGTTACTTGCGCAGTGATTAGTTTCCCAAGTTATAAAGTCAACAATTTCATCGTTGAAAAAAATATTTTAGGGAACCACAGTCGGGAACCAGGTCGAAGTTCATTGATGAATTTCCTTCAAAAAGAAACCTAGGTGGTGTCGGAGGAAGATTCGTTGAAAGCATTTCCTCCCACTCCGCTTCCCACGAATGGTCCCTGCGCCTTCTGATTCGGAGCTTGTTTCTCCGGAGAGAATCGACTAGGAGCCTGGAACTTCAATGTCCATAACCTAGGAATCACTGCTGGTCACACTGATTCCTCTCCGGAATCCATTGCTGATTGCCAAATGTTACCGAGCGAAAACAAAGAATTTGCCGTAGAATTCACTCCTACTACACCGCTCGTATTAGAACGAAAATGTTCTAACTAAAAATGGAATGTTTGCATGGGTAAAATTTCAGCGAAAAAGTGCATGCGCTCTGAAAATCAAGGATGCGTATTCTCTGAAACTCAACGAAAGACTGTCACCATCGTCCTTCCGAAAAGTACTCGTGGAAACAATCACGATATGCAAAGGACCTCGCCCCTAAGTGTGAAAAGCCCATCCCATGCTCATCATAAAATTTTTCTTTTCCGTTCCTACCATTTCTTGGGAAATAAACACGTGTGCGTACCGCAACAGCATGGATTTTTCAACTAACGGTAAATTGATATTGGGAAAAGCCCATTAGTAAAGGGTTGGCTGGTGGGAAAATAGCCCGGGGAGCAAAGGGTGGCATATTAGCATGACATGAAACTGGGCGCCAAGTTGCTTAGTGGGCAATCGGCTCTCGAGCGGGTGTTTTCTGACCTCAGGAAAGTGTCAAACATGACAATAGAAGGCATTACACATGTTTGGGATTTATCTCTATCTTTCCTTTTTTCTCGTACTCATGTGAGCTAGGGTAGCACATGCACAGGGCACTTGTGTTTGTTTCTATTGAGAACGTACGACCTTTAGACGTCTTCATCATATAGCTGTTTCCGTACATATATTTCACCACTTCCGCCAGTATTCGAAGTAGAAAAATGAAAGGGGCTGATGAAATAACATTCGCAACATGTCTAAACATTTACGCTTACGCCATTTTATCTAAAGAGAACAGTTCAATAGGCATTTCCAACATATGTATATAAAAATTACCGGAAGAAAAATGTGCGGACGAATAATATAGAATTAGATAATATATATAGTAGCAAATATATATTGTAACAAATATATATTGTAACAAATATATATATAGTAACAAATATATGTTGTAACAAATACATCTAGTAACAAATAAGGCAAGGAAAGATTCATGTTCTGTTGCTAGAGAAACATTTTATTCCAATTACTGTGGAACTCATCGTAGCAGTGAAAATTAGCGCAAAATTGAAATTGCAATTTTTATAATGACCGCTAAAATGTTGAAGAAAAATGTAATTGAATGCTCATGAAGAGTGAATGACGAAATATAAATGAAAATAACTAATTTAAAAATTATTTACTTATTTCGAAAGTTTTTGTCATTTGAAAATGGAAGTTTTACATCATAAATTTGCAATAATTATCTATAAGTGACAAAAATTGAAGTTTTAAATTTCGTAAAAAGTTCGCAAAAGTAACTCCATGAATGAAGTAAATAGACTGATGGTTACGAATGACAATGTACGTGAATGAAATTACGTATGGGGATAACTTTTCAGTGCATAAAAAATATAACTCTCGAATTGCTAGAAATATTACCAAAAAATGACCATTGTTTTAACATTAGAAATCACTATTTGAAAAGGGTGCCGCTTGCCGCATCGCTGGCTCTGGACCTTCAACAGCGTGGGAGGCGGCAGGAACGTAAACTACTCGCTTTGGCCGACTATATGCGGACGTAAAGAAAAAGATACGGACATCGCGGACTTGCCCGGCTATATTCGGGCTTGTCAGATTGTGCACCACCTCGGTGCCCGAATATATGCCGGCTTGTCAGGGAAGTGGTTAAAGGGAAACTTTTTTTTTCAGTTCCTGATTTGTGAAGGGTGAAAAAATCTTCCAGTCACTTAGTAATGAATGGAAATAATTTAAAATGCTCTTAATTATCTTTTAATGCATGTACGTAACATAGTCATAATTATCTTTTACTAATCCGGTCTGATTATTGAAAGACTACAATAATGGTGACTTTGTACTTGGGAAGTGTGGTTAGCATGAAAATTATGGAGAAAATAGCCTTTCAACTCTACCGAAAAAAGGTCTTATGCCTGTTGCTCATGGGAAAACTTTCCATAAAAAATTTTTATAAAAATTTTAATTGAAAGTTTTATGAATCGTACGTAAAACGTACTTCCTTGCTCACGGTAAAACTATTCATAAAACTGCAATGTACTGCCATCTATGAGATGCTTGGCGAACACGTGAAGTGATAAATGCACTCTGTTTTTTATGACTGTTAGGTTAAAAACTATATGGGTCATTCCACCTCAATTCAACAAACGTTTTTCCCTTAGGGTCTCAGATTTTGATAAAAATTGGTGTATGGGTACAATATTAAATCAAACTGAATACCCTCAAACGGATTTATGAAAAAAAATTTTTGAATGAATTATGCATATTTTAATTTTTTCGCATTTTTAGCAAAAATCCGTGCCTTAAATCATATTATCACTTATATCTCAGCTTGTAATTGCCATACAGCAATGGTTAATAGCTTTTATTAAAGCTAAATCTTTATTAAATACAAATATATCAATAAAAAATTATTTTCTTCTATACCCTATTGTTGTTAATCACTAATGTTTAAAAAATTGTTAGTAAACTTTTCACAAATACTCCATCTCAGAATCGGCCGAAACTTCTTTTACGTAATTCAAACATATTCAGCTAACTATTCCAAAAATAAAATTTAGTGGCAATTCATAAATGCGTTTTTTATAAGAATTTAAACATTTACAATTTTCTCTCGCGCGGCCCGTGTTTAAAAAATTGTTATTAAACTTTTCTCAAATACTCCTTCTCAGAATCGACCAAAACTTTTTTTACGTAATTTAAACATATTTAGCTAACTATTCCAAAAATAAAATTTAGTGGAAATTCATAAATGCGCTTTTTATAAATATTTAAACATTTACAATTTTATCTCGCGCGGCCATCAGCTTCCCATTTGGAATACATGCAGCAGACACGTGATGCAAGCCTAAACATTTCCCTAATTGCTCAAGGTCGTGGCTATATGAGATAAAAATATATTATAAACTATGAATGTTAACAACAATTGTTATTTGTTCTGTTAAATGGATGTTTGCAGAGAAATAAACCATTGAGCCCCACTTTCACTGCGCGAAGTTTTTTCTAACTACTCCGACACAATCGATTGAAAACTAACGAGAAAGCAAAAACCTTGTATTTATAACAAATGTAAAATGGCTAAGTTAGCATGCTTTCCGTAAACATATGATGTCCTACCTTGTTGAAAGGGGTCCTCTCCGAAATATTTTATTTGAGGATCCTGATACTCCTGCCTGCAACTACAGATGAATCCTAGTCCCTCGCTGGACGAAGAGTCTCTTCATTATAACCACTCCATTTGATTCGGGTATTGCTGCATGAAACTCCCTAATGCCTGGTATACTAATTGCCTGACGAAATCTTTTCGCAAGTACATCGGAATGTTTTCAATTTCTTCTTTCTTTGCGTAGCCAAAATCCACTCCTAAAATATGATCTTTTCACCGTTTAAAGAGTTCTATAGGTGTACGTATTTGTTTTTCGTATGGAAGCTGAAGACTTGCTCTTGCTGCTAGTCTTTTCAAAGTTCCTCCCAGTCCGTCACTTGGCCCTTTTTCATGCGATGTAGCAAAGAAATGCCATTCTGCAGAGACTGTGAAATCTTTCCTGTGAAGAGATAAGTTCTGAATGTTATACTTGTTATATAATGAGAAGCTGCTCCATCTGAATAATATTTTTCTTTTTGAAGCTTCTGAACTTTCAATTTCAAGAATTTAAGAAGTTTTTGAAAAACATGTACAGTTGATGTTATATGCTTCAGGCTGTCTGATATGATTACGAAGTTCAATGGGATTACATTATCCTGGACTTTAGGGCTGTAATAGCAAGCAAAGAGGTGAACTGATGCTTGGCCGTTATTCCAGTGCATACCTTGCATGCTGTCCTGTAAAACGAAAGCGTAATTTTCTGGAAAATCTTCAATGACGAGAACCTGCCTCACTTGGATGTTATGCTTTACATTTCTAATAAAATCAGATTGATTTTTAGCAATGTAGTCATGTGGCTGAAGTTTCTGTAACTTTTCAATAAAAGTTTCAAAAAGTTATCGGTAGATTTTGTAAAAATTTCTAGGGAGCAATGGTTAGCTTGCACCCATTGGTGGTAAGTAATGCTATCAACTAAATTTCCATCAAAGTGTTCTTCTACTGAATTCCGAATTTTGCTCGTCCCAGGGCAGTTTTTACATTCGTTCACATGGCATGCCTCTGTCGCAGGGAAACACATCATTGCTGACAAATAGTCTTTATATGACAATAGCGGCTCGGTGTTATCCCCTAGATTTAGTGGTGACAACCTTGCACCTAAAATCATTAATTTAATATTTTGATGCGCCAGACACACGCATACGGTATGAGTTCCTGATGCTCCCGCAAGAACGCACTTCTTAGGTTTGAGCTCTGCAAATTTTGAAAATGAAACAGTATCTTTGGCATATTTTTCCTTAAATTACAAAATATCTCTTTCAAATTTCCTAAAATTAGTCTTCTGTTTATGTGTCCGTTTTCCATTGTCATTAACGCCGAGCAAGTGTTTTCAATCGATTGTGTCGGAGTAGTTAGAAAAAACTTCGCACAGAGAAAGTGGGGCTCAATGGTTAATTTCTCTGAAAACATCCATTTAACAGAACAAATAACAATTGTTGTTAACATTCATAGTATTTAATATATTTTTATCTCATATAGCCACGACTTTGAGCAATTAGGGAAATGTTTAGGCTTGCATCACGTGTCTGCTGCATGTATTCCAAATGGGAAGCTGATGGCCGCGCGAGAGAAAATTTTAAATGTTTAAATATTTATAAAAAACGCATTTATGAATTAACACTAAATTTTATTTTTTGAGTAATTAGCTGGATATGTTTAGATTATGTTTAGCTATGTCTTTTCAGCTGATGCTGGTTGATGGCGGTTGGATATGGGACGGCGGTTGGATATGGGATGGCGGTTCGGGCGACTTTAACGTTTAGGACGTTTCCTTTATTTATTTTTTTAAGTCGTGGCCTTTTTACTGCAGAAAGTGGTTAGTTGATATAAAAAGGTGGGTAAAACTGCCGCAGACCAATCAAGTAAATGCTGAATCCGTATGACGAGTCGTCAGTGCGTAGCAACCATCCATTTTTATTCGGTTAGTAATAGTTGAATGAAGGCAGGCTTTGAGCTTATTTCCTAGCTGGTTTCCACGGCATTCCAGCATTATAATTAAATGGCATTGGTCTATTTGCATCCTAAGAAAATTGACATGCATACTGATTCTTATTTAATATCGATGGAAAAAATTCAAACCAAAGAAGCGCAGCCATATAATTCCAGACAGCGATTGCGAAAATACGTCAAACTTTTGACAAGTTTCTATGTCAATGAATACGCGTATAAATGAAAAATACTTATAAGAAACTAAAGGAACTCCGGGGACACGATTCGATCTCTTCGAGCGACGATTCGCGGTAATAGCCTTTTCTAGAGGAAAAATAATGGAAGATATGTCATTTGCAGCGGAATTATTCCCCGTACTCTGATAAAGACTTTCAATGGATATTTGAGTCCTGGCTTCTACATGGTAGCTTTCTATTACGAGAGATATCTGGTGACTTTGGCCGACAGACCGATCGTTCATCTACTCATTTTCGCTCACAAATAACCAAACGGGAGTCCGAAATCCAACCCATCTCCTATAAATCCCTTAGCAGGTCAAAATCGTCATTCGGGTGGAGGTTCCCTCTTGGCAAGCGAGTTCAGAAGGAGGGCCGCCGTTCACTCGGAGAGTTTATTGCTCCCCCGCACATCTCCCTTTTCTTCTTACTCACACATCACAAGAAAAGAAACCTTACCCCTCCCCTCGGAAATAATCCTTTTCCCAGGTCAAAATTTTCCTTCCGTGGATGGTTCAACTCCCCCAGCTACGAGGAGGGAGGGCTCTCGTTCCGCTTGGAAAGTTTGTTGTTCTCCGTCACAGGGGGGCGTGGTTCAGCCACGATGCCATATCATCAAAAACTGGGGACTTAGAAATTACACAGGTACATTTATATATTTTTTTGTTGCAATCACATATCAGGTGCATTTTGCACTTGCAGGAACATACCAACTTGCACTTGCAGAATTTTGCACTTGCAGGAACATCAAATAAAGTTTTTGTACTCTTAGAAATGTATTGTGTGTACTCCTCTTGTTATTCCTCATATTTTTTGTTCCCGTCAAACTTTTTACGTGTATAGTAATACTTATCGTGAAGAGTTTTGATGCGTTTTATGATTCTAGGGCAAGAGACCGTTGGCAAAGATGCCTTAATGAAAATGGTCTCTATATCATCAGCAACAACATTAACTACTGCAGAGAAGCTGACATCCTGTTTTGGACTGGCCGAAGCCAGTGCTAAAGAATATCTAACAAGCTGGCAATGCAGTAAAACATCAGCATGCGATGGAAGAATCTGATAGCTCAGACTTAGAGGCGGTCCAAATAAAGGACAGTGAAATTTCTCACCATACGTCCTCAACGTCATTGTCCAGCTCTCTTCAACTCGAAGATACAACCGTGCTCAAACTCTAAGCAGCAGAAGAATGCGACTCGTCTCCCTAGACAAAACAGCCTTGCTCGCTCTCGGAGTGACTTGACTTCTCTGGTGTGTTGCGTGCAGTGGCACAACCAAGTCCTTAAGCCGGCTGCCGCCAGCCTGGCTGGCGGCTAGGCCCGCCTTCGCTGAGGCTCCCCTACCATTTTATACGTAAATTATGTTTACGTAAGAATGATCTAAGCAGGATATATTTTAACGCTTTGAACGCCTTAGCCTACCCAACGGCACTCCTCACACGAGGAAAGCAATGACCGGAATACAAATCCTTCTTCTGAAACAATGTGAATGTATCATCGTTTTGTAGAAAAACGCTTGATCCTTTCTGTCGGCATTTGCAAAGTAAGAGAAGTAAAAGGTGGAACTGGCGGTGCAGCCGAAAGTACCCATACACCTAAAGTTTCTAGGGTGAAGAACTGCACACTTCACACGAGGAAAACAATGACCGTAAGGTCACTCATTTTTACGATACATGCCCCTCCCCTCCCCCATTAAATAAGGGGGGAACAGGAATTATATCTTTTTAAAAATACAAAGGACTCTTTGAAGAGGCCACATACCGATTTTGAATGCAATTCAATCACTGTAACTCATTTTAAAAAATCTCAAAAAAAGTCATGTTTTTTACGATATTTTGAAACATCAAACGAGACGTGTGACCGGAAGATGTGATCCGATTCAAAAAATTTTTCTTTCTTTGTGATCAGGGGGACGAGTAGCAACTTTTCCGCGCTATTGCGATTCGGACACTTTGGTGTTTTTCAGCCCACCCTACTTCACATGTAAGAGTCTGTTGTATATTCTCTGACTTTCATCATAACCTACCTTTAACCAGTAGATTACTATAATGAATGACTCCTCAAAAAAAGCAAAAAATGGTGTTCCCTAAGGTACCTGGGTCAAATCTGGGAGAATATTTGTAAGATCTTCCTGAGAAAAGTGGGGATGAGGGTCGTCGGTAGAAACGTCAAAAAAAAAGATAATTACTCAGAAAACTGCACCAGTTTATTCTTTAAATTAATACAAATATAAATAGTGCGGGCGATTGCGAGCCAAGGAAAGGGACAATGATTGGGAAGGGAAGGCGTGGGCGGCACCTGTGCGAGTGGTGATCCGGTAATCTGGTGGAGCTCGTCTCTCCCTTGAACGCACACCCCGTCGTCCTCACACGAGGAGTTCGTGGCAAATAATCTGCCCGGGGGCAGGGTGTGTGTCCCTTTATATATCTAGCCCCCATAAGGCTAGCCCCACAGGGCAGTACAAGGCAGTCCTGTTTAACAGGCAGGGTGCCTATGTGCCAAGCGGTGGCGGTGGAATCCACCCGCACTCCGCACTCTTCCTTTCTCTCATTCCTTGTCGAGAAGGCCATGACGTCATGGACGGCTCATTCCGTATAGAAGTTTTCGTGCTCCAGGTCTATAAAGAGAGTACACATTCCAAGTTGCAAACTTTAAATTAGAGGCCATTAGATGTTTTCCAGTTTTATTCAATAAGAGCAGTCCGTTACTTCTAGATTCCTGAGTTTTCGTCACAAATTCTCTTCTGCAAGCCCCGTTGTGAGCCTTACGCTTAACCCCCAATTTGGAGGGGTCACTCTTTGTCTGTTTCCTGCCCTTCAACCTGGGTGGTGCAACCAGGAGCACATTAGCTCCCACCACTCTACATCCTTCCTCCCGCCACAAACCTCCCCACGATGGTAAAGGTGGGGTGACCCATAGGAAGTTCACTAATCACACTACAGTGCAATACATTCAGTAGTTCTCAGGCCTGTGCATTTACCAAGTTTTCAACTCAAATATGTTAAAATTATTATAACATAGGAATTGTGAAGTTCCCATTTAATAGGCTACCTACAATATTGTTCCCCAAACCTTTTTAAATGATTGTGTCTCCTGGATAGCTTTCCTGATCACCCAGTTAATTTGACAAAACTTTTTAATCTTGTATAGGATATTTTTGTCCACCTGGGTATTTCTTTATCTCACCCAGCTGATTAAAATTTGTGGTAAGGACACCATTCTAACTTGGGAGTGCTGCACTTATAATCTTTTGCATCTTTCTTTTTTTTTCAGGTTTCACAGATGAAACAATAAGTGATGTGGCGGAAAAGAGGCTGAAAGAGCTTATCCAGCCGATGGCTCAGTATGACGCTAGGGTGTGGAAGAGGAGTGACAGCCAAGAAACTGTGGTGGATTTTCCAGAGATAACTGAGAAGTTGATTGCTGAGGCACTCATGAAAACAACCCAGCTTATGGACTGATTATACCAGATGTTTTGAGTCCAGACATTGAAACATTGTCACATTCTGCTGCAGAGTTGGCAGTTGTATAGTGATGTGATTACTATTATTGATGAGTATATACAGTAATCTATTTTTTTATGTTCCACTTTTAAGTGGTTGCCTGAACAAAGTGACGTTATATTCTTTAATTCTTACTTTCGTTGATATTGGTCTTGTGCCTGCCTGATTAAAGTTTTATTTTGTGTCGTAATAATTCTTTTGTATTTTATATTTTGGGTATGAAACGTTTGGTTTCTGCCTTTCTGCTTTACCATATCTATTGCAAAACACTTCTTGACCTTATTTGTTAACGTGGGTGGAGTATTAGTGATTTCAGATCCTTAGGTATCTCTTGTATGGAGAGATTTTCTTGCAGGCATGTCAGTGACTAACTGAAACTTTATAAGATATCTTATTTAATAAAAGACTTTTACAGATGTGCCAATGACTTACTGAAAGTGTTCATTAAACTCTGCTGCTCCTCTGGGGATTAAAGCATGAGATTGAGGTACTCACAGAAAACGTGTGGGTAGGCTTCAGCCAAGAAGCCAGAGAAAATGGAAGGAGTTTACTCACAATGGTACCTCGGTATGAATCCCTAATCCATTCCAGGTCCTTGGACTTATACCAAACAGGATGTATACAAAATTAATTTTTCCCATAAGAAATATATAAAGGGATGATTCATCCATTACCATGAAAAAAATCCTGTTATTTTTGGCATATTATGCATAGATGGGGTTATATAAAATAGTAAAAACTTTGAAATACTAAAATTAGAGATGGGTCGAATCCACTATTTCCTCGAATCGGAATTTAGGATCAAATCTCACAGGGATTTGTACTGAATCTCCTGTCGAATCCCCCTCTGCAAAATTAATTTTTTTGCAATTTTCATGGAAGAAATGCTTTTCATAAGAAATAAAGGTAGCACGGTAGAATTTCAAAATATGTAAAAACTGAAAAAGTCAAAAATCCATTTATTTTATCATGACTCACAAAAATATGACACCTTGAAGTCATTTCCAAAATTCCACCGACACATCAACAAAAGCAATCTTTGAGCATCATCTAAAACTGCCGTGAAAATAGCCAGTTCATAATTTTGTATTTCCAAATTTTTGTTAAGAATAATTAGAATTCTCATTCGTGCTGGGTCTAACCAGCTGCATTTTTTGTCACACACTTAAGCCAGAAGCACTAAACAGTCTCTCTGATGACACAGTAGCAGCTGGAATACAGAGAAATTCACTGCTTAGCATTTTCAGGGTTGGGTACACTGTATTATTTCTCCAGTACTTAAAGAGGCTCTATTTCTGGAGAAATACGTTCTTCTGTCAAATAGAAATTTAACTCCTGCTCCTCATTTAGGCCTTTGACCACTTCCGTGTCTTCATTATTTTTTTTAAATAATGAGCCCACATGGCATGCTTGGTGTTAGTTTGATTATTTCTAACCCCATCTCTTGTTTCCTAAAATAACAATAATACAAATGATTGGTACTGTTTGAAAAGGAATGCAATTCGCCAATAACATCTGGTCGAATTAATATTTTTGTATACATACATATATAGAAACATTATTACTGAAATAAATACCCACCCGTCTTTTATTGTGAAGAGGCAATTCGTCTCTTTCTCTCCAGAAGGTTGGACTTCGCCTGGATTACAGTTTCAGGAGGCGTAAAGCAGCTACCCTTGAGCCTTGGATCCAGATGGGTTTATGTGATGTAAATTTCACTTGTTCCCTAGTTGCTATACATCAGCTTCAAGTTCTTCAACCCCTATAAGTGAGTGGAGTCGGCAACTCTTATTTCTCCTGTGGTGCTATGTACAGTAGATTCAGGTTAATCGGGACACCAGTTATTTGGGACAGCCGCTTATTCGGGACAAATCATCAAGAACAGAACCCAATTGAAGTAAGTCCCTGAGTTTTCTCCGGTTAATTGGGACAGGAAGCCGCTTAATCGGGCCATGCATCGGCTGTATTTGCCTCCTTTTCCCTTGAAGAAATATACATTTTTAAGCTCTTGTAAATCATTTGGTACATTTTCCCTATGCATTTGAACCAATCTCCAATGAGGGAATCTATTGCAACCTTTACTGTCTCATTTACCATCGCTAAACGAAGTCAGTCATGAAAGAGCTTTCAATTAATGCTTCACTGTTTGTACACTCACCTTCGTTCTCAGGTAGTCCAGCTAGAAGTGGATTTAGATTTTGTGGTCACGGAGGTGCATACTGTGTAGGTAGACAACTTGGCTTCATTAGCTTATTATACCATTAAGGTGAAGGTTAGGCTGTAGGCTATCTGTCATTAGATAAAATGTTTTGAGGAAAGAAGGGTGGAGGTGATTCCTCGTAATTTCCCGAAATTTCTCCCGAAAAAGTTCCTTATTCAGGTTAACACGCAGCGTAAGGATTTTTCACTGGCTGCAAAAATTACAATACTGGACCGAATTAAGGACCATCTACCTCAAACCAGTCTTCGTTGTTTGGCGGAGATAACAAGAGTGCCAAAATCACCGATAGCCCGATTAATACAGCAGCAGGATAAACTTAGAGAAGATTGGAGCAGTAAAAGGAAACAAGGTGCTACCCAAAAACGCCAATGCCAAGGTAAGGATCCTGATGTCGAGGACGCTTTTAATCAATGGTTTTCCATTGTTAGTGGACGAGGAGTTAGTTTCAGTGGACCTATGTAAAAAATAAGATGGAGGAATTAGCTTTGAAGCTTGGCCATACTGATTTCAAGTCAAGAGATGGTTGGCTATCTAGACGGAAGAGTAGAAACGAAATGAAATTCAAAAATGCTCACGGAGAAAAACACGGCTGATTTTGTAAGTGCAGAGGAATGGAGATGTAAGAGGCTACACACCCTACTTCAGGAATTCTGTGCAGATGATGTGTACAACGCCGATGAAACCGGCCTGTATTACCGAGCAGCCTAATGGCTTTCTTTGCTACAGTTATGTGGAACTGAGTGGGGTAAAGGTGAGCTTTCGTCTCGCCAGCGTTAACACGATTTTCATCCACTTTCAACAAACGCATCGGAACCAAAATCTCACCTTTACCCTAAGTGGGTCTAAAGAAGCGATGGAACGGATTACTGTTTGGTGCTGCTCAAACATGTCGGGAAGTGATAAAAGGAAACTTTTGGTGATTGGAAAAATTACTAACCCTCGCTGCTTTGAGGTTTTGAATGAACAGCTTACCGGTGGAATATTACGCCAATAAAAATGTGTGGATGATTGCAGGCCTCTTCAGTCATTAGTTAAGCAGTTGGGATAAGGAACTAGCGGGGAAATCGAGGAAAGTGATTCTTATTCTGGATAATTGTACGGCACACCCTAATTGCTCCAACGACTTAAAAAACATGGAATTGTTCTGTCTGGAATTTTTACCAGCCAACACAACATCTCTTATCCAACCAATAGACATGGGATCATAAAAAATTTGAAAACAATAAAACGCGCAAAATTCATTGATCAATCAATTCTAGCATCAATGTAAGATAATCTTCTGACATCGTCTTCAACTGCCAAGGAAGTGAGCTCAAAGGTGAACGTCCTGCAAGCAGTAACGTTTTTGGCAGATAGCAGGCGAGAAGTCACCAGTAAAACGATTAGAAATTGTTTCATTCATTGAGGTTTTAAGCACTCAAGTGCAGAAATATCGGAAGAACTTGAATGTGAAAGTAAAAATGAATCTGCTTCCGAGCTGCGTCAAGTAAAGAACTTTAAGGAGTTTGAAAGGATCGACTCAAATATGGACTGTTATGACAACAATGATAGCAGCAAAGATGGTATAGTGGAAACTATACTAGCGAGACAACAAGGTTTGGTTGAAGACGAGGAGACTGATGGAGATGAAGACGTATCTCAGTGCAGCCGAGTGACTTCTGCAGATACCAGGAAATTTATTGATGGGTTGTGACGCTACTTCATGCAAGAGGGCAGCGAAGGAAGTCCGATATCGTCCTCAGATGCCTGTGCCGACCTTGTATGCGCGACGAGAGTGAAGAGAATGAAGAAGAACATCCTGGACTAATTCCTTCAACTAGGAGCTACACATTAAATAAATACTCCCTGGTTTCTATGCAAATGGAGCTTTAGATCATCAACTATTCTTTTCTAATATTCCTTCGTTAATTCTATATCTAATCACAAATCCTTCTTTTGCAGAATTTTGTAAAGGGAATTTATCCGAAGTAGATCGATGCCAAGAGATTTTTTATGAGAAGGTTTCCAAAAATGTTTATAATGAATGTTTTCTTATTAATTTATTGTTTAAATAGTATGCAATTAAACATTTTGCATTTCAATTGTCATTTAGCTTTCTGAATTTCATTTCAATGCTTATTTAAACATATTTACGGGATACTTCGGATAAACGGGACAGCCGCTTAATTGGGACAAAGTACACCGGTCCCGATGTGTCCCAATTAACCGGAATCTACTGTATTTACAAATGGGATGATTTTGGGGACTCACATTCTCACTGCTAACAGTCTTCGTGGCATGATAAAATATCTTCGTTAGTACCATGGGCACCCATACAATATTTTCCAGGGGGAGAACAAGACAAAGGTATAATAAAGGGGGGTCCGAGGAGCCCTCTCCCAGAAATTTTAGTAAATTTGAGGTCAATTTTTGGAGCATCAAAGGTGAATGACAATTTTGTACATTTGTTACTAAAATATTAATTTAATCCTGCAAAAACAATACATAAATTAAATGTTCCCTTCCCTTTTTTATTTTTCCCGGGAGGCTAGAGGGGGGGGGGGGGGTGTTCGTTCCTTTCGATCCTTTGGAACGAGAATATTTCCACAACCGGATTCGTTCCTTCTTGTTCCATCAGTGGATTCATCCCAAAGGCACCAATCATTCCGAAATGGCCCATCACTACCTCTGACCTTCTCATAGTGGCTAGGAATCACAACAGATGACAAATGTTTTCTTGGTGGAATGGTAGACTGGGGCTCCTAAAACAAATTGAGTACTCACAAACCTTTATCAGGGTGGCGATCGTCAGGGAAAACCGGGAAAACCTGGAATCGTCAGGGAATTTTTAATTTCTGGAAATGTCAGGGATTTTTCGTAACAGTCAGGGAGAAACTGGGGTAGGAAATTCTCATTATTTTTGTACCATTACGTTTATCGGCCAGTCTTTCCCACCCTTTATTTCACCAAAACATTTCACCAACTAAAACTAATGTCCGTCGCTGACGTTCATGGACTAAGCCCCATCAGTTCGTGGCTCATTCAGTTGTGAATCTTAGTTATTTAGTAGTGAATCAGACGTACAATGTATCTCTTTTGCATATCCTTATCGCGGTATTTGCCTAGTAATGTCAAAATTCATGATCACAATGTATTACGCTAATCACAAGGAATCCGAGGCTATGCTGTTCGGAAAATTTGACCTCGCATTTTTTTTTTTTTAACTTCCGAGGCTTAGCTTGAGAGGTAGCTGGAGCGGGCTGGAGCATACTAGCTCGTAGTAAATACATGCTTACAGTTTTAAAAATACGAGACAATGATTATTAAAATGGCAATACAAGTACGTGTAAACAAAATCTTACGCAATATCATCTTCGATTCCCATATCGCCCTTCGTGAAACAGTAATAAGAGCCCTCCTCCCCTCCCCTCCTTTCACGCTCGACGTAATTGTTGAATAGCCCCCTTAGCTCCCTCTCGATGCAATTTAGTCAGGTCAAAAACCACCTCAAACGTGATATTCCTGAATATGATGCTGCTGTTGCCAATTTCCTCCTGTCTTCGCTCGCAGTGGCGCGCTTACGTTTTGTTTGTTTATCCAAATAGTTTTGCATCGCAATTGATTTGCAATACTCTTGCAATCAAGGGGTTTTAACCACGTTAATCAAATTGTTATTCGCTTCTGAAAGTCACTCGCGCTATCCGATTTTGATCCAGTCCAACAACTTGGCTTTGGTTTGTATTTTTCACGCACCCTAGTGATACATTTGCCGGAGTCCGACAGTAAATTGGCCATTGACTTTTCCTTCGATGCTTTTTCACTAATTCTCAGCTGCCCAGAACTACCAAGACGCGACTATAATTTGGATGAAAGCTTAACTTATGAAGATAAAATATATTTTTTTCATTAGGCTGTACATGTAGCTTTTAATGTAATGATTTAAGCTTTTAACATTTTCTGAGTTTTGACGAAAATTTAATTCAGCAGAAATAAAAAATTCCAATAATAGGTGACCTTTTGGCGATTGGTCTGGGAAATTGGTAAATCCATCAGGGAATAGTCAGGGAAAAGTCAGGGAATTTAAAATTTGGGTATCAGTAGCCACCCTGTTTATCACCTACCACACTGAATGGCTGATTGTCTACATGCATCATTTCCCCAACTAATTTTGTTATCTTCTCATCTCTTGGATGGCCAGGTTTAATGTTCTGGTAATGATAAAATGCTTCTGTGAGTGTTTGCTGCTTGGGATCACTTTTGAATTTCTTATGATCCTTAGTAAAACAACTTTCATGGGTGGGGAACTTAATGGAGTCTTGGGGGCATTCAAAGTAGTAGAACTGCTTGTACCTTCACCTCCTCACTTTCAAATTCTTCCAATGCATTCATTTGTAAGGACTGAACAAACTCCTTCACTTGCTTCAAAGCAGTTATTCCAGAATGCTGCTTCAAATGCTTCTTTAAAGCTGAGGTGGTTTCCCGCCTCTTGAAATTAGTTATCCACAATGGAGGCATTTTGCATATTTCTTGTTTCCACAGATGGTGAAATGTTCTCTAACCTCCGACATTATCTAGTTAGGAGGGACTTAATAAGTGAATTTTATTTTTTGAAAGCGCGCGTTGTGGTGCAAATTGCGGGAAAAATGAAAAATGTATAGTCTAAATTCGGGGTTCTGCATACGTTGGAAACATAGGAAATTGAATGGGACTTTGCAAAAGTGGTGTAAATTGCGGGAAAACATAATTTCCGATAACGCAAATACGAGGTTTCACTGTAATGCTTTATTACACTCGTTATTAAAAAAATAAAAATTAATACTCAAACATATTGGATTAAAGTACTAAGGGGATCTAAAATATTTTGTTGTTCAAGGGTTGCGTTCCACCACAGATAAAAAATTGACCTTCCGGATGTTTTTTTCTATTATTATGACGTGTTTGGACGTATATGTCTTTGAGAAAAGGTCAATTAACAAACACTGACATACCTTTGTATGCATAGTAAATGTTTAATATCCAACAGATTGAACATTTATCATGCAGTTTATAGATCTTCCTTAAATGCCATAAATGAGGATGGAAACACATTTATTTTTTCCCTGTAAGTGACAAAAAAAGACCGACACAAGAGATGATTAAAATGAAAAATAAAATGATTATTTTATCAAATTTATTTGCACTAACATGTATATATACAGGGTATGGGTGAGGTATCTATGTACAGGGTTTTAGGCAAGTGAAGGCTGTAGGCAAAAATGTCTGAGGTAATGACTTTTTCTGTGAATACATTCACTTCCCTGTCACATTATTGACTTCACATGGATTTCATAAATACATAATTACATGGGTCTCTGATGTGCACTGCTCAAGTAAATATTGATACATTCTTGTGTTACAAGGAAAGTAATAGAGGAACCAAACAATGTATATTTGGTTCCCACATCTACTCTTGCACTGCTAAATATTTGAACCAGCCTCGTTTATTTTGCAGCTTCCACTGATTGAATGTTAACCCAAACAGTGGGAATGTGGCAAATGTACAGATAATAAATACTGCTAGGTAACATTGGCAGAAAAGTTCTGATGGACTTGCTGTTTCTGCCTCAGCGACATGGAACTTGCGTGCCTACTCTTTAGAAAAGAATCATGGCAATGAAGCAAGTGGTCCGCTTTCCACCCTGTTGATGGAGGTCCATGGCGATGGCATCTCTGAATACTGTGCAAAGATTCCCTCCGGATAAATGTCAGAGGTGCTTCCTGGGGATATTCACCCTGAATTAGTGGGTGAAAGTCTGTTTCCCTTTTTCGTAGCACTGTTCTTCCATTACACACACTCAATCTTGTCGATCCTGAGACAGTTCTCATTTGGAGGAGAAGGAGCTTCCTTTGTGACCATCACTACTGTCGACAGCCACTCATCCTCCAGACAAGGAAACTTATTAACCGTGCAGAGCTGAAATCTAGTCATCTAAATCTCTCCCGCAGAGGTTGCACTACAGCCTGCTTATCTCCAGGGTGTCAATTGGGACGTGTGGGCGATGTCCGTTGATTTGCTCAATCGTGGCCAAACTGTTGTCATAGGCAGCATGTTCCAAATCATGCTTTGGTTTTGGTGTCGGAGGCTCCATTAAGAACATGGTGAACAGGAACATGACGGAACCTAGGTAACAGAATCAGGATAGTATTGTTAGTTTAAGTATGACTGTTTTATTTGGATTTTTATTCAAAGTTTATGATGACCCATGAAAACTTTGTGTATGATAGTAAAATTCTCATGCTTCATTTCCAGTGGGCCATTTGAGCATAATTAGAGAAAAAAACTACATATTGTATTCCACAGCTGATGGCTATTGGCTTCCTAATCTTTATCTGAATTGTAAAATTTGCTGGCCAAACTACAAGAGGGCAAAGACACAGGTGCCTCTCAATATAATATCATAGAGTAAGTGTATACTTACTCTATGATAATATGCATCTCTTATTCCAGAGTTATCCCTAGTGTAGGTTTGTTATTCCATAACCCATTCAACCAAACAAAAAAGAAACACTAAAATGACCTGAATTTATTAATGAGCTTTGATTTAAATAGCTGCATATGTATAAAGAAATATTGATTGACTCCATTGAGGAGACAATGAAGACTTTTTGTATCAGGCAATACCTATTTGTAGAAATGGCAAATTAAATTTCTTCAATTTAGAATTCATTCAAATTTCATAATTCGCCTGACTCAGGAGAAAGATTAGGTATTTTCTTTGAGAATTTAGCACATTTATGTAACTTACAATCAACTTAGAATTGTCTATACTAATGGGACACATTTTTCCCTGCGAATATATCTGTTGCATATGATTACTGCATACTGTAGGAGTGGTTCACAGAAAATACCCATATGTTATTTCAAACATGCAAAGAAAAAAATCAGTCTTGAAAAGGTTACATTCTGCCAGTAATACTCATCAGACCTTAAAATTTACTAAAGAGCATTATTAATTACATTTATGATTATGAACGATACTGGCAAAATTCAAGAGTTACTAAATTGCAGGGAGTTACATTATGTTAGATAGTACCATGATCTTTTGTTAAGTTCTTACTTAGGAGGTACGCTCCAACATAGAAGATCCAGAGAGATTCACGGTAGCCGATTGCCTTGGACACAGGTTCTACTAAGATGGGCAAGTTCCCTCCAATGTTGTTCATGATGAAAAGGAAAACACCAACGGCTGTAGACCTCACGGAGAGCGGCACGACCTCGACCAGGATAGCAAACAGGATTCCAAACCACATTTCAGCTGTTGGCAAAATGAAAGTAATATAAGTACTTCCACATACTTTTTATGACACTTAGAGTTGAAATGGATTTAGAGTGAAGCATTAACTCGTATTTTCATACTATAATTTATTTCTATATACATGTAGAGTGACTGCAAACTTCAGGTGAAATGGATATGCTTACTGCACATTGAAAGCAAGGGATAATTATTTGTTTTTTCATAACTATTTCATTAATGGAATGAACCTTTCATCCCAAGAGGAAGTGTAAGAAAAAGTTTTGCTAAATTTCTAGAAAGATGGTGAGACTCCTACACAGCCTGTATCTATCTAATTGTTGCCACCAATTCAGCAGCCAAGCTATTTGCTTAGCTGCCGACACAGCTGTGTAGTACCTAATTTGCTTTGTTGGTGCTTTCACCAGGGAGTTTAATAAGATCACTAGGAAAAGGGTAATCATAGAAATTAAGATGGAAGATGAAGATTTAAAATTGTCATTTACTATTAAAAGAATCCTGCCAATGTGATGTAGCAGTCTTTGGACATGCATGGACAGTTTGCGATGAAAAATATCATGACTAAAATCTCACTGTGCCTAATTCTCATATTGATCATTTAACTGTAGCTCCTAAGACCATATGAATTCCCATCTTAAGCCTATGGCTTAAGGCTGTCAAGGAAATTAATATACCAAGAGTTGAATCAGTGAAAAATTGGACTTTTTTGAGTCAAAAATGCAAAACATATGAAGGCAAAAATGAAATTTAAATAATGCTAAGTGGAATGCATTTACTTATTAGAAAGTTTATTCTTTTGGCCATCTGTTGGTGAAAGTCCCACCTTATATGTATCTTGAGTGCAAGTTATTTAAAAAAGCAAAAAATGAAACCCTACACCAAACTCAACGTTTTTCTGATGGGAGTTAAATGTAACAAATATGGAGCAATAACAATCCCTTTAAATTTCACGGTAATTTGCTATTATTTTTGTCAGTTCTGTTTTCCTTCAGCTATCCATCAGAAAAAATTTTTGCCTTAAATCTTGAGTGTAAGTAAATAAAAAAAGTGAGGCAAGAAACTCCTACGTCAAATTTAAAGCTTTTGCAATGGGGCGAAAAGTTAGCAAATGTGTGGTAAAAGCAATCCCGTTAAGTTGTTGTTTGTGGTTTTTACTGTTTTTTTCCTGTCAATTTCTGGTCACAGCTTATTTGCCAAAATTCAAGTTCCTGGATTTCTTAGAAGTCCATCCAAAAGGTGTGATTGACTGACAGACGTCAGTGGATTAGCAATGTATACATACTAGAGAAATTAGCTTACTCAATCTACTTTAAACAAATTAAATAGCTTCAAGTGTAATTGATGAATTTCGATTGCAAATAATTATTCTATCCAAATTCTTAAACATCAACCATCACAAAAAATGTCAAAGTAAATTTTAAATGTGTAAAGCTATACGTATTAGCAGTAATGGTCTTTAACACTTTAAAGAGCTACACCCCAACATATAATTTATAATAATTCAAAGTTAACAAAATTAATATAACACTTTACATATGTTTAATTAATATATAGCATGTGTGAGCAAAAGAGACTCGACAGCGCATGATTGATCTTGTTAATGCATATGGGAGCTTTCGATGGCTTCACTGTTTCACGTTTAGCAGGCTTCATTTTGGCAGACCAGTAGCTTCACTTTGTAGGATATAATATAGGATAGATAAATGGTGGGTTGTGTACAGATGTCATATACATATTTCATTTGTGTCGATATTTTTCATCTTGTTCCGTCTTCTATCTGATGTGTACCAACTGTAATTTCTTCCAGAAATAGTAGGCATTGTAAGAGCAGAATACTTACCAAAGAAATATGAGATCCCTAAGGTCACCATGGCTCCTACTGGGTCGCAGTAAACACTTCCAAAAGCAAGTGGGGTTGCGATTAACTGTGTGGAGACAAACAAATCAATTGTAAGCTTAATTTTGAAGAGGGTGGATGGTTTAATGTAGCTGTTTTTTTTTCAAATTCTGCTTTCGTTATTTGAGCATAATGAATAGAACCTCAGTTGTCTGATTTTATCAGTTCGATTTTGAGATACTGGTGTTATATATTCAATACATGCTGGTATTAAAAAAAACTAAGGAACTGAAAATCTTGAGGAAGAATCTTTTGAGGAAGAAAAGATGCCCATTCTTGTGACTGAGTGACTTTATTTGTTTTTACTAATTGTAACATTCCCTCCATAATATGATCAATTTTTATATTACTTGACTGAAGCTTAGCTCATTCATAAGTAACTGTTAAAAAATTCTTACTCGCCAATGGCTATTATGACACTGGTGGGAGTTCTTCATGAACTTACCTGACTGAGAGCGAGGATGGCAACTCTTGACCTGATGCCCATTTTTTCCACAAATTTATCGGAGACTACTCCACCGACAACCACTCCAATACTGCCAATAACAATGGTGACAGCAAACAGCCACCATCCAAGGTCATACTCAGGGTAGTACATCAAGTAGTACAAGTCGCAGTTATAAGCAAAGCAGAGACCACCTGGAAAATTGTGCAATGACGTGAGTTTTCACAAAACTTTATACGTTGATGGGTGCTGTTCAATTCAGTATTTTAAATTCTCAGAATATTGTGCTTGTGTATCAATTTGTTGATTTTCTTTTGGTGAGTTTTTTTTCTTTTATTTTGCTAATAAAATTATTCTGCTAATGCTGATACATGTTTCTGTGCCAAGTTTCTCCCCAAATACTTGTCTATCATTATCCTTCTTATCATAACTCTTGCCTTGACTCTACATGTAGAATCAAGGAAAAATGAAACATTTTCCTTAATTATGCTTATTTAATTTAAATTAGAATGTTGCCATGTTCACTGGCTTCATTATGTTCTTCAACCAGCTCTCGAAGGGTGAGGTTGTGTCTACTGAGCGCTCCTGAAACCGGTTTCTTTTCTGACCGGCAGCGATCACCTATTTGACTCCCTGTTTGACCAGCAGCGGCACCGATCACCTAGATTTGTGCAGCAGTGATTTTAGTGTGTTATTTTTTGAAATCGCATTTTGCGAAGTAGTATTGTGAAGTGAAGTAGTGTTGTGAAGTGAAGTAGTGTTGTGATGTGAAGTAGTGTTGTGAAGCAGCCTGGTCCTGCAGCTGACGGTGTAACGGATAAGTAGTCGCTGACCATCTTATTTTCTTTAATTTATTTTCCCTTATTCAAGTGTCTTACTAGTTTGTCGTGATTGCTTAGTTATAATTTGTCTTGCTTTTGTGGTTAAGTAGTATTATAGAACTTAAAATTATTAATAGTTCCTAGGTATTAATATTGACTCTTAATAATCATTTGATCCCATACGTGCGTGCGTGTTCTAGTAACTGATCCATCGCATTTTTGTTCTTTAACCGTCTAACTACTTTGCTAGAAAGTACTTCTTACGCAACCTTGCGTATCGTGCTTGATTCGCTTATACCCGCCTTATACATTTAGAGGACTTAGTGTAAATTCACATCGTTTAAGTGCTAAAGCCTGTAGAATAGTATGGCCGGCCCTAGTTCCTCTGTAGCGAACCTCAAGAGCAAGGTGAAGAGCGACCTCCTCGAGGCACGTGTCGCCGAACTTGAGAGGTTGGTTGCGGAGATGCACGCCCGGGTTGCGGGTTGTGGGGGGTTCTCGGGATCCGGTGGTCGTAGTGTTTCTCCCGGGACCTTGCACAGCACCAAGGTGGTGTCCCGGGCATGCTCGGGGGCGAAAGCAAGTGCGATTGCCCTGGGGAAGACGGTGCGGTCTTCGGGTCGGGGGATGACTCACAGCCTGGGGCCCGGGTGGGTGGTTGTGCCCCAAGGGCGGGGGGCGGTGGCTCGGCCGAGTCGGGGAGTGGGGGAAGCGGAGGCTAATCCCATCCCCGTTCGCAACAGCTTCGCGGTTTTGTCGGAGGACAATTCTGGGGGGCCAGTTAGCGAGGTCAGGAACGAACCCCCCGTTGCAAGGGACTCAACTTCGAACGGCAGCCGGGCTGGGAGGGCAGGGATAGTATTGTTAGGGAGTTCAAACGTCCGGCGGATTTTCCCCCAGTTAGAGAAGAGGGCAAGGAGAGACGGAGCGGACCAACGGGTCACCTCCTGGTGTATACCAGGGGGAATCGTACCCAATTCTACGGCGGTGGTAAAAGCAGCGGTGAAGGACACGGGCTGCTCTAGACTGCGGGTGGTGGCCCATGTCGGCACCAATGATGCTTCCGAGCGTAGAGCCGATGAGATCTTGGATTCCTTTAGGGATCTAAACTCGGAGGTGGAACGCGTTCGGAGGGGCACTGGTGTCGATCTGCGACTATCCATCTGCAGCATTGTTCCACGGACTGACTGCGGCCCTCGAGTTTGGGACAGGATTGCCTGGATCAACAAGAGGCTGTGGAAATTCTGTGTGAGCATTGGGGCAGAGTTCGTGGATCTTCGGCCGGTGCTTAGATCGTGCCGGGCTCCCCTCAACTCGTCTGGGGTGCATTATTCCAACGAGGCGTCTGAACGGGTGGCTCGTAGGATTTTTGAGCACTGTAGATATTTTTTAGACTAGAGGGTAGGACATCTAGTGGGATTTGTAAAGATTTAACCGAACGTAGCCTCCGAGGAAGTCCGCATTGCGAAAATGTTCACATCCAAGTAAACTTAGAAGGACTAAAGCCGGAAAATAGCGACAATATTCCCAAAACGCGTACTCCAGCGAAAGAAATGATATCAAATGTAATAAGCACTTCCAGTGAAATTCGCCCACCTAATACCCATAAGCGTGGAAAAGAACCAACCGAGACTCAATGTACAAAATATGACATTAACTTTGTAGTAGTTAATTGCCGTAGCGTTAAAAACAAGCGCGCTGAAATCGAGCATATATTTCAGGACGCAGACGTGGTCATAGGAACGGAGAGCTGGCTTACAGAGGATATAAGTGACAGCGAAGTTTTTCCTCCAGGATATAAAATCTACAGATGCGATCGAAGCGATAGGACAGGAGGCGGAGTTTTTATAGCAGTTAAATCACATTTACACAGCACCGCCCATGAAATAACTGATAATGAAATAGAAAGCGTATGGTGTACAATTAAACAACGAAACAAAAGGAGTATACATGTTTGCTCTTTTTATAGACCTCCAAACTCCGAAGCTGATATTATTTACCAATTAGAAAATCAAATATCCGCATTTACTTTGAGAGACAGTAAAAGTGTAATCATTATTGGGGGAGATTTTAATCTGCCATCTATAAATTGGGATTCTTACACTGTAAAGCCAAATTCAAGGAATAGGGAAATCAGCGAGATCTTACTCAACACACTTACTAAGCACTCACTCGCCCAAGTAGTTGACAAGCCTACGAGAGGAAATAAAATATTAGACCTTTTTGCAGTAAGCCATCCTAGGTTGATAAAACAACTCGATATTATTGATGGCATAAGTGATCACAGAGTAATTTTTGCAGCCTTAAAACTTGAAGTAGAGTCAGCTGTAAAACCGAAACGCAATATTTATTTATTTGATAAATGCAACTTCATAAAATTTGGCGAGATGCTTAATGATTCGTACACTGACTTCGTAGCTAAAACAGAGGACAAAAGCACTGATGCATCATGGAAATATTTCTTAGAAATTCTACGCCAGGGAATCAACGAATATATTCCGCGAAAATTGAAATGTGATAGTAAAGAACCTCGCTGGTATAACAATGATGTTAGGAGGGACCTTAAGAGACAGAGAAAACTGTACAACTTATTCAAAAAGTCCATTACGTTAGGTGACAAATCGAAGGAACTTGAAGCAAAAGAAAGTTACGCTGCACAACGCTCAAAAACCAAGAAATCAATGCGTACTGCATTGCGAAATTTCAAGAAAAAAGTACTTGGTGAATTACTCGAAGAAAATCCGAAATCTTTTTGGTCATATGCGAGAGAGCTTCAGGGAAAATCTTCAACCGTAGATTCGTTATTTGATAAAGATGGCAAACTTGTCACCGATAATATTGACAAAGCTAACACGTTAAATTCCCACTTCGAAAGTGTATACACTACAGACGATACTCCATGTTATTTCGACATTTCATTCACTGAGGAACCGATGAAAGAAATCACTATTCAATGTGATGGGATAACTAAACAGCTACAGTCGATCAAAAATAGTAAATCTCCGGGTCCGGAGGGAATACCCGCGCGTGTCCTCAAGGAATTAGCGCCACAGATCGCACCGTTCTTAGACATAATATTCAAGAAGTCATTGTCTGAAGGAAAGATACCAATAGACTGGAAAATTGCAAACGTTACACCGATATTCAAAAAGGGAAACAGACATGACCCAGGGAACTATCGACCAATTTCATTAACGTCGATTATAGGCAAGATACTCGAACATATCGTCGTTAGCAATATCATGACGTTCCTGGACAGTCGTAACTTCCTTCATGGCTGTCAGCACGGCTTTCGGAAAGGTAGATCATGTGAAACACAGCTCGCGCTCTTTCTTCATGACGTTCTCAAATCTGGTGAATCGAAAACACAAGTGGACGCATTATTCCTAGATTTTAAGAAAGCTTTTGACACGGTACCTCACAACAAACTTTTATACAAATTACAGTCATGCGGCCTAAACGAAACAGTAGTAAACTGGATACGCGACTTTCTGAGTGATCGTAAGCAAAAAGTAGTTCTTGACGGAATTAGCTCTGATGCAGTTAAAGTGACATCAGGTGTCCCACAAGGAAGCGTAATCGGCCCCCTTTTGTTCATTATATACATAAATGATCTATGCTCTCGAATTAGCAGTAAAATACGTTTATTTGCTGACGACGCTGTCATCTATCGCGAAATTAATGATCACTCTGACTTTGAAACTCTATCATCGGATTTAAACAACGTTCATGTGTGGAGCCAAGAGTGGGGACTCGAACTTAATCTGAGCAAATGTGCGGCGGTACATTTCTTGCGGAGGTCGTCCAACTATCCCCGTGTATATGCTGTGGATGGCGTTAAGATAAAGGCGACAGATGAAGTTAAGTATCTGGGAGTTACGATAACCTCAAACCTATCGTGGGGAACACATATAAGAAATATTTGTGGCAGAGCTCTGAAGAAGCTAGGATTCGTCAAGCGTATTGTGGGAAGATTCTCAGATGAAAAAGTAAAAGAGAGGTGCTATTTCGCACTCGTCCGGCCACACCTTGAATATGCAGCAAGCATATGGGATCCGGTGCAGAAAGAATTAATTCGGGAACTTAATAAAATACAAAGGAAAGCTGCGCGATTCGTAAAAAACTGCTACGGGCGTACAGACAGCGTTACGCAGATGTTAAACGAATTAGGCTGGGAGCCGCTAGAGACTCGGAGGCTGCGCGCTAGGCTTAGATTACTTGAGCAATTGAGAATAGATATCTTTCAGAGCGACACGGAGAACATCATATTAGAACCCCACTATATTTCCAGGTCCGACAGAAACGATAAATTAAGAGAGATATTTTGCCGAACGGATAGGTATGGGAATTCGTTTTTCCCCCGAACAATAAGGGACTTTAATAAATGCAAGGCGTAATTTCATAGAGCGTTTCCTTTTTATATGTAAACGGCTGGTGTCCTAACACCCCCCGCCACACGCCTATTGAGGCGGCTTGCGGGGTAGTATGTAGATGTAGATGTAGATGTAGATGTTGTTCCTGGCGTCTCTCACCTGTGTGCCTGATTGAGGCAGCGAGGCATAGGAGAATGATCCTCGGCTGAAGGAGGACCTTCCAAGCACTCTCATCCTCTTTCTTCTGTTCGGACGCATTCACGATGTTGCCGTTGATGTTGTTGGCCTGATTCTCTTTCTGCCTGGTCTCCTCCTCCCCAATGTTCTGCCGTTCAGGCTCCCTCAGGGTGAATGCCGTCAGGAAGGCAATGATTAAGCCGACAATGCCTCCTCCATAGTAAGTTACTCTCCATCCCTTTGGAGAATAGAAAGAACAAATACTCTGTTAGTGACTTTCCACAAACACATGATAAAAATTTAGATTCCACTTAAGTGAGCATAAAAAAATGTTTGTCCATGACATAAAAGGTTTTCTCCTGGGTGATCTAATTATGCTCTCGCTTAGCAAGAACGAACAAAGTTAGCAAATTAATACTGGCTGTAATTATAAACCATTACATTGGTTTTTACTTAAGGTTGAATGATAATCATTCCAGAAAGGATTTTTATTGTTTATACATACATATTAGCTTTGTTTGAAGTGGGCACTTAGCTGAGACTTAAGCAGCATGTAGGTTAGGTACCTACCTCAAATGGGCATTCTCTTTTCTGATTACCGTTAATGCATACATGAATGACAATGCCTACTATCCGTTTCAAAATTCCGTCACCCGAGTTTGGAGACTAATATCTCACAGACGGCTCAATTGATTTTAAAATTAAGTACATCACATTAAAGCTTATTTATTTCTGCGTTCATTGATGGCAAACAAAACCTTTTACAGTTAATATTGATTTCATTTTGTGCTTAAAAACTGAATTTTAGCGCATTATTCCCGGTACCGGACGGATGCATCGCATTTACGGCTTCATAATAACAACACGGTTCAAAGACATCGAAATATCCTCTTAAAATATTGTAGTAAAGATCTTTCTGAACAATTGTACGCAGTTTCATAATATATAATGCATTAGTATTTTAGTTATAGATGCAAATGCACGGCTGCGTTAATTTCCGTTCCGCGCATCCCTGAAAACCGCTGTTTGGACTTTATTCAAGCTCTCAAGTTCATCATCATGAACCCACTTATAAATTCTTAAAGAAATTCGTTGGTTAATCAATATCGATTAACATTTATTTTGGAAAAAGAGCGCGTTGAACTGCCAGGAGCATGCCCGGAAGAGAAAGGGAAAGCGCGCGCTGTTGCCCAGTCAGAGGGTTGTCCGTAAGACGCGCGAGGAATTGCCTACTGCAAGTATTTACCGGCGGGGGAAAACTACTTCGCTTGTAATAACATACTGTAGCAGTAGTAGCAGCATGCTTTTTTTAGTAGTGCTATTTAGTCTCATTTAAATTACAAAATATTCATCATACTTTTTGATCAATTTACACATTTTGATGCTATCCTATTAGATTCAAATTGTGCCATCAAGAACTCTGCATGCTTCATATGCTTTTTTACAATGTTTTTTAACTTGCATTTATACTCAAGCTGCATTACCAATGAAGTCTATTATTAGCTACTTCAATAAAAATTCTGAATTGCTTACCAGTCCCCAAGCATCCAGCTTTGGTACGTAACGACCGATTGGAAAAGCAACTCCATATCCTCCGTATATTCCCCAATTGAAGATTGACAGTGCCAGAGCACGATATTCCTGGAAATGAGAAGATTGTCTTATGAGACATTCACCCTCTAAATGATGGATTCAATGTCATATAATGATTCATAAAATGTGGGAGTATATATATATATATATATATATTGGCATTGATTTATTTGAGTGAAAAGGAGGAAGCAAACTATTTTTACGTATGTACCGACATATGTCGGAGAAGGATTTGAAAACTCATGGTTTTCTAATTTAATTTGCACATTATTTTGCAGATACATATTCATTTAGAATGTGCTTAATCATTAATTATTTTGTGCATTAAAATATTAATTATTATTAATTGTCTAATAAGGGTATTTATTACTGTGAGGTAATCAAGAACTGGACAATGGATTGTGATCTATCAAAGAATTATTAGTCTATACTTACAGATGTGAATATATCGGAAAGAATTCCTGCAGACATTGGGTTGCATCCTGCCTCCCTGCAATCGAGAAGATTTCATTAACATATATTATTGGCCTTTCTTATTTTAGCAAAATGGTTTAAATGGAGAGTTATTTAATTTTTTATTATAGAAATTTTAATCTCTAATCTTTGTTTCATTCTAGCGGTCATTTTGAAAGCATGTATTAATCACATAATCTGGCTTGATAAATTACTATTTAAAATATTATTTTGACATTACTGGTCTATATAGCATGATCTCAGGAAACAATATAGTAAGTAAAGTTGTTTATGTGTCATACTCATTAAGTAGCTTCCAAATATTAAAAAATAATAATTCTTACCCTGCTGCAAGCACCATCCGGAGTATAACCAATTGCCAATATTCTTTCACAGCACCCATCAGGATTATAGCAATGCTGAAAATTGTTGTGCAAATAGAAAGCAAAAATACCCTGGAAAAGAGCAAAGAAGAATTGTCAAATGTTATATGTAAAATGTATTAAATTTATCGTGATGTATCAAAATTTTATCACTTTACGATCCAAAGAACATGTTAATTCTGTTATAATTCTTTTGGCTTTATGACCTCCAAATGGTGATAACTTTATATTTTGATTAGACTCATCATTTAATCAGCTGACTTAAACTAATTGTTACAAATTGAAATTGTGATTCAAGAATTTACTGTAAATCTTCAAAGATTTGGATTGCTTATCGCGGATGGAATCGGTATTTTCAGCGTAAATTCTCTTATTTTTTGCTCAATACTCTACATTTGTCTCCATTGGTTGATGGTATTTTTTTTCTGTCTTGGACAGGTGTTTTTTCTTTAGCACTCACAATCAGATTCTCTTTATCTCCAGGAATCTGGAATATCAACTCACCTGTTATATCTGTCGGCGCATATTCCTAAGATCACTCCGACGACGGTGTACACTGCGATGAAGCTCGGACCGGCTAGGATCTGATAGTCCAAACCGAGACCGTTGTAATCCCACTCGCAGTAAGCCGTGCCGTTGAGTGTTAACTCCGCGCAACTGCAAAAAAATGTGAATTATATCAATCGTCGTTATTCGCTCGCAGAATCACGTACCTACTCCATTTGAATTCACCATAGGTGCATAGGTGTGTGTGTGTCATGGTTCATGGCCAATGCACCGATGAATGTTATAATTGCCGATTACGGCTCTCTTGAGCACTTCAGCCGAAGATCGTAAAATTAAGCTGCCACTTCCACGTGTTGGGTCTTTCCAGGAGGAAATCATGGAAAATTGGCGTCAGCTGATGATTTTAAAGGTCGAATCTTAAGACAGTAATTATTGAGACTTGACGGACGGAGAAAAATCAAACCATTAGATAACAATCATCATCCTTTTGAATCGCCGATTGCAAGAAAAATACGCGACGAGTTTGCGTAGATTTTAAGTTTTTTTATGAAAAAAACTACCTATAATGAAGTGCATTTTAGCCAGATTGTGCTTGCGGATTTGCGAAAAATTGGTTTATTGAACTTTCGCATCTCAATCATTATCTTGTATTTATTTAATCTTTGCGTTGAATTACGAGCTTTTTTCGGGAAGACCATTTAATTGGATTTAATTTATTTACTACGTGGATAGAAGTTAGAATATATAGAGGAGATGCCAACGAGAAATTATACGGATGTAAAACCAAGCGGGAGAAGAAATTTAGTCGGCCATAAGTAATTAAGGCTAAGCGAAGGAAGGCAAGGAACCTATATGAGGAATGAATGAAAGTGAGCATAGTAACGGAATAATGTTCATGGCGTGGTGTGGTCAAGGTTTTTTGCATTCTTGAATTTAGAGAAACTAAAAGTCTCGAATGCCAAGATGGTGTGAACAACAAAACAAAGGGAAGATATACGTTATGATAATGGTAAAAATTACGGTGTCTTTTCTTCTAACTCCAGAGAGTTGTATTAGGTTTATGAAGTGGATAAATTAATGCACCTGCACCCTTCGCTCCTTCATTTCTGTGTATTAATTATTATCATAACGTAATTTTCCTAGCTACTGCATTGCCACTTTCGATACTTATCCGAATGCATCGACAATAGCAGCAGTTTTCAGCAATAAAAATTCCGAAATTGAGGTACGTGTTATGAACCGTAGGTTAGCTATTTGTTTAACATTAGCTTTAGGTATGTACAATCTAGCATATCTTTTCATCGAGTATCTCTTAAGAGTTTTGGCATACGTTTATGTATGTACCTCTTTGATTTTGTTTCAAGTATGAATAAAACTCTTCGGTAACTTTGTGGTATTTATTTCAAGACAGGCTTGTGCAAATATCACCTCAAGAAATAATTGTTTCGAGTAGGTATTGTCTTCAGGAATCCATACTGTATATATATAGGTAGGTAGGTACTCACGCTTCTGTGGTGTTGACCGAGTCGCAAGGGAAGGGAATTTCGCCGTGCCCGAAGCCAGCCGTGGCGTTCAGCTGGCAGCTGTGGTCACCGTAGTTCAAATCCTTGGCTGTTGCTTTGCTGGTGACCCCGATCAGGAAGTGACCCAACTCGGCCACGACGTAGCCCAAGGTGACGATGCACAAGACGTAGGGGTTGTACAAGAAGGCCAGTTTCTTCAAAACAGGCAACATGTTGGCGGCTTGTGTCGAGCTTCAGTCCCAAACTTCAATCGTCCTGTTGAGGTGAGGAGAACGAACAAAAAAGAATGTTAAATAAATTGCTCACTTCGCTGCATCGGAATAAACTCACACCTGAGACTATATTGTACGCCAACGCACCAGTTAGAGACAAAAACTCCCGATATTGGAGAGCCGATGATCACCAGTAACGGCAATTCATTATTTTTTCATAAACACGATAATAATTACCAATGTTAATGTAATCGGGGGAAAACCTTGACGTGGCTCTCAGACTCATAAAATTACCAATGATTCGCGCGCAAAAGTACAGAATGTTGTCTGTGAACAAAATCCACGAGTATTGATGAAAATGCTGGCAAGTAAGGGATGATTTTTGTAGCAAATCTCTGGAATTGAAATAACGCATTAATCAATAAGAAATTGATTATTATTATTGCGATATTTTCAAATATCTACAATTTTTTGCTCAGAAGTTCATAACGTTTCGAAAAATACACTATAAAGACAGTGTTTCGAAAGTGAGTAGTCGAATTGAATTTCTCTTTAGCGCGTCAATCTCTCCTATGGATGATAAGACTCCTTTTCGGAATCATAGAATGAATGCAATTACTACAGTCCAGGAGCTTGTACCTGTAAATTTTGTTTAAAAAATCGCATTAAAATACGACCTTGAAATTATATGCCGTTGGTTTGTTACTTATGCAATGTGTTTTGAATATTCTTACGCGAAATGTACGCTATTAAAAAGTGATTCAAGTTTCGCTGGACAGTCATAACTTAAGTGGTCGCTGCTTGTCGTTGGTTCTAACACATTCTCCAGTTACGCATGTGCCAAGTATCGCCTCAGGAGGCATTTCATCTTGCTCCTTATTTTGAAATGAAAACACTCGAGTTGTGCTTTTGACGGTCAATGTGGAATTGTAGAACAAAACTGCCCCCTACTGAGCTTTCTCCACTTAATGTAACTTTATGAGAGGATCAGAAAACGTTTTAATTCAATCAGCTATTACCATCTATTTTTTGGCAGAAACTATGTGCTTGTTCTAATTTTAAAGGTATCTAATTTTTGCTCACATAAAAAAAGGAAAGCTATAATTATCGCCACACGCCTCTGACACATTCATCTGAATTACTCATATTGTGAAATGAGAAACAAATTCACAAGAATCGGTTTTGATTTAAGCTTTTCAGTGCGTTGCACAATTTCACAGGCTTGCTTTCGGTAATGTTAAAATACAATCATTGTTACGAAAGCAAGAACGAACGAACGATCCATGAACGAACAAGTCAGTTTTGGAAACGGTTGCTATTGTAAATAAATAAAAAAACAATCAATGTACAAGGTTCTTTAATCATAGGAAGGGCACCTTTGCATTACTATTTTTGATACGGATAAAAAGTTGCTGTTGAAGAATTTTTGAAATTCTCCTAAAATTGCGGTTTAATTGCTCTTGAGACATATTTCATTTGCCCGTGTCGATTTTCAGTCCGCCATTATCTTCGCAGCTTGGGGTATGGGAAAGTGGACGCGCTTCATTCAAATTTTCCGCGTATGTTCGTCGGTATGTGGGGTGGGAAATCCCCGAAGAAAAACAGGAGGAAAAAAGAGAAGAATTGCGGAGCGGATGAATTTTTAGGCGTAATTGAAGCCTGGAGGGAGAGATGAGAACTCATTCTGACGTCTGCTTCTGAATTTCGGGAAGCCCCCCTGCTTTTTTTTTCTTCCTTCAACTGCCGCGCTATTCGTTGGGAGTGCCAGGTGGGCGGGGGGAGAGGGGAAGGTGAGGTTCCCTTCCTTGTCCCCCCCCTCCACTCCCCTCCCCTCTCCGCTCAAGTGCCGGTTGCTCGTAGAAACATTACCTTAACGGCCAGAGACCTTTATGAAAATGTTTATTGTAAAATTTGAATCGATGTTTTTAAAAACCCGTTCATTTAGATAAGTGTGTTCTATCAAGCTTAGGAAGCGGCTGATGGCGATAAATATCATTTTTAAACCTGGAATGCTTTCTACCCATCAGGAAAATGGGTTTTTGAATCGTTTCCGAATTCGCCACATGGGCTCCTAAATTATTATGTGAGATATGAGGCAGAATTGAAGGTCGCTCAGATTCGTTCGAATCTGGGAAAACATTTAGGAAACCATAGCTGGAGTCAAGGGATGGTGACATATTTTTGCAAAGTCATCCTGCAAAACCTAATAAATACCTATTAGTAATTAAAATTTCGCTAAACTAAATCGCGTATCTTATCAACAAATGCGCAATGCTCACCCAGAACATGTCGGGGTATATTCCATTTAAGTATTCATAATCAAGGCAACGTACCTGTACATGCTATATGTGATTAAGTTGATATTTTCATAGCTAAATACTTATCACGCCTCACGAGAATCTCTTTAAATACTGACCATTTCCTCGAAAAAGAAGTAGTTTTGACCCAGAAAGGGATGACCACTAGCTATGGATTTTTTTACAGGGGTCTCATTTTCTTTTTCCCGGTTTTTCGAGTCATAAAATTGCACGGATTGATGAATTGACAGATTTTACAATTCCATCTCTTATACTTGACCCTAAAATTGTCCCTGTCCTAATCCTGAGCATTCGTACTCACATGTTTTTATATATCAACTATCGCTCTTGCTTCCTTTCAGGAAAAATGGTCTTCCGAAGGTGTGAATATTACCTATCGGGAAATGGCCAGAATCATACTAGGTACACAATTTATTTTATTTAGGTATGCAATTACATTTTATTACATGGAACAGAATTTTTACGTGCAATGGCAGAGTTGAGTGATGCAATCTATAAGACGACGAAAACAGTTGAAGATTTCGCTATAGAGGGAAAAATACAACAAAACCAAAAATAGTGATTAAAAGATATCTATATTCCTATAATTTTATATCAATCCATGCGGCCATATTCTCATTTTCACTTTAGAAATTGATATAATCATGATAAGTTGTCATATAATCACTATTTATATTTCTATGAGTGATTGTCGCCAAAAACTACAGAACTTTAGGTGTGATTATGAAGATTTTCTATAATCACCACACGTATGTTGTCCCATGCTTTATCTTCTAATCTATCGTATCTTCTAATAGGGCTGATATTCCTCCTTCACAAAAATAAATTCAAAAGAGAACTACGCGCACATCTGAACTCTTTTTTTCCCAGATTCACAGATTCTTTCCGAATTTCGCTCGACCTGATATGACATTACTCGGCCGAGTGATTGATCTCTGAGAGCAATAAAGCGATTTTGTGGGAACGGAACCAGTTCTGTCCGGAGAATCGTTTTATGGCTTCCTTCTCTGGCCTTTTAACGCTTTTGCAAATGACTTAATGAAAGGTTTTCGCGGCACAAATTGTACGGCGATCCGGAAGCCTCTTGTTATTTTCCTCAGCCCTCTCGCTCTAATAGCAGATTTCTTCGCCCTTGTTCAAAAGGGGGCGTGGTGAGGGGTAAGGGGTACCGCAGGGTCAATGGCAAGACCGCGGCCACGTTGAAGGATTGAACGCCATTCAATGTCATCCTCACTCCACGCGGTCGGAGTGAGAGGCGAACTATCGACGTGGGGCTTGCGCGATATTGTGATGCATCGATTACGATATTCGATATCTATGTAATATTACTATGCGTCATTAATCTATTAGGTATCATGAATATGATACTCATCTGGTTATACCGACCATATTTCGCAAGACAACGTACCCACGATACGTGGGCGCCCATACACGGAGCCTATCCTCCCGGGAAAAATAAAAAAAGGGAAGGGAAAAATTTAATTTATTGATTGTTTTTGCAGGATTAAATTTATATTTTAGTAAAAAATTTAGAAAATTGTCATTCTCATAAGATGTTCCCAAAATGTACTCCTGAGACCTCAAATATACTTAACTTTCCGGGAGAAGGCTCCTCGGACCCCCCCACTTCTTAAACCTATGTCTTGTCCCTCCCCTCTGGAAAATATGGGATGGGCGCCATGAGATAGTACGAAATGGTACGAAATGACAATATCGTACGAAATGACAGCGATTTATGTTTACCGTAGCCTGATGTAATACGCGAAATTGGCAATTGCGACGCCTTAAGCGTCGAAACGCGTAGTACAATAAAATTGCTCAGTGAGCATTACCAAGTTTTAGTTAGGTCCTTAATTTCACGTACCTACTGAACCACTGACATGCAAAGCTTATAAATATGGTGATGTTTTATCGACATTGCGATAATTATCGGTAATATACAGGATTAATTACCATATCGTCAATAAAGTCAATGACATTATTTTAGTTATGTCTTAACATCGACCATTGCTTATAATCCATATCTATGTTTCAATATTTATTTGACATTTCGACATTTTGACGATAGTTATCGAAAATCGATTTCAGGCTGCTTAAAAGGATTTTTAGCCATCAAGTCGATTTTGGTGAAATATTTACACGATCTTGATGTAAGGTCGCACAGCCGTAGTTGCTTCTCTACTTCACAATCATGAGATATAATGGGGAAAATGTGGGGCTCTACTTAATATTTCTCAATAATTCATCTTGCACCAGAGACAGAGGGACATCAGCTATTCACGTGGGATGCAAGGCGTCTTTTAGTCACGCAAACTGTATCACAAAACCTCTAAAAAGCCGTTAAATAGCGCTCGGTCAAAATACCTATCGATTGATAATGCAGTGTGGGCGTGACTTTTATTCGTCGAGTTTTTATAATCGAAGTCACTTTATGTTCGCCGCCGCAGGCCAGTGCGCGCCATTGAAATCACTGCACACACCTACGTCTACTTTCAGCCTTCCTCATGTTCGGCCAACCGTTGGATTGTTGGCTTCCAGCCTACTGGTTGGCTGTCAATCGACGGTCACGTTTTCGAAAGTCTTTGGAAAGATCTCGAAGTGATATGCGTTTAAATGTTGGGGGAAAAAATGAGTTTGCTTGGGAGTGATGTAAATTGATGCGAATCTAGCCGAGCATTTCTTCTGGATCGCGTGCAGTCGTATTTCGTATTCGTATCCAATTGCGTACTGACCCTGGAAAAATGCTCACGCGCCTGAAATTGCGTACAAAAATGGGCAAATATTATGATCCAAAGATATTTTAATATCCCGGGCAATTATGCGTTTTGATTTAGGAACTCCGTGGCGGCTGGGAATTTTCTTTTCTTCATTATGTAAAATATCGCAATGGAGTCGAGACCACTTAACGCCCTTCAATCCATTCTTTTGTTGCTTTTCTAGGTCTAATGCATATGTATTTTGTTTGATATTTAAATCAGTGTTATTTTGGCAAAAAATCAAAATGGGCACATGCCAACAATGTACTAATTATAGTTAAAAGGAGTTAATGATGAGAATGGGGCCAAGAATTGAATATAGAACACTTCTTAATTGCCGCTGTTGATCAAGATGGTAACTCGTGGTCTCCGTGAGCAAGGTTAGTGGTTAAAACGTGTTCCGAAAGTGAAAACCCAAGTGTGTACCATACTATATATTCGACCATCACCTTTATAGCTTGACGATCTCAAGGCTGGGAAGGAAAAAAGGTCAATTGTGGAGCTCATTGAGTTTATTGTGGTAAAATAGTACCTAATATACAATAAATGTGATATGGGTTGTGATTGTAAAAATATGGGATCTGCGCGAGGTCAATGGAAAGACTCCGCGTTAATTGGAGATTTATGAACATAATTGGCGGCTTCTGTTCTTCACCGATGTCAATTTCTGGTACAAATATCCTTTTCAATAATAATGTCCTTAATTGGCGTTCAATAAAAAAACAACCTTCGCAGATGTACTCGACTTTGAGATATTATTCAAGTGATCGATTAAAGTTTCAAGTCGACTTTATTGCATTTGGGTTGAATGAGCTTTGGTAAAAAGAGTGGGGAAGAATCCTTGGACTGAGAGCAATGCTTGCTTAATTAAGAAAACAAAATCAGTTTTGTTGCCGTCTATAATGATTGTCAAATGTACAGAATCTTCAATCATTGATTTGTAAATCGACTAGCTTTGAAGTCGATTAGTCAAAGTATGGACTAGTGAATTGACTCTCCCTTAATAAAAATCTAATCTGCTCGTTACGCCCTGTTAGCTTAATCGTCGGTAATTTGGACCTGCTTCAGTGAACTTAAGTCATTAACGTACGCATGGTGTTTGAGGAATATGTTTCAGTGTTTATTTTAGCTGTTGTTACATCTTACTTTGATTACATTACCTGACATTCTTGAAACTGTGCGCGTTGTTTAGTGGACCCTTGTGAAAGTGGTGTGTTTGTCTAGAAACCAACCACATAACTCAGCAGGATTGATACGTATGCGGCTCAGTGTCACGAACATAACTTTAGGAGAAGTAGTTCAACATGTAGTATAGAATTTAGAAGATGCAATTTTCCACTGATGCAATTTTCCACAGTTAAAAATTTTTATCCGTGGAAAATTGCATCTTCTGAATTCTATATTATGTTGAAATTCCACGACATGACGCCTGATACCTCCCTTTTTTCAACAAGTAGTTTTGAAAATCTGCTCGCTGATTGGTGGCCATCATGCACGTAAATACACGAAGCCATACGCCAAACATCATCATACCTTATTTACGACTACAAATAATTTAATGTACATGGTAATTAGGTACATTTAATGTATCTAATCATGGTAAATTTACAACCATATGTCCTGACGATAACCTAAATATTGACATATTGTCGATTGCATTGCGTTGCATAATCGAATCCCAATAATTGAATCCCGATGCGTCGCTTAGCAACCCGAGCCGGTGAATTGACCGATCGAGTTGAGCGGATTTGTATCTCGAAAGCATTTGATTCCCCATTTGACTCTGAGAATGTGTTTGAGCTCGTGATAGGATAGATAGTCTTTTTTTTTATTCTTGCGTTGAATAACTTAAAAAGACTGGGGATATGGGCTGGGAGGGGGGGGGGCACGAGGGGAAGTGAAGGGGAGGGGGATGGGGGGGGGGGGGAAGTCGGCGAAGTGAGACGCTTTTGAAAGGTTCTCTCCCGAGAGTGCAGTTGCGAGGTGGCGGCGGTCAAGGCGATCCACAGGGCGGTTGGTCAGTGATTCCTTCCACGGCCCTTCCCACTCTCCACTCCGCTTTTGTTTCTTTCTCTCCTTAGCGCTCGAAGGAGCAGGGAGGGAAAATAAAAAAAGGAAATAAAAGTGGAGGGAGGGGGGGAGGGGGTTCGGAAGAAAAAAAAACACAAGCGGGCAGACTTCTTCGACAGAAAGGGAGAATGCGAAGACTATGGGATCAGTCGGGGTTGCTCGGAAAGGCGCGCGTTGCATCGAATTCTTAACGAATTTTTTCTTCGATTTAAAACTGTCTCAAGTGTTGTTGATCGGACTCATTTCCATTCACGGGAGCTGACTCACGCTCTTGAATCCTTGTGTGGAAAATTCCCATTGAATGGTCAAGTCCTCGTTTTCGTTCTTAATTCAAACTCGAACTGACGGCCATCGTGAGCGATATAAAAAAAATGAATTCATGAAATTTTACCAATGCAGTATAATTTCATTAAACCATTTACCATTTTAAATATCTTTATTATATTTTAAATTGTTGCCGATGAGAATGTAATTGTTTTCCTCAGTATTAAAAAGAGAATGTTGAAGTGACGTGCGATGAAGAGTTAGGATTGGTAAATTAAGTCTTTTAGAAATATTTATTTAACTATTGCTTAGTGCCGATCGACCTAAAAGTTATATCTCCCATTCCGATGAAAGTTTTTGTTCTTCTTTTGAAGAAACAATGAGGCATCTACAGAAATATACGAACTATTCCTTATGCAGTTGAATATATGTAATCCTTTCTGCTACCTTAAGGCCACGTGGTGGGGGATGATGTTTCGTCTCCAAACTCGACTAAGAGACAGAAATGTAAATCACGAAATAAGATTGATTGAACATGATGCGCTAACTAATAGCATAAACTTTATTTGTTGCGTCTTTGTATTGCGGAGATCATTAATATTGTGTGGGATAAAAGAATACTGTACCTACATTGATAACAAAAACCTATTTGTCAGTCTAACTCTATAATTTTATATTCCCTCCTAATACAGTCAGGGGTCATAATTATGCCTTCCATATCATTCCCTCAAGCCCTTGCAACTTGTGCTTATCTAAGCAACAAACTGTTCGATAGTCTCCGAGGTCCCTTCTATATGACCCTTGAAAGGACTGGATGTTTTGTGATTGCAGGAAGATATTGTTGCCGTTCTCGAATGTACATAATAAATTGACCAGGGAAAAAAATCGTCCGTGGAATGATTTTTTTTCATAGTTAATTTCACACTTTTTTTGCGTGAGATCTTCAGCGAGTGACTCCGCCAAACTTATAACGATTTCAAATCGTCGATATTGTTTGATCTGCCGATGGAGTGTGCATCCAGGATTTCATCTCCACAGTCGTCGGAAAGGCCATGAATCTGAAACAAGTTTATTTGGTATTGATTTAGCGCATATCCTGAAGTTCCTTGCATGTTATCCCTGAAGTATTTGAAAGATGTTTTCTAGTTCTGTAGCGATATTTTTTTTACTGCTGATTCTCCTGTCATCTCATGCGTTAATTTTACTCCACAATCGATGCATGTTGTTGGAACACGTCGACTGCAAAAACATTGTACTTTTAGATACAATTGTTTTGAAGCTGTAGGTTATGGCCCATGATTGCAATTATGCAGGGCTTGCGGCGTTAAGGGGGGTGGGTGGGGTTGGAATGAGGTGGAGGGGAGGATGAGAAGAAGGGGCCAGGGGCAGGGCTGGAGGTTGGCGGAGCGGAACCAGGGTGTGGCGATGGGAGTCCCCTTTTCCAGTGGTGATTCCATGCTGTGAGAGCCGGTATGCAGAGTCGAGAGGCAAGCAAGAAGGGCAGTCAGTGTCTCGTGGGGGCGTGAGAACGGGGCTTGAAGTGTCGGAAGGCGCCTTGGAAGTCAGTCGGATGGGGTCTTAGGTCTCGGCGTATAAGGGATTCAAAAGGGCTGCTTTACAGAGAAATAATGAAGTGCAATCGATGCTTCCGCTGATTCACATGCTGTTGATGACGTATTGCTCACTCTATTGATATATTAATAGTAAAAATACTGCTGTAAATTAATTGTTGCTGGCTTATTTGGCTGACACACATGGTAACCGAAACACGTATCGTCGTTGACTTTCACGTATTGCCACAGACCGTGAGGATTTTACCTCGGGGAACTTTTTCAGTTCCCACGCTTCAGCTTCGAGCGTCACTGAAATCCCTGAATGGCTTTCTTACGTGCAAATATTAGCTAAAGCAATTTAATTTTTGTCCAAACGTGTCACCCAGACATCATCATCATTTGAGTTATCTACCGGTTTAAGGTAGGTTATGATGAAAGTCAGAGGAAGTCCAACAGACTCTTATACGTGCAGTGCCCTATCTACCTCTAGTATTTCTTTCTTCATCTCAGCGTAAGTCCTACCCTTCTTCATCCCGTCCATGAAACCTATTCTCTTTCCTCCCCTTCCCCTCTTGCCCAACGTCCTTCCCTCCATCACGGCCTTCAGCAAACCATCGCCCCTCATTACCACTTCCATGCCACCTATTCTGCCTTCATCTAATATCACCCACAAGTTTTCTCTCCTCACCAGATAATGTCAAGCATAGATGGTATTGCTAATACAATAGCCTGCTAATAATTCATCCTCAGCAAAATCCACCGGTGGATGAGTGTCTGCATCTATGCAGGAATGCTAGCGAAAGGGCCGTGATAAAAGATTCCGTGCGTGGCTGGCTATTATTGATTCGGCAGTGAAGCATGAATTCTTTCATCACAAGGCCCCGAAGGGGGTGGAAACTCATGGCGGCCAGCGAAAGGGCAGTCAGTGTCTCGAAGCATCAAAGTGATACGTTTTAAATTTGGCTTCCTCGGTTTGGTAATTTTACATCGCTGTTTCATTTGTATCGATTCCATCCTCATCAAATCTGTCTAATGAGGGATGGGACAGACAGTCTCGTTTGAAAGGCCGTACCCTCCCCAACCCTTCGCTGAATCCGAGGGCAAGGAGCTGAGGGCAACGAGCTGCGAAGAAGGGAAAGGGTTTGCTGGTGTACGGAGACCTTGGGTTGGAAGACCACGGGGCGAGGGAGGGTGGGGGGAAGGCCTTTGATGCCCTCTCTCTGGGAGCAAAAGCAGAAGAGGGAGTGGAGATGAGAGGGAGGGAAGGGGAGGGAGGAGGAAAGCCATAAAGCGAGATTGCCGCGGGCCTGAGACCTGACAAGACGCCCACCCCCGCCTCTTAGGTCTTGAGGTGTGGCTTTTTTTTCGTTTCTTGACCTTGAATCCAAACCAGCCAGACGCATCGTGGTCAGTAGTTTTAACTATATTCTCCCCCATCCGACTCCCAACAAAGCAATGCTCTCAAAGTTGGGAGCGATGTTCGTGCATTGGCCTCGGGCACGATTCCGCTTAGATACGATTCCCATTTTCTTGTCTTCCGCTGACGCAATTAGTTTGCATCTTTTTTTCTCAGTTGTTTACGCTTGAGGTAAAATATGAACGCAAAATTTCATTTGATCCACATTTATGACGAGAAAACGGTTGCGGATTGTGGTCACTGCATAGTTAACAATGACGAGCAGTATTTTATTGATCGGTAAATTCATTATAAAGATTGTCAGTTGTGTCTTGGAACGCTTCTGTTTGTCTTTTACTGGTATTTGAATGCTAAATCAGATGGTAAATAATTCTCAACGACGAGAAAAGTTCTTTGGAATGTTCTCAGTGTAAATTAAATCGAAATTGGAAGCTATGACGTGGTGGAAGGGCTACATATTAGCAATGAAGAGACTTTGTGACTTCCACAATTTATTTAATACAGAACGACCGGCTGTCAAGCCATCTTCAGGAATGTATCTAAAGATGGCTTGACAGCCGAAACTGGTCGTTCTGTATTAAATAAACTGTGGAAGTCGCAAATTATCTTCATTGCTAATATTCGTGGAGTAAAAATCTATTATAATACATTGATGGATTAGGACTTTCCCTTGTACACGATACCATTTAAATATTAATTCCAATTATTGGTTGAGGTATTCTCATCACCAAAATTGTCTATTATCGATGAAAGCGAACTAAGCGGCTGGCTTGCTTGCCGACGAACTACGGTGCACGCACTCGCCAGTGTGAACCGCTGTCCCTAAGCCACGTACAACGACTCCGATCCCCGCGCGCCGGTCGGCCGTCCGGATAATGCTCTCACCTCGTCCTGTATTAATTTCAGTCGCCGCTCCGCTGCCTGAGCTTTAGTTCCTCGGTCACGGTCTTTGATTTTAGTCTTCAGTTCTTCTCCCGAAGGTTTTTTCGCTGGTGGCTTCGAAGATTTCTGCCCGAGCTTCAGTTCCTCGGCTAGGGTCTTCAATTTTGTTCTTCAGTGCTTCTCCCGAAGACGTTTTCGCTAATGGCTTCGAAGATCTCTGCCGTATCTGAATTTCCACTGTTATTTATGTAAGTACATTCAGAATATACCTAATTTATTTAATTTTACAGTTGTGCGATGGTGTTTCTAGAAGCTTCTTGTAAAGTGCACGAAATGTCCACGGGGGAGAAGGATGCCTCGGTAGCTTGACTGGCCAAGACACTCGGCGTTATACCGAGGAACCTGAGTTTTAGCCTCGGTCGAGGCGCATGATTTTTCCTACGTGGAATTCTCGCATTTTTTTAACACTTTTGAGTGACGCCGTATAGGAAATACCGCGATTAGTTCGCAGTGCTCTCGAAATTTTTCTCCTAGAAGTAATTGTATCACTAGTTATGAGGAGAGACCCCCGAAAACTTGGACCATTTGCAGGTCACTTGGGACAGGTGGGTAGGGTTTATAGGGAAATATCATCGAGAGATTGAGAAAGGATGTTGAGAATTTTGGCTGTACCTACGGCGTCGGCCTACTTTTAAAGAATGGCGCCCACCCACGAGAGGGGGGGGGGTGGGAGACCGCAGTTTGACGACTCATGTGACGGACGGAGTACTGAACTTCGCTCCTCATTGCACACAGGTGGAAATCGACACTCCCCGGAATAATATCTACACTTCCGTTGTGATGCGAACCCAGGAACACGGAGTAGGAAGCCGGCATTCATGACACTAATCAAATTCTTCGTATCAAACTGATGATATCAGGCCTGAAATCGTGGAAATTATGGATATCCGTGTTGAAAAAAACCAACTTTATAATTTCCACAAACTTAATTTCGCTGACATGACGCGCGTTTCACTTGAACTGGGGCATAGTTGTGCACATTACATGTGGCATAGTCGTGCCAGCGAAATAAAGTTTGTGGAAATTACAAAGTTGATTATTCTCTAAAATAAATTCTAAGTGTTCCTCGCGATTGGATGTAGATTTCCCTGCAATTTTTATATTCCAAATTCGACAATATAACCAGCATGCGTACCAAGCCTTGTAGGCTGAAAAATATTCGTGGGTATAGTGTATGTTCAGCTGCAGACATTGCGTGAGGACATGTACTGCCGTCGCAACTTTTTTCTCTCTCTCACGATCCCTTCTGTTTTTTTTTCGCGTCCCCCACGGATGTCTGCTTCGGGAGTGCCATTCGATCCCAAAAACCCCGTCTTTCAGGACAAAGTCCCTTGCTTCTCACTTCGGGGCTTATCTCTCTCTCACGAGGGAGGTAGTGGGAGGGGAAGGGCCTTCTGCGACGCGAATATCTCAAAGCCGCAAATGCGTGCGCTCGTCGACTTTCACTCCAGTCTGAATAACGCATCGCTTGTGTGTTTGGATGGCGAGGACGCTTCTCGCTCAGCTGATAGGGGATTGGGGGAGGGGGAGGGGTTTGAAATGAGGGTAAGGGGTGTGGGGGAAGGCCAAGAATCCTCAATGTGCTGGTGTCGTCGAAAGAGGCGTCAAACGAAGCCCATTCCCGTTGGGCCTAAGAACTCGACTTAAGAAAACAACGAAACTTAATCTCAGGCTGCATCTTCCGGTGTCTTCGAAGCAACCAATGAGAATTCTCGCTTCTTTCTTTAGTTGGCCAATGGGATTTATTATTGCATTACATCCAATGTCTGAGAGTATTTTCCATTAATGTAATTGCTACCAAATTAGTGGCATTTGAATTTAATTGCATTACAATTTTGGCTACGTGTAGAAAAAAGCGTCCTTTGTTTGATACAAACAAACAAAATCATACCTTTCTAAGCTATTTTTGTTCGCAAATTGAACTTGAAATGACATTGAAAGTGCGACTTATTTGAATTTTAAACCTGTAATTTAAATCAAAATTACGTACTTTTCGAATCATCGACGAGAGATGGAGTTGAAAGAGAGCATAGAAAGAGCGTTGAGTTCGTGGTAATTCGTACCTGTTGGTATACGGTTCGCTATTTGTTTACAGTTTTAAGATTATCTATTTTCACGAACAGTCTTAAGCATGTTATTGTAATCCTAAGGTCGTCCTTCCTTCGCAAACTGGCAATACTATATCCAAATCTGATAGCGAAAAAGAATTATAAGAAGGTGATGACGAGAGATACTGGGAGGTGACTATATTACATTGACAGTGGGTTTTGCTATAAAGAATTTTTCCGTGGAAATTGGTGCCAAGGTTATCACTCCATGAGTTCAAAGTTTCCCCTTGTGACGGGCATGTATATTTCTCTCATCAAAATCAATAATTTCTTTTGTTTGAATCTCGCGGATTCGGATTATAGAGACTTTTTAAAAATACCGCCAAAGACGAAAGCAAATATTCTATTCTGATAAGAGTAAATATATTTTTTAATAGCCCTCTACTCTTGCAAATTAAAAGTACACCCTGTCAAAATTATTTGGTTTTGTCATTAAATGCGGTCTTAGGCACTAAATGTCTACTTTCTTCGATATTAAAATCGCTCTACTAACAGTTACTGGAATTTTTTCACTTTTCACTTTTTTTTCTCGTGGCAATTCCTACGTAAATTACTGAAATTTTGAGCGATTGTTAATTATTTCAATTGCTTTCCTCCCTCATCTCAACTGAAACGGTACCCAATCTTCGACACCACAGTGTTCACCCACTACGTATTTACTTTTTTCTTCCCAAGGGTCCAATCAAGACACCTTAATTTGTTGTTTATATTCGTCTCTCTTTGAATCCTCGTCCTGGTCATTTAATTCGTCTCTCTTTAAACCCGTACGTATACAAGGAGGTTAAAATGAAATGGAGGAGGCATGACCGTGAACGCTCATGGGCGAAAGTGAAGCAAGAATAGGGGTGCTTGGGAAGGGTTTTGTGCCGAGTAGTTGTTGCCAAACTAGTCACAAAACATCGCCTTGTCTGTGGTTTTTAACTTAGAATTGACGAAAATCGAACGCGACCGCCGGACACGTAAGCCAGAGGAAGGTCTAAACTGTGCCAACTGCAATGGCGGAATTGGCTTCAAAAATCAACTGGTATGTCGCCTCCATTTCTTTTCTAACCTCCTTGTACGTATAGCGATTCTTTTTTTTATGCAGTACTGTTTTCCCCACCTACTGAGCTCACGGAGAGACAAAGTCAGTTCCTCTACCACTCCTATTTTCCTTCAAACTATAGAGCATCATAGTTAGTGAAGTCTCACAGGTGTTCTGCGGGAATCTTATCGCCAAGAACGGACGAAAATAATTCGAGGAATAGAAGACGAATGGCTACCGTAGAGCAGCTGAGGTTTTCGCGGTCGCCCCCCTCACAACGATAATCTATAATCGGAACTACCCTTTTGATGCCGCACTGAGCTCGTGGTCCCGACAAAAGGAAATTTCTTCGAACACGTGCATTCAAATCAAACAAAAGAATCGAAGAATCAAAGAAAAACAAGAGACTGTGCGCTTAGTCGATATCCTGCCGAAGTCGATTTCTTTCTTTTAACATGGCACTTTTGTTTGCCGGTGTTTCTATGACGCAACACTTGTTTGCGTTAGGTTTCCTGCACCACGAGCTTTCGTGCACTTAAATGTGGAGGAATTTCCGTCTCTTTCTCGCGTTTCTGGGGCCTGATAAACTATTAATATAATAGTTCTCTTGGGCCACTGCCCAATTGTGTTTACTGCCTCATATTTAATCGCTGGTTCATGCATGAACTCAAGCAGTTCAGGCGAAGATTAAATGATGTTGTGATTATTGGAAGAAGAGAAAAAGAGAAAAATTAGAAGAATATGGGATAAACACGTGCATTTTGCTCCGAAACGAATATTTATTTCAAGAGGGAACGACTTATGCCGAGATGGGACAAACATTCACGAATGCCGACCGGTTCCAATGGAAGTGGACTGTCACATAGATCGGCAGGAGCGGGGTCGGAAAGAAATTTTGCCGACGAGTATCTCGGTGGTCTTGACCGTGCCGGCCGGCTCCTGCCAGCTCCGCCCGGATAGGTGTGGCCAACCCACATTTAAACGAATGAGTCTTCGGTATTGCCCACTACCTTCACTATATTGCTTCATACGCCACCATTTTTTCAACAAACCATTCGCAGTGTTGGCTTACTTATATTAAATAACCCTAGTGGGTTTATTTATACTGGTCCACGGAACCATCTCAATACATTCTTCCCATTCACCCGCAGTCACCGTTTTACGGAAAATATATCCTTTGTCTTAAAATCGTTAGCTGTGCATTCGTCTAGAGCTTCTGCAAGAGCTATACTTCAGCGAGGCGGTCGCAAAAGTACGTCTCAACCCTGCGTATCAGCCGTATCCGTCCTTAGCGCACGTGCCACAAGGTGCTTCACGAGAGTTTTACTTACATAACATCGTTATGTAAATGAAAGTCTCGTAAAGGGGCGAAGAAAAATTTCACCAAGAGATGAAATTTTCTTCACCCCCGTTTAAAGGTCGTTCATGTTACGTAATTAATGGCACGAAAACGAGCTATTTGTGTGGAGGTGAAAATAGCACCATCCGAAGGGCTGTCGTGGTCTTGCATTCCAGTTTTAAAACGGGCGGGACACACAGCGGAGAGAACGTGTATTCAAAACAGAGCCGAAGCGGAAGAATTCGCAATCGCCAATTAGCAGCGGGAGCGCGGAGCGAGAACAGCCGGGTGTCTGTTCGCCAGAGGGTGGAGGGGGACAAGAGAGGTTGCTTGCTCCTCGCCCCTCCGCCCAACTCTACCGACTTCAACGCGTCCTTCCGACCTGCCCATGCATCCTTTATGTCGCCTCCCTGTCTCGCGACGCGAAGGTGTCCTTCTTGATCGCATTGCATCGGCCCTGCTCAGGGGCGGTGGATCAAGGAGTCGCTTCCCTCCCGTCAATCCAATGTCACTCAGGTTTAAAAAAATGGTTCACAGCACAACGTGAATATTCTGCTCGGGAAATCATGATGATGTTACCATTCTATCAATTTGCGCGGCTTTCTAACACGGCTTCAAAAAGTTTAGACCCGATATAGACTAATTATCCACCGGTTTAAAAATATCCTTCACTCCGTATAGATTGATGATTTTTGACCCACCATTTTCACTCCGGTGCCTAGTGTGGTTCAATGTGTGAAGTTAACCAACTACTCGCGCGTCGAGAGTAACTTGGCATATGCATTTCGCCTTGTTTTCAAGTTTTCACTTTCATTTTCTTTCATTTTTGATCGGTGAACATTGGGAAGGCTAATTTTAAACGAATGCAACTCATGCTAAAATGTAGCATGAATTAATTAAAATTAAGCCAATTTAAATTTCATAAAAACTCAACATTGACTCCAACGCAACTGCTATGGCTTCTCCTTATATTGCCTCCGATTTTCTTCGACAGGTATACTTAAATTTTAATTTAATGGCAGTACGACATTCAATATTACCAGTTTCAGTTTTAATCAGTCTACTCATTTTAATTAAATGTGTGTGTTATTCAGTGTTTGATACAAGGCATTGTTTCCATGAGCAATCGCTTATATTGCGAGATTAAATCCAAACTGTTTCGACGGTGATGACATTCAGCTTTTATAGACTAATTTTGAGAATGACAGCAAGTGTTCTGTATACTCAAGGGAACAGAAAAGTGGGTAATAGAAAGTGTGCCATGGGCTACAGAAAAGCTTTCGAATTGCTCTGTTTTTATTCCTAATCACAGTCTATAAATTGGCACCAACTTTAAGTACCACTGATAAACTATTAATGTTCACGCAGAGGAGGGAGAAAAATACTTATGCAAACATCGAAAGTTTAACATACTATCTCTTTAGGCGGTATCAGTGAGGACAAGTAGTGTTTACACATATCATTTCTCCGAAGATGCCTAGGTCCATTGATTTGAACTCACGTCCGTTTCCGGAACAATGTTTCTATTGCTCAATGACTTGAATGCTTTCGAAATGATAGCTTGGACGAACACCCATGAGAAAGCCTAAATTTAAATAGTTCACTGAAGTTACTTTCTTAACTTCATCTTCTCTCTACCTGAGAGTTGTGTCCGGGTGCCAAAATTGTAGGTGAAAGTTTAATTCTGCCAAATGACAGCTGTGATTATTTATAAACGTATGAATGTGTTCTCGAGAAGCTGGTTCTGGTTTGACCTTTCGCCTGCCGCTGAATCTCTCGAGACCCTTTGGGAAGCCCTCCCTGGTGGGCGACGCGAGGAAGACGGCGTTCTCTCTCTCCAGTCAAACTCTTTGCAAACGCGTTTTCTATGGCCTTATTCCGAAAAAAATACACAACGCTCGAATTGCGAAAAATAAAATGTTTGTGAAACCACCACTCACGTACGGCACCCTTAAGCCACACACTCTTAAGGTGGCTTGCAGGGTATTTTGTAAATGGAGATTTAGATACGTATACTGCTCAGTCAATATTAATTATTAGGTAGAAGAGTTAAGTTCGCAACTCTGGTCAAAGGGCAGCTGTAAAACGGTAAAAAAATCATTGTAAACAATGATGTACTTGTTAGCTATCGCCAAAATGATTCCTCAGGTTGGCATATCGTCCCTCATGGTTATAATTTTATCTGAGGCCTCGCTATGTGTACTCATGCACGAAATTGCTTCGTTGGGATGAGATATCAAAACTTCGCATTAATTCAAGTTGTCACGAACATTTTATTTACTTGCTTTTACAGCATGATGTGCAAGAAATTTCTGAGAAGAAAATCACCCTATCGAAGGTAGAAAAAAGGTAATTATCTCGATTGGCTTTTCGTCTTGAATCAATATTTTTTAAAAGTTAGTTTTTGTGCTGTATCCAACATACCAGTTGGAAGGATTAAAGCAGGGCCTGAGGATGTGATTTTCTCTGCATTTATATTCGCGTCCGCATGTGTGGATAGAAGCAAAAAGCTTTTAATTCGAGTGTGTGCTCGCGGTGTCTTCTATAAAAAGCGATGATAGAACTGACCGACTATTTCCCCAACCCGCACCCTCCTCTTTGCTTCCCTCCTCTCCTTCCAATCCTCCGCTCCCTGCACCCACCTCCCGTCCACTCCACGGCAACCCGTGGTGGCTACGGACCACGTCAGACCACTGTGCGTACCATCTCACGAGAACCTCTTCTTCTACACTTCTCGCGCACTCCCTTTAAGTGGACGACTGCTATTCTCATCCAGGTCTCATCTCACCGAATTTAATGAAGTACTACTTACACGGAGTGGGAGAATGAAAGTAATCCTGGGAGAATAAAAGTCTAAGACGTGAAAGTCTGTCATATTAAATCTTAAAATAATCTTCCATTCAACTTTACCTTCAACATTTTATAGATGTATAAGTAACGCATCACCCCGAGGAAACTCAGATGTTTATGACATAAATCTAGTACATACTCTCTCTATGGATGAATCATATTCTCCATATATTAACGTGGTTAGAAATTTCATTTATGTGCCTGATGATATATATATATATCTCTGCTAGCAGGTATATTTTAACTGATGACCACTATGGTGGATGATGGTGATTGGAAAATATAATGCAGCCTAAGCCGACGATCCACGTTCATATGAACAGCAAACTCGGGGAAAGCTTTCATGCGTGAGTGCATTCGGGAGCGTTCTCGTGTTTTCAATTTTTCTCCCGGACGCATCCATTAGCAAGGACGGCGATGGAGTGGAGATCAGGGGGGGTTCTTGGCCGGGGGAGATATTGTTGGGTGGGGCCTTAAGATGGAGGTTTTCTGGTTTTTCCGCTGTCGACTTTGCATGCTTAATGAGTGCGGTAGGCAGTGTCACCTGGTACGGGGAACCACCGAGGGTCTGGAACGACTTCCCTTTGAGGTGCGGGACTCAGAGGAAATGTAAAACGCTTGAAAACAGTTCTCGTGCTTTCAGTGTGTCAGAAACGAGTCCCTTGGGTGTGGTGTGTTTGAAACCGCAAGATATAATCGCCATTAGGTAACTAAGGTGGGTCGATCACGTGGAACAATCGCGAGTGGTTCGAGAATCTTATGTTCTCCATTCAATCTCAACAATCTAACGGAGCTGTCTAGATATATTTTATTTGCACCTGGGATAAACGGATGCGATCGGATATTGTCTTGAGCTATTGAATGGAACGAGATGTGTGTTTAACAATGATTATTAAATCGTTGATTAGAGGCTCAAGGCCGTTTCACGTTGCATGGCATATAAAATGTACATAACATACAGTATGTATATTAATGTCAAAATTTTGCTCTATAATCAGCTGAAATTCACTTATCGTCATAACGAATGATAATTGCCATCTAGAAAATACGGAAATGGTATAATGTCCCAAAGTTACCAATACAAACGATTGCGGATGCTTTGCTTTTAAGCAGCCGTTAAATAATACTCGACTTTCGTTAAAGATGCAAATTGACGTGTGCTCGCCGCCAACACCGTTACATTTCACTTTCTACGAAAAAATTTCTTTAAATGTGTTCACTGATTACGAATAAAGACTAACTTGTTTTTTCAGACACCGATTAAATATGAAAAATTGTATTTTATTTTGATAACATAATGCATACACTAAGGGAATATATATTTTATTTTACTTATTCTACTGGGGTTAAAATTACGCCTTGGGTATTTAACTGGCTTTGTAATAATTTTCTCTTTCAAATATTGCAAAGAGGAAGCTTTTAGCGCTGATTATTATAGTACCCTTATGCAAGCAAGCCACTGGAGCAAGCCACTTATTCATCTCGCACGGTATTTCTCAAGGAAACGAAAATACGACATTCCTGCCTGCACAATTTGTTTCAAAAGTATTTTATGTTGCCCTTGCATCGTTTCTTGTGTTTATGAGAAAAAATGATCCTTCTTCTGCCACCATTCCTCTTTCCCGGCTCATTTTTCATTTCCTCCTCCTTTCTTATGACTCACAAGGTGCTGTGTGCAAGTAGATGTACTTTCATAGATGAGCGAGGCTAGACGATGGAATGACGACATTTAAGGGGCTGAATTGGCGGGAATCGGGCAACAATATCGCATTTCCTTTTCCAGCGATCATCAAAAATGTACTGCGAAGGGAACAATTGGTCCCTAATACTAGAAGTCGAAAGCTTTCTCAATAATAACATTCAGAATATCATATAATGACCACAGTCTTAGTAATATCTACCTACGTCCTTCTAGCTCCAATAGCATAAGTAATGGAAAGAAATATGTTGCATTATGGATTGCATTACGAACGGTAGTACTTGCGAAATAAATTCTAGTACTTCTTATTTTATTAATACTTGGGGATATAAGTTTATCCTTGGACGCACGGATGTAAAAAAATACTTTTCTTAGAAAAGTGTAAGTATTTTGCTCTGATCTTGCCTTTGTCGGGATTATCACAAATATTTAAAGGTTTTTTGAGGAACTACAAAAGCCATCGAAAGTCAATTGCACGCCCTTGGATATATATTTTTCGGTTTGAATCACTTTTCGCGTTCGGGAGAGACTCCCGTCCAGGCGCGCCATCTTTCTATCATTTCAGCCAATTCCCTCTCTCTCTCTCTTGAGGTGACATGAACCGCTTACACGCCACTCCAATCGGCACTTTCCCGAATATCGTCCGATATATCGTTAGAAACAACATCGCCGTCGTTTCCCACCCTCCGCCTCCCCTTTCAACTCTTCTTGATTTAATCTTTCTCCTCCACCGACCTCCTCCGCCCGCTCCAATTGGGCGAATGGTTGGACCTCGACTGCGACCCTCGCCACTGGCCATGTGAATCCTTCCCCCACTCTCACGTTCACCACCACCCACCATGCTCTCGAGTGCAACTTTCGACTTGTCAGTCGTATTTACACGCGGTAAGACTCTCTGCAACCCTTTTCGTGTCACGCCTCCGTCGATATGGGGACACAAGGAGGACGCTCGGAACGAGACGTTTTGCGCCGAGGCGGCCTTGCCCGGTCTCCTTTTCGACGGAGGCGGTGGTGAAAGGGACAGCAGCAGAGCCAGGGCGTGGCGACAATACGGGCAAGGCTGCTGCTCCCCTTGCTGAAGAGAGAGAAAGAGGTTGCTGCCGGAGGGGTTGCTCGGTGGATAGGTAGCGGGTAAGGGGTGGGGTGGTTGAAGTTTTTGCGTAGGCATATGCTCGCCTCACCCTACCTCAGGTGGCGGATCTAGTTACGGATGCATGCGCAAACCCTTTGATGTGGAAAGAGAATGCGGAGATAGAGAGAAGTATTGCCTTGAAGGAGCAAATGCTTCACCGAACTGTGCAAGCTTGCAAGAGGTGCAAAATTGATTTCAATACGAATTAAACCAAGGAGGGTGGAGTGTTTGAGTTGGAAAAGTTTATTTTTGTCACAATTGGAGGCCTAACGAAGACCGTTTCAGTACTTGTAAACAAAAAATGAAAATAATTATGCATATATTTATTTTTAAAAATAAACGCCTAGGACTTGAACGAGGCAGGATCTGATTTATGAATGATAATATATATGTATCTGCCAGGCAAACAAAGACTCTTAAGCTAGGCATTGATTCAAGATTAGTTAAGGATGCCATGGTTTCATCTTTGAGTACGAAATTTCATGCATATTTCCAAAAAAACAGATCTAACTAATTTTTTCTGGTATTATTTTAGGGGCTAGAAACAGGTTTTGATGTTTAATTTTATATTTATTCTCTTGTCTGATTAATAGCGACTCAATTCTTTGAATTCAAAATCCCAACATTCTTCGCCAATTTTCCACTTCCGTTTGAATTCAAAATATTCACATAAACTTCCTTACAGATTATCTGTAACTCAAAAATATTTAATGGTTTCAGGCGTAACTCTATGGAACAGCTTCATGAATGAAAAGAAATACTTTGTGAGTTCCGCATAAATCTATGATTCATATCTTATCATCCATATGAAGTTTATCTTTTCACTCACAAATATTTATCTAAAATTTACTATTACTGTAGACATTACATATATTATTTGGTATAATTTATTGAGTTATTATTCAAATCCGTGTTATCGTTTCTTTTGAGAAAGATAGCTGACTAAGTCGATCTATTAATCATTAGTTTAGAGAGTAATTAGCTTGGATTAATAGAATGTATTTTGTATCTTATATTCCGTGAATTGTCCATTCATGTGTCCATAATAGTTTAAAATTCGTTTTTGTTTTTTCGAAATCAGTTTTGTTTTGTGAGAAAGCGTATATAGTATTTCTGAATATGATAAATTTGCATATATATCCATTGAGACGAATTCATGAATTTTATTACTTTTATAACACCCAAGAAAACGCATGCAGGTCCAAAGGCTATTTTATAAAATATTTATCCCTGTAATATTAAATTTAGCTTCCTTATTTGCTGCGCATAAGTAGATACACCTAATCTTGATTTACACTTCATGCTATGATATCGTTTCCCTCCTACATCTTCTCCGCCCGTCCTTTCTCTCTGTAGCGACAGAGTCACCAGTGTTTCCATAAGCTGTTGTTTCCAGGCTGTAATTTTCCACAACCCGTTGCCCTTCCTTCCTTTTTCCTGAAAAGTGTTTCTCCAAGAGTGACGGTCAAGGTTCTGTCGCAGAAGGGCGCTCAAGATCACGTCCTCGTATTATGAAATATATAATGCCCTTTAGACCAAGAAGTGTCGTTAATTTGTATTCATAGCGCGTGCACAGGTTTTGAAATAGATGCTTACAATCAGTTCACCTTTTACATATTTATGGACGGGAATAAAAGGCAGTGAAACGATCATACTAAGGACGAAATAAAGAATGTGAGTACATGTGTATGTTGCAAAGAGAGGGAAACGCTGAAGACAAGACAACACTCGTAGATCTTTCTCTTAGAGTCGGATAATCGATTGTCGATATGTCGACACGAATTAGAATCGCACCAATCATTCTCTCCTCAGTCTCTCGTCTCTTTCCCATTTCGTCACGGCGCGGAATTTTTCTTTTTCTTTCTTTCATCGCCTTCTTGATAAATCCCCCGCCTTTAATCTATTTCCGTTCCCTTTGCCAATTGGCGCTCTGGGTCGACACTTCGATCACGCCCCGGATGTAAAGAACTTCCAATCAACAGCCGTTTCGATCACACGGAGTTGGCGCTGTTCCCTTCAATTCCATCCGGCCCTTTCTATCGCGAAACTATTCCTTTCGCTCTTTTGTCACCTCCTCAATTGCCTCGTCTTTCGCTAGCAAGTGTTGCGTCGACGGCAAGCGTCCAAGTCTTTCATCCGAGTTTTCTATGCGTTGCCAACACAAGACGTCCGATAGCAGAAACGGCTGCATCCAAAAGCTCATATTATTTCATCGATTACGCCAGTACACTAAGCGATTCACCAATTTGCCCCCCCAATTTCATCTAAATTGGTTTTCAAAAGCATCTACCTCTAATTAAAATGATACGGTTAGTGATCGACGATTTGGATGATGAGTGAGTATCAAACGATGTGGTAAATGGGTGAATTGAAAGGTACGGCGTCGGTCTACGATTTATCATCAGCAGATAAAAAGCTTCAATCAGAAGTCATATTTTCCTTTCGCCTCTCTTTGCTATACTCGTATTGCAGAATTCCTCTGGTGCATACTTTATCTCCGAGATATAAACTAAAGAGCCCTCATCCGAGAACGGAGACTAATGCCACCCGACTCCCTGTACCCCTAACTCGATGCTCCTCTTAGGCGTGACTCCTGAAATCTATTCTCATGATTTCTTATCTAGGAAGTATTCCGAATGAAGATTTTTTGAGCCATTAAAAAATACGTTTTACAAGATGTAAACTAAAAACGAAAGTAGGTAGACGGAATGGCGTTTGAGGGATTTATCACGAGAACTTAGGAGGATCATTTCAGTCCGTATAGTCTACCTCTTACCTTAAACATTGTCGAATCACTAAATATGTCATGAACTAGAACAAAGGTTTTGATAGTATTCCTCATATTACAAATTTCATAGAGTGCCAATCCGTGCCATTCAATATTTTACTCTGTCAAACTTTCTTCCGTAATATTCAAGTCTTTGGATACATGTTTTTTTAGTAAACGCGCCCTACAACTACTTGTATTGAGTAAGGAAACAGGAATAAACTAGATGCCTTTTTTAAAAGTGAAGAGTAGTAAAAACTGGAGAAATTATTTAGGATTACGTGGTATATTTTTAAGGTACATACCTACACATTATTTTGGTTTGAAAATAGAAATCATAAACTAGGTTTAAGGGGTTCATAAAGGCAAATGTTTTACTTATTTACGTATTTTTATTAGAAATTTGGTGGTTGGTCATTGAGAAATCTATGGAACATATCTAATGCAGGGAATTTCTTTGTAAAAGATTGAAGTCATCGCACTGCTATTCCTACGAAAACATCGATAAGTAAATTTTTTCTCTCAAGGTAACAATCTATCATGGAGCATATTATTTTAAAAGCGGATGAGGACTCTTAGACTAAAGTAAAGTAAAAAAAGGTGGAGATGGGTACATAATGTTGGAAAGAGCTCTCGTAGAATGCCTATCGAACATATATGATTCCAATAGGCACGAAATGAACACGAGTAGAGCGGTCGGCTTCGTTTCGCTGGTTCCCCAGGGCGGAGTATTTTTGGTTGGGGGGTTCTCAAATCCGGGTTAGCCCTCTGGAATTCCCCAACTTAACCCCAACAGAACATAACATGGCGGCAAAGAGGAGTGACTGGTACGCATACTCTGAATGATTTTCACTCGACATGAGGCAGTAAGTAAAATATGAACATCCGCAAACGCCTATGAAAGCTATTCTAGAAATAATGTGTTTATTATTTATTACAGAATGTAAGCAGTGGAATATGGCCATTGACTGCCAGATTTCTCATCTCAAAAAATAATTAACTTTTTCTCGCCGAATTAATCACTTGTTGGAAGATAAAATATTAAATGTCGAGCTCTTTTTGGATCATTTATACTGCCACCGTTTAGAAATAACAACTTAAAACTTTATTTCTGCACAAAAATGTATTTATAAGTTTATGCGTTCAATGGATCCATATTAATTCACTTATTTGTGGAAGTAAAAGATATATGCTCAGCAGGCCATGAATATGGTTTTGATATTTTCCGATCTTATATCCTTCTCAATGAATGCCTCTACAATTACTAAATGGTTGGCTATCATTTAGCTGTCTGACGTTCCTCCACAGCTGGGAATTCCTAATATTCACCTCTATAGAGTAAAGGTACGTCACAATACACGATCAGCATAATGGCTTCGGAGATTATTTAAGAAACAACAGTTAATCACTTGCCCACGTAAAAGAATCGGGAAATTTTGTGTTCCACGCGCTCTCGTTAATTTTTCCCATGACGTTTCTGGGGTGTGAACACGAGTGCAATGTGGGGTAAAGGAATATCTCGCCATCTTAAGACATCCGGCTCGATAATAGACTAAGAAAGGACGCCGTGAGGCTGGTGCCGGCCGGCGTTAATGGCGCCGCCTGCGGCACATAAGTGGTGCACTCACCTCGGGAAAATCCCACTCCGTGAGGTCGGTTCCCTCTTCGCGCTCGAAAGAAGAATTCTTTCCTGCCTCAGCGGCTCCGGCCGGATGGATTCCTCCCTCACAGGGACGGACGAATAGGCGAGCGAAGTGGGTCTTCTTCGCGGGAGTTCACCTTCACTTTTTACTTCGAGTGAAGAAAAGAAGCCACTGACGGAGAGCGAACTCCAACACACACACTCTGTGGAAACGATGTTTTAATATAAGTTGACTGTTCCTCGAGGAGATGATGACTTTGGGGATACTCCGAATTATTTTCCTTCGAAAAGTCAAAAAATTGCAGGTTCCCTCTAAACTTCAAAAATCCTTCGAGAAACGAGCGTAGATGCTTGTGTGTCCTGGGAAGGTGGCTCTCACGTATCCTGGCTCTTTCTTCTCTTCGTGGATGACTCCAAATCAGTCAGGCGGCGATCCGCTTTGAGACGGATGCTGCTCGCTCGTTGAAGTTTCCACGGATCTTCGGACGTTGAAGTCTCCAAGCTCTTCCCCGATGCTCCTCGGTGGCTGATGCCCTCCCTGTCCGTCCGCGACTGTGCGAGTTGGGGACTGAGACCCTCGCGAGCTCCTCACCGGTAGTTGTAGCCATCGGCCGGCCTCCCTTCGGGGAAGTCCACTGCGGCGAGAGTAGTGGGGGGGGTGGGACCGTGGGGGTGAGTCAGTCGGTGAGGAGCGACGGGGGTGGGAGCTCAAGGCGGAGAAGGGAGGGGAGCAGAAGGTCCACCGGTGCGGGAAGTGGGTTGAGGCGGTCGAGGCAGAGAGGACGCCGGCAGGTGCAGGTGGGGATGGGCGAAGGAGCGCAGGAGGGCCTTAGGGAAGAGGGAGGAGGTCTGTCAGTGTTTCTTCTGCGGAGAGGAGTGAGGGGGGGGGGAGGGGAGGTAGAAGGAGGGATGCTGACGGCATTTGGAATTCATCCACATGGGAACCCGTTTCTCTCTCCGGGCCGTCCCGCGTAGAGAGGAGAGAGTATAGTTTTTTTTTCGTAAGGTGGACTGCTGCAGATACGCGCAGTGCGTACTGCCCTGACGTAGGTGGCGTTTCAAACGCGCGTGCGTAACACTAGCGCGAAGAGCTGGGGCTGGGTGGCGGCGGCGTCGAAAGAGAAAGGCTATCACGGGGGAAAGAACCTCCTCCTGTGAGTTTTTTTGGAACGCATGTGCGTACACGTTATACGTGCACTCATTTCGTCGGTTGCGCTCACAGGTACTTAGAAACTAAGGTGTTGATAACCTCATTGCGTAGATGTTCAAGAAATCTGTGATGAATTCTGCGAAAGTGTCGTTTGTAGAAGGAAAACTCTCGCTACCGTGGACTTCATCATCATTACTGTCGGTGACCAGTTCAATAATCGCCTTCCCACATCACACAAATGTCACTTTTCATTGCTGCAGAATTGGATTCAGCATGCTCTTGATGGAACCATGTGGCAGCTGTTGGTCCTACTAAATGGACGCTTCAATAATAATGATGTTCAAAGCTCATTAAATTTAACCATGTATATTTCATATGTACTTAGGAACTTTCCTTACTATTCAAAATTATTTTTACAATATTACTTATATCTATACTTATAATTTTATGCTTTTATTTTATCTCAAAGATAGTCATCTGAGACTGAGTAAATTTCACTTCGTAATGCTGTAGTGCTCTTAGTTCGTGGTAGATGGTTTGCACACTTTTATTCGATGAATTACCCTCGTGTCATAGCGATTTTCTCTTTACAGGTCAATGTAGGTATCGCATTTTTTATTTAAAATTTAAGTCAGGCTTGCAACAATGAAACACGAATTAAATTCTCATCTCAAATAATATTCAACATAATAATAATCCACTGTGTTGCCTATCGATATTTTAATCATAGTGATTACAAATGAGACCCTTGGGGTTTTTTAGTATTTCACTACTAGCTTTTATAATATAAGATAAATATACGAGAATCCAAGAAGGAGGTAGGTCGTTGATAGAAGACAATTAAAACTATGGCGAACTAATTCATGAGCAATAGTCGTGGATAGTTAACATTTAGGGCGATAGTTTTTTGAGTATTGTAAAAAAGTTATTCACCTTTTCGTCGTGAAATAAACCTATTACTAGCGGAAAACTTCACCATCTGTGTTTTACCTCCATTACTTCAACTATTTTGAATGGTTGGTCACTTAGGGCAGGAGAGTACATTTCCAGGGGGTTCACGGAACTACAAGTTTGATCTCCTAATATGTTGAACCATTCGGTGAGAGCATAATTGATGATTAGAATTTCATGTATGGTATCTTATTCATTCATTTAAGTAATCTACCAGTTTATGGTAGGTTTTTATAGAATTGAGAAACAATTCTCCAGATTTTTACAAGTGCAAGTATCGACCTATAATATTTTTTCCTCATCTCAGCGTAAGTTCTATCTTTCTTCTCCTCGTCCATAAAACCTATTCTCTTTCTTCCCCTTCCCCGCTTGCCCAACATCCTTCCCTCTATCACGGCCTTCAGCAAACCATCGTCCCTCATTACCCCTTCCAGCCACCTACCCTGCCTCCCCATAATCTCATCCAGAAGTATCCTCTCCTCACCAACTAGGTCAAGCACTTCCTCATTTGTCTTCCTTTCCGTCCAACGCACCTTCTCCATCCTCCTTCACACCCACATCTCGAATGTCTTCAGCCTATTTTCGTCTTCCTTTCTCAAGGTCCACGTTTCTGCCCCATTCAAAACCACACTCCATATCAAGCTTTTCACCAGCCTTTTTTACACCCTTACCTAAGGTCCCCGTCCCCTTCTGTTATATAGCGCTTCCTTCGTTAGCGCTATTCTGCTCCTGACGTGTCCTGTTTCTTTTAGCATACTACCCAAGTAATGAAATTGCTCTGCTTGCTACTTTTTGTGCCCTTCTACTTTTATGACCAGCCTCGCTTTTTTTGTTCTAAAGAATATCAATACTTTTGTTTTTCTAATGATTTTTCTTCATTCCGTCACCGTTTTGCGTTTTTGATACATCTACTTAAGCTTGTAGACCTCTCGTTGATCGATTAACCTACGCCTGATCGTCCGCGTATCCAACCGACTTTATCAGCTGGCCTCCTACTTTGATTACCACATCTAGCTATTCCCATGCCTCTATTACCATTTCCTCAGCACATGTGTTAACAAACAAAGCCGACAACGGGCACCCTTGCCTTACCCCGTGACCTATTACGGCCCACCCTGATTCACCGTTAGCCACCCTCATTCAAGTAATACTAATGTCCAATTATTGATCTCCATTTTAAGTCGTTTAATTAATTTTTCCTTCACTATCGGGCAATAAGAGAGTTATTATCATAAATATAAACCAAAGCGTTTACATGCTGTATTTGATATTTTCCTACTTATGCAGTGACAAATATTAATTTTTTTTTCATTTTAATTAGAATGCCGAGGAAATCATTTCTCGAATGATGCCTGAAAGTGGAAATTGATCCTAATGTCGATCTTATATATTTAAATTGGAGGATAGGGAATCCATTATGGATTATGGGGATGAAGAATAGTTTTTGTTTCTTTGATGAGATACCAGTGAATGTAGAAATAATTAATATAGCAATAAAATCACGGTTTATTAAGCTGTGAGATAATTTTGTAAATGCTGTAGATGTTATATCTTAGTGGCGATCTGATATAGGCTCACAGCTCAGAGATTCCGCCATGGCGTAGGATGAAGCCATTAGCTTATTCTCATGACAAGAAACCAATATTCCAGCGAACACTTTCCGTTGGCATAATTGGTATGCGTGGGTACGGTAAAGAGATCAACGATTACCTCTTAGTTCGATGAAAAATGCTTTCGGCATTCTTCATAATCAGTTCACGTCCCTTTCAGAGAGAGAATAAATTCTTCCGAGTGATTCAATCCATCATAAAAAGGCACATTATCGAGCTAGTACTCAGTATTAGGGTTGATTTATGCAATATTGGATGAATGCGACGAATTGATGTTTCGAAAAATATTCTACTTTTCAATTGTTAGCCCACAATGTATCTACTTTGTTATTATAAGGGGAACTCTATGGAAAAGGTTACTGTGTCAGAACGAGATAATCGACGATGAGCGAGAGGATGTTATGCTTTGAGTGTATTAAAGCTGGTACAAGATTTAACAAAAGACAATTTGTTATTATGTAAGTTTAACCTCCTAAGTTAACTCTAAGCCTATATATTTGTAGTTGGCTCAAAAATATCTTTCCATAAACGACATGCCTTGGTGAGTTTGATTATTTGCAAGCAATGTGCAAACCATAGGGACAGTTTTAAATATCTTTCTTTCTTCCCAAAATATGGGATCATCATAGCTGTCATTGATATCGGATACATAGAGGGGGCTTAGTTAGAAGTATCTCCGTTGAAAGTTTTTTCTACTGGGTACATGCTTGGAGTAATTTTCAAAACTTAAATTCCGTGTCTAAAATAATAAACTATAGGTGTACCTTTGTTGATGTTACTCGTTAGAATGAGGTCCTTGTGTATGCTTAGCACTAGAATTCAATGCAACGCAAGGCATCTTTTTCAAGGATTCAACCCTTGCCAATGTAACCAACGGACATATACAGACAGTTTTCGCTACAGATGGGCAGGTGGCTTTCACCATCCATACTACAATCGGTGGTTGGATTGTGGATGCCATTTTCTGCCAAGGACGCCTGCAGAATGGGCACTTGGACGGATTGTCTAACAAAAAACTTCCAAGCTAGCGTCGTCTCCAGAAATAGGATTCCGAAGTTGTTCCTATTCTCATGAGCAGACGTCGTCGCTGAGGTCAGCCTTCGCATGTCCTCGCCCTCGAGGTACACGAGGAGATAAAAAAAATAGATTGCGAAAAAAAGGGTCAGAAGGCCGATCAAAAGTCTGTTTTGTCTCTCTCTCGGGCAATCGTCGGATGCCAAGGGCACACGTGTTCGTCGGTCGAATGTATCCAGTTTGCCGTCAAATGCAGCACAACACTTCAGGGATGAAAGTGCGGGTTTCCGTCCTTTGAAATATGTCTCAGCCGCCCGCCCCTCCGCCCCTCCGCCCCTCTACGATGGCTCTTGTTCCATTGATGCAGCTGTCATCTGAAGGAGAGGCGGACAACTTGTTGTTCTAACCTAAATATCTCCGGGCGAACAATCCACGGGGTGAGGTCTCTGTTCACTAGGAGTTAGAGCATGTGACTTTCACCTTTGAGAATTTTTTCGTCCTTCTCAAATCGCATTGGGTAAATAGCACACTACATCGATCTACACAATCTACACACAGCATCGAATGTGGTCAGGTTTTGACGCTATTAACAGGCGATTATTGGTGAAAAAAATTGAAAGACTATGGCATAGGGGTGGAATTGATTCTATTAACTTGAAATTTCTGAATGCACGTACGCACAGAGAGTAGCTGTTAGAAGAAAAAAAACAAGCGTTTAGACGATAGGATTTACAGTCTGTCATAGCCAGCTTTAAGAGACGCGAAGAGTATTTTTTTACAACTGATTAAGGGTTTCATTACTTATAAGGGCCAAGGGAGGGTTAAAAAATGTCAAATTATTTTTATATTTTAAATGTATTTCTTTGATCAAGAGAAATTTTAAAATTTCATTTCATTTTCAAAGATAGAATGCATATTTTTACTGCATGATGTATAGCGTTGTTCAATAAGTGCATAAAAATCACCCTCCCATGTTCCAAATTGTTACTTTTTTAGCGAAGTATGGTATTTTATAGAAATTAATAGCATTAAGCGACGTGGTCAATAGTTCATAAGTTTTCAATATAATTTTAACTTCCTTTAAAACTGAATAAATACCTTTTATTCTTAGTTTTAGTTATAAATGTAGTTACATAATACGGATTTTATTTGAAAATCATGAAAAATACATTTTGATGTTTTATTAAATGATTATATTAACTTAATTGAGTAAAATTCGGAAAATATATGATGCAGAGTATTTAATTCCTTTATTTATATTGATAATCCATTTTGTACCATTGAAACATAAGTACAGTCGTCGTCCTATTTTGGATCAAATGTTGTTCTGCTTTTACGCGTAGAAACTGTTATAATTTTATTTTTTTAATTATTTGTATTTACTACCTTTGTCCTCAAAATATTGTAAATAAGCTCAGGGAATATAATATGGAATTTGATTCTACATGAATAGTCTCTCTGTAAATTTGAATGCCGAATTATCTCTTTTAAAAAAAATTGTGGTGACCTCTGCGGTGTAACTCACCATGTTATCTCAGATATGGTCCGTGCATTCAAATACTTTTGATGATTAAAAAGATGGACAGCTACGTGTGCTATCTATTCCTCTTACTTTTGGGGGTTGTGATTTTTGAAACTCACATGTTGTTCTGCTTTTACGCGTAGAAACTGTTTTAATTATATTTTTTTAATCCTTTGTATTTACTACCTTTGTCCTCAAAATATTGTAAATAAGCTCAGGGAATTATGGAATTTGATTCTACATGAATAGTCTCTCTGTAAATTTGAAGGCCGAATTATCTCTTTTAAGAAAAAATGTGGTGACCTCTGCGGTGTAACTCACCATGTTATCTCAGATATGGTCCGTGAATTCAAATACTTTTGATGATTAAGAAGATGGAGAGCTACGTGTGCTATCTATTCCTCTTACTTTTGGGGGTTGTGATTTTTGAAACTCACATGTTGCTGACTCTTTTATCTGAAACACTCATTCCCAAGCGCAGTTTGCTTCCTATATTAGCTCGGTCAGTGCCCCGCTGTTACTATAGCTACCTTTTCCCAAACAGTTAATGCCTACTTCGCTCACTGGACACAAGCAAATGATCTCTTTGTCCTCAGAACATTGCGAGTGAGAAAACTGGATGACGACCGGGAATTTGAGCTCAGGAATTTTGGCTTTCTGGGCAAATTTCTAATTTCCTGCCACTACGCTACGGGGGTGTAACGTTTGAACCATACCTCAGTATTTGTTTTTTAATTTGGAATAATTTTTGTTTGAATGTTTTAGTTTATTTTTAGTGTACAAATGTCTGATTGTTGAAATGTTTTGGTTGCGAAGGCTTTGTTCGGGAGGGGAGATGGGTTGTTATGTAAGAAGGAGGGCAGGTCTGGAAGCTGCTCTGCATGAGTAAAAAGAAGTATAGAATAAAGAAATAGAAACTAGGTGTTTCTAATTTGTACACACCGTCCGACGCTGCAGGGGATTCGTAATTTAGAAGGAAATTTTTGAGGATCTAGTGTGACAAGCGAGAAGTAGAGTATGTTTCTGTCCACTAGGGATGCCACTCGTGAGCCATAGGTAATCGTGATTAAAAGATTTCAGGTTTCAGAAGATCCTTAGTTTGATCCCTGGTCCGTGTAATTTCCAATGGATATATTGACGAAAAAGCAATCATTCATAAAACATGAGCTGTAGTCATTCGCAAATAAAAGCAAGACTGTGTGGAATTCACAGTGAATAAGATCGTCCGACTGGGAGAGGATTCGAACCTAGATCTGCCGCATCGGCACCAGGGTGCGGTACGCCCTCTTCAAGGCAGTTTGAGCGATTCATCACTTCACCTAAAATGTGATCAATTTGACCTCATTTTAAATAAAGAAATCTCATATTTCCAATGGTATCAAAATATTAATACCTTGCCGAACTACTTTTCGAGCAATTTGCCTGAAAATACAAGCTGTTTTACATGGGATAGATTACGGCTGTGTGCTCCAGAGGAAGAATATTGAAAAAAAAGGAATTATTTGCCCCTAGATTTCGTCAAAAAACTAACGGTGCGTAGTTTGTATGTTATCTCAACTATTTATTTAATACTTCCAATCACTCACCGCAGTAATTTTTACAGAATAACTATAAAACCTTTTGCTGTGAAAGTATTTTCACCTTACGACGTGAAAAAATGAGTCAAGTAAGAGACTTTTGTGGTTATATTCATTTAATTACTGAGAATTTTGTTAAAATATAACTATGTTTTTGTACCATTAATACTAAAATATTAATTTCATACTTCTTACAGAAGCTGAAATTAAAATATAGAATTCGAATATGGTCTCCATTATGACTAGTGAAATATCTCGCTCAAACTACCTTAAGTTCCTTGTAGGTACGTCTCCAGTACGTCTCCAGAGTACGCTCGGGCTCCATCGGCTCAAGTACCGGCCGTGAATTCGGGCGACTTCGCGTTTTACACAACTCATTGCGACAGTTTAGGCAGCTTGCATTTAATTTTTCACAGAAGAAAGTCCCAAATCAGATGTTAAATGTCACTCAATAATTAGGGTTTACCCTGGCTTTTACCTTCCTCGGAACCAACTCTAATTTTTCCCGTGGATAATACAACGAAAAGATTTTCCTCTTCGCAAGCTTCATGAGTGTTCTCACTTACCTCGTGTACTGTTTACTATGTTATTGTTTCCGGGAATCGGGAAAGAGTTTCCGGAGTTTCCTGCGAGGAAAATCGACCGTCTTGAATGTCTATAAATGTACGTTGTATTCGGGATAATTTTCTCTCCGTTCCAGGAAACTCTTCTCGTTTTCTTGGAACACATCGGTAAGTTGCTCGGTGGGTTTCAACGGAGCACTTTCCCGTTCTCTGCCTACGCATGCTCCTGCAGAGGTAGAGGTGGCGGGTCTAGAAACTTCCCAAAAGGTGGGGAAATTCACTTATAATACCTGCTTCCGATAAGATGGAGAATATTTCAAACCACCGTTTTCGAAAATTTTCTTTATGCGGGAGCGTTTTACTTACATATTTTTCGTCTGATCAAGAGTTGAAGGTTTCGTAAAATTGAGATAAAGTCACAAACAAATTGTTTTGGAATACTTTTTGCTTGCTGATTTAACCTAGTTTGAGTTTCATTGATCTCGAGCAAAGGTTCTCGTGCATTCCTGATGGATATTCCTGTTACTAACAGCGTCATCAGTCGCCTTGAGAAAATGATGCTTATTCTCAAGTCAATTTTTACTTCTCCCTTAATTTCATATTCTAAGCCTCTCCATACTTGGAACCGCCTTTTTATCGAATGAGTCTTTTCTATGACTTGTTGATTATGTCAGGGAGGGTGTAACTTTTAGATCGTTAGCGAGAACTGTCATTATAAATGTTTTCCTTTTCATCAAACACGGCATCCTCTTCGGAAATATTCTCTGCCACTCACCATTACCATCGAATCCATCCTTCTCAAGTGAACAGGTCCTCTACAAAGCAGTCCTCGGTTCAAACTGATCGGGTTGGTCCAGTTGGCGGGGTGACTCTGGCGTCAAGAGCAGTAATCCCCACTCCAGCATTGCATTTAAATTGAATTTCGGTCCAATTTCAGTCATTATTGTTTGTAAGATACATCAATTTATAACGCTTTTCATTTGTTTTTCTTCTAAGTGATGCGAATGGCCACGAATCACTTTTCGCTCTTTTATCAAATGACCGGTTCCTTGGTAAAATTTCGCAAACACAGTGTTTCTCACATAAATGTCTCCGAAGTAATTTCAGATTTTTATTGAGTAAACTATTTATGTTTTACCTTTATCTTTCGGTCTGTTATTGGAAGAGTTGTTAACTATTTGGAATTTAATCACTTGGCACGAGACCTGCGGCCAATGTTGGATACTCAGACCATTAGTGCGGCAGTTTTTCGGAAAAATCTTAGGTGGTACTACATTTCGCTGCACCATTCACGAATTATTTCCATTTATTTCTTTATTGGGAAGTGCACCTGTATTTTTGCTAAATATATAGCTGAGAAAGCACTCTTACCTTGCTTTGGTCATTTTTACCGTTCTTATTTTAGCGTTTTTAGAGGCATTTTCTGGATTGTATCGGAATCCGTCGTGATTGCGATGACTATTGTGGAGTGATCAGTTCCATATTTCGCTGCCACTAAGCAAGTAAACTGTCAAGAGAACAAAATTGGGCATTTCCTCTTGGAAATAATTGTATTGCGGTAGATTGTTTTAGGGCTCCAACTGCTGTCAATTCAAGTGTGAATGCTACCGAGGCATCTCAAAAATGTCTATTTGTGTCTAGATGGCTTGACGATTCAGATCGTAACTATTAAGTCTTGCGTGAAAAATGATAACTTCTACACACACCCTTTGGCAGCGTATTTCTGCTACCAAACTTGCTGTGTAATAACCTCCTAAGGAGATGGAGAATACATTCAAGGACAGATTGAGATCGGTGGTTGAAGGAAAGGAGTTCTAAAAGTGAAAGTAGCCTTGCATTGGGGCTAAAGTTAGAAGGCACGCATTGACAATCGCGTACGCTTCCTTCCGTATTCACGAACCGTTCAGTTCCGGGCCCGCCCGCCACCATCTTTGGCCCTTGGGGGACCTCGCTGAGGAATGCGTGAGGCAAGGAGTCTATTTTGCCTGATATTCAAAACTGTTCCTGTATGACACGCTGCAAATGGGCATCGAGTTCCCATCATCACGACGCGGTCATCGCAGCAAAAGAAAAAAGATTGGACTCGGATTCGCGACTCTCATTTGTCACATGGACCTCTTCTCGAGATTCCTACAGGATTAGAATGTTCATTCTGGATCGAATGGAACGAATATGTTTTAATGGAGAATAATTTCCCATCGTCATCCGGGAAGTTGAGTTCTGTCGGTCGCAATGAAAATTCTAACCCTTGAGAAGCCCAAGAAGGGTCAAAAATGATTTGATACTTCCGTCATGGTTACGGTGACATCCAACGTCCCAGTAGAAAGCATGATCGACCCCCATATATTCCTTATTTACGTGATTTATTTTTGTATGCTGGGAGAGTAAATCTCAGCGAAGTGGCTGAAGGATCGAGACTGGGGTTCATTTTCCAACAATCGTTGGGAGAACGTGTTACGAACGGCGAAGAACGAAGTCGTGAAAAAAAGAGATGTCACTTCGCTGTCGTTAGACTTCATCTTCGTCTCCCTCTAAACAGTAAGTACCCTGCAAGTCGCCACAGGACCGTGTGTGTCTGTGTGTATCCTCCACGTAGCAAGGGCAGGGAGAAAGGGTACAGCACCTCTTTGAATATGTTGCAAGCACTTGGAACCCATCGCAGTAGTAGGATTCAATTTGCTTTCTCAAGAAAGTATAAACGGAAACAGAGCTCTTGGTGATCTGCGAGCAAGACTGAGTTGGAAGCTGCAAAGGACTCTGAGATTACACGCCGGGCTAAGAATACTTTAAGATTCAGATCACGTGAGTTTCAGGCCGACAAGGAGTGCACAATCCACATCTCCAACGCAACCATTGGACTGATAAAAGTAACCAAGTTTGAGAAATAAAATATCGAACAGGAGTGTGATTGTTTGTTTTTCACACTCACAATTCATGGCATCATCAAAAGCAGAGCGAGAGAGGCTTACCCGTCGAAGCACGTCTCTCTTTTCGTCCCTCGCCCCTCTCCTCAGATTCTTTTCCCATTCCCCATCCTTCATGGCAGGTGTCGTCAAACACCCTGACATACGCTCTTTCTGGCGGCTCCAAAAGTAGTGGGTAGTAGTGATGAAGCCGATTTGACCGCAAATGAACAGAGAAGTATTTATTTTCTCTTTTTCCTACGACTTTGTTTTATGTAATCTAATTGAGTGGATTTTCGTAATACCTGATGTAACCATTGCTCTTGTATTTCTGTGAAGCTTGAAAAATAGCAGCATTGGAAATTTGATAGCAGTGGAAATGCGGAATTATAGAAAGATCTTGTAGATGGAGGGAATGACCGATGATGAAATCCTATGAAGAACCGAGGATGATTCATGAAAACTCAGCGATGGAGAATAGAAAAACTTATAGGATATGAAAGAGCCGCCGGAAAATAATAATTTAAGAAAAAATGAATGGCATGAATTAATGAAGAAGGCTAAAATGAAAGGAAGGAATAAAACTATATCCCATATCCCAAAATTGGAGCAAGGAAATTCGACTTTTAGCCGAGATCACTAGTTTGACTATTCCGGCACTGTTCATGTATTACGTGTCAGCTTTGATGTTTAAGATGGATTTTTTATGTCAATTAAAACAATGGTGTTAATTTGATAGAGCATAAATGCATTTTGGATGCCCTGCCTCTATCAATCCATTAGTCTCTGCATTCAAACTGCAATGGTCAAATGATTCAATGTGAGATACGCATATTTTTTTTATTTTTACGATGATGCATTGTTTTAAATTGCACTATGCAGATACTCCTCTGTTACCACCAGTGCTCAAAATCAATGCTAATTACCTAGGAAAACCCTAGTTAATGACGTACAAGGGAAGTGATTATATATTAAATGAAAGGAAAAGAATTAAAGGAGCCTGAGACGATGGAGATGAGCCTGAGACGATGGAGAAGGAAGTGATTATAATCACATATCGTGTGTTGAATGGTTTTATAAATGTAGCTGCGATTTAAATGTAGTATTTTATAGTATTTAGCTCCTGTAATAAGCACACAGAATTATAAGATACACGAAAGTCCCTCTCTAAAGTAACTTATTATTTTTTAAAGTCGCTGACCATGACCATTTTTTGAATCTTAACTGTTTCTCTACATTTAAATAGAAAGTCGTTGTCCCCACGATCTTTTAAGTCCTTGAGAAGCAGACGTGCAGTTGGCCGTGTTCTCATATTTCATTTGCTTTAAATGGTTTTTAAAAAATGTCACACCGGGAGAGATATTATGATATTTTTTGGAGTGTTGCTTTAAAATTAGTCTCCGGTCGAGATATCCGAGTCGTTCCATGCTTAAACCATTCTGTTTCGCAATATTATATTTCCGTTGCGAAATTTCGTTTCGAGCCAGTGATTTTGGGAATACATTATCTTGTTCCAGATAAACGCACACCGATTGATATACTCAGTTTATCTTCACCTAACAGGCGGAAAATTGTGGCTTGATTTAAGTCCCTTCAGTAGCTTTCGAAGTACTTCTAAAAATTTAAATATCTTATATGCTAAACCCCTCACTACCAAGTTTCACCAAAATTGAACTATTATTTCTATTTTTGGCCAACTTTTTCCTATTCTGGACCACTGTGTGGCGTTGCAGGGGGAAGACTAGAAAATTGAAGCACTATATTAAAAAGGAGCCAATCACTATGCAGAAAAAGGTTCTCATTCATTCATTACAGTAATCTACCGGTTAGAGGTAGGTTGTGATGAAAGTCAGAGAATATTCAACGAACTCTTACACGTGCCGTGTCTTATCTACCTCTAGTATTTCTTTCTTAATCGCAGCGTAAGTCCTACCTTTCTTCATCCCGTCCATAAAACCGATTCTCTTTCTTCCCCTTTCCCACTTACCCAACATTTTTCCCTCTATCACGGCCTTCAGCAAAACATCGTCCCTCATTACCCCTTCCAGCCACCTACCCTGAATTCCCCTAATCTCATCTATAAGTTTCCTCTCCTCGCCCACCATGTCAAGCACTTCCTCATTTGTCTTCCTTTCCGTCCAACGCACCTTATCCATCCTCTTCAAGCCATTCTGAATATCGCAAAATGTTTCATGGATGCGGGATTTCTAATTTAGTTCTATATTTGGCAACTGCTTGCTTTTCACTTGTTCGTTGAAACTCTTTGGAGAGGGCAGAACACAGAGTGACCACAAAGTAGTGCACGTGGTTCGTTGGCAATGCTGGAAGGGCCGCGTGCGATGGAAACGAGGAATGACGACTCGGTGGTTGGCCATTTGGTTCTTGGACACTTCCCTCTCTTTATCATTCATTCTCTTCTTTCTTTCTTCCTCTTCTCTCTTCATTCACTTTTCCCTCTGTCTCTCAGGGACGGGAGGGCCGAGAGTGGACTTGGGAAGAAGAGGAGGTGTCGAAAGTTAACCTTGAGAGGGCAAAGGGAGGTCGTCCCTTTGAGATCTTAAACAGTCCACCCCCACCCCCCCCCCCCCATTGGAGCCTCCGTTTGCGATGCTCTTTTGTTCTGATCACACACACGGGGGGTGGGGGGGGAAGGTGTTGGGAGGGAATAATATCCATCGCCCACATGTGAGCGAATTCGCCGAAAGCAAGGTGCATCTAAATTTTAATAGCTCCCGTGCATTTGAGCTGGTTCCACGATAGCGTAAGTTGATATTGGGTTGTATAATAATTATTACTTTGCAGATTAAAGTTCATGTCGGAAAAAGAACACTGTTCATAAACAGAGATAATATTTGGAGCATCAAGCTGGTTTTAAAAAAAACTTTGGATGGGCGTCTTTCGACGCAACGCTGCAAAAATCACCCGGCCATTTTGGACTTGACTTTGACATCCCTTTGCAGTCAAAATTTGACTCCGTCGTATATATTCATCTAAATCTACATACGACCCCGTAAGCCGCCTCAATAGGCTTGTGGTGGGGGGTGTTAGGACACCAGCCGTTTGCATATAAAAAGGAAACGCTCTAATGAAATTACACCTAGCATTTTTTGAAGTCCCTTATTGTTCGGGGGAAAAACAAATTCCCATACCTATCCGTTCGGAAAAATATCTCTCTTAATTTATCATTTCTGTCGGATCTGGAAATATAGTGGGGTTCTAATATGATGTTCTCCGTGTCGCTCTTAAAGATATCTATTCTCAATTGCTCAAGTAATCTAAGCCTAGCGCGCAGCCTCCGAGTCTCAAGCGGCTCCCACCCTAATTCGTTTAACATCTGTGTTTCGCTGTCTGTAGGCCCGTAGCAGTTTTTGACGAATCGCGCAGCTTTCCTTTGTATTTTATTAAGTTCCCGGATTAAGTATTTCTGCACCGGATCCCATATGCTCGCTGCATATTCAAGGTGTGGCGGGACGAGTGCGAAATAGCACCTCTCTTTTACTTTTTCATCCGAAAATCTTCCCACAATACGCTTGACGAATCCTAGCATTCTTCAGAGCTCTGCCACTGCTTTCTATTACATATAGGCTGTTGTCCAGTGAACGCTCGGTAGCGATTGTAGCGAGTAATCGAACGTTGGTCGCTGCGGAGGCCACGGCAGTGGTCATGACGACACGGACAACGTATTCAACATATTCGCTCCCACCTCTCTCCAGGTGCTCCCCCGAAAACGAACCATGGCAGCTGGAGTGAGCCACGGGCGTACCTAATTTCAAAGTGGATATTTCGGAACTTTGTTTGTGGATGTATGTGGATGTATATTTGGTGTCCTGATCATTTAATATAGTGATCAGCCTACCAGAATGTTAGATATTTCTGAATCCTGATAATTGGGATAAATTTCACATTAATATGAGGTTGACGGGCTCTACGTCCTCTTATGTAAGAACAAGACAAGTATTATCCTTCAATGGCCGTTGAATGCATACGGCGGAGTAATGACGTGCATACTTCTCCTGTTCTTTATTCATACATGTATATTATTATTTCTTTCTCTATGCTTTTATACTCATGATATTTGCTGTCTCTTAATTTATGAACATAGTAAAATTGTAATAATTTCTTACTCTATAATCGGCGATTGGAGTAAAAAAATTTCGTGTTCTTAAATTTCACAAGTGAATTAGGAGTTATTAATATTAGAACGAATGAGTGATCAATGGGGAATGGAATTCAAATGACTTATTTGGTTTTTGATGAGGTGACAAAGTAGTTTAAACAGATAGTTAGCCTTTCAGTTATTTTTAGAGTCAGCACAGTGTGAGCGTAGGTTTTCGTGTGTATATAATTACCGTACTTCATCTTCGCTGAGTTAAAGTCAAACTATACCAGCACAATAACATTGCTTTAATCTTTTGATGTGAATATAAATTTGAGCATTTTATTAATTATTATGAGCCAAAATTTCTGGACAATTGTCTACCAATAGGTATGGTTATCGAAATATTCTTGCGGCAATTAACATTTAGAAAATGATCACATTACCAGCAAACTTCAGGGAGTTTAAGTAAGAGTGTATGATTTTAACGTAATTTGTAATTAGTTTAAAAGTAATTTAGGCATAAGTTGAAAAATAGATACCTAACCAAATGTACGACTTCCATTTAAAATACTTGAGTGCCAACGGCCAGATTGAATATAGTGCCTAACCGATTTTTTCTCCTTGTATCATGAAAATAGTAGCCGTATTCTCTGTCATAACCCTCGAAATTGCCAGCAATACAACCTGATAATTAACAGAATTATTATTCGTCTTGGGAAATGAGAATTTTCCACAAAGCAAATATACATATTCCAATTCAAATTGCAGACGATTCCTCCTTTCCGAACAGCAACAAGAAACGGCACCCATGACACTTTGCCACAAACGCTCCAAAACAGGTCCACTGGCAGGAAAGTATGGGACGTCCTTAGCGATAGTGGACCACTGTTCGGAAGCGTTTGGAGCGAGAGCGATTGTAGCGTTCACTGGACCGCACCCATAAGCGATCACATCTACGCGATTACGCTTAGTGACCTAAACCCTTTTTCCTGGATGTCAAATTTTGGAAATTTCTGCTTTTTTCTCAAGTACGCATGTTAATGTTATGTTGATAAATATTTCATGCATTTTAAAATACGTTTAACTGTGTAATAAGACGCCAGATTTAAATTTACCAAATTTTCAAAAAATCAATAACGGGTTTAAAACTTAAGTAAAAATGGATGAGTATTTAGATAATAGTAGATAATATATAGTGTCTTAGTAAACACTTATGAGGCCTCTTTTCGTCAAAAATAAATCTATCCAACTTGACCAAAGCCTGAAAATTGTCTCGTGAATTTGATGTGAGATGCTCTTTTTTTGTGAATCATTTTCCGCTATCGCCACCAACGGTTACTGGTTTATCTATAATCTGCCTAGGCTACCTTAGGGGATGGTGGAAAGGGTTGTTAGAACACCAGGCATGAAAAGAGGAAAGAAATAGGAAGAGGAAACGGACGTAAGTGAAATATTATATGTTGACGGATTGTCTTAGTGCCTCGCTGTTGGTCACTTGTTCTAGTACGTGAGATGTCGGATTTTTAAAGGAAAAAAAGCATTGTTTTGGGTTCGCATACGGTTGCAGTTAATATCTTTGGAATCACACTCTTGAGGCTTTAGAGTATGTCATGTGTGAATATCTTGTGTCCATCGGTGTGTAAATTTAACTTTTTCCTATACATAATTGTGAAAAATTGACTGGAAACAGTGACCATCATTTTATATCCTTCCCAATTAAAATATTAAAACTATATACGAAGAAAAGGACCACCATAGATATTAAAATCGAGATATTTCGATGAAATTGGTTCACATTAACGCAATTGGGCAGGCTTTAGTCCAGGTAGCAGTTAAGGCTACCGCCTTCCGATACGATGCACAAAATAACTGTGGCATTCTATTTGAATATTTCGTGTGTGGATACATTCGTGTCCATCGGTGTCTAAATTTACTTTTTTTTCCTGGATAATTTAAAAAAATTGACTGGAAACAGCGTTCATCATCTTGTTGTGTAACAGCTGTTAAATATACGCAAACATACGCACGTCATAGGCCAAAACTTTTTTATTGACCAGTATCACATTTTTATTCTACAACTGAACAAGAACAGGTTCTGCATCAGCTTGAATTTGGAGATTTTGAGAGAAAATTGAAGGTTTGCAAAATTTGTTCAACCTTGAGGGAAACCTCGTATAATTTTAAATGCGTGTGAACTGAAGCAAACGACATGCGTCACGTAATGAAACATTTATTTGGGATTGACCATGCTAAGTTTCAACTTACGGTTAGAAAAATATCACTATTTGGATTTTTGCCAGCCTATTTCAATATTAGGCCACTGTGCGCCACCATTTCTACTACTTCGTTGACTGTCGGTGGTCACGAAGTAACTGCAACTAATTTCGGGATGTGGAGGAAACAAAAGCCTAGACTCACTAGACGACTAGAGATCCGAGGATTGTAATTGAAAATTTTTGTTTCAAAATAAACATCGCCGTGTGTCTGACAGTAGACATGAAGTTGTATTTCCCTGTCGGGAGATTCGTATTTTCATCATCATCATCATTACATTTTCTCGATTTTCTGCCGCTGCGTTAGCATTTGATCCACCAAGGCTTGATTGAGTGTGAGGACTATACACGCACAGTTTTCCTCAAAGTCTCAGTAGAAGCTTCAGATGAAGGAGCTATTCATGGGTTTTTTCGTTTGAAAATAGTTAGAGGGCAGAATGGCGGGAAAGCACGGGCAATTACAAAGCGGAATTGACGACGGAACAATACGGTGAACGAACGCAGTTTGTCAAGTTCATATTCGCATGTCGGCTCTGCTCCCTCTGTCGAACTCAGTACCCAGACCAGACATTATATATATAGAGGGAACTCGACGGAAGTCGTTTCAGTGGACAAAATAAATAATAAGCGATCGGAACTTCTTTTTTCCGTAAGAAGGGAACCCTAACCAATAGTAATATAACCCTTTTGGAAGCGGAATTCTAGAATTAAATTGTGGAATTTTGGTATTTCAGACTACTTATTTCTTATAAGATGCAGTGATTCCAAATATTTAAGCCAAGATGGGTTTCATTTGTTATAGACACTAAGTAGTTAGTTTAAACGATGTATCAATTCACCTAGAATTTTATGATTTTGACGTTATTTTAAAGAAAACACTTCCATATTTACAATTATATCAAAATAGTCCCTAATATGTTAGCCCCTTGCCCAACTACTTTTCGAGCAATTTGCATAAAATATAAGTTATTTTACATGGGGTAGATTTGGGCTGTGCGTTCCACAGGGACAATATTGAACAAATTAGGAATTTATAACACTTAGATTTCGTCAAAAAACTAACGGTGTTCAGATTGTGTGCTTTCTCCTTTATTTATAAAAAAACAATCAATTATTCACCGCAGTAGTTTTTACCGAATCGCCAAAAAATCTACTGTGAAGGCGTTTTCACTTTACGGCTTAAAAAATGAGTCAAGTTAGAGACTTATGTAGTTATATTTATTTAATTACTGAGAATGATTGTCATATGTAACTATATTTTTGCTCCATCAATATTATTATATTTACTTCATAATTCTTACAGACGCTGAGATCAAAATATAAAATTCGAATATGGTCTCCATTATGACTAGGGAAATATCTCGCTCGAAACTCCTTAAGTGTTTTACATTCTGTACCACATTCCTGGAGCAATGCCTCAAATATGATGCTCAATATCAAGCATTCGATTCTTAAGTGAAGTCCCTTTCCTTGCATCCCTCGGATTGATGTTAGCTCTTCCTCGCAAACAGTGTCATGCATGTCGTCGCTGTAGTCCTACGTGTATGTAGTATCACGTGATGCCCACGCTAGCAAGCGTGTATGGGGATGAGTGAGTTTGTTTCGTGGAGTTGATTTCCAACTCGCGCGTCTCCTTCGCTCGCACTCAAAAAGGAGAAATCTTTCCTTTTGGAACAATCTTCTCCCCCTTCCGTAGACATCCAAAATGTATTTCGCCATCCGCGGCTTTTGTACCAGCGTCTATATCAATTTTTTAATCGTTATATTATCTCTCATTTGAGCACATCATCCTTAGTTAATTTCAGCTCTCTTTGCATTACTGTTCACTGCTGCAGGCTTCCACGCAAACTCATACGACGTGCGTGGCTCCTCCACTCGGCAATTCTCACATTTCTCAGCAGAAAGGAAGATCATTACACACATAAATGTTCAGAGAACTTTTAGCCCTTAATATTTGTAAATGTCGAAGATAGGTTGCATTGGTTATATGAAGTTTGTGGTCATGGCAAGTTGCAGCTTCTAACTGTGACTCAAATTGAGAACGATATTCGCCGGATATCAAATATAATGAACCCCTAGCGATCTTGCTGATGTATTAATAAATGCTCACGTAGATTTTAGGTATTCCCAACACTTAGCATAGTTTGATATTCCCATCTTTCAAAATTTGTTTACCATGTTTAGGGTGTAATAACGTCTTTGTTAATGCACAGAAAGGATCAGTATTTATTATCATGAATAGTCATGACATAGGACTACATGAAAAATAAGAACTTGAGGCTTTATTTTATGGCATAAAACTATGGCACCAAAATGGTGCAACGAAAACGAAAAAAATAATATTTTTAAACTATTGCCGCGTGCAATAGCGTTTTTTCTAGCCTAAAATATACATCTACATTTTAAAAAACACCCTGCGAGCCACCTCAAGAGTGTGTGGCAGGGGGTGAGTAGTCACCAACATGCATTACACTATATCTTATTTAAGTTAGTGTAACTACGACTAATGATGCATTAGTATAAATCGCCAATGCCTGTCAGAGGGCGAAGCCTCACAAGCATGAACTCACACTGTAGGAATGCTACCAATTTTAGAAGAATCGTTAGTGTTTTTCAGCTACAGAAATGGAAAGAGAAGCACATTTTGTTGCCAGATGTGCAGCACAGTCTGCTGGACACACATATAAATTTTGCTGCCGGCCAACACTTCGTCATTAAAACAAAATTGGTGTGTCAGTGAAACGTATAATGAAAAGGACACACGTCAGAATGGCCTGGCGCGCGCCTGCCGGCCTTAAGAATGACGCGTTGGGTGGTCTGTGTATGCGGTCTGGGCGCCGAATTTCCGAGTGAAACGTTACGTTACTAATGTCCTCATTAGTCGCTCACGACCGAGACCACTTTGCGGTCAAGCGCCAACGTGAAGCTGCAATCACAATACTATAGCTTTAAGAACCATAAGTGCGTAACTTTGCCGCTGGGAAATCAACCCCTCTAGGTAGTTTGAACGAGATATTTCCCAAGTCATAATCGAGATCATATTCGAATTTTAATTTCAGCGCCTGAAAGAAGTAAATGTTGTAACATTAATGGTGCAAAAATATAGTTATATACGTCCAAAATTCTCAGTAATTTAATAAATATAACCACATAAGTCTCTTACTTGACTCATTTTTTCACGTCGTAAGGTGAAAATACTTTCACAGCAAAAGGTTTTATTGTTATTCTGTAAAAATTACTGCGGTGAGTGATTGGAATAAAAAATACATAGTTGAGATAACATACAACCTACACACCGTTAGTTTTTTGACGAAATCTAGGGGCAAATATTTTTTCAATATTCTTCCTCTGGAGCACACAGCCGTATTCTATCGCATGTAAAACAGCTTGTATTTTCAGGCCAATTGCTCGAAATTTAGTTCGGCAAGGGGTTTATATTTTGATATAATTGGAAAGATGGGAGTTCTTTCTAATGAGGTGAAATTTATCAAATTCTTGGTGAAGTGATTTTCCGCTCAAGCTATCTTAAGAGACGCATGGGGATGCGTGGCTGTGATAGGACGATAAAAGAATCTTCAATGATTGGCGTCTATTTCGTCACATGCCCACTTTTGGTCCAGCCTTTTCCCTTTTTATTTTTGCTCTTTCGAGATGACGTCCGCGTCAGTGCCTGCCTGCTCTCCGCTTCACGCCTTCTCCCTTCGGCGGTCTTGTTTCTTCTTTTGTCTCTGGACGCCTCTTCGCATCTCGGATTCGAGAGAGAGAGGTGGAGGGGAAATCGATGACGCACTTATCGGTAGAGGGCAGGGGGTGGTGTGGGGGGGGGGGGCAATTGAGCACGTAGCGCCGCGCAGTGATCCGAATCTCGAGAAAGAGGAACGGAATTCCGTTTTACGTCCAAATCTAACAAAATTGGTAGCACTTGATGTTTTTGGTTACGCCGAGTTCGACATTTTTACGCCGAGTAATTTTTATCAATAATTCAACATGTGTGGCTGTAAATTAGGCTCCATGGAAAATAAAAAGAGGCTCATAAACGCTGCTAATACCTTGTTGTAATGACCACACAATCAAATCATGGATATGGCTAAATATTTTTAAACGATGAATTGGAATTTCAGCGCTTAATATCAAGGAATGTAGAAAAATACAGGTTTTAAGGCTCAAATATATCAGACATCCTTGCATGCAACATATTCGCGTTTGGAAACTGTACCTACGGATTAAAATATAAAAAAATGGTTTAGGGTAAAGGGTTTGATTAATTATGTAACGCATGAATTATACAAAAATCTTCAATAAACGACGCTCCGTCTCTCTTTTCTTTCTCTGTTCTACGCGCGCGCGGCTCCAGGCCCTGTTTTCTCTCGAAGGCGCGAGTGTTTGAGATCCAAGCACAATTCCTCTCTCCACTTTTCTTTTGACGCAGTCTCTTTCAAATCTCCCATTCCTTCACCGCCACCGGCAGTCGTCCTCTCTGGAACTCGATATAAAACGCACGTCACGCGTATCGGGTCCAGCGCTCTCTCTCTTTATATATCTCAGTCGGTCGCAGACTCCGTGCCAATTCCATCCCCTGCCGTCATAACTTCTCCCTCCTCCTCGGGACTACCAACGCACCTACGTCATCTGATACAACCAGAGGTGTCACAATTGGGCACAGCAAAGCTGGAGAAATCACCCCCATTCTGAGTGAATGTCTTTTGCGTAAACATTATTGTCTTGGTAGTTTACTCGTTAAAGAGAAATCGAAGAGAAAAGACAGAGCTCTCGGATAAACTCTGTGAAAACCAAGCACGTCACTCAATGAATTTGTTCTTTGTATTTTACGCAATCCTTTATTCCCGGTCATGGTTTCGATATTAATATCATTACCAATGTTTACTCGATAATGACATACACTGTACTGTTAACATTAATGTAACAGTTACTGCCAACAATTAACAGTTACTGTGCTGTTAACCTTGATAACGGCAATTTTACTGTCAAAGGCATGGAGGCGAATAAAAAGTGTGGACAATACAAAGTACGAATTTAATATGAGGCGAAAAAGAAAATAATTGTATTTTGGGGATTTGAACATTCCACATTTTTACCAGCTATGTTGGAGAAGAGACAAGAAAATATATTACAGCCCTTAGGCTTATTGTGGAGAAGAGGATCCAAAAGGACCAGCCCTCAATTATTTGATTCGTCGACCTGGGGATAGCGTTTGACCATGTGGATTAGAACAGAAGGCTGAATACACTGAAGAGTAGAGAAGTGCCATTTAGTGAGAGTAGATGCATGTAGTATCAAGAACGGTTGGCAGTTATCAAATTTAGCGGCATTGTGGATGAATGAGAATTGAGAAAATAGTACGAGGATACGCTTTTTCAGCCATGATATTCACACTAAACATTCATAAAGCGGTAATGAAAGAAAGAACAACTTGAAAACAGGAATACAAGTACAAAGAGAATAAAAATCAGTATGCTATGCTTTGCTGATGACATAGCAATTCTGGCGGTGAGGAAATAAGATCTGAAGAGAATGCTGAACTGTAAGGACAAAACTGTGAAGATTTACAACTTGAAGATTTATGTTAAGGAAGTAATTAGCTATGCACTGTGGAAGAACTCAAGTCTACCAAGTAACCATCAAACTTTGACAGCAAGATCTGGTATAAGCGGAAGAATTTTGGTATCTGGGAAGCAGGGCCACAAAAAGAAGCGAGAAAGATACTGTCACCAAAACATTACAAGCAAAGTGGGCATTCTATCAGATGAGGTGCCGGCTTGGAGCTGATAACACCAACCCGTAAGTAAACAAACACTTGCCAAAACATATATTTGGATCATGCTCTTGTATGGTTGTGTAGCTTGGGCAGTTACACCATTAGAGCGAAGTAAATTGGAAGTAGTAAAGATGTGGTGTCACAGAAGAATGATGAAGATCAAATGGACGGAGAGAGTCGTTAACGAATAAGTCCTACCATAGAGTAAGTATATTATTATGTAGTATTATATAGTATTATTACTCTTGTTATGAACAAAATCGACTAACTATTGTCACCACTAAACGTAGCGACTTTTTTTGCTTCAGGATATATTTTCAGGCTTGTGGAACAAGCAAATTCATAATTTGTCAGAATTTCTTCCAACGCCATCTACAATATCCCTCCCGAACTACATAAAAATATATATACTATTTTTGCGCGTACGGTGAGCCCTCTATAATATACTTACTCTATGGTCCTACGAAGAGCAGGAAAGAAAAGATGAACAGTGAAAACTCTTAAGTTTGACTCCTCTTCTTCTCATTAGGCACGTTTTTCGACACAATAACCTAATGAAAACAATATCGGAACAAGAAATATATGGGAAGAATCACAGAGGAAGCCTAGGAATGAAATACATTGAGGAAAATCATGAAGGATGCCAAAGCGAGGAATGAAGTGGTTGGATGAAGGGGAGAGATGCAGCAAACAAATCTTTGGATTAACGACTGCTAATAACGACCAGATAATTATGCTTTGAATATAAAATGAGAGAACACGGTCGTGTCGTTTAAGTAATCCGCGAATTATCCGCCAAACCAAGAGTTGTACACAAGTGGGAGAAATATTGAGAATTCTACTTCTGTTATTCCACTAACCTTTCCGCATTTTTGCTCACTCGTGAAAAAAACAACATCACTCGCAGGCACTAATATCCTCAGAAACGAAGATTGAAATTAAAAATCCCTCTAATTGAAAAAAATATCATCTAAACAATCTTCACTCCCCCAAGAAAACTGAAACCATGGCCAAATGGTTTCTGGACTTCTACACCTTCCCGGCGCACAGGTGCGGGTTTTTCACCTTAAAGACATGACAGTGAGTTCTAGTGCATTCGTGTAACACCGTGTAACATTTTGAAACAGTTATACATCTCAACGAAATGGGAGAATTTATCGATGAGAATTCTATTCCTCCTGAATTGGAATTAAAGTAAAAGCGAATAATTTTTTTGCATTTAGAGTTTCTCCGTCAAGTCAAAGAAATATTCGAATTGAATTGTTCTCCGATCAGTTCTTCCCTGCACTGGTCTTCCTCGAGTCGTAAAATTTATTTGAATGAGCCACCTGTCTCAATGTGTCGCAGGCAATCCGTGCTCTTCATCAGTGAACTAACAGGAATCCCCTCCAAATTGTGTAATTTCGGTTTGGCTGTCTGCGATAGCCCATTCATTCCAAGCTGACATGATGTGCGTGTTATTGCTTGTGGATTTAGGATACGTTTTCCTTCACGCGTTTTCACTTTGCACAATTTTTTCAAAATATCGTTGGTATCGACGAATCCTCTTTTCTTGTCAGTCAGGTCAGCATTCAGTCATCAATATGTTTCAGTTAACTTGGCATCAAATTATTTCATTGTTATATAATTGATGCCTTGCTAACACAGTTTATACATAAATCCTGATATTTTATTAATTTTAAATAATTTGTACTAGATTGACAATAATAGCGTTGAAATGTGGAAAAAAAGTAGCGTGTAATTCTTGTTATAGGGTTCTGAAGCAGTATTCGAGTATGGATTCATACTTCCTCCGGAATTCGTTTCTGGGAGATTCAAGAAGTGAATTGGTGTGACTGGGAAAGAGTGGCTTAGCTCATCAGGCTGAGACGCTGGGCATTGTGGGGTCCAGAATCGAAGTAAGGAGCTCTAATCGTCAAATTATGGTTATGCCATTTATTTGCATTGGCGTTTTTCGTGATGAAACTTGGGGGTTGTAAGTACAGATCAGCAATATTTGTAAATGTACCAGGGAAATGACATTGATTTCCGGCGGAAACACGAGTAGTAGAGGAAATGTTCATTCTCAAAGAAGACTGATGTATGGTTTGTATTTTTTTCTAGAAATAAGAGGGATAAAATTAGGGCAGTAGTAGACTTGGCTTTGTTGTGCTTCAACTATTGGGGTCATATCGCACCATCCAGCAAGAATTTCAAACCCATGGATTTAGCGTTGCTAAGCCGTGGGTTTGGATGTTACAGTTCCTTCTTACGCGTTATCGTTATCCAAAACGCAAACCGCTCTAGAAGAGCACTGCACAGAGATGCTGTCCTAAAAATGCACTACATCACTTAAAAAAGTGAAAAAATAAAAACAATCGACAATAGAAGTTGCATCCTTCTATGTGAATGCAAATTGCGGAACATTTTGAATTCAAAATCGGAGATTGATAAATAATAATAATAATAAGTAAGTTTATTATTCCATACACAAAATAAATTTCAATAGCACATTTTGAGTAACTCTAGGTAGCCTTGAAGGAGAACCTGTTTTAAGGTTACCATCAAATACTAACAGGTTATGCTTACACTTAAAAATACATATAGCTCATGTAGTGAGGCCTAGACAATGACTTAACAATATGAGTCCGTACCTTAAGAAGCTACTTACTAACAGTTTATGGAGTTATTTATAAAACATATACTTCAACATTTCCTCCTCATTCTCTTTGGCTCGAAGCCAAGACTGTACATTTTCGATAATATTTTGACGCATATTACATTACATTATCAATAGACCTGTTTTAATGGGAGTAAAGGATTGAACACTGCAGCTTCCACTTAGATATTTATTAAACACGACCATGGTTTCGTAGCGGTGCTACATCATCAGGTGAACAGAAAGTCTAGCATAAGTGGTATATATAGTACAAAACCGTTGGGAAAAGTGGGGGGGGGGTGGAAAGGAAGAGGTTAAAGGAGGAGAAGGGGAGGAGGGGTGAAGGGGAGGAACCATCAACCCCCTCCTCCCCTTCTCCTCCTTTAACCTCTTCCTTTCCACCCCCCCCCCACTTTTCCCAACGGTTTTGTACTATATATACCACTTATGCTAGACTTTCTGTTCACCTGATGATGTAGCACCGCTACGAGACCATGGTCGTGTTTAATAAATATCTAAGTGGAAGCTGCAGTGTTCAATCATTTACTCCCAGTATGATTGACTTCCACAAAGTATTGCCTGAAACTGTGTCGTAGACCTGTTTTAAGGCTACCATCAAATAATAACATGTTATGTTTTCACTTTAAACTTACATAAAGCTCATGTAGTGAGTAAACATACATAAACTATTCTACCATCCTCACATGCCTTCTGCTTGGTTATAATGAAAGGTTAAAGGGCATGATCCTCCCACTCTGAGTTGTGGGGAGGTCATATGATACCTTTGAGGGCTTTGTCTGGAGAACGCCGTCTTATAACTCCAAAGGATTTACGGTTTTCTATTATTGCGTCTCTCTCTCTCTCTCTCTCTCTCTCTCTCTCTCTCTCTCTCTCTCTCTCTCTCTCTCCTGAACCATCAACCCGGGACAGAACGCGTCACTCTGGCGCCACGTGGTTAAAGTGTGTACTATGGGTACAACTGTGGTATTGCAACAAGGCTTTGAACACATTGGTGTGGTCTTTGGGGGGCGAATGAATTCAGTGTGGCACTCATGTGGACCGGAGACTTCATGCCATGGATGACCGGAGAAGGAAAAAAAAGAGCCTTCGAGGTCTCTGGTGGGAAGTCGACGATGAAGATTAATCGGGAAGATAGGATGAGAAACGATTAAATATGCAGAGAAGACAGAAAATAGTGGACAAGGGGAGAGAGTTACCATCTCGAATGCCATGCTAAAAATAAAAACATCTCTAAATAAGAGTACTGGCCAATGAATAAGAAATATATACAAGAAAGTAATTGCATGAAATTTGATCAGAATAACCCGCGGATGAACAAGTAAATCTTGAATGTTGAGTATTGACTCAATATTCAAGCAGTAGAAAATTAATTTCTTTGCAAGCAGTGGAAGCACAACAGAAATTCAGAACATTTGTGTTTTTTTTTCACTTTTCATAGATTATCTTCCGCGGTTTCAAACACATCTCCTTTGGACAAACATATTAAGCTGCTCAGCTGGGTAGAGATTGAGCGGGAATTGCTTACAGTGTAGATCCGCAGGAGTGGACTGTTTTTAATGATGATTCTAATTTTCTAAAATATCACAGTGCTTATTTAATTTTCTTTTAGTGTCATTATATTTTATCAATATTGAGATGACATGCAGTATATAAATAATATACGGAACGAACTTTGCTAAATACATTTAGTTTTGGCTCATTAGGGGTATTGAATGTAGTATATTTTGGATCTGATACCTTCCTATAGCTTCCCTATATCTTAGGTTGCATTGCGAAAAATGGTGCATAAATACTCCAACCTTTTTCAATTTGTTCACTTTACTTCATATTTTTAAGAGCCCCTTAAATAGGTGCTCATTCCCAAAAGCTGCCCTTGCACTAAATGTAATTTATTTTTTCGTAGCATGATCGGAAGTAAAACGTCAGGGAATATACAAGAAGGAAAAAATACTTCGGATAGGATGGTTGCATGGAAGAATTACTACCAGGGTCTAAGAGATATATGATAGGGAAGGTGTGTGAAGGCTGAGGTTTAACAAGTCTTGGATTGGGATGTATTCTTTATTTCAAACGTCATCATTTCATTTCCGCTGCGTGGGACTTTTTTTTAAAAGTGATGTGGACGTTCATGAAATGCATTCAATCGTTATCATTCCTTACATTATTCACGTAATCGTCACTGCCATTTTCATATTCAAAGCTTTCCTTTATTTTAATGTCTCACCCAAATTATAAAAAAGTATCACTCGTGCATATTTAAGTAAAGCATTTGTGAACACGTATGTTTTAAATATTTTTCTTAAATCTATATTTAGATATATGCCTATGTTTTTACCTAGGGCTTGGGGGTATTTGAATCCCAATATCATCCAATATCTTAAAATATTGAAAATGGACCAATATCAATAACCTGTATTGGACTATTGAATATTGGATAATATTGGCATATTGGAATATGAAAATGTTGTAATATTGGAAATGATGAAATATTGGTATATTGGATATTATTGAACATAGTGATATTTTCCCAGCGTCAAGGGCTTTAGCTTCGGGTGAAGGACAGGTAGTGGAGGGAGATGAGTTTATGGGAGGGTTTTGGGTTTTAGGTCAAAGGACGGTGTGAACGAGGATTCTGCTCTTGAGTATGTATCATGTGACTGGACGTCCGCTCTGTAATGAATGCACTCGCCGGTTCATTTCTTTCATCCCGCATATCCCACACTAGTATTCCTGGTGCAAGGCTTCCCCGCTTTCGACATAAAATGAATTAGAAGCTGGGTAGTCAGTTTTGTTGCATTCTGTGTAACGCGCGCCTGGCGATGTAATTTCGATCGCATAGTGACTCTTAGTTGATCGACATTGTTTCTTTTAGCATGACTTAGTGAGTTGAGGGAAGGTACATAAAGGTATTAGAATCTCCACAATTCCTCCTTCTGAATCAGGTTGAGCAAACAACTAAAGTTACGGCGTGTAGAAGCGGTGTTTCACTCAGTGCCATGCACAACGCATGCAGGTGTCACGGAAAAGATCCGCTCGAGGGAGAAGAAAAAAGTGTTTGGACAATTGTAATGTCTGTGCTAACGATGTAAAACTCTGTTGATAAATCAAGAAAATCAATGTAAGCTTCTTTTCCCGAGTTATTGCCATGAATAATTGGTGGAAAAGGAAGAGATGCACTGATTGTGAGTGCCACGCGCGCCGTCTGTTTTCAAGGATAAGGGCACCTTCCGACTACCCTCCTCACCGGATTCCGATATTCATTACTTGAATTTTTAACATTGGCAATACAATATTCAATATTCCAATTACAGATATTGGTTCTTCAATATAAACTATTCCAATAGCAAATACTGGTTTTTCCGACCACCAATATCCAATACAGGATATTGGTATTGGTAGTTTCCAAATTGAGATTTTGGAATTCCGATATTTAAAAATATTGATATTGAAACCAATATATTGGAAAACCGCCAAGCCCTATATAAACAGTATAAGTAATATTAACCACTAGATGCGTGTATAGCATTGTTCTGCATGTTCATTTACGTATCACTCTCTCATCTATATCTACATTTACATATTACCCTGCGAGCCACCTCTAGGGTGTTTGGCAGGGGGTGACAAGTCACCAAAATGCAGCATGCAAGCGGACCGCCACATGCACACCGCACGGTCATGAATATTAAGGATAATAACCAATTCCATCATTTCCTAAAAACCATCATGCAGCATGCAAGAGAATCCCTACATGCACGACACACATGTACGATGACACACAATATTCTACATGCTACTTAAGAGGGCAATCTTCCTATGAAGCTAGAACATGCTGTTAGAAACACCATAAAACTCCGTAAACATGCTTTAAGAAATACATAAGTTAGTAAGCTACACTACCAGTCAACTAATCTATTTCTAAGTCCTTACACAGCCGTTATAGTCTCTTATCGCTCGCGGAAAAAACGACATTTTAAATCTATCTGTTCTACAGTCTATCTCTCTTATTTTATTTTTATGATCTAATCTACCATAGTACGTTGGCGGTCGTAAAATATGATCAACTTCGTCGGAAAATAAACTACTCTTGATTTTACATAATATATTTAGTCTTGTTTTCAATCTACGGTCTGACAGTGATTCCCATCCGAGTTGTTCTAAGAGGTCAGTAACACTAACAAGATTATCGTAACGGCTTTTCACGTACCTGGCTGCTCTTCTCCGTACACGTTCTAACTCTGTTTTTAAGCCTGTTTCATGAGGATCCCAAACACTGGAAGCATATTCTAAATGGGGTCTAACGAGGGAGAAATAGTTTATTTCTCTCACTTTGTCGTCGCACTTGCCTAGAATTCTTTTAACAAATCCCAATTTACGATTAGCTTGACCTGTTATTTCCCGAATATGTTTATTCCACGATAGATCATTATTGAGCCTAACTCCGAGATATTTTACGGATTCTACCGTCTCTAATTGCGTATCCTGAATGAAATAGCTCTGTTGTGGGGAGTTATTTTTCCCCCAGAATTTCATTACTACGCATTTTTTCAAATTTAACTCTAGCTGCCACGCATCGCACCATGCTTGGATTGCAGTAAGGTCGTTCGTTAGTTTATCCTTATCTTCACTGCTACGGATTTCCCTGTATACTACAGCGTCGTCTGCAAATAATCGAAGTTTACTGTCTATTATTTCACCAATATCGTTGATATAGAGTAGGAAGAGGAGTGGGCCTATGACACTACCCTGAGGGACGCCAGAAGTGACTCTAACTTCGTTGGAGGCTACGCCGTCTAATACTACTCTCTGCACGCGATCGCTCAAAAGTTCTCTGATCCAGGAAATTACATCATCATCTAGGCCGTATGATTTTAGTTTTACTAATAACTTTCCGTGGGACACTTTATCAAATGCTTTTTTGAAATCAAGAAAAATCGCGTCCACTGGAATGTTGTCCTCTCCGGAGACTAAAATATCGTGGGCAAACAGCGCTAACTGAGTTTCGCATGATCTACCTTTCCTGAATCCGTGTTGAGTTCTCATTAACAAGTTATGCGTGTCTAGGTGTTTCATTACTGAGCTGACAACAATGTGTTCAAGGATTTTGCATGAAATGGACGTTAAAGATATCGGTCTGTAATTACATGGCTGTTCCTTGTCTCCACTTTTGAATATGGGCGTTACATTGGCAATTTTCCAGTCATTTGGTACTCCGTGTTGCTTTATGGATTTTGTGAATATTAGCTGCAAGTAGGGGGCAATTTTTGACGCTAGTTCTTTATACACGCGAGAAGGGATTTCGTCTGGACCAGGTGACTTATGTGAACTGAGCAATTTCAATAAAATTTCTATTCCGTGAGCACTAATATCAAGGGGAGGCATCTTTCGTATGCAGTGATTATCAACCGCCACGGATGAATTCTCAGATGACTCGGTGAACACGCTCTTGAAGTAGGAATTTAATAAATTGGCTTTATCGGAACTGTTTGTTAACACATCTCCATTATCGTTTCTTAGCGAACAAACGGTAGATCTTTTACCTTGAACTTCCCTAACATAAGACCAAAATACTTTTGGGTCATCCCGTAACTGCTCTACAAGTGTTTTCCTTTTAAAATGCGTGAGTGCATTCCTGAACGCTTACTTACTGGTTGGACTGCGCACTGTTCTCCTGACTGCTTTTTGGCCTGCGCCTAGCGCCAGGGGGAGCGTGCGAGGTCCCGATTTGTACAGGGACGAGTGCTGCATGCGTGGTGTGGTATCACCCCGTGCCACACAACCTACCGGTGAATTGCACGGTACTTCGTAGATGTGGATGTAAAACTATTCCTCCCTCGCCCGAAATAACCTGGACAACAAGTATTTCAATTCGCAAATGAATGATCCCAATGCTCATGTGTGAATTTATAGGTACTTCACTAATGGATAGAAGTTTTTTTTTGGAGGTGCCTACCTTAGCCTCCCAATTTCGTGGCTATCCTTAAAGGATTCAGGGTACAACTTGATCTATGTATCAGTCTCTCACTCTCTCCCTCTCATATGTGGTCATATCGTATTAAAAAAATGGCTCCTCCGCGAATGCGAAAGTCTATTCAAATACTGAATCAAAACTTTTTGTTTGCATTAAAAAAATACTTTTTTCTTATAAAATGAAACAGTGCGTTAATTTTATCGCATTTACATTTCCTGGATTAATTTGCCTCTCATAACCATTTTTTTCACAAAAATATAATCAATATTAAATAGCGAAACACAATTTCTTCTAATGCTTCATCCGTTCTTACTTAATGTAAGTAATGTTAATTCAAGTTCAGTTTGCTAAGAAAATTGCTGGAGAAGTAAGGGCTTCGTGGTTCCTATTGAACAGCGTACACGCAATATAAGTAGCCAGAGCATGCATTAAATGGCATTTTTAGTCATTTTAATTAGTAACTTGCTCTCCTTCTTACTCTTTTGCTCTAACGCCGCATTCTCCCCTGTGTCACACCTTATGGCGTGCCTTCTCAGGCTATGAGCATTCGAAAGTTTTGCATCGGGTCATTTGCACTATTCTTAGATTCTTGAAGAAAAAATTGCACTCGCAGCAAATGCATCTTGAAGCATATATTTATGAACTGACGTGGGATGAAAACAAATCGCCCACCGCTCTATGAAGGGATTGCAAACGACATGTTGGTTTTGGGAAATACCCATGGCGACACCACTTTTGGACCGGGGTAAATAAATTGTCCGCGTTCAGGCATTTCGTTACCCTCCCTTGCAGCCGTTGCCACCTAGCGCACCCTTCCTCTCTCCCACCTCCCCTCCTCAAGCCCAATCCTCTCCATGGCAACCTTTCTCACTCGAGAGGTCATTTTGAGGGAGGAAAAACAACTTCGAAACGAAAAAGACTAACGCAGGAATCGGATGAAATTTTTTTCACCCAGATATTTTTTTAAATTATTTTCTGTATCCTGCGTTTCGTACTGCGCATGCGCGGGCTCTCCCGTCATTCAAGAGAGGACCGGTTCTCTCATCGTATGGCGGTCGGAGGGGGAGATGGGGAATTTTTTTTTCCGGAAAGAATCGGGGTCAAACGATGACGTCAGAGCACGCAAAAAAGAGAGAGAGAGAGAGAGAGAGGGAAGGAGTGGTTGGTAAGGGGGGCAGGGGAGGGAGGGAGGGAGAGGGGAAGGGACTGCTACCTGCGTAAGCACATCCCACCTCTTTAGAAGTCATCCCTCCCTCCACGTGATTGCTATCTTATTACTGCAGAGAGAGAGAGAGAGAGAGAGAGAGAGAGAGAGAGAGAGAGAGGAGTCCACGGGAGGATGAAACTGAAGCTTTTAAAAGCGTTACAAAGAGCCAAAATATATAAACGTACGCACGCAAAGTCCTTCCCTTTCGCCCGCATCCCAACTCATTGTGGAGTCGTCGACGTCTGGGTATAACGCGTTCCGTTCTGCGAGAACGCTGTCTACTTAGGCAATCCCCGCTCTGCTCTGCGCGTGCGCCCCTTCAGGCAGTTTGAGCAATGTTTCACTTCTCCTAGATTGTGACGAATTTGACCTCTATTAAGAAAAAGCTCTCATCCTTACAATTGAATCAAAATATTAACCCTTGCTTCAAAGTACTTTTTGAGCAATTTGCCTGAAAATACAAGCTGTTTTACATGGGATAGATTACGGCTGTGCGCTCCAGAGGGAGAATATTGAAGGAAATAGCAATTTAAAACACCTAAATTACGCCAAAAATCTAACGGTGTGCAGTTTGCATGTTTTATTAACTATTTACTAGCAGACCAGCTGCCTGCTTTGCAGGCAGTCTCTGTCTGGTGTGCTCTTGAAGTGAACTTGGTGTTTTTCCTTTTTTTTGCACTACTCAAGTGGAAGCAGTGGGAAATGTGACACTAAATGAGTGTATATGTTTCCCAAAAATGAAAAAAATAGAGGTGTGCTTAAGACCACACGGGAGAAGTGTAAACTTCTATTGCGAACTTATGATAAATATAATATTTATAAAATATTTCATCAATTGTAATATTGTGCATTTTATACAGAGGTGTTTGTATTAAATAATTCAACCACGCTTTAATCACTCTTTTGTTCACTTTGCCGTGCAGAAAGCTAGGCTTATATATTTTTTCTCTCTTTATGTGAACGTATATACAGTGATCATCATCGAAATTTTACGGTAATTTACTCACCATTGTATTAACCTCAACTGGAACGTTAATTACTTGACCATAAATCCCAAACTGACAGTGGATATGTCGCAGTCGCCTTATTTGCATGAAAGGAATTCGGGGTGATATTCATCTTTCAGTCACCAAATCTAACGGGAAATTTTTCAAACTATCTGGAAATGGGGGATATTTGTAACCATTATATACTGATAATTGTGGGATATTATTTTTGTGAATGCTTGTGATACAGGTTGCACATGTCTGAAATTCCGATTTCTGAACCGGAACAATTTTCTTGATTAATATTATGCTTTTTGTACTGTCAATATTAGTAAATGATTTTAAATGATTTTGAAACCAAAGTCTATCACAAGCATGTCCAAATTCATTATTATTAAATTGCTTTATAAACTCTTTATGTGCCGACAAATGTGTTGAGAATGAGCTGTACATTATTTGCTGTTGTGGCTGTGCTTGTGTTAGAGGTTTTTTTAATAATATTTTCGTTTGACATGTCTTTTTCATTCCGCCGTTGAACGAAATCGTGCACAACATTTGAATTTGACTCGCCCCGATCCTCTCCTCCATCAATCAGCATAGCCGGAATATGAAGATCTGGGGATGGTTCACCAGTTTCATAATTAGGATAGGAAATGTCTTTCCGCAATATAATTGGTCGGCCTCGGTCGCGGCGGGGTAACGTCCTCGCCTGCTTATCCAAAGGTCGCGGGTTCAAATCCCGCCTGAGGAGGAATTTTCACTTCCCAGGACATGGTTCTTTGTGCTTGTCCGTTGTTGATTGTTAAATGTAATGTCCGATGTAAAGGCCAATATGTGCTGTTTTCGGTGGTAATATATAATTTTAAAAAATGGCACTTCTCTCGTAGAGGGACCTGCTATTTGCGAACAATGGATTATACGATCTCTCTTGGGAATGGATGATAGTTTTTTGGAGGGCCCCGCTTTTTGGAAATCATTCATTTCCATAGTTTGTAGTAAATCATCGGTCCCTTGTCTCTCCCTGTAATTTTTGGAACGAATTTTATCCAGGCTCTTTCCATGAGCAGCATCTTCATTTCCTACACAATCTTTATTCTCGACATCAGTTTTTTTCTTAGCACGATAATTTCTGGCATATTCGTCTTTTTTTCTCTCGTTTTCCGCTTCTTGTGCTCTGTGCACATTCTTTATTTCTTGCACGGTAATTTCTGGCATATTCACCTTTTTTTCTCTTCCGATTGATGTTATAGTTTTTTACAATTCAGGATCAGCGTCAATTCTCCCCAATTCTTTCTTTTTAGCGCGATAATTTCGGTCACATTCGGCTTTCTTCCTCTTTCTTTCATCTCCATGTCCTTCCGCTAAATTATTTAATTCTAAAATCTCACCCATTTCGTCTATTGTTTCATTACCCTTTTGTTCTTCTAGCCGCTCTCTTCCTCTTTCTGCATTTTCTAACATTGCGGATTCAACACAAGTTGCGTTGCCTTCATGACGTTTGTCCATGTTTCCGTGCCTACAAAATAATTACAAATTAATAAAATTTCTCGATACAGCAGATCAGGTGCGTAGGTCAAATTTCCGAAAGAATTTCTCATAAACACCCATTTTTTATGAAAAACTATTTTTCTCCAAAATTTTGACGAAAAAAAAAACTTTTTGATAAGACCAGAACAAAATCCGAAAGAAATTGTCAAGAATTGTTAAAAAAAAAATTCTCAAAAAAAAGGATTCCATCACCAGCAATAGATCCTATGACCTTCGGTACGTGGGAGGTCAACGCTATTCCCCACGCTATCTGACTATGATGAAGAGTGAGCGTTCTCATGAGTTTACATTCGGCATGCTAAGCGGGGCCCCGGAAAGAAGAATCTGACGGTACGTGACTCGAGTTTGCTCTTTTTCCCCCATGCCAAAAGTGCCCAACGTGCCAAAAGAAGTTTACACTTCAAAAACGAATTCAGAATAATTTTTCTTCCCCACAACAGCAATTGCATTGTAACCTATTTAAGTGAACCCGGGAGTCCCGAGAAAGATAGACTCGCTATAAAAGAGTGAACCCGGGAGTCCCGAATAACTTTAGTCCCCGGAATCTAACTAAATTTAAACTCTCAAAAACCACGGTTTTTTCCATTTTTCTTTGTACCACCAACAGCTAAAAATCCAAAACTGCTACCAAACCTTACAGACAGAGAATTCACATTTAATGAACCAAACCTCATTTCTCTAGCTCAAAACGTTATGATAACAAGGATACAGAATGACTGACTGACATGCTACAAAATTAACATATATTGATAAAAGTTAATAAATTACTCACCGCTGTAACATTTACAGAATGACAAAAAATCATCTGATGTGAAGGCGTCTTCACCGTGTGCCGTGAAAAAATGAGTCAAGTAAGATACTAATGTAGTTATATTTATTTAGTTACCGAGAATATTTGTCGCATATAACTATATTTTTGCACCATTAATATTATCATACTTACTTCATAACTGTTACGGTGAAATAAAAAAAAAAATGAAAATCGAATATTATGACTAAGGAAATATCTCGGTAAAATACCTTAAATACGGTCTAAGTGAGGACGCTTTGAGGGAATAGAAATCAATGTTGTAGCTTTTTCGGGGGAGAGGATGTTTTCAACAGAGTCAAGAATTGCAGAGATTGTGCTACCTAAATATTCGGCTAGCGGTGGTGGTTTTTGTCTTGGGTCAAACTTGGTCACCAATAATTTTTGCCTTCTTTTACATATCATAAAATGAAGCCATAGCGTTGAAGGCATAACTCAATATATCCGAGTGTCTTTCAGAGAACATCAAGAAAGTCCCAATTGAAAATTTTACGACGCCACGCTCAACTGAGAACTAAGAGAGAAAGGCCTAGCGAGGTAGAGAAGTTTTCCTTAACTTTGTGAAAGGTTTTCAGCTGTAAGCCAGGTGTTTTACTATCATCATAAGTGAAGAGGTAAATTCTCTATTACCATATGAAGGGTGCAAAGTTCTAGCAGTTTGAGAAAAACGATCGTTCATTTTTGAGTGAATTATTGAACTGTAAATGTTTTGGCGGGACTACGTGTAGCGTGATGGAAGTCAAATTTGCTGCCAATATCCGAACACCGAGAAAACCCTGTGGAAGACAACCTTATACTACGACATACTAAATACTTGGTGCATGTAAATGTGAGGATGGTCCTCGTAATATGAAGCAAACTAGCGCAAGCCAAAGCACTGTGTATGCGCAGCCAAAGCCAAAGCGCAGTATATTCAGAAGAAATGGTAAGGGAGGCATGGGGGGAGGAGGAGGTAGGAATAAAGGTAAGAGGAGAGCTGATAAATTCAGTGAGATTTGCAGATGATCAAGCATTGGTTAGTCAGTCGGCCAAGGGGTTACAGTCAATGGTGAATGCATTAGAGGTGCAGTGCGAAAAGTATGGGATGAAGATCAATCACAAGAAAACGAAAGTGATGAGATTTTCTAGAAGTAAGAAGGCGGGGCTGAATATAAGGGTGGGAGGGTAGAAGATAGAGCAGGTCGAGCATTTAACGTATCTGGGTAGTATTTTGGAGGCGAATGGGTTTAGTGGTAAGGACATCAGATGCAGAATTGCGCTTGCTAAAGAAGCATTTTCGAAGAGAAGGGAACTGATGAGGGGGGATCTGAGAATAGACATAAAGAAGAGGCTGGTGAAAACTTTAATATGGAGCGTGGCGCTATATGGGTCGGAAACTTGGTCATTGCGAAGTGAGGATGTGCGTAGACTTGAGGTGTTTGAGATGTGGGTTTGGAGAAGGATGGAGAAGGTTGGCTGGATGGCGAGAAAGACGAACGAGGAGGTATTGGATATGGTCGGAGAGGAGAGAAAGCTTTTGGCAGAGGTTCGGAGAAGGCAGAAGAGATGGATGGAGGAGGTTTTGAGAGGAGAGAGCATGTTGAAAAGAGTGATAGAGGGGAGAACACTGGGGAAGCGTGGAAGAGGAAGGAGGATAGGAATTCTGGAAGAAATAAGAGGAGGTAGAAGATATGAAGATTTGAAGAGGGATCTAATAACGGGCCATCATTAGGAGGGAAAGCGAGGCAATGTCTATGAGGTTGGGATGCAGAATGGGCACTGTCCAAGAACCTACCAATCAGCTGGTAGAATACTTGAATGAATGAATTGCATATTGGAGTGTACTCTTCGTTGCTACAATTTTAACTGAGAAAATTATCGATACAATCGGATTTAAAGAAATGACTAGTTAAGAAACCAAAACAAGGCTTACGAAAGCCAGTGTTTGTAGTGGAGCATGATCTCTGAATTCATACTGAAAGTCAATATCCTGTGTCACGAATTTTTTTTCTATCCGTGTTATTGGGGAATAGTTTCGATCGATCTTTCATCGGAAGCATTCGTAATTCCGTATTTTGGAAAAAAATGAGGTAATGGTTCAAGGACATGCAAGTTTGTTTGTTATTTTTGTGTCACTCTGTGTACACTTTGGTTTCCACAAATTTAATTGATGAGTGTAAACAAGTTTTACAAAAAAAACGTTTCTATGCGTAAAACACCCGTCAAGTTATGGGTCGAAACTGACGCAAAAAGTGAAATCTTACATAAAAACATTTTCTCTTCTTCCTGATGCCATCCATTATAATTTTTAACGGCTTTAACGCTTGAAAATTATAATTTTTTTACAGATATATTATAAATTATGCTAGGCACAACTTTTTTTAACAATCTGCATCAAAAAAACCTAGGCTTTCCAATTGAACACAAAAATCACCAATATGTGAGTAAAAATACTTCAGAAATACTTAGATCACAGTTTAATTTCCGTTTTCAATTTTACTCCACTGGATGCGCGTACGAAAACAAAGAACTTCGTGCGATTTACCCAGCCGAAGTTAGCCAACCTGTGGCCTAGGATTCGAAGTTGGAATTCGGTCTGAATTAAACTCCATTATTTTGCGTTTACCGATAAGCAAATATCGGGAAGGGTAAATCGTGAAAGTTAGACATATTTCGATTGGAGGCCACTTTCAATGCATAATTTTACATTGAGAAATATCCATTCTACATTAATTAAACAACTCTCCTGAAGGACATGCTTTAACAAGCCCGCAGAACACAATCGTATTCTTGCTGATGAAGTCCTAATGATGACACATTTCAATCCGCGGCTACATGGAGATATATCGATTTTGATAGTTAAAACCACTGTTATTCTAAAGCTGAATGATCTTTTCTAAATGTGAGCATGGTGGAATTCACATAATAATTACATTTCCTAGCTTGGTTCTTCTTTGTTATTGATACCACTTGTGCTTTTCATTGAGATAATGGGGAGACTTGACCTAAACCACGAATATCTCGTGTCGGTAGTCATACTTGTGGAATAGAACTGAGCGATCAATTCACGAGCAATAGTTAAGTTAACCAACTCGATTAAAAATTAAGCGTTCTTCATTGCATCTTTGTACCGAAACGACCGTCATTTGTAACGGTTATGCCTCAGGTTAAGCTGAGGGGTCGGGGTTCGGGTCGGGATGGTGACGGAGTTTTGGGCGCCAGTTCGGGTAGTGGTGAGAAAAGGGGGAAAATTCCGCCCGTACACGGAATGGGAGGGTGGTAGAGTAGCAACTCCCTTTTTGGAGGAAGTAATTCCCTCAGAATGAAAGGAGGATCGAACTAGCGATCAAACAACTCCTTTTTCATCACCGGGAATTTTAGGAAGGGGACAAGGTAACAAACAGGAAGGAGGAAAGAAAAACTAAGGAGGTATACCATTAACGAAAACTCAACCTCTCGCACTCGTGTCGCGAAGAAAGAACGCCGCCAAAAACAACTGACCGCACTCCGGCAGTCGCTCGCTCGCCTCTCTCGCTCCGCTTCCGCGCGGGCCGCGCCCTCCGCGGACGGCAGGTGAATCACAAGTCCACAAAACAAAACTAAAGCGGCGAGCGCATACAGCCGTCACACATTATAATGTACTAATTTATATTACAGCGAGTTATTGAATGGAGGAGGATTATTACATCATGTATCACTTCCTAGGAATGATGTGTGCCTAAATCTAGTGTTTCTTACTTGTAGTAGTGCGTGATATGTGGTGTTCGTTTGTTACTGTTATGAAGAAGTCCTGCGAGGAGGAGTCGACAGCTGATGAAAAGAAAAGAGGTGAGTAGTGTTTTTGTTTGTTTCGCCGTTGGGGGGGCGGGGGGGGGGGGGGGGAAGTCCCATTGTTACCAAGTGTCGAATCACCGAAGGACCATTAAATTCAGTCCAATATCTATATCGTGTCGGAGAAACAATGTATGTGGTCATTTTCGTGAATAGTAACTTAGTAACAAGGTGACCAAGAGTTTAGACTGATATTCATTGCATGGTCTTCGCACTCTATTGCATTTCATGAAGTCATCCATCATGATTTTAAAATTTTAAAAAGAAAGAGTAAAATTTTAGAACCATTAAAGTTGATGGAGAGTGCGCATGCTTAATTAAGTTATTGTTTTGTAACAAGGAAGTCATTTTTACCTCCACTAGATATGAAAGTTGTTGTTCGCAAATATAAACCCGTCGTTACAAATTCATTTCTTTAACCATATAAGTGAAGTTATAGTTTTTAATCTGCGGACTCATTTTCAGCATTGGTGTCGGTTAGTAGACTTTTATTTCGAGCTAGTCCATGTCTATTTTTAGGAATATTTCGCCCTCTTGTGGTCATTTTGTGTGTCTGTGTTGAGTTTCATAATCATTGCTTGCTCAAGAAACCCAGCCATGCCGGAATATCGTGATGACGCAAGCTGATTTTTTTGGACTGGTCGACGTTTTTCGTTTCACATCGCTGAACTTCGAAAGGCCTTGATCTCCAGGTACCAGGGAAGGCCAAAATCATTAAAAGATGAGAGATAGTCACCGGGTTTTTATTTTTATAATACATTATGGAGCCTTTCCGTTTGATCTGCCTCCACCCGTCTCTCCCTAATTATCCTGGCAACCGTTTGTCATCATTAAACTGCAAGGTGTGGTATGTACATTCGCGTTCAAGAAAACGATGTCCAATTCGCGTCCATCTTGGCGTCTGATCGTCTTGTCATTTTCTGGCGGAATAAGATTCTGTTTATTTCCTGTGATTGTCTAAGGTGTCTATAACACGCCACTTTCTGCTCAGTGTAACATCAATCGTGCAAAACCATGGGAAACAAAGATTTCGCTGATAACTGCTATGTTGAAAAATATAATTAAAGATGGATCTTTGAGGTGAATTAGCCGATGAACACTGCCGATGCCTTTGCGTCTACCGGCATTAATTGGCCAGTAAAGCGTCAGAAATGTTCAACATATGCTTTATGAAATAAAAACGTTTTGTGATTGTTTATTCGTAGGATTAATGAGGTTGGAATGCTCCCGGAGGAAAAAAACGTGCGAAGATTATAGGACAATAAGCTTATTTTCCCACGTGGCCAAATAAGTTCTGAGAATTATAAATAAAACGTTAGAGAAGAAGGCTAATGAATACTTGGGTGACGACCAGTTCAGGTTTAGCAGAGGGACGGGAACGCGAGACGCTATAGCGGTGATGAGGATGCTAGTAGAAAGAAACGTAGAGTATGGGCAGGATGTTTTTGCATGCTTCGTAGATTTCGAGAAGGCGTTTGATCGGGTGGAATGGACGAAATTAATGGGAGTGTTGAAGAAATTAGGGGTCGATTGGAGTAGTGATGGGTTGGTCGTGAGTGATCGAATCCCGAGAGCAAGTTCTCTTAAAAGAAAGATCGATGAATGGCTTCTCTCCAAGGGTCTGGTTCGGAATTTGTATATTAACCAGACGGCGCAGGTTCGGGTAGCCAATGGAGAATCGGGATGGGCCACGATAGGACGAGGAGTGCGGCAAGGGTGCCCACTATCGTCGTTGCTTTTTAACGTGTATTCAGAAGAAATGGTAAGGGAGGCATGGGGGGAGGAGGAGGTAGGAAAAGAGGTAGGAAGTTGAGCTAAAAAAATCAGTGAGATTTGCAGATGATAAAGCATTGGTTAGTCAGTCTGCCAAGGGGTTACAGTCAATGGTGAATTCGTTAGAGATGCAGTGCAAAAAGTATGGGATGAAGATCAACCACAAGAAAACGAAAGTAATGAGATTTTCTAGAAGTAAGAAGGCGGGGCTGAATATAAGGGTGGGAGGGCAGAAGAAATAGCCGGTCGAGCAGTTTACATATCTGGGTAGTATTTTGGAGGAGAATGGGTTTAGTGGTAAGGATATCAGATGCAGAATTGCCCTTTTTTGAATGGCCCAGAATTGACTTCCACGTCTCCAGGTTCCGGAGTTGACCGGAAATTCTCCAAACATGCATTCCCTCGGAAACCCCATGAGAAGAACCTCCCATCCCATGAGTAACAAACATGTGCCTCTCCCCCTGTGCCTTGCTAGAAACTGCAAGCCTGACTCCGATGAAACGAAAGTTTGGATTGCAGTTACTTGCGTGTGGGAACTAGATTCGCAAATCACGGCGACCACATACGACACAGCAAAGACGAGGAATGATAAATTGGGCCACCTGCCCTCCGACACCCTCATAGTCAACCGCCCAAGTCTCCTCGGTTAAGGAATATCGGGTGAATTTTAAACAATTAAATTTCCACCAATCACAATCATTATCTCCCATCCAAACTGACCGACTATACCCCCACGTACATGGTTGTAGCCCTAACACCTACGTCTCCGCTTCCTCCGGTGGGGGGAATTGCCGAAAATTTCCCCCATCCAATCACCAACGCGATACAGGGATTTCATTCCTTTATAAAGTACGCTACAACATCGCCCACAATGCAACAATACACTTGATATTATTTACAGTGAAATAGCACTTTAAATATAACAACTTTTCACTGAAATTTATATTATCAACCGAAACATAGCACCCGGATTTTTTTACGTCAAATATTGCTTTTTAATTTCCCATACTTCATTAAAACTACATTTTGAACCTTCCTTGACACTGAGAAGCGCCTATTGCTACATTATCGTGTTCATCCAAATAGTAGTTTGCGCTTTTTCAACTCGCAGAAATTCCATTTTAACTGCTGAAAATGGCCATTTATGGGTCACCCCCAAAACCCCTATTTCACTCCACGGGCGGGGGGTGGTTTACAGGCATATTTTAGACGTGTAACTTGTCACTATCCTTCTACCGGTTGTTCGTAAAACTTCGAAATTTGGTGGCGCAATCTTACGAAGAAATCGCAAAATATGTCATTTTCAAACACTATTTTCTCTAAAACGACTTGTTTCACGGGTATTTTTCTTACGCTCAATAAATACGCATTTATTACACTATCCCTTGGTATCATTGTTAGTTTCACCATTTACCGGGGGTTTCTGCAAAAAAAACATTCGCAGGTCTGACAGAAGTTCATGTTTACAAAATGTCCCTTTAAGCATGTTGTTTTTATAATATTCTTGTGCCTACCCATTTTTACACAGTAGGAAGATGCCTATCCCACTCTGACGTTGACTGTTCCATTGAAATGCAAAACTTTTAATGCAATTTCTAGGATAGAATATGTACTCTTGTTGCTGGTCCACTTGATAGTATACCACACATTAAGAGATAAGGGTAAAAACCATCACCTTACAATAAAATTACATTGATCATTTAACCCAACTAATAAGGCCCAGTTTTATAATCTCTAGTTAAATATGATCTCGATATGAAAACCGATATTAATACATTCTTCCATCGATGAGGCTCTCATCAACTAACCGACAGTTGGATGCAATGCATAAACCGAACCGTCAGTTAATAAGAAGTTAGTAAAGAGGTTACGTCATCCCGCGTTTAACTGTTACCATGCATTATTAATCTGGGCCTAAATGCTACAGGCATGAATACCCACCAATACAAAGCAAATGCCAAGGAAATTTCTATTGTTGAAATGGGGAAAAAATGGATGCTGATGATTTGGGGCTGAACACGCAAATTTTAGGCAGAAACGAACCGAAGGATAATAGGAAAATCAAATAAAATATCTTTGACTGTATATGATAAAGGGACGGATTAGTGTGGGAGAGGTAGAAAAAAAAGAAATTGAACGAAATGAAGAAAGGCAAAAGTTCCGAAGATAATGAACGGCATTTAAAATGATAGTTTTGTGGAGGAAAGTCTAGAGAAGGAAGGCCCTGCGATGGAATATATATTATGATTGATTTCAGACTGCAGGGACCTCTGCCATTCAGTCGAAACAAATCCGAAGTCGATGAAGATGATATTTTTAGGAGTGCTCAGTACAACTCTCGCAAAGGCTGGTGGCAGACTGATACGGAGAACGCTACGCCACGGAGGAAGTTGGAATATGGGACGAAGAGGAAGACGGGATGAGGGGATGTGAAAAAGTCTTCGCTTCTGAAAGTGTGATTAGCCTTATCGGAGATGCGAAACTTGGTGGCATTCGCCTGAGAGGAAGGAGCATGACATCGGGGTCAAGAAAGCATATGGAAAGGAGTGGTGGGGTTAGATGATTTATTCAGGGGACCCTGCGACGGTACCCTCTGCCCGCTCGTCCACATTTCATTCACCCTCCTTAGGACTCTCCACTGACGAGCGCCACAAGATTTAGCGATATGTACATGCAGTTAGAACTTAGAAGGGAGGACGCATCGCATGATAAGTAGTCAAAATTGAATAAAGCTCGGTGATACTACCCATAATTCACCACCTGCTGTGACTGGATTTGAGGAAAACCCTTCGCGTCCCAAAATCAAAGTTTACAAGAAGCATCTGGGTTTCCCCCGACACGTCCACTCGTTTATTAGCCGTTTATGTCTCGGGTCTGCAGAATGTCCGGTTAATCGTGTTCACGAGTTTTCGTTCCTTACGGTGCTTCATATACCCATGGACCTGTGGCCCAACCCCCTTACCACCCCCCAAAAAACCACCTTGCTTCTCAGAACCGTTCGCATAACGACATTGTAAATGTGCCAACGAATGCACTTTTGTTCAGAGCCTCTCGACATGGCAGTTTTCTTGCGGTCCTACCTCATAGGGTTAATGTATGAAGAACGTTTTTTGATATAGCCACGACGGACCAAGGAGAGAAATCGGCTAGCAGTAAGATGTGTCAACAATATATATATTGTTGAGTTCCTGTGTAATTTGTCATGTGAAAGACTTTTTGAATGCATCATGGATGATGATCAGTTGATACATTGCATTGTATCAAGCCGGAAGTGCAGAGAAAGAATAAAATGTTTTAAGAGTGCTCCCATCTGTTTTAAAAAAAAGTCAAGCATTTACGATGTGTCAACACAATTGACGTGGCAATACTCGTAAGACTAATAGGCCATGAATTTCCCGAGTTAACATTTTTATAGGTGTCCTAATTTTTTATTTATTTTTTTAATTTTTAAGAAGATGGTACCTATATAAACAGCAATATTGCCAATTTAAAGTACACCTCCATTTCCTAGTTTTCGCAGTCAGATATACTCAACTTCTAAAACAGCCTCTGGTAACCCTATAAAATCGTCCTCCGACAATCTGCCATGAGCTTTTGCGAGGACTGAATGCCACATGTGGTCTAGTGATGGAGGGATCTAGGAAGAGGGGGGAATGAGTTATCGTAAGGGTTCGTCGAATTCAAGGAGTTTCCAATTTTTTTTCAAGTTTTTCAGGAGATTGCGGAGAGATGTCAAGTCGAAGGCCATATCCATTATGGTCGCCCACGTTGTCGAGACGAATTGATTTTGGTTCACGCCTGATTGTAGAGTGGAGAAATACCTCAAGGTCACGGCGATGACTGTCTGGTGGTGGTACACTAAGTGGGGCTTCCGGCACCGTTCGCTCGAAGGCAGCCTACAAAACTAAATTTGCGATACACTCGAACGACTTCTGCCAACCAAAATGAGGTACATACGATAGACCGACAGCTGTTATTTATGGAGAGCCTCCGCCTACTTTCCTAGCAATCTTGCAGGGTTTTTTACCCTCGGGTTATATTGCATCGTCATACTGTTAACGTCGAATGTAAATCAATAGGTATGATAGTATAACATTGATGGCCGAGGTAGAATACGATTCCTCCCCTTCTGGCTTGCCGGGCCGACGCGCTCCCAAGCTAGGTGCCTCGGTGGTTGGCATCGCCACTATTGGTCTAGCTAATCGTAAATAGGGATTAGCTAAAAGGGTACCAGGCGTGTGCGCGGATAAAGTTAGGGAACTTAGCTACTTCTGCCTTATTAGACCTCGACCGAGAATACCCTGCCAATATTTGGGATCCTCATGAGACAGGCTTAAAAGCCGAATTACAATGCGTACAGTGATCGGCAAGATATGTAAAAGGTCTTGACGATAATTTCAAGAGTGTTGCAGGCCTACTACTAAGTCTAGGATAGGAATTGGTATCAGACCGTCCCGAACTTCAGCAAATGGATGCTCTTAGCAGTGCCTCACTTCTTAGCCGATAACTTTTCACAATATTTATGCTGTTATTGCCTGTTATATATTCATTAAATTATTTTCCACAAACTATTTTTGTATCAACTTGACATTGGTATTATTATCAAGGGATAACTGAAGGTTATTACTTTGCTGCGGAACATTTACTAATTATTCACCTGGAATGATGTCCGTATAGTTCTCCTAAGTGTGTTTTTCATAATGAGATTTTGTGGTATTGCCTGTCTTTGATAGACATTGATATATAGGCTGACTTCCGAATAATGTCAAACAAATACTTTTCTATTTTGAAAATGGATTCAAATTCTTTTTTTTATCAAATAGTTAGTGTCAGTAATGTGTCAGAAAAAAATATTTCACGCTCATTGTGTATAACGTTTGCCAAATTTGGCAAGTATAAGCCCTCGTATCTTGTTGATGCCTAAGAAATAAAACAAATTGTATTTGTTACTTGATGAACCCATCAATGGAAAACGACCATGCGAAGTTTCAACTTAAAGTTATAAAAAAGCATAATTTTCATTTTGGCGAGCTTTTTTATTTCAGCCCACTTTGCGTCGGTTATAATTTAGTCTAAACATTTATATATTTTAAGAAAGTTTCAAATTACAAACTGATCTTGTTATTAGCGGCGTCAAAAATACCCTACGAAACCCGACATTTTACCACAGATTAGATTATCTGCATTTAAAGAGGGAAATCGATTGCAGAACGGACAGTTATAGGATTTCATTTTTTTCTTTAACAATAGGAGATCTTAATCACTGCCATTTAGACTCTATTATTAGTTTTTCGATAGGTAATGTTCCTAATTATTTGATTTGATTGAAACATTTGTTCAACTATGAACCCTTCTGTATTATTGATTCCTAAGAAATGAAACAAATATGTTCATTCCAGTATGCTACCAGCTGATTGGTAGGTTCTTTGACAGTCCCCATTCTGCATCCCAACCTCATAGACATTGTCTCGCCTTCCCTCCTAAGGATGGCCCGTTATTAGATCCCTCTTCAATTCTTCATATCTTCTACCTCTTCTTATTTCGTCCAGAATTCCTATCCTCTTCCTTCCATCTTCCACGCTTCCCCAGTGTTCTCCCCTCTACCACCCAGCATGCCCTCTCCTCTCAAAACTTCCTCCATCCATCTCTTCTGCCTTCTCCGAACCTCTGCCACAAGCTTCCTCTCCTCATAGACCATATCCAATACCTCCTCGTTCGTCTTTCTCGCCATCCAGCTAACCTTCTCCATCCTTCTCCAAACCCACATCTCAAACGCCTCAAGTCTACGCACATCCTCCCTTCGCAACGACCAATTTTCGACCCATATTAAAGTTTACACCAGCCTCTTCTTTACGTCTCTTCTCAGATCCCCCCTCATCAATTCCATTCTCTTCGAGAATGGTTCTTTAGCCAGGACAATTCTGCATCTGATATCCCTGACACTAAACCCATTATCCTCCAAAATACTACCCAGATACGTAAACTGCTCGACCTGCTCTATCTTCTGCCCTCCCACCATTATATTCAGCCCCGCCTTCTTACTTCTAGAAATCATTTTCTTTGCGAGATGAACAAATGTGATTCCGGAAACTTGATAAAATATGAAGGGCTGGATTCTATGTACCTATACATTCAAAGAAAATAGAAAATTAAAACTAATTCATGACATTCTAAAAGTAGTAAAGCTATCCGAAATTTGAAAATGTTGATCCAAAACCAAACAAAACACTAACTACAACGCGCTAAAAAGCCGGGGGAGGGGAATTTCCGACGCGACGTTCCGACACCAAAATAGCGGTCGACAAGGAAGATTGGTTTTGACGGAATTTTGAGCCGTTCAGTGAACCAAGAGCTGCGATGTGAATCAGTGACGTAGAATTTTCGACATTTCATGACGTCAATTCAGATTGTCGACATTTCCGAATAGCCCCCCCTGACCGGCAATTGGGAGATCCGGGTTCGAATCCCGGTCAAGTCAAATACACTTTTCTTGGCGAATTTCACCGTCTTTGGTGTATAACTTCGCACCCGTGCGCCTGACTGCGTTGGTGCCACATCATTTTGTGGAAATGCAATGGTTGGAAATTTGAAATTTTTATTGTTGAAAGCTCACCTTCCGACAGGTTCTTACTAATGAAAAAGATCTCGTTGTTCCAAAAGAGTTTGTAGGGCTTAGTGTATCTCCTGTTATTGAAAACTCACCACCTACCGCAAACCATTGAGGTGGGTTTCAGGGTAATACCTAAATATATTCGTAGATGTTCAATGTACTCTGTTGATATCTTTTACTGAAAGTTTCTCTGTGGACATTTGTTTATTCCCATATGCTCAATTATTTACTTCATTCATAGGATAGTTCTCTACTGCACATGCTAGTTTGTTGGGCAACTGACTCAGACTTTCATCGGAGAGCATAATTGAATGGGATTTGCACGTGATGTGCTTCTGCTCCAACTGTCAAGAGGAGTGTGTTTGAAGTGTTGGCTTGTTAAGGAAATATCTATAATCTTCATGCCAAGAGTTTTTTTGGGGTCATGATGCATTTAGCATTACACAGCATTACCCTTCTCCCTCTTCAGTCCATCAATCAAACTTGTAATAGGTGTAAATGGAGAACTCAAATCATTTATCACAACAGTCGCGATGAAATAGCAAGGTGTCGCATTTTCTGCTGCATACTTTCACAAATCCATTGACGCTATCCATTAGGAAAATGATTTTTTCCCGAGACTTGATTTCTCTCTGTATATCCTTGGAAATTTAATCAAAATGCATCTCAAATCAAACCGTTCTGTCTCACCAGCATGACGTTTCCTCCACAACTTATTTTTACATATATTGAAATATTATGTTTTTACAGCTGTAATGGTTTAAAATCATTTGACTTTTTACGGGAGCTGTTATTAATTCAATGCATCCAGGCAATGTCCATTTATCCACTTATGCAAAATTTATTATTTATATTTCCTTAGTTACTTTTCTTTGAAAAAATAGTTTGTCATATTGCGATGTGATGAATTAACGCATGCTTTCTTTTACATCTCGAGCAATAAACGACTTGGAAATATTTCTCTTTTTAAATACCTTTTGGAGAATATATAGGATCGATTTTTCAGGATAGAGAAGATGTATGAAAGAAATCGTTTGTTGATAACTGAATAAAAATATGTTGTTGTAGCATTATTATCAATACAAGGTAGAGATTCCATGTTTTCTGATTTCACTTTCAAGATAATTTTGCAGTCTACCATATTTTACTCTTTGCGAAAATCACTTTTGAACGAGAAAATTATGTCTAGATAACACTGAAAAAGTGAACTTTATCCCACTCATCTCCTCTTCCGTTAATAGTCTGTAAAAACTATTGTTGGAATATTCCATGGCTTAATATCATCTGATGACAGTTCACTACTATCTAAATTTGAAAACAATGTTAATAAATGTAACTATTCGACATCACTCCTTGCGAATTTTAGCATGTAAGAGATGTTTCCATTTAGTTGGAGTAGCATTGCATCCATACATTAGCAGCAACAACTAGTCGATATTAAAATGGAAGAAGAGGTTCTTTTGAGAGCAGTTTGAAGAAAAAGAAGTCGATGTTATGCCTTAAGACGTAGAAGAGGAGGTAAATTCGTGTATACTCTCTCGTTATCATTTTACGCTATATCTGCCGTTCCGAGTTTTCGATCTAAAAGTGAATATTAATATCCCACGTAAAGTACTTCCTTCAAAATTTCGGCAGCGGACCATGCTGTTGGCTTAGTCATGCACAACTCTTTTTCTTATTACATGAGTCATTTTGTTTGATAGCATTCAGGAGAAAGCTGTGAAGCTCAAGCCTAAATCACTGCGACTCAGTATGAAGTCGTGCGCGCAGTTGCAAAGGTATCGATGAACCGGCAATTTGGTGATCTGGGTTCGAATTCCGGTCAAGTATAATGATCTTCTTTTCATGGCAAGTGTCATCCTTTTGGTGCATGTACAGCTCAGTTAGATTAATAGGATTCTCAGGTATGTATAAGTTTTCTGTGCTACCCTTCAGGGATTAAATATCCTTTCATCAGTTCATAATGTCCTAAAAACCAACCATGTCGGGGAATAAGTGTTTGATAGTCTCCGTGAATGGAATTAACTTCTGCGGCTACATAGTCATGTCCAATCAAAACGTAAACGATAAGTCCAGATGTGGATCTAAAGAGAGCAAAAAAACTCGAGTTGGAGCCCAAAAGAAAAGACTCAACCCAAGGTCCAACTAGTGCCTGGATGTTTGCTTTCTTCAGTGCATTCCTTCCGCTAAGGGCAAATGTTTATTTGACTCCGGTTTTGCTAGCTCTTGTTTTTCCGCATTCCTTCTCTTCGGCTCACGGCAGTTCCATTAGCTATTCCAGCGAAAGCCGAAGCCGGCTGCTTATGTGCCAAACCTCAAAAATGTTTCTACCCTATCCTATTCAATAAATTCCGTAAAATGGGACATTTTGCGTTTGCCTACAAATGTATATGACACATGTAGGCACGCAAAATGTTGGGAGAAAACGTGTTCAAAGTCAGATTTTCACCACCCTTTACTTAGGCGCGCAGAAGCATTCCACTACCTCTATTCTGTTTTGTGTATGAATGGTGATGGTCTAACCTCAGTGATTTTTCACTAGAAAGCGGCATTTAGGGTTTGATTTTATTTAAAATTTATTCCATTTTAGCCCCATTTTCAAAAAGGTGTCAGTTTTTGACTAACACCATTCCTGCTCTCAGCGTCTCATATTTTGGAAGCATATTTCGTCACTAATGAGAGCTGCAAACTGTTTTCTCAATGTAAATTTATTTGTATCAGTTCATTTTTAAGTTCATAAAGTCTGCAGAGCACCTTTCCTCTTGACTGACTGCAAATTTCGGTGTGAAGGATCAGATTTTCGTGAACAGCTCATGCTTCTTGGCACATGACTTTGAGAACTCTGGTTCAATGCTAACGACCATTTCAACAACTGAGCTTATTACGTTCCTTAAGGCTGATTTTTCCACCTGCTCGTTGTAAAAAAAACAATGTGCGAACTAATGTGAGGAAAATATTGCTTTAATCTAAAGCCATTCATTCGACCATGTCATTCACCATTGCCGGGGCGCTATCAATGCATTCTGAAATACGACAGTTCCAACCCAGCCCATTTTCTTCCAATATAGATGTCTTATAAATATAGATGTCTTATAAATATAGATGTCTGACCCAATTAATTATTTTCAAGATAGGAACCTTTCAGTAAGCAGTTTTCCATTTTAAATGTTATGTACGTTATAAATTGGCGTTTGCTCAATCACTTCAATTCAATTGGCAATTACTTTTGTTACTTTATAGAAAATTACTATCTTTTTTTCTGAAGTTTTGGTTATTTTATTCATTAGCTCGGCTTCTTTTACTTGAGAAGAAAGCAAACGACTGAAATAGGCCATATCTTTCGATATTCCTGTTTTGTTTTCAAGTGTCTCTTTAGTTTGCTCGGAACCCCACATTTATTGCTTGATTTTTCGCCGCATAAAATACACTCATAAAGTAAACGATTTCCATATTAAGTATGCATATATGTAAATCCGAAGCTGAAATATGAATTCTGATGCCTGCGCACAGTTCTAGGCGACGAACTTCTCTTCAAATGTAGCAGCAATGCCACTTATACTTGATCTGAATGAATCAATTGTTCTATTTTCATTATATGTTCTAATAATTGATGCATGTTTTTTATCAATTATTCTTAACCACTGTTAAATCGCTTGCGTTTCTCTAAAACCTTCTCCCGATCACACAAAAACTTTATATTTATTACAGATTTATAATATTTAACACCTGACAAACCAAATATTATTACAAAAGATTAAATGCTACGCCATGACTGTTCATACATATATGCTTCGTTTGGGTTTGGGTGTGATCGACGTGTATCACGAGCGTTGCAGTGGTTCGCCTAACCACCGCTTGATTTTTCGGCACTGCTCCCTAGCGTTCGAAATTTCTCTAAGCAGACATCGGTTGCTTCTACATAAGGGATGTGCCGCTTTATTCCCCACGGGAAAAAAGGGTGTGTGACGAACAAAATAAGATTGAGAGCCCTTGGATTAGAGGGTCTAATCCAAGGGTTCTCAATCTTTTTTTCTAATCATTAGATGGTGCCTGCCTTGGAGCGGAAAATGGAATGAATGGAATTGAAAACAAATAAATGTCGAATGATCTGATGCTTGTCCGGCGTATGATGTGGTCTCTTTGGGTACTCCATCGGGTCACACCCTCTGCATTTATACCGACGTTTCGATGTACAGTCGCCGCATAAAGTCTGGGGACATTGACAAAAGCGCCTAATGTGCGAAACTACGATTTTGTGCGGTTCCACTGATTCAAAAGTGAGGGTAGGGGAGGGGAGATAGAGAGGAGGAGGGGGGTGGGAGGGAGGTGAGACAAGAGTATTCGTGAATAGGAACCTCGTCTTGGGGGCTATTGATGTAAGGGGATTTAGTGGCCGATGCCACCAGGCTTTATGCGGCGACTGTACGAGTCGTCCATCGTCATCATGTCCTACTCAATCATGAAACGTCGAAAGAAATTCTGAATGTGAACCGGTGGTGGAGAAACCGAATAGACTTCACCAACTGTGCAAATTTCATTGTTTTCACCAAGCATTGTACGTAAATTTTTGTTGTTATTATTTTCATGCTAATATTTTTTTACCCCACATTTTAATTTTCATTTAATTTCCTTTTTGTAATTTTTTAATGCAAACTTTTCTTTAAAATCCAATTTAATGTTCTGTACCAAACAACGACAACAATATAATATATGTAAACAAACTACTACACCTGACGATGCCATAAAATTGGTGAAACGCGTAGTGTGTTTAAAAAAATAAAAAGTGTAGAAAAGTACAAAACTTAATTATATAATGTACTAGGTAACCCGTGCGAAAATTTCGCACTTTCACGCTATCAGGGAATAAGTATGTTAAGGAAACGGTGTAATTGGGTTTTAAATAGAGAAGAAGGTGTATCATAAAGTACTTTCTTTATACTTGTTTTCTTGCAAAAATATACAAAACATATAAATACAATACAGGCAAGAGAGTTTATCTAAACTTTTAAGCCAAATTAATGGGTAAATAGTGAAATTTGAGATTGTAGTTTTCGTCGGAAGCCGGTGATTCAACGTTTAAAATGATAACTCATTTATCACTATAGGTGCAGTATTAACGGAGCATATACGGAATGACAGAAAAAGACCTTTCTGTAATAATATATGTATATGATAATGAATGTGGAAATTTCGTTTCCAACGTCCAGCTGATCCAACATCTCGCTGCGCCCTGGATCGTCCGCTGCCGTGGCTCCGTCGGCGTGTATGGGTGCTCACGTCTCTGTTGTGCGGGGTCCGAGGGTTCAAATCGTGTCCCGTTTGGCCTTGGAGAGGGGGATAGTTGGAGGTGGAACGACCTTTGAAGGCGAGTAGGAGAGGGAGAGAACGGGAGACCCCGGAAGGAGGGGGAGAGAGGGGTGGGGAAGGGAGGGGAGGAATGCAATGCTGTTGGCGTGATCGAGAGGAGAAAGGAGTGGAGGAATCTTGCGAATTCGCACTCTTGGATGACTGCTATGCAAACATATGGGGGATAGCTTAACACTGCTATATCATACCTATGAGTGCTGACAGAGATCACTATGAGAATCAAAACATTTACATATTAGATTCAATTAAGCATATAACCTTCATTTAGCTGTAAGCGGATGCCGAAGACGAAAAGGGATCGTATTGGTTCGAGCAGTGGTTCCCCCCCCCCGTTCCTATTACCAGGTTTTCATTGGTCTCTCGATCCATGCTTGAGTGGAGAGCATTTAAAGTGCACGACGTTTCAATTATGGACCCCCCCGGGATCTTTAGTAAACAATAGTCTATTTTTGGTAAGTTTCTTTTGGTTTCCTGCGATTAAACTAAACGTTTTTAGCAACAGTGTCTCCGTGCTATTCTGCCGGCTTTGTCAGGCATTCTAAATCAACAATGAAAAATAAATAAAAAAACTTAAGCGGTTATTATGTACAGCATGATTAATTAATACTTTAGTTTTTCAAAAGTCTTTTCCACGTATTAGGAAGTTTGTAGCCATCTTATCTGTTTAGGTTGTTAGGTCTTTTTTCTATTTCAATGGCTTCCCTGATGCTCCGTACATAGTAGCTAATTTCTTTACATAAAACTTTCGCCCTTTCGATGTCAATACTTTGATCTTCTAAAAGTGTGTGTTCAGCCACGGCAGAGTGATACCAATCTTTCTTCCGATTAGCCTATAATAATTGAAATAGAAAAAAGACCTAACAACATAAACAGAGAAGTTGGCTACAAACTTCCTAATACGTGGAAAAGACTTTTGAAAAACTAAAGTATTAATTATTCTTGCTGTGCATAATAACCGCTTAAGTTTTTTTTACTTATTTTTCATCGTTGATTTAGAATGCCAGACAAAGCCGGCAGAATAGCACGGCGAAACTGTTGCTAAAAAAGTTTAGTTTAATCGCAGAAATCCAAAAGAAACTCACCAAAATTAAAATGAACTGCAAAAATCTACGAAAAAAGTTCATAAGTAAACAATAGGCTATTGTCCACGCCAGGCTGCTTCTCTCCACTCTTTATTCACTACCAAAATTATCCTTCTCTCTCTCACCATCCTATCTATCATCATCGTGATCAGCAATCATATGAATCCCAAGATGGATTTGCTGCTGCGACCTTCTTCCACGCCAACTCTTCTCTTTAACCGCATCAGTTCCGTGTGGATATTTATTTTGGCATCCCTCATTTGTTTCGTTCTCACTCCTCCCTTCGGATTTCATTCCAGTCTTGATTTTATTCGAGATCGTTGTTGCCCCGGAATGTGGGCAATAATATGTAGGATTTAATTTTCTCCCGGCGAATGGTTGAAGTAAATTCTCCTCGGGTTTCCTTGCGGGTTAAGTGCTCCATCTTCTTCTTTGTCGACGTTTCGACGAAAGACGTTTCGGAAACGTTTCGTCACCAGGGCCGTTGATGATCGTCATAAGTCTTAATCGAAAGATAAGTCTTTAATGGAAACGTCGGCAAAGAAGAAGATGGAGCACCTAACCCGCAAGGAAATCTGGGTGAAATAAGTTTGTCCCTTCTACTTTTTTCACTTAGCATATGCATAAGAAATGCAGAAAATGACCTTAGCTCTCCATTGATTCGCCCAGTAAACAACGAACCTAAAAACGTAACGTAGAGTCAGCTGAGCCATGTCCGAGGCGGAGACTGTAGCGGTGGATTTCGCCTCATGTGTGGTATATAGGTGCGATGTCGGCTCCGTCTTCTTCAAACCGCCTTGGGGTGCGATTGTGGTTGCGGGAAGGTCTTTCACCGATGGACCCAGCCCTGCCTTCATCTCCCACCCACTCCCCTCTATGGAGTTATTTTCTCCCCTCCCCCCTCCCCTCCATCCCACAATCCATCCTATCTTCCTTAAACCCTTCCGCACTCTATTCCCGCGTGTGGCTATTTAGTCGTGTGGCGGAGTGACTCGGCGGTAATAATGGCGCTGCGATTCTCGGAATCAGTTGAAGCGATTGGAAGAGAGAGAGAGAGAGAATGAGAAAGAAACAATGCCACCGCATAGCAGATGCATCAATCCTCATTCTGGTCAACTCTAGTCTCTCAACACCGATCCGCCTCCTTCGCTTTCCCAACCCCTCTTTCCCGCCTCTCCCGCCCCTCCCTCTTATTCTATCCCTCTCTCTCTCTCCTTTATCGTTTTTATTTTTACTTTCGAGAGCAGTCGTCGACCTCAATCGCATCCGTACAGATAAATCTTTGGATGCCTTCCATTCGCTACAGTAGTGCGCTTGTCACTTCGTAACACCACAGTGAACTTGCCTTCTAGTCGTTACAGACCCTGCACACTAGGTAGCGCACTTCCAAACAGACGGATATGGTATAACAATTGAATTGCTTATCCTTCACGTAAATATCAACACGCCTGAGTCATTCCTCTGAAATATATCATACATAAGTACATACATCGTACATACCCATAACATCATTCTCTTCTCGACTTCATTGCATAGAAGTGAAACCTGCGTGCACCAAGATAAGTGCAAATGTAGGCTAAATGCAGCGTAACGGAGTATTCAATCTTACCAGAAATTTGAAATCTCTGCTTCTCAATCCAAGCTCGGACTGAAAAATGTTCTTTACGAGCAATGGATTTTCTTGCTATGTGTTTAAACCTCCTCATTTTCTTCACAACATTTAAGAATATATTTTTAAAACTTCTTTTCTCGACATAAATTAAAATTAGATTTGCAAGGTATTGGTACAGAATATAATGTTTTATTGTAATCTAGCAATAGGTTGATGAATTCTTATGTTTTCAGGAAAGCTATTTCCTAAATTATTCTGTTACATTTCCTCATTCCTATAACCCGTTAAGCTATTACCGTTACCATTCTTATACCCCAAACCAAACGACATCTGTATCAAATTTATTTAATTTCGATAATCCGTGTTTTATTGTGACGGATTGTGGGAGCAATTTTTGCGCCAATGTGGAGGAATCAGTAACCAAACCTGGCTGCATTGAATGTTAGCTATGCTTCTACCATTGCTGAAGAATCAAAATGCTGTAACTGGCTTAGCAAATAATTTACTGCCATTCGTATTAACTATTACATTTTTATCTAAATATTACGAAAAGCAATGCCTCGTACGTTAAGTGGCTCTGCAGCAGAGCTGTTATCAGAAATACTTCTATCGTTATTTCTATTATGGTTGGAAATTACTCTCTTAAGTTCTTAATTTAATTTCAATTGATGTTTTCCAAATTCAGTATAAAATGGCACTAATGCTCTTGGGTTAAATTAAGGCATTAATTAATATGAATAAATTTCAAATGGTATTTATTCTCGACCTCTTGTTATATATGGTGCAAATGTCATGAGTTTAGGTCAAATAATAATATATATGTATTTTTAAAACTTTTGCCAAGGTATTAAAAAAAACATTATATAAAATAGCACATAAAAACTATGAAACTCAGCATAAACTCGTATATTCAAAACTTAAGTCAGATACCCCAATACAGCTAAGAAGCAATATAATTTATTCTATTCCATGTAAAGACTGTGGCAGTAGCTATATAGGCCAAACTTCCCAATGTTAAAAAAATAGGATCTCGCAACATAAAACATCAATTAACACTAAAAATCAACTTTGTGCATTAGCAAATCATGCAATTACAAATAGTCACTCATTTAATTTCGAAGAAGCCAAAATTTTAGACTCGGAACAAAATTTATCAAAAAGATTATTCAAGGAAATGTACCATGTATCCATAAATAAAAAAAGTTGCAATAAAAGAACATACATTACTTATCTAATCAAAATTTATCATAATTTAATATGTGGCACATAACTTTTCGACAAAGAAATGGATCCAAGCAACCAAATTAAAATTGGAAATTATAAAAACAGCACCACACTTTAAAGGTAACAATCTTGAATATGTAATGTATTTTTATATTTAATGACTGTAAATTTACCATTATGTAATCAAAAAAGAATTGTCAAACATTTTCAACATCACGTATTATTTGTTTATAGCCCTGAAGATGGATCAATAAAGGTCCGAAACGTCGGAAAAAGTATTATATATATATATATATATATATATATATATATATATATATATAAAATAAAACTTACAGGAGGTAGGAGAAAGAGATATAGAAAAATATGTATATATATATATATATATATATATATATATATATATATATATATATATATATATATATATATATATATATATATATAATAAAAACACTTGACAGGGGGTGGGGAAAGAAAAGTAAAAAGAGAGAGAGGACTTACTGGGACGTTTCGGGCATGTAGGCCCTTCTTCAGCAGTAGAAAATTGAGAAGTAACATATATATATGCATATTTTTACATATATACACTTTTTCTCCAGCTGACGAAGAACTTACCTGCTCGAAACGTTCCCAGTAAGTCGTCTCTTTTTACTTTTCTTTCCCCACCCCCTGTCCAGTGTATTTTTTATTATATATATATAAATTAAAACTTACAGGAGGTGGGAGAAAGAGAAAAAGATAAAGAATTCGTTCTTACGGGAACGTTTCGGACCGGTTGGTCCTTCGTCAGCTTTAGAAGTAATATGTATATATTGTAGAAGTAATATGTATATATATCCATATGCGATATATTGCATTCGCAACATTTAATATCGATTTGCGACTTGCAGCCGAGGAGTCCGAGACCATGCGAACGTTAGAACTGTGATAAGTAATGTTTAGTGGGATAGGGTTTATTTGTCCGAAAAAATTATTTCCCTTTTCGCTTAACGTACACCCCATATATATTTTTTCAATATGACGGTATTTTACTTCGATAGAAAATTTCAAATAGGTAGAATGACTTCAACCCCTGTCCACTTAGGCTTGAAAATTCTAGTATTAGCTGAATTAACGGAAATTCTATATAATTAGAAAAGCAAAGCAGGTAAATGCGAATATAATGAATGGTTAATATTTTATTTTTGCCTAAAAACAAGCGACATGCTATAAAATACAGAAATAAATGCAATTTAAAGTATACTGGCGATTTTCTCCATCGAGTCTACCTACACCTACATATTATTTGACCTAAACTCATGACGTTTGCGCCATGAATAAATTTATTGGATAACTAATTACTATCGCCGCCGTTTCGTCGAATAGTGATTTCTGATAGTTTTGCTCACGTTATCTTCTGATTTAGACGATTCTTAAGTAAATATTCCTGCGGTAATTTAATTTGATAGCTAATCATTAGCACACTGTTGATGAAATTTTAATCTCCCACTTTTGACTATTTCTTGACGTTCCATCAGTCACTGCCTTGCATTCTCATGAATTTATTCCATCCAGATCCATAGTGCGGATTTTCATAATTAGCGACCAATCTTATCCTTTTGCACTTCTTGTCGTCGGATTTAACAAAATTAAATTTAAATAATTATTAAATGTCTCACAGTATACTTTTTGAGGATCTTAATGCCAAAACTCTATTCAAAAGTTTTTGGCAGGTTAAGGAATTTATGGGAAAAATACTAAAACCTACTCTCTTCCGTATTTTGTATTTCCTCGACTCTTTCAATTGATCGCGTTTTTCAACTCGTCTGAATACTTTCTAAGTTTGATGGCGATTGCCTCCATGAGAATTTCACATAGTTTTCAACTTATCGAAGAGCAAGGAGGCAGATTGGTATTCATTGATTATGGTTGCCGTGGCAATCCCAGAGCGTGGTACAGGGATAGAAAGACGTACTATAGAGGTATTGGTAGGAGTGGGCAGATTGGATTATTCCGCGGAGAGCACATCGCATCGGGTTGAACGAATGGGTTGGGATGGGGAAGTCCAATGGGTGCCGTGGCGTCACGTGATGCGGTGATGCTTCGGGGGGGCGGTGCGGTGCGGTGCGGTGGGGCGCGGCGCAGATGCGGACGAGGCGGGAACCGCGGCTGTCCTGGGGGCTGTGGCCGGCTGCGGGATTCCAGGAAACCTTCCATATGCGATATATTGCATTCGCAACATTTAATATCGATTTGCGACTTGCAGCCGAGGAGTCCGAGACCATGCGAACGTTAGAACTGTGATAAGTAATGTTTAGTGGGATAGGGTTTATTTGTCCGAAAAAATTATTTCCCTTTTCGCTTAACGTACACCCCATATATATTTTTTCAATATGACGGTATTTTACTTCGATAGAAAATTTCAAATAGGTAGAATGACTTCAACCCCTGTCCACTTAGGCTTGAAAATTCTAGTATTAGCTGAATTAACGGAAATTCTATATAATTAGAAAAGCAAAGCAGGTAAATGCGAATATAATGAATGGTTAATATTTTATTTTTGCCTAAAAACAAGCGACATGCTATAAAATACAGAAATAAATGCAATTTAAAGTATACTGGCGATTTTCTCCATCGAGTCTACCTACACCTACCCATTTAAAAATATCATGTATTTAAAATACTTACATTTCGGAATGACTTGTAACTATTGCTCACGAATAGTCAGAGACTGGGAGCTTCATAATTCCATTCGATTCGTAGCTCTGCCTTCTAAAGGAACACAGCGCGTCACTTTCAGTGCATTCCGAAGAACAGAGTGAGCGGGAATTCCCGTTCCTTAACAACTGCTTCTATATTATCTTGAGAAGTCTCCTTATCTGTATTTCCATTCTGCTTAATGCCTCCTCCTTCTCCCTGGCTAGTTTAAGACAAACTCTTGACCGGAAAATCGGTCTCGGGAAATATTTGGCTCTCTAGAACCAGTTCTTTACCGTCGTCGCTCTTTATTGGCACTTTGCGGTGGGGACGCCCCACTACGCTGGGGATTTTAGCGATGGCCCCGTCGTGTGCGGCATATATTAATCCGAAGATGGCGTTTCCCAGCAACAAGCAACCGCCATAAAAGCTTCTGACGTAGGTTTTTGTGGCATTCAGGTTCGCAGTTAGGCAGGTTTTCGGGTATCATCCGCGTCGACATCATTCTTGGTATCATCTTAATTCCAAGATGATACCAAGCATCAGGTTGACATCATCTTCTACAGCACAAAGGGTGAAACTTCGCCATCCATAATGATTATAACGCTAACGAAACACGAAAACCTGCCTAACTTCGAACCGCTATAAAAGACTAGAGCTTTATTTCTATAATTTGATTATCTATATCTATCTATATATATTGGTGCTATATCTATCTATATATATATATATATATATATATATATATATATATATATATTGGTGAATGCAAGGCTGGCATCTTCTAGGGAGACTTATGAGTTGGTTTCCCGTTGCCTTCACATCGCAGTACTCCGACCGATTCCGTGTTCTTCACTCTCGCCTGAAGCTGTGGCAATTGATACCGGACCGATCTTCTTAATCTGCACCATCATTGTCTTCTGCTTAGACTCCTGTGAAGACAGTAGAGCCGGGTGACATATGTAGGGTGCAGAAAATTCTCGTTGTCACGTTCCATATTTTTTTCCATTTATATTTTTTCAAAATCAGGAAAATATTTGCCGTCACTTCTCGAACCTGTTATACTCAGAGTAAGGGTTAAACACTCTACCCCTCTGGGCCACCCCGACCCCTCAATCTATCTAACACGGAGATGTTATAATATAAATGTAAAAACGGCTTAGTACGTGAATGACATGTATTGGGAACCTTCCAAAGCATAAAAGTCTCCTGAAAACTCTAATGGGGGAGCAACTAATGGGAAGAATTCCTGATTAAGACCAAGGAAGGAATACTTGAAGCAAATGGTGAATGATGTCGAAATAAGAAATTGTGAAGGAAATAATTGGTTAGCTGAATGACGAATGAAGTGTAGAGCTGTAGCATGCCAATGATTGGGTTGATGGCTGCTGATGATGATGATTATGTGTAATAGATTTTTATTTTCGCGGTCCTATGTTGCCCGATTCTTCTTTACGATTTTTCGCCCCAATTCAGCTTCTATACTTCCTTCCTATTATTATTAGATAAAAATGACCATTCCTTCCACTTTCTCAGCATCCTTGAAAGTGACCTCTTTGCTTTCCTTATTTCAACATTATTCTTAGGAACATTGGTGAGTAAATAGATGAAAATTTTATTGAAGTAACACACGGATAAAAAATACGTGGATTTATAAATCAGTCCCCCTACTCCTTTCGCAGACTCAAGCACGTCATGACCAACGCATTAAAAAAAGCAACCCCGCCACCCTCTTTCGAATCCTGCACTTCGAATTTTGCGACGCAGTGAACGCAGATTTGTCCCAAGAACTTTCATCCAAACCAGAGTGATAATTATACTCTTGCGTAAGATTCATGTTTCACTTTTAATGGTACGATCACATCACATGTCATTTGAACAAAATTAATTGCCTTTCTCTGGAATCGGGGAGGAAGCTTTACACCCTTTCCTTAGTTCATAAAACTATCACTACTTGTAAAACTAGAGTTCAATACCGCAAACATTGTTTTAAATTCACTAGGCATCATATTTAGCTCTTGTAGTCACTGAATGTGCTTTAAATCATGTTTCTTCCATGATTTCACTTTAGCTGTGTTTTTTACGCTTATTATTGTCAATGCTTTTTACTTATGGGAAGAGTTTTCTCGTGGTAAGGTCGGAAAAATAAACCACTGCTATTCTTCACCAACGTCTTAGAACTTTTTTACTTATATATTCGTCTCAAATTGCTTCGCTAAATTTATTGCACGTATTCTTTATGATGTGTACGTATGTTGGTAAAGGAAAATCATGCCATTCCTGATTATACGTATATCTGCCAAAGTTTAAACTGCGTAACTCTGAAAATTTAGTAATATTAGTTTATTTTTCCTTAGCGTTATAAGTATGTATTTTATGGCTTTTATGTATTGCTTGAACCATTTTCTCCCACGTGGCAAGGGGTTTGTTGGAAGAGGGGATAGCTCCATAGCGTCTCACAATTAACCTCAAACTACCCTCTTCCCGTGAATTGTACGGTTGAGCTCAGCACTTAGTTGTATTTATTCTGATATGGGTAATACCGATCTTTGAGGTGAATAATACGACTTTAGGTGAATCTTTCCAATTTGGAAAAGTTGGATCCCACAAAATCTGGCTAAAATTCCACGACGACTGCTTTGCAGAACAAGTTCCGTACAAGACGGACCTGTTACATAACCATGAACCAAAAAAAGCTGTTACATAACCTTAGACTTCTCTTACCTACATAACCTTAGACTAAGATAGAGACTCCAAAATATTTTCCCTAACGGATCAAACCGATCCATCAAGTGAAGAATGTCCCTTCGGGCGAAACTTTTCTACTTTGCGTGCCTCCATCGGATTGCGCGGAGAATTTGTCTAAATATTGCCTTGTGGCTTCTTCTCTGGAGAAACACGTGCCGTTACATGTGGCAATACAATTATTATATAATCTAAGGAGGGAGAGAGAGAGTGCAAGAAGTCCGTACTTTCACTTCCGCGATGCCGGCGTGAATAAAAAAGTGATGCTATTATCCCGCTAATTATACTGCATGCATTCTGTCATTCTGTTTTACTATTCAAGGTAATGGCTTCCCTCTTTGAATAATCACCGAGGACGATCCTGCACTAGCGACGCAATCTGCGAAGGCAGTTGTTACCCAGTGCAAAGTCAGAATAATGGTAAGGCTACCGATTATTTCTGAAAAACCCACGAATCTAAAACAATTGCTACGCGTATCTACCCTTGAGACTACGAACTCAACGGTTTAGAGGGTTTAGAGGTATGCGAAGAAAGCTTAATAATGGTGGAAGTAAATTTTTATTGGCAGTCACCATAAAAATAGTGTACATTTATCGATTATGTTTAAGTGACATATTTTCCAACCATTGCATTTACACAAAATGATGTGGTACGCAGTCAGGCGCACAGGTGCGAAGTTATACACCAAAGAGGGTGAAATTCGCAATGAAAAAATCATTTGACTTCCCGTTCAAGTCAAATGATTATTTCATGGCAAATTTCACCTTCTTCGGTGTTAAGAGACATGACTCCGTACTAGTCTTAAGTTGGATATCGATGAAATGCGTAGCATTAGAGATTGAGAGATTGCATGACTGTGGCAGGTTTAAAATATAATTATTACGAGCACGATCCGGGATTTCTTTTGATTTTTTTCCTTAGCTGTTTTATTGTTTTTTTTTAGTTTCAATGTCTGCATGAAATACTAATAAATTTGGTTGTGTCTGTAATTTTGAAATAGGTTTTTCATGTCAGCGTGACTGTTGAGGTATGAAGATGAGACTGAATATCACTTGGTAGACTTGAATTTGCACCAGTGTTCAATAAGTTATCGTTATTATTATCACCTCACACCACTTGAAGTGGTCGGCATATTTTATTTTCTGCATTTATTAGTATCTCGTGGCACCCATGAATGTATAAAGTTGGTAACACCTACTAGAAATATTATGCTAACCCGTGCATTGCATGTTAGCAATTCCTTGGTTTCTGGTTTGGCTATGGTATTGTTCTCCTGACTGATTTCTGGTTCTCCTTGCCTAGCGGACAAAAGGAGAAGCGTGTGGTGCGGTTCGATGTTGAAATGGGACGAGTAGTGCATACCTAGTGTGGAACCACTCCATACCACACACCCTGGAGGCAAATGGCACGGTATTTCGTTGATGTAGATGGAAGAGGACTCCGTGCACCAACGTCAGGGTCGATCATGCGCATAAAATTAGAAAGATAGATTGATAGATCATACCAGGTGAGGGATCGCCCCGTGCCTTAGACCCATATGGTGGCTTTCAGGATATCACTTAGATTTTGATGAGGTGGTACAGTTTTGGGAAATGGGTTACCAATGGGAGCGCGAATCAGAGGAGGGGTTGAGGGACGAGGGGCATGGTTGCTCAAGTTTTTTTTGTGTGATTTTTTCCTGAAATTCTAATAGGGCTCCGGAGTATATACACCACAAAAGACCACCATGCTTGACGTCACTGCGGATTACTTGTTTTGGTGCCAAAAGCAATGCATGGCACAGATAGAACGCGCCCCTCTGGGGTATACACATGCTTACAGGAAAAAATATAACAAAAACAAACCGATTATAGCAGCAACGCGTCGTTTTCTCCTCACACCTGAGGTTAATTCCTGCCACCGACTGCCGCCAATACTTACACCGACTTCCTCATATGTCGCGCTCGGCTTTCTCCCCTTCAGCTGTTAAATTTGAGGCTTGTTTTTCCAATACAACTCCGTCGCCGTTCCCAATGCCCTTTCGCCTTTTCAGGCACCCGCTTCAAGTGCTTCCTCATAGTCTCCCCTACCGCCCCGACAAGAATCCTTTTTACCACGCTTATTTAACTTCAATTGTTTGTTGTTTCTTGGTTTTCTGGATGGAATCTTGTAATCGAAATCTAACCCACTTCCCAATGCTCTATCGAGCTGAAATTTGGCACAATTACTTACTCTCAATGACTATTAATTGAATCAGTAATTAAATTCACTAATTATCAAGTTAATCTACTAAAATTAAATGGCTTACATTTTATATGGAAAAAAGTCCTTTGCCAATAGATGGCGCTAGCAGAAGGTAGCATTTATTGTGAGAAGAAATTATAGTAATTTAATTTAAAAAAATCCTTTGCACAATTAATAAAAAGACTAAAAAGTATAAAATCATAACATGTAAAAAATATTTTTTTTAAACCACGCTTATATTAAAATGTAGTAAAAAGTAAAAAATAAATCTTTCATCACTTGGAAAATAAAAGCTTGGGCGCTTTTTCTTAATCAGTATTCAAACATTCGAATTCGTTTATATCAATATCTATTCTACAACTGCCCAAGTTTATTAGGACGATGAAATATTATTTTTACTTTTAAGTAAACCTACTTTAATATTAGCGTTGTCTTTTTTTAAAGTATTTATTTTTTAATTATGCAAGTGATCATTTCGGTTTCCCGTAGTGGCCAGACAGCGTTCTAACTTGGCAAAAGTGGATGTAATCTGATGTTATTTCGCCTTGAAGTCAACTTTTTGTGTGTGAATAGTGAATTAAGTATCACCTCAGTAGACGATACCCTGCAATTGCGGAGATGCCTCTTTGGATCCTCTGCTGCCCTCTGCTGCGCGCAGAGTGGAGAACATTTCAAGTGAAGAACGCAATGCATGCGTCGTATTGGGGGCAAACCTCTGCGCTTTCGTCGAGAGCAGGCCGACGATGACTGCACCTTTCTATCTTTTCTCCTCTTCACTCCACCCCTGGATTAATTCATTCAATATTCATTCCTTGCAAACATACCCACGTATCCGTAACAGTAAAAATTACCTCAGATTTTGGTCGCATCTTCTAATATTGTTTCCGGCTTATTAGTTGAGAATGAAAAGTGATTAACATTTTCAGAAGGTGGTTATGGATTATGCGAGTATTTTATATAAGAGCTATAATCATTGGCGTTCAATTTGTACAGTTAGCCAAAAAGTTGCAACAAATTTAAGCGAGAGGTGTTGTGAATTCTGAGTTGAAGGTTATGTTGTATGGGTGGTTGTGATTGGGGGAAACTTCTCTCGCGCTGTAAGTTGGAGGCTTCGATCACATGAATCTTATACGTATGCAACCACAGCGCTCGACACATCTAGTACTCACCTTTACATGATTGAAGATTAAAAATGGGTACCCTTTGGAGTTGAAGGAATGTAGGGCACCTATGATGTCTTTCTAAGAAGCTGTGGTCGGTGTAGAAATGAATTGCCCTCAAGTTCAGAGCTTCGTATTGAAAAAAAAGTATTACAGTCAATTTAAATAAAATGTACCACCTTCTGATTTTTCTGTAATGTATTGCGAGTTAAAATAAAATAATTTTCCAAGTAATTTTGCCTACCGCAATTGGGAGCGGAATGCAATAAAGGTATAATTTTAAGGCTTCTCGCTCTCCCCCCTCACTTTCTCTCTCTTCTCACTTTCTTTTTCCCATAATTTATAGCAGAGCCAATTGATGTCTTATAAATTCGAGCGATATATAATTTCAGCAATAGTGAGTAAGTAAAAGGAGTCAAACAACTCGAAAAGTGACGTGCGTCATTTCATTTTCGGCCGTAGTGTTTTTTTTCTAGCATATTATTTCGTACTCGGCAATTAAACTGAAGAAGAGGGCCAAAAGTGGTGTTTCGCACTTTTGCGAATTATAGCTCATTTTTAGTATAGCCAAAAACATTAAATTCGCAGGCGGAAAAAATACGCAGGACAGTCACCCAATCCGTTAATACTTTCTGACTGCAAAGTGAAAGTGTAAAATTGCAATCGTAATGGCTGGGTTGGGGGCATAAGAGTGTTGGAGATTGAATTGATGAGACTAAGGTTACAAAAAAATACAGTTTGTTGAAGTCTCAGGATTATACGGGGGATACTACTTAATCCAGTACTTCATCCGTTAAACAGAAAATAGATACAGCAAAAGAGTCACACTGTCGAACAGAAAGGAGCAAGTCTGTGCTACATAGAGAACAAAGAAGGAAGCGTTCTTAGAGGCACTCCACAAAATAAGACCTCTCCTTTCGTCTCTTGTCTCTCGCAATTCCTTTTTTCCTGTGTCTTTATTTTCTCGTCTTGTTTCCAAACACCTTTGGTGTGTATTTAGGTGAATATTCTGATCTATTGCTCAGGAAATATGAGCTACATCCCGGCTAACGACTGACTGCCGAACCTGTTCGGTTCAAAATGCCCCTTCGTAAAAGTAGACGTCTTCTTAATAGCTGCCATCAATAAGGCAAAAAATATGTGTTCAGGCAGCCAATTTGTCTCGCTGTATATAACGTTTATATTAATATGCTAACCAGTACCAACAGCACTTCTCGCGAATCTTATTTAATTTAAAAATTTTTACATCTCAATGCATGAATGCATGTACCAAATCCATCAACACAGTATGTTTCTAAAACTATACTAGCATATAATGTTGTGCACATTTTTGTGGAATTTCTCCAACTGTGTGGCATATTTGAGGTGACTTGTAGGTAGTAAATAGACGCCGATGGAATTATCGAAATAAATAAATAAATGAACGAATGCCCAATAACTCACACGGGCAACAGCTCCCGAGGATTTCTCCTAAACGAACGTTCGAGCCGTGAGTACAACGGAGTGTGCGTGGTTGACGAAAAATAATGCTCCAGTTACACAATTAGGACAGCCTTGGACTGCGGTCGTGTGGAGGAATGTGTTTTTTTGGTACGGGAGACCTCTTTTAGAGTTAACGCATGTGATAAATTAAATCCATTGGTGCATTGACTTTCATTCTGTGAGACGTTTTCAGTCCTATGACTTTCCAAGGTCTATGCTATAGAGTTTAACGGGGCAAGGTCCTTCCAAAATGGATCACAAGTATTGTCATTTTTAGGGCGAGGGATCCCTCATCCCTTGGCATGGATGATTGAGATGCTGAGTGGTCTTGTTCCAGGTGTCCTCTCTTCTCATCCTAGCCTCTCTTCCAATCTCGAGCTCTTCCCATTTGCATCGGAGCCTATGCATCATTCCTGGCCCTAGGTTAGTAGGTACCAGCGAGTACATATTCGTAGCTGGCGGAAAAATATAAGGTGTTGTGAAACATTGAAATGTGCCATTCATTTGCCATGCCTATAACCCGGGTTTTGTTTTAAGGGATATGCTGGTATATGGTGTTTTTGAACTCTTTAGAGGCTGAAGAATTAAAATCGGGACCATAGTGTCGCGGAGGCCGGTTGTAAATCTTTGACTATAATATATTTATCTGGAGCAAGTCATGAGTCCAGCAGACTCTTCCTTTCACTCTATTTTCCTTTCTCGGAGGGGATAGATAAAAGCAATCATTGCTTTAAGTTTTCAACTAGGTCTCATAAGCACGTCAATGGAGTTAAATTGTCCCATCAACCGATGCAAAAATTGAGGAAATCCATAAAATTACTACAAGTTCAACTCTGACAACATCGAAATCAATACATTCGGAAGCATTAGGTAGTCTTAAAAATGTTCGTGGAAAACGTCACTTCACTTGATATTTTTTTCTATTATTTCCATTTAATCACTTGCACTATAAATTTTAATAATAATAATGAAATTAAATAAACCCCCCCCCGCTGAAGTTCACCTTGAATTAAGATGGCTTGGTGGTTTAACAGGCTCACACACCTGAACGGCAATTTGGAGATCAGGGTTCGAATCCCGGTCAAGTCAAATTATTTTCTCATGGTGAATTTCACCGTCCTTGAACTTTAAAATTTTGAACTGTTGTATAACTGCTTTATATTTAAATTTAAAAATATTCTTTTTTATTACATTCTCGCTTTTATTTGTCGTTTGGGCTGAAAATTGCCATTTAGTTAAAAGGGAGATGAAATATAGACTACTATGTGAATAAAATTAACATTAGAAAACGACAAAACATAAAAAAAGGATTTATCTTGAGTGCTCAGCAGCTCGGGGAAAGGAGTTGACCACCATATCCTACGGTGTGGATATTTCTTGCCGATTGGTTTGGTTCTTGTCCATTGTTTAGTTCCACGAGCGTAATCCGTTACAAGTCCGTCAAGCCGCTGGGAAAAGTTGAGGGATAGGGATAATAACCCTGGTGAACCTTTACCTCAACTATGAAATCAACTAATTAGCAGCAGTAGTAGTTGAGGAATGCGATTTGGTTATTTGCTCCACTCACGACAGATACTAGGGCATGATGGATTGATTATTTGAATTTCAGTGAAGAGAACCCTGGCTTTGGAATATTCCAACTCTCCAATGGTAAGAATGGCGCCAAAGTGTCTACTTTTTCGCATCTAATTTGAAGGACAATGGTCTGCGTTCTTTCCATTTGGCTCCCAATTGGGTTTCCAGATCCCGCTGGAACATTATAGCCATTAATGAGGGTTACTACTGAACCCTTCTGAGCTTGGAAGCTAGTATTAAAGCCACCAAAAAAAATCCCTGAAAGCTTTGAGGACTGTTGTGGTTTTCAATTGTTAAATGCTGAATTTACTCATTCGTGAAGCAACTGATATTGCAGGTAAATACACAAAACTTGCTTCAGTTTCATGTCTCTTGTATACAAACACCCAAAAGTATCTGGAATTTAGTAAAAAAAAGTAGTTAGTGGCTCTTAAAAGATGAAAAAACATTTTTTCACTTGCTTGTGTCACAATATATCTTTTAGTTGTGCCATGAGATGTACTGTGTATGGCGTTCAAAATAATTGTTCTCGCTCTCTCTCTTCCATGTTTTATATGCCCTGGATATGCATTCGCGAAATCAATATCTTTCGTCCACCTTATTATCTCTCCTTAGTTAACATGAACAACCTTAGACATGAATTCTAACATATACAACCACTCACTCCACCCATTATTCATAGAGATAAGTGATCTTTGAATAAATGGCCGTGGGTCTCGTCCATTGCCGCCGAGAACTCCCCTTTCGCTTCTCCCCGCTCTCGTTGCCCGAGGACTGAAACGAAAGAAATGTTTCGCGAAGGATTGGTCGCCCGTCCCTGCGGACGCTGAAGGCGCGTGCATGGAAGGCATTCTCATTTTCATCACACATATATTCTCTCATTTCTAGTTTATGTGATCTCATTTCCAAGGAAGGCTACCATTACTCTCTAGAATGCTGCACTAGAGGGTCATGAAATTCTTTTTGGTGATAATTTACGGCCTTTTGGGAAAGAATAAAAATGCAATCTAGGTAGCGATTCTTAAAATAAGTAATTCAATGGAAATCGAGTATAAAAAAAGTACAGTGTTGCAAATACCTTTTAAAAAGCATCTTAGAATTGCCAGCACAGTCGTAAATGATAATCTGTTGAAGATTTTTATATTGCTTAAGTTTTATTGTTAGGGCGCGTTCTGGCTCCAACTGTATTTAGGAATGAAGGCAATAACACTTAAAAATATATATATATATATATATATATTTATCTTAAAACCGAAACTTATTAAATAACTGATTTAACGAATTGTTCTGTATTAGTGGAAATCTCTCATGCAATATTATACAATGCCTAGGGCTTTTATAGCGAACAAAGAGGTAATGGATATGGTCGGAGAGGAGAGGAAGCTTGTGGCAGAGGTTCAGAGAAGGCAGAAGAGATGGATGGAGGAGCTTTTGAGAGGAGAGGGCATGTTGAAGAGAGTGATAGAGGGGTGAAAACTGGGGAAGCGTGGAAGAGGAAGGAAGAGGATAGGAATTCAGGTCGAAATAAGAGGAAATATGAATAATTTAAGAGGGATCTAATGGTGGGGCATCCTTAGGAGAGATAGCGAGAAAATGTCTATGAAATTAGGATGCAGAATAGGGATTGTCCAAGAACCTGCCAACCAGCTGGTAGAATACTTGAATGAATGAAAATGGGGGTTTTTATCTATTCACCATATAGCTGAACCCTTTGCTACTTTGATTAATGTTGCGAGCTAGAGAGACAGAAATTAAGTAGGCAATTTCCCTGTCATATTTGGTCAGCAAAAAATAGCGCAAGTGGAAGAACTTTACTACATGGAAAGTAAAATCACTAGCGATGGATGAAACGAGGAAGATGATGTGAGCAGAATAGCCCAATCAAGAGAGAAATTCTAACATAATAGAATTTAAAGAATAGCTATTACACACAGCTGGAAGTAAGGAAGCACGCATTTAAAACACATATTAGAAGCATGCTCCAACATGGTGGTGAAGCTTGGATCATGACATTCATAGAGCAAAAATGATTAAAAGCAATGGACATGTGATGTTGCCGAAGAATGATGAAGTGGACAGGGAAAACCAACAATGAAAAACTCGTCGGAAGAGTTGTAGAGAAATGATATTCTATGGAAACTGTGAAAAGAAAGGAGAAACTGATTGGACTCGTTTTTCGCCAAAAAGAACCTCTTGAAGGGAGGAGAAATGAATGGGAAGAATTGGAGACAAAGAATGAGCGGCATTTGGTAAATTTTAAAAATGTCAAAGTGGAGGCTATAGGCCCTTCGTCCACCGGTGCAAAGCGACTGCAATCCGAGTCAAAAAAATGTCACATGAGCGTTAGACGGGAGTCGCTTTACAGTCGCTTAACTGCGAGGTTTCGTCCACCTACGCGACTGCAACGCTACCTTCGATCAACTCGCGCACGATCAACTCACAAACGACTGGCTTGTCAGTTGCGTGCCGACGCTCGTGCGACTCGATTCACACGGATCCTGATATTTTTCATAAATCACATACTCATAGTTTTATAATTTCAGATATCGATTAGGTGTTTTGTATCAAGCTGGTGGAAGCAGTGGAAAAGCATCCGTTCATATGTAACTATATATTGGCAGAATATGCAAACAAGAGCGCTCAGGAAAAGGCATGGGAAGATGTAGCCAAAGAAGTTGATACGAGTGGTATGTACATTGCAAAAATTAAATTGGAAGTACAAGTGTTTCACATCCGTATAAAAAAACACCCGAAAACAATTTTTTTGCAATGTCCTCAAAAAGTAAGTGATCTCAATTTGGCCTTCAACACGCATTCCTCGCTAGGTAGAGAGCTTCCCCAGTTTCCCCCATAGCTTTCCGCTTCCGTTCCGTGCTTTTTGGCATTTATTTATAAATTTAATATACAAAATCAAAGGAAAATACACGCAAAAATAGGGTAAAGAAAAACACCAGTATTTTTCAATTTGCTAAAGTCGTTTTTATAAGAAACAAAGTAGATATATGACATTGTTCCTAGTTAATTTTATACGTTTTAATTAACTATTGCTCACACAATATTTCCACTGCCAAGATAATGCCACATGTGGTGTCACGAACTATTAGGATGAATAGTTTCGTAACTGTTGGGCGTTTGGTGTGTCATCAACGGGAGCGATGTTACCCACTTGCATTGACTGTGGAGGGCCAAATTCATCTTGATCATTGTCGTAATCACTAACTGCATACGCCTTTCCTTCTCTCTTCCTGATGAAGTTCTGCAGCACGCATACAGCTTTCACGATGTTGATCACTGACGACATTCTTTTGCAAGTTAAATAGCACTCAGTAAAATTTGAAAATGTTGGTTCAACATGCCAAAAGCAACATTCCACACTTTTCCGACCCCGGTTCAATCTGTAGTTGAAAATGCGAGTGGTTGTCATTCAGTCGTCTTTTAGGATATGGGCGCGTAAGATATTTATTAAGGGTAAATGCTTCATCAGCAACAAAATAAAATGGGAAATGTGATCTTGTATTGTCGTGAGGTAATGTATGTGGTTCGGGTAAATCAAGATATTCTCGTTTTAGGGAATGGTTGATCCTAGAAGCTTTAAAAATCCCGCCATCACTGTTTCTTCCCGGGTTACATGTTTCGATTTTAATGAAATTACCACCTGAATCGGCTGTAGCCATCTGCTCAATCGAATGAAATGACTTATAATTACAATTTGTGGAACCACTTTTAGGAAGTTTGTGAATGTGGATGTGCTTTCCATGCTAGCATTGATAGGTAATGCTTTAAACATTTTTAGCAAAGAAGCCTTCATTTTCATGATTTGTAATGGTTGTTTAAATAACAACTTTGGGACTTATTCATATTTCATGTTTTCTACTCAATTTTTCAGAAACCTGAAGAATTTTATTATTTTTGATTAATATCGATCTTTTGAATGTTTACGTTAAAATGTTTTTGTAGAATATAATAAATACAAAAGCAATTACCTCAAAGTAATCAGTAGTCTTTCTTCAACTGAAATACATAAGCTCCTGTTTGTGTTCTTCTTCCTGATTATTGGGCCAATTTTTATACTAGCTCCTTTGACAGTTTCCTGGAGATCCTGTAAAATCCTTTGAACTTTTCTTTGTCACTTCCAAGTTCTCGGGTTAACGCAAAAGCTGAACGCGATTGATTTTCACGAGTAAGAGGATGAATAAAAAATTGTCTCCTTCTTTTAAGCCTTCTCAAGTACCAGTGCGCAACAACAACATTGCGATTACGGACCATACGGCTTTTCATTCTGGAGCAGACTGACGTATAAGAATTTCAGTTGACCGTCGCAGAAGAGTTGCGTCAGTGGGCGAAGAACATGCAACGCAACTTTCAACCAACTATCTTTAAAAAAAAGGTTGGGTTGCTGTTGCATTGCGTTGCACCGGTGGACGAAGGGCCTTAGTTGGGAGTGAAGCGGTTGGCAGAGAGGAGAGTGGAGCGGAGAGCTGCATATCTTCGGATTGATGACGGCTTATGATGCGAATATGCATCACACAATCAATCCAAGAGCAAAATAACTTCGATGCAATCTCCTTGCGAAAATTCTGTTTTACCATTCTTCGTTTCTATACTGTCAAACTGAAATTTAGGCAACCAGCTACGCCGTGTAATGCTTTTTAAGACGTCGCACTAACATTCGAAGAAGTTATTAGTTCCTAATCGCCCAGTCAAATTTTTGTGGTCATTATAGTGCGAAACTGAAGTGTAATGTATGCTGTGTCTTTTGCGCAATTCTGGAGTGAAGTACTCCACTTCCTCGGAGATGAGATGATCGTCCCGTCCCGTGCAATCGTCCCAAAAGAAGCAACAGTTGCAGGGGTTGTGCGTCATCAAGAATTGATTTAAACGGGGACGCGATTGCGTGGGGGAGGGGGGAGAGGGGAGGGAGTCACGAGAAGCACATTAATCTCTCTTTCTTGGTGAGTGTCATCGACTTGTGTCAAACAATTGCGTGAACGAGATTCCTCGAGAACCCGACAACAACCGTCGCGAGTGGATCAATTTGCCCTCTTGCCGTCGATCCAAAAGGATCGCTAATTGAACGGTTGTTATGGTTTGATGTTTGAATTGATTTCTCAAGAACATGAGAAAAACTGATAGAGTATCTGCTTTTTTTTAAAGTTCCTTGGAGTACTTAGATATACAAATTGTGTATGTGTATTGGATTCAGTTGGGGAAATACGAGATATTAGTTTGGGGTTTTACTTTTTTTGTGAATTCCTTAGAATAAAAATTAATTCTTTTAGTTTACCGACGCAAAGAGTTAAATTCGCCAATACGCATTACTGGTGTTAGTGATAAGGTAAGATGAGTCTCATTTCAGCAATAAGTTGTCTCAGCTGCTTTCCTTTCACGCATAAAGGTCGCAAAACTCTGTACGTTAATTTAGATATGTGTACTCATTACGAATTACACGAGGCTGCAGGTGGTGCTCCAGTTTTACGCAATGAGGTAGAAATTGACGGGTAGCAGTAGACAAGTAAAGTTCAAACAGTCAACAGTACCTGTTATGGTCCTCCGAGCAGGCTGTATACATGGAAGATAGTTTCCCAGTACTATAATCAGTGAAAAGCGCGTACGCGCGACTACATCTACACAATACCCTGCAAGCCACCTCCAGGGTGTATGGCAGGGGGTTAGTAGTCACCAAAATGCATTACACTATACCCTAAAGTTAGTGTATCTACGACTAATGATGCACTATCATACATAGCTAATGCCTGTCACGAGGCGAAGCCTCACAAGCATGCACTACGCCACAGATATTCTACAAATGTTAGAGGGATCGTTAGCATTTATGCATATTACAACTACAAATACGGATAGAGATTCAAGAGCTATAGCGAAAACATACAAAGCATGCTTTAAGTACGAGGTAGCAGACAAGGATACAAGTATTAGGGAGACCAACTACTAAGAGCTTCACTAACTATCGACAAACCTGGTTAAAAGTCTCATTGGCAGCTGTTATGGTCTCTTATCGTTCGCGGGAAAAATGACATTTTAAATCTGTCCGTTCTACAGTCTAGTTCCCCAATTTTACTCTCATTATCTGATCTACACTACATGGTGATCGTGGCCTATTCCATTTATTTCTCTTTTTCTATTGTTAAAATTCATCTTTTGACTAGCTGTTACCTGACGCTTTGATTGCTTTGTATTTTCATAATTTATCTACGAAATAACGTGGAATCTACCTCCAAAGGTATGTGGCACGAGGTGATCTCACGCCTGGCACGCAATACTCGTAGCAGTTGAAGATCGACATACGCACGCTTCCAATTTACAAGCAATATAAGACCAAGCCTAATACCAAGCGAGAGATACGTTGGCAAAAATGCTAATACGTATGACACGGTTTAACATAAAACTAATGATTAGTATCATTGATACATTTAATTCACCTACTAGTTATTAATTCGAGCAGGAAATAATATGATTCGGGACATTTCAAAAAAGATAGTACTCGTGATACATCAACACACGTAATTACAAAGTCTAGTATACCAGGAAACATTCAGTTTCGAATTCATACCTCGGCAATCATGATGGTTTGCAAAAATTAGTACGAAATTAAACCCATGTAGTATTAATTAGAACTTCATACAGACATTAAAAACGGAATAAATAAATAAAAAGTCTTAATAAAAAAGAAAATGCTACATGTCCTTACCACTAACATTAATAAAGGCACCGATCATAGCTATTGTGGTTCTTAATTGTGCGCAGAAAAACATGACATTTTTAACCAGCTGGTCCTGCAATCTATCTCCCTAATTTCATGCATGTTATCGATCCTACCATTGTAGCACGGAGTTTTAAATATGTCCTGTATATTGTCGGGGAAGTCAGTTGCCACGAATCAACTCAGGACGTTAAGCTCGTTCTTTAATCTACTCTGTGAGAGTGTTTCCCATCCAAATTCTTTTAATAGCATCGACACTCTACCATATTATTCGTAACATCTCTTTACTAAACTAGATGGTCGTCGTTCCACGCGATATAATTCTTATATCATGCCTGCTTCTTAAGGATCCCATATACTAGACACTTTTACAACTTACAATTCTTTCCATGGTCATTTTAAACTACGGACTTGGTCAATCTCTATTTACTCATTACCCACGCCCGTAACTCAGTGTGCGGGGGTGCTGAAGCAAATGCATTTCAGTTTTATCCATGATCTATGATTAGGAAAATATTCAAGTCGAATGTTTAAATTGGAAAATAATTTTTATTCTACAAATTATAAAATATAAATCAGTTCAGTCCGCCGAGCCAACCAGGTCCCCGGAAATTTGGGTAACTTGTTGAGTTTTCACTCTATAGTAATGAACGTTTTCAGTGCTATTTCCTCTGATAAAATACATTTAAGTGTATTAACACTCATAAAGCCCTCAAAAAAGTGCAAGAAATAATGGTTTACCCCTAAAACTTTCCCTAGCAAATGTCTTCTACACATGTTTGATAAATATTGATACCGGTAGAGTTATTATTTAACAAAAGATGTATGTATATTTGTGAGCACCTGGGGCATAATACGGAGCTCTGCGGCAAACTAAGTGGCAATATGTGCTATAGTTTCAGAAATTTATAGATCAGGCAGCAAGTCGTATGGAAGGGTTTTTAACACCCTGAATAGATCGTGTTGCACACCAAACCACACACACTATCGTCACGTGTCTTCCCCGTTGAATGCATAGAGGTCATGTCAGTCTTTTTCGACTGCCCCAGTAATGATTACGTATAACTGAGATTTTGATGCCACCTTCTCCACAAGAAGCAGATATTGTGGTAAGTAGGTACCTGGGATGATCGTAATTTATAAACATGAAATAAATAGGAAATCCTATACCTTCCAGTAACTTTGATGAAAAATGTGTATTCCGTTCTCATCCAATGTGCCCACTGCTTGGCACTGCAGCATGTATCATGTGACACTCTAATTATATTTTATCCTCTCCGTGAGAGTGAGGAAATTGAATTTATGACGAAGGCGCGTCTTTCAAGTGAAGCCAAAAAAAAGGGACAAAAGGACGGAAGCGGAGATGAAACGTTTGCGTGGTGATTCCCAAACCATTCCCAAATTATAAATTCTTGACGAATGACACGATTGAAATGAGTGTGGTCCCATTCGATCGGGAATGCGTTTGCGATGCTGCCATTTGACATTTGGATTGTCACCGCGCACGCGATTGGAGTTGGTTAGAGAGGGCACGACGCGATTGGCGGGTGGCCATTTTGGGCGCGAGCGAGAACGTTTGTATGCGGTAGTAGGTAAATACTTCATGCGCCTCAAATGCGCTAGCGCGCTGATATTCGTACGAAACGAAATAACTCGTTCAAGTCGGTCTGGTTAAGTGACAAAATCTTACTTGTTGCTAAATGTTTTGGTAACAAATCAAGAATAAATAATGGAAAAGTAAAAATTCAGATGGCGGACCACACTTGCCCTGGAAGCCATGTTGAAATTCAAGGGAAATCCTCTCTTCGGGAAGGGAGTCCAATTAGCCATCAAGTTGCACGCGCTGTATCAGTAACTCAACGGGTGACATGGAGCCGGACCGTTGACGGAGAACGGACCGAAAGCAATGGTGCTAGTTCCTCAACGTCTTTATATAAATATTACCCAACAGCATTGGCGTCTTTGCGTAAAAACCTCGGCCACGACAAGGCAACCCCGACATTTTTTCAGATTTTTTAAATTTTTTATTCAAATTCGTACCCTAGGCCTTTTTCCTGGGGATTTCTCACTTGCTAGAAACATAGATGGGTAGTAAATGTTATTTTTCTTTCATGAACTGCGTAGTTAGTTTTGGACTTGAAGCATTTCGTGTATTTTCTATTATAAATATGGCAGTGAAATACTTTTCACGCTGGAATGAACTGTTAATTTGATGTATTATGTAAATAATGAAAATGAAAATTTTTTAAATTCCACCAATTTTTTTCACAGTACTTTTTACCGCACGGAGTGAAACAAAGTGTTCATTTTCGTTATTTAAAATGAACATCCACAAAGTTGAACCCGAAACCATTTAGATAATTGATGTATGTAATTGAGGCTAGTTAACTGGCGTACGTCAATCTAGGAAATTACTTAAAATTATTTTACATTGCTAACTGCTCACCTTATTCTGTCGTATGTATATCCTTGTGGATTCACTTGTGGGTATTGGCTGCTGGAACACACACACCACTTGGTCTTCTGTCGTTGTGCTTGGGAGAGTCCACAGGATTTCACTTTCCACGGAGTCCCGAAGTTTTATCTAAAATCCTCATAGAGAAAACTTGTATTTTTTCTAACGCTCTGCAATATAAGATTAAACACTGCGGGGTTGTCGCAATATATAATAAAAATACGATATTGATGGGGATAAAATTGTTGGAATTTTTGTAATAGAATTGTTGATAAAATTGTTTGTTGTGGAAATTGGGCGCCACCGATCACTGGAGTGGACTCTTGTCAAACGAGGATTTTGACAAAAAAAGGATGGTGCTTGATAGAGGAAACAAGCGTGGATAATTGGGTGGGAAACTAGTTAATCACTCCGTTACTTTTGCTTTTCCGGAGCCGCGGTCGACGATCACGACGGATGAGGTGGTGGACGGATGTGTGCGAAGAGGGAGTGTTGTGGTGGGTAGGTACTATACCGGCCGATCGCTGGAAAGGAAGTGATCTCGGCGAGGAAGGCCCTTTGCAGGGAAGGCCCTTTTGCAACCCGTCCGTTGGAGAGGCAGCAGTGGGATTGGATGTTCGAAGGATGGTGGCGACGGTTGATGGTTGATGAAGGGGGTGAGGTAAGGGATTGAATTGAACATGTTTGGGGGATGGGGTGGAAATAATCTTATGTGAGTGTGAGGAGTGAAAGGACGAGGGGAGAGGGGGCTTAGGAGAGGGGGAGGGAGGGGTCAGTCGGGAGGAGGAGGAGGTGGGCGGTTGGCGAGTAGGGAAATGAAGAGTGGGCTCTCGCAGAGAAGTGAAGGCGAAGGGTAAACAATTGCGATGGTGGGCACGCATGGTCGTGGGAGGCGTGGGTCGGCCGTCCAGTTGGAATCGCTCGCAGGTGACGCGACGTCACTCGGTGGAATAATAGTGGCTTGAGCGAGATATTTCCCTAGTCATAATGGAGACCATATTCGAATTTATTTATTTAATTTCAGCGTCAGTAATAAGCATGAAATAAATATTTTGATATTAAAGACGCAAACATATAGTTATATAATATTATGACAAAAATTCTCAATAATTAAATAAATATATATCTACTTAAGTCTCCAACTAGACCCATTTTTTCACGTCATACGGATAAAAAAACCCTTCAAAACAGCATGATTTTTTTTAATTCTGTAAATATTTTTGCGGTGAGTTATGTATACATTTTTAAAAATAGTAGAGATAACATACAAACTACACACCGTTACTTTTATGACGAAATCTAGTTGTTAAAAGTCCCTGACTTTTCGAATATTCTCCCTCTGGAGCGCACAGCCGTGATCTATCCCATGTAAAACAGTTTATATTTTTAGGCAAATTGCTCCAAAAATAGTTCTGCAAAGGGTTGATATTTTGGTATCATTGGAAAGATGGGAGTTTTATCTTTAAAATGAGGTCAAATTCATCAAATTCGAGGTGGAATGATTTTTCGCTCAAATTACAGTAAAGCCATATTATCTATATCCACCAGTCTCTGACCTACCTTATCTCGCCCAGTTTGAAGGCCTCACACCATTCCCTTAACCCCAGCTGCACATATCATACACCAGGTAAGTTTAAATTTCAATCTAAATAGCATTCAGTTAAATTCAATTTTTGACGCTATGCACGCATCATTTTCAAGAAAATTGCGAAGAACTTTCCGGCGATGTCTTGTGTACTCCTGCTTTCTCTTGGGTTTGGGGATGGGAGGTTGTTTTGAAGAAAGGAGGATGCATGGATTATAAGTCACTCGGGATGGGAAAGTCTTTGATGAGAGGAAAGGGATAAGAAACCGAGGTAAACAAGGTCACGGTCAGGGAAAGAATAAGAGAGGACGAGACAATGTGATGTCGAAGGTAGAGTAGCACGTTTTCAGACATAGTATCATTTCAGTCATTTTGAAAAGACGTTGTGCATAACGTAGAGACTGGTCGAGGTGACGTAAACGAAGGATGGGTTAATACGAAATATAATAATTTTCAAATTGTGAAAATTTCCATAAAAGAGGATAATGAATCCTTTGTATTTTTTCCCCTCATTTCATCATAGTAACTAACCAGTTCCGATTATTCACACATTAAATTCCATTGTTAGATAATGACATTAAACTTCAAAACCGGTCAAGTAACAATAATTGAACATCATGGAAATTAACCAATTGTTATTTATCCTCTACGTTCGGTTTTATACGAATTCCAGCTGCAGATATGTACTCGAATAAAACTCAACGTGAAAATAATTTTAAATAGTCAAGGGAAGTGTACTTTTAATGTTTATTCGGCGTGTGGTATTCCTTGAATCTATTGCAATGGTATTTCTGAAATAATACTTGAATCCGATTTGATAAAAGTTTAAGATTCATAGTTCCAAAGTGAAATCGCATCACAGTTTATTAATATAAAATTGAGATTTTTTAAAAAAATTTGTGGTATACCTACTTTCTTTTTCCCAGACAGCTAAGGTTTTTACACCGCAATGCAATATACACTAACCATAAGACAATTACAGCATCCATGTTGGCATTCCAACTCACTACCATTGAGACTTGCGCGTTACCAACCTGATGATACTGTCTAAGAAAGCCTATTGTATCCCAGAATTATCCGTATGCCATTTTATTTAATTTTATCCTATAAATGAATACGACGAACCACCTTGGTACGTTGACCTTAAAAAAACTTGAGGAAAAAAATAAATATTTGCGTTTCAGTTGGCTTATAACCTTATATTGTCTTTGCAGGGTAAAATGTTAATTTATAAAGATTAGATGCTAATTACGACACGATAAATATCTTCATCGTATTCAAAAGAAATAATTACGTTAACTGTCGGATTTATTTCCTTGCGTGCCATCGAGAAAACATTCTCTCCTGACGAAACTTGGGCATTGCGTGTGGTACTTGCGAACTTGACTTATGCAAAGACGTATTTCGGATGCTGAGTTCCTAATCCTTAATAATTTATAGTTCTTTCTTTTTTAACCCATTAATGCACAGAGAATGCTTTTACTGATTATTTGTATTTTTCACTGGATTTATTTTCAGCCATTTGATGTTAACTGGAAAAAATATTTTAAAAACTCTCCAACACCCACATAGTACTTAATCCTACACGTATCTAAGTATACATATGGGCATTTAATATGTTAAAATTTTCTATATTTTCATTTTATTGCAAGGATGCACTTTTACTTTAAATAAATCATGACACGTCCTTTCGTCAATGAGATTGACATTTATTGTTTAATATGCAAAAAAATAATTATTATTTTACAATATAATAATAATAATAAATACCAACATATACATTTTTACATAAACACTGTTTCAATAAGTGAACTTCTTGCAAATAAAGAGCAATAATTGTGAGAACATATTGAAAATTACATGGGATTATTCAAATTCACTCATTGTAAGGTCTTTAGAACAAAAGGAAATACACGGTTTGCGCTTGAAATAAATACATGTATAAAAATTACACATAATGAAGATTGTGGCTCCATTGGTTAAAAGTAGTGAAAACACTCCGGGTGTAAAGAAATCTTGCATTTTGCTCATATATATAAATAGTCCTACCTTTGCATTTCACACAAACTTTATTTTTGGTCTCACCCCTTGCAATTAAGTGATCAAGGCGATCTGTTCTCAGATCGTCAATACCAGATGATGTAGAAGCCTGCACCTTCCTCGTGACTACAATGCCTAAGTATGAGGGGTACACAATACCGTCTGAATTGCAGTACAATAGCAACCTATTTCCTAGTTTTCTATGCATTAGCCATCCCTGTGTACGATTGACACCCCACCCATTGATTGATTGAAGTCCCACCTAAAATAAGTTAACCACCATTTTTTATTTTCTTATACTTGTCCTGTAATTGACAAAAGGAACTGATCGCTCAAGTCCACACCTCCCATGTGTGTGTGTTATATTCTGAAACAGATACTGGTATTGGAATATTGATTATTTTATTTTAAGCGGCAGAATGGCGTATTGCTGTTGTCATTTCATGATGAATGAAATTAGTCATCACCGTGACAACATTATTATCATTCAACTTCATGACAAGCAAGCTGCCATATGATGTCATCTGAGTATTCCCTCTTTTTAATTTTAAACAAATCGTATAGTTTTACCCCTAGCAAATTGTTTGCAGCGTGTCTACCGTAGTAGGGAATGATAGATTCATCGATAGAACAATTTCCTTCAGAGTTAGGTATTTTACAATTATTATTCAAAATTTCAAACAAAAGGTCGTACTTTATACAGGTAATACATGCCAACATTCTTTCCATTATCAAAAAGGAGCAAAAACTTAAAATTTCTTCGAATCTGTTTCGTCGGATTGACTGCGAAACTATTTCAGTGGAGCAATCAGGAGATATGCTCCAGCAAAGCCTCCGATTTGGTAAACGGTGGTACCCCGAGAGAATCAAAATTCCCAACGTTGTATACATTTCTTCAAACAGGACATGAAAAGAATGTGATCCCTTCAAGCTCGCGTAATGCATTGTCTGATCAGTTATTATTTGTACAAATTCAGGTGAAAAAAATGCTGCAAAACATTCCAAAGGGGACTTATTTTGCGGAAGATTATTGACTATGCCAGTTGATATAAAACGAGGGATTGTATACTCAACCGATTCAGGGCCTTGAAGCCAGTTGGATGCCTCAGTTTTCTTCAGGCTTCTCTTCCTTTTTTGAGAGCTGTGATCCAGCTGTATTCCCTCCGCGCCTGGCCACTATATTTGCTCAAGTCGAAGGCGTAAGCTCTGTGACTAGTGATGGTGAGTCCTCCAGTAACTAACTCTGTGGAATAGATTGTAGCCTCGGATTGCAAAATTATACGAGGTAAATGTAGAGGATTCCCCGTAATTTCAGAATCTGAGACGTCTGAATCCTCATCCGTGTCCATATTAGGTCTTTCATGAGGTGGATTTATAATTGTGGTATCTGTACCATAATGCTTGTCACCTTCTTCCGATAAGGAGAGTAATTCGTTGACCGAGAAGCGCTGAGATGCAATAAAATAGGAAATGATTTTTAAATAACATATATATACTAAGGATTACTCACAAATTAAATTCAATAATTTACTTCCAAGGCATTCCAGATGTTTGTTTTTGTTAGGTCATGTATACCATGCGTATTGTCTCCTTATAAAATATCATTTGGAAAACGGATTTGCATATTCTGTAAGCATAAATGCAATTAGATATACGCAATGTATTCTATAGTACTTGCATATTGAGAAATCGGCCCTAGGATTGTTCTTGATCATCGTCTGCTGGATTTCATAGACTAGGCTGCTACAGTGATATTCCACAACCGTAACTGCTGCGCGACGTCTTTCCTTCATAGTGGTCAGAAGTAGACTACACGCTTTTTCATGATGGCCTATGATGTGCAAAGTAAGGAGTAGAAATATTGAATAGACACAACTCTTCCGAAAATTGGATTCTCCAATCTATTCCGAGACGGAAGGTCTAGTGAGGATGCTTCCCTCCCCTTGACACTGACTGCATTTACTCGAAGGCATATGAAGGGGATCTATCCCAAACACGCACGTCGCCATAAACCAACTAGCCAAATATTAGTCCGTGAGTGCAAATGCATTGACCACAAACCATAAGGGCATCAAATGCCTGGTGTAGCTTAGATGCATGTTTTGACTACCAATATCTTATTGTTTCATATTTGCTTTCCACCAAATATTGTACCCTATAAATGTTTTTAATGAGTTACTGTGCAGTATCAAGTAATACAAACTAATGCCCGTAAAATCAATGAATAAAGTGTTTTAGAGGATAAGATTGAAAAACTCAGTTTTTAGTGTTACGAATTCCCAGATGTATCTTTAGATACATTATATGTTTACCAGATAATTAATGAATGTAGATGGTTTTTAAAATTGCTAAAAATTAATTGAAAATTATAAATATACATCTAAGATTTTACAAGGGGAAAATGGTAAAACTATATCGCATACTTCTTCAAAAATATTTACTTGAACATAGCCATGACAGAGAGCTATTTGAAGAGCTGATGACCAGGATTATGAAAATAATATTAAAGGCAGAATTTTTAGTTTCAATGGTATATATGGGTTTAGTTTCACGAGAAAGACTTGTCTCTGTGATTTAAAGGAAAGTTTAGGGAGAAATAATAAACTGTTTAGTATTAATGTCACATTAGATACGTCTGGGCATTAAAGGGTTAATACACGTGATTGCCACCTCAATATAGGACGCAGACACAAATTTTCTCGCGTGAATTGGTTAATAAAAATTGTCGTTATCTGTGAATTCCTTTCTCATTTTCTGTGAACTAAAACTAATTCCTGGTCTACTTAATATTTTTTTCATTATTTCCGACATATTGCATACATTTTGTCTAATTGAAGTACCTCGATGAGCTTTGGGATCTTGTCTCAGACTGAAATAAATTTAAAGAGCAAATTATTTCCTAAGAGATAGCCATTTTAATTTAGAGATTGCTGCCGAAAATAATTACACATATCTGTAAACGTTGTAATTAATTCAGTAAGAATAGGTTTTCTTATTCTGTGAATTAGAAAAATTCCTCGAGAATAAATAGCAAGCATACATGGGCTGTAAAAATTCAACACAGTTTTGCGTACTTTTGTTGTACACGGCATGTATGGGGAGTTAGAAAGCTAACAGTCGTTGTTCATGAGTTGTATTGGAATGGCATTATATACATGTGGTGGGTCTTGGCGTAATACCGAAGAAAGTTAATTGTTTGTCTGAAATAATAAAGCAGTTGTAAGGTAACGTGACCTAAAGTCGAAGCCTCTCACCACGGAGAGGTATGTATGTATGTGCCTACAAGGAAAAGCCATAATTATGCTCGAAGAGTTATAAATCTTTCTCGGAAAAGTTATGGCCTGAAATTACATTGTTGTATGTTTGAGCACGCATTTATTTCCTCTTTACTGCCACGTGTTTAGTTGGCAAATATACCACTACATTGTTGGCCGTAACTATAGGTTGGTCACTCTGGAATTAGCTCTCGATAAGCAGAAAAATAATTCCAAGGGAAGAGTGGCAGTTCACTGCAAACGATAGCATTTAGTTTATTCATCGATCTTTTTATATTACTCGTATACGCTGCCAGAGTCATTGATGTAAGCATTTTACGTCAATCTCTTGTGTGACTTTATCAGATTAATAAAGTGCTGAGTTTGCAAGGAGCGAGATATTAATAATGGTGAGCATTTTTCACCCATAAGGTTGAAACAGTCGGTGGAATTTTTGTGCTCTACAACTCTGAGTAGGATAATTCACCGCATTATTTCAGCCGTTGTATATCCTCACCGACTAGACGATTAGGGCTTATATAATCGGAGGATGTGAAGACACGCGTGGATTCCTCTTACCTTGTTGTGAGCGCAGTCTTCCCTCTCGGCAAACGACTCATGTCCTTGAAGGTCCCTTCAAATGAAGTCACTCCATCCCATCCACTATAAATACAGCTTGTTAAGCTCTTTTTTGCCGCTCGCAATGGAATGCAGATATGGCGACCGGCCGACCAGCTTATCGTGGCTGGGGACTACCAAGATGCAGATGTCGTGAAGAAATAGAAAGAGTATCTTGAAACACTCTACAACAGCTACAGTGACGATGTTGATAGCCTTTTAGAGGAGATGGATGAATTTACTGAAGACGAGGCTGGGAACTGCATAATGAGAATGGAATTAGACAATGCGATAGAAGAAAAAGAATAGAAAAAGCCTTAGGCATAGACAAACTTCCAGCAGAGCTGATCAAGGATCTGGCAACAAGGTCAAGGATCAACTTTATGAGCTCGTTAGCAAGATTTATGACTCTGGCACCTTACTTACAGACTTCAAGAAGTGTTTAAAGGTCCAACTTAAAAAAATCATCAGTAAAAAATGCGAACAGTACCGAAACCTCAGTATTCTTTCTCATGCGTCGAAAATACTCACTAATAATTCTGCTCAGGAGGATTGAGGGAAATGTGGAAGCGATGCTAACGATGAATATCAATTTGGATTTAGAATGGGGAGAGGTACGACAGAAACAATTGTCACCTTACGAATAATAGCTAATAAAAGATTAAGAGAGGACAAAGGCACATATCACTTTCATATATTTAGAGAAAGATTTTGGCAGAGATGATTGGATACGGATTTTTCTTGTTGTGATGAGAGCAGGTATTAGATGCATGGAAAGGAATTCACTTTGGAGCCTATATCACGAAGAGAGGGCTGTTGTAAGGTGTGGACAGAATAAGGACTAATGATCTATAGTGAAAGTTTAACTAAATTTTAAAGTACATTGTTAATACACTGCTGTAAGTAATTTATTCAAATATATTTGCTTCTTATTTGAAAATCTTGTTTACTATGTGATTTATTATCCAATAGATGATATTGAATTTTTGCAGACCGACTCGAAGACTAACCTTATAATGCTAAAATGATTAAAGAGGTTTATTACACCAGCAATGGCTCCGTTGCTGGTTGCGATTTTCTAAGGCTCCATCTTTCCTCGCTTATTCTCCTCTGTTTTACATTTTTCTTTTCCTATTTCATCGGACGGCTTCTCTTGCCTCAATTACTTTACATGGAACACCACGTCACCATAAATTTCAGTTTTTTTGAGAGAGCGAGCTCATAGCTAAGGAGGTGATGCCGTATTCTTCTCCACGGCAGAGAGATGAGGAAAAGTAAATGGAAAATAAAACAATATTTTTGAGGACAAAGCTCGAGAGAGAGAGAGAGATAGAGAGAAGAGATAGGAAGAGACGGATGTGACGTGTGTCATTAGGCGCTGAGAACGCCCCTGAGGGCGGAAGGGAGAGGTGAGTGACTGGCCAGGGAAGCTGAGACAGAAATGTGGAGAAAAATATAAATGGAATGCGGAGCTGACGGGGGAGTCAGTTAACGAGATTTACTGGGAATTGACGATAGGGGGAGGAGGAATTGTTGAGTCGAGAGATATCCCTTCTTGTTCCAGTCATAGGAATCATTGGCGACTCAACGGGGAATAATCCGCGAGATCTGAGGGTTTTTTGAGTGATCCACTTCGAGGCGTCCCTTGTTTTGCGAATATCTCCATGCAATACAATCATTGCTTGAATTTTATTCCTCAAAGTTTCCTGTTGCGGATCATAAGACGTGCAACGGGGAACATGCATGAAACAGATATGGAGCAAAGATTTATACTGTATAGTTATTGACTTTACACGTTAGTTTATGACCAAAGAAGTATTGAAAATATAAAAAAAAGGTTTTCAATGAAATAAAGTATTAAATTACTGTAGTAATTTTTAAATATGAAAATTGCTTTTGTATTTTCCCGTGCCGCGGCACAATTTTTCGTTGTGTACATGAAGGATGACGTGTAAGGACATACTTTCAGCCCATACCCATCACCGTGCACCACTCCCTGAAAGGTAAATCACCGCAACAGTTGGCAAGGGATGAATTAATGCGTAGGTCACGGAATATTTTTCTAGTTCGAAAAATCACAGTGTTGATCTTTTGGAGATTATAATGTGGTTCAATTTTAAAAGAGTGAGTTTTTTCGTTCCTATGTTGCATACATTGTGCTCATTTTGATGTTGGAGAAGCAATTTCAGAAGAAAAAAAAAGTTTCTAGAACTCAGTTCATCGATATTTCCATTGCTACTATCATTAATTTAGTATCATGTGAACAATTCAAGGGAGTTTTTAATGAGCAAAGTTATTTTAATTTTTCGTTAACTTTTTGTCCTTCTCAGTGGATGGTGGCAACTTGAATGAAAATGTGATGACTTACTCTTACATCTGGACATTTAGGGAATAGACAAGCTTAAACAGCAAAATAGAGAGGTGTAATGTTTACAGGAATTACGTATTATAACTCAAAAATTTTAATACTTTCAAAAGCTAATATGCCAAAAACAAGAGTATTTCCGCGGTAGCGTAAAGATTGATTTAAAAAAATTGACAGTGGAAATAATTTCCAAAAAGACACTCCTTATTCACTAAATTTAAAGGAAAGTTGCCTGAGGCAGCCATGCTTGGTGGATAATTTTTCGCAAAAGACAGGCTTCGTTCGTTAATGTGCTCATCCACTCTCACCTGTAATCTATGTGGGGGAGAAGGATGCCTCGGTAATGCCTCGGACTGGTCGACGCGATATCGAGGGATCCGTGGTTTGAGTCCCAGTCGAGTCATATGATATTTTCCTAAGTGGAATTTCCGGATTAGTGAGTCGCTCAGTTCCGGTTCCAGCGATCAATGGACAAGGAATGATGTTTAGCTGTGTGTATGTTTCATATTTTTCACTTTCCTATGTACTGCATTCAAGGGGAAGTAATACAATGGCAAACTGAAAGACGTACGATCTGAAATTTTCTAGTAATCTCTTCTTTGCGTTTAACGTCCAAGTCTCTAGCGTCTACCAACCCAGTCCCTCCATTGGCTGTACATATCACGCTCTCTGTTCCAATGTAACAGTTTGCCGATTTCCTTTTGCAAATCGTGTGATCTGCGCATTGAATCTTTCCGTGCTGCATCCCAAATATTTTCGGTGCCCCGTGGTGGTGAGGCCTAACAAGTGGGCTGTGTAACGTCTTTCGTTCACTATTTTGTCTCAAGGATCAACCTGCCTCGTATAATCTCGATGAAATCTCCTGCCCTATTCAGAAAGCCAGTGACAATGACGGAATGTTGACGCCACACCCTCGAGAAATTTAAATAATGTCATTTAAAAGTCTAGATTCGTTGAGGTGATGACGTCACGTCCACGTCAAAGTTGAGGTCAAGACTTCTATATCAGTCCCCAGAACCCTTAGTCGCGCTTCACCCCAGCACTTGGAGTAACAACACATTTTAGCGAATATTTGGAATGCCGTTCATGAATGCGGAAGGGTTTTTCTCTTTGGGAAGACGCCTGGTTTGTACTGAGCGCAGTCCTTTCCTCCTTGAGTGCTGAAATAGACACTTGTGCATACTCATAGTTACCTAACTCCCAGTTTAGCTGGACCTTTCCCTTCTTTTCGCAGTATTCCAACTAATGTGACTTCAGTTTACGCGACACCATAGTGCCCAACGCAGGCGTGCTGCAAATGTGGACGGTATATTTCTTCCGCGTCGTGTCGCAAAGGGTCGAGTCGATTGACTGAAAGACTCAACGACTCCTCCATCCTCCACCTTCTTGTTTGTATGTACATACCTACTTATCTGTTACTTGCACACCCCTCTTGACTACTCCCTCGTTATTTGAAAATAATACGAATACGCAGCGGATGGATCAGTTTTGGATCATCAGTGCCCATATATTTTTAGAATGTCGAATAGTTTTTCTAATATCTGGCAAAAATATTATGCATTTATGAAAGTTTTAATAATATATCAATGAAGATCTTGACCAGAAATTCTTCATGTTACTTTCTCCATCACATATTACTCCTATGAACGAAGAGCATGAAAAGAAGTTGGGGTGGAAAATTTAATCCGGGACCTTTGGAATCAGGAAAACTTATAAAGCGTCACTTTATCCACTTTGATTTTACAGACAGAGTTGAAATTAATTTTATCGCAAAAGTCGCAAGAAATTCAGGAAAGACAAACTAACTAAAATGAAGTGGATGTATAAATTATTTATAATTTATGGCAAACATCGTAAAATCACGTTTTAAACCCTTTAATGCCTGTTTACTTGACCACGCGTGAGTGCATGTTTAATTAAGATTGATTGTGTAAGTGCAGAAACTCGTGCAAATTCATGACGCGTATTAATTCTGTGAAAAAGTTCATGATTGTATTCACTCTCAAACTGTCGCTGTCTTTTCCATCGAATAAGAAGGCCTTTAGACCCACTTGGGAAATCAATGTAGAAAAATGCGGTCTGTAGTGAACACCTTCATCATATATTTCCTATTAGACACGAGCGTATCCTAATATTCCAAATCTACAACTCTAATAGTTTATAAGTTACAGTTTCAGGCTTAACTTTGTGGGAACGCGATACATGAAATAATTTCTCGCTTTGTACCTACATTGCACACTTTTTTATTTTTATGGACCATGGTTTCGACATAGAAATGTCATTTTCAAGGTTCATATCTGTTATTTCAGACACCAACCCCCCCCCCCCCATCAATGCATCCTCCCCTTCCCTCCTAACCCCCCCCCCCCCACTTTCCCCTTCCCCTCTATTTCACTCCCCCTCCCCCGGTTTCAGTATATATGGACGCTGAAATAACATATGTGTACCTACAAAATGACATTGTACGTCGAAACCAAGGTCGGTAAAAATAAAAGTGTGGAATGTACGAAGCAAGAAATTATTTTATCAAATAGTTTAGTCTGCTGACGTAGATGAGTGAGTGAGTGAGTGAGTCTGGGACAAGGCCTTTTACAGTGCCATGAGAGGATGAGAATTCTTTCCTTCCCCAGCAAAAAAGAGAGTCTCTGAGTCCCTTGCTGCACCCCTCTCCCCTTGTAGTTTCCCTCCTCACGATTCAGGCTCTTTTGTGAACCCTAGGATAAGATGGGTGCTAGGACGAGACATTTTCTCGTCCGTCGAGTTCGGCAAACTCTTTCTTTCTCCGTTTCAAGGAAAGCAGAAATAAAAAGGGACCTCATCCGCCCTCCCCCTCTCTTTACCCTTTAAGTTCAGGGTGAAGGGGTCCCGCCCCCCTCCAAAACCCTGACGTCTCCACCTCCCCCTCCAATTCACTCCAAAAGGCGCACCCGACCGGTGTGCGGAATAACACCCTCCCCCCACCCAACTCCCCACCCCACTAAAAGAGGATTCTTGTCTTCTTCCTTTCCGTCGTCTTCTTCCGGATTTAACGCTGGACTGCGGACGTGTGTCCAACCCAGCATCCTTGCTGCCTTTTACCATTTGGATTGGGGGAAATGGTCGAGGGCGGACTTATAGGACGGTGGTGGGGGAGAAATGGACCCTGAGGATAATGGGGTGACCGCGCTGTAAGGGTTTTGTCCGGAATGGCTGAAGGTATCCATCGATTTCGTGTCTGGGGATGAAGGGGAAAGGGATGAAATGGACGGACTTCGTCAGCAGCGAGCGGGCGAGGAGCACTCACGGGATGAGGAGGAGGATAAGATATGATGGAAAGTGAACACGTTAGCAAGCCAACGAGGCAGTTCTTTGGGACTGATAATATGATGATGGCGTTTGAGGAAATAATAAGACTGTTTTTGATGGATAGGTAACGGTGCATTGATGAAAATTCAATCTATTGGGCACAATACATGGTGTAACAATTTCGCTCAATAAGTCACCTTTTGTCACTTCCACGACCTTTTTCTCCAAGGCTTAAAATATGGTGAACTGTGAAGAGAAGAATTTTTACTCACTAACGTTTACACGGTGATTCCAAATTTATTTTAAGTAGATGTAAATTGTTGCTATTATATGGGGCAAACTTCTTATTCAACAAAAATCCTCCGCCATTTCTTATTTGAGGTGTCAATTGATAACCTTTCACGATGTCTGTCATATTGGAACGTTTTATATCTCATCAAAGGAAATAAACAAAAGCATAGTGATGGAAAAGTGAACATCAAACAAAATTTAAAAAATAAGAATAATAAACTACGTTAAACACCTTTCATTCAGCGATTCCAAAACTTCCCCTCATTCTGAAACATTTTCATTTATCCAAGCAGTAAACAGTAAATATGACATAAAGCATTATGTCAGTATACTTATATTAAGCCTAACATGGAGCAAAACTTATCTACTGAATTGGGTGAGAAAGACTCAGTAGTTAACTCTGCAACATTGATCTCTGTAGGTATATGTGTTACAAGTTTAACGAAGTTAGCTCTTTACAGCTTGCTGAGGAGCGTATGGCTCTACAAGTCAGTTATTTGACGTCAACTCTCTTGCTCAGCTGGTTAATAAGAAATTTTACTATCCGAGACTCACGCCATACAAAAATCGTCAACATATACAGTAACTAATAATTTCATTGATGGATGAACATACTGACAAGGGTTACACACTGACTTTTCCATGTTTAAGTCTCACAGGGTAGTATTTGTTGATTATTCCTATCTCCCCCCGCTTGCTTCAAGCCATACATACTTTTTCTCGGTTTAAAAACCCAATCTGGATGATAAAAATAAATAAATCCTTCTAGCTGTTTTATTTAAACGTCCTCCTGTATCTCGTTATTTAAGTAGGCCCTCGATGTGATGGCAATTCCACTTGTTCTTCACCTTTAGTACTATCTTGAGCCTAATGACATTTCTATTAACTACAGGACTGAAATACTGATCAATCTATGCCTGGCAACTGGGTGTACCCTTGGGCAACTAATCGGGCCTTGCATCCCAAATCATCCCTCTTCGTTTTGAAAACCTACTTACATCCTGTAATCTTAAAATCTTTGGGCCTCTTTTCCAATTCCCAAGTAGAATTGCTATTTTGATTTAGCATCTCTTCCTCAATCCCTTTGATGCAATTTTTTATGTTCCCCTTTCATTGAATCCTAAACAGTCTTAGGGTCACAAAATTCACAGGAGGTATTGAGCTAAGTGGAACTGCAACAAAAGCATCCTTCTCAGTACTTTCTAGTTCATGTTGTTCTGCGCAGCAGTGAAGATACAGGAGTTCGAACATTAGGAATTTCTTCCTCCATCTCACTGACTTCCCCTTGCCCTGCAGAGCTTACCTGAGAATAACCAATAGCATCATTATCACCATCACTCACATCATCACTGTCTTCATCGTTGGACTCGCAGCAGTAAAATCTGCACTTAAAGTTTATGTCTGCCAATATATTATCATAGGGAAAACTTTCTCTATTCCATCATACATCTCAGCATTTCGTTCAATTCATTAAGCGCTGGTGAAACATTTCTTAGAAGTCTTCTTGGGAAGGTTATTATTTCTGTGTTTAGCTTAAAAACTTATGTACACATTTCAGTTAGTTGTGCTTAGTCAAAAGATAAGAGTTTTGTATATTACTAGTATACATATTTGGTACTGTTCGATCGTGAGCAAATGTTCTTTTCGAAAAACCGCGTCGGGAATTTTTCTGTTGGTTAGGAATGTTCACCTAAATAAGAGATTCACAAACAAGCAAGAATTAGAATAGAGCAAAGGCTATTATTATAAGTTAAGAGAAAGGAATTCTGAGTTCAAGGGATTAGGCAGTTGCGTGTCTCAAAGTCATTTAGGACCAGAAGTTCCGTGCAAGAAGGCCAGGGTCTCACGACTTTCTGCCGCGCGCTTATAAATGGCAAGAGAGGAAAGAGTGAAGGAGATGTGCCTGTGTACATAGAACATTCCCCTCGGAAGAGACATCCTTAAAACATTAATTATTATTCCTAGCTCGGTATTAAGGTAGTTTGAGCGAGATATTTCCCTAGTCGTAATGGAGACCATATTCGAATTTTATTTTTTTCTTACAGCGTCTGCAAGAAGTGTGAATTAAATAATGTAATATTAATGGCGCAAAAATATAGTTATATTTGGAAAAAATTGTCAGTAATTAAATAAATATATCTACATAAGTTTCTAACTTGACTCATTTTTTCTCGCCGAACGGCTAAAAAGCATTCAAAAAAGCAAGTTTTTTTTGCGATTCTGTAAAAATTACTATGGTGAGTAATTTATTAATTTTTATAAATATGTAGTTGAGAAAAGGCAATCTACACGCCATTAGTTTTCAATTAAACCAAGGTGATATGCATTTATAATTTGTTCAATACATAAACGTCTCTGTTCTCTTTGTAAAAGTCTCTGTTCATTTGTGTAGTTGCAAAATACATAGATATTAACGGTCTCTCTCCATTGTGAGCATATCTGTAGTGTAGTGCATGCTTGTGAGGCTTCGCCTCGTGACAAGCATTAGCGATTTATGCTAATGCATAATTAGTCGTAGTTACACTAACTTTAGGGTATAGTGTAATGCATGTTGGTGAATACGCAACCCCTGCCATACACCCCTGAGGTGGCTTGCAGGGTATTTTGTAGATGTAGATGAATATTCTCCCTCTGGAGCTCACAGCCATAATCTATACCATGGAAAACAATTTGTGTTTTCAGGCAAATTGCTCGAAAAGTAGTTCGGCAAAGGGTTAATATTTTGATGTCAGTGGAGAGATGAGTGTTTTATTTAAAAAATGAGGTCAAATTCATCAGATTCTTGGTGAAGTGAATTTTAGCTCAAACTGCCTTCAGGGGAGAGATATAAGATGGATTTGAGATGAGAGATATAAGATGGAAATGGGTCGGACTGGTTGTGTTGTGGCTAGCCGTGGCGGATGGGAAAGGGATGTCGGCGTTGAACGAGGGAAAAACGCAACAGTTTGAGATTCAAGAGACGGGAGAATGGATATCAAAGACCCTCACCTACTTCTCGGCACTAGTCCTCTATGCGTGCATGGGCCTGAAACACGATATTTACTCTAAGACGGAATAGAGACGGAATGATTGGAGATCCCGGGAAGTGAAAGTCCTCCCGACTTGTCCACCTGTCTTGTCTCACCCTGCCTGCTTTGCGACCTCCATGACGACCCTGGCCTTGGACGAGGAGCGAATGTGAGCTTGTGTTTGCGCGTTGTGCACAACTGAAGGTGGAGTGTCGCAAGTTAACCCACTCATGAGGTGGACGGGTGTCCTGGTCTCAGTGTGACGGCGACGGTCTTTTGGACTCCAGCCTCTTACCCTCTCGGATTCTCCGAATTGTGACACGCCGTCGACGAGGAAGAGGTTCAAAGGCTTTGGCGAAGGGAGATATTCCTTATCTTCTGCCTTTCCGATTGCGATGAATCGGGTCCAGTTTCCAGAATAAGTTTCTCTCCATCGTTGGATGCTTTAACACGAGGAATTTCATTTCGCATGCGGACACGGACATTCTCATTATCTTTGACGACGGAAACGGTGTTCTCGAGGAACGCGTTATTTTGTCTGCAAATCCTGGGGTCGCTATTGCGAGTTCCACCTGTGAGGGATTTTAAATAATGGTGGCACGAGTTTTTGCTTCTAATTCTGGCAGTTCGGCGCCAGGGAACCATGGACGTATCAATAGTCATATTCAGATCGAAGGAGTATACGGTTCACATGATTCATTCGAAAGAAAAAAGTAAGAGCAAAATATTTCGGAGAATTACAAAATGTAGATAATATGCGTCTTAAACGGCTAAAGGCTTTTTAATGGTTCCGGAAACTCCGAAGTTGGAAAATAAAAATATGAATTAAGCTTTCCTAACGGTAATAATGATGAGCCATTTAGTCATAATATTGGGTGACTGTAGCCCTCCATGTTTTCCCTCTCCTCTGCTAATGCTTCCATTAGTTTATATCAATAGTTCATCTGTTTCTCTTCCATTTTATTTTGATAACTAACTTATTTTTCAGGGAGTGGCCAATCCATTTAAATCTTCTTTTCCTTCAAGCAAATGGTTTCTCCTATTTCATTTTTCTACTTGATTCCTCGTCTCTTGTGTCGTACAGAGGAAAAATCATTTGCCTTGACCGGGACTCGAGCCCGGATCCCTCAATAACGCACCTAGTGATTAGCCAGTTCATCTACCAAGGCGTCCTCTACCCCTGTGGATTATTGTTGGCATTAAACGAACAAAGTGATTAAGACTGAAGGACATAAGAGTGTAAGTTAGCAGTCCAAAGCGTGCGCTTAGTGCCACAATCCGCGAGAGTATAGCCAAAATTTGAACCTTAACCTCGCGTGCTGTGGCACTAACAACACGCATTGTACTGCTTCCTTACATTGTTATGTCCGGCAGTCTTGAACTCCTTGTTCCTTTGAAACCCACTAGAATCCAGTTGGGAGGAGGACACCTAAAGCACTTGGCGCGCTATCGAGGGATCCGGGTTCGAGTCCCGGTTAAGGCGAATGATTTTTATTATATGGAATTTGACACTAATGTGCGCTTGCGGATGACTCCTTAAAAGGTTAAACCGTGGCTAGTCCCGGTGGTATCCTCAACATTTGCCCTCGTCTCTTGATTATCCTTTCATTTAATCTTTAGCATTGCCTCCAACACCAAATTTTGAAAGGCTCTAATCTCTTCATCTCCACGTGTCCAAGGATTCATGGTTCAGGTCCCGTATGTGCAACATACCACACGTTCGAATACTACGTACAGCTTCCTTGTAGGTTATCTTATTCTTTCCTCCAACGAAACTTTTCTTATCCCCCCATACATTCTTTAGCTTGAGCGATTCTGTGCATGACGTCCGTTAGATACCTTCCCTCCTTTCTACCCAAAATTGTGTTGCAAACAGCAGACCTATTTAAGTTTTACCCTCGAGAAAGCTTTGTTCATGTTAAAAAAAAACCGAATCCATGATTTGACTGTGTGGCGCATGGTTTCCACTATGCCACCGCAGTGAGACTGTTGTTTATTTCCTCCCTTTGTCATTTAAAAAAATGTCTTCGGGGCAAGTGCGCTTTGCAGAATAAACCTGGTGGAAAATTGCGAAATTGAATTTTACGAGTCAAACGCAGATATAATTATTTAGTAGCTAATTAAAGATAGTGTGTTTCACGTGAACAATAAGACGGAATGAGTAAGCAGCATAGCATACGCACGGAATGTCGTCCGGTAAATGGAGAATTATGGCTACGGTCATCAAAGCGTTAAAGTATAAATCCTTGGCGCAAGCGATTGTAATTTGTGTTTTCCTCGTAAACTAATTAATTGAGGTGGTTTATACCAGTAATATTTGTTTACAACATTCCAAAAACTAATTAATTAAGTTCAATGATGTGGAAATAGGTTGATTATGTGTTTTTATTATACTGGAGAGTCTGCATGAACGTTTAAAAATCATGGTTAACATGTCTTTAATAGTGAATGGAGTAGATAATTTTACTGAGATTTTTTATGTAACATTGACTGAAAAATATATTTTGTACAAAATGAGAGAATTTAAAGAGTGGATCCAAATTTTAGAAAATTGCACTTAATTATTTAAAAAAATATTGTATCCTTTTTGACCTGCTACTATGGTGGTTTAGAATGAAAGTCTCCTTGAATGACGATAATCTAACATATTAGGTTCTATCTTCCGGTTCAGCTGCGTATGCCAGCATTAAAGCGACGACAGTTTCTTCTCAGTTAGGGCACTCCTCACCCTAATGCTCGAAAAAACCATCCAATATACATTTTTCTTCTTAAATCTCTTCGTAGTTATGTATCTAACTCATTTGCATTTAATTCTTAGTGCAGATATTATGGTAGGAATAAGAAAACTAACAGTAGGAACACAAGGATAAAACACTCCAACGGCCGCATAAATTTTGATCACCACATGTCAGAACAGGCGCATGCCAGAAACTAAAATTATTCCCGTTCAATCAATTCGTGGTGGTTTACGGGAAAAGTAATTCATCGCCAGTGCAGGACACATTCACTCAACCTGGCAATGGGATCGCTGAGGACGCCATCACTTGAGTGTTGTGTGACCCAGTGGCGTATAGGCCCTTATACACGGGGCCAGTAGTGGCTGCCAGTTGTGGCGGCCAGAAGTTGACGCCACTAAATTTATACACGAGGCCATTAATGGCTTCCAATAACTTATTAATTCTGGCCACCAATGAGTCGAGAGACTTGGGAAGAACACAGTGTTGCTTGTGAAAACATGGATGATAATGATAAAGAGTTAAGTGATTACGAGTTCGAGGAGGCATTTGATAAAACAGTAGGTGAAGTTGCTGTTAGTTTGAGCGTGGAACTGCAAAACATATTGAATAAAGGATAGAGTGTGGGTAAAAAACTTTTTAATTTTCTTCTTAGCTTCTTTATTCACTTTGGAGCAAGACATTGCAACACACACAACAGCCACAGCAGCTCGACACAACCTCACACCACGACTGCAGGAGCTCTACTGGCGGCCACTACACTTTGGAACCGCCCTGTAATGGCCTCCAGTAGGTCACGTAACCTGCTACTGGCCGCTTCACTGGCCACAAAACTCAAAAATGTTTGACTTTAGTGGCCGCCAGTTGTAATGGATCTGGATGACGCCAGTACCCTGATACAAGTGCCCAGTAGGAGGATAATTGGTGGCAGCCATTACTGGCCAGTTCTAGTAGACGCCACTCCTGGCCCCATGTACAAGTTTGGCCACATTCCCATTCCCGGAGACGAACCAGGTATGGTCCCTCTCCTTGACCTCTTCAATAACCCCCCAGTGAATGTTGTGCTGGCATTGGACGACGTCCCACTTACCTGTTTGGAGCCATTCCCCTACGAAGACGAATCTGTCATTGACTTAGTGCTCCATGGCGCAAATATACCCAAACCGGAAGACGCGCCTCATGTTTTTCTCAATTCCGATGACAACGCCGATCTTCGGCGACACTTGGACAATTTAGTGACGCGGGGTGTGCTAGTGCGACGACGACCAGTCTGTGCCTTCCGGACGTACTTGATTCCTAAGGCCTCCGGGGGGCACAGACTGATCCATGATCTTTCGCCATGGACCGGGTTCTATAGAAAACCCAAATTTAGTCTGAAGGAAGCAGCGGAGGCAGTCTCAAGAATTACCCGAGTTATGTCATAATGATTCGCCGAAATGGATGCAGAGGCTTTGTCATCACTTATAACTGGGTTTTCATGAAGACCCTGTGGGGGAGATGAGACTTGACCAAGGCGATGAAGGTCAGCATTTACTTCTATACTTATGTCAGCTATGGCGTTAGATACAACTGAAGGAATGGAAAAATGAATATAATATATTATTATTCTGTGAACATATTTTTCTTGAATGAAGGTTAAAGAAACACGAATCCGGAAAGTGATATATGATTAATAATAGAGGATAAATCTGAGTGAGATAAAGAGTAGGACACCGGACCGCTCGTGAAAAGTTTCAATAAGGCTCCCCCACAGAAGCAAGAATAGCAATATTGCGCCGCGTTGCGATAATAATCGCGACATAAAAGTTTTAATTGGGCTCATTGCTTGCGTTTACACGTGGACAATTATCATCCCAATCGCCTTTTGTAGCAACTTGATCGCGACAAATCAACATTTTGAGATTGAAGCGAAAGGCAATATTTTTTGAGAGAAAAGTGATTATTTTATCTGAGCAAGAGCGAAGTCTAGAAAAACATTGTTATCAAATATCAACAAAGAGACCGAGAGACCAAGATATATAAGACGGACAAAAACGGACATCGCCACTTGAGACCTGAAGACGCCAGCAGGATGGCTGGAGAAACTGTTGTCAACAATAGGCATCACGCGGAGGAACGCCCGAAAGGTGCTCCAATAATCAAAGAAATCAAACTACATAATATACCGTATTTATCCGAATATAAGCCGCAATTTTTTCCCCGATTTTGGGGCCGCAAAATCGGGGAGCGTCTTGTATTCGAGGTGCGGCTTAAATTAAAAGAACTTTCTTGAAAAATCGTAAAAATGACCGATTTGAGCAAACCAGCAATTCGAATTCACGCGGACTCCAGCTAAAATCTTCTAAGCCACGGGGAAATTAAGAAATAACGCTGAAAAAGATCAAATTGGTGCACAATTGATTCATATGTTAAAGGATAATATAGGTAACATTGTGTAGGTCATGTAAAAACAGATCTAAAATTCTAATACCTAATACTGTAGGTAGTACGGGATGCACTAAAAAAGGGTGCGGCTTAAATTCGCGCATTAACTTTTTTCCCCGTTTGAGGCCCCAAAAACGGGGTGCGGCTTATTTTGAATAAATACGATATTAAAATTATGGTTACAGTCTCTTCAAATATTCCAGCGGATAGGCTATGACGTTTCATAAGTGTGTACTATAAATTCATTTAGGATGAAATCCAAGTTAGGGTAAATAATTGTTTTCATTGCATTTCGTGCGGAATGCTGCGAATCGTCTTAATTGATGGTTTAAAACGGAGGAGTTATTAATCCTAGCTATTATTAGTACACGCAGGGAAAAACAGTGCGTAACCTTTTTACCATGACTGTGTTAATTATTTTAAATTATTAGATGTTCGAACGTTAATTTTGTTCCACCAAATTCGGATTTAATTATGTAAAGAACATTAACATTAGGTTCAAAGCAAGGCCGTCTCATGGCCTATTTTTAAGGCACAGAGCCTTACAGAATACGCAGTAGAAGCGCCGAATAGAAGAAACACTTCATTAGGAGAATTCAAAACCAAGGTAAAAAGTTAAAAATCATCACAAAACATCATAATTATTTAAAAATTTCGTAGTAAAACGGTAAAAACCATGAAACTATACTTCCCATTTTCCTTTTTTTAGGGAATTTTCAACAACCCCACTATCTAAAATCATTTCCCTAACTTAATTACTGAACTTCGGTACACAAATTTTCATTTTGAGCAATATATCGGGTACCAATGTTTAGAAAATAACACCGAACATACCGGTATATCGACTTGAAAAAATATACCGGTATATACCGATTCCACCAAAAACCGGATATCGATATACCGTACCGCACATCACTACCGTAAATTTCAACATTTCCATACTAAAGCTAGCGGTGATTAAAAGTTTGCTTAATGTCACCTCTAGGTGCGTATATTAGTGTAATTATATGTTCTTAACTTGCAGAGGTGTTAAAATGAAAGTTCTAATAGAAAAATGTAAAGGTATAAAATGAAATTGAGAATATTTTATTCAAAACGAGTTATTTAAATTTTTCATTTGTATTAATGCATTCATGAACCATTCATGCTTTTACAGAAAACTTAAACAGGGGCGGCAGGAACTGAGATGGGCTCCGGTGCAAAGATATAGATGAGATCACTTGCAAGATAATGAGCTCCTTTGATGTGTGATTTTGGGTTATTCTCACGGGGACCCCAGAAAAATTGTGGGTCACCGTACATTACTTTCCCTTACCCTCCTCAGAACTCGAATGCATCAACATCACTGATCAGTTTTCTGAGTGACGGCTGTCTTCCATCACGCATATGCGCCGATTTCAGCCACAGTTTTGGTACCAACAACATGCCGATTTAAGTTATTAAGACCTTTAAATTTCAATCTGTTTCGTTTGATAGCCTAAAATGATCCATCACGGCTACAACGCGTCTCTTCTAATAATCGCTTTCCTCACCCATTTCCTTTTCCCAAAACTTTCCTTTTTTTGAACTTGAACTGAACTGTAGATGTGGACTCGAAAATAGTCACACAATTGTGTGAAATCACACAATTGTGTGTGTCTGGGTTCGAATCCCAGTCCAGGCGAATGATTTTTTTCACTGTGAATTTCACACAATTGTGTGTCCATCAGCGGGTGACTCCGTTAAAGTTACTGCGCAGCCAGTTCCGCAGTACTTTGAATTCGAAAATACTGTTTTAGTGTACTCGATCCTTAAGCTTTGTCTTTCAGGCACTCTGTCCTTTAAATGTCTAGAGAAAGTGGCATTTAGTCCTGGAGGATAAAAAACGCCAAGTGTTTATGAAGCTCAATTGAAATTGATTACTTCAAGGAAGGGATCGCACGCTTTGCTGGTTTTTTATTGCAAGATGCACTCGCTTTAATCGCCTCCGTCTGAGGTTTCACTCGCAATCGCTCCGTCTCACCTCAACGCTCCTTGTTTTCCTCGTGAAATCAACGTTTCGACCTTCTCAATACTCTATACCTCTCTCCATTTTAAGTCGATATGTTAACCAAAGAACGAAATCTTGTTTCAGCTTCTCGTTTCCCTCAATTCCTGCCTCATTGGGTTGTCTTTTCTGCTTCTCGGTAATCTCATAAAGTTGTTTATTTTTTTGCTACGTTTCATTCTTTAATATATCATCTTTTGTATGGTAATTGAACTACCTCTGATAATCAAATTTGAGAATCATTAAGATTTTAAATATCGTTCACGAGGACACTTCCATTCCTCCACTTCGTGGTCTCCGTGTGTGTATCCCCTGTGGTCATGCATCGTCTGGCATTTTTGTATGCTGATTATCAGTCTCCCAATTCAAAGATTGGTTAAACGGTAGTCCTCAAATATTCTCTGCCTCATGTTTACTCTGCTGCTTACTTATAGTTCTTATTTCTGTGAACCCTGTTCGTTTGCTTTTGTTTGCTGGTCTCCCTAGTTGGTCTTCCATTTCAAATTTCCCCGCTAGAATGCTTCAAACAAATTCACTGCGTCTCAGGATATGACCAGTTCACCATGTTTTTCTTTTGCGCATGTCACTTCATATGAGTCCCAACTTATTTGGCTCCAGGATATTCCACCTATTTTCACATTTGATCCGTTCATGTGATTTGAAATATTTTTATCTAACACCAAGTTTAGGGGAAAGAAACGAGTTTTTTGCCGAGAACCTCCGCTATATCTACACTATTTATGCTCGATACGATAACCATTGTGTGAAGCACTGAGAGTGTTTCTTGACCCACTTAGTGCTGTTCATTTTCAACGGAACTTTTCAGAAATACAAAGGGCAACTTAAAAAAATGCAAGCTCTCCATTCATGTGAGTGAGTCTAAAGGAAAAGTCAAGGTTGGAAAAGAGTATACTGATTCGTTTGAAATAAGCACAGGAGTGATACAGGGCGATGGCTTGTCACCCCTCCTCTTTAATATAGCATTGGAAGAGGCACTAAAGAGGACCAGAAATGGTCCAGGAGGAGCCAGAATTCCAGAAAAAATTAATCTGTTGGCCTTTGCCGATGATATAGTGATTGTGGGTGAAAATAAAGAAGACCTTAAAGAACTAACTACAATACTTTTAATTGAAGCCAAGAAAGTGGCCCTACAAGTAAATGAAGGCAAAACCAAATGCATGGAAATAAGCAGGCATGAAGAGGAAGAGGAATATTTAGAAATACTCAATTACAATCGTAAATGAAAAGGAAAACTTTGTTTTATTCCACCAATTTATTTTCAGGTACAAGTAGTTTCGACGCAGCGGCGTCATCTTCAGGTACAAAGAATAAAGGCAAAAACATGATCCACATATTCCATCCAGGGTAGGCGTTGGGGTGGGGGAGGGGGGAGGAAGACGGAAGGTGGAAGGGGGTGGAAAACCTCAAGGATGCAATGTAGTGTTGTGAGCGGGTGGTGTGAGTTGGAGAAGGGGGGGGTACCTGATGGAGGAGGGAGGGGGGGTTACCTGAAGATGACGCCGCTGCGTCGAAACTAGTTGTACCTTAAAATAAATTGGTGGAATATAACAAAGTTTTCCTTTTCATTTACGATAAATGAACTTCCACAAGTTTGAGTCTGAGACGATGGACATACTCAGCTACAAGTTCAAAAAAACAGATTAATTTAAGTACCTAAGGGTAACAATAACAAGTAACAACAAAGAGGAGGCCGAAATTCTCACCCAACTCGTAGCAGCTGAAAGAACCTTCTGGAGCCTAGTAAAACTTTTTGAAAGAAAACTCCTATCACGAAACACAAAAATTCGTATTTATAAAACAATTTTTCAACCAGTATTACTATATGGTTCAGAAATATGGTCGTTAACAAAAAGATCACAGAAAAAACTCATAGCGTTTGACAATAAAGTGTTGAGACGGATATTCGGATATATTAAGAGGGAGAGATATGGAGAATAAGGACAAACAAAGAGTTGAGGGAACTGTACAAAGAACCAGATATTGTTGGGATAGTCAGAAGCAGAGGACTTAGATGGCTAAGCCATGTCCACAGAAGAAGTGACAATAGAATGATAAAAATGATATGAAAAGGAAAACCGGAAGGCACCAGACCACCAGGGAGACCAAGAATGCACTGGAGCGACGAAGTGAAGAAGGACCTGCTAAAAATGGGAGCACAACTCGACACAGCAGAAGACACAAGGGCATGGAGGCGTGTGGTTGGCGAGACTAAAGACCAAAGATTATATCCAAAGAACATTTAGGTTTCCCATGGCCACAGGAGTAATTGAGTAAGTAAGTTCTCCAGAAACTAAGGACATGCAGCTGCTACATTTGAGAATATTAACCAGCAGTCAACATTAACGTCGAATTTTGGAATACCTTTGATAACGCCCTTGTTTTATCTCAGAAACAACAAAATCAAAGGGTAATTTATTGTAAAGGTTTTAACAGTGCCATATGTATGCGTGAGCCAGCAACATATTGGTCCTTCCGTGAAGCCGACACTCGTAGCACCGACGAACATCAAGTGGTGGACGATCATGAAGAGGTGTTGGGAGATGCATATCCGTGACCTTTTCCTGAGTCGTGTAGTGAGCAAGTGAAGGTCGGCCCATTGTTCTAATTTCCGAAGACGGTTGTTTCGCGTATGTGCAATTGATCAGCGATGCTTAATTTGCTCCAAAATTCATCCTCCATGGAATAAGACTCATAGTCAGTGTAGTTGACGATCCTACATTTTCACCTTATCATGAAGATTGATTACTTGAGTATGTAGCGACCAAAATACTAACTTAATCTTCAGTTTTTTTATCTATTGCACAGTTTTGCATTTAATATCTTCTTAATTTATATCCTAGAGCTTACTGTAACTGTCTATTACTCCCTCTTTTTCTTCAGTTATGTTGGCATGTACAGTAAGCACAATGTGTGTCACTGAGTGATAACTTTTATTAATTATTTTTCAATGTAATGGATTATATTAATTTTGATTTGGTGAAAGAAAACTAATTTTAACACAAATTTCTGAAATGCGCTTCAAAGACCCCAGTTTTTATTGCGATTAAAGACTGAGTAACATCGTTGGCAGCGACCGGAAAGAAACGTGGAAAATTGAGATTGGAATACATTTTATTTTAAAGCTAAAAAGGTAAAAAGGATTTATATATATTCACATCTCTTTAAGTCGAAAAAAAATTTAGTCTTAATGTGAAGTTTGTTTTTTGGCTTACATTTTGTACTAGAAACTGAGTCTATCCTTATCCTGACACGGTATTTCATCATTTTCCTGAGCCCATCAGGAAATCAGAAGATGTCATTCTGTTTGGTGTTCACGGAGATCTAGCATTAGTATGTAGCCTTTGCCCCCAAACCCAAATTTCTCATTGATTTTTTACTCGACATCAGTTTTTTTGATGGGGATGTAATTTGTTGCTCTCCTAATTCCGTTTAAAATTGGAATTCGCTCTGAGTATGAGCGCTTTGTCTTTGGTCTCCAGGTTCCTAAAAATGATATTAGAAATTATAGAAATTAATTCAAGATTCTGACTAAGGACGAGCGCATCTGGAAGCTCTCAGGAGTTAGAGTAAACGAACGGAGTGACATGCTGACCTCCCGCGATTGTATGCAATTCGACTCGGGTTAAATATTCACATGGCGTTCGTAACCATACCTGACCATTTTTGATTTTTCGGTAAATGCTCGCAGTTTAAAGCCCATGGGCCATGGGGATTGCAGGAAAGCTGTGCTGGAGATGTTTAATGGAAGTCACGTAGAGCGGCCATACCTATGTCTACTTACGAGAGAATGCATTCCGCATACATTCCAGGGGGCCTATTCTGAAAATTATCTCTCCGTAGCTAAGCGCTACGGTTCTCTCCCTGAGTTTTCTTCCGTTCCTATTCTGAAAATCGGTGGAGCTTACTCGAACACTGAATCAGGGTGGAAAAAAGTCAGCAGACGAAGTGGTTCCGGCTAGCGAATGGTCCGCCAATTACAACCTCTGTTTCATTTTTGTGACCTTTTTTCGGCTTGTACTTCCGGAAAAGAGCAGACAGCCTTCGTGAACACAAAAAGTTAATAATATTGATGCATTATTGATTGAACGACTTTAACATATAAACAAAGTATCTTTTTAGCAATATGCCAACTATTTGACTAGCTTTAGAAGCTCAATTGCGTCTATCCATACATACTCTGCCGAGTTTAACGTATTTGGAGTTCGGAAGCAGGGAATACGTCAGATTAATCCATGCAATTACATGATTTTACTCGTAGGTTCTCATCGAGAACAAGAAAAAAGCAATTATTAATACCTTGATAATGAACATTATTACCTCTATCAGTTTATTTTTATGTAAGGACAAAGTATTATAATAATCTAGGAACGACAGTCACCTTCAACAGCTATTTCTGCAGAATGTGAACGATGAATTGAAAATAATATGATTTCCTTTTCTGTTTTCCTTTATTTTCAAATTCTTGATAGTTAAATTATGTACACGTAAGGTGCAATGCTTTCTTTAAACCTGTAGCAGTCGTTATAATCAGTAGGTCAGCAATCGATCATGTATACAATCGTCGCGGTCGGTGCGATGCAGTGCATGATGATAAATTCAATAGATCGGTCATTTACTGATGATATCTTTATTATTGTTATATTTGTATTAAATTCTCGAGTTAATTTCCAAAGCAAAGTTCTACGGAACTACACCCAAAGACGAATACTTTTTAGTAACTTAAGGTTCTACGTTAGGCCGCTTGTACTCGACGAATCTGTATTACATATACGCTCACTTTGTCTTAGGAAACGTACTAGCTGCTTAGTAATTCATTAACATCATTTAATTACAGATTTGCGAATATGAGCAATCATTCTGCGATTGCATGTGTATAATCACTTCAACATATATATGTATATGCCTACATGCAATTATGCATATAGACTTTGTCATCGTTTGAACTTCTATAAACGTACCTTTCATTCTATCGTGCGTTTTCCTTCTCTCCACGCAGCAATGTCAATTTTAAGATTAATACCTCGGACTGCAGTTGAAAGAATGTTATTAATAGGTAAGCGCAATAATCGTACTTGACCACACATTAAGAACTTGCTTAACAATAATCAAATAGTTGATTAGGATAGAATTTACGGCCATACACTTGTGGTTTAACAACATCAAAGTAAGAACATACGTGAAAACATCACAACATACGTTTCATGACACAGGAAGTGCTCCTACGATCATTGCCCACAGTTTCATCAATTTAAAAACGATTCTGAACAGTCAGTATGACAAGGAAATTCAATGGAATAACCTAGTAAACATGCAAAACACGTTTTTATCGATGAATGTCCACGAATTGGTCTCCGAAATACAAGTAAGACCCTAAGATTGACATCAAAATTATTTTTCCATTATGTTAACAGGGATGGGATTTATTGGTTAAAAATAAATCCTTTGGGTATCTTGATTATTCCGCCGTGGTAGGCAATGGCATCACCTCACGAACAACTACATATAAAGAGAAAATAATATCATCGGATACACAAAAACATGCACACTTCACGAAAAATCGACAAAACACTGCAGGAATGCGCATGGATTCAGCTGGAGAAAACTTTTAACGCGGCCTCGGCCTGCCATCCTTCGCGAGGCTCCTGTCGGAGACTACTTTATCTCCGGAAAGCGCTCCGTGACGATTACAGAATACGGATTGGAGAAAAGGAGCAAAATAGTCTCCTGGCTCTTGCGGCTAGCTCTTTCTCCGACATTCAGAATACCATCGGGAGAAAAGAGCTAAATTAGTCTCTTTTTAGCAGTTAGCTCCGGAGAAACGATTTTCACAATAGGCCCCCAGGGTAGGCTGTCCCAAAAAAATATTTTTTTTTAAATTTCAAAATCGTCAATCGGATTTCGACGACCCTCGGGTATACAAGGATAGGCAAAAAAAGGTTTTTTGAAAAATGTTAAATAATTAGTTAGCGGGAGGCGCCTAAATACCAACACCCTTAATTTGTCATACGATTTCGCGAAAACTGCCAAATTAAGGGTAATCAGGGTAAGTTATGACCCACAGGGCAAATATTTCGTCGGTTTTTGCGTATCTTTCACCGTTTAGGCTTTGTGGCCCGCGCAGCCTGGCGCCAAGAGTGGCGCTAAGCGATGCGGCTCGCGCGACGCGGCGCAACAGACGGCTGAGGCCGTCCCCCTCCCCTCCCTCCTCACCTACGGTCGCCCGCCATGCTCACATGCTTCAGTGACTCTCTCTCTCCGAAATTCAGATTTTGAACTCGTTTCGTAGACGTGAATGATAGTTTATCGGATTTTATCGTGGCATCTCATCGTGCGCTCGAAAGAAAATCGTCATTATGCATTTATTGCGGGCAATAAATAGTATAATTTTACTTCAACAATTTTACAACGCAGACTAATTTCAGGCTTCATTCGCAGCACATGTGTGTCAAATACCTGAAAAAATCAAATTTACTATTTTCCCCATGTATTTATCAAATTGCGACAACTTTGTGCTGTTTTTCACAGAAATTGCAATATTTTTATTTTTAATCGTTTTTATGGCATATATAATTTTCTTCTTATAATTAAGCCTACCCTGGTTGTAATTAATGAAAGTGTACTCCATGTTCACAGAAGAAAAGATTTTTTTTGCTTGTGTGGAAAACCGCAGTCGGAGATGAAAATATTCAATCGCGTGCATCCGAACGTGACGTCGCCACAGAAGAAAAATAGGGCGCCCAGTTCTCGAGGAATGAATCTTGTTGCAATTGGTTAAACATGCAGATGCCTGTGTGCAATGCAATAATAATACTGTCAATTAATATATATCCCAAATTACATTAATTTTTAAGAAGACAATGCACACCTGAAAAGACGGGAGAATCGTTTGAATCACCGCCAGTTCACCGAATCCATAAATTTCATTAATTTTTTGATTGTCAAGGGAAAGCAAAACCCTAAAAAAAACGAAGTCCAAAAAAGAAAAAAAATAACCTATATTTTTATTTTTGACGCGGAATGCAGAATGAATGCGTGAGATCGCAGAATGTTAGCTTTGTTCATCCGCAAGTGAAAGAAATGCTCTTGCTAAGTGACCGATTCAACTAAAAAGCGGGGAGAATCGAGTTCACCCGTAGAGAGATTTGTAGCCATGCGACTTTATAAAGTGCTCTCCCTGTAGGAGTTTCTAAATCAGCTGGGTTTCCTAGTTTTCGACGTGATCATCAATTTTTCAAATTTGAAGTTGGTAATTCAATGAAGGGAACTATTATTGTAATGGTAAGACGCAGTGTAAGAAAAAAGTATAGGGCAAGTTATATTTTAATCTGTTGAAAGTCCATGACTCACTTTTAAATATTATTATTTTATCACCAAGAGTTAGATTTGATAATTTTAATAAAGTATTCGGTGACTACGGAGAATTTAAAGGTAGAATTGACTTAATGTAATCTTTGACTCCCAAAAATAAGTGCCCTTTGCTGACAGTTTGGTTTAATTTTTATGGCTGAGGTTTCATAAAAATCTACCATAAATTTCCTTGCCCGGAGATGGAATTTAATATATCTTTTGGACGATTTCACGGCTCTCTCTCAGTAAATGTATGTGTTTCACCCTAAATGTGGTAATTAATTAATTGATGTGCATTTAGTTGCTGTCTGTATGTATTTACGGGTTTCCAGAACGATCGTTGGCTTGGCTAGACCACAGTTTCGCTGAAATTCCAGTCAGAGTCTTCAGATCGAAGGTGAGGGACAGTTTTTTTTGTCCGCCTTATGTAAATCAGCACGTCCTGTTGCTTCTATGAGATTGTCCGTTTTTCTTAGTATTCTTTTCCAGGTGCCGTGTAAAGAGTAGCCGTCGTCTCTGTTGAAATGTTAAGGTGTTTTAAAATTTTCTGTGGCTTCCCTTATTAACCTAGGGTAGTAACGGATCTCCTTGGTAATTACTTTCGCTTTTTCCCACGCGAAAACATGGCGCTCGGTATGCCTACGCCTTCGTACATGTTTTGTGGGATTCTGTCTTTACTTCTGGGAAGTAAGTTGGCAATCTATTCACGCAGCTGCATCTTGTGACAGCTTCATGTTTTTTTAAACCCGGAAGTCATGCAGGCGCCCACTGATCTAATCCACTGCAACCTACGCACTAACATTGCAATGTGTATTTAGGTGTCATATATTCTACCGTAATTAGCTGCCTGACATATATATATATATCTCCGGTATGAAATATTAATTCGAAGTATGTATTTTCAGAATAGGAATGTAATTGTTTCAAAAACAATTCATAAGTTATCTGTAAGATATATTATATGATTCATTTTCTCCGTTTAAAAATAATTTTGAGTTAGTCTTATGAAATATTAAAAGAAGAATACATAAATGATGAGCAATATTATTTTAAATAACGTATGAAAAGAATTAATAATAGTAAGAACATTTCACAAAAGTCTATTTGACACTAGTCCAAGGATTATTAAAAGTATTTAGTTTCTTGGTAACAATTTTAATATTAGTTTATATAATGGCGATATAATTACGCTGAAATTTCCCAGTCTATTGAGAGGCGACTGGAAGAGTTATTGAGAGGCAAAGACATTCTAAAGGCCGCCAAGAGTTGGAAGGAAGAGGAAAAATTGGTAAATATTTCGGATCTTAGGAATGGAGAGACGAAGAATATAGAGCCAAAGAGTGAGCAAGTCTTAAGAAAATGAATACTTTATTTGATACATAATTTACATTTAATTATTATCGGTGTAGAAACGATGCGCTCTTACGTTTGTCTTTAGCGGACATTGAAGAGTTATTTAGAAAAGCATTTTATGGTGCATTTATGAATATAAACCATTGCGTGCAAAAGTTCTACAGAAGAAATATCATTTGCTTTTGACCTGGACTCGTACCCTGATCCCTCTATAACGGGCCGAGTGCTTCAGCCAGTGAAATTAACGATTGTGTATCACTTTTGTCTCGTTGATTATCCATTCGTCCATTCAAACGTGAGGTGTTAAATTATGATGATGGTTATATTGATGGCGATGGTTTCTAAAAGCACTGCATCAAACATATTCCATGTTGATATTTAACGTTATGCTTAGAAACTATGCTTATTGCAGTCATAATGTACCACCTACAGGTTAAGCATACATATTTTCACAAAAGTTTTTTGATTTTTAAAATTGAATAGGTATGTCACGAGAGGTGTGTAACCGTAATTGGTTCGCATAAACACTTCTAGCTGTATGTATACTGAGATTCCGAAAGTAATGCTACCTTCAAATCTATCGATGCAGTATCAACGACGAATATTCTGATCTACTATTGCACGGGTAATGGAAAGCATTCTATATCTATCCATTCGGCAGTCTATCTAAGCTTATGTTCAATACTGTCAAAGAATGTCAGGGTTAATAAAATACTTTTATTGACTCGAGAAACGATATTGCCTTTTCAAATTCACATCGGATTTATTTTTTATTTTAATCTAATAAATGACAGTATTTCTAAGCTAAGTTTTTGTGATGCGGACTTGTGACAGTAGTAAGATGATCGTTAATCATTTTACAAATTCCGTCGATATTTTCTGCGCAAGTTCTAATTTGGTATTTTTAGTCCAAAAAGTTTAGATCCAAAATACCGACGATGTATTCCAGGTGATGCTATATATATATAGGACGAGTTTTGAAGCCCCATCACTTTATCGCCACACTTTTATGATAGTGCGTTGATGAAACGCAATATGAGAAATGCTTTACCTTAGTTCTTATCTCGGAGGGGATAATGAACCAACCGAATGGTAAGATATTTAATGAACTATTCACTTTATAGCTCGAAGTTTATGATAAAAATACGGCATTGTTGGTGGTTTCCGGCGTGACTTAGTGAAATTTACTGATCATTGTGAATGAAAAAGTAGTGCTTCGTTTTTCCACATACATTTAAGTACGGTTATTTATTTACACAGTACGACCATGGTTTCAACTTTACGTCATTTTCAAAGATGATGTAAAGTTGAAACCATGGTCGTACCATAAAAACAAGGTACTGCTTTTTCATTCATAAAATTAGAGCTCTGAGAAAAGTTATTCTTTCCCCATAAAGTTTTCTTTTACGTATTTTTTCATATTTAATTCCAGCTGAGGAGGTCGCACCGTTTTAGATTGTCTCAAGGCGTATTGTTAACGTTGGCCTATTTTTATGATCACGTAGGTTTTTAAACACTGCTGCAAAATCGGCGAAAGGGCAAAATTTATTGCTCACATGAATTCAAAACTTACTTCAAGAGGATCCTGCATCTCCGATTCACATATAGTTGTTTCCTGTAATCGAGTGTTTTGCATCTCATTGGCGCATGTGGGAACATCTCAAGGTGACATCGCACGAGACGGCACCGGTCGTGTTCGTAGAATCGCAACATCATGAGGCCCCGCAGCTAGCTTGCGTCTCCTTAACCGTCCCTTGCGCAATTCTTTATTCCTTTGTCTTTCTCTGTGTCGTTCCACCTTTAATATCTCCGACCCCACGAACCCTCTCTTCCTCCCCCTCCACCGCAAATCCCTCCCACCGTATCTTTGACCTCCCGGTGCCGCAGAGGGGGGGGGGGGGTTACGCATACGGGGGTTGATGGGGTGGGTTGGTCGCTATGGTTACCGTAGGAAACGGCAATTACACCGTATCGTTGGCAAAGTAGGGAAGAGGAGGAAGCAGATAGATAAAAAAAATGATTTATTATTTTATCTTTCCCTCTCCGCCTTAAATCAGATTTTCGTTCTGTGCATTTTTTGTATTATTTAGGGAAGGGTCAAGGGCTTTGCGTAAGGGTACAAGATCGCATATTAGCCAAGGGAAATCCGAGCAGAAGATGATGAGGCGCTTTTTTTCCCTCGAGGGAGGAAAGAGAAATCACAAAATATGAGATATACGCGCTGCTCCTTTCGGAGAGATGAATCGTGAAAGGAAAATCAACAAGCTTGCACACACTCAGACAGAGAAGAAGACTGTGGCTCCAATATTAAGTTACCTTCAGACGGAGATACGAATAAACAATTCGAAACCTTTTTACAGGGCAATTTTATTTTTTCTGGAAATATATGAGATTTAAATCTCACTGAAATTAAAAGTGAATGAAATAAATACTTCCTATATATTTGTCACAGATTGAAGAATGTATTAAATTAGGTCAAAATGACAGATCAGAGTATTTGTGTATGTACAAAGCACGTACTTTGAGATGAGATGGGAATACGATATGATGGTATATTACCGTCAGAAAGAAGTTCTGTTGGCGCAATTAAGAGAGATATAGCCATTTTACATGAATCATGGGTCGCGATGACAGCATACACATATAATAACCATATATTTAAGTTTCAATCGTAATTAGAGGATTTGTCACATTGATACCCTATTAATAATTATTTATTAACCTCAAAGATAATGGAACAAACATTATTTCACTGTTGTTTCGTTCAATACTTGAGAGATGAGATTTTATAACTACACATTAGAAACAGAGAACTACACCGCAATTACAAAAGGTGCTCATATACTGAAAATAAAAGGAATTGGATTGGCTTACATTGCCATGCGGTTATTACTAAATGGTTAACTGTTATAAAGTAAAGGGGTGATGGGCTGGCAGGCGATTTGCATCGTTTTCCGTATTTTTTGCTTGATTGTGAAATCTCTCTACAGAAAATACCTACTCGAGTCTACTTTTCATCAGTTTACAAAAGGATAAAGAATTTGTTATCATTGATATTATGAGCATGTGCATCCAACTCAAGGACGCACTGCATTCTTTTGTTATACACAGTTCTCTGGTAAAAGAATTTCAATATCAGTCTCATGGATGAAGTTATGGGGGAACTTAGCGACTGATTAAACACAACATCAAGATGGCTTGAATGGCGTTTGCGCGAATGTCGGTACGTGCCTCGAAAACAGTCCGCTGAGGGAAAACATGTCAAAATTGTGGCAAAAAGGGTGATGTATAAAAAGTTCCACAATACACACGTATTTTTTTTAGGGTTTCCATGTGCCTTAGGCTGTGCTGGGTTTTGGTTGACCAATTTCCACGACTTAACCGAAAGTTATAGGAGTAGTACCTTATAGCTTTATTTATTGCATTTATAGCATAATTTCCGAGAGGAGTAATGTATGTTGCCGATTTTGGCAAGTTTTACGCAGCACATTAATATGAGACGATAACACGGGCGTTTATGCGACATTAAGGGCAAAATTCAAGTTTTTTTCCATATACTCTGATTTTATTGTACTTAGCCGTTGTGGCAACAGTTATACAGCGCAGGGGTGTTACAGAAATGCTGATTGTGTCAGAACTTCAGAGCAAGTACGCATGTCTACTCTTGATTCCAAAGATGCCTCTAAACATTCCGCCATATGATCATCTTTGGTATCTGTCTTCAATAAGACAATGATTTGCTGCAGTTCATCACTCGCGTATCTTTCCACCTGAATGATTCAATACAGCACATTTTCATTATTCCGTAAGTTATCATTTATCATATCCTTGATACATTCGATTTATTGTTTTACTCATTCATTCTTTCCATTTAATTTATCTTCAATTATTGCCTCTCAGGTAGCCATTATTTACAGGTAAATAATGGCATTTAGTCACTATCAAAGACATGTATTGCTCAGGTAAAGAATATATTTTAGAGCAATTTAATTCATTTGAAAAATAACGCTTTTATTCGTGCTTATGTGTTGGTATAAATATGATTTATAGGTAACAGAACTTATTTTACGTGATAACTACCGAGTAGGAGATGTATGTAGATCATTATGTAGATATTATTCGACGTTCATACTCCGCTATAGCTCTGCCATTGCATCGGAATTGCGTCGGTGAACTAATCGAAATCAGGTCAAATACACGTTTTTGGGATCGGGTTTCTTTTCCTTAGAGAGTCACATCTTGCACTCGTGAAAGAGATTGTGGCCAGTATCATTTGAGTGATTTTTGCAGTGAATATTTTTCCACACATTTTGACCAAGGTGTTTATTTTCTTTCCAAGAAATGTGTCTTCATTTTGGAAATCCTGACGGTTATAGATCACATTTTAATGTAATACTGCTCGTTGAATATCAAAATAGTAGTATCCCTCTTGTGAAATAAAGAGAGGGATCTGTTCGTCATAACTGTCTTTGAAAAATATGAGCAATACATTTCCGAGACAGTCTCTTTGAAGAAAGCTATTTATCTTTGCACTTCATCCTTTTTCTATCCTTAATATGTACAATCTGCTTTCATATAACGCCATATTTATTATCAATGATACTGGATTGAGTTAATTTTATTCTATATCTAAAAATTAAGATTCAAGTCTGGATTAAGTTGCAGTTGTTATCAGTGTGACTGTCACTGGCAGCTGTGAGATTTGTAATTGGTTTTCTGTAAGGTAATATTAACAACAATACCTTCTTCTAGTACTATTCAATTAGATGTGTTGTACTTTTCTTTCAATTAACAGAAACATTGTATAAACATTCCAGTCCTGTATAATTTGTGTATTTATCAAAAGTAAACACAAAGAGAACAACATTCGTGCATATTAAAACTGAAAAATACTGTTTGCACATGCGTAAGCAATAAAAATTTGAAACAAAAATATTCTGCATGTAAACACAAAAAGCCAATGAAAAATGAAACATTAAAGCATGCCGAAACCCTCAAAATATCTATAAATGCAAAAAACTCTATAAAACTTAAAAAAAGCAATAAGGTGGGCTCGGTTAAAAAGCCGGGGTTTTTCACAGTCCTGTACAAAATGGACTAATAACGGTAAAATATTTAAACGATGGAAAATTTTCAAACATTCTGAAATTTTAATAAAGATCGTGATCCATTGTCATCTATGGGCTTAAAATTAGGTTATCCAGAATGTTTATTAAGCTGGTTAACGTCAAATGTCCTGCAACTTGACAAATTTTGTCAAGTTCCAGGACTTTCCTCTGTTTTCACTATTATTAACAAAACGAGGCTTGATAACATTTTAATGAAAAAAATTAGTATTTAAATTTAGTCCATGATATGTAACCTTTGCCATTTTACGGTATTTGAATTCTCAATTATCCCCATGTTATAAAAAATACAATTTTCTCCGTTATTTATGACTCGTTCGGCGCGGGGGCGTTGTCAAGTTAAATACTCAGAAGCGGATTTAGAAAGTCAGGATTAAATCGTATCAGGAATGCGACATGCAGTTGTGTGGTGTGAATTTACGTAAATCATTTCATAATTACTTCAGTGTGAGGGAACTATGAATCATGGGCCTTGAGTGAAAGACTCTTGGTTGATGAGAATGAAAATATTTTTTTTTCCCGGTGACTGAATCACGTGACCTTTCCGTCATGATCACTGTAGAGCAGTAATTACCTAATTAGTTGTATTATCTTAAATCTTTGGTGTGCTAGCCGAGCATTTCGCAACTCACATTCCCTGGAATTTGGCATTGATGGCATTTGGCATTTGACCAATAGCTAAGCAGCGGTGTTTGCGGTAGACTAAAATAATCACCTGAAGCTCCTTCTGTTTGGAATTTTTCAAGTGATGATTTGTTACTCATATTAATTACGGTAATATTAACAACAATACCTTCTTCTAGTGCTATTCAATTAGAGGTGTTGTACTTTTCTTTCAATTAATAGAAACATTGTATAAACATTCTAGTCCTGTATAATTTTTGTATTTATCAAAAGTAAATACACAAAGGGATCTCTTATCTCTTAGAGCACATGGCCTTGAATCAAATCAAAATGTTAGAATTGGATCTTATTTCATTAGAAACCGGTAGACTTCATTTTAGATGCTTTCATTAACCTTCATTAATTTTGATATAGTGGAAATGTTTTGCTCTCACCCTTTAACTATCGGAAGACTGATTGCAGCGTAGTTATGGCGCAAGCAAAAAAAGAACAAACGTCCAATTACTCTTCGATCGCCTCCAATAAATCGCCTTCGACAGGCATTGCATTGCCCACGCGCAGGTGATTGTCGATATCGGGAGAGCGAATGATGGCTAAGGGATGACCATACTCGAATATATTCATGCGAGGGTACAGATCGTAGGGACCTAAACGTTTCTCGGCTGCATCTCCGTTGTACATTTTTCAATTCCAAGGTTGCTCGAAGGAAATCCGATTATTCTTTCTCTCTCTCTCTATCTCCATAAATTGCTGATTCTCTTATATTCTGATGGATTTCCTGCCTTAATTCCTCTTCATGTGGCCTGTATGCTTTATCTCTTGTTCAACTTCGTTGCTAAAACCTTATCCTGCTGACACATCCTTAAGATCATATTAGGTTTCGTGCACTTCCTATCGAACGAATGATGCTCATCGCGCAACACTTCTCTTACTAAAAGTCGTCCTATTCCGTGATAAATTCGCCGTTTCTGACATTATTGACGGCAGCAGTGAAGTTTGATACGTATATAAGTCGTATCCTGTTTAATTTTTTTTCTTAGCTCTGTAATCACCATTGCTTCCAGAACAAAAATCCAGGTTTAAAATCTTGCGTAGGTGTAAACTACAATACTTAACTCCTTAACCTTTTCTTCATGATGCAATAACTTGTTTTGTTTTCTGTTAAACCCATGTCTAATTAATAACTCGCATAATTACTGCTACTTTCTGCCGTCTGTTACTCATATAATCATGAACATTTTATGTCCATTACGCATTTGATAAATCTAAAGAGCATTTGGCATATCACTTTAGAAATAATTATATTTTTAATTGCCATCTACTAAAATTCAATTTAATTTTATGATTATTTTATACTATACGAACACCATTTGCAAATAAACTTATTTATCATTAATATTAGTATATTGTTACTAGCTGAAGGGACCCGTTGAAATTCAACGGGTGTGAAAAACATTGAACTTATTTTTAAGAAAACCACAAAGCCTGAAGAATACTGTCAGCGTGATCATTTGAGGTGTTCGTATCCTATTTTGTATGCAGTGTTTGTTGTAGTAGACACACTGAGGGTTTTCCAGGTGCACGGAGAGTTGAGTGACTGTTTGTCCTCTTCCATGTACGGGAAACCGAAAAATGGGCCACGCAGGTTTATCATTACTTAAATAGCACCCAGGTTGATAGATGGTCACCTTGTCCCTCCGTTTTTCTTGAGCCGTCTTCTGAGTGATTAACAGCTTGATCACTTACCTTGTGTGCATGAATATATTTGCATTCCATGTCTTAATTGAGTTCCGCTAATCAACGTTGATATGTGCGTTGAGTATCTTAATCAGGATTGGATAATAGGGTACAATCCAGCTGTTGACACCGTCAAAATGAGCATTTTCAGCAGCAGCCATGTTTATTTGTCCTATAAATCCTTCATTACCTGGATTGCGTCTTTAGCATAAAGGGTAGCCATAATTATTGGTTTCGCTTGCTAAATAAAAAATCTATGGTGATTCTTAGTGCACTTGCCATTTTCATGCACGGATGTTGTTCATCGCGCAGAATTTTCATTCTTCTTTCGGGTAAGAAGCATGTAGTGACGTCATTATAATTTCCTCCATCTGAAAACAGATTGAAGTTTCGAAACAGATGGGTCTATATTTGAACCAGATTTATAGCTGTTACACGCCCGTAGGTTGGGCTAGGAAAATAATATGTGCGGTTCTTAGCGTAACCCCTGAAACACCACGGGGAGATGATCATGAGATCACTGGTGGGCATTGAGCATCCAAGTCTAATCTTTGTCTTTTTTCTCGCAAAGAACACATTCCTCTTGCTCTAGAAGATTTATTCGAAAGTATACTTTTTTTTTTAGGCATGTTGATGGATATATTTTTAAATCCAAGGAAGGGAAACACAGCGGCGAGTGAGAGTCTTGAATAGGCAACGCGATGATTGAGTGAATGTAAGTTTACTGCACTTTTACACTTTTAAACGTATTTAAATAACTTGTAACGTTTATGAAGTGGGAATTGGTCTAAAAAACTGTTCGCAATCGTTATCAAATTCAACGGGTGTGAAAAAAATTGAGTGTATTTTAAAAGACAAACCACAAAACCTGAACAATACTGTCAGCGTAGTCAATTGAGTTCTTAACCTAGTATGATACTCGTTGACGTTCCTTCGTTCGTTCGTATGACGTGGAAATTGGTCTAAAAAACTATTCGCAATCGAAATGAGAGGCAGACGGTTCCACTACGTGTAATACATCTGAGTATTACACGAATGCGATGGTGGGTGGCGTAACATGGTGGAACTCCTTCATGATGAACAAAGGGTAAGAAAAAAGACTTTGCTGTTCCACAAAATATTTTGTGGAACAGCAACGTCTTTTTTTTTACCCTTTGTGCATCATGAGTATTACACGATAATAAACTACGCCCTGTTTGTTGTAGCAACAGAGGCATTATTACCATTACTTTTCGCTGCACGGAAATATTCTTGCACGTTTAATTCATTTATGTGTATCGTTTACTACGTAAATGTTCTCTCAAATTCATGCAGTGCCCCTATGAGAGCTACTTTGAGAATAGATATTGAAGAGTATACTTGTTGTAAATATGTATTGAATATATCGATTACTCCCCGAAGCAATCTGTTATGGGGCCCTTGGGACTCTGGGCCCTTCTTTCACAGATTTTCTTTCTTCGTGCTAACATGGGCCTACAGAAAAACTTAAATGCCAGAGGCGTGAATATCCTTTGAAAATCAAATCTCTGGTTATCAAGGAAATATGCTATTTTTGATTTCAGAGAAAAATGTGAGAAATTTCAGCAAAAAATATGATATTCAGACAATTACGAAGCATAAAAGAAAAGCGATTGAAAGAATTAGAAACGTCAATTATTCAGCCATCCGTTAAAAAAATTTTTAGCCCTCTATCTTGAGTGAAATAATTTTTAAAAGCAAAAAATAAAACCACTGCACCAAACCCAATGCTTAGCATGGACCACAAGGGACCCCTAGGGGGGGCCTTTGGGGGCCCTGACAGATTTTTAATATAGACTATGTTATATCCAGATACATTTTATAACTACACTCAAAATTTCAGCTCAATCGGTTCAGTAGTGTTTGCGTGATTGAGCAACAGACAGACGGACAGACAGACAGACACCATTCAATTTTTATAAATTAGTATGATTACACACAAATAAACAGCCCTCTTGTAGAGATGTTTCTCCATTGTTAGTAGGTATGCAAGACTATCTTATTAAATTTGTAATATTTTTTGAATCTTCTAAATGTTGGAAAAAATTATTGAATCAAGGAAATACAGTGAATAAGGTGGGTATTAAAATGATATCGTCAGTAAAAATTACGTGGTGTTCTTGTTAATAAAAAAAGTTGGGATTTATTTGTTTGAATCAACAAATTATTAGCCCGAAACTGGTTTTAATCCGGCGACTTTGAATAACTTGTTTTTTCTATGGCTCAAGTGTTTTACCTCACTCTTGATGTATATATCCTATGATATTTTGACTGAACGATGCACTTTGAATCCCTCTGTGTGCTTTATTTTCTTGCAGTAAATGAAATAAATATAATTCCAAAATTCAAGTATTTTATTCAGTCATAAGTCGCTTCCATGGCGTTACGATGAAAACTATCACTCATTTCAAGAATCTATGATATTTTTTGCAATGAATGTGAACAAACATGATTTTTGGCATTTCAATCAAAATTTTGGGCATAGCATTGGAAATCGCCTTCGGAAGCTGCATTTGGAAATCACTGTTTGAGTTGCAAATTTACTACCGAAAAGTATGAACTTGGAAATATATGTATATTTGCGAACGTTCAAGTTTACCACGATGTTGAGTCAAGGTGTAGGATTAAAATGTTTTCCGGAAGAGATTTGCATACATTGTCACCTTATTTGTCTCGATACTCCCAACAATAATCCTGGTAAAGGATTTGTAGGGTTTATAGGATTCGTATTAGCTCCCTGATGCTCAAAGTCTTTTTTACCGCCGTATGAAGCTTAACAATGTCGTTACAGTTGCTTCTACTTAGTATCAATTAACGCAATGAATAAATACGGTTGATGACCTCATGTTTTCTCCTGCTTCGTGTCTGAAGCACTCCTCCTTTGCAGTTATTTGCACTCTTGGAATATGAGAGGCACGAAGGTCGTGAAAAATAGCGAGGTCGAGTATTGCCAAGTAATCGAGGAGCGAAAGGATCGATCCCAATCGTTTGTTACGCACGATTAATTCGTGCGTAACAATTTTTGCGCAATTGGAACGTGTCTTGGTTCCAAGGCCGTTGAGTAAATCTTTTACTGAGCACACATATAGCAATTATTTTGCACTGAGGTAACTTATTCTATATATAATTTACTCAATTATCGAAACACTTCCGCCTCCAACATTTTCTCCCTGACCCTGAAACCCTGATTTCCATCACGACCCTGATATTGCTAAATGGGCTCATGAATCTGTGCCCAGTATTCCTTATAACTATTGCATTTGCTTTATGAAGACAGATGCTGGCAGATGACTTGAAGGAACACTCTCTCCTACTTATTTAGATCTTAACATTCGACGAATTGACAGTTGCAGACCGTTAGCGTTTACCCTGCCATGAACTTACACCCTTACGATACCTCTCCAATTGCATTTTTATTGGTCACTCTACTATTAATTACTTTCAGGAATGGTATCCCGTGTATATGTTTACTCAAAATCTTCTCGGGGTATTCACTAAGTTAGAAACAACGTGGCTGCTGACGTCTCGATCCATACAACACGTGGATCTTTCTCAGGGCTTTGTAGTGTAGGGGCTATTTTTATAACCACTCTAGTTAAATTATACCTTGTTTATGTGAGCTAATTTCCATCAGTGATGAGCTTCATCCACTGCTTGTAGGTAATTTTATGGAGTTTAAGTTTCTTTAAATATTTTGGATCTATCTGAATTTAAATACCCAATAATTTGCTAATGCATGGCTGATAATGAGTATTGGACCTCAATTCGTGAAAATTTCTTATGTAATTATTTTCGAAACTACACGCTTATTATTTTTTAGAATTGACCGGGTTTCCATGCATTGTAGTTGTTAAGGTAAAAAATGGCAAAAGAACTTTCCGATGTACAACTTGTAACATGCATGGACGTTTATATATACTATCCACGGTCAGTTTAAAATTAATCTGTAAAAAAGTTTACAAACTGAGTTTATTCATCGTCAAATCATCTTAAGAGGTTTGTCTATGGCTCTTTCCAATCGTTCAAAATATTGGCAATATGTATTTCACATTATGTTAGGCTCTGATTATTGAAATTGATATTCAAGAGCAGTACCTAAAATGGAGATGCTGGTTTCTGAAATTTCGCAGTAAGATGGAACAGAGAATACAAGAGACCAAAGTAGTGGATTTAGACCAGTAGAGTGGGAAGGACGATTGTACTACAATGAGGGTAATCGGTGACATAATTGGATAATATTGTGTACTTAGGCTTTATGTTGGCGAATGATGGAATGAATGAATTGAAGGTAAAGAGAAGTGCGAATGCTGAAAGTCGTAGGGTAACATGTGGAGCATATCAAGGGATGAATGTTTGCTTAAAGGAAGCGAAAATGGTAGTCCACAAAAGTGCACTCCTTAGGGCAGTGTTGAGAGAATGGATGACGGTTGAATAACTTTACTTATATCCGACAATGGAGTGAATGGTGTGAAGGGAAGGGGTGTAGGCCGAGAAAGTCATTGCTGAAAGTGGTGGAATAGACTTAAAAGAAAGTAAAATGGGAGTCTTAAGAACAAGGGAGAAGTGCAATAGAAGCAAAGGACGCGTGCAAGGATAAGGCAGTGAGAGTGAGTCACTTTTTAAGGTCAAACGGCGAGGCTGAGCTCTTTTGACTAAAGGCCTACTTCGAAAGGGATTAAGGCGTGATGAATGAATATAATATACACAATTTTTCTGGGCTCTGAAAAGTTTTCTTTTAATTCCGGCAATTTTATCTTGTGCCCATGCAAATAGCAAGTACTATTAGTTTCTCGTCTCAAAAGTAGACTCATGTTGTGCCAAGAAAATATTCGCAGGAAGTTTTCTCATGCCCAAGTAGTGCCCAATTGTGAACGATTAGGGACCATAACTGCTACCAATGAGACTTTTATCTAGGTTTGTCTTTAGGTAGTGTAGCTCTTAGTTGTAGTAGTACTCCCTAATACTTGAATCCTTATCTATTACCTAATACTTACAGCACGCTGTGCATATTTTCTGCATAACTCTTGAATTTATGTCCGTTTCTGTGGTTTTAATGTACATATATACTAACGGTCCCTCTAACATTGCTAGCATATCTATAGTGCAGTGCATGCTTGTGAGGCTTCGCCTCGTGACAAGCATTAGCGATTGATGCTAATGCATCAAAAGTCGTAGTTACACTAACTTTAGGGTATTTTGTAATGCATGTTGGTAACTACTCACCCCCTGCCACACACTCCTGAGGTGGCTTGCAGGGTGTTTTGTAGATGTAGTGTGGAATCGAAATGGATGCTCGCCCAAACACAGGATTGCGGATTATAATGTCGACAATGTTTATTTGTCATAAATCTATCATGGGGTGAAGCCGACCTACAGGAATCACACACTTATCGTTGACCTTCATTTCGTCAAAAGCATCGCTATTTTTTAATCCGGTATCTTCAACGATGTAAAAAAGGCGTGAACATCATACAAATAACCTATGCGGTGAAACGGGTGAAACAATTTACTGGCTAAACTTTCTCTTAAGGAAATATTTCCTTTGGAAGACTTCTTGTCATGTATGCCACAGACAGTTAATAATATTTCCTGTAACGAAAGGGACCAAGTTATAGATTAAAAGGAAAACACTCTTAAGGAGGCTGCTTCATAGGGTTGACAAATTTGAAGGAGACGCAGCTAAGGCCATATTGTATCTTTGGCTGATCTGTCTTCCGCTTCAATTCCATAGCTCAAATGCCATAGATACAGATGTGCTGCTTTTATTCCGTAGCTATTAATGCCATTGATGTGTCAACTAGTGGAAGTGAATCAGGATAACATTATTATAATGTAGTGTAAAAGTGTAAAAGTTTTGTTAAAATGGCCAGTCACTTAAATTTTTAAAACACAACTGTCGTCATCAGGGTTTCCACGTGCTACACTTTTATAAAGTCTCCGTGGACCTTCAGCTGTAATGAGAAAAAGTTAAATAGAAACTTATCGTTAGCATCTGCAGTGAAACTAACATTGCTTTCCACTTTTGAAAGATAAATCGTCTTCAAAAGTTGACTTTCACGTGTAGGATAAATCCAAAGACGGAAATCCTAAGGAAAGGTTTGAAGAAAAGATCAGTGAAGAATACTAATATATATATATATATATATATATATATATATATATATATATTTATATATATACATTAGTGAGGTCGTTATTAAACTACCCAAGACATTAATTTTTATCCTATATGGATTTTTTTCATCGATCATTTCCTAGAAAACTTCCATAAAATGCTGCAATTGTTACGGTATTCTTCATGGGTGTCATAAATGGAGGGGATTACACGGATGATGAGAACCTGGTGAAGGATGAATGGTATGGCAATTAGTGACTCGCTTCAGTGAACAACCACAAACGCTGTCATACACCATTGTACAAGCATTTGAAAGGCACTCGTAATAATGGACCTTGGAGTGCTAAATGATGGACATCTTCGGTATTGTTTTTGTCGGAGAATATCTTTCCTTACCCTTCTCTTGGACTACAACCTTATCGTGGTGGAAGGGCTTGCGTGCTCCGATGACTCCAAGAGCTGAACTAGCGGGAGCATTGCTCCTGGTAGGGTCACCCATGCCAGATTGGTCGAAGGCACGCCAGTGAAAATTCCGGCCGCATGTTTGGCACTACCCTGAGGCAGTGGAGAAATGGTGAAGAACGTGGCGCTGCATGTCGTCAAGCCCATGAGCGCTACGTCAGCTAGAGCGAAGGTAATGATGAGGGAAGGTATTTCGCCACTAATTGATTGAATTATTGAATTATCCAAAAGTTCTAACATGCTTCGTAAATTAGTGGTACTTTCGTAAATAAATATGCGAGTGGGAAACTCTTTCGGGGGAAGACGACAATTGTTATTGACTGGTAAAGTCAAATGTCTAATTACTTTCCAAACAATATTTTCCTGTAAAGTTAGCATTGCCTTTTTATTTATTTGGGAAAGAATACCTCAGAAACTTAATTATTCGTGACGTCGTACTTTACTAGTCCATAAATGAAAGAATTTGGCATCGATTGCCTCACATGTATTTCCATTCAAATCTCGTACAATTATTTCGTGGCCTTCCAATACAATTATGCTTATTGAGACATAGAAGCGTGCCAATAAATCGAAATGCTGAGTGCTCAGCATAGAAAAAAGTAGTTGACGACGGGCCAAAAAATACTTCCCGGATGTCAAACTTCGATGGGGTAGTAGCTCGAATGTCATTTAATTCACGCTATCGTAATGGTAAATATTAAGAATATTGATGAATTTAATGAACGAGAACAGCTATTGCTCCCTGCTTGTTCCCATGCATGTTCCCCCGGGAACATGATCGTTCCCATAAATTTCCAGGGGTGAACGCTTGTTCCCGTGTATGTTCCCGGGTGTTCCGCCTGGAACACGAGGGCTCCGGTAAATTTCCAGGGAGAACGCTTGTTCCCGGGGGGAAATAGCCTGGAACGACCTGGAACCTTTAAACAGGGCTCACCCAGTCGTAAAGTACCGAAAGTGGTCCACTGAAAACTCGCTGCTGATGTTGCATTAGTAGATGCCTAGTCTATATAGCTAATTAAAAATTACGAGTTAGTGAAATAAAGGGAGACAACAAATATGAAGGGTTCTCTAATGGTCAGCAAAGTTAGGAGAAAAAATCGAAATTTGTCTCTGCTAAAAAGGAGATTCAACATAGATATATCGCTTTTTAACTCCCAATTATAGCCTTAGTTGATAGAAAATTCTCCTAGTGATGCTTTTTATTTTTTATCATGGAGTTGAGATTTATAGCCTTTTAAGCTTTACTCTCAAAGATGAGGAAATAAACTGCAGATTACTTGAGAAATTGAGGCATAGAGCATGGAAGAGAAACCCATTTTCTAACATTTGGATGAAAAATATTGAAGAAGGCACAACTTAGGCATGGTTACCTAAATGGTGTCACCAGAAAGTGCACATAAGTATGCAAGTTCCGCAGAGAAAATCAACCAATTTGACTGGTAAGCGAACATGCTTGATTACAACCACAATATCAGTTTTCAGCAAAATTCTACTACTCGGCGACATCTTGAAAATTAATAAATTATAATACGTGACTTCAATTTGGCACACATTTGTAAGTTAATAAATTCAACAGATTCAGGCGAGATATCGTGGAAGTTCTTCATAATGTAAGAGAAAGATTCACATGTGATGTACTCTCTTACAACTTTGTATTGTACCTGATGATGGCTGCTCTGTGAGCCGAAACGCGTTGTACGCATTAAATCAATTTGTGGAAAAGTGCAATTGTTTCTCTTACGATGCACAAAGGGTAAGAAAAAGACTTTGCTGTTCCACAAAATAAAATATATTTGCGACCGGTTTCGATACGGCGTATCATCATCTGGCAATTTCACATATTTGTACATAGAATTTATACCCTTGAAGATAAATTATTGATAAATTCTATGTACTAATATGTGAAATTTCCAGATGATGATACGCCGTATCGAAACCGGTCGCAAATATATTTTATTTTGTGGAACAGCAAAGTCTTTTTCTTACCCTTTATGTATCATGAAGGAGTTCCACCATGTTACGCCACCCACCATCGCATTGTTTCTCTTACATTATTTGTTTGTTAAATTATATGCTCCAATGTCATTCTCTTGCCAAAAAAGAAAGAAAGTGATTTTTTAAGCTACCATTTAAACGATCCTCGAGGAACATATTGAGAAAAATAATTTCTTTATTCAATACTGAGCCAAATAATTGGAGTAAATCATTTTAGTGCATTGCATACGCATGCCTACTCAGTCAAAATTTCCAAAAAAGTAATGATTCGTGAGGGCGCGTGGTGCTGCATTAATCTCACTTGGAGTGATTTATTTGGGGGAAAACGGGCAAGAGTAGAAAATGAAGCGTGAAATGAAGCAATAAATAATGTTTTTGAGCCAGAGAAAGGCTCTTGAAAGCAGTAGTTCTTTCCCTTCCACTGTATATGGCACACACAATACCGCGGTTCTTAAAATGATAAACGTATGTCACCTTCAGTTTAAATGCACTAATACATGTTCAATGTACAGGCTGGTGGGGGAGTTAACTGATTTTGTTACTTGAGGAAGATGCTGAAAAAACAAAGCGATGAAAATAAATACTCTGCCAAGTACGTTTCCATTGTCGTCTTTAAGCAGCCTTTCCCTATGTCGTGCCCAGCGAAGTGCCTTTCGCAGACAACTTGTCTGAGTTTCAGCTAAAATTCACGATTCACCGCTACGATCACCTAGAGTAGGCAAGGAAAGCCTACCCTAGGTGATCGTAGAACCGAAAGAGGTCCAGAAGAGGTGGAAGGAGTATGTTGAAAAGCTGTATTGTAAAGTAATAAGGCCCAGTAGGTTAGATATAGAAAGGGAATACGATATCGACAGAGATGGAATCGAAACAAGTATCCTAGATAGCGAAATCGTAAGAGCTCTACGAGACATGAAAAGGAATAAGGCGGTGGGAATAGATGACATACCTTTAGAGTTTTTATAGAGCATGGGGAAGAATAGAAGAGGAAAACGTTTTGCGCTTATTCGTAGGATTTATGAGGATGAAGTGTGGCCGGAAGACTTCGCGAAGAGTGTACTAATTCCGATACCAAAGAAGAGTAAAGAAAAAACATGCGAAGACTATAGGACAATAAGCTTAATATCCCACGCGGCCAAAGTAGCTCTGAGAATTCTAAACAGAAGGCTAGAGAAGAAGGCAAATGAATACCTGGGTGACGATCAGTTCGGGTTTAGGAGAGGGACGGGAACGCGAGATGCTATAGAGGTGATGAGGACGCTAGCAGAAAGAAACGTTGAGTATGGGCAGGATGTTTTTGCATGCTTCGTGGATTTCGAGAAGGCGTTTGATCGGGTGGAATGGACGACATTCATGGGAGTGTTGAAGAAATTAGGGTTCGATTGGAGGAACAGGCGTCTGATTCGGAATTTGTATATGAACCAGACGGCGCAGGGTAGGGTAGCCAATGGAGAATCGGGATGGGCCACGATAGGAGGGGGAGTGTGGCCCACAATCGCCGCTGCTTTTTAACGTGTACCATTTCAGAAGAAATGGTAAGGGAGGCATGGGGGGAGGAGGAGGTAGGAATAAAGGTAGGAGGTGAGCTGATAAAATAAGTGAGATTTGCAGATGATCAAGCATGGTTTAGTCAGTCTGCCAAGGGCTTACAGTTAATGGTGAATGCGTTAGCGGTGCAGTGCAAAAGGTGTGGGATGAAGATCAACCACAAGAAAACGAAAGTAATGAGATTTTCTTGAAGTAAGAAGGCGGGGCTGAATATAAGGGTGGAAGGGCAGAAGATTGAGCAGGTCGAGCATTTTACGTATCTGGGTAGTATTTTGGAGGCGAATGGGTTTAGTGGCAAGGACATCAGATGCAGAATTGCGCTCACTAAAGAAGCATTTTCGAAGAGAAGGGAATTGATGAGGGGAGGTCTGAGAAGAGACGTGAAGAAGAGGCTGGTGAAAAATTTAATATGGAGCGTGGTGCTAAATGGGTCGGAAACTTGGTCATTGCGAAGGGAGGATGTGCGTAGACTTGAGGCGTTTGAGATGCGGGTTTGGAGAAGGATGGAGATGGTGAGCTGGATGGCGAGGAAGACGAACGAGGAGTTATTGGATATGTTTGGAGAGGAGAGGAAGCTTGTGGCAGAGGTTCGGAGAAGGCAGAAGAGATGGATGGAGGAGATTTTGAGAGGAGAGTGCATGTTGAAGAGTTTGATAGAGGGGAGAACACTGGGGAAGCATGGAAGAGGAAGGAAGAGGATAGAATTCTGGACGAAATAAGTGGAGGTAGTAGATATGAGGAATAGAAGAGGGATCTAATGGCGGGCCATCCTTGGGAGGGAAAACGAGACAATATCTATGAGGTTGGAATGCTAAATGGCGACTGTCCAAGAACCTACCAATCAGCTGGTAGAATACTTGAATGAAATTAACGTCTAACTCTAGTGTTCAGCTCTCCGTAGACACCTCGGTCACTAAAATCGACCAACACGTTTCGTAGATACTACTGAGCTGAGCGCGCGCCGTGCCCACATAAGCTCAAATTTAGACACCTACGCGCAGCATGGTGAGGTCACCACGCAACCCCCTTCTACTCGCGACGAATTATTTCCGGTATTCGACATAACGGGCTATCCAGTTATAGTTTTAGATGTTCTGTAATCCAAATAGTTTTTGCACATGAGGCCGTCGAAAGTAAACAAATATTTGTCGCGGCAAAACCTTACATGACACCGAGAACGATCCATAAGATGTTCATTCGCATTCACATCAATATATAAAAAAAGTACAACAACCTTTAATGGTCGGTTCACGCTACGAGCATGTTAGAGTTGGGGTGATCTCAAATAGTCAATAAAATGAAGATAGAATTCAGCCATTCATGGAAACTTGTGTATTGAACAGAAAAAAAGCGAAATCTTATGACAACACTTTCCCCGTGACAATGCGGGCCAACGTCTGCAGTGGCGATATTGCAAGTAGATGTGAAGCGTACTGGAGCAAGCATAAAATAGTCCTTCACAATTAGGCGTCCCAGGTGGACGAACACAGCAGTTGACAATCGGATAGGTATCCCTCCGCTCGACGTAGCACATGGAACTCCTTTTAGCCTCAACAACTCCATCTATCAAGCGCGACCGTCTCCGTATTCGGGCGAAATTCAACTTCGCGTATTGCTAACGCGTTCCACGCGTTCACTTAGAGTCAATTCGACTACTTTGGCTGGTAAAACTTGACTTTTCACCTTCGGTATGAGAGCCTCGTATGACTTCCGACTACCAACTGCCCGCATAACTCCTCATCCCAAAACAATTCTCCTGTGAAGCCTTTTCACTCCATGGCTGGGAGTTGTTGGTGTTTATTAAACGAGGAGGAAAGCGGAAAATTTCCCAACTTGTGCAAATGGTACCTTGTCTGCACGTGTGGATACATATTTGCGTATTTTTCAAAATAAAATTATCCGTTGGTCTGAAATAAGTTTAAAAAATTGCCAAGGCATAGAAGTACTGCTCATACGACAACCAACTATCTGTTGGCTTGAAATCCTTTTAACCAAACTTTTTATTTATGTCTTCCGACTTCTTTTGCAAATCTGGACCACTGAAACACACTCCTTTCCTACTTCATATGGAAAGCGGTTGATTTAGAGTATCCTCAACAGCCAAATCTTTACCTTAACGCTTACGTATTTGCGACGCGCCTTATTATTCTTTGAAGGTCTACATCTACATCTTCAAAATGCTCTGCAAGCCACCTCAAGGGTGTGTGGCCGGTGGTGAGTGGTCACCAACATGAATTAATTATACCATATCAAAGTTTATATATCTACGACTATTGATGCATCAGCATAAATCTTTAGTGTTCGTCTGGTGGTGAAGCCTCACAAGCACGCACTACGCTATTGGTATGCTACCAATATTAGACGGACGGTTAGGGTTTACGTATTTTTTCAGCTATATAAATGTACAGAGATACAAGACTTATACTGAAAACATGCACGGCGTGCTGTTAGTACTAGGTAGCAGAAAAGGATACAAGTACCTATTATGGAGTAAATCAACCAACTAGTTACACAAACTATTAACAAACTTTGTTAAAAGTCTCATTGCCAGCTGTTATAGTTATGGTCTAATTGTTTTCTAGTTTATCATGCTGTTGCATTAATCGATTTTTTGAATAAATGAAAACGTAGATTTTCGCAATTCATCTATTTTTTCCGAAAAAAGAATATTGATGCCTGGTGGATTATCTTCAGTATTTCAATTTATTAATTCAGTGAAAGATCTTGACGCCGATTTTTATTCTGGGAAAGATATACTGTCTAAACTCTCAGTCCTGAAATTTTTTTTAATGGTTCAGGGTTCACTCGGAAATCGGAATAAGATTTAAGAAATAGCATACATGCGCACAAATGACTCTTTTTTGAGATGATTTTCTGCTGCGACGAAACCCAAATCGCCTACTGGGTGGTCTACGAGCTTCAATGGGAGAGATTAGGAGCCCTTCAGGAAGCTTAGTTGTAGGTAAGGAAATAAAGAAGAAGAAAATGCACAAGATTGCGTTCTCAATATGAAGAAACTGAATTTCACTGGGGATGTTTACGACTGTACACTGGTCCAAATTGAACGGTATGCTGTTCCAATCAAAAGGAGAAAATACAGGGATATTTTTACATTGGGTTCTGTTCTTTGAGATTTGCCCCAATCTAACGGCTGATCCAAATAACTGGTTTCCAAAACGGATGCAGTCTACTTCGAGTCGTTTAAACTTCCAGTCCACTCGTTATTTCTACAGTAGCGTATGACATTCTAGTTCAATGTACACTATTTAAAGCCTTCTAGCAATCTTAGAAATAAGTAACAACATCGTGGCTACGATCTAAGTACCCATTAGCATCCTCATTGCCCCTAGAATCTTATATTTGCTTTATTTCCTGAATTCCCACTAGTGTTTACCTAGGAAGGATACAGCGCTCTCCCCTTTGTAAAATTAGTATTCTGATCAGTCAACATTTGCTCCTTTTTCTCATTATCAGGATAAAATTCTGCTTTTACGATAATATGTCCCGAGATTACTCTTCATGTGGTTATATTTAAGAAAAATCCATTGAATATTTTGCATTTCTCCCGTTATACTGCCTCTTCAGGCACACATGTGCCTCTTTATTTTAGTAGCCCTTTATGAATCTCACTGTCAAGTATCCTTGTGTTTATATATGTGCTATGTGCTTTATAGTTTGTAAATTTAATATTTAATTTTATATTACAGTTGAATATTTCCTAAACATGAATAACTAGTAATTGATAATTGAGTTACCATTAAGAAATAATTCCAAAACTCGTATTTTTGGCTCACCTGTTTCGAGTTTTACTAGCTGATAATTGTAATATGAAAAATGCTCGCTTAAGAAATACCGAACACTCCCGTTCATAACCTGAAAAGTCTTCACAGGAGAATTTCTTTGGATGAAAGAGTTGTGCGGGCAGTTCGTGGTTGGAAGTCATAAGAGGATCTCATATTATTGAATGCGAAAAGTTTCACGAGAAAGAAGTTTCACGAGCCACGGAAGTGAAATGACTCCCCAGAGGGCACGGAACGCGTTTGCAATACGCGAAGTTGACATTCGGCTGAATGTGGAGACGGCCACTTTCGCCCTGTGGACCGACTTTTGAAAGCTGTTGTACTTGGAGAGCATTTATTTTTACTAATAAAATAAATTTCGTAGTAAATGGATCTTTTCTTCTTTTTTCGCACTTTTCGACTTATGAATGGGTCAAGTTTCACCATTGTAAAAGACTAAAAAAGATTTGGCGAACTCCAAAATATTTTTCCAAAAATAATACGCTACGAGATGAGGCGATTTTGGGAAACAAGTATGTTAGGAGTGATTCGGTGAAAACACCAATCTTGTATATAATTTTAGGTGAGTAGCTTTCGGTATGATTTGAATATACTACGAATAAAAGTTTTTTGCTTGACTCAACTTTATGGACTGGTGGAATAATGGTCACTAGATAGCGAACCAATTTTTCAATTCTCTTAGCTTTGTAACGTACCATTTTAACATTGTGTGGTTTACAAAAGCCCTAAGTCATGCGATAGATAAAGGTATCAGGTGATTTCCGCTCACCTTGCGCAGTGAAGCGTGCATCGTAAAAGATAAGTAAAAGACAAAAGGCACATTTTTGCGGAGGTGTTTGGAACGTTGTGCGCTTACGTGCTTCCAGCCCATCGCGCGGAGAATGAGATTGGTATAAATGGCAGAACTTGTGAAAATCACATCTCTTAAATGTCAGTGCGACGGATAACATTAAGGCTTCTTTTGAAAGTCTTGAATAACTTCCTGGAGTCGTATTATCACTGATTAAAGTCCGGAAACTTCTCTTTTCACTATAGGTGTCTGGCGCAATCTAGTACGGATGAGACACGTTTTGATGTGTATAGAACAGGTAGCAGTGACAATACGATTATAACATAATAGGTGCCAAAGATATTCTACTACCACTAGGAGTAGGTAAAGATGGATGCTAAGCAGTTTGAAACAGTGTAGCGCACATGCTTGAATAGATACACTTTGTTTCCCAAATGCAATTTGCCTGTAGGAAATCATCGAAAAAAACAATATTCTTTGCATTGAAAAGAATTTACGTTTTTTTATCAGAGGTAAAATTAAAGAATGAATGTTCCTGGCATTTCACGCTCTGCCTTCGATTGGATCGTTTCGTTTTTAAATGTAAATGAGTCTCACATTGGCTGTTTCCCCGTCACTGGGTTCCGTGACCCAGGGCGAAAAATCTTTGATCCGCCCGGATAGGTCCCTATGGGAGAGGTCATGTATTGCAAGGATATCTGGTGTTAGGCGGACGGTGGGCACGACACGAGACCACACACACTAACCAATTCCATGCATGAGCGAGCCATAGAATACATTTTCCTTTCCAAATGCCTCTATCTCTCTCTTGCCAGCAGCATCAGTAGGCGGGGACGTTGGGAAACAAACAATTCAGGTAAAAAGGAAAAAGCAGTATTAAATTTAAAAAAAGGAATTATTCGCATGGCCCCGCGCGTGATTCTTAAAAATTTATTTCTGCTTCTCATGGAATTGCAAATGGGCAGTTGGTCACGAATTTCCCAGCAAAGATAAATTGGAACAAAGGCAAAAAATGACAATAATGGACCTCAATTGATCCAACTGAAATAATAAGGCTTGAAAGTGACTAGATTCCACCGCTAAGCCCCAAAACGCTACCCTCACACCAATGAATGATATCAAAAAATGCTCACTCCTGCTGGTCTTTAATTAGATTTATGGATTCCGCTTTACAGATAATATTGTTGAGGAAAGGGTAAAACGATGCAGATGGAAGCTGCACACTTTGTGGACTGGAGCCTTTTTGTTGTTAGTCTTAAGCCTCGGATAATAAGCTCATAGTTTAAACTATTCCCACGTAATGCACTATAAAGATTGTGGAGCGATTTACATGAGCAACTCTAAATTTAAAAAATAGTCAAAATGATATTTAAGTTATTTACACTGAAAAAGTTGAGAAATTATTTGATGAATATTTTTCTTTTGATTTTAGCATTAAATATAGGATGAGCGAAATTGAGGTAAAACTGTGGTTTTGCTGGTTAAATACTTCCGATTCTTCTTTTATTTTTGTGACGTATGTATTCGAAACTTGCATTAAATCAAGTGTAAGATGAAGGAGGTGACCGCATGTTCCATTTTGACAGTTTCCTACATAACCTTCATTCAGTCGCTGTGTTTGAATCATGAGCGTTGTGAAAATAGTCTGAAGTCGCTAAATACTCAGAACCAATGTTGAAGGTGATGTAGTACCATTCGGAAATGATTCAGCTGGTTTAATTGGGTCATAACTTTGTAGGAGTTTTCGTTTTAGACTACGTTTTACATTAAATAACGTAGCTTTATTCAAATTGGTGTGAGTATTGCATGTTGATTCTCTCAACATATTCATCGTATGTACATTGGATCTATAATGTGTTTCGAGCGAAATACCAATAATGACATAGAAGCATTAACTAATGCCAATTTATTAACTACAGTGCAATGGTGTACTTGTTCTTCTCTTTTGATGTGTGATCGAGGTTCCTACGTCCTAGGCCTTGACCATATGAATATGCATGTACTTTTGAATGCAAGTGTTATGAACATACGAAAATTTAATGATACAATTAGAAGACTGGTTAAGGTTGATTTCTCACTCCAGTGAGAATGAGAGAGACGGGAATATTTCGGGTAATATTTCGAATACGGTTAACTCTATTTTTGAAGTGAAAACTTCTTATGTCGCGTTGAGCACTTTTGTAGATGGGTAAAAGACATTGGACTCGCGTCACCGTCACCGTCACCGCTACTACATATATGTATAATTATGTATATTCTGTGTATACACAGTATACTCGCTATATACACAGTACTTGTGGATGGGTACAAACCATTGGACTCGCATCACCGTCACCGTCACCATCACCGCTACTAAATATATGTGTAATTGTATATTCTGTATATACACTTTTGTGGATGGGTAAAAGCCATTGGACTCGCGTCACCGTCACCGTCACTGCTGCTAAATATATGTATAATTGTATATTCTGTATATACACAGTATAGTCGCTATATACACAGTACTTGTGGATGGGTAAAAACCATTGGACTCGCGTCACCGTCACCGTCAAATAAACTATATTATAATTTTATTCATATTACATTATATATATCTAATATACGGTTTAGTTCATTCAATTTGGGTTGCTACAAATATTGTGCCGGATAATATAATAGTCCATACTCGTGCAGGAGAGTGTACTCGATACAAGAATAGTGAAGGTTAGTACAATATAACTCAATTTATTTTAATACGTTCAATTTGAGTAGCTTATTCATATATACATAAACATAAACTTTGCAGACGATAAAAATCTACCATTGATTGAATTTTTAAATAGTGAGTTTGGTTTAACGATGTCTAATGATCGTAATCTTGGCACAACGAAATATAAAACTACTATTGATGCAGTATTTACAAGACATTTAAGCAAATTCGAATCAAAATTATTCGTTTCTTACTTTAGTTACCATAAGCCTATTGTATCAGTTTTAGATATTGCCGATGATGATGGTGGTGATGATGAAAGAGTTTTTGAAATAATGGATGAAAGTTGATTATTCTGAAGTGTACAATTTTTATGTAAAATAATTGTGTACAATAGCGCAAAAAATGAATATTTAATTTATTATATACATGAAACTACTTTCTACTGATTAATAAAACACTTAATTAGAAATTATTCCCTACATTCAAAAATGCTCACGTTATTTCAAGTTTTCACTTCTGTCGGCACTCCCGGAGTGCCTCTTTCTTTTTTATTTGTGTTAAGAGAGGTAAGGTAAGAAGTTTTTATTAGAGTTCAAGAGGGTGGTCACGGCGGTTTTTAAAGCGCATGGTCCCCAAATTCTCCTACACCATGCACCTCTTCTCACACCCTCCCCCCTTGCAACTCCCCCTCACACCCCTAAAAACCCCCTCTAAACACTCCACCCCTCCCCTTCCCCCCCAGCCATCAGAGTCGCCTAGCGGTCTTCCGAGAAACCCATTGCCTCTTTGGTACTCATTTTTAAACTTAACGGAAATCCTCTCCCCTCCCCCTTTCCACCCTCCCCCTCTCCTTGCCTCAGCATAAGCCCAGGCAATATATTCTCACCCAACATACCGCTACATGCACATGAGTATGCCACAGTGTGGTGATACGCGCGTCGTGCCAGCGTAATAAAGTTTTGTGGAAATAACAAAGGTGGTTTTCTCATCATGGATATCCATAATTTCTATCATTATACCATCAAATGTTTATGTCTTATGAAGAAACCTTTCGTAAAAATGGTCATGAACATATAACCTCCGAGGGACGTGGTATCTGATGCCACTGGACCAAAATGTTTTTGATCTGTAGCTCGTCTACGTCACGGTCATATTCCTTTAACCGATCTCCATTTATTTTAACATTTATTTAATCTTATTCTCCCACCAGGGTCCCCTAAAGCCCGTTTCACACGACACTTGATCCAGCACAAGACCTAGTATGCTAGCTGGTACTTGATATTGAGGACGAAACCCAGTATACTAGAAACCGTACTAGAAGGTTTCACACGATCATCGACCTTGTGCTTGCTATTAAGCAGTTATTCCATATGATTCCATACTATTTTAAAAAAGAGAAGACCGCAAAGCGTTTGTAACGTGAACGTGATTGGTAGATGGCCACTGGGTCCTACTGGGTCTAGTAGCAAACTAGTACCGCATCAAGTACGAAATCCAGTAGCTCAGAGAGTATACTAGCTAGCATGCTTGCTAGCCAGTATACTGGTTCTGTTCACACGATGCTGGAAAGCTAGCATACTAGCGAGTATAATAGACCTTGTGCTGGATCAAGTGTCGTGTGAAACGGGCTTAAGAAAACTTTCGCCACTGCTGGGTCCTCAAGTACACACCATACATATCTTTCCCACCTCTATTCTGTCGCACTTCAATACTTCCTGGCCCACCAAACCACAACCTTTGTTTTTCATACAATGTTTCCATCTTACGCCATGTTTTAAGATTCCATAAATCTTTCAGAAAGCTACCCCATTCGGTAAAGGGTCAATCCATGTGAAATCATCTCGGCCATGCTGCGCTACATTTTTGATTTTCCTAATATCTTGCCTTGTGTTTCTTAATATTTTGGGAGCTCAAAAGGAGGTATGAAAACAATTTCGGTGGTCACTTGTAAGTAGCGTAACAAATTATTTTCACAAAAATAATAATTAGGGGAAAACCATATTAATTTTTTATTTATAAAGACTACAAAATATTTTTAAAAACATTCTATTTAACAAAACGTTATCTTTATTGTTTGTAATAGGCATGTTTAACCTAATTGTTCAAAAAATGCTATAAATTTATATAAAAATTGCACTTAACTTCGTCAAAAACCATAATTTTAGCATACAATTTCTATTGAAGGAATAAAGTCTTGCCTAAGTAATTTCTTTAAGTAAGTTGTCTCATAGATATATCCTCAAGAAAAGTAAAACAAAACCTGTGGACAGTGTCTTTTTCTTTAAATGGTTCGCCAAATATGGCACCTCGGACTAAAATTACATTAATAACTAATACAATAATAAGAAAACTGTTCGGTAAACTTCTTAATCGTATTTGCCGCCGAGTGGTGCATTTTGTTTTACTTTTGTTTTTTGTGTGTGTTTGCCGTAAGTAAAAAAGTATACGAGGGTCATTCAATAATTAATGCGACAAATTACTCTTGGCAAAAAATGTATATTCTAAGACAGTGAAACTCACTACTTGGCGTAATTTCCGCTAACATCTAAGAACTTATCCCATCGCTCTTTGAGATTTCTAATGCCCGTGGTAAAGAATTCTTGGCCTTGCTGTCTGCCGTGTACAGCTTTGTCGACCGCTTCGTTTTCTTGAAACATGGTGCCGCGTATGCACTGTTTGAGTGGGCAAAGTGAAAATACGTGGTGTACACAAGACTATAAGGTGAATGTTGCAACACCACCGAACCCAAATTTTCGATCATCTCGTACGTTTTCTGGGCGGTATGAGGGCGGGCGTTACCGTAACACCTTTCGAGAGAACACCCTGGTGTTTGTCCCCGGTTTCACTTTATGTTGGAGCATGTTAGAAGTCCCAAAAGACCGCTATAAACATTACTTTACCGGCAGACGCGTGAGTTTAAAATTTTTTCTTAGCAGACAAATCCGGGTGTTTGTTTCCATTTAAGACATCCATTTGGATTCAGGTTCATGGTGGTGAATCCACGTTTCATCGCAGATTATATATAATACGTTCTAGAAAGTCATTACGTTTCCTTAAAAACCGCGTTCAGAACAAATACGAACGCGGGTGTCTTTTTGGAGTTGAGTCAACTGTTTTGGAACCCACCTCGAACACGTTTTACGATAATTCAGAGTGTCATGAATGATTAAAAGCACAGCACGGAACACTTAAATTAAAAAAATCAATAACTATCGTACAAATAAAAGCAATGAATGAAAAAAGGAAACATATGTCATTAGTTCTTGTATGATGAATTCAGAGCAGAGTGAATAATTTTTTAGTAATTTGACATAGCCTATTTAGCCTTTCGAATCTCTTGCAATAGAAATTTGAGTTCTCCCTATGCTGTTCCGATGGAGTTAAAAGGCTTTCAAAATATTTTTTTTTTAAGTGGATAGGTGTTGGTGCAGGGGTGAATGGCTAAAGGCTAAGTCAATTAAGGGCAAGGCCATGTATGAATTTACGGATCAATTAAATGCCACTAAAAATGGAGATTCTCTCACAAAAATACCGTTATCATTGAGTCATAAGAATAAAAGAAGGGAATCCCAGAATCATGGTAACAATACCAAAAACTCGAGTTCATTTTCATCCTGCCAGTTTATTTAGCAGTGGCAAAAGAGCCGTTGGTTATGATAACTACAAGACACTTGAAAATGACCAAAAGTAATTACCAAAACTTTTAAGATTATAGCTTAAAGGATTAATCCTTTAAATATTTGGCTCTTGAATTTTAATTATAATCAAAATACTCTTTCGAAGTTTTCTTTATAAATAAGTTACATTCAAATACCTACACATGAACCAATACAAAGAAATATCCTTTAAAAATACACAAAACACCCTTTAAATTTAGTTAACAATCATAGAATGGTATGATAGGACAATTGATATGATCACACATGCGACAATTTACGTGTCTAGGCCGTTGATTAACGTCGGGTTTGTATAACCTGCGTAGGCTGCTCACAGCTCACCGCCCCTGTACTCAGCTCACTGCTCACCACCCCTGTACTCTGCTTGGCGTCAAATTCATATAAGCAGGTCTCCTTTCCCCGGGCGATGTGTCGTTATTTCTCTCACTGGGTTATCACTGTGTAAAGTCAACGGGATTACGGAATTCAATGGCCGAGCTGACGTGGAGACGTTCCACACAAGTCGGCAATTGGCAATGAAAGAGCGCCGAAGCGTCGCGCGTTTAAATACTCTACAGCTTGTAAGTGCTTTGTTATCAACCACTTGGTTTCTAGAATATTCTAGTAAATACCCCTCGCGGCGTTTGGAATGTTTTGGTTAATACCTGTGCTCTGCTTGGCGTCCCTCTTAAGGTATTGTTATTTGGAGTAACGTGATAAGGGGCTCCATGATTCTGCGTGGTTTGATTCGCTCGTATTGCCTTCAACCTCTCACCGTCACTGGACTCATGGAATTCCACATGTACCCACGCAATATGTTGCGAATTTGTTATGAGCTATAAAACTCAACTTTAAAATAATTCATAATGATGATCTTACATTTTAGGTAATGTGAGGCTACTTTGCAGCAGATTGGAAATTAAACTATCCTACGGCAACACGATGTTAATATTCGAGAAGTGATACAAACTCGGGACCTTGAATTGCAAGATAGCTCCAATCAAGCAAAGAGTGCATTTTTTAAAGAAGTGCTTTCGCGTTATATTCAATGTTACATACTTAATACATATCCAGGTAAACATTAATGCTATATATCTCGCTGTGAGTATTAATATATGCATCTCCACTTCATGCCAGATCAATTTGCAGATCACTCTTCTCAGAGAGTATTTCCACCTTTATCTAATGAGTTACACGGGGCGCGCGCTCCGTCTACAACCCCGCACATTCTCACTCTTCAGCACTGTATCCTTTCTTATCTGGTTGCCTCCTTACCCTGCACAATCGCATCATCCCGCCCACGAACCCCGGATCCATTTTTTAAGTCTCACGCGAAACCCTAGGCGGCATCAACCGCGGCCCTTATCCCTTGGACTCCCCCTCCGCCCCCCGCCCTTATCTCAGTTGCCTTCTCGCACGAAAGCGGCGCCGGACGCAGATGTCTTTCCCATCATGCCTCTCTCCACCACCCACACACCCCTTCGCCCCCCTCCCTACAACCCCCTAATCTGACCCACATCCCGCCGCCACTAGGGGATCGAGCAACACGCCCGTCAGGGACTTGATCCTTAAACGTGGACTTAAGTCTGCGTAGGCGGTGCGTGAGAGTGGCTGTTGACGACGGCTTAAGTTTCTCAAAAGAAATTCGTGTGGGATGCAGTTAAAAGTATGCGTCGGTGGTAATATTGTACAGAGAGTTCTAATTCCCACCCTGATAATCGGCCATCTGAGTAATCTGCTGGTTAAAGGTAGTGCGATATTCAAGTGTGCACTTCCGGATGACTCCGTATAAGGTTATACCTTGGCTAGTCCCGGTAGCCTTTAAATTACTCGGTTACAGATAGGTTATGATGAAATTCAGAGAAAATCCAAAAGACTCTTACACGTGCAGTTCCCTATCTACCTCTAGTATTTTTTTCTCCATCTCAGCGTACGTCGTACCCTTCTTCATCCCGTTCATAAAACCTATTCTCTTTCTTTCCCTTCCCCATTTGCCCTACATCCTTCTCCCTATCACAGCCTTAAGCAAACCATCGCCCCTCATTACCGCTTCCAGCCACTTATCCTGCCTTCCCCTAATCTCATCCACAAGTTTCCTCTCCTCAGCCACCATGTCAAGCACTTCCTCGTTTGTCTTCCTTTCCGTCCATCACACCTTCTCCATCCTCATCCACACCCACATCTCGAACGCCTTCAGCCTATTTTCGTTTTCCTTTCTCAAGGTCCACGTTTCTGCCCCATACAACGCCACACTCCATATCAAGCTTTTCACCTGCCTCTTTTTCACATCCTTACTTAAGGTCCCCGTCATTAGCTCGCCCTGATATGTTCGGTAAATTATGGACTCACTTAATGACTAGGGCGACGGGCAATCATCTGTATCTGCATCCACTCAGCGATCCACCGCAAGGGAGTCTTGCAGGGGGTGCAAGGATACGTGTAGCCACGAAGATGGAAAGGGAATAGGGAAGAAAGGAATTAAAAATGGGGGAAAGGTGTGAGAATGTGTGTTGATGGATTGGTGCCTCGCTCTGTCTTGCTTCGGTTGTAACCATTGGAGGTGGTGCACGGGGAGAAAGGTGCGGGCACTCGTCCATACCCGTTCGGCAATGCGTGGCTGTAGCAAAAGTTCCTGGCGCGTAAGTGGAGGGGGTTAGAGGAGAGAGGGGAATATAGGAGGGAGGGGTCACGGGCAACGGTGAGACAAACGGGGAACCAAAACACTGCAAAAGAGGCATATTTTACTCGAGGAACTTAATGACTATCCCTAGGGACCCTATCTTGACGTCTTTTAACTCCGACTCGGACGCCAGTTAGTGGCGATTTGTACAATGGACTTCTGGACGCGCTTATATGTTGTTAAACTGACTCTTCACAATAAACAACATTTCTCCCCTGCCTTGCAGGGTTTAAAACGTTACGACGCACAACTCTCAAAATAAAAAAATATATAGAAACCTCTTCTATTTTATCGACCACAATATTAGAGTATAATATAATTTTAATAAATTATAAAACTGTAATTAATATCGTCCTAGCACTTAAACACAGAGCCATAAATCTTTGTGACTCAGTTTTTACACATTAGAACATAGAAGTTGTCAAAAACTTACTGATAAAGACCATTTCTCCAAAATGATTGATTAATACAATTTTACACTCAGGAAGATCTAGATCACTATCACACACGTGCAATTCCCACAATCCATCCCAAGCTCTTCACACATCCGTATTCAATTACTATCATCCGTCTCACTATCTGACGGCAATTTTAATTCAAGTAAATATAGAAGTATAATTTACATTCAAGGGTTGTCAGAACAGCAAAAATATTTAAAGACACACAATTTAAAATAGCCTTCAACAATTATAAGACACAATAATTATTATATTCTCGACTCAAATCTAGTCCATCTTCTGAACTCAGGAGCAATATTATTTATTCTGTTACATGTAAACATTGCAACTGTGTTTATATTGGCCAAACTACACAATATTTCAAAGATATGCTGAATCAGCACAAATATTCGATAAATACATTCAAGAACACCTGTTCATTAGCCGACCTAGCCATTTCTTGCAAATCATTCATTCAACTCCAACGAAGCCAAAATTGTTGAATCGGTGCCGGATTTAAAGAAAAGACTTTTTTAAGAAATGGTAGAAATTTCGAGAAACCCAAATTCATGCAATAAGAGAAGTGACATAAGTTTGAGTACAATTTACAGCTCATTAATAGTATAATCTGATCAAGAATTTAAAAAAAGAGATAAAACATGGTTAAAAACTAGTTAAGTATTGATTTTGAATTTTGTTTTTGGTTCATCAGGCTTTTGTTCATATTTTCTATTTTTCTATCATTTTTTTAATTTTTTAATTGTTAAAAAAATTGTAAAATGACCTAACTACATCAGTCACTTATATGGTTGCTGTTTTATAAACAACACGTTTTATGTTACCAAGCAAAAGAATTTTTCATCATGTATGCCATTCAAGTTCTCTCTACATCATTCTGTTCATGACTCACGATTTTAAGGACAAAGGTATCCATAATTATTAAATTTTTATTGCATTATCATTTTTATATCCTCGTTTTGTTTAATTGTTAAATATTTTGAAAACTTTTAGCCCTGAAGGTGTCAATAAAAATGACGAAACGTTGGTAATTTCAATGTTAGCGTTGATTATTTTCAAGAAAAAGGCCAATACTCCAAAAATTATACTCTATTTAAAAAAAATACTTCGCAGTGACACGAGCTCTTGTGACAGCTTTATTTCTCTGATTTAGTACTCCAGGTATATACTGCGGGAATTAAATGGTGTTTGTTAATATTTTCTTTTATTTCAAACTAGAAATGGGTGCTTAGGTACAAATCACAAATATTTTACTATCCAAAGCATTGGTTATATTTTGTAATCATCGATTACTGCACATTCTTGACAAACATGAAAACTATATTTTTTAAACTGGGGTTGGCGATACAATTCCTGGACGCTTGTTTCTTTTGTTGTGAGGACAAGATTGGAAACAATTGCTGTAGACACGTTTAGGGCAGGTTTTGCTAGATTGTTACTATTCTTCATTGGCCATCTTGAAATGGACCTGACCTTCCGGAGCTCTTCATTCACCAAATCTATAACGCAGAGACATCTTTAGTAGAGCCCTCGTAGTAGCTCACATATCCATTCTTTCGACTTTTCTCGCCATCTTTTATTTGAAAAATTTGGAATTTTAATGAAAATATCTTTCCCAGCTTTACCGCGCTACGTATCAGAAATTGGTCTAGGTGTTTCTAACACTTACCAAATGTTCCACTTCAATGCGAAAATGACGATCTATAAACAAAATACTTCATGGATTTTCAGATTCATGTTCAGTGAAATAGAGAAGAGCAGTTCAGTGAAGTATGGAAGAGTATTGTTGATTCATATCCTAGTAGTTTACTGTCTTATCCCGTACATATAATTACCCACCGCATTTTTTAATCTTACCTACTCTTTTCATTTCCGTTTTAACGCATTTAAGTATTACATGCCCTCAAAAAGGGTGAAGTGATCACAAAGGGTTGGAAGAGTGAGGTCAAATCCAAATAAATCTCCAGGTCCTGAAGAATTCCTGCCCGTGTATGAAGAGAATTAACTTGTGAAATAGCACCCTACTTGCAGAATATATTTAGTAAATCCATCAACGAACACAAAGTACTCATGGACTGTAAAATTGCAAATGTCACTCCCATATTCAAAAGCGGCGATAAGAAACAGCCATCGAACTACAGACCGATATCTTTCACATCTATCTCTTGCAAAGTCCTTGAACATATAATTGTAAGTTCAGTTATGAGACACCTCGATATAGAGAACTTATTAACAAAAACAAAACACGGATTCAGAAAGGGTAGATTTTGCGAAACTCAATTAAAACTTTTTGCCCACGATATTTTAGTCTCAGGTGAACATAACGTTCCAGTTGATACAATTTTTCTTGACTTTAAAAAGGCATTTGATAAAGTTTCCCAGAGTAAGCTTCTCATGAAATTAGAATCCCACGGTTTAGACGACGATGTTATTTCCTGGATTAGAGAATTCTTAAGCAGTCGCGTGCTAAAGGATTGTATTAGATGGCGTTTTATCTAATGAAGTAAAAGTCACATCGGGTGTCCCACAGGGAAGTGTCATAGGCCCACTTCTGTTCCTTTTGTACATAAACGACATCGGTGAAACAGTTGACAGTAAGCTTAGATTATTTTCAGACGACGCCGTGGTGTATAGAGAAATTCGTAGCCTTAATGATAAGCAAGCGCTAACTAAGGTCCTCGAGGCAATGCAGGAGTGGTGCGATACGTGGCAGCTAGAATTAAACCTGAAAATTATGCGTTGTTATGAATTTTTGGAACGGAAAAACGCTCCTTGTAACATGCATTGCATAAACAACAGCAAATTAGAGACTGTAGAATCGGTTAAATACCTCGGAGTTGAACTGACTAATGATCTCTCGTGGATTAAACATATTCGAGAAATTACCGGTCAAGCTAATTGTAAATTGGGATTTGTTAAAAGAGTACTTGGCAAGTGCGACGATAAAGTTAGGGGAAATCAGCTACTTCTCCCTCGTTAGACCACTCTTGGAATATGCTGCCTGTATTTGGGATCCTTATGAGATAGGCTTGGAAACTAAGTTAGGACGCATGCAGCGAAGATCGCCATGATGCGTTAAAGGCTGTTATGATAACCTCGTTAGTGTTACTGACCTTTTGAGGCAACTGGGATGGGAAACGCTTTCAGACCATCGATTAAAATTTAGTCTCAATCTATTATTTAAATTACAAACCGGTATATTATCTGACGACGTTGATAATATTTTACGAAATCCGACATACTACGGTAGATCAGATCATGAGAATAAAATTAGGGAACTAGTTCGCAGAACGGACAGATTTAAAATGTCATTTTTCCCACGAACGATAATGGACCATAACAGCTGCCAATGAGACTATTATCTAGGTTTGTTGATAGGTGGTGACTCTCTTAGTAGTAGTGGTACTCCCTAATACTTGAATACTTATCTGTTGCCTAGTACTAACAGCACGCTGTGCATGTTTTCTACATAAGTCATCAGTCTCTGTCCATTTGTATAGTAGCAAAATCATACTAATATATAAAAATTGAATGGTGTCTGTCTGTCTGTCTGTTGCTCAATCACGCAAAACCTACTGAACCGATTGAGCTGAAATTTTGGATGTAGAGATAAAATGTACATAGGTTGAACATAGACTATATTAAAAACCCCTCAGGGCCCCCAAAGGCCCCCCCTCGTGGTCCATGCTAAGCATTGAGATCCGTGCAGTTGTTTCATTTTTTGCTTTTTAAAAGTACTTACACTCAAGATAGAGGGCTAAGATTTTTTTAATCAGATGGCTGAATAAATGAAGTTTCTTATTCTTTCAATAGATTTTCTTTTACGCTTCGTAATTCTCTGAAAATCATGTTTTTTGCTGAAATATTTTACACTTTTCTCTTTAATCAACAATAGCAATTTTCCTTGACAACCAGAGATTTGAATTTCAAAGGATATTCACGTATCTGGCATTTGAGTTTTCCTACCGGCCAATGATAGCACGTAAATAGAAAATTTGTTTAAGAAGGGCCCAGAGTCCCAAGGGCCCCATGATAGATTGCTTCGGGGAGTAATCGATAATTTCAATGCATATTTACAACAAGTGTACTCTTCAATGTCTATTCTCAAAGTAGCTCTCATAAGGGAACTACATACGAGAGAACACTTATGTAGTAAACAATACACATAAAGGAATTAAACGTGGAAGAATATTTACGTGCAGCGAATAATAATGTTAATAATGTCTCTGTTGCTACAACAAACACGGCGTCGTTTAATATTCTTCAATACTCAGATGTATTGCACGTAGTGGAACCGTCTGCCTCTAATTACGATTGCGAATTGTTTTTTAGACCAATTCCCACATCATAAACCTTGCGAAATAATTATATATGTTTAAAATTGTTTAAGTGCAGTTAACTTAAATTCACTCCGTCATCGAGTTGCCTATTCCAGTCTCTGACTTGCCGCTGTTTCCCCTCCTTGGACTTAAAAACACAGCCATCAACATGAGTTAGAACGCGTGCAGCGAAGATCGGCAAGATATGTTAAAGGCCGTTATGATAATCTCGTTAGTGTTACTGACCTTTTGCAGCAACTGGGATGGGAAAAGCTTTCGGACCGTCGATTAAAATTTAGACTAAATCTATTATGTAAGTTCCAAACCGGTCTATTCTCTGACGACGTTGATAATATTTTACGAAATCCGACATACTACGGTAGATCAGATCATGAGAGTAAAATTAGGGAACTAGACTGCAGAACGGATAGATTTAAGATGTCATTTTTCCCACGAACGATAAGGGACCATAATAGCTGCCATGAGACTTTTATCTAGGTTTGTCGTTAGGTAGTGTGGCTCTTAGTAGTGGTAGTACTCCTAATACTTGAATCCTTATCTGCTACCTAGTACATACTAACAGCACGCCTAGCATGTTTTCTACATGGGTCTTGAGTCCCTGTCCATCTGTGTAGTTGTAGAATGCATGTATATTGAGGTCACTCCATTTTGATGACATCTGTAGTGTAGTGTTGCATGCTTGTGAGGCTTCGCCTCATGACAAGCATTAGCGATTTATGCTAATGCATAATTAGTCGTAGTTACACTAACTTTATGGTATAGTGTAATGCATGTTGGTGAATACTCACCCCCTGCCACACACCCCTGAGGTGGCTTGCAGGGTATTTTGTAGATGTAGATGTAGATCCCTAATAGAAAAAAGAGTAACCTTTCGAATTAATCTTCTTAAGAATGACGAATGTCTTCATTGCAAGAAGATGAGTTCTTGCATGAAAATCGACAAAGTTTAGACTTGGATGCTCAAAGACATGTCCACCAGCGATCCAATGAGCGTATCCCCTTGGTGCTTCTCGGATTACGCTAAGAACCGCACAAATATCATCCTAACCTAACCTACGGACGGGTAGTAACCTTTAAATCTGGTTCAAATATAGATCCATCTGTTTAGAAACTTTACACTGTTTTAAGATGGCGAAAACTATAATGATGTCATTACATGCTTCTCACCCGAAAGAAGAGCGGAAATTCTGCGCAATGAACGACATCCGTGCATGAAAATCGACAAGTGCACTAAAAATCTCCATAGATTTTTTATTTAACAACTAAAACCAATGATTATGGCTGCCCTTTTTCCGAAGGCGCAGTCCGGGTGATGTAGGATTCATAGGTCAAATAAGCATGGTAGCGGATGGAAATTCTCCTTTCGACGTTGTCCACCTCTGGATTGTAACCTACTTTCCAATTCTGATTAAGAAACTCAACGCACATATCAACGTTGAATTGCGCAACTCATTTAATGCATTGAATGCAAATATATTTATGTACACAAAGGAAGCGATCAAGCTGTTAATCACTCAGAAGACGGCTCAAGAGGACTGGTGGCACGATGTGACCATCTATCAACCTAGGTGCTATTTATTAAGTAGTAATGAGTCTTCGTGGCCCATTATTGGGTTTCCCGTGCATTAAAGAGGACAAACAATCCTTCAACTCTCCGTGCACGAAATGGAAAACAAACGAATTACAACGATCACAACAAACAAGATAGGATACGAACTCCTCAAATGATCATGCTAACAGTGTTCTTCAGGCTCTGTGGTTTTCTTTTAAAATAAGTTCAATGTTTTTCACCCCCGTTGAATTTTAACGGGTACCTTCGGCTGGTACATATATATATTAACGGTCCTTCTCTATTGTGAGCATATATATAGTTCTATATATACTTACTCTATGGTCGTAGTTACACTAACTTTAGGTTATAGTGTAATGCATGTTGGTGAATACTCAAACCCCTGCCACACATCCCTGAGGTGGCTTGCAGGGTATTTTGTAGATGTAGATGTTGATGAGTGAATTTAAGGGTAATGAAGGGCATCAATCGCCGAATAATCTTTGTCTCGAGCGAAGGTGCCTAAGCATTTTGAAATTTAACCATAAATAATCACAATCGCAACATTTCCACAAAGAAAATATTGCAGTGAGAACAAGGACACACATAATCGTAATCTTCTGGAGCTTCATCACAGTGCATTCTGTCTTATTTGGTAAAATGTGACGGGGTGCTACGGAAGATAACTTTGAGTGACTGCCTCATGGACAGGAGAAAGTGCAGGAAATAAACATTTATTAATGTCAATGCCACATAGTACCTTCAAAGTTTCGAGTCATTCATGAGCGTTCAGCTCACGTCTGTCATATTAGAAATATATTATCTCCATGCTGGAATAATAAATGTTCACTGTGTTGAATATCTCCAGGTTATAATTTATTTTTGATTTTTTTCGACATGGTGTCGTCACAATCATTACAATTTAATCTAAAACCATCAATTTAAACTTCAGAAACCACTTCCAAATTAGCTAATGTTAGAAGCTGACAAATTGAAGGACATATCCTTTTCACTTCAACCTAAAGTTAAAGTATAGCCCGTGTTTCCATCGCTTATTAGTAAAACAGCAAAACCGGCCATGTGATGTTGAATGAAATACTTATTTTAATATTTTATATCACTGAAAATGCCTCTTCCTTTGACGGGTGCATATTTATATTATACCGTCGCAAAAAAGATAAGTTATTTTTGGTTTCAATGATGAGTCGTAATGCAGCTCTAAACACGTAACGAAGAGTTATTTATTTCCAAGTACTTGGTTAGCCTGTTAGTTGAGAGTATGCTGCTGGCTAAAAGTATTCTGTTATCAAACACTCGAACACAAACTTCCCCAACAAGAACTGCCTCCGACTACTTCTTTAAGAAAAGCTTCTACCTGTCAGTAGATAGATCTCCTTTCTCTATATCTCACGACCTCTGGTTGGCTGATATGCGCCTATCTTAACTTACTCATGCGTCCACAGTACCTTCTTAATTATTCTCATTACCAGCTACTAAAACGCTTACAACATTTTCTCATCCCCTAGCCCTGATGCCGATATTCACATCTATCTCTTTAGTAATCTTTTTCAGGCGTATTTGCAAAGGATTCGCTGGTTAGTTCTCATCTGCTGGTGAACAACTCATTCGCATAGTCAGCTACCCTAATTTCTAGAGCTCTTCCCCTTTTGTAGCTCACTACGTTACCCGAGTGTATCTTATCGTATGCGTGTTTTCCAACTGCTGGAGAGAATATCCTCCCACGTCAACGAATTCAAATTATTCTTCGTTCTATCCTTATCTGCTTGGAAAAATCTCGTCACATTAGTGTTGCCGTTTTTACTTTTTCAAACATCCAATGACTTAGCCGTCTAACTTCCCGGTAATAATTAAAATCCCCGGTTAAAGTCGTTCCAACAGTCTAGCATAACGTAACACGAGCCATTTGCACGAATTTAATATCATATTACATATTTTAAGTCATGGATACCTGTTTCGATATATTTACACTCCATATTTATGTTTGACGTTCCCATATGATACACGAATAAAAGACGATATGTACCTACCATTCAGTGGCCACGAAATTAAATCAGGCATATTATTCGGGAACTTAAAATAAAGATTCATGGAAATGACTCAATTACATAAGATCGGAGCTTCCTGGAGGAGAAGTATTCCTCGTCAAAGCGTTTAATTCATTAAGTAAACATCAAAATTCAGATTCCAAATGAAATAATAATATTTTCCTCTGTTATTGACTGTGCTAGGTAAATGTCAGAGCCAAATTCTTGGAATGCTATTTTTAAAATAACATTGTATCAAAAATTAAAGTTCGCAGAGATCGCAAAAATAAAATTTTAACGTATTATTCTATAACTAATTCTTGAAGTCTTCCTGGCACAAAAAGCCAGTTAAGCAAAGTTTAAAGGGCAAGGGCCTAGCCACGTTGAAACACCGGTTCCCATCAGAACACCGAAGTTAAGCAACGTTGGGCCCGGACGGTGGTTGGATGGGTGACCCTCCTCCATACCTCGACCAGGCATGGATGAAGAGATGATACTCCCCTCCATACCTATACCGGGAGGCCGGAGGGAGACCCAGACTGGGCCGGTTGGAGGGAGGACATCCTCAATACCTGGTACTGGGGAGAGGCAGGGGGAGGCCAATCCTCCATACCTCTACCGAGTTGCTCGTGTCCCCTGTCTGCAAGTGGCAGACAGGCATGGGGTTGGCACAATGGACCAAGAAAGGTATAAGTGCCCGGGCCCTTGACGAAGGCCCCCCCAACAAAAATCTAACAATCTAAGCAAAGTTTAATATTAAACCCATTCGTATTTCTAGTTTCTACTAATCCACTCAAAGAATATGACTAGTGATGCAAACGCTCCTTTGGCGCCAATTATGGTAATTATTTTTCCGGGTGAACTTAACACGGTCTTTTATCTAATCAAGTATTTTTTTGCCATTCGGATACACGTTCGTAGCAAACATCCATGTGTTAAATAACCACAATCGCCATGTTGAAAGGCAAGGGAATGCAAAACGAAAATGCCAATTGTGAAAGGAAGTAAATACCTTTATAGCAAAAATAACTGAAGGTAGGTGCGACTGCATGTTGAGTCATCATATTACATATTTTTAAGTCATGGCAGCAGCCGCCCGCATTTGACATTCGGCCTTCCCCTGACATCTCAGTTGCCCTAGGGAACCACCTCAGCAATCCTCCCTCCCTCTCCCATTCCCCTTCTTGGTTTCCTCCCTCCCTCTATCTAACCACCCCTTCCTTTTCTTCTCTTCCTTACCTTCCGCCCGTGTGATCCATATCTCTCGCTGCTCCTCGTGAAGCCAGCCCTGCGGGGAACATCGTCCTAGCAAATAAAAAAAAACCTCACCGCCACCCGTGGCCACTTTATCTTGGACGGAAGAAAATGCGTCCCCCGTGGCGCTTGAAGTCTAACGAGGACAGCACAATGTTTCCTCCGCCTCGTCCCCACTTGTCCTCTGCACATCCGTGAAAATGTTTCTGGAATAGACCAGAAAATAGAATGGAAGTGTCGCTTGCCTAGTTAGAAACACAACTGATATTTTTTTCTACTTAAGCCATGCTCTTCGCACAGCGTCAATGCGATAGGGATGGTGAATGTGTCATAGAATAGGTTAATTCCCTCTAGCTAATTGCTTTTGTAATTAACTTAGATACTTTTTATTACTCTCATGTCGCCAACTGGTATACTACAGGAATGCTCGTATTTTCTCTTATTGATCGAGAGAAAATACTTAAAATTAGTCGTAGACAACATGCGCCATTTAAAAATATGCTTAGTGATACTTTCACATTTGCTACATGATATAAAAATAGACTAGTTGACTGACTCAAGGATTTGAAATCTCCAGGACAAACTTTACTTAAGGCAAGAAACTTCAAAAAATGATCTCAAGTTTTTAGATACCAGAATAAAGTCATTATTTATGAATCTGCAATGGAGAATAAACATTTATTTTAGTGAATTATTGTAAATTTTTCATGCAGTAAAAGTTGAATTTCTTTTTATTTCTAATAATTTTGTTTTCGTAGTTTGGTTTTTGCTGCCATGAGGAAGAAATAACGGCGCTCGGCAATGGGGGTGAAATTAATGGAGATTGCCATTACTACAGGACAGAGAAAATTATCTGTGGCTAAAGTGACGAAGCTTATTTGAAAGTTGTAATTTCCCGATTTTTTCCTGCTTCTGGCTGAATTCCTGTACTCTCTAGGAATGAAAAGTCAATTTTTCATGTCATTGCTCAAACCTAACTTCAATTAAATCATTATTCGCAACATTTACCTTAAGCCATTGAACACTTGCAAATTCCAAATAAAGTGTCAATAGTCTACAGGATACTCTACTAGTTACATTTTTATTCTATGATAAGGTGGTCCCTAGCTGAATGAGATTGGCTCTTGCTAGATATGTTATCAAAAATATTATGGCGCCATAATGCTGGAATATCCCAGTAAATATTTGAATTCTAGTTTTCTACGGTGCAATTAGCAACGTGATATAGTGGATGGCGGTTGAGAGGGCTAAAATCAATTTTAAAAGTTCTTATATATTCGGTTTTCATTATTTTTTCCATCAGCATTTGATCTAATTGTCCAATCATTCCTATAGCTCAAATGATGTGGTACGCATTTACGCGCACGAGTGCAAAGACATGCACCAAAGAAGACGGAATTCGCCGTAAATGTTTTAAATTGGAATTGAATGACGAGAACAACCTTTTCTAATAAACCCCCCGCTGAAGTTCGCCTTGAATTAAGATACGGCTTGGTGGTGTAACTGGCTAACACACCTGACCGACAATTGGGAGCTCCTGGTTTGAATATCGGTCATGTCAAATGATTGTTCATGGTGAATTTCCCACTCTTTGGTGCGTTTTCTCACTCTCTGTCTCTCCATCTCTTTAATTGAACCACTACCTGGTATCGAACCTTGGCCCCCCATCTAGTGAGCCCCTCGGAATTTGTCTATCATTTGTTAACCATACCTCACGCTCCTTTCCATCGCGTCCATCGATATATTTATCAATTTCCTTTCTTTCCTGTTTTAACTTCGATTAAGTAAATGTGATGATTTAGATTATAGGAAATTTTTCCATCTGTTGGATGCCACGGCCTGTTCGGCATATTTAAGGTCTGATCATTAAAAAGAAGGCCTATGACTCTTTCATCTGTATTCATTTACGCACTGCTTTACCCAGAATCCGAATACATCGTGGAATCTTCCTTTCACAGACAATCATATTATTTTTTTCCTAGAATAGGATATCAAGCCCATTCGCTGATAACAAAGCACTTGTTAAATGATTTTCTTAAGTGGATTTGTTTGGTAGTTCATCGTGCATCATTGCTTTAAATAATGGAATAGTATATCTATAAATAGTGTCCATATTATGTGTATAGTTTGCGAAATTTATTTTTCTTATATATCACCTGAGTTCACTTAATCAAAATGAGTTTGACTAGTGGTTCCAAACCTTTGGTACGCGTACCTTAAGGTATTCGTGCTTGGAAGCGAAAGGGTAAGCGATAAGAAACTGAATATCGTTGGAATGAAGTTTGAAACAGCGCTATGAATGTAAGTAATGCATGTTTTTCTAATGCAATGGGTACGATTCTAGGAAAGGGGGAAAATAAACCTATGCATTAAAGTAAAAGATTTTGAACCATCGAATTGGACCACTTCTTCTCCCACATCCTCGTCCGTTACTATGCTTTAGGGTTGTGTTCGCTAACGTACCAGATTTTTTAACTTTCCGCCCCCACCCCTTCCACCCACCCTGACCTTCCCACCCTTTTCCTCCCCCGTTCCCTGCACCCCCACGTCCCTCCCCCCTCCACCTTACGCACCCTCGGCATCCCTGAGTCGCCTAGCGACGGCCTCCCGCGGGTCGATGCATGGACACACACACACATGACTACGCGCCTCGTAAATAGGGTGTATCTCATTGTGGAGAGAGCGGGGTGGGAGGGTGGGTGGTGGTGGACTACGCGTGGTTCCCCCCAGCGGAGAAGGGGTGGACATCGGGTGTTCATCGCACCCGATAAGACTATTATTGTCCAAAGACTTAACGATACATTTGTATAACACGCAATGAATAAATGCACACTTCTTCAGGAGACCGGAAAATGAATTCATTTGCTTATTTCAGATGTATCAATTTCGGAAACGCTTACCTTTAATTTGGAAAACAATATTATTTGTTGTTGATGTAGATTTCTCGGGTTTCCAACCGGGTGACATTGGTGTGTTGCACCGACGTTTCGACGGCGTAGTCTGCCATTTAACCCTGAGGAAGATGGCAGACTACGCCGTAGAAACGTCGCTGCAACTCACCAACATCACCCGTATGGAAATCCGAGAAATCTACATCAACAGTATTCACCGAGAAAGCTTAAATCTTACAATATTATTTCTGGTAAAAGGTTCCAGGCCCAATATTACTTCTGTGTTTTTTTTTTAATTTGAACTTAAGTTAGAAAATCTTCATCCTTCATGCTCTCTCTCTCAAATGTTTTTTCATTGCCAAATTGCTTAGATTGCTCATCCATAATATTCAGTGATCGGCGACGCCTGAGCCAGTATACGTGGGAACTTCTCGTTTGCTGTTGTTTACCGGTGCAATAAATGTGTTTACTTATAAAATTATAATCTCATTGAAAAGTTAAACCAAGCCTATTAAGACGCAGACTGGCAAAAGGTTTATTACTTAGATCTATTTCGAGTTTATTTTTACCTATAAAGGTTTGTTCTCCCGCAGAAGCAAAAGTGTAGCACTTTTACTGGTCTGATGACTCGTGTACATAGGGGCTAAATCGGCCACCGTAATAGGTAGTTCGAAAAATGAAACCAATTGCTTCTATTTCTTTTCCTTTTAGGAAGCAATCAGATTTTATTGCAGATATTTGAAAGACTACATAGTTGGTATTACCTTTCATAAACATTTGTATACTTTAGGCAGACAATTTCCTAGTTAAGTAACTTTTAATTTTCAAATGTAGTAAGGTATAGAGCATGCTCAACAATGTACTTTTATAGGCAGTCTATGGAGGGAAAATGAGCATTAAATAGGCATGAGTAAAACATGTACCACTATGTAGAAAATTTAATTCTGCATTTGGAGAAAAAAATTGGCAGAGTATGATGAATCGCATAACCTAATGAGCTCATTTATTTATTCTTGGAGTTCCACGAGTGGTACAAAAAGGACGTTTCTCTCATTTAGTTGACCAGTCTCGTTAATGTCATGTGTTGGAAGTGCCTCTTTTGCAGTATTATACATACATATCCTGATGCTCGCCACACGAGGACGGGAACATACCGACCCTCGTTATACTCGTCCTTGACTGCTCCTCATCCCTCTCACCACCCCTGCCGACCTCATTCCTCTCAGCACTCTTAAAACCCCTTTATTCATCCCTTCTTTCCTGTCCTTTTTTGGTCCCAACCCTTTCCTCAAACCCTCCCCCACCATCTGGATGCTGTTTCGTTCATGGATCCTACAAAACCCTTCGCCCTCTCTACACCCTCCCCACTTTACCCTCTACTGCAATGTTCCCTCATCCCTTAAATCCCTCCTCGGTGCTAATTTTTACATTGCTGATGAAAAGAAAGAAAAAAACCATCCCCTTCTCCAAGAGTTGCACATCTGGTTCAACTCCCATTTCAGAGAGGGGAGGAAGGTTGCGGAGGGATGAGGGTGGGACTGTTAGGGGGTGTTCGGGGGGGTTGTGGACTACACTACTACTTCGCCATCGACCGAGTGTGTAGCAGCACACTCCCTCCCTCCGATGAGGGGCTAATTAATCACGGCGGCGGGAGTGAGCGCTCGCATATAGTGTCGAGGGTCAAGTTCCCGAGGAGTGGAGGGCAGGAGGGGCAAAGAATTGTTGTCGTCCGCTTGAAACGATTCGAAGGCCTCTCTCCACTCGCAGCGCGTCCTTGCGTGGCGATATGTTTAGCCATCCAAGTGGGCCTCCTGTGTCTCTGTTTGTACGAGTGAGAGCGAGCATGCCTTCTTCATTCGCGGGAGTGCTTTCTTCCAATTCTTCTTTCTTCTAAAGGGGGCGTGTTCATAGAATTCGGAAAAAACACACGGTTCGAAAAAATAGGATTACTCGCGCTTGCGTACCAATCATATGCTGACTTATTTATTTATTTCCAAATTCCGGAAAACAGCTCTACATACCTATTACATCGGGTGTTTTAACAAGTAAAAACTGACGACCGCATACACCCATGTCCTGAGCGGTGAAAAATCCATTCTGGCGGGACTCTGAACACGCGACCCACAGTTTAGCATTACTGATAACTTGACCACGCCGTCACCGAGTATATAAATACTGTTATGTACTCGGTGTATATTGAGACATACGGAATTACGATTGAAGTGACTATTTTGATGACGGTGACTTTATTCGTATTAAAATTTTCACCTTAACCTACGTTTTAGTACTTCACAAGCGATAAACTAGAACCAGTCGTTCAGTAAATTAAATGACTTGTGCATTACAGGCCCATTTTAAATTCGCCCTGTCTGAACTATAGTGAAACATGCGTTTAACTGAGTCTCAAAACCATCTTGGATTGGCCAGGATAATCGGTTGAGAAAATACCGTCACTCAGTTTGTAATTAAATTCCCTGCCAGTTATAACGTGTATACATATTTATTACTTCATCATCATCATATAGGTACACGCTCTCTTATTGATCCATTTAATTAATTTGTTGAGTATGTACACTGTCTTTTATTTTTCTAAGCTCTACTCCAGTGAGTGATAATTTTAATTTAGGTAAATTATTTTGGTGTTATATTAAAAAATTCTAGAAACGTGAAAAGCTTTCTTTAAACAAGGCTGATATCTATTGGTTTTGCCATTTATTAATATTGATAGCCAAGGAAAAGGTTTGTGTAAATTCAATGTACAAATGTAATTTTAAAGTAAAGTTCATCATGGTGAAAGAATTGTCACACTAAGATACTATTTTTTTAAATAATGCATGCCTGGGTTGTCATTACGAGGCAATAATGTGGTCCTCCAGGAACGGAAATTTCTATAGTCTGAATGGAAGCTATTAAGTTATTTTTTGAGCTAAATTGTTTTTTGTTCTCGGTGGAAGAATAAAAAGTTTCAAACCGTAGATGTAGTACCATTCTTTAGCGAATAAAATATATATAACATATGTTGTGAAGAATATCCTTCCTTACTTTGTCGGCCTAGGCCCTGGACCTACATTCCTGCCAATTTTAAACACATAGCTCACTTTGTGGGTATTCATATACAGTGGTACATTGGTTAACCCTGCAACGCTCGCGCATCACCTGAGAGATGACTTTTACCTACAATGTAATGCCATTTTACTAACGCTTGAGCTGAGCGAGAGCGACTCATGGTGTCTTTCAGCCCTTTCTTCTTCTAACCGACAATGTATTCAATGATGTGTTGTGAGTGATCAAACTACTCAAGAAATTGTCTCAAATAAGATTTTAAAACTAAATAGCTCACTCCTGAAATTGCGAAAGAATTAATAAAATTTAATGTTGGCACAATTGGATAAGTTTTTGTTCTTTTAAAATACTTTTTATAGGTTATAATAATAATAGGTAAAAACTACCAAAATTAATGTATGATGAGGTGCTAGTCTAATACAGGTTACGATTATCGTGTAGATCATAAATACCTGAGTATTTATGAATTTTGGGTATTTGCCCGGATAAATACCTTAGGAATTTACCCCGATTTATAAATACCCTGGGTATTTACGCCGATTTATAAATACCCGGATATTTTACATCACTGGTCAGACCGCATTGTATTTTGATACATTTTTAGGTTTTTGCGGTCACGAAAACTAATGTATCATTTTTAACCGTAGACGTGTGCTTGAAGTTGATTTAGAGTTGCCTCCGGTAATGTGCGCCCACTTGAAAATGAAATGGACTTCTAGAATTTATGCATTGTGAGCTTGAAATTGATTAAGGACAATGATTGGTGACAAGATTAGTACGTGGTATTTTAAATGCTTGTTAAGGAAGAATACATCTCAATGTGTGAGTGATTTTGCATTACATTCTCTTGTAGAATTACCATGAGCTGAGCAACAAACTAGCGATAAAGTCATGAGTGAGTCAGAAATTGGATATCTATCCCTAATGTCACAAAATGTTAGAAATCGTGATGTGTGAAAGCGCCTGATATGACACAGAATTCAGTACTGATTTGCACGTGGTAATATTTTTTCAAAAGAAAGTGCATTATTGAATTCAGAGACTTGGTTAAACGGCGCGAATGCGTTACTTCAGAAAATGCTATCGGCCGTATTAATAGATTTCAGCTTCAAAGCGCTAGTAAGGCGCCTAACTAAGTTGGCTACCAAGAGCGCTGTCTTGTACAAAAAAATGGCATTCATGGATCCTTTTCAGTAAGCCACTCGGAGCTACTGACTTAGAATGCTACTAGTGCCACTATCGTAGCGGAATAGGTACATAATGTTAAGCAGCGTCCGTCCTGAAAACAAAAAAACAATGCTTGGCAACTCTGTTCCCGACATCAGCGTACGTGAATTCATATTTCACGCATTAATCATGTTCAATTGAATGAATTATATCAATTCCAGTTAAACTAATTAATGAGAGGCCATCTTTATTAAAATACATAAGGCACAAGCATATAAAACCTAATAAACCTATTCCATAACCTAATAAAATCTTCGTTGTTATTTTCTTATGAAATATGTTTATAATCGTATTTGAGTGAATAAGCCAACGAGTCAAACATTTTTCGCTCTCTATATACTTTAATTTAGAAATCACAATGTAATATAAATTAACATACCTTCCTAAGGTATTCTTTTCCCTTGAACTACAACCTTGTCGTGGTGGAAGGGCTTGCGTGATCCGATGACCCCTAGAGCTGCACTGGCAATGCTCCTGGTAGGGTCACCCATGCCAGATTGGTCGAAGGCTAGAAGAGAGACGAATGGTAGTCCGCACAGCGTCTGTACCTCAGTGAGGCGGCTGCAAAAGGCGTATGACCCCAGTGGGGCGGCCTCTGAAGTAATAGTGTCACGTAAGAAACACTATTGGGATAGGCCACGAAATACTATCTCAATTAATACAAAAACCTTGAAACTATGGACAGTTCACAAATGAAAATGAATCCTGGCAACTACGGGACTCATTTTGCCCATTTTGCAGGTTGTCGTGCCCGGCAGCGGTGGGAGCAAGGCCCCTGCGGTCGTCATCACACGAAATCCTTGCTCAGACGTAGCAGCAGCAGAGGAAAAGAAGATAAAGAAGATGAACGAAACTTTCAGAATAAGCACGTGGAATGTTAGGACTTTGCTAAGGGCGGGTAAGCTAGAGAATATAAAGCAAGAAATGGAGAGGGTGGGTGTAGACATAATGGGTCTGGGTGAAGTAAGATGGAAGGATGACTGGGACTAGTGGAGCGATGGCTATAGAGTAATATATAGTGGAGGGAATGAAAGTCAGCACGGGGTTGCATTCACAATGAATAGGAAACTTGGTAGAAAAGTAGTGTATGCAGAACAGGTGAGTGATAGGATAATTGCCGTGGAACTAAAGGCAGATCCAACGAGTTTATTTATAATCCAGGTTTATATGCCTACCTCTAACCATAAAGAGGAGGAGGTAGATGGTGTATACGACCAGCTAGAGGAAATAATTGGTAGGATACCAGGAAGTAAGCACCTGGTAGTAATGGGGGATTGGAACGCGGTGGTGGGTGAAGGAAGAGATGGGCGGGATGTGGGCGATTACGGGCTAGGAAGGAGAAACGACCGGGGCGAGAAAGCTGTGGAGTTTTGCCGTAAAAATAACCTAGTGATTACAAATACATGGTTTCAGATATCATCCTCGACGTAGGTACATTTGGAAGAAGCCGGGAGACAGATAGGTTCCAGATAGATTATATAATGGTTCGTCACAGATACAGGAATAGTGTTAAAAACTCTCATGCTTACCCAGGAGCTGATGCAGACACAGACCACAACTTATTAGTCATGAAATGTCGGGTAAAACTGAAAAAGATAAGAATGGGATGGAGGGTACGAAAGTGGAATACGGAGGCATAAGCTGGGGCAATGAAGAAGAAGTATCGAGAGAAGTGTGATGCGATAGTGGATGAGGATCATAGAGTTAGATCAGTGGGAGTTGAATGGAGAAGTTTGAAAAATGGGATTGTAGAAGCGGCGAAAGCAACGGTAGGCGTAGTCAGTACAACTAAAATAAGAAAACCGTGGATCACGAAGGATATGATAAGGGAGATGGAGGAAAGAAGGATATGGAAGAGTGTAAACTCACAGCTAGGTAAGAGAAAATACCGAAAATTAAATAACAGGCTTAGAAGAGAAACAAAGAAAGCAAGAGAGGCGTGGTGGAGAGAACAGATCGACTCGAGAAATACCAAAAAGAGGGAAGAGCAGATGCATTATATAGGAACGTAAAGGAAATGACGGGTGGTAATAAGAGAAGGGGAATTACAACGAAAACAGACAAGACGGGAAAGGTGATTGTAGAACCGAAAGATATCCAGGAGAGGTGGAAGAAGTAAGTTGAAGAGCTGTATGGTAAAGAAATAAGGCGCAATACCTACAGAGTTTATAAAGAGCATGGGGAAGAACGGAAGGGGAAAGCGTTTTGCGCTTATTCGTACGATTTATGAGGATGGAGTGTGATCGGAAGACTTCGCGAAGAATGTATTAATTCCTATACCAAAGAAGAGTAAGGCAAAAACGTGCGAAGACCATAGGTCAATTAGCTTTATATCCCACGCGGCCAAAGTAGTTCTGAGAATTATGTACAGAAGGCTAGAGAAGGAGGCAAATGAATTCCTGGATGACGACCAGTTCGGGTTTTGGAGAGGGACGGGAACGCGAAACGCTATAGCGGTGATGAGGACGCTAGTAGAAAGAAACCTAGAGTATGGGCAGGATGTTTTTGCATGCTTAGTAGATTTCGAGAAGGCGTTTGATCGCGTGGAATGGACGAAATTAATGGGAGTGCTGAAGAAATTAGGGGTAGATTTGAGGGACAGGCGTCTGATTCGGAATTTGTATATGAACCAGACGGCGCAGGTTAGGGTAGCCAATGGATAATCGGTATGGGCCACGATAGGACGGGGAGTGCGTCAAGGGTACCCACTATCGCCGTTGCTTTTTAACGTGTATTCAGAAGAAATGGTAGGGGAGGCATGGGGGGAGGAGGAGGTAGGAATAAAGGTAGGAGGTGAGCTAAAAAAATCAGTGAGATTTGCAGATGACCAAGCATTGGTTAGTCAGTCTCCCAAGGGGTTTCAGTCAATGGTGAATTCGTTAGAGATGCAGTGCGAAAAGTATGGGATGATGATCAACCACAAGAAAACGAAAGTAATGAGATTTTCTTGAAGTAAGAAGGCGGGGCTGAATATAAGGGTGGAAGGGCAGGAGATAGAGCAGGTTGAGAAGTTTACGTATCTGGGTAGTATTTCGGAGGAGAATGGGTTTAATGGTAAGGACATCAGGTGCAGAATTGCTGTGGCTAAAGAAGCATTTTCGAAGAGAAGGGAATTGATGAGGGGAGGTCTGAGAAGATACGTAAAGAAGAGGTTGGTGAAAACTTTAATATGGAGCGTGGCGCTATATGGGTTGGAAACTTGGTCATTGCGAATGGAGGATTTGCGTAGACTTGAGATGTGAGTGGTGTTGGAGATGTGGGTTTGGAGTAGGATGGAGAAGGTGAGCTGGATGGTGAGGAAGACGAACGAGAAATTATTGGCTATGGTCGGAGGGGAGAGGAAGCTTGTGGCAGAGGTTCGGAGATGGCAGAAGAGATGGATGGAGGAGGTTTTGAGAGGAGAGAGCATGTTGTAGAGAGTGATTGAGGGGAGAACACTGGGGAAGCGTGGAAGAGGAAGGAAGAGGATAGAATTCTGGGCAAAATAAGAGGAGGTAGAAGATATGAAGAATTAAGGAGGGATATTATGGCGGTACATCCTTAGGAGGGAAGTCGAGACAATTTGTATGAAATTGGGATGCAGAATGGGGACTGTCCAAGAATCTACCAATCAGCTAGTAGAATACTTGAATGAGAAAAATGAATAGTACGTTGCATGCAAATATAGATAATAATTGGTTCGGAAAAGAGTGATTCGGGGAAAAAAGTCACGTCATGATTCGGGAAAGTAGAAATTCGGGAAAAAAGTCATTGGGAAAAACGATTCGGGAAAACGGTTGGGTACCGGCTTCACTGAACATTTAGTTACAGTTTAGCTCTATTCACGCTAATAAAATCGAAACCCAGCTAGTATGCTTTCATTTATTACGGAAAAATTGCATTTAAACTATTTCTCAATCTTATAGGTATCTGGTAAAAACTTGAGAAATAATTGAAGTCGCATTTATGGGGAAGTTTGTCTATAAAAAATAAGATTTTAGCCATAAGTCTTTAAATAATAGTGCCCATGCGGAAACAGACGAATTATAGAATTTTCACTAATCCTCGGCTACCCAGTTTAAGTCCTGGCATGATTGTAAAATCAATTTGATTGATGATGAAAGGGGGACATGTCTTTAGTAGATCTTGTGCTTCTCGTAGACGATTTCACCCCGAAGCTATTTCTTTATTGTTATTCGATTTTTATCGGGCATTTAGTTGCCCCCTTATTTTTAGTACGTTAAAATTAATTTAAAAAAATAATGCGATTCAATCAAAAAATGGAATTTTAATGTCAAACCAAGAGCAATTGAACTACGAACCATGATACATCGAGTATTATATGACGACGATAGCTGTCTGATCTCCATGGCTTCTATTTGCGCGGTCTAAATTCTTTATTTCACATTCTGTGGGATAAACGCTTTATCTTGAATTTGAGATTTTGCGAGAACAGTTTTCGTTCTTAAAATCAGTTTTTTTGTTTGAAACGAACTTCATGCATTGCAAAAGCGACGAAACAGCTGTATCTGTTGGTACTAAGAGGAAATATTGACGAAACGATGTTGCCCCCAATTTATAGCATCCTCAAAGCGCCCATAAGTGAGATGTTTGGATTTCGCCAGCAAATAATATATCGATCGAGGCAGATCTTCGTTTTTTTCAGTGCAAGTGGTGACCACATCAATAGATTTTGCAATATTCATATTATAAGACACCTAAATACTGCTCAACCTAAATGCGAAGTAATGCATACCATACCGAATGCAGTATATGTTTTAAGGAAAATAGCAAACCCTCTGCTAACCGCAGATTCATTGATTCATTAGCATAAATCGCTAATGCTTGTCAAGAGGCGAATCCTCACAAGCATGCACTACTCTATAGATATGCTACCAATGTTAGAGGGACCGTTAGAAAAAATGTATATTAAAGCCACAGAAACGGAGAGAAATTCTAGAGTTATGCTGAAAACATGCACAGCGTGCTGTTATTACTAGCTAACAGATAAGGATACAAGTCTTAGGGAGAACTACTACTACTAAGAGCTATACTACCTATCGACAAACCGAGTTAAATGCCTCATTGGCAGCTATTATGGTCTCTAATCGTTCGGGGAAAAAATTACATTTTAAATCTGTCCGTTCTGCACTCTGTTTGAAACTTGCGTAATAGTTTAAGCCTAAATTTATATCGACGATCTTTAAGCAATTCCCATTCCAATTGCTGCAACAGGTCAGTAACAAAAACGAGATTATCACAAAGGCCTTCTAATGTATCTTGCTTTTAAATATTGAAATAAAATCGAACTCGTCTCCTCATTTCACTCTGATTGTAAGAAGACGCGATAGAGGGAAATTGAGTAGCTTTTTGTGTTTTAATTCAATTCTGTGGGTTCTTTTAGAGGTCACTCTTTACGTTAGATGCTTTCCTCGGGTCGTTCCATGCGATGCCAGATCCACCAGCATGCCTCTTGCTGGAGTTGCATTACACGATCATTATTGGAACGAAAGACTGACGAGTTGGTGCGTTTTTTAATTCGTCTCCGAGAACTTTGATTTCCATAGCGTATTTCTCATCTCGAGTCGGGGTCAAGGTAGGCGCTATGTGTGAACTCATCTCGATAACTGTGCTGGCATGTGCGCATCTACTCGTGACCGCAAACTCCTACGCATAATTGCGAGTGATTCCGTGGAGATGTGGAATTAGCTGACGTAACCCTTGACCCAGTGATTACCGGCGCAGACAGAGCGGTCGGAGTGATTTAATGAATACGTACGCACCTAGTACTCTCTTATCCTCTACTCGTGGAATGTTAGCTGGGCGTCCTTCTATCGAGATGTTAAATCTTCTCGTGTCTTATCCATCGCACTCGTAACTATTGATGGCTACACTGTATTCTTCGCTAGATTCAGAACGTGATTTCCTATCTTCAACTGTGATGTCGTGAGGTGCCATTCATGTATGAATACTTATGTAGCCCTTTTTACCGTAAATTACCTGAGGTTCGCTGCCGATAGTGGTCTCGCAAAGCTTCTTTAATCAGCTATTTTTTATCTAAATACCTACATGAACCTAGCACTCTTAAATACTGTAGTTCCTGGATGTAAGGCATTAAGAATTTTCACCTCTAGGAATATTTCATTATCTTTTAGATAATGAATCTGGCTCACAAAGAAGGAATTTAAAAAGGAGCGATCATTGGCTATCTGTATCAATACTGCTATGATTTCATAGAAAGTGGATTCATCGCACTTTCCCGACTAAGAAACTGTGACAGTGGATGCTATTAGGTTTAGTTTTGCATCTGGTGTGATACATACTCAGTTACCCTCAATGGCATTGGTAACCATTTCACTGTCAGTTACGACTCTACGGTCAAAAACTTATCATTTCGGAATCACGAGAGCTTGGCAGAGAAATATAATAAAGAATACTAGATGCTGAAGTGAAAAAGCTGAAACTGGACCTCATACCCCAGCTAGGGTTACCAACTTGGTTCAACTGGAATTCCGGACTAAGCACTGATTTTGCCGGCATACTAGGGGAACTTTTTTTGGGCCCTTTTTACTTTCAAAACAGCCGGACAGGTAATTTAAAGATCCAATGACTTGGATATACTGTTGGATTGGAGTCAACCCATACAATAATTATAAAAAATAATAACATAGCTAACAATTTAATTCTGGGATTTTGTTTTATTTTAATGGAGAACACTTAAAAACACGCTCATTAAAATATTTCGGAAAGATGAAATTTTGTTGAAAGTTGTAAAAACTGAAATCCAGTTTAACGTTATCCAATTTGTAAATTTCTGGATACTATTATATTTTGATGGACAATATCTGTTCAATAAATGATGGTAAATACTCTTCAATTCATTAAAATGAGGTGCAAATGTGACTTTTCCGGATTTCAAATTCCGGACAAAGTGCCGTCCGGAGTGAAGCAATTCTTATTTCCGGACAAAGGCATCAAAATCCGGACTGTCCGGAGAAATTCCGGACGGTTGGCAACCCTCACCCCAGCCAGTCCCATTGCGATAGATTTGAATAGTACCTACTAAATAGCTTAAGGAGGCTGATGCATGGCAAAATGGTTTGTGAAATTGTGGAGGGGAAAAAGGTAAATGGTTGTTTAGAATTTTATTTTTCGTTTGGTTAGTGGAGGATTTTATTTTTTTCTGTAATTTGAATATATTTTTTATCCGTTTTTCTCCGATTATAGTGCAGCTGGACCTAGTATTTTCGAATATTGGAGGAAAGGTTGGATGGAAGACGATAAATCATGATCGTGCCCTAGTGAATAAGATTATAATTTTTTAATTAAAATATGAAGCAGGCGATGGAAAAACCTGGTAATTTCACTTTTTATGCAACACTCTGAATAGTCCTATTGCATTCACGATGCACCGCGCTTGAAATGTTTTGCCAATTTTTTTACTGATTGGCACGCGAGCAGCGAGCGCAACCAAAGGATATATCGCCACCTCAGTCTAATCAGTCACATTGATTGGATTCAGGTCACCTCAGCCCGACAGTTTAATAAAATCCTTTCAAACCCCTATATCTTCCAATTCAATTTAGATTTATCGCATCTGCTGCGGCTTAAATGAATGATTTTGCAGCTTCTGCTGTCCTACTTGTATGATGAATTTTGAAATAATAGTTTAATTGAAGTCGTGAATTCATTTCGAAGGAAAATTGCGAGGATTTGTATTTGACGGGGGCGAGGTAATGCATCATTCGACCGTTCTGTTCTTCATTTTCCTGCGCACTATTGCTAATTACGTTGCACCGTTATCGGCTCGAGAGAGGAAGACGTTGGTTTTGAGCTTTTCCTGAGGAAAGCTAAGCGTAGAAATACGTGGAACTAGCCGCTGGAATGTCGGCCACCGATGATGAGCAGGCAAAATCGCATGAATAATAAACGTATTACTAAGAATACTCTCATGAGCTGGTGCATATTTAAATTTCTTTCAGTTTTAGAAAAATGAGTACCTATCTACCTTGATGGCTTAAGAATCGAAACGTGTCTAATGTATTAGCTAATACCACTAAAACGTTGCTCTACAGGCTGAACGTAAGGATTTCCATATGACCGCAATTTACAGAGATCAGGATAAATTGAAATTGTATTGATAATTAGGACTCCATATCCTAAGTGATTTTCTTACTACTCTATGCCTCTTTAGTTGTTTGCTTTGTAATGCCAAATTTATCACACAAGGTTCGGAAAACGGATATCGTGAGCTGGAAAACATGAGGTCAGCCATCATGATCAACTAGATATGATTTTGCAGGCGCATTCTCATGTATAAATCAGAAGATAAGCTTTTCTTTTTGAGGGCATTGCGAATTAGCTTCGGTATTGCCTTCACGGAGTCATCAGAAAAGACCGCAGTAGTACGAAAATAACTCAGTGGAAAAAATTATCCAGCTTAACCGGGACTCGAACACGGATTCCTCGATATTTAATTTATTTAATCAAAAATGTCCACATACAGCAACTGTTACCAATTTACAGTGGCCCAATAACAAACGTAAAAAGAAAACAGATAAAATTAAAACATAACATAATAACATATATCATAACAAAACAGGAAATGTCGGAAAGAAACTGAATGAAGAAGTATTATTAGCTATTTTCAGAAAGATGAGAGAGAGCCAAGTTTGTAAAGATGCTGGAGGATAGAAAAAAGGGATCAACGCTCTCAGGAAGGGAATTAAGAAGGGAGGGGAGGCGGAAAAAAGTGAGCGTTGAGCGAGCGATATATCGCCGAATATATACTTGCCTCACTAATATTTTTTAACTGAATGAAGAAAGTACTTGGCATGAGACATGAATGCATTAGACAACAACTTGCACGATTAAATAGTATTTTAGGAACTTTTGGATCATAAAACATACATGAAGATAAACCTGCCCTAAAATAAAATTAGTCACAGTTTTGACAGGCCAAATTAAGTGGCATGTGAAACTTAGAAGATAGATGCTGATACTCTATTTGCATTCGCTGACACCCCGACTGCTTACCATGGTAGAAAACTTTAGTAAGCTCAACATGCAGTCACGCCTATCTTCAATTATGTTTGCTATAAAGGCTTTTACTTCCTTTCACAATTGGCATTTTGGTTTTGAATTCCCTTAACTTTCAACTTGGCGATTGTGGTTATTTAACACATGGATGTTGCTACAAACGTGCATCCGAATGGCAAAAAATTACTTTATTAGATACAGGACCGTGTTAAGTTCACCCGGAAAAATAATTACCATAATTGGCGCCAAAGAAGCGTTTGCAACACTAATCATATTCTTAGAGTGGATTAGTAGAAGCTAGAAATACGAATGGGTTTGATATTAAACTTTGCTTTTTGTGCCAGGAAGACTTCAAGAATTAGTTATAGAATAATACGTTAAAATTTTATTTTTGCGATCTCTGCGACCTTTAATTTTTGATACAATGTCATTTTAAAAATAGCATTCCAAGAATTTGGCTTTGACATTTACCTAGCACAGTCAATAACAGAGGAAAATATTATTATTTCATTTGGAATCTGAATTTTGATGTTTGCTTAATGAATTAAACGCTTTGACGAGGAATACTTCTCCTCCAGGAAGCTCCGATCTTATGTAATTGAGTCATTTCCATGAATCTTTATTAAAGTTCCCGAATAATATGCCTAATTTAATTTCGAGGCCACTGAATGGTAGGTACATGTCGTATTTTATTCGTGTATCAAATGGGAACTTCAAACGTAAATATGGAGTGTAAATATATCGAAACAGGTATCGAATGTCCAAAACAGTTCTGATTGAAGTGACGCCGTGGAAGGTGACAGGTATCCAAAGATGAATTCATGGTTGCTGCCTAGCGACTGTGTGGGTCCAAAAGTTGCTATTTACTCTTTAATTGTTGTATTTTATTAGTTGATAGTTGGAATTTCACTTAGGAACATATTAATTCACACCGATTTTATGATGGTTTTATTCTCAGTTCATTCTCAGACCCTGAGCGGAGAGAGTGGTTGCTCCCAAAGTACTCCCCGGTACAGTACTTTAGAAGTGGAAATTCAGTCGATGTAGCCCGGATATCCTATGTTCAAAAGTCTTTTTTCTAGAAAAACTAATGTCAGTAATGGGTATTTTTACACAGGTGAGTTCGAACGTCTGAAAGAAGGAGCAATACTATCCATTTTTGTATGAACGTATCATTATTGAGTGTTATGTACACGTAAAACCGCCTTTGTCCCCTTCTAAATACCTATTCAAAGCTCCTAAGAGAAGTGGCGAGCTAAAAAAGCTTCACCATCACATTTCCAAACACCGAATGTGTTTTTTTCTCAGATATTTCACGAGGCGACCGGTATCCACCATTTAAACGCCACAACTCTGACCGTGTGTGACGTCACAACGTTCCGACTTTTCTGGCCGCACGAGCGAAACATATTCCGCTCGAAATGCGCGCGCATGGTTCGCTCTAATGGATCGAAGATTCCACCTATTTACTTATTTACGCTGATTGATTGAGGTTGCCTCGAGACTGCGTCCGTCAAAATAAATTAGAACTTCCATATTTTATTCAGTTCGTTGTGCTTTCAATATCCTCTTTTCACTGATCACGTGCCCCGGCTACTAAAAAGCAGAACTTCGATACCAAACAGATTTATTTGGCGAATGTATACACACATATATATTTGGCACCATTGCAGGTCGAAAATTTAAAATTTTGTTACTGTGAGTGTTCCTTTTTTTGTTTTTCTATTCACTTGTCCTATTGTCTCCATAAGAAACGGGATTATTTATTTATAAGGGACGGGAAAATCTTTCAACCAATTCCACAATTTTTTTGCTCTCCGACGATTCTGGTGGTCCGTATGCCCCTGCGATCCCGATAAGCCATTGGCTTGTCTTCAGGTTTCTCAACCACCAGAAATTGACAGACACCCATGCCCCGGACATGCGAAAGTCCAACCCAGGCGGGTCTCGAACCCGTGAACCTCAGATCAGCAGGCAAAGACCTTACCCCGCCACCAACGGGGCCGGTGGGGTAAAGTCAACAATGGGGACAATGTTTCAATTATTTTTTCCCTCCCCCAACTGTATCCCCACTCGAACTTAATCGGTAAAATTATCTTACATTTGGTTATACAAGGCCTTCCAGCCTACGGGTATAATTGTATTTCATTAAACTCCCTCCCATCTTCCCCCTCCAATCCCCTTCCCGGCTTCCCCTCCATTCATTTCATCTCCTGTAACCCGTCCCTTATATAAATATATTATTACTGTTCATAATTATATACTTATATATTCATTCGAAAACTTTACGCTCAAACTCGCAAATAAATTCATTCAAGCGCAGAAAAAGGGGAAAGGAACACATAAAAGGCTGAACACAGGTTTTGGTGAGGAAGATGAAAATTAGTCAAATTCGTGCAAAAATAAATTCACTTGAACTGGAATTCAAACCCGGGTTTTTCGAATTCAGGCCAGGTAAGCTACCAGTTACCTAAACCAGCCAGGTTCCTCGATTAAGGAGGTTCCGCCGCGACTGTGTGAGACATAAAAAAACTAAATTCCACATTTTTGATATTTTGTCAAAAAAATCTTGCTTTCACTGATGCAATGCGTTACTTATAGAAACCCTAAAGTATGGAACAAAATATGCAGATTATTCCACGAATGTATTTTAAATGAGCACTTTTTTCCAGCCATAGGAGCCGACTGCAGCGCCATTTCCTACGAGTTACCGCATTTTGACTTCAATTACGGCATTAATTCTTCAATAACAAGAAAAATAAGGCGGTAAGATGCCTGTATTTTATTTTTATTCAATTTCACTGGATTATTTCCTTCTTAAAGACAGTTTTCCACGAAAATGGAATTTGTATTTTGTGGAAAAATACTATTTTTCCCCGTGTTTTTCTCATTCCCCCATTTAACACCATGTAATTTCGAGTTCAATTATAGAATAAAATAGCGTGGAAAGGTATTATTTTGTTGTTCATATCAGATAGAGGACATATTTTTCTACAAGTAGACAGAATATGAATAAAATGACATTTAAGCCATTTTACGGTGGAACCACCTTAACTGCTGAATTCAAAGGGGGATTTATATCACACACCCCATGCCCCACTCTGGTGGCCGAGAAATGGGGCGCACGGAACCGATTCACCCACCGGGCAGCAGCAGACAAACATAAAGTGGAAGATGAAGGGTTGAAAATGATACAGGCACATATACAACAAATGCAGAAGCGCGTTAACTCCTCCCTCCCTCTCCTCCTTTCTCTCAACCCTTGGGGACTTGCCCTCAATTTCAGTCCACTGCCCTTTCCTCCGACTCTGCACGATCGAGCAAAAAACATTCCCACTTCATATTCTTCCGTTGTCCTTCTTCCTCGGCTGATCTTCTCCCTCTTCCTCAAGTGTCCCGAAAGGGCAAACCGGAAAAAAGACGTCTCTCCCTCCCCCCTCCCGCCCCTCTTCCTTCTCCTCCCCCGCTCCACCACCCACCGAAGACGAAAAAGTGCCTCTCCTCATCACCAGCTCACGGAACATGATTTATTTTCATTCTTGTATTCTACCAGCTGATTGGTAGGTTCCTGGACTGTTCCCATCCTCCATCCCAAATTCTGAACATGGGTCTCTTTTTTCCACCTAGGGATGTCCCGTCATTAGATGCCTCTTAAATTCCCCTCGAAAATTTGCAAAGTACATGCGTGTGTTCCGTCGCCTACTCCATAAATTGTAATTTTTCCCTTTGTTGTATCAGTTTTTCGTAGAACTTCGTTTGTTTATCGCAAAAATATATGATTTTCCCCTCATGCATTACCCACTTGTCAGACATTCCATTTAAAGTGAGACCATAATATGGAAAAAATGAAAACAGTGTTTTTGTTAAACAATTTAAAATGTCAACTAAGCCAAATTAAATAGAGCTTAATTAATCAAATATACTGAGCCATTACCAACATTTGAAAGAAAATAGAATTTTACTCTCAATGGGGAGCAGAAAGAGTAATTAGGTCACAAACGGAACTTATTAAAAATTTTATAACTAGAAAAATATTACTTTTGGATACTTCTCCATTAGATTAAACTAAATAACAACTTCTCTGATCAATATTTAATGTTCAAACTATTCACTTTATCCAAGCCGTTAACCGTTAAGCCGTTATTAACTAAGAAGTTAACAGGTTAAAGTAATCTATTTTATTAAGTATCATTTGTGTTAGTCACACCCGGAACCACAGTTTTAATCCAATTACAACAGTGCTATTTAATTGTTTATATTGCATGTTAAGTTGTAAATTACCTTATTCTATGACCAACTAACTCCTATTTATTTTAGTTGAATTATTTTATATGCAAATTTTAAATTAAACGTTCTTAAGTCACACCCGTAACCAATACAATGACTGTTGTGCCTCATAGTCCTTGCAAATTCAAAATAAATTTGTCAAAAAACTGTGAAAGAGAATAGAGTTTTGATGGCATCATCAAAGGAAGAGGTTTTTGCATTAGTAACAGGCCCACCGATATTACAGCATAATTACAATATTAAAACCTCGAGTTTAATATTCCAATTTGACTTTTCCAAAGAGAAATTGTCGCTTCCATTAATATTTTGTTTCGTTCATATTCATGAATTATTCTGTGGTAGTGCCGCAATAGAATTGTCTATTTTTACGTCTTTGGTTATCAATGTAGCACTCTCTCTGCTAAGTAGATGCAATCGAAAATAGCTTACGACTGTATGGAATTCAGAAAATTTCCAAATGGTGTCTTATTTTTGTTTTATTTTTTGTTTCCTGCGGCTGCCACAGTTTGTATATTTTTGAACCAAGCTTTTGTTCCCTGCGGCTGCCGCTCCCTGTGGAACCTTTGTGCTCGACCCACGGCCATTCATAACTCTTCTAAATTTTATTGAACGACACTCGTGGATGAAGCCATGGATTTTTCTTTCTCTTACTCACTCTCTCCACTTCATGTTCCATATAAAAGCTGGTGCAATAGCTTTAAAAAAAGGCAGCGAAAAGAGCATTCGGTCAAACTCCTCTAGCTATGGTTGGCAGCCTGGAATTCGAAGCTCATATCGCTCCTATTCTGCAACGCCGTGGTCCATTTCAACGGAACAAAAAAGTAATGAATAACTCTAACCGCACGAGATGCTGAATCCTGCATCTGGAGTATATCTCTTCAGTCAGGGAATAGAGAATTGGTTTTGGTGGATACGATAGGTGTACCAATAAGGCCGCCGCCGGATCAATTAAGGATTGTTATATATGGGAAGCAACTTCAATATTTTGGTTCATCTGATATAGTTCCAGGAAGAAGGTGATTATGTAAAGTATTCTGTCTAAGAAAATTTGAATTGCCTGATTCAAATTGTGATATCACAAACTTGCGGCAACAGCATTCATGAATTTTGGTTTGAAAGAGGCTAGTGAAGTGTTAGATATTCAATGTGGCTTTGCACGTACGACGATGAATCGGTGGTCACTAAAGACAGGGGATGAAAATTTACAGCTGGAATTTGAGATTACGATTTGGTGAATGATAGGGAGTTACTTAGACAGAAAAGAACGCAGAGAAAGACTTACTGAGAATGGTTAGGGAATGAAGAAGGTAGCTGGACGAGATGTTCCATGTGATTGGAGTTCTTTACTTACTGCTGATTACCGTGATAGAGATAAGAGTTTTGGGTAAGCGCGTGTAGGGAATGAAAAGAATATATTATGGAAGATGAGAGTTATAAAAATAACGTAGCGCTCATAAATTCAGCACTATCAAAGCAAGGAAGTGGCAAGCATTACAGAAAAAATGAAATAGGTTTTACAATTTAGGGCACTCCCTGCCAATTCAATTAATTTCCTATCTCATTGCTTTGGTATTGCCTTTTCTTACGCGAAACACTTTTAGTTAGCCCATATTAAATCCTTCTTAGGCTAACGGTAGATTTACTAAAAAAATCTTCAATACGTTTCCTTATCAACTCCATCCACTCAACATCTTCTACCAGATTAGAAAATTCGAAACATTCATCTCCACAAATGCATTCTTGATCTATTCTGTTTCTTCTTTTCAATATGGCATGACCTTTCTCACTTCCCGTACCACACATTAAACTTTTCTCACGACTTCACATCAACCGAGCTCACTGTCTCCATTTCTTTACCATTTCCGTATCTCAAGAGCCTCCAGTCTACACTTAATCTCTTTGTCCGTAATTGTCATGTTTCTCAGCCATTTAAAGGCATTCCGCCTGGCTAGAATCTAATTAGATGTTTTCCTTTCGTGAGGCGAATTATTCTCGGGCTTCGGACCGTCTCTGCCGACGTTTCGACGGAAGACGATGCAAATGTAATTCATTGAAACGTCTTCAGAGATGGAGACCATAACCCGATCGGGGACGAACACGAGAAGAATTCAAATAAGTTATTTGCCGGGAAAGAATACAATTATTCTTCGTTTTCCTTCTGTCTTTACTCTTGAATTTCTTCAATCGATTCTCCCTCACTTTGTCCTTTTGCCTTGCTCAACACGTTTATTTGCCTCATCTTACTAATCCCACTTTCATCACAAACGATCCAAACATGCACGCCTTGCAATGTTGTCTAATGTGCTCAAAGGGATACTCTCTGAAATCGACTACGAAATCAGGGCTTGTATGTGATTAAGGGATGAGAAGTGGGAAGTCCGTCCGTATCCGGGTATTAAAAGCTACCCCTCCCTCCCATTCAGTCCTTCCTTTGATCATTCTCCATCTCTATCAACTTCTCTCTTTGGGTTCCCGAACTAACTCCAAAGCTCATGTAGAGAGAAGAGAGTGAGAGACATTACCTCAGCACATGAGATTGTGGAGACGTTTGGTTCTTTTCGTTGAAAATGTTCTCCAGAAATGGTGATACTTTCGTCGGTGAGCGAACTTTTTAGTTCATTATTTCCTCCAGAGTTGGCACCACCATCGTCCAAGAGGTGCCCCATTTAACCTGCAATTTCAGAGCAGGCGCATGGACTGCTTAAAGAGACGTCACGTAAAATTACTTTCCAAGCAATATTTCCCTCCACGGGGTTACTTTCTAAGTCCGTGCTCCACACTCGTGTAGCGGAGGCAACTCTGGAACAAGAACTTCAATAGTTATTGAGTCCATTTATTTGCTTCCCCCGTCCGATTATTTCGGAATTCCCATATATCTGTTCAGTTGGGTGAATCCCCCTCTTCGGTTTCAAGTGACTGCTCGTGGATTGCCGAAATAAACGGCCTGAGCGAGGTATATAGTTGCTATTCTCTTTCATAGATAGCGTTATTGTCATCTGAGAGATATGTGTAATTGGACGAGCGAGGTATAATTAGTAATTTCCAGAGAAGACACCGCTTTCGTGCGAGAGGTTTGGGTAAACCACGTCTAATGGACTGGTAAACAAGAAGGTCACGAACAACTGTGTACCAAGGTATTTTTTCCATATAAATGAAAATTCCATGCTTTATATACAATTAAGTATTGTTTAGAAAGTGATTTGACGTCACGTTTTTCCCAGTCCATGCGCTTAGGCTGAATGAGCAGCCTCTTGGACGATGATAACGTCAACTCTGGAGGAAATAATGAACTAGATACCTCGCTCACCCAAATCTCTCAGACGACAGTATCGTCATCTCCGGAAGAAATAGCGAACTAGTTAACTCCAGTTTACTGGCGTCATTAGGTTTCCCTGCCGTAACAATGGAGGGTTGGCATTCTCAAATGCTATCTAAAACAAAAATTCCAAGGACGGATACCTTTAAAACCGTAGGAAACACGGCAAAATGGACGACATTTTTGAGATTTTTTTTCAGAGAAAATCAGTTTTTGCCAGTAGGAGTTGTCAAAGACGTTTTATTGTTAGCTCCAAAATATTTTTTTCCATTAGAAATTGTGTATTAATTGTTGTCGACCACCTGTAAAATGCGTGACATAACGGAATGATGGTCATACTGACTCACTGACATACTAACTTCATTAATTTTATATTTTTCATATTTTATATAGGTACATATACCTACCAATCCATTGGATACCCATCGGTGAGTGCTCTCGTAATAAGAGTAATGTGTGACTTTGTTATGAATAAATGACCAAATATTTCTATAGCCCATACCTGTGAATGAGAACGTCACTAAACAAGTATTACCTCCTTATCCTATGCATAGGAATACCGAAAATGTTACGGGATGAACTTTTTTAAATCACAAAGATGGAATTCACCTTGAATTGTGGCTTTCACAGAATTTCTGATGATTTTCTAGGTGCTTAGGAATCGTTCTTCCACTAACAACGGATATGCTTATCCTGTATATTCTTTATTACTTGGTGATATGCTACGTCCAGAAATCAGAAGTTGCTCTTACCATCCTAAAATTGTTTGCAGGTATCCTTAGGAAATTAACATGCAACAATATATGGATTACAGTACCTTACATAGCAGTTCCAATAGTTGCTATCATTTGACTCCTCTCTATTCTACGCGGAAACACATTTCTTAATCGTTCCGAAGTGTTCAATTGACTCTCCATCAAAATCAAATGGTAAATAAGGTACATATTCTCAGTGAGGTCCTTCGCTACACCTCATTCTTACTTGTGTTTTTGACACAGCACTGGAGAGAAACGAATAACCAGCGTTACAGATTTGGACCGCATGCGGCATGTGACGATATATCCGGGGAAGGTCCTTTTTGGCACGAAAGTGATCGTTTGAAAAGCATGGTTTTCTTTGAGCTGAAATAAATGTTGCAATTAAATCCAAAGTTTATTTTCAAATGCTTTTATGGGGAACATGATATAAAATCGATGCTTTCATCGTATAATATTATTCTGGGACTTTGTAGACTTTTCCATACAAGAGTACGACTTTTACAACTAAGGCATATAATATCGATGGATTTTAAAAATATGTATGGGAAACTTTGACAGCAAATTATGATATTCCACTTGTTTGGAGGGACAATTTCTATTCCACTTCACCATCTTAAATCGTCTTTTTTTCTAAAAGTCTTCAGCAGCTCAGCATATTCATCATCCCCGTCTAACATGCTCATTGGTTTCTTCCTTCTTTCTCCAGTTGTCTCGCATTCTACCTTCAACCACGGCCATCGTCACCCCTGGTTACTTGTCCTGTCCGTTTGTCATTTCTCGGTGGATCTGGCTGCATCTCGTTGAGAGTACAGCTTTAGTGCGTAAATCTTTCTAATAATTACGACTCAAAGTAATTTGAGTAACACATTAAGAGAATGTAATGCAGTTCTGGGTGACAAGCAACAAAGTCTCACGGGAAAGACACACAACTTTTGTGTTGGACGCGTCGTATTTACCAGTTTCATAAGGTTCAAAAATAAGTTCGTACTCCAGTATGCCATGGTGCTACACACCAGTAATTCGTCAGTATCAGGCAAAGCTTATCTTAAATATTTAATAATAAGGTGGATTAAACGTTACTATCGGTAATATTTCACTCTAGGACGCTGACATTCGTGGTTAATATAAAAAAGCTGAAAGGAAATTTACGCCAGGATAATTATTTTAAACATAATGAAACAAAAACAACAGGAACATTTTTTTAAACATAAACGGAAACTGTAATTTTTATAATTTTTCTATTTCAATTCGTTACACAACATAGATTTTGAACGATTACTTACTATACATTTGAAAAACTGTAGGCTTGAATCAATATATATATATAGTGTAATACTGGGGTGTGAGTTTAGAACTCTTTGGCGAATCAGGAAGACAAGAGCGGGGAAGGAAGTATAGGCATGGAAAGTCAGGAAAGGCAAATTTTTGCCATGCATTATTTATGCGTCGCTCCAAGAAGAGGAAGATATTCTTTGCTTTACGAGGAGGCCCTCTTTTGAAGCGCTCCATCTCTACCTTTCCCGTGGCAGCCCCTGGGGCACAGGTGACTTGAGTGTTGACACAAGGTTTCCACTTTTGATTATCCTTGTTCCCCAGAATTTCCCCCTTTCCATACATCCCGCTCGTAGCCTTTTCCCATCCCTTGGCGAAATCACCCCTTTGGGGCAACAGCCAGCCGAGGCAAAGGACCCTGCGCTAAACTCCATGCGTTATAAAAGCCTAGGCGGTGGCGGTGAGGAAACTTCACGACGCGTTGCCCGCAACCCGACCCTTTCACCCCGCCCATCAATACACCCACCCCCAACCCACCCCGCACGCCAGTTAACTAACCTCAAGAGCCCCCCGCAAAAGTTATTTTCTGCGGCATTCTAACTCAACCGGCGCACGTAGGAGTATTTGCACTCTACAACCCGTCAGAAGTCAAAATTTCCAAATTAAGTTTAAATCATTTCAAACGTTTTAATCTTCAAGGTCAATAACCAGTCCTTCTATTGGCAGCCAATACCTTCCCCTCCGCTCACGCCTATTGTTGCATAGTCAGTTGGAACACAGACATAGTCAGAAACGAGTGTACTTGTTCGTGCGCTCTCGTGTTTGAAATTTGTTTATCTCGATATTGTGGTTGAGCTCAGATAAAAAACATCTATTGAATATGGAAGTGGAGGCTATGTGTTCTTTGTCTTACTATTTAATTTTATTGTTTCATTGTTTAAATTGTAGGTTTATAGACGGTAATTATATGGGTATTTTTTTACGTCAAAATAATGATAAATCAATGTTTTTATCTATGTGTCGGGTCTTGTCGAGCTAAATTTCGTTTACAGGCATAAAATATAGACTATTGGCAATTGTTTAACACAATAAAATTGTCCGCCTTCATCCGCCATTTTGTTTTTTATTCATTCAAAGTTAACGCAACGCAAAGATTTTCTCAGATGCATTCTGCAGACACCATGAAAATGTCATAAAGAAGAGAAATTTAGCAAGATATATGATTTAAAACTCATTTAATTCGTAAATAGGATTAGTATCTTTCATTTCCTGCCCAAATATTTACATATTGATTGTGATTGTTAAGATGGTAACCGAAATTGAGAAAATATTACTAATTTGAAAAAAAGTATTTTTTAAATACATTTTTTCATTTTCAAAGATAAGAAAATATTTCTTTAGATAACAATTTTCGACAATTTTGTATTTTTTTGATATTGCTATAATTATTTTTATATCTCATTATTTAGTAAAGGTATTAAATGTTAAGTGACAGCGTTACATTGGCTCGCTCATTAATGACTCTCGCCAATGATAAGCGCTGGCATTTATTTATCAGGGAAAATAATCAATCTCACCAACTTAAACATAAATATCCCTCCATAAATGTATTTAAAAGGTTAATCTCCCGAAAAAACATAGATGGAAGTCTTTTTGCTGGAATAAGCGAGTTAACAATTAAGTGGCAACAGAGTTGCTAAATTGGGATGAACTCCACGAATTCACTGATTGTTGACCGTGCTAATTAAAGTTCATTGTTTAGGAAGCCTATTAAACTCATTAATACGTCATGCTTTAACAAACAGCTACATTATTAATGTCATACCTGCTTAGTAGTCGATGCAATCTGGATTTAAATAATTTAAGATTGTTCATAACATTGTAATACTTTCTGGTGAGAGCACGCCTTACAAGTTAACTTTTGCAGAATATGTCGATACCCCATCCAAAAAAAAACGCTGGGGTGTCTGGGACACCCCGTGCGAGTCACGCCGGATTAAATGTTAAATTAGTTAAACTATTGCAATATAGCAATTTTTCGTTTATTCTCCAGTAGATTCTTTGGAAAATGTCAAGGAATTTACCAGAAGAGCATGACATTCTGACATTGACATACCAGTATGACATTCTGGAGCAATTCAAAAGGAAAAAAGTAGATGAAAAGTTTTCGTTCATGGAAGAAAAACTTGCAGAAATTACAAAATGTCCAGATGCTCAAAAAAAAGTCGTGCTTTGAGGTATTTTAAAAGTGATTTCAAGAAAAAATGGACAGCCGCTAGTTACAAACATGAAATTTTATTGCAAATCAATGAAAAATGGTTTAAGTCTTCGATTGAATTGCCTTAATGGTTTGTGGAACACACAAAAACCGGGACGACCTCCTAAAACATTCCTAGATTTAAGTGACCGCAGTAAGCTTCGAAAAAATAAGGAAATACGAGAGCAGGTATCTGTTGAGGAGTTGACATATGCTGCTGGCATAAGTCAGCGCACTTCGGGTAACAATGACGCGTCAAAATTAATAAAAGAAATGGTTTCCCTGCCAACCAGAGCTACGAAATTGCGCAAAGTTATTAGTTCTGCTCGAAAGCAAACCATTTAAAAAAAAACATGCACCCCAAGAGACACTGGCGATACGTAGAAGGTGATTTTAGCCGAATACAGTGGGAAGTACTACATGGGGCTAAAAAGAGCATCTACCCTTGCTATTCCCTTATAAAAAAGGCCAAGAAGGAATTTTATCCCAATGAGGAATCGATACAAGTGACTGAAACCTGCTCTGAAATTCAACTACAAGCATTACTTGACCACACTTGTGAAAATTTGCAATGCTGCGACAGATACTGCATCCACCATGCGATGCTATATTTGCGGACAGACATCCAAAGATTTCAATAAATTGGTTGAAGCAGAGGAAGTCAGTGTCGAAGCAGTGAAGTTTGGACTCTCTATTCTTCATTCAAGAATACGCTTTTTCGAATCGCTATTGCATTTAGCATATAAACTACCACTGAAAAGGTGGCAAGCGCGTACTGCCGAAAACAAAAAAATTGTTAAAGAAACAAAAGAAAAAATTCAAAAGGCATTCAAAGAAGAAATGGGTCTCTTCGTAGACTTTCCCAAGCAGGGCTTTGGGAATACAAATGACGGCAACACATCCAGAAGATTTTTTGCCCACCCAGAATGCTCTTCTCGAATCACTGGCGTCAATGTGGATTTAATTAAAAGATTCAAAGTAATTCTGGAAGTGATTTCGAGTGGCAACAGCATTGATACTGAGAAATTTGATGCATTTTCTCGTGAAACTGCAAAAATGTACACATATTTGTATGGCTGGCATCCTATGTCACCAAATATTCACAAAGTTTTAATGCATGGCGCTGAAGTCATATCTAATGCAATTTTGCCTATAGGCCAGTTTCCGGAGGAGGCAGCCGAGGCCCGACAAAAGCACATACGGCAATACAGACTAAATTTTGCTCGAAAATTTTCACGCTTGGATTGAACCAGAGGTATACTACACAGACTGTTACTAAGTTCAGACCCATATTTAAGCTGTAGCAGACCAAGGCATCATAAGAAAAGTGTCCCATTTTCGCAAGAGGCAATCAGTTCAATGGTCGCAAGCACACCTTTATCTTTATATGAGAATGATAGCGACGAAACTGTAAAGAAAGGCGAAGATGACGACGAAGAAGACGATGACCAATAGTTTGACACTGAATAAAGATATATTGATATTCATATTTTACCAAACTGATATTCATATTTTCTGTATTCAATTTCCATGGTATTCCATACAATACAGTTCTGGAGTAACATAGTTACTTTTTTATGCGTGTATTGTTACTCATGTTACTGTTTCGCTTTACATTATCTCATATAAGTGTATTAATTTTTGTATAAGTGTATGTATATGTACGAAAAAGTGTATCTTAATATAAGTATTACCACGGAATTTCCCACTTTTTGTATGATATGTATTTTCATGTATTTTTCATCCTTGATTTGTTTCAATTTTATTTCTGCTATAAGTTTCTTCCTGTACCCGTATTTATCAAAATTGATGAACTATTTCTTATTTGGTATTTTTGTTTTTCTTTTATTCTCTCTGTATGTTCTCTCTGCGACAAATCGCCATTAAATGCCCATTGTTGCTCATAGGTAGCTTTGCCACAGAACAGAAATAAATAAATATTATTATTTATAGTGTAATAGTTTTCGTGTCAAGTTCGTATATTTTGTAAATAAACATCTAATTAAGGTCAAAACTTGTTTTTCCTTTGATCACTTTGAGAAAGAAAGCATAAAATAATTTTGACCGGTTTTTGAGTGCAAATACTCCTACGTGCGGCGGTGCGGTCGTGAGACGTACATTTGAGGCTGCTGCTCCACACTATCCATCCATCTCCTTAACTCTCTTCATTCACTGCTCCGTGATAAAATTGCTTTGTGCTTTCTTTCCTTGGTATAATTCAGTATTTATGGGATTTTTTAAAACTACTAAACACATACGCCAATTAGGGTGAAATTTTCCATGAAAATATCATTTGACTTGACCGGGATTCAAACCCGGATCTTTCGACTGCCGGTCAGGTGTGTTAGGCAGTAACAGCACCAGGCCATCTTAAACCCCCCAATTAATAATCGTGTCGAATCAAAATGGCTTGGTAGTGTAACTGGCTAACACACCTTACCGGCAATTGGGAGATCCGGGTTCGAATCCCGGTGCAAGTCAAATAATTTTTCCATTACACGAATTTCACCTTCTTTGGTGTAAATCTCTGCACCACCCGTATGCGTGACCACTTACCACATCATTTTGTGCAACCGAAATGATTGCAAAATTGCGAAAACATTCACTACTTTCATACTCTCATCTATTAAGCGTAACGATGCAGATTTAGGTATGTCTTTGTATGCAAAGATATTTCTTACTTTATTTTTTTGAAAGGTGAAGAGATTAATAATATCCAAGATCGTGACTAAGCAGTAACTGAAACATAAAGGCTGGGACACAATCAACGTTAACGTGTGACGCGAGCCGTTGACGGGAATACGTGTAGAGATGGCTAACGGGAAAGTACCGGGGACGGACACAGCCAACGTGTCCCGGGAGTACGTGTACGTGAGAGATGGGCAACTTTCATCTCTCCACGTTTCCCGTACGCGGAGAACCAATCAGGACCACAGAAGTCAGAAGACACAAATTGAGAAAATGGCGGACGTCCAGTCCATATTTAGCTTTTATTTGAAGCTTTCAAAATATTTCGCGAGTTTCTCCAGCCATATTCTTAACCAAGAGTCAGTGCCACGCTGCTTAGTGTCTATAAATGCGTGAATACAAGATAAACGGTATTTTTGGCTCACAGTTTACCTTAAAATATCCCGAATTCGCCGTTGCGCTTACGACAGTCAATTTTCACGGGAGGTGCACCGTGACGTCGATTGTGTCGGGTGGTTGAAATTTCCCGTCTCACGTAATACGGTTCACGGTTCCCGTCCCACGCTAACGTTGATTGTGTCCCAGCCTTAACTCGCCACGCGCCTGTGTCAGGCTTATCTGTTCTGATGTTGTCTTTTGTTTTATTTCATCGCCTTTTGGAACCTATCTCGCATATGGTTATTTACTGAGTTAAACTTTTGGGTTAAAATGGAGCAGGTCCTAAACTTTTTCGCGTAAAATGTTTTGTATCCATCTAAAAAATGTCTAATAATTGTCCAACTGCAAGTCATACTTGCGCACTAGTTGTGTGGGAACTCCTCTTGTGTGACATGAACGAAAGGGGACTTTATTTAGAAGAGTGAAGGAAAAGATTCTCACTTTGAACCTAGTTAAATCCACTTTGATAGCAGTCCTATTCTCCTCTTCAAAAGGCCCGTGGGCTGAAGACGTGATGGTAATATGGCGAGTGGATGCTTGCGTCGCATGCAAGTGCCAAACTGGAGCTCCCTTCTGCTAACCAGATATACGAGAATGAACATCGCCAGTTTGCATCCTTCCTTATCACGTTGCTATTTCAAAGTAAGATGGAGGCACACCTGGAGTTTGGCACGCAAAGATCGTTATAAAATATTTGCGGTTGTTTCATGAGGTCAAGGTCCTCAATTGAAACGCTCGCAAGGGAATCAAAGTAACGGAGGACATGCTTACGTCACGAAGTGTAATGCAAATAATTGATTGTCGTCGATTACGAGGCTCTTCATTTGTTAAGCTGACTCTTCATCGGTAATGTCTTGATTTATTTAGATTTATTTCACTCAGACGAAGGAGACATGGATGGCAAAATAGGTACCCGAAAAGAAATTCAAGATATAATTTTACTAGGATCGGAGGTGTAGAGCGAGTCTCACTTCCTATGACCTTTTTTTCGGGAAGGAGTGTAAAGATTTTATATATACACACACACATATATATATATATATATATATATATATATAATATGCCAAGAGAGTGGCCGATAAAAATATAGAAACACAAAAAAGAACACTCACAAATTTAAACTTCCGATATTTCGATGGGATCATGACCATCTTTCTCAGGGTAGAGAGTAGGAATGAAGAAATGGAGAGATTGAGGTATGGGAGGAGAAAGAAACTTGCTTCCCTTCCCCCTTCTTCCTCTCCCCTTCAGCTCAAAGATCTTGAATCTTCTTGTATTTTGATCCACCAGGTTTTCTCGCCCCCTGGACTCAATAAATCACACTAGTTTCTCCCTCCCCCTCATCTTATCTCTCCCTGCTTCCTCCATTATCCTCTTCCTTTTTCTTCCCTTTTATTCCTCTCTCCCCTCCGCTCGCCCTCTCCCCGCTCGCCCTCTCCCCACTCTTCCTCTTGCCCCTCCTTTCCTTCTTACACCTTCCTCTCCCCCTCTTTCCCCTTCTTCACCCCTTACTCCTTCGTCTCCCCCTCTTTCCCCTCCCATACCTCAATCTCTCCATTTCTTCATTCCTACTCTCTACCCTGAGAAAGATGGTCACGATCCCATCGAAATATCGGAAGTTTAAATTTGTGAGTGTCCTTTTTTGTGTTTCTATATTTTTATCGGCCACCCTCTTGGCATATTATATATTTATCACCCGAGTGATTCTCCAAGAAGTTTTATATATATATATATATATCACTCTCTCCAACCACCATTTCAACACCTCAGTCCACATCAAACCCACCAATAAGCAGCAATATCTTCATTATAACAGCTGCCATCCCTCCCATACTAAAAGATCCCTCCCCTACTCTCTTTCCACACGAGGCTTTCGCATATGCAATAACCCCGATTCCCTTGATAAATTCCTTTCCTCTTTACACCAATCCCTTCTCCGACGAGGATATCCTGAGACTCTTCTCAATAAACGAATTCTCAGAAAACCCTTTCCTCCTAAACCAACCCAAAATAAGGAGAATTACAACCTCTCCCTCTGTACTACCTACTTCCCAGGCGTCCATGCCCTCAAAAAAATCATTAAAAACCTTTTCCCACTCCTTTCTGACAATCTCACCACCAAAAACACATTCCCCAAATGTCCATTACTCTCCTTCAGGCGTCCCCCCAACCTCTCCAGCATTCTAAAAACCACCAAACCGCTGACTAAACCCTATATTAGCTCTAAAACCCCACCCAACCCCTGCCATCGCGCGAGATGCAAAACGTGCCCTATCCTTATCACCGACCCCCTCCCCGCTAAATTCCTCTCCCACCCTCTTCCTTCCGTCCCCTCTCGGTCATGCACTTCCCACAACGTTGTTTACATCCTCCTGTGCAACCTGTGCGATTCATATTACATTGGTCTCACCACTAACGTCCTCAGTGTTAGAATGACTGGCCACCGAGCCAGCTGCAAGCCGTCCTCGCCCAATGCCTCCTTCCCCGTCCCGATCCATGCTTCCTCCCACAATCTCATTTTTGATAAATGCTTCCGTGTAGGCGTATTGGCTTCCCTCCCTCCCTCTGCCTCTCCCCTTCAATTGCTTACGCTAGAAAGTGCCTGCATCTGGCTTTATTCCGCACATAATCCGCCCGGATTAAATCGCGCTCACTGACCTCTCCCGCCCCTTCTCCCCTTTCCCCTCCTTCAATCCCCTCCCGCCCCTCCCCTTTCTCCTTTCCACATCCCTTTCTCCTCCTCTGACCCCCTCCCGCCTCTTCCCCTCCTTGCCCTTCCCTCTTCCTCTGACCCCCTTCCGCCCCTCCCCTCTTCTCCCTCCCTACCCCTCTCTCCTCCCATCTCACCCCACCTCTTGTTCCCTGCCTGTCCATCATTTTGTATCCATCTATCTTTGAGAAAGGTTCTAGAGCAACCGAAATATCAACGTATAGTGTGAGTGTTCTTTTTTATGTGTTTATATTTAATTCCGCCCCACCTGTGGCATAGTTTATTTATATATATATATATAAAACTTCTTAGAGAATCACTATATATATATATATGTATAAAACGATTGGCAACATTCATAGAAAGCAATGGTTTCAATGCTTGCTTCCGTAAGTGGGAGGGTACTATTTCGAGTGATGAAAGCTTACTATTTCCTCTGATCTGCTTTGTCTGTTGTTTATAACTGCTAGATGAAATATCAATATGAATGTCAACATTTTTTTGGTGGGTTAAATTAAACATCTTCATGGATATAGATAATATTTGTGTAATATTGCTGAAACAGACAATGACCATCTTAGATCTGATATCGCCTTTCAATACGAACTAATTACGAACGTGAGTTGAAAGTTTTGGCAACTTAAGAAGAGGGAGAGAAATACTCATGTTAAGGACTCACGAAAAAAATTTCGGTAACTTCTTTTGATGGAATTTTGGAGAAAACTCAGATCCATACATGGGCAAAGTTAAATTAGATGAGTATAACTAATACGTGAATTAATTCGTGTAACCAATGCGAATCAAGCATCATGTTATTTTAATGCTAGATGAAATTTGAAATAGATGAAATAAATATTCCATGAAATTTTACAAAAATCGAAATTCTTTTCTCAAATAAAATATATGCTTGATACTGTGTGTATAAACCCAATCCATATTTTTGGGAAAAAATATCCAGAAGATACTTGAACTAAACACTGAGTAATTTTTAAATGTACAGCCAGCACAACAAAATTCAGAAAATACACCGACAGGTATTATAGGTAGCTGCCCATTTTCTATTTGGAGTAGAATTTTACGCCATTTAATCTCAAAACCCTTTACCCCTACCTACCGATTGGTCTGCATGTGCAATATGATATTCGGTGTAAATAAATCATAAAAAGGGGAAAATATAGTGTTTTCATTCACAAAAATAACGAATATATGAATTTTGTCAAGGTATTATTTTTTATTTATGGATATTCTGCGTCATTACACGCGTTAAAGAAGTTTCCTTCTTCGTCTATAATCATGAGGTCGATAAGGCTGACAATTACCATTGTGATTCATTTTTAACTTAGCTTTCTTATATTAGGAAACTTTTATAAAATTTGTTTTGCGGACTGGCTCATAAGCCAATGACTTTAAAATAATAGAAAATTTTTTATCAAAGCTCTATTTTTCCTAATTCTACATGATATCCTTTTGACTTTATACAGTTTTTCAATGATGGTTTTTACATCCGTAGGCCTTCCAAAAGAAACAGGGTTTCTCAAACCCTGCTAGACGGGCATTTTACATTGTCCGATTAAAATCCCTTTACGCAAAGGCAGTTATTCAAGTGTGTAGACAGAAAAAAGTAGGAGGGGGCAAAATCTGCAGAAGAGGGTTGGTGAGGGAGTAATTCATTATGTAATTTAACAAATTTGGCTAGTGAAATTATGCCTGTTGTATTGAAGCGGTGGGAAAGACTTCCTTACTTCGCCAAGTGTGGTCGATATTTCATCAGTTCAATGTTAACTTGATCCAATTTAGTGGCGTATTAATGCTCGATAATAGTTTTTCAAATTTTCAGGTAGTCAATGAAGAATATATTATGTTATTCCCAGATAGCGGTAGCCATGAACTTACAAGCAGATTGAGCTGATTTTTGTTTTTGGGGAGAGCGTTCGGCAGAGCATAATCTATTTTTGTGACTGTATTTTTTTATTGGTATGCAATGAGGGGTTTGCATTTCATCCACAGTTAGGTAACGTCAAAAATTCTCTTCTAAATTGTGCTTTTACTAGTGAAAAAATTGCTTGGAAATGTTTCCGCGATACCGTTTTCTATAAAATGAGCAAACGCGGCTTGGTCAACAACATGCTTCGCAGGCTGTCAAAGTAGACTGTTTGATGAATCTACTTGAAACATTGTTTATTTGCCTTGCTCAGATGGGTTATGTCAAACTGTGATCAATGTATCTGATTTTCTGGACTGCCTTAGCGTTCAACTAATTATTCCTTTGAGCATCCCATTTCAAAGGAGAAACAAAATCTGGAGGTGTTTCTGTTTTCCACCCCCCTTCCCTTTCCGCTCTTCGAAAGATTTCGGAGCCCTGCAAGAATACATTCGCTTGGAAGATTAATTCTTCAGCTACTATCTCCCAACTTGCCTTCCGTTCCTCTCGCAAACAAAATCACATTACTACAGATCCCTAAAAATTTTTTTTTCTAACTTACCCATCACTCCGTCCTTCCGAGCAAAACTTCCGCTCCGTGTAATCGCATGATGAAACGGAACTATCGAATCAGCACTGAAATTCTATTTCGAAAATCAAGTGTGAAATCGTCATTTCATTACAGGGACTCACTTTAAGGACTCGCGAAGTATTTTGGAAGTGGAGGGAGGCTGTTACAGCTTAATAAAAATTCAAGGCTAGGAGTGTAATTATAAGTGGTGAGCCTTGATAATGATGCACTCACTTTAAAAAAAATTGCGAATGTTAAATGTAAATGGGATAGACCAAAGTTTTTTCTACTGCACTATGGATGTCTTTCATGATGCTCTATCCCAAGAACAAAAAAGAAGCAAGGAATACAAGATAGTCTTAGCTACCACCTACATAAGATTTTAAAATAGATTCTTCCAGTAGTCTGCTAATTAAGATTACTTTTATTCTTATGCAATCGCGGGCACCTCTCCTCTCCTCATGCAATTTCTTTCTCCAACTCGGCATGCATGCTTCTTCCCCCCCTTTCCCATTCAGAAAGCATATTCTTTTTCTTCCCTTTCCATTTCCCACTCTGCATTCTCCCCTCCACCACTGCCTCCAGCTACGTACCCTCATCATCTCCTCCGCCCGATCGCCCACTCTCCTTGCCCCTCATGTGCTTTCCATTTATTATTCCCTGCACGTTACTCCCCTTCCTTTCTTCCCCGTACTCCATTCCTTTTCATTTCCCTCATCTTAAGCACCTAATCATGGAGTGTATTGACATTAAAAGTGCTGTGGTTCATTCTTGTTTGTAACGGGTCATATTGAGCAATGACATTACATTGCCAATTCGGAGGTGGGGCCGATTGATTTTGCAAGTAGCTCGGCAGTGTCAGATGTGTCAAAATCACTATGGAAGGGGTACTTAAAATGTATATTCTCTTTAATCCAATTAAATTTATGAATTATATTCTAGATTACTCTTAAGCAATAGCAAACAAATGAGAGGTTTTGGGAGAAAAATATAGATTTTATGAATATCTGTCACTTCTACATCTACAAAATACCCTGAAAGCCACCTCTTGGGTGTGTGGCAGGGGGTGAGTATTCACCAACATGCATTACACTATACCCTAAAGTTAGTGAAACTACGACTAATTATGCATTAGCATAAATCACTAATACTTGCCACGAGACGAAGCCTCACAACCATGTACACCACTACAGATATTATCACAATGGAGAGGGACCGTTAATATATATGTATTTTGCAACTACACAAATGGACCGAGACTTAAGACTTATGTAGAAAACATGCACTTATTCATTTACATCACGAGGAATCGAGTTGGTGCGGTAGCCGGAGGAAAGGACCTTCACCCCGAAGTACCCTGGTTCAAATCTCGGTGAGGGAGGAGATTTTTCAGAGGCATTCCAATTCCCTAATAGCTCGTCACGTGGAAGGGACTTCCGTCGGTCTGATAGGTCCCTTTGGTGCGTTCTGTTAAGAGATTCCGACGCCAGATTTCTCTCCGTCCTTCCTCCCAAATAGTTCCACCTATACCAACTCTCCCACATGTCGTTTAAAAGGAACATGTGACCTCAATTGTCGGTTGTGTCGCATTAACTATTCACTCGTGATGTAAACGGCAAAAGATGGTTATAGTAGATGGTAGTTTGAACGAGATATTTCCCTAGTCGTAATGATATCATATTCGAACTTCATTTTCAGCGTGTGTAAGAAGTATTAAGTACATATTTCAATATTAATGGCACAAAAATACAATTATGTATGGCAGACAATCTCTGTAATTAAATAAATATCACCGCTTAAGTCTCTAACTTGACTTTTTTTTCACACCGAATGCTGGAAACGCCTTTACAACAAATGTATTTTTTGGCGACTATGTAAAAATTACTTCAATGAGTAATCGATTATTTTTTATAAATAGTTGAACAAATGTTAAAAAAAACACCGTTATTTTTTGACGAAAACTAGGTGTTAGAATTCCTATTTTTTTCAATATTCTCACCCAGGAGCGCACAACCGTAATCTATCCCATGTAAAACAGCTTACATATTTACGCGAATTGCTCAAAAAGTAGTTCGGCAAGTGATTAATATTTTGATATAATTGGAAAGATGAGTTTTTGTCTTCAAAATTAAGTCATATTCTAGGAGAAGTGATATTTCGCTCAAACTACCTTGTGAATTAAGTTGGAAGTATATACGGTATAAGGATAACCTCGCCCTTTTTGCCTCCTTCCACCATCCTCCATGTACCCATTCAATCTGTTGTCCTCGCTTCTAGCAGATTGCTCTACTAGGCCATGAGGATGGAGATAAGAGCCTCTTAATAACGCGGGTTGGCCACACATTGGTCTCACTGCTCTCGCTCGCTCCCTTGGCCTGCAGGCACTCGGCTCCACGCCCGCTCAGCATTCAAAAGTTCTCAAGAAGAGCGATCACTTGCCGGCGACTCTCTCTGACGACGGACGGGTGCTATGGGGTGAGGTGGGTGCGTCATGGGGGTGGAAAGGCGGGGTGGAAGTGTCTTTAGAGTTTTCTGGTGGAATGTTAAAATCCAGCAAGATTTGTTTACCCTCCGAAAATTGCTGGGCACACTACAGAATCAGAGATACAGGGAGAGTTGTCATGGAGATTTATCATAAGACAACAATGCCATCAGATTTTCCAGGAAAGCGAAGTTTAAGTTGAGCTTAATTTTAAGAATGCATAAATCATTACAATTTATAAGAAATGCTATGCATACCCACTCAAGACAAAGGGAGTGCATAACCGCATGAGGCGTTTACCAGCAAGGGATTATTAATCGTAAAGATGGGATCGTAGACCCGCAAGTAAAGATGAGAACAGAAGAATAGCGATAATTTTGATATGATGGTGATATTCTATAGTTTCGGAAACTGCCCTTTAAGTAGAGAAAATATGGAAAGGTTGGCGACGGTTGTAAAGTGGTATTGGGAGATGATAAATAGAAGAAGAAGATCAATAGATGGAGTTAATGTACAGAAAATTAACGCCGAAGATGCTCTTGATTTGGTGAGGGGAGAAAGGATGTCACTGAAGAAAATCCAATGGGGACGGAATATGTGACGTCAGAATGTGATGTGCATCAGTGTCATGCTGTAAGGAAGATAATGAAAATATATTTGTTGTCTCAAGCATAAATTTAAGAAATGTTCTGTGCATATTGAAATATTTAATACAGCAATTTCTTTATGCATATAATTTAATGTAAACGTGACCGACATTTTGACGCATGACGACATCATTTAATGTGAATGTATACGGAACATTCCCGAGAATACATGGCCATTGGGATGGGGGAGAGAGGGAAAAGTGGTCATTCCGGGGATGCTGCAAATGTTTGATAAACTATTATACAGAACAGAAAAAGTATTGCTTTCATTTCAGTATTGAAAAATGAGTGATTGATAGTCGGATTAAAGTCAAGAAATGGATCGGCTCTTGAGATGAAATGAGAGAAAGTTGGAAGTGGGCCGTGCTAAACATTTAAAAAATGTAAAGCGAGTAATTTTCTCAATTTAAACCCGTTTCTTGGATCCAATCGTTTATTTTCATCATAATCCTCCACGTTTATCCAAAAGTAATTAGATAAGGTTAGTTCAAATAGTAAACTGCTAATTTAAAACTTTATTGAGTGACTTTTAGTGACCATCAAAGCCTAAAAGTAAATAGTTCATATGAAAATACTATTCCTCTTCATAATTAGAACATTGAGCAATAGAAGTTCCCGAGCAGAATTCATTTGTTTTATGCAAGGATCGCTGAAAAAAACGAGAACTTTTTTTTGCTTACACTCATAATGTGTCTTTTTGCTAGGAGAAAAATATATGATGCCTCGCATTTTCTTTATTGAATCAGTTTTCTTTGAAGCATCAATGTGCGGTCAGTAATAATTATAAAATTGGTTACCCTATTTTATAAAAGAGCTCTAATAACTTTCTTTGAGGAGCAACCACTTTCAAAATGCGTATCTTATTATAACGTCGTCAGTAACCATGATTAAAAATAATTTGGAAGGTGAGTCTAGCATTTTTCCGCTCTTAATCTTCATTATGGCGTATTGAGCGACTTGAAAACATCCAATTTCTGAGAATGATGGGGTTAATCAATGGCTGATGGCTTTCGAGGCCACGGTGCCAATGAGTGTTCCCTAACAACCTTTCACTTTCCTCTCGGTTTAGGATGACGGAGTGTGAGACCCGCTCCTCGTAAAACGATCCTGGCGGTGTAATCACCGAACCCTGGAAGATAATACGACAGTGCCCTCACAGCACATTCCATGACGACCCAAGGTCTTGGGAAATTCTGCCAATTTCTCTTTCAAGATGACTGGCTTCTCGGCGATAGGTAAGTTTCCTCACTTATTTATTTATTTATTTCTTAACCACCGAAAATAGCACTCGATGGCCTTTATATCGGAGTATTAACATACAATAATGGACAAGCCCTTGGAAGTGAAAAATCCTCCCCAGGCGGGATTCAAACGCACGACCTTTGGGTTAGCAGCCGAGGACGTTACCACGCCGCCACTGAGGCCACCAAACATGCACTTGCTGTCGGGGTAATTTCCACAATGCTTCCTGTGTCTTCAAAACAATCATCCATGCTCTTTCAAAATGTTTTAAAATGGACTGTGGAGCGAAGTCCTCGAGCACCAGTTCTTAATTGCATTCTGTTCTTATTGTCTGTGAACGGATATCGGTTGCTGGGTTAAATATACTTTCCTATGAGACTAATACATTATTCAATGGGACAAGGAAACAGAAAATCGCTCAATGATTGGGTCAGGAGACAATTTAAACTACGCTCTTTACCACACTAGGACACGCATAAAATCATTGCGACTTATGCTCACTGTCCAGGTGCCAGGTCCCTTGCCTTTGATGGCTTATTTTATGAAATTCGAATGCATTAATACAAACCACAACTCCTGGCTCTAAGTTATGAAAGCTCATTGCCAAGGTCACGCTTAAAAACGTGAAAAACAGCCTTTAGCACTGTTCCTGCAGCGTTCTTCTTGTATACGCAAGATATTTTCTTTCTCGAAGCTTTTTATTTGAAAAACAATAAGTCATCGATTTCTAGGTGTATAAAACATGATGAAGCTTTGTACTTATTTCTTTGTGCGCTTAATGCGTTGTTTTAGTTCATCCATATATCGTAGCAAAGCCAAATATTAATTTTATTATCATAGTTACCACTTACTTAATTTAGTATATTTTAAAAGCTTTTTCTTTTGTATTAATTTATTCCTTTAATAACTTATGATATATTTTGTGGTTATAGTCAGCTTGGTCACCTAGGATGGGTTTCGGGGTCGTGCATGAAAACACATTTACATTGATATTTCCGGTTTCCCACGTCTTATTACCAATGTAGTAATATCTTCATATTATATAATTTTACTATAATATGTAATAATAATATGAATGGCTTAATAAGGATTTAATGTTTTACCGGATAATATATAGAATGCCAATTTCTAGGGTTTTACACGGACTTAGGTTATCAGGCACCAACTGTTAAGATTTTACGACTTAAAATAAACGTTAACTCGATTAGTTGGCTGAGGGTGTGCGAAGGAAGAATTTTCAGAGCCTCCTTTAATGCGATACTTTCGAACGACTTTTCGTTCTCCACTTTGAAGGTCAGATGAAATGACACTATTCGACGAAAATTATGGTTCCAGGTACTGCTGGTATTAGGGATCACTCGATATGATTGACAAGGTCAAAACAAGCGTCGTAGGAAACCGATAAATGTCCGTGCAGAGGATGAGAGGAACACCCTTGGTAAAGTTTTGACGTCTACCACGCAAGCCTTTTTAGATTCCACGTCCTTCGGAAATCTCTTTGGATACCATAAGCTATCCCTTTTTAGGGAATTGGAATAGTACCTATTTTTCAATTTTGCACTAACTCGCTCCTAAAATATATATCAGTAGCTTAATATGACCACTTCGTTGTTCATTAGGTCATTACGTCGTAATTTAACTCGAAAATTTTTGAAAGCATCTATACATTACTTTAAAAAAATATTTGTATTGATTTGTTTTGAGGTCAAATTTTACTAGCCACAAATGACTCTTCCGGATAATATTCCTAATTCCTGACAAGGTATTATGAAGTTTCCATAGGCTTCAAGGTATCATGTACTTCTGCTTCATGAGTAGCACCAAAATCAATAAGGGATGCTAATTGAGACATGTAATTGGAATCATGTGAAATGAGTGTCCCCAAATTTGAGGAGAAATCTGTTACTAAAAAGAATTGCCAGCCAAGCGCAATGAACCTAAAAACATAACTTCTCTTAAAGTAACTTTTTGATCTTGCATGCTAACAAAATTTTATTTTTCAAACTTTTGCACCAACCACAAATGCTTTTTAAAACACACACACTCGACCCATATTTCGATGAATTATCAATCATGATAAATCAGATGATTTGGTCCGGTGGAACTCTCATATATCTACGGATAGGGTGGTTTGTAGATGTCAGAGTAAGAGGGTGGGAGAAAAGGAGTTAAGGAGAGCGATTTGTCCGAAAAGGAGATGGGAATAGAGGCAAAGGCCAAGGAAAGATACTCTTAATAAGGATGATTTCGGGGTCATTAATCCTTTTTTAAATTTTAAATTGTTCTCGTTTGTCTATACCAAGTTCAAAAGCCTCAAGGTTTTAATCACTCTTAAAGTTATTGCAAAGTAAATTCTTTGAAAATTAAGAGAGTTTTACCAGAATAAATCTCCTGATAATGATGATAATTAAAAAACACCTCGGTCGTGTGAGAGTGTAATTTTTTGTGAATTGTTTATAAGTGTGGAAAAAATAACATTATTTTTAATTCGTATTGCGGGTGGTTTTATGAAGGTTAAATTAATTATCGTCAAAGGGACTCTGTTTCCTCGTGCATTCCGGGCAGGCTCCGAAAATTTTCATTTCGGGTCCACAGTTCATTAATCGCCTCCTTTTCTTTCCCATTCCTTTTTTAGGGCCCATAATTAGGGCAGGATGCATAAACTGAAGAGAGATAAAGGTATTACCCGTTAAATGCTATATTTTGTACATGAGAAATTTCTGCTTCAGGCATTTGTTTGCATTTTAACTGTAGTCAATTATTTCATTCAAAAATTAAACCTTCCTTAGATAATGCTCTCCCTTTAATATCAGCCTTCATCACCTGGAAGCAGATTGCGTGGCTTTGGCTGTAGGCTGTCATAAAAAAAGATTTTCATATTCAAAAGTCTGTTAGCACCTTTGATAGTATATCTTGTTAGTATCTGTTAGTATCTTCTTCATACTCAGCGACGACTTTTCTCTGTGTTTCCTCTGCATCCCTATACTTATTTCTCCTTCTAGGGGGATCATACCCCTGCAACATCGTCGGCGACGGGGTATCGTTCTCGCCTGCCAACCCAAGGGTCGCGGGTTCGAGTCCCGCCTGGGTGGATTTTTCTCTCCACCCAGTACATGGGTGTTTGTGTTCGTCTATTTTCAAACATCACCGGATGTAAGAGGCCATTGCGAGCTGTTTTCGGGGTAGTTTAAATAAATAAAATAAATATAAAAACATACTCCTCATATTTTTTTCGGCCTCCAACTGGTCCGTCTTCTTTGCTGCAATTAATTTCCATATATCGTCGGGTGGGTGGCTGCAATGAGGCTGGAAAAACGCCTATGCCATCCCTCAATTGTGTTATTGGTCTTCGGTAGGCCCTGAGGACACTGCGTGTAGCAGTTCCAGAGTTCAATTGGGAACTTTTCCCTTGCCCTAACGCCTCTTCTGCTACACTTCCCTATCCAAGTGTCTTCGAAATAATTTAAAAATAAATCTAGGTCGTCACAATTCTCGACGAAAAAATGCGAATTCTTCAATTGGCCAAAGGAACTGATGACATCCTTTAGCGGCACAAGCGCCAAAGCTGTCAGCTGTCTAATATTAATCCAAAACCCCCCCTCTTTTTCATTATACATTGCCAATATATTGGGAACTCTATAACTTCCGAAATATAGACTGACACAAATGAAAGAAGCACCCCATTGTTTCCATATTTGGGAACACGTCGTTGAACGCCAGGTAGGCTGCTGCTCCAAAATCTATCGTGAAAGATTCTGTTGACAATCCTGAGACAAGATTCACCATCTTCTTAAACTTTCTGGTATAAGTCGTCTTTTTCTTGTCTTGAATTACCAGAGCATAAATGCAAAAAACACATGCCCGTTCCCCATTCCGTGAATGGTGAACACCTGCCAATGAAATGACTTAATTAATAATGATTGCTACCAGCAGAACTATTTGAAACAATAATATTCAGAGCGGACAACGCCTAAGAAATCGTACATCGATATGTAGAGAGCCTTTATTTTGTGCATCATTTGAAGTTTATTTTATATTTTTATTCTTATTAGTTGATGAGATATGAGCCGTTAAACAATCTACTTAACCGTTTTCCGGGCGGCCCATATGAAACAATCTAACAGTTTTCCGGGCGGCCCGCGTGCTTGGAGCTTCAGAGTAGCCCACACCATGCAGGATGTTTATAATATAGACGTTGCGTGCCGTTTACTTCATTCTTCTATCATTGTCTCATTCTAACAGTGTCTGAGATATAAGCTGTTAAAATATTTTACCGATTTCCAGGCGGCCCGCCGGCCTGGAGATGTAGAGCGTCCCGCTTCAATAAATTTCGCAACGTCATCCCAAACATCTGTCTATTTCGCATCGAATGCAATTTACCGCTTACTTCTAGTGCTATTTCTTCCTGAGATATTACATATCAAATATTTGTGCATTTCCTCATGAGGAGAGAATTATTGTACATTTTACTATGTAAAATTCTCATAGGTTTTTTACAATCGATTGCTATATTTCGAGCGTACTTCCGGTTACGGGTTAAGTGTCGATTACACACAGGAGTTGACTCCTATACGAGTCCACTTGGAAGGTGAACTTGGACGTGTATCATACCTACTCCTATAAGAGTTCGCCATCGAAAGTGGTGGAATTCGATACTTGGATAGACTAGCCGCCATCCTTGTTGTGGTTCCAACTGGAGTCGACTCGATATAAATTGATCAGATAGGATACCTGTGTGTAATCGCCGATTTAGTCGTTTACCAAATTGTATGTTTACGAAATAGCTGGTTACAAAATCTCTGGTTACGAGATGTCGTGGTTACGAGATGTGGCGGTTGCGAAGTGCCCGTTTGCCAGTTGTCGGTTACGGAGTGTCGTCTACGAAGTGGTTGGTTACCACGTGACGTTATACCAAATTATTGAATTTTGAGACATTGATTTTAAAGTATTGCCACAACAAGGTGTACACCATGAAGAGGGCAGCACCGTTTTTGAATTGTAGGCTCAGTTGGTGGAATTCCACAACTTATCATTCCTCACTAGAGGTTTTTATTATTTTTAGAGTTCCTTCTGAAGTTGCTGTGGCATATGTTTTGATCGCGAGTCATACGCCTTCGAGGAGACTATTGAGTATTTCAGGGAGGATACATGCTAACACGCCCACCCTGGCGAAAATATAGCGTGAAGTGCGTATAATATAGCGTCAATGAAGCTCCTATCGGAGAGTGAAGGAAGAGTTGACCAAGCCACAAGGGAGGGTGAACGGAGAGTCTGGGGAGCGTAAAGTGGAACACTGGAGAGTAAACGAAGCGTTGACGGGGTACAAGTCTACTACCGCCTCTATTTATGTTTTAAAAATTGCCTTAAAAATAGTTTTCACTGAAGTAACGATGAAAAAAACACAATATATATAAAAATTAAAACAATAAAAACTTGGGAAAAAAGAGTAAAAAATGTACCTTATCAGGGCATCAATCTCGAAACCTTTCCACTCTGTCGATCACCTTAACCTCTGGGCTATCACCGCCATATCGCTCTATAGCTATCGAGTGTTTCACAGCATCTAAGTCTTATTACATACCGTGACTTGTTTTTTTTTACGGTTTTTAGATGCTTGGATTTCACGAGTTTTTGCTTTTCAATGACCAGTTAATATAATATCCTATAAATAACTGGGGATACTGTTGAGGAATAGTTCCTGTATGTTTCATATAGTTGCATTTTCCTTGTTAATTTCGATATTGTTCTACATTTTACTTTTCATGATTCATACTTTTACTGGTATGCGACTGCGTTGATTATGTTAGATGATTAACAAGTTAGACGCTGCATACATAGCTATGGTAGGTATTTTTTTATTTTATATGTGTAATTGCAAGTAAGCAAACGTCCATGTCAAACATGCCATCAACCTTAATGAATCTTCATTTGAATATATGAAGTTTACGCAGTGGGTACATCATGCGCATTGCTTTTAAATACGATGTAGACATAATAACGCATTTCCGAGGGGAAATGTATGTACTGGCTAGCTACCAATTAATTAGTTACACCGTATGTAAATATTCAATTCCTATCTAATATCTAAGCGATCATTACCGTAGGTATGTTATTTAAGTTTAAGTTGTCCAACAGCGAAGGTACATCATGATATTAACTAAAAATATTGCATATTATTGGGAAGTTTGAACTACCAGCTTTTTTTTACACAAGCTTATTCTTAGAGCAAAAATTACAAATTTCTCGTAGTAGTAGCAGTGAAATCGAAGAGTAAACAAAACCATCAGACAACTCTTCGTTTCTTTCCCCGGAAGCGTTTTAGAAGTTTTGACGGGGAGACGAAAAACGAAGCGTAAAAGAAACCATGAGGTACTCTCCTTTCGCTCTTGCGGAAGAGTTCGGGAAATGTGTTTGGAGTCAAAAATCTCGGAGAGTAATCGGGGAGTAAAGGAAGCTCCTCCAAGAGTATAGCACACCCCGTTGACGCTGCCTCTACGCTAGGGAAAGCGTTCGATTTTTACCAGGGCAATCATCCATTATGAGATACATTTATTTTTCACAGTGTTCAATTTTGGTTGCTTTTAAAGGATTCGTAGTATTTTTTGCCTTGTATCGAGAATTCTTTATCTTGGCAATAAAAAAATTAATTTTTGACTTAAAACCACGTGCTATTTATGTAATTATTTGCAGATAAATCCTTTCTTACAAAAGTCACGACATTAAATGAGTTTTAAAGTGTATCTTAGGTCCAGTTTTATATTGCATGGTTAAACATAAATCGCAAAATGACAGTCTTTCTTTTAACTTCATGTAAACTGAGAGTTCGGCTTTTGTGTATTTCATCAAAATGTCGGTTATTTGACGTGTGCTTTTCCGATGAGAGATCGTATTAAATTTGGTTGTCATGCTGAGAAAATATTTAACCCGACATTATGAAACCAAACCTGAGGGTCATGCTTAATTTCTTGCTAGTGGAAATAAAAATCCGTAGTCATTTCACAAGCATGATTATAATCCTGCAAGGTTAATGAAATTCCTTTTCAAATATACCTATTCTTCGCACTGATAAGGTCAAAACTTTCTAATGCATTTTTTATATCTCCAATTAGTTTTTTTCTAGTGACTGTTTACCTTCACGAGTTTATTGCGAACTTAATCTTCATACTTATTATTTCGTCCTCCATTATAAATAAAGGGAAGAAAGAGAATAGGTTAAATGAACGGGATGAAGAAAGGTAGGACTTAGGCTGAGATGAAGAAAGAAATACTAGAGGTAGGTAGGGCACGGCACAAGTAAGAGTCTGCTGCATATTCTCTGAATTTCATTATAACCTACCTCTATCCGGTAGATTACTCTGAAGACTATGATTATTATAAATCCAAATGATAATATTGTACTTTTTCTTCGCGAAAAAGTTGTTGTAATTTGCGTTTCAAAATGATTTCCTTGTGAGGTTCTCCATGCTTTGCTGGTGGTTTTCAACGTTGTTCTTCCGCGTTCTGTTCCATTGCGTGTTTTTTGAAGTCTTAATTGCCTTTAATGACTACTATCGGTGATTCGATCACGTAGTGAGGGAAAGGATTGGAGAGCCCTGGCACCCTGAGTGCAGGAGGCGCAACCACGTGACCTTTCTCGAAGGACCCCCTACCTTCTTCTTTTTCCACCGACACGCGTCATTCATAAGGTTCTCATCCGTCATTATTTTACGTTGCCTTGCACAAGTGCGAGTTCAGTCTCTGTAAATTGTTGGTTAGGTGCTTGCTCGGTCACCGCTTTTGCTATCCCTATTATGTGAATCATGAAGCGACATATTATGTCTTCATTGAAATTCGATATTTAGTGAAAATATTTCAAAGCCTTTCTTTTTAAAGCGGGAAACGTAACTGCTCCTGCATTTCACTAAGAACTTGTCTTCCAGTGACGCCTTTTTATTTATGTGACGATGGGTACACCTTCGGAGCTATGGAATAGGGGAACCATATCTCTTTGAGGCCATGTAAATCATTTCATTCTAACACCGATTTCTAGCACCGATCGGTTTTTCCACCTATTTACCGTGTTAATACGAGGGAAATTTAAGCTGCATATGCTTCATGTAGCTGGATAGCTGAGTCAGAGGCCAGTTTTCATACAACTTGACACTCCATAGGCTTCCTCTGAAGATACTTATATGCAGCATACAGCTGTTCGCGTCCTTCTTGAACTTTGAACTTTATGCGAGGTATTGACGCCCTGTGGGGCAGTTATCGAAAACATCTTGGGCCGTCAATCCGCGAGGTTTTCCGAAGTAATATAAATAAAATCTGTTGCCTGTCCTTCCCTCTGCTTTGGTATTGCTTTGAAATTGAGCAGTTAATGCAATGGAAGAGTAATTTTTCCATGTTGTGTGGTCGTGTGTGGAATTCGTAAAAGATAATAAACTCTCGTCAATACCGTCAACTATTCTTGACTCATAAATCTCGTTTTTAGGAGTAGTCACCGAAATAAAATGAAATAAGGAAATGTAGTCCTAATCAGGGGTGGATCCAGGGAGCAATCTTGGGAGGAGGGGGACTTTGGAATTTTTTTTAAGGGTATGGGTCTATGCGTGCACGCGCGTTCTTGCGCCTGCGTGCTTATGTGAATATTATGTCATACATCTTATATTTACTGATAAGTATACCTGTATATTTTTCCTATTCATATTGGCGTTATATTTAGCATCATTAACTATGGGTTTGTTAACTCCTCCCCTCCAATGCTATCCACGATATGGTGCAGCCTGATAATGGTACAGGGAACGCCAGAATGGAAAGGAAGCAACATTCAACGAATTATCTGTCTGCGTACGCCTTTCTTTCATTCTCCCATACCCGTCACCCAATTATGCTTCAGCCAATTACTACGGTCACCACTCTATAACCATCTTTGCCTGCATACCACTTTCATAGAATTGTAAAGAGCAATAGAATTGTTACGGGCTACGTTACTTTTACATCAGACCTCGGATATTGTGGAAAAGTTAGCTTAACACACAGAGTGCATGACCACTGATTCAATACCAAATTCATGACCACTGATTCAACGGCCAAAATATATGAAGATGAAATTAGAAAGATGTTACACCAGTTTTTGGGAATGGTTAATTCCGTTTCTTCCCCCTTCCCCCTCCCCTGTGGATCCGCCACTAGTCCTAATAGAAAGCTAGTATCGGAATTACTCTGGTTAAGACGAGAGTATGGCTATGGTGAGTTTTTATTTATAGGCCATCAAGATCAGTGCTTTCAAATTGATTGGAACTTTATATTTTTAGGCTCAGTAGATCTGATGAGTCCTCTTTTAAATAGATTATAAATTCTTCTCACTTTTTTAGATTTGAACGTTTTTGTACTAAGTTCGAAATCACTACGAAATGTGAATGGTCATCTCAAACATTATTTGATTTTATGTTCCCTTTGTGACCTACTCTGGTGAAGGATACCAAACTAATAATTGAATTGCTAGTAATGATTTATTTTATCAATGTTTAATGAAACAGTACAGTGCAGTTCTCTGTGTAAATTTGGATTCATAATTGAAGCGAGTTAATTTGTTATTTTTTTTAGCAATGGGTGATGCTAAAAAAATTTACGAATACACGTACGGCATGTTTGAATCATGAGGTTAAAAAATGTAATGACTTTTCGCATGTGCATGTTTTCCTTCGCAAAATGGAACGTGGATAACCATTTTCCTTATCCATTTGTCAAGCCTTTTTCAAAGGAAAAATCGCGAGTAAGTTTGCACGCATGTGGAATAGAAGCGGCTTATTGAATTAAAATAATTACGGGACAGCTCTTCACGGGGACTCCTTAACCCTTTAGGGGTGGTCTCCTTGATCCCTTGAAATCCACAAGCCTCGCATCCTAACTCGCTCTTCATGCACAACGGAGGAAGTTAATGGAGGGAAGTGGAGAGGGATGGGGGGGGGGCGGGGGCAGGCGTCTCACGGGCACACAAACCTCAAAGGATTATCCCTTTCGGATCAAAGGCATTCGAATGAAAGAGAGGCTCTATGGGATGGTCGGTGGCAAGGAGGAGAGAGGGGGAGACCAGTCCTTGGCCTCTTCTCTAATAGACGCCCCGGCTGAAGGGAGGAAACCCCGTGAGGTCTCCTCTTAACGCCGAAGGACGACCTCCACTTCATTCACTACGTGGGAAACAAGTGAAGCGAGAGGAATACGTGCGTAACCTTCTAAACAGTTGATGTGGGAAAAGAACGGAATAGTTTTCATTTTTTAACCTGTTCACCTTCCTCAATTGATTTATAACTGATTAAGCCATTGTCATAAAACCCAAACGATTAAATCAATGCTTCGGTGAAGTTCATTATTTCACTGGTGAATTATCGTGACCACGCACTCAACGTCATTGATGCTTTTATGTTACAAGACTTGGGTCCAGTTTTATAATCTCTGGTTAACGTTTACAAGAAGATGACGTAGCCTTTTCTGGCATGAATGATATAAACTAACTCGGGTTTTGAAAATTACACCGGGCTGTCGGATAATCGTGAGCGTCATCGATGGAAGAACATATTAATATCGATTTCCATATCTAGCAAATATTTGACCAGAGCCAGTTAATAAGCCGGCCCCTAAACGTCGGGTTAAATGACCAATTTAAGGCTTGTAGTTTCAATGTGTTGCTTTTCCCCTTATCTCTGAATGTGTGGCATCATTCTAAGGGGACCCACAGCAAGAGCAGGTACACTAGAACTGAAATTTTATTTAAATTTTTGTAATGTTATAGAACAGCCTACACTTCAGTGAAACTGGGTCGACGGGGGCTGTTCATGTCCATATATGACGCTCCCATCCATATTTACTGCCCTCATTTCGCTCGCTCCGCTGTCACTAACACGAAGAGAGAAAACTAAAACACTTTTCAATATTTTCAACTTTTCTCGGCTTCGGATTATCCCTTTATCTAATTTATTTTTAATGCTTACATGTGACAATTTATTGATTTTCCCGTTGAATGATTATGACCGCCATTATGCATTCTTCACCAATGCCATTGCTTGTCCAGGGACGCTTTGGAAATAGCTCTGAACTTTTCGAAATTTTGAAATCCCAGTGGGGAGAGATCATGCAGAAGATATTCATGAACTAATTAAAAAGTAGTCCACCACTGATTTATCTTGAGCATACAACCATAGAACGTTCATTGAATGTTCAAGTGTGAACTATTCATTTGAGACTGTTCATAGATCGTTCATTAAATGTTCAAGTATGAACTATTCATTTGACTGTTCATAGATCGTTCATTGAATGTTCAAGTATGAACTATTCATTTGACTGTTCATAGATCGTTCATTGAATGTTCAAGTATGAACTATTCATTTGACTGTTCATAGATCGTACATTTCCAGTCCACGAAGTATTATTCAAAAATGCTTCTTGGTTGAACATTTAAAGAACATCTTTAAACCTTTCAAAACAACCTTGTCAAGTTCAAAATCATGTTTATTCACAGTAATATTGCATTTATATCCGTTATATGTGGAATTATAGGTTTCAATTAATTAATGCCAAATAACTGTTCTTGAGATATGATAGTATTTCCTCAAACTATCAAGGAATTGCCATTTAATAATTATAGTTCTCGAAGCTACATTTATCCACGGAAATTACTAGGTATATAGGACTTTCAGTACGTCGATACCTCAAAATCGGGTGCTAGAATATACGCGTAGAGTCGTAGGGTGCCTAATAATGCGACATGAGTACAATAACGTTAGGAAGATACAAGATAGGATGTTATAATGTACTAAAATGACGTACTGTAATTGCACATTCATAGTGATTAATTGCAAATTATAATTTTTTATTTGAGAGAGCAGGGAAGTTAGTGGAGAGGTAATACGATATGAATCGAGAATCATTTCACGAGAACTATTGTTTTAAATATTCCTTCGTGGTTCATATGTTATTCATTCAAAAACAGTTCAGCCGCAGTTCATCTACGTTAAACATTCTTTGAACAATCTATGGAGTATTCCAATGAATGTTTTTTTTCACTACCTGTGAGTGCCAATTGAACGTTAATTGAATGTCCTTCTTGAATGATCCTTGAACTTTAAAATAGTCTTCACTGAACTTTCTTTGAACATCTTTTGGACAATTAATTCCCCCCTGGGATACATGAATATGATTGAATACTTGAATGAATATGACAGCACATTCCTCACAGTGTCTACGCTAATACACCGATAAATAGCATGAGTGAGAATGTACATTGAACTGCTTCCCATGCGGTACTTATTTCGAGTTAGTACGTTGTTATTTATACTTTTATTTTGTAGTACGATAAATAAAGGCTGTATGCGACACAAGGGAAATTCGCATGCTTTTCTAACAGAAATTTATGTGAATGATTTGGAGTCAAAGTTAAGAAGTGTAGACTTGTCTGTTTACTTGTGAAAGGGGTCAATCAAGTGCAACATTTGAAAGCTTTACATTTCCTGTTTTTGAAAAAAAACTTGTTGTTACAAAAAATAGTTAAATCAAAAATGAATAAGTGTTCTTCGAACGCTTCAAAGAACTGTAGTTATTAGGACTTTAAGAGTTATATTCTCTTTCTAGGCACTTACCGAAAACGGAGTAATTATTTTTATTTGCTTGGTTTCGCTGAAACTGCGTTTTCAACTCATGAGCTTATCCGAGCTTAGGGCAGAGTTCTCAATACAATTTTGTATGAGTTTCACAAATCAGATTTTGATAACTCATAGTCAAATGACGAAATAGTAGAAAAATTGGCGTTTAGGTCACAATATATAATTCTCTTTGAAAGTGTCATCAGTGTACTTGCATTAAAATAAGTTAAAAAAACTGAGATAGTGGTTGATGATTGCTGAAAAATTGGTAAAAATAGGTTAGGTACTCAAACTTATATATTTTTTGCAAGTATCGTGTAAAATGACGTTAAAATGAGTGACGTTGTTGTAAAAATCATGAGGAATAGGTTAAAATCAATCAGTGGGATTTTTTCCTATGATCATGCTGAAGGATAAAAAAATTCAGCAATGCCAAACTCGCAAAGAAAATATCAACTAGCTAGTAACCCTGAATTTGGACAGAACTCAGTGTTATCAGGGAAGTATACACTTTGTAACTTAAGTAAAGATCATCATACTGTGCACGTGTTGAAAGTACACGTGCACTGCTGAAAATTCCCAATGCTTCTTTAAGGAATAACGCGTTTTATCATTTTATGGCATCATAAAATGACTTAGTTAGGTAAAAGATATTGTAATATCTAATGGTTACTTACAAGGAGACATCGCGTGACTCATGTTCGGGATCCAAACGAGGCAATTATTTTCTGAAACTATAGAGAGAATGCGGGAAAAGTGTCACGGCTCTCTTCCATATAGGCCCAGGTTCGAGAGAAAAACGCTACTAAAGAATGTTCCTCAGTATAAATCCTTTACAGTTCACGCATCTGTTGACAGAGGTCGTAGCCCAGTGGGTTGAAGCGTTGAGCCGGTTATTCTCATATGGGGGCTGGGGTTCGTTTCCAGGTTGCGGCATTTTTTTGTTCTTTCGAATATTTTACGGAATTATTGTAAATTGCCCACTCACATACATTTACGGCAGCAGCAACAGTTTTTTTTAATTATCAGCCTATTTGCTGGATTTTCAGTCAACCTCCTCGGGAGAATTTCGAAAATAATTTCGGGATTCTTGTTCAGCCGAAAAGAGGCTTCACATGCTGACAGACCTAGTATGTTTCGATTTTGAAAATACAAGGATACTTCCGTGGATAGGATGGGCTTTGATTGGTCGTGGGTCTTTCTCAAGGCCGTAAACAATGAACGGATTATTACTTTTTAATTTGCAACGATGTACTCACTTAAAATTTCCCAGGAGCCACGCTCGAGTAATGACATTTGTAACTCTATTTATTGCTCAAGAGAGAACATGATATAGGTAAAAAAGAGATTGTAACTGTTTCCAAGGTTATGTAAAAATAATTGCTATGACCCTTTTGCGAAGCAACATACTATATTGAAACGAAGCCTGTATCGTGGGGGAGAGGAAGATATTCCAGCACAAAAAAATATCACGTAATGATAACACTATTTCTTTTCCCTCCTCATGTTTATTTTAATTGAAGGAATGTAACTTTTCATTCATGGCATGGAATTGCATACTTTCGGATGACAAATGTCATTACTCGAGCGCGGCCCCCATATGAGGATAACCGGCTCAGGGCCTCGACCCAATGAGCTACGACCTCTGTTGAGAGAGGCGTGAACAGTAAAGGATCTATACGGAGGAAGATTCTTTAATAGCGTTTTTCTCTCGAACCCGGGCCTATGTGGAAGAAAGCCGTGACACTTTTCCTGCATTCTCTCCATAGTTTCGGAAAATAATTGCCTCGTTTGGATCCTGGACAAAAGTCACGCGATGTCTCCTTGTTAGTAGTAATAGCAGGTGATAAAGAGCGATTTATATTATTATTAATAATGTAAATATTTTGAATGACTACGATGAACATTTTCTACTCGAAATTTCCACCACAAAACGTATCCTTATTCGAGGTATTTCTTTCCTCAGATCGGTATAACTCCTAGCCCAACATTTCAATCCTTTCCTTATACATTTTCCGTATATTCCTAACAATTCTCCTCCTAATCTACTCCAACTACCCCTTCTCTTTCCCTTCCATAACTGGGCAACTTCTTTTGTCTTCAGGACTCTCCATCAAGATTTCTCCATCCTTACGATTTGGTTTAATTTTAACAATTCCTAATTTCCTTGGCATAAAGCCATTCTATCGGTCTGGATTATTCTAATAATATTTTATCACAATCACAATCACACAACTTTGAGAGCAGAAACGGTGAGGTCAAAAATTAAAATTATATATTAGGAAAAGATTAAAAACGAAATGAAAATAAGAGGGAATTGAGGAAATAAAACGCTTAGTCATGGCTAGCTGAGCTGGAAATTCAAGTGATATATTTGAAAAAAGCGCCTTTGCACGCAAATCTTTACCAATGTGAGTCGCTCTCAGTAATGAAGAGAGTAAGAGCTTATAAGGGATGCCTTATATTAATATAACTATTCCAATTGGCTCTTGTAATCCTGAGACTTAATGTGATAACTGTCGTACAGTGAATTTAGTTAACTCATTCTGGTTTCAAACGCCATGATCATCGATCAAATAGAAATTGAATTAAATAAGCTTATTCATCTCGGTTTCATTAATATTAATGAGGGTCATAGTGATATAAGAAAGAATCATAAGAAGATCTATTCATGTTGCTAAGCGTTGCTGCGAAACTTGATATGTAGTTCATTCCTAGGTACATCATGGATGAATGAAGATATATGTGTTAGATATCATGGCGCTATTATGCTAAATGTGCTCGTATAGAAAATGAGTGAAAAAGTTATGGTAAGGAAAGAGAAACCATATACGCATACTTCTAATTGCAATGGGAAATCTTTGTCGAAGGTATGCAATCAGCAGCCATGCTTGCGGAAAGTGGTCCTATCGAATCCTATCGAATTTTGAAGGTGTGGGCCACTTTACTGAGTAGGTTTTCCCAAATTTCGAGCCAAAACTGTTCACATTGTTCATTAACCTTCGAAACCTCAATTTCAGAAAAGCTATGGCTGAAATTGAGAACATATTATGTGTCCAAACTTAATATATCTTCTGAGTGTGTTAAATACATTCACCATAAGTTTCTGCCAAACGTTCTTGATGTAACATTCTTGTTTCAAATTACAATCCCTATTCCTCCCTACATGGGAAGGTAATATTTTAAACCTCGAAATTATCCGTTCAGACGGGAGACCACGGTGTCGTCGACATATGCATGGAGAATGCGTGGCGAGTCGATGGTTCCAATTATAAATAAATCGATTCTGCCATCCAATGGGATGTAATGCGGCGTGCGTGATAAACAGGTATCCTTGAAAAGGTCCTCCTGTTTGTGGCATCGCATCTGATGGCTTCATTTCGACACCGCATCACGCTCTATCGAGGTGGTGCTCGTTAAAGTGGCGGATAGGAGAATGTGATGCGATACGACATGCCGCTGCACCTTGACTCAGCGTTTCAAAATTTGAATTAATACACTATAATCCAACATACAACTGATGTGAAATGATTGCCGAACGCATCCTATTATTCCTTACTGAGTTTAACGTCATCAATCTTATGGCATAATGCATTCTCACTGCCGGCGTCAATACGACTGAAGAGACACAAGAAAAAGTTTAAACGTGGTAAATGTCTTTCAAAATAGCGGAGATGGATACATTTCACAACAGTTGGTTAAAGAGTTAAATACAGGCAAATTTGTTTTTTTATTAATTGAATTATACTATTTAAATTACTAGCTTATACATTCCTAAATTATGAGGTAAAAATATGAAAGTTAATTAAGAAATAATTTCATTCTGAACATAAGGCTGTAATTTCCGAGAATATCGAATGTTTTACTTCAAATTCAGTTGGTGGACTGTAAGAGCGAGAAATTTTCATGCATGGATATGTAAAAATGTTAATGTGATCATAATAACTCATGATTTTAATTTATTAATAATATTTTGTATCCTAATAAAACATGACTTCCTAAACTTAAGAAATCCACTTTTTTAGTTAATACCTATGTGCCTCATATATATCCATTGATGTTAAAAAATTTTATCCTTACATTATATTCGAGCATTTTGAAGATTTGAATTTCAATCCAATTTGAATATTCACGAGAATACAAATATTTAATATTTAATAGTATGGATTTTAAATGTTAGCTTCGAGCACTTCCGGCCGGTTATAATTTTGGGTATACGGTATAGAAACTGTTTGGGTTGAACTGTCAATTCCAGAGAAAGAATATTTTTCTGCACGCACGGTCGGTGGAACCATCATTCCTTGGTATGATTCATCTTGGATACAGTGCGCTAGTCCTTTTAAGGTTATAATAAAAACAATTTAGATTTTGGGATATTTCAAAAGCCTTCTTTATAAAGACCGGTTACCGGTGTTCCGATTGCATTAAATATTTTTGCTTTTATCAGCGAGTTTGAATTGATTTTGGACGAAAGGAATGTTTTCCTCGGGAAAGAAGCTGAATCGGTGGTCCATGGATATTTTCCTCGCCTTTAACTCCACCGGCTTATCCAGGCGAGAGGCATAAAAGCGGAGTATTGAATGAAGTGCCGATTTAGCACGGGAGTTAACTACTCCATTTAACGGCGCGAACCAGTAATGCGCGCCAGGCTAACGGCGTTCTCTGGAAGCGAAGGAAGAACTAACTCCACTTCGCACTCTCTCAACAATGAGACGCAGCCGAGAATGGCAACGCCGCGCCGTGATATATAACATACATATATACGCCTTCACCTTCTCAACTCCCGTCGATCAATTCAGTAGGTTTATGGATTGGAAAACGCGTTGCTTATTTTGCATTTATAAAATGAGGCACATTTGAAAAAAAAAATAAATAAATTCTGACAAAGTAGCCTTTGTGCTCAACGATAAAAAAGTTTTGTTTTATTGAATCAGAAACTTCTTAAAACTTCAAAATGACAATTCATGGAGTTGACTATCTTAACCACAATAATTTCTACTTTCAAACCACTTTCCGTGGAAGGTAATCTGTTTTTATTTCGTTGTAATTGAGCCATTTCTGCTGTGAGGAAGAAGGCTGAGGCTCGCCGACAGGTGTACTTATTTTTTCATTTTTAAGTGAATACGCTACTATTAAATTGGATTGCTAAACACATGTGGAAAGGTAAGGTTAAAGCTCTCTTCTCAGCAATTTTAGTCATTTTTGGGCTCGGTTTTATGTCTGGCAAAGCATATTCTTCGTATGGTTATTTCTGTAACATTACCTTTCAAGTTCCCGGCAGCCATCAGGTTATATTTTCGTCATAATACTCGGAGACTCGGAATGGGCTGGTTGTGTTCGCAGCCATGTCCGATGCCCATCAGATGAGTGGCTACGCTGCATAGGGGTCATGCGTACGCAGTAGACGGAGTGACCCCAGAATGACGACGGCCTTCTGCATGCGTGCAACTAGTGATTCCGACTGTGCTACGAAGGACGGAATGCACTTGATGCCATTTAGCAGCAAGCCCCTAACTCCGCCGAGAACACCTATGATGAGAACTACTAGTTTTGCGGAGTATCCGGGGAACTTTTGCTTTTGATAATGAGCCCATTTATTCCTCCCCTTTTGAATCCATGTTTGTTTCAGCCGGAGCCGAAAACTCGATCACGAACATGGACCGTGTGAGGAAGTCGAGGCGAGGAGCGATATCAGCCTTGGTCACCTCCAACTTCCTGCTTGCAGAAAAGGAGTATTTACACCAGATTGTACATTTATCTTTCTCCATGATGGGCTCAATACCTCCAGGGGAATAGGGCAGCACAGGTCTTTTCTTGATACCATAATAATAATGTCGGAGGAGAAAGAATAACATCCGCAGAGCCTCGTAGTACCGAGCAAATTACGCTGTCTTGGCGTAGTAAACTGCGTCATCTTGGCCTCGAACTCTTCCGGCCTTATGCTTTTCCATCAAAGAAGCGTTCTTTTGGGAGTAGCCATTATTTTTGCAGCGGCGTAGACCATGAAACCACAACGAAACTGACCGTCCAGTGGTCCGACGTCTCAGTCAGAATTTCGTTCATAAGTCCATTCAACCGGAACAGATGGGTACCTTGCAGAGAGATATTGATTTGGATATCTCTCTGCCTAGTTTTTCCCTCATTATAGTTTACTATGTTAAATAACCTCTTTCTGAGTTCATAGTTGGCCTGACCAACATCCACCTTATTTTGCGAATATGCCTATTTTTCTGAGCCACTTACGGTAGCCGCAGGAGAGGCTGCTTTTGTCAGAAAGAGTGGTCTGACCGTTGATGGATTCTTCTGGACTTTTCATAATACTGTTATGGTCATGAATGAGATTACGTTCAGACAATGAAAACGTTCAACCGATCAACCGATAGTATACTCTACGTTTTAAGACCTAAACTCAAAGTTGCGGAAATATTTGGCCTTCTGAGCCAACCTAACAGTAAACGATAACCAGTTAATATAAACTCTGGCAAAAGTAATCATAACGTCTACTTATTATGATTTTATGTGTCAATTGTTACGTTGAAATGAGTCAAAGAATATGTTTTTTTATCCAAGATAACATTGTTCTTTCCACCGTGAAGGTCTTCAGTCCATTTATAAATTGACATTCCGAATCAAACGTATAAATCAATTCTGCATGTGATTATTTTACACTTGCATAAATAGTCATTCAATATCTGGATCACCATATATCAGGAATTATTCGCACACCTATCTTCATTCGCATGCTATCTTAAAGCTTAGACGTCAACGAAAAATCCAGATGCTGGTATTTATAAGTTTTCTTATTTTGTTAAATGAACATTTACTTGCAACTTTCCGTGGTGCCGAGGGAAATGTTCTCTTTGAGATCATGTGCCGTCATGTTTCTCCCGCCCTGCGTGAAGCTCAACATAATTTCATATGTCCACACGTGCCTCTCAGAATGCACACCTGCTCTGTCAATAGGTAGGTACGCTTACCTACCTTACCTTAATAAGTGCCTTCGACATTATAGTAATTTTCCAATCTGTCCACTCATTACGAGGATCTCGTAATGATCAAGAGGAGTAAAAGACGCATCTCTTGATGTATTTTCACTCCCTCCGGCCGTTTAAGCATTTCTTGTAGTAGTTGGGTGTATCGTCATGTAGTACTACATGTGTTGAAGCATTTTAAGAGTTAAAATTCGTGCTCCTAATTAGCTGGAGGATTGCAAAATAATGTCTCCTGGAGCGGGAATAGAGCTGCGGATATTTAGCTTGTAGGTATAATGCACGAATCACGTTGCCACCTCGGGGATTTATCATCCCCGAGGTGATTTTCGGATGATTTATGAAGCCTAGACTTCGCAGACACCATTGTTCACGACTCACAAATGGCTCTCAAGTGGAACAGCTGTCTGTTGTGTCAATTGAAATTTTTCTAGGTGTTTTATCGTATCAGTCGAAGTGGACCACTCAAGTGAATTCAGGGATGCCCGACAACAGGCGGATATGAATCCACGTGGCTAACTCGGTGACCTTCTCGGATAGCAATGAAACCATAACTGGGTCGATCTAAACGACGCATAGTTATCTTGAAGCCCCCAAGTAAGGCATTGGTGGGCAGCAAATTTTATACACGCTACCTGACCATAACCCTTCCGCTTCTGGCAGTAAGGCTTTCGTGAAAGGGTAACACATTAAATAAAGGTTTATTTCATCATAGGCAACAGAGCTGATGACAGGAGTCATACTTTCTCTTCTCCATGGATGGTAGTAAGCATTAAAAATGTTAGTAAAATATGATTAAAATGAGTAGTAAAAATGTCTGGTGATACCGAACAATCCTGATTTTCCAAGAGTAAGGGTAAACACGAGTTAGGGAAATTGGGGTTTTAGTGATAAAAAAAAACAAATAGAGGGGTTTGATAAAAAGGTCTCAGAGATGACAGATCTATCTGAAGATACACAAAGAAGATCAGGAAGGGTAATCACGGAAGAAGAAAGAGTGAGAGGAAGCCTGAGAATAAAGGAGTACTGGCGAGAGAGAAATTGAGAAAAAGAGGAAGTTGTGTATTTGCAGCCAATAGATGACGAACGAAATAAAAAATCTAATATTAAGACAAAGGTCAATATCATACACTAACAATGATTATAGAATTAAAATAGCCTTTCCATGACCGGCATACCAGAGAAATTTAGAGACGTATTAATGGAACAGAAACCTCCGATTTCACACAATTTCAGGAAGTGGCTTAGTAAATTCGGAGCATAGAATACTGTACCTGAAAGATCAGGAAAACGGTAAAGAGTTTTGAGTAATTTTATCATGCCATTGTTCTTCTAGGTGTATAGCTAGATAGATAATAGCTAATTTTTATAGCAGAGAATAGGTGCAGGATGTATAAATGGAAAGGGAAGAAATCATTCGTATTATTTGGCAGATGATTTCCAGATGCGCATTTTTACGGAGAATATTTAAGTACGATGGGTCATTTTTAAGAAAGAATAAGACCTTAGAATTTCTGGGAAGCAATATTAAACCAGGAGTTGTCAAAGTTTGATCAAATAGAGATTACGGTGAATTTTTAGATCCTCTTAAGGATATTATATTTAATATAATATTATTTTACCAAATTGATGTTGAAATGTCTGCGCCGGAAAAATTTGCATGTCCTCATTAAATTATCTTGAAGACGGTAAAAACAGCCTTGCTTGGCGCCAAATGAGGTTCATATGAGCGGCCTTATCATCAAATCACTGAAGGAGAAACTCTTTTTTTTCTGGAGGGAAAATTTTATTGGGAAATCGTGCTCGACCGGTTTTAATACGGTGGGTCAGCTTCAGTGAGAAAACATCAAGTGTACTATTGTGCCGAAAAAGGCAAACCGCCGATTTTTGTTACAGTGCTGCATGATTATTTCTTTCTCTGTTGTGATAATATTACTCAACTGTATTTCTCAATTTCAATTAAGCTTGTGATACTACCACTCTCTTTCTCTCTCCTGTCGTTTTACCCTTCTCATAAACACTTAATTATACCTCCCCCTTACTGCTTACTGAACATTCTCTCCCCTAATGCAGCCTTCTAAATCTCAGGTCCCCTTATAACCTGCTTCTAGATACATTCCCTCTTTATTTCCTCACCTACCGTACCACATGCCTACTATTTCGAGTATCTTAACGTCCATATTTCTTGCTGTTTCCATTTCCTGACAGACAAACAGACAGCTTCACTCCTTTTCATCCCTTTATCAACCGGGGGTGTTCATGAAAATTTGCAAGTGCACAGAGACTGATATCACCATAGATTTTTAACTTTGTAACCGATGACTATGATTTAGAAACCAATGATTATGGCTACCCTTTGTGTCAAAGGTGCAGTCCGGGTAGCGAAGGATTCATAGGACAAATAAACATGGCTGAAAATAGTCCTTTTGACGTTGTCAACCCCTGGATTATATTCTACTCTCCTATCCTGATTAAGATACTCAACGCACATATCAACTTTGAAATGAGGAACTCAATCAAGTCATTAAATGCAAATATATTTATGTACACAAGGGAAGTGATCGAGCTGTCAATCACTCTGAAGACGGCTAAAGAGAACCGGAGGGGCGAGGTGACCATCTATCAACCTGGGTGCTATTTAAGTAGTAATGAGTCTGCGTGGCCAATTTTTGGGTTTCCCGTGCATTAAAGAGGACAAACAGTCATTCAACTCTCCATACACCCGGAAACGAACGAATTACAACGATCACAACATAAAAGATAGGATACGAACTCCTCAAATGACCACGCTGACAGTGTTCTTCAGGCTTTGTGGTTTTCTTATGAAATAAGTTCAATGTTTTTCACACCCGTTGAAATTCAACGGGTACCTTCAGCTAGTAAATAATAAACTATATATGTTTATATAATAAATTTTGGTAAAAATGATTAGTGATTTTATGTATGACATTCGTGTACGTTTTCCAATTATAAAATGCATTTTTATTCATTTTTTTAGTACTGGCTGTGAAACACTCGGCCTTAAAAACTGCATCTGTGGTTGAATTACATTTCAGGCAAAGAGTGGCGATGAATTATTTTCGGCGGAAAACGAGCCAAGAATGAATATTCACTGGAACTTAGCAGGAACATGCATGCATGACTATGCAGACACAATACAGTTGATAGTTGATAACTAAATCAGTGGGTTTTGCGACGGAAGCGTCGAGGGGATTATTGACTGAGTAAGGTGGCTTAGACACTAAAAATGAAGCATTATATCATATGTGGATACAAGCTTTCACATCTCTTTATAGGTCATAGATTAGATCTGGGATTGTGTTAAGATAAGCTTTAGAAGCGATAAAAATTGGGAAAAGATTGTTTTATGTAAAATTATAATAGAAGAAACATACATTGAGGAAAAAAGTATATTATTTTATACAGAACGCCTCTCGCTCATACCATTATCATCAGCCTCGGTGGTTGTTAATTCGGGGAGGAGACAAAAACTGAGACTATTTTCCGTTCCAATGGAAAATCTATCCCACTTCCGGGATTACATCCCGAGCCACTCTGTTTGGGAAGCCACTACTACTACTCAAACCACTGTGACTATCATCATTCTTTTATTGACCCTCCTACTCAATGGCCTTGTAATACCTCCTCACACAATTGCAGGCATTTGTCTTTTCGACAGCTATTCTACTTCTAATATTTTTATCTCAAACTGTGTTGGACTAATGATCTATTCAAGGAACGCAACATTTCTATCTTCTTTTCTTAGCGCCCTCTCTCTATCTCTTACTTCTAAGATTAATATTTAATATCCTCTCCTATAAAGTGTACGGAAGATCAATGAAAAGTGGAGGAGATTTTCCAAAATGTTCGAATCCTCCGCAACACTGAGGACGTTAGATGAAATTTCTCTCCGGCGGGAATTCCCGTGCCCATCGATGGCCCATTTAGAGCCGTTGGTCTCGTTGGTCGCGAGCGTTGGGAAATCGGTGACAATTGAGGCAAATACACTGCGTTCGAATGACCGCAAGACGGCAGCACTAACCTTGAAGTCTTCGCCACCAATTTCACCGAGTTAAATTAACTCTCCTCAAATATATTTGCCGGCAAGGCAACGTTCCGGGATTTGACCTTTAGAGCCGTAAGTTGGAATTAAAATTGTGGTGAAAATCCTCACAGGCGAGGAATTCGCCATTTATTGCGGTTCAAGGTATTACATTTTACAAGTTAAAAGCTTTTCTATTCCTCAATTGACCCAGTCCTAAAGTAATTTATGTTCATACGTAACACAGCTGTGTGTAAGGTCTAATCTTATAAATAAGGGAAGTTAGGTTTGAAGTGGTGAATAGTGGTAAGTGGTATTAGAGGTAAGGTACATTGTTTATTCTCGTCGAATTCTGTCAAAAGAAAACGTGACGCCCATAAATTCTTATTTTGAATGGACTCTCCAGCTTCGAAATCAAAGAAGGAGAGTGTATGCGAAATTTATTTAGAGTTTCCTTATTTTATAATAATTTACATCAGTCCGCTTAATGAATTACTGGAGTAGGGGCTTCTCCATGTAAACTGTATGTTAGTGGCCGTGATTTTTTAGCCAACAAGAGTGAGTGACTGCTTGCGTCATTAGTGTTCATAATACCAGTATTTTGGTTGAAACCTTACTCTTTGATTTAAAGTACACAATTTATTACTTCATAAGGTTTAGGGTGTTACCCACCACTAACCTTTGAGCCTTGGATTAAGATCATTGCAGATAGGAGGAGAGGCCTTGAAGATTATTTTCAGATAACTTCCTGGGTAACATTTTTCATGATTTAATATCCCACGTACGATTTCACATGATGCTTTTCTGTTTTTCTCGCCGAGCTGAATATTACACTCTGATGTCGATATGAATTTTCTCTTTTGCGTAATTTTCCCTTAATTATTATAAGATCTTAATAACTATAGGAATTATAAATAATTATGAACTAACTGAGAAAAGTTGCTCTTCATCGTGATGGTAAATGTGAGGCAAGAGCTCCTCAGGGACACCAAACATAAAAATCAATGGATAAAATAATTAATTAAAATTAACATATTGGCGAAATTTAAATTCTATCCAAAGCCTGCGGCTTAAGATACAATGATATTGGATTGCATTTTCTGTCAATGGTCACCGTGTTGAAGTTGAAACGTTAAACAAACAAATAATAAATGAATTCGTAAACAATCCTTCCAAAAATATTGTTGACACTAAGTTACTGCCGAAAATTACTATATGACGAAAGAGTTTTTAAAGAACGATTTTTCAATTTTTTTAAAAGCATTGGTAGTTTTTGAGAAGCATCACCTTGGGATGTGAATGCGTTGTCGTGAACGTTGAAACGGGTGCATATGAATATCAAAGGAAAATGTGCCTTTTTCCATCCCTGTCGTGATCGTAGATTCCTGTTCCCTAGGAGAAATGGAACTTACTTAGTCCAGGATGAGAAAAATGGAAGCCATGTGAAAGAACGATGCGAGCACTTTTCGGAAACCAACTGCGATCGCGAATAAGTAGTCGAGTTCAACTCTACGATGTCGCCAGTCTCCAGCGTACTCAGAAAACTGGCAACGCAGGAGTAATCTTTGAAATTGAATATGGCTGTAAAAGGAAGTGATAGTCTCTTTTGAACCTTTTGCTTCGCCCAGAATGTTCTCTCCTAACTATCCATCTTTTTCATCCCTTCCCTGTTTTATAACCTACACTTCAAGATCTCTTGTAGCTGCGTGAGGTGTGAAAGGAACTTTAGTATCAATAGAGTTACAACGTTTTATTTACAATTTTATGCGCATCGCTAAACCTCTAAAAATAAACCTAAATATAATTTTGGACTTTCTAATTCAAGAAATGCGCTCTCAATTTTTAAAATGAGCACATAATACCTGGATGAACTTAAAATGTAAAAGATCCGATAATTGCGCTTTTTTGAGTGCAATAAAAGTTAACCATTTAGCTGAAATATGAATAGAACTTCAAAACTGAATAGCACTGATGTTTCTTTGTTTGATAGTAAAATATCTTAACTTGAATTCAGTTATTTATTTTTGTCTTGTTCAAATAAATAAGTTACATTATGAAACTTATTCGACATTGGTCGTTCAATCCTAAGACAGGTTGACTGCAGCCCCCTCCATCCATCACACCAATCAATAAATAATTTTAGCATAGCACCTATAAGTATTATTAAAGTTTTTACCCTTAGCAATACGGGGGACTCACGCCGGGCCAAGAAAATGGCCTAAACCTATCGGAATTTCGAGTGAATTTCTTCTTGAAATGAGTCTAAGGCTTTATTCTTAGAAATAATTACTCCTGCGTGAAATTTAGACACACTCTGGAACCCAACAGTCTCTTCAAAATAAAAATGAAAGAAGAAATCAATTGGGAGGATTATCGTGGTAACACCAACAATGAAGTACCTACATATCAGGAAAATTATTAGCCATAATGTGACGAGTTGCGTATAATTTAAACAGTTAGCTGATTGGAAATTGGAGTGAAGAGGAGCAGCACACCAATCCTTACATTGCTAACTGCTATTAGAGATTATGTTTAGTTTGGAAAAAATATTTCCGGTAGATTTTTTCCCTTTTTCACTTTTTTCAATAGTATATATTTTAATTTCTTGTACACAAATTAGGATACATTTCGATGTCTTCTTTACTTAGCTTTCGACTTCTTAATTACTAATATATCCCTACGCAAAATTGGCCGGCTGAAGTCATTCGAAGTTTTGTAGCTGCTTTTGTATTTTGCGCAGTGCGGGAGCGGTAATCCGAACGTGTCAAGGGTGTCGTTTGCCTCTTTTGGGGATATCTCTTCTTTCCCTTCCCCGCTTACTCCAAAGGACTCCAAGGGCAAGGGTGGCACACTTTTTGCCTCGTCCAACCTCAGACCGCTCGCCGGCCTCCGCCTGCCTGTCTGTACATAGACTGTATACATGGTCCCCTGTTTGGTGGTGCCTGGACCACTCCTTGGTGGTGGTGGTGGGCGCCTTATCTATCGCTATCTCTCTGCCTTCCTCTCTCTGTCCACATTCGCTGGCAGCAAATCCTTCCCTCCCAACTCAAACCACCCCCTCCACCCTCTCTTTCTCTCTTCAACCTCACGGCGGCGCACTCCGGGGTCGCCGTTTTCAATCGCGGGAAGTGGTTCGGCGGGGGAGAGAGAGCCACCGAAAAAAAATGTGATGATCGTCTTCTTGATGCCTCGATTCGCAGTGAACTCCCACGCCGAAAAACAAAATTGTGATGGTCGCCGATGCTACTCGAAGATTGGAGGTTCTCTCTCTCCAAGAATCCATTCCCATCTTTTTCTATCTTCGTGAAACATTTCGGGGGGAAATAGCATGAGAGAGGGAAGGAGAAAGAGAGACGATGAGAAGCGAGCCCCGAAGACCACGTCTCGTCCCATTTTCAAGACCTCTCGGTTGGAGAGAGAGGGTTTTTGCTTCAATCCTCTCGAGAATTTGATCTCTCTCGTCCTCCCTCCCCACGTGTGCCATTATGGCGGCGTTGAAACAATCATTCTTCCTCGACCGCACTCAATGACTGGGCCCGCGCGAAAATGATTAGCCCTCTCCTGCTTGGACCTCAATTATTTGGTTCAGAACAAAAAGCACTCTCCTCTGACATCTCGGAAGTACTTTTTAGTTTTTAAAAGGAATAATGAGTCTTTCCATTGAATGGCGTCATCACTTGACGCAATTTAGTGAATGACGTGGTGACTTGAACAATTTGGTGGAAAAGTGTAATTGATATTATTAATATTAAATAAAAGTTTATGAAATATTATGATGGGCAGTTTCCACTCGACTTATTCATCGTAAAACGCATAGTTATTTGAATTATTTCTTTCTTTAGCTCTGCGTTACACCCAACTCCTTTCATCCCGTCTAATATATGTCAATACTTTTTCTGTACCATATCAAGTAATCTTATATTGCCCACATATTTTCACCATCAAGTTTTTTCCTTGCTTACCATAGCGGTAATTTTTATTTTTAATATTATAAACTTTTACGACATAAACATTTGAGGTAATAGTAATCATCAATACAAAAAATTAATAGCAGGATTGGCGAAGCCGAAAAAAAATATTTAGGGCTTCACTTTTAAGGCTTTAATGTTTTAAGAGGAAACTGATCGAGGAATTTCATTTCAATGCTGGCGAAAATATAAGCCTCAACGTGTTCAGATGTACACATTACTCATCCTCTGTTGCTTGTCTAACGCCTGAAGGCACTTCCTACGCATTCAGGAAATTATTTGGCAATATAAGTACAGCCCGACTTGAGCCCAGCCAGAGTGCATTCTATTTTCGAAGAGATACCTTCCGTGAGAAATATAACTTGCTGTATATTGCTGAATCTGTACTCAACTTCGCATTGCCCAAGTTATTTGAAGATAGTATGCGGTTTTTTTGTACAGCTGCCAAGTAAAAATAAGGTTTACTTACGACTACATAGAGGGCATATTTTAATTCTGTCGAACACCCGTACTCAGTTACATTAAAGAACTCGTGGAAGCAAATCAAAGAGCGAGAAAGGTCACACGTTCTAAACGACGGCCTTTTGACCTCTACTGGCTGACTCTCCGTGTAGGAATGGTCACTCCCTAAAAAAGCATCGGTATTTGAACCGATGAGTATTTTAAAGCACTACTTGTACCTGGCCGACGCATTATGATCGGTATACCGGTATTTTGTACATGTTTATTATTTAACTACAAATTAACGTAAATTTGACGTTAATAGTCCCATATTTTCGTAAACTGGTGTAAATATATTCCATTTCTGTAGTTAATGGAGCGTTACGAAAAATCATCAATAATTCTTTTTAATTAACATATAGTGGTGAGTAATCCATGAATCGCCGCGAGGAACTTTATTCAGAACCTGCACAATAACATCTTTTATCATGATTAATATAGTAAAGACAGTTTGAAAAATTCTGTATGGTAAAATTAAAATTCACTTGATTTGATCACACACTGATTAGATTATTTTGTAAAGTTGGTGGATTTTCTCTCGAAAATTCCCTGCGGCACTTACACATGTTGGTCCACTGTGCCAGCCACCCTAAATGCGGTCACCCATAGCGTCCTATCGCCCTACTGAAGGCCAGTAGGTTACCAATGGGAATATCCCTAATTTCGTTGGGTTCCATGAACGGTGATCCCAGTAACTATTCCGAGTCCTCATCACAGCGGGGCACTCACAGAGTAAGTTTGATGTGGTTTCATCGACTTCTTCACACCACCTGCACCTTGCTGAGTCTGTGATCCTCAGGGGATGAGGAGGTGCCTCATCCCTTAATGGTGTCCCGTGAGTAGTCCTACTGTCGTTCGTATTTGACCCCTATTTAGCAGAAAAAATCTCTTTGAGAGGCCTGGCCTTGGCCCCTCTATATGGAGTGTTGCCTGCCGTAGCTTCGGTGTAGTTTGCCAGATCTCAGAATGTCAAATTTACTTACGAAAGGAGTACAATATCCATCTCGGGATAATTTTGCTCGCGTTCACTTCTGTTATACAACTCAACTATTAAATAATTCTAGGTTTCATGAATAATTAATTAAGAGAAACATAAATGATATAAATCAGAGGCAGATACAGCTAAATCATCCGCAGTGTTTACCAAGCTATGATCAAATCCTGGTTCGATCTTCCAGCGTATTTTACTTACCTATTTTTATGAAAATAATGTGGAAGCATAAGGAGCAAGTTCGCGAAGTTTTTTATTTACGAACTACTAAGATTCGGTATTGTTAGAAAATTGGTCGTCTCCTTGATAACGGTTATTGTTTGGTTTCGTGCCTATCTGAACTCATGTTGTGGCTGAAAATACATCTCACTATTTTTTAATCAGCTAAAAGCCATGTAATTCACCGACGTTTTTTCAAATGGTTTGGAACTATTGCTGATATCATTGCAAGATATGCACGTACAAATTCATTCTTAAGTCGCAACCACAATTATGAATTCTATAAATCCATCTTGTTATACGTGGTAAGTTCAGACTGGTAACTAATTAGTATTTAACGATTAGTACTTAGGTTTTCGATCCAGCAGCAGAATTACCTCTCGGATTCGGAACGTTGGAGTATTTTAGGAAAGTTATTCACAGTTACATAGAAATCAAGTGCATCAAATTATTAGTCATAATACCTTAACCAAAAAGTTGGCCCAAAGCACTCGAAGTGTTCAACCAAATTATCTGAATGACGGAATATGTCTAAGAATAAAGTCCAGAAAACATTTATTTGTTTTTTAAAGCTCAATTAAATAAATTGAATTTACTTTGTAATTACACCGCAATTTCCTTCTTGGATATAATTTAAAACCGTTAAAAGCGAAATATATTCAAAACAATTAAATGGCTTTCCAATTATGTTTCAAAATATAATAAGGAATAATCTACATTCCCTAATATTCATCACATACGGCTCCTAGAAATTAAGCTGATTGCTCCGTTCTGAAGACAAGCGAGTCCTATCATCAGTCATGATAATGTTAAGTGAGGACTCATTGTGATAGGAAGTGACTGATGTCGTCATAAAACAAAAATACTATTTTTTACATATTATACAAATTTATTTTCCTCCCAAAACTTCAGGGGATATTAGCTCTTTCTCAGATGATTTTGTTTGAGGTATAGCATGACCTCAAATGGTAAAACATCTGAACCATGAGAGAACGTATCTGGTACATTATGTGCAGCAATGTTTTCATAGCATGTGCGTATTCGAGATGCACTGGCTGTACTTTCTCCTACTGGTGGTAATGGGGAACCATTTTTAATATGCTCCCAATCAACTTCCTCTATCAGTATCTATCTTCCTCTTTCACTATCTTAGAAGCAAGAGGAGGAGAGGGAAGAAATGTGCAGATTTTTTAATTGCATTCAAATATCACGACTCCATCTAGCATTCCGTGTCCTCTTGTTCATCCTTGAACCTTCCCCCACCTTCATGTTGTGACCCACCCAGAAGCTGTCCTAGGGCCTTTCTCCGAAGACGTGCACCATCAGCCTCCTTGTAGATGTACACATTTACAGGTCACTAATCTCACCGGCAAGGCTTCTCAAACGTCTTCCTTTTCTCTTCTTTAACTCCAGCGTGCTTGCTGGTGAATTCATAACAGCCTTTTTCTTCCTCTTGATTCCCAGTCAGGTGGAGATTGGGTAACCAGAGGTTGCGCAAAAGAGGCAGAAAAGAGTTAGTCAACTTCCTGGCCCTTGTCTCCTCTAAGTTCCCCTACCCGACACAGGAGCCCCCCCCCCCTTCGAATAATCTCCCGTCCCAATCCTCTCTTGCGCAAAGCACAAAGGGGCCCTTGTTCATCCCCTGGGAGGTTTTTCCAGTCCTTCGAAAGTACCGTAGTTGAACTCCGAATGTAAAACACGATTTATTACCGAGAATATACATCGTACTTTTTCAGACTGGTTGCTAATTCGGACCGTGCCTTTTCGAACCAGATAATGTTACATACTGCTTTGTGAACGAGTGTTGCATACCATTTCGGATTCATACCTTTCTGTAAATAATATCTGAAGATTTTAAATATTTTAATATTAGCTCTGGTTGAAACCAAGCGTGTACGGTAGGTGATCCTCGCGTAGGTACGTGAATATTATTGATTAACTGATTTCGATCCTATGGGCCCATTAATCCTGGGTGATCCATATTACATAATTCAATCAAGGACAAGCGTTTCAGGAGACACGCTTGTCGATTATCATGACCGTTTCTTATCCCTTACCAGCTGGCTAGTTTGAAAGAAAGTAGGAAACATGTTATTTTCGGGAGGGAGGGTAATTAGAGCCAACCAATAAAGACATATACGGCGTAGCATCTCAAGAAGGGAAAATGTTCCTTATCAGCACGTCAACCTCTGTTGCATTGCTATATTTACGAGTTCTTTCAAAGTGATATCTACATTTTGTCGATCAAATAAAAAAAACAAGCTTGAAAACCATCAAGAGACCATTGTTGCTCCAATCAAAAAGCACAATTGATAAGCGCGACCCTACAGTGAATTTGAATCGCCAATTAAAACTATCGCACACGATAGACATTATGACAATCAACTCCAAAATCTATAGTACCTTTTTGAAATCAGACATTCCGTTTTCCTTTCTAGGACTGAATGGCAGAGATCTAAGAATGTAATTTGGGAAGTCATGAACTGCAGCATCATAATACTCACTCCACTTCAATCAGTAGCTAATTAGTACTCCTTCAGTTATTTAGACTATACTGTTTTATAAATTAATTCTGAAGTCGGCATTTGAATACAAATTCTTGTCATTAAATCTTTTGGAATACTTTTTCCTATGGACGAGTACCTGTTGCTTCAAATGCGAATTCTCGACGTAATATTTAGGAATTTGAACACTTTATGTAGATAAACTTATAAATAGTCATAAGAAAAGATGTTTTTTCATTCGCAATAATTATCCGTTTATTTCAGAATATTCCAGTATTTCATATTATCATCATTCAAATATTTTCCCGTATCAGCAGAACTCAAGTGCACTAGATGGCAGTGCTGTTTGAGTGTCGGTACTTTCTGTACCGGTACCTCCGGTAGAACTGATTTCTAATAGTACCTGGACAGTACTGAAATTGAAAAGAAATAATATAAACGGTTGTACCGAATACCGGCATGTTTGCCACCCATCCCTATTCCCTTGTCTGTCGTCACGCTCCTCTCCGTTGCTGTGGAGACAATTTTGCCGCTGGGAACGTGTCCGGCGTATACTTGTTCAAAGGATGTGGCAATCATTTTAAATAACCAAACTTGTTTGGAGAATGAAATTAACATGACATAAACAGCAAGTTATGCGCATTAGGATGGCTTCACCAGACGATAGAACGTTGGAAATAATATTTATACATCGGACTATGTTTTATAAGGGGTGTTTTCATAGTTCTGTAAAGTTCATGTGTATACACGTTTACGTATCCCTAGATATTGTAATCTCATCACCTCGTAGGCAGTTATAGTTAACGATGATATTTATTTGCTTTAGTGAAGCAAACCCTTTACGTGAACATCATTTGCCAGGTGACGAAGGTTGGTGCCAGAGGATGACTATAAACCATCCAAATATTATGAAATCACGGTTATTTCATGAAATAATATTCGCATAGGCATTTTGCTTTTCAACTTTAACTGCGTTTGTGACATTATTCAAGAGATAATTAAATTCAATTCATTCAAATTTGAATTTTAAAGTTTTACCAAATGTTTGATCAAAGTTCTCCTCTTGGAGGAATCGTCAGAATAATAGAAAAAAAAATATTGTTAATAAGAAGTAGCTATTTTTCAATTTTCCCGAGCGTCAGTGACTCGAAACATTTGGAAAAGGTGAACTTAACAATATACTTCAGTTCAAGTCTAGATATACATTTTACCAATTGAAAAAACATACTTTTTTGATCTTCTATGGAAAGGAAGACATTTAAGAGTTTTAGTGGCATACTTACAAATATTAGAGTTTGGAGTTGGAGTTGAATGGTCTTTAAGGAACCTCATCTACGCTGAAGTCTCCATATAAACCTTCAATGTTGTTGCCAGAATTTATTTTGAATCCCCTGAAATGACCGGAAAAGTTACCATTCAAAAATGAGAGAAATTCCTTTCTTATGTTATACACCATTGGAAACTGTGTAAGCTACTACTCGCTCTTAATTTATTATGTAATTACTTAGTCTGCAAATTAGTAATTCTATTGTATTTATAATCCATAGGTGAGCATTTACGTTCAAGTTGGAACAGTAATATGCTGTCAGGGAATGAAGACCATGCATTTTTATTATTTCCTATTTAAGTAAAAAAAAAAACAATAATTTATCTTATCTTATAATGACCTATTTGCTTCACTAGCTTCCATCTATGCTATTCTTTTACAAGAGTTAGCAATGCGCACGCCAGTTTGGCGCCGACAATGGTAACTTTTTCTACCCGTAGTAAACCTAGTAGTGTTGTTCACCCAGAGCTGTTTCTTGCCATCCGAATGCATGTTAGTAACAACGGTCTCGTGATCTATTGTCATCATCGTAAAATGACCGGGAGGTTATGAGAAACGAATCTGGCGCACGCCTAAGGCGGTAAATACCAGTTGTAAAGTGGTGATTGAAGACAGCTGTGAATGCAGGTGGAACTTTGGTGTAAAGGGAACGAGTAGAAACCAGCGCTTCATGCAGTTTTAAAGATCTAGTAAAGCAGGTATTATGAATATTTTTTCATTATTTTTCAAACGATTATACTTAAAAAATATATATTTTATCTTTATTGTTTTAGATACCTAGTGTACAATCGTTTTTAGTTACAAAAGAATTTTCTTTCTCATTTTGTATTTAGTTGGAATATGATATAATATTTACAGAGCTGTAAATGAATTTATCTGTCACTTTGGTTGGAATTAGTTTTCACGCTATTATTTGAAGACCAGTAAAAGTTGACATAAAATTTAGTAGTTTTAAAATGAGGTTCTAAGGTTTGACAGTCATAATTAAATTTATCAAAAGTGCTCATGTTAGGGAAGTAACGTCCTATATTAGTATGTGTAAATGTAGTTTACAAATTTAATTATACTTAATTTGGCGCTTTACTATGAGTACAGCATACTAATATTGTTATTCGAAGTGAGAAGTAAAATATACAAAGAATTATTTGCATAGTCATTTAAATTATGGGAATATGTTTCGAAAATTAATGCGTGCGTTTGAATGTGACAATCCTCTGTACGTTGCTCTGTCTTTGGTACTGCTGGACCAGGGAAACAAAAAAAGTGTTTCCACTTTGACTCCTATAGTTCTTAGAGCATTTTTTGTAGGAGACATACAGCGGGCTGACAAGTTACGACTCATGCAATGAAATAAATGGTTAGAAAAATCTCACATCTTCGCGAAACTGCGACAGTTCAATATTGTAATCGCACTTTTTGAGTAAAATTTTTAACCTCTTCTAATGGGTTGGCTTCGAGCCTTATTTTTGTTTACTGTCATAAAATCTGTAAATAGGCCAAAATAAGAGTTATTCTCGGAATTAGATATCGATTGCATGGAATCAAGCATTGAATCAACCAATCAGTTTTCATTTTTTACCTCTGTTGCCGTCTTTTACCGTTGTTGAGGTATTGTAAAATTAATCTATAAATAGAAATATATGAATGAAGAACTCTTGGGTTTCACAGTGGGTCAGATTATTCATAGCTTCCGAAAAAAATAGCTCGGAGCTAATCAACATTTACCTGACCACCCGGTGCAGTGCATGTAAGGTGGACAAAGTGAAAGGTTGGCATCGGATTCCTGAAAACTACGGGTGAGTTGCCAGTTCGGCAGCGTATCTCTGTATCACTGCTATCAGTTGTTGAGATCTCGCACTGTCTGAATTTCTCCATAAATTTCACATTCTGCTTTTCTTGGGATGCTAAATTATCTTTACAATGTTTGGAAGATTTAAAAGCGATGCGATATCATACCTGCAATAAGGAACAATATAATGAATGTGTTTGGGACATTAAAAATGACATATTGAGTAAACGTAAGTAATTTTGAGTTTTCACGGACATAAACGATATAAAAGCTGTATTTCTCGCTAAGCGCCATGGGGCGGACCGTATGGACCACTGTGAAATATTCCATTGTGGCCGCGGCGCGGCGGTCCAATGGGAACGCCTAATATTATTCCATGGAATGCCCTGGCAAGGCAACTAAACTGATACTAAAGCACGTAACAACAGGTCTCTATGGCCCCAATGAACATAATGGACAAAAGAAGTTCGGGGATTTGAGAAAAATATCATAAACATTTCAATTTTTTTCCCTAGCGAAAAGTTGAGAATGGAAAATATTTTAAAATTGCTTTCGTTGTATACATCTTTTATCCTCTTAAACAGTTCCCTGCTTAAAATTACTCCAAAAATTCAAAAAAAGTTCCATCACTATAACTCTAGGTGCGCGGAATACTTTTCCTTCTTTTGTTTGATGAAGTCACTGGCACATTGTCCCCAGCCTCTTTTCCCGGGCAAGCCATAACTGATCAATTAAAAATTCCATAAATACAGTTATCGCCATTGAGAAGTCAATAACGTTTTCTAAATAAGTGTGCATTTACTAATTTGTTCCCATAAGTGATTCATTAGCTATTTTACGCTTGTATATGGAAAGCTGATTGGATAAATCGATTGCAATTTTGCCCATGTGGAAGTAAATTAGGGTTTTTCTTAGGCGATTACTTTACTTCTTTGAGAAGTTGCCATTCCACCCTTTAGCTTGGAGGATAAAAGCAACACATCCCACCGATCTCACTATTTCATTACTCGTATTCCTCTGTTGTATTATTTCATTACTATTTCCCCTAATTTCAACTTTTTCTGCATCACATCTCTAGGGTTTCCCCATCTGCGAGATCGAAGCCTCCCTTAGAGATGGATCTTTGTCTTTAGTAGAGCATTTACTAAATCTATGCTGGTGTAGTAATTATCAGCAACTACGGTTTGTCCTGAAGTTAGTTAATTTCCTGATAGTTCAATAACTGTTTTAGTTGGTAAGGAAACACTTGCATATTGATCTTTACCACAGTACAATTTCATGGTCCATGTGTAGTATGTAGATACCCTTTATCAAAAAATAACTTGTACATTTTTATGTTTTACTTATGGGAAATATTACAAGTCTTTATTTTTGCTCACCCATTACAATGGCTAGTCACACAACCGAATACAAATAAACACCTCGCTGGGAGAACAATGGTGAAGTGTGCCGATAATTCACCTTGGCTGTCACGTGCACAGACGAGAATGAAAATAAATTATGAATACGAAGTCTTTCTCCTGGAATAAAACTAAAAATCATAAGCCGAGACAAAAAAAAAGTGTGAACAAAGTATCTCTGACGGGCACCGCTTTCAAGAAGAAGCTAATAGAGTCATGAAAATGTTGCAGAAGATATGTTCCGAAAACTGGTAGCTATGGGAAAACTCGAATACTCACATTTCTATTGCTAAGTAAGTGTATGATGACTGCGTTCCACAAGGCAAAGGAAACAATATATAGGGGGGGGGGAGGACGAGGAGGGAGAGCAGTGATAGGTGTGTGTCGGAAATGTGACACTTGAGGGTGTGTCGGAAATGTGACACTTGAGACATTTATGAATAAGGAAAATGACCTAGCCAATGTTACAAAGCAGGGAGCTAATTAATACAAAAAAGTAAACTAAACAAATTTGGTGTCTATGCTCATGAAACTCGACGTCTCAACTAAGCGTTCAATCAACTTTGCTTTAACGTACAAAAATAGGGAGACGAGTAGAAAGATAAGTAGTGAGTTAGCTCATGTGCAATTAGCAGTGAATTTAACCCAGTTAAGTAAAGTATGTGCAAGAATATATAGCTTAAGTACCGCAGTACAAAAACGTTCATATGGCATCATTAACACAATTGAGAAATGAATTAAATTAATATGGGATACCAAATATAGATTAAGAGATTGTGCGAATTTATTAATAATTTATTTGACAATTAAGCTCTTAGCTATAGGACTATATCTCTTGATCAAATTGAGCTAAAAATCTCCAAAAAAGCTTGTTTTAATTTTTAAAAGTTTAAAAATAATATCATAGGGTCATATTGAAATTTATAACAACGTTTTGAAATTTTTCAAAATGTTTAAACTTTTGAACCCGAGTTGCAAAAATACATACCCCCTCGATTTTTCTAGTTTTTTATGGATCAAAGGACTATAATTCCGCTACCGATTGGTGAAATCAGATTTACGCGCCATTAATTAATCACTGCGTAAAGAAATCAGAAAGAATCGCGTGGAGTGTACCGAGCGGCCCAGGGGGGCATCTGTTTTCTTTTTGCTCAGCGCTGCTGCCTTCCGAGAGTAGGGGAGGAAAGGGAGAAGGGGTTGAAAATATACCAGAGTAAAAAAAGTACTGAGTAAAATATTCTGAAAGGAATGTGTGCAGTGTACCGGGCAGTGGTGGATCCAGGGGGGGAGGGGGCAAAGGGAAAAGGGCAATTGCGCCCCCCCCCGAAACAAAATACACACACAGTTCTTGCCAGATAGCGTGCGCCGTGTCGCTGGTGGAAATCGGAATAGATGAAGTGTGATTAACAATCAAATAAATGAAAATGGAGATGGGAGAATTATTATTTTTTTAAAATAAGCAAATATGAGTGTAATTCGGTTTTAAATTCATGTAAAAAGATTCAAAACGTCACAAGGATGTGGAAATCCTTATTTTTGTTCCCTTGCTCTTCACTTGTTCATTGCGTTTCCGGGGAGGGCAGCACAGATTACGGCAGTGTCGTGTGAATGGGCGTATGGTTGTAATGTTGGTACGGACATTAGTTGTCTGCACGGGGTATTATGTGATCGGTAAAGCAATGTTTGCTGTTTCAAGTCCGTTTCCTTGAGTACTGAGTGAGACTCACTACGCCCATTCACACGACACTCTCTATGAATATATATATGGATTTAAAATCAAATTATACCTACGCCTTATTGATTATTTATCAAAATATTAAATTCTCCTTTCTCCATTTTGATTGCCTTAATTGTTAATCGCACTTCATTTATTAAAATTTCCGCCAGTGACATGGCGCACGCTATATGGCAAGAAGTAGTGCTTTTTGTTTTCTCTAAGGGGGGGGGGGGGCAATCGCGCAGCGCGTCACAGCCTGCTTCGTCGCCATTTTGGACAGTGGATTCAGTGTTTGAGGAAGACTGCTCAGTATTGTTAATTAATTACAAGTTAAAAAGTGTTTTAACTTATAATGGATTAAGTTTTGTTTGTTTCTGAAGTGTATTATGCCCTGCAATGATTGTTGTTGTGAAGTAATCTAATAGAATAGTTTGCCATGAAACGAACTTCAAAAATAAGAGTTTTCTTCAAAATACAGAAGACAACAACAGATAATGTTGTTGGTTGTTCTTTGGGTTTCCGACCCGGTCAACAACTCTCCATTTCTGCCGACGTATCGATGAACGAGTTAACTAGTTAGTAGCAGTATGCCATGCAATTTACGTTTACAGAAAGATTTTTAAGCAAAAAACTAGCAGTGAATCTTGTTCTTTGCACTACAGAAAATGAAAGTAGATAAGAGAAAACATTGGGGTCATTCCATGTAAAGTGGTCTAGGGCACCCCGCGCGGCCATCATGGATTTGGCTGAAATTTTGTGTGGAGGACTACCTATGTCCAAGTCACCGAAAATTGTGAAAGGCTCAGGCCTCTTTTTAAAAACATTATCTTGCTTGGACGTCAGAACATCCCTCTAAGGGGTCATATGGGTAACGGCCCCATTAACCCTGTGGCCTCTGCTGTAAACCAAGGTAATTTCAAAGCCCTGTTGCAGTACATGGTAGATGCAGGTGACAAAATACTTGGGGAGCACCTTTAAAGTGCATCTTCCCGTGCTACCTATATTAGTAAAACTACTCAAAATTATTTAATAGAATGTTGTGGAGAAGAAATTATAAAACGGATTCATAAAGAAACCTGCATATAAACGGACCTGTATGGTAAAGAAATAAGGCCGAATAGGTTAGATATAGAATGGGAAGACGATATCGACAGAGATGGCATCGGACCAAGTATCCTACATAGCAAAATCGAAAGAGCTCTACGAGACAGGAAAAGGAATAAGGTGGTGGGAATAGATGGCATACCTGCAGAGTTTTTAAAGAGCATGAGAAAGAACGGAAGAGGAAACCTTTTTGCGCTTATTCGTAGGATTTATGAGAATGGAGTGTGGCCGGAAGACTTCGCGAAGAGTGTACTAATTCCTATACCAAAGAAGAGTAAGGAAAAAACGTGCGAAGGCCATAGGATAATTAGCTTTATATCCCACGCGGCCAAAGTAGTTCTGAGAATTATGCACAGAAGGCTAGAGAAGAAGGCAAATGCAAATACCTGGGTGACGACCAGTTCGGGTTTAGGAGAGGGACGGGAACGCGAGACGCTATAGCGGTGATGAGGACGCTAGTAGAAAGAAACCTAGAGTATGAGCAGGATGTTTTTGCATGCTTCGTAGATTTCGAGAAGGCGTTTGATCGGGTGGAATGGATGAAATTAATGGGAGTGTTGAAGAAATTAGGAGTCGATTGGAGGGAAAGGCGTCTGATTCGAAATTTTTATATGAATCAGACTGCGCAGGGTACGGTAGCCAATGGAGAATCGGGATGGGCCACGATAGGACGGGGAGTGCGGCAGGGGTGCCCACTATCGCCGTTGCGTTTTAACGTGTATTAAGAAGAAATTGTAAGGAAAACATGGGGGGAGGAGGAGGTAGGAATAAAGGTAGGAGGGGAGCTGATAAAAATCAGTGAGATTTGCAGATGATCAAGCATTAGTTAGTCAGTCGGCCAAGGGGTTACAGTCAATGGTGAATGCGTTAGAGGTGCAGTGCAAAAAGTATGGAATGAAGAGCAATCACAAGTAAACGAAAGTGATGAGATTTTCTAGAAGTAAGAAGGCGGGGCTGAATATAAGGTTGGGAGGGCAGAGGATAGAGCAGGTCGAGCAGTTTACCTGTCTGGGTAGTATTTTGGAGGCAAATGGGTTTAGTGGTAAGGACATCAGATGCAGAATTGCGCTTACTAAAGAAGCATTTTCGAAGAGAAGGGAATTAATGAGGGGGGGGGTCTGAGAAGAGACGTAAAGAAGAGGCTGGTGAAAACTTTAATATGGAGCGTGGCGCTATATGGGCCGGAAACTTGGTCATTGCAAAAGGAGGATGTACGTAGACTTGAGGCGTTTGAGATGTTGGTTTGGAGAGGGATGGAGAAGGCTAGCTGGATGGCGAGAAAGACGAACGAGGAGGTATTGGATATGGTTGGAGAGGAGAGGAAGCTTATGGCAGAGGTTCGGAGAAGGCAGAAGAGATGGATGAACAAGGTTTTGAGAGGAGAGGGCATGTTGAAGAGAGTGATAGAGGGGAGAACACTGGGGAAGAGTGGAAGAGGAAGGAGGAGGATAGGAATTCTGGACGAAATAAGAGGAGGTAGAAGACATGAAGAATTGAAGAGGGATCTAATGGGGGGCCATCCTTAGGAGGGAAAGCGAGACAATTTCTATGAGGTTGGGATGCAGAATGGGGACTGTCCAAGAACCTACCAATCAGCTGGTAGAATACTTGAATGAAAAATATTTCATGCGATTTGGTGTTATTATAATTTATCGTTATAGGGTAGGTTTATTTCTTGTGTCAGAACCTTTGTCTTAAGTTCTTATTAGCTACATATTAATCTCATAATATTGTTCTTTGGTGCTTAAGTTATTATCACGAAGAATTAAGCTCACCTTTCCAAAATTCTACTCTCTATAAAATTCTACTGCCGATGGCCAATACCTTTTTAAGTAGTCCATAGTAGCGTAAACAGTGTAGTAACTTTGTCAATTTAAATACAAGTACAAAATAAATACAAAAAAATTAAAAATGTGCCTTTACGAAGCTAATTTAAAGTTTTTCTTAGCTGCCTAAGGCTTAAGCCAATAGTCAAATAGTATAAGAATTTAAAATGTGAAAATATGTTGAAAACCAGAAAAATTGCATACAAAGTCACCATTTTTTTTGTTTATATTTTTACAATTTTCTGGGGGAGAACCCTCCCCCCAATTGGGGGATATTCTATATCCCCACCTCCCGTTATAATGGCATATTAGCAGACATTCCCCCCCCCCCCCCGAGATATGGTTCTGAATCCGCCACTGGTACCGGGTGCCATAGAGTAACGGTTAAATCACCTCATACAGGATATTTTCCTCATAGATTTGGCAGTTGTTACTTCGGCGACCTTCAACTGTGTTTGCAGGGGTAAAGAAAATATTATGAGTGAATTGCTCATTGAACTACAACCATGGCTGGTTCCCTTACATTTTTGTCCCGTGCTGGTTAGGGATCATTAAGATAAGGTGTCATTAAGATAGGAGTGGGTAGTCGCCTGTGGGAAGCTGCGGACTCTACTAGCTATTCCAGCTCATCTCTGAATCATTAAGATTACTGTGCTGGTTTAATTAAAGATAAGAGTGGCAATGCCTGTAAGGAGATGCAGATATGGAATTCTTGGTGGCCACTATTGATGACCAATCAGGTTGATACAAGGGGGTCGCATGGGGACGCCGATTGATGTGGTCGTTGGATGGCGGGAGTAAGAAGACTCCGCGGGTAAATCACGGATTAGAGAGTTTGGGTGAGTGAGAGTGTACGGGTAAGACGTAGCGAGTGGTGGAGCGCAACTATTTCATGTGACTCAGTAATAAATGTCTTGTTTAAGAATTGTCGTTCCCTTAATAGACCCTCGACGGACCTCAAGGGCGATCGCTAACAACATCAACTTTTGCCAGACTTATCTTATTTTTATATTTAGTTGCAAAGTTGTTTGAGTTCACACATAAGATACAAAGGTACTTTGAATGCAGCTAAGTATATATCTTAGTGTACATTCAAAGTCATTTACACATATTTGAATGTATAAGCTGTCAAAGTTGGATTTATTAAGTGAAATTCCCATTAAAGAACTACCAAAAATTTCACATTAAAATATGTGGTCCAGGCAAAAAATGTCCTCGACAGAGTTTGTTTTTCAATACCGCCGAAGAAGGGTCCTTAGCCCGAAACCTACCCCTAAGCAGTGGACACCGGCGTCGTCATGGATCATCTGCCAGTGAGTGTCCACTGATTTACTTTCCCATTAACGCCTCAACCTGAACGCCTTGTTGCTAGCTTATACTTTTATATTCATTTCCTTTTCTTTATTATATATATGCATACAATTATGGGCTCACATATTTTGCCTATGCGACTACAACCCCGGAACAAAGCGAAAATTTGGGAAAATCGGAGGAATGTTTATTAACGATAAATATTTTATAGTACACTGATAAATATTTTCTCAGTTGAGGCCTAGAAAACTGTCGATTTTTTCTGTAGGATTCCATACATCAAGACGTTGGAGCGAATCCAGGCATTTGATGTGCCTACCCAGTCAGCAGCATTATGTGCGGAGTAAGTGCTCAGCATACGCTGTCAGCACATTGGAATATGCTGAGAAAGGCATGCTTAGAACATGACAAATGGCACTGCTGAGCATGTGCTTGGCAAATTTGCGGAGAACGTCCTCAGGGCATACATAGGGCATATGTTAGTTTACGCAGTACATGCTGAGAATGTGCTCAGGGCACATGTCCAGCACTAGTTCTCTCAGTGTGTGCTAAGAATGTGGTCAGTGAATTAACTCAGCAAATGTTTTAGCAATTTTGCTTATGTATTTTTAGTCATGATGAATCAATATTCATTGCAGATAAATATTAACAGGAAGGTTTTTATTTCCTGCGATCGTTGTTTCAGAAACAAAAAACCCAAGTTCAATCGTAAACCAAAGTATTTACCATTTACTTTAACTTTAGTACTTTACCATTTACAAGCTGCGACCCCTGTGTTAATAACGTGGTAGAAGCTATAAATAACAGAAAAACTTTTCGTACATCTTATCAACCACCAAGGCCTTCCTGCATCATTCCTAGTGCGTAATTCATTTATGTCTCATGATTAGACCTGGTAAGTTTATTTTCATGTCGTTACACCCAACAAATGATATTGCAAGAACTATGTTTTACAATTGAATACCATGATGATACACCAACCATCCCGTTGCAATGTCTGATATCAGGAATTAAATAATACCTACATAAGTGGGTAGAATTGACATGCTACCCATATTACATGAGATAGGATGTTCACATTTTGATTAACAACAGAACATTCTAAGTACATCCTCAGTATCTTCCCGCAGCATATGCTCGGCAGTATATTCTCAGCTAATTCTCGGAATGTTCTCTTTGGAGATGCTCGGGGGAACATAAAGGCATTGAAACAAATGTGTACAAAAATATCAACTCTCGGAGGTAGTTTTGCATTTGAATTAATGTCGTCCATGTATTTTTACAATCCACATTAAGAAACAGAAAGTATTCTTGTGATATTTTTTAAGTAGATCGCTGTTACAGGTCAGAAAGACAGGGCTAGGATTTAAAAAATACCACCCACTAATATTTCTTCAACTTTCACTTATTTCTGATAAGTGTATACTTTCTTGATAGAAAGTTTTTATACCATATGCTCTGCAGTACATTCATAGATAATGCTTCGTTTATTATCATAGCATATGCTCAGTAACTCACTGCTGAGCATATGCTCAGAACGTTCCCATTACACATGATTTGAAAAATATCCTCTGCCTATTCTCACAATGCTCTAATTTCAGATGATTGGGAGAGAACCAATTGAAACTGCAAGATGGTTGTAGTGAAATATAAACTCAAGGGTAATGAAGTAATGGCAATGCCGCATTCAGTGTTTTTCACGGGATGCGGCATTGCGACTGCTAGCGCTGTCATGAGACAAGGGATACACTGAGTATTTACAGTGTATTTCTAAGTAGATAACTTATATTTAGATATCAGGCTTATCCGTATACAGAAATGAAATAGTTAAAAGGAAAAAAACGACATATCTTGAAATACTAAAAGAAAAGCATTTATTTTCGTTTAGTAGAAGTTAGTTGCTTAGTATAAGCTCAAGTCTTTACAACAAATGATTGGCTACATATATTATTAGCTCAAAATCAAAATATTCTCATAGCATGTGCTAGGTATTGATGAATAATTATCATTACTATTTTTTCTGGTAAAAATGAGGATTTTTCAAATTCGAAGTTCATCTTCGAGGTTGTATCATCATGTTGTATTGAAGATGCTCGGGCCAACGTTTTGCCAGTCAGTAAACAATTTTCCATCTCTGGTTTTTTAGTACTTACCATTCCGCGGTACTTTTATCTGTCGCATAATTCGTGTTTCATTACACCCTTATGTATATATGTGCGTCTGCACACGTCGAAGAAATAGGACCATGTGAGTCTATGTACCACCGTACGCCGTTTACGATTGTACAAATCTTATGTTTACAGTGGATAATGGCGGTGAAGATGAAGGAGCAATAAATAACATGCCACTAATGCATCACGAAGCGAGTCCCTCGCCATGCTCACATCAAAATTAAGGAGAATTAAAGTGGGCAAGGACTGCGTCAAAAAGGCAGTATGATTCACAGATTATTTCCGAAACACATAATGCAAATATAAATTAATCGATGTTCAACATCAAACGTTTCTTCAGCAAATATGGATATTTCTCTATTTGCGATGCTCAATTAGTCAATGCAATTGCGGAGACGTATGAATGGCGGTATGTAAATTACAAAAATGGTATTATATTTTATTGATATCGCTTTCTATTGTCAAATCAAGAAGTGGACGATATGGAGTACTATACGCATAGGGTTCTTCTCGCATAATTACTCAAGAGCTCACGTCACAAGTGCTAGGGAATGTTTAGATGAAGTGACTATCGTCATGAGAGGCAACTTTAGAGTTAATTTTATCATCGGGCCATGCGAAGTCATCGCTATCTTTGCATGAGGACATATTACCATAGCATATGCTTAGTTATCTAAACAAAAAGTACTACGAGATGCAGTACAGCATTTGATATTGATATTTGACTTAAAAAATAGAGTAGTTTAACGCTCCAGCTATCTCGAAACAATCATTTTGATTGAAGAAAGATACAATTATTAACAAATAAACAGAAATTCATCTCCTTTTGAGAATATGAGGGTTTACTTGAGCATCTACTTGAGGGTTTTCATTAAAATTGAAACATTTTGTCCTTGTCCATACATTTACTTCGTTCCACTTCAATCGTTTTCGACGTTCTACGTCTCTTTCAATTAGCACAATTTTGTTTTGCTCTAATAGTACTCATTTTACTACTTGAAAATGACGTAGAACGTGGAAACCGGTTGTAGTGGAACGGAGTAAAAGTGCGAAAAAGTCCAAAGTGTTTTAATCTTATCGAAAATCCTCAAGTAAATGCTCAAGTAAATCCTCATGTGCTCAAAAGGAGATGCCTTTCTCTTTATTTCCGGATTCTCATTTCATAACCCCTTTTCTCTTCTGCTTCTCTTTATTTTAGTGGGTGAGTGAGTGATGAGTTCTCATCCCCTTAATCCACTTTTCCCGCTTCTACTTGCGCACACTCATATTTCTAAATGAATAAATAATTTTTTTCCCCCCCGACGCCTCTCTTGGTGCCACATACACTCTCCCGGATCACGACCTGGGACGTAACACAATATTGCGGATGCTGCAGGAGCCACCGCCGTTGCGATGAGCCAGGGTGCGATTGCAGAATCGCGGCTTTTATGAATGGGGTGGCGGTCAATAAACTGCCTACCCCCCTCCTCCTCCTCCTACTCCCCCTCCCCTCCCGCATGGCAACCAGAGCAAGTAGGCTGCCTCCTCTTCCCCTCTCCCCCTCTTCACTCGGGGGGGGGGGGGGGGGGAGGGGGGGGGGAATTGGAGAGGGGGGGGAGAAGCCAGGATTCGCGAAAGTTGAGAGCGCTGTGCAAAGTGGGGGAAAAAGGGGTTTTGAGGGAAGAAAGATGGGTTGCGACTGATTTATGACCTTAGCCCCCTCAGGAAAAATGGGAGGATGGCTTACGAAGAATCCCTACACCCCTTTTCAGTGGGTTCGCAGTGACCCAAAAGACTTCAAAGCACCCAATTGCTGCTTGCCACCTGGACGGCTGGTGCATGGTGCTGCGTGGATATTTCTTCCCTTCCCTAAAATGTACTCAAATGTTTATTCTGCCACTTTTATGTAGGACGAGTTAATAAAATGCTTTTTCCTTTTTGTTTTACCAGGTATACATGGTATATCATTTCACAATCAGCTCTGAATTGTATAAAATCAAGCAGAATCGCATTTTTGTAAAAAAATTATTTAAAGTCAAAATTTAATTAATGTATACATTGACCACGCATAAACAACCTCTTCTTTCAACTATTGAATTTTTAATCAATTAAAATTCTTTTTTTTCACTGCCAACGTTTCGGCAAATTTATTGCCATTCCTCAGGGCTAATTGACAACCATAAAACAAAATTCACAACATAAACAGGTATAAACAGAAAAATAACAATTGTTAACAAATTTGGTGATAACTACATGGTACATTTTTTATATCGCAAACGTTGGGAGTGAAAAAGAAAGAATTTTAATTGACAAAAACTCAATAGTAAAAAAGAAGAAGTTCAAAATTTAATACATTGCAAACTCGTTTCAACTCACTGAATAATCATCAGGTACAAAACATTTGGAAATAGGAATACACCACATTTATATCTAAATAAAAAGGAGGGGTGGGTCGAGGAAGCAGAAGTTGAGGTAGGGGAAGTAAAAGGAGAGAAATCAAGGAGAGGGGGGTGGGGATAAGTGGGGTGGGGAGGGAGGAGGATGGGCTGACGTGGTTCATAGCTGTGGGAGCTAGCGAGGGAGAGCGTGAGCGATTCATAGCGAGGGAGAGAGTGAGGAAGTTAGACGGGAAAACAGAGAAGGGAGTATCGGAAGGAAGAGAAAAGGGGGAGTGAGAATAGGAAAACGTGGCATGGGATTAATAATGCGACGTAAACGTTTAGAGAAGTTGGTAGGTAGCCGAGTGCAATTTCCGGTGGAAAGAGAGGGGGGTTGTGGTGGGGAGGAGAAAGGGAAGTCCTCGGAAGGTGGAGTCATCTAGGGAGTGGGAGTGTGACCGTTTATATCTCCCAAGCCATAGTGGACACCATATTCTAAATTCATTTTTTAATTTCAGCGTCTTTAAGAATAATTAAATAAGTATTGTAATATTAATGGCGCAAAAATATGGTCATGTATGGCTAAAATTCTCAATGATCAAATAAATACATCTGCTTAAGTCTCTATAACTTGAGTCAATTTTTTCTCGCCGTGCGGTGGAAACGCCTTCACAACAAGAGGTTTTTTTTATCGATTCTGTAAAAATTACTGCGGTCAGTATTTTATAAATTTTTATAAATAGTAGAGAAAACATAAAAACTTCACACTGTTAGTTTTTTTACGAAATCTAGGAGCTAGAAGTTCCTAGTTTTGTTCAATATTCTCCCGCTGGAGCGCAAAGCCGTAATCTATCGCGTGTAAAACAGCTTATAATTTCAGGCAAATTGGTAGAAAAGTAGTTCGGCAAAGGGTTAGTATTTTGACATTATTGAAAATATGGGAGTTTGTTCTTCAAAATGAGGTCAAATTCATAAAATTGAAGGTGAAATGATATTTCGCTCGAACTACCTTGATGAAGGGGATATTGAGGAATGGAGAGTAGTTTACAAATAATTTGTCATTTAAATGTATGTTCACATCCATTGGCACGTTTTTCAATTTCTCTAAAATGTCCAGTCTTGTGCCCTTATTCTCCAGGTGGACACCCTCTGGCACGAATTCACAGGAATGGGATGTCTGCAGAAGGAGTTTGGCCAAAAGTGATGATTCCTCGTTGGCTTTTCCAGCATATCTTTATGTTTTTTCACTCTTATGTTGGAACTTCCTGTTTGGCCAATGTAATACTTTTCACAGGAATCACACTACACTTCGTGCATGTCGGAATAAAGGAGGGGGTATAATTTGTCTTTGTTCTGGAAAAGGAATCTACCCAATGTAGCGGGTTGTAAAATAAATCATTGTATTTATCCTTGGGGAAACTTCGGGCTAGTTTTTATTTTAAGATTACCAACAAACAATCAATTGCAGCAACTCGTAGGAATTTTATTAATAGGAGTATGGGGAAAAAGCTGTGTAATGGCTATTTTTGTAGTTTTTTCTTTACAATTTTAGTTATTAGGCATTTGATAGTGATTATAATTTGATTGTATTAAATTCATGAGTAAAATCAGTCACTGAAAGGAGTAAATTTATTAGCATATGTAACAATGATTGAAACGCTGACAGTTTCTAGACCGTAGGGTGGCATGAATCTGCTGGTATTGTGGCATTACTGAAACACAGTTTTCTCTTTATATCAAACTTGTGTCTATTACCTTTGATAGATATGGTTTCCCGATTCTACTTGCATCGTGAAGCTTATTTTGGGGCATATGGAGTTTAAGAGCTTGAGGAAACAATATAATTGTCTATCACTGCCTACTCTACAGGATATGATGTCATCCACATATCTGGTATCAGCCGAATATACTCATTAGGATAGGATGATCGGAATTACATAAGTGGGATTTTGCATTGTCCATAAATACATCAGCTAATAATGTCGAGATACCATAGCGAGGCCGTCAGTTTCATATAAATAGTCAGTCAGCTTGATTTGAAAATAAGCTTCATAAAGAAAATAAGCCGATGCAATAGTTTTCCGACAATTTGATCAAAAATTCGTACCAAATTATAAAAATCATTCAATTTTCATTGACTTGCTCCATTGTTTACATTTCAATGATCCACTTGTCCAGTGTTTCGATGGAATTAAAGAACAAAGACATCTTCAATTATCGTAACTTTCGTATCGTAGCTTTCGTAACCATTTACTCTATTCCCCAAGATTTCGTGATCAATTCACTATATCATTCTTTCCTGTAATTTGAAATTATGATTTATATTCACAGGATTTGCTATATCCTAGCCAAGTTTCTTTCAAATTGGTGAGTCTATTTTAAGCTACTAACTTCTATTTTATCTTAAATGTTTGTAATGCCCAGATATTTGTCGTTTCAAATTTGAGTTCTGCATTGACAGCCTACAATTCCTTAAGTGCTCTTATCATCTCCAGACATCTATATCCTTGCCTGAGGTGCTTTAATATTCTTCACCTTGTCTTCAGATATCTACCGTCTTTTACGGCGTACAAGACTCACGGGTTTACATGACGCACCCTGTGTTTTGAACATATTTTTTTAAAGTATTCACATTCCACGCGAATGTGCGGCAATGTAAAAGCTTTTAAAGAGGACAGAAAATGATTGTGGGATTTCAAGGGCATATTTAAAAAACAGGTTGCAATTGAGAAACATTTTCGTAACATTACCGAAATGCATAGCATATTTTTGGCAAAGTTAATACAGGTATGTTATAACCTTGTCGGAATAATATGCCTTACTTTTTTGATTGGTTTTAGTTAGTTTTGTCAGGTTTTGCCACAGTTAAGGGGGTTGGTAATTCAAAGTCTTAAAAATGGCAACGATATGTAGTTCGATATTGAGCAATTGATACGATACACCGTTTATGTACAAATATAAACCCACCATTTTTGGCCAAATACCAGTTGTCAAAAGGGCGAGGGCTATTTCCGAGCATGAAATGAGAAAAAGTCAGCAATTGCGTGGATAATGGTTCAAAATAACGCGGTGAAAATGTAGTGACTAAAGCGAATGCGAAGCATTAGGGGTAATTAGCGAAATTCCATTGCCTAATGAAACAAAATCCTGGAGAAGAAATCCAATGAAAGTGTCGGAAATTTTCTGAAAATTATGCCAAAATGGCATTTGCAAAGCATAGCCATATTCTCTAGCAGTCAATTGGCTAAAATTGTCATTCAGCGAGGAATACTGATGTAGTGTTGAGTAATATACAACATTAAGCTTTAATGAGCAATATTCAGTGTGTGAAAATCTCAGAGAACTAAAGATCACTCACCTAGACTGGGTTAGAACCCAGATACGAATCCACGCCGGGTGCATTAGCCAATTAAAACGTTAACCCCCGCAAGTTTCATTTATCCCTCCATGGCGCGCAACGACCGAAACATTTTAATGCTTTGAATTCATTGGAGGTACACTCGTGTGTTCATAATGAGCATCAATCTCGTGGTCTCTGGCACAACGTGCTAAAAAATAATGGCATTATTGAACTTATTTGCACGGTGTCCCGTGAGGATGTTATTGTTCCTTTAAAGCCTCGAAATAATTTACAAAGAAATGGCCGATAAGATTACTTGAAGGCATATAACCCGGCGGATCTGGATCTGAATTCCTGTCCAGGCAAATAATAAGAGCACTATGTAGTTTTGATAAGTATCCCTAATAGTGTTAATTAAGTAAATAGTTGCGTGACATTGTTTGCTTTTACATAAATACCGAGTCGACTGAACTTTAATAATAAGCCGTTCTTGTTTATTTGTAAGTGAAAGTGATTTCCCCTCAGTGAGGCAGACCGACGTGAGTTTGACACGAAAATAAATTGAACAAGAGCTCAATACTTTAAGCAGTTCTGAAATTTAAAAAGTAGTTAAGATGTTAGTGTTATCCTCATTTTAGTATCCGTTCCCGACCAATTCTTCCATCGCTCTAAGCTGTAAGTAAATAAATATTTCCCTCACTCATTCTCATCCACAACTATTATCTTTCAAATCGCCGCACCCCAATCCAATTGCTGAATTGTATATTAGGGAATCGCTGTGAATTTTCAAATTATCTGATGATGATGCTTAAGTATTAAAACCCGGGTCGTATGTTTGTGCCCTTCTGTAGTTTATTTCTTCGCGTAAATAAATTCAACAATTCCGTAGATGATGCTGTGGTATGTAATCATTGCAGATTTTGAGTAATTACTTCCCATTCATTGTGTCATCGTCAAATTTCCAATCAAGGTATACTAATCGATAAGGTATCAGATGAGGTTGTTATGAGCCCAACCATAATACGTTCTGCTTCATTCTGGATGACTTGGAACGAGAGGGAACGTTGCCGGAGGAGAAAATATTGGCGGAGGAACATTCCCAATTATCTTTCCTGAATTTGGTAAGGATCAATATCTGCTGACGCCTCAGGTCGAATTCAAGAACCCCTCCTTCTCATCATCATAAAGTGTCCCTGAGAGAATTGAAAAAAAATAGATGACGTACGTGGTTTTCCCGTTGGCGAAAAATTCATCCCAAGCGCACCAATTACCGATTTCATCTCCATATTAATGCTTGAGAGGCGGGTATATATTTAATCTTATTAATTAAGTTTGTATGAGCAAACGAAAGAAAATTTAAATATTTTCGAGTAGTTTATTTCGCTTGGGCTTTTGATGATTATAAATCACTGCTTTGTTAAACACTATGTAAAACATTGAGAGTATTCAAAGCTCTGGTTGAGATTTCAGGTAAGGTCGGGAAGAGTCAATAGTCCGGTGGGTGGAATAACATGCCTATAATGTATGTGCCCTTATAAAAGTAGTACTAGCAAAATGTTTTGGTGGCCGTATCTCTGTTGAATTAGATGTTCAATATGCGATAAATTTTTCTGGGAAACGTTTCTTGATATCAATTTTAAAACTGCTAACCTATCAAACTTAAAACGGCAACTGTCTGTGAAACATGTAGACAAACAGTCTACAAAGCATTTTACGCAGCTGGTATTATTTCAAAGCATTTTGACATTATGTTTTCTTTTGAACCTAATCTGCAATTTCCATAAAATATTCTAAAATAGTTAATGTTTACTTTTTAACCATATTCCTTCAAATATCTATAGTAATTTTGCAGTTATGAAACAATTTTTGGTCAGCACAGTTTTACTCCATCGCTATCAGGCATAGGTACCCGTATTTATTTAGATTCTACACGTTGTGAACAGATAAATATACTTACTTCATTATTTCACATTTTGTTCACATTTTGCCCCTCACAGATTATTATGCCCCTATCACGTTGTCTGATTGTTTAATGATACAAATAATTAGCATTTTCTTTGTATCAAAAGTTTGTCAGGATTTTAGGTTGATTGCATGCATGTGGTGGGTTCTAAGCATTGTGAAGTGCTTTTATGTCGAATAGGCTCCATTTATAATGCTGATAATCGCTCACAACTGAACCCTATCTGAAACTGCATGGGTAAAAGAATATCTCGAAAAAAATATTTTTTATTCACGAGTTAGGTTTTGCATATTATTACTGAAACAACGCCGTAGGCTATTATAAAAACGAAAAACAGCTTGTTAATCAGGGTTAATAGGTATGTAACAACGTGTGTCACGAATCATTTCAATGCCGAACTGGGGCTGGAAATAGCTGTCTAGCTGACTGAACCGAAAGGAATCTCAATCCCATCCCCATTCTACTGTGCTGGTTCAGTGGAGTGGGAATTAAGACGTGCGGGGTGCATAATCATAAGGCGTCGAAAATGAGATCGAAGGAGGGAATGAGGTGGATTCAGGGGTATGTCCCATTTAAGAGCAAGAATGATGCAATTAAAATCTGTGGAATCACATTTATAGAATACATTCCGTTATAAAAGATGATTCTAGCCGAAAAAATGTGCCTCATCGTGGCTCAAAGAGTATCTTTTGTAGCAGCTACTGGAAGTTGGTGACTGGAGTGCCCCTTTTTGAATGTGTTGTTGTTCAGGGGATATGTTAGAGTCGCATCACGTCAAATGATAACCAACCACTTTATAAATGACACCCCGCAACCACGATGAAAAAGTTAAAGATAAGTGCTATTTTGCACTCGTTCGGCCACACCTTGAATATGCAGCGAGCATATGGGATCCGGTGCAGAAAGACTTAATTCGTGAACTTAATAAAATACATAGGAAAGCTGCGCGATTCGTCAAAAACTGCTACGGGCGTACAGACAGCGTTACACAGATGTTAAACGAATTAGTCTGGGAGCCGATAGAGACTCGGAGGCTGCGCGCTAGACTTATATTGCTTGAGCAATTGAGAATAGATATCTTTCAGAGCGACACGGAGAAAATCATATCAGAACCCCACTATATTTCTAGGTCCGACATAAATGATAAATTAAGAGAGATATTTTGCCGAACGGATAGGTATGGGAATTCGTTTTTCCCACGAACAATAAGGGACTTTAATAAATGTTAGGCGTAATTTCATTAGAGCGTTTCCTTTTTATATTTAAACGGCTGGTGTACTAACACCCACCGCCACACGCCTATTGAGGCGGCTTGCGGGGTAGTACGTAGATGTAGATGTAGATGCCTCTTAAACATGGCATCTTGTAACCAGACATCTCGTTACTTGCTATTTCGTAAAGGTACAATTTGTTAAACGACCAACTCGCTTCTGGAAGTGGGGTCGAAAGCTAGTAGTCGATATGAAAACCTTATGAGAATTATATATGACTAAATTTACAATAATTCTTACCGCAAGAGAAAATGTTTAAAACGGCTTGAGTGATGATATCTCAGGAATTACGTTCTCCACATACCTTAGCTTGATATCTTTGGTGTGGCCCGCCCAGAAAACGGTTAAATTGTTTAAGGGCTTGACACAATAAAATCATGTGGTAAACGGCATACGGCTTGCAACAGACCGATCGTCCCAGTGGAGATTTCCAATATGTTAAGTAAAGGGCCGCTTTGGAGATAAAAGCCATTAAGTCGCCCGAAACACGGTTAAATTGTTCAGCCGCTCATATCTTGCAAACTAATTACAGGATTATATTAGAGCCTCTCTTATGAATTCTTACCCCAGAGTCGACACGAGGAAGATTGCATCGCCTAGATGGAAACAAATTGTTTCCAATTCAAGACATTTCTTCAGTTATACGGTCCTATTGATACAACATGGTTTTCATTTCCCATATTTAGCAGTAATTCATTGGCGGAATGTAGAACCTTTGTGGTCGTAGAACCAGCGTAACCGCTTAGAATTTTATGTAATTATTGAGCTCCTGAAAAACATTTTGTAAATTAGCAGAGGAGAGTAAGTGACGTGAAGTTGGCCTTAGCATATTAATATCACGATCACAATGAGTCCTTCATTTGGCTATTCCGGATTTTCATTTCCGCCTTTACGACCCTTTTTGTGCTCCTTGGGTCGTTCTTTGCATCACGACTCATGTTCCATTCCTTAGAGATTATTGCTCTCCCTCCTTGTGCAGTAACTATGCTTAGAGACATTGGCGTTGGCTTCAATATTTCACAGAATTGAATAATCGCACTCTATAGATCAGCAACGGACGGTACTTGTGGCTTAATTCTATTAACAACTTCGGCTATGCTCAATCAGCGTAGTTTAAATTCAAGCTTCCCTCGGAGTTAATTCACTTTGCTTTCACTGAAAGAGAACCGCAATCATCTGAAGATAAAAATGTTTACCAAAACTACTTCACGTAAATTTTCGTCCAACTTAAACTTATTAATTTACCTTTTTATTTATTAAACAATATTTTCAATAAAAATAAATAAATTGTACTCTGTTGCTATTTAAACGATTCATGGAGAGTGAAAAAATTTTTCTTTTTCTCAAACTGTCTACAATTCTAAGAATACTCAGCCTCTTATCTGACTGATGGAATTTCGACCTACCCAATACGATAGGCATATTTCGGCAATAATCATAAAAATATAATAGCATTAGCATAGCAATAATAGAAAACTAAGGAACCATTTTTATTTATTAATATAAGCTTTTTCCTGGCTGTGGGCCAAAAGCGACGCCGCCATAACAAGAGCCGCCCCAGGCAACCACCCCTGACAACCATCTCATCCCCCCACCCCCCCGCTAACCACGCTACTGTAACTCCCCCAGTTATCTCACATTGCTACTATTCGTTTTCCTCTTCCTTATCTTTTTTTTTTGAAGGAGGGAATTTTCATAGAAGTTTTGTGAGGTGGGTGGCGGTGGGAGAGGGAGAGGGGAGAGGCAAAGGCGAGAGAAGAGGCGTGGGAGGGAGTGGGTGAAGCCAAGGGCGGTGGAGGCGAGCAGGGATGAAAGGGGAGGTTGGCAGGGGGTGTGTAGCGTGTGTATTGGGGGTGGAGAGGAAGGCCCGGAGGAGAGAGGGAGGGATGGGAGGGGTCGGGATGGAGGTACGCAAGGGCTTTGGCGCCGGCGCTAGGCCCCTCCCCCGAACAACCACGCCGCCGCGTTAGCATATCACCCGGACGACGGGGCGGTGGGAGGGTGGCGGGTGGACTGGCAGTCACGAGAGGCAGGACTAAAGGCAGGCAAAGGCAAACTGGCAGTGGTGCTGCGTGTGGAATATTCGCGAGCTGTGGCGCGGCACACACTCTTGCACCCTTACAAAGCGCGGGCCAGGAACAAAAGGCGGTCGGGACGCCCCACTTTCCTCGTGTGTTCAATCGTGTATCTTCGGCACGGGATGGGGATAAGGGGAGCGAGGTAGGGGGTAGGTGGGGTTGAAGAGGAGGGGGGGGGAGGTAAGGGTTTGGGGGGGAGGAAAGGGGTGGTGGGCGGAGAGGCAGGTCAAAGATGAGCGCAGCGTCGACGTAGTTGGATCGATTGGGCGCGGGACTTGGTGGCTCAGTTTGGCGGGCGAGGGGCCGAGGCATCGCCGGGAAGACGACACGGCCACCTTCCCCTCTTTGGGCATACCGTTCTCTCCCCATTTCATATCCACATAACCTCCTCCCATCTACGAGCTGATAAAAACATCTTCCGTATCAACCGAATCCTCTCGCCCCACGAAACTTCATCTCTTGCTCAAAAGCATAGTTCTCACCACTCTTCGTTCCATAGACAAGAAACCCATCTTCAGGAATATTCCTCCTCCTTGCCGGAACGTTTCTCAGGATATCCTTTAGTCTCTCCTAACATCGGAACGTGATCCTGGGAAGTGAAAGGACAGTGTGATGATGGAGAGAACTTTATAAATGTGTCCCTGAAGAGAATCCCTAACTCTCTCTCTCCGTTGACGTTTAACCCTTCGTTCAGGAAGAATTCCCCTTCTTCCTCGTTGGCTGACTCTCGTGTGTTAATGTGTCCTCAAGGGTCTTGCGAGGGTGTTACCCTTTGTCCTGGTTCTCGGCAAGTGACGTGCTCTGCTCCATGCTGTTCGATCGCCCGGAGGATAATTTAAAGCACCCGTCAGTGGAGAAAGGTAAGGCAATCGACCTATTTTCCCCTAATTTGTTGTCGCTTTACTGCCACCCACTCTATACACGGTGCTAATTGCATGGGCCCATAAAAATATCCACTGTTTGTTTTTTTCTTTAGATCGCAGAGAGAAATGATTATTGTCCTCTTAAAGGACATTCATTTATTGACATGTACCTCTTGGTTTCCATGGGAATTTAATGGATATCCACTCGACGTTGCGCTGAACACTTTGCTTTTCAACTACGCAACTGATTCACTTTTGTTATTTCATGCGCCACTTTGTCAGTTGAGTCTGTGGGTATTATTCAGTAAGACGTTGCGCTTCTCTTCCCCACAAGTATGATTCTGTTGATATCTTACGTTCTCTTTGATGATGATGGAATAAAAATATTACTTTTATAAATTTGAAGTCCCATTGGTGTTTTCTGTGGGTTATGCAACTGTTACTGTGCCGTGGTTGACGGAGTTCGGTATTCAGCGAAAATTGTTAGATGTATTTTACTTCATCAGCTATAATGGGTGGACGTAAACAGATAAATCATGTTTTTTTTAATTATAATTTTCCTGAAAGTATTTTTTAATCCTCGCAGTAGCTCATTCGAATGATTAGAATTTTGATTGACTCATTGAGGGAACAAAAGCATTAAGATTTAAAGTTATTTCCCGCAGTAGCCAAATCTCTCGAACAGTTCTGTCTAAGATTTCTTCGTCCAATCTCTCAGTGTTTCCATTCTACTGATTCAACTTTCGCACGGCGATAGTATGTTACACATTTACTCCGTGACAGTAAATCACCGGCGTACGCAGCGGCTAAACGGATAGCCCCCCACCTCTTCTGCGCCATCTTCTTTATTTACGTCTCTGTTTCTCCAGATCGACGCCGTGATTCGGCGTCAGCGCCGCTCGAGGGGGCGAGGGGATTGAAGGGGGGTGAATGTAAGGGGGGATGGGAAGATCTTAGGTTCGAGGATAGTGGCTTCTGTTACCTCTCCACGGAAAAGAGGAGAGGGTAGGGTGCGATTGAATAGACGGGCTGAGGAACGGCATTTGTTTCACGGAACAAACGACGAGCTGACAATTCCTCGTCGTCTGCCTTCTCTCTGCCTTCTCTCTGAACCTCTTCAACAGAGTCGGCTCCTTTTGTCTCCATTTCTACGTTCATTTCACTCAAATTCAAGAGTTTCATAAAAGAGGTTTTCTCTCTTGTAGAAAGAATAAGGAAAATGACGAGAGAGATGGAAAACGTGAGGAGGGAACTGCAGGAAATTCTTTCGTTGTCAGTCTGTGTCTCTAGCGCTGCTTCTCGGTTGTTTTCCTTCGCGCAAGACGTTCTCCCCTTTAAAGCAAGTTGGTCGCGCGCGACTCCACCTCCTCCCTTCCTCCTCCGCCCACTCCCTCCCCCTTCTAACCCTCCCCAACCCCACCCCACTCCCTCCCCCCAATCTCCTTTCCGAGTGAGATGATTCGATCCCCTGAGACGAGCGCGTCAAGTCACTCGGATTTAATCCATTGACGCAAAGACGCGCGAAATTTGAGACCAAAACTTTGGCCGTGAACCTCGCTCGTTTTTGTTCCCTTTCGAAGTTATGGCAGACTGTGGACGGAGTCAGACTGTCACGCATCTAAGCGAAATCAATCTGTGAGCTTACTTTGTGGAAATATAAATATTGCAATGAGCGATTGGAACTACTCAGTAATATTCCATCCTATGTATATTTACTCTCTCTCTCTCTCTATAAACGATTTTAGTCCAAAGCAACAGCAGTTGGTATTGAAAATCCGTCATTGTTTGATATCACTTGTTATTGGCTTAAACCGGTAGAAGGGGAAATATGCAGATGAGTGTAGAATGCAGCAAATTGGTTTCATTCCCAGTTTAAGAAAAGTCTCCCGTATCATCCATTCATTCTCCAAATCAACTTTAAAGCCTGCATCAAACCTTAATTATAATTGGTACTTTCGTATTTCTCATTGCATAAATGCAATAATGTCCTTCGAAGACTGTGCATTAATTTTTAAATGTATATTTAATTCTGTCCACTACTGAACAGTGTTACCGTGTTAGGCTTCTTTTCCTTGAAGTTTTTAAAATTATTATCCATGGATGATATAAAAGGCTTTGTACTGTAGAAATTTAGTTGTTGAGAATTGTAGTAAATTACAAAGTATTTTATTTAAATTATGAATGCTATCAGTCCCCTGACATATGGCTAATTCTGTTTTTCTGGCCCGAATTGTCAGGAATCGTGCAAATGGTTTTGGAAATATATAGGATTCAAGCATTTAAAGAATATTTATTGGAACGCCATTGCCTGCATACTTTAAAGGTACATTCAGAATACACGGGTTGTGCGAATCCTGACGTATTTATACATGCAATTCCCAGATGAGCCATATAAAAAATATCGATGAGAATACAATCGAATCGCATATGAGGGAAAAAAATCAGTGCAAAAGAAGATGCAGGATATGTTCTTTGGGCAGTTTGCTGGCTTAGGGACTCATATGATAACAAAATCGGGACTTTTCGAAAAGATGACCGTCTAAATCAATTCATGGCTCCAGTCCGGTAAAATATAAAGGGGAAAATATTTTGACTCGATCGGAAAACGTATAGGGGGCTTCAAATTATGAAAAATAGCGATATTACTCAAACATTTACAACGAGGAGGATACAATTAGAGGGGAAACAACGGTATCATTCGAGTTTCAATCAAGCCATTTGATTATTCACAATTTTAAAGACAAATTGAGCTCTTTCCGTGATAAAAACATATTTTACTTCCAAATCTGTAATTATTTAAGTGAAAAGTAACCACATTAAGTGCTTTAATAAGGCCGACTTGATGTTACGCGTCGAAAACCGTGATTATTTTTCAGATAATATTAAGTAAAAGTGCGTATGTGAAACAACGCATCAGGCGAAGATGTGGTTGGTGTCATATCACTGCTCTGATGAGGGAAAAGGAAGATTTTTGGAATATGTGGTAACTGTCGATGGAAAGATTTTCCAGGAAAAAAAACTTGCGTAGACATTATAGAATTTTATGTTAAAGTGAATGAAAACTGCATTATGCACAACTGAATTTATGGAACAATACAGATGAGGTAATAGAGGTTAGAAATAGCTAAGGATTTATATTTTCCTATGACGAGATTATTTTTCATGAATATATGTGCGATAAAGGGAACCGGCCAGATGAGAAGATAGTGAAATTCATTACAAAAGAAATATTAATAATGATGTGGGTTTTTATGATGCTATGAAATTTAAGATGCTTTCATGAATAAACTGGAATGGGATTTTGTGGAAAAAAACATATAGCAGGGTAGGATGAATTAATTAAACAGAAGGCAGGTAATTGAAAATTTGAAAAATGTAGATGAAGCGTAGAATTATAAATTTTTAGAGCACAGGTCAATTCTGCCTCTTAGCGTAAGACCTTAATCATCATAAAAGTAATGCACCTACTTAACTACGTTCAAAATAATGATGTCACTAACTGAGTTTGACAATATATGAAATCATTAAACATTATTTATCCCTCCGATACATAAGAACATCCCTCCGATGAATATTTTTAAAGTATAAAACGGCCACTTCTTCTTTTTGAAATGTACACTTTTTCTTAGTATCAGTTCCAAGCCAGTATTACATAAAGCCAGGATTGATTTCACGTTGCACGGGATGCAGGAAGTCGCAAGTGTATGGTTTGCCATATTGTCCCCATTCTTTTTGCAGAGGCCTGATGAGCCGAGATGCCGCCATTGACGTCAATGCAATCCATCGGCGAGTCTATACTCTCAGCTTTGGGTCAATTGCAAGCAATCTTTTTTGTGTCACAAAGTCTCCCAAGTGAGCCGGCAGTAAAAGACTGAATTCCGGGAACGAACGAGTTTTTGGCGAGCACCCCAGCATAATTCATGCCCCGTAGCTATGGCAACCAGTGCGGACGACGCCGTCAAATGCCCTTATCTCTGTGAATTCTATGGAATTGGATCTTTGGGGGCGGAAAGGCTCTTCTGTCATCTCGAGTTCCTTCACGGTCGATCGCCGCTGGATAGTATGTACTTCGACATCGGTGCATGAAAAGCAACTTCTCGGAAATTCTCCTCAGTTCTCAACTTACAAGTTTTTGCAATTCCTAATGCTGCTTGCCCTGCCAATAAATTTGTCAGATTGTTATACAAGTCGATTGTATTTCTCGAAATATTTAAAGCGCGGCCCGAAAACATTTCTGAAATGTTTTGAAACGACCTTTTTTTCAATATTTGACTCAACCAATTGCGTGGTTTATCATTTCCTCTTAAAGGCCAAGGTATGGAGGTATGAAAACATTAAACAAATTACAAGCAAAGAGCATGAAAGCAAAGGTTCTCCGTTCAGACTAAACGCCTTAAAGGCCTTAAACGCCTTAAACGCCTTAAATCATTTGCTAGACTTTTTGACATGTCTAGCATAAACATTTTCGGAGAAGAAGGAGTTAGTCAACTAACTACCTCCACTATCTACTGACAAACCTAGTTAATAGTCTCATTGGCGACTGTTATGGTCTCTTATCTTTCGTGAGAAAAATGGCATTTTAACATGACAGTCCACTCTGCAGTCTTGTTCCCTAATTTTATTCTTATGATCTAATTTACCGTATTATGTAGGATTCGGTAAAATCTAATTTACATTGTCAGAAAACAATTCGGTTTGGAACTTACATAATTGATTAGGTCTCATTTCGGAGGTTATCATTCCAGAGTATCCATCAGAAAAATTTTCCCCATGTACGATTCAATTGGACTCAGCTAAATGCACTATAAAGTTTGGATATTTGTGTTAAACAATTTGCAAGCAGAAAAATGACTTCATTTTTATTTTGATTGAAGTTCGTATTTACACGACATTTATGGAAGCAGTGACAATAGTTTTCTAAAATAATATTTATCAGGCCTTGATCAAACTTTTACTTGACAAAACAGTGTTTCCCAGAAATATTACGCTTTCACCTGAGTTTGTAGTTGGAATCAACACAAATGCATTCCCTCGGCGACTGAATTGCACTTTTTTAAGTTTAATATAAATAGGATGAGGAAATGCAAACGCTACAAGCAATGGTCTCTCACCAGTGACACACCACCCCTGATATTTCCATAATTACCCATGTGATTCCAGGAGAGACGCAGTGGTCAGCAATTACACGATTCTCACGAGACGTGAAACAGGAGGAAAACATGTGCAATGGAGGATGCGCTTTCGGACGTGTGACAAGTCTTCTAATACACTCATTCGAAACGAATGATTTTTTGCAATTTAAATATATATTACAACTCCAAAACCAATCAGGCTTCTCAAAGTATTTTATCTGACTGGCTCTAGAGATGTGCAGGGTACCAATGTGAAATATTGTCGTCAATAGTCACGTTCTGTCTTTTTAATCATTACCCACCAGCAGTTGGTTGGCTGGAAGTTACTGATTTCTTGATGAAAAATCAAGAGTTGCAGAATAATTATAAAATTGCAGAATATCACTTCCAGTTCACAATATCTAATTATATAGGTATATATTAATAATAAATAGGGTTAGTTTTTCTACACAAATGCTGGAAGAACCAAAGATTGCATAATTTATGGGACAACATACCTTAAGCCTCAAAGGTATAGTCAAAGAGACTTGAAATCTAGTAAATATTACCTTTATGACATTATATTGCTGTGTTATGGTGATAAGTTTGGGGTAAAGGTTTTCTTTTTATTCTTCAATTATAATAGCACAGATGACTTTATTTAATGCAGCCAGTTACAAAACACAATCAATGCCGGCTTGAGACGCAATTAACGTGGTCGAGGAATCCAACATGGTGGCCTTTGAATATGCCTCGTACACCATATGATCATGACAAATGATTTACCTTTTATTACTATTTTCCAAATCAGTATATTTCATAGAATATTAGAGTTGATTGCTCGAACGCTGTTTACCCATTTCAAGGAGTCGTCGTCTATGCATCATCTACGGCGACAATGTCTACCCGCGCGCCGTCGCCTCACTTTCGCTTTGCTAGAACGCTCCTCTGCCGGCAACGTGTACCTACACAACGGCGGGAAGCGATCGACGGCCTTTCGAGTTTGTGGCAACGGCGGAACAGGTGGTCATAAAACAAACGAATATCGAAAATGGAACGAATTTTTTAACTGAAGATGGACCCACAATTTTTAAAAAAGATCATTAACTATGTCCACGTTCACTTACAATTAGTATTAATTGCTTTGGAAATATTTTTGCATCTAAATGAAATATTTCGTGAAAAATCATGGCAAATAATATATGAACTCTCAAATACATATTTTTGCGCGAAAAAGCAGTAGAAAATATTTTTCCTTGCTCAAATTTACTCTAGTTAGCGATTTTAAAATTATGTAATAGCGCAGTGTCAGCTATTATTTATTGTTTGGAGAGGAATGCCATACAAATTTTCAGATGTGAGACATATGCAGTTTAATTTATGCTAAGGATAGTTTAGCATACTGCCATCTGTAAATACTCATCTCATGGCTGTGTTTCTGCTTCAAATTTTTAATGAGCATCGAATAAAGGGAACATTGATGAAAACGGTTTATATCTTGCGGGTAAAACAATATTATATGAACCATTACTAGTATTTGTAGTGAACAACAGTTGATACTCACGCTGGATAGAGTTTTTCTTCAAATAATTTTCGTTTTTACTGACAAAAAAAGATATTTCTAGAGAGATATATGAATGAAAGCACATGCAGAGCTAAGGGTAGTAATTGGTAGATATTAATGAATCATAGAAAAGTATAAGGCAAATAAAGCATACCAGAAAGAGAAAGGATAAAAAAAATTGAAGAAGGCTAGTACAAAAAAATGATACACACAGAAAAATTAAAAAGGGGATGTAGGCGTTAAAAGAGAATGTTAGATATGAAAGTAGGTGTTAAATGAGAATGGTTGGACATGAAATTTGTGGCTCAGAGTAGATAAACTGCAAATGGCCAGATAACGGGAAGAAAGTTCTGGTAACATCAGCGAAAATACTACTGATAACTGCCAAAGTACGAAATACAACTACAAAATAATACCATTAATGAAGAACAGCTGAGGTGATGGTAACATAGGAAAAGGCATATGATAGTTATTTGTATTTTAAAAGTGATATTTCTCCGATCAGGGTACATTAAGATGCATACAAAATTTACTCCACCTACTGTTTTACAGCCCTAGGCACATACTTCCGACAACAAGCAATTTCTTACTTAATTCAGCACATGAAAAACCCGTCACCACCTCATCCATGAGGCCCTTTAAACCTATTAGGTACCTTTCTTCACTTTTCCCACTGTCCTTATATGTATCTTGGAAATCTTCACCCCATCATCCCTTTATTTCCTTCTCTACCAGCTTACTTTCTACAAATACTGTCCTACACTAAATTCATCTCCTTGACCCATAGCCAGTACTTTACTATTTAGTGTCTTATCCCCTCATTGATCTTACTCCATCCTTCTCCACATCAGCATCTAAAATTATTCCAATCGAACCTGATCCCAAGGGACAAATGTTTTGTAAAATATTCCCAAATTTACCCTCCATATCAGACTTCCAAAGCTATCCACTGCTGTAATTCTTTTCCTTTAAAATACATACTTCCCATCTTATTCAATAGTTTTCATCACATTCTGTCCTTTAAAAATGTATTAAAAGAAATACAAAAATTTATCCAAAGGCAATACAGGTTGACGAAATGAATATAGCTATATAGAAACCATTGATCGCCTATCACGAATAAAAGGACGCATAAGGCTTTCAACAAAAATGAGATAGAGAGAAATCTTTTTGTGAGGAGAAAAGACAATTTTTCATTTAGGCATAAATAATATGTGACTATACATATAAAATTACAATTGACATTAAATATAATCAGAAGAATTTAGATTTTAGAAACATATTTTGCTGTTACTGGTTCTCTACTTTAAGAGATAGAAATCGCAGATAGGCCAGCATTGCTTGGTTAAGGACAGTGAGTTCAATAGCCTGAGACTTTGGATTGCGTTAAGTGATTAGTACGGTGCTTATGATTATGGTATACATGATACAGATTTCAGATACACTGAAACAGCAGTATTTTTACATCACTCAGCATTGGAAGTGGAGTCGTTAGAAATGATCTCAGAAAATATTGATAAGCATCAAATTTACATAGAAGTGGCATGTGACAACAGAAAATAACATTTTTATTCTGAAGCTGTCATCTCAGGAAAAAAGTTCATTTACTACCAAATAGTGGATTCAGTTTCTTGAAACGTCACTCAATGATTCATTAATTATGAAATTATACTTCACATTTGTCATAAATAATGCATATATTAAACCTCGTATCCAGAATTTTTTTAAAGAAAATTATTCGGTTTCAACCCCTGCAACTTGTGCATTTATTAGGTAGAAAGTTCTAGTTTTTAACCATTTGTTTTGCTATCACTATAACATGACCAATTAATTTTACATGTTTGGTTATGAGTGTATAAAACTTATATTTATGAACCAAAATTAATTTGAAGTGGTGTAAGCAAGTATTAATAAAAAATATTCATTATGCTGATTAATTATAACAGGCGCCATGTTCCTGTTTTTGAAACGATACATACACCATTTAAAAGGCTTGAAGTTAATTTAGAAAGTTAAATAGATCTTAAATTGGAAAAATACCCATTAAAATGGGCGTAGGGAATTATCAATATTAAAGGTCGTCATCATCCTAAGCTGACTAAATTATCTTGATTGCCCATTGCATGTAGTATTTCATGAGAAAAAATAAGTATAAAAAGGTATATACTTTTTTATCTTCCCTATATTTCCTTTTTTCCTTTTTTTCTTCTTTATTATCCATATGAGTTCCATGGCTCTCCCTTCTTATTATTGACATCCCTATTATAAATAGTTTATTTGGGTCTATGAAGAGCTAATTATTGACTTTTGTCATCAAAAGATTATCAACATTTCAACACATATCAAAGTGACCATTCAAATCATTCGTTAAAATTAACAATACAATCACCTTGCATCAGACATTCTCTCTTTTTATCTGAATGAACAAGCTCCTTAAAATATATTTTGCCGTAACCATTTTTTTCATAAGGGTCGTTGTACTCTCAATTCATATTTGAAATTGCAACAGCATTTTAGCCTTCATCGATGCCTTCACCATCAGCCATCGCCAAAATACTGCTGTTTTAATTAGATTAATTAGTTATTTTTATTGCCGTTGGAAACTGTCGATATCTCGTTTGAGGTGTTCAACATTCTAGTCACCGTTTAACAGACATATGAAACCTTGCGGTACCTATACGCAATAAGATTCATATGGACCATTTGTATCTGCAATCACTGTATCGAGTTACTTATAATATTATAATGTGAATTATCATTGGTCCAAAATCATCTATGCTTCTGCTTACAGTGGATTTCCTCTTCGATTCATTGGTGTCCAGATGTTTCCGCCGGCGTTTTTTTTATCGTCACCTGGAAAGTCTAAATCGTTTTTCTCAGTAAGAATATTGATCAAAAGGGTTCCATCTATCTTTCAGCTTTCTTTCCTGACGAAAACAAAAAAAGATCCTCCGACTCTTTCACTGTATTGAGGCGTAGTTTAATAACTTAGGCTACGATTGTGCTAACACCTCCGATATCTAGAAATAAATGAAACATTCATAATATTCAGGCCCTCTTTTGATGCTATTTTAATATTCAAGTGTATCAATGCTTGTTTTCATTACTGCTCGCCGGATAATCTAATTATGTGTAGCCTTTTCCTAGGGCATATGTGTTGAATTATTAGTAGATTGTTGGAGCGACTAAATTATACTACAATAAGAATCGCTACGCTTGCTAAGGGGCTCCACACCCGAGTACCCCCGTGACGGTTCGCTTCACTCGCCGTGTTGTTCTACGCCAAAAGGGAGTTTGAAATGTTTTTGACCCTCCAAAGGACCGGACGGACGGACAAAGCAAGCAACCCTAGGACACTTCTAACGGCTAGCTCCCCTTGTCAACGTAAAGTAAATTCTTTTGGCCCTCGAGAGGACCTTAATATGCCAAAAAGAGGCTACCCTAGGACCCGGTAACGGCTCGCTTCGCTGGCCAACGTTTTTTCGCAAGAAAGTTGAAAGAAAAAAGTTTTTGGCCCTCACAAGGACATTAAGATGCCAAAGGAAGCCATCCTAGGACTTCAATAACATTGTATTCATTCATAAAACCTCTCTTTGGTGTTAAAAACCACTGAGTCACCTTTTTCAACAAAAAAGCCATCCTACCGTGATAATTGATAGAAATAAACCAGTGCACCCCATCACCGTTGTGGTTGATATGTTATTCTTCACTCATGTTTTATATATTGGAAATTGCATAATCACCACCAATGAGCACCATCAATGTGCAAATTCACTTATAATTGTCACTTATCTTTTTGTTGCACCGTAGGGCCAAAATCAGCGGGATTGATATAAAACTCCGTTGAACTCAACTCGCATCATCCCTCCACATGTATTTCAATGTTTAAGTTAATACTTTTACACTGAATTTTCATTCGTACTTTCTCACTCCTTAACTTGCTCTTGACCTTTGAATGTATATTTTTAGAATAATTATTAATTGAGGTTAAATTATCCCCGGCCTTTCTTTCTTGATGAATATCGTACTTAAGTTCCTCCAAACCATCGAGGAAGTCGAGAACATGTACATTTTTTTAAAATTACCAGCTAAACAACCTATTTGTACATGTCTCGCTCAACAATGACAAATGTAAAGTAAAACGCCAACGTCTGAACACCGTTTTGCCGGAACAGCGTTCAAGCAAGTCCCCATTTTCTCACCGTCTGCAACATAGCAAGGGGTAAACGTTGTTCGAGCAATCAGCCAACAGTATTTAAATATTTTTTAAAGAGTTGTCGAACGTAATTAGGCATTTCTTTCCACCATGATGACGCTGTTTCGATGTTTTGGTGTTCACTACACAGTGATAAAAATGGGATTTAAACTCAATTCTGTTAATAGGTACACAACTAAGTTTATGCGAGATCATTCTTCTCTGTGATTACTTATCAAACATTTCACTATAATCACTCGAACTCGTGTGATTATCATTGGCTGCTGTTTCTTCTTTCGCCTCTCAAGTAGTTCCAGCAAGTCCTCTTGGAATTTTGATTTCATAAAATTTTTGAAAGCCTTGTAAATGAAGTATGCGATGGAAATTGTAAAAACATAGATGACAAAAAGTTACACATTGATTGACGATGCTTTGATTTTTTTATGTATAAACATAGAAACTGGGTAATACTTTTTGCGTTTAAAAAACAAGTCAGCGAATACAGGCTGCGTTTTTAATCGTCAAAGAATTTTGGTGAATCTCTTTTCCCAGATAACTTTCGTCTTGTGAGTTTACATCATGAATTGACGTGGACGGAACATTCTCCTAAGTGCTGCATTTATGTTGAGGTAACTGAAAAAATACCTCAAAGCGTACATTTAATTCATATTTCTCTGATAGTGGGGATGATTGTTGCCTTCTATTATTATCTTTTAGGTTATAGTGTTAGGGAAATAGCAATAGCGTTTATTGGAAATAATATATCGCTGGAGATTCATTTGTTTAATCTGCACTATTCACTTCTGATTGCATAAATATGAAGATAACAACTGCCACTGTCCCATAGAAACCGAAAAAAATAGCATTTAGTTCCGCTTATTCAAGAGAAACTGTCAGGGGGTGACTAGCGGTCATTTTGGGCGCTGTTGAAAATGTTATTGGTTTGCATGTCACGACTCCAAGGTGCTCCGAGATGCATTTCTTTCCAAGCCAAATATCTTGTCAGGAGTTGTTCATTAAAGCAAAAGCACTGACTAAGCACAGGGAAAATTCCCGATGCTGGTTCACACTCACCGAAAACCCCAGAGAGGATACAAGCATTGAATCTCTTCGGAAAGACTCCAATTTTCCATCATGAGTCTGCAGAGCCTGGATGTAGTCCGTAGCTGAGTAATGGGAGTGTCGACGAGGCGATACATTCGTTGCCTCGGCAACCGCTCAAGTAAATGCCCGCAAACGCAAACGCCGGCAAGTTAAACAATCCCCCGCAATCGCTCCTGCCGTCTCAGTCGCACTCGATTTTCCTACGGACGGTAGTATCAATTTAAAGTATGTATTAAGTACTTCTTTATGCTCTTTTTTTCTAATGCTTCCCCTCCTCTGTTGGCTGCGTGATATTCTCTCGCGCAATCAGGCCTTGCTTAGGAGCTTCCCTCTCGGTTTATTTTCTCCTCTGCCGTTCGGAACATAACCAATTATATCCCAGTCACTTGCAGAATATTAAATTTAATAGAAACTCATAACGTTGATGATGCCTTTCCAGCCTCCTTGATCAGACTAGTAATGATACCACCTTATAACAACCTTCCTGGTCTACGTGACAATTTAATGAATTTCCAGGCGCTAAAATGTTATCGTCAAAGTTAGGAACTTCTAAGGTTATTCGTTTCAAGGTCTCTCTATTTTCAAGTAACTAAATACATCAACTTGCTTGCTTTGAAGTTCATACTATTAAATTGGTGTTATTCGAGGAAAAGCCACCTCCGCTTAATCCGAAATCCCTTTGAGGATCAGCGTGACTTAAGATGCGATGTAAGCTTCTCCTCTTTCGACGAACAGATGGCTGGCGAATTCCGAGAAGCCTTCGAATAAATTAGTTTTTGTTTTCGGCCCTTAATATTTTCTTCAGATCGTTGCTTCATGCAAGAAACGAATAGTCTCCCTAGAAGATATAGTGCTTGTGAAATTTCATACTGTTCAAATTTGGAGTATTCGGGGGTAGGTAAATGGAGTTTAATTCTTACACAGTTAAATTCTTCCTTCTGGCATGTTAACATTTGCGATCGAGTTTTCACTTAATCCTTTCCCCCAAACTATATTTACTGTTTTTCGAATTTCACTTCTATCTCTTATTATATTAGAAATTTAAGTTCCCGACTCGAATAAACATCTGAAGGTTGACCGCATTGTTGGTTGTGGTTTAAGCCTTGTAGCTATTCCACGTTAGGATTATCTAATTAATATTCTGTGCTTGTGCTTCCGGTGAGTTTTAATCCTACCAATTAGCAGAAGACCAAAACCATAGAGGGTGTTAGGAGAGGGAAACGTTGCATTTGACTTTTCCTGGTTCCGTATTTAATCATGTTTCGAAATTTCTTTTCAATTTATTTCTACTATTCATCCTGAATTAGTAAAGTAATCCTGTTACTTTGTTCATCCGTTAGTAATACTCTTTCTTCGTGGTGTAGAGTGGGAAAATTGAGGGGATAGTATTCCCTTTGCAATTATTTCCTAATTCCGTTGAGCCTGATAGCAACATAGTGGTGACAATTCTTTTAGAAATTTATCCCCTCTGCTAAGCGTACTAACCCAAAAAATATTTAGTCAGGGTCTCAGGGATTAGAATTAATACCACCAGAAAGCAAGAGCAATTGAAGAAGACTCTTAAATTGTTAATAAAAAAAATATCATCCATGGGTTAATAGATCTCCATCTTTTCTTTCATTTATAACAATTACAAACTAAACGTTTACAGAGAGTTCTGCTAGGCACATATTTATTATTTCCATTATTTATATCTTTTATGTTTTTATAATCGAAGTTTGCTGTATGAATTACAAGGCTAGCCAATACGTGTCAATTCACGCAGAAATTAAAATTGAAACAACTCTATCTTAAAGCGTTGTAGCATTAATGTCGCAACGCGGGAGTTTTTCCAGATTCCTGCCATATGAAGGATAACTATTCTCAATTTTGTGGATATAATTGTAGAAAAAACTCACCTGCCAAATTCTAACCACTGTAGTCATACTGTAGTAGTCATTACCCGCTATGAACCGGTTTCGGCATTGCGTAAAACCGCTTGCTGTGCAGTTGTGACGTATATAGGCAAATGGAAACAAACAATATTTCACGCCAGTTTGCCCAGGGGAAAACGCGTTGTGTGATATTGTGTTTGAAGCCCGTCCAGGTGTACAAATAAGCGTCCACCGATGATTATATCTTTTTTTGGATGAGAAAGCTCAGTGTGGAGGAAAATGTGGTTGCGTGCATATACAGCGGACATTCATCTAATTAGAGAGACTCGTGGCGCGTATAGAATAATAATATCTGCTCTCTTGCCGTAGCTGGAAGATTATTATGTGATGGTGATGGCAACGCTGTGTAATGTTGCAACATACCCATCGCTGGCGTTGCATTGCTGTAATTGAAAAATCACAATTTTTAAGTGGACTGTCTCTATTCTTTTTATGATAACGTTGGCACTTCATATTGATGAATATGGAAATCAAACTGTCATTAGAATTCTACGATTGGGTGATAGTTATGCTGTTTCATTTATTTTCTTTGCATTAATAGTATACGAAACATAAACAAAGATTCAGTTATGTATACATTTAGTCAGGTAAACAATAGGAATTTTTATTTAAATATTATACTGGCCGATATATAGAAGAATATAATATGACAACATCAGCAGTGTTTTTGTTTTTGTGATACTTCTGATATACGAGGTAGCATAGGTCATGATTTAAGGTGTTTTGATGGTTGGTTATCGAATAATTACTCTGTAGAATAAACAAATTTCTCTTACCCATCAAATCAACGGAAGGATTTCACATTGTTTCGTTCGATACAGTAACGGTCAACAGTGTGTGAATTCATTATACCCTTTCAGAGATAAACTTGTTCTCCTTGTGAAACTATTGCGCATCGTGTTGGAATCTCGTGTCTTCTATTGCAAACCGCCTTGCATTTGAAGAGGAAAATGCTTGATTCCACACCACGGACGGTTTATTTTTTCACGCTTCAAAAAAGCGCTCGCGGTAATACTATTTGGAATTCCTTTAACACGAGCAAGCGATTATCGCGTATCCAATTTTCCGCTCCTTCTGTCAAGGCGAGCAGGGTCAAAATAAGTTGATGCATGAATGATTTCGAGCCGTTTAAAATTAATCATTGGCGACCATTTTTTCAGTCAGTGTAAATTCTTATGTTTCTGATTGCCTAATGAACTTGATAATCATTGTAATCTATGAAAAATCGGGGGAAATAAGTAAATAGAAAAAACCGGTAAATAAAGAGTAAAACTTGATTTACGATTGAATATGAAGAGAATCAGCTTCAATGTATACCTACAGATAAATTGAATAATCTACCTACGTGTATTAGCTCTCAAAAGCTCAATAATTATCCGATCCAATCGGTAATACCTACAGCATTTTCAAGATGCCTGAATTAGAATTTGGGCACTTTTTTTCATACGGGCTGATAAATAGACGACATCTTTTCTAGATATGTTTTCGTCAAGTAATCAGTCACGTCAAAGGAAGGTCAATCCATGTGGCTGATCAGTAATAGAATAACTATGCACCAGGCATATGATCCGAAAAGTTCAAAATAGAATAAAATAGGAGCTATATTGTAATAATTTGTAATTATTTGGATTATTCAGCGGTATAAGTGAATTCGCGAATAATAGCTTTTTAAAAGGGTTAAGATCTTTGAGAGATCTTCAGTCAAGAGTTTTGAGAACCTCCGGAAAAATGTATTTAAGTTAATTATAATCAATTCGACTAAATGCAATAAAAAGGTTTAAAAGAATCCGAATGTATATCTATAGAAATGATTTTGAAAAGCTAATTTATAAGTTTTGTTCTGGTAAGGAACAATAAAAATTGTAGTTAAAATGTTAAATATATAACCTTTTTCCTGAATTGATATATATAAATTTACTTTTGCCTCTGAGAGCTCTGTCAAAAGTGCAAACCTCGAAATAAGTTTTCGTTTGGTTTTCTTTATACCTTTCTAGGAAGCCAATAAATTCAGTATATCCAATACTGTGTCCATATAATACATTTTAATAACTGAGCAAGTTGAGATGATAGTAATCATCATAAAAGATCTTTGGGGATGTCGGGATCAGTCACGAAGGTAGCCGAACAAGGAAGTTGTTAAGAGAAAGATAGAGGGTTTGGATATCGAATGCACTCGCAGATAATGTCAAGAGACTGTTGTTCCTTTTGAGTCAGCAAACATTCATAAATATCATGGATTAAGGTGGCTGGAGCGATTTTTGTTTATGTACAGATTTGCGTGAAACTTTGCATACGTGTCCTTGTTAGTAATATCTATCGATAAATGTGAATAAAACTGCATGTTACCGATTTGGTTTCCTGGCAATTCAATGATATTTTAACTAGTAGGTACTCTTATGGCACACGGCATATATTTTGAAACAATTTGATTAATTATGTACAGATTTTATCCTAAATGCGAAATAATAAGTTTCATATTATTATAATACCTGCAAACAAATATCAAGGTATCATGCCGAGTAAGAAAAGCGTAGTTAGATATGATTTTCTCGTAAATTTCGAATTTCGCGCCGAAAATCCAAGTCAAAACAATGCTTTAATTAAGGCGAAAATCTGAAATATAACTCTTGCATCATATACATTACTGCATGTATGGTGATATCCACTGTGTAAACAGGTGTACTTGAGTGAAATGTGATCCAAAAATATTTTTTTCGACTTACTTGAAAAGTTATTAGAATGTGCCTTCAACGACTCACGATTACCGCTCCAGCCACCTTAAACCCTGAATTGAAAAATAAGCTGATTGTCATTGAAAAGTGTCACTGCTTCATATCTCTTGAAATATATATTTATTTCTAAGGGTGCGCAGGAAATAAAAAAGAATGCATTTATGAATCAACTCGAGGATTCGCGAGACCGATGAAGACGAGGAATGAACTCGAGAAGTAAAAAATATGGATTACATTTTTCCTCGCTCATTCTAGAACAGAAGGATTCATCGATCACGTGAGGTTTGATAATAAATAATACATTTTTGTTGGAATCGCGCAAAGTTTATATTTTCTGAATAAGGAATTACCTATTACATCGTTGGTCGATTTTAGGCGGATATTTCTGGATTACGATCCCACTCACGAAATCCAGACCTTGTTTTGTTTCTTGGCAATCTATATTGTGCGTAATGAGTTTCGATTTGAACTGAAAAATTTATGGTAAAACAGAGGCCGAAGGTCGTTTTACGTAAATGTGAACAAAAATGGATTTTCAACGGAAGTAATTTATGATTTTGGTGCCTTTTGAAAACTGCACGTCTATTTCCTTCTTTTCTGTATAGAAATTTCGTTTATTCCGAGTTACGCCTCAGAGGCACTCGAGAAAGGCTTTGGCGATTGGCTCGCATCAGTTGAATCGGCAATGCTGCGATTTTATACTCTCTTGGAAACACTCCAACAGGAGCTGCGCGTGAGTCAAACTTCTGCCACTCGTCTCATTCAAAGCGTGGAATTGAACAAATCGAAAATTTCCATCACAACGATTTACTCGGGTGAGAGTTTTTTTTTCATCTGAGTGATGGAAGGAGATCCCATAAAAATTTATTAAATTAAAAATTGTTATGGATCATTATTAGCAAATTGGAGGTTTTAAAAGATTTAATCAGCTTTTCTTCTTTGCAGGGGTACCAATCAGGGATTGAAACGGGAAATAAACAAAGAGTATTAGCGGGAAAGACTTCGTCTTGAAAAAGCCTTACTTGCAGTGTTTAATATTTAATATTATAGGACACGCTAATTCAAATGAAACGCTTTTTTTAATTTGACAATTCATTGTTAACAGTGGACAGAAAATTCAGAGTGAGTACAATGAAATAACTTCGGTTTTTTAATACATTTGCGGAAATCTTGATTGGACGGGAAAACATTGGTGCATTATTATTAAAAACTCACAAATGCTGAAGGTCTCAACCTTAATTTAGGTGACCTAAAAAATGTTTCATATACGCTCTCATGAAGCCTAACCCAACATCCCGTTTCTTCCCTCTACGGAATTTTAGCGTAGCATAGCATGGGACGTAAACATTTAACATTAGTGAAATCACCGCTCCTTGTATGCTGTGGGAGTAGTTTTATATTATACTTCTATGTTACTAGATAGTTCCCGCCCTGTGTCTTTTTTCTGTGAAATTAGTCTGACCGAGATCAGTAGCGTTGAACAAGTTGAATTGATGTACAAATAAAAAAATGTTATCAAAATTTTCGGAGGAAAAGAGAAAAAATTACAGGCAAACCAATTGTTTCCGCCAAACTCGTAAATGAAGAAGAAAATGTATATTGAAGAAAAAAACTTTCTGGAATACGTTACTTGTGGGAAAATGTAGAAATCCAGAAAAAGTTTGAATGATATGCAGTTGGTATAATGTAAGGATAATTTAAAATGATTTGATAATTTAGCGAAGCACAATGATGAGAGTGCGAGTGAGTTGGATGTTAGAATGTGGAAAGAATTTGACAACGAACGATTGAGTGATCATTGGATTGTTAGCAGGTTCAAGTATCTTAGAAGTTTATCTTAACATAAATAGCGACGCTGCATCAGGTACGTAGGTATGCGCCAGGGCTTGGTTCTACGTGCCGGAATTCTTTCAATCGATTTAGATGGCCACAACATTTCTGTTCCCTTGAACTGGAAGACGCGCCACTTTACAAAGTTTTTGAGTGCCATTGATTTATTGGTGGCCTTTCAATATACCTTCTCCCTTTCCTCATTCCCCTCTCCACTCTAGAATATGGAATAATTTCGACTGAAAAATATTGGCCGTGTTTTATTCAATAAATGTTCTATCCACCTCCAAAAGTAGCTGCAAAGATTTTTTTTCACTACCATTCTCTTCAAATATATTTTAATTTGTATAGTATGCACCGTTTCTTCATGAATGTTTCCATTTAGGTGTGTGTTTATGCTTCCGCAATACGCATTCTTTTTCAGTGAACCATCTCCTTTTTCCGCCGTGTCCATTAGCATAGTTGCATATGCTAGTAATTTAAATTCTATCACACCTATGCAAAGCACTGAGATGACCATCGGCGGTTATCTATTTATACAATGACTTTCGAGGCTGATGTAATGTTGTCCTGTTGACCTTCTAACTATAAAGTTCAGATTAGTAAAACAGGGGCTGGTTTTAGCACCACTCCATGCGCAGATTTACCTTTCGTTCGTAGAGGCAGGTAGGCAGTAGTCTGCGAACTGATCCGGCCAACTAAGAGTCCATTCCACATCCAGGCCGATTTCTTTCTCGTGGGCCTTTCTTCGTAAGTCATTGCGCGTCAGGATGGAAATAATAATCGAGAAAAATACTTCTACCTCTGTCTTCGGCATATTTGATTAAATTATCCATAATGATTAAAGTTTATCACCGGAGGTTGATCGATTCTGTAGCATCGACTCTGAACAAGGAACAGGAGTGTTTAATTTGCGCTGCTAAGCTTAGTAGTGCTTTATGCATGCTATTCCGATGGTTTACAGCTAGTTAGTGTGCTCCTGTGCCTGATAGTAGCTTACTGAGGAATGTATAAGTACGGCCGAAAGTATTTTAGCTTCATTCACAGATTTACTCTCCACTCGTGGACTTGTAAAGGAATCTTCGTTGTCTCTGGACTATTTCTGGGTGCATTTTTAGACAATATAAGGGGTGAGACCTGGAAAATAAATTAATTTCGGTTAGTTACTCAATACCTCACCATCTTCTTTAATCCTCCCAATCCATCTCCGGAGACGTCCTTCTGAAATCCTGTTGGCAGCCGAAAACACTAAGGGTAGAGCTCTTTCTTAGTACAAAAGTATGTGGAATGGACAATACCTTTGTCTGGTTGGAAGCTATGCACCTCAGGACATATCTAACGTATTAAAAGATCCAGATTGATGCACTGAGATTCGTGCATCAGTTAATTGTAAGAGAACAAGAACAAGTGCACTCGTACTTATAATGAAATTACGTGAAGGGAACGGGAACGCTTCGAAGTGTTGTTATGCAATAACTGCTTCTAATATATGTACATACATTCTTTCAAGATCTATAAAGTTGTTCTCTTGTCCTGTAGACGTAGCCACAATAAGTTTTGCTTCGTACAACAGGAGCTATTCAGGTATCTGTAAATTCACAGGTTTATCTCAGTTCGTGGACCCCTGAAGGAATCCCCGTATTTATAGAAGCATTTTTAAAGAGGATGAAGTGATTTATTTAAAAAATATACGGAGAAGTAACTCCCCCCCCCCACCCAACTACCTTACTCTCACTAGATCACCTACTGCGTCGGTTCTAACCGCCAACCAACACTCCCTTTTGAGTTCCGGGGCTCTCGCTCACCGCGGTTCAGTCCTCTTTTGTTTTGATTAATATGCGTCGCAGTCGGAGAGGGGGAGAGAGATCATCCCGCGCCGTGCGCCGCGATTAAACCGTGAGGGGCTACCCTTTCCCCTTCACATACGTCGAGCGGCCATTTTGCAGTTATCAAACAAATGAATATGGATGCGCGCATCCTCGCCCTAATATCGCGCGGAAAAAATGAGCCTCGGAGACCACTCGTTCTTCGTCTGCTTAGTAATATACTGTGGGCGAGGTTTTTTCGTTTTTCATTTTTTTTCTTCTTTTACTCCATTTCGGTTCCGCTCTTCCTCGCTTTTTGCTCCTCGTGTATGTACTTTGCGCTTTTCGAGAAATCATGCGGTAACTCGTGTAACCTCGACACTTCTTTCTCTTTTCTTTATTATAAAATCTTCCTCACCTATCTCCTCGTACCATAGTACATAACTTCCTCAAACTGTCCAAGCGGAAGTAAATAATGGTGGTTAAAGGCTTCTTAGGTCATCAGCTAACTCAAGAAGCCTTTGAAAACACTTGGATATTGTCAAAATTTAGCAAAAATGTAAGCTGGGCTAGAGATTTGATGACGCCATTAGTTTACTGGAAATGAATGCCCCAGGTTATTTTAGTTTATAGGCCAAGCATCGAGCGAACGGTTGAAATTAACGATTGAACGAATGGTTAGTAACATGTTTACTAGACATGAAGATTTGTAAATGAATTATTATGCTGAAATTCAAGGCCAGAATTGTTTTTCGGTAGTAATTGGTTGCTTTTGTGTAGACATGTAGTGAATCATATTATTTACATTTCATCAGTCTGTATTTAAATATCAATTGACCATTAGGGCTTAGCTAATGAAATCTGCCTGCTGTGGAGCAGGCAGATTTCATTAGCTAAGGCTCTCAGGATTTCAGGCTCTCTATGCTCATGTGCTCCACCTACGTACCGAACTTCATCCCATTTCTTACCTCCATCACCCTCATTTGGCACAACACTCTTCCATATACACTTGTAGCACCCAGTTACGTTGTTACACATCCTTAATCTTTCACTACTGTCCCCTAAGAATTCCTTCTCTTATTTAATCTATCTTTTATATCTCTATACTCTATACATATTTGCTTATCTAACTCTAATATTTTTGTGATTCAATTAACATGCTGAATCTTCCTCTCCATACGGTTTATCTTCCCACTTTTTTCCTTATCCGCATCAAATAAGCTAAACATATAATCCCATCCTATCTCCTCGATGACCAGTTTTTTTTCAATTGAATGCATTTCAATTTGAAATTTCAAGGAAATCTCGGTGGATGTACATTAGTGCATTAAATGTATTCGCTATGCCCAAGCTAGAATATTCACTGAACCAGTTTATCTATTTTAATTGGCGTGCTAAACTTAAGAGACGTGCAGTTTCCCTAGTGTGAGAAATTGCGAGATTGAAAGTAAGAGGTTGAGGGCAGTCGGATGTTTTGTTTATAAATTTATGAACTACTGATTGATAAGTAATAGGTTCTTCCCACTCTTAGAATCAAGTTTAGTTTTATATGCTGCTTATTACCCACTGACCAGTACAACAGCTACGTTTTTGGTCGCCAGCCTATCAGGTGTCAACTTTCACGGCAACTAGATGTGACAAGGATATTTATAGTAACTTAGAAATCTGATCGTCTATTAATGTAACTCACGAAAGTATGGATTTTCTGTAGTTGTAAATGGGCCTTTGAAGGCTTCGACACTAAGAATTGGTGCCGTCTTACATACACAAGGTTTTTTTTACATTTTAAATATTTGAGACTAAGTAGATTGCTCTAACTATCGGTTATTAGAATTCGGTAGGTTTTACTCTTCCTGTTTTATCACTAATAATAACTTTTTGCCTTAAAACTATCACCTCATTTGAAGAAATTACATATTTTTTTATCGCTAAAGCAATCCTCTGGAAAATAAATAAAAGATTATTTGACCAGCAGTTTTATATTACTTTCTTTGGTATTCTCAATTATAATAACCTCCTCCATAAATCCCCCAGTACAAATGATTTTTTAAGCGAGATATCATGAAAAATTAATGGTTTCCAAGGAAAAATTAAACTAAATTGTTCGAATTGACTGTATCATGACTGCAAACTCCCAGGAAATTTGAGCCAATATTTCTGAACCCACTATTCCACGTGGACTAAACTTGATGGTTTTGAAAGAGAACGAGTAGAAGGGTATATTTTATTTAACCAGTTTATGGTTGATTCTCTTGGCTTGAAAGCACAGTATGCTCATCTGTCGAGCATAAAGGGGTTTTCAGCGTACCTACTGATGATTTTATTTAAGCCAAAGCAATGTGCGTACATATCGCAATAAACTGCTGAGTTATTTCATTGCTAACAATCTAAACAAGTCCTTCTATAGATTAATATTTTATTGATATATTTTATTTTAATTTTTAAGATGGCAATGATAGTTCCTATAGCCATATTTGAAAATTAATTGTAAGTGAATATATTTATTTAGCCATGGTTTCAATTGATAATGCCTTGGTTCCACGAATCTGATTGGCTCGTCGTCTCTTAATATTGATTAATACTTGGATATTAAAAAACTAATATTGCCTTACGAATTGTCATTCTCCCATTCATCCTGGTGTAATGGAAAAGGAAATTTGAATGGCTATTGATATTTTGCTTTACTTACAAAATTTATGTAACTCTTTTTTAAAGATTAAGCTTTACTTCTAATGTAAGACATGATCTTTTGTACCGAATTCGTGTTTTTTAGTGCATGTGGATGCTATGATGTTTGCGTATCCTAAGTTTCAACGTGCATCCTTTATTTTGCTACCAAATATTTTTAAACCGAAGTGGCCACAAATGGAGGGTGGTTACCTTTCCAGCGATTACCTTTGTCAACCCGTTCTCAGTAGCACTCATCTCTCCATCGCTAACTCTTTGATTTCATGATTGAAATAAATCCATAGCTTCACATCAAACATAAACGCCGCATGTCAAGCTTGAAAAGTGACCACGAGCAACGATTGAGACGCTAGCGGCCTCAAGATATGCCTCGGCACGATTTATAACATAACCAGCGTCGGCGTGTTATGGTTGAGGAGAAAGCCAGTGAGCGTGCGTGCCGAAACGGAGGTTCGCATCAAGAAGTTCTTTTAAAAGTCGGCACTTGATCGGATTTGGATTGTGAGAAGAAGAGGGGTATGGTATGGATGGGCTTATTCCGACCGATCGAAGAGGTCTCTCGAAATTCGATGGATCATAAAATGGTGGCGCGCCCGTGCAGGATGGAGGAGATGGTGAGAGAGCGGTGAAGTGAATTCTAGAGGGTTTCCTTCGAAGCAACGTCCACTTGATGCGTATTTTAATGACCCTGAAGGACTTCTAGGGACGAGAGTGGGGAAGAAGGACGTGGCCCATATGTACCATGGTGCCAGGCGCACCAGCAGAATATTAAAAAAATGTTCCTTTTTTTTAAACACATGTTGGACGTCTTTAACAGTTTCCCACCCGCTTTTCACGGAGCACCTATAACAACGTCATAATTAAAAAATTCATACGCCCTGTTATATTGTGGGGTGGTAAAACTTATTTGTTAAAAACGTCAAAAAAATGATCGTTATCGTGCACTATTTTGCTAATAAATTCCAGAAAACTCCAGATTCACTAAATGCCAGAAAAAAAATAATGGATGAAGTTCATGAAGATACAACACTGAACCCTGACGTGTCTTCTTTATATCCTCTCAATTTTTTACCTCTAGTTTCAACTGTCAGGCCATCATCAGGTAGATTCAGAATCCTGAGTGCACATGTTGATGCACATTTTTTGAGACGAGAAGATGCTTGTGACTGTTATAAAATTCAAATCCCAAGTGCGCCTTATGTTATCCTATCGGTAGAAACCCGAAGCACGCGGAGAGAAGAACTGCGATAAAAAGTAAAAATGTTTATTTTTGCAGATACGCATTATAGTTCGTATACCTACTCCTCTATTTCAATGCTATGGGTTGCATTGTTTTAGGGCCATAATTAAACTCTGATTGGGAATAAAGAGAAGATGTTCAGATGTGTGTGTGTGGACAAGAATGAAAAATGTTTAATTGGCCGAAAGGAATAAAACTGAAAAAAAAGAGATTGGTTGGGTGGAAATGAAGTTATCCTAGAAGGATGAGTGGAAGTTGATGGGATTATGGAACTTCTGGTAAGTAGAGGCGAGGAGATGTTGGAAACCGCCATTGAAGTTCAAATGCAGGAAGAGTGGCAGGAGGATGGAAAAGAATGAGTATGGTTGCAGATATTAAAATAATTATACAATACGCGTAGCTGATGAGATACATGATTTGAGGAAAGAGACTGTGCAAGATATGCATGTGGAGAAGAAACGAAGGATGTGGAGCAGAAACGAACAGTCAATAAACATCTCAACTGTTGGAGCAATAAGCCATAGACGACCACACACTGGACGCGGATGGATAGACCAATACATAAAGCAGTCCAATTTGCATTAGATTAGGTGGCCTGGAAGGAGCGTGTAATACTTTGAATATATGGAATGTGACTACTCCAAATCTAAAGCCTGAATCACGCGATCATTTTTCAGGGATATTTCCTATGATAGCTCAAGGGATAGCTCGAGCTGTCATTTTTCCGGACCCACGATCATTTTTTCTGTAGGTGCTCGCATCATTGCCGGGAAATCTTTTACGTTTACCGAGCTCGTTCGACCAGGAGTCACTAGCGGCGACACAATCGCGATTTGCTTCCCTTCGCTCTGATTGGCTGAAATTCAGATTTTTTGTGCGTGTTCAGGGACGGAAAAAGGGACAGGACCAAATGATGGAAAAAATGATGGCAATCCCTATCATTTCCACTATCCCTGAAAAATGATGACGTCAGAGATGTAGGGAAAGCTATCCCTTGAGCTATCGTTGGAGCTATCGCTTAAAAATGGTGGAAAAATTGATCGTGTGATTCAGGCTTTACACAAATGGATAAAAACAAAATAGCACGAATTAAATACAAAGGGAATTTAATTTTATTAAGATAACTTGTGTTGTAACATGAGCAATTTCCTTAGCTATGAATGACTTATAAATATAACTCGCAGGTGAGATGTCCTCAGATGTATGAGGGACAAATTAGAAAAATAAGCCTACGTCCAATAACTGGTTTATAGACAAGCGTTTCTTGAAAATAAAACAGTGAAGTGAGTACTTAGTTATTCGTGAATGATTTTTGAAATATTGTATATCTCAATTTCAGCTCATCATATTTCATGGCAACTGAATGTAACGCGATAATGGGAGCGGAATGGGACTTAACCTATCTAATTGATTTCGCAACGACCAACCATACGGTGGGTCTTATTTTCAATAATTTTATTTAAATATTATCTTAGCTATTCCCTTCATTATTGATATTGAGTTTTGCGATATTAATTTATATTTACAGTTCTTTTTAATTTTTAGGTCTTGAAATCTTCCTCGAGTTTGCCTCCTCGATGAGGAAACTCTTGATAAAGTATTAAAATCAATGCATGTTAACTCTTTAAATTTAAATACTAATATTAAATTAATTTTGAAGGACACCTCTAAGCAATTCCGATGGAAATGGCATTAAAAATATTTCATTAAGCAGTTTGGTATTAGTAATATATACTGAAAGGTAGAAAGTGCGGTGGAGTTTTTTGAGGCCATTTGAAAAATCAAATAATTGCCTAAAACAATTATTTAGACCTAAACGGTATGCAGTCTCTTTGGGAAGGGACACATTAGATTAAAATGCTAAATTGTGAGCTGAATAATAGGACATATAAATCGGGATAACACGAATAGCCATCGTCTAACAAATCCTGGGTTTTGGACAAGTAGTCACAGCATTTCTTCAATACCCTCGTATTAAACACCATACGTAATATGGTTTTAAAATATTATTATAGGGTCACTAGCTAATATCCTGTCAAAAATGGCGGTGAAAACACCCAGTCATGCAAATATTATTAGTGTACATATTATGTATATTACGGTTAACTTTAATGATGATGACTTTGAGTCAAGGCGTCAATATGTTTTCTATTTGCAATTTATCTGGGTCGACAATATAAATTTGGCGTCTTTTCTAGATATATGTCATGCTATAAAAATTACACCAAAATCAACTATTTGGCGTGTTCATCTAAGGAATTTTAGTAAACGATATATGCTTTGAAATGGTTTATGGAAGATGTACTGACGGAAAGCCTACCCATCTCCAACAGACGCTCAACAAGTGATGTTGGGCAGGTTCAATTGTTCAAGGAGGCTGGAAAGTATATGATTGAGTAATAAAATTAAAATTAACTACTGCCAAAAAATCCAATTTGAAGTACGATCAATCAATAAATTGGAAGGTACATGTACCTGAACTTATTCTTACGGCTCGTCTCAAAGGAAAGGTGTGCCTACAATTTTTTCGAGTCATAGTACATAGGGTTAATACAACTTAAATGTTAATGCGCCAAAATGTTCCCTCTCATTCTAATGTTTTTATTAAATCAAAGACCCTTTCGAGTAAAAGATTGTATGTTTAACTTCCAATTTTTTTATAATAATAGGATTAATTTCTTTCATTAAGCGATTAATATTATTTCTACTGAATCCCGATTCTTTTATTTCTGACAACAGATTATCAGTCTCTTCAGCACATTTATGGCATTTGCATTACTCAATTAGCGGTGGAACCAACAACGGAACCTCACGACAATGCATGTTATCATGGCATTACATATAGCCAATTATTCTATGATATTACTCTTTTTTTTGCATCTGTTTCCACTCAATGATGCCTGATAGTTTTTTCTCTCATTGGAAGACATACATAAATGAATATTTAATCGCTGCGCAAGTTATTTTTACAATGAATTTTGCTATTCCAAATAAGTTTTCTTTCAGGCTATTACCTTAATTAAAGCAAACATTTTTTAAAATTTTGTTTTAAAAACAGTGCGCGTGTATTGTAGGTACTCTTATGCAGGTTACTTTTAGTAAAACATATATACATAGGTACAGTCGCCGCATTGAGTCTGACGACATCGGCGCTAAATTCACTAGCCTCTAAGACGAGGTTTCGATTCACGACTACTCTGGCCACTTTCTCACCTCCTTCCCACCCCCCTCCTCCTCTCTATCTCTCCTCCCCACCCCTCAATTTTGAATCAGTGGAACCACACAAAATCGTAGTTTCGCCCATTAGGTAATTTTGTCGATGTCGCCTGACTTTATGCAGTGACTCCCATCACGTCGTCTTCTTACGGGGCTGGCACAGTCAAAAAAGTTTAATTCTAGGTGCTGGACCAGTAAGGACGACTGACTCCACTCCATTCCTCCCTTTCATCACCCTACCCTTTGGCACACCTCGCTTTCTCCAGTTTCAATCATACTCTTCACTTCATACCCGCCCACATTGTCATCAAGACTTATCATACTCGTTTTCTCAAGCGTACCTTCCACCTCATGATTGTTACAACTATCGATAGAAGTCCAGGATTCCCGGAGATGGCGTTAATACCTTCCATGTTTCCGGATTGCTTTTGCTTCACCTTACTAATGACGCTAATTCATGCGGATGGCAATGAGGATAAGGGCCACGGGAGGGTGCATATCATTAGTGGATCATGGATGGTGCGCAACTTCCGTCGGAAGCACACTATCTATTATTCAATCGGCCAGCAAGGAGAGCAAGAACGAATAGCCAGTTGCTCAGTCCGAAGCCAAGTGGGTGTCGCCGCCAGATAATATCTCAAGGGCTCTTTTACAGCTTCAAAACTCGGAAATGCACTCTTTTGTCAGAGATGTTATAGGATTGGTTTTGAGACGTCACCAAAAATGTTGATTTAGAAAAGCTCTATATCATTTAAAAAAATGGGTGTTAAGGCAAAGTCCAAATTTGTTAATACTGATAGTTATTAATTATATCCAGAAGATTTTTCTATTTTCGTTCTTCTATCCCAATAAGAGAAGAACAATTCCTCCTTTTTATAATTTGTAGTGTAGTAATGGAAAGGAAATATATAATATAAAATATTGAACACTCCTGGTACTATTCAGCATCTTCCTTATTTTATGCCTCCTACTACTGCTGTTGTTACGGATATACAAAGGTAAGGAAATTACCTCCAAGTGATTCCATCACCTTGGGGGAAAGGAGTGGGTGGACGAGCAGAGTGCAAAATGGCTATCCACTCACATATAAACTCCTCCATTAACTTAAGAAGTTTTCTAACCGAAAGGGCGTCATTTTAATCTGAGGAGGCGGATTAGGTGTCCCTATTCTACGTTTGCTGTTAACCTGTTATTCCGTGTGTAAGTGTATTTTCAGGGTAACTATGAGAATTTCCCGGCGTCTCTCTTAACTTCAGGTCTGACTAAGTTTGTCGATGAGCGAAACTGCCTTGCACATGAAGTCTATTTGTCACCGAGTCACTAACTAAAAGGGTGGAAGACATTCATGACCGGGCACTCACGAAGTTTCATGCGAATGTTGTTGCGAGATGTTTTATCCGTGTAAACTTTCCCAAAATACACATGTAACCAAATGTGAGAATAACCGAATGATTAAGGACTCAGCATAGACTTTAGAAAAAAGCGAAGACTAACTAGCTTTTACCAGGTTATTTTTCTCTGCACAAGGTTAAGTTTCATGCTTGCTCTAGTTCTTTCAATGTTATTTTTCCTCTGATTAACCAGACATCAGAATTTTATTGATACCTCGGGTGACAGCAAAATATGACACCATTGCATATTGATGCTTGAAATGTCTTGAGCGGGTTTTTAAACAACGATTTAAGTATTTTTTTTACGGGGATTTAACTTTCATTTCGTATTATTGTGTGTTGTCTATCGGCTGATGTGTGCTTCTAATTACATGTCTTCTGCAAGCATAATCGGTTCATACACCATGCTAGGTAGGAACTTGTATGGCTTATCATTGGGCGTTACTCAACATAACTTTAGATATAAGCGTTAATTTTCCCTGCATCAGTTTGTACGATGTGATTCAATGTATTTTATTTTGAGACTCCAAAATCTAGTCGTAATATATGCATACATATATACTATTTGTTTCGGCTGGTGGGATGAAATTAGAATGCCGTGTGATGTTTTTTTTTGCCTGTTTGACAAAGTCTCAAGCCATCCCGCCATCGGTTATATTCCGTCGTCATAGTTTGACGATCGCGGATCCATTTGATCCCTTTCTAATGGGGCCACTGACGATGTTGCTGCCTGGAGAGAGAGAGAGAGAGAGGGGTAGTACCTACCTATAGATTGTGCATGGGCGTAAGAGAACTGAAACATCAAAGGCTGTCTCTTCATCGTGACACACTCAAAAGCCATTTTTTGCCATCGTCGGCGTCCTTGACAACGGCTTTGTTTTGTGAAAGGGATTTGGGAAGCATGCACCGAGAGGGCTTTGTGGAAAGGGCGCCATATTAGTTAGAAGCATTTTTGAAGTTTCGAATAAAATGTTAATTTTCAAATTAGGAATTTTATGAATCGTAATTTTCATCCAGTGTAAAATTCAATCGGTTTTTAGATATTTCCACCATTACGGCAGTTAGGAGACGGGTTGGCGCTTTTTTGGCTACTAGTTACACACAATTATCGAGTCTCGAGAAATAGCCCAGTATATGTTAAAGTCGTTGGTAGCCTTTCACATAAAATGGTCACCTCCAGCCCCAGAAGATCTGACTCATTGCTAATTGTGAGTGATAACATAGGTATGAGATGTGGTAATTCGTAGAAACGCTGTAAGCCGTCACAAGAACATTCGTGGACCGTTTCAGCTAGAAAAATTGTGTTGAGTTTCCTAATCAACAAAATTGCATTCATTACCGCTTCAAGTACGTACATTGTATGAGGAAAATGAAATATTATCCGCCGTAATATCGATGGGCTACTGTAAAGCTCTGTGTAATCGTAGTCGGAGCTTTCAAACACCTTTTTAAGTAAGAGAGCAAGGAATTCTGATATGGAGCCATCTACATATGGCCCGAGGGACTAGTACATTGAGCTGCAATGTATCATTCCTTCAGCAAATTGTGCAGTCGACTAATATCAAAGTTTCCAGGGGCAATTAACGTTGAATTCATTGGTTAGTAAGCGTAATTTTAGTCACTTTATTTCATATCATTTTACCAACAGATAGTTATTCACACAGACATACTTATGAGGAATTCAGTTATAGTGTTCATATTCATAAAGACACTCCGTTGGATTTACAAAACATTTCAGTGAGCCGAATTACCACATTTTAAACACTTCAACTAGACCATTTTGTCACAGATAATACAATTATTTGTCCTATTATTTGGTTTGAAGAAAGACATCATATGTCATTGATAAGTGTTAATTGACTTTGACCCCTTACAAATTTAATTCACTTTTATATTTGATCAGCCAAGGAGACGTGGCTTTTTTAAATGGCATGGAAGAAAATACTGTCACACGTAAGAACTAGGCTAACGTGTAAATTCCGCCAGAATGGTAACACCTTGTTGTTAATGGGAATCCTAGGAACTGAGGTTTTATGAAAGAAAGAATTTTATCAAAAAAACTAATTAAAAAAGTGGAAAATTGCAGGGAATTATTTTTTTTATTTTTTATGAGTTCCACCACACCTGTACTGAAACAATATCTTGAACTGAAGTTTTAATAAATGACTCAGGAGCTCTTTTACTCTTAGCTATTTTTATTTCGACTCACTATACACAAATTTATTACTATTTAAATTCTTTCATCTTCTATGTGTATTTTCAGTTTTAATGTTTACTTTCCATCATTTGGGATCTTGGACGTGAGACATTATCTTGACGCATTGCTCAATGTTATTCCGCTTTGTATCTTTATCAATTATTTTCAGCCGGAAAATGTGCAGATGAGTTATTTAGAAGTGAGTCCTGAGAATGCTTTTAATAATACCTGTTTCCAAAGTGCTTTCCAAACTGCTGCAATATTCGATGGTTCCACACAGGAGCGGCTCCAGACCAGAGGTTCGGGGAAGGGGGGGGGGGCGGACCAGCGGATTTTGGGGGTATGGAATCTTCTTAAAAGGCAAAAGTTTGCCTTTTAAGAAGAACAAGTTTTTACTATCTCTATATTGGCAACAGCCGAAGCCAATTACTGAAAATTTATTATATAAGACGAATTTCTGGGACGAGACCCACGAACCCCCCCTAGGGAAAAGGGGTTTCATGGGTCTCGTCCCGGACATTCGTGACAAACTATGTGTAAAATGGTGCCTTATAAGTTGTTTGGAAGCAAAAGTTTGCCTTTTAAGAATAACAAGTTTTTACTAAATGCATATTTCCCTTTTAGATTACCACCTAGTTTTGACTAATTCCAAAATTATTTTGATTTATGTCCATTTTAAATAAAACTAAGTTGGGAAATTTCCACACAGTATATTATCAACCACAAAATACAACACCGACCAAGGTTTCGGCACGTAATGCCATTCTCAAGTAATATATATATATATTTTGATTTACATTCGCATTTAGCTTTTTACAGTTAGACTTAATATAAAATTCAACTGGATTATAAGTAAAATAACCAAAACTTCAATAAAAAAATGCAAAAAAATAATTTAGACTTTTAATTTGTTTATGACAGAGAAATACGCCGAGTTTTTTATGGGGGCCGTCAATGGTTTCACATGCATGCATCTCCTTCTATACCTTCTATAATATGAGGTAGGTACAGACTCCTATGAGAAGTAGTAATGACAGCCATAGAAATAAATGGGTGCTTGCATGTTGGGTAATTTTACTGGTACTTAATGGAAGAGCCAGATTTAGATATCTTATTTGTTTATTCCTTACTCTCCCCACGAGTGTAATGAAGAAGTTTTTACAAGTTTAAACTCCTTGTTACCAGCAGTGTTATGTGAGCCTTCTGTTATATTAAACATCTGTACGAAAATAAAGTTGGTTTACTATTATTGAAAGCGGAATTTGACTTGTAGAAATTATACTGGACAATTAGGGACGAAATTGATGAAATTTTTTTTGCATCTTGTTCGTTTATTACATTGAATATAGAAGAGAAAGATAAATATTTGCTTAATTTATTGGGTGATTCGCAAGATAAAAACAAGGAGGATATTCAATCAGACTGTGAAGATGAAGAATGGTTCCCTAGACAAAATTTGCTTCATGTTGTTGAAATAGCCAACTCCGATTACAAAGGAGAGTGCGGTACTTCAAATGGTTAGTTCTTGTAATAGTGGCAGCCCCAAAAATATTTATTATCTACAAATTATAAATATTATAATTTCAAATATATTTGCAGGTAGTCAACCCAGAGAGAGAGAGAGAGCGAAATTTTTGATTACGAGAGAGGAGAAGGTACATAGTTTTATTTTAGTTTTGCTAACTCCTTCATTCTCCTCCTCTTTTTCTAAATTCCTTTGCCTGAACGTCAAGTAGCAGCTCGTAATATTGTACGTCAAAGGGCTTGTCCACACGGAAGCACAGAAAGCTTATCTGTTGGTGATATATTTAAAGGAATTTTTTTCTGAAGAGATGGTAGATATAACAATTTGCTGCACAAATCAGGAAGCATGAAAAGAATATGAAGATTATAATACGAAACATCCCGAAAAGGAACATCGCGTATGGAAGAACGTTACTAGCCAAAAAATATACGCTTACAACAGAATTTTTGTTTCTGCGGGTGTTTTAACTAACTTACTCCAATAAAAATAACTCCAATACCGATGCTAGAAATGACATGTGTAAAACGTCATATTTTCCTTTGCACAGATCAACCACGTTTAAATATATAGGGACACAAGGAGAAAAAGGCATAAAATATAAACAAGTAAATTGAACAATAATGTAGGTATCTTAATTATTTTATTTTGTGGGGTTACATAGCTGAAATTATGAAAACTAATTGAACTTGAAATAGAAAAATTCTACACATTTATTCAAATTGATTTTAAAATGTCTTGGAAAAATTTCAATTTCATATTTGTTTTGTAATTCAATATGAAGTCGTATAATATTAATTAAATATAATGATATTAAATTATATACATTAATTTTGGATTAAATCCAACAATTTTTTTAGGGAACATTATCTTAAAATCCAAATCATGAGGCCCCGAAACGTTTTTCCTTTCTGGCTACGGGCTTGACGCACGGTCGATTCTTCTTAATGGTGTAGGAGGTTGGACATTGAAAGCTAACACTATCAAAAAATTAGAAGCTTTGGAGCTGTGGACACTATACCGAAGAGTCCTTAAGATACCATGGATGGCGAGAATGACAAATGAGGAAGTTCTCACGGGTGTTGTCAAGGAGCGCGAGCTATTCAACGTGTGAATAATTAAGAGAAGAAGAACTGAATATCTAGTAGATACCTAAATGTCATGCAAAATGAGGAATGCCAATTTTCGCAATTGATAAAGTAAGGAACATATTAAGGCGGAAGGGGAGTTGGAAGAAAGAAGATTCTTTGGACGCAAGACATAAAGCAGTGGATTGGGCTGTAATCTATTCATTGCCAGTCGCTGACGCACACCGCGGGAGTAGTGATGCAAAATGAGATCCCGGCCATCTATTGGGGGATACACATGAGAAGAAAAAGAAGGAGAACCAACGGTCTTGAATTCTTAATCGAGCTGGAAATGAAACCACATCCTGCCGCGCCAATAATCAGAACCCCTTCCCAACCAGTGTTTTTTGTTATTATATTCTTTTTCCGATTTTTTCGAGTTTTCTTATTAGCTAATTCTACTGTTTCTCCGCATTCTAACGTGTATTTTTTTACAATGTTTTCTCTGAAAATCAACATAAAATTCCCACTTGTCATATTATCCAAAACTTCAGTTTTTCTTATTCAAAACTCCTATTAATTTCCTTCTCCCGATTCAGTTTTCGCCCTATGTATCAACAATCTATGTTCAACACCCAGTAGTTCTCTCTGATGGCTTCCTCCATCCAATTCCTTTGTCTATTCCTAATCTCCTCCTGCATTTATCCTTCTTCCATTGAACTTCGAAGCTTCTTTCCCTTTGTTTCCTTCCTCTCTTGCCATCTTAATATTTCTCCATCCCTCCTCGTATCCAAATTTTAGATCCCATTCGTTGTCATCCTCTTGCTTAAAAGTGAGTAATATTTATGGATCTTGAATAGGGCGGTGGACCTACCAGGTTTTTGATTCAGGGATCCTGAATGCATTGCTATCGAACGGGTTAAATTTGCTCGCAGTTTCCGTGTTGAATAGCACGTGAGCACCACGTGTGCGTTGGTTGACACTTTGGATCGAGTAGTTTCACCGTAGTTAATAGTAGTGGGCTGAATAGGTATTCAAAGGTTTAAAAGGCTGCAGGTGGTATCCAAATGCGGGTAAAAAGGAAATAGTGTGCATTCAATTAGCGATCAAATTATAGTTTTATGACGTACAAAGTTGAGGTGATATATTAAGCTAGGACATCGTAAAATCAACATCGTAGCGTAACAAGTAGTCAGAGGTATTTACGTGTATTAAGCATGTGCAGAAATATAAAAGAGTTGCTTCCGAAGATTCTAAACTGAAAAGAGACCAAGGCTGTCACCGACGAAAATTTAAAAAATTTAATTTTTAAAGTCTGAAGAACACGCCTACCCCAGCGCCTTAACTTAATCAGGCCCTTGGGTGTACCTAATTATTATCTGTCATCGCTCGCTGAAAATTTGCAAGGCATGGGCTACTTGCAATATCTCTCAGCATCCCTTCTTTGAGTGACTCGGCCGATTTACTACGAACAGAAACTTAGAGTTTGCACCCTCTTCTCTCAGTAGAACCTTCCCTCTTTTACAGATTCAACCACTCAACAAAATCAAGTTCATACTAAATGATCATTATCTTCGTAAATATTTTCGGTCGGCCTCGGTGGTGGCGGAGTAACGTTCTCACCTACCAACCCGAAGATCGCGGGTTCAAGTACCTCCCGGGTGGTTTTTCCCCATCTAGGGCATGGTTGTGTGTGTTATCAAATATAATAAATGTATAGTAATTTGTGAAAGCTGTTGCCTATAGAGAAATTATTATTATTAATCTACATTGCCGAAGTGCCGTGCAAGCCACCACTAGGGTGTGTGGCACGGGGTGATTCCACACCAGGAATACAGCACTCGTCCCAGTTCAAGTCGGGACCTCGCACGTTCCCCTGGCCGCTATGCGCAGACCAAAAGGCAGTCAGGAGAACAGTGCGCAGTCAAATCAAAAACTGGGAGAGTGCTACGTAAACTAACATGCAAAAATGCTATACATTTGTTAAGAGACAACAACTGGATAATATTACTAATACTATTCATTTATGAATGCTACAAGATACTACTTCATGCAGAAAACAAATAATGCCGGACATTTAAAGCGGGGTGTAGTGTTAGTACTGATTTTATATTGTTAAACACTAGTAAACATTTTATTTTACCTAGTGAGTGTGTGTGTTTCATATGATTGAGCTATCGCATCTATTATGATCCCTTATTGTACGCGGAAAAATGACATTTTAAACCTATCGACTCTGCAGTCTATTTCCTTTATCCTATTCCTGTGATCGCTCCATCTGATAATTTAATTCATTACGCAAATCGAGTAGGTATAAACAATAAACTGTCACATCGGCACATCACTTGTGCTAAAATAAGTAAAAGAAGGGAAAAAACCGGCCCTGCAGATCACATTTTCCTCGCAGAGAAAGACTTCTTTTCCAGTATCACTGCCTCGCACCCTTGATGAACATTCGCTGCTCGGCGGAGATAACTTACTCCGTTGTAAATGTCTACCATTCCGCTTTTTGAGGTCTTCACACTTTTGTCGATTCGGTTGGCTTCGGACTGTGCACGTGACCGAATGCGACATCTCTACCTCTCTCTCTGATCGCCGATTGATGTGAAATTAATGTTTTTAAAAGGATTCCAAAGCCAGGAACGTCTGAGTACCAAGGTCGCCAGAGGAATATAATGCGCCCCCATCTCTTCTGCCTCCCCCACCCCCCCAATGCCTCGCCTGGAGGCTTCAACTCACAGCGCGTAACAAACCATTTCACACACTGTTCTCAACCGTCCAATTAGTGGCTGAGGAGAGCAACAGAGGAGAGAGTGATCATATTCTTTTGCTGTTAAAAAAAGGAAAAAAAGGAGAATCTCGATGGCAAAAAACAAATAGGATGTGGCGAGGGTGGTTGTTGTGTGTGAGGAGGAGCGTGGAGGCAACGCGCGCCTCCAGTCAATTGTTTTCGCCCGAAGCGGCCGCGCGCGGCGCCTTCCGCAGTTGCGTTCACGACGAGCGGTGTGCCGCGACTCCGTTTCCTTGGCGACAGCGTGCCCTGTCGAGACGGCGCGAGGGGTGACATTGTTTCCATTTCATTGATTCTTGTCGATTTGAAGGCTTTCGTCGAGTAGGGCTAGTGCCGTCTATTTTGCCGAATTCATTGCATGATAATATTTAAAGTAATGACCATTCGCCGACAAAATAGTATGCACTTGATGTTGCATATAGCTACCGTATTTCCGGCGTACTGGACGCGTTTTCCCTCGAAGTGTTCACGGAAAACAGCGCTTAACATGAACAAGGCCAATGTCAATGTCGTCTCAGGACGCTGCGGATCAAGCAATTTCACCATTTTTGCTTACATAATTCTGTACAAGATCGCTTTCAAGTATTTCAGCAAGCAATTAGGAGTTGATTCACATGCAGATTCTTATCCAAAACCTTTTACCAAACTTGGCTGCACTTAAATTGTTTTAGGTGGTTACACCGTAAAATTACTTAAATGTCATTTTATTCATATTCTGTGTACTTGTAGAAGAAGTTCCCTGATATGCTCAACAAAATAATACCTTTCCACGCTATTCTATTCTATAATTGAACTTGAAATTACATGGTGTTCAATGGGGGAATGAGAGAAACACAGGAAAAAATAGTATTTTTCCATAAAATACAAACGTCATTTTCGTGTAAAACTGTTTCTAAGAGAGAAATAATCCAGAGAAATTGAATATAAATCAAATGCAGGCATATTACCACCTTATTTATTGAAGAATTAATAATTCGTAACGGTAATTCGTAGGAAATGGCGCTGCAGTCGGCTCCCATGGCTGGAAAAAAGTGCTCATCATAAAATACATTCGTGGAATAATCTGCATAATTTTTACCTTACTTTTGGGTTTCTATAGGTAACGCATTTCATCAGCGAAAGCAGGATTTTTTTGACAAAATATAAAAAATGTGGAATTTAGTTTTGTTTTGACTCACACAGTCGCGACGGAACCTCCTTAAGGCTTTTCATCCCGGAAAATAACGGCAATTCACGATCCTTGGGGTTTGTTCTGATTTTCGGTCAAATTGCGGAAACGTTTTTCGAAACTGGATCCTATTTCAGTTTCATTTTGTGTTTCGGTTGTCAGTAATTTTGAGAATAATTTTTCTCCACTATAGCAATTGTAAATTGTCACTTAGGTTCATCTAGTGCATAAAGGTTGCGCTTTGTGGTATTTCCGTACCTGCATGAATATTCACCATACTTCCAAAGTGTTCATAGAGAATCTTCTCGATTGGTATACACTCTCTTGCTTTTTGATCACGAAATTATTTCACTAATGAAAAGAAAGGGGTGATGATTTGGGCGCTTATCTACCTGTTGTTCTCGTATTACACTCGTAAACACACTATGACCTGGTAACCAATCGTATTCGTCGGTAATGATAATGACTTAACTAGTCTCCAAGTAGTTCCTTCCAAAGTTCGCATTATTCGCGGACGCTCTCGTTTAAGAGTGCAATGCCAAAAATCATTTAACTAACTTTTCTCGTTCATTGGAGGATCGTCGCGATGCACGCCACTAATGAGTAGCTCATTTGTTTACAAGCGTTCGTGAAACTGCTAGCTAATGCCCCCTTCACACAACACACGTAACGACCATCGTCCTTACCGTGATTAAATGCCGTGCTCCCCTAAATGCCATGTGAATGCGCGTTGGTTACCGAGGAACTAATGGTTCGTAACGTTGCCACTTAACGGTGGTCAGGCGCTGGAGTCGCGAGTTGAAACTGGAAATGATGAAGGACGATAATCAAAATAGTGTAGCAGATCGTGCTACTATTGTTGAATAAGTAATAGGAGTGTCGTTTGCTTTGTTTTTCCATTTCGAAAACCGCAAAAGACCTCAGTTACGCGGTAATTATTTATTTTGCTCGCTTTCTCTGTACTTGTTCGTCATAATTCCTGGTGAGGGCAGCACTGAGTTACCATAGTCAAGGTCGATAGATATCTCGATTCGTTGCCTCTTCGATATCTATCATAAACAATTATCTAGGTCTTTTTGTAACGCAATCTTGTCAGACTCATTGCCTAGATCCCTGTACAACACTCGTAACAACGGTAGTGATGTCGATAATATACAAAAGGAACAATAAGGGACCGATGACACTTCCCTGGGGTACACCTGATATTACCACAGTCTATAGACTGTGATATTACTTTCACTACATCTGAACTAACGCCATCTAGAACTACCCTCTGTTCACGGTCGTCTAAGAACTCTCATCCAACATATTACGTCATGATGTTATCCGTAAGCTTCCAACTTAACGAGTAACTTCGAATGAGGGATCTTATCGAAAGCTTTTTTGAAATCTAGAAATATTGCGTCTTTATCGAAGATGCAAATATATCGACCCTGACCACAGTAGTGTGAATGCACGTAGGGTTGCTACGTTGGTGCTTACGATAGTAGTGTGAACGGAGCATAACTGGCACTATGTAACTAGCGACCACCAAACAAAACACAATCGCTTATTGGATATTCAGCTGGAATCGCTGCCATATCATCCTCGTTTCAATGGCAGTTCGAAAATGATAAGTTGACTCTACTGACGGTAATTCCTGTTTAACAATTTTTGCGGAATAATATCATGGTAAATTTTGCATAGCTGATTGAAACATGATAAAGTATTTCATATTAGCCTGTCTCATTTAGTAGGTATTTAAGGTAAATTGCTAGTTTCCCTAAACTCTGCCTGTACTCCATTCTGCCACGAATGGAACATTTTCAATCCTACATTGCTCTTAAAACGATCAAAAACCATGCATTATTAATCGGTACCAATTAAATATCATTTCCCGCTTTTGTATCAAGCGTGATCCTTATTCATGAGGAGTAGAAATGAGGCGATTTGTTTGTGCATGTTGTAACTCAAAACAACCAAAGGGTTCCAAGGATAAATGCCCATTGATTGTTTTTCATAGACCGAAGACGGGAGTGTCACGCGACTTGTAATTATTTCTGCCAATACATATATAAATGGACGACATCAGAGTAATACCATTGCTCATTGAATCAAATCATTTAATAGCCGAATATTATGACTTTTTCCTATCGGCAAATTAAATCGACAAATTAAATCGACAAAATATCTGCTGCGTATTGCATTCGTTATTTCCGTGTTTTCATAATTTTATTGTCAATATTATATTCTTGATATTCCTTCTAGTTCCGGACATTTTGTTATTACGGTGCAATCTCCCGAAATTCAACAAATATCGCATACTCTTCCCAAAATAAATATTTCTGCCCCTTACCCCATAATACTTAACTGGAAATGGGATCTAAAAATGGCCGATTTCGCAATTGCAATTTGGTGGAAGTGTGTGTGTGCGGAAACTCCACCCGGTTATGGCGTCCTATTGAGAGTACCATGCAGAGGACTCTTATCCTGTTGAAACTCGTTGTGAGGGCTGTTGAGATATAATACTAGAGGAAGAAGAGAGAGAAGACCTTAATTTGCAGCCTACACAACGATTCCCCTCGTAACTGGGGATATATGGAGAAGATTAAAAGGGTCCTCGCTTAAACACGACGTAGTGATCATGTTTATCTACTTAACCCCGATGAGCCGAGCCTTCTGCGAGAGAATACATGAAGTGAAGTGCAGTAGCGGATACGTAGGTCAAACGGGAAGGTCTCACCAACTCCAGGAACACCAGATGGCCAAGCAGTTTCGTCCTTCTACCAATGTGGAACGCGCCTGGTCGGAGCCGGGACACGCGATCAACTTGGCGGACACAAATATCGTTTTCCGGAGGAATCCGATACCATCCACGGCTGATTACAGAAGCAATTGAAATTGCCAAGCTCCCAGACAGTTTCAACAGGGAAGACTACTACGTACTCCAGGGATGAATTACTTATGTAAACAACGCAACAAAAACCATCGCGATACCAGTCTTTCACGATAGAGTACAATTTCTGTAAACAAGCAGTTAGGATTTAAAGGTCTATCAGCCATTTGTGATGTTAAAAGTTTGATTTCAGAAGAAACGTAACAGGCTCGTTTCTATTAACAGGTTTAAATGTTTACCAAGCGTAGGTAATTTGCTAACTTTCCAGAGCAGCCGTCTATAAAAACGCGGTTGTGGATGCATCGCAAATTGAAATGGTATTACATATTCTTTGAAGTTTTCCCTGGCGAACATTAAGAAGAAAAACTGACTAAATACTTATTAGCTAACTAATAATCCGAGCTTCTAAACAGTGTTTTTCAATGGAAAAATACGCTTATTCAAACAGCCTAGAGTTGAACAAACCTAAACTTAGCAAAGTGAAATTTTAGTAGATCAGTTTCGTTATATCGATTGTCAAGTTTAAATAGCCGTGTTATAAAACATCATTTTATCAAATTCACTTTGCCAGGCAAACGCTGTGATTTTTATATTTTCTTGAGTGGATAACGAAATTGTGACACACAATATTAATGACCTGTGCTCCCTTCTCCTTAACAAGTTCCTTGTGATGTTTTTCCCCTTCCTTTTGTATCCCCCAATGAACCCATTTGCGTGGTAGGAAGATCTAAATTACGTGGAAAATGCGACTTTTCTCACCTCCATTCCTTCTGGTAATTGGCTATTCGGTTTCAAAACCCTCCACGCCATCCTCATGCTGTCAAGTCATGTCGTCTCTTGTTTTGCTGAAGGCAAAGCTGCTTTTAAACTCCCACACCATTCATGTTAGCTAGTGATGGGATGTTTTCTCCAGTATTTCTAATGTTTACGATGTGTGGGAAATAAAAAAAAATTACGGACATGTTTATCAATATATTTATATGCTTTTTTGAAGAGTTTTCTGTGATTAAAAGCTCGATTAAAAAATGAAAAACAATGGTACTGAAAGCGTAGATGTATCTCTACATTTACCCTTTCAACATTGCTATTTAATGCGGGCATTCACTTGTTGATCTTTTACCGACGTTTTTACCATCGCAATCTTACGGTAGATCCTTTTAGCATAAGAAAAATGAAGTGAAATATTTCTATCACCAATTTTGTATTAGCTATCCCCGTTTGCAGTTATTTTAAACCATTAATATCTCATGTGCCGTATTCGCCACTCGGAATATATTTATAGAGTCATATCAGCTCATTTGCCATTGCTCAATGTGCCAAAGTCGGTGGCAACGAGAGTTTTAAACTTAAAAAAAAATATTTTTTAAAGTTGGCAAAGTTTATTCCAACTATTAGTCATTGTTAAAGCAGAAAATTTCTTTCTCTGTATTAATTTATTATTTTCCATTGAGAGCTAATGTTTCCTCGTTATACCTTTAAAATTCGTTCGTCCGGAATAATTACGGAGGGAAATGCTGAATGCTGCCTTTCGCTTTTGCTTTTCCATTGAGTGACAGGCTAATAATTACCGGTTCGCTTCATGTCGCTTGGCCATTTTGAGATCTGTAGGTTGTTAAAAGTGGTCAGCGTTTCTAGAAATCAACGCCGCTCTGTTATTTCATTTTATTTAATTGGCTATAAATCGGGAAAATTAAAATTTGACGACTTTCAACATACCTACGTCAGATTTAGCCTGTAGAAGCTGAAGTACGCCAGATTAAGTTTCTTTCGATTTGCGGTGGAGGAGTTAATGATAAGTTTCTTGAAGTTAGCAAATATTCACTACTTTGACACTTGATTTAACACGCTTAAATGGAATCATTTTCCCAAAGGAAATGGTTGTAGGCGTAATTTGGTGGAATTTATCCATTACGGAAGAATTAAAATAACTTCGTTAACTCCACTAGTATTTGTTATCACAACCCGGGTTTCAACACTTGGTGTCATCTTCAGGTGCCCCAGAAAATGACGCCAAGTGTTGAAACCCGGGTCGTGATAATAAATACTAGAGGAGATAACAAAGTTATTTTAATTCTTCCGAAAGGAATCTTTTTAAATGCCAAAAGAAGGATACTCGAAATAAGAGAAGTTTCTAGTGTTAATACAGAGTGCTAGTAATATAATAGTGCTAACTCATTTTTTATGCTTTCAGCTTTTATTTTGAAGTTCTAATTCTTTTTCGAAACATCAAGATCATGGAGGGGACGTTACTTTCAATCGAGTTGAAGTTCTTTCTCTTACCGCCGTCACTGGGGAAGCATCCAACCTTTATGATTGCCCTTTTCCTTCACAGAGAAAACCGGTTTCCTTCACTGAGAGAGCCTGGATACAGACATTTGGAATATATCGTTGAAACTCCTCTTCATGACTCTGCGTCTATTTGGAGTGAATTTACAAGAGGGCTCGGCTCGCAGCAACTTTGAATGAAAATATGCCAACATGTTACTGATTTATGCGTGTCTGCTGGAATAAATGTTGCTACCAATTATAATATGCCTTTACTGTCGAAATTAGTGGAACGACATCGAATATGCTAATGAGATAACAAGCAGAATTTTTGCATTCATTTTTTTACTGCCAGAGGGATTACATCCATTTCCTTCCATCTAAATAATTCCTTAATTCCTTCCATCTTCGAAATAGGTCGCAAATAACTCGAGTTTTCAGACAAAACAGTTCCTTGATCGTACTGTTATCGTTTTAAATGGAATAATACTCTCGTTTAATTTACGATTGTTGTATTTTAATTTAATTTTAAAATCATTCCTTCCTTACAATCAATTATTTCCCATGTTCATTTCCATGATCATTCTTGTCCGCATGCAAATTCGTGGGTACGGCCTGGAGAAAAACGTGTGAGTCAAAATGCTAACATTTCTTAGCATAGATACTGTAAGTACCTGCGACTTAACATAGAGACTGTAAGTATCTCCCTATGGATGGAAGACTTTTTTTAATTCTTAAAAATGCGTTAGGTATGATGAATTTTGGGGGCGCAGTCTTGAATGACATTTCAATGCAGTTTATTTACTAGAACTTTTATAACTTCTTAATTGAGTTTTTTTTCGGAATCTAATAATCCTCGATGACACTGACTGATGTAGCTGAGCTGCATTGCATAGGTGGGGATAGAGTAGCTCTCCCGATAGACTTACAATTAGTGACAAGTGGCTTCGCACCAATTTGATCGCGAAACCCTCCGTTACTAAGCCTATCCTGGGCCTCTGGGCTGACATGAGCCGCCTCAGCATATTTTATCGCATGGGCTTATCCTCTAAAAAAAACTTAAGGTTTTCGCAGTAAATAATTTGAATACATATTTATTGGATTTCATCGACGATACCCTGTCAGAGGATTGACATATATTAAAGCAGTGGTTCCCTACCGGTGTGCCGCGACACTTTAGGATGCCGGGAAAACAGCTGAAGGGGTGCCGCCGCGAGATTAATGCGGGAAAACGAAAAATGTTTAGTATGACCAGCGTATGAATTGATTACTCTCATGCCCGACAGATGGTGACAGTAATCGAAGAGCTTATTCCAACCTGACTCCAGTAGCATACTATGCCATATTATATGTGGTTTGGCGAATTTACTTCTCCCTTGCAAGTAAATAAAATAAAATTGAGGAACTATTTATTTTAAGGTGAAGTAAACATTTTACTGACGTATGTTCCACTTAAATTAATAAATATTTTTGAAATAAAAAAATCTAAGAAGATTGCCCCAACATTGTAACATCAGTCTGAAGGGGGCCGCAAACGTAAAAGGGTTGGGGATCACTGTATTAAAGGGTAGCGGTATGTTGTTGGGGGGGGGGGGGGGTTATTTGGGGGGTAGATCTTTAACCAAGAGTGGGAAAAAGAAGAAATTATTATGAATCTTTAAAGATGTGGATAGAGGCCAAATTTGCGGAGAGTTTAAAAGAGTTTTCTTGTGATATAATTGATAGTGCCTATTATTGAGGAAAAATAAGAAGAAATATACGTAAGGTCTAGTTGTAAATAGCTATCAGCTGGACTGTCCATTTACCTACCACTCCTAAATGAAAGGCTTATGATGAAGCTCATAATAATGTGAGTTCGGCTACATACAAGTTAGGACGCCGTATCAGCCCCCCGCGGAGACCGGAGGTCCGGCAAACGGAAACGCACGCGGCGAAATGAATTGCAAGCGGGGTGGTCTGAAGCAATGAAGGCAGGTTTCAGCCTCCTCAAGACCGCATCGCCGACCTTCGTGCATATCCCAGACCGTCAACCGTAAAAGGCATATCTCGCTTCCTCGGCATGATCAACTTCTATCGTCGTTTCATACCTCATGCCGCTGAACACCAAGCAACCCTAAACACTGCGCGATCCGGCCTACGAGGAAATCAACCCTTTCCCTGGACACCCGAGTTAGAGCTGGCGTTTCAGGCATGCGAAGATAGTCTCGCGGATGCTACAATGCTGGCCCATCCGGATCCCTCTGCCACCCTCGGTCTCTTCACGGATGCCAGTGCACACTCGGTTGGCGGGTGCTTACAGCAATTCACCAACAATGCTTGGCAACCCCTGGCATTTTTCTCCAGGAAACTCACTCCCCGTGAAATCGGTTGGCCAGCCTACTACAGGGAGCTACACGCCATCTACCTCGCCGTTCAAAATTTCCGCCACATATTCGAGGCACAACATTGTCTCATCTTCACCGATCACAAGCCTCTCACATTTGCGTTCCAGCAGACTCGTGAGAAGCTGCCTCCAGTTCAGCTGAATCAGCTATCCTTTATTGCGCAGTTCACCACGGACATCCGCCATATCAGCGGCTCTAACAACATCGTCGCCGACGCCATGAGCCGTGTCGACTCCGTGACCGCAGCCAACTCCGTGAAATACTCGGTCAACTTGGCTGACCTCGCTAGAGCCCAGGAAAACGACAATGAGCTCGGCGACCTACTAGAACGAAAATCGGCTCTCCACTTGGAATCCGTTCAGATTCCTGACAGTAACGTGACACTCTACTGCGACAATTTTATATTTCGCCGTTGTGCACCATTGCGTAGCAACGGTGCACAGCGGCGAAAGATAAAATTACAAATTCGGCTACATACAAGTTAGGACGCCGTATGAGTTCTAAGCAAATTTCAAATTCTTAGGTGGATGCTTTCGCCAGCTGTAACAGTTGTTGGGTGTACCTCTGCGTAATGGTGTCCATTGGTGACAACGGTTTCTCTCACCTCCCTGCTGGTGTCTTCAGGTCAGATGGGGTGATAGTCTGTCTTGTGTAGGGATGTCTGAAACGTAAGATCGTACTGATTTTTCGAATGGTTTCCCAAGTCCTCTAACTTTTAAAAACATTTCTATGCGCTTGAGAAATTGTACCCATTCTCCCGGCTGTAGTAGTAATAATAACCATCATGTGTGCTTCACCATCTCAATCATCTTCCAGTTCATCAACCAAGGGTACCGCCATAGGAGTTACTCACCAAACTGAACGCCGCGAACTCCTTTAAATTCTGATATGCGTGCAGTTTAAGTCGAAGGAATGGCAAATCCCTTCTCCCCCCTACTTCAGCCCCTTCTGCTTGCGTGCATCATTACGTGCACGGTACGAGGACATCCTCGGCGTCCTCACGTTGACGGGTGTTACCGTCACCGCGTGTTATATATCAAGCGTGGAAACCAATTGGCTCAGCCTGCTTGGCGACGCGCGTGTGCTTAAGTGGCGTGCTCCTAGAGCAATCGACTGAATTGTTTTCCATCTTAGAATGCGAAGAAAGTTGGCGCAGAGTGAGTAATAACCGCTGAGATGCAGGGAGATTCGAGTTCACAGTGTGTGCAGAGCGTTTATTCTTTCCTTGCGAGCAGTAAATCATAAGATGAAGGCTTCGCGTAGGAAGTAAAACAATTAAGTGTCCGAGCAGGACGAGTCTCTTCTAACACTTTCAGCGACAGTTCCCAATCAATTTACTTTTCTAACCCACGTTATTCTATTCCTAGCCGCGACCTACAACTGCCCACCCTTATTCTTCATTTCCTCCCCTCATTTCCCCTACAACTGCACTCCAATCCCCTGCATCTACTAGGTTTTTTAATACCCATGACTATTCTAATTATCTCTCATAACTTCTCGCACATGCCATGCACCTCCCTACGAAAACATGAAGATCTGGACAACTATTAAGTAAGTCGAGTGTCAGCTGTTTAAGTGGATTTTTCCCCAAAAAGGCCATGTGAAGATTTGATAGAAAAAACTGCAGAGACTTCTGTTAAAATGTTTATAATCCTAAATATTGGATGTAAGTTGTCCCATTTGTTAACATTAATAATTGTAGAAAGGCAAGTTCCGTTTCAGGAATGTGTCAAGGTCATCATAATAAATTATTTTAGAACCTTTAATAATTAGAAAGAGAGAAATAATTTAACTTTATAAAGTAAATGAAAAGTATAATATAGTTATTCCGCATGTGGAATAACTTAAGTTATACTTTTCATTTAAATTGTCAAGCAAATTCGACCAAGTCACGCCTGAGACAACGGAGTAACTTTACAAATGCAGCTCTCTGTTAGCTGACAATTTAACATAAATCATACAATATATATCCGGAAAATATATCGAAATAATTTTATTAGGTGTAAAAGCTTATAGTGAACATAATCTTTCAGATACATTCATTTTCAAAAGACTAAAGATTGGTAAAATTACAATTTCAGAGTTGCTGTGGGTAAGTATGGCTCTGTAGATATTTCTTGAATTTGGTGAGGTTGAGTGAGTCAATTCCTAAATTTATACTTGAAGCTCTTAATTCACCGGGTATATTGCCAGGATGTTTAAGTATCCTTCTGTTATCGGAGGAATGTTTAAGGTAAACGGAAAATAAATGATTAACTTACGATTTGATGTCATGCAGTGGCGTGTTTAATTTTAATTTAGCATGTGGACAAAGTAAAAATATTTCCAAAAGAATTACTCAAACTTTAAATATCTCTTAACATTCGCTTTTATTAAAAATTTCAACTAATAAAATAAAAAAAACCGACTTCCTTAAAAGGTCGATTGATAAATATATATATTGGAAATTCAAATCATAATTTCACACTCCTCCAATTAATTCACACCATCAAAGCACTCAGGATTCAACAAATGATTTTTTTACGTTAAGGTAGACCTTACTAACTGCTTGGTCATCACGATTGTAAAATTAAACATTCCGGTAATGGAGTAAACGCAGTTATTTGTACTAAGTATGACCTGATGTCTGTAATCGTTGCGCGTTTGTATCAATAATTCCGTGCGGGATGAATTCTTCCTTGTTTTACGACCACCTGTTCCTTTGTGTCTATTATCTCTTTAGACACCGTTTGACACAACTGGTGGAGGAAAAATGGCCATATAGCCTGAAGTGATTGCTTATTCGCTGACACTTGGCAACTACAAAAGAGTTGAAATCAATAAAAAATCCCACAGCATGCGTCATCAATCTCCAATTACGTGCCACCAAGTGGCCTCCTCCACAAGCTGAAATTCTTCCTTTCCTCAAGAGGAGTGCCTTCGGAGAAATTCTTCTAAAAGCACGATAAGAAATCTGTATCCAGTTATTGGCTCAACGTTGTCACTATGTATTATTCTTACTCTATAGTTATACTAAGAGAAATTCAAAGAAAGAGACTTAAGCCAAAATTTCAATACAGTACAGGCTATAAAAACAAGTACCTGGTGTTTTAAGCCCTTAAAGGATTCGAATATTTTTCTTGGCAAATTGTTAAATATTAGTGGTAAAGGAAGCTTTTATTCCGTTTAAAAGTGATATTTGTGTGTACATACAGCTTACCAGTATGTAATAGTGTATCAAATTTGCTCTGTTTCCAATTTTCTTTATGACGTTGTCTATGTTTAAATTGCTCGGAATGTTAAAATATATCAGATATATCGCCAAATAACACAGGGTCCTGCATCCCGTCCCATACAAATTCAAATTGTAAAACGGATGATTAGAAAAACGCAGTATTTCATGAAAAAGAAGTGAAAGCATGATTTATTGTTAAACACACCATTAATAAGAAATACTTTATCACAAAATAAGAAATTAATAAGTTTTATATAAGCAATGGCATAGATATGAACGTATTTTTATGTTTCCCAGCCTCGATGGTTTTGATTCTCAGCAAAGAAGTAAAAAAAGGGATATAAGGTGCTAAAATATACCATGAAAGACGGAGAGACAATATGGAACGGCGGCTACCTTCAGTAATATTATTATTTTTTGTAAATACCATCACTCTAATATTAAAGCTGTAAAAAATCCGTTACTTGTTCTATTTTATATTCCTGGCTGAAAGCTGTAGCTTTTGTGCACAACAATGTCAAGCTATTCATAAAATAATATTTTTTATACCTACTAAAGTTTAGATGCAAATTGTTGATACTCAAAAACAGAGATTAAGACGCCATTTACTCTTTTTTTTAGTACACCTTATTTAATACTTGTAAGCCCATTTAGTTTATTTCAAAGAATTGAATCCGCTATGGAGCACGTATCGTTGAAATTTAACGGAAGATATTTCAATCGTTTCGCAAGGGATAATATTATTGAGAAACTTTGCATCGTCACGACGTGATCTTCTAAATTAAAGTGGATACATTAATAAATTACTAACATATAGTGATATTTCATGCCTCCATTTTTAGAAATCATTGAAGAAAATTATTCATATAGGCGCTAACACTTGTACTTAGTGATTTTGGGGAACTCTTGAAGATGTTACGGATGGTGGCGGGTGAATTGAACTAACGCCCAGTTTAACCCATAAAATGCTATTTACCTTAAAATTGGTTATTATAATATGCAAATAGTGCAGGATTTTACGTAATAACTCTAAGGATGACTTTTTTCATCTTTGATTGAGTTTTATCACCAAAATGGGCATGAACACCGTAAAGGCTGGTATAATTCCATTTTTTACGGTGTCATCCAACATTGTAGCCTTATGTATATTTGTATTAATATTCTATTCACTGTTTGCAGTATTTAGTTCAGAAAGTTTTTCTCCTGTTCCTGGAAAAAGTACTGTTTGTCAACGGTTATATTATGGTCTTGGGTTACCAAAAATAGAATAACGGTTGGTATTGTTCCAGCGTTGTATTGCGCTTGATCCAATCATCACTTCCGATATGCTATGGTTGTACTATTTTAACTCAACATTGAAGTTTTGCATAAGAAGTTCAGCAGTAAATATTTTTCTTTTGTATGGAGTATTTTACACTAGCCTTGATATGTTTTTGTATGTTAGGTTTTATAGATCGTTCACGAGCTAAAAACAGACATTCATTGATTTTTTATGGCCGCTCATGATGGTTCAAATCGATAAAATATTCCAAATCAATAGACGTGTCCAGAGAATTCTATAACAAGCATTTCTCACGTGACTAAAGAGACAACTTGCCATTGGCCAGCCTAAATTGTAAAGCTTTGATTCGGAAGTAGGGTTCTCCACGCCAGTGAGACATATTGAAACGTCCTCAGTCTGACACTTCGAATTAAAATAATTTAATCTGTTCCTCATGGTGACGTAAAGTCGTCGATGCATATTGTCATTGAATATGTGTTACATTCAAAACGGACTCTTTTTTCTTTAATTTAAAATGGATTATATTCTCCACGCCTTGCCTGATGCCGTAGAATTAATTGCTATTTATATTTACGATTTTAGGTTTTTGAAGGAATGAATCCACCTAATAATTAAATGGTGCCTTTATTTTTGAAGAATTTTAGATTTGGGTCTCTAACGTGATCCTGTCCATTTCACCCTGCAGGCAAACTCTTTAAAAACACAATTTTCTGGGCTCTCATAAATTCTCAGCAGCACCAATGTGGGATAAAATATTTCGTAAACACCGCAGCATCCTTAATATCAACTGACAAAGCATTTCGGTCGGAAAAAAACTGGGTACAGGAAAAAGGCGTGGTTTCATTAGTCATGAGAGTTCATATCCGCCCCGCTGTTGGAGCAACCGAGAGGAGGAGGGCGAGGTCACTGGAAACTTTTGGCCAGAATTCATTTCCTGCTGGCACGCGTGTGTTATTTACGATTTAGGAGAACGTAGGCATTTCCCATTGTGTATTAATCGTGGTCCAGTTTTTTGGGTCGGTTCCGGTTTCCCAAGGATTCAGCCGTTGTCTTACCTTCACTTCGTGTTATATCTGCCTGATCTCAAGCGGAGGAAGACGGAAGATATATTTGTTGATGGAGATGAAGGTGGTGGTTCAGACGAAGGGATGGAATAAAACATCCCGTGGGAGGGGGGACCACACTTCAATTGGCTACGATGGAGCTTTCTCTTCTGCAAGGACGAAGCCGTGAGATCTAAAAGACTTACTACTTCCGTCGCACAATGCCTATCATCTAGGCATCGCTCACATTTAAAAACATTTGGGAAGTCTACCAGTAAACGTATGACTGGTGTCTTCACTCTTCGAATCACTCTTCGGTTTTTTTTTTCAAACATATACGTTCGATTTAATTGCATTAATTGATTTCATTGCTTTGAATTTTATTTCTTATTATTTATTAAACTATTTTTGTTCTCCAACCGTTAGATTTCTACTTGTTTACGGTATGATTCAGCTTTAGAATTTTACTCCAAGTGCATATTCATTCCTTTCAAAGTTTATAAATCATCTATTACACCACTTTTGACACCAATAATAATAGTAATAAATTTATTACTCCAAATTTCTTAAATGTACAACATTTGTTACAACAATGTGGGAGCTTTAGGTAGCTTCAGTGGTAAAAAAAACCAGTGCGGAAGCTACCATCCTTGATTTAAACGCAATGCTAGTCACACAAAAAATTTAATTTTAAATACATTGTAAATATATATCATTAAATATAACACGTGGCAAAAATACATCTTGTGAAGAAATGTAGATACAAAAAGAGATAAATAGAGCATAAAAGAAACATTTTTTCATTGTTACATGTTCGTCTCAGAAACTGACAAATAAACTAAAACATAACTTTTAGACAAAAAATATATATTTTTTTCTTTTTTATCTGTTTAATTGTATAAGGTAAATTATTTAAAATTTTAGGCCCTAAAGAAAGAAATGCTCTTTTAAATAAAGAAAGTTTTAGCTTAGGAATTAAAAAATTACAACTCCTACGTGACTTATAGCCATGCTCGTTTCCAGAAATTGCTGGAAAACTACCACTTCGCAAGAAAAGTAATTTTAAAGTTTTGTAAACAAACATGTATCTTAATGGCAATAATTTAAGAGTAATGTTAGTAAACCATCTCTGTTTTGATACAACACGATGTGAATGGTAAAAAAAAATTACGTATAATCAAATGTTTATTAATTCCGTTTAAAATTGAATCTTTCACTTATTAAATATCTAGGCTATTAAAAAAATATGTAAATCACTTATAGAAGTAGGCTAGTTGATAATTATATGTTAATATACCCTTCCGGTTAATGCTGTTTCAGCCGAGCAAGCCATCTGTATCGCCATTTATACCCAGCTGACTCGTTTGCCCGCGGTATTTCTATAATTATTCGATGAATCAATAACAAAAAAAAATTTTTATTTCAATTACCTATTACTTGTATCACTGAAAACATTTGCGTCTTATACCCTTTCTTAAAGAAGGTGACTTGAGAAATGAAGGGTAGAGGTAGAGTGAATTCTCCTTGCTTTGGACTTAATAGATGGCGTTGTTTTTCTATGAAATCCACAAACCTGAGAATAAATATACGTTTCTCAATTTCAAACATTTTTTTCTGATGGAACAACAGGTGTACTTATCATTTTGCAGCATCATCTTGACAGTCATGATAGAGATGAAGGTTGCTCTTTTAATTCGTCTTTTTACACGGGAAAGTAAATTGTGTGGTGTCCATTCGCCAAATGAAGTTACTCTGATTCACAATGTCATCAATAAGATCTTGATTCAGAATGTCACTAAAATTAAAGCATAAATAACATCGATTCCGGCCCCTGATTGATTTGGTTGACTTAAATCTTATGGTCACACATCAGATATGGTATTAGCCTATCAGCGCCAACTTCTATTTCGGTTTTTGCTCTCCTCAAAGTAAACATTTTTTTGCCCTATTTGTCACCACATTCGCCCTTCTTGGTCATGGAGAACGCAAATAACTCCCACGAAGCATTCAAACGTTGCCACTACTTGGTTGATATATTCTTAAAATTCATCAATTTTTACTAATAGTCATCCAAATATTTTACTAGAAGCATCATAAATTACATCTTTATTACCAGCAACCAACACCAACTTCTAAAAATAAGTGACACATAAAACTAATTTACGACATCATTAATTCCTACGTAGACAGTCCCGATCTTATTTCTACCATCAATATCAGAGTACCTTCTCGTCCTACCCGAACTAACTCACTACTCCACATGCCCACACCCAGATTATCATTAATGAAACGTTCTCTTTTCTTCCGTCTCTCCTCCCTAATAAATTCTCTCCCTACTGACATTGACCCCTTTTCTCTATCCCCTAAAAATTTCACTGACTTGGCCTAAACTCATATTTTCGGAAAAAAACTATAAAATATAGTCAATAATCTGCAAATTGCTTTCATCTTGGCTTTGTTATTTTTGTTATTGTTTGATTTTTTAGTTGTTAACGGGTGTCTCATTGTGATTTTTACAAGTGCATTTTAAATTGGCAACATTGCTGTATGTGTACCATTTTCTTTAAAATAAATATAAAAAAAACAGAAGGAATAATACATGCTATGGAAGATCCACAAGGTGACGTAGACAGTAGAAACAGTCATTCATAGTAAATGCCAGCATTTTTTAATGCCCACGGTAAAATATATTTCAATGCGCAATTTGGCATCCCATATATATGTACTATATACGTACAGTCTCTTGAAGTGCCACATCTCGGAGGCTTCGAACTTCCTTCTTTTCGCCATCCCCAAACGTGCAACTTTCACTTCCGTATATTACTAAGCACCATACAATAAGTCTTTAGGAACTATTTTCTTATGTTAAAGCTGATGTTGTTAACGGAGAGGAGTGCTTTCTTCTTGTTGAATTCAATCTTAGCCTGGGCGATCCTCATTTTAATCTATTTGTTGCTTCGTCCATCAGGAGTCATACATCTGCCTAAGTACTGGAATTCTGTTACTTGTTCCAGCGGTTCGTCACTTAGCATTGCAATTGCTTATTCTCCCTACCGCAAACCATGACTTTAGTTATCTTCTTGTTTAGTTGAAGTTGTAGTCACTTTTAAGTGCATTGTCTAACTTACTTAAAAATGAAATAAATAAAAATAATTAAAAAGAAAATGGCCTTATTGAAAAATGTACTATGAAATAGATAATAATTTTTGAGCTGTTACAACTGGCTTACAAGAGGCAGAACGAGATTATTTGTGACTAAATAATAAAACCACAACCAATATTTGCGATACAAAAGACTTTACCATTACTTTATAGGTAGCATGGTAGAAAGTCTTTAAGTATTCAAAGTTGTGCAGAACCAGGAATTTTCAGAAAGCCAAGCTTGCCTCAAACTACAGTAATTTGTTGAAAAGTCTTTAGTATTAAAATTTTTTATTGGGACTTCCATGTTTCCGGTGAAATTTCTTATGCTTCATAAGTGTTGGTTGCATGGTTTTATTTTTAGTCGCAAATAACCACGATCTGTTTTTTTGTAGGCCAGTTGCAACAGCTCAAAAATTTATTTCTACTTTTTTGTATACATTTAATAAAATCATGTTTTATAAAGATTTATTAATTATTTCATTTTATTGTTTTTTATTTTTAATAATTATGCATCAATTTTTCGTTCAATTATTGTGGTTATCCTTTGGATGCGTTATTGAAAAATTTACAGCGAAATGTTTTATAGAAAATAATGGAACGAATTTTTTCGAACGGTGTTAAATTAATTTTTAAATGTTGTGTTAATTTGTATAAATCGGGAAAATATTGTATTGTTATCCAAAATACACATGCTGAAACAGTTTCAGGATATTCGTGGAACTGGGTGAAAAATTTATTGCGAGATTTGACTCAAACAAATCGAGATATCAAGTTAAATAAAACCATTTAAGGTCCTGTTCACTTCCCACTACAACAGCGATATCGTCAGCAAACCTCAATATATCTATTCTTTCACCTTGTATCTTCACTCCGATATTCAATGCTTTCCTTACCCTGTGTAACGCTTCCTGAATATACACGGTGAAAAGTATCGGTGATGAATTAAAACCCTGTCTTACTCCTTTTTTTATCCTTGCTTATTACTTACATCTGTTACTGCTGTTGCATATTTTCAGATGCTTCGAATTACTCGCTTGTCTTTCCATGAGATGCTGAGTTGTTTTTTTTAGTATTAGGAACCTTTCGTTCCAACGTACGTTATCAAAAGTATTTTCTTTGTCAAAAAAGGCGATGAATATATTTTTCATTTCCATATGTTTTTTGTTGGAGTAGTCTCAACGTCACAATGTCTTCACGTGTCTTCCTGCTCTGAATCCGAACTGGTCTTCACAAGTCCAGTATATTCTTTATCTTGTACTGTATTATTTTAGTTAGGATTTTAGATTCATGGCATATTAAGCTAAGGGTATGGTAATGTTCACATTCTATCGAACTATTCATATTTTATATCGGTTCAACGACAACTTTTCCTTAATCTTCAGGAATTTCTCGGATTTATATATCTTGCACACTAGATTGCAAGAGGGTTTCTTTCAATCCTCTTCCGTCTGACTATAAGTTCAATTGTGACTCCATTAAATCCTGGAGCATTTCCTCCTTTAACGTTTTTAAGGGCTTTAAGAGCTTTTAAAAAGCCTACGTCTCCTAACATTATTTGAGATCTTAACTTAGTTTTTAACTTAGCTTTACCGCTCTTTATATTTATAGTTTTACAACTGATGCAGGATACGTGAACCAATCTTCCTCCAGGTAAAACCGCAACAATTCCAGGTTTCTTTTGGACCTATCTGTTGCCGAATTACACGGTTTGACTTCATTAGACCCACGCGGAAGTGGCAGTAGCCGCGACTTAGAAAGTGTCAATGTCAATGTGAGAGCATGAGCCAGCAGCTTTTTCCTTTCCTCCAGGGCGTTCGATCGCGGCTTGGGAGACCGTGACCGCCCGAGACACGGTGGGTGGCGGCTGCGTTATCATCCGCGGAAGGTTTCAAAGTCAGGGAGAGAGAATGGAGTTTTCGGAGCGTGGAATCGATCATGTCCGACCGTCCGAAAATTAAGTCTGTGGCCTTATCCGGAAGCGAGTGCATCTAAATGTCCCGGAGACAAATTAAAATGAAGATTTTTTTCAGTAGCCATTATTTTATTGAAAAAAAATTAGATTAGCTTATGATATTTTATGAAACAAGTTTGCAAGGGCATCAGTCCATGCTAAATCTGGATAAATATAATTTTTTTGGCTTTCTAAGATAAAAGAAAACTTTTTAATTATTAGCTGTCGCGGGTAATTTATAATACTGTAATGATGAAAAAAACAAGTTGATGCACTATATGTCGGGTAGAGTTTTTGAGCTCCAATTGAACGACTCCGGTTATTAATTCATCAAATAAAGCCCTATCGCTTACCCTGCTGTGATTTTTAAGGTTTAAAGATTTTTTGAAGAAAATAGTTTGTAAGAGACTTGGCTGTTTCGAGTGATGGCTAAATAAGAAATTTGAAATTGACTCTCGGTTACAGGGTAATCTCGATTAAAGATTAACAGTGATTTATCCGCATTTTCCTTGAAGTTGACGGCTTCTTCTAATCGATCCCAATATTGTCGATGCCAAATAGTTACTGTGAACGCCAGGCTGCGCTGGCAGAGTTTTATTGGAAGTAGGTATTTCACGATAATTTAAAAAAATTATTGTAATTATGATTAACATAAATAAAAAATAATACCTCGTAGTCTTGCCATATGATGTCTTGGCGAAAGTTTAAGCTCTACGCTTGATTTTCAATAATAATGGCTGGAAAGGGCTTCTGCGGTTCCCGGTGCAAAAAGTTTGGCCTTCACGGACTGAGTTAGTCATTTGCTGCAGTGACTGTTTATTTCTTCTTTGGCTGTGGTTCGGTTTACTTATTCCGGCGAAATTCCAAAAAAAGTGCTCGAAGAACGAATATCCTGTATTTCTGTTCCAAACGTCGCTTCGAGCAACCTCATGTAGCCATTAGCATTCAGTTGTCAATCGCTCATAAAATCTCCTTCCGTATTTCCACCCACCAAGAAGGAGGGGATGCCCTGGTGATTAGGTTTCAAGTGCTTATGTGCATCAGTATTTTAATTGAATGTGGAAAGATACGCTCCATACGCTCCATCCCCACTCCCGGCCTAAAATCTATCGAATGGAAAATCTGTCTCCCTGGTCCAGCAGGACCTTTTGGAAAACGCCAAGGCAAACGTTTACTGTGATATCCGTAATTACTGTAATCATTTTTAAATCATAAGAAATCATTTTTTATTTTTAAAGACCTATTTTAAAAGGTAAGAATATTCTGTGTAGGAATAACTGCTAGAAAAAAAAACAATTCTCGGCGATAGGTCTGCTCTCATTCACCATTAACTATAAAAAAATTTGTTTTCCAAATTTTGCATTCACCGTCTCCTGTATTTCCTTGGTGGGGACGAGAGAATTTTCTCCTCCCTGTGAGATATTGGCGTCACTTCCACCAAGTTGGCCCCGAGGCATTCGGATTCGCGTTTCCATGGGAATATCATCAGTCATAAAGAACGTATTGAATAACATATCGAGAGTTAGTTCATGGCACCTGCGCCCTCATGCCGTGCTTCAGTGCTGAAATTCTATAATCAGTAAAATGTCAACTTAAACAATTTTTTATGACCATAATTAATGAAAACCCTGTTAGAGGACCGAGATAGAAAAACAGTAGATGGTGTGGAGGTGGAAAAAAGTCACAAATCGTCGTGTTTTGGCGTTAGTAGCGTAGTATGTAATTTCCTTAGGTGCGTCCCTTGTGGAGATCTTCATCCCTGAGGTGATCAGTTTTGCGACATTCCTGTTGTTCGCTCGCGCCACGCGGTGAACGGTGGAGAGCAGAAACAAGGAGTGGAGGATGGACGCTTGATTGTATCGGATCGGAGAAAAGGAGGTAATGTCGTCTTTTGAGAAATGACTCCTGAGATAAGTGTCGCCTTGGCCTTTGGCGCTAAGGGGGAGGGGGTGGACGGGGGTAGAGGGGAAGAGCAGAGGAAGAGGCGGGTTGTGAGGCTTGCCTCTCTCCTCCTGAGGCTGCAATGAGTGTCGAAGGTGGGGAACTGATGAGGCTGAGGGTCGGCGTGGGAGTGATTGCTTGCATGTATTCGGATCGGGAGAAGATATGAAGAGGAGCCAATTAAAAGAAGACATTCGCTCCTTGCCTGCGTAACAATGTCCATGGCCAGTGATCACGCGAAATTTTATCTCGGAGTTGCAAGGCATCAGCCAGTAATGGATTCGATATCTCCTTCTTTTTTCAGGGTTTTTGGCTGAGTATTTTAAGTCCAGCATCGAACATGTAGTCATTAAAGTTTCTGTTGCATTTAACCCACTGCATGATAAGAGCAAGTCAGTTTTTTAGACGAATTTCATTTTACACTATGCGATATTAAAATATTATAAGAATTTCAATTTTTATGAAGTGAAATGAGTCTGAGTTTCTAAAATGGTGACGGCGATGAAACGTTAGCAGGGTGATCCATTCGGATTCTATAACTTCGTCACTAATGCCGAAGTAAAAATAAATGTGGTCCCTCTTGTTCGGGAATACAACTAAGATGCGATAATTACTTTGAGTTAGCGCTGCGTAAACCCATCGATAATTACAATATGATCCGAGGGTTTAGCCATAGAGTAAGTAACTTTACTCTATGGTTTAACTCACTGATTTCGGTTCCAAACGAAATATACTATCTATATCATAGCATCTGTCTATACCCGAATTTTCGTAATATTCTTTTGGTGAAAAATCAAAATAGTTGATGAAATTTCAGATGACAGTCAAATCTCAGCAGAAAGCCCAGAGAAAATAAAATAGGATGTATCTCATTAGAAAGAGCCTCTAATTGGCCATCGATCAGTGATCTGCATCTGTCTCCGCGGTGAAGCAGGTGGTACGCATTCGGTAAAATTTGACCCACCACTATGAACGGCGCAAGCCTCCTTAAATAATTCCCTCTTTCGCAAAGGCACTGAGGCAAAACCCCCTCGGATGTACCTCCGGCATAGCTTCACCTGCATTTTTAGGTCTTGTCACTCAACGTGGTAATCCTTTTAGCATTCTCTTTAATGGAATCACAAAGACTTGAATTCTTTCAGCCATCCTCCACAATTTTTATTTTTTCCTCTTTCTTAATTCTTCGTCTTCATTTCCCTTTCTTGTATTTTGTTGATAGTTTTTGATTTTATTGATTTGATTTCTTAATTTATTCCAGCTTCATTTGCCATGGTGAAATATACTTCCTCCTTATGTGTGATTTATGCATATCATTATGTTTTTGTTATCAACTTCTAGGACCAAAAGTTTTGCATTTACAAAAATGTATTTTTAAATATATGAAGGTGACCCAGCCAGTGGTCGACACTGTCAAATTTGAAGTTTACTCTTTCTTAATAATTACAGTAGATATGCATTCTTAAGCTTCACGACAAATTCTCCGAGTAGATATATTTGACATATATTCGCAGCGAGACCCTTGATGTGAATTGTTTACGAAGATTGTATGTTCATAGTTACAATGCGCGGAATTTTCGGCCATGGCTCATAAGAGTCACGAATTGTGCAGTTTTCCTTCAATCGAATAAAATGGCTTCCAAATACCCCAGATAAAATAATCCACTCCAATGAAAATCTTTTATGTGCAGGAAATTGTAAAGGCATGCCATAAAATTTGGGAACATTTTGCAGCCTTCCTGATAAATAACCTGATTTTTCACAGTAACTGGAGTCGGTTTCTGAATACATGAAATCGCTAATGATCTTAAAAATGAGGAGTTGTGTTAATAATGCAATCTTAAGGCGATGCACAAAACAATGAGCGTAATAATTCGATCCGAAATCGATGTCGGTGCGTCGTCGGCGCGTTTTCGATCTTGAGATTTCGACACATTTCATATTCGAGAGGTAAACATTTCATGGATTACACGCAAGTTTGAATATAATAAGAACTAAGATATTACAATTTTCCACATTTTAATTTTTTATCGACCAGTCTGCCCAGCATAACTAGCGAGGCACTGACAGGTTATTTCGTACACACCGCTTTACTTTTTCTATGGTGTCTTTATGGAAAAACCTAATAATGTCTATGTGAAAAATTGTAATATCTTAGTTCTTATTATGTTCATATTCCACAACATCACACCCGATTCCTCCCTTTTTGCGCAAGTTTGAAGTTTGACACCAATTGGTCCGAGCGGTATGACACTTTGAGTTGGGAATGGAAGGCGGATTGTCACGACTGCCGAATCTGCGGCGATGGAATGCGTGGCCGAGATAAAAAATCCACCGGAATTCAGTAGAACTCGTAATTCTAGATCTTGCTGAATGTGTTTTACTTAAGCGAGTATTACGGAAGGCATCAGATAGGATCTGAGGAGCCGTCACTTGAAAAAGACCTTCAGAAAAATGACTCATTTAATCTACTTCGTCGCTATATCGTTGATAAACACAAAAAAACTTAAAATTGATCGAAAACATTCTTCAACCAAACGTTTTCTTTTAGAGGTGGCTGTTTAGTGAGCTACCGCTCAGGCCACTTAGCCCATTAAATATAGGTTCTCAGTTTGGTGTTACTGGCGATATTGAGGCGTGAGAGGGCGGCTTGAGATAAACCCGGCGTCGTCGGCATTAACCTGTTCCTCACGAAAAACACAACCTATGAACAACCTCTACTACTACTACCAGGATTCAATTTCAAGTCCTCGAAATATGAAGCCAAGTCTCTAACCACCTCTCTTTTATACTGCAGAAAGAAATTCAGGACAAGGTGTTTAATACAGCGTTATGATAAGGTATATAAAAGTTAGAGAGTATAGGTGAAAATACACTGGCAAAAATGGACATGAATAGAAACGTAAGTACAGAGGAAAATTCCTCAGATCGAGTCAAGAAGAGGGGAAATGTTGGAGAGTCCAAGCACCGCTGCATTAGAGCATAAATTGCCGATGAAGTAATGCAGGAAGGAGGACGTGGAGGGGGGGGATACTCCCTCTCTTCCTATTGGCTGCACGCGCGCGTAAACTATTGTGTTGATGTGATGATGGGTGGTCGCGATGTCTCCGCCGTCTCTCTATATCTCCCCCCCCCCTGCCCCTTCCCATTCCTCCCAACACCTCCCCCTCCCTAATCACCCGGGTGACGCGCGACTGCTCGGTTGCCACGGAGATGTGCGAGAGAGGATGGCGCCCGTTCCAGCCCACGCGTCTTCCCCTCTCCTCACTCCCCCCCACCCATGTGTCCCTCCCCGCCCCATCTCACAGCGGGTTCAACCGCGTTGTCTTGTTGCTAGGTTAGTTACGAACAGGAGAGGGATTACATTCAATGCACTTCACGTTCTTAAAGATGAATTTTAAATTTCATATTTTAATTTCGGCTCCAATGCCACTTTTTTGATAAGTACGACTGTTCTAATTGTTTTCTAAATCTTTCCAGCTCATGATGCCGAGTTAATCCGTCGTTCTATCTGCAATTCATTCTAAAAATCACGAGCTTATATACGATGGGAAAAATAGAGATTGCATTATTATACTTTGGCAGATGGGAAAAAGGAACATTCATATTTGGGTATTTTATTACTTTTTAAGCTCCAAATATTCACCGGACTCACCTTTAAAGATCTAGTTCCATCAGAATAAATTGGTAAAATCTGAAGATCCTGCAATTGAACTACATTCATGATTGATAAGAATGATTGAATTAATTAAATTGAAATTTTGTTACTACCCTGACTGGCCAGTCTTTTGTATTTTCACAATATTTGAGCAAAGAAGATTTCCGGAAATATTACCAAACCAGTACCATCCATAAATTTAAACGCCAAAATACATGACACGTTAATCAGGCCCACAATCCTATATGCCGTCCCCGCATTGGGGGGGTGTGGCTCTTGGGTAAAGGACTTATGGCGCGACTGGAAATAAATGAAATGAAGTGCGTACGCTCTACTCACAAAATCAAGAGACGGACGAGCAATGCAATGACATATGACTTTGCAGGCATTAAGCCAATGAGGCAGGTTATACAAAATTTAACAGAGACATATTTAAATAAAAACAAAGAAAGCGATGTGAAGGAAGTCGTAGATCTATGCACTAAAAGGCAAAAATGGAAGATAAATACAGAAGACCTGATAGTGGACTCGTCCAGTAACTAATTATCAATGGAGGCCAAAAAACAAAATGACCATGTATAAACATCTGTCACCGGAAGTGTGACCTATTCTGTATTTTAAAGCTGATGGCTGCTAAAGTAGCTACCTGATTTAATACCAATTACTTTCTTGTGCATGAAAATTTTAGAAAATCGCAACCATTTTTCATTGATACTTACCGTAAGGTTATTCTAATTGACACATTTGACAAAAAACCATCCGTGAAAACGTATCATTCAAGATTGGTTTCGGTCTTTTGTTTCAGATGGATTTGCCAATCGGAATGGTTTCCCGCTGAGTCATCTGACACAACCTTGAGGCGAAGGGCGTGTCCACTGCGCGCAAATAGATTGCTCCAGGGCCCTTAAAGAAAAAATACGTCTCCAACCCCTTTCGCTCCTGGTGAGTTGAGCTGAGCGCTCTTTTTTAGTGTTTTTAAGAATGAGACATTCAAAGTGTGAGCACTGTTTAATGCCTTGTGTTTGCGACAAGGAGAGATACCGCCTTGTTAATTATTAGAAGTGTTCATAATCGCAAGTTGGCACATTTTTTAATAGCTAGAGCAGGAAATGCTGAACTGTTGTCTTCGTTATGTACCCGTTATCAGATTTCAGCCACGTGCCAACTATGAAAATGCATCCCGATAAAAAGCACAGCGTCCTCTCAACTGAAACCAATATGTTTTCATTCTACGAAAATTGTCACATCACCAAAGAGGAACTTAATGTAAGTGTTTACGTTTAGTTGAAACTATAATTGCGTGAATTCATAGTCTTCATTCCAAACTCAACGTTTAGTAATATATAAAGGGAGTAAATTTGTGTTTCACTGACTTATTTCACTGATATTTCATAGAAATAAATATGGCATAAATGTTAATTATGAATAAATTAATATTTCCTTTCGCATCCACATCATTTGGTTCAAAGATATAAACCGATAGTGAATTATTATGTATTTTAATTTCAACACAATAAGTTGCAAATTCTGCACAAATCAACAACAACAAACAACAGACAATGCTGCAATCACCGATTAAACTCATCATGCTCCAATAGAACTCATAGTTTCTTTGTATATGAATGGTTATCAAGCGTCAACAAGTGGGAAACTATCTTTGCACCATCATAGACTATGCAAATGTACACCTTAGATTGATTTATCTAGTGCGTTGGGTCTACGCAAAGCCTTCTTTTTTAAACTACTCGTCAAAAACTAAAAAAACCTGCTAGTTTTTCTCAATCACGTCCAACTCTTCCGCAAGCCCCTTCCGGAATAAGAAGAGAAGATGAAAGGCAAGAGGAGGGTGGGGCGGCGTCCTCCGAAGGAACTCGACTATCTATCCGTTGAGAGAAGCCCTCCCCCCCACTGTTCACTCGCCTGCACCCTCCTCCCCACTGAACCTTCTGGTGCGAAGAAGGGAAACGCGTCCCTCAGTCTTTCCCTTTCTTATTCATTGTCTTTCCCCGTCTCCTCTCTCCAAAATTCACTTCCTCCACTCCACCATCCCTTCAACATATTCACGGACACTTACTCAATCGAGTTACACGACGTACTTTTGAGGGACATTTCGGACATGGCTGGTGGTTTCTTGTTCAGATGACGAGGGGGCGAGGAGTAATTGAAAGGAGTGAAAAAGAGGTGGTCAAAGGCCACTGAGGCGCAGTCATAACAAACGCAAATACTTCAAGCAAACTGCGACGGATGTTAAAATGAAGATTTATAAGGAAATAACACGGTTATCATGAAGGATAAGGGGTGGAGAGCGGCTACGAACTAATTTTCACTTGGAGATGATGAACTAAACATTGTGACCTCTCGAACTTTCGCCTGTTTCAGACTGAGAAAATATCCTTATGCAGCGGAACGTAGTGTCGATTTCTCTGCCTCTCTTACCAAGGCCTTCGAGATCCTATCGTGAAGACTTACACGGAGTGTATAACTCGCATTAAGGGTCCATACTCTCATCTACATTTGGAGCACCCAATAGCAATCGTATATTTATATTGTGAAGTGAGGGGAAATGTTTGAGTCGGCCTTTGTGACGAGTACCCAGCTAATGGCTGTGAGTAGGAATGGAACATGAGGCTATTCGAACTCCATGAATCTTAAAAAAGATTTGAGATTTGACAATTCAAATCTTCACGCTTTTTCGTGGTTCGAATATTTCAAACCCAAAACTGAAAAATAATATAACACGATTTCGCCAATAACTCTGGAGAGCTTACATTTTTTGGCATGCAGTTCACGCATTCATTATAAAATCATGGGTGTTACTCATTCGCTTCTTTTTTCTTCTTCTTCATGAAAACAAGTGCACATGTATACTATTATTTGTTTCGTTACATGCATATTTATAATGCAACTTCCATTAAAATATTTTCATAAATGGAGTCAAGATTAATTTTGAGTACTTACTTATGTGATACTTACTTAACTGTATGGCAGTGAAACTTGGGTATGGCAAGAAATGTATATCATCGTGTGAGTAATCTACCGGTTAGATGTAGGTTATGATGAAAGTCAGAGAATATCCAACGGACTCTTACACGTTCCGTGTCTTATCTACCTCTAGTAATTCCCTTTTCATCTCAGCGTAAGTCCTACCTTTCTTCATCCCGTCCATTAAACCGATTCTCTTCCTTCCCCTTCCCCGCTTACCCAACATCCTTCCCTCTATCACGGCCTTCTGCGAACCATCGCCCCTCATTACCCCTTCCAGCCACCTACCCTGCCTTCCCCTAATCTCATCTATAAGTTTCCTCTCCTCGCCCACCATGTCAAGCACTTCCTCATTTGTCTTCCTTTCCGTCCAACCTCTATCTTCCAACCTCCAACGTCCTACCTCCTCTTCTCTATCTTCCTCCAAACCCACATCTCGAAAGCCTTCAGCCTATTTTCGTCCTCCTTTCTCAAAGTATAAATATTTTTTCCACCTGAGACATCTATTGTAATCATGAAAAATATATTTTAAGTAATGTTGTATAAAGTAAAGACTCGTAAGCCGGGTACGACAATTATAGGGTCGGTCAGGATTTGGAAGGAAAAAGAAATACAAAGAATAATGTTTTTTTTTGCTAATGTTAAATTTAGTTTTATTAGATACATTACAAGTGGATAAAACGCTGCTGGATATAATATGGCCTTTAGAACATTACGATGACCTCAAAATACTCCCTGGTGAAGAGGAAACGTGTAACATAAATTGAAGGACACAAAAAATATGAGGACGTTTTGGCGGTCGTGCGCCCATCCTCGGCAACAAGAGACTATATAGTGATCTGTTAGCCGGGGGGTAGAAAAGGAGAAGGGATTGTTGGGGAGCGGTGAGAGGGTGTTGGTACAGTTGGCCAAATTCAGCCCGGGCGCTGGGCTGAATTTGGCCAATATCTCTCGTCACCCAATTGAATGCCATATCGCGAGTTCTCAATTCGATGCTGGTAGCTCATTCGAGGAGAGCTTCTAATCTGGAAAGAGAGAAACATTTATTAAAGGTTTTGAGATGGAAAGCGGTGCGTTTAGGAATGGGATCAAGGAAGGGTTGACATTTGGTGGAGTGGCAGTACCCATTCATTCGTATTCATACCCCTCTCTCCATGTCTTGTTATTAAACCTTCGGAAAAAGTATTGGGTGCTTACATACTTTCAGTTGTGTTTTTTACACGAGTAAGGAAAAGTAGTTAAATTTTAGCCATGTCCTGAAGAAAAAAAATACAAGAGGTGAATAGGGAACTGTACGTGTAAGAGTCTTCTTATTGTTCTCTGACTTTCATCATAATCTACCTTTAACCGGTGGAAACCATATGTCCGTCCATTGGCTTGAACTCAGTTGATACAGAGAGAGACTTTTTCTTCAATCACACACATTATGGAAAAATGGCATGACTCAATGCCTTACTTCCTCAATTCAATCTGATTTTCTGATATAAATTGCTACTTTATCATTTCACTATGAAACGTAATTAATCACCATGAGTTATGGTATACATTGACCCAGAACTCTATGTCACCTAATCTAGTCATATTAATTTTCAATATAAGGAGTATAATCTCATAATTATGATACAATTGTTTTTTTTAGTACATCACTTTTGCTAAGAATGTTCACCAATGATAAATATATTTCATTATAAACGTTAGATCCGTTAATTTGCAAATATCAAACCCTAATGTGTTTTTAAATATCGTACCAAACATAATTCAGTGGTAGCGTTACTCTTCTGTGAGAAAAAGCATTACATGTTATTCCATTTGCAGTGGATATACAAACACGCATCCGAATTTTAATCTGAGTTCTCAGAGCCTGGAAATCAAGAGATACTACAACAGTCTAGTAAAGGGTAATTTATAAAGTGAACAAGTAGCGCGAAAAATGCATGAGGCTGCCTGCCGTGAGAGAATCAACTTAAAAGTTTTCTCGTTACATCCGTGAAATATTCTCGTTATTTCCGAGAAACGTTCTCACGTAAGAGCCCGTAAATTTAAGCCTTAAATAGGATTCGCTCGCTTTAGCCGTGAACTTTTTATGAAGTGGCCAGGCTTCGGAGTTCTTCCCTCCCCGCCTGCTCCTTCTTTATCTATGTGTTCCTGCTTCTTCCTCTCTTCTCTAATTCTACCCCTTTGCCTCTCCCTCCGCTAATCCCCTCCGGGGGAAATGACTTCAAAATTCTCCTCACGCAACCGCACCTTCCTATGTTTTTATTCAGGAGATAGCGGCGAAAAAATTTCCGTTGGGATTAGAGAGGAAGGAATTGGAAGTGGGGACGGCGAAAGGAAGGAATAAATGGGAGAAAAGACATTTCGCAGAGTTCTCCTTCTCGGGAAGAAGGTAGCTTGGCCTCTTCAATAACTCCGCAGAGGAGTGGACGGGTTAAGGGATAGTATAGGGGTCTCTGCACGCTAGTGCGTTCTTCCTCGGCCTGAGATACGAGTGCCTGTCCGTCGATTGGCATGAACTCTTTCGGCGCAAGAACTGCCAAATTTCTATGCCATGAAACATTTGTGGAGTGGTACAAAAATCAAACAATGGTAAGCATATAAAGGATTTAAAGTTTTCCCGGCGAATTATACAAGTGAAGGTTTCTCGGTTTTCACACCGGGTAAGATTATTTAAATGGATCAACGTTTCCTGGCCAGAAAACAAAAGGGTATACCGCATACCATGCGAGTGTGGTAGGGCGTATATTGGCGAGACAGGAAGGACCATCGAGAAAAGAATCAAAGAGCATTAAAGAAGTATTAGGCTTTGTCAACCGGAAAAGTCTGTATTAGCAGAGCATAGCCTTGACCATGGACATCGTGTCGATTTGCCAAATTCCACACTACTTTCCCGGGCGTCCAAATATTGGGAAAGAATAACGAAAGAAGCGATATTGATACAGATGGAGAAAAATAACATCAACAGAGACAACGGCTTCAACTTAAGTAGGACTTGGCGCCCAGTAATTGACGAAATTCAAAGAACGCCTAACGGCTCCCGCAACAATGGGGCATCTGGGGCTATATATAACCGCCAGCATCCTCTCTCGACTCATTATCCTGATGACGATGGCTGAGTCAACCATAGAAACGTTGAAACATTTTAAAAATCTTACCCGGTGTGAAACCCGGGAATCCCTCACTTAAATGTTAAGCATGGCAACGCTCATCTCATGCTAGTTAACGACGAATGGTTTTTCATTGTGTGCCGACCGAACATATTCTATTTCCTAGCAGGTACAACAGAAGTATCTTGACAATGATATAAAACGAAGGGTGTTTCAGAGAATAAAAATAACGCACTGCATCAACCCTCATTGTTACTCTAAAAGGAGCGATTATTTTTTGCATGTATTTGTGTGTGTGTGTACAATTTATTGCGGAAACGACTCTGAAAAATATAATAAGACACCGCATCTTGAAGTTTTTAAGCACAACAAATTCGTTGTACTAGCTCAGATCTTCTAAATATAATTACTGTTCACATCTCTGGCTTAATTGGCTGAATTGGCTATTAAAATTCGAAACTAATTTTTAGGGTACCTATGTGACGCAAACTCTTCAAATTTATATAGGACTACTAATATTTTTTAGTCATAATTCATTTATATGAGGTGAGTTTTCTCCCAAAAAAGAAGCTACAACAGTGAGTTCACCAAGCCTAATGACCCATTGCAGCGGACGAAATATCATGCATCAGAGCATGAAAGGTAGTTCTAAGCGTCCCTATTACCGTGCAAGTCCCTATGGCGAGCCAAAAGTGGCCGGAATCCTGAATATTACAAAGATTAGGCGGAATTACTCAAAATGGGACTCTATGCACAGTAGCTGTCCACTAATTATTACTCTACTACCTATTATCCCAATATGCCAACATAGTAAGTTTCTTTGTGGCATTTTTTTCTTTTTTACACATAGGAGCATGAAAACAGGTTGATGCCAGATGATGGCAATATCATTCAGTTTATTATTTTGCTTTGGATTCTGAATATAGCTCAAAAATCCCGTACATTGTAAACTTCCAGAGTTATTTCCGTACAACTTAATTTCTACCTATGGTAAGTTAAGTATTATCTTTTAAAATCTACGGAACTTGTGCTCTACGACCTCTTTAAAGTAACAAGCTATAAAAATCTCCAACTTGTTACATTCCCTTTTAAAACCTACCTTTTAAAATCACTTGCCAGAAAATACTGTGAAGGATATGTTGATTGTTCCTTGCTATAGTTAAGTGTTTCGACGTTCTATTATTTAAATTCACTTATCACATCAATAATTTGCGTAAAAGGTAAGGACTAGATGTTGATGTGGTGAACTAGGAAGAGGCAGAGTTCGAAATACCACTGAGGAAAAATCCTTGACCGAGTCTCAAGCCACGGATCCCTAGATATCGAGGCGATTGCTTTAGCCAGTTAATCTACGTTTCTATATCTTGATTTTTTTTCCATTATCCATTGGTTTAAAACAGGTATAAAGGATTTTTTTCAATGCATAATTTCAAAATTATATGTTTTAAATGTTTTCAATACAAATACATTTATTGATATATTTGCATTCAAAGATCGCAAGGTGGTGTGGTATTGATAATTATGAAATTTTCTTTTGGTTTTACACCTGTTTTTTTTTCAAATATTCAATTATGTCATAGGTACATGATTAATATTTACATTATTTTTCAACTAAAATTTGTCAAAATGATTTATTGCTACTATATCACTTTGATTGATAATGATAGAGTTTCTATCAGAGCAGAGATTAGCGTCCCTGGTGCCATTGTCAGCTATCTTTTTTTTATCATATTGCATTTCACTTTTAGTATATTTTTGTTTTTTTCCTAAAGTAAGCGAATATTTATCTCAGAAACGTAAGAATGATGTCTTTGTACTCGTAGTTAGAAAAAAAAAGTTTGAAGTTCAGTTTCATGAAGTCAGCGCTCTCGATCACAACCCGCCATCCAAATTTTTCCAACATTTTGAAAATATTTTCAGAGATTCCCATTCTTTTAGCTTGTTGTCGCAACCCGATAAGGGACTAGACGATCGTGTCAACTATTAATCAATTATCCCGCAAAGTGAGTTATCTAGTGCATCCAGTTCCATTTTAACTTTGTTCGTGGGCAACAAGCCCGCAATTATTTCGAAGACGGCATTTTTTGGCATGTTTTCCTCGTGCTTGTAGACCTATTTCTCCAGGAAGTTTTCCAAGATTATTTCCCCGTCCTCCCTCTAGCCTTCATTGCCCTCTGGTAGTCTTTTGGTCTGGATTTTTCTCCTTGACGGAGAAGTTGGATTATTTACAGTGTATTTCTAATGGACATTGGGAAGCCTGTTTGAGATGTCATTTCATGCAATTCGGATTTTAGTAAATTCTGGCGCCATTGACTAGCACTTACGAGAATACTGGGGATTTGCTTTATGAATAGAATTTTGGCCCTTAACTCCTTGTCAGATAAATTAAGTTCGCCTAGCTAAAAGGGGTTCGTATAATTCTTTCCGCGCTATTTTTAATAGCCATTCCAAATCACATTATTCGTTTCTTTTTATAATAAAATAGAATAACTTTTATTTAGAACCTGGGATCCCATGTCCCATGGGTTCAGGTGGATACATAACACACATGAATTAAATTGCAAAAATACAAATACATACAAAAATAAAGATAAAGGCCTCGAAGAGCATCTAAACAAATGTAAAATACAAAAATAAACCAAAAAACACATCAAACGACAATATGTCAGTTGCAAACAGGTGTAAAAGTTAACAACTAAATTAAGTGAAACGTTTCTTTCAAATCGAATAGTAAAAAGTAAAATACATGTTTCACAAAATAAGACTTGACTCAATGACAGATTATTATTTAAATTATACAAATCAGGTTGTTTAAATAAAAATGTAACAGATATTATGAGAAAGACGGAGTGGGGTAACGAAGGTAGTGGAATAATTTTGTCAGGAATAAGTTCACCGATGATGTTTGACGAATACCATGGGAGAGAGAATTCCATAGTGTTAACTGCTTCTACCGAGAAGGAGTTGTGGAGTAGAGTTGATCTATGGATTGGGATATAAGGTGCATCAGGGGGGGTGCGCAGGATTCTGTTTCGAACCTCGGAAGTGTATGTAAAGAGTTCGGTTAAATGGGCTTTTTATTATTTTGATATTACATTTTTCAGGTGGTAGCCATGAGTGTGCCGTGAACTATAAGAGGGGTTGTGATTGATCGATTAAACTAATTGATTAATTATTTTCCATCGTATTGTGATGGGAATGGAAGGGTATTACGTTAGAAGAGCATAGCGCTCTGTATTGTGTAATTCTCTCCATGGCCGTCTTTTTCCAGATGTATCCCAGAATTTTGATTTCATATGTTGTGGTCCAGTTAATATCGGGTGTCTCGAATCCTACATTGGTTTGTGATTGCTTATATTTTTTCATTTAGATGGATTCCGGCATGTTCAAAATCTTTTATTATTTTTTTTAAATACAGATATTTGTATGTTTTTTCTGTGAATCGAGTAATGCCATGCCGTGGTTGTTCCCTCTCATTATGCGTCTATTCTTTCGTCGAGCGGTTTGCGGAGTTGGAGGTCCAGCGCAAAGGTAAACAAGATCATTGGAAACGGGATATCTTGCCTGACAGAGTTGTGTGTGTGTGTGTTTTGTCTAGCCATCGGATGATTCAGTGAAGGAACGATAAAAAAACTCCATTGGCCGTTAAAGTTCGGATTCAAATTAAACATTCGAATTCATTATATTGTTTTGGTAGTCGTCATTGTTCAGTGTTCGTGCGATTATTCTCCAGAGTAAAGGAGGATTTGCATGGTTTCTTAAGAGGTTGGGAGTCGGGTAATTTTTTAGATATAGTTTTCTAATAATGGCGGAATGGCCAGAGAAGGTTACTTGCATGGTTGAGAAGGAGAAGGCAGTTGTTTTTATGCTGTTAGGCATGAAGATGTAGTAGATTCCATTTCTGCTATAATTCTGGCGAAAGCTGCCCGTTAGATAGGGCTAGAGTGGCATCGGTGGCATATAATGACTCTACCAAAAATGAAACCTCGACCTATCCAGTGAATTCGACGCATTGTATTACTATCGCTGTATTTCCTTCATTTAATTGAACTGAACTCATTGTCTCAAGAAGTGCTTTTCCTTTGAAGGTGTTTGATAGTAGGGGGTCTTGAAGTATTCCGTTTGGAATATTTCTCTCCCGGCACTTTTTTGTTCCTTTGAGGGTGCGTAGAAATTTGTGATGAGTAGGTCACCTAAGGAAAGGACAAGTAAATGTCTGGAGGGGTAATGGCGAATGTGGGAAAACTAAATGCCTTTTTTAAAAAAAACAAGTAATTGTCGTGCCTGATCGATGATTATTCAATTTGCCGATATTTATTAAGGAGGTTCCGCCGCGACTGTGTGAGTCAAAACAAATACTAAATTCCACATTTTTTTATATTTCGTCAAAAAAATCCTGCTTTCACTGATGCAATGCGTTACCTATAGAAACCCAAAAGTAAGGTACAAAGTATGCAGATTATTCCACGAATGTATTTTAAATGAGCACTTTTTTCCAGCCATAGGAGCCGACTGCAGCGCCATTTCCTACGAACTACCGCATTTTGACTTCAATTACGGCATTAATTCTCGAATAACTAGAAAAATAAGGCGGTAAGATGCCTGTATTTTATTTTTATTCAATTTCTCTGGATTATTTCTTTCTTATAAATAGTTTTCAGCAAAAATGGCATTTATATTTTATGGAAAAATACTATTTTTCCCCGTGTTTCTCTCATTCCCCCATTAAACACCATGTAATTTCAAGTTCAATTATAGAATAAAATTGCGTGGAAAGCGATAATTTTGTTGTTCATATCAGATGGAGACAAAATTTTCTACAAGTAGACAGAATATGAATAAAATGACATTTAAGTCATTTTACGGTGGAACCACCTTAAGACCTCGAAGTGTGGATGATTAAGCAGCACCTCCTCTCTGACCTCCTGAATTAAAATCACTTGTGGATTTTTTTTGCAGTTGAAGTCATAATGGTATTAATTTTTAGAACATTGTATTGTCCTGCGATATTAATGCTTATCGTTTTCACAATTAAATTAAGAAAGAATAAAAACGTAATTTCATTAAATGCTCTTTAGGTTGACAAGGCGGAGACTCTTACTCTCTAGATTGTTACAACTGGAGACATTTGATATCTTCTTTTTCGATGAGAGGAAGATCCGTGGCTACAAGTCGCTGGATCCAGACTCTTACCGGCTTCTCTTCTCTCTTCGTTAGTGTTTTCATCCTCCTCCCTCTCACTGGACTCAATAGGCGTCTTTTGGTCTACCTTTGGCCCATTTTCGGTTCGCTCCTCCACTTCCATGGCCACCAGTTCCCTCCTCTGGCCATATTTCATTTAGTATTTCTGCTCCTTACTCATTAATTCTAGTGGCGTGCTGCGTCTACGTATCCGGTGCTCACTTCTGGGCAGTCTGGACCCATATTTGATCTACAGGCTGCCTGATTTGGAGCACGTCTGTTTTTGGCCCTCATAGGCTGTATTAGGGCTCTTTCTCCGGCGATGGGAATGTAGTTTGGCATATCACATTCCAGGCCCATTTTTAGTGTCGTAGTGCCCATAACTTCTCGAACAATTCCATGGCTGCCCCATCTATTGTCCCGGTAAACGCTAATTTTTTTAACCAGTTCTCGTTTTACCTCTTCGCGGGCGCGGGTCACTTAGAGATCACGTTTCTGCCCCATGCCACTCCTCAACCTCCTCGTGACATGCTCTTCACCAGCCTCTTTTTTACATCATTACTTAGAGTACCCGTCATCAGCTCCCTTCTATTATTGAACACTTCCTTCGCTAGCGCAATTCTCCTCCCAATGTCTTTGCTACTAAGCCCTGTTTCTTCTAGCGTACTATCCAAGTAATTAAATTGTTCTACTTGCTCGAGTTTGTGACTTCCTACTCTTATGACCAGCCTCGCTTTCTTTGTACTAGAGAATCGAATTAATTTCGTTTTCTTATGACCAATCTTCATCCCGTATTTCTCGCACTTCTTTTCCAATGCATCTACTAAAGCTTGCAATCCCATCGATAATCTACTGACCAAAGCCTGGTCGTACGCCAATCTAACCGACTTTATCCACTGGCCTCCTACTTTGATTCCCACATCTAGCTCATCCCATGCCTCTCTTACCATTTCCTCAGCATATATGTTAAAAAGCAAATGCAACAACGGGCACCCTTGCCGCACCCCGCGACCTATAACTGCCCACCCTGATTCACCGTCAGCTACCCTTACCTAAGCCCTCTGCCTCTCATATACGTTTCGGATGAGTTTCCTATCACGCCAATCTATTCCTATTTTCTCCAGTATCTGCATCTAGTTGGCCTTTAAAGGAAAAAGGTGTTCAAGACAGTGGGACATGCACAATTAGGAGGCAGTCCAAAGCGTGGACTGAATGCCACAAGCCTCGTCGGTGGCTTAACTGGCTAAAGCACTCGACGCGATGGCAAGGGATCCGGGATCGAGTCCCGGCCAACGTGAATGACTTTTACTGTGTGGACTTTCGCACTTATATGCTCTTGCGGGTGACTCCATAAGGGTGATGACGGGGCTAGTCCCGGCATCACCCTTATGGAGGTATATCCTCAAATTTGAGGTAGAATTAGTGGATGAGTAGCTAGGTGGAGTATTAATGATGAATGGGGGAGAAGTTTTTGACGGTCGCGATAGAGAGGAGGAATTTGTGCGAGTAGGGAAGAGGGAGATCTAGGACAGGCTTCATTGATGGGGTTACCAGAGGTAGAAAACATACCGAGAGGAAAGAATGAATTGCGTAAAGGAGCAATCAGAATCTGTTCACTACCATTGAGAACCCATCTTCCTTTTACTCTCATATTTTTGTTCCCATTCTGAGTATTCGGAGCCATAAATTACCATAAAAAGTAATATTTTATTTCAGCTTCTAAAATTTTCCTTCCGCCTTCGCTGAACTTTTTCCAATGAGACTTATGGGATCGAATCTAGAACCACTCATAGATTTGGCGCAATTTCTTTCCACCTTGATGGAATTACGTGTTCTTGAGCCACTAAATATCCCTCCGGGGCTCATTTTCACGCAATGTGACCGAAAGTTCTAAAATATCTCTTGTTAAGTGTTTCTATTGTGGCTCATCTATCGTGGCTCATCTTTATTGTATCTCATCTTATATATTGCGGAAGTAACTATTATATTAGCATTAATTATTTACTCAACCAAAGTTGTTTGACATTAACATGACCAGTCTCAAAGTGATAAAGCATCATATTATATCTTGGCAAAGATTTGTTAACTATCCCTGACAAGAAGGCAGGGGTTTGTTACACAGATATCATTAATGAAAATATATGGATAAAAGACAAAATTTTAGCACCGATAAAGATGAACTCGATATTCTCAGGCGTTACTTTGTAAAATTCCATATTGGCAGAATAAAAACAAACTTTGTAAATTTTTCAATGGATTTTATTCAATACGACCCGTTTCATCGCATGAGCGACATCTTCAGGTGCCACCTGACACCTGCACAGGACACCTGAAGATGTCGCTTATGCGATGAAACCGGTCGTATTGAATAAAATCCATTGAAAAATTTACAAAGTTTGTTTTGATTCTGTCATCGATAAAGATCATTATCTGCCTAACAAAGTTTTAAACCGTCAAATTTACATGCTGATGTACTTTAACGTCCATTCAAATGTACGTTAACCCTTCGTCGATACCAAGAAACTGTCTTCGGTTGGTCGTAGACGGCTGGAAGAAATATTAAAAAGGAATATGACTGTTCGAAGAAGGATTCGACGCAGGGAGTGACACAAAGAGGAGATATGCATTCACCGTCAGACATCAGTCGAAAACGGACTCTTGCTCCATGCTCTCCTTTCACCTTTCTGCTCTCTCTCTACCCATTTCCGAAATCCAACCTTTCATCCGATATCCGCGCTCGATTCTGAAAAGAAAAAAAAAAGTACCTTCAATGGCTTCCTTTGTCACTTTGCCTTTAGAGAGAGAGTGTTTTTATTATTGCTCACCGGCCATCTCCTTTTCACCCTAAATCCCTCCCCCCCCCCCCCAAAGCCGCCTCCTACCCACCCCCTCCCCCGTGTTCTTTGTTGCGTTGCCATGGCAATCGTTCCCTGAAACTCTCTGCCTCTCTTATTCCTTTTCCGCGATAAGTTTCCGTCACCATTTCCACTTCTTTTCAATATCTTATCGATTCACATGGAAAAGGGACGTAGCATGACCCTTATATCATTCATTTATGGATTATATTGCGGAGGGAGATAAGTCTCCAAAGATATAGGTGGAATGATACACGCTTTTTATCCATCGGTACTTAGGAATAGCAGACGAAGAGGATTGGGCGTGCCACATTTTCCGGAAAGCAATACTTTATGTGAATTGACTGTGTGTTGGTATAAAAATTATAGCTACGCATAACGCTGGCTTATATCAAAATTACCTTTTGCATATGACATAAATTCACGCAAAGAGCACGAAGCTCTGTATTTTCAAATTTTTCGCGTTTACAAAAGGCTGTACGGGTGATGCGGTTGACTCTAATGTAGATGGCGTGGGTGTAGCTGTACATGCGCGCCAAAACATGTATCAAATGTGGAGAACCAGTTTCCCTTTTTGATTGAATTTCGAATGTAGACGTTAGTTAATATACTGGTGACATGTTTTCATGACTTGGAGACATAAGTTTTAGTACTTTGGGAGAAAAGAAACCTTATATTTGCTTAACTTTTATCCTTCATCATCACTGGATCTAGTTGACTTTTTCAAACTGAGTTGAATGCACTAAAAATTACATGTGGTTTAATGCATGTGAAAAAATGAAAAACTAGTAATTTTAATTCTCACGATCTCAGGTAAAGATATTTTGAAAATCATTTTGTGCACATCCGGTTGCTAGAAGTTTCATGATCCATAGATTTTAAAGTATTAGTTTAAAGAACAAACGAAGCAACTTTATTTTTCTTTGAGAGGCAAAAAGAACGTCGTTTTCAATATGCGTCATTCATTTGACGCTATATTCCATATCCAACCTTAGCAAATACGTATCTTCCTTGATTTAAATGGCTAGGAAATGACAGTGATGTGGGTGAAGATTACTGTTGGAAGCACTTCGGCATAATACGCCAAGTGCAACGATTCCATTGAGCATTCTCTTTACTGGTACTTGAAGGGACTATTCCATGAAAAACTTTCATAATAATAAGAAGGTTTGGTGATAAATTATATTCAGCGAAATGAGTGATTAAAGGGGTTGAATTTGGTAGAACTTAATCAATTATAGAAAAATTTAGCGGTAAATTGAATGATTGAGCATATTGGTATCGCAAGTAGTTAAAAATGTGGTTCCTTTGCTCACCATTTCTGGCAGATATACTCAGGGAATCCTTTAACGCTTTAACCAAAATATTTCCCTTATCTTGAGAGTTACATTTTTTATTAATATATCAGTATCAATATCAGTAACACCTCAGGGCGTGTTTTTTTTTAACTTTGTTGAGTTTCATCAAACTTTCACTCTTTCTGACTGAATGGTTCCGAGAACTAAAGAGTACTTATCACTCTTTTTTCTATTTTCGTATAGGATAAAATTCTTAAAATAAATTATTGCATTGAAAACTTTGAATCATGAGATTAAAATAAAGAGGTTTATTAGAGAGTATATATTTATCGCAAAGAGCGAGTGAGGTACTAAGCACCGATAGTACACTTTTGGATTCGCTCTTCGCCATGCTGTCAGCTGTCAACTCCCGCGAATGCTAATGAGATATTCCCTCAAAAGCCATTTCCTCTGGCCCAGCATTAATCCAGGAAATGGCGTGTCTGACTTCAGCCGAGGCGTTTATTCCAAAAAATGAGGCACCTCCACCACGTTTCCCTTGAAACCCACCTTCGCTGTTCCATTCGCTGTTGGCAGGGACGCACAACCCTCTTCCCTCAGCCTTCCCGTAAATTCTGTCTGGAGGATATTCACCCCTCCCCACACCCTCAATATCTGCAGCATCCTTCTCCCCCTTCTTCCTCCATCCCCTTCCCCCTCCTGTACCCTCTTTTGATATCGCATTCCATCATGGCGTCCTTCATTTCGGCGGCTTCAATTGGTTACCTATTTTTTTAGAATAGAATAGAATTTTTATTTCAATCTATTATTACAAAAACAATAATTGGGTAACCCCTAAGGAATACACCTGTATTGGGGCTAATATCATGTTATCCATGCAAAACTGCTAACAAAATATACTTAAGTAGAATTGTACACAAACAAATATTTATAGAATCCTGTGAAAATTATTACAATAATAGGGGAATTGACACAACGATCAAACACCGATAACAGTGGTTATAAGTTAGATGGATACATACATGATTTGCTGTTGTAGAAAATTAACAAGAAAAGTTACAAAATCATTTCAAAAGCTTTAATTTTTTTACAACTAATTCAGTTTTTATTACATGAATATTACAGAAAAAGACCTCTATATTTTTTATAAGTAGCCAGGATTTTATTTCGTGAAGAAACTTTCGGATGTTTTTTTCTTCCTTCATGTATGTCGAAAGGACATTAAATATTTTTCTTGAGATATATAAAAAACATCATTGGTACAACGTCAGATTGAATTTTGGTAAAGAAACATCATTTCTTTGACGCAAACTGATGATGTGTGACTTATGGTAACAAATTTGCTTCGTCACCACTTCTTAAATAAAAATTTTTTATTAGGTACTTTATAAAAAAACAAGTATCTGAGAGGCAATATTTTCAGTTCCAAGAACAATGGGAATGCATGGGTGAAACGGTTTTTATACATTATGACACGTACTATCCTCTTTTCCAGAAATAGAACAGGGTTTATTGCATTTCTATAAGCTCCTCCCCAGCAATTTAAACCGTTCGCTATTGGTTCGCTCTTTCTGTCCTATTGCATGCCCGCATTAGCATTAACTACCCGAGACTGTACGCATTTCAGATAAGGCTTAAAAAAAGGTGATGGATAAAGTATATATGGTGCATGAGCCATTGTCATATGTATATTTGAGTGGATCGGCGGTCATTTATATAGTTAGCAAGCACTGAGAAGCAAGCACACATTTGCGATTATATTGTTAGCATGAACATGGCTGTCACTTTTGGAGACAATAAAAATGTGGTATCATGGAATAAGGATGAAAATATAAGTTGAAGATGAATGGAAAAGAAATGTCATTATAAATTGGAGAGGAAAGGTTTTTAATTACATCTAGCTGAAGTGAGAGATAAACTAATTGGTCACACTATCCGAGAGAACAGCCTAGTTTAAACTATAATAGCAAAAGAAATGAACAGAAATCATTAGGAAATTATGAATGATACAAATATGAAGAATTGTGAAAGAATTATGACTCCGTACCCAAAAAGAAATTGAATCCTTACAGTCGAGGAGATCTTTCAGAGAAATCCTTTATGATACATACTTGGTTCCTTCGTGGAGTGCATTTCAAGTTCTGAATACCTATTACGGAACTTAGTCTATACGCATTATCGTGCAATAGCAGCCGGTTGCTACGTGGTTTATTGTAAGATAACTGAAATTATAGTATGATTACCATTTGTTTTTCCCCGACGTCCTATTGTACGATTTTGGCTGAAATGTGGCACGTTATCTCTCACTGTCACTGTAAATTCTAATTATGGTTCTATAATAAATCAGCCCACGACGCTGAGATATCGTTTGATTTCCTATCGTCGGAATCAACCTTTCTATATCTTGATATAGTATTGTATTAACTCGAGGTTCGCGGTATTTTTTGCACAGTACCGAGGAAAAAATTTCCACAGTTAAAGAATATATCTGAGTTTGTACTTACTGCACAAATAAAATGTCTAACTCTGAGCGCTCAGTGACACAATACGTACCTATCTACAATACCTTACATTGATTTAATAGTTTGTCGGGCATAATTTTCTTTAATATTTCACTGCTTTACCTTATAATTCGAGGTATTCATGGATTTATTTTCGAAATAAAATTTACCTATGATGATAATATCTTTAAGCTTGTGATAAAAATGTAACATTTTTCTGGGGCAAATCAAGTTTACTTTGCACTTCATTTTAATTGTCTAAGACTAATGGAATACGAAATACAGTCTAATGCCAAGGAAATTTGAGATATACTTGCGTGATTAATTGCGATAAGACTACAATATTAATTGATAGTACTCATGCATCAAAATCAGTATTAACCCCAGGATAATTAATTATCTCACGAGCGCAAATCTAACGAAGATCCTACTTGAATATTTCATAATAGGAGAACAGAATCCTCTTTTTTCAAATCTTATTTTACCGATCAAATGCCTTGGTTATAATTCGCTTAATTAAGAATGAAAATCCGTGGTTTTATTCACAATGGAAGCACAGTGAATGAGGTTATGGACTGTTATAAAAATAAAGTGCAGGAAAAAACAGTTGAACTCTGATACCTACGCCCTGTAAAAAATCGCGGAATCGCCATGAAAAATAATTTGACTCGACCGGGATTCGAACCCGGAGGTTTCGATAATTTCACCGTCTTCGATGTATAACTTCACACCCGTGCGCGTGACTACGTACCACATCGTTTGTTCAAACGCAATGATTGGAGTTATTTACATTGTGTATCGGCGTTGTTTATACTTCTTCGCGCGAAAGTGTTAGGATTGCAAAAGTTATGCATCTTTATCACATTTTAAAATGGCTAAATGGCTGTGGTCACGGGGCGATGGTGACCAGATATTCAATTATTCAGATATTCAAATCCGCCATTAACCAATTAGTTATATTTATCGGAGGTAAAAGAGAGTGGTGCCCGATTTTAAAAGTTCCATCTGGTGAGTCTTGGTGCCCCCCTGGTGGCGTTCCGCCTCGGTAAAGAAAATGCCTCTTCGAATTTGGATGTATTCCCGATGGCATCGGAAGGTCCTCCCAGAGACCGCCGCCGCGTCAGCAAAAGAGTTCCCACGTGAAGGGGAAGTAGAAGAAGCAAGTTGGCCAGCTTCCGCGTCCGTCTCTCGCCTTCGACGGGGGCTGCGTGACTTAGAACGTGGGCGATTGCGAGTGGAGGCGACCCCGGCCGTGGTTGGAGGAAGGAAGGCCTTCTAGGAGGTCACACCGTCTGTCGTGACTCTCTTGCCACCTTTTAAAAAGTAAAAAAACTCCTTCGCCCTTGACTCAGATTGCTTCCTCCGTCGTAGGTCACGGTCATAGGATGGCGGCATTCAACCCTCTATCCTCCCATTCAAATCACTCCATATCATTCCCGCCCAATACAAGGCCCGCCCATTTCCGCAACGATTATTTCGTTCATTTTTTTTCGAACGGATTCCCTCAAGGAGGAAAGAAAAGAAATGGAGGCGACGTACTAGGTACTTGATTCTTGAAGCCAATTCCGCCGTTGCAGTTGGCACAGTTTAGACCTTCCCCTGGCTTATATTTTTATGTACACATATAGTGCTAAACTTACAAAAAAGTATTAAGTATAAGAATCATCACTAAGAAAAAACGCCACCATCCAAGTTATCCTCTATTTTTTGGTCTAAAGTTGCTCCCTGTTAGACATTTGTATATATATAAAGTTTTACGTATCTTCTTTGTCAGAAGTGGCGATATATCTGCACTTACTTTTAAACCACATATTGGAGGAGGTAATAGGAGGCTTTTTGTTTCCCTACCCAAGCCCAATATTTCGATTTTCAAAAGATGTTTTCTTTTTAAATTGGCCCTAAATCATTTAACGAACTTCCACGCCCACTAAAACCAAATTCAAGTTTACCTACCTTCCTTAATAATTTAAAACATTGGCTCCTTTGTTTCGAAAATGTGGAATACTTATTAATGTAGCTATTTTGCTTTGCTCAACTCCGATCTATTGATTCGAATTATTCTGTATTCTTGTATTATGTATAACCTTTTTTACTCTCTTCTGGAATATTCTATATTCTTGTATTATAACAGTTTGATCCTCCTAAATGTTCTATATATATGTATGTGTATATGTATATATTGTGCAAATTTTTTGTACTCAATTCATACATATTTGTTTGGTTACAATTTGTTAATTTTTTTTATTTTTTATATTTTCATTACGCCTTGTTTTGGAATGTTAAGCATTTGAATTCCAACACTTTAGTTTCTGATGGTAGCTTTTTTCAGGTTTATCCTTGTAAGCTACCTAAAGCTCAATTTATTTATTCATTGTATAAATTATGTATCGAGTTTTGAGCATTAAATATCTATCTATCTTACGTGTCCAGCGGTCGCGTTTGATTTTCGTCAAATCTAAGTTAAAAACCACAGACCAGGCGATGTTTTGTGACTGGTTTGGCAACACCTACTCGGCACAAAACCCTTCCCAAGCACCCCTATTCTTGCTTCACTTTCGCCCATGATCGTTCACGGTCATGTCCCCTCCATTTCATTTTAACCTCCTTGGATTTCCTTCACCTCTTAATAATTCATTACATGCACGCAATCGATTCGAGCGAAACAATGACTAAAGATTGGAACTACGGGCGTTATTTTCGTGACAACCGAAACGAAAACATTTTCAGGTCCTTGATTCAAAGCGGAATATCTTACCATCCATCGTCCCCATTAAATTATCCCCAATCAATAGACCATGATTGATTTTAAATCTATTGAATTGACCGTCGGGAGGCCATGATAATATGGTAGGGTGAGAAATAAGAGGGTTTATCGTTGGCATGGAGAAATACGCAAGCCGAGTTGAAGACTGAAATCGTAAAAAGATATATGGGCGTGCGACTATAAAAGATATTTTTAGAGATAACGAGCCCTTTTTCTGTGTTATCCTACCTTTTGCCGGTCTACTATATCATATAAATAAGAATAGTAGCAGTCAAAAGTAAGGGAATATTTATAAAATGAATACGCCTAACATCTTAACTAATTAAAATATGCAGCTGTTGGTAGTTTAGATACCTACTTTAGCTTGATTATCTTAAATGAATAAACAGAGAAACTTAGCTGAACGTGAGGGATGCGAATCGCAATCATATCGTGTTCTCTTGGCTGCGGTTCGATGACTAATCGACCTCGTAGGAAAACTAAGGCACCGTTCCATGATGGATAAAAAAAAGGAACTTTTTAGGGCGGGTTTTTCAAAATCATGGGGTATATGCGCGTATTTATTTTAGAAAAGATTGGATCAAAAATTCGAACAGCACCTTTTTATTTACAAAAATAATATTTTATCAAGTACATAAAAAAGATCGTATCATAGAATAAGTATATGCTCGTATTGAGTGGCAACGCGATAGGGAGGTTCGGAACAGTGTTTGTGCCAGTTGGACCAATTGAGTGAAACATCTCCAGTTGAAAGAAGGTGGCGACGCCGAATGGACTTGGGGGAGTCGCCACCGTCGTCGTCAACGTCGTTTCCTTATGCTAGAGATCAAATCTCAACTTTAAGAATGTTGAGTCGGTGGGTCAGTTTCTCCCTCCAGCGGGAAATTGAATAAAAGTTGTATGGTGACACACGCGTTTTCCCTTAACAATGGTTTAACAATAACGATGCTTTTGGTGGTACTGACCCAAGTCTAGTGATGGAAAATGTCGGTCGATTTTTCGAGCAATCGATTTTTAATCGAAATGAAAAGCTCGACTTTTCAACAAAAATCGAAATTTGAACCAAAAGATCGATTAATCGAAAAAATCGACGGCTCTTTTTTGAAAAAAAATACAGTTGGCACAAAAATATGTTTATTATTCATTCGAAAAACGCTCATAATACATATTTGAATAGTATAAAAAATCTCTAAAAATGTACTTAAAATAAATTCTTGAATTATTAGTAGTAAAAGTTTACAAATGCACGCACATTAAAGTTTGGGGATCACCGCTTGGAACCATTCGGCTTCACTAAAATTTTTAAGAAAGATCAACTGATTGATATGCTTTCTTGATAATCTAGGGCGTGCATTTCCAATTTCACCGGCCTTAGAGAAAAGTCTTTCACATGGGACGGATGGCGTTATCATACTCAGCACTCTGATCGCGAAACGGTACGAAATGGTCAAGATCGAAATCGATTTTTCCATCACTAGGCCCAACAAAGCATTTTGTTTTGTAAATCACCGTCAAATAGCTGTTAAAAACTGAAAGCAATGTGATATTGAGGTATTGATTTATTTCGATTGGCAGTTAGCAATTCCCAAGCCAATGCAACAATGCTGGTACACGTGCTCTCATAAATTTAATAACAACAATGATTTATCAGCTGTGTCTCTTGAATATAGATAGCAATTAAAATTATTAGAAGAATATGGCTATTGAAACACATTTCAGATAGAGATAAACCGTTCACGGCAGAGGTTAATACAGTTATTTGGAGGTATACATAACTTGACGTATTCATAACTTGACGATAGTTGTTTAAGGAGCGGTTCTTAGTTAGTATCGCTAATTCATTCAATACTTGGCTACTATATCTGTTTTCTTTGAAAACACTCCGGCGTGAACTTTAAAAAGGTGAGTGTTTGTCATTTGGTGGTTGTTAGATATCAGTTTTAAAGAAATTAAACTGTGATCAGTCGTTTTATGTTTTCGTAAATGATGTCTATAAATACACGGGCTTGAGAAAGGACAATGTTCAAAATAGGATATCAGTTTCATTGCTGAATGGACCATCGTCAGTAATTTATGTGATATTTTTATAATGAGAGAGGGGACGTAATAGTCTTAGGGTGTTTCTCGAATACCCTTATCCTATACCCAACCCTTATAGCCCTTTGGGCAGGGAGACTCCTCTTAATTGGACGATTTTGTGCGCTTTGGAGTGTATGCGGCAACCAAAAACACACGAAAGCGACCAACGTGCTCGTCAACCAGCCATGCGGGCTGAAATAGTCACTTGTTTTTGGTAAAGACGCACGGTAAACGTGAAATCAGTCATTGTCCTCCAACCGATTGTTGCCGTAACCTCCAAATATGGCGTCGAAAACTGCCTAAAATTCCTAAAATAACTGTTTTCCAACTTTTTTTATCATCATACAAATTTATGAAAATGTAATGGTGTCTTTCTGCCTGTTGCCCAATCACGAAAAAACTACTGAAAAATGACCTTGACTTGTCGCAAAAATGTTTGAGCTGGTGGGACGAAAAACGTACATTTATCGATATCAGTTTGCATTTGCTTTTGACTTTGGATATAATTTTCAGCTATTGACTTTTTAATCCTGAAATAAAATTGAAATAAAATTATCCGACTTCCCTTAAAGGTCGAAAATTAGAATCAATATTGGCAACCCGTAAAAAAATCACGTTTAATCACTTAGTTCGCACTATTTAAACACCCAGGATTCAACAAAAGTTTTTTTCACGTAGAACTAGAGCTCTTATTCATACATATCCATCGCTCGTGTGAAATCACATCTCCCGGCAATGGAGAGAACGCTGGTATTTATAGGAAGATTATAATTTGATGTCTATTATCGTCGCGCGTTTGGACCAATAATTCTGTGCAGAATAAATTTATCCTCTGTCTGACGACCCCCTGTTGCGTAGTGTTCAATCTATCAGGCACCAGGCACTACGAGCGCACGATGGACAAAAGTGATAGTTTGTTAATGCGATGACACTTGGCTGCGAAGAAACGGCGTACAACAGCGAAAAAGCACACGACAGGCGTCAGTCAGCAAAGCTCCTCCTTCATTTGAAGTAACAATATCGAGTGCCACCGAAGTCACCTATTGACCTCCTCCATAAGCTAAAATTCTTTCCACTCGAGAAGAGTTTGAGAAATCTGAGAAATTCTTTCAAAAGACCACAAAAGTTTATACCTAACTAGATGTTGGCATTGCACTGCCACTCTAATTATTCTTTCTCTATGGTACACAAGTCTTGAAAATCATGTGGTACAACGTTGTTTGGGATTGCTTTACTCAGGAAATCCCTCCGGTGGGAACCCGACTATTGGATGGAAGAGAAAATTTCATGGAAAATAATCTTGGGTACTGCGAGGAGGTGGTTTGGAATGACTGCATTTTAGCGATGGCGTTCAAAGATCAGATCTCGCATGGCGTAGAAAACTCAATTAAATGCGCGTTGAATTAAAATGTAAACATTAGTAAAGATCAGTGAAGTGTTTTTTATTGTGTTTTGATCTTTTCAGGCATAATAGTGAAATTTTCCGCTTAGAAAACCACGTAAATATGAATCATCATCCCGCTTTCAACAAACTCTGAAACTAATAAGTTTGAAAACGGTGTAAATATGAATCCACGTCATAGAATGCCACGTTCGTATGTACTTCCCCATCTTGGCTCCCACACTGCCGGAAAAAACACCCGCCGCTTGTGGGCTGAGACCCACATTTGCCAGGATTCAATGCTAATATTGACTAACAAGCGCAGGGAATCGGATAGCTTTGGATGAATGGATAACAAATGGAGTGGGCTTCCCATAGGCGTTCCCAATGGGTATTTTTTACGACGCACCATCACATTGACTACCTTTCGTCTTGCCTCTACCCTTTGAAATATCTGGAAGGGGTGGCCCTAAAACAAGTAATAATTATTGCTCCCGTCTGTAGGAGTATTTGGAACGTGGACGTTTTTCCACAACGCCAAGGTTGTAGTTCATGGGAAAGTTCCGTGACTTATATCCCATAATTAACTCATTCTCGAGCACCGAGTTTTTCCTCTTTTCCATTCGCTATTGCATGAACTTATTAATTGCACAAATGACTTGCAGCCGAGCCGGGCGTTTCCCCAAATGACCAACCTACCAACTTATACGTTACCTTTCTTTCTCCGTTCCTTGATGGCACTAAATATCTCAGTTATCAATTTGCCTCCCAATAAAAACTAAAAGTTGGTTCAATTTTGGGGGCCGGTTAAAAGATTATTTTGGAAATCAGTTGAAATCAGGACAACAGTGAACGTGAGAGGTTACTTACCTCCGTGTATCGTGAAATTACTTGAAAGGCACAACAGTCACGTCCTATTTTCCATGAAAAAGTGTTTAAATGGAACCTTTTTTTCATTTCAACGTAAATTTTTCTAATTGCTGTTCCGATGGTAATTCACCAAAAAACCCTACTAATTTTACGTTCATGACCTCTCGTAAATGAATGACCAATATTTCAGTAACACGCGCCATATTCGTCTTCTTTAGCATCACTGAGAATAAACAAAGGCAGAAAGTGTAATGGGCGCTTCTCTCTTCGCTTAACCATTTTTACTTTTCCTCTTGTCATCCACACTCATTAGTTTGGTCCGTCGTCGCCGGCAGATCAAGTGCAAGCGGTGCCTCCTCCGGTTGGTTAAAACAAAGCCAGTCAACCTGAGAGTAAATAACCACGCCCTTATCAAATTTCCCCGTGCTATTCCCCTGCGGGATGAAAGGAAAAAAATGAAGAATTGACGTGAAAAGCGCTGTATGGAAGATTCATCGCATGCTCTGCTAATGAGAAGGAAAATCTCCATGCCTCTCATCCCTCCCTACTCCCCCCATCTCCTCATCATATTCTTCCTGCCAGTCCATGTCGTCCGCTTCACCGGAGGAAGCGTCACTGAACGAACCGCTGTTGTTTTACAGAAACTGAAGGATGGATGTTCAAAGGAACAATGTCTCACCGAAGGAACACGATTCACTTCATAAAAATGTCTTTTCGCAGTCTTTTCATATCATCTACGCAACTTAATTAGTTTCGAAAGGGGTGAAGTAATGGGCAAAAAAATGCGTTTTCATCGTAAAATATCTGAATACCTGCTTTGGACTCTTAAATATTTATTTTACAAAGTTAGTCGTACTATATCTATTTTGTCTTTATACACTTTCCCAATGTTTTTGACATTGAAGTGACAGTATTTCTATTCAATGTGATATTTTGTCCCACTCAATCTCTTAGAATATAATTGTATTTTCTTTCCTCATTACTTACTTCTAACAAGTTGTAGTATCTAAAGAATGTCTATGACTGTCCAATCCTGGATAATTTATATCCAATCAATGTTATCCAGAAGCGTTATCTGCTTCATGAGAATCGTTCCGATGAATTCCTTAACACTTTTAAGTTGATGAACACTCTGAAATGTATGTCCAGGATCACTAAATTTATTTTAAATAAAAAACGTGCATGTGTCATTTTCTTAGTCTCAGTTTTCATTCAGAAATGCTAGTCCAAAAACTTTAATAAGGAAAAATTTAATTTTAAAATCATGTGCAATTTCTCCAGCAAATACACATATTAAGATAAAATGGAAAACTTACATTGCTTTGTCTTCCATTCATTATTGCCCTCATTTCTTTGTTATCCCTGTTTTTTCAATTGAACTTTAACTATCTCCCTAATGATTAATTACGGGGAAACGGCCTGCCACGATGGAAACACCGGTTCCCGATCAGTCACCGAAGTTAAGCATCGTTGGGCTAGGTTCGAGTTGGGAGGGTTGATCCATCCGATTCGTCCGAGTGCTGTTGCCCCTGTCTGCACGTGGCAGACAGTATGAATGAAATGACCTAGCCGTCGAAGCACGTTATACAAAAATACTACTCGATTAGTTACGGAGCCAAATAACGCGAGATTACAGTGGAAAATGCAACTGTTCTTAGTAATTCTTGTATCGTCTGTGAAACACTATAGATTAGACTGTGAGAGTGCGGTAAGATTGTAAATTATGAACACTACTAACTCATATCAAAATTTTGGCGACAGGCCTTCTTCCTGGGAAATTTTAGTGCATGAATTCCTTTCATTCTTGTGTTTTTAAAATGTTGATCGACAGAGCCCAGGCAATAATTACCTATCGTCTTCAACTAATGGCGAGATCAGGGTGAATACTTGCCTCATGAAATGCCTTAGGGTTGGTTCTAAGGGCGTTGACCTGTGGGATATTGAGGCCCCCTGACCTTTTTCTGGTAATTATAGTTCCTCGACTCCAATATATTACTGATCATCCGATGACGTCTTCATAGGCCGCTGCCCTTTTCGATCCAAAGCCATAATGTGGACCCGAATCACTCTTTCTCTTGAGCGCACGAGGGGTTGTAGGTAGAGTCGCCGAACGAGGCCGACGAGGGATGATGATGGCCTCTCAATAAAACCACCAAATTTCAATTTCCTTTCCTTCGCCTTCAGTATTGCAAACACACACCTTGATCACACCAACGCGTTCTTAAACGTGAGAGATCGACTTGCTGCTCAGCAGAAGAGTAATGAACGTCTCCAAACGGCCTTGCCTTATCGCAGGGAAATCTCTTTATCGTAATTGGCCGATATCGTGAATGCCTGGGAATTATGGTATCAATATTTTATCGTTTTGGTCACCTACTCAAAGTTTTTCCAACGAATTAAAAGGAATGTAAGTTATTCTAAATGAACAAGACAAACCGAATCACTTGTGTCTAAATTCTCCCGTTGTTAAAAATAATATTTGAGATTCACTGAAGCCTCCTCAATTGATTGTGACCAATCTTTTGACAGAATAAAAGTCATTTATGAGGCATCAGTAACTATCATTTTACATTCAAACCATGCCTAACATGGTTCTCAAGGTGATTGCAAATGAAAACTAAATTGATACGTCCACGTGGTTAGGACATTGATTCTAAGCATTAGGCATTGTGTTGCTCCCATTTATTCAAGCGTTGCATTGCTCCATGGGTTGAAATTAAAAGCAAAACGCTACCAATGATTGCATAAGCATCTTACAAAATTTCTCTGTTACATTGAGTGGAAGTGAAATTTAAAAGACCCCAGTATTTCCACTTCACATTTTGGAGTTTTTGTAAGGAATTTTCATACCCAAAATTAAATAAAAGTTTGTATAACAATTTAATTATTTAACTCGTATATTGAAAAGTATTCTTCTTATCTCACATCAGTGGGATAAGTAGGCAAAAGAAAAAATACATAATTAATTTGTCTATTTACAAAAACCACGAGTTAATAGCAATATATCTGTCAAAAAAGTCTCCCCTGTGACTCTGACGTTCAACCAAACCATGAAGACGCTAACGCGTTTATAAAAATATCTTCGCTCTGGACGGTGTATGCGATTACGATATATGATTTTATAAGCTAGGATTAGCTCTTCATTTTCAATCATATATAAATTTAGTGGGCCACATTTTACCAACTTTTATTTCTCCTAAAAAAGTTACTCCGGTTTAAAAAAATATGAACCAATTTGATAAATTATGATAATTTCCTAACCTTTCTTGAAATAAAAAGAAGAACTCAAAATGAAAGTAGTGCACGTCTTCATGTCAAGCACATTGAAAATTAATTTGAATGTCTTCATTCGTTCTTTGGATTGCACTCTCGTTGTACCCATGAGGATATTACACATTTACTTCCACATTTTAAAAATGAATCATTGTTTTACCATATTATATGCTAAAAAAGTACTATTAATACTCTTTGTATCGATGAATATTTGACGCAATTAACAATTAATTCAAGTTTAAAGAAAATTTTCCCATACTTCAACGAGGCCTTTCCCTTACTTCAAATTTGTTATTGTTTGAATGATCATCAACATGAAAATAATTTACAAATTGGTAGGGAATAAATATCATGAAACTCAAATCTGACATATGTGCTTTTAAGTGCTCTTTGAAACAAACGTTTGATGAAAAATTTGAATTGATTTGGATTTTGCCAATTGATAAACATTGTATTATAGCTTGGCTGACTTTTTATGTATCACACATTGTCCAAAAAGGCTCATTGCGACTATTTAGTATGTACTCTGATACACCACGTTGCGTAGTTAAGTAATTCTTTTTCATCGTGCATTGACGCTAAGCATATTGCTCACACAGCTTAAATTAGCCATCAGCCTTAAAAGGATGGTAGTTCAACCTTCAACCTTATATCGGTAATGGTAGAGTTCTCCTAAAAAGAATCCTTAAGCGCGCGAAACTCACTTAGTCCTTTCTTCCATTAGCCGCATTTGATTTGCTACAAGGATCTGGTCATCATAAAATCACATTTCGCTGGTTTAGAAACCGTCATTCAAAGGAGATCAGCTGGAAATTAATGGCGTTACTCTCAGTCGTGCTTCCAACCCTGGTATGCCACGCCAGTGCGCTCAAAGTCTAAAGGAAGAGTTTTCTCTCTTTACTAAAATGTGGCGTTTCCTATGGCGTAAATATAATCTTGGTCAAAGTCCGTTTTTAGTTTATAATAAAAATTGCATTTACTATTTTCCCTTTCAATGACCTCGCGAAAACCACTCGATTTTGTGCTAAACTTTCACTCCTGAATAATGAAGCGAACAGGACATACCCGTTCAATTTTATTCATTTTTTTAATATATATTCTTATGATGAAAATTGATTAGGCTTTTAAAGTAGGTTTTTAATCTATCCTATTTTAATTCTTAAGCAATTGTTTTACTTTCCTCCGTCTGATTGTAAAGTAGCATACGTGACTGTAAGATCCAATCTAATTGTTAATTTTCTTGCCAACAACTCTTCAACTTCCAGCTCTTTGAGATCTTCTTGAACCTTCACCCGGTATCTTGGATTTACTCCAAATCATGATGACTTGGCAGCTTCACAGAACAATTTTTTTGGCTTCAGGAGGGACTGCCCCATTTTATTTTTGGAAGACTAAGACGACCTGATGCTGACGCGTCTACGCATCGCAAATGCTGTTCCGACAAACTGAGCCCCCCCTCCCTCCTCCCCCAGATCCCAATTCCTACTGAGTCCCTCCCCAAATATCGACCTTTGCTCCCCATAATCTATCGCTTAATTCTGGGCCCCTCTAATGGCCATTTACCCCAGCATACCCTTTTCACGGCCCCAAGGATTGACCCCCTCAACGGCCATTCCTGTCCCTTAAGGTGCCGTGATTGAGGGACGTTTCCGACAGGTCCTGCCGAGTAGGGGTCTGTGTTCTGGCACTGGAGTGTAGGGGCACAAACCAATTTACCCTTTCCTTCCATGTCCATTTCGCAAGGGGTGACTATGGCCTAATCAAGGGACTCATTATTGAAGAACTCGCAGTTTCACAATAGAGCATTTGATCCCGAAACATTCTAGTGGCCTTGAAACTTCCTAATGATGTCCCCAAGGCGCAGCAAAGCAAGTTATCGCCGACTACAAACTACCCATCAGAGGCTCATTTCATCTGTCCCTCCGTAATACGATAATCACCTAACCATTATCTGATCATTACCATAGCAAATTGGTGTTCCACATGCATCGATGTCTTCACAATAATACTCTTTCATGACATTTTTCTCAATAATTTGGTCCTATCCATTGCATTCCTTTTTCCGATTTCTGTTCGTTAAATACCTACGCTTATCAATGCTTATTATATTGATGGTTGATATGGTAAGTTAATTTAAACGGTAGTTTCAATCAAAATATAAGTTTACAGAATTAATTAATCTACTTCTTAATCTCTTGGGGTCACAATCAGCACCATGACTCTTTGATGCATGGGTCATTCCATGTGAAATCATGGAGGAGTTGCCCTCACTATCTCAGATTTGCACGAAATTTTGTGTGTTTTTTTCTTATAAGGCCCTTAGTTTGTATATAAAGTTTTATAAAAATAGTTGAGTTTTTGCGGAGATACGGGTTATGAAAAATTCGGCATTTGTAAAAACATTTCCCAGAAGTTTTCCATTTTTTTCAGATCTAAGAAAACTAGAAAGTTCCGGAAAGAAAAATTAGTGCATCATTTTCAATAGTCAAATTTGTAAATTTTAAATTGTTTTAAATAAAAAAAATTGAAAGTTTAAAATTAAATTTTTAAAATGTACCCCACCTTCGATCCATCTCAAATTTTCTAATCTTGTAGTCCTTAGTATTGGTAAAGAGGCTGCAAAGTTATGTCATTGCAGTATTTCATATAAGGAAGAAAACAAATTTTGTTTATGGCATGCACTTCACCGTGCATGGTTGAATGGGCACTCCCATCTGGTTGAATGGCTGTTAGGCCTTTCGTTATTAGCCAATAGATTGAGAAATGCACTATAATATACTTTTGACGTAATGTAGAAGTGTTACTTCAAAAAATAGTCACTTTACATCATGGGTATTGCTTAAAACAGATACTTCACAGTCGGGTTTATATAAAGGCGGTGCAACTGCCCAAATCCGGTGGCTGACGTTGGTGATTCTGCACGGGAGGCCAAAATTTAAGAGATTTTTTTTATTTAAAAAAATTTAACATTTTCAAATTTGACTGTTGAATATGATGCACTAATTTTTTTGTACACAATGATTCTTAGCGGACTTTCTAGTTTTCTTAGATATGAAAAAAATGGAAAAACATCTGGGCCATGTTTTTACAAAAGCCGAATTTTTCATATCCCCGTATCTTCGCAAAAACTCAACATTTTTCATAAAAATGTTATATGAAAACTAAAGACCTTATAAGGAAAACACAAAATATTTCGTGTAAATGTGAGAAAGTGAGGGAAATTTTTGCATTTTTGTCGGTGCTTTGCCATGGATTGACCCGCATAAGTAAAATCAATTTTTGTCTCAACGTTTTCAGTGAAGTACATTTAAATGAAAGAGAATTATTTTTTTTGTTTTTTTTTTTTAAATTTTAATACAATTTGTATGATAAATTTTAAGTAACAGAATTTTGAAAGAAGCGCAAATACTGCTTTAAGATACAGAGTGTACTAAATATTAGCGAGTAAAAAATACTTGTGAAGTATTCATAATTTCTGGGTACATCAAACCCCTAGCCTTAAATTATCACGTCTCAGGAAATAATCCTACCTTCTCTGCTTTAAATAGTAAGTCAATTTTGCTTAAAAATAACATTAAAATTTAGAATGAATTTTCACTGGTGACATAGACCCATTAGTGTCTACCTTGGTTCTCATTAAAATTAAGGGGACATACCCATGCCATGCAATTTTTCACTCGTTGTTTGAACGCCAACTCTCAATCAAAATTAATTCAGTTAACTACGCTAATAATTTTCTCTTTCATCGTATGAATTACTTATTTTCGTTTGTATTTTATTCCCCAAATAACTGTTAAAGAGACATTCTCAGGCTTGGCTTCGCGGAGTATTTTCATCGTGAGAGGAGAAGAAAAAAACACGGCTATTTCACACAAAAAAAGATGATTCTCAGCTGCGAAACCTAAGCCATGCAAAATAATATATATTTGTGTGGTAGAGCAATCTTTTCGCCTTCTCGCCAATAACTTTTATTGGGGATTGTAAATTTCTGGAATTAGATCCTAATCAATGGAAAGAGGAAACGCATTTGTTCATAACATTTTTTCTCTATATAAAATTAATTAAAGAGTAGCATTTTTATCAAAGTCGTAAAAAACATATTTGGTCAGTTTAGCTATCTATTATTTGTAACGAAGTAGTCAACTCTAAATAAAGCAAAATCAATGAAAATATTTAATCATTTTCCGTTTACTCTGAGCCTCCAAGAAATAAAAAAAAGTTGAGTGTACATCATAAGTTGACCATTTTAATGACAATAATCAAAATATGTCTCACCCTGCTTGTCACATTTCATGCGGAATTGATATGGCATGAAAAAGTAGTTGTTAGCTTAAAAGGTAATAATAAATGTCTTATATTGTTTTACGTATACCCTACTTGGATATACCTAAGTATATTATTTCCTTTTAACTCAATATCTTTTCCCTTATATATAGCTGACAGGGTGATCCTGCAACCCTTTTAACCTTCCTGGCCTAGATAAATTCAGGGGTGTTAACGAACTCGGAACCAATGAATACTTACGTTCCGGAACTAAACTACAAGCTCTCTTTTTTATGTAGTTTAGGTTTGGAATGAAACTATCTCTAGCTTTACTTTTGTTTCCTTTACGGAACTAAAGTAGAAAATGAACAAAATATAACGTTCATGGTTCACACTCATTCTCCAGGGTGCCAGAAGAAGGGGGATTGAAATATTATGACTTACAATCAGGAATGTGATCTGAGACGGCACTGCAAGCTTTGGATCGAGAGAGACACGAAATTATCCGTAACGTCTAACTTTCGTATCGCACTGGCTAACTGTTTTTTCTTACCTTTACGGATTCCTCTAAGTGGCCTACACAAATTCACTACTTCTAATAATAATTGGTACTAATTATTTCCACGAATGAAATGCCTAAATATCTCCCATCTCCGAGTTCTACTCCCGACTCTATGTGCCGAATCAGAGTTTCGCACCGGATTTTGTGAAATGGTGACTACCGGGTGATGCCACCAGGCCATGTATCGTGAGCTACGCACCTGTTTTCCGCATCGGGAATCTACACCTATGGTGCGGCGCCCCGCACCTCGAGTACGCGCCTTGCTCTGGACGAATGTGCCGCACCCACGTGCTGAAGTGGATTACAGGATTGCTTTGTCCTTTCCATCCACCCCCCCAACCGCCCCCACCCTCACCTCAGGCTTACCATCTGGGATTACCGGGGAGTGCATGGCGTCCGGTCAAGATGGATAATAAACCGAGGTCATACCTTAAGGATTATCCCCTACGGATGCACCCATTGGTGAGGTTCATGTTACGAACCTTGTTGAAAAGAGTTCGAAGCATGATTTGATGGAGGGAAATACATTGAACGTCTCTTCTCTGCAAATATTCTGCGTCCTGGACTTCAGTCTTGGCATAGACGACACCAAGGAAAAATATGTTCGTTTCTTACCTCTTACAGTGAATTATGCATGGAGTGTTTTGCTTAAGTTTATCTAAAGGAATCCAAAAGATAATTGCGGCGGAATTCGTTTTTTTACACTTGTGCTAAGTTAAAGTTTTAAAAGATTATCATTTAGGGTATGCGTCTTAATCAGAGTTAAGTCCTTTCACTTTTCTAGAAAAATCTACCTGTTTGTTCCTTGAAAAATATACCTGAAAAATCTGTATGTTTGTCACATTAAATATTCCTTTCATCATTTTAGGTAAGGATGGAAATTGAATGGAGGAAATCAGCTTTTTTATTGCAATGAATGGGGAAAACATATTAGCCAAAGGAGAAATTTTAGGGTACATTGTGTGATGTGTAGGAAAATTCAATCGCTCTTTGTTGGGTAGACTCTATTGGAAATCAACAACTTTTGTCTACAACTTAGGAAGTATCTAATTCGGTAACCAACTCCATGTCCTGTAATACACTTGAAGCAATGGCAGCAGTTGCACGTTCAGACACGTCATAACGGTCACAAGTTACAGCTGTAGTTTTTAATGAAACTCTCATCTGCCACTGCGGTTTACCCGATGGAGTTGAAAGTTGTGGGACAAATTCTCGTTCACTGTCGTCAGAAATTTCTGAATAAAACATCTTCGTTTGCACTTCATCGTTTTTACAAAAGTCTGAGAGTTCAGACCGTATTATTTTTTAACTTTTCCTCTTGTTTCTTTCAGTCATTCTTTTTGTTTATTTCACATCCAAAGTCCCGATTTTCCCAATGCCATATTTTCTTTGTAAGTACATAAATTATTTTGTAATAACACCTGTTATTATTAAAATATAAGGATTATTTTACTGCACTTTTTTTCTAAGCACCTCTATGTACAGGAATGTAGCTGTAGAGTCTTCAATAGATTTGTTAAAAAATGGTTATAGAATGTAAAACTTTGAAATTTTACTAATATCGCAATTTTATCACATATGTTATAGCGATGCGCGGCCAAAAGATATCATATAAATATAATTTATATGATTTTAAGTCATTTTTATATATTTGTAAAATCTTTTACAAGATATAAATCTCCAGGATATAAAATCTACAGATGCGATTGAAGCGATAGGACAGGAGGCGGAGTTTTTATAGCAGTTAAATCACATTTACACAGCACCACCCATGAAATAACTGATAATGAAATAGAAAGCGTATGGTGTACAATTAAACAACGAAACAAAAGGAGTATACATGTTTGCTCTTTTTATAGACCTCCAAACTCCGAAGCTGATATTATTTACCAATTAGAAAATCAAATATCCGCATTTACTTTGAGAGACAGTAAAAGTGTAATCATTATTGGGGGAGATTTTAATCTGCCATCTATAAATTGGGATTCTTACACTGTAAAGCCAAATTCAAGGAATAGGGAAATCAGCGAGATCTTACTCAACACACTTACTAAGCACTCACTCGCCCAAGTAGTTGACAAGCCTACGAGAGGAAATAAAATATTAGACCTTTTTGCAGTAAGCCATCCTAGGTTGATAAAACAACTCGATATTATTGATGGCATAAGTGATCACAGAGTAATTTTTGCAGCCTTAAAACTTGAAGTAGAGTCAGCTGTAAAACCGAAACGCAATATTTATTTATTTGATAAATGCAACTTCATCAAATTTGGCGAGATGCTTAATGATTCGTACACTGACTTCGTAGCTAAAACAGAGGACAAAAGCACTGAGCATGGAAATATTTCTTAGAAATTCTACGCCAGGGAATCAACGAATATATTCCGCGAAAATTGAAATGTGATAGTAAAGAACCTCGCTGGTATAACAATGATGTTAGGAGGGACCTTAAGAGACAGAGAAAACTGTACAACTTATTCAAAAAGTCCATTACGTTAGGTGACAAATCGAAGGAACTTGAAGCAAAAGAAAGTTACGCTGCACAACGCTCAAAAACCAAGAAATCAATGCGTACTGCATTGCGAAATTTCAAGAAAAAAGTACTTGGTGAATTACTCGAAGAAAATCCGAAATCTTTTTGGTCATATGCGAGAGAGCTTCAGGGAAAATCTTCAACCGTAGATTCGTTATTTGATAAAGATGGCAAACTTGTCACCGATAATATTGACAAAGCTAACACGTTAAACTCCCACTTCGAAAGTGTATACACTACAGACGATACTCCATGTTATTTCAACATTTCATTCACTGAGGAACCGATGAAAGAAATCACTATTCAATGTGATGGGATAACTAAACAGCTACAGTCGATCAAAAATAGTAAATCTCCGGGTCCGGAGGGAATACCCGCGCGTGTCCTCAAGGAATTAGCGCCACAGATCGCACCGTTCTTAGACATAATATTCAAGAAGTCATTGTCTGAAGGAAAGATACCAATAGACTGGAAAATTGCAAACGTTACACCGATATTCAAAAAGGGAAACAGACATGACCCAGGGAACTATCGACCAATTTCATTAACGTCTATTATAGGCAAGATACTCGAACATATGGTCGTTAGCAATATCATGACGTTCCTGGACAGTCGTAACTTCCTTAATGGCTGTCAGCACGGCTTTCGGAAAGGTAGATCATGTGAAACACAGCTCGCGCTCTTTCTTCATGACGTTCTCAAATCTGGTGAATCGAAAACACAAGTGGACGCATTATTCCTAGATTTTAAGAAAGCTTTCGACACGGTACCTCACAACAAACTTTTATACAAATTACAGTCATGCGGCCTAAACGAAACAGTAGTAAACTGGATACGCGACTTTCTGAGTGATCGTAAGCAAAAAGTAGTTCTTGACGGAATTAGCTCTGATGCAGTTAAAGTGACATCAGGTGTCCCACAAGGAAGCGTAATCGGCCCCCTTTTGTTTATTATATACATAAATGATCTATGCTCTCGAATTAGCAGTAAAATACGTCTATTTGCCGACGACGCTGTCATCTATCGTGAAATTAATGATCACTCTGACTTTGAAATTCTATCATCGGATTTAAACAACGTTCATGTGTGGAGCCAAGAGTGGGGACTCGAACTTAATCTGAGCAAATGTGCGGCGGTACATTTCTTGCGGAGGTCGTCCAACTATCCCCGTGTATATGCTGTGGATGGCGTTAAGATAAAGGCGACAGATGAAGTTAAGTATCTGGGAGTTACGATAACCTCCAACCTATCGTGGGGAACACATATAAGAAATATTTGTGGCAGAGCTCTGAAGAAGCTAGGATTCGTCAAGCGTATTGTGGGAAGATTCTCAGATGAAAAAGTAAAAGAGAGGTGCTATTTCGCACTCGTCCGGCCACACCTTGAATATGCAGCAAGCATATGGGATCCGGTGCAGAAAGAATTAATTCGGGAACTTAATAAAATACAAAGGAAAGCTGCGCGATTCGTCAAAAACTGCTACGGGCGTACAGACAGCGTTACGCAGATGCTAAACGAATTAGGCTGGGAGCCGCTAGAGACTCGGAGGCTGCGCGCTAGGCTTAGATTACTTGAGCAATTGAGAATAGATATCTTTCAGAGCGACACGGAGAACATCATATTAGAACCCCACTATATTTCCAGGTCCGACAGAAACGATAAATTAAGAGAGATATTATGCCGAACGGATAGGTATGGGAATTCGTTTTTCCCCCGAACAATAAGGGACTTTAATAAATGCAAGGCGTAATTTCATAGAGCGTTTCCTTTTTATATGTAAACGGCTGGTGTCCTAACACCCCCCGCCACACGCCTATTGAGGCGGCTTGCGGGGTAGTATGTAGATGTAGATGTAGATGTAGATATAAGACTGTAGTCATACCACCCTTACATACAAACAAAAACATTGGAAGGTTATGGTTTTTTAACGATTTTTATCGAACTTTAACGGCAATGCGCGACCGTAAGATATGCATATATTTTTTTTTTTAGATTATTTGTTTTTGTCTTGTCAACTTTTTTCATAGCATTCCGAAATAAAACACTTTTATTTTTTTCGAACCTCCCTAACCTCCGTTAATTGTGAAACATCGTGTTGAATTAATTTCCTAATGGTAAGGCGTATATACCTACTACGGTTTCCTGACCAACTCATGGTATCAAAAATGACACAGTGACGAATTATAATGGGGTCAGCGTTCAAATATATATTTGAACCCTGAACCATACGAAACCCTTCCGGCTGGGAATAAGAAATAAAACAGTGTAGGTATAGCCATAGTAATATTAGCCGTATTATCAGACTCTTCAGTGTCATAAAACCTAATCGTTATTTCAATTAGCGGCAGGTCAGGAAATTTTTGATTTGAGGTTCAAATGTGAAAATTCAGTGGCATGAGGATCAAAGATTATCAACCAATGGACCTGGACTGCTAATTGCTTATTTATTGCATTTTAATAGCTCCTAAATAATTTCAACGAGCTCGTTTCCTACTCATTTCGCGATAAATAGTTATCGATGGGGCATCGAACTTCCTGAAAACACAGGAATTCAATCACAATCTGAAGAACGATGCTTCTTCCTCAAAATGAGTTCCCCAAATTTTACCATTCCCTCATGCTTTCACGCAAAAGTCTTCATTTGTAGGGGAGTAATTATTTCATTTTGATTATTATTAGCGATTACTAGTGGAAATCTTTTGTAAAATTTCCCAGTACCTACTACTGCAGGATTCTCATAATAGAAGCACCAAATGAATCAATTTTATTTTTCAGCATTAAATCCGCGAGCAATACCGTGTAACGACATGATTTGGTAATGGGAGAAAATGTCTATGCATTTCATAGACATGAAGTTCTAGGAAGCCATAGATACTAATCGACAAATGGCCAAAAATGTCGATATAAATGGCAAGTGGCCGAAGCAATATGGGTATCGATGATGAAAAATGAAGGTTTTACTCTCCGATCCTACCTATGTATCTGAACGAGGGATCGGGTTTATTATGGTGTCCAGAGTACAGGCATTCTAACTAAAATAGCCCGGATTTGAGTCCCAGCCATGGCGGAAATTGCGTTCTCTAATTGCGTGCCCTGAAGAGAACACCACACCTGCATCCGTCAGATGGAGAAACATCTTCAATGGGGAAAATTAACCTCAGTGGCATATGCCCAAGTAACCAATCATTCGTCGTAGCAAAACACTTCCAGTGCCTGCTACAAACACCTAAAATATGTAGTCAACCTATCAAGTCGCACGAGAGAAAAAGAATCGTGCATATTGATAATGCTCCTTAGGATACGGCCTTGAACTCTCTCCATCTGAAAATCGGAGGGAAAAGAAAGGAGTGGTGGTGGTGGTGGGAGATATAAGGGGGTGTGGCGGTGGCATTAAAGGGGGTGGGTGGTTGGTGTGGTGGTGGTCGGGTGTTTGGATGGAGGAGGGTGGAAGAAAGAAAGCAAATCTCTTTCACGCATGCACACGACGCGCAACGGGAACAGTGGGAGTGTGAGGTGTTATGGATCGGATGGGATGCGGTGAGGGGGGGTTGAGGAGGAGGGGAAGGAGGGGAGAGACCCGACCGACCTTCGCAGTCTCAGAGAGGAGGGGGGGTGGGGGGGGTGGTCGCGAACAGGGGTAACCATGGAAACCGTTCCGCGGCGACCGAGTGGAAACCAAACTCCCACCCCCACCCCTTATCATTCAAAACCCCTTGCTTTGCACCCTTCTCACGCGACCCTCATCCACCGCGCTAGGGGAGGACCCTGACTGTGGGACATGCAGGGAACGTGTGGGGTAGGTGTTGATGGGAGGGGGGGATGAAAAAGAGGAAGGAGAATGAGTAGAAGCTAATTAAATGAACTACGTGCTGGCTTCGAATCCAGAAGGAACCGGATTCAAATCCGGGCTACGGCAGATATTTTTCTGTGGAATCCTTAACGATCCCTACTAGGGTTTCGTGGAGAGCACTTCAAGTGCAACTACGCCTGTTGAACCGTGGTTGACTTGGCACCTTTTTCTGAAGAGTCTGAGGGAATGGCGATGCTGGGTTTCTTCCGCCATTCCCCGATAGTAATCCCCTCACCGAAATAACTCACCTTCACCAGTTGGGCAACATTGCCTGAGTTGTCGGTCCCTTCCCCATGTAATCGACCAACCCTCTTAAAAAACTGGCACCTCAAACCTCTCGACTATCGTCCCTGGGGAACCCCGACTAGGGATCTTGTGGAAGCGGTGGGGATAAATAGTGCGGTAAATGAAGGTGTGGGTGGCAGTTGGTGTCTTCTCTTCCACCTATCCTTCGTTTAGAGTTGACACTTCTGAGTGCGCAAGATTTAGTTACGACCCTCTCTCGAGGCTACTAACCACTTCCTTTATCAATTGTTACGACCAAAGCCTTACCCTTGGGGCACTAAACTGTAAAAATAGAGGGTTTTCGGTGACCCTTTTCCCTCCGTGATCTCCACTGTTCCATTAAAATAGGATTACTTTCGTTGAGCCAACACATTTCTGGGAAATATTTTAAACCGGTTCATGTCTCAGGTAATGCTGCCAACGACGCAGTCTTCTGCACCATTATATATTTGGCGTCCAGTTACTCTTCGGGAAACTTCTCCACTTGTTTGTGTAGAAGCAATGTGTAACACAAGAAATGCTTACGTCCCGGTTTAGGCACGTAAGAATGAATGCCAAATGGTGTGGTTGGTGATGATTTTGCTGCAATATGAAAACCAATAAACCGTACTAAGCCGTAATAATCAAATGTATTATTTTTGTGGAATTAAGGATTTTTATATTTCATGGTTAAAAATTTCACTGAAATAAATACAATAGAGGAAAAAATGTGGAGATTTATTGTAGTGTAATGAATAGCTTAATCTGATAATTAACTCAGTATGGGTAGACTGGCTGAGTCTGTGATATGCATGTGACTTATAGAGTGGCAGTGGGAATGAAAATTTTCTCATACGTACTTACCCATCGCGCAATCCCATTTCGTGGTTTTCAAAGTCAAAGAATTTAGTCATAGCCGTATGCTCTACAGCACTGGCTCCTCTTTAACTGACTAAGCTTTATTGATTTCCTCCATAATGTCATATCCTTTCAAACCACTCTTGCATTACTAAACACACGCTCTTTTATTCTTTGTACTCCTAATAATCCTCCTCTTTAGAGTCTCTTCTACCACATTCACCTGTGGCTTTTGCGGTCTACCCCTTCCTCTCACTCTGCTATCAAATGACTCTCTTCCATTCCCTCGACATTCCCGCACCAACAACGCACACTCCTTTCATTCATATCCATTACTGGAGCACTCAACCCACATTCTTTCATCACCCACTCATTTCCAGCACTATATATCCTAATACTCCCGCAAACTCTCCTCAGGTTCCCCATTCCCATTGCCTTTAGCCCACTCTTATCCTTATCCTGACATACCCAGTTTTCGCTGCCATACAGTAACGTTGGAAGGGCTACTTAGGCACCCTGTGGTGTTAGATTTCAAGGATAAACACTCATTCCCAAACATGCACCAAGTATGTCTTTCTTTCCGACGTTCGCTTGTCCATCTTTCCTTCCATCTTTTGCAAACATTATACCAAAACACACAAAGTAGTCCAACTTTACAATTACTTCATCATTTGTGGTCATTATAAAATCATTCTCATCACTCTTCCTATCATAAACTACTACGTAGGTCTTTGACCCATTTACCCTCAAACCAATTCACCTTGCTACTTCATACAATTTATCTGTATATAGAATTTCTCTGCCCCTGTATATCCTGTGAGCTCTCAGACAGCAGCATTGAATCATCTGCGTTCAACAGTAATCGCAGATTTACGTCTCCAGCCGTTACTCCGAATTTATCACTACACGCATCGTTCACACATTTATCCACAAAAACATTGAACAACCGCGTTGACATAATGCATCCTTGATTTACACCGTTTCATTTTAAAACATTCACTCAAGACCCAATTACCTCTCTCACACCGCCTTACTATAATCGTACAATGTCCTTGTGACATTCAATAACTGCTCGTTGACTCCATAGTACTTCAAAACCTTCCACAAATTATTTCTATTTACCCTTGTCATATGCCTTTTGTAAATATAAAAATTCACAATATACTTTTGTTCGGACGTCCGTACATATTTCTTACACTTGCTGAAGTGTGATCAGTTAATCACTGCATCCCCCCAGGCATAAACCCAAAATGTGCCCTCCAGATTCTTTAAGTAATAATCTCCCTCACTCTTTCGAAGATGTTCGTTTGCTACAAAAGTGAACTCCATTTACTTCTTATCAGGGAGCACCACGTTTTCCTATTAAAATTGTAGCAATAACTTTCCTGCTTGAAAAATGAAGTATCACCGAAGAATTTTTGTTACATTAAAACAGGACTTTTATTTGGGGAGAACTCAAACAGATTAACAAATAAACTCCTTCATAATTTTATGCATCGGTCGTTAATTTTTTCCTGGGGCTAAGGAACCATATGTACCAAATGCTAAACATGTTTCTCATTTCAAATGATTAAAATATAGTCTGTCCACGAGACAAATCGTAAAAGCCAGAATAATAGCCTTTTGTGGAAAATACAAAGTATAAGTTTATTGAGTAACGTTAGTCAGTTCCACAAGGTTAAGCCGGAAGCCTTCTAAATTAAACTATTTGTGGCAGTACTATTAAGTTACTGTGGTCTATTAATCGATGACTGACTAACTTAGGCCAGGTTTTAAAACCTCTGGTTAAATATTTTCTCGTTATGAAATCATAAGTAAATACATTCCCCCATTTGGTATTGCACACGTTAACGAACAAATAGTTTGATATAATATACTAATCCCAAGCTCTAATTTAACAGTAAATTAACGAAACGTCTAAATCATCTTGGGGTAATCGTTAACGAGACATTATAAAACCGTGCCGTAATATCTTCTCTCAATGACTGCAAAGTTGTCAACGCCGGTGAATCTCGTCCAATTGGCATGTGCATTTATTTTATACTTAATACGATATCCTATTTAATGGGAGGTTGCGATATAAGAACATGATTATCCGATGTAAAATTGTGAGTGGTCAGCATGTTTATCGTCACAATGTAAACCATATTAGCTCGGCCTTGGTTATCAATGTTTTAATGCCTTCGTTCAGGTTTGCCATTGGCATTCTTCTAAATACGCCGTGGGTGTTGGGAAAGGGAGGGGAAGATAGGCGAGTTATCCTTCACCCGACACCTCTCCTGCCCTCCCAACCCCCCAGCCTCCTCAAACCCAGCCCCGCTATCGCCTCACCGATGATACAAGGGTGGTGTCATTTGCATGCCTCCTCTGAGGACGACGCTTAAATCTTGACACCTCGTTTCCACTCAATTTAGCCCTTAGCGTGTAAATAGTTAAAGAAAAACACTGACGAAAATTCAGAGCGTCTAAGAAATAAAATATTTCACTCGAGGCCAATGTTTGTTGTCCATGTCATATGGAGGCGTATAATAATTTGAGACTTTATTAATTTTAGAAAAGTTATACAGAATGACATATCGCTAATGTTGAGGAATCATGATCAATGCCGCGCGAGTTGAAATATTGGGATTTTCGATTACATTTGTTTATCGAGATCAGTAGAGCCCGAAGAATGAAAATTATGATACGGACTTAGACCCAGATTGTCATAAATAAGGGAATTTGTAGTTTTTTTGTGATTCAGAGTTCGGCATGCATATATATTCCACGGTGTATTCCATGCCACAATAATAGTCACACAGTAATTGCATGCCACAGTATAAGTTCTACTCAGCAGAAACTGCGATGCAATGAATAAGTGTGTATTATCTATCTAATGTTGACTTCAAGCTTATTTTAATTAAATAATTTACCAGTACATATCTGTTATCCCTGTAGTCTTAGACGCAATGAGTTCAAATATTAAAAGGAAAGAATGTAATATTTGTTGATAAATTTCATTTCAAATCAGTTTTCTTCATCAGTATTTGAGTACTCAATACTGAAAATATCAATGAGTGCTCATTACTTCCATTCCCTTTGCGTTTTATCCCAATGAGTATATGATTTTGATAATTTTTCCTCTTGAAGCGGTGAAAGCACTACTTGGCCATTCTCAAGTGATTCAGGAGAATTTTCTCTTTGTGAGAGCTCACCTCCAACGAACTACTCGTCGTATACTCATGGTTATTGACTCTCCTCCAACATTTTTAGAGCCTAGAATGCTCTCAAAGTCGATCCAATTACCTCTTGGAATCATTATTAAGTTCTCCTTCATGCTGAATAATAGATATGCATTATTTCCTTTTTGAACGCAAAAAAAAGTTTTGACTTATTTTCCTAGTGTCTCTATTCCTACTTTTTAGATTGACTTAATGATTTTTCTCAAAATAAATAGTTTTGAAATAATAAATATATCGCAAGGATCGTTGCTGTATAATCTCTTCAAATTCTATCATTCAGCCTTCCTCAAATATTTTATTTAGATTGTTCTTAACAACTTGCCACTGATGTTTTGAGAGGTAACGGGTGGATTTATGATTTTATATGGCGAATAAAGTTTTAATGACGAGTTATGGATTTTGGAGTTCTATATTCTTAGATGAGTATTTTAGTTGGAATCCGGTGAGTTTTTACAGGCTACTGATAGGTATAAAATATATTTTTGTCTAAATATAGGTAAATAATGAGTGAAATATCAGTCACAACTCTCTTTTATGTCAGATAGTCAGGTTATTTTTTGTTATTTTTTTGAGAGCTGATGAACGGTCTCCTGCTTCAAATCATGGATACGTCTTAGAACAGCCAGAGCTAATCCTGATCTATGTACATTTTCTGGAGCGTAATCTTTCCAGAAATCCTGAAGGCTGCAAAGGCTTTTTCCTCCCCCTCCTGGAAAGAAACCAGAATGCGTGAATTATAACCCCCCAGGCAGGGCTTAGCTCCTGGTCCTCTGCCCTCACCTATCACACCGACTTCTGGGTTGAAGCAGGGGGCGCAAGGTTGCGAGTGCTTAGAGCGGTGACTGTGTACGTTAAGGATTATCGGGTGGCAGGGCTTTCCTTTCCATCCGCGTGTGGGAACTCTTGAGACTCTTGGAAAGACGGGTGAGGAATATTTCCGAACCCCTTGTGACGAGATGAGGGGACTGCAAGGAGGGGACATGTGGAAGAGATAAGGAGGAATTATAGAATAAGCCGAGTCGCCTGTTTACAGCAGAGGCACACAGATGTCGTTGAAATAAAAACAGCGACCGGAGTTATTTAAAAAGAAAACGAACTTCGAATAGGTTAGAGTCAACAGTCGTTTTCCTATCCTGCCGTTAAAAGTTTAGATTCAAAAGAAATGCTGAACATGGTTGACAGTTTAAAAAAAAATATATTCATAAAAGGGAATGATAGGAATAAAAAAATACACCATTCACCAAAAACCTTCTCCATCCCACTGAGCTCTACGGCACATTTCTAGTCATAAATTTATTCTTTTTACTATTCTTCATTAATCTATAATTAAAAACTCTATGGTTAAATGCGACGGAAGAACCAAAATTCATCGTTCAGGGAGACTTTCGCTCCATCCATCCACGCTCGAGTGACCTTCGCTGACCTAAAGATTTACGCAGACAAATTCTGTCTTCGGTAAAAATGTTCTTCATGCCGTCTAAAACAGCAGTTCGTTTTCGAAATCTACCAGCCAATGACCGCTGCTCTCATCATTTGTAAGGGTGAATGAGAACAGCACATTCTTTGTTTGACGTGATTGCGTCTTTAAAATTACAATTTGACAGTGGATTAGGAGGACGAAAACCACAATGTAACGTTTACTGCAAGAACTGATCCATTTCGGCACAGTCACTTCGTAACTAATAGCTCGATTGAATTAATTGTTATTCCTTTGCTCTGATTCAATAATCTAAATTTTTCCGTCGGTTACATCTCGCAACTCTGATGTGGATTTTGAGGGAAAACAAAAGTTCTTTTATACTCTGTCTGGTTAAGGGTATTTTCCAAACTAATTTTTACCACCACGTACAAGAAATAGCCACACCCGTCTTTGTTGACATTTGAAGGTGCTCCTGGCTATATTGTAAATTGCAAAATAATCCTGGCTAAATTGTAAATTACTTATTACTAGTATAGAATATTTGTGAACCACAGTTTCCTTTTTTACCGAATGGAATCAATATGCTCTTTTATTTAGACTTATTTACGTAAGATGCGACAGTTTGATGTTTCATTACAAAAAATTGATTGCAATCATTTCCAAAATGGAAATACATGTACATTGACCTATGAAACGCTAAATAACTGAAACTGTGTGGCTTTGGTGCCTCTATTTGGGCATTAGTGGCCCAACCAAGCCAATGGCAATTTTTAGCTAAATAAGATTCTTCCATCTCCGCGATCACCTCTCTCACCATTGAAGTTTTTCTTGTTTTATGTAAAAAGTAAATTTCGTATCATCAATAATTTATTGTTGTCACGTGAAACGCAATGCCTTCGTAGTGATAAAAGATAATGGTTTTACCTTCGTGCATAAGAGTAAAGGAGGTTCGGTGGTTTCACCCAACTTAAGATAATTCAATGAAACTTCCTGAAAGTATTAATAATATTGTTTTAAAGCTACCTGCAAATTTTCAGAATTATTTACAGCAGTTTTTTTTAGATATTTGATCAAGAATTGGGCATGAAATTACACGTTCCTATGCCTTTTCTTCTACATCCTGCAAGTTATGCATCCACGTCCAATTAATTACCCGTGGCTCCAATTTCACACGATCTGCAACGCGCGCGAGGGATTTATTTAAGCGTTCGGAATAAAAATGTGTTACATATACATTTTTCTATCGATGATATAAATTATTATACATTGAATAATTAGAAATTTTCTCTCTGATAAATAAAGCCTAGCGTTCCCATAACAACCCGTGTATTTTCATGCCCACTTCTCGTTCAAAAATCTTAAGAAATCTGCGGCAAATAATTCTGAAAAAGATCAGGTAGTTTTAGCATTTAGCATTAGTATGTTTCCAGCAAGTTTCATCGAATTCTCTTGAGTTGAGTAAAACCGCCGAACCTCCTTAATTGTGCTGCAAATTCTGCAAATATATCAGTTCGGTCGGCTTGAGTAATGGCCTGGGTTTAGTGCTCCCTAATGGGCACCAATATCAGGACCGCATTCGTAGATGTATGGAGTAGGAAATGAGGAGGATCGTTTGGGACGTTGGAGGATCATGGGAGTGAGATGAAGACGGCGCTTCTCGAAGAAGGGGGAGTGAGGAGGGTAAAGATTCGGAGGCGAAGAAGGAAAATGCTCTAGAAATAGATTGATCCAGCTCGCTGGAATAATGATAGTGATTGTAGAAGTAATTGTGCAAAACTACGACGAATTGGGACGTTGTGGTGGCCAAAATATTGGCTTCCCATCCTTGGGGTCCGGGTTTGTATCCCATCAGAGGTAGAGATTTTTCAGTGGATCCCAACGTAGATGCTACGTGGATGGCTCTTCAAGTGCTGGACTGTAGGTTGGCACCTTTCATTAAGAGTAGGCTAATGTCTTTGTCGGGTTTTCTCAGATTTCCTCTGATTTCTTTATTCTTCCTCTCACCAATAATGCAAATGACTTCAGCTCTCAGTCGCCTCCCAAAAATCACCCACCACGTTAAAAAGTATAAGTAAAATTATTAATCATTTGTACTACGTTTCTAGGTAGAATTTTGGAGGAGAGTGGGTTTAGTGGTAAGAACATCAGATTGCGCTAGCTAAAGAAGCATTTTCGATGAGAAGGGAATTGATGAGGGGGGGGGGGGGTCGGAGAAGAGACGGAAAGAAGAGCCTGGTGAAACATTTAACATCGACAATAAGAGCGTGGCGATATATGGGTCGGAAACTTAGTCATTGCGAATGGAGAATGTGCGTAGACTTGAGGAGTTTGAGATGTGGGTTTGGAGAAGGAGGGAGAAGGTTAGCTGGGTGGCGAGGAAGACGAACGAGGAGGTATTGGATATGGTTGGAGAGGAGAGGAAGCTTGTGGTAGAGGTTCGGAGAAGGCAGAAGAGATGAAGGGAGGAGGTTTTAAGATGAGAGGGCATGTTGAAGAGAGTGATAGAGGGGAGAACACTGGGGAAGCGTGATAGAGGAAGGAAAAGGATAGGAATTCTGGACGAAATAAAAGGAGGTAGAAGATATGAGGAATTTAAGGGGGATATAATGGCGGGGAATCCTTAGGGGGAAAAGCGATACAATGTCTATGAAATTAGGATGCAGAATAGGGACTGTCCAAGAATCTACCAATCAGCTGGTAGAATACTTGAATGAACTGTTAAAGGAATTCACAGGACACTATATTATTGTAGTTATTTTAATTTGGCATTCTAATTTTAAATGTGAATAAAACCAATATTATGGCTCGTAGAAGAATTCAAGGGGACCAAGTCTCCAATAGACTATGGCAACGAAAATTGAAACAAGCGGAAGAATTCTGATGTCTTGGAAGTATTATCATCGGTAATGGAAGAAGCAAAGAATATATAGTGAGCATAATATCATAAGCAAAGATGATTTCCTATTATAAGAAGATTCTTTTAACAGCTAGCAATAGAAGCACGGAAGTAAGTAGTTTTGTATTAAACAAATGCATGAAGCATGGTCGAAAATGATGATGAAACCTGGACAGCTGTAAATCAACTAGGAATGGAAGCAATTGAAGTATGGTGCTATTGAAGAATGATTCAGATCAAGTGGGTGGAGGAGATATTAGTTGAAAAAGTGCAAATAAAAGTGTTTTAGAGAGAAGATATGTAATGAAAATTCAGAAAAGATGACGCATTTTGCGACAGCAGTTCCGTGGAAAACAAATCTTGGGAAAACGAATGAGATGCATTGCCAAAGAAATACAATGGGTAGAATGAACGCGTAAAATAGAAAGGGACATGGAAATGAAAACTCATGTTGGAATGAAAAAGTTGGCTGATAAGAGATTGAAGTTTAGGGGGAATCTGCAGCAAGCCATTCTTCAGGTTGATCACTACTCATGATGATCCTTATGCTATTTTTTAATAATCCTTTCATCTTTCGTCACGTTATTATTTTATCACTTAAGAGGACTTCACCGCTTACCATAATGAAAAGTAATGCAACTCTGTAATTCCACATAAATATTTAATGTACGACCTAGGTTTCGACGTGGCACTACATCATCTGGTACAGTTGCATAGAAGGCAGAGAAGTGCTATTGGGAAAATGGCTAATTCTCTGCCTTCTATGCAATTGTACCAGATGATGACGTGCCACGTCGAAACCTAGGTCGTACATTAAACATTTATGTGGAATTACAAAGTTTTCTTTACTTCTCATTATGTTAAGTCGATTCCATGAAGTCTCACCCGAGATAACGAATCCCACTGCTTACTTTCAGCCGCATACTGAACCTTGTCTTTCATTTTGAATTCAATCAATAAATAACTTAGCTTTGACTACTTCAATATTTTCCTTTTTGAATTAAATCTAACAATTTGGAATAACATCTCTATTTAAACCCATAATTGATCCGTAAAAAAGCACCTATATTGGCGATAACATCTTTACCTTGCTTGACCTTTAGCCTCACGAATAGGCGAACGAATGCATTGGTCAATTCTCTAGTATGTGGACGGTCAAGTCTGGGTAGAGATATAAGAGGGTCGAGTTTGAAAGGTCCCGCGTTCCTTCACGAGCATGTTGTATTTTAATGCCTGCTCCCAACTTTCTCCTCATTCTTCAACTATTTCAATTTTTGTTTACTCCATAGTTCTAAATGCGAGAGATGTTTAACTTACTTCGTAAAACTGAGACAGTGTAGTTAAGAAAACACTTTATATAATTCCGCATTTGAGTTTGTGCGCAAAAAACACACACACACTTACGTCACAGTTTTTGCACACATTTGCGTAATATTTTTCTGTCTTGATAGATACCTAATTAGAGGTCTTGATAATGCAATTGGCGCAGAAGTTTGAGACTTTCCGTCCGTCTTGTCTCTTTGATAGTTCCTATTCACAGGACTTGGGTGGGCGGTGGGATAGCATCCTCGTCTGTCAAATTTGAGGTCGTGGGCTGAAATCCTACTTGGGTGTAATTAAACACAGACAGGGTATTCGCAGTCTCAGAGTATATACACTACCGATTGATATGTGAACTAACTTTCATAGGGATTAATTTGAAAATCATAGCTCCAAGAGTAGGTACCTACTAGAAATGCCTTTTTAAAAGCTTATTAGCAATTGATTTTGTTCCGTCCCTCAGTAGGCATGAGGACCAAAAGCCCTTACAGCATTGCTCTACATTCCTAATTGCAGAAGGGCTGGATGGAAAGGGCGAAAATTCCTAAAATCGAGTACTAATGGAATCCCTGATAATGTTTATTTACCAGGAAAGGATTTCACGGGCTTACGTCAGTATTAAAATTTTCACGGTGTTTGCTCCAAAGTAATAGAGTTAAATTCTATAATGCTCATTAAAACGTAAAAGGTGATACATACGGAAGTTGTAGATTGAGGCATGACATAGCTATGATCTAAGCTATACCTATGATCTCTGATTTCCTTCCCAAATATTTCCTAGTTCTTCGTTTACCATGGTAATGACTCTATCTTTGGTTGATAGGAATGAATGAAATACGAAATGAGTTAATTGTAAGAAGTGCAATTTCAATGAAGGAAGACGATTTTATTGTATTTATCTATTGCCCTAGATTCAAGAATATGTCATCATGGACTGAGTGGATCATAGTTTCAAAAATAAACTTTGTTATATTCCACACAAATTTATTAAAAACAATCGACCGGTTTCGACCTTTTCAGGTCATTCTCAAGAGTGAAGAACTTTTCAGGTCATTCTCAAGAACTCTTGAGAATGACCTGAAAAGGTCGAAACCAGTCGAGTTTTTTAATAAATTTGTGTGGAATATAACAATGTTTATTTTTGAAACCATCATGTCTTCATTCCACGAAGTGAACTCGCGGACCAATGATTTGATGAGTAGATCAATTCAACTTTTCAAAAATACTTTTCTCGCCGGCTTAATTAACGAAAGTGGCCGTCGCAAATGAATCCAGAATTCAATGCCTTTGTCTGTGGGGAAGCAATCTGACCTTTCAATTCTCGAGCACCAGTGGGCATGTGGTGGACTGATAATTGATTGATAACTGAGTGGTCAGTGATTCACATGTGGATAAATACGGATTTCGGAGAAAGGACAAATGAAGAGGGAAAGGAAATGAAAGGAGAGGGATTTTTATTCGCTGGCATATTTGCTTATATTCTCTGTGCGCCGGTTTCCGGAGAAGTGATTTTTCATCGAACGCTATTTTCACCTTCTGTCCATGATATCGGGATATTAGTGATCCATCCCTCGCCTGAATCACACTTTGCCGCTGGGAAGAAAGGCGTCGTCGTGCCGCCGCTCGGATCGGACGCCTCACCTCAATGTCTATCACGAATGTGTGAAATCGTAAGGCCGTTTTACACGATGAAAGATTTTGTACAAACGAATGTGCATGAGATTGTACGTTTGTGTCGTCGAAATTAGAACTGGTTCTATTTCCCGTGCAGGCATTGAGACTTTCGCATAAACGTTCACACAATTTGCCACAATACACGATACATTTTGCCTCATGCAAGAGTTCACGGAAGAGTTTGTACAAAAAAATGTACCGTGTCAAACGGACTTAAGAAAAAGAATGTCATTTGCCTGGAAAGGGGTTCGAACCAAGGACATCCACGCTTCGGTGCCTTTGGCCAATTTATCTATTCAGCTGTCTTCTTACCGCGTGGGATTTGGTTCGAATCTCATTGTCAGTCAAGGTAAATGATTTTTTTTCACCGCGGATATGGATATTTGCTTTTTCTATATCATTGCTGAATTAAAGTTTATATTCAATGGATAACTAACTCACTTTGTGAAATTTATTATATAATCGCTTTCGACGAACGTGTTAAAAACAAATTATTATTTAAAATTTGTATTTTAATACTTTTAGAGACGAGACTCCCTCCCTTAAACGGATCCAAGAAAACCTCTCCCTTTTTCTTCCCAACCGAGCCAACATCCTCTCCTTCACCACGGCCTTCAGCGTCCCCTCGTCCTTCAGCACTTAACTCAGTCCAATCACTTATACCTCCTATTGATATCCTTCAGAAGTGCCATCTTCTCACCCATCAGAAACGAGCACTTCCTCGTTTGTCTTACTTCCCATCCATAGCGCTTCCTCCATTCACCTCCGAACCCACATCTCAAACACCTGCAAAAACATTCCTAGAGTCAATGGCTATGCACCATTTCCATCTTCTTAGCATGCATTTAAAAGAGAATGCCTCACTTATAGCTCTTTGTTCTCGATGAATTTCATTCAAGTCTAGGATTGGCTTTAATTTTAAAAACTACGTGCGTGCTTTAATTTTAATTTTAAAAACAACACCTTGGATAATAGGGAGGTATACGTAGGACAGAACAAAGTGTAAGGGTGTAATGACAATCTTTAATAAAAAATAAACCATGTTGGTGAAAGAACAATGCAAATCGGCGCCATACGCAATTGGTTGCGAATGGATGTAATTGAGACCGCATCGAAACTGTTGGTTTTTCGGCTGAAAGTCTGCGGCACTGTGGGATCTGACGTCGTGCACTTACTATGCAGTAAGGCGATTCATAACTAGAGTGAGTCAGTACCATGTACACTCAATCAAATGGCCACTATCTCATGGCTTAAGATTCTTCGAATCTCACGATTTTTAGAACTAAGAAAATTTAACCAATAGGCGTTCTGCAAAATCTAAATCCCTTATATTTATAAATAGCCACAGCTGAGCCCCTTGAATACCCGAAAGTAGCGAAAAATGAAGCGGCGCAGTTTAAAATTACTACCTTTGAATATCCTTATCTATCTAATGCTTGGAAATCATGCGATGTGATATTCGTGATATTGAGGCTGCGCGATGACTCTTAATTGAGATTTTGGCCGCATAAACATCTATTTGCAGCTTTAAACATGGTGTTAATTTACCCATTTTTATGAAATTCATTTTTGGGGAGTAATAACTCTTGACGAAAACCATTATCCAGTTGTAACCGTAACTTTTCTAGACATTCATAATACAAGAAAGCGCTTAGAATATATGAAATTTAATAATGCACAAAACCACAGCCTTCTATCACCAGACAGCCCGCAAAGCCCATTTGCAAAGATGATCCGCACCCTTCAGATCCTTATATTTTCATGTTTCACCAAACATTAAAATGATTGAACCAACATTTTCTTTTTTTTTTTGTTTGAAATATGAAGTTTGAACGGCCGAAAAATGTAAATCCTCTGGGGAGGAGTCTAGAATATAATTCCTTAGATTAAAGACCAATGGACTCGCAAAAAAAGTCCAAAATTTGGAATTAAGATTCAAACATGTGCAGAAAAAGCCGGTAGTCAGCCGGCAGGAAGGGGGGTTTGAAAAGCATGGACAGTCACGCTGGCAAAAATGGGTTAATCAAATGGGTAATTTACCTATTTGTAGCTTAAACATTCAGAATAGCGCTAAGTAAGGTTTACCTTATTGGCCCGTGGGACCCTTAGGGACCCAAAAAGACTAATCTTGGTGCATATGCCCAACTGTAATACCCTCCCTCCACTTCTTGCCATAGCAATCGCGTATGTTTTGTAAAATTGATAATGACAATGATAATTTAGAGTCATTAGGTATGACGTGGTGTCTCGTTAAAGAAAATGAAATGGCTCTGAAGGATGGCTTTTATGGACTCAATAAAAAATTTCCCAATTTGAGTTTTATCGTTAAAAAATACCAGGAAGATGTCATAATTGTCATTTCCAAAATAACTATACATATTTTGAAACACAACTTTCGCTCATTATAATAATGTATGGTGACTAATTTGGTCGTTAACGTATTGGTATTTTTTAAATCGATTGTGAGCTTTACCTCTATCATGTTTAGTTGTATACACACATGTCTATAGCGTAATAATTGTATTCCACTTCGTCGTCGAAGTAATAGTATATTAGATTTATTTTCCACTAATTCGCAGAAAAAAATTACAAGCTTAAAGACGTCACCGACGGTATTCGTAAACATACATTCCGTTTTGTGCGGAAACTAAAGCAAATTCGATAGATAAATCGGAGAAGATCGTGAAGCATATATCTAAATTTTAATGTGCTTTGGCGAAAAAATAAGAATTTACTGGGTTGACGACGAAAACTGAAACATTTGTAGAGAAAGCACATGCCTAGGAGTTGTTTTAAACTAAAACACGCGCAAAAATATATGACATCACTTTGTACAATCAAATACGCGAGATTAATAACCGAAGTTATAAAATTTTATAGGTTAGAACGTCGCTAGGATGACAAATAATATACAATTCATTCAGTCAAGTATTCTACCAGCTGATTGGTACGTTCTTGGACAGTCCCCATACTGCATCCCAATTTCATACACATTGTCACGCTTTCCCTCCTAAGGATGACCCGTTATTAGATCCCTCTTCAATTCTTCATATCACCTAATTCCTCTTGTTTCGTCCAGAATTCCTATCCTCTTCCTTCCTCTCCCACGCTTCCCCAGTTTTATTCCCTCTATCACTCTTTTCAACATGCCCTCTCCTCTCAAAACCTCCTCCATCCATCTCTTCTGCCTTCTCCGAACCTCTGCCACAAGCTTCCTCTCCTCTCAGACCATATCCAATACCACCTCGTTCGTCTTCCCCGTCATCCAGCTAACCTTCTCCATCCTTCTCCAAACCCACATCTCAAACGCCTCAAGTCTACGCACATCCTCCCTTCGCAATGACCAAGTTTCCAACCCATATAGCGCCACACTCCATATTAAAGTTTTCGCAAGCCTCTTCTTTCCGTCGCTTCTCAGACCCCCCCTCATCAATTCCCCTCTCTTCGAAAATGCTTCTTTAGCTAGAGCAATTCTGCATCTGATATGAGCTGAAAAAGATTCGTGAGAGTTTTAAGAGATCGTAAGAACTTCTCTGAGAGAGAAACCAAATACGAGAAGAATATGAAAGCTATGTCGAATGCTTAGCTTTCATCAAAACACAAAACAGTGGGGGATTATTTAAACGAGGAGCCGAAATACATTTTGCTCATACGTTACAAAAATACATGGTAATTGACTAATCGTAGGATCATTGGGGGAAAAAATAGATTGTAAGAACGTCCAATGTACTCAACCGATTTTTCCAAAGTATCTGCAGTATGAAAACCACATTTGAAGCGAAATCCCAAAGGAGGCATATAGAATTAAATGCTGACTTTGTAATATCCCAAAAAGGAACATTTGAGAAGCTCAAATGCTTTGAGTAATTCTCCGGCCAAAAGGAAATATCAACCCAATTACTCCGAGATGACATGAATTACGACATCCCACCTCGCAAACCCGCATTAATCGATATGCTTCGTTTGCCCTTCTTAACTCATGTGCAGCGACAACAGGCAGCTGCGGAGTTCCTGTTCACCCGAAGTAATATTTCTCAGGCCCATAACTGAGCGGAGTTTGCTGTGACTGACGTCTTAGCGCCTTCTGTCTCTGTACATTTGTGTAGTTGCGAAATACATATGTACTAACGGTCCTTCTCCATTGTGATAATATCTGTGGTGTAGTGCATGCTTGTGAGGCTTCACCTCGTGACAAACATTAGCGATTTATCATAATGCATAATTAGTCGTAGTTACACTAACTTTAGGGTATAGTGTTATGCATGTTGGTGAATACTCACCCCTTGCCACACACCCTTGAGGTGGTTTGCAGGGTATTTTGTCGATGTAGATGAGATATTTTATGCTATGCGGAATGAGCAAAAAAGATACGTACCTCATAATAATAATTAGAGTGGTCTCGTCCAGTTTTTATTTAGTAAAACCCCAATGCTTGACAGATACGGTAATTTAAAACCTTTGATAGCGTGTATGTATAATTTATAAAACACCTTCAAGACCACACAATGCCGTTAGCATGACAATGACATTGACACCTGCATTACACTTACAAAGCGCGTATATACTCGGCCGCCGAAGCATTTTATGTCGGCAGATACAAAGTTTTATCCATGGCTGCACGATCTAGCCATAAATCATTAATATCTTGAGCTCAATATTCCCATGGGAAGTCGAAGTAGTTAAAAACAGAATATAAAAAAGTTCTTACATGTGCATGCTTCCAAAAATCTAAGAAGTTCTGGCCAAGGTACTTCTTTAAATTTAAAGGAAAGTTTAAAAAATATTGCTGAAAGATGTGAAGATATTATAAGGAGATAAATTAGTAACGAAAAAGCTATTGTGGGAAAATAACGAGAAGGTGAACTCAAAGACCACCCAAGGAAAATATAAAGATGAGTGATCAACAATTAGAAGAATTGAAATTGGTTAGGCAGGTCAACTTCTGCTGCCGCCGAGCAGCCTTCAGGGGAATCCCTGCGAGGAGCATATGGGTCGTCGGTTTTGAACCCTGGTCCCGCGTTGATGACCTCTCTCTGATCTCTCTCGTGGGTCTCTTCAAAGCCACGCGACGGGGAAATTGAGCTCTCATAGCCTGGAGCGCTGAAAAAGGGGAGGCCCTGATCGAGTGCCACGTAGTTGGGCGATCTATTTTGCTCGGCGCCACTGCTGAATGATTTTGCAAGCGCTTGGCGAGGATGGCGTTCTCTTTGGCGCCCATGGTGCTTTTCCAGCCGCTGTGTATTCAGTTCTATTTAATACTATTAATTTTATTCCCATCTCAACTCATTTAATTTCCAGCAAAGTATTCAAAGTGACCGACCTTTCTACTCGCGACACCTACTGAATGTGTCCGAGGATTGAGCTTAGTGTTAAATGAAAGAAAATTTCTAAAAATAAATTCGTGTAGTCTTTTCAAATTAATTTTCTGAGTAAATTTGTGGTAAAAATTTGCCATTAAATTGTAACCGGAGGATTAAGAAACCCATTTCGAAAATTCAATGTTGATCGTAGAATAAAAGGTAAGCGTTTTTGTCCATGTTAAATTACTTATTTATTATTTACCCGAATTGTATTTGGTCTTTTACAAATGTTTTTCAAAAAACACGTGTGGCATTGGGAAATGGGCTAGAACTGCTGGGACAGAAGAAAATTATTTTCATATCTCACAGTGTAATGCAATATTTTCAACAAAATTATGCTCTCAAAAATTCTCCCAATAAATAAAATTACTTTCAAATTGTAAATAAAAAGTTATCAAAAATAAATATTTTGTTAATATTTACTTACATTTGCACTTTAACTCATCCGGGTTTAGTTCTCCTTTTCCAAAAAAACGTGCACCATATTCGAGAGGCACACGAAAATGAATATATATGGCGTCAATATTAAAACTCATTTCCATTCTCTGCTGAACTATTTTCCAACCTCAATGCCAAATGCTGTTTCTGCAAAATATTTAGCGCGTGAAATTCTTCCAGGGAATGTTATAATAGCCAATGAAAGCTTTCAAATCTTCTTATTTTCCATATTGTTTGCAAATAAAAGAAGCTTATCCTGTCAAAGTTCATAATTACGTAGATAAAGGTGCTGCTGTCGGAACATCAATGCTGAACTTTTTACATTTGGTTCCTTGCCTTTACTTTTATCGGGAAATAGTTTATACAGGCAAGATACGTGAGCTACGCAGTTTCGAAAGTAAAATTTGTGATTTCGAAGCTACACTATCCAAATCGGTTTTCAGATTAGGTGATGTAACCCCAGATACGCCTTTGATATGGATAAAATTGTCTCCTTAGCAACTCCGAGGTGTGTGATATTAGATGCGGAAAATCAGTCAATACAGGTCCCAGAAATCCTGTACTTAATTGAATATATTCTTCCCCTTCCCCAAGTCTCCCCCTCACCACCCGGAGGTTTCATTTTACGCAGCTCAGCGTGGGCGTCCAAAAAGAAAGAAAAAGATTCTCGGTCACACCATGTAGGCCTCATAAACACGCGCCATTAAAATGAAAAACCACCTGAAGTAGCATTTTATAACAGTTTCAAATTCACAATTTTTAACTCTGAGATTGGTTTTATGAGGATATTCCTTGAGATAACCGGCCACAAATCTTAGCGTGTCTTTACGTCAGAACAAGCGTCTTTCACTGGATCCACGAGCATTAACTTGCATGAATAGCACGCCCGCCCTCTATTCGATACATGATCGAACGTTTTGAGCGAAGGCTATAGGCCCATTTGAGTATCAGTGCGTGAGCATTATTGTCGATTTTATCTTCTTCTATATGTATATACAGGTTGTTTCAGGAGGATATTAACTTTTGGAGGAGGTTGGGGAAGTGATTTTAAGCATTTTTTGTCCTATGAACATGGGGTCGCAACTCCTTAGTTACCGAGCTATGGCAACGCAAACATTTTGTCACAAGCATTCTGCAGTCACCATTAAAAACCCCCAAAAGCAGTGGCATCCAGTAATACTTACAAGGACAAACTATGTTGTACTTGAAGTGTGTATCTTTATTTTTCTGCCAAAATATATGCAAATTGCTTACATTTTCTAAAATGGTAACTGAAATCGTCAAAATTCTTTTCTTGAAAATATTATTTTTTAGAATAAATTTTTTATTTTGAGATTTTCGCAAAAGTGAATAGGGTTATAACAATTGTCAAATTTTATTTCATTTCAAAAATTGGTAAAATGATTTCCATATCTTAATTTTTAGCGAAGATATGGAATCTTAAACTGTACCGTTACATGAGCACATTTTTCGACGGCTCTCTTCCATTGATTATTTATTATTCTGATGTGCTGACTATTGTCTTAATCTCATATCATATCGATAGTTTACCTAATAATAAGACATTACATTAATTAAGTATCATTAGAAGAATTAATAAATTCAATAAGCTTATTAAACAATGAATCTCAGCGCCAGTGATCGACAATTAATCCATGGAGGTAATCTCCGCTTGAGATTGCCTCCATGCCGCTTGTATGTTTACTTAATTTGGTTCACAAAAACACCTCCATTTGGGTTTCATTAGTTGGATTTTCTTTTCTAAACGTCTAAAAATAAGTACCTAAGCTTAGATTGGGGAAGTTAATTGTCTTTTTCGGTAAATCAATGGCAGTTCCATGCATGGAAGAGAGCCATCGAAAAATGTGCTCATGTAACGGTACCGTTTAAAATTCCATATATTCGCTAAAAAATTAAGTTATGAAAATAATTTTACTAATTTTGGAAATGAAATACAATTTGACAATTTTTATGCCTGTATTAACTTTTTCGTATATCTCAAAATAAAAAAGTTATTCTAAAAAATAATATTTTCAAGTAGAAAAATTTTGACACTTTCAGATACCATTTTAGAAATTGATAGCAATTTGCATACATTTGGGCAGAAAAAGAAAGATACACATTTTAAGTACAACATACTTTATCTTTGTAAGTATTGCTGGATGTCACTGCTTTTGGGGGTTTGTGACTGCAGAATGCTCGTGACAAAATTTTTGCGTTGCCATAGCTCGTTAACTAAGGAGTTGCCACCACATGTTCATAGGACAAAAAATGGTTAATATCACTTCGTCAACCTCATTCAGAAGTATTACACTTTCCTCCTGAAACACTATGTATATACACACGTATAAAAGGGAATGTCCTGACTGACTCATTCACCCATCAACGCACAGCCCAAACTGCTGGTGATAAAAACGTGACATTTTCAGGGTATATCCCCATAGTGGTGTATAGGCGCACCAAGAAATAATTTTTCCGAAAATCATTTTTTGGGTCTGTTTTTACCCCGGTAATGTTAACTTTTTCTCTCATAAGAAAAGCATTGGATTCGGCGCAGGTGTTTATTTATATTTGCTTTTTTAAATTACTTGCACTCAAGTTATTGGATGGAAATTTATATCATCAAAAGCATAAAAGAATGCAGTATTTATTGCTTTCATTCATATTTCCTCTACGCTTCGTTTTTGTCCCTTTAATGCCTTTTTAGCTCTAAATTCATCAACTTTTCTAACTTTTTGACAATGGAAAATACCTTGGCAACCAGGGGTGAATATCCATTTAATAGCGATTTTATGATGGCTATTAACTGGCGATGGCCTGAGGCATTTTAATGCCGCGTTCAGTGACTTAATTGATATTAGTGGATGGAAAAGGCCCTTTTCTTGCTTTTTTAAATTGCTTGCACACAAGACATAAAGCTTAAACTTTCACGATCGGATGGCTTAAAAAATGGGGGTTTAAACTATTGCATATAATTTTCATTTTACGCTCCATTTTTGTCTGAAGTTGGTACTTTTGGCTCTAATTATACCTGTGGTCTTTGTGTTGATGTCATCAATATGAGAACTGCAGTGACATTTACCTGGGTGCATGTTTCACCTCAACCTAGAGTATGGACAGGATGATTTTGCCTGCTTCGTGGATTTCGAGAAGGCGTTTGATAGGGTGGACTAAACGAAATTAATGGGAGTGTTGAAGACATTAGGGGTTGATTGGAGGGACAGACGTCTGATTCGGACTTTGTATATGAACCAGACGGCACAGGTAAGGGTAGCCAATGGAGAATCGGGATGGGCCACGATAGAACGGTGAGTGCGGCAGGGGTGCCCACAATCGCCGTAGCTTTTTAACGTGCATTCAGAAGAAATGGTAAGGGAGGCATGGGGGGAGGAGGAGATAGGAATAGTGGTAGGAGGGGAGCTGATAAAACCAGTGAGATTTGCAGATGATCAAGCATTGGTTAGTCAGTCTGCCAAGGAGTTACATTCAATGGTGAATGCGTTTAAGGTACAGTGCGAAAGGTATAGGATGAAGATTAACCACAATAAAACGAAAGTATTGAGATTTTCTAGAAGTAAGAAGGCGGGGCTGAATACAAGGGTGATGGGGCAGAAGATAGAGCAGGTCGAGCAGTTTACGTATCTGGGTAGTATTTTGGAGGAGAATGGGTTTAGTGGTAAGGACATCAGATGCAGAATTGCGCTAGCTAAAGAAGCATTTTCGAAGAGAAGGGAATTGATGAGGGGGGTCTGAGAAGAGACTTAAAGAAGAGCCTGGTGAAAACTTTAATATGGAGCGTGGCGATATATGGGTCGGAAACTTGGTCATTGCGATGGGAGGATGTGCGTAGACTTGAGGCGTTTGAGATGTGGGTTTGGAGAAGGATGAAGAAGGTGAGCTGGGTGGCGAGGAAGACGAACGAGGAGGTATTGGATATGGTCGGAGAGGAGAGGAAGCTTGTGGCAGAAGTTCGGAGAAGGCAGAAGAGATGGATGGAGGAGAGCATGAGAGAGGAGAGGGCATGTTGAAGAGAGTGATAGAGGGGAGAACACTGGGGAAGCGTGGGAGAGGAAGGAAGAGGATAGGAATTCTGGACGAAACAAGAGGAGGTAGATGATATGAAGAATTGAAGAGGGATCTAATAACGGGTCATACTTAGGAGGGAAAGCGTGACAATCTGTATGAAATCGGGATGCAGTATGGGAACTGTCCAAGAACCTATCAATCAACTGGTAGAATACTTGAATTTAAAGAAATGTTTCACTTCATCCTCTCCATGGATAGTTAATGTATTGCTTATGGTATACTTATTGGTAATTGCAATTTGTACGTCACATCAATGGGATTCTTTTTGCCTCATGACACAGTTATAATTTATTCTTTCTTCCCGTTGAATTTCAACGGGCACCCTATCCTATAATACTAAATAAAGCAAAACTGGTTTTCCAAAGGGATTTCGGATTATGTTTTCGCGGAAGCCGTAATGCCTATGGGGGTGAAGTGGGATAACGCTCTCGAGGCTCCAATCAGGAAGCAGAGAATGATTGCGACTCGGGATTGGAGCGAGGGAGAGCGGGATATGGGTTTTGGTTGCCGCGGTTACTTTCTCGTTCGCCGTCCGCCCGGACTGGAATCCCGGCAAGCACCGCGCCTCTCAATGCGTCGGCACGCTGAATGCCTCTCGACTAGCGTAGCAATGGGATTCATAACAGAGATGCAGAGAGAGAGAGAGAGGATAAACGGGCCTTCCGAGAATCTCGCACGGAACGGGTAAAACTTCCTCCAAGCATTGAGGAGTTAGTTCGGGGAAATTCAGGGAACAAACTTCTGGTTTACGTATTATCTCAGATTTGGAAAGTTCCGGAAACTATGTCCACCGGAGAGCATTATCGTGCTGCCTGACGTCGAAATGTTGTAAATTACTTTAGGCTTGGCAAAGTAAAAAATTACCTATTTTGAATGAAGCCCAGCGTTGGCGCAGAAAGTGTATGAAGGTCGAGAGAATGAAGATTCTAGCTTGAATGAACTTCATCCGAATCTAATTCAAAGTACATGGCACTCGTTTGTAATTTGTTCAATCCTCCTCATCCATAAAAGTACTTTAGCCAGGCATCGACAACAAATGAGCTAAGCGTTAAGTGAGGTCAATGGCTTCGGTTCATATTTAAATAATAATACTATATTTATACTTAGAGAAGAAATTTGAATCTATTTCTGAAAATAAAACAATATTTAAGGAAGTCTCTACGTTTATATATACTTAATTCAAATTTCTATTGCATATAACACTGCAAAATGTTGCACGTTAAAATACAATTTAAGATAAATTTGAAATATTTACTATTTATTTTCCCCTTCCATTTAGATATTATTTTAGGTTCCGGAATTAAAGCAAATAATTCGGTGATTTCGTACGAAATTGAGAGATAAAATATGTACAAGGTCACTGCGTCGGATCGAACTGCTTTTCTCAAATGAATATCATTTTCATGATGCTTGAAAAATGTTGATTAATCGGATGGTTAGCTTAATACTGATGTAATAACTCGCCGAATGCTGATGAAAAATTGGAAAAAGGAAGCAGATACATTTATAAAAATTGAAAATATATTGCTACGGCCCAATGCCTGTTTCCTTACTTGAGTTTCAGAGGCTACCTATCTCTTAAAATCACGTGAACGTAAGTACTTTAACTTGGCGTCATTTAATCCAGGTGATGGGTGCTAACGCAAAATGCCATCGCAAATCGCAGCTAAATAATGCCATTGATGACAATTATTTTTTCAAAACGTGTTGTCATGGTGAGAAATAAATAAATCTAGTGAATAATCGCCCTTTAAAATTTATGTGGTATGCTGGTACGCCATTTCTACCAACTATTTGTTTTAAAATAGTCGGTCTTCATTTCACCCGATAACTTAGATCTTACATTGTCATTTTCAGTATGTTTTTGCGATGCATAAAATAATTTTCCTACCTTGAGAATGAGTAGAACATTAATCGTGTAAGTATCGTTGGATTTATAAATTGGTTTACTTTACAAAATTGAATATATTGGACAGACTTGAGTTGTCTTTAACAAACACCTAACGCCGGAAACTCTCATCATCTTTGTGAGCATCCAACGTTCCTTCATTTGAAGATAGGCATTGGCACGTTCCATGGTTTCAGGCTCAACTATGTGAAAGTTGATTTTCACAGATAAAAAGGTAACTTTGTTTTCTTCCTCAGATTTATTCTCTTGGTACATACAACATGTTTCGACGCAACGGTGTCAGTACCTCATGATGACATAGGTGTTTCGAAACATGTTGGACCAGGAGAATAAATCTGTTACAAAACAAAGATACTTATTAATTTGTGTGGGTATTGGATGGCGTCTGGCGAGAAGCATCGGAAGATCATCCTTAGCCCGTTTTACAATCGGATGGCTCGCTAACTCGGGTTATTTGTGGAAGAATGCGATCATAGCTTCATTGGACCGGCACGGTTCGTCCATCGTAATGGAATATCCGCCCCCGTCATCGTTCTCCTATTGATTGAGCGATTTCCTCTCCAACATTCGGAAATGATTCGAGTCACGGCGGCGTGCAGGCTCCCCTCGTATGTTTCCTCTTTGGCGAAAAAGGAACGTCATTTCAGGATAAGAAATTCCTCCGTTGAAGACTCCCACCTCTCCGTATTCCCGCATCGGTGGCTCTCCCTTCCCCTTCACAACGTCTCCTCCCTGCAGCGTCCTCGTTGCCATAGGGAGGAAGGGGCGTGACGACCCTATCAAGGGAGCAATATACGCACCCTACCCCACTACCTGCTGGCCTGTCGTCCCGTTGGCGTTCGTCCCATTGGCGGTGGAGGGAGGACTGGCTGACTGGGTGGGTGGGTGAATGGGGGGGTTGGGGGAGAGGGAGGGGGTTGGGTGAGGAAGGGGGAAGCTCTCTCCCACGTGCCCCTACATCGATCGCTCCGAATCTCGCGTCCTCGGATTCCGACGGAGGGCCCTGCCGCCGCAATCCGTTTCGGAAGGGGCGAGGTCGTCGACGGAGGACTGCCCTCCCCTTTTCACACCCTTCCCCTCTCCATCCCCCCTGACTCCCCCCCGACCCTCTGAAAAAACGAGACCTTTTACAACCGTGTGGGATGACTGCAAAGCGCGTACCCCTTCCTCAGGCTCAAATTCCTCTCAGGGTTCGTTCAGGCATCAAAACTTTTAAGGAGGTAATTTTACGGAATATCGAATTCTAAGTCCATCATTATTCCGCCGTGGCTTTCGCGACTTGCGTTTAAATTTTTAATCAATATTGGGGTGAAACCGATCGCTGATGATACGTGTGAGGAAAGAAGAAAAGATCCCCGAGCATGCATCCAAAATATCACCCTAGTCGACCTTTAAGGTAGTTTGAGCGAGATATTCCCGTAGCCATAATGGAGACCATACTCGAATTTTATATATTTTAATTTCAGCTTGTATAAGAAGAATGAATTAAATACTGTAATATTTATGGTGCAAAAATATAGTTATATAGGACAAAATTTATCAGTAACTAAATGAATATATTTACATGTCTCTAACTTGGCGCTTTTATCAAACCGTACGGCCCTTCCAAACAGTAGGTTTTTTTGCAATTCTGTAAACATAACTGCAGTGGGTAATAGATTAAATTTTATAAATAGTTGAGATAACATACAAACTACACACCGTTATTTTTTGACGAAATCAATATGTTCATTCAAGTAATCTACCAGCTGATTGGTAGGTTCTTGGACTGTGTTATAAAGACCTAATTTTTTTTCAATATACTCTCTCTTGGGCATGCAGCCGCCATCTATCTATCCCATGTAATACAGCTTATATTTATATGCATACGTATTTTACTGACAGTTGGCCAATGTTTTTTTTAATATACCCACTTCCTTTTGCCAGCCTTTCGCTCTTTAATTAAAGCATCATCAAGTAAATGTTCTTACCTTAAGTCCTCACGATGCTTTAATTAAAGAGCGAAACTTTGGCGAAAGGAAGTGGAGATATTATAAAAAAAAACATTGGCCAGCTCTCAATAAAATATGCATACATTAATTAAAGTGGTCAATAACTAACTCAACAAACTTATATGTTTAGGCAAATTGCTCAAAAAGTAGTTGGGCTATGGGTTAATATTTTGATATCATTGGAAAAATGAGTTTCTTCTTAAAACTGAGTTCAAATTCATCAAATTCTAGATGAAGTGATTTTTCGCTCAAAATGTTATGGGTGCTCATAGTAGTAGACTAATATTTTAATAATGTTTGATACTGAAAATGATTTTTTACATTATTATCTAAATTGAAGAGACAGGTAAAATTCATCAAATTCTGGATGAAGTGATTTTTCGCTCAAATTGTTATGGGTGCTCTTAGTAGTAGACTAATATTTTAATAATGTTTGATAATGAAAATGATGTTTTGATGATAACCAAATGTATGTACGTATCCATAGATTAATATTTGGTCTGTAGTGTCGCATTAGGGATAGTAGTGGTTCAGAAGTGGACCTCCTCTTCCTCCTCATTCAGATCCCAGGGTGAACCCCTCCGGCATCCACACTTCAAGACGGAGCTTATCAAGGATCTGCTTCGCGAAGCCCCGTTCTTCGCCGTGGCCTCCTGAAATGGCAGTTTTAGGAATTTTTAAGAAGAAGCCGTATATTAAAAAGATAGAGAATAGAGTCCTCGGATTTTCAAGTACATCTCCGAAAATATATTTCTATTTGACCGACTGTTTGCGAATGACCATAGATGTAAAGTTATCCTGGTGACCGTTTTCGCCAAAAGTGACATTTATCTAATGAAAATTAGGAACGTATTCAGGCAAGAAAAGGAATGGATTAAGTAACTTTGCTCTAGTTCAGCCTCATGTCGAGTATAAAAATCATTTGGGGCCAAACCATCGTTATTCATCCTTCGTTGCGCGAGCTTGATACAAAGTAGAGCCCTACGTTAAGTTAAAAAGTGCTTTTACAAGCGTATGACGACTACAGAGGGTGTATACATTCTCCTCAAATATTACTATTGCTATTCAAGAATTGTCTGCATTAACGATTTAATGCGTTGTCCTCCAGAATCACGATATGAAGTCTGTTATTCGCAGTGACTTCCGCTATCAACGTTCATTTTTTGGCGATGTTTAGGGTAAGCCATCTGCTGACATTGAATACTCTCACGTTTTCATCGTTCTACAGGCATACATACAACTTCTCAATTGGCATAATGTTTGAATGTCACCGTAGTCAGTCTGACATCTGATTTGGCAGTGTGCAAATTTCTTAAACGCATATAATCTTTTACGTCCGCTATAATTTTTTTCTATCAATGAGCAATAAACTGTCTGCATTTTGATTATCTATCGAAAGCATGAAATAAAAATATAATTCTGTGCGTGGTTGCATTATTTATATTTTTTCAGCACATTCCACTTGCGGGAATTAGTAATAAGCTTGTTAAGTACTTTTGTTGGATGGTATTCACTTCCAGAGAATTGAATAGGACTTATTCCTACCACTGGTCAAAAAGACTTCTAACTTGTATGTTATGTTATTTTCGATGAATATGCCAGAAAGTATATTTCATTTCACTCTAGCTTCTTTGTTTGCTAGGTCCCCCTGTTCATAGAGTTCTTAGTTGTACATATTGTCTACTTTGCGCGGATTACAAGGTTTTATTACTCGTTCAACACTTTTTTAATATCTTACGCCTAAGAGTTAATACATAATAAAATTATACATGAATAATACAATCGGGCTCCTTTGGAAGTTTGCCGTAATTCAAAGTGAGTGTAAATGCTGCAAATTTAACCTGCGTGCTCGCTCGTCCCGTTTTCCTTCGAAGGGTTCCTGAGTCCATTTATTCGAAGGGGTGCTCTTCCCTTCTCTCTCTGCGCTACGTGACCAGGGAGTCGGGATTTGACCCTTCCAGGCGTCCACCCCCCACCCCGCTTCAATAAGGGATGATATTGGAAGGGGTTGGCTATTCTGGTCCCGATGGCCGAGGGGGGGGGGCTGGGGGGGGGGGGGGGGTAAGAGTGCACGTTGGTTGTCCACGTGGGACGTTGGACGACGCTCTTTTGGTAAACAAGTGGCGTTGCGAGTCGAGGAATAACTCGTTTAGGATTTGATACCGCTTCCAACAGTGCATTAGTAGCAATTATGGCAATAAATCCTTTCTTTCAATTGGTGACTTTAACGATGACACCGTATGTGGCCACTTCATCTACAAATTGAAAATTGATCCCTTTTAAGCAAACGATTTGTTTTCAGAGATGATCAAAGAGAAAAAACACTTATTAAATATGAACTAGAAGACTTCCGCGGAGTCCTTGAGACGGTTTTTTTACTTTCTTCCGCTCAATAAATCAATTCTGACCTGAAGAGAATATCTGCAATGGCATCGTGAATGTCGTCTGCGACAAAGAAGAATACGCGGAAGAAAGCCCGATAAGCCTTCACTGCCTCAACACTTCTTGAAATTTCACAATTGATAAAAAGAATACGGAATACAAATAAGCTAACAATAATTGGAAACAGGGATGGAGGACACACCTGTAGATGTACAAGACTTGTAGATTTACAAGATGATACCTCATGCCCTTACTTTTGTAATTTTTTTTCACATGTCGCATTTACCCGTGATCCTTGGTGCTCTAGTGAGAGACGGACAATGTAATTTGTACAAAGATTGTGAAATAATTGTTCCACGAGTTTTCATCGTTCTAGAAAGCGGAAGAATTTGAAATATGACATCGAGGTGAAGAACAATTGGGGGAGGTAGTGCCTGTTTCCTTCTGCATATTATAGTACAGTGTGAAATGTATGAATTAAATGGTGTGTGGTGGCAGAGAGTCCGGCATAACGGTCCTCTACACACACACACATCCTCTCCACACATGACGCGCTTCTTATTTATTTCTCGCTGATTATCAGGAAAACATTGAAATTAGATTTTAAATGATATATTACAAGATTACCAAGAGAGGGGATGTCGTCTTGTCGCGCGATAATGAAGCCTGTTTTGTTTTGTGCGAAAAATGATTCACCTGACATGTCTTTCGTGCGCAATTTATTATTATTATTGCATAAATTGTTACAAGTCGACCATTTAGTCGGGTGGTAACATATAACAAGAAAATACTCAAGAACCAAATATAAAATATGAAAATAAAAAATACAAGTTATCCATTTGGTCGGGTGGTTACATAAGACACAAAATATATGAAGACCAAAATACAAAATATATAATACTAAATACAAAGAAAAAATAGGAAGATCCCTCAAAATTCAATTTTTTTCACCCTCGTCATAAATATCCTAGTATTAGTAGGGAAGGGCTCCAAAATTTCCTCCGGTAAACAATTCCAATCCCCTATCCCCCGATGTAGGAAGGAAAATTTTAAAGTATTTGAGAGCTGCCTTGGAGGCTCAATCTTACAATTATGATCCTTCCTCGCCAGATAACTTGGTCCTTTTAACCGGTTTGATAGGTCCCTCCACGCAGGATCACCGATAAATGCCTTATAGATACATTTAATGCGTGCTTTCTTCCTCCTCGACTCTAATGATTTCCAGCCCAGCGTATTTAACATCTCCGTAACGCTTGCATTCCTTTTAAAATTTCCCATTACAAATCTTGCTGCTAAACGCTGAACTTTTGTCAGTTGCTTGATCTCCCCATTCAGATAAGGATCCCAAACTGACGCCCCATATTCTAGGATAGGCCTAACAAACGTTTTATACGCGAATTCTTTAGTTTTCCTGCAGCTCCTTCCAAGGGTTCTCATCAAAAAATGTAATGCTCTAAAAGCTTTGGTCGTAGTTCTTTCGATGTGCGGTCCCCAATGCAAATCCCTGCTTAAAGTCACTCCTAGGTACTTACAACTTGTGGTTTCCGTCAGTAACTTACCCATGATGTAATATTCATTCAGTGTACCACTCCTACCTTTCCGAAATCTAATAAGTTTAGTTTTGCTTGCATTTATTACCATTTTATTCTCGTTAGACCATTTATCCAATATATTGAGGTCATTTTGTAAGATAATACAATCATCTACTTTGTCTATTACCCTATAAATAATTCAATCATCTGTAAACATTCTAATATGACTCTTTATATTCCAACTTATATCATTTACGTAGATAATAAATATTAAAGGTCCTAGCACACTTCCTTGCGGAACCCCAGAAGAGGCAGAGAATTCATCGGAGAATATATCGCCGACTCTAACCCGTTGTGATCTACCTGAAATAAAGGAATTTATCCAGTTTACGACCCTACCATCCAAGCCAAGCGAGTTAATTTTTTTCATTAGAACTTCATGATCTACCCTGTCAAAGGCTTTTGAGAAATCAATCAGAACCCCATCGATTTGCTTGCCGCTGTCTAGCCCCTCCGCCAAATCCTGATAGAGAGACGCTAATTGACTTTCACAGGAGTAACCTTTACGGAAACCATGTTGTCCTTCCCATAACCAGTTCTTTTTTCTTAAAACCTCCTTGATATAGTCCGCGACCAGATGTTCCATTATTTTACACACGATGCAAGTTAGACTAACTGGTCGATAGGAATCAACACTGTCACGAGGCCCTTTTTTATAGATGGGAACGATGTATGACTTTTTCCAATCATCGGGTAAATCACCATTGTTAATTATTACCGTGAATAAGTGTTTTAGAAAAGGAACCAGAACATTTCGCAGTCTTTTGATTAGTTCCCCCGGAAGACTGTCAGGGCCGCAAGACGCGTGACTTTTTATTTTGCTCAATTTTTGCCCATTAATGTTAGGAATTTCATGCATTTCTTTTTGTAGCATATTTCCGTTTTGCATTATTCTAAATACATAATTTCAGTACCGCAAAAATTCTGCTGGCCTATTTCTTCGGCGTAACAACTGCGAATCTGATCCATTCCATATGGCCGATTGCGCATTTTAACGGCATTAGGAATATTTTCTTCTTTGAATTGACCACTTTAATAATACATTGGTTAAATTATGGAGGTTTGGTCATGTCTTCTTTAAGAAACTCAGCTTCCTTTTTCCACCAAGACGTTTCGCCTTTTTATTAATGAGGCTTCTTTAGGGCTACAGTACAATAAAAGGAATAAAGTTAATAATAATTATAATACTACAAGGATAAAAAGTGTTCAATCATAAATGTAGTACCTCAAAGGATTAACTTCCTTACTGCGACAATGGTAACACAAAAACAAACTCTTACTCTTAGTAACAAAATCAGCATCAAAAACAAAACCAAAATGGAAAACCAAGCTAAAATTTTGTTTAAAAAACATAATAAGTGAAAATAAAAATATTTAAAATGATTAGTATATAGCATGAAATTAAGAATTACGTATATCGTAACTTAAAATTTCGAATGTGTATTACATATTTTACGAATATAAAAAAACATATTCATATTGAAATTCTGGAGAACACTACATAATATATTTCATTCATACTACATATTCTTATTGAAACTCTCCAGAATTTCAATAAGAATATGTTTTTTAAATTCGTAAAATATGTAATACACATTCGAAATTTGAAGTTACGATAATGTAATTGTTAATTTCATGCTTTATACTATTAATTTAAATATTTTTATTTTCACACTTATTATATTTTTTAAACAAAATTTTAGCTTGGTCTTCCATTTTGGTTTTGTTGTTTTTATGTTGATTTTTGTTGCTAAGAGGAAGAGTTTGTTTTTCTGTTACCATTGTCGCAGTAAGAAAGTTAATCCTTTGAAGTACTAAATTTATGATTGAATACTATTTTATCTTCGTAGTATTATAATTATTATTAACTGTATTCCTTGTATTGTACTGTAGTCCTGAAGAAGTCTCATTAATAAAAAGGCGAAACGTCTTAGCGGAAAAAGGAAGTTGAGTTTCTTAAATAAGACATGTCCAAACCTCCATAATTTAACCAATGTATTAGGAATTTTATTCCTAATTGTGCTATCCTACTGCATGGTTTTCCATCTTTGTATTGAATATGACTGCCACCTCGTGAGTGGCGTGGCAAGTAGGAGCGAGCCAAGGTGGATTCATTAGGTAGTGCTATTCAGGGAAGGCACATTGATGTATGTAAGTACATGCGCATATGCACGGTTGGCAGCAGGGATTTGTGGGATGGGGCAGAGAGGCTCCGGCATTGACCTGGCCTCTAAAGGGGAAGGCAACGGTCAAGTCCCATATGGCGGATTGCAGAACTTGGTGGCAGACGACTGCGGAGAGCTTGTAGTCAGGGAGAGAAATAAATGAGAGGATGGTGAGACTTAGGGACTGCAGGTTCATCCCTGAACTCAAGCGCTACGCTAACGAATGCCACCAAGTCGTACGATTCGTATACTGCGCCCTCTGTGCTCTCCACAGGGTAAGCCAACTGGTGGTCTTGTGACGGCCTAGCGACTCAATGTTTGCTGGTTCGAATCCTGCGTAGGGACTGAATGTTGTATTTGCTTTAATTACTCTTTCCAATCACTGTTCTGAGCTTGGGTTTCACATCTCCGAGTCGCAAAAGGAAAGCTTTTCTGATGTACAAATAATTAAAATTTTGAATCAAAGAAGTTCCCCATTGGTCAAATATGTATATGTGTTTCTATGTGAAATCGGTGGAAGTAATCTGAGGCCACGATGGCTTTTCGTGCTGAGATGCGGCCACCTCGATTAACAATTCGTAGTTGGATGCCCTTTTCATTTTTGAAGAGTATTTTTTATTCGTATATGAAAAGGAGATAAATGTCTCGTTTGAGCAATGACTTCTGAGGCCTGTTGACCGAGGAGGCTGAATGCTGTCGATTTAACACCGCATAGGCTGAACGTTTTGAGGATAACTAATGTTTGCTATCAGCATGTCAAGCTCCTAAGTCTTCTTTTCCATTTTTATCGTCACTTGGATGCACCGACGCGAAATACAGACATGAGTATGCGATCATACGTCATCTGAATTTTCACTTAATCATTTTGGTCGCTACGACCGTATATGCCTAGTGGTTTTTGGTCACCGACCAGGAAAGCTCAAACGGCAAAAGACGGTGCCAATCGCAGAAAGGTGTTTCTCCAACACGGTAGTTGACGTCGATAATTAAAGAGTTCTGCTTCGTATGTTCAACCATTAATTTGATCATCCTTGACCGGTTTCAACGCGTCATTCTCTAGGGGAGTCTCATCCTCGGAACCGGTTGAGTTTACTCCTTGTGTCGAATCAACGTGAAGTAAAAGCCCAGCCATTCCTAAATCCAAAATTTTACGCGAAATATCCATTTCAATGACAAGGATCAATAATCATGGAAGATTTCCTAATGAATAGCTTTAAGCTACCGATAATCTGTGAAAAATAAAATTTTGTGGAAGGAATTGCTTGGAGTCGAATAAAATACAAAATATTATTTTAGAAAAGTTGGAATAAATTGAAAGATCAGACTCAAATCAATTTATGACTCTAATACTCGTAATGGAACTACAAAGCTGCACAATGTTCTCGTGTAAAATTGTATTTGATCTCCCCATCCATGCTTAAGTCTTTCACTGTAAAATAAGTTGATGCAACATGAGCCTAAGGACCTCCGAGAACGGCGCATGAAACTTTTCTAAAAATGTCCCAAACCTATTGTTTTCTTGAGTAAAAATTCGGGGAACTCAAAAAATTCAAAAGCATAGCAATCAGCGGCTATATGTTATGTTGGATAATATTTTCTTAAATGCATGCAAACAAAGACTTTTCACAGTTATATTTTACAGCCGACACTGCAACAAATGTCAATTAGTGATACCAGGTACAGCAAACGTGATATATTCACAATTTTATTGACATTTGCCTTTCCTTATTTATGTTAATTAAATGTTATTTACAAATTTTACCAGCATGCATTATTTTCCAGACTCTTTTCTGTTTATTTGAGAATTTTATTCCTACTCTAAAGCTGTCCATTACATTTTCCGACGGCTTCATTTGTGTACCCTTACTCTTGCTATATCCTTTTCACTGAAGACTCATTTGTTGCTATTCCACTTCCAAATATTCTCTCGGTCATTAGCTAACCATCGAAGTATACTTCTTAACACCTGTCCATCACCGGTCTACCCAATCCACATACCCACATGGTCCATCAATATGTCCAGCGATCATTGTTTATCTTCCAGCAAAAACTTCTCAGTCATCTCATGCAGCATTCAGTGGGCCTTCATACCTATTCTATTTCGCAATCTAGGTTTTACTTCCATAAAATACGTTGGATGTGCTACACTCATGTCCATTTTATTTATATGCAGTTGAGTTTTTAAGTATTCCAATTTTTCTGTCATAGAAATCAATTTAAAATGCTTGATCATGTCGTCAAATCACCGGTGTTCAAAATTCTAACCTGCACTCTTTCAACACCAACATACTCTCTTCTGAAAATTTGCAGTTTCAGGGTATATTATGTGAAATTTTTCCATGCTATGAAGGTTAAAAAAATTATGCAAATTTCACAAAAGTTGGTTTATTCACGACCCGGGTTTCAACACATTATGTTATCTTCACTCTCTTCTGTTACTTCAGGAATTTCAATTGTTTTTCCCCTAGATTTTATATGCTTTAGAACATGTTCCACAGTATGTTTTGTGAATTTGTTTTTTCTCCTGCCCTACGGCTGATAAATAATCGATGATCTTAATCTTTTCTCATGCCAAAGTTGTTCTCGAGCGGCTGATTGATAAAAAACACACTGTCCCAAATCGAAGGGATAAGCAGAGTAAAAGGCAGGATACCATTCTTCCTCTGTGTCATACTATTTTCATCCTCCATATTCGAATGCAATAGACCGAGCGAGGCGGAGTAGGTACGGCGAGCACTTTGCTCGAAAGAGGCCAATGCCGGTCTTCTCAAGATGGCACTCCACAGAGGAGAACGGCGTTACAGAGAGTTATGCGATCAAGGATTGGCGTGACTGAAGCCCACGCGACCTGCGAGGATTTGCGATTATGCCAAGCGCTTATACCTACGCATTCCTGCGTATCCGTCACGCCATATATAAATCCACTTAGAAAGGAATAAATCTCTCTTGGCAATAGCACTGCCCGGGAATGGTTCATGGTTGCGACTTCAGATAAACGAGACATAGGCAGTGATGCAATCGGCTTAGTTCTTGGGCAGGGGTGTTTTACTTGAAAATAGATTCTAATGATAGAGTGTGGAGTGGCCATTTTTTTGCTGTTATTCTTACTCAATTGCTGCCAAATGATAATTATTTCGAAGAAACAAGAAATTCGTCTGAACTGGAAAATATTTTAATTGCTGTTGCATTTTTTTATTAAATGCTTTCGGTCTCCAATATGCTCAATTATTTTTAATGGGAAAGACTTAACGTTCGATGCCATGGGCATAATAATATGCGCGAAGTTATCCTTGGCCTCCATGCAAAAGCCATATAAATACGTCCAAAAGAATTTAGAAAACTGTGAGAATTAATAACAATTTGAAAAATAAAGCAAATTACCCTGAAAAATATAAACTTAAAATTAAAAAAATTAAGCTTTAATTATTTACATAGCATTTTTATTTGAAAAAAACATTGCCAGAGGAGAATTCGGCTGTGTCGTTCGAAAGATCTGATCGCAAATGTAGTCCGATAAATGAATGCGGCAACGCTTGGAAAGCTTAGCCAGAGTAGACGCTCCATTGCCGAGCAGGCCGCAGCCAAAAGATAAAAAGGGAGTGGTAAGCGGTATAATGAACTTAGAAAAGGGTAAGGTACGCCTTAATAGACCCTCAAATAGGGATCGACAGCCCGATGAGGAATTCTCCGCTGATGGGGAGCGGGAATCGTTATCTCAATATTTCACCGACGGGGAGCCATTAATGTATTCATGGTTATCAGGGAATCCTGGGACAGTAAACGGAGTCACCTCAACTTTTCGCATTATTAGCCATAGCTGGTGAAGAAGGATGTGATGTGTGATCACTGTACAGTCGGCTATGAGTTCATGTGCATATTTAGCAGAATGTCTTGTTTTTTCATGAAGCCCTACCTCCTTTTTTGTAATAACCTATGAATGCCTAAACTTATAAAAAATATCTTAGTTATTAGAACAAGGCAGTCTATATTAATTCTTTGAATATTCTCCCTACATCCCTAATAGCTACCAACAATACCCCATCCACGGCAAGTGGTATGCGTACTCATTTTCTTCATGAGTAGTCTTCAATGCGAAGATTGATTAGCAGCTGCTCTCAACTCCACTCTCCTCCTTAGAGGACATTCCTCCCAGAGCAATAAGCTCATTTTCTTTTTCATTTCTCAGCCATCTAACTGTGCCATTTTTTTGGCCAAGTCTTAAATTCAACGACTCTCAAAATTTGCCTCTGGTATTCCATCCTTGGCGATACTTTCTAATAATTTCTTCTTCCAGCAGGTATTTTTTTCAATAGGCTTTAACTCTGTCTCAGAATGCGTCCAATTGCATATTAGTGGCAGAAAAAAAACATTCTCATTATAATTGTACATCGTAGTTCACGCGAGATGGATGAATGTTAGAAACGTTCCTTCAAATATTCAAGCATTCAGGATTTCCATCAATTTTAAGAACTTTTTCGAAAGAAAAATGTCTTCATCCGTATTTAACTTCAAATCAAAAGGGATTATTCTTTGCTCAGGCTAATTATGCTCTATGTTACGAGGATTCATTTTTCAGGATTTTGAGGAATGCATTCAAAATGTGAGGGGATGAGGGAGGAAAGACGGAAGAGGGTGTAGTTGTTCGGGAGTGTTTTCGTGTTTTGGAGAATATTTTAGTTAAATAACGAAGGGCATGGCAACGGGACAACGCAAACCCTCCACAACCATCCGTACTTCCAATGTTCATCTTACGACCCATCGAGGTGAACGCGCAGGCGGTTTGAAGACGGAATTTTTCATTCAAGCATTCAAAGCAGGTCTGTTGTACGGCTGAGGTCTTATACAATAAATGAAAAAAATTGGCGTGCTTAAGACCACACGGGAGAAGCGTAAAATTCTATGGCGATATTCTGATAAATATAATATAATTACACCACCATTAGGAATCGATCCTGGGACTTTCGATACGTGGGACGATGACTCTAACCACTACGCAGATAGTGGTTAGAGTCACTAACCACTATCTTACTCTGATATAGAGATAGTGTTCTCATGAGTTTACATTCGGCATGCTAAGCGTGACGTGAGAAAAAGAGCGTGACGCCCAGAATCCGATTTACCTCCTGCAGAATTTTCTGTGCGTGCCCCACGCACAATAGGAGTTTACTCTTAAAAAATGGTAGGTTTAGCCGGGTCAGGAGACTATTTCGATTCAGAATACATTTGTCTCGTCTTCTTCGCATTTTTTCATCTTTTTCCCCTACCATTTATTTTCTTACTTCATCGTTCATTCTATCTATTCAATGTTCATAATTCTTCTGCAACACCTGATACCTGAATTTCATTCCTTCCAAACTTTTCCGTTTTTCAGCTGCTTCCTTCCAAGTTTCACATTCTTATATCACACTCAAATATAGCATGCCTCATGCATCTGATTTTGTGAAGTGCTAATATACTTCGACGCTTGAGTTTCTAGCCAGTAATGGACTCCGCCTTTGACAGATTGCCATTACTAAATGCGAAACGCTGTTCGTCTCATTTTTATTGATTTTCTCCAAAATCGTGGTCCTACCTCTCATAGAGTTAAACTGTTACACTTCTTACAGTTTTCGCAGTCCATGTTTCACGTAGGCATTGTATGCTTGATATAGCTTATCAATAAATAAATAGAACATAGCATGCCGGCATAGCAAAATCATAATTTATTAACCTCAAAGCAAATTCGTGTCTAAAAGGTCTACCATTTAGCTTCTAAATGCTTGTGAAATCCATCAATTTGTTTTTTCCATCACTGATACTCCTGCTTTTTTTCACCCTTATCAAATTTCATCCCTGTGAAAAAGTTTCAATACTGATCACTCAGCATTTCATTTGTGCGTGTTTCCCTTGTCCCCAGTACGCAACCCAAAGCAATCGTTAATGAGCCTGTGTGATACTTGTAATATACACTTTGACCCGAAGTTTTTAAATCAGGGAGAGTCATACCAGTATAATCAGTATTCAGGAGGTTTACAATGCCAGGAAGTTTAAGGGCATTGGGCCGTGGCAGCGTTGGAAGTGGTAATAGGGATATTTTGCATCAATATCAATTGAAAGAATGCTGCTGCAACTGATACCTTGTTTAATCACTAAAAAGTGTTACATAAAAGGAGACAAGATAAGGTGACTTATATTTTTAATCACTTTTATCACCCGGTCAAAGCGAATGATTTTTCCTCTGTGGAATACCGCACTTATGTGTACTTGCGGGTGACTACGTAAAGGTAACTACCGTGGCTAGTCCCGGTATCCTCAAATTAGACTTTTATCATCACCCTTTGAATTAGACATTAGCACCTAAACTTACTAGCCGAACCATTTTATGGAGTGATTTGATAAATAAATCATAAATTACGATGCTCAGATGCTTCTCTTTGCTGCAGTTTCATGTCTGAGAATGTAGGGTTATTGCTGTTTTAATCAATTAACAATCAAAACCAAGAGACACAACATTGAGCCATTGAAATTTTTATCCATAGTTACCTTATTTTTACCCTTCTCAATACGCATCTGAATTATCGCGGCGGTAAAGGTATATGCCATAAATTCGTAATCAATATTTAAATTTCATTTATGTTCATTCTCAATCAGCAACGCTAGAAAGCAGAATGTTGAACACTTCGGAGTTTTGGTCTTCACCTACTTATCTGTTAGCATGCTAAGAATTCTAATTATCAATATCATAATTTCATCTTAATCTTCATGAAATGTGCCAGGTTTTTTGCGGCATTGGTAGACTTTATGGAGAACTGTATTGTGGGAGCTTGATTTCCTTAATTTTAACTAATTTTGATATATTAACCCTCCATTTTCGTCAAAAATGCTTTCATCCGCAAATGTGCGTCCTACTCGTAGATTTCCACGTCCATATTCACTGATTACGGATAAAATGAAGACAAAAAAAGTGCTTTTGTCGCCGTAAACGATGCTTCCAAATGGATCGTGATTGGAGGCACTTTGGGGACAGCTCGCGAGTCGGAGCGTTGGTTGGGAGAGATGTTCCCGGAAAGGGGAATCGTGTTCTTCGTCGTGAATCCCTCTCTCCTGCGCAGTTAGTTTCCGCTCTGCTGCCAGAGAGCGCCTTTTGAGTCCTCCTCCTGCTCCACGAACCTTCATCCACTCCCGCTCCGAACGGAGATTAAACGCATTGCGGAAAACGGCTGCGACATCTCCGTCTCTGATTCCGTCCTTTTCAAGCGCCCTTTGACGTACACGTTATGCCCAAATCGTTGAACAAAACAACTCGGAGATGAGATTTGAAACAAAATGACGAGAGATGGCGCGGGCGTAAATTCCAGCGGAACGGGTCCCACATCATATTTTAATTTTGCTGTCGTCGAGCTAAAGTTTCTCCGAGGGCTGGTTGGTTGGTTAGCTGAGTTAGCGTTCCTGGACCTTTTTCGATTATCTCATAATAGGGTTCGCGGTTTTGTGATTAAATCGTTATTGAAACTTGTAATTTAATGACATTGAATTAAGCGAGTTAATTTTTTTAGGTAAACAAGATACCATGTAAAGTGACTGAAACGTTATTCAATCAATCGTTGAAGGTCGTGTATGCCACTTCAAAAATTTAATGTACTCGATTCAGTAGCAGAGTAATTCAGTAGCAGAGCAACAGCAACTGGCTTCTGAAACTTTCATAAAATGTAATTGAATGCCTCACTATACTGATATAAGATTATTATTTTCTCGAAAAAGGTACACTTTTATGTAATAAACTTGAAGAATTTGAACGACAGTAGATTTGTAATTAGCACTTGAATGTTTGCGAGGGAAGCAAGATGCATTACGAGATTTTAGAGTTAGCTATTGGCAAAGAGCCAGTCAGTTAATGTAGAGAAATAAGGGTTCTTATTTGAACTAAATATGTATGAACACAAGGGTATTTAATTTTAGAATGCGCTTTGGCCTATAAACGTTTTTGGCTTTGTGTATTTAGAGTAGGCGCCCGTATGATTTATTGGACAAGGCTATGAGATCAAGGCTACGGAAAAATATGTGAGCTGCACACCTCAGACTGTGTGATTTCAGAAAGTGTACGGAAAATGGAATATTTACATATTCTGATCTTGGTCTCACCGGGGGTGACTGAAGAACATTGATGTTTTCAAATGAAATAGAGTAATCTAGGTAGTTGAGAAACGGTTTCCCGTCATCCCCAGCGATTTTTAACGCATTAGTATCCGTAGGAAATCACGGCGTATCATTAGTTTAAGCTGGAAATAAATCTTCGAGGTTTCCTGTTTTGTCAGTTGCGGAAGGAACCAAATGTATGAAGGATTAAAATTAAAGTGTTGTTAAAAAGATAGCACAAAATATCACCTATTATAAATCACTTTTTAAAATCGACTTTCTGTAGATGGTAAAGTCAATCAAAGAAGCTAAAATGGCCAAGCGCTTCAATTTTTGCAGAAGATATATCACAAACACGCAAAGAAACGCCAGAAAAACACTTCCACGTGAGGTTAGCGAAGTAGTTAAACGAAAGCGAAGTAAGTCACCTTAGTGTTGCCATGACTTTGAGCATATCGTGGGGAAAAAAATTCCAAATATTAGGCTGCATTACATCACGGAAACTTGGGTTTATCAAGTGAAGAATAGAGAGAACCTCGAACGATAAAGTAAATTATGTGGTTTTCAATTATCCCTGAGGATGGCAATAAATTTGGCGGTACGTTGGCAGTGAAGTAAAGGAATTTTATTGACCAAACCTCAGTAAATTTAAAGAAGAGATTATTTATACGTGGTCAATAAATACATCAATTAATAATTGATAAAGTAAAACATAGATATTACGTGCTTTGGTGGAATCAGGCTTCAACTCTAGTGTACTGTCTACTACTTCGAGAAAAATAAATTACGTACAAAAGAGTTAATAGACGGGCAGGGATGGAAGCCACTAGAGACTCAGGGTTTCAGCGCTAGATTACTCCAAATCGGATTTCCCGAGTTTTAAGGTTGTCTTGAAGGATAAAATGGTATTTGCGCCATCGTTGTAACCATCGACTGCAATTCTACCAAATTTAAACTTGAACCGAAGCTACTTGAGTGTAGACACGATTCCAAAACGTAACATTTCGCTCCATGCTGTCTCTTTCCGTCGATGAAACTTGAGCCTCATGAGACTTGTACTCACGTCCCGAACCGAAGCTAAACGAAGAAAGAAAAGGCGTAGTATGGTTCCGAAACGAATTTATTCGGTAGGCTCGGTTTTGTTTTGGATCCCGGAAAAATAGTTCTCTGGCATCGGAGGGGCTGACAAGCGCGAAAAAATAAATATGCAGTAGCGGAAAAATGAATATATTTCATACCAAGTAGTACTCAATGTAAAACAAACAGCGAGACATTGATTTATACCGACTAATATCTCTCGTTTTGTTCTCTTTTTCTTTCTTTTGTTCTTCCCCCCATTCCCTCACCTCTTCAAGGCTGGTGTCGGTTCACCCCCTGCCACACACCTTTGTGACACTTAATAATATTAATGGATGAACTTTGAACTCCATCATTATACTTTCATAATCCCTGTTATCCTCATTAACGTTAGTACTAGTTGTACTGTGGTATAACATGCAAATTGCATTAAAATGAAAGCCATACTGTGCGTCTAATTTTCAATGTTACGCTCTTAGGTAGGGAGAAGTACTTTTTGAAAGGTAAGAATCAACAGTTCTGGCTTTATAAGAAGCTTTCTGGAGTCAATGCTGAGTGAGGCGCACCACTGTCATTGCCAATCTCATCCCCCTTAGCGGGTATATATTTCTATCCCCGTCTCAATAGCCTATTAGTGAAGAGTAGGGTTAGATACGACGATAGAGTGGTACTTTATAAACCTCTAATTTCCATTGCTTACCGAAACGCTATTTACTTTAAAAGCCTCACGAATGTGAAAGATGGAACATTATCAGAATTTCTGATCTTCATGTAATCCCATGTCTCCCTCCTCCACAAGCATTTGAGAAGGATTTGCAAACTCATCCACTTGTTTTCAATGGTTTCCTCATTTTGAAATCATTCTACTCGGTTTCCTCGCCAGGTGCAATCATTTCAGATGGAATTGTCTTAATTGACTCGATATGCGATCTGCTGCTTAACAGAAGCTATCCAGGAGCAACATGTAACCCGCGCTGGATCTCAGCCAGCTATTCTTCATGATCAGCGTTTTAAAGAACACACACATTCATCTTTCACCATTAAACCTCAATCATGACTGAATGCTCACCTAGAATAATCACCAGCTGAAGACTTAACACTCCCTGCTTTCATGATCTGATTTATGAAATGCCTGTCATAGCTAGTTCCAAAAATCCTAACTGTTACTCAAGAGTTTTGATAAATCGCTTTAATTAATTAAAGTTGCAATTTACTTATTCCGTAGCATCTCCATTTCTCAATAAAATTCCCGATTCTTTTTTCTCAATCAGTCATTCAATAGTCCACTTTGAATAAAACTGATGATCTCAGGCCTGATCTCGTGGAAATTATGGATATCCATGATGAGAAAACCACCTTTGTAAATTCCACAAACTTTCTTACGCTGGCACGACGCGCGTTTCACCACACTGTGGCATACTCATGTGCACATGAGTATGCCACAGTGTGGTGAAACGCGCGTCGTGCCAGCGTAAGAAAGTTTATGGAATTTACAAAGGTGGTTTTCTCATCATGGAGTCCACTATGCTTTAAAATTCTCTTAATATTTCAGTGTATAAAACCCGGAAACGCAAAAACGTGACATTAAACTCGCTAACGCAATCGACATCTGATACATTAACTTATTTTATAACTTGTCACTTTAAGAGGCAAGCGCTCTGAGTAGAGCTCACGTTCCCAAGTTTTAATTGTAAGTGGTTCGTCATAAATTAAATTTTAGGTCAAACAGTACAAAAACTACTATTGTGAAAATGTAAATACCTAGGGCTTTAAAATACCAAGTATAACTTGTTACTGGTTAATATTCTCCTGCAGGTTAATTTGCATGCTTTATTCAGAATGCCTGATAATTATTTTCTGTGGTGAATTTTTTACGAATCAGTAAAACACTCGAGTTTACTTTACAGAGTTTTGACAAAATAATTCTGTATAACACCGATTGGTTTTAACATCGGACTCCATTCCTTATTCCTTCCACATAATACATCTGCTACTACCTATACATGCACTAAAAATAAATTTGAATTATTATTGTGGATGTCATTGGTCTTCAGTTATGTCATGAAAGCGAAACATTTTTAAATGTATGGACTCATATGTTATTTGCTCCAGTTTTTGACAATAATGAAACATTATGTGTTTCCCTTTTTTGAAGTGAAAAGATAACATTAATGGTACAAAGTTTGGGTAAGATTTCGATAAGTTTTATCTCATTCTATAACGTGATTTTGATGTATTGAAGTTTAAGAATCATATTAATTCGGGCCAAATCTTTTAACTGAGGCTGTGTGCGCTAACGTCCTCTTCTTTCATATTCCCTCTGAATTTTGTACATTTTTTGTGTCTACTCTAGGATGCTCATAAGGTCTATCACATACTAGGCAAGCTTAGAAATAATATCAGTGTTACTGGGAAGAAAATTAGTTACTTTAAATAAGGAGGGATGTGAACTTAGACGTGGGTAGTAAAAAAATGCTAATAATATATAGCGCATATCGGAAATATATGTTTCCGATAAACAATAATGTAAATGTAAAAATGCATCAAATAAACCAAATATATTTTTAATTAATGACCATTAATGTACATAATTTTGAGTCATTACTATTCATTAATGCAAGGACGATGAAAAATCCATAAATTCCCACTAGTTTGCGCTTATTGCACATAGTTGTAGTTTTTTAATCACTTGATAAATGATTGGAATGTAAGAGTGTAGTCCACCGTTCAATGGAGTTATTTGTTAATTCATTCCTTTCCGGAACTGCGTATTACGAATCTTTGCCTTTTCGTCTTTCGTTTCGAAATTTCCTTCGATACGCGTCGCTTCCTTATCTTCGCTTCGAGCTCGTATTTCTTACGTCTATCCATTCGCACATCTTCAAATTAGACGCTAACCGAGTCTGACGACGTGTTTCCACAGTCCAACCAACGCTCCAGCCTTGAAACCACACGTCGGCGAACATTTGAACCCATCGTTGCCACTGCGATTGCATAAATATGTTTTAATAGAGTCCTATCCGCAATCACAAGTGTTTACCCGAGGGTGAGCCTAATTTCGCCCACTCATTGCGCTGGGCGATGATTGGCGCACGTGCGGTTGTGTGTGACTGTTCGTGAGTTTCCCATCGCATGGCGCTCTGAGCAAAAGCTCTTCTCTATTCCGTGGGGAAGTGATTCCTCGTGATCCGCAAACTCCTCCCACCGTCTTTCTAACCTGCAGTTCACTAACTTGGCATCGGGGGTTTCCTCTTTTGCCTGCCACTCCATGCGGACAAGTAAAGAAGCCATACGTCCACGTTGGTTAAGCTTTGGTATATCTGGCGTAGTGATGGGCAGTTTCCTACCTTTCGTCCTTGTTCACTAAAAGGAAAGAGTTTAAAGATTCGTTCCTTTCGTTCCTTTTCAAGTTCCGCCTGAGAATTCGGGCATTAGGGTACATGTCAATGATATGATTCAGTATTATTCGTGCTCTTTACTCTCTGCAATTACTCGTTGCTTCATATCATTTAAATTATAGTATCCCATTATGTATCCTATTATGTATTCCATCCCACAAAGTATCCCATTATGGGCTAGAATCACGCTACCTACCGAACCAGATAATGAAGGTAAATCTGACTTTCCGTCACTCCAGCTAATATCATTTTTGTGAACAACTCCCGTTAGTGGAGAAAATGACAATGTAACCTAGTGAAAGTGCAAGGAATACACATTTCAGAAATATAAGAAACATACCCGTGTGTTGGATAGTTATAGAGAGACTCTTTTTGCTCGCTAGCGGGCTGCGCCCCAAACGTCTAAGCCATTGGAGGCGTGAGAGAAACAAACATGCGAGATTTTCACTTTGGAACCATGTTGCGAAGGAACTACGCGGGAGTACGGGTTTTTGCACTTATCCGTATAGTTCATGTTATGGCGCATGCGCCTGTCGAGTCTCAAGGTAATATCTACACTACGTAGAACTACAAGAGATTCCGGGTTTTTGCTGATTATCTGTAAAGATCATGTCAAGGCGCATACCCCTGCCGACTTTCACTGGTAAGGGCGTAAGGGAAAGATACATTCGAAAGATTCACGAAAAGCCAACTTTGGCGTCATGTTGCCAGAGAACTACGAGAAATGGAGAAACCAAATAGCAGAGTTGTAGGCCTGAATGAGATCTAGAAAAAACCACCCAACAGATTCGTGATCCAAATTCTAATTTAGAAATCACAGTCGAAAATCCGACTTTGATGCCATGTTTCCAGCTAACTATAAGTGTTAGAGAGTATGAATAGGCATAAAGTTGTAGGCCTCGATGAGATCTAGGTAAAACTACGGAACAGATGTGAGATACGACTTCTAGTTTAGAAGCTACAGTGGAAAAAACAGAAAAATCCAACTTTGGCGCCATGTTTCCAGCGAACTATAAGTGTTAGAGAGAAAGGATTGGCATAAATGTTAGGAATTGATGGGATCTAAAAAAACCCGCCCAACGGATTTGAGATCAGACTCTTAGTTTAGCAGCTAGGAGATATGAGGGAAAGATACATTCTAAAATATCACTTTGCCACCATGTTGCCGTAGAATTACAAGAGAATCCGGGTTTTTGCTGATTATCCGTATAGATCATGCCAAGGCGCATACCCCTGCCGGCTTTCACTGGTAAGGGCGTGAGGGAAAGAATTATTAGAGAGCTCCATGAATTAGTCCACTTTGGCACCATGTTCCCAGAGAACTACGAGGGATGAAAAAAAACGGATAGCTGAGAATCGTAGGCCTGAATGAGATCTAAAAAAAACCGCCCAACAGATTCGAGATCCGACTTCTAGTTTAGAAGCTACAGTCAAAAAACAACGATTTTTACGAAAAGCTGACTTTGACACCATGTTACCAGAGAGCTAAAAGTAATGGAGAACAACGAATAAAATAAAAATGTAGGCCTGAATGAGATCTCAAAAAATCGCCCAACAGATTCGAGATCCGACTTCTAGTTTAGAAGCTACAGTCGAAAAAGAGCGTTTCACAATAATTCCGAATTTGGCGCCATGTTACTAGCCAACTATAGGTGTTTGAGAAAAAGCAATGGCACACAGTTGTAAACCTTGATGACATCTAAAAAAACCGTCAACAAATTTTAGATCCAACCTCAAGTTTGGAAGGTTTCCTTGATTTGATTCCTTTAAGTCCTTCGAATCCTTTCGATCCTTCGTTCCTATGAATCCTTTCCTTTGATTCCTTTCGGTCCTTCGAATCCTTTCGTTCTATTCGTTCCTTTGGAACGAATCGATCCATTCGTTCCTTTCGGTCCTTTGGAACGAGAATATTTCCACAACCGCATTCGTTCCTTCTCGTTCCATCAGTGGATTCGTTCCAAAGGAACGAATCGTTCCGAAATGACCCATCACTACTATTGCAATTCGTTGTATGGCCTCAGCCATCCACGCTACCTATCGCTATCTTGCTGGTTTGGATGTGGATTTTACTAACCTTGATTTTAAGAGAAAAAACCTGGCCATGCCTTCTGGCACTACGCCGCGGTCAGCCAATCTGGTCTCATGCGTACCTTGCCAGTTTATCGCCTTAATTTCATGCCAAACTTTGTCCATTTTAAAGTGGTGGTTTTAGAAATAACTTAAAAATAAACTATAAAACCTTTTTAATTGCAAGGAATAAATATGTACATCGGTACAAGGAATAAATACATATGTAAAATACAACTTTGCAATAGCAAAATTCAGTCTTCTAACCTACCTTTAACCGGTAGGTTACTCACATGATGGTGATGATGATGCCGTAAGTAAAAGCCTTGTTGTTCGGAATGGATTACGTATCACCCCTTTCTCCTCCAATTTTTACGGGTGAAACAAGTCTTTTAAGTATCCACCTTTGCGATAGAAACAAGCCTGTTCATTGGCTGTGCGCTCTCATTAACTGCTCACAACTGTGGAATATATCTAAAGCTCCACCCCATCTCGGCGCGTTCAGTCCGCACGGAAAAATGAAAGAAGTCTCGCACAGCGAACTCGTTTTCCCCTCAAATGCTTTGCCGATGCATGGTCATGTCTATTTAATGAAGAAATCCAATGTTTTTTTATGAGAAGGTCTTGATTTTTTCTTTTTTTTCGAGCAATTACGGGTAATGAGTCCATTTTCACAAAGTTGTGTAAACAACGAATCGCTATACTTTTTTCTCATTTTATAATGCCTTTTGATTCCAAACTGGTTATTAACTTAAAAAATCCAATTCAATTAGCAATCCTGCAATCATTTTTAATAATATGTGTCAAGAAGTGGAGATACTGCCCGGACATATTCCATTCATCGTTCCGATAACGCCATTGCGGTTGCACAAGGAAGGCGAGGATTTACGCTTTTGAGGTTTATTGAATTACATGTAAAAAATATTGGCTATTTGCATTCAACGCAAGGAATACACAATGTCTTAATCATATACGTTTTTTCATCACCATTTCATGGACTTTATTTGAAAATAGAATATTTAGATTTTCCAACTTTATGTTATCACTGTTCTCTTAACGTCAGACATAGAAACGGGAAATTCCGATATAGGTTAGCTAAACATGTTATTAACGTAATAAAGGAAATAAATTGGTTATAGGTTGAGTTTTACACGAGCTGGTGTAAACGTTGTAAACCTCCTCATATTTCGAAACTAATGATGCGATTGAAATTTTAGGTATACTGTTGTGACGCGCGATAACACCAGCATTGCAAATATGTACTTGACAAATAGTAAAAATTAATGGTATTCTCAACAACGATTTTTATTTATATCTACTTTCACGCGCCAAGAAAGCACGACTTGCCACGGAAGGAGCGCCGATGGATCGTAAGGGGAAGGTAGGGGAAATCGTCCATAGCCATCCGCTGTTGCCGCACCGTAGTGAGATGTCGCGTACTTACAAATTCGTTCCTTTTAATCTCTTGGGGGCCATTCAAGTATTACGTATGACTATTCTGTATATTTTTCGAACCGCCTCCCCCTATGTAAGACAATGTAAGATTTCGGCAACCCCCCACCCTCCCCTCTCTATCTTACGTAAGAGGATAGTTAGAAAGAAATTGTACATATCTACTCTTCGTTAAATAGTCGTTTTCTGAGGTTTCGGCTCTCGATAGAAACCATCTTATAGCTTTGAGCACTTGATTTCAGAAAATTTTAGGGTGTTGGAGTACCACATTATTCAACATTAACATCTACAAAATACCCTGCAAGCAGCCTCAAGGGTGTGTGGTAGGTGGTGAGTAGTCACCAACATGCATTACACTATGCCCTAAAGTTAGTGTAACTACGGCTAATTATGCATTTGCATTAATCGCTAATGCATGTCACGAGGCGAAGCCTCACAAGCATGAACTACACTGCAGACATGCTACCAATGGAGAGGGACCGATAATGTATATTGCAACCACACAAATGGACAGAGACTCAAGAGTAATGAATATGATTGAAAGAGGCATGCATTAAGATTGAAACAACACCACAGAGGATGGAGTTGTGTACAATTACAGGCTATTCGGCAAATTTAAAAAAAACTCTTATTCGAAACCGCGCTTGAATTACTCCTGTTATATAAAGAAATTATGGACTATAAAAAATTCAAACAACACCATCTTGTTCAATGGTGTGTCGGCTTTAGTCCAAAGACTTACAAGTCACTTTCCAAGGCAGTCGATCTACAAAACATCTTGAATAGTCAGATAAGATCAGTCTCCTGGAGCGATCTACAATGTTGTCTCACGACGGACAAAATCTTACGCAAGTTGCCGCTAGACCCCGAGCTCCCCTACGGAAGACAATGTAAGGATATCTGAACCTCCCTCCCCCCGAAAACGTCTTATGGCAATACTTGAATGGCCCCTTGTCAACAACCCTTTACTATTTTTGCTAGTCATTAGGTCTGTGAGCTTCAAAAGTGAAACGTACCGCAGAAATCGCTTCTCAGAAGGGGAAGAGCGAATGATACTCAGTGCCATTCGCTTTTTCCAAATGGAGGCGGAAAAAAGATCGGAAAAGCGTTATCCTATTTATGAAACTGTGTCCCAGTGCCTCGGTATTAGCAAAAAATCGGTGCAAAGAACGGCTGCTAAATCCAAGGTTAGTGACAAAGAAAACTCTGGTGATGGCAATCCCTCTCCAAGGAAAAGACAATTTGTGCTTGGGCGACCAAGAATTTTTGTGGATGATTTCACGCTCGGAGTCATTAGACGGACAGTCCATGACTTTTATTTGAGGAACATGTATCCAACTCTTCAAAGTGTGAAGGACAAGTTGGTTGAGTCTGTGCCCGAATGCCCAGATTTCTCCTTGCCTAAGCTCCGGTCTGTGATGCAGAGTTTGGGGTTTAGGTATCAGAAATTATGTAAAAAGCCAGTGATGATGGAGTCGGTAAAAATTGCTGCCACTCGTCATAATTTTCTCCGTAGAATTAAAAAGCTGAGGGACAGTGGATACAAAATATTTTACACTGATGAGACCTGGTGCTCTCAGCATCATACTTTGAAATATAGCTGGGTAGAAAACGTTGTGGACTCTTCGCAGCTTGGGTATAATATCTACCGGGGGCGCATACAGGAGGTGAATGGCTGGCGCGGTGGTTTTAAGACCCCCTCAGGAGCCGGGAAACGAGTCATCATTTTGCACATAGGTAGTGAGGATGGCTTCCTAGAGGGTGGCGAACTATGTTTTGTGGGAAAAACATAGTTTTGTGGTGATGACTACCATTCTGAGATGAATGCCAGACACTTCGAGGAGTGGTTTCGAAAAGTGTTGTCGTTGCTTCCTCCCAGATCCGCTGTAGTTTTAGACCAGGCACCGTATCACACGATGATAGATCCAGAGACAAAAAATCCTTCGATGTCATGGAAGAAGGCTGATATCATCGCATGGCTTGTAAGGAAAAAAATCCATTTACCGGAGGATGCACCTACTTTTGAGTGTTTAACAAAAGCGACTTTGATTAATCACGGTAGGCAATATTTTGTTCCGACAGAGAGGAAGCTGGAAAAGATTGTGAAAGAACTCAGGAGTGACGTAAAATGCTGATGGGAAATAATTATACTTTATCATTTAACTGCCTTCCTAATTTTGATGAAAGGGAGTCATGAGAATTCATCCCATCATTAAATTGTAGTCCAAATTCTGAACAGACACATCTGTTATGCTTTCAACTTCGCCCCCGCCGGCAGAGTAGTGCTACGCGTAGCAAATGGCAACGTCGCTTGTCCCTTTCCCTCTTCTCCTCCTACGGCGAAGTCGTCGTCTACCGATCAACAACCGCTGTTTGGCGCGTGAAAGTAGATATAAATAAAAATCGTTGTTGAGAATACCATTAATTTTTACTATTTGTCATGTACATATTTGCAATGCTGGTGTTATCGCGCGTCACAAAAGTATACCTAAAATTTCCATCGCATCATTAGTTTCGAAATATGAGGAGGTTTACAACGTTTACACCAGCTCGTGTAAAACTCAACCTATAACCAATTTATTTCCTTTATTACGTTAATAACATGTTTAGCTAACCTATATCGGAATTTCCCGTTTCTATGTCTGACGTTAAGAGAACAGTGATAACATAAAGTTGGAAAATCGGATTTTGAGCGCCGAAAATAGTGACTTTTTTCAAATAAAATATCGTTAAAGGGCAGATAAGTACGGGAAATTTTTTTAACACACATCGATAAACGTAGGAATGATCATTCTATCGCATGGTTTTTATTTCGTAAAAATCCGTTAACTCTACTTGAAGATACAGCTTCCTAAACTCGAGGGACTCGACTTTTTTAATGGACAGTAGATGCGTAGTCATAAGTCAAGAAAGCGACTAAATGTGCTATTGCGATTAAGAGCGATTCTTCTTTTGCGACACCCACAGGCTACGCTACATTCGAAGGCCTCCTCCAATGTCCCACCTCTTTTCCTTTCTCTCTATCATTTTCTTCCCCACATCGTATTGATCGCCGATGACAGTTTCGGCAGCTCCCTCAGCGCAGAAAGAAAGCATTGGTTTCCTCTCAACTTCCCCCCGAGAGCGCCTTTGGATATTAATTACCCCATGAAAACTTTACCTTCACCATATTATCCTTAAATATTGAGAATTTCTGATCGTACCTGATGAAAAAAATTGCAAATAAGCCCTAGCGTATGTATTTATTTACTCTTTACGCCTTTTTGAACAAGCATTACTGGGTTGGCCGTGGAATTCTGGAAGATTTTAGTTAAATTTGAATATGCCGGGAGAGAAGAGAAGAGTTGATAGAATTCGTGTTCTGGACCCTCGTTTTACAAATTGAGGGTCAATGAATTCAATTTTTAGGAACAAAATTGTGAAAGATCTTGTGATGATTTTTTAAATGACATAGCATATGGAATCGCCATCTAGCATATGATAAAAGCAGATACCTACATTTTCAATATGAGTAAATTTTGCAATTTTATATTTTCATAACAAATGTTTCATTTTAACTCAGGCCTTGATTTAGTAACACTCTGGTGGAGGGCCCACAGTCTCCCAAGGTCCAACTTGTGTCACCTTATACAGTAAAGGTACTATTTTACTCATGGAGGTGCTCTCAACATATTTGTGAGCGACGTAGTCGTCTTCCCAGCCGTTGACTATGTGCTGCCAGGGTTATTTGAAAAAAAAGTTACACCATGTCACACTGTCTCTATCCATGCAACGGCCTTCGGTTGAAACAATCACCGAGAGCTTTGAAAGACGCATCGGACCGACTCAAACTCACAGGAGTGTCAAAGCTACAGGGATAGTAGATCGATTCCAAACTTCTTTAAAAAAGTAAAAATTTCCGCTCCTTAAACCCTGCATGCTTTCTGCATGGAGGGAGAATAAACATTTAGCTGGTATTTATTTTTCAGGTCCCCTCCTTGCCGTGGATTTTCTGTGCGCAGGGGATAAGTGGGAGCGTAAGGTCAGAGTGGATAGGTAGGTACAGCGTCTTTCGAGGCTTGCCTTTGCGCGAGCGACGTTTTTTCGAACGATACCACACATCAGCTTTTCCTCTTTTCACGCCCAATACCCCGACAGGAAATAAAAGAAAAGCTTTTTGCTTGTGCACTCAGGAGTTCCCGTTAGATATTTTTTTTACGGTGGGGCTTATATGCGAAACACTGAATAAAATACTCCTCGTGAGAATTCTTCCACGTGGGATTCAGTCAAATATTTCCACCAATCCAGAGATATTCCGAAAAAATAATTGAAATGCTGTTTTCACGATGACGAAGTAGATATTGGATATGCTGTAAAACAAGTTAGAGAAATGTTACAATATTATGTTGAAAATGACCAAGTAGCCAGCCAAATACCATGGAGCATTTTTGGGTTTATTTAGCAGTACGACAAGATGAACGACAAAGTAAAGCCATGCGGTGAAAGATTCTTATGCCAATGACCAAAGTAATACACAAGAAAATAATCATTCTTGAGTATATCAGCCACGGGGAAGATGATCTAGTCCAAACCTACCGATAATATTTATGGTTTGAGGAATAGATGTTATTGGTTTTTCAAGTAATCTAGAATTTAATGTCATATAATCTAATGATTTATCACAATATTATCATTTTCATTTCGCATTTTCGGAGCTGAGCCCCTCCAAAATAATTTATTGGATAAAAGTCGTCCGAATGTATTGAAAGATGTATTACAAATAGTAACTAGCAGTAGTGTCCAGTTCAGAAGAGCTGTTGAGTTTTGAAGACGGGATTACAAGAGCTGAATGAGAGGGGTGTTCATTGATTCTTCCTAACTTGAACTCAAATGCCCAATTAGGGATAAAGTATTTTGAAGTTGAAGTGACTTCATTTGTCTTGGATGAATCCCACAAGGGTTGGGTATCTAAATTTGGAATAACTATGAATTTATTCATATTTTGTCGTTAAGACCTTTTATTCTCAGGTGTTTCTACGGAATACGAAATGAAAATCAAATACAAATAGGAATCACTTTCGCCGTATATTCTATTAATTCATGAATAAAATTGTACAGTCATTCAAATTTCCATGGTTTTGACTTATTAAGGCACGCTAAGAAATGATTGAAATAAGGACATTTACATTCCGAGCTCCTTAGTTTCAATCAAGTCAAGTAGTTCGAATGCAATATAAAAAACAGCTTAATATTTTGGAAATGGAGCATTATGAAATAAACGTTGGGTATAAATTTTTATTTCATTCGTTCATTAGGGCATTTATCAGCTGATTGGTAGGTCTTCGGGCAGTCCTCATATTAACATCCCAAATTCTGGGAAATCATCTCATTTTCCCTTCTATTGATGGCTCATAATCAGATTTCTGTTCAATTCGTCATATCGTCTAACTCCTCTTATTTCGTCCAGAATTCAGTTCCTCTTCCATCCTCTTCCACGCTTCCCCAGTGTTCTCCCCTCTATCACTTTCTTCAACATGCCCTCTCCTCTCAAAACCTCCCCCATCCATCTCTTCTGCCTTCTCCGAACCTCTGCCAGAAGCTTCCTCTCCTCTGCCAGAAGCTTCCTCTCCTCTCCGACCATATCCATTACCTCCTCGTTCGTCTTCCTCGCCATTCATCTCACCTTCTCCATCCTTCTCCAAACCCACATCTCAAACGTCTCAAGTCTACGCACATCCTCTATTCGCAATGACCAAGTTTCCGAGCCATATAGCGCCACGCTCCATATTAAAGTTTTCACCAGCCTTTTCTTTATGTCTCTTCTCAGACCCCCCCCTCATCCATTCCCTTCTCTTCGAAAATGCTTCTTTAGCGAGCGCAATTCTGCATCTGATGTCCTTACCACAAAACCCATTCTCCTCCAAAGTACTACCCAGATACGTAAACTTCTCGACCTGGTCTACCTTCTGCCCTCCCACCCTTATGTTCAGCGCCGCCTTTTTACTTCTAGAAAATGTCACTCACCATCTCCATCCTTCTCTAAACCCACATCTCAAAAGCCTCATGCCTACGCACATCTTCCCTTCACAATGAATATTTTCTCTTCCAGACAGTTTAAAAGTAATTTATTTTAGTTAGATACAGAAATATGACTGTGTGCGGCGAGAAACGGCAATAAATTTCTTATGTATACTGATAAGGGGGTACATTATTTTTTGTGAGATCATACGAACCTAAAGTTGCCCATATGAAATTCAATTACTGAGTTATGATATCAGTTAATGAGGGATATTCAGATTTATAACTTGATATTTATTCGTGCATATTTTATCAATCAATGTGCATGAGGCATATAAGGAAATAATGTGAAATTTTTCAAATGCTCACCATGAGTAAACTAATTTAAAGTAATGTGTATGTATTGTTTAGACCAGCTTTGACTGGTATTCATTGTTCATCGGCTTTATCAAATTGTCACTTTTTTTTACAAAGGCCAATTTCCAGTTGAAAGCTTAACATATGTGGGATAGCAATGGAAACGCAAACACCAAAAAAATATTTTTTCATATATTTTAAAGATTTTGCTATGATATTTGTGATGGAAAACCTACCTTATCGTGGTCATTCTGTTTTTCGAAGTTTTTGTTCTTTATGAATAAGCTATGTCACCAGCTTTGCTAGCGCTTGCTGGTTTACAAATACCATTGCCTTTATTCTAATTATGTTTACTGCAGAAAACCTCATGTGACCCTCTCCAATAACCCGAAAAATATAATTTCTTTATGTTTCAGTCTACATTGGAGGTAAAATTAATTTATAACATTTTTTTGCCCTCACTTTTCCTGCTTTAACAAATTTATCACCCAGTATGTTTATTTCGTTTCCAGTGTTATGAAGCCGCGAAGTCATGTGAGAAGTCTTCAAGGAAAACCAACTGCGAAAGGTGGCGATCTCCTTGAAGTAAACTGCTGAAATAGTTTCCATCGGTGAGTGATCATTTTCTTATATTAATGTCCTAATATATGTTGCGCGCCTGATGATTATTTTCACCCAACATATCTGTTGCTCCTCTCTAAGAAGGTGTGAACCTAATTCCATCTATTCTTCACCAAATTGATCGTTGTAATCTTGTAGCTCATTGAAAGACGTAATTATTTACTACACACTCTTAGAAAAGCGAGGCGTTTAACCGCTCGAATGCCGTTTATTTTTCTAAAGAAAAAGCATTTAGTTTCTTAGCATATTGTTGTTATTTTTAAAAATCAACGTCAGTCCTTGGTTTTCGCTTTTTTAGCGCTTTTTATTCAAGGTTCTTGATGGATTTCAAGATTTCTCACTGCCTAGCGATCTCTTTCTGATTTCTTTCACTGGAGTTTTTCCGGTTTTTAAAAAACTTTTTCTATTTTTTTTTAAGATATGGCAGTCCGTGAACTAGATTCCTGGATTCTAAGCTAATCTAATTAAGCTTTTAAGGAGAGTTGTCGTTCGCTCAAAGGTTAGATGTGTCGTTAGAAAAACTCATTTTCAACTCCAAGGATATTTCATAGTTCTCAAAGTATTCACCGCGTTGTATCGCTTATATGGATATGAAGTAATGAATATTTCGCAAGCAATCCTTCTGTTGTGTTTGTGTGTTGTTGTGTTGTGCTAAATTATAATTAATACGGGAAAGGAAACAGAATCTTTTTTAACGTGCCTACTATTGTAGATTTTGATCTTTTTACCTCAGGATAAAGTCTGTTATATTTAAAATACGTTCCGACACGCTACGCATTGTTTGTTTATTATTTCTTGGAACAATTGCTTGATCCTCTATTATACACTCAGCGAACTATATGACCTCTTATCACGTGTGAGTTCAGGATTTAAATAACCTTTTTTCAGCCACGGATTGTTCTATCATGTGACAGAATCTAGCGAAAGTGATTTAAAAATATTATCTGATTCAAAAATAAGAGATATTTTATGTATTTTTAGTGAAATATTGTATTGAGGAAAAATTATGACCTGCAAAAATCCTCTTTATTCTCAAAATTACTATCAATATAAATGGAATTTCAAATGCCGGTGAGGAGCGAATGTTACAAGAGCAGGCTTATGATGAAACGACGTTTTCATTTCGGGAGGAAGAAGTGAATTAGTATAAGATGTAAGTCACAGTTTCAAGGTGGATTACTCTTAAAGTAGTATTGGAATAGGCTTATGCAGTGGCTGCTACTCTTCTATCTCCATGGTTACGATTGGAGGAGTGAGAGAGTGAGTGAAGAAGTAAGTTACAAATATTAATATTTCTAACCCAACGCACTGACATTGTAGGTGAGTGAGTTTTAGAGTGATGCGGGCGGCATCTTATCATCCTGGCATTGTATCTCTAGAACTGACTTCAAAGTGATGATGCAAATAGAGAGAAAAGAAGAAGGAAGTTGTGGTTCAGATGGACACTACAAATCTATCTACCTTGGGAAACAATGATTCCCACAAAACAAACTGAGCTAGAGATCAATGTATCAAAACAAGTCTCCATTTTCGTCCCTTTCTCTCCCCCCTTATTCCCTATTCTCTTCCCTATTTATTATTAACTATCAGAAGGCGCCCGTGGAAATTCAACTGGGGGAATTAATTAGTAATCATGAGGAATCGAATAAAAATAACACATTCTATATTTGCTGTTCAAAGCGTATTAGCCTAAAATGGTGATTTAACAAGCTAAACCCCAAACCGCACAGCATTTTTGTCGTTTATTGGATACAGTACTGCTAAAGGACGTCCACCATCTTAGTACTTCAGTTAACCGCTAATGGCTCAGGTGGCTCGTATTCAAAACGGATGCTGTTTTGGGAGAATATTTTACTATTACTAGCATAAATGCCCGTTAATTATCAACGACAGAGATAAAAGTGAAAAATAGCAGAGTAGTTCTATTCAAACAGAAAAGAAACTGACTTCTCAATTGTCATCTTAGTTTTTTTTTAAGGGGAACTTTCCCGTTTTTCCTCTTAACGATATATAGTATGAAGCTATTTTATTGAAATTGTTTACTCTTAAGACAGTAAAACTAAAAAAGTATACCAGTTTCGCAATGGAGGGCGTGGGGACGATTGCCATCAACTTCGAGCATATTTTACCTTAAGAGATTTAGAGCGAGATTTTTTCCACTACCATAGAGGCAATATTCGAATTTTTATTTAAAAAACGCATAATGTACCCTTCGTACAGAATTTCAAATTAAACGGCTCATCACTGCATTCCTACGGAGACTAAATAGAAAGCAGTGATTTGGGGGCTTTGAGCCGATTGGAACCCAAACCATCCCACTTGAGCTCTAGGACGGTATTAAGGATAATACGTAGGTCTCTAGCGGTATGCACAATTCTACGTTGTAATCGATATGCAACGCATACCCATGGGCTCTCATTATAAGAATCAATGTGACGTGCTAAATGTAGATACTACGTAAAAGCCGTTAAGCGCACATGGAGAGGTTGGGGTACAAAATACCCCAAATAAAATATCACCCAAAAATTGCTAATATTGACCATTTAATTTAATGTAAGCGATAAAAGGCCCGGACGAAATTTCCCGTTCATAGCCATTGCTCAGGTTGCCAAGGAATTTTGCTATATAGTTGAAATAGGAGAAATATTGATAACTTTGGTATTTAAAACGTAAATATAAGCAAAAAAGAAGAGTATAACAACATCTATTGCAAGAATTAAATACTTCATTCTTTGATCCATCCGATAGTGAATATTCCAACCCAATATCTTGATTGAAAGTTATTTAAAAAGGCAATAAAAGAGCTTCTGCACAAATTCCTATGCTTTTCGTATAATAAGTAACATTTTTGGGCCTCTGGGCTCCTGAGCCTTTTTTTTTATACAACCTATAGCACTTTCTAGTGTACACGCTAGAATTCTGAAACATTTCAGATCAATCGGTTCAGTAGTTTTTGAGGAGATGCGTAACGAACATGCAGACAGACACTACTCCATTTTTATATATTTGTAGGATATCAGTTGCTAAGCCCCTGCCGCACACCCTGGAGGCAGATAACACCATAGTAGATATGTTAAGGTAAACAACAACCTTGCGACTTATTCTTGCTAAATGAACTTGCTCCCTTTTCTAGTCACGCTGACTTATTGATTTATTATCTACAAATTACATTTTGGAGACAAACATCACAAAATGCAGGATTTAGCCTCGGATATGGACATCATTGACGTGGAAGTTGACTGTGCTGGGAAATCTTGAGTGAGCAAGGCGAGTAGTTGATAACACTAATGAGGAAACTTTGGAATTGGCAGAGGAAAGAGCTGGAATTAGATGGATGGAAGATTTGGGGTGATAAGAAAACTTGAGAATGTGGTGATTAAGCGATAAGAGGGGTGAAATAATCAGCAGGAAAGTTAAGGCAAAAGATTACTACTAAATTTTCGACGGTGAAATTAAATGAAAATTAAAAGACTAATAAGAAAATGTGCTGCAGAACAGCCACTACAGCTGATAATTTCTAAGTGCGATATTCCCTAGCTAAATATTCATTTCAATATTAATTTTCAGTGTTTTTCAACGCCGCACAATGATGCAAATTTGGAGTTTTGGAGATCAGTGGAGAAGGTATAGCTGCCACCGGCGGTGGCAGCTATACCTTCTCTACTGATTTCTGATTAAATATTTTATTTCTTTTTCCACCAGAAATAAATACATCAGTACAGCATTTTACCATTTAAAACCTCTCATAAGTGGACTTCGTGGTGTTATTTACTGAAAAAGCGTCGTTTAGTACTTACCCTTCTCAAGATTCATCTTCAAGTCGAGTAGTGAATACATTATCCAAATACGAGTGCTCGATACTGCAAGGGAAATAAATTATCTACTATGGTTTAAACACGGTAGCATTCGCTTTTCGGCCGATGACAACCATGTTCTATTTAAAACGTTGATAAGGTTCCCAGTTAATGAGCTTGCAGTTCATGGGAAAATTTGACAATTTGAGGGTGATGTGTTGACAACATTGTGACATTATTTTACAGTTTTTCATTCGTAGAAAAAGTGTTAATCACCTTTTTGCGTGACTTGAATCTCAACCTTCTGTGTAGATTTTTCTCAAACACTACTTTCAATAACACAGCTTTCTGCAGAGCGCACGGTAAACAGTAATTTCAAAGATTTATTTTTATAACAACATTTGATTGGGGAAGTTCTTGGAAATATGACTATGTCAAATTTACTAAATTCTTTTTATTCAAGGAAAACAAATTGAGCCATTAAAGCCGCCTAATCAATGAAGATTAATCGCCATTGTCCTTGCTGTCATAATTGCTTGAAAAAAGTCTAACCTTATTTCGTCTAATCTTCATCTCTGGCTCCGTACCTTCATTTATCAGTCCCTTCACCATGTTCTCAGAAATAAAAAAACGTTTTGATTGTGCAAACTGAAATATTATTCCCCCGGACTACAGCTTAGACATGCTGAAGGCATTCGAACTATCTAAGGACCTGTAACTGGTGGGAGAAATGATAATTGCTCCCGGTGGGACTACCGATGCCAAACAGGTAGAAGGGTAGGAAAAAACTGGGTAACTCGGTAACCCGGTAACCGGTAAAATAAGAGTGACTCCAGTGGAGCGGGCTACTTAGCGACGATGCGACTCAAGAAAGAACTTTTCAGGAAGGGCAGCCATCCATAGAAAAGATGGTTAATTCGAGTACGGAATAGCAATGAAATTCTTCATTTGTTTGAGTCTGAAATTCCTGATCCAACCTCCTTCCAGCGTGCGTGAGAGTCTTTCCTGCTTTCCTCCCCATACCTGCCACCCAACCTCTCATTACTCCTCCCTTTCTATTGAAAATCTCTCGGTTCTCATGTCGAGTGACGGGGAGGCACAGGGGTGGGAAAGGGAGACTCATTTTCCAGGGTAAGGGGAATCGATAAATCACTGGAGATGGGGGCAAAGGAAGCTGGGGCATGGAAAATTGTCGTCGCAGAGGGGGGTGGAGGAGGAGGAGGGAAAATTAGTGCAGGGGAGCCATTATCGATTGCGCTTTCCGGAGAGTGGTTAATGAGGCATTGGAGGAAGACGATCGCGGAATAAAAATAGCGACAATAATCATTCCTACTCTTGCATTAGAAATCGACTATGTAGACGAAAGTAGACGTTAATAATGGTGCTCTGCCTCCTGATCTATTCATTACATGAACTTGATTAAGGGAAGATAATTATACATACATGCATGATATGAACCTATCCTGTTTACCGGTGTTGATAGCATTTAATGTGCTGGCATCTCATCTCCGTCCTAATGACGCGTTCAAGTTTTAACGAGGCATCAACTTGTTAACTCCTTCAACCTTTAAATTAGAGTAAGATTGAGGAAGGCTTGCCGAGAAGGAGTGATAGGTGGAATCATTTAACCATTGAAATCATTTCGGAGGCTCCAAAAACTTTGGACTGTTCACTTGAACTCTGATGGCGCTGATCGGATGACATCAAAGGCTTAGCTACGGACGGAGAACGCTGAAGGATAAAAATTATTCCATTTTGACTTACTGGAGTCAATTATCTAAGACTTCATCAGCAGAAAATATACTCCAATGACTTACTGTTACGCGAATTCCTAAGATTGATTCATGTGTTTCGTAGCGTTGTTAAATGCTCTTTGGAGTTGGTTTTTTTTAAATTAGCTCTTACGAAATGTAAGTATCCAGATAATAAAAAGGTTTAAAACTCTTACTTTCCATAGAATTTAATGAGTTTTATCACATACATTTCTTGGTCATTTTGCATTCAAATATTAGAAGGGCAAAAGCCCGTCATACTTTACTAATACCAAAATAATGACGCATGCCTATTGTTAGTTAGGAAATTTATTCACGATAATATCTTTGAAATGGGTCAATATAAAATAAATTTAACGTTTCACGAATATTTTTGGTTGTTTCCTTGTAGAAAATTTGTGGAATCTTCGGAATTGTTCCAGTTATCATCAGTGTTGAATGTGCCATCAGTGTCGAATGTGGTTGATGAGAAATCAGTAAGAAAGGAGGTTTCACAGATAAAGAGTCAATTTATCTGTGAAGAACATGGAATGTTATTTAATGAGTAAATAAGAAATCGAAATCACTGACAATGAATTAAAATTTCTATCGGCTCTAAGTAGAAAAAGTTTTCAAGCACCCCTACCCTTGGAAATTGAACTGAGTGAACATTGAACTCGAAAGACGCTCAAATAATTTGAATTTATAAAGTTGGTTTGATCAGGGCTATCTATCCACTAATACTGAGAATATGCTGATACCTGGTATATTTAATACATTAAAATAATTAAATTACTTTCAAATGCATTAAAGTTGGGAGTTTGAGTATTTTATAATGGAGCACGGATCACTGTTTCGGCATTTTATGGATTAACTCACTGGCAGTCAATTCATCTGAAATCAAAACGGATGCTGAATCGGACTCTCTACACATGAAACGTTTTCCTTCCTTGGAACAAATTGAGAGCCATGATGGGAGTGGGCGGCGTATTTTTGTCCTCCCGAGTTTAAAATAATCAAAACCTGATTCTGTGGAGCTCCCCGTGACAAATCGCATCAAGTTTGAAATGCTGGTGGACTCACGCACTCAATAAATGCCTCGTGGGCGCAATCGGGGAGGCGAAACAAAATTATTTTTTCCGTTATTTGTCCAAACAAACAAAAAGGTTTGTTTGCTCCACAAACGAGAAGCTGATATAACGGGATTAATGTGAAATAGGAACAGTTAATAAAGAAGAGAGACGAGGTGATCTTTAGGTTCTTCATCTGTTTAAATACTACTGTGGAATATTTACTTCACATGACTTCAGCATAGGCATTGGTTTATATCCTAGTTCTAAGGCCAAAAACTAGTAGTCGAAGAACATGGGTTGCAGGAGTAATATTTCCAAGCAGCTCGATCGAAAATCATACAAAACGTGCAGTTATTTGTTTTAAAAGAAACTCTCAAATCTATTAATCCGGATTTAAATGCACCGCGTAATTTTTCAAATGTGGCGGGAGTTTCATATCACTCGCATCGACTTTCCGTCTCCTCGAGTGTTTTTGGAGTTAAAGGGGTTGACCCGACTGAACGAGCCTGTCCGGGAAATTCCTGTGTCACTCGTGCCATTTTCCAGCAAATGGAATTTCGTGGAACATAGTTACCGTTGAGGGGATAAGGAGATTTTCCCATGAGTGTATGTTACGTCTGAGCTCATACAAGCTCAGAATGTTTTCATCTTTACATTCAGAACGGATATTACCGTGACTGAGAGATTGCTTTGTGACCAGTCAAGACAATTTGTCCGAGTGAAAAAAAATCATTTGCACAGTGTCATGCAGAAGAATATTCACTAGCCATACCACTGTTTCAAAGTATTTTCACCAAAAAAAAAATTTCTTTTTTCAGTTCATTTGTGCCTATTAATTGTTTTTAGTAGCTTCCAATATTCTGGATGACAGGAGTACAACGATTCTTAAAATGCGAAAAAAAATCGTCCCAAAGACAAAAACGTTATCTGATGCGGAATTGAGCGAGTTTTTGACAGCCTCGAGGAAACAAAATGTGACTATAAAAAATTAAGGCAAGGCAGGGGTAGAATAATTTTTGAGTAAGGAGTTGAATAAGCTATTTTAGAGTAATATCAAATCAAAATATACACTACTATGTCAATCCCTTCATTCCGCTGCATTCAATCCCCGGGAATCATCAAAGACACCTCATATAGTGCATTACCCCATTTTGAGATAGATTGGATAAAATTAGAGCAAGCGACATGATGATTCTGTAATTGAGAGAATTAAAGTTTAGGAACGCATTGACACTCAAGGATTAATAGATCTGCTAAATCTAGATCGAAGACGACGGAAAAATTCCAGCGAAATAATTGCCATGAAGGGACAATTATTTTTTCCAGTTCAAGTCCCTGTTTATTTGCAAAGTAAAATACAAATATGTACACGTTACTTGGATCAATTGACTTCAAATATGGAGATTCGTTTTGGATGATGGGATTGAAAAATATTTTAATCCTGCCGACCCCGGTGGCGGCGGGGTAAAGTCCTAGTCTACTAATCCGAGGGTCGCGGGTTCGAGTTCGAGTTGGTTTTTCGTATATCCAGGGAATGGGCGTTTCTGTCAAGTTCTGGTGGCTCGGTCTCTGAGAAACCTGTTGACAAGCCAATGGCTTATCGGGATCTCAGGGACATACGGACCACCAGAATCGACCGAGAGAGCAAAAAAAATTTTTGTTTATCCATCGTCAAGGTGGAGCTGAAATAAAAAATATCAACTGCCTGACTCGGGAGAATCGCCACGAAGTGAGCGACAACAGATCAGAGCGGAATAAGAAAGTAACACCTTTTATTGCGGCATAGGTTTCTTTGGTTAAAGAAGTACATTCAAATAGCGATAATACGTAGAAACTTACGAATTTACTCAAAATAATCACCATGAGTTCGGTTGAAGATGATCTTAGATGCTAGACAACTAGTCAGGACCTGAGATTGGACCATAATAGCTATAAATGGAATTTTCGTCAGTAATAAAATTAAACATGCCGAATAAAATCAGAAATAGGAAGTTACGGTTTTTAAATCCACTATATTAATATTATTTTAAGTGAAAGTCTTAAACAGCATCCGAGCGTGATGCGATTCATAAAATTTAAGTGACATTTAGGCAGGACTTATTTTCCACGGTACTTGCGTGCACTTCGGCGTTGTGGTAACTTGGTCTCCCTGCCCGCGTGCCTCTCACCAAAAACTGTATCAATCAAACGATGCTTTGTCTTACTGCGTAGAAGCAGGTGTCCTAACCCCAAAAACTAAACGTATTTCAACTGTTTAAGGGAGGAGTTGCTCACAATGCTTAAACTCATTACGGGTGTCTGTAATTGAAAGCCATGGCTTTAAAGGAAAAATAATAATGTCTCCACTCAAGAGTCCAGTTACCATGGAAGACCAAGGTCCTCAACCTTGGAGTGCTGCTGGATCAGAAGTTGGCATGGATACAGCAAGTAGATCGTGTTCGAATACAGGCTAAGGTCGCACTAAATCGGAAATTTACCGGTTCTGCGTCCACTCCTACTCAGTATGGACACGAAGCGGAGACTGTACAGGGCCTGCATACTGCCAGTCATCACCTTCGCGGCCCCTGTATGGTCTGGAGTGCCGAAGTCAACCCTTCAGAGAATCAAGGTGATGCAGAACTCTGCTATCCAATACATCCTATCCTGTGGACGTTACACTCTCATAGAAAGGGTGCATCGGGACGAGAAACTTGAGCTCCTAGACGTCGTCTTTCCGAAGATTTCCAGCCAATTCTTCTGATGAGCAGCAGACTCGGGAGCCGCGGGCGATCAGAAACATCGCGCATATTATGGTGCGGGTGATCAGAAGCATCGCACAGATTGGACGGCTACAAGCGGCCCATGGGGAGCACCAATGACCCTGCAGCCCTGCCTAAGAGGCCTCGGATTAACTCAGGCCACGATCGGCGATGAGCATCGCAAGTAAGACGATAAAAGCTATAGCAGAAAAACTCAACACTCCACCTTGAGAGTGAAAGCTGGGAAGGCAATTCTTCCTTTTCGCAAAATGAGGATTCACCAGAGCTGATTCTCCACTCGATGGGTGAATAACAGTAAAGAAAGTGTGTTGCATTAGCGATAATATTTGCCATTGGCTAAGAGAGAGCGTTTCCTATTATAGCTGTCAGTCAGCAGATATATTTGAGATATTGCAGCCTCGTAGCGGTAAAATTTTCAGATTTCAGCCAAAGCGCTGAACATGGTCTGCCGTTAAACTATGCTAACCCTGTGGCGTTTGCATTCTGGAACTCCCAGACCACGTGACAATGTGAGGGACTCCCGATTGAATCACTGATCTCCGAACGCAGAGAAGAATCGAATATGGTTCTTGGAAAAATGCATGGTTTCCTTGCGATGAAACGCAGGGCTGATCCCGAGTGAAGGTAGTTTGAGCGAAAAATCACTTCACCTAGAATTTGATGAATTTGGCCTCATTTTAAGAAAAAAAACACTCATCTTTCCAATGATATCAAAATATCAACCCCATTCCAAACTACGTCTTAAGCAATTTGCCTAAAAATATAAGCTGATTTACATGAGATAGATTGCGGCTGTGCGCTCCGGAGGGAGAAAATTAAAAAATAGGCACTTCTAGCTCCTAGATTTCGTCAAAAAACTAACGGTGTATAGTTTGCATATTTTCTCAACTATTTATAAAAAATAATCTATTACTCACTCAAGTTATTTTTGCAGTGTTTTTTAGTTAAAGTATTTTTTTAACGTGCGAAGACTAGAGGACAATAAGCTTAATATCCCACGCGGCCAAAGTAGTTCTGAGAATGACATACAGAAGGATAGAGAAGAAGGCAAATGAATACCTGGGTGACGACCAGTTCGGGTTTAGGGGAGGGACGGGAGCGCGAGACGCTATAGCGGTGATGAGGACTCTAGTAGAAAGAAACCTAGAGTATGGGCAGGATGTTTTTGCATGTTTCGTAGATTTCAAGAAGGCGTTCGATCGGGTAGAATGGACCAAATTAATGGGAGTGTTGAATAAATTAGGGGTCAATTGGAGGGACAGGCGTCTGATTCGGAATTTGTATATGAACCATACGGCGCAGGTTAGGGTAGCCAATGGAGAATCGGGATGGGCCACGATAGGACGGGGAGTGCGGCAGAGGTGCCCACTATCGCCGTTGCTTTTTAACCTGTATTCAGAAGAAATGGTTAGGGAGGCATGGGGGGAGGAAGAAGTAGGAATAAAGGTAGGAGGGGAGCTGATAAAATCAGTGAGATTTGCAGATGATCAAGCATTGGTTAGTCAGTCTGCCAAAGGGTTACAGGCAATAGTGAATGCGTTAGAGGTTCAATGCGAAAAGTATGAGATGAAGATCAACCACAAGAAAACGAAAGTAATGAGATTTTCTAGAAGTAAGATGGTGGGGCTGAATATAAGCGTGGGAGGGCAGAAGATAGAGCAGGTCGAGCAGTTTACGTGTCTGGGTAGCATTTTGGAGGAGAATGGGTTTAGTGGTAAGGACATCAGATGCAGAATTGCGCTTGCTAAAGAAGCATTTTCGAAGAGAAGGGAATTGATGAGGGATATCTGAGAAGAGACTTAAAGAAGAGGCGTGTGAAAATTTTATTGTGGGTTTGAAGAAGGATGGAGGAGGTGACCTGGATGGCGAGGAATACGAACGAGGAGGTATTGTATTTGGTTGGAGAGGAGACGAAGCTTGTGGCAGAGGTTTGGAGATGGCAGAAGAGATGGATGGAGGAGGTTTTGAGAGGAGAAGGCATGTTGAAAAGAGTAATAGAGGGGAGAACACTGGGGAAGCGTAGAAGAGGAAGGAAGAGGATAGACAAATTGGAAGAAATAAGAGGAGGAGGTAGAAGATATGAAAAATTGAAGAGGGATCTAATGGCGGGCCATCCTTAGAAGGGAAAGCGAGACAATGTCTATGAGGTTGGGATGCTGAATGGGGACTGTCCAAGAACCTACCAATCAGCTGGTAGAATACTTGAATGATCAACATAATGTACGTACGCAGAACTCATAATACCTTTTCATTCTTCTTTTCTCACTAGCTTTTCTCCTTTTCTTCTTGAGACGGAATCCTTTAATTTAAAATGACTGGTGTTAAATAATATTTCCCTTTCTCCATTATTTTCTCCCGTATTCCTTCCCTCAGGAGAAACCCTTATCCTCCGTGGGATATTAACGAGGACTGCTAAGCCCGCGGTCATCTATTCATTTCCCGAAAAATCCCGTGGATTTTTTTTTCGAAGACTTGATACAACTTTCTCCTGGGAAATCTCGGTGGTGGGTAGCCTTTGCCTCAGGCACGGTGTGTTTTCTTCGGCACATAGTAGTACATACATACTGTTGGTCAGCGGTGGCTGTCTCGTACTACGAATTTCAGGGCCTCTGCATTACACAGCGTAGCCTTTTATAGTTAACGGTACTCACAATATTGACTTACCTTTCCTATATCCCCTTAAAGCTCGTAAAGTCCTGACTCCCAGGAATTATATTGCTTATCCTGGTCGTATTCTTAAGGTTTTAAGCGACTTGGTTATCGAAATCCTAAATGGTGACATTGAAAAAAAACTTTACTGAGCAGAAGGGAGCGCTTTCTCTGAAAACAAGTGTTTTCATAGATGAATATGCCATACTCTAATTTCCTATCCTACTCAAAACTACGGAAATGTTATCTTATTTTAACAAAATATAAATGAGAGATAATAATTAAAGTACCCGCTTTGCTACCAAAATATTGCCAAAAATTCTTAAAAGTTAGTAGTAAAACAGCCAGACAGAGAAATTAGCAGAAATTCCCTAGATTTGAGAAAAAAATTCAAAGAAATTCCAGTTTAAAATGGCTAGAGGCATTCAATGAAAAACACTCCCTGATTGGATTATTCTGGATACAATACAATCCAATACAATGAATGCTCTTTGAAATATTGTAATAGTTGCATACAGATCATCTACTATTAGATACAGGGTCATCGATTCCATGACGGTGCAAGTTAGTTATAGGAAGGTGCTGATTTTGAAAATGATAATCGTGATAGCATTTGTTCACTCGTACTAAACCTTGATTGATAATATTAATTAATATTCTGCACTTGTCCATGAGAATGAAGCTGCTAATTGTGGATTATATTTTGAATGAATCAAATAGGCACAAACTTGACAGCTGTTTGTTTCAGAGGATAATCCATGGGAAAGTTTTGACCAATCCAAATATATTCAGTTACTATCTATCTATTATTATGTCTGGCAACATGTGGTGAAACAGCATTATGAACTTAAAAAGTGAAGAATTGGCTTTGTTCACTCAATTTTTTATTATATACACTACCTGTTTTGACGTCTAAGCGTCACCTCACCATTAAAAATTGCAACAATAGCTTTTTTCATCTTATTAATGATCGTGAGAGTTACCTATCTAAGTAATTTCATAAGAAATATAATAAAAATATGAAATTCTCAGGTAAGATACCTACCAAAAATCCAAGACAGTCATCTACCGACCTTTTCATATAACTAGCCTATCGGGCAACGGATTTACCAGACTGTGAATAAGACAGCGGTTGAAGTTTTAGGTAGTTTTCCATTGAATAGTGCCTCCAATTGAAATCCTTCCCACCCTACATCAACCCAATGAGTCATTTTTCTTCAATTATGGGAAAGAGCACTGTAAAGGAGCGCATTGCATAGTACTGCCACAAAATTTCACACAATTGGGCATCTGCGACATACTATCTGCGGATGATATGTGCTAGAGTTTGTTCACTTGCTTTATCATCATGATTTACTGCTCGCAACAAAGTAACTCTTAAGAAACGGAAACGGTGTTATTATGTGTAAGCAGGGCGTTTCTTTTCACTAAGGAACCGATGAGGTAGGTGGGGGTCCACGAAAAGGAATGAAAAACAAGCAATATTGAGGTAAAACGAGTGGAAGAGGTGGGAAGGATGTTGGGTTTGAACGAGGGAGGGGAATTGGGAGGGAGTTAATGAGGATATTAGATAAAGGCTGTAGGAGTATAAAAAAAAGGAAAGCCTTTCTTTTTGGGGCTCAGGTCAGGGTTAAACTGCGTCGAAGGCAAGGGGAAAGAAAGGCCAGCTTGGCGCGGATTGGTGGACGGTTGGGGCGAGGGGAATTTACGATGGAGGAGGTGAGGAGGGGGTGGGAGGGGGAATGTTGTTGTCGCCGGGGCAGAGGGTGGGTTGGAGTTTTAAAACGCACTCAATGAGAACCTTCACTCCTCCCCATAGCTCTGCTTTCTCCCACCCTCTCCAACGAACGACGCATTCCGCGCATTCTCCATCGAGAACGACAAGCAAGAAAAGGATCTGGTCGGTTTGGTGGCTAGAGTTGTCATATAATTGACGAAATCAGACTCCAATACGTGGAATTTCAATAAGAACAACAATTTTTGTATTTTTCCGCAGCTTTTTTTATTTCCCGTACAACGCGTTTCAATGTTAGTACATACATCATCCTCAGATACTTGGTGTAAACACACATTTTCTATGGAAAGGAATCAATGTATGTATAGATTGAGCAATGGAGGAGACGGGAGGGGAAGGTGGGTAGAGGGGGAAGATGAGTGGTGAAATAATCACGTCTGTTAGAAATTTCAAGATAGGAAAGGAGATTTAAAGGAGGTTAAGGCTAGCAAGAGGGAATGGTTCAGGTAATAGATGTCATTCAAAAGTGCTTCATGTCTATTTTGTTGTAGTTGTATCTCCAGTTGCTCAAACACATCCAGTCGTCGGCCTTATGGTTCGATGGGGAGTTAGTTCGGAATCCACTGGATAGTGTGTGACACTCAGTGTCGTCTATGTCTTGTTATAAGCAATAATGGGTTCGTTTTTCCATCGCCTTTGGGATGTTCTATCATTTTTATATTGAAATTCCTCCCCGTTTGACCAATATACGTTGCCCCACGCGTGTCGCATTTTAGTTTAAACTCTGCACTTTTCATGTCTTTGTCCAACTTGTCCTTTGAGTGGCCGATGAACTTAATTAAGCTCACCGGGGAGTAAAACTCAATTTTAAATTAATTTTTTGGGAAGAGCTTGGCTATTTTGCTTGCCTTCATATTCATCTACATCTACACAATACCCTGCAAGCCACCTCATGGGTGTGTGGCAGGTGGTGAGTATTCACCAACATGTATTACACTATACCCTAAATTTAGTGTAACTACGACTAATTATGCATTAGCATAAATTGCTAATGCTTGTCACGCGACGAAGTCTCACAAGCATGCACTACACTACAGATGTTATCACAATGGAGAGGGACCGTTAATAAATATGTATTTTGCAACTACACAAATGGTCAGAGACTCAAGAGTTATGTAGAAATCATGCACGGGGTGCTGCTAGTACTAGGTAACAGATAAGGATTCAAGTATTAGGGAGTACTACTACTACTAAGAGCTACACTACCTATCGACAAGCCTAGATAAAAGTCTCACTGGCCGCTGTTATGGTCCCTTATAGTTTGTGGGATAAATGACATTTTAAAACTGTCTGTTCTGCAGTCTAGTTCCCTAATTTTATTCTCATGATCTGATGTACCGTAGTATGTCGGATTTCGTAAAATATTATCAACGTCGTCAGAAAATAGACCGGTTTGGAACTACATAATAGTATGAGTCTAAATTTTAATCGACGGTCTGAATGCGTTTCCCATCCCAGTTGCTGCAAAAGGTCAGTAACACTAACGAGATTATCATAACGGCCTTTAACATATCTTACCGATCTTCGCTGCACGCGTACTAACTCAGTTTCCAAGCCTATCTCATAGGGATCCCAAATACTGGCAGTATATTCCAAGTGGGGTCTAACGTGGGAGAAGTAGCTGATTTCCCTAACTTTATCGTCGCACTTGCCAAGTACTCTTTTAACAAATCCCAATTTATGATTAGCTTGACCGGTAATTTCTCGAGAACTACATATATTGATACAATATTAACTACATGTATTGATACAAATTTGTTGAGACTGACCAAATTTGTACCTTTTCAAAGAGAAATAGGAAGTGAAATAAGGGGAACAGCCTGCGTTATTTGATTTTGGCTTCAATGTCAATGATGGCTGACTGAATGCCTTTGGAAGAAACGATTAAGTTGGCTCCTCGGTCTGAAAAACGCAATCACCGCAAAATGTACTCGGTGAATCATCTGTATCTTTAGTGACTCAATTCCTAAAATCTAGCGTACGGGCTCATTATTTCTTATTTATTTTAACTTTTCAGTGACCAGCGTCGTGCTCATTTCTTCCTGCCCCTCGAATTGTTTTACTTTTTTGGACATTCCTAGTTTTCCTTTCGTCGCAACTCTCCCGATGATTCTAATGCCTTCCCTCCTCAGTTCTTCAAATTTTATTGCTCAATACTTTTTATATTAGGTCAAGTATTCTATACTTTTTATTTTCTTCAAAACTAACTTTTTATTTTCTACCAAGAATTTAGCATCCCTTTACCATATTCTCCCAAGATTATTTCTATATAATTTCTAGAATTCAAAACTTGGAAGGCTTCTAGATAGACCCTCTCAGAGAAAAGTTTTGGGGAGAGGCTATGCAGCACCCCAAATAAAAATATCGAACTAATTTTGCTTTGCGTAAGCACGTTTGCTTTAGTTGTAATGTCAAGGAAATGTTTAATACCATGGAGCTTCATCTTTCCACAGTTATAAATATTGTGGAATTTACCGTACCTGGGGCGTATTTTTCAAGGTATTAATGCATTTTAAAGTAAATTGTGTTCAAAAAGTAGACTATTGTAATGAATTCTTTGTTTAGTCAGTAGCAAGCATAAATACTAAGGGATTAACGGATAAATGTATACAATGACCTTATTTATGACTCTACTAATGCAACGTACATTCGACTAGAAAGTATTCGAAGTTGCAGCCTTCTGGTTGCCAGTCCGTAGCGCTACTAACCTGGCTACTGCGGCTAGAAATGCATCCCTTTCTTGGGAAGAAGATAAGGACTACATGTAGCCAATAGTTGCTCTTTTCTCGCTGATAATCTTGCAACCTTTGGCTTAAGGTAGTTTAACCGAAAAATCACTTCGCCTAGAATTGGATGAATTTGGCCTCATTTTAAAGAATAAACTCTCATTTTTCCAATGATATAAAAATATCAACCCCTTGCCGAACTACTTTTCGAGCAATTTTCCTGTAGATATAAGCTGCTTTACATGGGATAGATTATGGCTGTGCGCTCCAGAGGGAGAATATTGAAGGAAATAGGAATTTATAACTAACGTCAAAATACTAACGGTGTATAGACTGCATGTTTTCTCAACTATTTCTAAAAAATAATTTATTACTCATCACAGTAATTTTTACAGAATCGCAAATAAACCTGCTGTTTTGAAGGGTTTTCAGTCGTACGGCGGGAAAAAAAGAGTCAAGTTAGAGACTTATGTGGCTTTATTTATTTAATTAGTGAGAAATTTGGTCATATATAACTATGTATTTGCGCCATTAATATTACAATATTTATTTCGTGTTTCTTACAGACGCTGAAATCAAAGAATAAAAATTTAATATGGTCTCCATTATGACTAGGGAACTATCTCGCTCAAACCCCCTTAAGTCCTAGAAAAGTTTATAAAAGATCGAACAATAGAATAAAAAGACAAGGTAGGGAAACGATTCACCTCACATTGGAACACTGCTCTAACAATGAGACCCCTAGGGACCATAATCCTGGAGTGCGTCACATTTTTCCTGCGTACCCTTTTTCGTATCATTGTTTATTTCCTCCACTCCACGTCTTCTTAAAAGCGCTTCCCCCTCGCACTTCTACCTCGAGGCGATCCGTTTATAAAGACCCAACCGTCCGTCCGTGGTGTGCCAGAAAATCGCACCACAGCTCACGAGAAACTTACGGCGCCGTGAAGGAAACGATGCTCCAACCAGCCCTCAAGCGGTTTTATGGAAAATATTCCGTGCTTTTTGATTTTTTAGAAAATGGACACCATGGAGTAGTTCGGTCATTCATTTGTGCGAATTTATGAGGAAGGTTCGCTCGGAGGAAAGACTCTTTTTTTTCGAATAATATTACGTATTCATGAAATATTAATTCGGGAAATTAGTGGATGAGTTTCGGAAATCGAAAAAGGCCTTAGGAGAGCTAAAAAATAAAGGCATTTCCCTTAGTGAATTCCGTTGTCATTCGAACAGAACATTCCAGCAGCAAGCAATGCATAATGAGGGTACGGCAACTGGGGTCGCTGCCCGAAAACTCACTATATCTTAGCGCTCTCATTTCTATTAAAAAATCACTATCACATGTGATAAAACTTCTGTACTCATTGTTGTTCTTTTAGATTGTACAACCTTTGAAAATTTAAAACCCAAATCCAGAAATCACCGACTACATTGTATCTATGTAGCATGACTAATTTTATTCTCTTTTCATGGCTATTTTACATTACGTTTCACATGTACGCATACATTTAACGTGAGAATGTATGAGTTCCGTAAAAAATGCGTGGTGTCGCAGTAGTTTAGCAGTAGATTGTCTGAATTTTGTGGTGAGTGAAGAATTTAGGCAGTTATTGTAGAAGCTCGGTTATAGGTGGAATACTAATCCAATTATCTTAGCCCGTAATTTTATGATGGCGTGTTTGCCAAGGACCTTGAATATACTTTTTCATGCAAAATTGAGCTCATATTTTAGTTGAATTAATAGTAAAAATACCTACAAAGGTTGTTAAAATTATAATGCGTTGTACACCAATTGAAATGTATCACTAAAAATATAGTTGATATTCTCATTAAACAAAACCACTGAATTCTCACGTATTCCATGCTTAGCAGCGGTGTTAGTCCCATCTACCGATCGACTAACATTTTCGCAAGATTGACTAAGAATTTAATGTAGGACGGTTAAAGATTTAGCCAAAAAAACGCCCATTTAAGATTCAAATCGAAAACCTACAAAATTACTGCGGAGTATTCTACAAATTCTTGCGAAATACCTTTAAGTGCACTTGAAGAGCAACTTATGTGACAGCGTTCAGCATATTAATCATAAGATTTACGCATCAGCCTGGTAATGAAAGCGAACTTGTAATTTAATGTAAACTATTGCAAGTTGGATATTTATGTGCAAAGTCAGGGTCTACATTATTGAAATTGCTTTTATTTTTCGAACTTGCTCAAAATATCCTCTAGGCTAATTTCCGTAAATGATAAAGAGTGTGCCTTGTACAATTCATTAACCGTCGATACTCATTTATAAATAATTGTTTAACGAACTTGACACTTTAAAAACGGAACAATTTTAATTATTGTCATACTTAGATTTACTAAATCCTGATTTACATAAAAAATGTTCTAATTTTTTTGCGTACTAAAAAGTATGGTGAAATAGCACTTCCAAAAGTTTTAACCGTCTCTTTTTGATAGAAAATAATTTTCTATCGCTGTGTTAACGCACGCTCAGCAAACAACTGTTTTTATTTGACATGGCTCTGGGGTTTTAGTCAAGTTTCACTGGATATCCTCAGAAAAACACGATAAATAACATCACGTCGGAGTTTTGTTAGTAACGTAGTGATGCAAAGCATTATCACCTTAACTAGCCCATTGCGAGTACAAGACTACTCTCACAATTTGCATAGCAGTCTACAAAAAATTCAGGCTATTGAAATAATTTTGAACTCAGACAAATTATGCAATATCATCATGACTTCTTGGCTGGGAAGCAGAAGAAAGCTGGCTTGGCAAAGTCTTTTTCCCCCAGTGTTGACATTTGAAATGAGAACTTTGGAGACCTCAAATTATATCCCAATTAGACTTAGCTGTTTATTCGATTTGCTGATTAAAGTAGAAAGAAGACAGAAAATGTGATGAGCCAGAATGATAATTTCTTTTTTTAACATTTTAAACTGCCCTCATTCAGTTATAAAGACATGACGCCTCTTACTCATTTTTTGAGACATTTTATGGACAAATATGCAAAGTGATACATGAACCTTTTTACGCCATTATAAAAATCCTGCGACCAGTACTTCAGATGTGGAGGGGGTATTATGATAGGCGTGGTAGATATCTCATAAATAAGACGGGGTGAAGGATACCAGCCGACCACATGAACCAACTTTTAACCTAAGACTCTAAATAAGTTTAACGTCTTATTAGAGATACGAAGTGAAATTCTCGTGAACAACCAAAATAGGGGATCGAAACTCCGCCTCTGACGGGACTAGAACCCGAGGTCTCCTCCATTATGGTGTGACAGACCTCAGGCCACCACTCCGTATCTAATACCAAGGAAGCCGTCATCAGCGACAGTCATCAATCTGAATAATGGTTACCTGCAGGTCTAACCTCCATTTTCATCGTATTTCCTCATTTTTACATTTTTTATGGTTTTATTGATTTATTTCAGCGTTGTTCTTCCTCAGTAATTCTTTCAGTTATGCTTTCCTTCCATTATTTACGTAGTTGGCAGTTATATTCCAGAATGAGCCCAATTAGTTTGCCTCTTCTCATTGCTTCATTAAACTTCTGATATGCCCATCCCTTCATAAGAATCCTAAATTGGAAAACCCCTCCGTCAAATTGCTCTTCATCATTCATTTTAAAGCCCCGTATTTAAATTATCTTCAATATTTTCTTCCTTCTATGCTCATATCGTCCAAGCTTTACTCCTATGTTTCAAAAAAAAACATCTAGCAGTTTCTATTTAGAATTCATAATAGACCTAATGCTATTCTGATGAAAAAATTTCCCAAGTTTTGTTTCAATAACTTTATCCCATTTATTTTTAGGTAAAATTCGTTTTTGAAAAATTGAAATTTCTCTGAATACTTGAATGCTGGAGAACCTTTTTTTTCTTTAAATCCGCCTCCTTTCCTTCTGGCTACTTGGCTCGATGAATTCCCGGCCAAGCCCTTGCTCCCATCTGCCGGGACCGTCATTAACTCTCCCTCGTTTTCCGGCCCTTCCGACGACGCTGCCACCTCTTTTTCAACCCAACATCCGGGGCCCTACAGGGGGGGGGCCTAGCTGCCAGGGCCACGGAGAGAAGTGGGGTGTTTTAATGATACTCCCTCTCTGCAGTTTAACGGTCGAGGGCAGAAGTCGACCGGACTGGGGCCGCTATAAACAAAAATGCGGACTGAAAATGGCACCGCCAGTAAATGAAGGAGCATACTTCCCTCTACCTTTCTCCCTTGTAATCTGTGTTGCTTTCCAAAATGGCAAGGTGCCATGCTTAATGACTTTCGACGTATTCTTACCGCCGACATACTTCTTGATTTCTTTCCTCAACCCTTTCCATGCAATCTCAAACGAGTTATAAATGGCGTAACGCGGAGCAGTAATAGTCGTGGCATGAGTGGCGAGGCGTTTGCACCTTCTGAGAGGTCATTCTACGCCGTCTTGCGGGGACAGGAGCGAGTACCTACGCAAAAGAAGGCAAAGCAACGACATAATTCGAAGCAAATGAACCAAGAGATTCGTCTTACTGGATGGAACTGGATCTAGTGGGAGGTATTCGGATCACGGTGACATCGGCGAAAAGATGCTGGAGTAATAAAGTAAACTTAGAAATTACTGGTAATTCAGAGAACATTGAAAAAAGTAGGTGATTATATAAGTAATTAACCCGATGAAATGAAAGTACTGTGGGAAAAGTGCTTCAAAATTATTTTTAGCTGGGAAAATCGGCGATCATAAGATTTCACTTTTCATTCATCTTCCCTGATAGAAACTATATCTAAAATTATAGATCGATATTTCCCTTATATGATTCTATGTACTCCATGTTATTAGGAAACGCAGAGTAAGAAGTGTATATACTCGCAGCATGATTGCACTGAGGCTTTGCATTGGGAGATAAATTAACCTTACCTCATCACCATTTTTGTTTTAGAATAAGTACTATTGCATAAAAATATGACTGCTAATCCCAGTCCGCTGGTTTCCCTTTGCGAAATGCTTTCATTCAGTGACTTTACTCTAATTTAGGTGACTGACTTTACTAGGATTTAAAAATTATTTAGCAATGCATCAAAATGTAATTCGGATTTCATTTTTTGTTTTCACTTTGAACTGCAAAATTGAAATCCCGAGGTGTGGGCAATGTTGGTGGCTGCAAGGAATGAGAGGTTGGAAAAAATTAAACTTGCCGCCGTTGTTCATCGACAATTCAACCTTTGTGTCTTTTCACTGCAAAACAAAATGAGAGAGCGCGCAATCGTGCAATCGATTCGCGAAATAAAATCGGTCAGAACATTAGAACCAAACGCGGTCACTAGAAGTAATGAGGCTATATACATTACCACAAAGGAAAACCTCCCACCCGTAATCCCCTGCATAGTTCTCTGTTATTAATTTAAACTTTTTTCTCCGTACAAAAAAAAATAGTTTTCAACCGTAGTGAAAATGAGATTTCGGTAAAAACATTAATAAAAAATTGTTATTTTTTTACTCAGGTTTCCTAATCCAGTAAAACTAAGTATTTTTCGTGATTAATCCTTTCCCTGCCGACACTTCTTGTTCTTCTCCTTTCCTTGGAATGAAGTTTAATGCACGCTATTGGGTACAATAATATCATTAGTCTATTTACAAATACGGCCGTATTCATAGATTTACACATAAGCGTGCAAATAACGTGATGAAGTTAGTCAGCCACTATAATCGCTTAAAATGGTAAAGGTACCAAAAAATTATATTTATGTATCCTTTTCATTAAATCACAAAGAGCTAATAACTTAGAAGGCTTACTATCGTTGCGGCGAAAATAATCTTCGGTAGCAGACACCCTAAAAACTGATGAGTAACATTTAGCTATAATATTACTGACTTCCTACGCTCGCAAAACACATGAATTCATTGACTATGTAATTTAATCAGGTTCGATTAAAATACTTTTTTAACTTTAAGTTTAAGAAATGGACGAAAACAACATAATTATTTATCCCATTACCTACTAAATTTATAGCCATTACCTACGACTACCCAAAAAATATATTCTTCAGCGATTTAATTTTTTAAAGCCCGAATGCAGTAGCTTTGATAGTCACATTTCGTAAATATGTTAATCGACAATGCCTTTGCATATTTTTTATGAAGTTAATCCCATGACGCATTTAATAAAAATAACGAAAGATCGTAAAATAGGAATAATGTGTTACAAGTGAGCAATACTACAGCCTGACAAAATTAAAAATCAAACTGGCACTATAAAAAAAACGTGGTCTGCGTCGGACCAGACGGTGGAAGTTATACTTCTTTGGCCGGTCGCACACACCCGCTCACACACACAGGCAGACAGGATATATAAATGAAATAAAAGACATTTTTTCTCTATTATTCAATATATTTCTCTTCGATATATTGTTATTTTAAACAAAACTTCTTTTCAAAGTTCGAACGTACAAAAAACCATACAAAAACGTACAATTGTGGATTTTTCTCACCCAAAAAAGAGCGTGACGCGGTTTCTCGACCAACATCCCATCCCAAAAGTCTCCAACGGGCGCAAAGAAGTACAAAAACGTACAATTGTGGATTTTTCTCACCCATAAAAGAGCGTGACGCGGTTTCTCGACCAACATCCCATCCCAAAAGTCTCCAATGGGCGCAAAGAAGTATAACTTCAAAAGTCATCAATCCAACAGTCTAACGCACATTATAATGGAATGCAGCATTGTACTGATTTATTGAGATAAATAAGAGTTGATATGCACTTTCCGATGGCCAAAATCACTGAAATATCTCATCAACATCTCTGCATTTGCTAAATAAAATCCTCTTGAAGCACAAACATTACCCACAAAACGGTGGCGGAGATTAAAAAAAAAGTAATTCGTATGTTATGTTCGATTCAGGAGTAATACGGCTCACCGCTTCTGTCAGACATAAGAAAAATCTTTCGCAGGCAACTTCGGCGTTTCTGTCTCAAATCGCCCTTAAAATTGCATGAATGATTTTTTAAAGTTTTATTCCTATATCTCTTCGTTTCACAGCGTATCGCAAAAATCTATTAACTTTACTTCTAAATGAAGTGAAAGGAGGTGGACCGCGCGCGAGAGACCACCATATTCTCAGATTACTCAAACAATTCCGGGAACCAGCAACTAAGATATTAGCAAAACAGGCGCTACTCAGCTTAGTAACATAGTCTGAATGCAACTGAGACGGTTGCTACTAGTGAAGGCTACCAGCTGTTATTATGTTTGCATTCTAGTTTATTCAAAATATTTAGTACTTTTATACAAATACAAACATAAATAACATCTACGAAGTGAAGCCTACAATTGTCAAGTTTTAGCTATTTTTAGTTCAATATGAAAGCCGTGAATGTGACCAATAGAGATATCAAACAAATATCGCTCATACTATTTCCCCTTTGAACACCCCTTATATAATACTCAAATTACCTAAATAATGCATAGATCATCCCCATAGTGACCATGCTAATTGTTGAAGTCAAAATTCCGTATATTCCAATTTACTCTGAACTAAATAAGGAATAAATAAATTACTAAGCATATCTAAATTAATTATAAGTAATGAATAAATAATAAAAAGTTTTAGAAAATATAGATTATGATAGTGACTTTAGCCGTTTTATTTAACGTTTTTTAATACTTATAGTCGTTGGAGAGCTACTGTTGCAGCAACCGAAATTTTTTAGTTGCAACGTAAATGTTTTAAATTCTTTTTCTTTTAAATTCGTTCTTTTAAATTCATATGAATATCGAGATTAAGAATTATGAAAAAAAATATTTAAATAAGTGATAACAAATATTTATACGTTTAAGTTTATGTAAGTTTTAAATATTTATAAGTTTATAAGTATATTAATAAGTTTAATACACTTATTTAAATAATATTAACGGTAAGCATGATTGAATTAAATACGTCACATTGAAATGATTTTTTCAACCCTTTGCATACATTTTTTTCTACCCGATGAAATTCGAATGGCACCACCTCTTAGAATATAAATAATTAACAATAGGGGTATTTGGATACAGACATTAAATTTCACTGACAAGGTGATAAAAATATACTCCATTCACAAAATTCTAATGAGCAGCAGTAATTATGTCTCTGAAAGCCTTTTAGAAATTAAGAAAGTCAATCTGAGTTTCCAAATTGTCATCTCTTTTTAATGCAGACTCCATCACGCCATTCGGGATAGGTACATACATTCAAAGAACTTAGTTATTGCTGTTAGGCTCAGGTACTTCCTCCTTTTAATATTTGAACCCATAATGCACTATCCTTGCCGACGTTTATCATTCATTTATCACTCTTACACTCATGCATTGCTTCATAAATTAAATTGTTTTGTGAGAACATAGGTTTGATTGCCTTCAGAGCAACATTTTCTGAAACCCATCTGTTCTTCATCAATTATTTTTCCTACAATAACCGCTATCTTCTGTCAATTATTCCTTAATATAGCTTATGCACCCTTTCTCAAAGCATACTCTCTACTACTTAGATAACCAAACGTGAAATTGAGTAAAAGTATCATATTAAATGAGATATTCTTATTCCTTTTCATGGCGAATTTCAACTCTTTGTTTCCGTACCTGCGTACCATATCATTTTTATATCCCACTGTTATTTTGAGAGTGGCAAAAGTTAGTCTTTCTTAAGAAACAATGCTGGTTTTATCATCCGAAACAGTGGCTTATCAAACAAGACAAGGTGTCCTGTGCTACAATGTAGACTGGGTACGAGAATAAATTGTCTGTAGAAACCCCTAAGCAAAATATTCTCCTTCAATTAAGATGATGTTACTGGCTAACCTACTGGGAGATCTAGGTTCGAATACCGACCAAGACAAATTCCGACAACTCAAGTCAAAAACAGCTTTTTCACAGCGAATTTCTTCCCTAACATCATATCAGGTCGTGATACGCATAATCCTAACGGTCGGAATCAACGAAATTTTCTGTTCTAAAACTAGAAAGCAAAAAGCTCGTAGCTGTTTCTGCGATCTAGCAACAGTTGGTGTTGCTGATCGTGAGTAGCCGAATAGATTATAATTATAGGTAATCTACCGGTTAAGGTAGGCTTAAATGAATGATGGAATGTCTATTCTAATCTTTCGTAGTCAAAGACCCTTAGTCTCCCTGCACGCCAGGCCACCTATTCTCATCCTCTTTCCGCAGAATCCACGTTTCTGCATCGTTTTTTGTTTGTAAGAATGGAAAGAAAAAAATGATGCCAGTTTTTTCTTTGGATTCTTACGCTATTTCCCCGTCATTCATTCTCTCGTATTTGTAAACGGTTCCTAGGATAATGCCATTCTTCTCCTAATATCTTTACTACCATGCATTTTATCTCCAATGTACTATCCAAGTATTTAAGTTGATCTACCTGCTCCGGTTTGTGAACTCCTGCATTGATGGTCAGCCTCGCTTTCTTTGACCTAAAAACCTCATTACTTCGGTTTTCTTAGGCACCTGTTTTAAGGATATTATCGAATTAAATTTCTATCTTGAAAATTAATGTTATCTTAATGCCGCTACCCCGTGATACATTTTATCTCGAAAACCTCATTTTGCTTAATTGCTATCAAAATAATAACACCATTAATTTTTAAACCTTGAAGTTGTCGTTATGCATTAAAGAACCCAGAGTTAATGAGCCACTAAATGTAGCCAACATTATTGTGAATTTAGATGAGGAAAAATATAAATTATTGCCAACTTTCACTAATCATATCGCAATCTATCAGGCCAGAAATGATTTGAGTGTGACCTAATAGGCCATATTACCTTTGACATGCCAGATGTGATTTGGAAGCTTGACTAACGGAATACTTGGATCCTCCAATGGAGCTGAAGTCGCTGCCAAGCTAAGGCTATGAGGAGGGGGTGGCGAATGCGTTAAGATCTCAACATTAACGTCACCTCGATACTCATACTTGTACTCATAAAAACCATTAGTCCATCACGACAGTGGTGATGACTTTGGTCTTAATATTCCTTGCTCATGTCTTTCTGGTTAAGTGGATACAGGTTTTTTCAGCTCGGTGGTAGTGCAACATTTTATTACGGTTGTAAATTGATGACCTAAATTTATCATGGGACTATTAAACGACATATTGCACTTCCAAAGTGAGTCTCTCTCAAGTCGGCTATTAAAGCTCTTTAGCATTCGGTTGGCTGGCCTTTGGTTGATATTTTAAATAAAGTGAGAGATTTTTCGAACAGAGTGTTAACATAACAATACTTGCGGTGAATAAAGTATTTCAAATTGCCACACGGAATGTTTTAGGCATATTAGAAGATTCCAAATGAAAGACGCTAAAAGCAAAGAAGTTTTGGTTAATATTGCATCGGTACTGAATATAATAGTGAAATAGCTAAAATTAATCCCATAAACGAATCTATGTTTAATCATTAATGTAAAACATTTTCCTTTATGTAAAAAGTTACTGTATTTTTTTAAATAAGCAAAAATGATTTAATTCTTCAGTGACTATAACTAGATTTGACAAAAAATACTACTTCTTTAGTATGATTTCAGAGATAGTAGTATCATCCCAGTCGTCATTTTTCAAATGTATGATCCAAGTAATGGGAAGGCCTAGTCCTAGCGAGTTGGATTATCACCATATAAAATCGTAATGAATTTAATGGTCACGTGGGATGAAAATTGAAAACGACTCCGAATTTATATTCCAGCTGATAGTGAAGAACAATATCTGCGTTGAGCAATGTAATTGCGCGATGTTTAGCGAAGTTTTTAAAAAAATGAAACTAATTCAAATTTAATTAAGCTAAAAACAACAGTAACAGATTGGAAATCTTTTATATATCTATAACATTTGATGGAAGTTTACAAAAGTTATCACTTACATTTTACAAGACCGATCACGCCACTTTTTTCATTTCAGCAGAAGAGAGAATTTCACTGTTCATAAAAAGTGAGTCAATTTGAGAAAACGAAAGTCAGAAAAAATACGTATAAACATGCATATTGTTTTCCACGAATGAAATTGCTCCCCCGCCTTACCTCGAGGTGCGAAACGTCGCAGGTGTTTCGTGGGGGGGCGTTGGGAACAACAATGAAAAAAAAACGAGAGAAAAAATAAGGGAGGAAAGATGGAGTGGTTATCGCTACGAAAACGTTTTTTGTGATCCCGTTCCTAATGACGTATATTTCCCCTTCTTCTCCCCCCCCGCCATACACCTCCTTCCAGTCCTTCGGCCAAAATGTTCTTTTTTGTTCAGTACTGTAGCGCTGCTGTGGCAACACGAAAGTTGAAGAGCACTTGCTTGGACTCCCTCCTCTTTTTTTTCATTCAACGAATAAGGAGAAAGGAAACTTGATTAACAATGAGAACTTGCCGTTTATATTGTTGTTGCCGTCGTTGACGCAAATTCGCGTTATGTTTGCTGTGAGTGCACTTCTGAGGATTGTCAGTCCTCCAATATTCGCTAATGAATTCGGGTTGGTTCTGTTTGGATTGGGGGAGGGGCAGGGCAAAAGGGGGGTGGAGGGGTAATTCGAGGGACGAAGGAGGTGAGGCTGTAGGGTGCGCGGATGAGAAGGCATTGTTGTAGGACTTGTGGGCGGAGGCTTCACACCCGATGACGCAGAAGGAAACCCCGAAAGAAGCTCGTTTGTCTCGAAGGGTCGAGAGTCTGTGTGTTATGTTTTCAAGAAAAAAGAAATGTGTGAATTGATTCAAGATACCAGAAGAGCTGCGAAGAGAAAAATTATTACTTTTTCTTGAGAATTATTCTTTGAGCAATCGTTTTGCAATGCTGAAAAGAAAGGGGGTGTTTTAGATCATTGTAAAATGGAAAATGGACCAGAAGAGTAAATGGATAATTTAAAAAAATGATAATGGCATCTTAGAACGTTTTGAAAGAGATAGAAATCACACCAAGTGAAGAATGCTAAACAATACTATGACGAAGTCAAATAGTTACTTTAAGTAACTAAGAGACATGGTGTCAGTATAATTATGGGAAACTTCAATGCGAAAATAGGAAAATGCAAATTTGAAAATTTAGTTGGGTATTGGCCTTGGAATGAGTAATGAAAGTGGTGATCGACTTTTACAGTTCTTTAAAGATGAAGAGATAGAAATTGCAAGCAGTTGGTTTCAGCTTCATCTTTGTCGCTTATATTCTTGTATATCCCCAGCAAACAGACCTCAGAATATAATACACAATCAAATAGATGTTATCCTCATCAACGGAAGATTCCGCTGAACCGTCAATAGAGATTGCTCGTATTCTGGACCAGACGTACCTTCTGACCAAGTACTGCTCGCAGCTGTTACAAAAATCACCCTGGGAAGTGCACAAATGTCTACAGCACAACGGATATTACTAGATAGAATGAGGTACCCGTTAATAAAACCTGACACAAGCAATGAGATAAACACACAAATTCAAACAATAAGATAAAATATTGGAGAAGATTAAGCACAATCATGGACAAGAATAAAAGATGTGGGGTGGGAGTAACTCTTAACTATCGTACACATAAATGAAAGTCATTCACAGAGAATTGATTCCTTGCAGCTACTGGATGCCTCCCACTAGGGCGGGTGTCGTGCATGGTAGCGAGGGAGGGTATGCTTCCGCCGTCGTCATCACACGAAATCCTTGCACAACATCATCAACAGAGAATACAAGGAATAGAAGTGAGAAGACGGAAAAAAGAAAGGGGAGGAGGAAAACAGTGGTAAAAATAGGAACTTGGAACGTAAGAACAATGATGAGGGTTAGGAATTCTGAAAATATTGAATAAGAAATGGAGAAAGGGAAAATAGATGCCTTGGGGCTGGACGAGGTGAGATGGAAGGATAGTGGGGACTATTTGAGTGATAGCTACAGGGTAATCTATAGTGGGGGAGATGAGAGTCAACATGGGGTATATAAGGTATGCACTGAATACAAAATAGGGACTGAGGGTAGTAAACATTGAACAGGTCAGCGACAGGATACTAGTGGCAGAAATAAAAGCACGCCCGACGAATTTCGTAATGGCCCAGGTATACATGCCTACAAGCAAACATAGGGAGGAAGAGGTGGAAGAGGTGTACGAGCAAGTAGAAGAAATAATTAAAGAAGTGCCGGGGAAGAAAAACCTGATAGTGATGGGTGACTGGAATACAGTGGTGGGGGAAGGGTGGGACGGATTAGAAGTGGGAGGGTTTGGGCTAGGAAGAAGAAATGATCGCGGCGAAAAGGCAGTTGAATCTTGTAGAAGAGATTAATTGGTAGTGAAAAACACTTAATTTAAACATCACCCCAGGCGTAGGTACATATGGAAAATGCCGGATGATACTGGGAGACACCAAATTGATTATATAATGGTAAGACAGAGATTTAGGAACAGTGTAAAAAACTCGCGTAGTTATCTAGGGGCGGATGCGGACTCGGATCATAACTTGGTGATGATGAACTGTGAAGTAAGATTCTAAAGGCAGAAAGATAGGAAGGTAGGAAGATAAAGATGTGGAACCATGGAGGATTGAAAGGGATGAAAATGAGGAAATACTAAGAGCTGGTGGTAAAGAACATAGGTGAAGAAAAGCGGATGGAAACAATACGTAGAAGATGGTAGATTATTAAAACAGGCATTGCATGAGCGGCAGAGAAAACAATAGGAACGGTGGAAAAGGGGAGGATTTAGAAGCAGTGGGTTTCGGAAGAAATGATTAAGAAAATGGAGGAGAGAAGGATGCGGAGGCAAGACCAACCTAGGCAAGAGGAAGTACAAGAAGTTAAATAATAAATTCCGACGGGTGACCAATCGGGCAGAAGAAAACTGGTGGAAGGGACATTGTGAGGCAATGGAAAAACTGCAGGAAGAGGAGGAAGTGAGTGCTTTAAACGCCTAAGTGAAAATTTAATCGGGTAATAGGAGAGGGCAAATGATAACAAAGGTTAAGGACAAAACAGGGAAGATATTAACTAAACAGAAATATATCCAGATGAGGTAGAGGAATTGAGGAGGGGAGAGGAATAGGAGGAGAGTAAACTGGGAGAAACTAATGCAGATATTGGGGAAAATAGGAATAGATTGGCGTGATAGGAGTCTCATCCGAAACTTATAAATGGGGCAGAGGGCTCAGGTGAGGGTAGCTGACGGTGAAGCAAGATGGGCAGTTATAGGTCGCGGGGTGCGGCTAGGGTATCCGTTGTCGCCTTTACTCTTTTACATCTATGTTGAAAAAACGGTAAGAGAGGCATGGGATGAGCTAGATGTGGGAATCAAAGTAGGAGGCCAGCTCATAAAGTTGGTTAGTTTCACGGACGACCAGGCTTTGTTCAGTAGATTATCGGAAGGATTGCAAGCTTTGGTAGATGCATTGAAAAATCAGTGTGAGAAATACAGAATGAAGATTAATCATAAGAAAACAAAAGTAATGGGATACTCTAGGGCAAAGAATACGAGGCTGGTAGTAAACGTAGGAGGACACAAACTGGAGCAAATGGAACAGTTTAATTACTTGGATAGTACGCTGGAAGAAACAGGACATAGTAGCAAAGACATTAGGAGGAGAATAGCGCTAGCGAAGGATGCGTTCAATTATAATTGAAGGGAGCTGATGACGGGGACCTTAAGTAAGTATGTAAAAACAGGGGCCAGTGAAGAGCTTGACATAGAGTGTGGCGTTGTATGGGGCAGAAACGTGGACCTTGAGAAAGGAAAACGAAAATAGGCTGAAAGCGTCCGAGATGTGGGTGTGGAGGATGGAGAAGGTGCGTTGGACGGAAAGGAAGACAAATGAGGAAGTCTTTTACATGGTGGGTCAGGAGAGGAAATATATAAATGAGATTAGGGAAAGACAGGGTTGGTGGCTGGAAGGGGTAATGGGGGAAGATGGTTTGCTGAAGGCCGCGATAGAGGGTAGGATGTTGGGCAAGCGGGGAAGGGGAAGAAAGGGAAGATGAAAAAGGAAATACTAGAGTTGGATGGGGCACTGCACGTGTAAGAGTCTGTTGAATATTCTCTGATTTTTATCATAACATGCCATTATCCGGTAGATTACTCAGATGATGATGATGAATAGTTTTTTAGTTAAACTGGCTTTGATGGCTTAGGTCATATCGTGCATTCTGTCAACCACTTGCAGACAGGGGCGATTATTTATGAAATATAGATACGTAGTCTATGGAAGGATTGACACCGACAAGAGAATGATAAAAAAGATTGTAGAATAAATAAATAGAGAAGACATGAGGCTAAACTTTAATACCAAACTAAGCATGGAATTGAAACCTCATATTTTTTTGGAGAGGATGGGTGAAGAGAATTCCAATTCCATTTTAGCAGTTGGATGTGGATAATGATGGAGAGGGGAAGGCAGGTTAGCGAGAAATACAAACGGAGGGATTTTATGGAGTGTAAAAAAGGAAATCGAGTTTCAGGGGAGACATCAAATGGGTGTGGAAAACGCATTTGAGAGGGAATGGCCCGTGCAGATAGTGATGGGTGAGAAATGCTGTGTGAGCGGAGATGAAGAGGATAAAGGGATTTTGTATGGCACACACGAGCATGAATTCATTCGAGTCAGGGAATATGTTGAACTGAAAATGGGCCAAATGTAGGGTTGGTAGAATGTTATCCGTAGGAAACGTCGATAACTTGCTAAGGCGACCGTCAACTTGGCGATTTGCGCCGTTGTTGAGAGAATGAGAGCATGTGCATGGGAGATGGATGACACCGCTTAGGGCCTGCTCAACGCGAAGCCCAACCACGACGGACTGCGGGCTGTAATCGAAAAAAGCTGTCCAAAAATGATTTTTTTAAATTTTTATTTTAGAAAAATGTGATTGTTTCTGAATATGCAATAATCATTGCATAAAACAGTGTAAGAATTTTTCTCCTAAGTGCTTTTTTTAGACCAGCAGACGTCTGTGAAGTTCATAAAAAATGGTCGAAAAATTATTTTCCCTTTTTTTGTGAAAACTGACTGATGAATTTTGCTTCTGTTGCGTTTTAATGTAGGATACGCATTTTTCAACCAGACCAACAAAAATACATCGTGGGTCTGGATGAAGTAAGATAGCAGGAATACGGGGAGTACTGAAGCGATGGCTATAGAGTAATATATAGTGGAGGGAATGAAAGTCAGCGCGAGGTTGCATTCGTAATGAATAGGAAAGTAGGTAGAAAAGTAATATATGCAGAACAGGTGAGTGATAGGATTATAGTCGTGGAACTAAAGGCAGATCGAACGAATTTAGTTATAAACCAGGTTTAAATGCCTACCTCTAATCATAAAGAGGAGGAGGTAGATGGGGTATACGATCAGCTAGAGGAAATAATTGGTAGGATACCTGGGAGTAAGCACTTGGTAGTAATGAGAAATTGGAACGCGGTGGTGGGTGAAGGAAGAGATGGGCGGTAGGTTGACGATCACGGAATAGGAAGGAGAAACGACCGGGGCGAGAAAGCTGTGGAGTTTTGCCGTAGAAATAGCCTAGTATTTACAAATACATGGTTCAGATATCATCCTCGACGAAGGTACACTTGGAAGAAGACAAGTGATATAGATAGGTTCCAGATATATTAAATAATGGTTCGTCACAGATACAGGAATAGTGTTAAAAACTCACATACTTATCCAGGAGCTGATACAGACACAGACCACAACTCAATAGTCATGAAATGTCGGGTAAAACTGAAAAAAATAAGAATTAGATGGAGAGTACGAAAGTGGAACTCAAAACTCAAATTAGAAAACCGTGGATCACGAAGGAGATGATAATGGGAGATGCAGGAGAGAAGGAAATGGAAGAGTGTAAACTCAGAGTTAGGGAAGAGAAAATGCCGATAATTAAATAACAGGCTTAGAAGAGAAAAAAAGAAAGGAAGAGAGGCGTGGTGGAAAGAACAGATCGACTCGTTAGAGAAATACCAAAAAGAGGTATCAGAAGATCAGATGCATTACATAGGAAAGTGAAGGAACTGACGGGTGGTAATAAGGGAAGAGGAATTACAACGATAACAGACAAGACGGAAAAGGTTTTCTTCAAACCGAAAGAGATCCAGGAGAGTTGGAAGGAGTATGTTGAAGAGCTGTATGGTTAAGAAATAAGGCTCAATATGTTAGATATAGAAAGGGAAGACGATATCGTCAGAGATGGCATCGGACCAAGTATCCTAGATAGAAAAATAGAAAGAGCTTAACGAGGCATGAAAAGGAATAAGGCGGTGGGAGTAGATGACATACCTGCAGAGTTTTTAAAGAGCATGGGGAAGAACGGAAGAGGAAAACTTTTTGCGCTTATTCGTAGGATATATGAGGATGGAGTGTGGCCTGAAAACTTCGCGAAGACTGTACTAATTCTGATACCAAGGAAGGCAATTCTGATACCAAAGCAAAATCATGCGAAAACTATAGGCTAATAAGCTTAATATCCAACGCGGCCAAAGTAGTTCTGAGAATTATGAACAGAAGGCTATAGAATAGGGCAAATGAATACCTGGGTGACGACCAGTTCCGGTTTCGGAGAGGGACGGGAACGCGAGACGCTATAGCGGTGATGAGTACGCTAGTAGAAAGCGTTTGATCGGGTGGACTGGATGAAATTAATGGAAGTGATGAAGAAATTAGGGGTCGATTGGAGGGACAGGCGTCTGATTCGGAATTCGTAGGTGAACCAGATGGCGCAGGTTAGGGTAGCCGATGGAGAATCTGAATGGGCCACGATAAGACGGGGAGTTCGGAAGGAGTGTCCACTATCGCCGTTGCATTTTAATGTGTATTCAGAAGAAATGGTAAGGGAGGCATGGGGGGAGGAGGAGGTAGGAATAAAGGTAGGAGGGGAGCTGATAAAATCAGTGAGATTTGCAGATGATCAAGTATTGGTTAGTCAGTCTGTCAAGGATTTACAGTCAATGGTGAATGCATTAGAGTGCAGTGAATGCAGTGTGAAAGGTATGGGATGAAGATCAACAACAAGAAAACGAAAGTAATGAGATATTCTAGAAGTAAGAAGGCGGGGCTGAATATAAGTGTGGGAGGGCAGAAGATAGAGCAGGTCGAGCATTTTACGTATCTGGGTAGTATTTTGGAGGAGAATGGGTTTAGTGGTAAGGACATCAGCTGCAGAATTGAGCTCGCTAAAGAAGCATTTTCGAATAGAAGGGAATTGATGAGGGGGTCTGAGAAGGGACGTAAAGAAGAGGCTGGGTGGCGCTATATGGGTCGGAAATTTGGTCATCGTTTGAGATGTGGGTTTGGAGAAGGATGGAGAAGGTTAGCTGGATGGCGAGAAAGACGAACGTGGAGGTATTGGATATGGTTGGAGAGGAGAGGAAGCTTGTGGCAGAGGTTCGGAGAAGGCAGAAGAGATGGATGGAGGAGGTTTTGAGAGGAGAGGGCATGTTGAAGAGAGCGATAGAGGGAAGAACACTGGGGAAGCGTGGGAGAGTAAGGAAGAGGATAGGATTTCTGGACGAAATAAGAGGAGGTAGAAGATATGAAGAATTGAAGAGGGATCTAATAACGGGCAATCCTTAGGAGAAAAAGCGAAACAATGTGTATGAATTTGGGATGCAGAATGGGGACTGTCCAAGTACCTACAAATCAGCTGGTAGAATACTTGAATTAATAAAATGAAATGTAGACCAAAATCTAGTTGTCAAGGAAATATGCTATCAGCACTCGTGATTCAGACAGTTTAGTACTTTCTACAATATTGTAAAAAGTACTAAGTTCTCTTAATTATGAGTACTAATATATCAGTAACTTCTACGAATTGAAGCCTTCAACAATCATTAAATGTGCTATTGGTAATATCAGAGATAAATGTGCGGTTTTGCAACTAAAACTTTAATTTTCAGACAAATGCGAAATGGAAAAGATAATTGTTTAAAAGAATTATAAACCTAATTTTTTTAGCCATTTGATTTAAGAATACCAACACTCTACTTGAGCAAAAGTAATAAAAAAAACATGAATTAAACCTCTGCACAAAACCCAATACGTGGCGTAGTCCATCAAAGAACCCCTTTTTGGGACATTTTGGGGCCCTTAAATATCTTATAATTTTCTTCCTGTCTTGAACTATTATTTTGAAAATTTCAGCTCGATCGGATTAAATCTGTACATTTATATAACAGACAGACAAACAAACATTCTTTTTTATAGGTATATTTTTATCATAGATAGGTAGTAGATATGGAAAATTCAAAGACGCATGTTGACATTCCTATTGAGTGAATGCATTGCACTTCTTTTTGCATTTTAATCTCTTTACGGACACCAGATTAAGAATAAGACGCAGAATCGGGAAAAATGTATCATTATAGCCATGCTATAAGATTTTCAAAATATCGTACTTGTTTTTCACATTTATCATTGTAATACTTGTAAAATCTTATGGTGTCAACCCACAATAACCAATAATTAGCTTAATAAATCGCATTCACCAGCTAAAATGTGATAGAAATAATTGATAAGTGGTACATACGTAAATTTTTACACACTCATTTTTGAGGCAAGAGATATGAGTATACGGTGATGTTAGACGAAGGTTTATTGGGTCTTTTGCTCTTAAAGGCAATAACCGGCGCTAGTGCCTAGCTGTTGAAGTGATGACTAATAAGTGAAACTCAATTTGGTGAATGGAGCTCCATGTCATGGCCGTGAGTCAGCTAGGCCGATGACGATGAAGCAACCTAGATGTTTCCTCAGACGCTATCAAGTCTCTACTGGGGGCACAGGAGATGGAAACTTCGTAGAACGTCTTTCAACGAAGTCTATCACCTCAGCATCATCAACATCCTTATCCTATCAAATGACTCCTGAGTCCATTATAGCCTTGTTTTATATTGTCTCCATAACGTTGACCGCAATATGCTGTAGCCTTGAGTCCACATGATGTTAAATGATAGTTCGGGTTTTTTAATAGTACATCTAACTGTCGATTAGTTGACAAGAGCGTTATTGATTAAAATACGTATCAACTTCGGTTATAATACGAAAAAAAACTTAAACCAGCAATCATAGAACTGGGTCTAACCCTTCCCAATCACTGCGTAACTATTTATTGCATAATTTCGTTGACGCCAAATTTCAGGTACTTATTTTAATGCATTTAAATGAAGCTAACATTTTATATTTTCAAAATTACTTGAATCGAATCACTCTTAGCGTAGTCTTGGTTCACTCCTACTATAGAGAATAGGGTAGTCACCATGATCTCTAAGTTCTATGATCTCTCTGTGTATTTACGCGGATATCATCACAGCGGCTTCCCAACTAAATAAATGCTACATTCAAGGACAGCCCAACCTTTTACTTTTCCTACTGAAGAGGGGAGTGGGTCCTCTCGAACATTTTCTTCGCTAAAGTATCTATTTTTCCTATGATAAAATCTTATAAAGGTCTTCGTATCTTTTTTCCTATCTTCAAAACGTCTAAGATCACCTCCTTCCCCCGCATCAACTCCAAATTCATCCCTCAAACTAACTGTTATTACCACCGTACTAAGTCCTCTAAGAGATCCTTCCTTTCGCTTATCTGCAACATTTGAATATCTCCACCCCTCCTCCTGTCTTTTCCCACCATATAAAAATCTTTCTCAGTTAGTTTTTTTTTACCCTTAAACCAACTTCTTTTTCACTTTTTTTCATGACCAAAGCTTTAAAAACCTCCAGTTCAAGCTCCTTTATACGGAACAGCAATGTTTCTGACCATGGGGTGCTAAGCTACGGATTGGGATTTTAGTTGTTTTTTCTGATATTTTTACTCAAATATCCTTTCATAAATGCCCTTCTCTCCGTTAGAGCTTTCAAGTTTTACCCAAATTTAGTCGTAAAATTGGCAACTTGATGAAATGAAATATGTAATACGCCCAGCATGCATACTTTTAACAAAGAACCATTTAATGGTCAATAAAAACAAGGAAATCAGTGGGCACATATTGCTGTCATTGATGGGTTTAAACCCTTATGAAGGTCGTTTGCCTATTTATTTATGAGTTATTGCTTTTATTATTGGTTTTAGTCCACAAACCCTCCATTTAACAATCTTATTGCGCTTGTTACTCGGTAGTTAGATTCAGTCGTCAGCGGAAAACCTCGCTTTCGTGGAGATATTTTCCCCTCCCAGTCTATGAATTTGGTTAAATTTGCTAATTTGGCAAGAAATAGTAATTCTTCCTAATCCTAAATCCTCCAGACAAACACAAAACATACAGGGACTATTCTTGATACTCCTGTCGGATCTTTATTTCATGAATCCGAAATTACATACGTTGCTCTTGTTACTGGGAGATTCTTTTGTTTTGCTTGTCAGAAAGAAAGCTGAAATGAGGGAAAGAAAATTACGCTTTACATAACATTTATTCATCGAAATCATTAGTACAAATGGCTAACCTATGAAAAATTGGTCGATTTTAACTAATATTTTCAGATTTACAATGTTAATTTGATATTTCTTGTCTTATTAACGTCTAACTCTAGTTCTCAACTCTCCGTAGACACCTCGATCACTAAAATCGACCTACTCGTTCCGGAGATACAACTGAGCTGAGCGCGCGCCGTGCCCACACTAGCCCAAATTTATGACCCCCTCGCGCAGCGCTGTGACGTCACCTCGCAACCACCCCACCCTCCGCTCGCGATTAACCATTTCCAGTAGTCGACAAAACGGGCTATTCAGTCACAGTTTTAGATATTCTGTAATCCTAATAGTTTTTGGACACTAGGCTCTCGAAAGTACACAAATATTGGTCGCAGCAAAACATTACATGACACCGAGAACAACGAACCATATAAGATGTTCATTCGCATTCACATCAAAAGGAAGAAAGCTTAGGTGATAACAAAAATAAACTTTTGGGATATTTTTCGCGTCCATGGTTGATTAAAAGCCAAAGTTTTGCCTCAAAAACAAAAGAGGCTTCTCCTAAGGTTTTATGATATGTGGCAGAGCTCTGAAGAAGCTAGGATTCGTCAAGCGTATTGTGGGAAGATTTTCGGATGAAAAAGTAAAAGAGAGGTGCTATTTCGCACTCGTCCGGCCACACCTTGAATATGCAGCGAGCATATGGGATCCGGCGCAGAAAGACTTAATTCGGGAACTTAATAAAATACAAAGGAAAGCGGCGCGATTCGTCAAAAACTGCTACGGGCGTACAGACAGCGTTACACAGATGTTAACGAATTAGGCTGGGAGCCGCTTGAGACTCGGAGGCTGCGCGCTAGGCTTATATTGCTTGAACAATTGAGAATAGATATCTTTCAGAGCGACGCGGAGAACATCCTATTAGAACCCCACTACATTTCCAGGTCCGACAGAAACGATAAATTAAGAGAGATATTTTGCCGAACGGATAGGTATGGGAATTCGTTTTTCCCCCGAACAATAAAGGACTATAATAAATGCTAGGCGTAATTTCATTAGAGCGTGTCCTTTTTATGTGTAAACGGCTGGTGTCCTAACACCCCCCGCCACACGCCTATTGAGGCGGCTTGCGGGGTAGTATGTAGATGTAGATGATTTTGTTCTAGCGGGGTTCCCTGCTTACGGCAGTATGGGAGGATAGGTTAGGGGGTGGTTTGGCAGAATGCATAGATGTGAGCGTGTCTGGTTTGGATTATTATCTTTTCAACGCACGGCTGCTTTTTCAGTGTCACTCGAGAGACGATGAAACATTTCAATCCAAAACAGTGCGATACCCAAGTGGTATTTTGCCTATGCTATGCTAAAACATAATGCTAAAATTTTTATTGCTATACAGATTTCATTTCTGTATATTATTTAACTAACATAATTTATGTAATCATTGTTATAACAGAAAAAGCATCACTCAGTCCAGTGCATACAAAATGCATGAAATTAGGATAAAATAGTCATGAATAGATAGATTAGAAACTTTGATTGTTTTTCGAAATACAGTAGAGCGTCGATAATCCGGACGTCAAAAATCCGACCCGTCGATACTCCGGATTCACATCCGGCGAATAATAAGTTGAAGTGAATACAATGTACATGTATTTGTCAAAAGTGTTGATGTGAGACTCGGCGGGGTCGTCGACAAGGTGGCGGTTATGGTTAAATCAATGGTTTCATTTATCTTATCTTCATTATTTAACTACAGTGCCAAAGTGAATGACTGTTTTTACAGTTGTTAGCTAAGTTTCTTTATGTTTCAGGCAACAAACGGCCTTTTTTTTTGTTCTGTTCGAAAATTCGGACTTTTTGATAATCCGGACTGGGCCCTGTAACAATTGATCCGGATTATCGACTCCCTACTGATTACCTTATATCGCGGAGTAAGAGTACTCTTTCAGAATAAAGCTCTTTATACTTAACAATGATTGCAACTTTCCGCAGATATTTAAGTGTAATTATGTTTGCTTCATTATTGATCTTGGCGCTAGTTCAAAAAGTTGTTTTTAAGAGGCCACTACCTTACCATCCAAACTCATGGTTAATTTAGGAACAGGTTTATGACAAAAATGTCTTCTTGACTAAAGTCTACGTTGCAGACTAGACAGCGTATCCGAACTTAATAGCAAAAACCGTAAGGGAATGAATCCTGATATTTTACTGATTTTTTACAATTAAAACTTGCCAAACAACATAGTAATGAATTCTCAGTTGCAGCTATTGTGGTATCTTATAATTCGCGGATAAAGGTGGCATTTGAATAAAGATGTAAGTCAGTTAGTCGTCAGATTTAAGTCTAAATTATGACATGGTCCGAAAGTGATTCCCATTTTAATTGTAGACTTGTTACACTAATGAAAAATCGTACTGACCTTTTACATTTTTACATTTAAATATCTTGCCGATCTTCGTTCCTCGTAGCAAATGAGATCTTATAATTTTTTATGCCCTGAATACGTGCGCGAGGCTAACTACGATGATAATTGAAAAATTTCGCATATGAACAATTGTTTTAATAGCCAAGGTCAATATCTTGAAGAAATAGTACTCCTCCTTCCTTACCCCTCTCCCTGAAATCCCTTTAAAAGACCCTTTCAAACCACCACCCTGCGGCTCCCGCATCTCTTGAAGATTGAGACATTGATTTCGAGAACGTGCATCTCCGAAAACCATTCCTCCCAACATCCCCGGTTCGATTCCCGAATCTCCCCCGTTACCGACAGCCACGCTTCAAACAGCCCGACTCTCATTCTCAGGACTCCCATCCGATCCACAAAACAACAGGATTAGTCCCCATCACTAATTTGGACTTTTATTTGGATTGTTTGAAATATTTGGTTAGCGCTTGAGGAAAGGTTGTATGCTTTTTAATTAAAATCCGTGCCAACTCCATCATTTATTAGTGTCATTTTTCAAATCGAAATTTCCTTTTTGATATCCGGCTGTGACGAGGATTAACTAAACAAATCCTGAACCCCTTCTCGATTTTCGTTGAAACAAATACAATTCCCGGTCATTTGGATATAATACGTTGAAACTGCGACCATAGGAGTGCAATTTACTGGGATTAATGTGGGACACTGGTTCTCTTAACCCCCAATTTATTTCCTAAAGTGATATCCATAGCATATTATCCTCACTCATATCTACAGGATAATATTAGCCACTGAAAATCTCGCTGTGAACAATGTAGTATTTCCTTGACCAATTAGTTTGTTAAAAAGTGTAGCTAAGGTTCCAAGGTATTAAATTTAATTTTGTTTCAATGGGTCTTATTTTTGAGTGGTTTAATGTTCACCTGCAATTCACTCTCAGTTGATTGATAGGGATTGGTGAAAAGCATATGTATGTATTTGTTTCCCTTTTCTTTCGAACTCTACGGACGTGTATCATAACAACTTCGGATACCAATTCCGCTAATAAGAGCCCCGAGACCCTGCCGTCCATCATTACGAAGACGAAAAAAATACCATCACATTTAGTGCACTACGCAATGACAAAAGATGAACGTACGAGCTTAATATCATTCGGTTTCTCACGTACTCCTTTTCTGATTAGCCATTCAGTGCACTCCATTCTCTTCACCGTTTAACTAAATGCACCAATTGGTAGTTTTCTGCTGTATTAACATTGGTTTTTGTGAAATAAATGCCTATTATAAGCACCGTCCCTTCTGAACATTAATGTAATTTTTTCTTCAATTACATTAGTTCCCTTGCTCATGTGGTAAAATGCAATTGGAACCGGGCATCATTTACATTTATCAATCAGGTGCCTTAGCTCAATTGTAATATTTATGGTAACAACACAATTTTGAAAAACCATATTTTATATATATATACCTATTCCGCTAGGACAGAGAAACCTATGTTGGAGAAATGAAAAAAATAGTTCTTACCCAAAATCTATTTTTTTAGGACAAATGGGATGAAGATCAAAAGTTTCCGTGGAGAATTGGGAGCAGTTACTTAGCCGAAATAACAATTGCGTATGATTTAATTTGAAACAGGCACTTTCGACGTAATCCAAGCAAACAGTTGACTATAAATGGGAAGCAGTCGCGCTGAAAATTCTTCTATGCTTTCTAAAATAATCTCTCAAGGAGCCCGCCACGAGGTCCCAGGAATTATTCCGTGGAGGCGTCCGATAGCTCTCAAAGAGCCTTCATACTCTTCCAGAGCTTATTATACCCTAGCATACTGCGACCGGTTTAGCCTTAACGAGGCATCATGTCGCCAGGTGATGCGCAGTTAAAGTGAAATCGGTCTCTGGGTGTGTTGAAAGTGCAGAAAAGTAGGTCTTAATCACAATAACATCATGAGTGAGTTGAACGAATAGCTCATGTGGCATTTCGCATAGCATTCACTAGTGTGAGGTCGCATTTGGCCATTGTGTATCAGAAATCTTTTAGCATATCAATAAAAGCAAGTACCTTACCCAAAATCTAATATTGCGCCATAGGTACTTAATACGAACTCACATGTTGCTCAATCCATAAGGTGCTTGTAGTACGGTAGGCTGTAGTCCACCTCATGCCACCGGAGTCTTATATAGCGTGTTAAATTCGACATCTTCAGGCAATAGGGGTCCGGTGTTTCCCTAGTAAACCCCCGAATATAGGATTTGCATTAAAATAAAAACACCGCTTGTTTCGAAGTCATACAATAGGCAATAGGGGTCCGGTGTTTCCCTAGTAAACCCCCGAATATAGGATTTGCATTAAAATAAAAACACCGCTTGTTTCGAAGTCATGCACTACCTTTATTCTCATCCAGGATTTGAACACAAGAAATGTAGTATTCCAAACTAAATATTAAACCAACCGTTTCAATATATAGGTAGGCAGGTTCTCCAATGAAAACATGACTGAGAGATGCTACTTTGCTTTGGTAATGCTACATCTTTAAAACGCACATCTGAAAGTGTAACTCAGAGATAAAGAGGATGAGCAAGATGAGATATGAGATAACGAGCAAGGGACCAGAGCTGTTAACGTTGTTCATTATTTTTATTGTCATTCTTTCCCAAAGACTAAGGCAAGGCAATATGAAAACATATTGTGATTCCTATTTATATTTGAAATTCATTTTGAAAAACCGGTGTAAACATTTGTCAACGCATCTACACGAATGCAGAGTATCAATTGCTAGGTGATAGAAAATTAATGGCAGTAAGAGCATGTAATTTTTAATGTTCTCCACGATGTTTTCAATGATACTATTGGTTCAAGAAGGGCTCGCGGTTAGAGAGAGAACTGAGTTCATTGGGTACAAACTTTCTACCGTAAAAAAACGGATGTTGAAACAAGTACCTACCTACTTCAGATTTAATTGATTCCCCTCGATTCATTTGAAGAATCCCATTCTACGTCTTGAGGTAGTTTTCTCCTGTTTTCTTTAAATGTTGAAAGTGCTTAAATGTTCCTGGGGATTGTGAATGTATCTTCAATACAAATCCCTTAAATTCGGGAGCGTGCGTTGCCCGCAAAATTCTCTCACTTGCAAGTGCTAAACAAGGTGATCTCCAAGTAAGGGCTGTTTTGCTTCATTTTTGGAAATCAAAATTTGAGTTTTAGCTCGCTTTATTATTTATATTATTAGATCAGAGACGAAAGCTGTTAGATGGGAGTCGGTAAAATAATTATACAACAATATAAATTCGAATCTCTTGACCCATATTTTAAATTAGTTTCTTCACTGCCATTCAGATATGTTTGCAAGTAACCCATCACAAATTCTTAGGAGTTCATTGGAGAGATCGAGGTAGATATTGGGGTCTTCCAAAAAATAAAAAGTTTATTGTTTTCTACACCGCGGTTTCAACATTAATAAACAACTTTTCAGGTAGTCTGCGCGGTTTATACTAAGTTATACCAAAATTTCATTATAAACCTCTCAAAATTTCATCCAGGAAATCATGCTAACAGTCAAGCAATTAACTAACAGTTCCTAGTGTCACTTACAATTTAGAGAAACTTTTATGTAATTAAATTTTCATAGCAGTACATTTAGCTAATTCCGATTGATTAGGCACAAATTCGTGGAATTAACCCGATCCTTTGTTGCTATAGAACAGTGACTAATTGAAGAAACAATTAACCTAATGGATGTGGCAGGAAGTACGCAAAGTTAGCCTTTGGTTTGGATTTGCACTCATTTATGGATTGCCTTGTGCGCATTAGGGGGGGGGGATCACTTAACCGAACGAAATCGTCGCTATTAAAGGCACAACCTTGGTCAAATGAATTCAGAGGTTGTGCTTTCGAGTCCAAAACATTAGTTTGGCTTTACCAACGTTTTACCTTTTGAAGTTTATGCAGGCATTCCGCCCCTCTGGATATCAAGTGAATAATTACGCATGTACGTTCACTCCTTGGATAAACTCCACACATTCCTAATGAATTAATGCAAATGGCTGAACCTGGAGAGGAGTATAGGGGTACTGAGCTAGCAGTGGAACATTCTCACTGATTCTTGGCGGATAACTCTTGGCCGCAGTTTCAAAATACTATTTCCATAGTAAAATTCATTACAGAGCTTCAGCCATTACTATTATTCATGCTTTAATTTTTGCCTTTACTGCTGCTATCTGCGCATAATTATTACTATCTCAAAAGATTTGGGAGGTGAAATCCGTCACTAGCGGAAGGTATTTGCAGTTTGAGAGATGTTTCTACAATTTAATTACATGAGCTGTATTCGGAAAGTACTCATGGAGAAAGTACTCAAGTAAGAACTGAAAAATATCACCAAGGGCTGCATAACTTTTCGGTTTGTGGTTTCAAGGTCACAATTCTATTATTATCACTGGGACAATATTAACAATTTCGTAATTTAAAGCAGAAGTTTGATGGAAAATTTCCCTATGTATTTTGGCTAATATCCCCTGTTAATTTATACTGGAATATTTTTGCGTATATCACTTTAAAATCATTTAAAGGGTGATTTGCAATTATGCTATTTTAATTAATGTTTTAAGAGCAATGATTTTCAGTCAGGGCTATTAAATATTCCATGAATCTCTGCTTGTCGCGAGGCGTAGAGCTGGAACCTTGAAACTCATTCGATTCACTTCGGCAAACGTAAAATTTCAACTTTCACGTAATATTTTTATCGCTTCTTTTAGCACGTGTTTTTTATATTATATGTTTAACAACTTCATCAATTATCTCAATAGAGCTTAATATCTCTCTAAAATTTTCCAGGATTGAATTTTAACTGAGTCATTACGATAGTGGTAGAAATGCTGGGATCACACTGGGAGAGAAGATATAATAACAGCTTTTCCGATGGGTGTATGGTGCTGAGCTGGGTTATATCCTCAGGAAGCAGAAGCCTTTGGTTCAAATTCAGCTCACATAATTCACCTCATCAACACTGACCTTTTACATGTCCTGAGAAATCGCCTCCTTTTTTGTAGGACTCATCTTGTCATTGACGAATCTGCCAACATTTCAAACACTGCCCTGATTTAAAACTAAAGAATACTTGGAGGATTTTACAAAGCACTTTTAATATAAGACACTGTCTCCGGCGTTACTCTGTGGAACTCATTCATTTTAATAATAAAAAAGCACTTGGTTGTTACCTGAAGATGGCATGATATGCTGAAACCTGGGTCGTTTCCTTAAAATAAAGTGTGGAATAACAACCAAGTGTTTTTTATTATTAAGATTTCACAAAGGTTTTATTATAAATATTTGTCTGAATGTTGATATTTTATTTTAGTTTTATATTTTAGTTATCATCACACCTACTCTTGGGAAGTCTTTTGTGCCAAATTCAAACCTTAATAGTATCTTCAAATATTGTTTGGTATCAAAAAATGAAAGTTTTTATAAGTCGAGCCTTGAATCGTCAAAAGTATTCCATTGTTTGCCATACGAATGAATCTATGAGAGATAATATTTGGTTTTCCATTAAATATGATATTTCAATCGGATAATTGAATTTCTCTTTCAATGCGGTGTCCTCTTTAAATATGCTGGGGATTTAAGAGGCCAATTTTGAAATATGGGATATCGGAAATACGCACGAACGAATGAATTAACAGGAACTTGAAACAAAATTCGAGTCATTGTTTGCTAACCCTGGATTTTAACGTATTCTCTTACGTTTACGTCGACATGTTAAGGTCGATAAAAATCACATTTTTTGTATTTATCTGTGAACTTCTGTGCTCGTTATACGTGCATTATACTTTGTTAGTCCTCCTCAGAACAACAAATCAATTAATTCCGTATTGTTAATGAAATAGAAGTGTGCAACTGTCTTGTTTCTTTCCGGTCAACGTTTAATGGCCAGCTTCATTCTCCTATTCACTCTACGCAAAACGGCAAGGGGAAAATAACACGCGTCCATGCGCCTGTATCACGCCCCGAGTCCGTGCTCGGCGACTCTCGGTTGGAACGGACAAGAGGATAAACCGGAACAAACCAGAGGAAAACTCCAATTGGGAACCTGTTCTGGAAAGAAGATTGCATCGAAGGGTGAGGGAGAAAGGGAAGGGTTGGGTTTTTTCTTTTCCGAAACTTGATATTCGCCAGCGGAGTGAACCGGTTGAAACCGGAGAGCATGACCCGCGCTAACTTCGCAGGCTGAGCTACCACACACGACTCATCCGCTCACTCCATCCAAATGGAACATCTCTCACAAGATTTCCATATTTCTGATCCGCCTCTTCTTTTAGAAAATTGAAAAACATATACGAGGAACTTCTAACCTTGGGATTATTAATTATTCTTCTGTTGCTCATAAATTTCCCGGAAATATTTGCTTCAATTTCACTATTCGATTACTTTCACAACTTTCTCATAATTAGCCAATCTGAATCTTAAATCCTGTCCAATGGTTTCTATGGATTCCCTCATGATGCAGCGGAGATCAGACGAAGTAGGTACCCTGCATCGGGTACTACCTTGAACTCTCTTTTTACGAAGAGTATCAGCTAGAGCTTATTGCTCTTTTCGAAATAGCGCGTGCCTCAGTTGCGTCAACAGCTTAAATTACTAACACCTAGTGAAATTCTCTCGGTCTTCCGACCGGGTCAGGTTCTCCACCGACGTTTCCATTGAAGACTTTTCCGTTTCCTTCAGGGCCGTTGATTCCGTCTGTCGAGGTTAACGAGTTAATATTCTCCTTTTTTCGTCACCCCTGCCAAGCTCATGGACTTCTACGAAAGGCGGGCCCCTCGACACGGATGGAGTGCTACCCTCAAAGGCCCCTCTTAAAATACAGGATTGACGCGGAAAGAATTCGTATTCACCAGGACTCAAACCCGAGAATTCAAACGTCAATATTGAGGAACGTCCAATTCCAGCCCCAGTACGTAAACCTTAAGCCCGTTTCACACAATACTTGATCCAGCACTAGACCTAGTGTGTTAGCCGCTACTTGATATTGAGGACGGAATCTAGCATGCTTGGAACCCCGCTAGGAGGTTTCACACGATAATCGACCTTGTGCTTGCTATTAAGCAGTTATTCCATATGATTCCATAATAATTTTAGAAAAGAGAAGATCCCACAGCGTCTGTAACGTGAACGTGATTGGTAGATGGCCACTGGGTCCTACTGGATCTAGTAGCAAACTAATACCGCATCAAGTACGAAATCCAGTAGCTCAGCGAGTATACTAGATAGCATGCTTGCTAGCCAGTATACTGGTTCTGTTTACACGATACTGGAAAGCTAGCATACTAGCAAGTATACTAGACCTTGTGCTGGATCAAGTGTCGTGTGAGACGGGCTTTAAACGCGCGAATGCCAACGAGCGGAAGAACATTTCTCAAAGCATTGTTTCAATATTTTCTGCTTTTACCCTTTTAATGTTGTCCACGTTGCCTTGCTTGGTCACGTGTTTGGCTCGAATCGCATGCCGCCGGCGAGTGCGAGAGAGCTCTATCAGGACTTTCCCCCTGCCCACTCCTCCCCCACCCCTCCCGACACACGGCTGCAACACACCCCACCCCTTCTTTCTTTCTCCCCACCACCCACCCACCAATCCAATTCGTCGCTCTGCCGCGGCAGTCTTTCTTTTAATGGACGGACGATGAACAAAACCCCCCTGACGATTCCACAGTTGCAACGGACGGGACTCACCCCATTCAATCTGATTCTATTGAGTGTTGAAGGATTACCTACGTGTTCTGAGAAACGGGATTAGAGTCATTTTCAGGCAAACTCCGCTTAAAAGTCTTGCGACGAGAACGAATCTCGTTGGAAGAATTTGAGCATAGTATCGTGGAAAACATTATTGAAATACGTTCACTGAAAAAAACTTTTATAAATTTACAAAAAGGGTAAATTGAATTCATGAATGTATATATTTTAAAAAAGAAATAGACCACCAAATATCGCACAATTATGCACAATTCAGTAGTTTAAAAAAATAAACACTTTTTCTATTTGAACTGTAAGAAAAAGAGTAGAAACATGTTTTTTTTTGGAATATAGCGCGAGGAAAAAACTGTTGAGCACAATTGGAGATTTCCAGAGAACATAGAATGGAGGTGATGCAGTGTAGCATGTAATGTCAGAAAAATGATGTCTGCGATGGAGAAGATGTTGGAGGTATGAAGGACTAGACGGAAAGTTGTAAATGAGGCTTAATAGCCCTTTAGAAGTCTCTGACGACGCTCATATTTTTTCACCAACTGTAGTAATAGCGTATTTTCAGCTGACGTAGAAATAACATCATGTAACTCCTTCTCGTGCAATTTTATGTTATGCTTTAATCTGAGCTTCCGTCTTAGGCACTTGCAGTACTTAAAATATACCACTATTTCACCGACTAGTATTTTAAAGCAATGCTCGTGCTAGTCTGGTACTACCGACGTAATTATGGTATGTTTGACTATTTATTCGAATTAACCATTTGCAAAACACCGTGAAACGGTCCTAACTACCCCGGTTTTTTTTTAAAATTGGTATGAAAGACCGAGTATCGTCGATTATTACGCAAATATTATCACCAATTACTTTAAATAAGCATTTTGTGGTGAGTAATAGTGCATCACAGGGAGTAACTTCCTTTGGAACTTATATCATGACTCTTTTTATCATAGTTAAAAAATGCTAGGTAGTCCAAATGATGCCTTGTTATATTATTAAAAAACCGTTCATAATTCATTCTGGACGGTGGGCTATATTTTTCTGACACAAGTGAAACACGTTTATACATCTCTCAGGTCGAGAGAGTCGCGCGTGGTCAAACTAGGAAGAATTTTGGATGTTCTCACTTTTGTCATCCAAACTCCTCGATTTCGAGAACCATTGCGAATAAATGAGCAATGCAGTAGAAGTGAAAGGCAACTACGTTACAATCATCAGACGTGTTTCTCGTTCAAAGGGGAAGACAAAACACGATATGCAATATTGTAATGTATGAATATGCCAACTTTCATTAGAAATATATGTCAAAATGCGTGGAACAAGTTAGAAAAGTTTTTATTTTAGTGAGAATTGTTGGAGTTTGAAAAATAAATGTTACCTTAGAAGTGACATTTATTATTCATGAATGAGTTTCGTTACACACATTTTGTTGAAGTCATGTTTGCAGTGACAAGTCATTATATTCACGCAAGTATTCGCAAATGGAAAGAACTGATACTGTTGTTACCGTAACCATTGACTCACATTGTGAACAAGTTATAAAAATTACAATTGTCAACTTTACGAATCCAGCGTGATAATTCTCACAGGCTCCCACAGGTTAACAGAACTACACCATTATTACATAGGTTCTCTATCCAGCCTCCAAAATCACTCACTACGCTTCGGAATATTGGGACATTAATGGGACTTTCTTCACGGGAATACAGTAATCAAGTACTTCAAATTATTTTTAGCTGGTTATATCCTAGAAGCTTGTACTATCCATTGGGTAATAATGGGTTGGCCTTTGAAATATACGAATAATATAAATTTTGAGGTCATTATTTTGCATGCAAAGTTTTCTAAATTACGGAAAAATTAAGCATCTAAACACCATATTTCTTTTTTTAATCAAATATTTATATTAAAATACTCTGTGAAATTCTTTAAAATTGTATAAAAATTATTGTAATGAGTAGAAAAATTTAAACGCTAGCCCACTTGAAAAAATTGTAAAGAGCTCTAGCTCAAGGATGACACAGGCTGAATACATCCTTTATACAGCCCTTTTTTAGCACAATTTCCAAATTTGAAATCTGTGCACTTTGCTCACGGCCAGTATAGAATGTATGCAGCCTATATAAATTATATTCAAATTATATAGACAGCATGCATTGTAGATAACCTGTCACATACAAAAGATAAAATAAACTTTATTATCTTCTTCATTGCTGCAAGAATGCCAAATCTTTCCGGCTACATTAGGATTATCTAATCCTAGAAACAAATTTAAGTAAATATTAAGGATGTTTTAAATATCACTGTAATATTAATTTATTAAAATTACTTCTTGTGGTTAGATTGGTCGGGGACAATTATATTATATATACTCAAACTTTTCCTCCCCTCATAATGAATAGCATTCCTTAATAAAGACGGTTAGGCGGGTAAGTCATAGCGTAGATATGGGCTTAGGCATAAAACTTGAAGTTAGATCAGTTAATTTATATTGATTGTAATTCAGCAGCATAACTGTTAATATTTGTTGATGTCTCCATTTTTCGTTTGCCTTCGCTCAGCTGTTTATTTTTCGACAACAGTTTCGCCGGAACTCCTTCCGACCTTCCTGACCTCCATTGACTAGGATTCGAAGAGGGGAAAGAAAAGTGTATTTTTTTTAAATCTTGGATTCCAAATTGTGAATTCTCCTATGATCAAATTTTTTTCGAGGATCGGGAATTATTTGATCATCTCCTGCCAATGGGTGCTATTTAGTGCCTGGGCAATACTGGTCACCAGTTGTCAAAATGCCCTCAATGTGGCCCTTTTGAGTAAAAGAAGGGCAAATAATATTTCATGACCCTCTTATAAACCCTCCAATGAAACTATATTTAGCCAAGGGTAACGGTTAGGGTTAGAATCCTTCTCCGTGCGTCCGTCGCCGTTTTATTTCTGTGGCTGTATTTCAAAGTTCTTTGAAAGCAATACATTGATTTTGTCCTTTTGACTTGGTACCTACTTACTACTCGTTCCTTTATTGCAAACAGCTCTTTTTTAATTACTGCTGAAGTCAGTACTGTTATAGTTAATCATATCATTAAATCATATGGAAAATTTTTTATTACTTTTTCCGATGAACAAGTTCGTGTTATTTTAAATGCGAACTTTCGGTGTAACATTCGACTACTGTGTTATCTAATGCAATTAAATCAGTAAATAGTAATTTTTAAAGGTTTTTATATATATTATAATTCCTGCAAATATTCATTTAATTCAACTAATTTCATTATTATTACACATTCATTCAAATATTTTCCCTAACGTTTGAACGTTTTAACACCAGATGGCAGTGCTGCTCAGGCACCGACAAAGTCCTCTGGATTGCCGATAAATCACTACATAGTAATACACACATAGGAATCGCGTATTTGTGCAAAAACTAAGTTAATCTCACTTTCCCTCATAACACTCTTTGGAGACGTTTGAACAATGATGGCGGAATTCTCAAATCCTAAAGTGGAAATGTATGCGACTACTCAACACTAAGACGGAGTAGTGTTGAGAACGGTCATCCGTCGGACTCTGGGTACCGATACTTTCACTTTCGGTAGTACCAACTTAAAGCAGTACCGAAATAGAAATAAGGTAGTGCCACCAGTAGTTTCCCCAATCATTTTCCAATACCAAGTACTTCATGTATTTTTTTTATATTTTCTTCTTTTACTCTGACCTATTGGCGAAAAAAATTCTTTCTGGTCAAATGGATGCAAGGGATAAAACGTTGAAAGCAGCATTATATAAATTCATATTAATTTAGCATTAAAGTATTAATATATTAAATCATAATATTGAACTACTATTACTGGTTGAATAGAAAGCTTATTTCGTGATTTTGCAACGTTCAACAATCGTGTACTCCCGGTGCCGTTGGCTGAGCGCCATGTGACCGTACCGGAGGGCAAAGGTCACCCACCGGTCATTGACAGAGCAGCATGCAAAAGCGGTGGATGTGGAAGTGTAGTGTTTGCGTGAAAGAAAAAATTAATTTTACAAGTCATAAAATGTTAAAAATTAAAAGTTTTAATTTTATTTATTAATATATTTTATCCATTTCTCTCTTTTAATTATTTTTCATTTCATTCTTAGGTTTATTATTTGGAAACTAATAGAATTTATTTTACTTATTTATTATTATTTTTAATACATTTTTTTTTTTTGTTAATCTTATTTCTCATAGATTTTAACATTTAATCATTACCTTTACGTTAAGCGTGACGTTTTTGTTAACTTTTGGGTTTTAATAATATTGTTTAGGGAGAAAAAGGCCCTTTTTAGCACCCAACGGATAACTCTAGAACTTAGATACCAAAATAAAACAGGAAAAACTTATAGACGAGTAATTTGTTGAGGCCATTTGTACGTAGTTAGGACACTAGGATCGTAGTCCCTTTTGTGTGTTATACGTGTGCCCTCTAGCCCGGATTGGACATTTTTCATTCGAGATCTGATGTAGTCAATGATTTAGGGGAGTTTGTGGGCTTTACGGACATGGCCAATGGGAATGAGTCGGTTTATGCGAAGGATTTGTCTCAGGGATTCACCGTTTGCTATGATTCGTCTTATATATATTTTCAATGCCTAGTCGGCTCCACGATCCTTTCATTTTCGTTACCTTTTCATGTTGCCTTTTTTAAGTTCAATCGGTGATCCTATTTTTTCATCACAATACATCTATTAGTGGTCTCAATATTACATTTTCCAGTGGTTATTGTAATTTCACTAGGAACTCTAAGAAGTTACTGGAATGTTAAAGGTTTTCAGAAGTTATCCAAGGAAACCAAGATTAAGAGGGGAAGAGGGTTTCTTCTCTTTCCTTCACCGCTACATGAAATATGCGATATTCCACAGAGGAAAAATCATTCGCCTTGACCGGGATTCGAACCCGGATCACTCGATTTCGCGCCGAGTGCTTTAACCAGTTAAGCTACCGAGGCGTCCTTCTCCCCTGTGGATTATTTGGTGGCTTTATAGGAGCATGATGGTCAGAACTGCTAGACATAAGATGCCATTAGCAGTTCAAATCGTGCGCTAAGCGCCACAGTCCGCGAGGATAAAGCCATGTATAGAGGTTAAAGCTCTTCAAGAAAGTCAGCTTCGCAATGTCTGAGAGGTCGCCCAACGATTCCGTCCATCTTGTCATTATTTGTGTAATTTCTCTGTCATTCACGAAGATGACGGGAGAATGTTCAAGTTCGCCCCATAGTCTCTCCGTTTCATAATTGCTCTTGCCTCTGCCACGTCCCATGTTCCGCCTCTAGCAGCCGAGGCTGCTGTGCGGCGGAATTCCCCCAAGTGAATAAAAGAGAACAAGACCCTTTTTGCCGCAACCTTACGACCAGTGAAAAGAGGAGCTAGGGTCTCTCGGTTGCTTTGACAGACGATAAATACGTCCCTTTCCAGTGTAAATACGAATTCATCAATGCATGCTGTGTTTTTGCTTTCCTATTTCTCTTTCTCGCTTCAACAACGTACGATAGTTATAATTTACATGACAAGAGGTTGCCCAAATATATTACACAAAGTACCTTTAACTGTATGCCTAAGCAAGTAAATAACCTAAAAGTATTTGCAGAAATTAAGGAAAAGGTCAAAGAATGGTTAATTTGCGAAATTAAGAATTTGTAATACCTTATGATAATCGGTTATACTTGTGGCAAAGGCATATTTTCCCTTATTTTTGTTTCACAGTTTTGGTTACTTTTTCAATTTCATTATAATGATTTTATTTTTGTTATTTTTTACTGAAAAATATATCAACTGCAAAGCAATTATTCTACATTATTAGGTAAAAGGTACTAAATTGGTAAAATACCGCTTTATATGAAAATAATGGAACCTTCAGAAAAGCCATGCGGTTTAGACGGACCTCGAATGTATAAACAGGGTGGCACCAAATAGGTGAACTTGCTATACATTTTCGGATTCTACACCTGAAATGTTACATAAAATTTTCAACAAGTTTTTTTTTTAATTCCGCTTCGATGACGATATTCGCGCGTTCCTGAGTCGCTTGAGTATATATGGGAGCATCGAAAGAAAGAAAGTCGCGACCCGCAGTTAACAAGCATTTAATTTAAATTTGCGAACAACAAGTGTAAAACCACTACACAATAAGCAGGGTGGACTCTTAGTCCCAAGGCACACACTGAATTAGCCCAAGTGGTGGTCTTCCTCACTACTGACAGACCGGCTTGCCCGTCCCGAACCGTCGAAAGCACACAGCATCGACACCACCAGACTCCTTTAGACTCGATGACCTTGCACACTCACCTCCAGCGGCGATAGGGGGACCGACAACACACACACGAATTGTCGTAGGCATTGAAAATGACAAATATAACCCAACACGCTTCTTTCGGCGTCTGTCTGTCTGCATGTATTTTTTTACAAAAAAAATCACAGATTGAGGACGGCTGAATATTTTTATTTAAATGTTGGTGGATGTTTTAAGCTCATGAACGTCTTATGAGGGAAAAATATTAAAACTGCTATGATTGTCCGTTTCAAAATGGCAGCCGTTCTATTTTGTTCCATTTCAGGCGTAGAATCCGAAAATATATGGCCAGTGCACCTTTTTTTGTGACACCCTATATGCAATAAAGCAATTTTATTATTTAAAAAAAACTCTGGTGAATCGTTCTAAGCGATTATAAACATAAATTGCATGTATGAAGAGGATTGCGTCATTGAATGGACTTATTGGATGGTTCCTTGGGATGGTTCTTATTGGATGGTTCCTTGGGAAGGCGACTGACATTTGATATTATAGGTATGTGCCATCGAGTTGAGGCGGGAGGATTTTTTATAACGGAAGGGTTGTTTGGGGTAAGGATGAAAGGGGACCCATAGGTGGCATTGAACTGCCCTTAATTGACGAAATAGGCCACAGCGTCAGCCAGTTTAACGTCCCATCCTCTAGGGTTCTAGGGATGAGAAACAAGTATTACAGCCGTCACCTCCCCGTAGAAGAAACACTCTTAGCCGAATGTGACTTAAAATAGGAGCCAGACCTAACAGAGGACCATCCCTGAAGTGACGTAAAAATGTGTGCAAATCCTGATTAAGACCAAATTGCATTGCAACTCTCCGTTTTCATATGCTCTCTGTTTACTTTTGTTCTGATCTTCTGTGTGGAGCGCCTGTTTACTCTTCTCTCCAGTTCTTTTCATCTCGCGCTCTTTTGTTTTTAGCTCGAGAGAGTGATGAGAGTACTAAAGGAATGAAGGATCCTCCTCCAATTATTCGGGTCACAGTGAAACAGCCTCGAGTGCGCGGCGAGACGTCCTCTCCACTGTGGTCGGGCAGTCTATTCTTTTGATGCTTCCCTTTCTTTCTTCCTCCTCCTCCTATTATTTTTTTATATTTTCCTGCCATTTTTTCTTTGTCCTTTTCTCTCGCGCATTCAAAGAGATTAATGCAGGCGAGACCTGCGCCGTAGACGCGTTCCAATCGGGTGGAATGCCGCGCCTGGACGGTCCGACTGCAGCGTCCTTCGGGGGTCGCACACCCCTGGAAAGAGGGATGAGACACACAGGAATCGTTTTTCGTCACACCGTCGTGAAATTCGGTTGCCAGCTCAAACAACAAGATTGGGGTTAGTATATGCATATCTTTTTTTCAAAGGTTATATACTTTTTGATGAAGCAATGACTTAACACCGGTGTTTGAAAGTGAGCATAAGTAAGACTAAGTAACTATGCTCACTTGGAATTACTATTGGATATTCTCTGAATTTCATCTTAACCTACCTTCAGCGGTTATATTACTCAAATGATGGGTATAACTAATCATGATTTAGTGTTTTTCAATTTCTTTACGAATCATCCCGGCAATGTTGTAGATATTTCAGCGGAACCTCGATCCCTGATAAGATGCTATGTAGAGAGTACTTCAAGACCCTTTGCGCTTTTCTTTTATAGAGTAGGCTAATGCGAACGTCAGGTGTTTCTGGACCCTACATCCACCCATCATAATTATATTTCCCATGCCAGCCTTGCCCCCTGTCCTCAAAGTCGGAAATCACCTCTGCTGTCGCTGACCGCCTTCCCAAACAGCCAACCTCGAATTGATTTGATAGTTGATGGACTATCCCTTTCATACATACTGCCACAATAATTGATATGTTTTGCATCTGAGAGCTAGTTATTTCTCATAGCCTGATGCTCCCTTCAGCTCCTAATTTTGTCTGCCTCCTCAATTATACTCACCTCCCTTTTCCATCATCGTCCCTCCACCTTACTCTTTATATTCCTCTTCTCACTTGCATCTTAAAGGCTTCCTGTCCACGCATTTCCTCTTTCCTCATTGACCTAGTATCATAACCATTCAACTCAACGTTCGATGCCGAAGGTTCAGAAGTTTCCACCATCAATTCCAGTTTCTTCTCTGGCCAATGCTTTTCAATTATTCACGCCCCTCTCACAATCAATACTCAGTTTGATTTGTATCAATTCTTTCTTTTCTCGCTTTTCCTTTATCTTTGTAATGATTGAATGAATCCTTACTCATGAACTCTGTTTATTGTTTTAATTGCTACAAATTTACTGATTTTGCTGAAACGCATGAACTCACACCAAGTGTCCATAATGCTGACGAGGTCTTTTACGTTGGTAGTAATTTGAGTGAATAGAACACACTTAATGCGAAATATTTCCCTTGATCGAGCGATAGTCAGCTCTATCGCATCCAGTGATGATTCTCTTTAATGACGCTAATGTTTGGCTCTGTAAGGTGATGGGTTTTCCTGTTTGAACACACACGCAAACCCAGAAAATTTCGTTGTAATATGTCTAGTCCTCTTTCCTGAGGAGAGAAGAAATAAAAAATATCTGATTTCTTTGATTACTGTTGATCTATTGGGAATAGGTTTATCAATCACACTTTTATATGTATAAAATCAAAATTTAAAATTACCATTATATAATGGTGATCAGTTTAATTTTTTGGAAGTACTGTTTTCTTGTGAGTTTATTTATTTAGCAAGCAAGCAGTGCACCCATTAGCATGAACTCAATAAAATGCATGAATCGAAACGTACATACATAAAATATACATAAAATAACATGTAAAAAACACAATATAAGACAGTAAATGTGTAATTCCCTTAAAGCAATTAGCATATCACAAATTGCATATCATTAGCATATATGTCACATTTAGAATAATTTTGATTCAAATGGAATAAATCAGTATCAAATTTATAAAATGGGAGATTACGCATAATCCTAGCAATAAGACTATTGAATTGAATTGAAGTATTGACGGCGCGAAAGTTCGGTGTATTGTTATCTGAGTGAGCAAAACATGAAGCTAATTGTCCATCTCCGTGGAAGTGTGGCACATAGGGCAATTTCTGCGCTTTGAACTCTATGGAAATCGATAGATATTCTGGCATTGATCAAGCGCGTGTTGGAACTAGTCTGCTTATTCCATTGACGTACGAAATTCTTGAAACCAAGAATTGGAGCGAACAGACTTTTCCCTGGGAGACACTATACAATTGTTTAGGCTTTGGAGGGTGCATCGTAGGGTTCATTCAGCTCAAAAACGTTTTTTGACAATGGGAAATAAGATAAATGAGTAATTAGAATTGTATTTCTGAGAGAAATTTTAAGGTAATAGTGGTGTGTAAGACGTGAAAAAAGGAGGAATGTTTCAAGAGTTACTGATTACACAAACCTGAAAATAGAAATTTATCTGGAAGTAGAGTATTCGTATGAGCTCAATAAAAAGGGTTCATATACACTTGTCCTAATAGGTATTATGCCACTGTTTTAATATATGTATCCTGAGGTTCCTCATTTACTAAGGTCGCAATTATTTGTAGCTTGGTGTGAGATTCTAAAGTGCATCAAACGATTCCTGGAACTCAGAAGTATTTGCTCTAAAATGGGATCACAAAATAAAATGGTTTAGATGATGGAAATGAGGTTTATGGGTAGTCAAAAGTATCGTAATAAACATTGATCTTGCCAATAAAAAGTATCTCATCCTAGGAGCTGGATGGAGCATTCCTGGATTCTGACGATAGAAATGAGGAATTAAATTGTTGCCAAGATCCAGGTTACTCCCATTCGTATCCAGGTTACTCCCATCGATACATCTGCATTAGAATGCGATAAAAAGCTTGCTTTATCTTTGCAATTGCAATTGAAAAAAACCATTGCGTCCATATTTTACGACATATAAAAAGCAACACAATTTCCATAAGAGAAACTCAAGGTGCTGATTGAAAACTATTTCAAATACTTTTTAGATAGCCACTGCATTTATCTGCACCCATTTATGTGACAAAAGTATTTCGTGCTATGGTAATAAAATGAGCTGGACCTAAAAGGAGTAACGATGGTGATTGAGCGTCGCAAGTCAAGGATAAAACTTCTGTTTTGTATTAGACTATACGATAGTAGATACCAAGCGTAGTGTGGTTTCTTAAAAAGGCTAAAAATTCCTTCCAGTCGAAACGTCCTTTGTTGCTTTCAGGTTGTGTCAGCTTTCCTATTCCCGAGCTTAAGTTAATTCTAAGCAAATGATTATATTGGTTTTGTGGCTAGGGCACAAGATGTGGCATTGCATAGGCTAAGAGAGCTTTTAAGAGGAAACGGAAATAAATAGCTGGGACCTGAGGTAGTGAAAATAATAAAAAATAGGTTCATATTTGTTGTGGAGCGTTGAAGTTGAATACTCTGTCAATGAGGAGTGAGAATTTGCGTAAATTGACTGCTTTTAGAATGTGGATGAAGAGGCGAATGAAGAGAGGAGGCTGAGTAGCTAAGAAGAAGACGAGGAATCGGTGGAGGTGACGGAGTGGCATAGGGTATTGGAGGCGGAGATTCGGAGAAGGCAACACAAATAGAATATTCATGTGTTTTGGGAAAGCAACAATGAATTTGATGATGGGTGTCACCTATGAGAAAATATTTTGTGACCACAGAACAAATGAAAGAAAAATAGGACTCTTGGACATCATGGGCAGCCATAGAGTTACTGGGTGTCTTGAGTCATTGTAGTCATGAGTGAAAGCGTTAAATGTTAATCAGAAATTGGGCTTTTGGACGACGAAGCTGTCGATAGAAGGTAGCAGTCAACTGGTACAACGCCAATTATAACGATTACAAATCAGTAACACCAGTTGTACCAGTGAAGAAAAACTGTGATGATGAAAAAGACCAGGTATTTTAATGCTTCAGGAATAAAAGATGAGATTATTAGCCTCTAATTAAATTGATTGAAACGTATGAGGAGTTTGTAATGTCCCTGCTATTAAGCTTCAATTATCCACACTCAAACTAAAACGACGCACCAGCTTTTCAAAATGGCAATGCATGACCGCCTAAGCATAGTAACAAAAAAAAATAAAACTTAATGGGCGCTAAGCTGCCTGTTATCAGTTTACATCGTCATAAGATTTTTCATCCCTACTGACTGTTGGCACTAACGATAGGTGAAACAGAAAAGAATAAAAGTTTCATCTTCTTAGGATGAGGAGGCTAATGGCAGCAGGGTAGGTTGTTAGGGAAAACTGTCTTTCGCTTAGTGACCAACAATTACTTCTCGGCAACATTGGGACGGGTAAATCATTCGAGAGAGCAAAATTATGTTTCAAGGAGCTCCAAATAATGTTGTGAAGGCAGTTTCTTTTCCCTTTACGACCACTATCCTGATTCCGAAGGGTCTTATTAGGATTCGCCTGGGTGATGGGAAGGAATAATCTGTCGATGAAAGTCCTTATTATAATTATGCGCATCAATTTTAACGTAATTATAGCTTAGATATGGCTTATAATCAATGTATACGTAATTATAGCTTAGAGTCATGAAAGAGAACCTATGGTATTTTTCATTAAATATGTTATTTGCGGCCCTAAATGCAATAACATAAAATTATGCTTTTATAGTGATGTAATTCATTACGGTAGACCTACCATTGTCGGGGAATTTTGAACTTTGGAAAGAAAATAATTTGCTCTAAGCATTTGCAGAGAAGTGCACCTAAAATATAAATAATTTGTTTAAGCCACTTATTACAACTTCAATCACTTTTTAACACATTCATTCATGATAAATGCTGAATAAACTTTAGCTTCTTCCATGATGAGTTACTTCCGGAGAAACGACATGGGAGTAATTTGTAACTAATGTATATATTGACCACGTATAAATAACCTCTTGTTTTAACTTATTGAGTTTTAATCAATAAAGACAAGAATTTTAATTGGCCAAAACTCAATAAGTTTAAAAGAAGAGGTAATTTGTAATACCAGAGCAATACTCTGCTTTTTTGTGAAGAAATTAATTATTTTAACCGCATACGTGAAGTAATTGTGCTGGTGAGAAATGGTAATAGAATGTGAATTGATATCTACTAATTTTCATGCTTAAAAATACAAGTATTCCGCTTTTCATAAAAAACAGCTCATCTAATTGAAAAAATTATTAATGCTCATTAAAATATTTTCGTAGTCACTCATGGAATTTTGATTGCAAAAATCGAATACTTTTCGTTGCATGGCTGCATATACTTTTTTCTGCATCATTTTTTTGCCCAAGTAGGAAATTCTAATTGAGGAAAATTTCAAAACCTCGGCCCGCTGTGGGCGTTTGACTTTCGTGGATGGCGGTAAGGGCTCCAGCATCACATGGATGGGGTTAGCAGCCAGTTAGCAGGACAGAAGTCTCTCCCAACCGACGCCGCTCCCTGCATCTCACGGAATTCACGCCTGTTCCCCCTCCCCCCGCCCTCCTGCTAGACCCGAGGTCACGCGTAACGAATTGATGGGTCATGGGAGTGAAGCGGTCACCCTCGCAGACCTAAGCAGGTCCATTGTGACGTTAGGCTCGCATTAGGATTGGGCGGAACAGAATACGGACTCCTCTCCATACTTCGAAGATTCTCCTCAATGCCTTTCTAAGACTATTCGCAACTCCACACCTATAACAATTTCTCTATACATCTGCTAAACTATCGTTAAATTCATAAGACCCACATTTAGTTTTTCACAACATTCTATACGAATTGCAAGAATTTTAGGAAAAAGGTTCACAAATGTGACAATTATAAAAGTGGTCACCAGTATAGGATCATGTCAATACTACGGACATAAAATCGCAGTATTTAATTCATAAAATTATTAAAACGATGATAAAAAAAATGAAAGTCATTTATGTGCCAAAAATACACTCCCGTAATCCGTCCTCGTATTGAGTGTAGTAATTTGGCTTCTTTAAAGTTGTACGATTGACGTTTCCCTTATAGAGCAACTATTAATTTGGAACCAAAAATGTATACTTTACTAATACATGTAGAAGAGGCACGATAGTGATAAAATCATATTTTGATTTAATTTTCCAGCATTGAAATTTTAAACAGTTATTTTAACAGAAATGAATATCATCAATGAAAAAGCAGCTTCTAAAATCCATTCTGGATTAAAAGCGTCTCCGTAATACATTTTACTAATAATGTAACCTAAAATAACACGAATATTTGGAATCATTTTCCATTTCCTTCAATTTACAAATACATGCTGGTTTCATTTATCCGTCCCCACTTCCACTGGCAAATATAATGGATATCTCCTCGTCTTCTTATACCAGTGGCATCGATCATATTCATTGTGTTTCACTAAGTGTATTTGAAACATCGATCCTAGATTATTGCTGATTTCTGATGAAGATTTTTCCAATCACGATGAAATATTCGGCTGTCCAATTGTCAATCTGAATCGAGCAATAATGCCCGTCAACAAAAGGTCATCATGTCAGAGCACTTCGCATCTCTTCCGCTTACTGCAGTCATATACATTTTTTTTAAAGTTTCAAATGGAACGGCGTGTCTCGATTGTTCCGTGGCAACCCCCCCTCCCACCCCTCCCCCCCCACCCATTCCCCCCTCCCCGCACACTCCAATGCACGCCATATCTATGCTTCGATATCCTTCGATCGATTCCCTCCTCTCTCTCTCGAGGCAGAGAGAGAGAATGCGGATTTCGGAGGTCTCTTGAGAGGGAGGACACGAAGGAGGGTTTACGACTGCCTACCGCCCGATGATCCGAAATTAATGCGCGATTTGCTTCCAATATCCAGTGGAAGCTCTCGCTGCTTCCATTTTAACATTTCTGCACTCCCATCCAATCGAGGGGAGAGGTATTTGTCATTCGAACTGCTCAGTCGAGAACCTGGCTTGGATGTAGCCACGAAGAGGTTTTCCTGAATACAATGAATCATAGTGTATTATTTATTCCATGCTTTTGAGTTGTTTTAAGTAACACATTGAAATTGAGGCACGTTCTCTGTATGTGAAAGACAAAATATTTATATGCTAAGTGGAAATATACTCCTTTAGTTTATTCATTTAAAAATTAATTTAAAGTGTTATTCCTTACCTTTCAGCCTGTGCAGTAAGTTGAAAAGTTTAAAGAATAGTCTTTGCGGTCCTAAGGTTTGCGCTAAAAGAAAAATGGAATGCCTAAGCCATATGATCGGGAAGAAATGGAACAATGCAGCAATACGCATGATTTTTCATGAAAACTTTGCCGTTGGAAATAAAATATAGAAGAAGACAGAGGTTTTTGTGTTCAACCACAACAGAGTTGAATGTTTCAATAGTCCAAACCTTCATTCCCTCAATCACAGGTACTTTCCATTGCTCCGCTCATAAAATATATACATTCATATACCGATCACGCCGTCCCTATTCGGGGTAGGCTGGGTCAAAAAAGTTCAATTCTCGGTGATCGGGCAGTAAAGCTTACTAAGCTTTATTGATTTCCTCCATAATGCCATATCCTTACAAACCACTCATGCATTACTTCACACACGCTCTCTTATTCTTAGTACTCCTAATAATCCTCCTCTTTAGAGTCTCTTCTACCACATTCACCCGTGACTTTTGCGGTCTACCCCTTCCTCTCACTCTAACATCAAATGCATCTGTTCCATTACTCGACTCTCTTCCATTCCCTCGACATGCCCACACCAATGACGCACACCTTCCTTTCATTCATATCCATTACTGGAGCACTCAACACACATTCTTTCATCACCCACTCATTTCCAGCACTATACATCCTAATACTCCCGCAAACTCTCTTCAGGTACTCCATTCTCATTGCCTTTAGCCCACTCTTATCCTGACATAGATAGGTTTCGCTGCCGTATAATAAAGTATGGAGGAGAATATTTTGTTCTCTTAGATTTTTGCTTCACTAGGCCTCTTTCACTCTTTCCCAAACATGCGCCAAATACTACCTACGACTATTCTACTTGCCTTATTACGCCTTAAAATCTCTTCATCTATCCTTTTGTCTTCTGCAAACATTCACCCAAGCTAGACAAAATTGTCCAAGAAAGGGAGCGTTGTGGCCTAGTGGGTAGAGCTACTTGGGATCGAAGGGTCCCGGGTTCAAATCCGGGTGAAGCCTTTGGACGCCCACGAACAAAAACAATCCTCGGAGTTCGAGGCGACCCAGGGAAAGGAACTGGCCCCCCTACCCTGAATGTGTGAAATTCACACGCCTGTGGCTTAGTCCGGGGTGAACTCTACCCTCAACTATCCAAACCAACCTTCGGGTTGAATCACTGAGTGAGTGAAATTGTCTCACCACTTACACTCACGATGAAATCGTTCATCCCAATCTTCTTGTCAAATATAACTACTTTGGTCTTCGACGCAATCACCCTTAAAATTATTTACTTTTTGTTTCGTATTCGCGCCAATCTTTGTTTTTCCTCTATGGACACAAGAGGGCAATGCATGCCATGACCGCGTCCGCGTATCGTGGAGTTTTTTCTTTTGTTTTTTTGGTGTGTGTGTGTGCATGCGTGTGAGTGCGTGTGCAGTTCCGATTTGATTGCCGTCGACATACCATCAGACTTCGAGACACCTCACCGCACCTGCAGTTTTTTCAGCGTTCTATTCGGTAAGTCATGCATTGCTTTTGGCCTTAGATCTTACAGTCCACTTCTATGTCTTTTTAGTGATTCAACCAATTTATCTTTTCTCTCACCTTTGGCCAATCGAGGCGAAAAGAGAGGACATTTTTTTTGGTCCTTCGGGCCGGATATTGAATTCGGAGTGAATTTATCTTGAATGGCTTACTTACTTATCTTGGGAAAGGCTTTTGCTTAGCATTTCAGTTTCTTTGTCAGTAAATTGCATTGTGATTTGACAGTAGCTATTTGTGCAGGTGCTCGTTCTATCTTTATTACGCGTCAATCTATCTCAGTGTGAAGGTGTGTATCTATCTCTTACTCATTAAGTCAAGTTTCTAATTTTTCTAGTGTTTAGTTGTTTTTGTTTACTAAAATTGACGTTATCATGCCTCTTGAGGGAGATAGTGAACAAGAAAGTAGTTTAGTAAAGGATTTAAGAGCTATTCGCGTATTAAAACGTAACTATGCCGTTACGAAAAGTAGACGTGACTCAGTCATTCGGACAATTGAGCGACTGTACTTGATGTCAACTACGATTTTATCGCAAAGGGAAGAGTTACCAGTATTCTTAAGTCGTGTTTCGGCTTTGCCAGATGATTTTAAGTCCTTTATCACGATGACGAACGAATTGCGTGAGTTGGCATTTGACTTGAATTTAGACGCGGATGCGTCTGAAAGCGAGGTAGAGGAGCGCGTTGAATGCCATTATCACAAAATCAATGCTATCGCGAGTCATTTAACGAAGGAATCTCCTGTTACTGTTCGGGAAGGTCAACCTATTTTCTCTTCCTCAACGCGTCTACCGACAATTAGTATTCCGTCTTTTGATGGCAATTTGGCCAACTTTAAGCAATTTTTTGATGTATTTACGAGCCTAATTGATTCAAATAAAACTTTATCTGACATTGAAAAGTATCATTATCTTTTATCGAGCCTAAAGGGTCAAGCATTGGCTGTAGTTTCTAGCATACCCATAATTTCAGACAATTACTTTATTGCATGGCAGACACTAGTTCAGCAATACGAAAATAAGAGGTTGTTTGCTTGTCACTATCTAGATAAATTATTCAGTATACGGATCAATAATGATTCGGTTGATTCGTTGCAGGATTTTTTCGATATTTTCTCGGAAAATGTAAACGCATTAAATGCAATGAAAATTCCAAATCTATCCGAATTTATTTTGTTTTACATAGCCTCTAAAGCTCTAGACAAATCTATCAAAAGGCAGTTTGAGATAGAAAATAATGGGGTGGATTTTCCTTCAATTGTACGTCTTTTAGAATTTGGGCGTAAGTACGTCAATATTTTAAGGAAATCAGGGTGCAAGCAAATTAAGTCTGAGCTTGTCAAGAATTCTTACGTGGCTAAAGGGATGACGCAAAAAACTTCATTAATTGCTACATCTCAACCTGAACGTGAACACAAAATTAAATGTCAGCTTTGTGTGGCACAACATAGACTTTATCAATGCCCGAAATTTAATGCATTTAATGTGACTCAACGTAAGGACTTTATCAAATCTCAAGGCATTTGCTTTAATTGCCTAGCAAGTGTTCATAAATCACTCGACTGTAAGTCTAAATATAGGTGCAGGTACTGCTCTCGTAGGCATCATTCATTATTGTGTGTAAACGGGAATTCTGTTCAAGGTTTAAAGCCGAATTCTGAAGAAGTTAACCAAGCACCGAAGCATTCATGTACCAACGGGGCTTCGAAAGACGTCTCTGATGAAAGTACTCTTTCTTTCAAATCAACTAATCCAGTAGTGAGCTCAATGTCTTGCATGGCGGAGTCTGAATCTAAACATCCTTCTGTTCTATTAGGCACTGCTTTGGCATTAGTCAAGACATCTCATGGAACCTTAGAACCTATTAGAATGATAATTGATCCCGCATCGCAGGCTAGCTTTATAACCACCGAGTGCCAACAAAGATTAGGGCTGCTTCGAAAAAAGATGAACCTTAACTGTGTAGGTTTATCAGGTACCCCTGTGTGTACTACTCAAGGTGTTACGTCATTTGTAATGAAGCCACGCAATAGTGACAAGGAAATACGGGTATCTGCTATCGTCATTCCCAAAATAACCTCTAATCAGCCTTGCTTTACAATCCCTGTCTCTGTTCGTGAAAAATTTTCCTCGTTGGATTTAGCGGATCCTAAATTTTACAATTCAGGGCCTATTAATTTCTTGCTTGGCGCTGACTTATATTCAGAAATTATGACTGAAGGTCACATACTGCGTGAAAAGGGTCTCCCTAGTGCATGGCCTTCAGTTTTCGGTTATATTCTTTTGGGTCCACTCGCATCAAGAACAACGAATCAAAGTTCAAATGTGATCAGTTGCTTCACCTCTGTTGACAATGACCTGAGTGAATCTATACAGAATTTTTGGAGAATTGAGGAATTGCCTACACTTCCTAATGTCTCATTTGAAGATAAACTCGCTGAGGAGCAATTCAGAACGTTACATTATCGAAATCCTGATGGAAGTTATGTGGTACCGTTGCTACTAAAAGACTGTGATCTCTCTCTGTCCCTGGGGGACTCACAAATGCAAGCTATCAGGAGATTTACGAACTTAGAGCGTAAATTCAAACAGCATGGTGAACTACATGCTGAATATACAGCCTTCTTGGAGGAACACTTGAATCTTGAACATATGTCACCTTCAAAATGGGGATCGGGGAAGTATTATATCCCCCACCATGCAGTGGTGAAACCTTTTATTACTACCACCAAGGTGCGAGTAGTGTTTGATGGGTCCTCGACATCCAGTTCAGGAAAGTCATTAAATGATTTTCTTTATAAAGGCCCAAAGTTACAACCAGAGATATCAGAATTGATTATTAGGTTTCGATTACATCCGGTGGCACTTGTGGCCGATATCTGTAAAATGTATAGAATGATTCATTTACTTCCTCAGCATAGAGAGTATCAACATATCATTTGGCGATCATCTGCGAAGGAATCCTTTCAGGAGTATAGACTGAATACAGTGACATATGGGCTCACTTCCTCCCCTTATCTTGCAATCCGTACCCTGAAGCAGTTATATGATGACGAGGCTGACAACTTTCCGAAAGCGGCATCAATCCTATCACGAGATTTTTTTGTCGATGATTTGTTGACAGGGGCATCTAGTGAGTCAGAAGCGATTGAGTTAATCCAACAGCTACAAGGGTTATTGCAGTCCGGTGGATTTCAACTGAGAAAATGGTCATCGAATCAACCTCAATTGTTTCAAGAACTGCCTATCGGTCTAAGTCAATCTGATATATATTTTAGGCAGGAAGGTGACCAAATGACGAAGGTTTTAGGTATTTATTGGGAACCTCAGTCAGATACATTCTCTTATAATATAAATATCTCTAAAGATTCTTCAACCAAGAGAAGTATTCTCTCAACAATTGCAAAATTATTTGATCCACTAGGTTGGATATCGCCTGCAGTTTTTTGGGCCAAACATTTGATGCAGGAATTGTGGAAACTTAACTTAGGTTGGGATGACCCTATTCCACCTCAGTTATTGAAAGTTTGGAATGATTTTGTTAGTCAGCTCCCTTATTTGTCGGAGGTCAAAATTAAAAGGTTTATGTCTGCAAACTTATCGGGCGGCATGATTGGGGAGTATCATCTCTTGGGATTTTGTGATGCTTCGGAGAAGGGCTATTCCGCTGTTGTTTATTTGCGTAGTGGAAAACTCGACATGCAAGGTCACGTATCTCTACTCATGGCCAAAACGAGGGTAGCACCCATTAAAACGGTCTCCATTCCAAGGCTGGAATTACTTGGTGCTGTCTTGCTAACAAAATTAATTGAGCATGTTTTTCATCCATTATCTAAATGTATTACTATCTCCTCAGTTCATGCTTGGAGTGACTCTACCGTGGTATTATCTTGGTTGAAAACACCTCAGCATTTACTTAAAACATTTGTGTGCCATAGGGTAGCACGTATTATTGATTCTACGGTTGGAATAACTTGGAATCATGTATCTACGAAATGTAACCCTGCAGATTGTGCTAGTCGTGGTGTATTGCCATCACAGCTAATAGCACATAATTTGTGGTGGAATGGCCCCTCCTGGGTATCTTATCCTTGTAAACAATGGGAAATAATTTCTCTGGAGAACATCGATCATAGCCAAGTGCCTGAATTAAAACCCTGTAGGCCTGTTGTAATGTTTCATACCACCATACCAATGGATTTGTCTTTCATTGATAGGTTTTCTTCGTTGTCACGGCTACAGAGAGTAATGGCCTATTGTTTGCGATACGTTGCCTATCTCAAACGGAAACAGGTTCCTACAGGCAAATTGAGTTTATCAGAACTTTCTGATGCCTTAATAGCGTGCGTTCGTGCGACGCAAATGTTTTTCTATGAACGCGATATTAAACAAATAAAACGGGGTTTGCCTTGTTCTACTACTCTTCTAAGATTAGCTCCGTTTATCGATGCCCACGATTGCCTTAGGGTGGGCGGCAGATTAAAGCATTCATGTTTGGACTACGCTAAGATGCACCCATTGTTGCTTCCAAAAAGCTCTACATTGACGAATCTAATCATAGATCATTGCCATAGGGCGTATAATCATGCAAATTCCACCACCCTTGTGAATTTGCTATCTCATAAGTATTGGATCGTATCTGCCAAACAAGCTGTCAGGACGCGCGTTTATAATTGCCTTGTATGTTTCAAGCTGCGAGCCACATCTACGTACCCGCTAATGGGTGACCTTCCATCTTCGAGAGTACGACCCAGTCGTCCTTTTTACCACACGGGAGTAGATTTTGGTGGTCCTTTCTATATAAAGGAATCCATTAGAAAAAATGCCAAAATTTCTAAAGCTTACTTGTTTTTATTTGTTTGCTTTGCCACTAAGGCCTGTCACCTTGAAGTCGTGTCCAACTTGCCTACTGATGCATTTTTAGCTGCTCTTGACAGATTTGTTTCGCGACGTGGATTATGCTCTCACGTATATTCTGACTGTGGAACTAATTTTAAGGGAGCCAGCCGATATCTAATGGGGGTAAATAAACAATTTCACAATATTTTCCTCAAGGACAATATTACTGAGGTACTCGTAAGCAGACACATTACGTGGCATTTTAACCCCCCGGATGCTCCACATTTTGGAGGTTTGTGGGAGGCCAATATCAAAACTGCCAAGAATGTTTTGCGCAGAATAATAGGGGAACGTTCGTTGACCTTTGAAGAGCTGACAACTGTGTTCGCCCGAGTTGAAGCCACACTCAACTCGCGGCCTCTTACTGCTCTCTCAAACAATCCAAATGAGTTGGAAGCACTGACTCCAGGCCATTTTTTGATAGGTGCACCGCTCCTTAGCACGCCAGAGTCTGATATAACAGAATTAAACAGTAGTAGGTTATCTCGCTGGCAACTTGTGAGGCAAATAGCTCAACACTTCTGGCAGAGGTGGTCTAAGGAGTATTTACACACGTTACAGACCCGGTCAAAGTGGTTTAAAGATCAGCCGCAATTAGATGTGGGAGATTTAGTACTGATTCGAAGTGATAAGTCCCCTTCTCAGCAATGGAGATTGGGGAGAGTGATGAAAACATTTCCAGGTCAGGACGGTCGTGTCCGAGTGGTAAATATTCGCCATACACTAGGAATTTTAACACGACCTGTCGCTCAATTGGTAAAGCTACCAATTGATTCCTAAAAGATCATTAAAGGATATTTTTTCTTTATTTTCTTTGTTATTTTCCTTGTTAGCCTGGGTAGCTCTATATCCTTTTTCCGAGGGCGTCCTACCCATCTACAAAGTCTTTGGTGACCGCCCCCTCCAAAGTGAAGATTCACGGGCATCCTTTAATTTTTTTTTGTTTTAACTTACCTTATGCTTCTAACACTCTTGAGCTACCCAAAAGAGAAGGTATTCTGTTATTTTTTTGTACGAAATTGTTGAGCCTTCTCCCAAGATAAGTATTAGTATGTTTTTTTCATAACTAAATTTAAGTTAAAATTTGATTCTCAAATTTGGTGGGCGGTTATGTTTCGTATTCGCGCCAATCTTTGTTTTTCCTCTATGGCCACAAGAGGGCAATGCATGCCATGACCGCGTCCGCGTATCGTGGAGTTTTTTCTTTTGTTTTTTTGGTGTGTGTGTGTACATGCGTGTGAGTGCGTGTGCAGTTCCGATTTGATTGCCGTCGACATACCATCAGACTTCGAGACACCTCACCGCACCTGCAGTTTTTTCAGCGTTCTATTCGGTAAGTCATGCATTGCTTTTGGCCATAGATCTTACAGTCCACTTCTATGTCTTTTTAGTTATTCAATCAATTTATCTTTTCTCTCACCTTTGGCCAATCGAGGCGAAAAGAGAGGACACTGTTGCTTCACAAGCGTTATCCAAAATACCCAGTGATCGTTGATGGCTTTCAGAAAGCAAAACAGCGTCACCGGCATACAGAATATCTGGTACTTTAACACCCTCAACCATTACACCGACACTATAATCACAATCATCTCTAACACATTTATCCATGAAAACATTTTACAATCACGGTGACATTACGCATCCTTACTTTGCGCCCTTTTTTGTTTCAAGCGAGTCACTCAAGATCCCATGAACTCTCACACTTGCCTTACTATTACCATGCATCCCCTTCAGAACATTTAATACCTGATAATTCACTCCATATTCCTCAACACCTGCCTCATCTAATTTCTTTTTTTTCTATCAAATGTCTCCTCCAAATACACCTATGCTCAATATACATTCGGTCTATAATCGGAAAACTATATTCGGAATTTATTTTCGTCAAATTTGTTACGTTTATAAGTTTTTGCTTTCCCAAAATGTTTTATTTGCATTGGTATCTGACACTATACTACTTACCTCTGAGGCTAAAACCGGATATATGCTTTATAAAATTCATCCCATTTACTGACCTACGCTATGACCTAAATACTACCTACATTGACTACTATTGATACGTAAATTGACCAATCCAGAATTGATCCATAGCCAAGAAATTCGCCTAGCCACGTAAAACTTAAAACCCAAGCAAGGAAATAAATTTAAATTATGCAGATAAATTGATTGGCACAGGGTTTATATGAAGCAATTGAGATATAATTACCGTTATTGGAAATAAACTATTAAGAAACAAGTTTTTACAGCAAAATTAAAGAAATGGTAGCCTCAATCTCAGAGTTAAAAATATTTCAGTCACTACAGCTCTGATTTTCCACATGAATTTCACTCTTCAGCTTAGCCGCATGCAGGGTGCCTTTGAGTGTATCTCAAACAGTCTTAATTTATTTAACTGTCATCATATGTCTATTCTACATACATTCATAGAAAAATTTCAAATTCATGCCATAAGGAGTTGGTGATGAATATTGATTTGAAACGCATCGCAATGAAGTGTCATGTTACACTGCTAACACGAAATTTCATAATTTCCTAAGCATAGATCTCGTATTACACAGAAATTGTGTAGACAGTTCAAGTCCCGTCTTTCTGTACATAAGATCCCGGTTCAAATCCCAGCTATTTTGCTGTTTTCACGTGGGTGTAATGTGGGAATCACTTCAATGTGGCTTTTGCTCCGTCTTCCGGGAGCGATGTCAAAGAAAGGACACTTTGACGAGTCCCATTAAGAATAGAGCAGGCCGACACCGGGTTACACTCTACCCTTCCTATTCTCCCCTAATTATCCTCTTCTTGCCATCCAGCACACCTATCGTAGTTGTAGATGACCTCAATTGTCGGTCGCATCTCAAATAGCTATCCGTTACTTCTAGTTGACTGCCATATTTTGCCGGAAAACATAGATTTGAAAACTGGGCTTCCGGCAGAAAGTGACAGGAGTGCCATCTTTGCAAGCGGTCAGCCTTGCGCATATATCCGCCTTCGCCGTTCCCCGCTCTTCATTTGGAATCGAGACGGCACGTGTGCGCACGTGTTAAACGCTTTGGCTTTTCGAACCGGTGGGCCCTGCAGTATTTGTCCCACGCCTTCTGCGACGGTGAGGAGGACAACTCAGAAGGGCCTTGAACCTCGAGGTCGCACGATAAACGCATGTCGAATAGGATGTGGCTAATATGAGCATTTCCGTTCGGCGTATTGTAATATTTACCGGAATGCTGAGTCGGGTCACTTGCTTTATGCACGAAACTTAGCTAAATCTTTACTGTTGTGTATTATTTTTTTTAAATACTTGACGAGTTTTAAATCTTGGTTCCTTTCTTCCGTCAAGTCGTAAATCCATTTAATGTCTTTTTCAACGATTTCGTCAAATTTGCGTTCAATTTTGTTTCAAGGTAACCGAAACCGTTCAAGGTCTTAGCACTCCTATAATCCGGGTCAAAGATACTGAGAGATCTGCATTTCAAACGAATAGAAATACTTACTGGATACTCGTGTACAATTCTCGTAGAATTTCTGCACTTTAAACGTCTTGATTGCTGACTGTTAGCGAATTCACGTCTCCTCGCAGAGTAAAGATTAGTTTACGATTTGCGTATACTTGAAGCGTTTTATCGTAACTTGTGCTCGTATTACATTTTTAGATCGCCTCTCGACCAAACTTGCGTCCGAATTCACCTTTCACCTTCGTTAATCTCCGAATTCACGCATCCTCATTGTAACATCCAAAGTCGTAAATGTAAAGAGAAAGAAAGTGCACTTATTTTCATGGGAAACGTGCTTATATCATAATGGATGGAAATAGTTATGCTGATTTTATGGATATAATAGTAATGTCAGCCGAACATTCCTGGCATAGGTAGTAGTCGTAGAAATGTGAGAAACATAAGATGACAAGACTGCGAAATGAATATCAATATTAGAGTCACGTGCTGCACATGCGTTGGTGTCAACCATGAACCGTGAAGTAGAATTTCAGAATGGCTACACATTGAAGTTGATCTTTGACGCTTTTACGGTAATAAGGTAAACGTACATAATTTCTAATGTGACCTCTGAATCGCAAGGACGCTTCCTTAGAAAAGATAAGTTTAGTCCTATATTTTAGCATTTTAACCCTTTATATTATGAATAATAACTGATCTGAAAATGTGGCCAGCATAGGCCACGAAAAGTCATCTGAACAAAACTTGACACAGCTAACCCGAAAAACTATGGAGAGAACTGCAATCCAGCGCTGCGAAAGCCTCAAGCAGAAATTTAATAAGGAGTATTTAATACAGAGAGAATTGAAAAAAACATGGATTACTGAATAGATGATTGAGAAATGTAAATAATGAGAAACTGAAAAGGCAGAATACCCGCTAATACAATGCAAAATGGCCAAATTGAGCAAACTAAGGGAAAAAAGAAACGAAATTCATTGAAAGACAAAACACATTAAAGTGTATAAAGTATTTTACAATTGCTCAAAAATACTTGACAATATAAGAATTCTCTGAGATCAGCCGAAAGAATAGAAGTCAGTGGTTGCATCTCAGTTTACCTTAACATAAACGAAGGGCTTGATTGGACATAATTATAGATCTCCCACGTTTAGTTTTAAAAAAATACAAACTTGAAGTCTCATGAAATACTGTAAATTTGCCAAGAAAACTCGGAAACGTCGATACAAAACGGCATTGAAAAATCCTACAGCAAAACAGACTTCAGAATATTGAACAACCTGATCGTTTAGACTAAAAAAGAAAATAATTGGTGCTTTTGGGCTCAAATCTCCCAAAATATACCTACTGGGAAATCCTTGATGATATGTTTCCATTATTTTACTATGAAAGATACATTCATGCAGTGTACTGTAATTCTTGTTTTGGTTGTTCCATCGTTTTGTAAACCCTACTAACACTAAAGTTCTTGCATCTATACATTCATGTCATGGGAGGGACCTTAATGCCGACCGGATCTTAGCGTGTGAAATATTAGTCAAAGAGACATAATAAATGACGTCAGAACATGATTTTTCAAATCGTTTTACTTTCTCCAATTGACTGGCCGCTGAAATGGGCTCGATTTAACAGGGCTGTCTTTTTTTTTAATATACTATAAAAATATTTCACTGAGATAAATTTCGTCAGGTACCATTCATCACTTCAGTTGAATCGGTTTTACTTCATTTAACTCAAACTGAGTCGCCTCACGGAAGTGGAGAAGTCAACATTTTTTGCAATAAGTAAATATTGATATCAATGAATTCAAGTCTTCCAGACTTTGTAGTTTCTCTCTCTCCATTTTCGCAAATACAAAATCCTTTAAACATGTTTTTTACATAAAACTGTAACCTGGCAAACTCTTCTATTACTCCTCTACTCTTCAAGGCAAATTTTAACATGAATTTCTGTGCAACTCAAATCATTATCTTCATCCATTATAAACCATTAATAGTCTCAAATTGCCAACTACGACATTTTATTTCCATTGTTGGTTCCGGATTCCGATAACGTTTATTGATTTTACTACTTTTTATCATGTGTCGCCTCTTCGAGTGGTTCTGGTGTTCGGAGTCGAAATGGTTTGGCGGTCTCACCTTGGACGGAGGGAGCCGTGGACGCCGGAAATCGCGGCCTTGGCACGCCTCAATGTTACCACACCGCCTTTCTCTTCGGCATCTCGTGTTTATATTTATGCATGTGTACTTGTTAAGAGTGTGAGAGAAAAGGTGAACGGGAACGGTGTTGGCGAGAGAGTGAAATATTTTCTTACGTTCTCTTTGAGCGAGGCAATCGACTCACTCGATTGATCGTACTCCACTCCGCTAAGTGGTGGGGCTAAGTACCAACAGTATTTTCCGGATAGAAAAGTACCTCGTTGAAACCGTTACTTAGTATTTTCACTACCTCAACTGATAAGGCCACATCGTACCGTGTAGCCGAGCACCTTTAATCCTATGTCATGCACGGCATCCGTACTGAGGTAGGATTCGAACTCGCAACCTTCGGAGCTGTCTGGCCGGCACTTCCCACTGTCCGGCAGTTGCAACCACCTTTGTATATCTCTCAAGAGAGACTATTGCGAGGAAAAGAATTTAATAACTCTTTTTTAAATGTATTTCCTTGTAGTGCTAGTATGGTCATCGCGTCATTCTGCATATTATTGGAGATACTGCCGAAATAAAAGGTATTTTTGTCAAATGCAATATGGATGGGAGGCCAAGCTACTTTATAAGGAATTTTTTTGACATGGTAGGCACTTTGGTAGATTCAAAATTTGATGATACCTTTTCTTTAGCCATCAGTTATCAGTTTAGAAGTTTGATTCCGCGCCATTTTTATCGTTCATTATGCGCGGCTTAGTGTTTGAAAAAAATAGCATCCTACACCGCTACTATTTATTCTTTTCTATATCTAATGCACCTTATTTATTTTAAATGAGAGAGACAGTTTATTTGATCGTTCCCTAGATCTTGTGTTTATCCTGTTTGCCAAAATTTCTTAAAATCCTCTCAATCGCTCAAATTCATAAGAATAGAATGAAAAATGGAGAGAGGATTAATAATTTTTACGTTTCCGTTTATTAATCCGTTTCTCATAGCATTGTCGAATTTTAAATCTTTAAATGTGAAGACTGAATTCTGAAGCACGCGGGAAGCACACAGCCGTTATAACGGATCCAATCAGTAGTCATTCTAAAAAATTGCAAAAAATAATAAATGCTAAATACAAATCATTATCTAGCTACAAATTTACGCCAGCTTTTAGCTGTAATAAGTATTCCAGTTTCCGGGAACTGTACGGTTATTGGAATTATCATGCTATAAAAATGATTACTGATTCTCATTTGCCTGTCTGTAACTTGACATTGATGTCATTACCCTAAAGTATCTAATATAGTTTCAATATAAGTAATATCATACCATTATTTTCACCCAATAATGTCATGATGATCCAATCGCAATTATTAAAATTATGCATCATTCTGTTGTCATCAAGCACTCTCAACAATATTATTGCACTGACTGTAATATATTATTCAAGGTTTTAGCTACGAGGTCATGCCCCTATTCCTTTTTATATTTGACGTGCGGCCGATGTTCTCGGAGAAGCTTTGTCAATAATTAAGAATTAATTTAGATTACTTAAAACATTTTGAGAATAAACATAGGAGCGTAAATCGAGTGAGAGAATTGAATAGTTACCAAAAGCCCCAAATCGAGTAATTTTTCTCCCTTAGCTCTTAGATACACGGATCACGAGAAATTCGTCTGTTTCCATTTGACATTGAAGCCATTTCAACATCGCTGATTGAGAATAGTGTGCTTAGTGAAGATGACAGACACTATTCACCGTGTTCAAACTCGTTAGGCCATTCGTCTAGTATTTGTATTCCCGCTCAAGGCTGTTCGCGGAGCTGGAACAAAAAGCGCCTTTGGGAGGACCCGAGGAGGGGCCCATTTATTTACTCCACCTGCGAAAATTTCCGCGAACTCAATTTCCCTCACGGGCGAAAGTATCCACGAACCCTTCTCCTCCTCCTTGGAGAACGGCGCGTGAAAGGGTTTCATTCATCAAGGAAGCGTGAATAATGAGAAGGATGACGCGTCTGTTCATTCGTATTATTTGGCCCCACGCACCGCCCCGCCCCCCCCCCTACGCATCTCCTCTCCCTTGGTGCGCAATCCAAGCACCAATTAATTGTGCTTGGACCCAGGAGGAGCGCCGTTTGGACTCCATGAAGGGTTGGTTGGTCGAGTTTATGTTCTGCAGAGCGAGTTGGGCCGAGAGAGAGGAGGGGAATTAATCTCAAGTTAATTACGAACGTGGATATGAAAGCTTTGAATCGAAACTCCGCCCATTAATCCTGCCCTCGTACGGGAATGCTTCCATAGTCAGGAATGAGAAAGAAGCTCGTTCTTAGGCGCGGAAAACAGATGACGGTCGCTGTCAATGAGGGGAGAGACTGCCCAGAGTGATGCGTCGTTGTTTCCACATGAATGGTAAATGTTCATGATTGAGAGTGCAAGAGCAAAAGTTTACTCATTACTACGAGCAGCATAGAGCTGATTGGATTAACTAAATGGTGAATGTACTTAACCCTTTCACTTTGGAACGGACGATAGCAGTCTTGAATATTATGGTGAGGCATTTTTTCGCATTCCCGCGTTTTTATGCTTTACAACGAGCGCTTCAACTGGCACTAGCGTAGTCAGAGGTCCCTTCAGTTTCAAATACATATATTAGATTTTTTTATCAGTTTTTATCGTTTAATATTTTTTACTGAACCAATTGTCTTTTTTTTTTCACTGGACTTGTCTACGCGGCGTTTGTACGGGGGGCATTAAATCCTCCGGACCAGGAACCACGGTGAAACTAGCAGAAACATTATGAACAACGACGTGGCTAGCAAGATGGTGATTACTTAGTAAATGTAATTATGGATCTACAATTAACATGCACGATCGCACAGCCTAATTCCTTGCGTCATCATTATACCTGTTAACATATGTATACACTGATTCATAAACTTTGTCGTGATATAGTGATGACTCATTTCCTTAAAGTAGAAGTTGTAGACGATCTCGTTTTGGATAATCGAGTTACCACATTCTTAAATATGCAATAAATGACGCTTACACTGCATATAATCGAAAAACGATTCATTTAAGCATTCCACCAGCTGATTGGTAGGTTCTTGGACAGTCCCCATTCTGCATCCCAACCTCATAAACACTGTCTCGCTTTCCCTCCGAAGGATGTCCCGCCATTAGATCCCTCATCAATTCTTCATATATTTTACCACTTATTATTTCGTCCAGAATTTCTATCCTCTTCCTTCCTTTTCCAGGCTTCCCCAGTGTTCTCACCTCTATCACTCTCTTCAACATGCCCTCTTCTCTCAAAACCTCCTCCATCCATCTCTTCTGACTTCTCCGAACCTCTGCCACAAGCTTCCTCTCCTCTCCGACCATATCCAATACCTCCTCGTTCGTTTTCCTCGCCACCCAGCTCACCTTCTCCATCCTTCTCCAAACCCACATCTCAAACGCCTCAGGTCTACGCACATCCTCACTTCGCCATGACCAAGTTTCCGACCCATATAGTGCCACACTCCATATTAGAGTTTTCACCAGCCTCTTCTTTACGTCTCTTCTCAGACCCCCCCTCATCAATTCCCTTCTCTTCGAGAATGCTTCTTTAGCGAGCGCAATTCTGCATGTGATGTCCTTACCACTAAATTCATTCTCCTCCAAAATACTACCCAGATACGTAAAATGCTCGACCTGCTCTATCTTCTGCCCTCCTACCCTTATATTCAGCCCCGCCTTCTTACAACTGGAAAATCTCATCACTTTCGTTTTCTTGTGGTTTGTCTTCATCCATACCTTTCGCACTGCACCTCTAACGCACTCACCATTGACTGTAACCCCTTGGCAGACTGACTAACCAATGCTTGATCATCTGCAAATCTCACTGATTTTATCAGCTCCCCTCTTACCTTTATTCCTACCTCCTCCCCCCATGCCTCCCTTACCATTTCTTCTGAATATACTTTAAAATGCAACGGCGATAGTGGGCATCCCTGCCACACTCCTCGTCCTATCGTGGCCCATCCCGATTCTCCATTGGCTACCCTAACCTGCGCCGTCTGGTTCATGTACAAATTCCGAATCATACATTTGTCCCTCCAATTCTACTCCCCTAATTTCTTCAACAATCCAATTAATTTTGTCTATTCAATCCGATAAAACGCCTTCTCGAAATCTACGAAGCATGCAAAAACATCCTGCCCATACTCTAGGTTTCTTTCTACATCGAATAAAATGACATTGAAAATAATTCATTGAAAATCGCGTCAGTTGCTACTCATCCATGATGGTGCAGTGGCGACGACACATCTGCCTCGACACCGAAAGACAAGCCAGTATTCTTTTGGTTTAAACGCTTGACTGCGCTTTTATCTTTGACGGACTCTTTGGAAGGAGCTTTTGGCTGGTACTGATCAAGAGTTACGGATTCAAACAAGGGTGCGGCCTCTGGAAACATTCAGAAAAAAAACCTTGCAAACAATTTCCGAATAACCCTGGGAGGTAATAGGAGGAATGGGAAAAGTAAATGGTACCTTACCTTGAACTGTAAGTTTCACACGCCGTCAGGCTATGTGCTTTGGTGATCTCTACGCTCGCTGATCAAAGCACTGGTTCAAGATTGAGTTTTGTCTCGTCCTCATGTTGGCGAAAATACTTTTACTCTACCCCCAGTGTATCAATTAATTTGGAAGCTTCTTTAGTATTTAAATGTGCATGGCGTCAATAAATTTGTTATGGGAAAAGTGAATTTACGAGTAATGAAGTTTTCTAAGAGTGCAATTGCTTTGATGCATTAGGTTTGAAAAATCACGCCAAAATTCCCAACCTTATTAAATTTTCCCATTTATCTTTGGGCAAGTATACGAAAGTGAAATTATATATATATTGTGGCTAAAATTGCATTATTTAAAATCAACCGTGCATAAGATGAAAATCCAGTTATTGTATTTTCTCAATCTTTGTAAATTGGAGTGATAGTTCTACTCCATACAACTTGTAGTGGGATAATGCTCATTGGATGATTAGGCTGAGGATTGAAGATTAATTTTTTATACAGTGCTGAGATGGACTTCAATTGAAGTATCGTGCTAAAAAACAATTTTCTTCTCTTCTCTTGCCTATTTTTTAAATTACAAGCTGTAGCCCGTGGCTCCGCTCTCCGAAAATCCGGCGGAATGATTGATTTTTTACCATTCACACTATAGATAGCGAATAAAACATTCGGGAACTATTGACCGTTAGAAACCAGTGCTTTTATCCGAGCCAATCAAGTTACATTAGAAATGGGTGAGAAATAACGAAGGTGAATTGTCATGTTCCTTATTAAACTTATAAAACGGACATTTTTATTGCAATCTTCATCACTATTAAGTTTTTCAACAACTAGTTTTGGACAGTCCTCTCTTTAAATCACCTATTTCTGGGAGACATACTTTCCCTTTCCTGCAAACTACTTGCTCGTCATTCGCTGTCTCTCTAATTCCATACCACTGCCTGCTCTCCTTGTTTCACCTAGAATTCCTATTCTCCTCCTGACTCTTCCGCAGTCTTCTAGCGTTCATCAAGAAGAACACGGTTTCAAAGTACCCTCCTCAAAGTACCTAGTCTCTCAATACGTCCATATTTTCTGCCTTCTCTTATTCTCCGCCACGTAGTTCATTTCCTCGCCCATCATATTAACACTTCCTCATTCTTCTACCTCGTTACCCTGCTCACCGTCTAAATTCTTCTCGAAACACGCATTTGAAATGCATCCAATCTACTCTCATTCTCTTCCCGTAATGACCAAGTTTCCGACCCGTGCAGCATCGCGCTCCATATTAGAGTTTTCAACAGCTTTTTCTTATCTCTTCTTATATCTCCTTCATCTCGTATCCCGCGAGGGCAATTCTGCATCTGATGTCCCTACTATTGAACCCATTCTCCTCCAAAATACTACCCGTATGCGTAAACTGCTATTTTTGCAAGAGGAATTTGATATCTGCTATCCTTTCCACCAATTCCATTTTCCACCAAAGTGCGACAATGGTCCGCCTGCTTGCTCTTTTTTATACCCATATATTTAATCATGAGACCCACCTTTTTACTTACACAAAACCTCTTTGCCTTCGTATTCTTATGAAATGTCTCCATCCCATATATTTCACACTGTTCTTTAACACACGCGTCTTTGAATGCAGCCCCTCGGATAGCAGGCTAACTAAGTAGCAGGCTAGCTAAGTCATCTAAGAATCTTACTTGCTTTCACATTCCCCCTTTCTACCCCTATTCCCGCATCCATCTCCTCCATTGCTCCTCTTAAAACTTTCTCCCGAATAATCGTTGATATGCAATGACGAAAGAGTGACTCCTGATTTACTCCTCGTCCTATCAATTGCATTCCGAAAACCCTGTAAATAATGTATAAATTGTATTATAGTTGAGATAATACTTTCCTTATTCAATGTTACCTACGCAATTCCACAATACAGGTCCGAGATGAAAAATATCCTTTTATAGTCGTTTTTTTATATCTTATTGTTAGCGTAGAGGTAGGGTCTAAAGTGGAGCTGTCTGGTCAATTTTACTGAAGTAGGCTCAGTGTATTCATTGAAATCATTATCGTTCAATGAATTACTTTTATATGCAATGCCACTAACTACAGAGCCACAATTGGAGGTACAAAGCACCAAAATGGACCCTTGTCAGTGTAATTTCCCGGATTATTTTATCTTTTTAGAATATCTAGAGGCTGATCATTGATGGAATTTAAAATATTTTTAGAAATCACATTTGCTTAACAAATTAATTTTTGGAACTTTTTGGAACAAGTCCACCAATCGTTTTTATTTTCTAGGTATGGCGTGTGCAAACCCTTCCAATACCAAGATCGTTTGATTTATTTTCGAGTTACATTCTACATGCCTACAATTGTTACTCGTTTAAGAGGATAGAATCGGATATAGAGAAGATAAACACATTAAGTAAAGAAATCCAAACTAACCTTTTATCTCAGACTTCTGCAGCACTGTTTACCTAGACGTAGAAAGTGCGAAAGGACAATCAGGCGAATAATAAATACTTAGAGAAAAAAGTCTTTAATAAATAAAGGAGCCATGAGCATACCGCAACTCTGTCTACACTTATAAGATAAATAAGAGATATTAAGAAGTTTTATTAAATAAATATAATGCTACCGATAAAATTACAAAATATACTTATAGCTTCTGATTGGTAAACAAAAACTTAAACTAAAACCTTCGTTTGAAACAATCATATATGTTATTTCTCAAGGGCTTTTGTTTGTCGGTACGTCATAACTTCCTTAACACTTCATCAAAATTGATTATAAGCTTTTCTTAACCGCTACACCGGAAAAATATACAAATTACTCACATTTCAGTTGTTTTTCGAAAAATTACAATTGAAAAAGACGGTTTTTTGAAATCCCTCGCTCGACCTATCGATCCTCTATCGAGAATATCGATATATATCGAAATGAAACCGATTTCGATTTCATACATCTATTATCTCATTCCACATTTAATTTCGACTTAAAATATTGATTTAAGGTATTCGATCTGCTGATCTATTTATAAAATGAATTAAATTAATCAAAACTTGAATTTATATTTACTTCCCCAAACCGCTTGATTAGAATTTCTGAACTCATTAAGCCGTTCAGGTTTGCCACCTCATAAACTCATACTAAAAAAGAACGCTATTATCATGTTGATTAGAAACGTAAACGCTAAGCAGGGCTTAATTCATTGCGCCAGATTAGTTGTAACTCACTTGGGCAACTACACTATCACAGCGAAATTGATTGACTCCGGTCAAACTGTCGTCATACCACGCATTAACCTCACCCCTTCTGATTCTACCGTGCCTTTCAAACTGACTAGGAAGCAATTTCCCATAAAATTTGCCTTTGCCATGACTATAAATAAGGCACAGGGACAGACGCTAACAAAGGCAGGATTGTACTTGGCTGACCCTGTTTTTTCACACGGTCAGTTGTATGTGGCGTTTTCCAGGGTGCGCTCTTTCAGTGACATCTATGTCTGTGTAAAAAAGACCCACCAACAAACAATCACTGATGACCATATCATCACTTCAAACATAGTGTTCAAAGAGGTCCTGTAAACATGTAAATATGCTGTAAATATGTAAATACAGAATGTATGAATACAGAATATGTAAATACCTTATGTTTCAAAAAATATATAATTTAAAATTTAAACACACATCTATTCCTTACTTCAACCCACACCTACATGAATGACGCACTAACCTCACGGTCCTAACTATACGGTGTGCACTTCAATTAAGTGGGATTTGAGGAGGATACAATGCGAATGATTCGCATGGGTCGACTAGTACCCGTGATTATGGCAATTTAAATGAGACTTTGTCATAATGAAATTCAAATCCTATCACGTAATTTAGCCAAAATCCCACTATCTAGTGCACTTCATCATATTTTATAGCCGAATATAATAATCTCCAATATTTTTTTTCTTTTCATGATAAAAGTTAAATTTTAAAAGAAAAAAGTCCCGTTGTATTCATTTCTTTTCAAAGAGATTACTTCGTAAACACATTTGGAATGGTTTGGAAATTTGTATTGAAATAAGTTCTGTGGGTGTAGATATATATGATCAGATGTGTGGATCAGACCGTGAGTCAGTGCTAATTGTTTTCAATATATATTTCATCAAATGCTTAGTTAGAGTTATTACTTATAAAATATCTGTCTTAATGAGATTCTAATACCTAATTGATAGTTCTTTGACAAATTTCAATGCAATGTGTGTAGTGGTTTCAGAAATTTGCTGATCAATAGATGAGTCAGAAGTATATGTCTTGGATCGGCTATGTAAAAAGCTAGATAGTCAATGCATTTATAAAAATATAATTCTTTAAACACATATGGAGATTTTTGTCAAATCATATTACAATGGCTTCGGTAGTTTCAAGGATATCTTTACTAATCAGTCAGCGGCATAAAACTTTATATATTTTTTAGAAAAAGGTCCACTTTGAGTCATTTTAGTTAAAAATCCTTTCGTAGTGAGGATCTAAAGCAAAATACGGAGTTATGTAGCAAGTTTTAATGCAGTGTGTTTAGTGGTTTCAGCGATTGGCTAATCAATAGATGAGTCAGCAGGCTCTTATCAATTTCTATTAAAATGGCTGGGTAGTGTCATTATATTTTTTAAATATTTCTTAGTACATTTAATTTGGAGATTTTTGTCATGTTTCATTGCGATTCGTTCAGTGGTTTCAGAGATATCTTTATTAATCAGTTGGTCATTGGCATTGGGATTTTATATTTTTGTATAAATTACAGTAAAAGTCACTATTTTTCAAAAGTCTTCCTTAGTGAGTATCTTAAGTTGTAATACGGAGCTGTATGGATAATTTCGCTGCAGTTCGTTTCGTGGTTTTTGGAATTCGTTTATCAGTCAATGAGTCAGTGGTATTTCGCTTCCGTATACAAAGTGTCGCTCACCATTAATTCTCTCACCAATGAAGGATTCTTTGTCACACATTCCTCTTCTTAATATGCTTGTTTTTCAGTGGTTTTATTTAGATGCTTTTTTATTAATTAACTCTTATCAAAATGCATATTTTAATTTATTATATTAGGTTTTTTTGTGAAAGATATTGTAATAAGCAGTAATTTATTCTCATGACATTTAATTGGTAAGTTCAATGTATATACCTATGCTTTTCTTTTCAAAGTTTAAAGTGCCGATTTTTTTATGAGAGGCCCTCGCATTATTTGATTAATTCCGAAATAATTTTTTTTTTGCAACGCTAGAACTCAAAAGGATTAATTCCTCACATTCTTATTAGATAAACTTAAGCCAGGCTGTGTTATTCAGCGGAAATTTAAATTATGCATCGCTGTTGTTTCGTGGAAATTAGCAACAGAAAACTTTTTTACGCCTCTGTTGGTCAAATTTCGGTAAGAATTTAAATGGGATGGAGTAGGTTTTCTTCATGATAAATAAATATGCTTAGCGTGGGTCCATATTTCTCGGAAACAGAATCTCTTTGAAAATAAATAAAGCAATTTAGACTATATCTTGCCATGAATTGTGTAAAAACAATAATGTGGCCAACTCAAGCTTCAAGGTTCTTCCAAGTCAGTGGGATAAATCACTAAACTTACACCCTCTCGACTGTACCTGTATCAGTGACAGATGCTTGTTTCTTTTATTGACCGCTGTATCATTCAATTTGCTTTTGTGTAGAAAGGCTGGGATTTTTTTCCTATGCTTCGTTACAATTGAAAATGCACAAATGTTATTAAATTTTTCTCCCAATGCTCACTGTACCAATCACACTTTTATGTTTACCCATCTCTGTTTTTCTTTCTTAGGTGTCGCGCATGTGGACAACTTTTGCCATTGCTCACGGGGTTTCTATATGTAAGTAAATTAATTATTGGAAGTATCTACGTAACTTAGAGCTCGGGAATGCACAGGTTGTTTGAATCTCACCTTGGTGTATCCATTCCCTTTTTCACTGTCCCCATGTCTGCTTCTCCCCCTCCTCTTGCTCCTGAGGTCTCCCCTGCCACAGTCTACCTTGTGCCAACATGCAATCCCTATCGCCACGAGCATGAGCGATGACGACTACCATTCATGGAGACTCAGCTGGTTTGCGGCGAAGAGAGTAATACACATTGAACGACTATTCGTTCCGTCTCTTACCAGCTCCCTTCTAAATTCCTTGAAATATATCCATTGAAGAATGATTGCTCTCATCTATTTTGAATCTCATTTGGCGTTACATTGACTTTCACTCGCATGCCCTCATGAATACTGAAATTAATACTTACAACGCGGTTCAACATATTGCAGTTGCCAAATCTGTAGCCCATAATTCGCAAAAAAAATACGTTGAAATCTGTAATAATTTTAAGCCTGGAAGTAAATAGTTTCGGTAAAAATAGGATAACAAATTTGTAGTTTCTTTAATTCACATGAGATGGCATCGTCATTACAGTTATAATTCATTGAATTTAGAAAATATTTGACGATAAATCCTTAAAAATATAATTTTTTACAACACCTGTGATTCGTTTTTGAATGAACGTAGCTGATCGTCTTCCACATTAGCAAACCATTCCAGATTCATCATATTTAAAATAAAGAGCCGTATGCATCTTATTTTCTATTCATTGTTACAAATTTACTTATCATCGATAAAATAAGTTAGCCTTATTGTAAATATTTGAATTCATTAAAAAAAGAATTTATATTTTTGATTTCTCACAGAAATCTTTTAGCAAGAGCCTTAGAGTTTTGATTTATGCACGCCCTCTCTTGCAATTTACTCACAAGCCGGATGATAAAAATCAAAAGAAATTAATCTAATGTCTTGGTACCTACTAATGTCTATTTCAACTATAATGACAAACAGTAGTTCTTTAATTTAGTAAAATAAAATGTACGTATACATTTCATCAAGCCAGCACCTTTGAAAACTACATTTTGACAAAACTTGAAAAGTTCTCTTTCAATTAGAGATGGACAACTTGATCTGTTTCTCTATCTTGCTTTGAATGAATGGTTCATTAAGTTTTTCAATTAAATTAGAAAAAATTTTTTAAAGTAAATTTTAGTTTTTAAATGAGTATTTAGCCGAAATAGTGCCATCAGACATGGTATAGTTGTCAGTTTTCTTCGAATATCTGATTTGCTAAATAAATGTAAGCATCCGATGTAAGCTCTTGGATTTTAGGTATTCTGAGTTGAAATTTATAACTTAACTATCGGTTTTTACTTTTCACCCTACCTACAGGAAAAAGTTTTAGAGTATAATTTTTGCTCTCAAATATTTGGTCATTTTTTATGCCATACATTTTTCTGCTGCGCTACTAATGTTTAATTCTCATTACTTTCCACGCAACATGAGATCAAAGAAATTTTAAAAAATGGATATGTGGTGTTTTTGAAGGAGTATAACAATAAAATGGACGGGGTAAATCACGAAAGAAATCCTAAAAAGACTTGGAGAGAAGAAGTATCACGAAAACTCTGAGAAGAGAGAATCTTATTGGACACATTTAGTGACACAGTAACCGATTGAAAACGATAATATGAGGGGAAATGAGTGGAAAGAAGTACAGAAAGACAGAAAAAAGAATGCGTCAACCAAGTTTTGACGGTCGTCAAAGTGCAGAAATAAAACAATAAGCTGAAATGAGATTGGAGAGCTCCAGCAAACAGATCTTCGAATTTATTACTTCTAGCGATGATGAACAGTCGGTATATTGAGCTAGATAGAGTTGATTGAATTATTTACTTTTCCCTCTTTATCCATTAACTAGTAACTTATAATGGTTACGACAGTACAGGCACCTAATAGCTATTCTCGTAGAGAATCGTTTTACTCCCAATATAATATATTTCCTTCAAACTGAAACTTTATGTTAAACTAGAAGTAACCGTTTCGAATCAAGTCAGTACTTTTCTCTATAGGAATCAATCGCTTAGAAAGAGAGAGAGAGAAGATAACGTTGCATCTTTCCACTGATTTTTAATTATAGTAGTTACAGGGCACCACTAGTTTCGACGCAAAGTCGTCATTACAGGTGCAAAGTTCGTTATTTAGTTATTTGTGACCATTGTTGCCAAGCAAGGTAGAATAAGGTGGGGAAGTTATGGAGGAGAATAGTGAAGTTATCGGGACTGGGTAATGGTTAAGGCACATTGTAATGGTTTCACATTATTTATAGGGATTTCACGGGCAACTATACTATTCCTTGCACTTTCCCAAACATTGTCTGCTCATAAATCACAAAAAGTGTACTTTATAGTGGACATGCTTTCCTTTGGTTTTACCTTCAATGCAGAAAATGGTCGTAGCGGTTGAGGTCTTCCTACTTGAAATGATATTCTTCCTTCCTATTTATCAGCCATTTCTTTTTTTACAAAGGGATTCAGCTCTAAAACATGCATGCATGCTTTGGATTCAAGCTGTTGCTTTCTGCATACTACGACAGATCTATTACATTATCATTATTTTAATGTGACAGATTTAGAAAATATCGTACCCAACCGTACTGCTCCTGCCAATGTGCTAGTTATGATAGAGTAAACTCTTCGGTTAGAGGTGGTAGATATCTAAGGGTCAGGAAAGTGGTATTGAGGATCGAAGAAGTCTTCTGTGATTGCTTAGCCTACTGAACTACAGCTAGCATTCCGTGCGGTAACTTTAACAACCACACGGAAATAAACGAACTTCACGACCCGAGTTTCAATGCTTTAGCATTACCATCTTCATAGAATGAAAAGGATAGAGGGAATGGGAAGGAAAGAAATGTGTTGATGAGAAAGAGTGGGGAAATGTTTACTTAACCACAACTGAATGGATGGGGGAACAGACTCTCATTTAAGAGATGGTCACGACTTCTTTTTCAAAGTTCAATCAGTTTTTAAGAATTAATCTCTCGTCGATCATTAGTAAAATACAAAATTTTTACTTTAAATCACTCTAGTAGTCACTGGTTAAAACTTTTTCGCAAAGTTGCTCTCTTTGACTTTTAAATGCACGAGAATATTCATTTTTACTGATGTCAAAATTTCGCGGTCTATTCCACGTATGCACCATAACATTATTTACAGGATACTTCATAAATAGTACTTTTACTCATTACCTCCACCTCATTTTTGCAATGCATTAACATGTTTTCGATTGAGTCAGGAAATTTGTATGACGTATAGTATTCATTCAAAGGAACATAGTGAGTTAGTTTAAACAGATCTCAAGGTTTGAATGTAGGTTCCTTAGGACGCCAACGGATGATCGAGGAGAAGTATTTTTTTCCCCGTAGGCTTGTCTGAGCGATTTGCAGATTTTATTGATTTTAGTTTATGAACACAAGTGAAGATGAGTTGTACGCTTTGGCTCACGTTCGGCGGTGGTGGAGATAGTTCATAGTGAAAGAACAGGTCGCTGGAGTAACGACCTTGAAAGGAACTATTTTTTTGTTATAAATGAAGGTCTCAACTTGAGTCAGCAAAATATTCCAGCAATCTTTCTTTAAGAAGCATGGATGACTTCGTTTTTAACAACGAAATGTGTGCTCTTCTCATTCAGTGATCTCATCCTAGAAAATGGTTCTCTTCCTCATTCAAGATGAGCTCGTATTGATTTGGAAAGGTGTAGAATAAGAGATATAGAAGTTTAGTAATAGCATTTTACTGGGATCACGCATAAAAGAGAAATAAATTGCCCATCGTACAGAGCAACTCTTGAATTCCTAATGGAAAGTAAAACAGCAGAGCAATTGCTTATTTGCTTCTAAATCACATGAGAATGATTCTCAACTTTATTTACCATCCGTGCGATGAACTCAACTCACTGTCACAGTATTTCGAAAGCGTGTTGGAGATGTAAAATCAGATGGATGACGGTTTATTCTTCATATCCGACGCTGTATTCATACCGTAAAGAGCAAATCTAATCACTAATGATTTGAATAAAGGAAGAGGTATGCAAAGACTTTTTGCTTCATCTTTACGATGGCGAGAAGGGTGAGAGAAAAACTAAAGGAAGTAGGTAATTATAAAATGTAGCGAGGAAAATAAATGTCAAATGGTATGGAATGCATACATATTACTTAGCAAATGTACAATTATTATTTTAATTGGAGCTCCTGGTGAACTTTTAATAGTTGAGAGCAGTATTTAATAATATGTAAATAATTCCGGCCGTTCATTAACGTAGACGTTTTCGCATAAATCACGTTGTTTCTTCTGGCAGCCATTCGCTACATAGCTTTTAAAGGGCCAATAGACACTTTCCCGCCATCAACAAAATTTCATGGCTCGTTGTAAGAAGAGCCTCAAGAACTTCAAGGTTTATCTCCTTTGGCGAAAGATAAGAGTGTTAGACTCTTCTCAACTTCATGTTTACATCCCATTCTCATTGCACTGCGAGTTTGGTAATGATGCTCACTTAAAATGTTTCATTTACCGGCGAAAAAAAATTTTTCGTAAAAACACCTATAGGAACTTGAATTCAAATCAACTCAAAGATAAATTACAGAAAATTAGCAATCAATAAAATCTTGGAAAAACTATATTCGTTTCACTGCTTCTGTTATAAACGGTTATGGTTGCTTTGGCTACCAAAGACATTATACGTGGCTTGTCAAGTGAAGGTTATCGATAATAATTATTGTTGGTGAGTATGATTTTTTGTTTACCTCAAGGAAATTTATCGTAATAACTTTAGGATAAAATGTTGGCTTATCATTGCAAGGTATTTTTACGCTCCACCGTATAGCTCTGATTGGATTGGAGCAGAAATTTTCGTACGAAGCTATGACATTGTACAGGGAAAATATTTCGATTGAGCACACCGTATTCTTTATCCCACTGGGATAATATGTTCGAGACATTATCACTGCTGTTGTTAAGTTACAATAAAATAAGCCGTGTTTCATTCGTTTTCCCTTTTTATTGGCGATTAAAATGCATTCGCATGTGCTTTGAGAAATGGCATACAAAGCTTAAAACGTCATCTATTTATAAGTGTGGATTTCAAAGGTGTGGATTACACCTTTGAAAGAACCTTTGCGTTTTCAAATTTGCAATGAAACTAATTGTATATCCAATTATCAATCTGCTTGTTAATCGAGGACCTGACCCATTTGCTGATTCCGTTTTGCTTGCGTTCCTCAATTGTTTTACTCGGAGCACTTCTCCTCCGTGGGCATTGAAATCTGCTTCGCCGATGGAGAGTAAGAGGCGGGTCTACAATGGTGTCCTTAGAGCTTCGCTTGGTTGCCTGGATAGTTGACGGGGGACGAGTTAAGTGGGCAGTTGATCCTTACTGGGAGGTGGGCTGTATGTAGTACGTACTTACGTTGTCTCTGGGACCACGAGCGCGAGGGGAGGGTACGTCCCAGAAGAGAATGTCAAGGTCACGCCTCTTCCAGTCACTCTCAGCAGTCGAGGGTAAGGTGACAGAAGAATCCGTGTCCACTTCCTCCCCCTTCCGTCGTGCGTCGCCACATTACAGCCCCTGACCAATGCATGCTCTTGCCTTACCTTCCCTTACATTTCTTTCTCAACTTTATATGATGCCTCTCGATGATTCCTGAGCTACGACCGCCATGTCCGTTACGGAAGCAGGGATAACCAAGAAGTATTTTAAGTGTATCACCATACACTCACCTAGAGCACAATGTTAACAGCTGTACTCGCACATACGTAAGCATAGCAAAGATATGTGAATCGTGCTTGTCTCTCATCAAATCGTATCTAATGAAGGAAATCATGACCGAATCCGGATCATATCCATTTTCGGAAATAATTAAAATTAAAATCGACCGTATAAGTTTCCAATTCTATTTGATAAGGGAAACAATAAATATGAAAACAGTGCACATTGAATCCACACGAAATTATAGACATAAATTTAAGAGAATGCATTCGCGATGAAATATTGTGAATTAATTACTTTAGAGTGAGTTTATCTCGTAGTCTTGTCTATTTAGGAAAATGCGAATTATCTCCCAACTTTGTAGTCCTGAAGCTTGAACTTTGAATCACTGTGATGTGAAATCCTTGATTATTTTGGAATATAACCGTCTTCATTTCTCCAATGAATCAAAAATTATAATATTTTACTCGATTCCAACGTGTTGGACATCGGTAAAATGAAGTATGATGTTTCAGAACCTCATGCCTCACGTCTTGTTTGCGGAAACCAAGTTAGATGGTATACATTGTGAAACGTATTCTTGTCTCAAAAGTTCCAACATGGCTCTACTTCCCGTCTCTTAAAACACTCGGGTCTTTGCTGAATGACAAATCTCTTTTTCTCCGCACTCGACGCTCTTCCACTGCTCTCAAATCTCGAAAAAAACCAATGCATTCACGGTCATCATCTCTGTAATAGTTTCACCGACTCATTTTCCCTAAGTGTTTATCAATCATTATCAGCCATGTAACCGTTCGTGAAGAATTAGATCTCTCTTTGCCGTGGCGTTTCTTTTTTTAAATCGTGCACTTAAGCGAGCGACTCCCACTTTCATCCTTGCGTGGGTGGTTAAGGGCCGCTGCGTAGAAGATGATCTCTAAAAGGAAGCAGCGAAGAATTTCAAGGAGCGAGTGCGCGAATGTAATGAGGAGAAAGAGAACTTATTGAGATTGAGGAATGTTGGAAATAAAACGTCCCTTTGTACATTCCACACATAAACTTTATTGACTGGCCACACTCACTTTATATCGACCATGGTTTCTACATGTAAATGTAATGTAATAACAAGTGGAGGAAGTTAGTTTTAATGGTATCATTTCGGGCAAAAATGAGCGTGATTCGAAGTATGTTAAGTAAGAGAAGAATGGCGGTTGTCAGCGAGGCATCCACCGGCAGCAGGAAACTAACATTGATCCTAAACAAATAGGTTAAGTGATAGGCTAATTAGAGCTTGTCAAAAATTGTGGAATTATTAGGAAGGTAATTGTAACGCCTGGGGGTGGAGTGTGATAATTGGTTACAAGAGTATAAGTTATGGGTGTAATAAGGATGGAGAAAACTCTATGCATGGTGCCTACATATAGAAAGTAGGCTAACGAAGACGTATATTATCAATCTAATGACTTAGATCTGAATATTGGTTCATTTACTGGATTTAATGCAAACTTCAAACATAACAAAATGGTCGATATAAAGTGTGTGTGGCCAGTCAATAAAGTTTGTGCGTGGAATGTACAAAGGGACGTTTTATTTCCAATATCGTTGTTCCACAAAGTGAAGCCTCAAACGTTAAACCGTTGGGGAAGTGAGATGACGTGAAGAGGGAGGAATGTAGCTGGAAGGGACAGCGAAGGTGGTGTTTTCGGCTGAAGAGTTGACTATGATTTCCCCACCAAGTCGTCCTTACCACTCGGAGAATCAAAAGGCACTGTTGTGATTTATATGATTTTAGAAAAAACTGCAATGAAAAAGGTGAAGATATGAGGGAAAATATGTTTGAATTTTTTGCTATGTTTGTTATGTTTGAATTTTGCATTAAATCCAGTAAATGAACCAATATTCAGATCTAATTCCTTAGATCGTCTTCGTTTGCCTTTTTACTATATGTAGGCACCATGCATAGAGTTTTCTCCATCCTTATTACACCCATATCTTATACTCTTGTAACCAATTATCACACTCCACCCCCAGGCGTTACAATTTCCTTCCTAATAATTCCACACTTTTTGACAAGCTCTAATGTAACTATTACTTAACCTATTTGTTTAGGATCAATGTTAGTTTCCTGCTGCCGGTGGACGCCTCGCTGGCAACCGCCATTCTTCTCTTACTTAACATACTTCAAGTCATGCTCATTTTTGCCCGAAATGATACCATTAAAACTAACATCCTCCACTCGCTGTTACATGCCCTGCTATTATAATGATTTGTGTGTTTAACTCCCTTGACTGTTGGTATTTTTTCTACTCATCTCATCGAAAGAGGTGAACTCCAGAGAAAACATTCGCTCGGCTGACAATATTTCGGTATCTTCTCGCTTTTAGTTAATCAAAATATTTTTTGCCGCTCATCTCTTGGCACCAAAGTCTTGCTATAGCTAAGGAGGTTCCGCCGTGACTGTGTGAGTCAAAACAAATACTAAATTGCACATTTTTGATATTTTGTCAAAAAAATCCTGCTTTCTCTGATGAAATGCGTTACCTATAGAAACTCAAAAGTAAGGTACAACATATACAGATGATTCCACGAATGTATTTTAAATTTCACTTTTTTCCAACCATAGGAGCCGACTGCAGCGCTATTTCCTACGAATTACCGCTTTTTGACTTCAATTACGTCATTAATTCTTCAATAACTAGAAAAATAAGGTGGTAAGATGCCTGTATTTTATTTTTATTCAATTTCTCTGGATTGTCTCCTTCTTAGAGAGAGTTTTCCACGAAAATGGCATTTGTATAAAGAATACTATTTTTCCCCGTGTTTCTCTCATTCCTCCATTGAACACAATGTAATTTCAAGTTCAATTATAGAATAAAATAGGGTGGAAAGGTGTTATTTTGTTGTTCATATCAGATAAAGGACAAATTTTTCTGCAAGTAGACATAATATGAATAAAATGACATTCAAGTAATTTTACGGTGGAACCACCTTAATCGCTGGATTCATCCACTACCTTCTCTAAACGGAATTTTCATTAATGTATGTGACCTCTATGTGAATCACTAAGCTCTTCTGTCATATGTGTTAGTGGTTTTAATGTTCCCGGATATATTTTGGAATGGCATTTGTGGTAATTCGTAAACGAGAATGGAAATATTGAGCGAAAAGAAACTGGGGCAAGGCCGAACTGGTGTCGAAGGTATGCGTGCGTGACTCCGAACTGGTCGAAGGTATTGTGCCTCTTGCGTGGGCGACAATCTGAAACTGATCTTGCATCGGATTCGTGACCTTGGAGCCATTTTTTATCACGATAAAAATAATTGATCATTAATCAAAAATACCTGCGTCTGTTTCGGCGATCGAAGAAACCAATTGGACCAAATGGAGTCGGATCACTGACCTCCGAAAAGGCAAGTTCGACCACTGCAGGGCCTAAGCCCGAGGGTCCTTGGGAAGAGACGGGCATGTCTTATCCTTTCCGGAAAGAATTATTACCGATAAGAATGCCATACCCAGAGGTCGTTTACGATATAGAGTGGGCAAGATCAAAGATTTTAGCGGTGGGTCATATCCGCGGGACATATTGAGAGCGCTGGCTTAATGTTTAAATCCGTCGAAAAAATGTAGATCAATGATAAAATTTATAACCTTGAAACGGTGAAAAAGAAGGTTATAAATTTTGGAGTTGGTTAAAAAAAACAACATACTTGGACTTTATTTTGAGTGGACCAGGACGAATTATTGCTATAGAATGTTCGAAGGATGATCGCATTTAGCGAGAGAGGCAAATTCAGGAGAGGATATAACTCTGACTCCTAATAAATATTAGAAAAATAAATAAAGGGAAATTTAATCTGGAGCCTGGCGTAACATGGCTATGACACCTAGACTTTGAAGAAATATTATGGCATTGTATCATAGACCTTTGAATCTTTGGCTAGGAGAAAAATAGTGAGAATAAGCTGTTGATAAAGATAAGCCAAATACAATTGCGATGAGAGAAGGAAGTCGCACTATCGGAGAGGTCGTGGGAATAAAGCAGTAAATAGGGACGATGACAAGAATTTCAAGTGCATGATTGAAGAATATATGATATGCGACATTAGGCTCTCCAATGTAAAATACGGCATTAAGGAGTAGGTTTTTAATTAATGCAAAACAATTGATAGATGTAAGACTTGGTGCTTTCCTGGCGTACGATATGAATAAAGTCTTCACGGGATTCCCACCAGGTTGGATGTTCAGCCAGAGCCGACGTTTCAATGGCTAACTCTGCCATCGTCCTCAGGGCGTTGAGTGCTGGGTCAAAATTTGTCCGGGTTTATATATCTTCCGGCCGTGCGTCAGGTCGTTTCTGATTGGCCGTTGTCGTTTCTGTGGATGTTGTTTTTTCGCGCCGTCTTAATTATCTTTAAAACTGGTTTCCATGCATGGCTGATCGCGTATCCCGTATCGCGGTTGAAGTTTTTATCCGCCAACCTTATCTCAATAGCTTCCTTTGTCAACCGGTCCCAGTATCCGTTTGATCTGCAAAGAAGTTTTGCGTCGTCGAATACGATTCTATGGTCCCGGTTGATACTATGTTCCGCGACGGCTGACTTCTGGGGGTGGGCCAGTCTGATGCAAGTCTTGTGTTCCTTAATCCGGGTCTCGATAGTCCGACCAGTCTCTCCAATGTAGACCTCTCCACATTCGCAGGGGATTTGGTATACTCCTGGCGTCTTCAGTCCAAGATTGTCCTTGACTCTGGTTAGCTTACATTTCAGTTTCTGTGGTGGCTTATGGATTGTCTGAATTTGATATTTACCCAGAATTCTCGATATCCTCCCGGATATAGTGGAGATGAATGGGATGCAAGCCCTCGCGACCGGTTTCTCTTTCTTCTCATCAGTTCTTTTCAGGACAGTCATGTCTTCATCGGAGGGTTTCTTAAGAGCGCGATGGATGTCCCTCTCACCGTATCCATTCCGCCTGAACGTTTTCCGCAGGTGTTTCAGTTCGCTGGGCAGGCTTTCTTCATCGGCTATGGTTCGGGCGCGATGAACTAAAGTTGTCAGAACCCCTCTTCGTTGAGCGGGATGATGGTGACTCCGCCCATTCAAATAGAGATCTGTATGAGTGGGCTTGCGATACACCCGGTGGCCCAGGGATCCATCTTCCTTTCGATGTATTAGGATGTCAAGGAACGGCAGACATCCATTTTTCTCTTGCTCCATCGTGAACTTGATGTTGTGGTGCTGGCTATTCATGTGGTGGAGGAATTCCTGGAGGGCCTCCTGCCCGTGGGGCCTCCGATGAAGACATGACTGTCCTGAAAAGAACTGATGAGAAGAAAGAGAAACCGGTCGCGAGGGCTTGCATCCCATTCATCTCCACTATATCCGGGAGGATATCGAGAATTCTGGGTAAATATCAAATTGAGACAATCCATAAGCCACCACAGAAACTGAAATGTAAGCTAACCAGAGTCAAGGACAATCTTGGACTGAAGACGCCAGGAGTATACCAAATCCCCTGCGAATGTGGAGAGGTCTACATTGGAGAGACTGGTCGGACTATCGAGACCCGGATTAAGGAACACAAGACTTGCATCAGACTGGCCCACCCCCAGAAGTCAGCCGTCGCGGAACATAGTATCAACCGGGACCATAGAATCGTATTCGACGACGCAAAACTTCTTTGCAGATCAAACGGATACTGGGACCGGTTGACAAAGGAAGCTATTGAGATAAGGTTGGCGGATAAAAACTTCAACCGCGATACGGGATACGCGATCAGCCATGCATGGAAACCAGTTTTAAAGATAATTAAGACGGCGCGAAAAAACAACATCCACAGAAACGACAACGGCCAATCAGAAACGACCTGACGCACGGCCGGAAGATATATAAACCCGGACAAATTTTGACCCAGCACTCAACGCCCTGAGGACGATGGCAGAGTTAGCCATTGAAACGTCGGCTCTGGCTGAACATCCAACCTGGTGGGAATCCCGTGAAGACTTTATTCATATCGTACGCCAGGAAAGCACCAAGTCTTACATTACTCACCTCTACGGGGAGGAAATACATCGATCCATTCGTCGCTTCGAACATCTGCGGAAGGAGAAAGCGAGACTGCTCAGTGCTCTCGCCTTCCTCCTGAGGTGCCGGGACAAGGACATCATACCCAAATTTGCCGAGACTAGATGTGCGGTAAACTCAGCACGGGCCAAACGCATCATGCGGAAGGCAAGTGCTGCTCTGATCCGAGAACGCATACACTACAAGAGAAGAACTTTGGACGAGAACGCGAGGAACTTAAAGGCTCTACACCTTCGCCTCGCGGTGATTCTCACTCCATTTGACTGGGAATACATCGACAAAGCAACGGCTGCCCAGGGTCAACTGCTGCTGCGAAACAACACAGAGAGACAGAAAAGGAAGTACGACCAACTTCACAAGCAAGAGACGCCTCCAGAGCTGGACAAAAAGCGGATTATCATCAACATGACTGGAGAGGACCTTGACGAACCAACAGTGTCGGTCCTTTCGAAAGGTCTGAACTTTGCGCCTGCACCGAGGTCGATCCCATACAGCGATATCGTCGGAGGAATAGAGCAAGCCATACGAAAGCTGCCTGGAGAGACCGCGGATGAGATTAGGAGCGACGTCGCGATGGTCCTTAAAAGAGCCGCTGTTCCCAAACCAAACATCACAAGAGATGAACAGGAGGCTCTCCGCCGCTTGAGGGATAACACGGAACATGCTATCCTTCCCGCGGACAAAGGCAACGCCACGGTGGTAATGGCGAGGGAGGATTACGCCCGCAAAATCCAGGATATCCTCCAAGACGAAGCCTACCGGCCAATACCAAAGGACCCGACGGAAAGCAGAATCAGGAAAACAATTGCTCTTATCAAAAAATCGGGGCTGCCAGAAGAAGCAAGGAGGAACTTGGTACCACAGGCACCCGTTCCCCCGAGACTGTATGGATTGCCTAAGGTACACAAGCCTGGAACACCCCTGAGACCCATTGTGAGTGCCATTGGCGCTCCTACCTACTATTTGGCGAGATACCTCACCAGCGTCCTTTCGCCGCTGGTGGGAAGATGCGATCATCACATAAAAAACTCGGAGGAGTTCGTGAAGACGCTGTGCAACATCCATCTAGACCAGAGGGACATCATGGTGAGCTTTGACGTCGTGTCCCTCTTCACACGAGTTCCCCTCAAGGACACGCTTCAACTCCTGAGGACCCGCTTCGACCAGAATACGTTGGAACTATTTCATCATGTACTGACAACGACGTACTTCATGTACGATGGAAAATTCTTCGAGCAGACGGAAGGCGTCCCCATGGGATCTCCCCTCTCTCCTGCCATAGCCAACCTTTTTATGGAGGATTTTGAGGAGAGGGCTCTATCCAGCGCCCCACATAAACCTAAATGCTTCTACCGCTACGTAGATGACACATTCATCGTTTGGCCCCACGGGCAGGAGGCCCTCCAGGAATTCCTCCACCACATGAATAGCCAGCACCACAACATCAAGTTCACGATGGAGCAAGAGAAAAATGGATGTCTGCCGTTCCTTGACATCCTAATACATCGAAAGGAAGATGGATCCCTGGGCCACCGGGTGTATCGCAAGCCCACTCATACAGATCTCTATTTGAATGGGCGGAGTCACCATCATCCCGCTCAACGAAGAGGGGTTCTGACAACTTTAGTTCATCGCGCCCGAACCATAGCCGATGAAGAAAGCCTGCCCAGCGAACTGAAACACCTGCGGAAAACGTTCAGGCGGAATGGATACGGTGAGAGGGACATCCATCGCGCTCTTAAGAAACCCTCCGATGAAGACATGACTGTCCTGAAAAGAACTGATGAGAAGAAAGAGAAACCGGTCGCGAGGGCTTGCATCCCATTCATCTCCACTATATCCGGGAGGATATCGAGAATTCTGGGTAAATATCAAATTGAGACAATCCATAAGCCACCACAGAAACTGAAATGTAAGCTAACCAGAGTCAAGGACAATCTTGGACTGAAGACGCCAGGAGTATACCAAATCCCCTGCGAATGTGGAGAGGTCTACATTGGAGAGACTGGTCGGACTATCGAGACCCGGATTAAGGAACACAAGACTTGCATCAGACTGGCCCACCCCCAGAAGTCAGCCGTCGCGGAACATAGTATCAACCGGGACCATAGAATCGTATTCGACGACGCAAAACTTCTTTGCAGATCAAACGGATACTGGGACCGGTTGACAAAGGAAGCTATTGAGATAAGGTTGGCGGATAAAAACTTCAACCGCGATACGGGATACGCGATCAGCCATGCATGGAAACCAGTTTTAAAGATAATTAAGACGGCGCGAAAAAACAACATCCACAGAAACGACAACGGCCAATCAGAAACGACCTGACGCACGGCCGGAAGATATATAAACCCGGACAAATTTTGACCCAGCACTCAACGCCCTGAGGACGATGGCAGAGTTAGCCATTGAAACGTCGGCTCTGGCTGAACATCCAACCTGGTGGGAATCCCGTGAAGACTTTATTCAATTGATAGATTTTTAAGAGTTTATGTGATAAGGATATTGAATATCATGTTGAAAATTGGAGTAATCCTTCCCGGATTTCCCACTAACTCTCAGGGTTGATTAACACCGACGATTTGACGGCTGAAAATACCACCATCTCCAGGACATGATACAATGCTGATGACCATGGCAATATTAGTCGAGCTCTGAGACCCGGTGGGGAACCCAAAAAGTATTTAGCCAAAGTATTCGCCGGGAAAAATAAAGGCCCACCATCATGTTCACGAAGGACAAAAAAGGAACGCTGATTAAAAGAAAGATCCGTCCAAATATTCCCTACCACCAAATAGTTTCTTTCAGGGATGACTGTTGAACTATCATCAGGACGTGACCACCGCTTGCTTATGTAAGCGTGGGTGGAGAGATATTGTGGTTTTGTTGGATAACAGTTTTCCAAATGTTTATGCCTATTAGCAAGTGAGGGAAAAATACTTTGAATCATGTCCTTAGTAATTTTGTCTCCTATTGACGTGGAGTACTGCAGTACCACAAGAGAATGTAAATTTTATAGAAATAATCAGACTCTGGAGTACGCAATGAAAGGCTCAACTTCTCAGGAAGTCAAATTTAAGCACAAGCAAGGAGATCGCGACGGGAATCAATCGTCACCTTAAAGTCATAAAAACAAGAATGAGAGTCATTTGAAGCTGGACGAAAGTTATCTGCACTCAATTAAACCAAGCGACAGGAAATAATTGAATGAGAAGTAACATTATACCTTAATAAGAAGTTAAACACATAATGGATATTTCATCATTTGGTGATATTTCACGTACAATATTGATTAAAGGAGGTCATAGTCTTGTTTGAACCTTTATGTGAGGCATTCATTTTATAATAATAATAATGCGAATTTATTTGTGTGAGATTGAGACTGTTACAGTCCCTCCTTCCATCTAACCCTTCGTCAAATACATCTCTGAAACAATTAAAATTCGACATTTAGAATTATTGAATTAGTATAAAAAAATGAGCGTCAAAATTTTATAATGATAAAACTGGAATATAAACAATGAAGAAAGATAAACGATCTTAGGCTTTCCCGGCGAATAATATTACGATGAACCACGGACATTGCGTAGACCACCACGCTACCAAGGTTTCCTTATTCCGATGGCAATTTAGGAAAATACTAGAGGACTGGATGTTAAGCCCCTGCGGTCCATCAAAGATGGCAACGCAAGGGAGAAGAGGACTTCAAGGAAGCTACATCCCATGCGGTTGCATCCATGTACCAGTACTTAGGCCGTGCTAGGCCACGATTGAAGATATTCATGTCTGCCGCCAATACGGCGGTGAAATTACGGAGGAATTACCACAGGAAAACATCGGTCTGCACCGGGAATGGAACCACATACCATTGGCTTGCCGGCCCAATGCGCAGACCACTACGCTCGGCAATCAGTCTCAGCCATGATGACGATGAGGGAGTCACTCGTCGAAACGTTGGCCTTTAAAAGCCTTACCCGGTGGCAAACCCGAGAAGATTTTATTTATGTAGAAAGATGTACACGATCGTGGGAAAAGCGTAACGAATAAGGAGCTGATATCCTTAACGAAAAATCCCACTGCAGGAATACACCCACATATTGTCAAAAAGGGAATGTAAAACACCTGCGAAAACCTACGGATAGATAAAGCTAATCTTTTAAAATAGAAAGCAAGGTAAGAAGTATATAAAAAGAAAGAAAAGGAATAAGTTATAAGGTCAGCCACATATCGCAACTTACCCAGCAATCAAGAACTTCTTGGACAGTTTTCAAAAAACGAGCAGAAAACATCCCTTTCAGAGCAATCATCGTAGCCTCAGGCGTTGAAGTAAAATGTGCAAATCTGAAGAGACTGCATGGAAAGTATGAATTGAAATGCGCACTTTCATGAAGTGTTTGGTCGAATTTATCTTGTCGTACGTTTCCTCGGAAATGATAATCTATTGCTTCTATCCAAAAGTTGAAATCAATGTCAAGTATATTTTCAAGCATTGTGAAATAAGACACTTTGTTCTATTCCACACAATTTTATTTTACTCTATAGACCATTTTACATATTTTGAGTGAATGAAAATAGTGGAAAAGAACGAAGTGACATATTTAAGAATGTTTGAAGCTAATGTTTTTCACAAGACTTGTTTTGAGACACAAGAAAAGATTTTTGAAACTTAAGATCAAGTATATATGCTAATTCAAACTAAAATATATTCGATATTACGACTCACAGGGCCGTAGGAATGTGGTAAATGTGGTTTTAGGAGCGACCCTGACCAACGGCAGTCAATTCTATAATTCTCTATCGCCGCGTAGGAAGGATTTAATGCACAAGGGTCAAAATCGAGGCCAACCAGTCAACTCACAAGAGCTCCATTCTAACGAATATTTCACGCACCCGCTCACATTCTGAGTAGATTATATCGATTAAAATAAAGCATATCGCGGAATGCCACGAAGGCGCCGTCAGCCTGTTTCTCCGTTCCCGCTGTTTATGGCGAGCAGGAACGAGACGGAAATGGAATTTCGAGATGAGGACACGCCGCGGTTAAATGAGGTTTCATCGTCTTATAGTGGGAGTCAGGTTTAGTTTTTTATATCCACCTTACTAGTGAAGAAGGTGTTTTACTTGAACAAAGATTCAATGCTTTCCCGGCGAATGCTTCGCGTTAATTCTTCTCGGTACTTCCACCGGGTTAAATTGGTAACAAGTGCCGACGTTCGACATTTCCCCTGAAGACGTCCGTCAAAACGACAGTACTTTTTATCTTTTTAACCCAGTGGCCGACATTGTCAAACTGCCACACTCTACGAATTTCACTGGGAGTGGCATATCCTAAAAGGAGAAAATAGTTGCAACTAGGGAAATCTTATTTTCTCCTATTATAATCGCTAGTCAGTTTTATTAACAACTGTTAGGGTACCGCATTTTTCAATAAATAATTAATAGACAATGACTGCGTTTTTTTCTGGTATATCGAATTTCTTCAATATGAAAGATATATAAGTTGGCTTTTCGGATTAGGGATATGGGATGCAATCTCAAAATATTTGCTTCCTCGCAAACTAGCTGATATCTATGCAAATGGAGGTATTCGCTATTTTTCCCGATTCCTAAGAGCCAAAACCCAATCTATCTGGCTGATTACAGACTCCTTGGAATTATCTATGCGATGGCCTAAGTTTTCGAGCACGTTGTCAACCAGCAAGTGAGTACCTTAAGAAACCATAACAATATTTCATCGTCCGGTTAGCCTGGTTTTCGAGTGGGTAACAGTACTCAAACCCTCTTGCTTCGAATAACTGACGGCATTAGGACCGCTGTTGATTTTGGCAAGGTGACTGTCCTGATTCCATTTGATGTTTCAAATGATTTTAATTCCATTGTGCACGAGCTTCACCTTTTAAAGTTATCTCACTAATACTTCTCGCAACAGCGCAATGCGTAGGTTTGCCTCCTATCAGAGTGGACGTACTCAAGCCGTCGTTGGCACGGATGGAATGCCTCTCACAATGGATAGCAACCTCTTTTGGGGTCATAAAACGCTCTGTTACAGGACCTCTCCTATTGTCCCTATTTATCAACCACCTACCAGAGTGTGTTCAATAATGTAGATAACAACTCTATGCGGATAATTTTCAGATCTATTTAGCGGCTTCCGCCATGGACATACACTGTCAAATACAATACCGGACTGAGAATATGGTGGTGAGAATATTTCAATGGACTGAGCAGAACTGTCTTCGAATAAAAGAAAAGATAATAATCACAATTTTAGGACATAACCAAACTCTGTCTTAAGTTCAAGTATCGATGCCGAAAATTATACATTCTAAATTAAATAGAGATCATCAATTTTACATATATATATATATTTATACAGAGGTAAAGAAATATACACAGGCAGGACAACGTCTGCCGGGTTTTGCAAGTAATAGTATATAACTCCAGCATGTTCATCCTGCTGCATGGCGTTTCTTAAGTTGTTACTGATTTACTTTACTGCTTTACTCATCTAAGATATTTCTGCAGAACTTGGACTTAATCAAACATAAAATTCACCCGTGAACAAGATGCTCTACGGCTGAAAAAGTGTTAAATATATATAATCTACTTTAGAGGAACAGCAACGGCGTATTGTTTATCTCGCTGAGTTGCTTAAAATTAATATTGCTTCTGAAACAAAGGTAAAAATTTCTGTTATCTTTATATTTCGAAATATGCGGTCAGAAGTTGATACTTCTTTGCATATTTTCACGAGAGAGAAAATATTAAGGCCTGTGCGCTCGATGAACATGTTCATGCGGGTTGATGTGAGAACACTTGCTCGAATACATTCATCGAATTATAATATGGGTTATTTTCTGGACGTGAGTCCATGCATGCGCGCAAGTTGTTAACGTGATGGATTTTTCCAGTGACATCCAGTGACATTTACAGTGACATGCACTCACGCATGGACCCACGCGTGAGCGTGTATCGCGTAAACGGGCCTCCTTATGACATGACACAGAGGCTCGTGTCTCATTTCTCTAAACTATTTCGTGATGACAAGTTATAAAAATCTCAAATGGATGTAATAAATTGGCATCACTCGTCATAATGTTAGACCACAATTGCTGTGTTGGTTTGCGGGAAAAAGGGTAAATCCACACCAGTGAACAACCACAACCTCTCGACCAAAAAACCCTCCTGTGGTGGTTTACGGAAATGTTACTTCCTCTCCAGTGACAACCACAGACACACACACACTCAACCCAAATAGGGATCCTTCGCTGGGCTAATGGGATTTTCTGGTCGAGAGGTTGTGGTTGGTCACTGGTGTGGATTTACTCTTTTTCCCGCAAACCAACACAGCAATTGTGGTGCAATATTGACGAGTGGTGCCAATTTATTAGGGCCATTGGAGATTTTTATAACTTGTGACTTAAAGAGGCCGTAGAGCTCACGTTCCCTAGTTCTATTTCGTGATGTGAACGCATAGTATATGCGTGTGACCATCAAAGTGTCCCCGGCGCAATCGTGCGTTTCGTTGCTTTCATGCTCCCCACTCGACTATCAGAGCTACCTATGTTCGGCCTCGAGTATTTCTGTTGTGTCAAAGGACACCTTCCTTCACGGAATGCGCAACTTACTGTTTTTGCCAACCCTACGTATTGTCAGACGTGGTATCATTCAAGTGCAGCGACATATAGATGTAGTAAATGCTTTCTCTTCTTTTTGGAAGCTGGCCCAGCTCCGTGTCAACTTTTTAGGTTTCTTTATCAAATTTTATCCCAAAAGCTTGTATGGAGTGCACGCACTGGCTTCTTTTTTATCTGCGCTTTTTTATTCCTTTCGTCAAATGCGGATCCGAAGGAGTGATTAGTGAGAAGACAATTTTTGCGGAAAAAGACCAGTTTTCCTCTTTCTTTCCTCTTCTGCTCCTGGGTGGAACACGACACAACGGACGGAGTGCCGCGACGCCTTAAGTCTCTCTTTCTTCTTCTTCTTCTTCAAATCAGATATAAATTGGAATGATTTAAATCGTTTTATTTTCAACATAAAACTCAATTTTTAAGTTTGTTTCTTCCTTCTTTGTCGCCCAGAGTTGTATTCCGATGTCATTTAGCATCTCTGCCTCTCTCTGCTTTCACCAGTACAGTCGGAAAAAATAATGTCTCCATGTTACGTTACTCTCTGTGCATGTATCATATGTTATTGTCATGAACCACGCAAGTTGATCCTACTTCATTGAGAGACGATAAAACCTGAAGCTCAATCTTATACTTAAGAGTCTTCCTCCTAACCGTTTCTAAGGTTTTGTAAAATTGTCGGTACAGTGCATGGCGCCGCTTTTTTGGAGAGTGAAAATATATCGATGCAATCAATCAATCAATCTGCCTTTGAAATCATAAAAATGGGTTCTTGATTATTCCAAAAAACGTACCTAAATTCATTAATTTTTGCAAATTTACATGCATGAAAATTATATTATAAAAGTATTTGTAATTTTCGTAACATTATAAAAGTATTTATAATGTTACGAAAATTTTTCCGGGCAACTACTTTTTACCTAACAAAATTCATAATTCCTAGTTCAAAATATCTATAAGTAAGTGTATCAATGCTGAAACTGAATCAAATACAGATAATAGTTTACTAATATGATGATTATGGTGTAAGAAGCTTTTTCTATACATATTTTTGTATAAGTTATAATTTGACGATATAAACTGTTTGTAGACAACAATGTGAAGAAATTTAAAATTTGTAAAGCTGCCTTGATCGCATACATTCAAGGAATTTTATTTTCATTTTAAACAATATGAACAAACTCTTGTAACAATTTAAAAGGGAGTTTATTTTTATGGTTGTAAACATCTTTTTATATTGCTTAGGTTCATTTTAATTTCCGTGCTGTTGTAGGTAGCATCGAACCCCCGAAACAAGGAGATTTAGCGGGAAATGGATCTCCATATAAGTGTTCCGCAACTAAATATAGAACACGCTATGCTTTTATTGATATATTGAATTCCTGTCCGCATAAACTACAGCAAGTGCCATCGAAGGAATAGTCTATAAACAACGCGCTATTTGGCGTCCGCACAGCTAACGTCTTAGAATCGTATGAGTTACCACGGGCCATCGCAGAAATCTAATAACTTGTATGAAAGAGTCACCAGCGCCCTTCTCGCCGTCACCTGGAGAGTTTGAGAATAAGATTTGAATGGACGAAGGGCACGGCCGCAATAAAAGTAGTCTGCTTCTGCAAGTTAATGGGAGGGATTGGAGACGTCAAGCGAAGGAGAGCTGGGACGTTGGGCGACGCGAATGGAAGTGGTCGGTGAAAGGGAAGGAATGCGATCAGCGGTCAAGGATACCGTCTCCTCCGCGACAACTCGACGATTATCTTTCGTGCGGATCGCCCGTGGAATGCAAATTATTTGAGAAATGCAAATTTCCTCAAATCCATTCGGAAATTTATTGGCTCGGCTGTTTCCTTGGAGATAATTTATCATTTGTAAAAAGAACTTTGTATATTTGAATGTTTTCTAGCTCAGCTTTTGATAGTAGTTATGACCGTTTACGGATCGGTCTCTAAATGTTTACTTTGATTGACAAAGATAATGTTTTTTTTTAAAAGAAGTCGCTACAATTAGTTTATTCTCCTACAGAAGCTAGCTCCACAAACCATACACCCGTACTAACAATCAGTCTCCCTCCGTTAGGGAAAAGGAAACATTTACGAAGGGGAGGAAATTCAGGAGTTAGGGAGGGATTCTTTGGGTGTAGGCAAACTTTTTGTGGTGATTCTAATACATTTAGAGAGAGTAAATAATAGTTGGATAACAGATGTAGATATGAGGCAAATTAGAAGATGAATGCGGAGTCTAGCGCTCATTGAAGAGGGCTGGACAATGCTGGGCACATCTACTTCTACCCTTTCACTGTGCTTCAGGGGAGTGTGGCAGGGGGCGCGATATAAAAGATATCCTTAGAGACGTCAGAGAAATGTAGAAAATTTTATCAAGTATTTCACGCCACGGAGAGAGGTATGAATCCCTCGTTCCGAACATTGTTGGTTCTCCATACCATGTCTCTCTCTCTTCTGCGTCCAAATCCCTCGGTAGAAGACAGTTTGTCACCACCGAAAGGTTCGAGTTGTGTGTGGTCTTTCCTTGGAATTCCACTTCTCGGCGCACCGAGGCGCGTGGTTTTGCGTTCCCGTTGACACAAACATTTGAGTCCGCGACAGCGTCTTACGACCACCGAGGCAGACGGATTACTCTTAAGGCCGTTTTACACGATGAAAGATTTTGTACAAACGAATGTACGTGAGATTGTACGTTTGTCTAAACTAAATTAGAACAGGTTCTATTTCCCGTGCAGGCATTGAGACATTCGCACAAGCGTTCGCACAATTTTCCGCTTTACACGATACATTTTGCCCCATTCAAGAGTTCACAGAAGAGTTTGTACAAACAAGTGTACCGTGTCAAACGGCCTTTAGAGCCACTTAGAGAGTGGGAGGGAGATAGTGATTGGCTTAGCGCGTCCATTCTCTCCTCGGGGCGTCCCGTGGTTGAGCACGCAACCCTCTCCGCATTCGTGCGCCTTGGGAATTCACATCGGCACTCGCGCTTTTACTTTTCGAGTGCGCCTCCCCATAATCACAGAACGTCGCATTTATCTGCACAAACATACCAAAAACATTTGTCCACGCTTCCAACAGATTTGAAATGTAAGCTGTCCTGTCAGTGAAATGTAGTTCGACGCCATAGTAGTCAGGTACAGCTGAGGGGAAAAAGAAATGTTTCAGGGAAGTAGACGCAAATGATGGATTATATTGAGATCAAGGGAGATATATGCATACCGTTTTCCGAAAAGTGTCGTGGTGAGGAAATGAGTGAGTCGCATGTTTAATGAAGAAAAAAGGGATAGGCTATATTCAAGAAGAGGGAGTGTGCTGTGATGAACTTTTTACGTGCATACAAGTCACTCTCTACTCCTGGCATGAAATGGGGAGATAATCATTGAGACCAGACTCATGAACGGAATTTGAAAGTGCTCTGTTGGAAGTGCCGCCGGCTGACACTTTGAAGGTTTTTCACATTTCTATGAATGGATAACGAGCCAATCGTCACCTACCTTCAACGACTTTCAAATATGAAAATGTGTTTAAATTGACACGCTTACATTTTCATTGCCTACCACTTTTTATTCGAATAAGTTGAGTGAGATTGTATTTCATGCATTTAATATTCCAATGAATTTGTCATAAATCGATGCAACATGGATTCCGCATATGACTATACTGAGTTCATGAATCTTTTAAGCATATAAAATTGCTGAAGTAGTTACGGCTTGTTTAAAGTTAGGGGGCTGGGAAATTGGTTAAGGAATTAACGAAACGGTTAGGAAGACTTGAGTCCTCTTATGTCTCAAGGCTATTTATTTCGAAGGCGGAATAGAAAAAAGGTACGTGATCCCAGAGATAGTTTGCATTTGACAGACTTCTGAACGTAACCCAATTTGAACTGAACACGGGCATATTACGGGAATCGACTGTCATGTGTTTTCGATGCTAATACGCCTGTGGGCCCAGCCACCGCCTCGTTCCCTACGAACCCATTCTTGTTCTGTTAGGCGACGAATATCACCCGATGAAAAACGGCAAATTTTGAGGGCCTTCGTAGGGTTTTCAAAAAGTACCTTACTCGAAATATGATTCATGGCAAAGAATTGCCGAGAGGGTTTCGATAAGGAAGCATACACTTGGAGGCAGAATGAGGCACGCTGGAACTTGACGGGTGAGTTGGATACTCCGACGAGCGTACGGAATCTGATTTGACCATGGGCATAATGAACTTGCATGGACGTTCGTGAGGCTGTAAAACATTTCCATTCACTGAGACTGAAAATCTCATTGATTGGCCTCTCTATAAGTAGGCACTTTTTATTTTCCGCACTTTTATTAACGACCATGGTTTAAATATAAAATGCCATTATCAGGTTGATAATAAATAAATAAAAGTGTCAAAACTATGGTTTAAAATTAACCAGAGTGGGAAAACCAAGTACGTATTTGTTGAGATAGGTAGGTACGTATATGATTTATACAAAGTTAATCCAGGAACATTCGCTTTTATTAGTCGATTATGACATAAAATTGAAAATATTTTGCTTAAATGTTTTTAAATATATACGAGCTTTCAATATATGACTGGTTAATGAAACTAAAATAATTACTTTTGGATCGTCGAACCCTTGGTCCTTCCTTCCAGTCACTCCACTGATTTTTCGCTAAGCCTACGCTACCTCATTCCGCATTCCTAATATTGCCCTATTTCCCTATCGAGCCCAGCCTGCGAAAATTAATCTCAAATGTTTATTGTTTTACAATGAGAAATGTGCTATATAATCTATGATGATGTTGCAAAACATCTAAACCTGTAAGAAGAATTACCCAATACAATTTTCTCCCGAAGAATTCCCGTTTGAATACCATGGAAACATATCCTCATCTTCAATGAAACAGCATTTGTTAAAGTCTCTCTTACATCAGGTGAAACAAATCATCTCTGCCCAAAACTACCCCGTATTCCGTGTCTTCGTTAGTGAGGGAGCGGCAACACTTAATCGTCTCATTATCAAAGTATATCCCTCTATGCCGTCAAAAAGTAATTGTCGGTTGGTGGAATTTGGTTTGTCTTTTTGGTCTTGAAAATGGATAAAATAGGAATGGGGCTTTCTGAGTAGGAGGGTACAAATATCGAGATCCCTATGGAAGATGGAATGGAAGATCCCTATCCATTTGACAGTGTTCCTCCGTTATTCTGTCCTTTTTTTCTGCCCTATAGATCATGTGTTTCCCGTAGTAGTATCATCCAAGCAAACCTGATTCTCTTTCCATCTGATGTCTTCTGGTAAACACATTTGCATGTGACTTCCAAGTCTCTAGTGGCTTCCATCGCAATCCCTCTCCAACATCTGGGTTACATTTTCTCTTCGCTCGTAGCAGTTTTCAGCAAACCAGAGAGCTTTCTCCGGTATTTTGTTCTGCTCATGAAATTAATCCTTCTGTGTAGGAATCCAAATGCTTTTGGCAGACTTGAGGTGAAGTCTAAAACGACCGAAATAGTACATCTCCGTGTGAACGGTCTTTGACAGTTCCCTGCGGAGATTCTCCCTCTCCTTAGCCACCGCATTCCACTTCCCTTCCCTTTCAGCGGGCTCTCTTTAATGATTTGGGCAAACTCACTTTGTCCTTCCCACCCCGACCTCTTACATCCCCACCCACTAAATGATTCTTCCCTGAGCAGCAGCGCAAACAGGCAGCGGGCCCCTTTCGTCTTTCCGCCCTAAAAACCCCCTCCCCTCGCCCCTCCTCTGCCATACATATATCCTTTCCGTCCCCCACTCCCCTCTCCCTCCAGTTAATCTCCCAACTCCCTTCTTCACCACCCTCTTGAACGCAATACACACAATGGTCTATAGCTGATGCTCGGCATGATGATGTCGTTTGACTCCGCTCATTTCGTTTGAGGGCCCCTCTGCGATTCCCATAGACTCCCGAGAGCTTTCGGCGCGAGTAGGCCCTTCCAAGAGATTAAGTACACTCGGAGGAAATCTCCAATGAGTGAGCCAACAAATAAGAGAGGGATGGGAGGAGGGGGCAGAGGGAGGGACAGATAAACTCTGAGTGGAAAATCTGATTCAACAGGAACACGACGTAAGGCGATTGACGAGTTTTATGGGAGTAAGCAGTAGAAAGAAAGAGAAAAAAAAGCAAATAATCCAAGGTTAGAATACTGCTCTCATAAAATGTAAACCCCCTTCACGTATTTACAAATGGGACGTGTCTTGTGCGTTCTGAAACCCCCTCGAACTGGACTGATCAACGATTGGAACTAGAGTGGACTGATGATTGATCTAGACTCAGTGGCCAATAATGTAGGAGCCAAACGGAATAGGCTGTCGATCTCTAGCCTGGCTAAATAGGATCATTTAAAAATGTCCCATTGGTTCTAAATTGGTCAATACCCTGCTTTTGTGCAGTATACTTTTAATGCGGCCCAATCTCGCGCTGGAGAATAGGATGATGTTTTTGTTCCACTGTCTCCGTTTATGGGGCTGATTGTGCTTATGGCGCTGAAAGGCACGCTGCGGTTCTAGGGTTCAATTGTGGATCGTTTCGCATCTGTACCGTTCGGACAAAAGCGGGCATACATTTTTATCGAGGCGAATTGCTCTTGGGCTTAAGCCCTGAAGACGATGGGAAAGTCTCACTTGGAAGCGTCGTCGCGTCGACCGCCAATGGTAACCCGGACGCGTTGTAAAGCCCGAGAATAAATCACCTCAGGTATTCGCCAGGAAAGCATCAAATCCAAGAAGTCTACTTTTACTTTTAAAATCCCTTTGTCTCTCCTTTTATTCTCACGACTTTAAGTTCTCATGTAATGTCAAGTCACCCGCGCATTCAAATATAATACTAATATCTATTAAATTAGTTACTGTATCACATTTCTAAATATCAAGTCCTTTTACTGCCATAACACTGAGGTTTAAAACTCGTAAAACGATAATGTGGATCCTATATCGTAAATAGAGATTCCATATACCTGTTGGACGGCAATAATATTTTGCCTTCTGATGGACTATCATCGCCATTTGTAATCCTGGAGTCAATTTGAGGCGCACTCTGAAATCAGCTTTGCAAATCACCGCCTCATTTATCGCAATGTCTCACTCTCCGTCATCCTCACATCATTTTATTTCATATTTGATTTAACATTAGGTTTTCCCCCCTCACTTTTATCAATGCACATGCATTCCATCCGTACTAAGAAAAACGATAGAATAAAGTGTTATCCAACTATGGACGCTAGCACACTTTTTATTAGATACTTAATATATACAGCGTAACTCTAACGGGAAATTCTACAGTTCAAAGTTGCAAGTATTTTCAGAAGGAAAACTGAGGTTCAAAAAAGCAAAATATAGAACTGAAATTAATCAAAATTCACGTTTTTGTCCCTGATTAGTGGACAAGCTTCAAAGTGCACTTCGTACTATGTCATGACAACCCGCATTGTATCAACGGTGGTATTGAGCTGCCCATTTTCGATTGAATTGGAACTGCATTCAAAGGACCCTTTGTGTGCCATACACCCTGCTATTCGACGCGTGAGAGGAGGTGCTTGTTTGTCATCCTGTGGTTAGTGATGCTGCGGGACAGGATCATTCTCCAATGTGTGGTCTATCGTGGGAGATTGGCTCCCCTGGATCTGTCGTCAAGGAATCCTTATGCATCTGGTTAAGTTCCACAAAGGAAAAGTTACCTTCGGAGTGCATTAAAGATGCATGATTTTCCTAACTGAATACATGTTCTACTAACTAAAAGATTTTATTCATAAATAAAATGCATGATTCAGCTGCATCAACTCTGAGGAGACAGCGTTTTCAATTGCAGCATGTATTCTGGTTAGCATAATGTATAATGGACCGCTTCTACCATGCTGTTCCATCCTATTTTGTATCTTCTTTTCCACTCTCATTGTCAGTTCCTATCACTCTCTATCTCTATCTGTATTTCTTGTCGTCCTTTCCCACCAGGGTTTTAACTTCGGCTCCTTACAACTCAACGCTTCGTATCAGAATGTTCATGAGGCTTTTGAAATATTTTCCTAAGAGCTTCCTATAGTAAATTCTATCTAAGTATTCAGTTCATATTTCACTGATACAATTCATCTACTGTTCCCCTTAGCACTATATCCATTTTTACTCATGCATATGGACATCAGGCAAATTTTTTTTTTCAGGAAAGTGTTTTTTTAATTAAAACAATATTTAACTGTTAGATTCAACCAGTAACCGCATGCCATTGTTGCTGGGAAATGCATTAAAAACACTATCCATAAATTCTTCTCTCTTCCTGTCCGTCAAATGCATTTCAGATTAATAAATTTATCAGTGGAAAAAGAGTGTTGTAATGCAAGTTTTTTCCACAATGCATAATTGTTCTCCAATTTCGAACTGAAAAGTATATAATGTAACTTGATGACTCCCTGCTGGTGTAGTGCTAATGTTCGAGAGGTTTGGATGCGAATAGCCGCGATTGGATGGAGGAATTGATTCCTCTGGTGCACTTGAATACCCCGGCATGAGTGTTCACCTGGGAGTCGGCATCGGGTGGTGGGAGGGGGTGAGAGGGGAGGAGGGGTGTGGAGGGGTGGTGGAGGGAAAACTCATAAAGTTCTGAGCAAGAATCCAGAAAACGGGAAATCACTTTTGTCCGGAAGTGAAACGCCCACCGCATTGCCTTTCTAAGGAATAACTGCCCACCAGAGATACTTGGAATCAGCAAATTCTTGATAATTTTTATTTATTTCATTCAAGTATTCTACCAGCTGATTGGTAGGTTCTTGGACAGTCCCCATTCTGCATCCCAACCGCATAGACATTGTCGCGCTTTCCCTCCTAACGATGGCCCGTTATACAACCATGTAAAAAGAAAATTAAACAAGTTCCCGAGTTCAAATTATTTTAATCTAGGCTAGAGACTTGAGGCGTTTGAGATGTGGGTTTGGAGAAGGATGGAGAAGGTTAGCTGGATGGCGAGAAAGACGAACGAGGAGGTATTGGATATGGTCGGAGAGGAGAGGAAGCTTGTGGCGGAGGTTCGGAGAAGGCAGAAGAGATGGATGAAGGAGTTTTTTAAGAGGAGATGGCATATTGAAGAGAGTGATAGAGGGGAGAACACTGGGGAAGCGTGGAAGAGGAAGGAGGAGGAGGATAGGAATTCTGGACGAAATAAGAGGAGGTAGAAGATATGAAGAATTGAAGAGGGATCTAATAACGGGCCATCCTTCGGAGGGAAAGCGAGGCAATGTCTATGAGGTTGGAATGCAGAATGGGGACTGTCCAAGAACCTACCAATCAGCTGGTAGAGTACTTGAATGAATGAATGAAATTAGTGCAAGGGCCGTTTCTGCTAATGCCTGAGTTTGTCAAACACCGCCGTTCTCCTCAAAACAAATTCATACAAATGGAAATTTTAGCGATTTCAATTCCAAAATTTGTTAGTTAAATTCGCAGGGTAGTACAGGTAATTTCAAGGTGATACATAAATGAAATTGTAACCCTTCACATGCATAAGGCAACAGTTTTTGTTTCATTGCCCTTGAAAATTAACTTCAGCTCAGAAAAAGAAGTGAACCTCGATTCTTGAAAATGCAGAAAATGCTCTGATCATAGATTGAAAAAATGGCCGCCAAATTGGATCTAAAAAAAATATAAATAAATAAAATTTGGTTTTGAACAGACAAGAAATAAGGCTATCAGCGCTTAAAATAGAACATTTTATGAAATGCTCGAGCTACCAGTGTTGGACCACTAGATATGAACTGACCCTGGACTAAAATAAGCATATCAGCATGGATACTAAATAGTGAAATTGGTTGTACAAAAAAAAGAACACCAAATTAGGAAGAAACTGTTTGAGTACCCAGGAAAAGATATGGAATAAGGTTTGGTGAAACTTTGCGATTGATATTGTACGGCCGAATTATGGACATTTTTGTCTTTTAGGAGATATGATGATCGTTGGCCCTGGCCTGAGTCATTTTTACCCAATCGCGTGGTTAAAACATTTTTGGGTGATTTAAACATGGGCGGGAATGAAGAGAAGCAAATGTATAATTATTGCGGTTGTGGTGAAAAGATGATGGGCGGATAGAGTTGGAAGGTACAGAGAAAGGATGTACGTTTGGTGCGCGAGGAATAGTTTGGGTAGAAGTGAGAGAAGCGTGCGAATGTAAGGAAGTGAGTGGTCTTGATTTTTAATTATATCATGGAAATTATCATGTTTAAGAGTTTATTTGTCATTAATGCAGGTGTATTGCAATCAGAGGTAGGGAATCAATAGTTAATATGTAATGAGAGCACTTGATGTGTCTCACGCCGTCCGCCCGATGGTCCGTCAAACTGTGGACACCCTTTCGTTTTTCCTTGAGAGTGTGCTAATCAGGGTTTCTCACGTTCCCCATATTACTTACAGTATCCAATTCATGGATACTATATAATAATATATACATCATAGATACTGTATATTATATATTATCCATGATCCAAATAATCCTTCCCTTGCTGCTACAGCCACCTGTTATGGGTGTTGTAAATGTGCCAAGTTGTCGGCCTCCTCCCAAAATATTCAACAAATCATATTGAACAAAATATTTATTTGATTTTACTCATTTTCCTGGAAATAATTTAACGCAAACCAATAAAAATATCATTTTATAAAAATACCGAATTTTACTCTCAAAAATTATTTACTGACTTATATTTTTAACAATAGAGATCACAAGTACTTCCTTTGATAGATAACATTTTCCTTTTATTTTTATGGATTTATCTAATGCATGTGCGTACATTTCCTGGGATGAATATGCACTCTATCCATTGGATATGTGCATTCGATGAAAACATATTTGTTTCTAACTTTATTGGCATAGCATTCCTGATTTGGTCATTTGGTCACCCCATTTTCAATTTTTTAATGGTGTTTACGGAAGACTATTGAAATTTTACTAGTATAAGACTTGTAGTATAACTCTTTATTTTCCATAACTGTGTTACAAATTAAAAATGTTCTTCCCCCACCTTCTAGATTTTTGGAATTTTATGAACAAACCATCGCTATCAAAACGAAATAGCAATTGTGCAAGAAGTATTGCACCTGCAATATAAATTCTTCTCTTAAGAATGCTAAAAGGAAAGTCTTAGCTGAAAGTATTCATGCATACTCCAGAGGAGGCTCAGTAATTCACATATCTGGCAGGCGCATAATAAAAAAATATATTTTTAGTGTGGCTATAAGATAAAGATTAGAAAAGAGGAAAAATTAGATTACACATGTCAAGAACTTTCTGAAGAATTGAGGGCCAAATTAAGTTGAGAGGTACAAATTGGAGGTGCGATATTGGAATGAGGAGTGTGAGATGAGATAGCTGGTGGTTTTATTGCTGGTGTATGGAGGGACGGAACGAATCAGCCAAGTTGAGACGAATGCTGGAAAATTTTTTAGACATAATGGAATATGGGTTAGTATGTTGGTATTAAATGAAGTGTGTCAAATGAGAAGGTTGCAGAAATAAAAATTTAAATGATGAAACTTACACTCTGGTTTACAAACATTATAAGAAAATGCCCCTGATTTCATGAACCAGCGCCCCATATCGCGTGACCTCTTGATCTAAGGTTCTCATTTCTCAGCCCTTTCCCTTCAGGTCGTCCTCATTTTGGTCTTACGCGTGGTCCAAGGGCCGCAGCACCGGTTTAAACGATGCGCCCACGTGCCGTCTCGATTCCAAATGATTAGCGAGGACAAGAAAATGCGAAAATGCGCAAGGCTGACCGCTCGCAAAGATGACACTCCTGTCCATATAGTATCCGTGCTCCTGTCACTTTCTGCCGGAAGCCCGAGTTTATATTCTACATTTTCCGGCGAAATATTGTTGTGGATTAGAAATAGTGGTTGAATGTTTATGGAGATGACCAACACGCTGTTACTGTTGAAGGGAGGAGAAGTTCGGTTGAAGAGGAAATCATCTCTCGTGAGTGACTTGAGGATGGGGCACGCCGGCATAACCTGACGCTTGGCGATAGACTAGGAATAAGGGTTTCAAGTTATGCCACTAAAAATTAGGGTGAGAGAGTCTCAGAAACCGGTCAACCCTGGAGTCGCCTTCAGGGGAAGAAACTCTCCTGGCAATAGACCCTTATTAGATTCTTATGAGCTATTCCGTGTGTCTCTTATCAACTATTCTGGATCTCTTTTTTTCTGAGCTCTTCTCATTTTATCATCCGTAGACATTGTTGCACGCATTATCTTCTACGCTCGATATTAAGTGATACTCCCGTTCTTTTAAGATGATTAGGTACTCAGCACTGGACGATTTATTTTGCTACTTATTTTCTTCATCGGATTAATTGAGGGAAATAATTTTGTAAAAAGGTTTTCAGTTTCGCTATACTTTATCTTTTCGGAATTATATTTAACGCTTTACTCCTCTGCTGCACGATTCGTCAGAAATTACAGACAGGATGCCAAATGTTGAATGTCATCTAAAAATACAAACCGCTGTGAGTCAGACACTGTTCTTTACAATGTGAATGTAAAATCGTGTAAAAACATAAAATTAAAGTATCCGATATTTTGTGACAGAAGTCTTAAAGATTTTCCTCCAGGTTTCTATTGAGATACGGTTGTTTCGATGGCTGGCTCTGCCATCACGAAATTGAGTGTCACTGTAAAGAGTTAGGAATCACAAAGTTGGTAGCCCAATATGCCAGGCCTGGTAGAACACCCTAGAAGACTTATTTACATCATATAAGAAAAAACTAAAACCTTATCCGATATTTTATTTTGCGACCAGTGTCCAGCTTACTAGATTTAGCATCTAGAAGCCATAATATTGTTTAACTTCGTCAATATTTCGGTAACGAATGCCATATAATTTCTCTTAGATTGAGTAATAGAATAAACACACTGAATGGACTCTATTATAAATTCTCCTTCATTTCTCAAGGACATAAAAATCCAAGGACATGATAAAACCACAGCAGTGTATGCATCTAAAGAGGTAAATTAATTGTCACACGCATGGTGAACTTATATTTTACTCAATGAAATAAAAAAACAGCTGCTGTTCAAACATTCCTTCGGCATACGACCTTGCGTTGGCTTGCAACACAGAATAGGTGTACATATAATATTTTTAGCGTGATACTTGCACGGCTTCGCCCTCGAGTCAAGACTCCTCGGCAATACGATTACTGAGGAACAAAGGCTAAGTTCACTGACTTTCGCCCGATTACTTGTCATGCGCTAAATAGCGGGTACTTTTGGGCGCAGGATGCCACAATCCGTTGGTTCCAGGCGAATGATTTTTTTCCACCGTGAAATTCACTCATTGTTGTGATTTGAGAAGAGGAATTTAAATTTTTCAAATGCGGCGGCTATTGCTGACACTGTTCTGCTTGTACATTCTCACGATAATCGTCATAAGGGCATTCTTATTCTGACCTAAATTTCTGCAACTTGCTAGCAACCTGCGATATCAGTAGCTATAGAATTGTTTGTATGAAACATAAAATCTTTGTATATGTTACTTTCTCATAAATTTAGAAGCAGTTTGGGTATGAAGTTTGGGTTTGTGATCCATATGTATATTCATGCTATGGTAGTCCATAGCATGAATATACATATGAATCTAAATCTTCGGCACCACTGTACGGGCAAAGGTGTTGCCTAGCTTTCCGCAAAAGATAGGCCGCGCTGCAGTCGGCATGGTTCCGCTTCTGTGTCAAAAATGGCCGGTTTAATAGGTATGCCAATTCCGGTACCTTTATTTCCAGTCTCTCCATTTGAATCACGGCCTTTCCTTTGGCATGGTTCGCTTCTGTGTGTCAAAAATGGCCGGTGTTAATGGGGAGGCTAATTCCATGCCCTTTATTTCCAGTATATCAATTTGAATCACGGTCTTTCCTAATTAGAACCATCTTCTCTAGAATGACGGCGCTACAGTCTGCTTGGTACTGATTTTTCGGTGCATGCGGAATATTTGGCAACACCCACTGGGGGCAAGTTTAGGATCCATATGTATATTCATGGTCCATAGCATAGATTTGATGTGCTGTTTTTTTAATTCTTTTCCCAAGGGAGATGAAAAAAAGGAATTTCAGGGACATGTGAGGCTCGTCCAACAGGCCATCTTGCCGCTGTGACGGCGAGTGAAAACAATCTCGCGTTCGTTGCGGGTAGAGGCCCTATACTATAGGGACATAGTAATACCACAGTGCCTCTAGTTGCGGGGAAACACGGGATGTGGGTTTGGGGGTGGGGGTGAGGGAGGTGGGGCGGAAGCGGAGGGGAAGAAGAGAGAGAGGAAAGTGTTTGGGGAATCCCCACGAGGACATTCTCCATTCCCTCTGCCCTTCCCACGGAGGGAACGCCTTGCCACCGGCCGGCTGTCTTCGCTGAGGCTACCTTTAAAAAAATAGAGCTCCACCTTGTGGAGCGGGTTTGGAATGCCGATGGCAGCGGGAGAGTGGGTGCAGGAAGTGTGGGGGGGACGAAAGGGAAGGGGGGATGACGCAGCTAGGGGGGGGCGTTCGGAATAACGCGCGCGGCCAAGGAAATGGAAAAGCGGACCCACGCGAGGATATCGATATGTTGTGTGTTAGTGAATGGGATTTTTTTCGAGGTAGATGAAGATCTTGATTATGGGGTGATGTGGAACATTTAGGTCAAACTACAACGTAACGTCTCGCTCTTCCAATTCCTTTTCCCTTCTTCACTACCGGTGACCCTACACCCTTGCAGAGGCTCAAACGTTATTTATTCTACATATCTACATAATACATTGCAAACCACCTCAAGGGTGTTTGGTAGTGTGTCATTTAAATTGATATTCAACCACCAAACTTCTCGTCACTTTTATGAAGACATATTTTATCTATAAACATGTATTTGTATTGTGCACACATCTTATGAATACTATGACTAAGGCTACGACAGATCACAGCCATTTTCAAAGTGGAGATAGGTAATCGTGTCTCTAACGTATACTCATGTACCGGGGAGAGGATGACATGAAGGAAGGAAGAAAAGCGAGGAAAAATGAGATGAAAAATACGAGGTTGAGTGCAGGCGATCCATCATTCACATATATAGATTGATGAGGATAAGATTGAAATATTTTTGGGAATGCACCATGACCAAATCCAATCCAACCTATAATCTTTTGGACAAAATCTGCTGACTTTCACGAATTCAAATATTTTCAAAATTGTAAAATGGAATCCATTGCTCTCCGTTAGTATCGTTCCAGGTCTTAAATACCTCAATTTATTTAAGTATATTCAATACTTAATTAGCGCATTTTGGGCACACGTATTTATCAAAAAACTTGTTATATATGTTAAATATTGTATCACTCTATTTAAATTCTCAATACGAAATATTTTGTGATTATTTATTTAAACTATCGAGCGTATATACTTAGCCAAGCACCTAACACCTCAATGCATGAAAATAAACCTTGCATCTATTTATGAAAAATACTTATTTATGCATAAGAATATATACATATTGTTGTGGGAAATACAATTTCTACTCCAGGTGTTTGAACATCACTGAGTTAAAATTAATTCCATAGGTAAATCGAAGACGCAAAATCTAATACCTTTAAACGAACAAAAGTTGTTTGTTTGCTTTGGACTACAACCTTGTCGTAGTGGAAGGGTATCGGAGCATGCATGCTCCGATAGCCCCTAGAGCTGCACTGGCGGGAGCAATACTCGAGGTAGGGTCACCCATGCCAGATTGGTTGAAGGTTAGGAGACAGACGAATGGTAGTCCGCGCAGCGTCTGTACCTCAGTGAGGCGGCTGCAAAAGGCGTCTGACCCCAGTGGGGCCAGAATGGCTTCTGAAGTGATAGTGTCATGTAAAAAACACTATTGGGATAGGCCACGGAATCCCATTAATAACATATACCTTGAAATTATGGACAGTTCTCAAATGATAATGAATTCTGGCAAATACGGGACTCGGCCCAGAGGGCCGGGTGTCGTGCCCGGCAAGGGTGGGAGCAAGGTCCCTGCGGCCGTCATCACACGAAACCCTTGCTCAGACGTATTAGCAACAGAGGAAAAGAAGATAAAGAAGAGGAACGAAACTATCAGAATAGGCACGTGGAATGTTAGGACTATGCTGAGGGTGGGGAAGCTAGAGAATATAAAGGAAGAAATGGAGAGAGTGGGTGTACACATCATGGGTCTGGGTGAAGTAAGATGGAAGGATGACGGGGACTACTGGAGCGATGGCTATAGAGTAATTTATAGGGGAGGGAATGAAAGCCAGCGAGGGGTTGCATTCGTAATGAATAGGAAAGTTGGTAGAAAAGTAATGTATGCAGAACTGGTGAGTGATAGGATAATAGTCGTGGAACTAAAGGCAGATCCAACGAGTTTATTTATAATCCAGGTTTATATGTCTACCTCAAATCATAAAGAGGAGGAGGTAGATGGGGTATACGATCAGCTAGAGGAAATAATTGGTAGGATACCTAGGAGTAAGCACTTAGTTGTAATGTGGGATTGGAACACGGTCGTGGGTGAAGGAAGAGATGGGCGGGAGGTGGGCGATTAGGGACTAAGAAGGAGAAATGACCGGGGCGAGAAAGCTGTGGAGTTTGCCGTAGAAACAACCTAGTAATTACAAATACATGGTTCAGATATCATCCTCGACGTAGGTACACTTGGAAGAAGCCGGGAGATACAGATAGGTTCCAGATAGATTATATAGTGGTTCGTCACAGACACAGAAATAGTTTTAAAAACTCACATACGTATCCAGGAGCTGATGCAGACACATACCACAACTTATTAGTCATGAAATTTCGGGTAAAACTGAAAAAGATAAGATTTGGAAGGATGGCACGAAAGTGGAATACGGATGCATTAACTGGGGCAATGAAGAAGAAATATCGTGAGTAGGTGGATGAGATAATGGGTGAGGATCATGGAGTTAAATCAGTGGAATATGAATGGGGAAGTTTGAAAAATGGAATTGTTGAAGCGGCGCAAGCAACGGTAGGCGTAGTGAGTGCAACTAAAATTAGAAAACCGTGGATCACGAAGGAGATGATAAGGCATATGGAGGAGAGGTGGAAATGGAAGAGCGTAAACTCAGACCTAGGTAAGAGAAAATACCGAGAATTAAATAACAGGCTCAGAAGAGAAACAAAGAAAGCAAGAGAAGCATGGTGGAGAGAAAAGATCGACTCGTTAGAGAAATACCAGAAATAAGGAAGAGTAGATGCATTATATAGGAAAGTAATGGAACTGACTGGTGGTAATAAGGAAAGGGGAATTACAACGATAACAGACAAGACGGGAAATGTGATCGTAGAACTAAAAGAGATCCAGGAGAGATGGAAGGAGTATCTTTAAGAGCTTTATGGTAAAGAAATAATGCCCAATATCTTAGATATAGAAAGGGAAGACGATATCGACAGAGATATCATTGAAATAAGTATCCTAGATAGCGAAATCGTATATTCATATTTCAATAAGCTTAATATTCCACACGGTCAAAGTCGTTCTGAGAATTATAAACAGAAGGCTAGAGAAGAAGGCAAATGGATACCTGGGTGACGAACATTTCGGGTTTAGGAGAGGGTCGGGAACGCCAGACGCTATAACGGTGATCAGAACGCTAGTAGAAAGAAACCTAGATTATGGGAAGGACGTTTTTGCATGCTTCGTAGATTTCGAGAAGATGTTTAATCGGGTAGAATGGAGAAAATTAATGGGAGTGTTGAAGAAATTATGGGTCGAATGGAGGAACAGGCGTCTGATTCCGAAATTGTATATGAAGGAGACGGGGCAGGTTTGGGTAGCCAATAGAGAATCGGGATGGGCCACGATAGGACGGATAGTGCGGCAGGGGTGCCCACTATCGCCGTTGTTTTTCAACGTGTATTCAGAATAAATGGTAAGGAGGCGTAGGGGGTTGTGGAGGTAGGAATAAGGGTAGGAAGGTAGCTGATAAAATCAGTGAGATTTGCAGATGATCAAGCATTGGTTAATCAGTCTGCCATGGGGTTACAGTCAATGGTGAATGCTTTAGAGGTGCAGTGCGAAAAGTATGGGATGAAGATCAACCACAAGAAAACGAAAGTGATGATATTTTCTAGAAGTAAGAAGGCTTGGCTGAATATAAGGATGGGAGGGCAGAAGATAGAGCAGGTCGAGCAGTTTACGTATCTGGGTAGTATTTTGGAGGAGAATGGGTTTAGTGGAAAGGACATCAGATGCAGAATTGCGCTCGCTAAAGAGGCATTTTTGAAGAGAAGGGAATTGATGAGGGGGGGTCTGAGAAGAGACGTAAAGAAGAGGCTGGTGAAAACTTTAATATGGAGCGTGGCACTATATGGGTCGGAAACTTGGTCATTGCGAAGGGAGGATGTGCGTAGACTTGAGGCCTTTGATATATGGGTTTGGAGAAGGATGGTTAAGGTTAGCTGGATGGCGAGAAAAACGAACTAGGTGGTATTGGATATGGTTGGTGAAGAGAGGAAGCTTGTGGCAGAGGTTCGGAGAAGGCAGAAGAGATGGATGGAGGAGGTTTTGAGAGGAGAGGGCATGTTGAAGAGGGTGATCGAGGGGAGAACACTAGGGAAGCGTGGGAGAGGAAGGAAGAGGATAGGAAATCTGGTCGAAATAAGAGAAGTTAGAAGATATGAAGAATTGAAGAGGGATCTAATAACGGGCCATCCTTAGGAGGGAAACGAGACAATGTGTATGAGGTTGGGATGCAGAATGGGGACTGTCCAAGTACCTACCTATCATCTGGTGGAATACTTGAATGATTCCTAGAGAAATAAATCATTCTCAGGAAATTGGAAAGTGACAAGGGTAAACCATTAGAATATTGTTTGTTATAAATACGGGCAAAATGTACCAACAGGCTAAAATGGATTCAATTTAGAAGTAACAGATTGTTTGATTAAAGTAAAGCATGAGTGAACTCTCATGTGCAGGACTGCCCATTAACGCGCACCATTATTTCGGTAGGAATCCTCTGTTTGGCTCTGTTGGCCGATATTGAAATTCGGTCGTAGTGCAGCCCAAACTTACCGTCCTTGCTAATCCTGCCTCCACTCTCAGCATTCGACGATCGCATATCAGGGGCAATGTGGGAAGGGAGGGTTGTTAACGTGGGCGGGGTGAAAGCTTCCGGTCGCCTCCTCACGGCCAAGGCCACGCGGCCGTCCTTGTGAGTGGCCTGAGGTCGTTCGTTCCCTCAGGGCGACTGGGAAGACTGAACGCATCGCTCGCAAGGTCTCGACACCATTTCGTGGTGAGACGGATTTTTATAATTCGAATTGCGTACGTACCCACGCTCATAGGTATGCCAAACGTCCTATTCAACAATTGCATACGCGTACCTACCCGTTGGACCCGTCCTGTGCAGCTCTCCTCCCTCCGTGGCGCGTGGAAGTTATTTAACGTTGACACCGATGGATGTCGTGCGGGTGCGTGGGAAAGCAGAGAATGGTGGCACGTCAAACGGAGCACCTGTAACTCTCCCCTTCTCCCACAATGCACCTCGCCGAAAATTTCCCAGGTCTCGAAAACATGGATCCCATCGCATTCCCGTTATTATTTTCTCTCTCTACAATTTTCTGACGGAATTTTTTAGTTTCATGTTGATGCTTCAATAGTCAACACTCTCCTCATTGCATAAATCTATTGAGACAGTAAGAAACTGAATGAATCTGCTCGCCTAACATATCACAGTGGAACAATTTCATCCTTATGAGAGCAACTTTCTTATCTGGGTTCAGAATATTTCTTTGCGATCTTAATCTTAGTGACGTGACAGTACCTTCTGTATATTCGTCAACGTCAATTGAAAAAGTTACAGATACTCTGAAACTGAGGTACATATTTGTTTTTTGAGCTTTATATCGAACGCATTTTCTTCTTTTATTTGTTTATGACGATATTGAAAAGAAGAAAGGAGATCGGAATATTGCGCCGCCTTCCGAATTGATCTCAGTCGAATGATTTTTTTGGCTCATCAAGTTAATTCATGTTCATGACTTGGGAAAATGTCCTCCTTCAGTATTTTTCTTGGAAGTTATAACTCAAGGGTTTCATCTCATGTCCGTAGTAACTCTATCCTACATGGACTATTTTTATAGACAGCAGCTATTTTCAGTGACCTTCTTAACTAAAATTATACCTTTTTACGACTTGATCTGGTTTGATGAGAAAATTAATAGGCTTTTAAAGGCAACAATTTGAGTACAACATATCCGTAAGTCAATGAATTACGGATATCAGAGGGAGTTTGCCGGAAAATCACTCGGCTACTAACTTAATTAGACCGCACATTAAATAAAAATAGGTAATTAGGAAAAAACGACCAAAGTCAGGGAGTAAATTGTTGACATTACGGTAGGAGAGACTTCATAACTATCAGAAGAAAAAATGAAAGTTGTTAGGCGTCCATTTTTATCGAAAACTCCGCGCAATATGTATGAAGATAAAATAATGACACGCAAGACGTTACCTTGGCAAATTCGTATCTAATGATGCCACCACGGGTAAAATTATTTTTTTCACGAATTAGATTTCTCGAATATTAGATTTTCCGTGGAATCTACCGAATTCTCGTTTAAAAGATTTTACTATCAGTTGAAATAATAAATATATACCTGCATGTTCATCAAGAGTGCCCAGGGAAAATTTTGAGAATGAATTTAAGACCTTTACATTTTAATTCAACTTACCTTTCAATTCATTTGAGGTTTTTTTTGGAAGAGCGCATGTGTATCATTTTCTCCTTTAAATTGTAAATATACCCCTATACTATATGGAATCCCACCAGCCAGCGCAAGAAAATTAGATAAGTATTACTCATATTCTGACACAAACACCTTATAAGGGTTAATGAACTAGATATGTGCGTATATGATTGAAATGTTTACATGTAAGTACCTACCTAATTATAGGCACCCTATGGAGAATAGAACCTTTGTTGAGTTTGAAACAATAGCTCGAAAGACGAGACACTTGGTGATTTCCAAACTCTTTATTTAAACTGACCGATTTCGATGTTTTAGTACATCATCATCAGCCTCCGATATCATCATATTGTGACGCTCGCTGTACATACTGCTAACATATGTTGTTATAACTCTGATGTTGATGTACAAAAACATCGCAACCGGTCAGTGAAAATAAAAATTGTGGAAATTACCAAGTGTCTCGTCATTCGAGTATGTCGTAATACAACAATGTTTCTTCGCCTACCATCGAGTTATTGAAACAATAGCTCCGGCAGTGCTGACTTGTGGGTATGTGTGTACTCCGATGGGAAGAAATAGAAAATGGAAAAATGGAAAAGGAGTTTTTAAGATGCCAGCGTTGTTGACAGGTATTTAAAAATATCACGAATTGGTGGTCCATGTGCGGCTGAAATTGTACATTAAACAAAAGTAACTAAATCAATGAAATGCCGCCAGATAGTGCATTTCAGGTCAAGCTACAGTGCAAGATGAATTCCTTCGTAAATAATACCATTAACTTGCGTGAAGAAGACTACATCGAGTCGAATATTGAATGACTTTTAACGTTAGAAAATCCTTGCACCTTATCCAGATGGCATTCCTTCTTGAGCAATCATTTCCTCTTCGTTTTCTTGCAAGTCATGCAATAAACAGTGTAATTAGTTGAATTACTGCCCTCAAACGATCATTCACTTCCATTAACTCTTTCCTGGACATTCTCCTAACTTTCCTGAGTTAGACTCCAATCGTTCAACTCTTCTGGTTGTCCTCGAAGACCACGGTTGACCGACGCGAGCCAAGATTATCAAAATATCGAACGAAAACTGATTATACTTGCCGCCATTGAATTTCCCCTAAATTCTGAATGAACGTGTCCTTTCATATTCGCAAACTTTCCGTTCCAGCCATGCGAATTTTCCTCGTATGATAATAACATTTACGAAATCTTCGGGGATATATATTTTTGTAGTGATTTATGTCATGCCAACTTACCTGAGTAGCATATTCTTTTGGGTGAGTGAAGCGTTCGTTGGGTTCATGCGATCGCCATTCGGAGGTTTTAAAGGACGAATTCTCTTGAGGGAGATGAGGAAGGAAACTGGACACGAGGAAAGACCGAAATGACGTATCTTGTTTACAGCTCCTCGCGAGCGTTGTGCCGTCGCCATGGTGATGGTCACCGTCCGGCGCACCCGTGGGGGACGCCGCCATCTCTCACCCACCCACCCACTTGGTCTCTCTCTCGGGAGAGGAGAAATTACGCCGGCCGACGATGTTATGAAACGAAACGGCTTGGTGGTATTATTCCACTATTCAGAATTAGCGCTCAAACCAGTTTTGGCCATTTGGGTGACGGATGGATTGAAATGTGGATGATGCCTTTGGCTATTGCCTACTTACTATGTATGGACTATAGTCTACTATACATAGATTATAGTCCACTGCAAGTATTCAGAATGAGAAGCTGAAGAGTGAAGAAGATGAATGCGCATATATGTGTAGAAGTGCTACGTAGAATAAAATAGAAAGCCTTGCGCCGGTATTCATCCTGTTCTAAGCCAAGAAAACAATTGAGCAACGGTTCAACGTCCTGTCCAAGTGGCTTCGTATCGAAGTGCTCTCACCATTGCAAACTGATTGATCGCGAACAAAATCTGATTGATCGCGAAATATTTCCCTCACGACTGGTATTCAAACTGAACTTCAATTAGAATACAAAAAAAGTCAAGATTCCCAATAGTAATGGAACACGTGATCTATACGCGAAGTTCAAATTTTGCGGACTACAAATACGGCCGTGTGCGCCGTGTGGACCGACTTTTGAACATGATGTAATGGTCGAAAACGCCAGAGAATTGGCGTGGTGGCTAGAGTAATTTTCCTATTTTGAGTGCAATAATTTGCTCACTTTATGAACTGTACCTGCTCCGATGGTCGGATGAGACTGTGTGTCCTTGCCGACGCTGAATTCATCTTCTACCCTCTAACCTTCTCCTTATATATCTATCCCAATACTTCCCGGTGTATATTCATGTGAAACAGACTTCTAAAATGAAGAAGGTAACAAAAATAAAAAGAAGGGGAATTTGTATTATTGATTGGGGGACTAGGGGAAGCGGAGGAATTAGTTATACATCTATATATACAAAATACCCTGCAAGCCACCTCAAAGATGTGTGGCAGGGGGTGAGTAGTCACCGACATGCATTACACTATACCCTAAAGTTAGTGTAACTACGACTAATTATGCATTAGCATCAATCGCTTATGCTTGTCACGAGGCGAAGTCTCACAAGCATGCACTACACTACAGATATGCTCACAATTTTAGAAAGATCGTTAGTATTTATGTATTTTGCAACTTTATAAATGTACAAAGAGATAGGAATTAGTTTAAGGGGTTTTGGATTACGATAATTCATTTACATGGAGAGTCAAATATAAGTATATTCTGAAAGTACGAATAGTGTGTGGCAAAGTTCCCAGAGTTACTGCGTTGAAAATTTAATTTTTAAGTTATTGCTATTCTTGCATATCCGGAGAAGAGCAATTGTTGCGGTTTAGGAAAACCGCAGTTTGAATTGGGCTGCGGTTTCGGGTGAATCGTAGGAAACTGAAATACACGAAACGTGGGACTCTTAATCGTTCGCCACAACAAAAAGCCCAAGTGACCGTGTCAAAACATCAATAAATCATCTTCAAGGAAAGCAGGTTGTATTTATCACTCTCCGGGAATTGTGGTGCAACCCAAGCCGTAATGGGAGGGGTGAAGTGAATTCTTCCTCGCCCCCGTTTCGCGCCACGACTTCCGGCCGCAGCTTCATTCCTCGGCCCGGCCAATTGGGCTCGGGAAACTCCGCTCCAGGCTGAAAGAGGGGAAGATGTCGCCTTTGAGAAACACAGTCATCATCGCACCACTTTGGGTTTTCCACCTCGCCACATCCACGTCGGATTTTCCACCGGCAATCCCACCGGCAATGGTCAATGTCTCCATTCAATCGGTGTCCTCTCCACATTGGAAGGGCAAAGGGTCTCCGAGGCCAAGCAGATGACAGATGTGACGAAACTGACGTCGCATGAGCGCAGAGAATCGATGATTCGTGAGCATATACGGAGGGGAGTTATTGCGACTCAGCGTAGCGTCGATTTCGATACGCGATATTCCAGAAGCATTGCATTCTCATCGTCCGGTCCATGCGTTGTATCGAGTTTGTATGTATGTTGTGACTTCAACACGATACGATATCATCTACATCTACAAAATACCCACCTCAGGGGTGTTTGGCAGGGGGTGAGTATTCACCAACGTGCGAAATATGGTGATCATGAAACGCGATATGTGGTGCAATTCAATGCAATGCAATATACTGCGATGTATAATGTTAGGCGAGATACTGTGATGTGGTATAATGCAATACCACAAAATTATGTATCTTGGAAGTGCGATGTATCTTAGTGTAATTTTCAATGAAGCATTTATATCGCAATACGATGTTATATTTTTAGCATCTTTAAATATACGAATGCTTTCATGAAATTGAAATGTATAAACCTTAATCTTCGCCAGCTGACTCGGGGATGCGAGGCAGCGGGCGATTTCTCATCAGTCACATCATTTTAATTCGTAGAGTGGACTGATAACCTCCTCAAGGGCAGTATATCCTCATCAAGTACGATCTATGATACTAGTGACAAAAGGATTAGGAATTAAATTTTAATAAACTTGAACACATTAAAATAAACAATCGCAGAATTAGAATTTTTTAAATTACGCTGGGCATGCGAGATTCTAAAATTAAGACGCTTACTCAGATAAATCTTTTCCATCGATCACACACTACTAAAATCCTGATGTATATTACTAGGGTGCTACTTGCTGGTACTGTGCGCTTGTGTCCTTACATTCTTTGTCGCACTTCCGTACGGTGTCCCTCAAGTTATAACTTATCCATGACGATGCGTATGTAAAGATGTATTGCACGTACATGAGGATGTATTGTAACATATTCCTAGAAAATAATTATTTCTTCAGGACTTTCATATGGAAACCATATACTCCTCGTACTTCAGTTTCGTATTGAATTTATTTTACGTATTTGACAAAATGATTTGACAGATTGTGAAAATATCTGTAGTGCAGTAGTGCATGCTTGTGAGGCTTCGCAACTTGACAAGCATTAGCGATTTATGCTTATGCATAATTAGTCGTAGTTACACTAACTTTAGGGTATAGTGTAATGCATGTTGGTGAATACTCACCCACTGCCATACACCCCTGAGGTAGCTTGCAGGGTATTATGTAGATGTAGACGTAGAAATGCTTGCCTACTGACTGACTTACGACAGTGCTGCTTAAGCAAAACGTCGTGGAGGAAGAAAGTGTTATGTTCGGAAGTCCTTTTCGTCATTCGGGAAGTTTCCTTCCTAATAAATAAAACTGCAGTAATTGTACTGTCCACTTAAATTTTAATCTAAATATTACACCTGATGTAAATATTACTCACAGTAAATTACATCAGGTAAATATTACCTGATGATGACGACCTAAGAAACGTCGAAACACGTGTAGTGTAATATTTACATTAAAATTTAAGTGAACAGTACAATTACTGCAGTTTTATTAATGTACTAAAATGCTGTTCCACCATATAACACCAGAGATTGTCGAATTTATTCCTTCCTCTTCTTTCCCATTCTTCCCTCACCTTTGCTCTATCACGGATCCCCGCATTTATTTTTCCTCCTTTCGTTGGGAACACATCCGATGGTCGCTAAGGGCTTAGTCCAAAGCCTCAAACAATCCTGTAGAAATTTCTGTCCACCTCAACCCAATTGTTGCTTTATTAGAATGTTTTCGGCACACATAATGTGTCATCCAGTTGAGTTGAAAGTTCCTACAAAGTTTGAGAGATCAGATTGGAAATTCTTCTGCCTAGTGACATAATGTCTGCAAAATTTTTAATCCTCATAGTCGGTAGAGACCAACAAATTTCGAGGCAACATATTTCGAGAAACATATTCCAGCCAACTTTGGCCAACATATTTCTAGTTATTAGATCGAAGGATTCCGCGGGGTTTACGGTCAAATTCCTTCATTTCCTTCGGGTGTTCTCCTGCGTCGTATGTTGTAAGGCGACAACAGTTTCGCAAGCACTCCTTCCCGCGTCTTCAGGTCGAAGATACCGGTTCAAGTTTATTGTCCTCCTTTTATAAGGCCTCCCTTGGCGAAATTCCCTTCCTTGTAGAGGCTGCTCTCCCATTGGTTCGTTTCAGCACTCTCTTCCTTGTGTGGTTCAGGTGGTATCCTTCGTCTCGGTTTAAATTATTTGCCCTTGCAATCTCTATAGCTTCTTTAATCGGTCTTGGGTAATATCGGCTTTCTCTAACCATTACCATCGTCAAATTTCATGTCGTGTGCCGTTGTCCAGACATACGCTAAGATGGCACACTGGTTTCACTGTTTGTTTCTTGTCGCCCTTCGGTGTTCTTGAATACGTACATTCAGTGACCACCATGTCTCACCGATGTAGGATTTACCGCATGGTACCTGCGTGCAGAATTTTGTCCTTTTTCTTTGGTAATTTGTCACCAATGTTTGCAGCGCAGTTGAACCTGGTGGTGATGCCGTACTTCCTTGAGTTTTTGGCGATCTTTTCCATGGTTTCAGCCTTAAGAGCATTATAGTACCTTAATACCTCCAGCGATGAAGGGAACGGTGGCAAATGTTTTGGTGTCTTCGTGTTCAACAGTCCCTCCGGTGTGCCGCCTTCGCTCTTACAGTCTTGAAGCACTTTTGAGGCCCATATTGTTACGGTAGAAACTGTTGTCGCCATTCAACAAACGACGCGGGAGAACACCTGGAAAATGTAAAAACTAAACACAGTTCGAGATTTTGAGCGCTGACCTGCATGTCCCACAAAGGTATCGAGCGAACGATTTAGTCCTCCCCTAGTGCGATAACAGGTGTACTGATTGGCTATTTAAAATTTAATTATAACTCTTTTTTCAATAGCGTAATTTCTCTCATCTAGTAATTCTGGCGGTGCTGGGATTGTTCTCTTTTTTAAGATACATGTCGATTGCGTTTATTCATTAAAACGAAAAGCCGGATTTCCCTGATGTGCCAGAGCGGGCGAGGATTAGGAAAAGGAAACGGCGGATGTCAAGACGTGGCGTTTCGGTGAAAGCCCTCGGAATCAATAGCGAAAGCAATCGCCGTGTGAGATTTCCTCGTCTCTCTCTCTCTCTGCAATAGCGGCCGTCTCTCGAATTTCTCCGAAATAGGAGGGAGAGGGGGAGGGAGGCGGTGGGAGGGAGAGAGGGGGTGGAGTTTGGAAGAGCTCTTTCGTGTATTCGGCCACTCGCAGTTTCGGTTGCCCGCCCCCCCCCCCACCCGTTCCCTCCCTCCTTAACCCCCCCCCCCTCTCCCCGACTGAAGCAGAGCGACTTGCCGTGATGAAGCGTAAAGAAAGCCGGTAGATTCCAGGGCTAGGTTTTACTTGGCCTTGTTTAGACGAAGACGCATCTGTCGGTTCGATATCACTCCTAACGAATCAATATCAAAAATCGTTATTTAATAAACCACATTAAATGCCATTCACCTGTAATGTAGTCGGCCGGGAGCGACACACTGCGGTATACCGCCTCTCGAAAAAGCGAAAGATATTGCTTTGCTTCTTTTTCAGCTTTTCTTTAGCTGAATATGATTGGTATGTGATTCTAGAGGTAGGGTAAGTGTCTTGTGGATTTACTCTGACGTCTGTCATAACCTACCTCTAACCGGTAGATTACTTTTAATGATGACGAACTAACGTCGACATATCCTAACGATTTAGAAAGAAGTACAGCAGTGTTGATTTGGAACTCAAGTGTGACGCAGAATCTTGCTGGTCGGTCTCACTTTCCTTCTCTCCCTTCAACCATCCCAGCGTTCCTCCTCGATCCTTTAAGGGACGCCAGGGTGCGATCCCTAGCGTACCTCAGGCCCTGGGCAAGCAATAATGTCGGATAGGATACCACCGACGTGGGATAGCAAGAGCAAGGGGGTTTGGAGGAGGGGTGGGGGTGGTGGAAATGGGGGTGTGGGAGGGTGTATGGCAGTGGGGGATTGGCTCGTTTCTTGGCAACCGGACCTCACCCTCCTCTCCACCCCTCTCCACCCCCTCACCTCCCTTCTCCTCTTCTCTCCTTCCTTTTCCACTCTTCCTGCTTTGCCTTTTTTTCAACTTCCGGCATTCCGAGCTCCCCTAGCCCGTATGGCAATAAACCTTTATTGGCACATTTTATTTAAAATGGATGCTATTACCACTGTACGTGTTTGAAGAACGTAGACGCACGTTGGAACTCTAAATACTCCCGCAAAAGCACACCAAATTGGCAACATCCTGTTTACCTACTTTCCGGCATCACCAACTGCCAATATTTCCATGAATAAGTCCCTGCCATGGTGTTCTGGTAATGATTTATTGCATATGGGTACAAATAGTTCGTGACACGCTTGAACCTCAACAGCTTTTTACGAATAGGACTGTGCCAAAGATAAGAAACATTTTGAATATTCGCTCTGCCCTAGTTCTCGAGGGTATCAGTGTATCAATATTAGCACCAAACTCATTTCCGCTTTCCGTGCATCAATCGGCAATTTTATTTTTTGACGAAGTTAAACTGATGCATGATTAAAAGCAATTCATTCTTTTTACATTTATCAATCATTTCTAAGAAACTTGCCAGATTTCTCTGGGAATCTCTATATTGTGAAAGACTTGCTAACGGCGCAGAATATTTTAGTCGACATTCAAAGGCGTTGCTCGGCCGGTCCAAATTCACTTTTCTAAATGTTTCACAGTTAGTCTTGCCTTTGATGGCAGAATGATTGGCCGAGAGGGAGGAGACCTCTGTATGGATTCCTAATTAGTATCTTCTCTGATATGACCGCTTCCCCTGAAAATATTTAATTTGTTTTTTCCATGAGGTTTGATTTCTTTGTAAGTGAAGGAATTCATAAATTATTAGATTCGATCAATTTTCTAGATGTCCAATGCCCTTTCAACGAAAATTCGTGACCAGAGTTCTATGAGAGTTGGTGGTATGAATATATCCTGAGAGTGTCCTCTCCTATTTTCATCGTAGGGCCTCCTTTATGGTCGCTTTAACAAAGAATAGTGGGCTGAAATCTTTGTTTAAAAAAGTTCCAGAAAAGTTCCCCAAAAATCCAGAAAAGCTTTTTTTTCAATTCGAAAGTTGAATCTTCACATGGCCACATCGCATTGGTTGCTGCATGTGCTAATGCATGTAGTGCAAAAACCTTATAACATTATAAATATTTTTTGCTTTACATGACGGTAGTGGCGAATGTATATGAGGGGAGGCCCAGGAGGGGCCCGGGCACCACCCCCCCCCCTCCGAAATGAGGCCGCATGGTCGCGGCGAGAGGCTAGAGGTGCATAGGTGATAACCTGTCCGACATAAAATAATGTGCACTCGAGTTTGAAGCTCAATAAAAAAATAAACAATGACTGTACATAAAAAACAATTAGAATATATTTTTACTTGGTTTATTGTGCGTTTAATGGTTATAAATAATAATTTATTACATTTATAATGACATGTTTTATTGAGACGAGAACGTAAAAAGTGCCCGTTTTTAGGAGTATTTCAAGGAGTCAAGTTTAAAATTTATTTTCTTAAAATCACGCTGCATTATGGGCACCAAGTTTTAAAACCTGATAGATAATATTGTTTTTTATCTTTATAAAAATTATGGAATCATATCTTATAAGAAAAAGATTTTGTTGTGAGTTTTATTGACAAACGTTTTCTCCGGAGCGAGAAGTCGTAGTGTTCTTGGCTGCGCTGTCATAAGTAAAGCATGAGTAATTATTTTTTTATGCCAGTATAAGGCAAAATAAGTAGTTGATTTTATATTAATTGATATTTATATCATTTTGGTTAGGCTGCGTTTGGCGGCGTTCCGACTACCCTTGCGGCGTTGCTGCGACCGTGCGTTGGTGGGCCGGGACGAGTGCGAGGCATCCTGGGCGGTTATTTGCGGTAAAAAAAAAACATTCCAAACACGGCGTGGCCAGGCTGGGTAATACGACATTTACTTCCGCGAGTCATAGCTTATAATGCAATGGAACTTCCTGTGACTCATGTTGAGCTCATTGTTTTGAAGATCCCTATTCGCTTCAGTCTCTCTGAGCATTTCTTTTATTGCAGACATCTTCAACATGCCACCGAGATCGCCGTACATACATACATTGATACACAGGAGCGCCGGTGCGAGGATACTCCGATGCAGTCGGTGGTGGCAAGTACCACCGACTGCCTCGGAGTTTCGCTTCGATCTGTGACAAAGTGAGCGCTGAAAAGCAATGAGAACCACAGTGATAGCTCCCCCCAATCTCATCCAAGAAGAAACGAATCTCTGCAGGACGTCCGAAGGTTGGAGTCGTTAACTTTACAATCCGGGTGATTCGCAGGTCTGTAAATGATTTTTTGATGGCTAAAATATTTCCTACAGTTGAAAAGTTTAAGAAAAAACTCGATGAAAGCATGCCAGACTTCTCGGCAATGTCACGTGAAACCCTCCGTTGATTGTTGATATTCACAGGATTTCGTTTAAAGAAACTCTATAAAAACCAGTTTAATGGAGCCAGTTTCTATAGTAGTCACGAGTATTTAGGGAAAATTTGGTCTTTCAGAGAAAAGGATTTCAATTTTTTTTATGCTAATGAAACTTGGTGTGGACAAAATCACACAATGTATTATGCTTGGCAGTAATGCGTAACTGAAGTGTTAAACAGTGGCTACACAAATTTTGACCAATACCGTGGCCATCTTCAAGAACTTATTGGTTAGAGAGGTGGTTTTAAGACGCCATCAGGTGCGGGAAAACTTGTAATAATTGTGAACGTAGGAAGTGCGGATGGATTTTTGGAGGGCGCTGAGCTGTGAGAAGAAAGGAACGGGATATTACCACAAGGAAATGAATGCCCGCCATTTTGAGAAATGGTTTCGACGTATTCAGACAATTCTCCCACCAAATTCTGCACTTGTCATTGATCAGGCCCCGTAACATACTATGTTAGACCCTGACACAAATAATACAAAATTTGGCTTGGAAAAAAGAAGCAATCATCGATTTGATTAATAAAAAGTACATCTCTCTTCCGCCATACACATCTAATTTTCAATCCTTATGACAAGGAAATCCTTAATTAACCTAGCTTACTTTGGAACCCACATGAGGAAACTCGATTGAATTACCAAAGACCAGAGGGAAGACGTGGAACTAATTTGGCTGCTAGTTTCACACTGAGAATTGAATGCCTTCGAACTACTTTGGGCATATATGAAAAATAATATTGCAAAGTTAAATAGAGCAAATTCGGAGGAAAAAGGAAACACCGAAGGAGTGATTAGGGACCTTATGTCAATCAGTCTTGTTGTCAATGTCACGCCTCAGTTGTGGAAAAGCTGTATTAAAGACAGAAGAAACATTGAAGATAACTACTGGGAAAATGATCACCTGAGTGAGGCACTTCCAGAAGTGCAGCCAGTTGTTTTAAATTTAGAGAGCTCTGATTCTGAAAGCGACCCAGAAGACTTTGATGTAAATGATGGCTTAACAGATTTCTACGAATAATAGTAGTTTTTTGCCCGGAAAAAAATATGTAAAAAATCATAAAAATAGAAATCGAAAACATTTGAAACCATATTTAAAAAAACATTTTTAATGCGTCTCTTCGCGCCGAACGCAATCTCACTAAAATGATATTAATATCAATTAATATAAAATCAGCTACTTATTTTGCCTTATATTGGCATAAAAAATTATTACTCATGCTTTTCTTATGCCGGCGCAGCCAAGAACGCTGTTCTACGACGCCCCGTTCCGGAGAAAAAGTTCGTTTATAAAACTCACAACAAAAACTTTTTCTTATAAGACACAATTCTATAATTTGTTAATTACATAAAAAAAAATATTATCTATCAGTTTTTGAAATTCGGTGCCCAAAATACCGCGCGTTTTTCAGAAAACCAATTTATAACGTGACTCCTCCTTGAAATACGCCTAAAAACGGGCACTTTTTACGTTCTCATCTCAATAAAAATTATCAATATAAAATTAATAAAATATAATTTATAACCGTTAAACGCAAGATAAACCAAAGAAAATAATATAATGTAATTGTTTTTTATGTTCAATTATTGGTTATTTTTTTATTGAGCTTCAAACTCGAGTGCACATTCTTTTTGTGTCGGACAGCTAGCCGGTAGGGTCACTGGGATCTCAGGCCGATGACTCGGAAGTGGAATTGTATTTGCACTAAATACTAACGTTTTTCTAAAATCAAAAACAAATATCACATTCGTGTTACTTGCGATTTTCGTTTTTTAAAATAAATTACGGAAAATATCCAATTTATTTTTGCATGAAATGTATATATGTTCTCTCCGTCTCTCTAGAATATATATTCTTATATGCCCTCTCTTTTGTGTTCTCAATGTTCCATTTATTCATCGAATATACATGTACATAGTGCCAATTTATGACATTATCTCTTCTGGTACCTACTTTTTATTTTCTTATTTCAGTGACTGAAATTATAGCCTAGTGGTATTTAAAGTCCGATTCCATTCATTGCATTAGCTAACATAAGTAAAAGAAGAATATAGAATACACTGTTATATCGTAATTTTATGGTGTATGTCTCAAATCTGGACTACAGTATTTCACGCGGTTGAAATTTTTATCAACGTTACTGAAAATCAACGGAATTGCGCGAAGTTTGGTGTCTAATTGTTCAGGGTTTCAGCGGAATAACGACTATATTTTTTATTAATGTTGAATAAATTTTAATGCATTTAAAGTAATTGAAATACTCAGCTGTGAGTCATTGCATAAGACGATCTATTCCACAGCCCCGGACGCGGAACGGAGGTATTGCGGGGAAGGGTCGACTACCTGCTCCACGCTCCGCGACGAGTCGAATTGTCCAATACGGCTCCGAATTACATTTTTACGCTGAGACACTATGTTGCCCAATCTGCCTGCCACGCGCTCAGTTCCCCCTCCGATCCTTTATCTTACCCCTCCCACACATTGCACCCCCTCTGTTCTGCGCTTCTAAAGGCTGTAAGCTTTCGCGAGAACTGTACTAGTAATATCCTCCATTTTCAAGACAAGGGACCCAGACTTGACCTGTTTGAAAAGTTGGAAATTTTCAGAAATGCTAATGTAGGTACCTTATGATGTTTTGTAACCTGCACCCCTCCTGGATATATTGCCATCACTCCCAAAGGCCTTCCTCCTCCTCTGCCCCTCGAGGCCCAACATCCTCTCCTTCACAATTCGCCCTCTCCACCAGCCGCTTCCTTACCGGAGCCCACAAAGTTAGCTTGCCTCCACCCACCCTAACTCCCTCACCACTTCTTTTTCCTTTCACCAATCGTCTGCCATCAAATGCTGAGGGTAAGAAATTCCTCAAAATCAAATTACATCTTCTGAAGATGTTCTCCGAGTATCAAAGACCCACCGGGGTTAGCGATGGAATTCCTCTCCGGAAATCTATTGATAGCTTTTTATTCGGATATCTTATAATTGGAACTTCTCGAGCTCAGTGCTCTATGAATGATTGCCATGAAATAAATACCGTCTGTTGGTCTGTGAAATATCCTTGGTAATATTTGGAGCCAATCAGTATTGCTATAACCCAGCGTTTCCCACCCAATCCCTGCAGTCTATCTAGTCCTCTCTTACACATAACTCGTCAAACGAACACATACGGCCATGCCCCGGGAGTTTATAATCCCAATAAGAACGAAGACGATGCAATTTTCCACGGATAAAAATTTTCAATCGACCCGGGTTTCGATGCACTGCACCTGATGATGATGCAGTGCATCGAAACCCGGGTCGATTAAAATTTTTTATCCATGGAAAATTGGATCGTCTTAGTTCTTATTATGTTAATATTCCACAACATCTCGCCTGATCCCTCCCTTTTTGTTTATAATCTTACCCTGGCGGGATTTGAACCCGCGACCCTTAAGTTGAAAGGCAAGGACTTGACCACGCAACCCGCCACCGGGGCCGGCACATTGAAAGATGAGGATTGGAAATAAATGGGAGCAATTGAAGTTGAAAATTTTTAATAATGTTTCGTTTGATTCCTGGTTTAAAGTGTAGGTACTACCGTCTTATGTTTCAGATACGTAGTCTTTGCGGAAAGAGTATGCGTGCAGATCATATTCTATTGTGATGTGGATTAATTGGATCGGGCGGTTGGCCCGTGAGATTTATTCTTGGGTGGGGGTGAGTGGATGTTGAATGTAATTTTATCAGGCATAAAGTCAACAGGAAAGGCTATCTGAAACTATTTCGAAGTGGATGACGTAATAAAGGGAGGATTGTGGTTGATCTGGGAAGAGTTTGAGGAGAGCAGGAATTTCGAGGGCTTGGTGTGGGTGATTGCAAGTGGAAAGGTAGGCAGGCATGGATTGAGGGGAGTGTGGTTTAGTGGCATGTGCTACTCTAAGGTAAATAGCTCAAAACAGACTCTTCGGTGATGACTAGCCAATTTGGCAAAAGAGCCATTTTGTAATGGCAAGTACAGACACTCAGCGATGGCTTGGTAACAATGTAACTATTTCCATCATTTTTCCTTCCATATCATCTTGTTAATTATTTCAGCCCTGGTTTGATTATGACTCAACTGACTCAACCATACTCATGCTCAATGACTCAACTGACCATGTTCCATGAACCATTGGTTGGTTCCATGACCAACTGAACTGACCATGCTCAATGGCTCAACTGACTACCGTTTATTATATATGTCGGTTATTTGATGTATATAATTTATGTATAAAACTGAAAACGTGAAAATAAGTCGATCTAAATGTTCTGCCCGACAGGTGGCATGGGGGATTGTAGGTTAAGTGCAATGCTTATATCGCCCTATCGGTTGGCTTTTCACAGATTAGAAAAAAGCATGTTTTACCAATAATCACTAACTTAATCTTCATTGTCCCTCATTCAATGGCAAATTCCGTGCTTTTTGCACTTTACAAATTTATGTTTTTTCACTTTGTTCCTTACCATTTACACCAAAAAATCATTTGATAAGGGCAAGGGAAAAATGATATAAAAAAAATGATTATTTTGTTGTTCCAATAGTAAAGGCCTAAAAAATTGAAAGATTATTTCACCATTTATCATGGAAACACGGAATACGAGTGACCTAATACCAATATTAGAGATATGAAACTTTTCTCAGCGCTGCTCAATAAGACATGCATCGTTCTTTCAATGTGTCGCAGAGGTCAGCGTGTTTTCAAGATGGCAGCCTAGTATTTATTGCCATATATTTAGCATATGCGGATTTTGGTTGAGCTCCCCTAACTCCGTAAGTAAGAAGCAGCGACCGCATGTTATTAAATATGGTTTAAAATGACCCACCTCCAGAATTGACGTAGATTTCTGCAGAAATACTTCGCGTATGCTTTGTTCCTGCATATTCGTCTCGAGTGTATCGGTGGTGCGTAGTAAGGAAGGGTAGGAATGAAGAGAAAGCCATGTGTAACACACACACACACACTCACGAATGTGAGGCGGAGCGGAAAAAGACGTTCGGCTTCGCTGCGACGACGCCACCCAAGGTCACAACAGCGATCTCCTTGGAAGCCATCGCTTCAAATGCTTTTACTTTCTCTCCTAAGTGCCCGCGCAAAGGGTTGTCAAAGCAACCGGTGAAGGGGGTAGGGGTTGGCAAGCACTGTGACTGACGAATATGGCCACTCAGAATCAACTCGAGCTCATTTCTGGAGTAATATGTTTGTCATGTTCTGAAAATCACCTTCATTCACCCTCTTTAATACAACCTCCTCATGTTCAGTTTTGGTGGAATCGAATCCAGAGTAATATGATCGTGAGTCGGTAATTTTTTTAATGGGAGTTTAATGGAATGTGTAGATGCTGCAAAGCAGCTCTCTATATCAGGGTACGCCGCCTTTTAGCTAGCTTTTGCCCTTCGTCTTTTAACTTTATTTTTTCCTTTGTTCCTTTTTGTTCCTTAACTGTATGGTCATGAGAGTAAGGTTTTTCTTGTTTAAAACATCTTGCTCTCTGGTCTTCTGTGTTCGTCTCCTTCCATAATTTATGAGGATGCAAATTCTCTTATTTCTTTTATATCGCTGGAGCTTAATTTTTCGAAGTAGACTGTTTGGATGAATCTTACGATTTCTCGTATAGAGGTAACACCCGTTCTGTCATATGTGTCCTTGACTTTGGTCCATTTTCTTAATCGAGAAATGGAGCGCAAACATTGTCTCTCATTTATTTTCAGTTTTTGTTACCTTCATTTTGAAGGAGACCTCTCCATGCGGGAGCTGCATAGGCTGGAAGTTTAGGCTGCTTTTGGAATTAAACGTTTTAACACTCTACGGTGGAATTCAAAAATTCACGAAAGATTTAGTTGGTAGAAAAAAACAACTTACAAAAATGTCACATTTCCCCTAAAAAAAAGATGCTACATCACTAGGCAGTATTTTGTCAATCCGTTTTTCTACATTTTTGAACGACGTATCTTCAAAGTTCATTTCAAAGTGATGTCGCAACCAAAGCCAACCTGGCGGCGTACGTTTTTTCTGCGTAGGATCATGATAGGTATGCCCTTCTCCAAAATTTGGAATCTTTCCAAGCGTTTTAAATGTAACCACTGATTATAATAAGTATTTCTATCATTCGACATGATATTTTACTTGCAGGAATAAAATAAAGTTCACAACCCTTTACAGTCCAATGTTTCCATTTGGGAACAGATTTATAAAATGACTTTATAAAAATTCATGAAAATTATAATTCACATCTATGATTGTTTTTATAGCTTTTATTGAGTAAATAATATGTTTAAGTAATTTTTAGAATGAAATGCATGACTTCTGTTCGCATAGGTCATTAGCTATGTATTTTCAAATTTTGCTGATTTCAACACCTGTGTAGTTATCATGCAATGTATTCGATATTTTTTTCTACATTTATTTGTAAATAATAAATGCTATTTTTTTCAATGCTGTAACATCTGTTAAAAATTTTATAACGGTTCTTTGAATGTTGAAGTATATTATTTTTGACTAATAACAACATTTAATCATGTTCTCATTTGGGAACATTGGACTGCAGCAGTGGTGGATACATATGGGGGGCGCGGGGGGCGCGCGCCCCCCCCTTGCGGGGCCGCCCTCGCCGCCCCCGCCAGTCAGCCCGCACGCTATTCATTCATGTCTTTCGTAAGTCGACTCTGAGTCGAGTTATCGAGTAGTTGTACTTTCTTATGTAGCACGCGCGCGCGTCCGCGTCATCGTATTTTATACGTTTCTGTCTGGCACATAGATAGCTAACCTACGAGAAAAGTCACGGCCATTCTAGTGATATCGATACGTTATTCTGTCTGGCATTTGTTCGAGAAAAGTCGCGAATATTCTACTGTTTGTATTTGTTCACACCCCTTAAAAGTCTGGAAGCGAACATTCTGGCACCGAATGTTCTCGAATCAACCGATCTACATATATAAGGGAAGCAGATTCGCTGCCAGGCGGTCAGTTTGAAAGCTACAATCGTCGCGATAAATAAGTATTAGTTGAGCCCCCCCTTGAGTTTTTTCTGTATCCGCCACTGCGGCAGTCGCATATCTTAGCATTTGATTCTTGATGGACTCCGATAGTGCTTCTCCAAGCCCCTGTGGTATCATATTGTGCCTTTTTCCCTTCATCCGAGGTATTTTCAAAACATTGATTGATGTTACTGTTGCCCATTCATATCCAAATTCTCAACTTGTGATAGTTTGAAACTCTGCACTACATTGTAGTGCACAGTTGGATATTGTAGTACGTGTTACTAAGCATTCCATAGGTGTGAGTTATCACAAGCATTTTTCTGCCAAACATTTGGCTGTAGTTAGTTGGGTTCGTCCTTCGATGCACTCCGTTCCTTCAAGTTGTTCCTTCACGCGTGTTATCCCCAGTTTAGTGATTTAGCAAGTTCGGATTGTGTTCGCATTATTTGAATTTCAAATTTCATCTTTTGGAATTTCTTACGATAGAAGAAGTAGTCTAGTATTTTGACGTGATAAGTGATGGTGAAATGTCAGAGGAAAAAAATTGTGCCAGCTTCCTCATGGTTACGACCATGGTCTGACTTATGAAGAAGGAAATAACAACTCGATTTGAGAGAATAAAAGACCAACTACCTACACAAAAAGGGGGTTACATGGAAGAGCACTGCTAAGGGAAAGATGAGTAAAATATATTTCCTTCTGCATCATTGCACAGTGATGTTCTTCGTCTAATGGAGTTCTCATTTATTTTTTCATATTTTCAATTCATTCATTCATGAGTCAGAAATTTAATTGAACGAACGTATCATATACAGCCATAATTTGGAAGAATATAGAAGCATTTTCGATGAGAGACTCCATCTGACAATGAGCCAATGCCGGGGTTAGCCAATCATCTGGAGAAGCTGGTTGCCATGGAGCCGATTGAACTGTTTATCATGTATTTACCACAGGAGTATTCGGGTCGTTTTGAAGACATGTATTCTCTTTGCACTCAACAAAAAGGTGCTTCCCTTGATGTTACATAGGAAGCGATTGGTTAGTCTTTTGAATCCTTTTGTTTAGAGGTTATCACACGGCCCCCCAGAAAAACCTGTACTTGTGTTCTGCAGAAGATATGTTCCAAAATTCCATTAGTGATACCGAGGAATTATTTCAAAGAAATAAAATGATATTTTCACTTTTCCGACAACAGGAAGTTTCAAATGGGTGACAAATTAGGAAATCGTTCACCTTTTTATAGAAAATTAGGAAAAAAATATGATGTAATTTGGGATCTTTCATGAAGAACTTTGAAGAAGCCTTGAAGAGTCTATGGCTCTATACTACAGTCATCATTCAAGTAAAATGCTCATCAAAGGGAAACCAATTCATTTTGGAAATAAAATGTGGATGCTCTGCACATCAACACTTGGATAACTATATGCGATGCAGATATATGCTGAGACGGAAAACCATTCTACTGGTCTGCTGGGGAGTAGGGTAGAATCTGATGCTTTGGCAGTCATAGAGCAGCACCCTGACCATATTGAGGTATAATTTGATAATTTATTTTCTTTGCATTTATAGCTGGCAGAGAAGAGATAAAAATATAAGTTTGAGAAGGAAGGATTGCCAAATTCCCGCCAAAACCTTCAAATCCAGTGGCAAAATCTGACCGAGGGGATTTTGAAATAAGATGCGATGAAGTGGTATTTATGTGTCGATGGAATGATAATTCAGTGGTGATATTAGCTTCAAATTACTACCCTACTAATGAGCAACTACGTACTGTACAGAGATATTCTAAACAGGGCGGGATGAGGATTGAAATTATGCAACCGTATTGGGTGAAATAAATTTAATTTGGGAATGAGAGGAAATGATGTATTGGACAGACTTCTAAGTAGCTCCAGGCCTAAACTTTGAAACAAGAAATAAGGATGGAATCTTTTTTCTAATGTCCTAAACATTAGTGTCATCTGTGCATGGCTTGTGCATAGGGAAATCTATGGGGAAGGGGCATAAATCACTTAGAATTCCCACGTGAAGTAGAAATGAATTTCATGCGACTAAGCCCGAAGATAATGATTCGACCAGAGCCAAAGACACATACTTCAGAGAATCAACGAAAACCAAGGGAGCATACTTCAAGTAAAGATTCACAAGGTAGTCTAAAATAAAAGTACTAGAGTTCAGTGTTCTAAAACAAATGCATCTTCAAAAACAAACACAAAAAAATGCGCGACAGATAAATGCATCTTCACTGTTTTCCACGGTATCACGAATGATTTTTACCCAAATTAGGTAATAGGTCCTTAATATTCAATGACCTTTTTCTCAGTCATCATGAATTCGTGCATTTTTCTGAGCTTTGATTCTATTTTTGAAAAAATATCAAAACCATGTCAAAAGTTAAATTTTCAGCATTTTATTCAGTTGAGTGTCCAATGTTCCCATTTGGGAACATGCTCAAAAACATATTTAAAAATCTCTGTTCGTATTTTCCTTCAAAATTTATCTAAATTAGTCATTAAATTAATTAGAAAACAAACAAATCATAAACATCTCTTTAGAAATAAATTCGGTCTACAAACGGTTAAGTTAAACTGTAGGTGCTTATGATGCAATTCAAATTCAAAAGTGACCATTTTTTCTATGAAGAAATCATAACACTTGGCTGGGATACCGGTCTAGTCAAGATGATTTTTTCATTATCAATTTCCTTTTAAATGTTTTTCTAGTTTAATCTATACCATCAATTTTCCACAACTCTACACAACTCTTTGGGATTTGAAGATATAACTATCGCGAATTCAGCGATGAAATCCGTATAAATCACCATGAGAAAAAAAACAGCCCAGTAGAATTACGGACCTTTGGTTTGTCGCGCAAATGCGCAGACGTTACCCAGGATTCCCGTGGCATAGATTTCCCCTGGATTAATACCTCGTATTCTGTAGATTTATTTCTCGTGGTAATGTCTACGTTTAACGGGTTTGTTTTATCCTCTTTACTTTCAAGATATATTTTGAGAATTCAAAAGAAATTTGATCGCAAATACGTGAAGTTTGATTTGAATGTGGACCTGTACAGTTGGAGCATGAATTGCTGGTAGATTTTGAATCTCGGAACCCAGTTATAAAATAAGTTGAGATGTCGTGATATCGTGATTTTTCGTGAGCCCATATGGTGAACTTATTCTTTTTTAATTGCTCTATGTGTAATATAAATATAATGTTATAGTGCGTGTTGTTCCTATCTTTATTGCAATGAACTATTAAAATTAATTTCAGCACGGCTACAAATCAAAGGAAGAAAACCATGGACCGCATTTATAGAACTTCAATTAGCAACAATGTTTATCATCCTACTAAGCCACACAACCAACTAAAACACGAATGCAAAATTTGTCAACTGTCAATTTGTAACCCATTGTCAATGATCGAGTATTTCAAATAGGACTCAGGTTTTTTATATCCCATTTTTTAGAATTTCGTTAAAATATTTAAGTAAGATGGGGTAGCTTTTTGGGAAATTATTTAAATGTATCTATTTCTTAAAGTTAACTATTTCTGCTTTTAATCGATTTAAATGGTCATATCCTGACGAGAATGGATTTTGGCTTTATGGGTGACCATTGAAGACGCATGTAAGCCATGTAAGACGAAGACGAAGCCATGTAAGACGCATAATGAAACTGACCATTATGTATTAGTGAAGTGAACGGTCAGCACTGATATTTAGGTTTTGATATCATTATTTTGAGTCAATTTTTGATTAATCATAAATAAAAACATTCATATTATTTGAAACTTGTGTTTATCAGCAAAAATATTTAAACAAAAAATTTTGCAAGTGTGATTATCATCAAAATATTTGTGAATACAGGTGGGCAAGAAATAATAAAAAGTTGTACAGACATTAAGAATAAAAAGTCATACAGACTGCTATCCCTGGGCATTAAGTGTTCAGTTGTAAATGATACATCTCCTAGTATATCATCCAGTTTTATTGGTATAGCGTCATCACGTCCGTTAGTATTACTTGGAAAATATAAAGCCTTTCAAATGAAGTCGGTTACCTGCGTAAGAGAAAGTCTTCAGTGAACATTGTTTTGAATCGTTATATTGGTTATATATCGGTTTATACATTGGTTTTCCATCAGCGCGAATACTTTTCCGCGTCCAACGTAATTTCATAGTGACCCTGAAGTTGAGCCGTAAAGTGATAGCAAATCCGAGAAATATAGGCACTCAGGTTGTTATGTAAACAACGGGTGAATACTCTTAAGGTGAGGTAATATTTGTTGGGTGTTACTCTTTCAATAACGTAAGACTCAATGGGTTAGCTGTTCTTTACTACCTGCCTGGATTATTCTCTGCACGTCTCCAAGTGCTCATGCGTGTTCGTGTATGAAGAAGGCCTTTTGCTAGCTGTGGTTCGAGAAAAAGCACGAAAATGATTGACAGTCAGATTTATCAAATCAAATGAGATTAAGAGAAAGTAGATTACGTTTCTGCGGCAATGGAAACTGATTGCTGAAATTTCTTCCCTTTACCTTCTGTTACTTGATACTCCATCTCATAAGACAACCTCTATATATTTTCAGGAATCAGTACAGTTTCATCTGTCAGTCACTTTCGAGTAAATTCATTGATTATATCCCACATCCACATACTTCAACTACTTTATAATTAATGCAGGTGCTTCCATGATGAATGCCTCAAGCATAAAATATTACATCAAATAAGATGTGGTTGCCAACGTACCCAGGAACTCTATTTTGCCTGGTAACCAGTTTGAGACAATTATCAATTTAAAAGCAACAGCCTCCTTAGTGCTTACAACTAAATGGAAAATAAAGTCCCTTTCCATTTCCTACCTAACCTTTATTCAGTGACAAACATTCTTATCAATATTTACTGACTCCAATCATGACATTTTAATTTTAGACTTGAGTGGACTTCTGTTAGGACAATTTATAATTCATCCAAGGTAATCTGGCCTAAATAAGAATATCAACCCAATCTCCCCCAAAGAGATTCCGGAGAAAGAAGGCTTTGTACTTCACTTGATTAGAGTACATTATGCCAGTGCGCATGAAACTAATCAATGCAAGCAATCAAGACAACTAAACTCGGGAACATGCGATACTTGTCGATGACGAGAAAGAAAACGTCTCCTGACGAGCGCTCAACGTGATTCGTCGCAGATGCGGCCAAAGCAAAGCCAACGTAAGGGAGAGTGGGGGGAGGGGGGTAGGGGTGGAACACTCTCTCACCAGTGACTTCCGTCTGACACTCCAATTCGTCATAAACTTCAAGAAAGTGAGAAAATCACTCGAGCCGCAAAGCAGGATCTTTAACGACGTGCGTAATGAATGCCATCGGGTCTGAGATAAATTGTCGGCTCGACCGTAAAGTATACTTTATATCGTTGATTTTAATACTTTGGAAATGTTCACTGCAAGGGCAACTCTCAGATGACAGCGATCGTAACCAGAAAAAAAACTGAATGTGTCTACGCTTCGGCCTCCGCTTCCGATGAGCTTTTGAAGATGCTTCCCAGAATCCTTCAATTAGCTGCTTTCCCATCCCCGTAGAATCCAGGTGATTCGGTTAACACCATGTTAATCTTTATTTACTTGATAGAAAATTGCCATTCCTAATTAAGAAAATGGATAAATAATCAAGGTGCCAAGTAAAGCCAAGGACAACATGTACGAAATAATCAGAGATTGCCACGCAAGCGGAAAACTACCGGAGGACTTTCAGTGGAGTGTAACGATTGCGATACCGAAGGGGACTGAGAAATGTGAGGAGCACAGAGCCTGAACCGCCTGAGAGTAATGACAGAGAAAACGATACATGTCAACAAGCCACTGTATGCGGCATACGTGGATTTGGAGAAAGCCTTTGACAACGTTGAGTGGAACAATTTGTATGGGCTGTAGGAAGAACTTTGAATGGATTACAACGATGGAAGAAACAATCTACCATCTATGTGCAAGTCTTCACACGGTGAATGAGAGACAAAAGGAAAATATAAGCTAAAATTAACTAAGGAGTAAGACAAGGATACAACTTCTCACCAGCATTGTTCAACATATATATGGAGGAGGCAATAAGAGAGTCAAAAGAAATGGGATCGTACGGAATTAAGGTCCACGGAGAAGAAATGAACGTGCTCCGCTTTGCAGAAAACATTGAAGTAAAAGCAGAAAATTGTTATGATAGGTATTCAAAGATCATTAAACACAATGGGCCTAGAGTTAAACATCAAAATAAATAAGATAAATACGAAAACCGTAGTATGCGGAAGAGATAAGCTGAAAGCAGAAGTCACACTAAGAGGAGAGAAATTAAAGTAAGTGGATTCCTTCACCTACCTCGGAAGTGCCGTCACATGGGACGAAAGAAGTGCAATGGACATAAAGCATAGAATAGCCCAAGCTAAGATAGCGTTCTCGATGAAAAGGTAGCTGCTGTGTAAAAATAAGACTTCGAACGAGAAAACAGCGTATGAAAACATTCGTGGGAAGCGTGGATCACTCTATGGATCGGAAACCTGGGCCATATGAAAATCAGAGCAGAATTAATAAGAAGCATTCGAAACCTGGTGTTGGAGGAGGAAGCTAAAGATCAAATTGACGGAACAAAATAAGAAATGAAGTAGTATACGGATGAGTAGAAGAGAAAAGGACCACATGGAACTCCATAAAAAAAAAGAACCAGATGGATTGATTGTATCTGTGATGTACGAATGAATCTGTGAAGATAATAATTGAAGGAAAAATAGACGGAAATGTCAAAAGAGGAAGGCCAAGGGATAAATAAAAAAACCGAATAAAGAGTGAAGTACCTACATAAGTAGAATTACCAGGGAATTAGGGAACTAGAGGTTAGACAGGGAAGAATGGAGGGCTGCAGTCTTATCCAATCTTAAGATTGAACGACCATTCATGACGATTAAAGACAAAAGACACAATACTTCAAGCTAACGTTTTGATTTTCTAAACCAATTGTTTTGGTCAATTCATTAACAATAAGTATCAAATAGTATAATGCTGTAGGCAAGCACTTTCATATTTCATATGAACGATCTGTAGTGATAGGTACAGTGATCTGTGTGTGTATGATTCGTAGTAATATACGTTATCAGCTTCAGCGACATTTATTAGGCACTATATTCTTTAGGGAAGTTTAAATGGAAAAAAAAGTAATAGAACTAGTCACCCTTGCCTTAATCATAAACAATAACACTCAAATTACCCATACAACTACAGAATGTAAAAAATGACTGCTTATGAGCACGTGAACATTACCAAGAATTACCAGTGGTAAATCATGGTAGCTCAACTGGTAGACCAACCGGCAAGAAATAGGGAGGTTCCGGGTTCGAGTCCCGGCCTCGGGACATTTTTACCCTCTGATTTTTCGGCTTTACCATCAATCACATCACCAGTGTCTTCGTCCAATTTCAATTATATGTTTCCTATCCCTTTATTTAACCTTCTGTTTAAATTATTATATTTATTCGCCTAAAGGCGGTGTGTGAGTGAGTGAACGAATATATGTATATTATTAGTAATATATAAAGCTAAAGATGTCTCACTCATTTACACGATTTCCTGGGCATTTCTAATCGAGATAGAAGGTTGAAATATTCAGAAAAGGGTTGAAATTTTGTCTCAGGTCAGGAAAAAATCTACAATCCCAAACGTTTTCATTCACTTCGAGCCCAGATAGGATTTTGTTTTTTAATGGGATTAAATGGGAAAAACGATTAACTTCCGCGTAGAGTATTTTCTTTCATTCATTAAATTATTAAATTATTAAAATACATAATACAATATCATTCTTTGGCCAAAATGAGGCCAAAATATTAAAAGATTTAATTCTTGTAACCGATTTTTCTCTTTCGATCGAAAATCAGAATTATTTCATGTTTAAACGCAAAATTAATGCAAATTTCGATCTTTTTTCATTTTCGTTCCAAGCAATTTTCCCTTGTCTCCGAGACTTCCTTATACTTAGTTACTTATATAGTTCCTTATACTCTGACTATAAAAGCTGCTTTTAAGGGAATTCAACCTTCTAGGAGCGTAGTTCAATAGCTTTAACGATATTATGCCTTCGAACTACATGACTTACAATGTTTTATGATGATGTATATAAATTATGGTATTTATCACCCTGTAATCATGCAAAATATGAATGAAAGGAATCGAATTACGAATAATTTTGCATAAACGAAACATTAATTACACTCTCGCATCTGTAAACTGTAGTCGTGCTCTGATTTTATATTCAAATCAGAGAATAATAACCAGCACTCTCATTACAAGGATGCATAGAAAATATATTTGGTGGAGGCCATGAATTGGTTAACACCTCAATAGATCGAAAGGAGACTATTCCTCTTTAACTATTTATTAGTTTTTTTATGATTTTCTATGCATATGCGTTAGAAGTAGCTAAATGACACATGAATTGAAACAGAAATATATCGAACACAAATTTACAGCAACCAAAGCATTTATATCGATCATGGACTCATTCATTCACGGTTAGGATCCTTGAGTATTATTATATGTTTATCTTCATTTAAAATTGTCAAATTATTAAATATTACTACATTTTTCGTTCAAAAGCAATAACATTCAATGTAGAATAGGGGACTTCCGTAGCCCGTGGGCCGTTTCGCTACCCACGAAATATTTTATGCGGCCCGAGAAAAAATATTTATTCTGTCCACATAGATTACAGTTGCTATAATTTTAATTTAAAGACCAAGTCATTTAAGGTAAGAAGTACTTGATAATTATATTGGCTTGGATATAGCACGTATCTTTCACAAATATGATGAGGTTCATAAGCATGTTGCTCTTGCGTTTCATGTTTTACAGAGAAACATCATATTTAAAAGATGCTTGCAAACCCTCTCACAATTTTCAATTGCATTGTCATTTTTTATTATTCAAGGTCCTCTCAATCAAGATTAGATTTCGCCAATTTTCCTTGCTTGCTTATTACTCACATATTTTAGAATTTTTGTGGACTTTGTAAGCATATTTATTGCACTTTTATATTATTCTCAATGCATTAATATAAATGTAACCACGGGTAGGTATTGCTCCGAGTTCCAGACCAGAGAGAATTTATTTTATTATGTTATTAAATGTGTAAAATTGAAAGTTTACATGCATAACAACGTCCTTTCTCGAATACTTACATGAAAACACCCTACCATCATGAAACTTGGAGAAAAATATACCCAGTTGATCAAGGTTTAAGTTTTTTCCACCGATTTTAAAGTATTGTGACACATAATTCGCATTTTCAGTTAAAACGTTTAGTTACAATGAATAGTAAGACCTTATTTTTTTTTGTTTTTAATATTTTACATCGTACCATCATGCACTTTACTCCTTCCGCTTGCAAACTGCAAGCCCCCATTTACTAATAGATATATATTTACAAAATTTTAGGAAGTACTTTGAAAATTAACTTATCCAGCGCTTGTATATCCTCATATTCCTTTAGTTTACACCTTAATCATTATTCTGGCATGATCCAACTGAGAGTGACATTATTTAAGTTCTTGAATTATAATTAAGTGCCCTAGTATTTATTTCTACTGTATAAAGTTGTCTCGTCCCTATCAGTATTGGTTATTTGATGATGTATTGCATTATTCTAGTGGACGCTGAGTCAAATGTCCTAGAAAGATATTCTTCTGGACTGAATCATCCTCTCTTTCACCAACAGGTTGCTCGTATTACAGACGTTGGCGACATCTCGCGGGGAAACTTTGAAGTGACTGCGGACCTGGAATGGAGAAGGCGCCTTCTTGTTTGCTGTGTTGTACGGAGGAGAGGATGCTCTGTCACTCCTCAGCTCCAAATGAAGACGTTCTACTGTGTGTTTTAGGGAGGAATTGGTTGGCGAGCGACGGCTGTTTTAACCTTTAAAATCATGAGGGGCAGGAAAAAGATATTATACAAACGTCAAGTGTAAACCTGAATGGTAGAGTGAATTTAAACAAGAGAAAATACTGAAATTCTCGAAATTGACGCTGCTCTTTTGACGCATTAGAGCAAGGCGACGTACAAAGTGGTTAAATCGGTGTATAAAATGCCACAGTGAAAATGTCATTACGAAGGTGACGGGGGAAGATTTGTATGCGTAGTGGGAACATTTAACTTTTTTTCTTTATCTGCGAATGATGAGAGACCGCCTTTCGTTCGAGGACGGTTCGTTTCATTATTAAAGTGACTCCTGAAGACTTAATTGCACGACGATATTACCCAGGAATCGTGTTGTGTTGCCTGGTGGAGAACTGTTGAGGTTTGCAGAAAGAGGAAAATTGAAACATTTAAAAAACTGCAGTCGGGCCAGAAGGGAAATTCGAAAGGGGTTATTCCTCCTCTGGGAGCCTCGGTAAACAAATGCACAACGCCGAGTCATAAAATACTCGACCCTCTTTGAAATAGATGCCAGTGTCACGTGTAATAAACAAAGGCAATGAGTTTTGAGGTGAATGGAATCTTCACACACGGTTCGAGCGTGTGACTATTGATCAAACTTTCCCAATAAAAGCTAAGTAAAATATGCATCTCGTTCCCGTTGCTAGAATAAGATTGCATCTTCGGTATTGAGACTACGATTGAGTCTAGTAGCGCGTTTTAATGATCTTAAAACTCTGCGAATAAATAAAAAAACATTACTCTTTTTAATTGATTCCGTATATTTGATAAATCCCCCTCAAGAACTCATCATAAAATCAAGTGTAACATATTTCGATAAAATTTCTTGAATAACAACGATAGGAGTTCAGTACATACCCAAGTACGAATGCTAGAGCAACTTTATCGCTGCTATTGGAGTGTACATTGAAATTTATGAAGTTATATTAATTCTTGAAGAACGATTGCCATAGTTGCCTCCATCAATCAGTTCTTGGTTACAAAATCCTTCAACGAACCAATTGTAGTGAAGTCGCTCAAAAGTGGTAGGAGTTGCTCAAAAAAGTCGAACGCTGAAGGATTGTGTTAAATATACGGCAAGGGTGACTTCGCTGCTGGAAAAATCTTCCTTCTTCCACATCCGAAGGTCACCATATCAAACCTGTACCCCTAGAGTGACACCCCGCAAGGGTCCAGTGGGCTGCGGGATGCTCGAGATTCAGGCGTCCATTACGTTCTGGTGCGAAGTGGTGCCCGGAAAGTAATAACGCATTTAGGCAAAGGCTGCACTTCAGACAAATGAAACAACGGATGAAGTGGGCATCTTATTTCTTCCCACTCTATTTGACGAAAGTGGATACTGAAGGCTATTATACAAAGGGATATGGCATGGGGTCTTTAAGTATTCAAGAAGATACTTACGAGCTCAGAGACGTGAGTGAGACTTTGCATCCAACTACCTACGATTATATTTACTTGTGCCACATGTGATCAGCGTAAACGAAATTTATGAAGACCATTCAAACTGCGGAGAGTAAAATGAGGTGAAAAGTTTAGTAAAGACTCAACTCCTCGTTAAGCTTTAAGTTGCTTCACCTCTAGTTCATGAAAAGACTTACCATAGCGCACTTTCTAAAGCATGTTTAGGTCATCGTATTTTACATTTCACCGCAGGATTACAAGCAGAGGAAGAATAATGACAGCGTTTTAGGAATTTTAGGAGATTTTTCAAAAATTCTATTGCATAAATGCTCATTTTCGTACGTGTATAATAAACGGTGTTCTTTTGCTAAGGCAGTCGCCGAATATTATCTAAAATAACAAAAGAGCCACCCTGCTTTCAGCTTAGACAGGATTAAATATTTTAGAATTTTGGGGTAGGAGAGTTCAAGGTGTTAGTCAATTCTCCATAGAACGTCCAGCACGAGAATCCGCCGTCATGGGTTCGATGCCCAACCTCCACGTGTGCTCTTCGGAAGAGGACCAGCCGGCCAATCCCGTGTCCAGGCAACAGTTGGCCGTCCAACTCTCCAACCCGGTGCAAGGCGGAGAGTACCACCTGTTGGCCGGAGGGCAGCACCGTCGCTGCCGGGGTCGCCAGCACCCACACCGCTCGTGCCACCATCACCACGTTGGTGCGCAGAATCCAAGGCATCGGAGAACGGTGACCAAGCAGTCGTCGGTGGGGTCGGGCATGCCCGGGAACCTCAGGGGTGGACAGTGGGACGACATCACGCTCGAGGTAAGCAATTGGTGGAGAATTGAAATTTAATTCGTCACCAAATTCAGTCGCAACTCCACAAAAACAATGAAACTATACTAAATTACCAACAAAAGTACTCTTAAGGACTAGGACCCCCGGACTTTGCTACCCCTTACAATGCCCGAGGGATTTCATTTTTAATCCCCCTAAAAATTTTATATTTTCCTAAAAAAAACAATCTGATCTTTCTTTGAGCATCTTTTGAGAGTTATTTTTGTATCCCATGATATCGGACGCTTTTCCAGCCTGGATAGGCAAGTACAATGAATCCAATATCAAAATTATAATATACTGTGGTGTCAACTCAGTAATTTTGTTAATGAAATATGTGTACAGAAGAAATAATTCAGCACACTAATTTTGTTAAACATATTGTTTACACTTTTTACTTTAAAAATTTAGTTTGTAATGTACAAATAACTGTATTTTTTCATCATGATTCTTCGTATCATTACATGATTTTTTGTTGAATAAAGGAGTGCTAATTTTACGCTCACCTACACAATATAAAACTGATTTACTTGGGTAATAGGCCTTCGTCTGCTTGCGTTCTGGGAGCGTTCTTTTCGATGATCTCATTGACGAAGAGTTCAAAGCCTGTGCATGTCTGTTTGACTGCCCGCTCCCCCTACGAGCCCTCTGCAGCACGATGAGAATAAGTGGAAAAGACTCCTCTTTGACAAGTGCAGCAATAATAGAGCAGACAGAAGTAGCAATCGTCTTTGTTGAAGCTATATTCGTACGAATGGAGTCGATGCGACGCCTATCGGACGTTCTTGGTAAATCTATAATTGATTTCGAAATTTTTAAAGTCACCGGTCTTAATTTCTTACGCAATTTATTGAAGCTAAAATACGTGAATTTCATGAGTGGAAACGCCTCTGCCATTTAAACTAACTTTTAAAAAGAGCTATTATTTTTCCGGGAGTAGGAGTCTGTAATAATGCTGCCTATGCCTAATAATGCCTATGGGCCTTCTTATGTTAGTGACTTTCATGACCAACCTCTTTTCGAAATCATCGAAACAAGCAAAAGCGTCCATGTTAGTCTGCATGGTTTCTTTCTATGAGTGTTTTACTCACCTCCATTACATCCCAAGTTGCCTTCCAATTTCGAACCAAAACTGGTGGGTATGACGTAGGAAGTCGTTTACCATCGTATCAAAACATTTAAAAATGATTGAGAGTACGACTTTTGCCGCATTTGAGGTCTAACTATAGCCTTCGCATTCCAATGTTTTCCTTTTTTCGGTTTTGGGATCAATATTGTTTTCACAAAGTCCCTTTAGCCGTATTACCTTCTCGTAGATTCCAAGAATTATCTTCAAAAATGTTTATCCCACGTTATTTCCTAAATTCTTCAGTAAATCCGATGGCATGTATCGATCACTTCCACTGCATTTATTGCCGTCTTCTATCGTAATTACTTCTCTATTTTGCTGCCTAGCATTCTCGTTCCTACGATTGAGCAATAGATGATTAGAATTTGCTTGTCGTGACGAATTGAAAAAATAACCTTTCAGAGGAATCTATGAATTGGTGGACGGTGTGATAAGGCAGTTCTGCCACATTTCTATCCCTCACACGCAAAAACAATTGACGAAAACAATAAAGGTGTCAGGTTCGTCATGTTTACATATAGAGGGCCGTCGAGTTCTAACAATTAACTGGCCAAAATCGGTTTTGCCCCAAAGAACCTTCTCGCTCGACATACCTATAGAGATCCGTCACAGCTTATAATAATATAATAATAATAATTTTATTCCTTATGATAGAAATAATACTTGAAGTATGCATAAACAAAAATTAGGAATTAGGCACCCTTTGAGACTTTCGCCTCGCTTTAGGGTTGCCGACTCACTCATTTACATATAAATTTTAAACTGGCCTGTGCTGCATTCATTTTTTTAACTTGCAGTTAACTGCTGGAGTGTAAAAACAAAAGATACAAAATAGACACATAAAATACATACAGATAATACTGTGTCCAAAAATGGAAATTATACAAAGAAAGAAAAGAAAGTACAACACTTCATATTATCCCTGCATCACTCTTCGTGTATTGGTGGCAGCTCTTATTTTATATAAGTGAGCAAAAACTCAACCTCTATAGTTTTAAGCAACCAATTTCTGACAGATTTGACGAACTTCATTTCACTACTTACTTCCGTCAAATCTGGTGGTAGTGAGCAAAATATTTTTGGTCCCAAATAATTAAAGGATTGTCTACATAGTTCCTTTTTTGGCCTGGGGATCAGTAAGTTATACAGAAATTCATCTACCTGGGACTCATTCAGCGAGGAAGAGATGGGAGTTACCCGAGAAGATCACTTCACCTTACCTGTTTTCATGTACCCTCACCCAGCATCGCTTCCACCCCCGTGGCTCCCCTATACATTATAGGGGTTTAGGAGGCAGTGGTCATCCCTTGAAAGGGGCCTCCGCAGACTTCACCGAGCTGATGCTGTCGAGGCTCGATCGAGGAGCCCTTATTTGGTCTATTCAAATGGCAGCCTATCTCCTTTAAGTTCCCACCTTCTACCTCTTAATCCTCTTACTAGCTTTTTGATTCTAACATCACATTATTTACAAAGTACTAAATTATGATCCGAGTCGATAATTGCCCACGGAAAGCTGAGCGAGTTCTTGGCGGTGTCTCCAAACCACCTCTTACACTTGATATAGTAATCAATTTGACATCTCACTATACCTTCAGGCGTTTTTTATAAGTACAAACGCCTTAAGTTACTACAAATTTATTTCTCCCACAAAAATCAAATGCTTTCTCACTATCCCTCAACCATTTCCTACCATTTCATTTCTATCTCTTCCTTCCTAGACTTCTGCATTTCAATCCCCCATTAGTATTAGGTTTTATTTAACGCGGGCTCCATAAATTATCTCCTCTAGTTTTTCGTACTCGCCATCGACCTCTTCTTCCCTAAGGTTACCCGTAGGCATACATGCATGGACCGCTGCGAAATAATTCGGGTAAGCTTTTATTTCAGCCAATAAATATCCTGCCGTTCACATTTCCATACTCTCTACTACTCTCTTCCCCAATTTTTCGTTCAATACCATATCTACCCCACGATGGCTCTCGTCTCCCTCGCTTTGAATTACTACTAAATAGCTATTGCTTCAAAAGTCTCCGCTCTCTGTTCATCCCACCTTGCAAAACCCCAACATATCTATATTTCTTTTTGTCATCTCCGTTTTTTTTGTCCAGTTTCCTTCAATATCTTTCCAAAATTTCTACTTTCTATTTTAACCGCTGCTTCCCTTAACATCTTCCTGGGATTATTTTCTATGTCGTATCTGTCTTTATATCAACCATTGTTGTTATGCAAAGATTTCGTGTGATGGCAACACCACTGGGGCCTTGTATCCCTCGAGCCATGCACGACACCCGCCCCTGTGGGCCGAGTCCCATAGTTGCAAGGATTCAATAATCTCAGATAGACTCATACAGTGATCAGGTAAATAAATAGTTGTTCGTTCTTCCTACTGCCATGGTACTTGCAACATGATGCCATCATGTGGACTACCTTTCCTCTCACTCCTACCCTTCGACCTATCTGGCATGGGTGGCTCTACCAGGAGGTCTTATCATTGTTCTCAACAATCCAGCTCTAGGGGTCAGCGAAACGCGCAATTTCTTCCACCGCTTCGAGGTTATAGACCAAGGGAAATGTTAGCATATCCTGCCACTAGTTATATTTCCAGTCTGCAACTTCAGTATTAACTGCATCATGTTTGAAAGTATTATATAAATAAGAGATAAACCTGAATTTTGACAGCGGTGCTGAGAGTTTTGTTGATATCCTGAAGAGCCAGTAATTAGCGGTTCAAAAAGTTCGTACTTTTAGTGATCAGTGCTACAGAGTTAAAAAAGATTAAAAATAATTTTCAGCACATTGATTAAGAAGAATATAAGAAATCTAAGCTCACGTTGTGAATCCAACTATTAGTGAAAAAAATAATCCAATGAGAAAGGCTATCGGGCGTTATATCTATAGCTTACTGGTTGCATATTTAAAAAATATATTACGCTATTAATGTTTTCAGAAAAATTATCCCGGAATCGAGTGAAATCTTTGAATATTACAATTGGTGCCTGCGTGTGATTTGCTTAATAATTCCATTCAATGCTGACTATTACGCATTTGGATGGCATTAATTTCCCTTCTCCGAGTGAACGATGAGATTCCATCAATTGAGTCCTCTGTCGTAACATTGGGTTTTAGGCACAAACCAGTGACGCCCATTCACGCTCAGGTGTTTCTCATAATATAATGTTTGGTGCTTCACAATCAACAAAAAAAGTTAGCATTCAAGCTCTTCCGTTGAAATAAATATAAAAATATTAACGGAACTTTTCCTTGCGTAGGTTGGTTGCCTTGCGTTGTCTTAATTTGACAGATGCTAGTAAAACAATGCTGCCGCTGTGCTAGTAATCGTAATTTCAGTGCAGTAAGATCTATTCATAGAGCCGTCTAAACAAAAAATACGAATCAACAGTTTGTTTCGGTAATATTTCCCGCGTTCTTCTATTATTACATCTTATTTTAATTTAAAATACATTGACGAGCAATGGAACTGAAAAATGGCAAATCGTTGAAATCGAAAGTAACTTGTATTCTCCAAAATTATGATCCGAATTGCACCGTAACCTCTTTCCATCAGTAATTGCCGTTGAACTCTGAATACTTTGGCTTTGCCATTTGTGATGAGCAATAAAAATTAAAGTAATCCAATCACTTAAAGCCCGTGAAGCTGCAGAAGAGGGCTTTTTTCGGACCTAGAATCATAGTTTCTGTGCGTCTAGTTACAAATGAAAATTTAAACCGACGATTTCTGAGAGAAGTCATGGATTCTCTCCCTGAGATACCTTTGCGCTGAATACGAGCAGCGGGTCCCTCATTATATCTCTGTATCCGTTGGAAAACCGCCACAGCCACCCTGCTCTCAACGACAAGGATTCCTAGAAAGAGGGTCCAGATGATGGATGCGAGGATTCAGACGAAGGATTGAAGGGATTCTGGAGAGGGATTTGCTTTTAAGGGGTGATGGGGAGGGGGGAGGGGTTTGTACTTTTACCCCCCCCCCCTCTCCTCCCCTCCCTTCCTCACTTTACCCTACGACCTCTCTCGATTCTGGGAAATTGGTTCGATTAGCCGACGAGTGGAGGCGCTGACGGACAGCGAGGCGAAAGACGTGCCCGTGGAAAACAATTGCTTTTCCGAGAATCGTACCTTCTCGTTTAACGCGAAAGGCACCGTTGCAATCCGTTTGGAGAGGAAGGCGTAAACAAAAGACTGCGAAGGGCCGCAGCGTGCCGACTACGTCGAAACTCGCTTACCTTGCAGATTACGTTCCACCGAGCTCGAACGATCTTCGTCCGCTTGACAGGGACACAGCTTTCCCATTTTGGGTTTGCGATGCTATGCACGTTGCTTCTGCTCTAAATTCACTGTGAAAAATAATTTTCTATTGGGATGTCCTCATAGATGTATCGATCTTCTTGGTCCTATCGTTTTCTGGAATGCACATATTGAACATAAAGTAGGAAGCTTCTAGGGCTTCAAAGATAACAAAATATGCTCATATACCATAAAAGATAAAACAGGTTTGAATGAGACTTAATGCATTGTCTAATGAACAATGAAAGTTAAATTTTACCGTGAAAATTAAAAAAAAATGGTGCAAAAATGACCAAGTAAATTATATTCATAATTTTTACGGTGTTTACGGGTTACTTTTCTTTGGTACTTCACCAAACGAGTTGTAAAACTAATCTTCGAAATATTAATTTTCGGTAGAATCATTGATATAAAGCTATTACATTTTATAAAAGTGAATCGGGTTTACTTTTGTGGAAGAAAGTTACAACCATGGCTATAAAAACACAATAAACAAAACAAGGTTTGATAATGAGACTGTGTGTTGAAATCTGGGTCGGTCTGTATTTGTAACATTAAAATAATGGATGTTACCGTTGTTTTTTTATCACTTTTAAATTTTATTTTACGTGCAGTTTTTTTCATTTTTTCTGTTAATGCAATCCTTATTTCTGTTAATAATAAGTCCTATTTCTAGCCCTTAATTTTTCCCGTTAAATTATATCGGAATGATCACACCATTCTATTAGAATATTTATTTGAAATACTTACGTATTTAAAAATGAAATGTAATATGGATATGGATTGGCTTTTATATTTTCCAGCCTCTCGACCCAAATTGGCAAGTTGTCACCTTTGGACTTTAACAATTAACCGTTCAACTATTATATTTTTATTTATGTAAAAAAATAATCGGTTTGGAACGCCGCGAGAACAATCACACGCTGCAACAAATTGCCAACCTGGGTTTGCTGTAAACTTTGTTGGTAAACTAATGTTTTAATATATTAATGAAAGTAGCTCAATAATATCGATTTCTGTTATTTTATTATGAAAGTATATAGACTAGAGTGAACATATTTTTTAAAGCATGAGCATCGCGGATTCCTTCTTCAAGCAAATTACTAAACATAGACCGAGGCGTATAAATAGATCTGCAAGATGAATTATACAATATTTACTGATTGGGAGCGTTGGCGAGAAATCGTCATCATTAGGCATTCAGTTCTAAGTTTGGTATAATCTGGTCCTTCACCTCTCCATGTGTCCCTCTCGATGACTCCTTTATGCCACTATCTGGATCTTCCGTTCCAAGATGTCCCGTTTTATTTGGATGTTTCCAGTGTTCCAGGTAGGTTTGGCCGGTGTCCCCTAGCTTCCATAATGATTTTGCTGCGTACCTTCCTCCATTCCAAATTCCTCAAACGACTTTTCTGAATAACCTTTAGTTAAGATATTGATCGCACGGAACGCCAATTAGCAAATTCCATGCAATTGACATTGATGGCCGTTTGAAAAATTCAGATAATTACTATTCACAGCCTTTACAGATAGATCCTTTACACTGAGTATCTTTTTCAGCATCATTTGCTGTGAGAATGACTAAGTGGTGATGAATTGATCGGAGATAAATTGAAATTCGCGTATTTTTGACGTCAACAGAATTCCATTGCGAAATTAGGGAGCAAGTGAAAAGCGTTTTTCAAAATGGTATCGGTAGGTTAAACTCCGCTGCGTGAGCATGTGTGTCTCCAGTTAAGGGTTTCCCTGGCCTTCGGGAATATCTTCGCGTTTATATTTTACTCGAAACTAACCTAAATTTGTTGCGGTTCTTTTCAAAGAGTTGTATTAAAAAATACGAGAGGAAAAACTTTGTGCGCTATGCACTCCTTGTTGTATTCCGCACCGTGACGACGGGAAATTCCTTCCTCCCCTTTTGGCGATTCGCGAGCGCCGTGTATTGGGAAGAAGTGGAACTGTCGAGGGGGGGGGGACGCTCAAGTGAAGACTTGAAAGAATCTATCTCCTTCCCTGCCTCTTCCTGCCTCTCCCATCCTCTCTCTCTCTCTCCATTCTCTTTCTTGATCTTTGAATCAACCAGTTTTGACGGGATTTGACGTTGAGCCATTTTAGTTGTTTATAATATGGTGTGATGTGGACGTCCCTGCGAAGGTCAAAAATGAACCTAAAGAAGAAGTTTAAGGCCCGGTGAAATTTAAGATTATTTTCTTCGTTGAGGTCATTATAAACAAGACAGCAATAATCTATTACAGAGAAAATAAGCGACGATATGAGTGTTTTTCTAGTATTAAGAGGAAGTAATTTTCTGTGAACTTTTAACTGATTAACTATAGAATGAATCTCGTTTGTAATATTATTTACATGAAAATGTCATGATAAGTTAGCAGTCAACGTAATCCCTAGATTATGCACATTACTGGAATATGTAATAGGGATACCATTAACCACTATACTGGTAGTCGTATTGTGGCTAATGTTACGTAGCATCCTGGAACTACCGATAATAATTTTTTATTAACATAGTTTTTCTTGAGTGTAGAGGGCTCAAGTGTAGACTTGAAAGAATCCATCTCCTTCCATTCTTCCTGCCTCTCCGATCTTCTCTCTCCATTCTCTCTTTCTTAATCTTCCATTCAGCCTTCGCATAAATTCTCTTCACGCCTCTAAGACCTCGTTCAATCCTCACCACGCTTCTTCATCACAGATTTTCGACGTAACAATGGCCTCAGGGACAAGTGAGCCACGATTGACCCTTTCCCCGTCCTCCCAACCCCCTTTCCACGCCCAGGCTCCCATGGTCATCATTTAGATCAATTACCCTATACTTCCTATTTTATTCATTGTTTTCAAATACATTGCTAGTTGCCAATAACCAGGAACTATTAACAATAATGAGAGTAGGAAAAAACTAATATTTGTTGCATGTAGTGTGAACTAGAAGAAGTTGCCGCTGCATTTCAATGGAAAAAAGAAAAAAAAATAAAGTTTTTGCATAGAATTATAAATGCATCCTCCCAATCTTACATTCAATATGCACATTCTGTGTAACAAGGATTGATCACACACGCAGAGGTTGTGGTGAAAGGTACCATACCCCAAAAAAAACCTGGCTGTAATTCTGTCATTGATTATTTGTCGTGAAGGGTAAGGGCCTCAGGCGCATCTTATTATTCCAATCTTATGTCACGGTTAAAAAATAAACACAAAATCCTTTCGTTGAATTTGTGCAAAATCTTACGACTTTGGCGCCAAAAACTTTAAATTTTAGGAAACAACGAACACACACAACAATCGAATGCATGAATTAAAACCCAATTCAATTAGTCGTCCGATACAACAAATTTCAAGCCACTAGAGAATTTATCGACTTGCACTCAATTTCAAGAGGGCAAGTAATTACATAAAAAATAGAAACCTCAGCACTGAATCCAGAATGTTTCTTATTGGAGGGAAAGTTGATTGAAAAAAGACCCACATATTGGCCCATGGGGTACTGGGGCTCATAGCCTATTAATCCTTTTAGGCCCTAATAAGCATGAGTGCGGTACCTATTTTTTTTAAATTAGTGAAGCGGTTGGAAAGTCTACATAGCGTTCAAACAAACGGACTTTCAGTTTTAGATGTGCATTTAGACTAGAAGATTGCTCCCGTTGAATACCAACGGGAAGAAGACACTAAATGCAGCATAGAAATAAATAAACCCTCCCTAATGGCGTGCCATATGCAATCAATATGCATCAGTCTCTTTACTATGTATCAGGTATATATATCATGAGTGAAAGTGATTTTATAAAAAGAAAAAAAAACGTCACATAAGATGATCTTGGTGCGAAAAATACTTCAATTAAAATCTTGCTGAAAATCAGCTTCATTGATTATTTAACTTAAGCCTCGGTCATACATTTCCATTATAATGCCTCTTATGCGATTGCCAAGTAAATAAAAATTTCTACCGTTGAATTAAAGCAGGAGCTCACGATTTGGGAGCAGAAGCTTGCGGTTTTGGAGACAAAATATTAAATTTTAGACAAAAAAACGCATACGGAAACCAAAAGCACCACTTTAATGCCTAATTCTTTCAGTCATCCGTTGCTTAAAACTTCTACGTTATATCGCGAGTGAAAGGGATTTAAAAAAGGGAAAAATAAATCTCTAGAGCGAATCCAACGCTTTTGGAAGTAAAGGTTTAACAAAAAAGGGCCTTCATATGACTCTTGGGCCTTTCTAGTACAGCTTATTAATCCTACTAGGTTCTTAGGCACGTCTGTGCAATAGAATCCGTCAAGTACTTTGGAAGTCATCATAGCGTTCAAACAAACGGAGTTTCACGCAAGCATACTTCTCGGCTTCTCCACCGTTTCAGGGTCTCCATCACGGCCGTGGAAGAATTCGGAAGAAGAAGAATTCTACATCTAATGCCTCATGAAACCACCAGATCTTAGAAACGGAATATCTGGTCAAGCATTGCGATCACAAATGAGTTCTTATTTACATACTTTCACTTCGGAATCATTTTCCTGTCACGGTATATTTTTATCGCAATTGAGTCTGAAACTTCCATTCTTTCCCCAATTTATCTCCACGTGTTGTTTTTGGTGAAAGCCTCGCATATTCGTATAACCTGTCTTCTAATTTCTAGGAATTGGTGGAAAAGGGTTTAACATACACATTGTGATTGATGTTAAATAAATTGCCAATTGGTATAAGAAAAATATACAAGCATACTTATGAGTATGAATATAAGATGCATGTCATAAAATTCACATGAGCACTTTGGCGCAGGAACGCGCTGGCCCGCACACATCCATACACTCGTACTAAACTTACTAACCCCTCCCCCTCCCAAGATTTCTCACTTAATCCGCTTCTGCACACGGGAAAGGAAAATTGTTTCTCTAGATTAATTGTATCGGCTTTAAGAAAAGTGAATATTGATTTGGAAAAGTCTAATTCTAATAATATTCCAAAATGAGATACTCTTTGACCTAGTTCGTAAATGAAAGCGAAAGTTTGAACTTTGACGAGATAAGAAGAGTAAAGGCGAACTCGGTAATTACTAGCTAATGTGGAGTATGCGCTCATGCAATATGCAGAAGTTCAACACCGTGTTTACTCCCTTCCCTTAGACGGATGGCCTAAACGCGGTGGAAGGGCTTGCGCATTCCAATGGCCCCTAGAGCTGGACTGGCAAGAGAAACTATTATTTATCCTGGTAGGGCCACCTATGCCAGATAGGTCAAGGGGTATTAGTCGGGCGAAAGATAGTTTACGTGATGGTGTCACGTTAAAAATACCGTTGAGTGGTTTGGGAATACCTCTCAACTATAACTTCCTAGAATAAGAAAGTCATTCACAGAGAATTTATTCCTGGCAACTACGGGACGCCGCCCACTAGGGCGGGTGTCGTGCCCTGCAGCGGGGGAGGCAAGACCTCCTTAGGTTATGATTGGGCATTTCAGGGGGAAGCTCACCCAGCTACACATTTTCCTGAGCATGGAAAGTCAAATGTCGGCCGTGGATTTGGCAACGCTGCAATCCGACGTTAGTTTTAAATATTCGGATACCTCGAATGAATTTTCACTAAATTTTATTATAAGTTGTTTCAACATAAAACATACTTGAATAAGTAAAACTCACGATTGCACTTGAAAGTAAATTTTTAATTATATACATAAGTACTCTTACGGCGAGTGTTGTTACTTGTAATAATGTAAATTAATTTTTGCCTTTGAAATGATAATCACTTATTGAAACCTTGGTCGGCAAATAAACCATTGTAGAACTAACCAATTATTATTATTTAATCATAGTCACCTTAATGTAGCCAAAATTGCCATGGTCAATTTCTGTGCTGATGATGTTAAAATAATCAACATCTTTGAGAATGGTTTCACCGCTATAAGTGCTTGGTATGTGTACCAAAATAGTTTTCACCTTGAAATAGATAGTCTATCATCATTAGTCACGTTATTTCCTGCACACACAAGTACCAGAATATCCTGTCATTTAACCAAAAAATGATATCCTTGTTTCCATATTTAAATTATTATATTTCTTGGGATTCAATTTTTCTGTGTGTCAGAGTATTTTCAAAATTGACCAAAACACCGAATAACATCTTAGGAGGTACCTACTTTGAAACTATGGTATTCACAATCATTTTAAAAGGCGTTGAGGTAGTCTCGTTTTTGTCTGTTTTTACTCCACTAATCTTATACCTACAGTCAATTGATAACTGCCAGAAAAAGGGAAGCTTCATGCCCAAGAGAAGACTTTGTTAGTAATCTTTTGAAAAGGTATTGGCCAACTTTTAGTGCCACTCATAATTTCTATGATGGTAAATTAATTGGTACTTGAAATAATAATTGCTTAATTCCATAATGATTTTGTAGCCGGCCAAGGTTTCAACAAGTGATTGTAATTTTCAAGGCAAAAATTAATTTATATGATTGCAAGCATTAACACACCGCAAGAGTACCTATATGTTTACATTTTCATCCTAGAAATTTTCAAGTACAATTGTTCAGTTTTAGTTATTCAAGTAGGTTTCATATAGAAATGACATACAATTAAACTTGGTGAATATACAATGGAGGAAACCGAGTATTTCAAACTAACCGCGGATTTCAGTATTGCTATATCCCCGAACGACTGCAGAGCCATTTTAATCACACTAACGCATTTCGTCTGCAATAACTGCGGAAAAACGCATGGCATGATTACCATTTTATTTTTTTGGAAAAATGCTCATCTAATTTCAGCTTTTTGAAAAAATGGCATATGTTTGCGACATAAAAACAGAGCTTTTTCATTTCCATTCTCTCAATTAACCGAATGTAATTTCAACTGTGATTCATGTTAAAAAAGTATTACAGCATGTGGGGTTTCTGGTGACTAATATAGGGTAGAGATACTTTCTCTATAATTACCCAAAACATAAAACAAATTGACAGGTCTTTCATTTTTTGATCCGACCTCCCTAAGCGCGAAAAGCTTTCGCAGATGTTGGGTTGTGGTCTTCTTCTGCTCCTTGACCCTCCCTGTCCCGACATTCATTCCACATCCACCCTCAGCGACCCAGAGGGAGGGCTCTATTCTACATGTTTCGTCATCGTGTAAGAGGTCAAAATTGTGCATTCAACACGCCTTCATCTCCATTCTTTGCGTTCATTTAAATTTAGTGATCCATTATTAACATATGCTCAATTTTCAATCAACTTGTAACTTCGTGGTTATACTCTGTGCTTTGAGTAATGAATCTGAAATGGGTCGAGCGGTGTAACCAGTATATAGATACGTTCCCTTTCCTAATACTTGAAACAACTTAAATGTTCTGTAGCTCTATATAACAAGAGAGGGGTGGCTAAGGACAAAGATTTGCTCTCGAACTGATTTCTCATTAATCTGTTACTTTGTGGATTGGTAATGGTATATCATAGATTATCCGTGGTAAGACAGCTCAATTATATTTCTTTTAATGTTATGATTATTATTTTCCACGTACAAACGTATTCACATTACGAAGCCTTGATTTCTAAACAATTTCAAGGGTTTTTTTTAATTTTTGGAGGAAAGTCGTTCATTATTCAACAGAATCAAGTACAGTGCTTCATAACAAAATATTTCATCAACTTTTTTTGTAAACATCAAATGTTCAGTTATCTCAGTTTAGCAGTAATTTATTATTTTTCCTTGTCACAATTTCACCTCACGGTTTGGGTGATGTTGTCACAAGGTAGTTTTGCCTTGGAAAACAACAGAACACTAATACCTACTGTCACAGTTTTACCTACAAGAGATAATTTATTTATTTGTAAACAAAGAAAAAATTGTTGATTTTGTGAAAATTTTAAGCGGTAAAAACTTTCAAAAATCTTTAGAAATGTTCTGTAAATTTTGACAAAGTTAAAAACATATATTTTGAAATCAAGGTAGTTGAGCTCTACGGCCTCTATAGATTAACCAGATAAAAAATGTCTCCAATGGCCGTAAAATATATGCACCACTCGACAAAAATCAAACACTTACTGAAATCCTCTTACTTAAAAACAAACTTACTTACTAAACTTACAAAAATCAAAGACTTTCAACCTCGTGTTGCAAGTGTTTTTCCCTTCATCTCGCTGAAGAGGACCACTTTGTGGTCGAAATACGCGTATCCGAAGTCCACCCTTGTTCCCTGTTTGTTGTTTCTGTTGTATTTGACCACGTTCTTCTTGAGCTGTTCTCCCAGAAATTTGGGGCCCTACTGTGTGTGTGAGTGAGTGTTTTGTGTGTGATTGCTTGTGCGGTTGCGTTAATAACTTGTCATCCTTAGTAAAGTCACTTCAGCTCTGCGAAGGATCCCATGTTATAACCCAGGAATCCTTAGCGGGGTCCCATTAGCCTTTCAAAGGATTCCATTTGGGTTGTGTTTGTGTGTGTTTGTGGTGGTCCCTGGCGAGGAAATTACTTTCCCGTAAACTACCACAGGAGGGTATTCTGGTGGAGAGGCTGTGGTTGGTCCGTGTTGCGGAATCCCCATTCCCGCAAATCAACACAGTAAGTGTTTGATTTTTGACGAGTGGTGCATATATTTTACGGCCATTGGAGAAATTTTTTATCTGGTTAATATATTTTGAAAATATTGAAAAAAGTTGAACCCATACCATAGCTACTGTTAAATAAGCAACAACATACAAATGCAAACACAAAATATCTCCAAAAATGTCCATATTTACAATAAACATTCACTTAAACAAATTGTTTACAATGAATTTCTTTTATTCGAGTTTCTCCCAAGATTATTCATTTTATCGAAAAGCGTTTCGCTTGCATTCCATCTAGCGTCGTCAGGTCCCGAACCACTGACGAAGGTAGATGGAATGCAAGCGAAACGCTTGTCCATAAAATGAATCAATGCGGGAGAAACTCGAATAAAAGAAGCACATCAAAACCCGCGGAAGCTTCCGTACCAATATTTTTCAATGTTTCTGAAGCATGTTTACAGCTTCCTATTAAGTAGTGTAAGCAGAGTATTCTAGAACCTTAAATATTCCTCTCTTTGAAATTAATCTTGGGAGTTTTATTTTGGCTAGAATATCTTCTGAATGATACTCAAGTTCATCTATTTCTTTGGCAACATTCAATATGACCCATTTATCTGAAAATTTGGTTGAAATTCTTCCCTGTGAGATGCAAGATCTTTTGGAAAAGAATTTCGTCTTAAATGAGGATCAACGCGTCCCCTTCCCCCCAGAATCCATCTCTCACAAAACACCTACGCGTAGTCCTTCCGCTGACAGTGTTCCGCAATGCTCTGGTCCGCAATCCTCCTCCGAACTCTAGCGACCGACGCCTCTTTCTCCTCCCGCCAGGTGGCGGCGTATTCGCCCATGTCGTGCCGCTCTGCCCGCTCCACGCGCAGTTACTGCTCCGCGGTGGCGCGGCCGCCGTCCTCCGCCAACTGCGGCGCCACGCCCAACCTGATCGTGGCGGCGAACGCGGCCGGCGGCACCTTGCCACACGCCAACCGGGTGCGGCTGGACTCGCTGTCGGGCAGCTCGACGGGCGGCGCCTCGGTGCGGCACCTCATCTCGCTGGTGCGCTCCACGCCCTCGGCCCTCGGGCCCGTCTACTCGGAGCGGGCCCTGCTGAGGCTGCACGCCGCCCTGTGCCTCGCGGCCGCCTCAACCGCAGCGGCCATTGCTCCCCCCATCGCCCTCGCCTCTTCCGTCCTCAGGTGAGAGTGCCTCTTTTAATAATCAAAACGCTTTGAATTTCAGGAGTTATTGTCCGCGTGGAGATTGCACGTTTCCGGACTCAGCGCCGCGTCGTTCCATGTTATGACAATATTTCATCGGCTCTCTTGAAGGCTTCTTCAGGCAAATTTGGTGCAAAGCAGTGCCAGTATCGATCGACTGAATCAGTAACATCATGGAATGACGCGGCGGAAAGACAGAAAGGCCAAATATCCAGCCTTCGCCAAATACCCGGGGACAACACAACTTGTTCTCCGTGTGTTCACTATAGTTCACTACGCATTATTGGAATTATCTACTAGCTATAGCTGGAGTTAAAGAAGGATAACTCGAGCGATAAATATTAAATATGCCAAGAGGGTGGTCGATAAAAATATGGAAACAAGCGAAAGTCACAAATTAAATCACCAAACCCCTGTCCAAATCACTCAAACCCACCAAATCCCTTCCCACCCCCTGCAAACGCCCGCGATGCAAAACTTGCGCCATCCTCATCACCCAGTCCCTGCCGGACAAGTTCCTCACTTTTCCCCTTCTGTCCCCTCACCCTATTGTATCACACGAAACATTGTTTAAATCCTCCTCTGTCAATACTGCCCCTCTTTTTATATTGGCCTATCCACCACTCCTCTTAACATTCGTATGAATGGGAAACGCTCTTCTTGTAACGATCCCCCTTCTCTCTCTGTTTCTCTCCCTGTCGCCATTCACGTTTCATCCCACAAATCTAAAGTTGGTTTACTTGCTCCCTTTGCCCCTTCTTCCCCTCCCCTTTAGCTCAAGGATCTTGAATCTATTTCTCGCCCCCTGGACTCATTAAATCGCACTAGTTTCTCCCTCCCCTTCATTTCCTCTCTCCCTGCTTCCCCCACTCTCTACCTCCTTTTTCTCACCTTTATTACTCTCTCCCCTCCGCTCTCCCTCCCCAAGGGAACAGAGCAGATTATTCATTCTTCTACCGCCGATGATGACGGCTTGACCGTCGAAACGTCCAAGTTTTCTTTTGTAAGTGTCCTTTTTGTGTGTTTCTGTGTTTGTTTAGTGAATCGCTGTTTTATTTATGAAAGTGCATCGTCGCCGAGAGCAACTCGTGCATCGTCGTCAGGGCTGTTGAGACCCTCAAGTTGACGCTGTTAAACCTGGGCTGTTAAGGGACTCAATCAGGGCCGTTGAGTCACTCAGTATTGGGTCCTTATCACTCTTGATCACTCTACAGCCCTGAGTCAACAGCGTCAACTTGAGTGACTCAACAGCCCTAATGACGATGCTCGAGTCGGACATCATTGGGAGTCTAACCTGGTTGGAAACCCGAGAATAGTTCATTCAACAACCATGCCTCGAAAGCACCAGGTCATACAATGGTATTAATGTTCTAAGCAACGATGGCGCAGCTGATACTGAGAGTTTTCGGAAAATGATACTTCTGTGTGATAAGTGAGTTTTGATTGACTAATTTTTACCAACTGCCTATTCTGAATCAGGCGACTGCTTTTACAACCATTGATATGGTCATAGGTTGAATAGTTGGTAGATTTTAATTGAATGTCATTTACAATTGCTCGTGCTCATGTCTCCTCTTTTCTCTCCTCTCTTCACCGGCAGGGCGCCACCAGCCTTCGGCGCCGCGGCCCTGCCGGCCATGTCGCACGCCCTGGCGGCCCTGTCGGCCGTGGCCATCGCCGCCCTGGGCCCGGGCCTCCTCCGCCGCGCGGGGCCCTCCCGGGTGGCCGCCCTGGCCCACTTCGCCGCCACCGCCTTCTCGGCCCTGCACCTGCTGCCCCCAGCCTCCGCCTCCGCATCCCCCGCCACCGCCTGCTCCCTGGGCCCCGCATACGCCCTCCTCGGCCTCCTGACCCTCGGCCCCCTCCCCGCCGCCCACGCCGCCTTCCTCTCCGCCCTCTCCGCCAAACTCTCCATCTCATCCCCAACGCCCTCTGAACCCTCAGCCGTCCTCCTCAAGCTCGCCCGACACCTCCAGCTATCGCAGCACTTCGGACAGGTGAGGTATCACATTTGACGACACTCATTACTCACCCCCCTCCGTACGTTCACAACCATTTCAACTCACCCTAATGCCTCTTAATATCCAGGACACGTACTTCCGATCTCGTCATTTCGGGAACGATTCTTTTTTCTCGCATTACTTTAAAATGGGAATTCAAATCTCCTACACCGAAATTTTCGTCCAAAATTGCTGTTCCCCGCCATTTTCCATATTAGAGTCCTTGAACACCTTATTACTTCTTACAATGAGTTGTTTGGGTGGATTTCGTTTCCCTCGACTTAATTGCAGACATTATCTATTTAAATTAAGTGGTAACAATTAAACAAGGGCTTATTCAGGAAAGACCATGGCAGATTAGCGTAGAAATTGGCCTCCAAAATAACACAAAAAATACGGCCTTGTAAAAAGCCGGTCAACGTACTTAGTGGTGCCCCAGTCTATTGGACCGCACGCATTAGCGAATTCGTTCAACTTTTTTCAATGGCCCCTGAACACCACTAAGCGCGCACTGCCACAGAGGGAACCCCAGGTTAAAATCCTCTGCTTAAAAACATACACTTGGTGTTAGGAAATATTAAGGATTAATTAGGGCTCGAAAATAATAATATTAGTCAATTAATCAATCGTTTGATTAATCGAAAAGATGCCCCAAGTTATTTGATTAAACGGTGGAGAATAATCGATTATTTTACTATCGATTGTAGATTAATTTATTATCATTACGGTTAGGGAACAAGCGTAAGATATTTACTTGAAAAACACGAAGGATTAATATATTTACAAGGTATATTCACTTTCAATTACTTTTGTTATTAATAGTATTAAAAATACAAATGTTAATTATTTTTCCTAATTTTAAATACTCAAAGTTATTAAAAACTCCTCCCCATTCCAAGAATTCCCAAATAATAATTTTGACAGCATTTTTGTGGTCATTCGGTTTCTTTTTTCATTGGCTGTAGCTCCAGCCTTGGAGAATAATCGTTCAGCTGGTACGGAAGAACCTATAAGGTGGCAGAATGTTTTACTCAGTTCATAAAGCCTGGGATAAATGAACATTTCATCCCATGCTTCAATGGTGTTTTGTTTCAGTCCTATAACTGACGAATATAAAAGTTAACCTGATATTTAGGTTGACTTCCGCTTGAAGTGCAGTCCGACTTTTTCTTTTTGTGAACGAGAGCCTTGTGTGTTGCCCATAAATCAAAGTCGTCGCCACCCGACTCCAAAGTATCACCTGAACTTTCTTCAGCAGCAGTTTCGGAATCTGCTATTTCCGTTCTTATCTTTTTAAGAACTAACGCTACAGCTTGAGAATTGGAGAAATTAATATTTTTAAATCTGGGATCGAGAATAGTTGCCACAGCCGGCAGAAACATATTTTCAGCTTGGCCAAATCTTCGGTCAAATTCCAAAAGAACTTGCTCTTTAAGAGATTTGGACACTGTTCCAGATTGGCAAACTACTTTCTGCGGTTGCTTATGCCCGCAATGAACCAGAGGAATAATTTAAATAAAATAAGCTCACTGGTAACTTTTTGGTATTCCATTATGTAAGACGATTTATTAAAAACTTTTACAAACCACAGAGAAATATATGCACATTCGTACAAACACGATCCGGGTTTCGGCGCTGAGCACCATCATCAGGTGACGAAGCAATGCGAGCAACCTGTATATATACCACACTGGAGGGAGGGGGGGTGGGTTGAGTGGGTGGGGGATGTAGTAGTTAGGGGGTGGACACGGATTGTAGTGGTGGATGATGGGGAGATAAGCGGTGACGTGCAGGGCTGGTAGAGCGGACCTTGAGTGGAATGAGGGAGGAGCGGAAGCAGCGACTGCGTCAAGGATAGGGGAGGAGGCAGGGCACAAATTTTCATTTATTACGGAAACATTCGGGTCATTATATGCTTTTAAAATCTCCAATTGCTCTAGTGAGTTTAACTCCCTTCTGTTGTTAGACTAATGTAAAATTTTAACAATAAAATCACTCCTATGGTCACAAACTAAAAGATGCTTAGCGAAGTTGCTCTTGTCGTCATTGTTATGTTTAAAAGCTCTAAATTGTTCTTTACCTCTAGTGTTAAAATTTCTGAGAGTTTGGCCCACATGCACTCCATCGCATTCACCACACTGTAAAGCATATACCCCACTTCTCTCCTTGGAGTCCACTGGGTCTTTGCACTTAATAAATAACGTTGATGAGAACCTTGAGATGAGAACCTTGTGATTCAAAAAGCAGTCAAAAGCAATTGCCTGGTGATTTTAGACAAAGAAGATTACATTCGTAAGTGCCAGGATTTCATCAATCAAAGTGATTCGGCTGTGCTACCCAAAGATCCAACGAACACATTTCAACAGTCAATTAGAGATGCTCTTCGTTCAACGGAAGAACTATTTTCCCAAAGAGACATCTTCTATTTACCCTCCACAAACCCATTGCCTCCGCGTCTTTATGGACTCATAGAAATACACAAGCCGGGTGTACCTATTAGACCAGTAGTTTCGAGTATAGGAGCTCCAGCCCACAAAGTAGCCCAGGCCTTAAGTCGCCAATTCATTCATTTCACGGCATTTAAATCCAGACATGGCATCAATAACGCTGTAGAACTCGTGGAAAAAGTGAAAGACATTCCAGTTCCCAATAACGCCAAGTTGGTGTCATTTGGCATCGTTAATCTATTTACGAAAGTGCCTGTAATAGAAACCATGAGTATAGCGCTGGAATTATTAAAGAAAGCCAATGTTTAACCCAACGTGATCAAAGAATTTTCCACCTTACTCACAATTTGCCTGAACCAAAATTACTTTTAACAATTATTTTTATACTATGACGAATGGTTTAGCAATGGGATCGCCTATCTCTCTCCTGCTTGCAGAAATATTCGTGGACCGTTTCGAAAATAATTTGTTTAACTCCGGGAATAAGCTTTTACGATCTATTTTATACTGGCACAGATATGTGGACGATATTTTAGTACTCTGGACTGGCACATATCGTCAATTAGACTCTTTTACCTTGTTCCTGAATCAGTTCCATCAGAATATTTCCTTTTCCTGTGAAAAGGAGTCAAATCGCACGCTAAATTATCTTGATCTCTCCATTTCAATTGAGAAGGGTCACCACAAATTTTCCATTTTTCGAAAACCAACATACACCGACAATGTCATTCCTGCTGATTCAAGACATTGGTATCCACAAAAGATAGCGGCATTCAATTTCCTAATTCACCGCCTGTTAAACGTACCCCTGTCAAAAGACGACTTCAATAAGGAAGTCAGTATCATTAAACAGATCGCTAGGAATAACGGGTACACGAACAGATTAATAGAGAAATTAATTTCTAATGAACAAAAGAAATTGGCACTCGACTCTATCTATCCCACCAAAAGCTTGCTAAGTAACAAGAAACGGTGGTGCTTGTTAAGATACCTAGGTGACATCACATATAGATTGGCTAAAATATTCCCTACAGAAATGTATAACATCTCCTATAGAACCCCTGTAACATTAAAAACGTTATTTGTTAAGTGCAAAGACCCAGTGTACTCCAAGGAGAGAAGTGGGGTATATGCTTTACAGTGTGGTGAATGCGATGGAGTGTATGTGGGCCAAACTCTCAGAAATTTTAACACTAAGGGTAAAGAACATTTACAAGCTTTTAAACATAACAATGACGACAAGAGCAACTTCGCTAAGCATCTTTTAGTTTGTGACCATAGGAGTGATTTTATTGTTAAAATTTTACATTTGTCTAACAACAGAAGGGAGTTGAATTCACTGGAGCAATTGGAGATTTTAACAGCATATAATGACCCGAATGTCAACGTAATAAAGGAAAATTTGTACCCTGCCTCCTCCCCTATCCTGGACGCAGTCGCTGTTTCCGCTCCTCCCTCATTCCACTCAAGGTCCGCTACCAGCCCTGCACGTCACCGCTTATCTCCCCATCCTCCACCACTACCCCCAGTACAATCCGTGTCCACCCCCTAACTACTACATCCCCCACCCACTCAACCCACCCACCCATCCCTCCAGTGTGGTATATATACAGGTTGTTCGCATTGCTTAATCACCTGATGATGGTGCTCAGCGCCGAAACCCGGGTCGTGTTTGTACGAATGTGCATATATTTCTCTGTGGTATGTAAAAGCTTTTAATAAATCGTCTTACATAGAGGAATAATTTGGCTGACAGTATTTTATTTTGCACATTATACTAGTTTTTTAACGATATTATTCGGGCCAAAATTGAGATAAAAAATGTCATATGAAGGGAGGTCATCGTTCTGCCACTAAGACAATGAATTTCAACGTAAAATTCAATTATTTTCAAATCCATATATCTTCATTGAATAGCCGATGACATAGTAATATTTTCACACCAATTGATAGGAGAAATCATGGGCAATAATATATGTCAAAATCAGGGCAGGTTTTCGGGCATGCCTAAATTAATGGTTCCTCCTTAACCTACGATAGAGTTGAGGACTCAAGTGACGCGAAAAACTCTCCTTAGAACACGTTTGATTATCTCGGGTTGAATGTTTTTTTTCGGCATGGAAACCGAAGTAAATACGTTGCGCTGTCGATGACGCTGACTTCAAATTGAAGACAATTCTGATGTAATATAAAAATCTCCAAACTCTCTGTTAACATATAAAAAATCTTGGTCAACTTGCACTTTAAAATAAAACAGGAATTTTGAAACCAAGCCATGCTGTAACTAGTTTAAACAGAGCAATCTGGCAATGGTCAAAAATCCATAACTTTACGTCCCCCCGAAATTCAAAAATTAAATATCTGTGGGGGGGGGGAAACTTGTTTATTATTGTTAAACCGATATGCCATTCCACCAACTTCTCAAGGATTCGATGAGTCATCACAAGGCTTTACTAAGTTTCAATAGCAATATATAAGCAAAGCAGGATTATAACATCAATTCTCAATTGAGGCTTTTTGCGGTAGACTCCATCATCAACAAGAAATTTACTGGAAGGCGATCGTTAATTTCCTCAGAATAATTTTGGCAAATAAAATGTCACATTGGGTGATTAATTATGGAATGGGTGTAAATGTTGGAAAATGTAAATTTATTACTCTTATTGTTAGTAATAAAATGCATATAGCAGAGAGATGCTACAATTTCTCAGGAAAACTCATGTCTAAATGTGACCGGTGCAAATATTTAGGTGTGTATTTAAGTAAAGGTTTAGGGTGGTAGCCAAACGCGGAAATCATTATTAGGATAATATTTAAAACATTACATTGGGTGACGATAAACCTCAAGGGTTCTACAACAAAGGGATATAAGACCATGATACGACCCATTTTGGTACATGCGTCATAAGTTTGGGACCCAGGTGAAGAAGGAAACATTATATCATTGGAGAAGGTATGTACATAACAAGACGGCGTGGTAAGTATTGGGAATACAAAGGGCGACGGAGATCATAAAGGATACGCTGAATATACTAGGATGGGAATCGTCACGTAGTAGATGAAAAAGAAGCATGCTTAGTGGATTTCCCACGATTAGTGGATTTAGAAAGTTTACTGGATTAGTGGATTTATAAAGGATTTAGAAAGGAGACTTACGATCCCTTAGTAGATTTAGAAAGGAGAGAAAACGTATGAGGAGAATTAAGAAAGGAATTGGGAAAGCCGAATCACAGAGGAATGAACGAACATATACGCACAAGGCGAAATGCCGGTCAAATATTAAAAACATTTCATTCCTTAACAGAGTTGTTATTGAGTATTGGAACAGTTGACCTGCAACACTGTTTAAATCCTTCCAAAACATTTCGATAATTTTTAGGAAAGGCGCAAAAATATGTTGGGAGGATTGACTGTATAAAATAATTTGTTTATTGGTAAGTTGTTGCTCATTGCAACTTTGTGACGTGGGAGGTTCACTTTTGATGCATATAAGTTGAATTTTGCTGACAATCTCTGTGCATGTTACCACCTAGCAATCAGTAGAGTTGTTGCATTTTCTTCTTAATTTGATAGTAATATTTAAAAATCATTTCCAGTTGTCAGAAATTGGTGATGACTCTGAAACTCCAAATTAGAATTCAGCTTGAGCCTGTTGAGTCATATTTGCGACTTAAACTTCTCCAACCAGAGCAATTGTAATGATTCAGGACCAACTGTGTTTCTTAAGACAGTGCATCAAACCGTTTTGGTTATTTTTCCATTTGTTTGCATTGAGTTTTTCCCTCTGATGTAAATACCTTCTTTATTCATATCATTGAAGAAGATTTCGCATCCATAGTCATTAAATATATTTAAAAATATGCACATCAGTTGGAGGCTCGACATCATACACATAAGTTACTAAGATTGTCAAAATATATTGTATTTTCTGAGCGCAGACTACGGCAAGAGTATATTGTGAAACATCACACTAATATTTTAATGCACCAAAGTCGCACGAATTCATTCAACAACCCCACATTCCATTGCGATTCACAATTATTTTCTTGTGCTAACGCATCACGCTTGATTGCTATATGAATTAATGAAGCTTCATCATTTTAATTAATTAGAAACAAATTAAATGGCTTTGGAAGTTTTTTAAGGAAAACAATTTTTCCTCATCTTTACTACTCGCGGCAAAAAATCCATCGAGTGATTCTTGATGGTTTCTTTTCGATACATGGAATACAAAACATGAGGTAATTCGTCGTGTGGGTTGTTTACTAATGGCAGTAGTTTCCCATCCAGGCGTGGAGTGGTTTCCAGGTTTCACAGATACATCTTCAGGTCAAATTGGTCTCCTGGAGATCACTTCCAATGTAAGACGCCTCAAGGACTGGATGAGAAACTGTTTATGTCAAAATGAAACATGCACGTCAGACATTCCCGAGTGTGAAGCGTGGGTCCATGGCGCTCTATCAACCATCGCTATTCCGCTCGGCACAGGTGCTGGGCAACGGCGTCGCCGCGCTGGTCCTCTGGACCACGCTGCCCAAGGACGCGGCCGACGACCTGGAGTCGCTGTTCGTCCTGGACGAGGACCCAGCGGGTGATGGCGGTCGGAGGTGCGGCGCTGCCTCGTGCCCCGTCGACTCCTCCTCTGCCTCCGCGCCCGCTCCTTACCTCCTGCCCTCGACCTCCTCCCCGGCGCCCTTCCTCAACGCCTCCGACGACGTCGTCACGGCGGCGTCCGTCACCGAGTACCTGAGCGTCGCCCTTCCCTGCAAGACGGCCGCCCTCCTCTCCAGCGTGCTGCTCGGGTGCTGCGCCGTGGGTGCCATTCTGGCGGCCGCCTGCCTCGGCCGGGTGCGTCTCTTCCCCCGGGCGGAGCCGGCCGAGCGGCTCTCGGCCAACGCCGCGTTCAAGTCCCTGGGCGCGGCATTCAGCGACCGGCGACTGAGGCTTGCCGCGCCGCTCTTCCTCTTCATCGGCATGGAGCAGGCGTTCATGCTGGCGGACTTCACCAAGGTGGGCTCCTTGTGCATTAAGTGCATACATCGCTCAACTGAGCGCGTCTGCGGGGAGTTTTATGAGGAGAAGCAATATCTGATGTAAATCATTTGTGTTTCGATTGGTTACTTGCCCCATCATCTCTTAAATAAGCTCTTTCACCAATTACCTGACAGTTCATCTCATTAATATACTTCTTCATACTTCGTAGTGAAGTCTATTCGTATTCTCCACCAGGTAACACTCTACATTTCTGCCTATGTTTCGATGCAAGAGTCGTCCATCGTCATCAGGGCATTCAGGGCGGGTCCATCGTCATGCCCTGATGGTGATAGACGACTCGTGCATCGAAACGTCAGCAGAAATGTAGAGTGTGACCCGGTGGAGTACACGAATAGACTTCACCATCATCATACACCAGAAAACCATAGGATCATTCTTCTTTATACTTCTTTAAAATACAAGTAATACTCCTTTCGTTTTGGCAGTCAGTCTTGTTAACTTTCTCTTCCAATTCTCCCTAAATGTTATTCATAAACTTCATTATTTATTTACTGGGTTAATTTGCATTTCCAAACGTTCATCGTTTCTTTTCTTAAATGCGTGGAACTCGTAGGCTCAATAAAATTAGCCACTATCGACCATAATCAACGTTATAGTTTTTGTTCTGAGCCTATCACTACAGACTTTTCCAAGGCGTTAAAAAATTTAGCTAACTTTATTGACAACGATGAATCTATCGACCACTGTATTAGAAATGGAGCCCTCAGTAGAATAGAAGTGATAAATTAGGATACAGTTGTCAATTGGTAATGACATAGCAAGCCAAGATAATTGGTTATCTGTATTGGACACATCCACTTTTTGTGCATAGTTAACAAAAACATTTCACAGAATAATTCGTAATAATCAATAAAATTATCGGTTATTTTAGGTTAAACATATTTCACAAAGCTAAGTATTCGAAATTAACAAATTTGTACGCTAAGAAATTTTAAAGTAGAACTTATATAATATATTAGTACCTATTCTGCCTGATTTTATCCCACGTTTTTCTAGAGAACATGATTTTAGTTTGCTTTAAACGAAACATCTATAATGGGGTATGGATTGTAGTTAGTTGTAGATGTAAAGGAAGAATGACGTAGGCACTCAAACCCGACAACTGGCTATCTTTTATTCCAACCTACAAACACGTATCCCCTTTGAATCAGAAAATATATTTAGTTATTTTCACACAATTTAATTTATAATTAAAAACCAACCATGGTTTTGGGAGTATGCATCATTATGAAGTTTTTTTTAAATTCAATCATTTCGATTATTGGCTAACACCTGGTAGTCCGCGAATCTAACCGACTTTATGAGTAGGCCTCCTACTTTGGTTCCCACATGTAGCGCATACCATGCCTCTCTTACATTTCCTCAGCATAAATGTTAAAATACAAAGGCGAAAACGGGCACCCTTGCCTTTACCCCCTGACCTATAGCTGCCCACCCATATTCACCATCAGCCACCCTCAGCTGTACCCTTTGGCCCATACATAAGTTTCGGATGAGTCTCCTATCTTGCCATTCTATTCCCATTTTGCTGAGTAAATGCATTCGTTTACCCCAAACGCGCGAGCGTCAAAGTTGTAGTCTTAGGGAAGGGTATGTGTCTTCTATAAGACCTTTTTTCTGATTGTTAACATACATTTTTCTAATTTTCCCTGTTCAATTAAAAATTAACCCTGAATGCAAGCTCTCATTGATATTTAGAGCCTGAAGAGAATGATATTCCTGGAAATTCATGCGCCGGATTTAATAAATGAAAATTTTTGAGGCCATGTGGATTTATAAAATATTAAATATTTTCCTACAGTTTTCTAGTGTTACATTTATATCATTAAATATATTTGAGTAATTAATTTATTGTTTTCACTGCAATGACCTGTGTGAAAGAATCACTACAATTTATTTGTAATGCATTGCATGGCCTTTACTTTGAACTTTGGTTCTATTATTGTTGGCGCTTATTATTTATTCAATTAAAGTATAGATTTTGCCCATCATCTTTGGTACTTTTTATCCACTCTTGTTCACTGTAAAAATGTAAATACAGTTTGTTTACCAAACATAAATAATACAAGGTAATTATTAAATATTTGAGCTTGCTCGCTTTTAGACAAAACATTTTATGAGTTTTTCATCGCTGGAGGAATATTTAACTTCCCTGATTCTGAATGTGAATTGATGACCCAAAGTGGATAGATACAGAGTATAGATGCCTTGCTTATGATTAAATCAACTCTGCTTCTTAATTTTTCCCAAAAAAAGATACGTGCATTGCATCATTAAATATTGAGTTGGCGAGTTAGGATATACGTAGTGGTAACCAACGCACACACACACAACCAATGCACGTGGTGACATGAACCCCTAATGAACAGCAAAAAGCATCGTAACTCCGGCTCTGTGTGGGCATCCAAAATTCACGTAGATGGACTGAGAGCGCGAAATATTCTACATGTTTTTACGGTTCCCCCGATGTATTTCTTTACAATGCCGTCTTAATACTCATTTTATTTACGAGTACCTGTTGATTCTTCGCAATGGTGGCTCAACGGAAAAATAATTTCAATTTATTTTGATTCATATTCTAGGTACTTGTGGAAAAATGTGTCCTCTGTTACATATGGACAACAAAATTCCACCTTTAGGCAAGCCTCTTCCACACTAGCGGGGTTTCGTTGTACTGACTTTACGCCTCGATGGCTTTAAGGGTAACATTCACACACCCATTACATTTGAAACGCTGTCACACATAATATTTCTCACTCAAAAATGAAACATGCATGCTGTCATCTCCACGTGTGTCCACGTACGGGAGTTCCTTCCAAGATATTTTCACCGACTCCTACCCATTATCATAAGTATGATGTTCACTTAAATAACACTATCATTCTGCCTGTGTGCACATCAAATGCCTAAGGGTCTTTCATTAATCTTTTATTTTTTAAACAATGGGATTATTCCAGTTTTTAGTATATTATAACGAACTAGCAACCAAAAATACATTTCATGAAATTGTTAAATTTACATTAAATTCAACAATTTTATTGGCATTATTTCATTGACATAAGCTATATCCTCGACATATAAAACAGCATCCCTGCTTTACAACAAATACAACAGGCCATTGGAATAAATACCACAAGCATAAATACTACCTGCTCCTGTGTATTGCTGCATTATACTTATCCGCTTCAACATTTAAATGCGATTACTTTTTAACCTTTAAGGTGGCTATATACTGGGGCTAAGAAGCTCGTTTCAGACGTTTCCCTCTAACCCAGAAACGGATTGGCTGTGACAGCTGGAGACTTGCAATTTTTGTCTTCTGTAAATGAAGAGTCATTTGTTGATTGAAGTTGAGTTACTTTATCATGAAGGGGTTGTGTTTTTTAAATAATAAATAGCAAAACTTTGTTTTTTTACGAAATATTTTGGTAATATTCCGGGGCACGTTGCGAAGGCTAGATTCCGAAATGAGGATTTTCAGCCAACTTAAACCAATGAAAAATCTTTCATCTACGTAAAAAAGTAACAACCATTGATGCTGTTTTCGTATTAAGGCTATAGCAATGTTAAGCGTTCAAGCCTGCATTGACAACGGAGTAGACCTTTTCCATCCCGACCCAAGGATAATCGTTCCCCACTCCATTTTTGTCAGCGCCGCCTTCACAGTTTCCCGTTGGGCTTCTACCACCCCAGTAGGCGACCACAGGCGGCGACCATTAGATTGAGGCGTCTTGGAAGTATATACCCACCTTAACAAACCAAAAGGCACATTTTCTACTAAATCACTTCGAAGAAAATCAATCGGAATGGAAGCTTAGACTCGAACTTTTAACCTCGGGCAACACAAGCGTGTTCACGAGATTAAAAACATTTCCCTGTGGATGGTGACCTGTGTGACCGAAATGCATTCATATATAATGAGTCTATATCCTCTGCCTCTATTCACGATTTGGACTAATCTTTAATTTGTCTCATGCAGCTAATGCTTGTCGTCATCGAATCAAGTATTTTATTTAATGAAACAGACGAAAGGGAGGAATTCAGTGTTTGTTTTGATTCCGTCAGTGGTCGTTCACTTTTGTTTCTCTTCTGTAGTCGTACGTGGCGTGCGCCTTGGGTTTGCCGCAGGCGGCGCTGGCGTCGCTGTGCCTCGGCCTCCTGCAGTCCGTCGCCGCCTTCATCCTCAGCATCCTCCTGCACCACGTGCAGCGCTACGTCGTCATCGGTGAGTACTACGCGCCGAATCAAAAAGGATTCTTCTTCCTCCCTTTTCGATTCGCAGGACTTATTAAGTGGAGAGAGACAGGAGTAATGGTTGGCCGGAGCACTGTCCTGTGAAGTACTCTGAAACACATCACTCGAGTAGGTAGTGCATACATCCGGGGAACTCCTTTTGAAAACTCGAATCCAGGTCCTATGGAAGGGAATCCAGTACTCTAGCCCTTTGTGTCGCTCAGCTTATCTGATCTAATCTGATATGCCTCAATTAAATTAACTGTCTCCTTAATCTTGTTCCACCATAATGTGTTTTTTAATATTTCACTTGTTTTCTACGAAATCGAATTTTTTGTCAACATGCCGCCATTATGTGAGAATTGTTCCTCTAGCTATACTATTTGCTCTTCTAAACTTTTATATTCTTTGGCATTTATTCTGCATGTGCTACTTTAAGAGTAGTCTATGACCTTCATTCCACCATGTACTTATCAGTTTTTACACTCATTGAGACTTGACAAGCAAGGCAACTGTTTCCGATAATTATAATTCTTTAAGGATAAAATAGTGGACCGTATTCGTTTATCATTGAAGTTCAAGAACTTTTTACATAAACAATAATAAGTGGTATTGTTGCCAGGTTGGTTTGAAGATGAATGCAAAGTTTCTTAAACAAGATACATATAAGAAGTTCGTAACAATAAATAACAACTGAAGAGTGCAATTCAACCAGCGCAAGCATCAGTACTACGCTATTATTTTATTCATGATGTTTTTCGTCGCTACACTACGTTATCAATCGCTCACGTTGGTGAAGTGAAAGAGAAACTCGCGTTAAGTTATTTTTTTTATTGAAAAATTGCAATGCCGTCATTACACTCATTCAACTCAAAATAAGTATATTTTCCATAAGATTTCACCACATACATTGGGCTTTAACTAGGTCATTGTTTGTCGTGTAACATTGCTACTATTTGCTAATAGTTCATTTTTTCTCGATAACTTTGAGACTGTTGTTGAGAGTGTTTTTCGTATCTATAACTTCTCTAAGTCTAGTCATCCTCATTTCGATTTTGCTGCGCCACGATTTATCTTGTCGTTAGTCTCACCGTCGTTAATTCTACGTGATGTGTCATCAGTGTTTACAATCAGTTGTTGCGGTGAAAACCCATGTATTTTCACAAAGTTATTTGAAGTAGAAAATACGAATTGTGCATCGTAGCTTATAATTTCAAGCTCGTACCTTTTTTCTTATTTATACTAGTAGGAGGACAGGTTCATAGCGATTCGAGCATTACGGAATCCTTAACTTTAAGACTATATGTTCACTGCCACCAATGGAGCGTAAACTCACAATTATCCGTCCAAAACGGGTTATAATTCGCTCATTTATTATGTCATAGGACGCTTTCTGAGTGTTCAGGTAAAAAAAGTAGTAAATCTCAAACTTCATTTTTTTGCCACGTATTTTTAATAAGGAAGAATAATTTTTTGTAAAGCGAGAAAAATTATCGATATTTTAGAAACACATGTTCATTACAATTGATTCACAATTATCGTAAAGAAAATTCTGTTTTCATATGTTGGTACCTCTATCTTATGCAGTGACGTTAAAAATCAGGCAAAATGTGTGAAAATAAACATGTAAGTTGCACAGTTATTAGAGCTTCCTAATTAGAGCTTTCTCCATTTTCACGCCGCAAGTTGCCGGATTCCTCTTCCACGCCTGCCTTCTGCTGGTTCTCCTCATGTGGAAGGCCTCCGGAGATGACCCAGCCCTCTTCTACGTCATATCCGCCGCATGGGGCGTGTGCAACGCCATTTGGGAGACACTGACGTTCAGTAAGTCATCAGTATTGTGCACCCGTTCCCGTCTATCCCGTTTCTCTAAACCCGAATGACCAACGGTCACGCTTTTTTATAACTCTCAATTACTCTCCAATTTCCGAACTTACTAGTGATTAAACGAGGATCCAATGATCCCCAAGTTATACTTTCTGTGTGCTTTAGTTGAAAAAATGCTTATTTTTTTGAAAATTCATAAATAGATATAAAATGTACCCATCCTTTATTTTTATACCCTTCCTTTCCGCAATTTATAATACATTTTTCATGGATTAAATGTGTGAAGGCCATAGGTTTCAGAACTCATTGAAAAGCACAGGTATAGGAATTTGCACTTTTAATTGGCTGATAAAATATTTTCGATTACTTTCGAGGAATAAAATGCTTATAAGAATTAGAAATAAGCACTTTATTTTGTCTTTATTGATTATTAAAATTATTTAGTAAAACTTCTAATTCATTGTTGCCATGACAAGTGTTTATTTATACATTTTTTTAAACACTGTGGGCAAATTTTAATCCTGAACTTTAAAACCGTCCGAAGGAATAAGTTATAGTTAAAACACCTTGCAACGTAATATTTACAAATTAAAATAAAATTACTTTATCATGATGAATTCGTAGAAAATGTGGTTAAGATAATTATAACGCGATGACTAATTTTCATGGTTATGTTTTCCATTTTCGATTCTACTATATTATAGTGGTCCCGTCACACACCCCTCCCTTTCGGTTAGAACCTCAGTTTTAACCACGGGATTTAACCAGGGTGAATGAGTCGGAGTTCCGCCATACAAACAGATTGCTGTTCGGGTGTCACGGCTTGTGAAGACCGTGCAGTCGAAAAGCGGGTGATGCCCTTCCACTATCAGACTTTTGGTTTGCAATAATGTAAAAAAAAGGGCACAGGTAGAGTTCCCCGGGTTCCGCGACCACCGCGTTACAATTCTAAGCAATGCGATCGAGGGAAGGAAGATTGGCGATTTAGGCAACACAATTATAATTACTAGCGTCTTTTCTGTAATAACATTTAATGACTTGGAAGCACTTTTCCCACACGGCGTCACCTTCAACATACAATTTACCTATCCCAAACGGTGTCACCTTCAATACGAAAAGAAATACGAAAAAAATACCCTTTAGTGGCACACAGCGTCACTTTGAATACAAAATACACTTCTTTGACACGGCGTCATGTCTCAAATTCACACGAAAATACCCTTTTTCCACACGGCGTCACCTTCAAATATATAAAAAATACCCTTATTTCCAATTATTAAACTTTATCTAAAGTCCACTAAGTATGACACAGCTGGCGATCTTGAAATACAGGGGCTTGTGATCACGGAGACTAATCCAGAGATTCCAAATGAATGAAGCCAACCACAAAAGCAGGCTAGCCGTGAGTCGGGGATCGTCGTTGGTCGAGAGGGAGGAGCAATGGGGCGGGGGGGAATAGCACGTGGCGACTGGAATTCTTACGAATTTAGCCCGGGTGAAGTCTCTTCTTTCGGAGATCCTGGAAGCTGATGCAGGGTGGCGGCGGCGATTACAATGAGCGGCTCGCGATGACCCTCAGCACCTCGTAGCCCTTCGAAGAAACTCCGAACCTCGGAAGACGTCTCCCATGCGCCTTGGCTCTCTCCACCTCTCTCTCCTCGTTCCTTGACCGTCGGTCCTTGCCTCCGACTCCTTATCCAGTTGATGGCCGTCTTACTTGGCTCTGGCACAATACTCACACTAGTAGCGGTCAACCAGCAATCCGTCCAAGAGTGTGTTTGAGAGTGTTTCTCCGTCGATCTCGGGCGAGCGTTATGTGCCCCTTTTCCTCCACCCAGAATGCCCCACTGTGTGTCGTCTGCTTATTCGATGTTCTTTTCAACCGGGATTTTTGAAACGTAGTTAAAGACACTCACTCAAACTATTACTCGTATTTTTCACTTATATTCACAGAAACACTTTTTTGCTCACACATTCACACAACCCTAATAATTCACTCGTTTACATCTTTTTTTCATATTAATTTACACAAATAAACCCTTTAAAAAAAAAATTACAAATAGTTTTCCCAAATCGCGAACTTCCATGTAGTAAAAAAAATAGACGGATCTACATCACGGAGCCTTCCGTGGGCCATCACAATATACATATTGGTATAGCATTGCACATTACTAGTAAGCGTCGTATGGTTATAATCATGTACATAAATTAAATTTACAACCACAGATTTATTTATAATGCTCTTTGGTTAGACTTTGTAATCCTTATTGTTAAACTCTCTAAGCAGCGTTTTCCCTTCGATTGTTTGTGAAACCTTACGGACATGGTTGTTTGTTCTGGAGCTAAAATAGTGATTCTCTAAATGAGAATGAAAATTGTTTCTTATGTTTTACTAATTCGATTTTTCTGGTTTGTTTTCCTTGTATTCATTCATTCTTTACTTTTAAATAATCACGTGAATTCCAATCACTGATTTCCAGTATTTGTGTACGGTGTTTTTATATCTCCGTGTTAGTCACGTGATCTGGGGCGCACATCGCAAGAAGCGCTTAATGCAAATACATTTTGTCCCGAATGCGAAATCATAGAGCGTCATGGAATCCTGAGTTGAGAGTTGGACTGATTCCGTCGACTTATGCAGCACTTTAGAGCCACGGGCGAGAGTAGTTTGGAGAAGGAGGTGTGCAATTTGAAGGTAGGGGGGAAGAAGGTAGCGGAAAGAGTAAAGCCCCTGTTTATTTTTCATACGAATCGGAGACAGCCGAGTCGAGTGTGGCTCCAGCACGACGGATGGAGCACTTTGCTCTCGCCACTCTTTATTCATTCGTTAGTTTATGCTGCCCTCCTGCGATCCCCCTCGTCCTCGCCTGACCCCAATTTTAGAGAGCAAATGAACGCGAAAAATCAACGCGAAATTCTTAAGGAAGGTACCCACGGTAAGCAGAATGCATCCCAGCAGGCGAAAGAAAAAAATATTAAGGTTTGATAATACACCAGTTTTATTTCACATCTAACGATTGGTTAATGTCGGTCATGGCTCCCACGAATTTAATAATCTGAGAAGTTTTACAAGAATGTTGGCACAATAACCGTTTGTAGCCTTTGCCCCTGACGGGAAAACCAGTCCGACGATTGTATCTTTTAATCTAGATAATAATAAAAAATATATCGAACAACCTTCTTTGCATGATGCTTATGCCAGAAGTTATCTGGAATATGAATCGTTGATGCACACTCGGTTTTGAGTTTTCCATCGCTGGAGCGAATATTCCTCATTCCTGCTTCTCAGTACGAAGTTGAATAATGATCCAAAATATATATTTTGAGGATCCAGATTCCCTACATATAATGAACTCAACCAGGATTTTTCATGTTTTCCAAAATAACGGAAAATGAATGAGAGAGAGTTTCAATATTGAAATACCGATGTGAAGGGACGTACATGTAACCGTCACTCTCCAACAACACTCGATGAGTAATTAATGCAAAACGCTTTGCGATTGGGGTATTTGTCTGAAAAACTCGACTCTACACAAACGACTCTTTATTTTCTATACATTTTCGCAATCTTTAAACTAAATCCTTATTATGAACTTTATGGTTCACGAAATGCCAAGGTTTCTTAAATAAATCCTTTTAAATGATCTCCTTAAGCGTGTAACAACACATTTTAAAAATATTTCGCCTATTTTTCTATCATCGCACTGTGGTTTTTGCGTATGGAATATTTCGGCTGCAAAATCGGCTAACAAGAAACATGGTACTGGCTATAATAATTAAAATTGCGACATTCTGTGCTAAGAGACAAGATGTAATGTACGACCAATGTAGGATGATTGTAAAATGACAGCTTTATTAAGAGTGTAAAGTATCTGCTTGTTTGCATCGAAACATTTTAGGTTTGTTTAGAGTCCAACAGCTTTCCATCATTTAATGTTGGTAAAATATTGAAAATCTTAACTGTGAATGTTTTATCATTCTGGAGAGTGAATTTAAAATATATTGGCCGAAGAGAGAATCATTTCTCAAACTTATTGGTTAATGCACGTCAAATGGTCCAGAGTATAACACTCAGCTACTTCAAGTTCTTTTAAGAAATTCAACGTATTTTTCATAAATTGAAGTAAGATAAAAAACAAATATTATTTTTCTGAATAAGATCGCTTGATACAAATGCAAAAGTTACATGGCACCATAATACGATATTATAATGTTACACTTGAAGAAGGTGTCTGCCACAAGGAAAAGATAAGGCGTCTTTATTAATGGTTAAGAAATGTGTAAGAAATCAAGTTAATAATGGTTAATATGTGGTTGATAATGGACGAGATTCTTCCATAATTTTCCATAAAAAGTAATTTTTCAAGGAGTGTATATTATTGTGCATTTTAAACCCCATATTCATGAACGCAGCCCCTTAATTAAGCAAAACTCCCCGCCAGCTCTCCCTCGGAATAGACACCCCAACATATTCCTCCGCTGGATTGCGTGTCAACCTTTACGTATTCAAATAACCAAACTCGCCAAGCCTCCTCAACTAACTTACTAACACTCTCTCTCTTTCTCTCTCGCTGTGACTCCCCCTCCTCCATCCGCCATCCACTTTCCAACCGACCTTTGACCCCTTTCAGCTCTCATGGTGGCCGTGTACCACCCTGGCGAGGGCGAGGCTTGGCAGTCGGCCGTGGCCCTGAGCCAGGCCTTCCGCCTCCTCGGCCTCTCCGTCGCCCTCAGCCTCCACCCTCTGCTCTGCACTTCGCTCAAAGTGTACGCCCTGGCGGCCGCCCTGCCCCTCGCCCTCGCGCCCTACGCCTTCCTGGAGGCGCGCCTCGAGAGACGCCGGCGACGCGCGCCAGGGCCGGCTGACATCCTGGCGGCGTTGTGACGGCGGTGCCGGGGCCCGAGGCGCCTCGACGGGTCGGCACCAGGGGGGGCGGCGTCTTCGTCGGCCGGAGACGAGCACCACCATTGGACGGCGTCCCGCCGGGCCCTGAGGCAGGTGGCCAGGCACCGCAGGAGGTCGTGATGCCGGAGGCTGTGTCGGGTCCCCAAGGGCCGGCAGCAAGGGGCGGCGAAGGCCCCGGGCGGGGGAGGAGGAGGGGCGGCGTTCACCATCAACCTGCCCACCCTGCCCTGACTCCGGGGAGGCCGCACTCGCCTCCCACCGTTCCTCATTCGCTCGTCGGACCAAGTCCATCGAGGAACCCTGTGCTCAAGACAGTCATCGTTCGACTTGTGGAGTGGACTTGAGTTGATTTGGTGATGATCATTACTGATTGTCACTGTCGAGTGCCCATTCACCGATTGTTGAAATTAACCTTAAGGGTCCGAAACAGAAGACATTGGACGTGCTCGGCTCTGTGTCTATGCCTTTTGTGATTTTTTTATCTCGAGTAATTTACTTATTTTATCGGAACTACAAATAGTGATATTTGTTAAGCTGGGAGCTAAAATATCCACTAGAGCAGTGGCAGACTCAGTAATTGGCTTAAGAGCATCCCTATTGAAAAGATATTGGTGTATTATCTTTTGTTTGTGGAAATGCTCGTCATTGTCGAGGGAGACGTTCTACAAATACCTATTTGTTCTTCTTCTTCATCCGTTACGGGCCTTGTTAGGACCAAGGGCAGCTCCGCCATGTTTTAGTTTTCCTCTTCTCCTCCACATAAACTCTTGATCCTTTCTCTCCTCCCCTCCCGTTCTGCCTCTCGGATTTTTAATATCCTCTTCTATTGCTTTGCCCATTGGTGTTTCTCTAAGCTTTTCATGTATCCTTAAAATAGCTATTTCCATTTATAGATTTATTTCTCCCAAATTTTTCCGGGAAAAGTCCACAAAGTCTGGAAAACACGGAAAATATCCGACCGTAATTAAGTTTCAGCGTGAAGCATTCCTACAGCCCTAACTCTTCTCAAAGTCTTCGCCACCCTCTTTATTACTAAGCAACAGGCAATAGAGCTAATCTATTTTTAATTTCTGTTCATCTCTTTTTAATATAGAAATTTGCAAATGAGTCCTGGAAGCACCACTTTAGTTACATTCTTGCCATTTTAAATTGATACGTTGGTTATAAAAGGTTGACTCTCCTCTTATTTTCAAGATAGATCTTAAAGAAATTTTTATCGGAACGTAATTTCCGCGTTGAGGTGGCTGCGCGTAATGAATAGTTCTCAATCACAAACCAGGAGCTCTTTTAATTTTTTTGACCCTATGTGCCATCACTAAGGATATGTTAAAATCAGTGACTTCTCCAGCATAAAATGGCTTTCTGGAGGGTGATAGATAAGAGTAAGTACGCTGGTTGAGTAAGTCGCCACTGGCGGGGACACTGGCCAAGTCAAGCTCACGATAGAGAATGTACAATGATTGCTGTGGTCACATTCCCTTTTCAGCGGTTTGCTTTTCCTGTCGTTTATTATCCACGGACAATTTTTTATCAACGCGTTATGCCTTTGTATCGAGACGAAGTGACGAGACAGGCACAGCAATTCATTTGATAAACTCGGGTGAATGCTCATTTTTATCATTTGAAAAAAATAAGATAAATGTAGTTCTCACATTGTTTTGAAAATCTTGAAGTCTAACGATCACTTACCTACCAATAGGAACGAAGATTTTTTCTTTGCGTACGAAATCTCCCACTAGACCAGGAATTCCGAGATGGTGCCACGATCTCCAATCCTGATCATTTTCAACTCTCTCGATAAGTAAACTGAGGAAGCAAACCTTCGGGTAATAGAAAATTGGAAACAGTGGAATACCCAGTGGATGTATTTTTCATGCTATTATTAATGAAATATTTTTGGAAGTAGGTCTAACGTGCCGTGAAGCAAAGTAGTTGCAAGTCTTTCGCCAACTATTTCTACATACATTTTAAAGCTTTTGCGATAAAAATAGAAGACCTTGGATTCACCGATTGAGATTCACTCCAAATGAGCTTGTAATTAATATGATTTCATCATAATATTTTCGTAGAGCAGTTTTTCCACCGGATCTGATCAGGAAAATTAGCTATCAATAAAACCCAAAAAAGTTATCGTTTTTAATCTGGCTCATTGGTTCAAACTTTCACGATGTAGGAAATATAATAATAGTCATGAATTGGGCTTACATGGAAAATCCTGTTGCTTGATTAATTAAAATGCCAGCATATCCGTGGCTTTTACTGATAAAACTTGGAAGTTACATTTTGGAGTGAACACGTCTCACCTTTTGCAGTAATTATTGCTGTAAAAAGGAATAACTTGAAAAAAATGAAGGGAAACAACCATGGATAGACAAGTCTTCGCACTCTTCTCCCAATTCCCATCGCAACGATTCGGAAAGAAGTTTCATTTGTTTTCTGGGTACAGACATAACCGAAGCACCGTGTAGTCGTTTGTGTCCGTAAGCAAATTCGGTTCTCTTGTGACTGTTAGTGATAATGCGAATAACATTAACTCTGGTTTACATGCTAAATGAGTCCATATCCAAGTTATTAAATCCACACTTGACGTTGGATATTACGGCAGGAAACGTTTTGCTTGACTGGGAATCAACCCGCGAATCTTTGAGACCTTCAATGCTATCCAGGATACCTGACCAATTCAACAACTAGGAGAGCATCTAAAAAGAATAAGATATCGTATGAATCCATCCATTAATCTCATAGAATAAGTCAATAGGCAGAGACGAAGTCAAGGCTCATCGGTAAGTTACATTCGAACATATCATAGTATCAAGCGATTACCGTAGTCACTACTGTATGAAACTTTAAGCGCTTATACATGAACACCTTGCGCTTGTAGAGTAGAATTGGATTTGGCTTGGAAAAAGATCAAGAGCTCACAGAGCCACATTAGATGTTAAGAAGACTCTTTTCAAAGTCTCCTAGATCTTAAGATGTCGACGCATATCTTGAACCGTGATGCGTGCTTAGTTTCGCAGTATTACAGTTGACATATATGTCCAATGTTGAAAGTTTCCCGTTGAAAATCTCGATTCATTATTAATGCTTTTTATTTTTGACTCAGTCACTTTAGCTGACGACTGAATAATTCTTACACGAATTCATTAATTTACTTGGAGGAGAAGAGTACCTCACTTGAATCTAATGTTCTCCCATATCAGCTTTATGTTTTCGAATTTATAAAAAAGGTACGGAGAAATCTGTTGGCCTCAGTTCTGCCAGTGGAAAATTAATTCATCGGTTTTGGGCTTCTAATCCAGCAGAGCCTCTACCGGGATTCATAGTGCAATGATGGGATTATATGATCTTTTACATGAGAGCTAAACATAACTTCTCTCCTGTTCAGCATACGTGCGTCTGCGCCGATGCCTTTCAAATTTGGCTCAACGGTCTGAGGCCTTTTTATTAGAAACTTATCGCAGAAAGTTTGAACTTAAGTGCGGTACTAGAGCTATAAAGAACCACGTTCGTTGGAATGGAGACTATCCAAATTTTTGGCTTGAATTGGAAACTTCGGTGGAGTAATGAGCTGTGAAATGATGTCGTGATGCAAGTAATGACGGATAGAGGAATGGTGTGCTCAGTGGTTGACTGGTTGTGTTCGTGTCTGTTTGTGAGTGTGATCGTGTTCTCGTGCCTTGGCCCCCTAGTGGACGACGTGGAAGACAAAAGCGTAGTGGAAGTGCCAGCAGAGGCTCAGACCTTCTATTTGACTTCACGGGAGCTATGAAGACATGAACGTCAAATGTCAGAGTAGTAGAAGTAAACGAGCGTATCTATGTATTCAGCAGAGTGTCGAGAGGTGGATGGGCTAACCACGAAATGTTTATGAATCCTAAAATTTAACATATATGTATGGATATATATGTATAAATCAAAATTAACTTTTGTTCCAAAATTAGAAGTTTTTATTTTTATCCAAGAGTTGAATTGTCTATACTGATGTTGGAAAAAATATCTGAAATCCACTGCCAAGTTTAAATAAATTCTGAAGTGAATTTTACTTATTTAAGAAGTTCTTTGTGTGATTTAATGCACGCATATTAAATACTTTAGTCAAATTAAATCTATCTATGCTATTGACACCAGAGAGCTCTCACTCCTAGTGACCATCGCATGTAAAAAATGAAGGCGTCATAGGTATATTTGCATAGCCAGCATTCACAAAGAGGTAGAACCCTTCACTCATAAATTTATTTTTTTAATATTTATTTTATTTTCCAAGGACCATGCAAAGATTTTTTGGCATAGGATTCGTCAGTTTACAGGTAAAAACATAAAAATAGTGTATTCACATATAAAAATTCAGATAATGCTGAACACATTTTTTTTTAACATATAAAGTTCCCTTTCCTGAAATATACTGTTTCCAAACGAAAAATTGTCACTCAAAAATTCCTGAACAGTGTAAAAACACCTGGTCAAGAGAAAATTTTTCAACTTTTTTTAAATTTCTTCCACTGATCTAGCGTTCTTTACACTGTCCGGTAACGAATTAAATATTTTTCCACCCATAACCATTGGGTTATTTGATGAAATACGTTTTTTGTGATAAGTTGCATGAATTAGGTTTGCATTTCTAGTAGAATGAATCTCTCTGTTAAAATTATATTGCTGAATATTATTTTTAACCAGAACAACTGCACATCAAATGTAGATTGCTGGAATCGGTAATAGGTTCAACTGCTTCGTCAGTGGTTTGCGCGAACTCTTTTGAGGAACACCCAGCATACATCTAACTATTTTTTTCTGTACCAGGAAGATTTTTTTAAGTAAACAAGTTAAGGATCCCCAGTGAACTATTCCATAAGAAGCCCTTGTGCAGAAATTGGAATAGGACTTGGATTCTAATACTTCTAACGATACTTTGTTATAAAGAAAACGAACCTTATATACGACAGAGTTGAGTATGGAACACAATTTAGAAACATGGATGGTCCAGCTGCCTGCATTTTGCACATGCAATCCCAGAAATTTTACATCATTTTCTACTGAAATGGGTATATTTTTATGCCAGATTTGGACTATTACTGTTACTAAATTAGTTGAACAACAGAACCTGAGTTTTATTCCAACTTTGTTTAAATTTATTATCGAGACACCAGATCAATATATAATCCAATAATTCTTGGGTCAGATTAAAGAGCCCTTTGATGTTGTTGTCTGAGACTATAAAACTCGCATCATCAGCGAATAACACTGGTTTTGCACCACTTTTCTTAATTAGTGTAGGTAATTCATTAGCATAAAGTAAAAAAAAAGAATGGGGACCAGGATTGATCCCTGTGGAACACCTATTGTGATCTTACAAGGGTCTGACAAATATTTCTCATATCCTGAGGTTATTTCAACTTTTTGAGTTCTACCTGACAGGTATGACGCTAGTCAATCCAGTGCCATACCTCTGATGCCTAATCTATGGCACTTGCATAGGAGGATCGTGTGGTCCACCATATCTTAAGGCTCTGAAGAGATCCAGAAATAAGGCTAAAACCTTATTGTTGTTATCAAGAGAACTGGTCACGAAATTCATTGCATTGAGCAGAGCTGATTCTGTTGATCTTCCTTTCCTAAATCCCCATTGACTATCGGATAATGCATTTGATTCATTCAGGTACTTAATTAGTCTATTGTAATAAATAAGTTCAAATAATTTAGAAAATGAGGATAGTAACAATATTGGTTTGTAATTAGCTACATCTTTAGTATTACCTTTATTTTCTATATAGGAATTACTTTGCTTTCTTTTAGTACTTTAATTGTCGAGCATCGAGTATTCATTATTCCTGGAAATTGCCTTTAGGTTTCAATGAGACTGCTTCAACATCTAGTGCTATGTTTATTTTTTCTATAAATAAGATTTTTTTGCCGCATATAAGGGGCTGAAAATATTTTTGGTGGCTGCTGTTAATGACCACAATACCCATACCAAATGATGGCGGTTGGCTGGCTGAATATATAGTCATCTCATAGAATATTCAGAGTGTAATTTCCAATAGAATTGTTATTTCCTTAGCAACAATAATGGGTCTTTATCAATATCAATTTCATTTATAAAAAACGTGCAATGCTAGGCACATCTAGTTCCAATTCATTTTATTAACCCCTACATCTGGTAAAGTCGTATGAAATTGTATACCTACAACTATATTAGTCTTATAAGGTTTAATTATTTTATATTAATATTAACCATATACACACAATGGCCGTCACGCATGAAAGGGTTTTTGAGCTCTTAAGTTAATTGGATTTGAAGTCCGAATTACTAAATGTCGTATAATTAAAATATATATTGTTTAACTGAAATAAAGGTCGCATGACTTGACGTACATCCAATTCCTGGAGTGCAATAGATCAGCTTATTCGTAATGTAACTCACTCTACACACAGCTATTAACTCCGTTCTGCTTTACATTGCTAACCTGAAATTCGTATTTGAATATTTTCCATCTCTGCCGAGGTGCATATTCATTCACGAAGAGCCATAAACACAATGCTTAATAAAATAAACCGTGTTTTGAAGCAAAACGGACGTCATGTAGATAATGCAGAATAATGGGAGACATAGTTACAAAATAAATGATGGCTCTGGTGATAGCAGTGTAATAAATTCCACTAAGGGATAATAAGGGATTTCCACTCAAGTGTTCCACGTTTCCGACGTTGGTTTGAACATTCAATTTCATTTTAGAGGTGAATAAAAGTAGTTTCGATTTTTTACAGAGTAGCTAGTACCATAGAGTAAGCTTAATATTTGCTTACTCTATGCTAGTACCTACTCTTAATACTTGAATCCTTATCTGTTACCTAGTACATACTAACAGCACGCCTAGCTTGTTTTTTACATGGGTCTTGAGTCTCTGTCCATTTTTGTAGTTGCAACATACATTGATATATTAACGGTCCATCTCCATTGTGATAATATCTGTAGTGTAGTGGTGCATGCTTGTGAGGCTTCGCCTCGTGACAAGCATTAGCGATTTATGCTAATGTATAATTAGTCGTAGTTACACTAACTCTAGGGTATAGTGTAATGCATGTTGGTGATTACTCACCCCCTGCCACACACCCTTGAGGTGGCTTGCAGGGTATTTTGTAGATGTAGATGTACTCTAGCTCAAAGGGGTGGGGAGATTAGTTGTTCATCGTCAGTGAAAGGAGGATTAAAATGTGAAAAGACAAAGTGGTGATTAAGACGCGATACTCGATAAAAAATTACAGTTTCCGGCGTAATTCGGTGGAAATGTTTGATACGAAACATAATGAAATCACTTGTCTATTTCCACACTGTTTTATTTCAACCGACCATGGTTCCGGCACGTAGTGCCATGCCGAAACCATGGTCGGTTGAAATAAAACAGTGTGGAAATAGACAAGTGATTTCATTATGTTTAACGCGATATTCGGTTGATCCTCGAAATTACTTATTAGAGGTTATGACTTTGGAGAAGTGTGGGTGTCAAGTTTTCGTTCATTATCAAGAGTTCACATTCACTGCGTATCTTTTCTCATTGTTGATGGATGTTTCTCGGGCTTCCCACCGGGTTAGGTTCTCCATGTTGGTCGACGTTTGGACAGGAGACTTTCCTGTCATCTTCAAGGCTGTGGATTCAAGATGAAAGGAAAGCCTCCTGCCATCTTCGTCGGCCAACATGGAGTACCTAACCCGGTGCGAAGTCCAAGAATAATTCATCAGTATCATTCGCCGGGAACGCCTGAAATCTTATATTTTTTCAATATTTGTTTATGAATCCTAGCCGTTTTCCTTTGCACGGCGCATAGAGTAACTCGGTATCATAATAAATGTCATATCCACTTTCTAATAACAGTTTTGCAAATTGGATTGGTCTTGGTTCAGAAAACACATCCTATGCTCCCTCACTGTGGTTGAAAACTTTCTACATACCTATTTGCCTGATATGCCTTGGTGTACGCACTTTGCAATTTAGAGCGTAAACTGTTACCAAAAGTTTCTATACCACCATGATTTTCTTTATGCCTGGCAGCAGTTTTAATATATTTCTTTTAACAATCTCAATGCAATGAATGCACAGAGCTTCCAAGCATGAGGCGTAGAGAAACGTTCAACCACTGCAACTGAAAAGTACACCTTTCCAATCGCGCTCCGCACCAATGTCAGCACCCGCGGGAGCGGAAGAAGGGAAAGCGCGGGAGATTGAAAAGTAAGAGAGAGAGAGAGAAACGTAGAGAGAGAGAGAGGGAAGCGCAGAATAAGACGAGGGAATCTTTGAAAAAAAATAAATAAAACGTATACAACGGAACACAAATTATTCCGAGCGTTTCTTGTGGCTTGACTCCCTTTCCTGAACAGAGAGATAGAAATCCTTATGCCCAATTCTGACTACTATTGTACGTACGTACCCTCTTAGCAACCAAAATCACACTACTGTCACTACTCAGTGCTGCTCTCACCAGGAATCGCGACGAACAGGTAAAGGGCAAGCGAACAAACTCAGGAATACCATGTCCCTGAGGTGCTTTGAGACTTTCCAAACGGTTTTACAAGCAAATGACCCCTATCTACTGTAATAATCACCAATTTGTGTGTTTGTGTATATAAATATATACATCCCGCTATTATTCTGCCTTCCTTACACTCTGCAATATTTTGGCATCCACCAGAAATATTTACATATATTGCTATTTTTACGCGTATGTAGAGCAACCGAGTGATTTACGCCCTTGTGTACTATTTTGTTTAACGAAAACTATTTTTTTACAGGAGGTATACGTGCACCTTGAATCCGTACAGACAGGTAACATTTTGGCATCCTTTCAAACCCAATCATTATGGCGTCCAGAGTATGATCATTTTTTACATTTGATCATCATTTTGGAATCCAATTTGTATATTTACTACCACTCCGATATCTTTTTGCCTTCCTGCGCTGTTGCCAAACTTATCTATCATGGAAACTTCGCTCTTACTTGTTCTTTTTTAAGTTTATAGCTACTATTACATTAAATGGGTGAATTTATTTCACTAAACTATTAACTAAATGTACTAACACTGTCTAATAACGATTATAATCAGCATAGGAGAAAACTTTGTGTCATTAGAAACATACTTAGCCAAGTTTTAGTTGAAATCAATATCTTTTTTTGCTCCTCATTCATTATTTCAGTTTTGTTTCGGTATGCTAAAAACACGCCTAGAGGAAAGCGAGAGAGGAATTTGACTGGCGCAGTCAACTAGGTAAATTCGCGGTGGCCTAACACGCAGCACTGTGTCACGCAATCGATTTACAGGAAAAAAATCGAAGATTGTCCCAATACTACACGAAGATTATTCCAATAAAACTAGCCGACACGGTTTAAGCAACATGCATACAAATATTACTTTCTCAATACACTTGCCATTCTAATAAGGAGTTGTAATTCATTAATTTTCCATCATGTCACATTCCACCAAATTCGCGAAATCCGTGAATGACTCTAAATCTGTTTTTATCATTATCCCAGTAGTTTCGCGTTTCAAGTTTAAAATAATTTTTCAATTTAATTTAAATACAATCATTTACGTGAAAAATAATTTTAAAAAATTAAACACAATCGGCTGAAAAAGGGGTTAATTAATCTTCTTATTTAGAAAGGGATTTGATATTAGTTGGCATTTCTTCTATCACTAAAAGACATTAAAATGTTACCATAAAATACATGAGTCAATAGAATGCTAAATTATGTTCTTTTTCCATATAAAATGCAATAAAAGAGTAAGTTAAGTCATTTAGGAAGAAGAATGCCAAAACCCCTGCTTTTTATAAAGCCAAGGACACAACGTGTTTATCGTGATGACAACGAGATGACATGGGCCGCGTATTAGAACTTGTATAATTACAGTGGGGGCTCAAAATTTAACTTCACTTTTCATAACTTCCATGACTGCACACAAAATATAACTATTATAATGTTTATGGGACTGCCAAGACAGGAAATATCTCTTCCTTTAAAAACTAGCTTAAAGAAGAATTTATAACCTAGGAAATTACAATTTACTCTACTATCCTTTAGTTCGTCCGAAGGAAATGCTTCTCCCTCATTTGCTTATCAAGTAATGACTAATGAAGTATTTTGATAAAACGCTGATAAAATAAAAAAAACAGATTTCCAGTACTAAGTGGAAATATTTTTACAGCTTATGGTGAAGTGCTACGACTAAAGGAAAGCATTTTTACTTGACCTGAAAACAGGAAAGTAACCCTAGGCCCTGAATTTCAAAATATAATAAATAAGGGGATACTGAAAGCAGAAAAGCTTAAGAGAGGTGAGGGACAACTTTGATTTGTTGTCGTACCACCACTTAAAATGCAATATGGTGCCAAATCTCGTTGAAAATCCACTTCTTGCGTTCGCTTGTGGCATTTTCCCCCCCCGTTTTTTTTGGTCAATTCCCCTCTTTGGACAGTTTCTCCTCTGCGGACTGTTTATCCTCCGGACTTAGCCGAAGGACTTAGCGCGCATGTCATGTGCGCCAACGACGGCCAAAATGCCTACGACTACAAAATGCAGCGACTACTGCCAGCGACTTCTGCCACGACTTCTGCCACACCTTTCGCCGCACCTTTCGCCGCACCTTTCGCCGCACCTTTCCCTCACCAGGTCCTGCCCCGCTTTTATAGCCAGTAAAGTGAGGAAGGATACCAAAAATGCGGTCATCCTGACCAAGGCAAAAAGGCTGTGATCCTGTATTCTGCGGCCGACGCCAGAAAACAGTTCCTGGCGCTCCAATTAAAAACTGCCACCCTATCTATCACCCATCCCATTATTTCCTCCCCTCCAAGGCTACCAATCGCCAACCTCCTGACCTTACCCATTCCACCTTCGTCCTTGTCGACAGACCCCCTCCTCAGCGGACTCGTGTCTAAGCTCGCCCTCTATTGCTTCCGAGACGCCGACCGGGTAACACCGTTGTGTGAGCCTGCTGACTAAGTCACTTTTGTACTTAAGAGAGAAGCTCAACCTCTCGTACTTGTTAAACTTAAACTATTTTCCGACTGGAAACTTTCATTACGGTCGCCTGGCACTCGACCTATGGGTAAATTATTGTAATTGGTTTGGTTCTATTTTGTGATTTGTAAAATATATTGATAAGTTAAGTTTATGATTGATAATACTTGTGTTTCGTTCGTTTTCCTCATTTTTCTCACCCGAGCTTGGAAAGAGTTTGTGTTTTCAAGAGTGTTATCGGCGAGAAAATCTGCTCCTTCTCCCGATAGCGCTACACGCTTTCAGACGCATTTCGTCAAAATCGTGAGGCGGGAGGAGATAATCCGGGAGAAAGATTTTATAAAGGCATAAGTGGTAAGCACGGTGGTACATTTCTTGCGGAGGTCGTCCAACGATCCCCATGTATATGCTGTGGACGGTGTTAACATAAAGGCGACAGATGAAGTGAAGTATCTGGGAGTTACGATAACCTCGAACCTATCGTGGGGAACAAATATAAGAAATATTTGTGGCAGAGCTCTGAAGAAGCTAGGATTCGTCAAGGGTATTGTGGGAAGATTTTCAGATGAAAAAGTAAAAGAGAGATGCTATTTCGCACTCGTTCGGCCACACCTTGAATATGCAGCGAGCATATGGTATCCGGTGCAGAAAGACTTAATTCGGAAACTTAATAAAATACAAAGGAAAGCTGCGCGATTCGTCAAAACTGCTACGGGCGTACAGACAGCGTTACGCAGATGTAAAACAAATTAGGTTGAGAGCCGCTAGATACTTGTAGGCTGCGCGCTAGGCTTAGATTACTTGAGCAATTAAGAATAGATATCTTAAAGAGCGACACGGAGAACATCATATTAGAACCCCACTATATTTCCAGGTGCGACAGAAACGATAAATTATGATAGATATTTTGCCGAACGGATAGGTATGGGAATTCGTTTTTCCCCCGAACAATAAGGGACTTTAATAAATGCTAGGCGTAATTTTATTAGAGGGTTTACTTCTTATATTTAAACGGCTGGTGTCTTAACACCCCCCGCCACACGCCTATTGAGGCGGTTTGCGGGGTAGTATGTAGATGTATATGTAGAAGTGTTAATCAATATAGATACTAAGGCTCTGGTAAACTTTAACGATGGGAAACTACTGCGGAAGCTTTAATATAAGAAGATTCAATTCCACACAAAAGAAAAAAAAATGACTAAAGATAATTATTTTCACGGTAAAAGCGATTTTTAGGTTGTCTCTTTGAGTACATTTTACAGATATCCGTTAGAAAAAAATTTAAAAACAACTCACTTTACTCCAATTATTTGGTTCATTACCCACATCTTTTTCCTAAATTCACAATTGCTGGTGTATATTTAGCTGGAAAACTGTTCGCGGATTCAGTAGCTATCGAAAGCTTGTCTGAACTTATGGATAGCGAAGAGTAACGAATTTTTCGAACCTTATTGGCTGAAGTCAGATAATGATAAATTGTACATGTAAGTGAGCCAAATATTTTAACACCATCAATTAAAGTAACCTTTCTATGAGGAGAAACATTGGAAAGCAGTATCAATTAATTCGGGTTTCACTTCTGCAGAGATGAAAATGTCTGTCAATAATTAAAATAAATACATTGGTATTGAAGGGTTTATGCAGTTTACATCATCACTACTGCAATATTATATTGGATTATCAACTAAATTTGCCACTTTTAGGAAAAAGCAAACACCCTTTGATTTAGAATTAAAGACTTACAATAAAATCCTCAATGTCAATGAACTGTACAAATTAAATAACTGGTCTTTGTGGATCAATAGCATTAGTACAATATTTTATGAGGTAGCAATAAAACCGCAAAAAATGGATTTAAAAAAATGAACTGCTTCATTTAACAAAATTGAGTAATACTTATAATTAATAATAGTAGTAATTATTAGTAGTAGTATTATTACTTTAAGTAATACTTTAATATTAAGAAGATTTAAATTATAATTTTATACTATATTTCCCCCGTTCGATCTTTTATTTCAACTTATCCCAAAATCTTAATTAGTGTGAATTGTGCAATGAAAGTTCTTCAACGATGATTATAACTGTTATCACGAAGTGTAAAAAATACATTACTTGTAAGTTTCCGATAAACCCAAAGCTCCATCATGCATGCGGAAGTACAGCATGTAGTACATGAGGAAGTAGAGCAAGTTCTATAACAAACGATGAAAAAAATTACTGTTGCGGTATGGAAAAAAGCCAAATCGTTGAACTCCTGCTTTAAAAACTTGCCACTGAATTAACTCCTTCTGTTAACAATTAACTTGCGGTAAAAATACTTTCGCTAATGACAAAGAATTACTTGAAAGTTGAAATATCTTCACAAATCTTTTTCTAAATTGAAGAACACAGATTGAATATAAGAAATATCTGATATTAAAGAATCTCACCATAGCGGGAATAAAAATTATACTCTGCGCTAATCCTCTGAAATATAAACTTTCACACACCAATAAACGTGAAGCTGAATCTTCATTTGGCTTCAGATCTTTTTTATTTGCAAAATTAAATTTAAAAAGGTGGCTTTCTGTTATTGGGAAAGGTACCAATGGAAAGAAAATAAAACAAAGATTCTTATTCCTTCAATCGAATTTTGTAATTCGGTCGAAATTCCGAAATATTTGCTAAAACGTAACGATTTTTCGCAATGTTTTAGCGTTTTTGAGTCATCGTCCCCATGACGACCATACTCATTGTTTAAGTCAAGATTCCGTGTATATATATATCCAATAACTCAATGATTCTTTGCACTAAATAAGATATGAATGGTTTATTGCATTCGATGTAAATGATTATATTCTCACCGTTGATATTCAACGGACACCTTCACTAGTCTGTGCATATTTCATTTAAGTAGCATTATTATTCATCAAAGTCGCACCATTTGCTTGAGTAACATGATTTACTTTTTTTATTATCGGCATTCATCATTTCCGGTTTCCGCTCGCGACACCAGCGCTGACTACTGTTAGGTTGCAGCGTTAAGAACTACGTGTTACGGCTGTCCGGACAAGTATTCACACTAAACTTTCCGCCTGCCATCGTAAGGACGATAGTACGTATGATAATATTGTGAACGAGGCATTAGATATGTGTATTAAGCGACAACTTTTTCACCTCCTCTTCGTTTCGCAGAACAACTGCACCCGTCCTAAAGTACCACTATCCTCCGCCGCTCACGAGCGTCGTGGGAAGCCACCTTTTTACCTCCCTTCTCCCTCCCTCCTTTCCTCTTTCGTCTTTTTCCTCCCATTTCCCTCTTTCTCCCTCTCCTCTGTACTCTCACACGCCGCCAGCCCCGTGGTCTATTTCCGTCTCTTCGCCCGCAAGAGATCATCCACGCGCCGAGGGTCGGGAATATCGCCGGGAGGAGTGGCGCCTCCCTGAAAGGTGACAGGGGAGAGGAGAGGTCCTTGTGGAGTGCGTCTCGGGAGATCGGCGTGGGACACGACCACGGAGGACCGCGTCGGAACTAGTGAACGGTGAGATTCGCGGTTACGCTGCATCTTGTTATCCCCGCTAATCCCCTCCTTCTTGATCTTCTCCCTCATCTTCTTATGGCCCCGCTTCACTTCCTTCACCCCAGCGTACACTCACTCATACCTGCATAAGTGGAACGGACAACTAGCCCTCGTGCGACTCCGCGATCGGAAACTACGTAAAGTAATCAAGTGATGGCAGCAGCTTTAACCTAAAAATCTCTGGTGAAAACTCAATGAACAGACATTTTATCGGTCAATGAAAGGTTAAATACGCAACTTGGGAGCATTATGGCAGCTTAACTGACCAATTTTTAAACTAAACATTAAAATACACGACCGACCACATTGCCGTATCAGACGTCATCCGTAATAAACACGACTGGTGACGTCCAGAGGTGAATAAGACTGTCATCCAACCAACGTTGAGGTCTTACAGATTTACTTACCTTTTGAAGTGTAAAAGGCGCACCTTGCACAGAAAATTCTGCTGGCGGTAAATATTGGGTTCTGGGCGTCACGCTTTTTTTCTCACGTCACGCTTAGCATGCCGAATGTAAACTCCTGAGAACGCTCTATCTTCAACGGAGTAAGATGGTGTAGTGGTTATTGTCGAGAGGTGTCGTTCCCCTTACCGAAGCTCTCTGGATCAATTCCTAGTTGTGGAGTTTTTTATATATTATATTTATCAGAATATCGCCATAGAAGTTGACACTTCTCCCGTGTGGTCTTAGGCCCACCAATTCTTTTTCCCTAAATTCAGTATGTGACGTCACAATCTCAGCCTTTTGACAAACTCACCTTGGCATGAAGGCTGGCACATGTCAGAATGAGGAAAATCATACTCCCCTGCCTTACCAGTCCTGTTAATTCATCATGTCGACCAATATGGCTATTAGGGTTGCTAACTCCATGAATGGTTGAGAGGGCAGGTTTGAAAGCATATTTAACTATTTTTAAGGAGAAAAACAGTTTAAAAGTCCCTAATATACTTATCTTTGGCTGATTTAATTTCAGTTCTCCGCGTTTTCACAAGAGTTTCTAGGGTGACGGATGCCGTCACTCTTTTGTTCGATATCTTTATCTACCACATGCGCGTATTAGCGCTAGTTGCGCCTATACGTTTTTTGCAGAATACGCAGATTCATCCCGAAATTAATTCTATACAGGGTGTCCTTATGGAGGAATTTGCGTGACTTCAAGAGGGGAAGTGATTTTGAGTATTTTTTTGTCTTGTGAACACGGGTAAGCACTTTCTTAGTTACGGAGCTACGGCAATGCAAACATTCTGTCAGAAGCATAAAGTAGTTAACATGAAGCAGTGACATGAACCTATACTGGCGGAGAAAAATGGATCTGTGCAGTACTTACTTAACCCATTTACGCTGCTGCAGTAGACCTGCGTAGACTTTCCAGCCCCGGCGCATCGAAAAAGCGAACGTTGGGTATAGAACCTTGCCATCGGAACCTAGGAGATGCGTTCACAGCAGAACATTGGGCGAACGTAGCTGCTACGTTCAAGACAGCAAAAGGATTAAGGTTTGCATCTTTCTATCCCAGCCAATATTTATTCTAATTGATTCCAGTTTTCCAGAGTGCTAACTGAAATAGCAATTTTTTTGTTCTTCAAAAATTATTGTTTTAGAATATATTTTTGAGATATATAGTTAACCTATAAAAACAGAAAACTTAGAAAATATTATTCCACTTCTAAACTTGGTAAATTTATATTCTTATCTTAATTTTAAGTAAAGATTGAAAAACTGAAATAATTTTCACTTTTTTGCTAGGGTTATTTAAAAAATAGTTATTCAGTGTCCTCGAGAGTTCACTGATTCATGAAAAGAGCTTGCTAGAGTATATCGCTGTACATGTATTTGAAAAGCTACTTTAATGTATTTGATCGACATTTAAACTAGTAGAAAGTTATTGCCAGCCATGTCAGCATGACTGCATTTCAAAATTAGCCTCGAATTATTAAATGAAAAGATTCGCTAATAGAATGTAAAACTCCTGCGCCCTTCGAAAAGTCGAACTATGAGACCTATCATTCAATACTTACCAGGGTTCACACCGTGGTCGAATTAGAACAACGAAGATAATTTACCGTAATCAGGGGTGGTGGCTAGGGGGGCTATAGTTCGAACCATTGGGTCTCAAATCACACTAGATAAAATGGCTTCAGGAAAATTTATATTTTTGACGGGTTTAAACTTCCACGTATATTTTATTTTGACAGACTCTATCATTTTAAAGACACAAAACAATATGGATTGCACTATATTTCACATGAATTTAACAGAGTAACAGCGGCAAAGAACTTACTACATTACTAGTTTTTCTTCGATCTAATTAGGTGCGTAGATACATCTGGTGTAGGTGGAATTACTATACAAAATTAGCTACAATAATGTGCGATATTCACAATGAAAAAATGCTCGTCTGGATGAGATTTAAAAGTGGATCACTCTATTTCACTCCGTACTAACACGTAATGTCAAGCTCGAAATTTAGCGCACTCCTATCATCGCAAAGTATTCGGGAATAGAATTTTTCAGGGGCGATGTAATTATGCGCAAACCGTTACTAATTAATGGTTTCATTTTTAAATAGTGAGCTTTTCAGAGTATCCAATATCATATCAAGTTCTTTCGACATACTTTTAAATATACGACTGCGCTTCTTTGATTTTAAATTTTGTTTGTCGATGAACAAGGAACGGTATTCACTTCAAATATCTTCGGATTGAAGTAGCTCGATGCTTTTTCATTCCTATATTGGAATGCTTAGGAAAATACTTTCGATCCACTCAATCATAAACTTCAGCCAGTTCTCAATCATTGTTTCGCGGTGGAAGTTAGAATACATTTCTTTGTTGCCATAAAAATAACCCGATGCCAATACTTCCCCATGTCCAGTCTCTTAAATACCTCTTTCAATCTAGTCAGTTAGTGAGTTAACTATATTAGCGAGGATCTTGGCATAGAGGCAACACCATTTTGGCCCTTCCAATCTTTCTCGGGAGAGCAATAAACAATCCGAACCAAAGGAAGCCCCTTCCATCACCCTCGCTCGAGGAAAGGGCATACTCTGCCAAAAAGTGACAATGGAAGGGGGCAGTGGCTACTAAGAACCAGTGTTGTGGTCGGTCGACCTGTTTCTGCACATTATGTGGATGTGTGGAAGCGGCCCATACAGATGATCTCTCGTTCACAGCTTCTAGAAAGCGCGGAAACGCAATGCCCACTTCTTTGGTTTATATCCCCACAGCCCGTTTCGTTTTCTTATTATTAGTTTCCTGCTTTTGTTAATTAGCGTTATTAACTATTGGTATGTTGACCCCTAATATATCATTTACATTTTCTTGGTCTGGAATTCCTTACGGTATCAAAATCCCTGCTACTTTCAAAATTTCATGATTAATAATGCGCTTTTTACAGGACATTAGTTCAATTTTCTTTACTTTGTCATAAAATATTTCCTGCTTCCGGAATTAAGTTAGGAAAAAAGCCACAAAACGCACTGTAGGAAGTGCTATCACGAATGATTTTCCGAAAGATCTCACATGAGAAAACTCTGGCCTATGATGAATGAAAAACGCAGCAATGGCCGTGAAGCAAGAGGGGGGCTAACTTGCTATTTTGCGTTTTTTTTATATTTAACGTTGCTATTAGTGAACGCATAATACGTGAAGTTTGTGAAGTTCAAAAACTTCACATTTTAAGTTTGCAGTATGTGAATTTCTGCATTGATAGCAGCAAAACGACAGAATTCACCAAAAGCATGGGATGAGTACGAAAGGTGCATTTTTCAAACCGCACGTCCCTCTCTTGAGCCTCGAATTATCACGAAAATATTTGCAAAAAGATCGTGAAATTCAAAGCTTATCATTTTAAAATGAAACAGTTGTTGGCGCATAAATATATCGCCCCTAGAATATGCTTTCATAGTATACTTAGGGAGGAAATTTGCGTATAAAATTCGAGCCTGACATTATCGGTTACTTCAGAGCGTAATAGAGTGATCCAGTCCAAATCCTATCCAGGCGATTGCCTTTTTCGTTATGAATTTCGCGCATTCTTGAGGCTCATTGTGTGGGTTAATTCCACCTACTCTAGGTTTATCTACGCACCTTATGAGATCAAAGAAATACGTGTAAAAGCACTTCCTAAAATGCTTTTCATGGTTTACTTTTATAACATACTTTTGGAAAGAGTAACTAAGTGTGTGATTGTAAAATGAAACAAATTGTTCCAAAGTCCAGAACGAACCAAATGGGTTAGAATATATCGCACATTTCAAGTATAATATGGATTGCGATATCACAAGGACATCCAGATAATGAAAATGCGTTAGACATTTCATATAACTTGACGTTAATGAATAAGTATATATTTTAAAATACTCATAAGAAACAAAAGGAACTCCGGGGCTTGAGACCTAAAATAGGCTTTTGTTTTCCGTGACTGCTTTCATCTGTCGTGTGCGAGGGATCTTGGCGCGTCTGAACTTTGTAGATCTCTCTCTCCTTCTTACACATCACAAGAAAAGACACCCTACCCCTCCCCTCGGAAATAATCCTTTTCGCAGGTCAACATTTTCCTTCCGTCGGCCTTTCTACTCGCCCAACTGCGGGGAGGAAGGGTTCTCGTTCCGCTTGGAGAGGTTATTGCACCCCCCTCATGGGGAGGGTGTGATTCGGTTGTGTTGTCACATTTCCGTCAAGTTGAGACTTAGAAATTTTTCGGCTCCGAGGTGTTGAGTTTTTAATGAACAGGACTGTACATTGTGTTCACAATTACGTAATTACAAAATTTAAAGATAAACCACGTTCACAAGCATGACAATGATCTTGTAGAAGGGTATAAATATATATATCGGTAATAGGTAAATATAAACATTTTTTTAACCTGGACTTGATAGAAGAAAACGGATAACATATTTGGAATCAACACCCCAAAATTAGGGGGAAAAATATTCATAACTGAAATATCAAAACTTTTTTTTCCAAATGCAGAGCAGTGTAATAGAAGGGAGCTAATGACGGGGACTTTGGGTAAGAATATAAAGAAGAGGCTGGTGAAGAGCTTGATATGGGGCAGAAACGTGGACCTTGAGAAAGGAAGACGAAAATATGCTGAGGGCAAAGAAAGCAAGTAGAACAATTTAATTACTTGAGGAGTACGCTAGAAGAAACAGGACATAGTAGCAAAGACATTAGGAAGAGAATATAACTAGAGAAGGAAGCGTTCAATTATAGAAGGGAGCTGATGACGGGAACCTTAAGTAAGGATTTAAAAAAGAGGCTGGTGAAGAGCTTGATATGGAGTGGGGCGTTGTATGGGGCAGAAACGTGGACCTTGAGACAGAAAGACTAAAATAGGCTGAAGGCGAAGAAAGCAAGTAAAGCAATTTAATTACTTGAGTAGTACGCTAGAAGAAACAGGACATAGTAGCAAAGAAATTAGGAGGAGAATATAACTAGTGAAGGAAGCATTCAATTATAGAAGGGAGCTGATGACGGGGACCTTAAGTAAAGATGTAAAAAAGAGGCTGGTGAAGAGCTTGATATGGAGTGGGGCGTTGTATGGGGCAGAAACGTGGACCTTGAGAAAGGCAGACGAAAATATGCTGAAGGCGTTCGAGATGTGGGTGTGGAGGAGGATGGAGAAGGTGCGTTGGACGGAAAAGAAGACAGATGAGGAAGTGCTTGACATGGTGGATGAGGAGAGGAAACTTGTGGATGAAATTAGGGGAAGACAGGGTAGGTGGCTGGAAAGGGGTAATGAGGGACGATGGTTTGCTGAAGGTCGTGATAAAGGGTAGGATGTTGGGTAAGCGGGGAAGGGGAAGGAAGAGAATCGGTTTTATGGACGGGATGAAGAAAGGTAGGACTTACGCTGAGATGAAAAGGGAATTACTAGAAATAGATAGAGCACGGCACGTGTAAGAGTATTTTGAGTTTTCTCTGACTTTAATCATAACCTATCTTTAACCGGTAGATTACTCAGATGATGATCACTGTATGCCATAGAAGGGAAAATTGGAGCGAGGTGCAAATGAAATAGTTTGCTCAAATTTTGCACTTGCATAACAATTGTGGCCTTTTTGAGGTACATGGGCCTATTTCAATGATAAACCTGGTTTGTAAATCTTGTTATGATGCGTATATGGTGGAACTATATTGGATTCAAACGCTCAAAGTTATATATTTTCTGATTAAAATACTTAATTTACTCAGATAATATCACCTAAATTTAGTTCTTCTTCCTAAAATTACTATTAATATCAATCAGTGGTGTCCAATTATTCAATATAATTGTATTTTCCAAAAATATATCCTTCATCTGAGTGACTCTGAATATACTTTCATCTCATGTGAAGTATGTATTTGGATAGCTGGAAATGATTTCCCTATTACTGGTGGATATAGATTGGATATAGAGAGCACTTCAAGTGCAGTACTCCACCAATTAAATGGGACATTGAAGTGTTCACCCCTGTGATAGACTAATTTCGCATAGAATGGGTTAACATCACTCTGGGTGCTTTCCACCTTCCTCTATTTTTCAAGTAAATGGCGTGAAATACTTCAGATACTACCCACACAGCACAAGGATATCCATTTGTTATACACTGGATCCTCATCATGGATATCCATGATATACAGTGGATATCCATACATAATATAATGGATAGCTAATGGATTTTCGTTACAAATAAATATGGATATTCAGTGGATATCCAGATTTCATACTAGGAGATGGCGCCCGTTAAAGTTCAATGGGGAAGAACAACATTACAATTGATGTATCACTGGAATGGATCTTTTCAGACACCTAACACTCTTGCAAGACGCTCACAGCGATAACTATCATAATAATCTAAAATGTGTAGGTGCATTGAAAATCAGGTTTAATAAATCGTCACTATGGATGCTGATTACCATTTCCTTGCGAAGTGCCTGAAAATACATCTACATCTACAAAATACCCTGCAAGCCACCTCAGGGGTGTGTGGCAGGGGGATGTTGTGGCAGGGGTGCGTGACAGGGGGATACATGTTGATCAAAATCTTAAGTTAAACATGTTCGCTGCGAACGAAGTATATCTTAAGCTCCGACGAGAATGTTAAATTTTTAACTTGTCCTTTCAATGTAAGAAAAAGAATAGTCCGGTAATATCTCAAACTCAACCATTCCCTAATCTTTCCTCCTAATATCACGTTTTATAAACTCGCTGACACAAATCCAAACACGTACACTTCACTTGTACCTCTTAAGACGCTATTTTCATTAATCGCGCGCACGAAATATCGATCTCACTCTCGCTGGTCGAAGCCAAGACCGCGAATTATGAAAGCAAAACTCATACCTGGTGTTGCAGAAAGTCATGGAAAATAATAAAAAGTGAGGTTTTGAGATTAAAATATACCTATTTTACTAAATTTCATATTTAGTTATGATTTACATTACATAAAACGCCAGATCAACGCTTTCGTCATTTGAAATTTAAGCCTCTATGATGCCTTATGAATGTACTCCTAAGGCGGACATTTGGCGGAAATGCTACGTGTGTAGTAGATCTACATCATTCGCTAATAGAATCAACTGCTGCTGGTGTTAGAATTATTGTATAGTCACCATATTAAGTATTAGACGTATAACATATTAGACATGTATGAAATTAGGATGCATGTATAAATGGCATAGGCTGCACCCTACGCACATCTAAATGGGATGGCAGTTATCTGTAAATTTATGTCTATAGTCTACATGCCGCCTGAACAGTGGAAAACAGTAGGGTCCAGATGATCTATAGTAACCAGTAGAAGTTATTGCACCCATAACAGCAGAAAAAAGTTGGGAGCGGGTAGAGCTCACAATCAGTAGAGTGCAGTAGTCGAGTCAGGAAAAAAATCCTACTGAAACCAGTACACTACTACTACTAGGGTTATATCTGTTAATTTAAAGTGGCACATATGACTTTTTGAAAAGGCCCATAGTACAATTATTCCAATTGTTAGTATTTAGTTGCTGAAATTGTGATAGTTTCAACATTGAATGTATTTATGCCCACTCTAGAATATACATCTCCTGAACACTGATTTCAATGGCAAACATCTATAACTGGATATCTAATGTATACCCATTACATATCCATAGGTCAGCATTGGTGGATAAGCATTGGATATACATGAGACATCGCTAATGGATTGGATATGTGATGGACATTGTGGATATCCATTTTACATCCATTAGATGCATTGTGCTGTGTGGGATTAATTTGTGGGACTGTGTGGGACTTTCCAAATTAAATGCAACTACAATTGAGCAATAATTGAGGAAACGGTTGTTGTAAACAAGTTAATGCAATAATATCTTCAAGAAGAAAGAAATACAAGAGAAATTGAGAATGGGAAATGGTTTTTCTTATTGGTCCAAATTAAGGCAAAGGATTTTAAGAAAGTATTGAAATCCTAAGTGCCTGGAGTTTGTGCTGAAAATTTAGAATAAAAGTTCAAACGCATGAAAATCACACACCACGAAAGACAGTCTTGTGACACACTTCATACTCATACGTGATAGCAATTAGTAATTCAAAAAACTATTTATATGCATTTTAATTTAAAATATTAAGGCTGTAATGAATACTAAAGGCATTAGGGTGGAAAGAAGCTTTTCTCCATTTCTATAATATCTTTCAACCGGGAGTTTTAGTTTATGTTCCTAGGAAAAATAATATTATTCCCACAAAGATTGATAACTCATTAGTATTTTAAGGTAATGTGGGTTTTTAATTAGTTATCCAGCAAAGAGAATTAAAAACCGAGCGTTAACGCGTTAGCGGGGATTGTGTTTTCGAAGATTGAAGAATTTCAGCTCGAGGCATCTCCAAGGCACACCTCCGGAAGCAACACACCTCCATTGGCCGTTGGCGACATGCGCCGCTCCTCGCCGGTCACCCTCGGCAAGGCCGTGGTCGACATCCGCCAGTGGGGGAGGAGGCCGCCGCCCCCCCTGCCGCCCCGCTGCCGCCCCCTGGCGTCCTTCCCCTCCCAAGATCCTCCGTCTTCCCGGCTCAAGTTCGACGACCACCGCGCTGTCTTCAGCCACAAGACCAGCTGGGAGATCTTGAGGGGTCTTCTGGTGCTCCGAATCTTCGGGACGGACATCGTGGCGGGTAACGCCCTCAAGGTGAATGAATGATGCTTCTTTTTCCTAGATCGGTAATGTGGGAACAAGGGCTTTCTTTATCACTCACTTAATCTTCAGGGTTTCTCTAATGCGGGTCTTAGTTAATTCTGGAATCGGAAGATCATTTCTGTTAAATAAATACTGTTAATGACCAATTGTAATATTTTTAATTCTTAAAGGTTAGCTCTAAAACTCTCTTGAATGGTATAATTTTACGACGCAATGAATATGGAACACCGCCATTTTGCTTTTGATTTTCAAGCATCACAATATATTGTAATTCATGAAAATAGATGGTGCATACTATGCTGTTAAATGCCATTAAAGTACGCGTCGTGAAAGTGAAATTCCCTTTTTTGTGTAGCTTTCATGTCCTGCATAGTATACGGAAAGCCTCGATAAGAACGTAAACATTCCTTGGAAACGGAAGTGAAAAAGCTCTAAATTTGCATAAATAATAATTCGCGTTGATTTCCAAATTTTCAGTTAAACAATCGGCTAGGAGAATACGATCAGAATTAATGTGCACGATACTTTGGCTTCGTTTTGAGGAAGGACTAAACTTCTAGGTTTGAACGTTTCATATTTAAGGTGGTTTGAGCGAGATAGTTCCCTAGTCATAATGGAGACCATTTTCAAATTTTATTTTTTGATTTAAGCATCTGTAAGAAGTATGAAATAAATATTGTAACATTAATGGCGAAGAAATATAGTTATATAAGACCAAAATTCTCAGTAATTAAATAAATAAAGCTACATAAGTCTCTAACTTGACTCATTTTTTCCCGCCTTGCGGCTGAAAACCCTTCAAAACAGCAGGTGTTTTTGCGATTATGTAAAAATTACTGTGGTGAGTAATAGATTATTTTTTATAAATAGTTAAGAAAACATGCAACCTACACACCGTTAGTTTTTTGACAAAATCTAGGTGCTAGAAGATCCTAATTTTTTCAATATTCTCCCTCTGGAGCGGACAGCCATAATCTATCCCATGTAAAACAGCTTATATTTTTAGGCAAATTGCTCGAAAAGTAGTCTGGCTAGGGGTTGATATTTTGATACCATTGGAAAGATGAGAGTTTTTTCTTAAAAATGAGGCCAAATTCATCAAATTCTAGGTGAAGTCATATTTCGCTCAAACTACCTTCAATAATAAATGGAAGACGAATGTTCCTCACGGGAATTCCGTGAGTCGGGTGTGGCGTGACGCTAGATTCTCGCTCGATTGCCCAACCCATTCCATACGAAGTGAAGTCCACTTCAAAAATTGCCTGCATGAGCTAAGAAATTTGTTCTCTTAACCAGATAATTCTTTCCTGAGCGATAAGATGTTAAATTCTCCATTTGAGGGTAATGTTTTCGACAAATCTTTACCGAGAATCCACTTCACAAGGAATCTTTTGCATCCACCTGCACTTACGGAGCACTTTGCTTCCCAGTGCTTCAGATGGGGTCATCGGATCTTGGGTGAGAGGGTCCTCGGATGGGTCCTGCGCCCAACCATCTACGCCCAATTCGTGGCCGCCGGAGGGGAGAAAGGAAATGACAGTAGCAGCTCCGTTGGCGGAGGTGGCCCGAGTAGGAAGCAGGATGCAGCCGTTAGTAGTCCAGTCCACCACCAGGGTTCGGTAGAGGCGCGGGAGGGCTTGGAAGCTGCTGCTGGTGTTGTGAAAGCCCTTGGCTTGCGGCTGATGGTGGCGCCAACGCTGGAGGGGGACGTTGGAGAAGGTGGGAGGTCAGTACTTTCTCTGCCAAATGCATTCACGACAAAACATACGCGTTAATTAAGGTGAGAACGTTATGAATGTGTCCTCGAGTACCATCAGCCTCGTTGAATCAGATGGCTCTTGTAGGGGTTGCAGTAGAACTCCCTTATGGGCAGTTATAGGCCGGGATCTCAGCCTCTAACTGCCTACTTCTAGATGAGATAGGAGTGTCCTCGACAGTACTTTTCAAGTTGCATGGTGATTAAGTGCTAAGAGAGGTATGGGAGGAGCAAATTATAGGAAAAGTAACAATTGAACATGCAGATGAAGGTGAAGAGTTTTATAAACATCTTGGCATTTAGCATACCTACCCATCCCTGGAATGACCTCTTAGGTATTATCGTAAGATCTGATCCTCGTTAGTAACATTAATGATATGATAATCTCGTTGGTGTTACTGACCTTTTGCAACAACTGGGATGGGAATCGCTTTAAGACCGCCGATTAAAGTTTAGACTTAATCTATTATTTAAGTTCCAAACCAATTCGTTTTCTAACGACGCTAATTCTATTTTACAAAATCCGACATACTACGGTAGATCAGATCATGAGAATCAAATTAGGGACAGACGAAAAATTACATTTTCCCACAAATAATAAGAGACCATAAGAGCTACCAATGAGACTTTTAACTAGGTTTGTCGATATGTAAGTAGTGTAAAAAGTTAGTTGATTTAGGTAATCCCTAATACTTGTGTACTCATCTGATACCTAGTACTAACAGCACGCCGTGCATGTTTGCGGTTTACCTCTTGTATCTCTCTCCGTTTATGTAGTTGAAAAATACAGTAAACGGTTCAAACAGTCCCTTTAACATTGGTGGTATACATATAGTTATACTAGGTACGCTTGGGAGGTTAAGCCTCCTGATAATCATTAGCGATTCTTGCTAATGCATCAATAGTCATTATCTACATTATCTTTAATAGGGTATAGTCTAATGCATGTTGGTGACTACTCAACCGCTGCCACACACCCTTGAGGTATCTTGCAGGGTATTATGTAGATGAAGATCCCTCAGCAGAGGGAATGTAATTCCATAGAATGTGACTAATTTATATTTTTAATTAGTATATGTAGCACATAAAGGGAGGAAGGTGGGAAGTGTAAAAATGATGTTTCCTGAGTCTGGATTTAGTTCACTGTAGCCAGATGTAGTCATAAAGTTGTTTTAGTAAGTAAGTAAGAAAAATATTTATTGTTCAGGACAAAAAATCCAAAAGAACAAAGATAATAATAAAACACTTTGCAGGCACAATCTTTTACAAGTACAAAAGGACAAACTTTTCATCATTTCAAACTTTTCAAGTACAAAAGGACAAACTTTTTATCATTTTATAAATGTAAATTAACACAAAAAAACTCATGTATTAATAACTAACAACAGAAAAATTATACAATGAATAAGTTATGAAAATTATACAATGAAGTAACTTATGTTATACCCGGGAAAGTAAATAATCATGGTATTTCATTTTAAATGTTTTAACAGATCTACAATTTTTAATATCAGTTGGCATCTTATTCCATATGTGACAAGCTGTTACAAGAAATGATTTATTATATGCTGTGGTGCGATGCCCTGGAAAATACAATTGATTAGGATCAGACCTAGTGGACATTGTGGAGACAGAGGGACAACTAAGGAACAAATCATGCAGATACTTGGGTGATTTGTTTTTAAATAGAACAAACAAAAAGGATCCCAGAAGGTATTCTCTACGGGATTTGACGTTGAGCCATCTTAGTTGTTTATAATAGGGGGTGATGTGGACGTCCCTGCGAAGGTCAAAAATGAACCTAAGGCAGGAATTTAAGACCCGGTGAAGTTTGAGGTTATTTTCTTCGTTGAGGTCGTTATAAACAAGACAGCAATAATCTATTACAGAGAAAATAAGCGACGATATAAGTGTTTTTCTAGTATTAAAAGGAAGTAAGTTTCTGTGAACTTTTTACTGGTAAAGTATAGAATGAATTTTGTTAGAAATATTATTTACATGACAATCCCATGATAAGTTAGCAGTCAACGTAATCCCTAGGTTATGTACATTACTGGAGTATGGAATAGGGATACCAATAACCACGATACTGGTAGTCGTAATGTGGCTAATGTTACGTAGCATCCTGGAACTACCGATAATAATAGCCTTAGTTTTACTTGAGTTTAGGATGAAATCGTGACGCGTGGCCCACTCGGTTATTCTATACATAAATGTCTTCATTAATTTTTGATACTGCCTCGTCAATTTCATATGGCCAACAGCTGCGATAAATTTGGAGGTCGTCGGCATAGAGCATGTAACTGGTGTGCTTAAGACATTTAGGAAGGTCGAGTATGTACAGAGAGAATAATAGGGGGCCAAGGACAGACCCTTGGGGTACACCAGTGGTGACTGCTGCCCAAGTTGAGAGATTACCTTGACTATCTCTCACTGCTTGATAACGGCCAACTAAGTAAGAGTAGAACCAATTTAGCACGGAGCACGAGAAGTTAAGTTTTTCAGTTTCTCAAGTAGTATAGTGTGGTTTACTCGATCGAAAGCCTTACTAAAATCAAATAATACCAGCACTGTCACCATTTTTTTGTCTATGGCATGACGTAAGTCGTCCATTATTTTTATTAAAGCAGACTGAGTGGAGAAGTTATTACGAAATCCCGATTGAAATGGGTCAAAACTGTTTTCCTGGGAAAGAAATTCAACTATTTGCGAATGGACGATACGTTCTAGAGCTTTGGAGATGGTGCACAGTATAGAGATTGGTCTGTAATCAGATGGGTTTGAAGGATTTTTGACCTTTTTTATTGGTGTTACCAAAGAGGACTTCCATTGGGTAGGAAACTTGCAGGATAGTAGTGAATGGTTAAGAAGGTCAAGAATAAATGGCATAGTGACCTTATAAGACTTGTTTATCATGGTATATGATATCTCATCCACACCAGTAGAGTTGGATTTGGACGGAAAGATAAATGTATTTAGAATTTCGGGAGTAATAAACTGAAAATAGAAATTTTGGTCAGAAAACATTACAGAGGGATCGAGAAAATTAGGTGGAGGAGAATAAAGAGGAGAGTTATCTTGATCAGTGTTTACTAGACATGTAAAATAAGTATTCAGTTCATCCACTGTGAGATTAGAGGCCAAAGAAATTTGCCGGCTTCGGACTATTCCGAGTTGACGTAGTTCCTTCCAGATGCGCTTCGGTTCTTGAAGCCCGGAAAGGGCACTAGAGAAATAGTTTCTTTTGGATTCATTTATCAAAAGCTATTATGGAGAAATGATTTTATGAAAGCTATTATGGAGAAATGGGACAAAAATAATGGTTTTCCAAAAACAAGGGTAACAAAAATAATGCTTTGTCAATTGCTCAGCCATAAAATTAACCATAAGCATATATGTATTTCGTTTCTCTGGAGTTGGTCAGTCACCATGCTTTGTGATGATATAACGATTTTTTTCTTAAAAACATCTTTCTCAATGAAAAGCCATTATCAACTCATTTTTCTGACTCATCCCTGGTAGCACCAGATTCTATGCCAAATTCCTATAAACCCTCCCTCGCGGAAATATTAACACCTGCAATCAGAGGAATACATTTCCTTGGGACAGTGGCTATTGGAAGAGGGTGTGCAAATATTCATCCCCTTATTTTATGACAATTTTCATTTAAGAAGTTCAAGAGGATTTTTATGGTTAATTTTACTTTTAATCATACATTCATTTGGCAAGTGACTCCATATGTTAAACTTGAGTAATCTGTTGCATTTTTTGCCTTTTTAAATAGTAAACATTTATTTTTTTCATTATAATCATTCAAATAATACATGATATTTAATTTCATGTGTTCTCCATTCATTCTTTTGCTTCACAGGGAAGATCTTTATAATAGAAATCTCCAAGAGCTACTTCAGTTAGCAGAGTGGGCTTGGAGTTTCGGTGGTGGGGAAGATATGAGGAAGCCGTGCCTGCAAGTTAAAGCAACTGCCTTGCTGTCAGCTGATGTTTTGGTGAGAATTTATTCAACCTTAAAACCGTTGCATGAGAAAATATGTTTCATAATCTGTGACATCAGCCTCACTATTTGTCATTTTATTCATTGCCCTTTATCTTGCCTGCAAATTTAGTGATTCTATTTAAGTCCATGTTTGGGTATCAATGATTCTAATTTTATACGAATGGGTATCTATTTAAGGCAACTACGAGCCTACAAAGGTATTTCAATATAATTTTGTGATTTATTTTTCAGCATTATACAGATTCTAACTATTAAAAGTTCTTCAGTTTTGATGTTTTTCCACCAGCTTTTGTTTAAACTACGTGCTATACAAATATATTCGTCCATGCGTAGGAGGCAGTGAAAAAGGTTGTCGGAATACGTGGAATGGAATGTGTGAAGCAGTTTAGAGCAGAGTCGGATCCCTGTTTCTGGGTTATCCACGGTGATTGTTCTTTGGCAATAGAAAAACTGATGGATTCAAATGAGAAGGAGGAGGGAGGGGGGGTAACAAGATTTCCTGGGAAGATATCCCTTTGCAAGTGACTCTGAAAAGTGAGATATAGAAGATGACGCGTACATTGTTAATTGATATTCCGTTTTCGGAAAAATCCGCCGCCTCAACAACAAGGATTCGCAGCTGCAACGATGTCGGATTTCGCAGTGAAAAGGGAATGGAAGACTTGAAAAGGGAGCTAGGGACGTTCGTGTTCCATGCTTCGTCGTAGTTCCCGTAATGTGCTTAGGAAGTCGCGCTCGTGGTCTACAGCCGTCGTCCTATATTGTGAGGAATATTCACACCAACTTACCCTCGTGTATTTTGCCTCATCAACGCTTTTAGATTGTTAATTCCTTCTCTTCCCCTTCTCCGCTTACCAAATGTCTTCTCCTCTGTTATCAGTATCTCTTTCCCTCTCAATACATCATTGCCTGCATTCATTCTCGGAAGAACCCAAAAAAAGGTTCGGATTGATTTCAAGGTTCGTTTTTCCTGTCAGAGTTGTTTGATAGTTAAATGGGGTTCCAGAAGCAAGGGGGAGCTCTACAAAGCTCTTGTTAAGGAAACCTTATCGCCGTGAATCATACTCTCTGTCAGCTGATGGGGGAGCGATTATCTCTTTGGATAACAACCCCCCCCCCTCCTCCTTTCTCTGGCGTCCCCTTTCGTTCCACGCATTTGTTGCTAAGTAAGTTAAATAATATTACAGGCATGATGAAAAGTATTCACATGATGCATAAAATTTAGGGATGACCTGGATCCCGAAACTTCTGGAATTCCCGAAGCTTTTGACCTTCCCGAAATTCGAGACGGGAAAGTTCTTTCTCGAAAATACTGTTCCGGGAAATGTTTTTTTTTTTTTTTGCTTTTCCGACTTCCGACCTTGAAATTTAAAGCGCGCGTAGTTTAGCGTAGTTAAGCGCATTTACGAAAAGTACAAATAATACAAAAGTGAATCCATAATATTTCTTTTGAAATTTTAGAAGACAGCGCAATATTCCCTCGGGATCAAGGCATTTGTCGTATCATGAAAGGAACTTTCGTATGTATCCCATAGTTATTGAATACAGCCGCTGAATGAAGTAAAATTCTCGTAGCATCCTGAAACACACATTTTACGCGTAATAATGTTATTTGAGTTTTTATTTTGGAATATAAACGTTTTATTTTGCATACGTAATGATTTTCGCTCTTTCTTACTGACCTACTATTATAGTTTACGGCTCCATATGCTCCTACTTGGATTCATCGGCACAGGATAAACTTCGAAGGCTTCAACTAGACGTTGAGTAAATAGTTAGCGTAATAGATGGCAGACCACTAAAATCCACGTGATCAAGGCCGATGTAACACACGCCGTTTTGTTTATTATGACCGTTTATGCATATTTTATATTATTATTTAAGGTTATGGCCGTTTTTTTTAATGTCATCATGGTGCACGGGTATCTGATGACACGCCCGCACCAAAGCAATTTGTGAACAAATTGCCTTACCGGTAAGACTATGGGCGAATTCGGCGATGTGCGGCACGGGATACCGGTCAGGGACCGTCCGTGCATTGAGGCCACGGTGGTCACCGCAGGGTCGCCGTCCTTCTTAGGAACTAAATGAAGCGCCGAAGCCCAGCAACTGTCGGACCGTCGAGCTGTGCCGCTCCGCTGCATCTTGGCGAACTCCCGCTTTGCGATTTTCAGCTTGTCCGGCGCCACGCTTCTTGGCTTGCACGTGACCGGAGGTTCAGGCGTCGTTCTGATATCTTGGGTAGTGGAGTGGCGAGGTTCCCTCGGATTATTACCGGCGGGGCGGGTGATGTCCGGAAATTCGGCCAAGACGGAGTGGAAAGGAGAGGTTTCCAGCTGGACTTGGCCCAGATCGTCCCCTTCCACCAAAGCCACCTGAAACAACACAATTTCCCATGTAACGAGAAAGTATCGGCTAATTGCAAGTGACACGGAAATTAAATTACGAATCGTTATCACCTCGGCCCCTCCGCGTCCTCTTTGTCCACCTCTTTGATTGCCTCCTCCTCTCCCATCACCACCTCCTCTTGCATTCGACGCTACTTCTTCTTTAACCATATCAATCACTTCGTCTGGGATTCTAAGGTGCTCCCACGAACATAACACTCAGGCATCCGCCAAAACTTGTCTTCTTCCTAGAGATATTTTCATTATTAATGACGTCCAACATAAATAACACACAATTATATGACAATTTGCTTACCCGAGAGGTACAGATGACTTCTCGAAGCATAATATTCATCCAATTATCGCACGTTACTAAGTGCCCGTTGTAAGCCTCGCCACTTTTCAACTCCACCAGCTAGAAATACATAATATGTTTTGCTGGTTAAATGCATTTAGAATACCAAGTGCATCTACACATCGGGTTCATAACAAACTTGCCATTGGGTGATTCTGAGCAGTTTTCAGGAGTGTCAATGGCAACTGGAAGGTAAATTGATCATATAAATCACAATAAATCAAGCAAAAAATTCACGGGGGAATTTACTCACCATGGTTTCACCGATTTTATTCACTGTCTTCACTTGGGGCGCGGAACATTTAGCCTCACGGCCACACACACTATGAGACGTCGCTGGGTCGATCAAACTTTGACGGCGGACGTCCACGAGCAGGTTATAAAATGACAGGAAATCCACACCAATGATTGGCTGGTCCACTGACGCCACTACAAAGCGCCAACGAAACTTGCGGCGAAAACCAATGTCTAAATCTAAATCTAGACAACCCGTATGTTTCAATGACCGTCCCATTTGCGGCACATAGTCTGGTACGAATCGAGCGCTCGGCGCCCTTTCACTCGGGACCACGGGTAAACACAAAGATCGGAACCAGTGTCGATTAAAAAGCTACACTTTGGTCACTGAATCTACAACGTAGAGGCGGCGGGCGTTGGGGCAGCGGTCGCAAGCCGATCAACTCCTCTTTAATCCGCTGGTACGGATTAGTCGCTGGTGGATTGATGATGATATCTTCAACCTCCAGGGCATGGCGGTTGTCGAGCTGGGCGACCACGTGCGAGAATTTAGTGGACTCGGTTTGTATTTCCCGCGAGCGAAAACTGCACCTCGAGTTGTGAAAACCACTTTCACTGATGGAAGGCAAGAATTTCATCGTGTGCTGTATTTTTACTAAAGATTATAAGTTTCGTCTTACAACCACTGCGATGTTATACCCTCACCAATGTGCGCAATATAAATTAAACTCCCAACGATATTCCACGCGGCCATCGCAGAGGTTTTCCATTTTTGCCGTAAACATTTATGAAAATTAATTTCTAGACATTCAATTTCAAAGTAAAATCACCATTTACAATAAAACTATCGTCTCAGGTAATAATTTGGGATGATGCGGTAGTGATGCAACCTCAAGATTCTTTGACAAAACACGAACTACATGAAGTAGGCCTATCCGAATTATATTAGTACTCGGGAACGGAGTTAGTGAGGATTCGCTGTAATTATTGTTAACTTTAACAATAATAATAATATACCCATGGATACATTATTGAAAGTTTTTATTAATCGAGCAAAATAGACGCTTTTTATGATAATCGTAATCATGCATCCCTATTCATCATTTAATATCCCAGAATTGTTTGGCTCTGTAATATATTATGTCCAAGTAAAATTAAGTAATTAACAAGAGGACAAGCTTAAGGTTGCTCAGCTTTATTGACTGCTGTTGATTGCTCTCAATCTCTGTCGTCTTAGTGACACTCATACAATAGATATATTTGTATACATGTTACAGGCTCTGCACACTGCTTATTAAATAACTATCACTCACACAAAGAATAAACTACGCATGCAACAATTTCACGAAGTTCCACCGCATTCCCCAACACTCATTGTGCGTTCGCTAAAGCCAACTCTCTCGTCGCTAGCTTCAGGGGAAACATTGCAGAAGCAACCTCACTGAAGCCTCAACTAACCCTGCAATTTCGAACTTGCTTTCTCGCTATTGTCTTTCCACTGTGGCAGCATTGAAAACATTCTCAAGTTTCTCAAAGACTCATTTAATTCAATGCTGTTGTAACCTTGCAGCCATGGAGGTTGGTTCATCTGTCACTCCACCCTCTTCACCACTCAACGGTATTTTCTTTCCTCTCCTTTGTTGTTCTTCACTTCCTCTTCATTTTTTACCCCGTTTCCATGCTATTTTGCAGGCTCTGATTGTCCTCAAACTGTTACCATCTGTCTCAAATATAAATTACGAACATGTTTCGAATATTTTCTTTGGGGTCTCCACGGTGTCTTTTCAATCGATGTGGGCATCAATCAGCTGCAAGAATCACCATATTCATTTAACCAAATAATGCCTCCGATATTTTTTCCTTTCAAACACGTCTTTACATAATTTATTTTTAATTATTTTTCAGGAAAAATATTACAAAAAAATGCAGTAGCGTTTTTTTTAAATTAGTCATGGGGTGACGACCCATTGGCCACAACACCGAAGAGTATGCGTAGTCCAAGAGTGTTTCTTCCGAATTTTTTGTTCTGCGCCTCCACAATCATCTCTATGTCACAATTATAACCCCATGCCTTTAATTAATGCAATTAATGTTTTGTTAGTTTCAATTTTTCTGAAAAAAAGTTATTTACAAAAACATTTCAAGAGGTAACAAATCAGATTTTCCTGGTTATGGATAAAAGAACATTTTAATCATAAAAATATTGGTCAGTGCAATGTGACCTTATGTTTCAAATTTTTTCATGGAATATATATGAAAATAATGAGCAATGCATTTCATGTAATTTATGTTATATTTATCTGTAAGAACGTCATTTTTTATTTACAAGACTCAAAATTTATAGGCGAAGAAAATTTCACAAACCATTTTTCAAATAATGAGATTATAGGCCAACTAAACATTCTTGTGAAAACGTAATAACAAGTGGTCCTGAATGGGAAAATGGAATTGAAAGTTGAACTTCTACTTGTTTAAAAAGAGTTGGAAAAATGAGCCCAACTAATGTGAGGTTACGCACAATAGATAAATTGTAAAACATGTACAGTGTAGCTTTACTACGTATCTTCGGTACGCTTTAAGTTTTACTGTGGCTGACGGCAAATCTGCATCTTGACTTTCCTGTAATTATAAGATAAACCAATCGTGTTTAAATCAGGCGTACTTTCCTACTTTTATTGCTGAAGTAATTGGACCAGGAAGTTTAGGTACATTGGTTTGCACTTGGAATTTCTCATCAAGGACACTACCTTGGCTTTTACTCATGATCAAGGAATTTCTCATAGCCACGTCTATCATACAATATATGATGGGGATGAACCATTTCATTCAATATACTGCATTCAGGGATAAATACATCCAAGAAGCTCCTCCATGTTATGCTTGTATTGGTCGATTGAATTTTGATGTGGTACACTTACTTTTTTTTATTTGCAACCGAGTATCTGGAGACTTATTGGATTGGATCAAAATGATGAGCATTAGGCATAATGTTCACAATATTGTTATATTCGCATCAGGCCCGCCTTAAAGCCCGGGCGACACAGGCAACTGCTCGGGGTGCCGCATAGGAAGGGCGTTGTGAACAAATATTTTTTTTTAATAAAATAAAAATTCTGCAACGTTTAACTGGTGAATAGGTTTAATAAGCGGGGGGAGGGGGAGCGCCGGAATACTCCTCTCTCGCCCGGGTAAACATTTTGTCTCAAGCCGGCCCTGATTCGTTCATCACCGCTAACTTACATTTGAACGTTGTAACGAAGCCGAGGCAGAAACTACATCTGCCTCGTCGGTCACTTCACAACTTCGCAGGTTAACTTTGTGTTTCCGCTCCCGTTAGTTAACAGGGGATACAATTTATTGAACTACTCACCAAGCAACAGAATACGTATATTACTAAACAGTATTCTTGTACAACATATTGGTATTTTATTTTGATAGCCAAATGTCAATGCTCATACTTACCGTTTGTTACCTTAATGTTTGCTTCTCGCCGGAGCGTTGGGCCAAGTGTCTGTCTCTCTGACGGCTGTTTGGCGTTGGAAAAAGAGAACCTTGATCGTCTTACCGCGACACGCGTCGTCTTCCGTCGCCGAAGCGTCCGACTTCCCATTTTCTTCTGCTCCCGAAGGTCACGTGAACCAATGGCCTTTGACGAAACGCGGCAAATTCAGATTGGATGAACTAAGTATTCAGCCTCACTTTCGTGATCTTGCGCTTCAGCAAACATTTTTAGGGACGATATACTTTCACCACCACCTAATTAAGACCTTGCTCTGTGCGCGAAAGTGACCTGTGTGCGTAAGCGTTTTTCCCCTTATACTTTTGCGTCAGTTTTAGTGACAATTTTCAGAGCCAAGTTTCGTTACAAAATTAATCATTGAAAATAAATGTTATATTTTACTAAAAACTTTAAATGGTAATACGTGCTTAGAGCTACACATTTGCTGAAGGATTTAAGTTTTTTGATTGACAAAGTTAAAAAAAATATTTTAATAGTAAATCAAAGGCTGTTTTCTTTTTTCTCAGCCCTTAATATATATAATATTCTAAATGTTTAGCCTGCTGTCTTCTTACAAACCTATATATATATATATATATATATATATATATATATATATATATATATATATATATATATATATGTAAAAGCAACAACTAATTTTAAATTTTTCAATCCTTTCTTTCATCACCAGAAAGTATTAGCCCAGAAGTATCAAGAATCATCGGAGTTGGAAAGAATAAAACTGGTGAAATTGGTGTCACAAACCGCTCTCAATCCTTCTGCGTCCCCTGGAGCGTGGAAAGGGATCGAAGGGCTAAATCAAAATATAAATGAAGCCATCTTTAAGGGAGCGAGAAGACTAGGGGTCTTAGGTATGTTGACATGGAAACAACCATATCTCCTTTTCACGCATGCATACCACTAACTTCCAATTAGTGTTGCGACAAAAAAGAATGACTGCCCAGACAACTATGTAATACAAATGAAATTCAACTGATTTACCTCAAAAATACATCATGTATGGGAATGTAATATGGCGGTAATACAGCCATAATTTCGATGTATTTTTGCTTCAAAAGTCCTCTAGCACATACATATTATAGCTGTATTACATGATTGTATGACATGTATTACATTATAATATGAAAAATGGCTAACAACATGTTGTTAGCCATTTTTCATATTAATGATTTACAAAATGGTTTATTAGTTTCATGAAGCCATGGTTTCTACATTGCCTTGTTTTAGTGCATGATATTATTATCATCAGCATTCCAACAGCCAAGGTTAGCCTTTGATGCACTTTCGAACTTACTGATGACCAGTCTCCATTATCTGTCCCCACCTCATTTCTCTCTTCATATCAGCACACCCCAACCCTCTCCATCGAGCATGCCATTTCTTAGCCTCCCTCTTCCCTGCTTTCCCACCATCATCCCGTCTTCAATTTCTGTCGTCAATGCCTTATTCCACCCACCTACTATGTCCCCTTCCATTTTCATCCACCAACCTTCTCACTTCCCTTACAATACCAAGTAAGTATGTGCTGATTCCATTGTCTCCCTTTCTATCCATGTGTAAATATTCAAGTCTTTGATTGGAATGAAAATCCTGGGCCACATATAAAAAAATGCATATGCCTCTGTCGATTATTATATACAGATGTTATCAATTAGATCTATGCTTAACAAAATTTGAATAACATAATTTATTAAAAATCATTACAGAAGTAAACAGTTCCTTTGATTACTTCATGTTTTCATTGAAGCATATCATTTGGCATGATAAAATAATAGTTAGTTTCATCCACTAATCTCTATGCATTATTTGTAGCTCTCATGATGTGTGTAAAGTGAAATGTCGGTGGAGGAATAATTTAATTTTGCGGACCAAGAACTTGATATACGTGAGGATTTATATATTCACCATGGGTCAATTTAAGCAACCTCTTGACCATTTTCATTATTCTTCAGCATCTAAATCTACTATGCATGTAATCTATGCTTATAGGTATGCTACTTCTCTCAAAGAGTTCATAATTTGCTTTATTTCAAAGTCATGAGGCACCATTTTAAACTTTACTCTAATCTTTGCCCAACGACTTTGCCTTGTCACCAACTCTCTCATTTAGTTTTCTTCAATGTCACTCTCTCCGATTTCCATTTAACTTTTCGTTCTTTATAAGATCCCTGAAACTCTTTGTCAAAAATCCTGCACAAGGTTTGATGTGCTCCCTCTTTATTCCCTGCTACTTTAACTCAAGAAGGACCAGACCCGTCATTTTGACGGGTAACCTCTACTTACTTAATCATATTGCCTACAATTTTTTTTTCCGTCGTCTTCATTTTTTCTGACTTTTATTTATTTTTTATGGTGCGTATTCCGTTAAAATATAATTTAATTTTTTCTCGTAGAAATGGAATTATACTCCCTGTCTACCTAAAAAGACCAACACCCGTCAAAATGACGGGTTAGGCGTTTCTATTTTATTTGTAACGGTAACGCGTGTTTTATCCAGGAAAACACTACACTATATTACGTCTGGCCATTTTGATGTTTTAGTTAGCACATTTATGCATTTAACATTCCTTATTACATTTTGAATGGAAATAAGCAGGTTATCTGCCATACCGAGTGGCGTGTGGTAGGTCAGACCAGTGGAAGCAGGAGCGACGTCATCGGAGAACGTAACAGCTACCACGAGAAAAAGGACATCTTTTATCAGGGAAAACCATAAATGAGTAAAATCTGTAATCCCTTACAGCTGGGGGATCCCTAGTCTATCTTGGGCGGAAGGGATAAAAGGGTTATGGAGCGGGACCCAGGAGTTCGGTGCCCTAGGCCAGCCCAGGGTACCGTTACCACCTGGAGAAGAAGAATACCCATTTGTAAAAACCCAAAGAGTGGGACATGTGTACAACCCCTTGTACTACGGCGATTCCTTGTGTCGTGTGAGCGGCAGGGATGACTGACCGATCGCAGCCGACCGAGCGGCCGACTGACCGATTCGCAGCAGCATCCCCAATCTGGAATCCCTTCGTGGCCAATTGCCTTTTTGTGTTTCAAGGCTGGCGAGAACATCACTGTAGATGAACAACTACTTCCATGTAAGGCTCGCTGTCGATTTATTCATTACATGAAAAAAAAACAGATAAGTTTGGTATTAAATTTTGGCTTGCTGCAGATGCAAAGACAAAGTACGTGCTGAACGGGTATCCGTATCTCGGTAAAGATGAGTCACGGCCCATGGACAAAACACTTGTGGAGCACGTGGGTTCACGTCTTATTCAACAATTTTATTCAAAAGGAAGAAATGTTACCTGTGATAATTTCTTTACCTCTAAGAAACTTGGGAATACATTGAAGAGGAAATGAACAAGTTTGGTAGGCACCATGAATAAAATTCGACGTGAGGTTCCTCCATCCGCTAAAAAAACACGGAATTGTTATATACAATTGTTAACGGTCCTTTACAAGTCGGGTAACACCACGCTTACCTCCTATCAGGGTAAATCAGAAAAAAACGTCCTTCTTCTCAGTACGTTTCACCAATCAGTGACTATATCGATGCGGAAAGCCCAAAAAAAGCTCCCAGAGACCGTAGCATTTTATAACACTACCAAGTGTGGAGTTGACATTCTTGGCCAAATGACTAGGATGTATACCATAAAATACGGATGCCGCAGATGGCCAATGCATGTATTTTGCAATGTATTGTATATTGCCGCTATCAACGCATGGGTACTGTACCAAGAAGTCATTGGGGAAAAATATCTCGCGGAAATTTATATTTCAATTAGCAGAGGATCTTCTATTTTCGACGAATGGAGCCGCTAGTTCGAACTAGCGGCTCCATTCGTCGAAATTAGAAGACCAGTGCCAATTCCACTACAAGCAACTACCAAGAGTAATGTGCACAAGATGTGTCAAATAAGAGGATGCAGAGGCAAAAATAAGAGCCGGAATAAATGCGTACATCGCAATAAGTATGTGTGCGGGCCCTGTGAAGGAAATGCACAGTACATTTGTATCAGACGCAGTGATGATGAAAATTGATGTATTACCTTTTTTTTCCATGCTAGATTATGTGTAAATAATTGCTTTACATGAACAACACGTTAAAGTGCAACTCCTTACAATAAAAAACGCAAGTACTACTTTTGAATAAGTAATCATATAACAGTTTGAAAAATTGACCGCTGTTCATTTTAAATTTTTTATTGTCAAATTATTTATAAAAAATTACTCAGTTGTATTGATAAATGAAGAAAAAGGTTATATTTAATGAAGTTATCAATTATTGTAACATAAACGAAGAAATATTTAAAATAATTACTACCCGTCAAAATGACGGGTAATGGTCCTTCTAGGTAGCCATACAACCCCGGTCCTTCTAGTGTTAAATCGTTCAACGCGTGTGTGATATGGAAAAAGTTTCTTCCAAGCGAAACAAGTTTTTATTATAATCCATTTAAATAACCAGCCACCATTCCTGAACGGCGGCCGCGTGACTATAACCCCCCACCACTGCCATCCCAGAACAACACGTTGAACGTGTTAATTGCTCATTTTTGTCTTACTTTTCCATGAAAAAGGTTATTGTTTTAGTTTCCTTGTGATTTACCTAAATCCCATATATTTTTTTCATTGGTTTAGCATTGCATCTTGCATTTATTTCAAACCATTGGTTGTCAGGCTAACCAATGCATCATGATATGCAAACTTTGCTGTTTTTACTCATTTTATTCTAAGTTTTAATTCTACTTACCTCATGTCCATCCTTAGCTACTCATACCATTTCCTCTGCATTTTCTTTATAAGTTGACTGAAAATAATGTGCTATGCTATATTTCAGCTTGTCCTACAATTGTCCTTCCATGTTCTCCCTAGCTGGGTAAAATAAGAGTTTCTAACCAATATGTATGGTCTTTCTCTGGTGTACTCTTTTTGCTCCCAACACCTTTATCAGGTAACTTTCTGTAGTCTGGTCTGTTGAATGTTATCTCAATTCCAACATAACTAGCCCACATGCCTTGATGATATTCTAGTTTCATTCTTATTAATGTTTTCATTAATGCGATGCCATCAAGAATTGTCCATCCCATCCTGTGTAGGTACTATGCAAATCATTTACCTATAATAAACCATTCTCTTTCATCTCTAGATATTTACAGTTAGCTCCAGCTAGAACAACTGTGCATGTACTGCAAAACAGTCTTTGAAAATATTTAATCCTGGTTGGCTGTGTGAGACTATCTCACATCAGGGCCATCCCAAGGGATTGAGAGGCCCTGTGCAAATTAAAGTGCCCCCCTCTCCCTAACTTTGAATTCCCTTTTTGATATTATAGCATCTTTTACCCATATTTCATAGAAAGAAGGAAATTAACCTACAAAATGGCTAGTGATTTCAAGAAATGTACATATGTACTAACTTTAAGTAGTAGGCAATTTTGGGAAATGGGTGGGTTTCACCGCACCGTCTGAAAAAGGCAATCCTGTTCGGGGCCCTCATAGAGGCGGGGCGGGGCCCTCATAGAGGTGGGTCCTAGTGCAGCAGCACCTGTCGCACTACCCTAGGGACGGCACTGTCTCACAGCCCTACACCTGCTCATAATACTGGATGTACATATGCATATATGTATATTAACGGTGTACTCATACATTTCCTTAACTACTTCACCATAACTTCTAACCATAATGGTATATTCATATATGTGTAGCTTTGCCATTGCGGAGCAATAGCTCAACCTACGTGGGGATAATTGAAGGATGTGAAATACCAAGGCCAATGTTCATGTTTCAAACTGTTCTTAGTTCAGTGTTCCTCTTGATAACTTTGAATTGAAGTCCATAAGTATCTTAATTAGCAATTCTAATAAACAAATTTAAGGCATTAACTTATCTGTATATCCTTCTGCTATTGCAATGCATTTTCTTGTAGGTTATATGCCAAAATAAAGTGGCATGGAGATAAGTAGGCAATTGCTGGCTTGTGACTTTGTCCTGTGCATCTTCTCCTTCTTTGGGTAGAATGAGGTCATGGGAAGTCTTCTTATCTCAGAATGTCCGGAAATATTCAATTTACTACGCTGCTTCTCACCTGCAGACCCTTAATTTATTACTCTTCCTTAATCCTCAATCTCTACCTTTCAATTATGTGTCCATTCCATTACATGTCTATTTTGTCACTCCTCGGCATCCATTTTTCGTAATATGTTGCTCATTGTTATCATCCTCAACAACATTGTTGTCCACCCATTAATGTGTAAAATTGTTTACTATCTGTCTCTGCATATGTAGAATTTTAAATTTGCTTCTCTGAGTAGTTTGTGTTTATTAAATATGCTGGTCTGAAATATTGTTGTCCCTACACTAGCTTATCTTTTACTAAATTGTTAAATATTTAAGTTTGTTTGGGTGGCAAATTTCATATCCAGGGGGTTCAAATGGTTAGAAATTAATGATATGACCTTGACCTTGGGAATGTACGTACTATGTATTACAGTGCCATGGGGGAACCCTCCCAAGGGACATTATGTGGAGGAGAAAGCTCTACTCCCACACCTAAATAGAGGCATATTACTCTGGACAACACTCCTGAGGGACATGACTCATCTACATCTACAAAATACCCTGCAAGCCACCTCAAGGGTGTGTGGCAGGTGGGGACTCAAAGAGGGCCAAAGAAATCAGAAAGCAGTCATATGCCAAGACTGCAATAGGAAAGAAGAAAATGGTTAAGTACTATCCCAACAGGCAACCCTGAGGTTATTATGCCTTGATATACAAATGCCAAAGGCAGTCGCCGCACGGGGAAAACATTTTGGGGGTGGCTGAAGCCCCTAAAGCCCCCCCTGGCTACGTGCCTGCCTGAAGGGGGGAACTATGGGGTGTCTGGAATACCCACCATGTAAAACTGGGGGTCTGGGATTTTTGAAAAATATACATGTTAAAATGACGTTTTGAAGGTGTTCTATTATGTTATTGAAGGTGATCTATAGGTGTACTATTAGCGTATGTTAAACACATTATTTTTACGTTTTTTTTAATCAATGGAGGGGCGTTTCCCCCAAACCCCCCCCCCCCCCCCCTCCTGGATACACCTATGGTGGTAGGCAATTTTTGGCCCTCTGTATTTCAGCATACCACTTCTGAATCATTGTAACCTCAGGGTTGCCTGATGGGATAGTAACCATCTTCTTCATTGTGAGGAAAAAAGACTTCCCGAGGCCTAATTCTACCCAAATAATAAGAAGATGGGGAGAGATCAAAGTCACAAGCTAGGAAGTAACTACTTATCTCCATGCCACTTTATTTTGGCAGATAACCTACAAGAAACAAGAAAATGCATCATGATAGCAGGAGAATGTAAGGATAAGTTGATATGTACCTTAAATTTGTTTATTGGAGTTGTTAATCAAGATACTTACAAACTTCATCTCAAAGTTACAAAAGGAGAGACTGAACTAAGGACAGTTCCTCATACCAGAGTTGGATTAGCCAAATTCGTTTAATGCAAGTTAATTAACATTATATATAATATTAGAATGAATATAACTTTATTGGGCCAAATTTCTTCGTTTTTATAATTCAATACTAAAAAGTTATTAATTAACTTCCATGACCCAAAGATTAATTCCTTGTTTATTTCATTTATCAAAAGTGAATTAGGCTATGAATGATTAATAACTGTGGTATGTGTATGCATATACTTGAGTAACCTAAACTCAACACTCCGACGTAGCCCCTGAGTAAGTCGTAACCAAAATTGAAGTGTGATTTTGGGGATTGGTTTGTGGAAAAGACAAAACGGGATTGTTACAGTTCCATCCTGAGTGGAAGATGCTCCCGTGTTTTCCACTCGGCCCTCTCCTCCTGGCAGCCCCACTTAAAAGTACACACATGGTCATCAGAGCCTTCATTTGTGATGTAATGCTCCCAAGGGTAACTGTAGAGTTACCAGAGTCAGGATCGATCCCTGCCGAGGGCTATTCCCTTCTTGATGCCTCCTTTATTTTGGACTCCTAGGAGTCCATTTCTTTCCCTGTATCTTTTCCTGGGGTTTGAGGGAAGGCAAGTTACATTTGATGCCTCTATGGTGGCATCGGAGGACTGGGTGGAGTGACTAGGAGGATGGTCCTTCCTAGAAGTCCTATGGGTACTCCCCAGGAGTAACCTTTCCTCTGTAGATGGCGTCAGACTAGAACAGTCTGTTGTGAGAGAGTACCTTTCAGCATCCTCCATATTATTAGTAATTATATGTTGGTCCTTAGTTGGCACCACGAGTAGCTAGGGAAATAAAATATCCACCAACATAGAGCCCAGCATGCATGGGTAAGGCTAAATAAAATCGGAGGTCGCCTGGTACCTGGAGTTTCCATGTGAAAGACTTTTTACCCTCCAATCTGCAGATGCGATCACCTTGGCACAAGGAGCCAAGCCACGGTAGTGAGGGGAGCTCTTTATTGACTGACCAGGTCTAGATCCACCATGTTTTGCAAAAACCAGGGGCACCTCGTAAAGGATATGGCTATTCACCAGGCATGATGTCTTGGCTGGCAGTACTGCCCTTTGTCCCACCCTGGGATTACCGATCTTTTGCCCTCTAAACATGTATTATTGGCTAAATGCAGGGGACACGTGGTGTATGAGAAGTGTATTTGTGGTAAAACGAAGTAGGAGGGATGGGTTTAGGAATGATTGGGTGATGAAAGACCGTGGATTGGATGCTCTGGTATAGTATAAGAAAGGAGCATGCTTTGTTGGCCGAGTTGAGAGAATGGATGAGATTCCAAAACTGAAATAAATTTGTGATTGAGTAGTGAATGTTGTGAGAAGAAGGGGTAGACCAAGAAAGTCATTGGTGAATTTGGTGGAAGAAACTTTAAAGAGGGATACTAGGAGTCTTACAAACAGGAGAGTGCCTTTGAAGCAATGTATAAATTTAATAGTCCCAGGTAAAAATTCCAGCAAAAATATTTAGCAAGTTCCAGCTAGATCAAGATCTATATCCAGCTAGATTTAGCAGGTACTAGCTTGATTCATATTAACCCCTCGAGTGGGGATTTAATATTTGAGTATCTAACTCCTCAGGGGGTATTTAAATTAATGCATGAGGCAAGTGGATGTATGCCATACGTCAAAACGCTACTGGGATAGAAAATAGGGTCTGTACATGTGTAGGTATGTCGAAATAGCTTGAGAGGTTAATAAGATCCAGCAGGAAGCATAAACTTTAGGATAAATAAATAAGTGTTGGCTCCTACTATGTCCAGGTGGATCTTGTGAGATGATGTAGGATTTAGCAGGATGTATTTGGAGCAATCACAGGTGATTGTTCATTTCCAGCGACATCCAGTAAGATCTTGTTGTATCCAGTTTGATGTAGCAGGTTCCAAATCTAATTCCTAAAAATCATCCATTTCTTTTGGCCAAGTAGTAATTAATTTGTTACATAATATTTGAATGTGAGTGAAACAAATATGTATAATCAAAACCAAAGATTTAAATTTAAATAACAATCAAGTTTTTTTTCAAATGACTAGGACATTGAACTTGCATTTTATATTATGAAAGAATTTAGTTCAAGATGCAATAATTAAAACTTTGTAATGTTCCACACTTTTTATTAGTAGTACAAGCCTGACCGGTTTCAATGTTAACACATCATCATCAGAGGCTAAAATAACGAAATACAGAGGTGGTGGCTTGAAATATATGCTGGGTTCCCGAGGAAGGAAGTAAGGAGGTGGAGGTTGGGATGGGGGGAAGATATTAGTAAAGAGATGGGGGTTAACGGGGCGAGGTTATGGGAAATTTAAAACCAAAGCGTCAAGAGTTAAAAGGGGGAGGAAGAGGCACGGTTAAAAAGGGGGGGGGGACAATTTGTCCGGAATAAAGTCATTGAAGACCCTATGACTAGATTTTTTAAAAGCTAAAACAATTTAAAAATTTTCTAAAAAATCCAATTTGGCACCTTTGTCACAAAAATATAAAATATTTTTATCCCTTGCTGTATAAAATACAGTATATTATACATAATGTAAATTCCGGCAGAATACTGATGTAATACAGCAATATAACAAGAAAAAATACACAATGTAAAATAAACATCAGTATGCGTAATAAATACATTATGTATGAATAAACCTGTGCTGTATAGGTACTTATGATTTTAAGCATATTTTGTAAAAATAAAAGCATATTGTTCAATTAGTGTTTAATTACTTCTAGGCTCATAGTTACTATGTTAAGTAGTTGAAGTAGGCTTCTTATATTTGCATATACCTATGGTAATCATATGAGAGAAAAATACAATGTTACTGTCTCGTAAGTTTTTATAATGAATTGTGTAAAATAATTAAGAGTGATTATGTGAAAATTTTCTATTTCATGCCATTGTATGATATGATGCCCAGAATTTAAGTCATGCACACAACGTTGAGTTTCAGGTGCTGCTGCTGAGAAGAAAGGCTTAACACTTTTAGTGGATGCAGAATTTAGCTATGTTAATGAAGCTGTAAGCCTATTGGCTTTAGCAGCTATGTTTGTATATAATAATGATCTACCAATAGTGTGCCATACTATACAATGCTACTTAAAGGTAAAAATATGTTTGAAATATCCATTCATGTGCCAATATTGCAATTTCAGAATGAACATTTGGAATGTTTCTCATCATTTGCTTTTACCCATCCGGTCACCCATCCGGACTTTCAGGGGGCCAGAAATAGTCTGGAGCGTGAGATCAAGGTGGCTGAATCTTTGGGAGTCTGCTATGGAGCAAAAATAGTGAGGGGTGCCTACTTGGAGCAGGAAAGAAGCATAGCACCAAGTGAAGAGCTTCAGCTAACCTGCGTGTCACATGAAGAAACTGGCCTGAATTATAATAGGTGAGGTAGAAATAGTTTATTAAAAACTTGAGCAGCAGCAAGAGACAAATAGTCTTCTTCATATTAAATGATCTGGGAGTGGATGCAATTCTGCCAAAGCTTCAGTTTTCCCAATATTGCTCACTTTCCTCTCCCATAATTGAACACTCCTACGACAAGGCAGTCAAGTCAGTAGATCACCGAAAGTATTGCAAGCTTTAGTAGATGCATTGGAAAAGTAGCATGAGAAATTTGGAATGCAGGTTATAGTCATAAAAAAACAAAGGTAATGAGATTCTGTAGGACAAAGAAAGCGAAGCTGGTGATAAGAGTAGGAAGTCACAAACTCGAGCAGGTAGAACAATTTAATTACTTGGTTAGTACGCTAGAAGCAACAGAACATAGTAGCAAATACATTAGGAGGAGAATAGCGTTAGTGAAGGAAGCATTCATTAATGGAAGGGAGTTAATGACGGGAACTTTGAGTGAAAATGTAAAAAAGAGGCTGGTGATGAGCTTGATATGGAGTGGGGTGTTGTATGGGGCAGAAACGTGGAGCTTGAGAAAGGCAGACGAAAATATGCTGAAGGCGTTCGAGATGTGGGTGTGGAGGAGGATGGAGAAGGTGCGTTGGACGGAAAGGAAGACAAATGAGGAAGTGCTTGACATGGTGGGTGAGGAGAGGAAACTTGTGGATGAAATTAGGGGAAGGCAGGGTAGGTGGCTGGAAGTGGTAATGAGGGGCGATGGTTTACTGAAAGCTGTGATAGAGGGAAGGAAGTTGGGTAAGCGGGGAAGGGGAAGAAAGAGAATAGGTTTTATGGACAGGATGAAGAAAGGTAGGATTTATGCTGAGATGAAGAAAGAAATACTAGAAGTAGAAAGGGCACGGCTCATGTTAGAGTCCATTGGATATTCTCTGACTCTCATCACAACATACCTCTAACCGGTAGATTACTCTAATGAATGAATCACTTCCTGCACAACCCTTTCTAGAGGAGTTTTCAAAGAACTTAAGCAGTAAGCATTTTCAAATGTTCTAGAGAAATATCATCCATGAAAATTAATGTAAATACATATGTGCCAAAGGTAGGGTAAACTTGAGGCAAGTAGATGAATATACCACATTGACCCGAATATAAGATGGGTCGGGTTTTTAGCTGTCATTTTAGGGGAAAAAATTGGTATGCATAGAAAGGATGAACGAATCATGTTTGGTATAAAAATTTTCATGCATTTTATTACAAAATTTATCAGAAAAATGCTTCAATCAGTGAGATAGATATGGTTACATACGTACATTGTAACTATACGTATTGCAATCAAGTTCTGACATTAAGGCGACTTTTATTGAAATTTTCCTCCAACAGTTACAGGCAGGGCCGGCGGCAAGGGGGGGCAGAGGGGGCAAATGCTCAGGGGCCCGGGCCGCGGAAACCCGGTCCCCTGTGGGCCCAGGGGGTGGGGGTGGAGTTGACACTGGGATTAAGGGGTCCAGACCCCTGATTTGCCTTGAGGCCCAAGAATCCCGTCACCGGGCCTGGTTACAGGGGTTATAATATGAGAATAAGGAGTACAAATACAATATTACCTGATTTATTGCAATAAGGTGCTGATATTAAAGTGACTGTTATTGAAAATGTTCTCCAAGGGTTTTAATACTGATGATAAAAATTACTGGATTCTCAGTGGTAATGACTTTCACATCCTGTAACAGTATTTTAAATATCTTCTTCACTTTCCTCTTGAGATTTTGTCATTAAGATTTCTTTCATGGCCACTCTACAAATGAGATGTCTCACTGCGTTCCATTGGCTTCCATTTCATTAAACTGCCGCCACTCTTCACATAGGTGCCTACTATGCCGCAATGTCTCCTTGCTCACAATTACTCAATATTCAGTGAACGTAATGGATAAACGCTTACCTAGAGTCTAACTGCCTGTTCATACTTTTCACATACTTTACCTCTGCAGTATGGGCAGGTTTAGAAGTAGCACTGGTTAATCCATACAAATGAGAAGATGAACAAGAAGGGGGGGACATATCGTGCTGGGCTAATTTCATCCCACTGGCTCAGAACATTCATAAATATACATGGTTCAAATATATGGACTTTTATTTCAATTGCCTCTTCCTATTCTGATTTGCACGTATTAGCAAATTATACATATGTAATTGTTCGCCTGCCCATACTGCAGAAGCGTAATTGGGTCGAGTATGCTAAAAGTAAGTGCAGACAGTTGGAATTTAGGTAAGCATATATCCATTACATCCACTGTATATTGAGTGATGCAAGCGAGGTGACATTGGGCGCAGTACCTTTGTGAAGATCGTAGGCAGTTTTGTTGTACCCACCTTTCAATTGTGTTAAGATGGCAGGATACCTCGCTGAAAAATTTGTTTGCAGCCTGTCGGCAATTTAACTGCTACGATGGATTGCTGGCAGATAAAAAACTAGGGTTTTTCTGATTCGATGTAGTAATGATATAGGGCTATGTTGGAAGTTATTTTTAATATACGTGAAGCCAACCATATTGAAGAGATAAATGCGTAGAAAAAAAGCCTAAATCAACCTTATTTTGGCTGATACAGACTCTGGCTTAGGATGGAGGCTGCGATGGACAACATAGGCCAAAAATATCTATAACCTGAAATGATCTTTTCTCTTTGAATTCAGACCTTCCTAATAAGAATATTTTTGATAAAATTGAAGCAATCGTGTAAAGCGTGAACCATGTCGTGCTTCTTCACCGATGCACTGCTTCGATGGCAGCGACTTCCCTCGTTTCCTTCGAGCATCAGCCACATCAACCCAGTGTTGACTACGGGGGCCCCTTTAAAGGAAAGCAACCCACCCCCCCATCACTAGTGGAAGCCGCCTGGGTAAAAGTGAAGCTGGCTGAGGGTAGATGAACAAAGATAAGACGAAGGAGTGATCTTCTCGGATTACACCCATCTCATCGCCTTATATTTTCCACTCCAACAACTCTATCTTGTTGTAATTTTTCTTAGTGTATGTTATTTTTCTTAGCTTGTTAGTTCTTTTTTGTATAGTTTTTTATAATACACTAACCATTATATATGTAAATTTATAAGGTTTAGTCTTATTAGTAAATTAAATTGTTTACTATAAAAATATTGAATATTGGTACACCTACTACTTTGAGCAGATAGACTACTACTATTATTGTTAGTTTAATACAATTATTTGATATTTTTTTTAAATATCGAAGTATACTTTAAGAGCCTTTCTTTACATGCTGTATTATGATTTGTGATTTCTGAGTGTTAAATGTTTAAATTCTGTCCTACCATTGATATAGTCATATCAGATACTCAAGTGTTTTCATTAACATATGTTACAAAATGTAACAAAATGAGATTGAGTCCCGAGAAAAAGAATTTATTCGTGGTCAGGAATAAACTGAGAATATTTTATCTTGAGCGAGAGGTGTTTGGACTTGGTAGGGAAAGAGACCACTTTATCAATCAACTTGAAAAAGATGACTTTATTGTTTCCGGTTTTTGATTGCATGAGCGAGATAGCTAGGTGGCCGAACTGCCTTTTCATGCAGTTCACCGGATTCCAGACACCTCAGAAAGGGTATGGACTACATGCCCATGCAGACTACAACAATTAACGAAATAGCATAGGTGTTCTGCCTGGTGTGCTTGAATGCGCTGTTTTCGTTCATTGTGACACCGTAATCAAGTTTGAATTTGTAACCCCGAGGAACCATTAGTTACACCACGCACCAATGTAGTGCGGGTTTCAACCCGGAATTTTATTTTATCAGGGCACGAAAATAAGACAGGTAAAAAATAAACCAGATAAGATATCCAGGCCCATACGGTACATTAAGGTCTCAGAGAACACTTCACTATAACTGTGCAGCATTCATAAGCCTGAGAGTTGAGCACTTCCACCAGCTTGTGAATATGATGCTAGAGTGAGTGGTCTGGCACACTAGCCCTTCAACATTTCTCACTGACTTCCATCTAAAGTTTCGTGTGTGGAATGACATAAATTACTGTTAAATTACAGACAAATTTCAACTGTTAATGCACTTAATGGCCTTGCACTTAATGACCTTCTTGCACAGTACAAGACATTTTGATGACAGATTATCTTTTTCACTTTGTTGTCTTTACCTTTTTCTTTTGCTGTCGACCCCTCCGCGGGCGTGTACTCTGCCCTCTTACTGGCCACCCTCCAACTAACTTCCACCATGAAATATTCACCCTCAGAAAATGAAATTTGAAAACATAGTTTTCAATGGCAATGAACCTTAATGCCGAATGCTGTACTACTTTCAATTTATCTTTAAACTTATTCGAATTCCAGGGTCATATCATATTTTATGGAATATGCTGCTTCTAGAGAGCCCGGAAAATGCTTGGTTTTTGTTGCGACCCACAATGAGAAAGGAGTCTGCCATGCTGTGGACAAACTTCACTCCTTGAAGATCCCTCCTTTGGATGGCCGCGTTGTCTTTGCACAAATTTATGGAATGGCTGAGCAGATTTCTATGCCTCTGGGTAAGCTCAGATTTTAGTGGCTGAAATTTAACGGGTACATTTTTCAGATTTTATTTTATAATAATCACTTCCTACGATGTAAGCTTCTGTAAAACTGATATTTTTCCCAAAAATTCTTAAAATCTTGTGTGGTTCTCAGTTACCTAATGACTTGGGCAAGGGCCCAGCAACATTGACACGCCAGTTCCCGTAAGATCACCGAAGTTAAGCAATGTTGGGCCCGGACGGGGGTTTTATGGGTGACCGTACATACCTACACCTTGTCCCCTGTCTGCGTGTGGCAGACAGGCATGGGGTTGGCACAAAGAACCAAGAAGGTCTAAGTGCCAGGGCTCCTGTCAAAGGCCCCCCTACAAGCAATCTATCTATCTAAGGACTACTATTATTACTTGGGCCTTGAGTATTCAATGCATTTTAATCCACACAGTACAAAGTTAATAATATTTACTGGAATACTACACACATTTTATACCAATCAAGTTGTGTAATATGTGCAAAAACTGTACACAAGTTGTGAATAAAGATGGTATATTTTCCTCATATATTCGCATATTATGGATGATTTAGACACTGCATCAGGTGATTGAAATATCAAAAAATGTGAATTAGAACCTAGAGCACATTTTATTGGTTTTTCAATAGCTTGCTCTGAATAATGTTGTGAATATGCAGATATATAAAAAAGACATTGTAATGGTTTTGATCACTAATTAATTATTGATATCAAATTCAAAAATTTGGCCCTGCATTTACAAAATATTTTCTGTTTTCTTACTCATTCCGTATTGTTGCACATGCGACCACATTATTACTACCCCGACAGTATATTATTTACGACCACATTAAAATATTAGAAAGTGATTGACATGGTCAAAATCTGTCATATCTCTTTTAAATCACTTATGGGTCTATGTGGTCAAATCACTTATGGGCTTATCTATTTCAAACCGACAAATGGTCGTTGCCTCACCATCTCAGATTTCAAAGAAATTTGTCACGTGGGTAGTGCCCACCCTTGTGTCCCATAATCTATTGACGAAATTCACAGGAAATATTATTGCCCCTGAGTTATAGGCAAAGGTACATACCCTACCTATCTTCCAATACATATACAAGAAAAACTTTTTAGAGGTGCACCTTACAAGATAAAAAGACATCTTCAATTCAACTTCTCTAACCCAAAGTGCAGATGGAACTTAAGAGCTTAAGAACTGATTTTCAAGCATAGGCTTTAAAAAAAAATCCTGTGTCTACTCATTTCTTCAAAGATGTCCTTGGCAATTCCCGGAGGAGAACACCAATTCCTAACAGATTCGAGGACATTTCACGCAACTAATGCAAAAGAGAATTAATAGAAATCTCAGGAACACAATAGGTTAAGTCTATTCTTATTTTATTACTTAAATAATTAAGTATAAATTTATTAATAATTGCTTAATTAGGATTCAACATCAATTCAACTGCTCATTAATTCTTTCCAAATTGTCATTTGTTTTTTATTTGCTACAAATGGATAGTAAACATAATTTTTACTGCAACCACCACCTTCTATCATCTCAGTTTCCAATCATAGCGACTCATGTCATTTTCAATCAATTCCCTTCATCTGCCTCCCATCTTTCACAATGTTATCTCCATTATCCATTTTCTACAAGGTATCAGTGACCCTATAAACGTTCTCTGCTTGTTTTGATACCATTCTTCACTTGACTACATCATTGTTTATGGAATACCTGCATTATTCAGGCCCATTGTTTGTGGCTCTCAATCGTTGTATTTTACATCAATTTCAATCCCTATATATACCCTACCCCTGAAAACACAACTCAATTATTATTCTTTAAAGAGCATCTTAAGAACTTGCTAAATCAGTACTCACTTGATTTTTAAAACCTGTGTCACATGGATTTTATTAACTCCGAAAAACCATTTTTTGAAAATATCTCAGGTTCTTGGGATATTTCATCGGTGAAGGTCGGTTAAATCCATGTTTTATTTTTTAATCATACACAACACACGCCTGAGTATTAAGATGAGAAATATTATCTTGTAACCTGAAGTTTTTATGGGTTTATTTATTGCCCAAAGAAACAAAAAATTGACATTTTGAACTTTGACTTACAGCAGTTGAAGAAGCATCTAAAATTGCACAAAGTCGACGTTCAAGACCAGTGGTAACAATAATAGTCTTTTTTATTTCCATTGATACCTTTTTATAGTTGTTCTAAGTGAAATAAGTTTGCTGGAGCATTTACAAATTAGGGAGTATAATGACGTTTTTTAAGCGTCCAAGTGATGTAGGTACACATTTGCCTATAAATCAGGGGCAATTTTTTTTTCTGTGTACTCCTTGGTGCTCGGCCGCAGCGAAGCTGTCGGAGCAATATCTGAGCGCTCCACGGAGCAAGACCGAGAGTCCCAGAACGATTTGTCGTTCATTTGCTCCGCTCCGGGAGTAACGTCACCAAAGTAACATTTACTCACAGAATTCCTCTGCTACCCGGAGTAGCAATTGTCTGTCAATTTTCAGATGTAAAGGCTCTCTATTGGCTCATTTTTAAATATTTTTGAGGACTTCTCGTACACAAGAACAGAGACTAAATAGTGGTACATATCATAAATGGGAGTTGAGGCTTTCGTTCCACATATTGGATTTAGAATTCAATGGGTCAATTACTGTAACCCTTCACAGTTGCATAGAGATAGCAACAATATAAACATGAGTCAAAGTAAATGTTTGATTATACAGGTTTTTGACGCCTCGGTACAATAATGGGAATTTTAGATATCTTGTCGGTTAGGATGGATAGAAATTAATGCTCTTAGAAATATGAATGACTAACATTGTGAAACAATGATAATAAATAATTAAATAACTTAATTAACTCCTGTGGGATGTTCGTGTAACTTTTTGTCCCCGTTCAAAACGGAATCCGGAGTTAGAAGACGTTACACATGAAATTGGAAACAATTATTATCTACGATTGTTTTAACTCATTCGTATTCCATTAATTGAGCCAGATTCTATTCGTAAAGAGTTTTATGTGGAATCGCTTCCAAATCTACACTCTGCTCAAGCTTCTGTGAATGAGGTAGGTATAGGTACAGAATCGGAAATGCATTTTTGTGTTTTAAACTTTCATTAAAATTGGAACATTTACTCAGTATAATTATCAAAGTATTACTCAATATATTATTTTTGGTCACGATAACTGTGCATCAATGCTCTATCTACTCCAAATGCATGCCCATTTCATTATTTATGAAATAATTTAAAGCAGTAAGTTTATGTGAAGCAAAAAATATGATTATCATAGTGATGGCATGTGAAAAGAAACAATTATGTTTTAATAGGATTGAAATGAGGCATGCTGAAAGCAGGGATGTGAAAGGGAGCAATAATTTGATTGATTTTAAAATTCACTCCGTGACAGAATTTCACTCCGGCTCGGAGAGAAATTCTGTCACACAGACATACTCCGATGTCCATTCTTTTGGATATACACATTTTACGTCTTAAATATATTTAGGCCGTAAGATTTATAAAAACTTTGGATTCAGATCTTGAAGGTTCAGTCTCGTATATCCTTAAGGTTATCACTTTAGCAACAGTGATAACAATAGGAATCCTAATGGCAAAGCTATAGAGAAAGCTTTAAAGCATCACAACAATGGGACCATCGGATGCCTTAGCAACGCGCATCTTTCGTGTCTCAGCAATAGTTACCTACCCTACTAGCCTTAGCATTAGGAATGTGAAACTAGAAACAATATATTATACAATAGTTAAATTTAGATAGCGACTACTATTGGCGCAAAAAAGGTAGAACTCCGAAATTTAAGCATTTATATGAAATTCGGCGGACTAGCTCCATAGAGTCGTAATTTATCGTTCTACTCCTTGTTTATTTAACTACAAAATGCATGCATAGAAAAGTGTTTAAATGTAAACGTTTAGCTTCTACGGTCGAAAGAGTAAAGAAAAACACACGAAAAACTAGGAGAATGGTGAAACAGTCATCTTCTTCATCTCGTCACGGCCAAAATATTTGATTGGAAAAAATATTGCAAAACTTGTCATGTAAGGAAATATTGATATTCATCCTCTTACTTAAAATAAACCACAAAGATGAACATAGCCTGGCAGCAATGCACCCTACCATTTGGCGCAGTTGGTAATGGTGAAACTCCTGGCCGCGCGCTGATTAAAGTATAATCCTAATGCACGACAATAAGATGTGTATTTAAAAGAATTTGGAGGGATATACATATTATAAAATACATAGTTTACAAATTATGGATGACTTCACTTTATTTTCTACGGCAAGCCGGTGGAAACTTGTTTTCCTAAATCAGTTTTGGAGTAATAAAGCAATGCTGAACTAACATAAAATGTGAATTATTAAATGGTTGATGAGCGCTTTTATCTTTTAAGGCATATTTTGAAAAGGTTGGCATAGAAATCGTGATGTTATTAACGATATAATAATTTTTAGGTTCAGCCAAATTCAACCCCTGAAAAAGGACTCTAAAGCCTGATCCTAATTCCAACAGAAAAAGTATACTGCCACTAAATTTATTAATTTTTATTATATGAAAATATTTTATTTGGTTTTAATTGTTTGATTTTTCACAATAATTACGCAAGTATTCCATGGCGTTAATGAAAATAGCGTTCTGTAATAGAATCACGAAACTTTAAAAAATTGTTGCACTATTGTTTGCTCATTAAACATTTTGTACTAATCGCTAACTAAGTAATTATTGTATGGCACATAGTTTCAATTTTTTTGCGTGCACTTCTGCTGAGGCTATTAAGGTATGCACTATTGCTGAAACACGTAAGATGCTCACTGTTAAGACATCCGAGAGTCGTATTGTTGTTGACGTCACATACTTTAAACCTTTCTCTATAGGAGTGGGTGTAGAAAGGCCTATGAGTTCAAATTACAATTTTCTCTGCAGTTTTAATCTTCATGTTAACAGTTTAACAGTATTCGATCTTGTATAAAAATAAGTTTGCAACGCATGGAACATTTTGAAATGGTTATTAGCGAAACGGAGTACAACGTTTAACACTATTGATATACACGTTATAAATCATAATATCTCTGGATTATATTTTCCATGTACGGATGCATATTGAATATTCTTGATAAATGTGTTACGGTATCCCTAGATTATATTATCTATCTACATAAGTATACTACCATATTTTCACATTAAATACTATGCACCTACATGAATGTACACAATGCATTACCTAGGATAATGTTATTTGAACAAGCATGTTTTTTTAAATCACACAGGTAATTTTATCTAGATGATTCTTCTTCATGACCTCTTGGAGATATAGCATAAAAAGAGCTCAGTATCGAAGAATTATTTATATAAAAGGTCTATCTGAACAAATAACAAAAGTCTTAAAAAAAAACGGATTTTAAAATAGCACATTGGGATCATAAAACTCAACACAAATTCATCAATTCAAAATTAAAATCTGAAACTCCTAAAGAATTGAAAAGTAACGTCGTTTACTCAATACCATGCGATGATTGTGACAGTATGTATGTAGGCCTAACAACAAGGTAGTTTTCTGCTGGGATAATCTATCTGAAAAATAGATTATCCCAGCATAAAACTTCAATAATATCCTAAATTTAATTATGTGCACTAGCAGATCATTTCATTCATTCAAGTATTCTACCAGCTGATTGGTAGGTTCTTGGACAGTCCTCATTCTGTATCCCAACCTCATAGAAATTATCTCTCTTTCCCTCCTAAGGATGGCCCGTATGCAATAAAAAATCACCACACCTTTCTTTTCGAAATCGCATAAAGTATAGATTTAGAACCTAACCTATCCAAAAGATTATTTAAAGAAATGGTGCACATCACAAAAAAACAAAACATCGTGCAATAAAAAAACAGACATTGCAAAAAAAAGTAAAATTTATTATAACTGGATATAATCATAACAATGCTTAATTATATTTTGATTTTTGAAATCACCTAAATTTAAAACAATTTTCAACAAATAATAAATAGCAACGAAGTTATCACCAAACAATTCAGAAAGAACTTTCTCTGAGATAACTTGAAAAATTATATGTAAATACAGTATCCTGCATATTTTAAAAATTACTATGCACCAAAATTGTAAACCAAATTCAAGTAATGTACAGTACACCCAACATTTTTCATTTAAGCCAATGAAGAACCATGCATACACCTGCGAAAAGTCAGCAAAGAGAATAAATGTTTTTCAAATTTATAGACCTATATCTCCTGAAAAAAATTACATGTAATTTTATCATAAGCGTTTTTTCCTAATTTATACTCGGCTTTTTCCATCTGTAACATTTCCTATGTACTAAAATGTTGCTTTCTTTGAGATGCCTTTTTTTAAACATATAATCATTTATGGCTACATAAATGGTTGAATGTAGTTGATCTCTTTTTCAGTGAGGGGAGGATACATAGTCTACAAATCTGTGCCAGTGGGTGGTTTGGCCCAGGTTCTTCCGTACTTGGCACGTCGCGCGGCTGAGAACAGATCCGTGCTTCTTGGGGCGAGAAAGGAGAGGGAGTTGCTGCAGAAGGAATTGCTCGGCAGACTGAAGGGTTGATTTTCATTTCCTGCAGAGGAATTATGGCACTGGTGTTATTTATTAAGGGACTAAAAATGAAACCTCAATGGACTACACAATGGCTGCTTTAATGCCAGAGTGCCACTTCACGTTCATCAAATGTGTAATCTCTTCATTTTTACTCACCAAGTACCGTTAAAAAAAGTTGTGTGCATTTCTGTATTACTTTTAAAGCAGAGATACATTAATGGGTAAATGATGCATACCACATAACCTCATGCTAAATGGAAATACATAGTATTTACATTTACGTTACGAGAGAAATGCTCTGTGAAAGTCTTGTTAGTTTCATCTGTATTTGAAATGCAAAGAAAGTGATTTATACCATCTGATTTGCTCCCAATAAAATTATTTATGAGTATTTAACTGTGGAGATAGTACCAAAAATACCGGGAATATTCTCTGTTAGGATATTTTTATCAGCACTTTGATTTGAGAGTTGTGTGACCTTGACTCAGTGTTACAATGGTCAATTCATTTCATTTGATTTCATGTATATTGTAAGAGCATGTATTCTGCTAATCCCATAATAACATGTTGACAATAGTTAAAAATCGACCTAAGAATCCCAAAGAATTATGATAATACAATTTGGCATTGTTCTGTACCTTTTTTTTCATTGAGAAAAGGAAACTATATTGTAATGACTCTATAGAAAAGGGCTTATATTCTTCACATTTTAGCAAATTTCTGCCTAATAGACAATATATTTGGAGAGCTGTGACCTAACATTTACACACACCCTGCCATAATCTAAATACGCCAAAAAAGATAAGCTACAAAAAAATCACTGCGTGACACAGCTTTCTGGTTGCTCGGAATTGGTACAATATTGCTTCCTGACTTTGCGCCAAAAAAATTAGGGACTAGCCGCAACTAGTTCGCGACTAGCCGCGAATGTCCATTGAAAATGAAGATTAATAAATGTCTACTCTGAAATTAGTGCGCGATTATACCGAGGGTGGGGCTGCTTTGTTGACCGTGGTACTGTGGTTGGTTATCACATTCCGTTGCTACATATAATACTGTAGTTGTGGCAACTGTTTGTCTGTGTCTATGGTCAAGCAAGCGAATTAACATTTGGGTATAATTGAAGCGCAAGCTCCTATAGTTTATTTTCCCTCAGAAAGCCATAATTGAAATTTAAATTGGTGCCTTCATGGAAATCGGTTTTCAGAAGGTACATACTTTTCTATTTTAAAGTAGAGAAAATTTCTAACAAACTGTTGCACATCAAAGAAGCAAAATGAAAGGCTTGGAGATTTATCTCATGGTGCGAGACACCCAAAGAAGCTCTGAATTAGATTGTACAGGCAAAGCTGATGAAGCAGCAGTATTTGCTTATCAGAGAAATTGCATCATCACATAACGCGGCCAATTTGTACCCCCTTTATTCGGCTATAAAACTAGCCAAGAGGAGATGCTACCCACCTGAGGCATCTGTTAGGTACCATCTCTAAATCACCCGCGTAGATCACCTTGCAGTCAATTCTCGATTTGACCGTGGATCACCTGCTAAAAGTTGTGGAACCAATCCTTCATACCTTGCAACCTGATCATTTGAATAATTTAATTCTCACTTCTAAATGGGGTTCTGACAGGAGCAGTGGCTATACTATGTACGAACAGAAAGCTCTTAATCCACAATGGGATGAACGAAGTCTGTATGTTACCTCTTTAATCCCTTTGCAGATGGTCAAAAACTGATTGTTTGGCAAAATCCGAGAACATCGTCACCAAGATACTGTCGTCCTATAAGGTTAGAGACAACGATGTGCATACATGTAAGCATTTCCTCTTGCAAGAGGAAACAAGTCATATGAGGAGAGAAATTTCCGACTTGATTCCTTCAGCAAGTATGTGCTCTGGGCGTAAAAGTGCTAAATTGCAATGACTATTGCGCTCTGGCCATAGTGTTTGCTGTTTTTGTATATATTGTTCTTTTTGGTAGTAATCATTGGAGGCTTGTCATATTTGCCATTGTTCATTTTGCTCTTTCCATGTCTGTGATTTCATTTGCAATTTACCCTTGCTGAGTGTCATTTTTTTGTGTATGTAGAAAGCCCTTTGTATATATGTACATATATACCTTTCCTTTGCCAAGCTATATCGTTAACTTGCTGTGTCATGTGTTTATATGTGGTGGGAGGCCCCTCCGATGAATACCACCTTTTCATGGTGGAGGGATTGTGAGCTCTACAATTATTCCCCTCAAGGAATTACCATAAAGAGGATTTGTTGTGAGCCTGATTAAGTGTGTCCAAATCATAGAAGTTGAAGGCAATTGATACATTGGCAAGTGAGGCAGTGATAATATCTGATATTTTTCATTACAAGATTGAGGATTGGGAAGAATGAAGACCCTATAAGTAGTCTCGTCTACTGTTAATGAAATGATTATCATAACTTTTGGAATATAATTCAGGGAGATGAAGGTGGGTTGTGCAGAAGCTTGATTTATTGATCTGTTTAGCATTCTGCATTGCAAACTAATTGAACATTCTTTTGTATCTGATCTAGGTGATTCTTCAGTCACATCTAGTAGGAAATGGCTGGAGATGTAATTTTTTAATTGCATATATTCCCACTTACAATATAATTATGGTCAGGGAAACTCAGACCATCCTATAATTTGACTGTTGTGCTGGTGGAAAATAAATTAGCTTCCATTTCTGCGAGACATCAAGAGGTGTAACAGTTAAGTTTGTAATGCATCTAACCAAAAGCAGATTGAGTTGCATGGAACCTAAATGCTCATTGTGAAGGGTACTTTTCCAGGCCTCAGGACAATAATGCTTTGTTGTGAGTGTCAGTACACATCCATAATAAACAGATTATTAGAGTCTTTAATGTGATTATAGGTGAGTAATTCAAATTCATGGCGACAGGACATACAGCAGGGAGAATGTATGTTTAATTTTTTGCTCTATCTAAGAATGGTGGAAGATGAGCAGCATTGTGCCCTAATGCTTATCAAAATGATTTCTTCTCATGACTCAGGTAAATATTCCTTAGTTTGTTAGTTGAAAAAGGATAAGTGATGTCTATGGGGTTTAAGTCTGCACCAAAGTTTTTAGTTTTCTAATTCTAACATCTTTGATTTCAGTGAGGTGGAGATACGTGATGTCATACCTATCGTGTAATGCATGTTGATAAAATGTCACCTCCAGAAAAGAATTTATAGGTTTTGCTGTTGCATTATCAGTCGTATTTTCATTAATCTTATTAGGGTATGGTGTAGTCAATGTTTGTGATAACTCATTCCCTGCCACACACCCTTGAAGTGGCTTGAGGGTATTATGTAGATGTAGTGTCCCACATGATTGTGTTTACCGCCCGATTTAGTACCGATTATTAATGAGCACTAGTATCTTAACCTGTGCAGTTCATGTAAGCACATTACTTAACGTAGATCTCTCCCCGTTTATGGTCTAACCCTTTTAAAATTCCAGCAAAATCCAGGTAGTGTGTGCTAAGACTGCCAGTCATTTCTCTGTAGTGTTTAATGTCGTAATTTTTAAATACAAAATCAACATATTCAACTTATGAACATAGCATTCTTCTAGTTTAAGGTTTGGTCGTGCATAGTTGTAATGACTGCATTTAGGCCCGAGCCTACTGGCTAGAGGACCGTGAGGCGTTCGACCAATGAATTGGGACGACAATTGCATGCCTGGTGTGGAATCACCCTGTCCCATGCACCTTGTATGTGGCTTGCACTGCACCTTACAAATGTATACCTAGAATTTACTTTCCCGCAGGCAAATCACAGGAGAAAAAGATGGAATAAGGTCAGAAGTCTTCAAATGGAAAAGGGATTTGGAAAGGAAAAAGGCGAAAGGTGAAATTTATTTTAATCGATTCAGCATCTCATATTTTATTTTATTATACCTACCCCAAGGAAAGAGGGAATCTTCACACTTATTTGTTTGACCCCCCTCATATTCTGGCTGCTGTCCACCCTAACCATGCCAATTCGCAGACCACTACGCAAAGGTCCGTGGTTCGATTCCTGGTCCTGGCCGTTGTTTTTCTCACGGAAGTTTCTACAAACTTCAACGCTGTCTTTTAGCACGCTTAAAAATGAACTGCATTTTATCAATTCATTGGTAGTTTTCTCGCTAATACGAGGGTAGACTTAAAAGTAAGGTCTCCAATTTTCTTTGTCATAGAAAATGACATTTATTTACATTGTTGGATACATCGTTGGAAAGGTCATGGCTTTAGCTATTTTTCGATGTAGTCACCCTGGCGCTCGATGATTTTCCTCATCCGCATGATGAACTTTTGAATACCGTCGTCATACCAGTTTCCGTCCGCGTTTCGAAGGCCTCATCTTGCACCTCGTCGTCCGTCGCGATCTTCATCCCTCCTAGGTGTTTCTTCAGGGTGATGATTATTGTTGGTGGATTTCATGCCCCAGGGAACCACTATCAATAAGAAAAGATACTGCCACACATTACAAAAGCTTTGGCGCGCCATCAAGAACAAACTTTCAGGAATGCTGACGAAGGGGGTCTCATTTCATCACGACAACGCGCGACCGCATACGGCTAGCAAAACAATTAATATCATGCGCAAGTTTTCAGGGAATGGAATAAAATTTAAATGTAGGAACTTTAATGTCTTATGTTTTTAGTTATTAGGTCAAACTACAAAGATTGAAGGAAAATAAAAATAGTTACATATTTAAATGAAAATGGATTTCCAATGGCATCAAAGAAAGTTAATTAAAATTGTACCTGTCGAATAATATGAACTTGATCACTTGCACTTGGCTTTTTAAAACATCTTGGCACCTCGTTATCGAAATAATATTTTTTTAAAAAGAAAACAACAAGGTTCGTTTTAGTATTTGTTTTGTCTTATAAGTTGCTGGAGAATACTGCTTAACAATTAACAACATCTCTTCATAAAAAGTTTCCTATTCGAACCAATAGAGAACTTTCCTACTTATCCGTGTAGTTTCTTGTTTGCTTTTAAAATGTTTTTACGAAAAAATATATTAAAAATTATATTAATAGTTAAGTAATGAAAATTTCTATGACATGTGAAAATAACACCATGCATCTCCTCCCTACATTACTCCCTATATTACTCCCAGTTTGTCTTAAATCGTCTCTTGGCTGTTGGCGTTCAGGCATAAACTGGTAACCTTTAGCAGTTAGTAAAAAGAAAGGGTAGTGTCGATTTCAGGGGGACCGCATGGCGGACGGACCCAGGTAGTTTCCGAGTTTTCATTTTCTCCAAGTAGGTCTGATTGTACAATAGCTCTAATATCAAATTGCTATTAAAAAACTATAAAATTATTAGGTATTATTAATTGGTAAGGCATTTCAAAAGTTTTTACACTTATCTCGTGACTGTGGGCGCGAATTGTTGCAACTCAAGTGAGGTCACTGAATCTACCCATTTAATGGTCTTCCTGCCATTCCCTGTAAGTTTTTTTATAACAGTTGTCAGAGAAAAAGATCTTTCAAATTAGAAAATAATTTTAGGGAATTGATGATGGTAGGGGCCTGGATGAATGACGTGCAATGCTGAATTTACCAACTATGATGCGAAGAAATGTGTTCAACTGTTAATATCTCGCCTTTTAATCGGGAACACGACCTGTACCAGTTTGTCAAAAGAAACATGGTAGAGTCTGCCAGGATGCCGAAAGAAGAACTCGCCTAGTGCAACACTCTTGTGAAATTTGGAAATTTTAACAATAAAACTCTTACTCGAAAAGAACTTGATCAGCAGAGAGGGGTTAACGAATTTTTAACATTTCGTCTTGGCTTCCTATTCCGGTGATTCTGAGCTTCCAGTGACGTGACTTTGATTACTACAAAAATGACAAACAAAAAAATACGCATACTAGAATTAAAATACTCAAATATACCTACCCTTACCTCAACCTCTTCATCTAGTCATAAAATACACGCGCAGGAAGTTAGCCCCCAAAAAATTCCACCCCAAGTTCCAATTCACAGTGCTGCCAACATAATTCAATACTTTTCAATTTTCGCTCTTAAATTACACCATTTCACTTCTAAACCGTCAAATAACACGCCATGCCCTTAAATAACACGAATACCCTGAAATAATTACCATAAATATACTACTCTTTACAAAAATTGCACATATTCCCAGACCGCCCAGCGCGAGTCATACGCGAAGCAAGCGCTGACATACCTGCTTATTACGGAGTTATCCGTAAAGAGATACAATTGAAATTTATTGTACGTACTAGTCGTGATGTACCCTTTAAGACAGATCAAACAAAATTTATTAATATTCCAAACTTTGTGGCCCAGGGCCGGCTAACCACGTAATCCCCCAGCCTCACACGAGGCAAGCGCCCATACATCAGCTTATTACGGAGTTATCCGTCCAGAGATCCTATTTAAATTCATAGTACTAACTTGCAGTAATGTACTCTTATGGTAGAATTAAACAAAAGTTATTCATATTCCCAAGTTTGACACCCAGGGCCGGCTAACCATGTTCCCGCCCCGCGCGAGAAATACACGAAGCAAGCGCTGACATATCAGGTAATTACGTAGTTATCCGTCCAGAACTCCTATTTAAATTCATAGTACTTACTGGTAGTAATGTATTCTTCAAGAAGAATTAAACAAAATATATTCATATTCCCAAGTTTGACAACCAGGGCCGGCTAACAAAGTCACCGCCCAGCGAGAAAAATACACGAAGCAAGCGCTGACATATCGGGTAATTACGGAGTTATCCGTCCAGAGATGTTATTTAAATTCATAGTACTTACTAACAGTAATGTATTATTCAAGATGAAATAAACAAAATATATTCATATTCCCAAGTTTGACAACCAGGGCCGGCTAACGAAGTCACCGCCCAGCGCAAATAATACGCGAAGCAAGCGCTGACATATCACGTAATTACGGAGTTATCCAGCCAGATTTCCTATTTAAATTCATAGTACTTACTGGTAGTAATGTACTCTTCAAGAAAAATGAAACAAAATATATTCATATTCCCAAGTTTGACAACCAGGGCCGGCTGACGAAGTAACCGCCCAGCGCAAATAATACGCGAAGCAAGCACTGACATATCGGGTAATTACGAAGTTATCCGTCCAGAAATCCTATTTAAATTCATAGTACTTACTGGTAGTAATGTATTCTTCAAGAAGAATTAAACAAAATATATTCATATTCCCAAGTTTGACAACCAGGGCCGGCTAACAAAGTCACCGCCCAGCGAGAAAAATACACGAAGCAAGCGCTGACATATCGGGTAATTACGGAGTTATCCGTCCATAAATCCTATTTAAATTCATAGTACTTACTAACAATAATGTATTATTCAAGATGAATTAAACAAAATATATTCATATTCCCAAGTTTGACAACCAGGGCCGGCTAACGAAGTCACCGCCCAGCGCAAATAATACGCGAAGCAAGCGCTGACATATCAGGTAATTACGGAGTTATCCGTCCAGAGATCCTATTTAAAGTCATTGTACGTACTAACAATAATGTACTCTTCAAGATGAATTAAACAAAATATATTCATATTCCCAAGTTTGACAACCAGGGCCGGCTGTCGAAGTAACCGCCCAGCGCAAATAATACGCGAAGCAAGCACTGACATATCGGGTAATTACGAAGTTATCCGTCCAGAAATCCTATTTAAATTCATAGTACCTACTGGTAGTAATGTATTCTTCAAGAAGAATTAAACAAAATATATTCATATTCCCAAGTTTGACAACCAGGGCCGGCTAACAAAGTCACCGCCCAGCGAGAAAAATACACGAAGCAAGCGCTGACATATCGGGTAATTACGGAGTTATCCGTCCAGAAATCCTATTTAAATTCATAGTACTTACTAACAATAATGTATTATTGAAGATGAATTAAACAAAATATATTCATATTCCCAAGTTTGACAACCAGGGCCGGCTAACGAAGTCACCGCCCAGCGCAAATAATACGCGAAGCAAGCGCTGACATATCGGGTAATTACGGAGTTATCCGTCCAGAAATCCTATTTAAATTCATAGTACTTACTGGTAGTAATGTATTCTTCAAGAAGAATTAAACAAAATATATTCATATTCCCAAGTTTGACAACCAGGGCCGGCTAACAAAGTCACCGCCCAGCGAGAAAAATACACGAAGCAAGCGCTGACATATCGGGTAATTACGGAGTTATCCGTCCAGAAATCCTATTTAAATTCATAGTACTTACTGGTAGTAATGTATTCTTCAAGGAGAATGAAACAAAATATATTCATATTCCCAAGTTTGACAACCAGGCCCGGCTAACCACGTCAACACCCAGCGCAAATAATACGCGAAACAAGCGCTGACATATCGGGTAATTACGGAGTTATCCGTCCAGAAATCCTATTTAAATTCATAGTACTTACTGGTAGTAATGTATTCTTCAAGGAGAATGAAACAAAATATATTCATATTCCCAAGTTTGACAACCAGGCCCGGCTAACCACGTCAACACCCAGCGCAAATAATACGCGAAACAAGCGCTGACATATCGGGTAATTACGGAGTTATCCGTCCAGAAATCCTATTTAAATTCATAGTACTTACTGGTAGTAATGTACTCTTCAAGAAGAATGAAACAAAATATATTCATATACCCAAGTTTGACAACCAGGGCCGGCTAACGAAGTCACCGCCCAGCGCAAATAATACGCCAAGCAAGCGCTGACATATCGGGTAATTACGGAGTTATCCGTCCAGAAATCCTATTTAAATTCATAGTACTTACTGGTAGTAATGTATTCTTCAAGGAGAATGAAACAAAATATATTCATATTCCCAAGTTTGACAACCAGGCCCGGCTAACCACGTCAACACCCAGCGCAAATAATACGCGAAACAAGCGCTGACATATCGGGTAATTACGGAGTTATCCGTCCAGAAATCCTATTTAAATTCATAGTACTTACTGGTAGTAATGTATTCTTCAAGGAGAATGAAACAAAATATATTCATATTCCCAAGTTTGACAACCAGGCCCGGCTAACCACGTCAACACCCAGCGCAAATAATACGCGAAACAAGCGCTGACATATCGGGTAATTACGGAGTTATCCGTCCAGAAATCCTATTTAAATTCATAGTACTTACTGGTAGTAATGTACTCTTCAAGAAGAATGAAACAAAATATATTCATATACCCAAGTTTGACAACCAGGGCCGGCTAACGAAGTCACCGCCCAGCGCAAATAATACGCCAAGCAAGCGCTGACATATCGGGTAATTACGGAGTTATCCTTCCAGAAATCCTATTTAAATTCATAGTACTTACGGGTAGTAATGTATTCTTCAAGTAGAATTAAACAAAATATATTCATATTCCCAAGTTTGACAACCAGGGCCGGCTAACGAAGTCACCGCCCAGCGCAAATAATACACGAAGCAAGGGCTGACATTCCGGCTTTTTACGGAGTTATCCGTACAGAGATCCTATTTAAATTCATACTACGTACTAACAGTAATGTACTCTTCAAGATGAATTAAACAAAATATATTCATATTCCCAAGTTTGACACCCAGGGCCGGATAACCATGTTCCCGCCCCTCGCGAGAAATACGCGAAGCAGGCGCTGACATTCCGGCTTATTACGGAGTTTTCCGTCCAGATATGTTATTTAAATTCGTAGTACGTACTAACAGTAAGGTAATCTTCAAGATGATCTAAACAAAATATATTCATATTCCCAAGTTTGACACCCAGGGCCGGCTAACTAAGTCACCGCCCAGCGCAAATAATACGCCAAGCAAGCGGTGACATATCGGGTAATTACGGAGTTATCCGTACAGAGATCCTATTTAAATTCATACTACGTACTAATAGTAATGTACTCTTCAAGATGAATTAAACAAAATATATTCATATTCCCAAGTTTGACACCCAGGGCCGGCTAACGAAGTCACCGCCCAGCGCAAATAATACGCGAAGCAAGGGCTGACATTCCGGCTTATTACGGAGTTATCCGTACAGAGATGTTATTTAAATTCGAAGTACGTACTAACAGTAAGGTAATCTTCAAGAAGAATTAAACTAAATATATTCATATTCCCAAGTTTTACAACCAGGGCCGGCTAACCACGTCACCGCCCAGAGCGAGTCACACGCGAAGCAAGCACCCATATATCGGCTTATTACGGAGTTATCCGTCCGGACCCTGCTTTCGCTAATTAGTTTGATCCCCGTGGTGAGGGTGTAACAAGGGTACGGTGGTTCTTAAGACGCAGTGGAAAGAATAGATATGCGGAAAGGAGCTTAAGGATTCCCCTATGTCACCCTCATGCTTCTATTTTCAACTGATATTTTAAACGTAGTTTGGAAAAACCGTTGTCATATTTGAATCTTTTCTAGGAAGAAACAGATGTCAACTCTATGATCAAAGTGGTGTCTAACGACGAAATTACGTCGTCGTCCAAACCGTAGAGATAGGTGTGACAGATACCGCTCTGTAGTTCGGTGGCTGCTCCTTGTCACCGCTTATCATCATCTTAGCCGGCCCTGAGTGTCAAAGTTGGAAATATGAATACATTTTGTTTAATTCATCTTGAAGAGTAGATTACTGCCAGTAAGTGCTATGAATTTAAATAAAATCTCTGGACGGATAATTCCGTAATTACCCGATATGTCAGTGCTTGATTCGCGTATTTCTCGCGCGGGGCGGGAACATGGTTAGCCGGCCCTGGGCCACAAAGTAGGGAATATGAATATACTTGGTTTAATTCATCTTGAAGAGTACATTACTGCCAGTAAGTACTATGAATTTAAATAGGATCTCTGGACGGATAACTTCGTTATAAGCCGATATATGGACGTATGCCTCGTGCGAGGCTGGTGGGTTACGTGTTTAGCCGGCCCTGGGCCACAAAGTTGGGAATATGAATACATTTTGTTTAATTCATCTTGAAGAGTACATTACTGTTAGAACGTACTATGACTTTCAATAGGATCTCTGGACGGATAACTCCGTAATTACCCGATATGTCAGCGCTTGCTTCGCGTATTATTCGCGCTGGGCGGTGACGTGGTTAGCCGGCCCTCTGTGTCAAACTTGGGATAACTCCGTACGCAGTCGGAAGGTGACCCCTTGCCTCGTGAGGTGCTCGGCCGGTAACGAGCTTACCTGGCCCTCGGTGAATGATATGGCATAACTCCGTAAGCATTCGCCTACGCTTGCTTCGCGTATTATTCGCGCGGGGCATTGACGTGGTTAGCCGGCCCTGGTTGTCAAACTTGGGAATATGAATATATTTTGTTTATCCCATCTTGAAGAGTACATTACTGTCAGTAAGTACTATGAATTTAAATAGGATCTCTGGACGGATAACTCCATAATAAGCAAGTATGTCAGCGCTTGCTTCGCGTATTTCTCGCGCGGGGCGGGAACATGGTTAGCCGGCCCTGGGTGTCAAACTTGGGAATATGAATAACTTTCCTTTAATCATGCAATAAGAGTACAATCCTGCCAGTAAGTACTATGAATTTAAATAGGATCTCTAGACGAATAACTCCGTAATAAGCCGGTATGTCAGCTCTTGCTTCGCGTATTTCTCGCGCCGGGCGGGAACATGGATAGCCGGCCCTGGGCCACAAAGTTGGGAATATGAATACATTTTGTTTAATTCATCTTTAAGAGTAGATTACTGCCAGTAAGTGCTATGAATTTAAATAAAATCTCTGGACGGATAATTCCGTAATTACCCGATATGTCAGTGCTTGATTCGCGTATTTCTCGCGCGGGGCGGGAACATGGTTAGCCGGCCGTGGGCCACAAAGTAGGGAATATGAATATACTTGGTTTAATTCATCTTGAAGAGTACATTACTGCCAGTAAGTACTATGAATTTAAATAGGATCTCTGGACGGATAACTCCGTTATAAGCCGATATATGGACGTATGCCTCGTGCGAGGCTGGTGGGTTACGTGTTTAGCCGGCCCTGGGCCACAAAGTTGGGAATATGAATAACTTTTGTTTAATTTATCTTGAAGAGTACATTACTGTAAGTACGTACTATGACTTTAAATGGGATCTCTGGACGGATAACTCCGTAATGACCCGATATGTCAGCGCTTGCTTCGCGTATTATTCGCGCTGGGCGGTGACGTGGTTAGCCGGCCCTCGGTGTCAAACTTGGGATAACTCCGTATGCAGTCAGAAGGTGACCCCTTGTCTCGTGAGGTGCTCGGCCGGTAACGAGCTTACCTGGCCCTCGGTGAATGATATGGCATAACTCCGTAAGCAGTCGCCTACGCTTGCTTCGCGTATTATTCGCGCAGGGCATTGACGTGGTTAGCCGGCCCTGGTTGTCAAACTTGGGAATATGAATATATTTTGTTTATCCCATCTTGAAGAGTACATTACTGTCAGTAAGTACTATGAATTTAAATAGGATCTCTGGACGGATAACTCCGTAATAAGCAAGTATGTCAGCGCCTGCTTCGCGTATTTCTCGCGCGGGGCGGGAACATGGTTAGCCGGCCCTGGGTGTCAAACTTGGGAATATGAATAACTTTCCTTTAATCATACCATTAGAGTACAATCCTGCCAGTAAGTACTATGAATTTAAATAGGATCTCTGGACGGATAACTCCGTAATAAGCCGGTATGTCAGCGCTTGCGTCACGTACTTCTCGCGCGGGGCGGGAACATGGTTAGCCGGCCCTGATTGTCAAAGTTGGGAATATGAATATACTTTGTTTAATTCATCTTGAAGAGTACATTACCGCCAGTAAGTACTATGAATTGAAATAAGATCTCTGGACGGATAACTCCGTAATAAGCCGATATATGGGCGCTTGTTTCGTGTGAGGCTGGGGGGGTTACGTGGTTAGCCGGCCCTGGACCACGAAGTTGGGAATATGAATATACTTTGTTTAATTCATCTTTAAGAGTACATTACTGCCAGCACTTATAATAAATTTCAATAGGATCTCTGGACGAATAACTCCGTAATACGCCGATATATGGGCGCTTGCCTCGTGTGACGCTGGGGGGGTTATGTGGTTAGCCGGCCCTGGGTGTCAAACCTGTTGATATGAATAACTTCTCTTTAATCCATTAAGTACAGTACTCTCCTGTAACCATCTACTATTATTTTTTCTACCATTCAATGACCTTTACACCTACTACTTATGCGCTTTCCTTGCGCCATACGTTGTTTCAACATCTCACTGGGGAACGATGTTGGCAGCACTGCCGTTTTCGACTTTGGGGTGCGGAGCGCCTGGGCTGAAATCACGTCGCCATAAAATACTACAAGTATGAATACCAATTGTACAACGTGTGCGATAAATGCAATCGATATAAACTCGTAGTGAATATTTATATAAATTTGTGGGAGACGAAAAAAATACTGGTGTGCTTAAGACCACACGGGAGAAGCGTAAACTTCAATGGCGATATTCTGATATATGTATATATAAGATAAAAAATATTTCAATTGTAATATTGTGCATTTTATACAATGGTGTTTGTATTCAATATTTCAGCCTCACTTTTGTTCACTACGCCGTGCAGAAAGCTAGACAAGTATTTTTTCTCTTTTTATGTGAACGTATATACAGTGATCATCATCGACATTTTGCGGTAATTTACTCACATTGTATTAACCGCAACTGGAACATTAATTACTTGACCATAAATCCCAAACTGACAGTGGATATGTCACAGTCGCCTTATTTGCATGAAAGGAATTCGGGGTGATATTAATCTTTCAGTCACCAAATCTGATGGGAAATTTTTCAAACTATATAGAAATGGGGGATATTTGAAACCATTATATACTGAGAGTTGTGGGATATTATTTTTGTGAATGCTTGTGATACAGGATGCACATATCTGAAATTCCGATTTCTGAACCGGAACAATTTTCTTGATTAAAATTATGCTTTTTGTACTGTCAATATTGGTAAATGATTTTAAATCATTTTGAAACCAAAGTATATCACAAGCATGTCCAAATTCATTTTTAATAAATTTCTTTACAAACAATTTATGTGCCGACAAATGTGTTGAGAATGAGCTGTACAATATTTGCTGTTGTAGTTGTACTTGTATTAGAGGTTCGTTAATATTATTTTCATTTGACATGTCTTTTTCATTCCGCCGTTGAACGAAATCGTGCACAACTTTATCAACATTTGAATTTGACTCGCCCCGATCCTCTCCTCCATCAATCGCCATAGCCGGAATATGAAAGTCTGGAGATGGTCCACCACTTTCAGAATTAGGATAGGTATGGCTTTACGCGGTATAAACGGCACCTCTCTCGTAGAGGGACCTGCTATTCGCGAACAATGAATTATAGGATCTCTCTTGGGACTGAATGATAGTTTTTTGGAGGGCCCCGCTATTTGGCAAATATTTATTTCCATAGTTTGTAGTAAATCATCGGTCCTTTGTCTCTCCCTGTAATTTTTAGAACGAATTTTAACCAGGCTCTTTCTATGAGCAGCATCTGCATTTCCTACACAATTTTTATTCTCGACATCAGCTTTTTTCTTAGCACGATAATTTCTGGCATAATCGGATTTTTTCCTCTTGTTTTCCGCTTCCTGTGCACTGTGTACATTCTTTTTTTCTTGCGCGGTAATTTATGGCATATTTAGCATTTTTTTCTCTTCCGATCCATGTATGTTTTTTCCAATTCGGGATCAGCGTCAATTCTCCCCAATTCTTTCTTTTTAGCGCGATAGTTTCGGTCATATTCGGCTTTCTTCCTCTTTCTTTCATCTCCATGTCCTTCCGCTAAATTATTTAATTATAAAATCTCACCCATTTCGTCTTTTGTTTCATTACCCTTATGATCTTCTTGCCACTCTCTTCCACTTTCTGTATTTTCTAATATTGCGGATTCAACACAAGTTACGTTGCTTTCTTGACGTTTGTCCATGTTTCCGTGCCTACAAAAGATTTCCAAGTTAATAACAGTTCTCGTATAGCAGATCAGGTGCGTAGGTCAAATTTCCGAAAGAAATTCTCATAAACACCAATTTTATTTTTCAAAAACCATTTTCCCCCACAAATTTGTCGAAAAAAAACTTTTTGACAAGATCAGAGCCAAATCTGAAAGAAATTGTCAAGAATTGTTCCTAAAAGAATTCTCAAAAAAAAGACTCCACCACTAGGAATAAATCCTGGGACATTCGATACAGGAACGACGACTCTAACCGCCTTACTCTGGTGAAGAGCGAGCGTTCTCATAAGTTTACATTCGGCATGCTAAGCGGGGCCCCGGAAAGAAGAATCTGACGGTACGTGACGCGAGTTTGCTCATTTTCCCGCATGCAAAAAGTGCCCAACGGTCCAAAAGAAGTTTACACTTAAAAAACTATCGATATTTCCAGCGTATTTGGCCATCACATATCCTAACTGTATTTAACGAAGGCTTTTCGACGACGAATTCACTTACCACAATTGCACCAGGTCGTAATTGAATAGAAGAAGGGCATTCCGTTTAAAATGAACTCCTTTTTTTGAGCAGAAAGTAGCCTTATACCCCTGTAGAAAACATCCATGGATTCCGATGCAGTACGAGAAATAACAGCTAAAGGGGGGCATATTACTGGGTTCGTGGGAAGCAGGAATTGGAAACGACTAATTCTACGAAACAGGCTCTTTGGGTGCCCTTTCTTACGATCGAAGCACAACGGTATCTGCTTGCATTCAGTGAGGAACGCTTCTCTGATAATGTGTAATCGTCTCAAAACGCTCTGCGTGCTTCTACTTTTCCTTCCGAGAAAAGCATTATTATAAAAGGAAGTATTATCTTTAATACGAAAGTGAAGAGTAACAGTGACGTGTGAGTTGGTTGTGTTATATCATTTGTAACGAAGCATTGTTCACCATGATATTAAGATAGAAGTAGGATCAATTTTGCGTAACTAGGATCGTGCATTCGTCCAACGTTTTGTGTATGTGTGACCCAGTTGAATTATCCTCTCCACAGAAATAGTGCACTAGGCATGATGGACTGCTTAAAGATCGCTAAAGTGCTTTATATTCGTACAATACATCATGGTGATGAAGTGAATGAGAAGGCGAAAGGAATTAACTATCGCCGTGTTGGTGTTGTCAAATGCAACTCAAATACTCGTGGCATAAATGCTGTTCATCTGCTAAAATAACGTGAAATGAAGAAGAGCTGACAGAATGTTTCACTGTCTTATTAATTTCGCGTGTGCTACAATCACAAGGCAAAAAAGTGGTATTTTACGGATTGGTAATTTGATATCGCAACCAGAAACTGGCCTTCGTAAGCTAAACCATGAAAAAGGTAATGATTTTCTTGTTCTTAGACATTATCTCATTTTCTTGTTAATCACGCAATATAACCACGGCTTCAGTCGGCGTATTCACGCGCGATTCTTAAAATATCAAAGAATAGATCAACAGTCTTAATTACTAATATTAAGGATGTGACTTATCTGTTATTCAAGTAATGAAAGGTATATTTGTAATGCGTGTCTAAGGTATATATGTTAAAGTATTATCTTAATATTTATGATTTATGTAGATCAAAAGTGTTCATTTGCATGTGAAATACTCAAAGTTCAGTTAACTAAATTGTTGCTTTGATCTTTCTTCTCTAGAAATAATCTATAGAAAGAGCTGATGGCGTATTTCTCTGGACGATATTCACATTTTATTTCTCTAGGCGCCATCTTGATAGGGAAAGTAACATATGCGAGATATAGGCAACGAAGCATGGATATCTTTAAGCTTAGAAAATAGCAACCTTAGTCTAACTTATGGAGAAAGTCGTTTAAAAATATTAGAAAAAAAATCGTTAGTAATATAATATTGTTGTTGGATGTTAATGGTTTTAAAGCAATGTTCAAATATAATATTTCAATGACGTCACAGCCATTTGAGGTCACGTGGCTCCCCCAAAAGACAAATCGTTCTTTCTCCCGCCTATTGCATCAGTTTGCCGCCGAGCTGTCTATCGGGTTGGAGGTGAGTTATGCCACGAACGATGGCTTATGACGACGACTTTGCTTTTTAACAATTTCATACGCATGATCTTAATTTAATACTAATAAGAGCTATCTATGTTTTCGTTCCTTGTGAAGAAAATTAAATTGTGTCGGGATATTTTGAAATGGTGAATCCGAAGCGTGAACTATCTTGAGAACTCACTTCCTCTACAGAATCTTTATTAGTCTTCAGTACTTGCGTTACAACGAAAGGATCTCTTTTCCTATTCCATCCAAATTCATCCTTTTGTTATTCAGAAATCATTTTTTTATACATAAAAAAATTCTTAAATAAAATATTTTCTATAAAATCATATTGATAAATATCGCTGCCATCTTCAAACGAGTGATCCCTAACTGCGAGCAAAGAGAAAATTATTATTCTAACCATACGTTTAAATAGTGACACGTGATTTCTTCTCACAAGCGTACTCAGTACTTAACATGTTATGCTTTTCATAACGTGAGCGAGTATTGTTGTAAGATTTATATGGCTTATCAATCAATATAGAGAATATCTGGTGAAACCATTGAAATCACGATCAAATAGAAGTGTGCTTGCTGGCAAAGTTGTGATTTTGAGGTTTTGAATACATTTTTACAATACAACTTTCCATCAATTTAATTAGTTCTTAATTTATTGCAGTTCAGCTGATGGTTGCAGTAAACAAGAAATGCATTAAGAAGATGAAGGATCGGTGTGGAAATGGTGGTTCTTCAACAATCTGGCATGGAGCTAAACGAAGGAGTCCTGTGGAAACTAGGGTATGTAAATCTCTTTCCTATACATGAGAACTCATTCACTTTCATTATTTTAAAATGCATTGCTATGGTATTTAGTGCGGTTAAGATCGTTATCACGAAAAAGTGAGTGGGCACTGGTGTAATGAAATGGGGCCGTCAGCGGCACTCATTTTTGCCCTCGAGACAAACGCTGTGGGATGATTTATTTAGTTTATCCTGGTAAAAGAACCTGATTAATTTCAAGCTCTCTTCTCTGAACTAAAGCGCACGTTGGTCGTTGGTTTTATTTTTCGTATTTAGAGGAACTACTCTGCGTCGAAGGCTATTCATTTCCGAGGCAATCCATATTCATGATTTGTAAAAAAAAATGAGTTGTGGAATGATTTTCTCCATGCTTAGTCAATAATCTAACTCAGTGAATGTAATCATAATATAAACGAGTTCGGTAATTGCGCCATGCTGCAATCTTTTTCATACCGAGCAGTGAACATATCAGGCTGTCTTTGTTTATTTATATTATCTTTTTATATTCTTAGATGCAGGAGCTTATTACACCCCAAGCTCCATCAAAATATTAACCGAACAAAACTTACTTTCCATCTCGCAAGTGTACACCTCGTGAAAGGCAACGGACGCTAAGTCTTAATTACTGCGTCCTTATATCTCTGCCAATAATTGTTTACTGATACATTACATTGGTAATTCCTTATTCTATTAATCACCGAAATCGTCGAGTTATGACAGCTGGCGATGTTCCACAGAGGAAAAATCATTCGCCTTGACTAGGATCAAGTCAATCCCGGTCAAGGCGATTGATTTTTCCTCTGTGGAATAACGAACTTAGGAGAAATGGAGGTTACACATGGAGATAAAGTAGACTTTTTCTTCTTCCTTCGCTTTCAAGGTCTCCGACATTAGTGGTAGAATTTCTACAACAGGTGTTCAAAAATCATTACCTACCAGAGTTATTTCTTCGAATGAAGGTACAAGTTTAAAACAGATATTCACTTCAAGGCCTAATTATAGCGAATACTTTGGATATAGTTAATTATTGATATATCGAAATACTTTGCCAAGATTGTATCGCCAATGGTTTGAAATATCGCAGATTTAATTTCTGTTCCAATTAAAATAAGATTACACATTTTTAATCCCATAATTGTGTGTGAATTGCCCTTGCAATTTAATGCTTTTTTCAACATCTTATCTTTCATTGACAAATATTGCTTCATAAATTGCTACGGTGGCGTTTTAATACATTGCTAATGCGGCGTTTTAATTTATCATGGATTTATTTAATGCTACCTGCAGCAATTAAAATGAATCATAACATTTTTTTCACCTTTAAGTAAACATCCGTAGCTATGAAATGCAAATTATTTTTTCGTACAGTTATTTTTTTCTTTTTTATAGTTATTTACAAACTTTATCTCTTTAGATATAGGTATAGATGTAAAAAAGTCACTACTCCGTTTATAATATTACCATTTTTTAATACAAGTTGATGTTTGAAGATTTACTCTGAGAAAATGACTCAAATTTGAATGATTTCTCACTTAATAAATTGCAGGCATTTTTTTTATTTTCGCTGACACTGATTTCAATGTCTTAGGGGTCAATTGTCGAGATAAATATTCAGTTTTTGAGTGTCCGCGTATGCTCCGACGGGGGAGCTGCGAGTTACGTGGCGGGAGAGGTTTTGGGAAATCATTTTGCTGCAGGGAGGTTTTTTATTCAAGGTTATGAACGGAGGGAGAAAGTAGGGGAAAGGAGAGGCCCGCAGGATAACTATGCCGGGGGTTATGGCGTGAATGCGTAAATAACTCGAACGAATCGGGTTATTGACATCAAAGGTGAATGCATGTCGGATGTCAAATAGTTCGGCCAGTAAAAATTATTTTCTTGGTTAATGATCTCATATTGCGCGAACGCTTAAGAGTTAGTAATATAATAAAGAACTAGGTGGCCAGTATTTGAACGATTCTCATTCAAACCCTGGAATGACAGGGATGATACTGTTCAAACAAGGGTTTGGAAACTATTCTTAATATTCTACGCGGGATCGGGTTGCTGTGGCTTGGTTAGAGTAGGGTAGGTGCGCCGAATATAAAAGCCCACTTTATTTATTGTATATAACATGATATAAACAATATAGCAAGTAATTAAATAACACGATATACTCATCTTCTTCCATCTTTCTGGGATGGCACTACTGTTAGTTCCAGTCTCCTCAACGTAACCTCGGTCTTCAAACGCTTCTTCTATCCAGGGTTTATACCCCATTGCATTCTTTGGTATTATCCTCCGGGACATTTTTTGACATGTTCTTTCCACTTACCTTTATAATGTACTACCGTTTTTACTGAAATGTAGACACCCAAACTGATTGTACTGATTTGATAAAATGGGGCCGGGTCGGAAAAAACATAAGAGGGTTGGCACACGAGGCTAGCTGCGGACTTTGCCTTAACGTCACCGAGAGCCGACGAGGACGGACTTGGATGCGACCGGGCTAGCAGAATTAGAGTCAAATAAACTCCGAGAGCATAAGCCCTAGCGAAAGGAATGCACTGAGGAAACTCACGTCCACGCACACGTTGGGGCGATCGGAGTATTTTCTTTTGGGCTCCGTCGCGAGGTTTTTCCTCTCCCTAGATTCAGGTTTAGGCTCACCGTGAGTGACTCGGAGGGAAGCGGCTCCGTAGCCGAGATGGTTAATTCCATTGGCCGAAGTTGGTGTGCGGTTTTGGCAGGGTTCGAATCTGTAGTCAGGCCATTTTTTTAATCTTTTAGATTAAAAAGATGCATTCTTCAACACAATTTATATAGTTGACAAAAGAAAGAGTTAATGCGGTTTTTTATTTACGGCTTAATTTATAAAAATAATGGCTTTCTACGTTACCACATTTATTTCTTAACAGATTTAATTCACTGAGAGGGAAAAAGCATTGGAAGTAGCAGTGGTTGCATCTTTGTGTCCTTGCAGTGAAATACCTACTCATTGTATCTACAAGCCTCTATAAATAACCAAATGCATTCGTAGTTTCGATCATTTTGATAAACCCTAGAGTTTGAAAAAGGTTTGTAATTCAATTGATATTTTTCATCTTCAAACTTCCAGTACTTTTTCACGTAAAAACGTGGGAAGTGAGGTGTTTTAAAGAACGAATGCTTTCCTTTCAGTGGGTGTGCGCAGAGCCAGATTAACAATAAGGCAAAAGTAGGCAGTTGCCTATATTTGAGAATTTGCAGGTGTAGTTTGTGGACTGCAAATTGTAGTTCGTTTTCATTTTCTTGAATAATAACTTGGTCATCGGCAAAGAGCATGGTGTTTAAGAAGTTATTTTGGCTAATTTGGATTCCAGGCGTTTAGCTTGTGCTCTCAAACATTCTCTCACTAAATCGTCTGTATAGATATTGAAAAGTGTGGGAGGTAAGGACATACTAATCTCACACCTTCGCTGTTTTTAATTTCTTGTATCATATTTTGCCGATGCCAGTGTCGATTATAATTTTGGTATATCTATTTTGGGTATGCTGTATAGTTTTTATCAAGTGGCCGTGGTATCTTCTCCTGTGCATCGTAGACCATAATTTTTATCTATATCAACGATCGACAGCCTTCTCGTAGTCGATGAACGCCATATGTGTCTCTAAATTAAAATCTATACGTTTCTGTTCTAGCGAGAAAACATCGTCAGTGCATGATAAAAATCCAGCTTGTTCCTCTAGCAATAATCTATCCGAGATAGTTCAAAGCCTTTGATTAAGTATTTTAGCATACAATTTGAAAGATACGTCTAGTAAACTGTAGTTTCTGTCTTGCTATGGTATCTTTTTTGTTATGGAGATGACTTCGGCAATTCGCCAATCGTCTGGGATATAATATTTTTTTTTATGTGCTCCTCTATGCTTTATTAGTTCGGAATTTATTACATATAGTCTAGGTGCTTTTCTGTTTTTTTTATTTATTTCAATATCTCTGGTATTTCATTAAGATCGCTATTCCACTGCTTCTGTGTTTCCGTTTACTTGTCGCTTCTCCGGAAAGTACCATAGCCGTTGATAGTGTGTTATCCATTCCTTTACCGACTTAAGATTTATTTGTGCTGTGTCTTTTTCTGTTTTTCCTAGAGGCTAATCATTTAGTTAGCGATTTTTTGCCGGCCGTATACATAATTTTCTATTCTACTACTAAAGGTTTCCCACGATGTCATGTTTTCTGAAGATTGATTTTTCCCTATTTCTAATCTGTTGGTATTTTCTTCTTGATCAGCTATTTACATCCGAAGTTAGTGAATTTACCCAACCATGAATCCTCGGTGAAGAATTTCGAAGTGCGTTAAAAGTGACAGTATCACCTCTCCCAAGTTCCTTTTGACTTTTGGCGTACAATCGCGTTTTATGTCAATAACCTTTTGTGAAATGATCGAGCTGTTTGTGTTTACGTCATTACCTCCGGCGCGGCGTTGCTTTTGGCGGCGGCTATTGTGCTTCTTCTTTCGTCCTTCCTTTCAGTCACTCGCCTGGCAAATCTAAGCTCCTCACAACGAAGACTGACTCTAACATACCACCACCATGTTGGTGTGCGTGGACACTCAAAATTGATATTTGTACCTTGATAATGACATTATACATGATATAGAAAATGATTGACAAAATTAATAGTGTAAGAAATTTACCAATATTAAAATGATTCCATAATTATTTATTCATTTTCCTTTGTATTTTTGTGCCCATTCTTCTGTAACTAGAAAATTCTACTTTACTGAGAAGAGCGTGATATCAAGAGAAGCCCTCCCTTAACAACTTTTTCATCTAAATTTTTAATTATTTGAAACATGCTGTAATATAAGGACTGATAATATATTTTGTAAATGCTTAAGGTAAATCATTAGATTAATTTGATTAATAAATACATTTTATATTTTAAATTTTCTAAGCATAATGTAAATAGAGAATTATTTGTACTCTAGAAAGTGTCTTAGAAACGCGGCAAGTTTTGTAATCCTCCAGTACCTGATGTGAATTATAAGAATTACATGTTGGTCGAAGAATTTGGGAAATAAGTAGAGAATGATCCGCTCATAGAAAAATGTTTGAGAAATTTCAAAGCAATGATGGCGTTGCAGAATGTAAGGTTTGGGATGCCTTACATGAGGCTAAATACAAATGAAGACAGCTTAGCGCTTTCAGGAAATAAACAATAAAATAGGACCATTTTTAGTGTCAGTGGTAAGGGTGGTCTTAGGCAAAAGCGGGTGCTGCCTATGCATAAAATGAGTGGTAATATCCGTGATACATTATAAGAAATACGAGGCAAGTCAATTCCAAACAATGCAAGGCCAAACCGGAAGCCGAGGAAGTGAAACGACTCATCGTTATCATTATGAGGGATTGGAGTTAACAGTCGCAGTCGCAGTGTCACGCTTTGTGTTTTTTGATATCTATACGAAATACGCTTTGAAATGAAGGGGATACATGGACAGTTAATGATGTATTTAAATAAAGAATTATTTTACTTTTGCCTGTCTTGATGACTTAATTCTAACTTAAGTTAGTGCATAGGTGTTAATCAATTCTTTTGGGGCCATGTCAGTTTTTTTATTTTTCTGACTCGCTTTCTTATCTGCAAATTAATTCATTGATTAATATTAATCTATTAATATTAATAATATATATTAATCTAATAATTAATTTAATTAATCATTCTGAAGACTAAGCATTTTCACTACCATTTTTCTGGTTAAAAACTGCATAATAAAATAAATAAAAATATATGTATTCAAAGCATACATAAGTTTTCACGCAATTGAAACTGAAACATTGCATTCTTCCTTGATTCTAAGAATAATGCAATGTGTGGTTGATGCAGAGGCGGTGGAGGTTCAGCAATTTCACTGAAATTTATTAATATCAATTAGGTGACTTTGAAAAAATCTTCAAAAATTGTTGTCTTTAGGATGATTCCATTATTAAAAATTCCGGAGAAGTGTCCGTAAACTTGTAGAATTTAGTGCTGATTTCAGGATGAAGTTCAACTCATATCTCAATTGTGGGGTAAATGAGTTATAAAAACTATTATGTACTAATGAAAAAAAGCATTTAGACATGTACTATAATGTCATGCTTCTCTAAAATAAACATCACTGAAGAAGTTTTATCATATTAGGTCAGGTCTTGAGAGCATTATAAACAAATGAAAAGTAAGAAAGTGAAAATCTCACCAGAAATTTATTCACCCAATTCTTATCAAAATTTTTGTATCAAAATTTTTCAGGACATATGAATATATCAAAAAATAAACAATCGTGAGACATTAGTGAGATTAAAAATTTTGTATTGAAGGAAACGAGAGGCTTTTAAGACTCTTGCACCTCCTCCTCTTCTTCATCAAATTCACGTTCATCATCCACTGTTGCCTCCTGATACTGTTGATACTCAGAAACAAGGTCATTCATGTTTGACTCAGCTTCTGTGAACTCCATTTCATCCATCCCCTCTCTGGTGTACCAGTGAAGGAAAGCCTTCCTCCTGAGTATAGCTGTAAATTGTTCTGATATTCTGTTGAACAGTTCCTGAATGGCTGTGGAATTACCTATGAACGTGGCTGACATTTTGAGACCTCGAGGTGGATAGTCACAAACAGCTGTCTTCACATTGTTTGGGATCCCCTCTACAAAGTAGATACTGTTTTTATTCTGAACATTTAGCATCTGCTCATCGACCTCTTTCATTGACATTCGCCCCCTGAAAACTGCTGCCACAGTAAAAAAACGACCATGGCGAGGGTCACATGCAGCTATAATATTTTTTAGTCAAACATTTGCTGGGTCAGCTCAGGAACAGTGAGGGCTCTATATAATTGCGATCCAAGGGCTGTGAGTGGAGCAAAACCTGGCATAAAAAAGTGAAGTTGTGGGAAAGGTGCCATATTTACTCCAAGCTTGCGAAGGTCAGCATTAAGTTGTCCAGGAAATCTGATACACGTATTAACCCCAGACATTGTTGCTGACACAAGATGATTGAGGTCACCATACTTTGGAGTGGTCAGCTTCAGAGCTTCGAAGCAGATGTCATAAAGAGCTTCATTCTCAATGCAATAAGTCTCATCTGTGTTTTCAACGAGCTGGTGTACGGATAAGGTGGCATTACAGGGCTCTACCACAGTATCTGAGACCTGCAATAATATGATGATTAGTGCTCAATCCTAACGATGAAGGAACTATTTTCAGATTAGCCATTATTACTTCAAGTAAGAGAAAATTTACCTTTGGTGAAGGGACAATGCTGAAGGTGTTCATGATCCTCTCTTGGTACTCTTCCCTTATTTTGGAGATAAGTAGAGTTCCCATGCCATATCCTGTCCCCACTTCAAGTGAGTGTGTCAACTGAAATCCTTGGACGCAGTCACAGTTCTCAGTTTCCTTCCTCAGGACATCCAGCACTGAATCCACCAACTCCGCTCCTTCTGTGTAGTGTCCTTTGGCCCAGTTATTTCCAGCCCCACTCTGACCAAATACAAAATTATCTGGTCTGATTATTTGCCCAAAAGGCCCTGCCCTTAATGAGTCCATAGTTCCTGGCTCTATATCAATAAGTACTGCTCTTGGAACATATTTTCTTCCTGAAAATAAGAAGTTGCAGTTATAATCTTATTGTACTAATCACAGTTCTCAAGAGCACACTTTTGATAACTACTTCATATTCCAAGGTAATACAACAATATACTCAATATTTATTTGCATGTAGGAATACTTGGAAGCATACTCAATATCATAGATATTAAAAATGTTTAAATATATATATATATATATATATATATATATATATATATATATATATATATATATATATATATATATATATTAATTTCTTAACCTATTCACTACTAAGCTTCATCCCAAAGGGAACTTAACTGTTGCATGCAACACTACTGGGCATTTAAATACCCCAGTGCGCATAATATTTTCAGTATTCAATCTCGTTTGCATGTAAAATGCACATATATGCATACGTAGCACTGATGTCAATGCTCCACCCAAAGACTTATATGCACGTGTAGTGCTGGCGGCATTGCTCCTGCCGAACAAATAAATGCCTGCGTAGCAGTGAATGGGTTAAAATATGTGATCAAGCTTCATTTAAACTTTATATTTAACAATTAGTGAAGTCGATGCAATTTTAAAAGCAACGAAGTTTGTATTGATTCATTGTAAAGATGAATCAGATGGTGAGATTAAATCCAGAAAATTGGATGCAAACATTGAAAATTCAGTATTAATAATGTTTCCAGATGGATTCAATATTTGAACGAGTATCTGCTTATTTTGTGCTTTATTCAAATTCACTATTTCCCATGTTTCTTAGGATATGTTGTCTGCTCTGTTAAGTCTCTGATAATTATAGGAGCGTTTGTCATCAGGATCATCATAACTTTTACAGGAAAAATACCAATTTTTAAAGCAGGCATGGCAACTGTTGTATTTCATCATTTACCCACGGCTTCTGTCCACTGTGCAATCCGTCTTGAGCTCTGGTAAGGGACTCACCATAATCAACGTAGAAAAAAATAGTCCATTTATTTACCCCCCGACCTCCCATCGTGGACTTCATCCGGACACCCCCCACCTCCCTCATCCCTCCCTGTTGTCCACGAAGGCTTTTCTGTTTTTTTGTGGAAAAAGCTGTGAAATGGGTTATTAATTGATTGTCATGGACTATCTGCAATTTAAGGCTGATTTTAAGGAAACTGGCCACCGATACAACATCCTTGGCAACCTTTCACAACACTGATTGTGCCGTGTTAATGTCACTCTCGCCACGTCATATCGACTATTGTCTACGTAGACATCCCTCCAACCACCCCACCCCCCAATGTGGACCTTCGTTGACAACCCTTGTACCCCCCACCCCTTTTTGGTGTCTACGTGGATTATGGATAGCCCCTTAATGACATACATATGTGAAAGGAGTGTGATTTTTTGGTTTATTCATGGAATAGAGAATGGATTAGGGTCAATTAATGAAACAGATTTGATTGAGGAGTGAATTGTATGAGAGGAAGGGGTGTAGTAAGAAAGTTATGGGTGAACGTGGTAGAAGAGACTTAGGTGAGGGGGTAGGTATTAGAAGTTTTAAGAACAACTGTCTGGATGAAATGTGACGTCAGTCCATACATTCTATTACAGGTTCGAAAGCATCTTAGTATAGGGGTACATTAAAGGTAGGGTGAGGAAGGGTGTCACCTCCCTCCCCCACCCTCCCCATGTCATTCCTAGGAAAATGGAAAAAACTGTTATTCTTTAACACATGCATGCTCCCCCATATCCTGTGGTTCCCATACCCCTCATAAAGTTAGTTCTTCAATGCATGCATACCCCCGATATCCCTTGCAAATTATCGAGTGACGTTCTCGGCTCCCATTTGTTGAGGTTATGTAATCCCTTCACTAAGTTCAAGGAATACTGGTATTTTTTCTAATTTCTTTGACACAATTGTGACAGCTTTCGACTGTCAAAATTTCTGTTACCTAGGTCATGTGGATCAACCAATTTTATATTGTATTTATATTACAACGTTGAACAGATCCATAAGTCTCATTCAAAGTCAAGGTTTTTATAATTACATGTGTTTACCATTAATAGTACTTAAGTTAGTACAATATTAATGCATTTTTATAGCAGTATTTAATCAAAAATGGAAGAATTTAGAAAATACGTATTCGTGGATTTCTTAACTTTTGAACGTTAGCCGTTTTTGTAACGGTTATCGAGTAAAAATTTTATTATGTCACAAGTTAAAGTGAAAACATTGTGGGAGCTCTACAATTGACCTTGTTTTTTTAAGATTAGTTTTACGACAGCTAAAGCAAAAGTTTCAAAATGAATTATCAACGCCTTACTCTTATAGAAACTCAATTTTTGGAGTTAAGCATTGTATTTGCCCATTAAAAGTGGATATCCCGCCCACCATTTCCCCGCAGCCTCAACCGCCCCCTGACCATAAAAGGACGCGAACATCAGTGAACATATAGTTGTATTCTCCAGCCAAATGTAAATAAAAAAGATTATACATTCTTATTAGTGTTCGGGTTTTTTCGTTTTCTAATCGTATTTAAGGATAAGGAACTAAGGGTTGAGGATTAATACACTCGTCCTTTATTTCCAAACAGCCACCTCTTACGCTTTCCAGGTAAATTTAACCTTTATCCGCCGGATTTAATGGACGCATACCCGGAGCCGGGATGTTGACACTCATGGCATGCAGCGAAAACATTTAAAGTGACTTATCGGGCACGTTGGGCGATACTGCTGAATTAAAACTTCTACGCATTAGAATTCAATGACGCAAGCCATCGGCAGCCACGCTGAATCGTTGAAGGTAGGTAGACTGACCAGCAATCCAGCTGGAGGAGGGTGAGAGGAAATTTGCAGCTCTTCATTTCGTCCACAGCTGAACCCCAACAATGGCATTGAAACAAGGTTGCTCCTCGGACCTATTGGATTGGTGCGACGCCCGGATAGTTTTGTTGACCAACCCGCCAATTCTACGTCTACTTACTACCGTGCGAGACGTGGGACAGGAGGTATTAGGACAACAGTAAGGTAAAGAGCAGGGGCGGTTCCAGATCAGAGGTACGGGTTCGGGGCACCTGCGGCTCTTGGGGTATGGAAAAAGGCAGTTCGTGAGTTTCGTCCTGGAAATTCGTAACAAACTATGCGCAAAATGACACGTTATTAGTTGTTTCGTAGCAAACGTTTGCCTTGATAGCTATTTACTAAATGCATATTTCCTTTTTAGATTAACACCAAGTTTCGACTAATTCCAAAATTAATTTAATTTACATTCGCATTTAGCTTGTGGTTTTAAAATCATTTTTGGTTTACGTAAAATTTAAGTGGATAAAAGTAAAATAACCAACACTTCAATAGCAACAATGGGACAAAAAAATTTAGGATTTAAATTTAAGGTTTATGACAAATAGGCGTTTTGGGGTGGGGGGGCAATTGCCCTGACTCCTTTGGGGCCGCCAATAGCAAAGAGGAGAGAATAGGAAGAGGGAAAGGACTAAGATGAATTGCATGAAAACGGCGTGTCGCAGTGTCACGCTCTGTGTTTGTTGTTATAGTCACTAATGGTGACTGCAAAGAGGAAACGTTTATATCTATACGGAAGTATGCTTTTTTTTAAATTTTTGAGCTTCGATCAGTTCTATATACATATATCTTCCTTGTCGTACTGAAAATCGCATGTTCTGAATTGCTATCGTAATTTATGCCTAGCGTGTTGCCTCAGAGTTATTAGCGGGTTACAACCTAGTCTTTCTATTACCTTTATCACACTCTTTGCTCGTAGCATTTTATAACGAAGCATGTGGATTTCATTTGTATTTCGTTTATTATGGGAGTTAATTCTTTCTGCGTATCTTGTAAGCGTATGGAGGCAAATCCATTTCACATAATCCAAATATACCGAGATCTACTTGTTAGGTGGTAAGATTAAATAGAAACGGGTACTAGAAGTATTTTTGCTAAACGTGCTTCGACCGCTAAGGTCATTTCGCACATACTGCCTGCCACGTGCAGACAAGGGCAAGAGAACTCGGACGAATCAGTGGATCACTACTCCAAATTTGAGCCGAGGCCAATGATGCTTCATTTCGATGTCTAATCGGGAACCGGTGTTTCCATCGTTGCAGGCCGTTTCCGGGAAGCTGCTACTTCTTCGTTGGTTTGTATCAGGCCCCTTCAAACATCCTTTTTCTGCTCGACATGCGTTCTACCCGCCCTACCTCTATTCATCAAGTCCATAAAGCCTATTTTTCTCCCACTTCCCCGCTTACCCGTCATCATTCCCTCGATCATGGGTTTTAGCATCCCCTCGCTTTTCGTTACCTATTCTTAGGCCGGAAAACCGTCGTTCAGGAGCTGCCGCGGTAGCTCTCGTGGATGTTGTCGGTAGCTCGCGCAAGGCTAGCTTTACTGTCCTGTTCTTTTTAACGAATCCAACGAGTTTTTCAAACAACTTTCAAACTCTTGTGTTAGATACAACGGAATGTTATACATTAAGCTCAGATATTACGAAAAGATAAATGCGTAGATCTCTACTTTCAATGTTAATAGCGAGTAAATTTTAAAGAAAAATTTAAACTAAGCTGTTATTCTGTCCCGGAAGACTTTTGAAATTCAAAATGATGTTTCAAGGTAAATATGAAAACAATCCTCTGATTTGGATGGCTATTCGGAGATACGGGGGTTTTTAGCAGAATGAAATTTCGCTGGCGAGACGAAAGCTCACCTTTGCCACTTCAGGAATGAATGAAATGCACTTTAACAAATTATAACCCTTAACAAGGTTACTTGGAGCGTAATTGAGCTTTGAAAACATAATTCCGACAGAAGATACAAAGACTATCTCATATTGTAAAAAATTGGATTTACTTCTCTTCTGTGCATAACCAAATATATGGAAGCAAGAAAATTTGTCTTACCTATCCCTTTGTTGCAAAACACATTAATTCGTTCCATTTGTAGATCTGAGTCGCCAGGGTAAGCTCCAGTCGGATCAATTCCATGTTCATCGATGTGCCCGGTGACTGGCCGGGTTGGTGAGGGGGATTGGAAGTCGGGGGGGCTATACTTCTCTTCCTCATCCTCTTTCCTTTTACGAGCACAACCTGCAACGCGAGATAAATGTTTAACTCCTCGCCCACACTGACAATCACATTTTATTCGAGCCTAGAGTGAAAAAAACAAAGCCTTAAGAATCACTGCGCGCGGTACTGACATCACTCCGGGAGCACTGTGTGGTCAACATATCCATCCATCCGTATGTATCCATTTAAGGACTAGGATTTGGAATTAGAGCCACTTGGAACGCAAATGTTTTAACTACTAAAATAGCAGATGGTTATTTAGTGTTGGTTATATAAAATTAAATTTTTCAACATTAATGATTTGCCAAATTTATTACCATCCTCAAGGCTACACAATTGACCAAAGATACTCATTAATAGCATGGAATCGACTACCAGTCAAAGCCAAAAAAAAGAAAAATTAGATTTTCTTCGACCAACACTAAAAAATTTTAGACTTTCATAAAAAAAGCAAAGAAAGATCCCTAATTAAGTTGTAATTATTGTTTTTATCGTTAGCGCAAAGATTTCGATCAGTAGGCTTCTGAATGTATTCCGGGTACTCCACTGCGTTCGTTGGCTTGCTTCACGATCTGACATCCAGTCAGCGTCTTCAGGTCTATGGTGAGGAACAGTGGTTTTTTAGCCGCCTTTTATAAGTCCGTTTTGTCGCTGTTCAGTGATTAGCCGTTTTTGCTTGGATCTCTTTTCCAGGTGCTGAGTAAAAAGGAGCCGTGGTCACCGTTGATTTTTATGGTGCCTTGTAACATCTTTTACAAAATCCCGCATCACATGTAGTACGAAGGAGAATGTATACCCGGTGACATGTTCGTACGGGATAGTATACATCCTGGAGTCCTGTAGATCATTAAAATGTCCGCCTACAGGAACACGACAGAAGCAAAAGGAAGTATTAACCTATTCCAACAGTCTGCTATCTTCAAAGATGCGTGACAAAGGATCAAAGCACAAGAAATTTATTTCGAAATAATTGCCAAAAAGAGAACCGTCACTCCGCCTGATTAGTAAGGTAAGCCATAGAAAGTTTCAAGACACCACAAAATATCAACTGAGAAGACGGCAATTTTTTACTCAGCACCTGGAAGAGAGCCCTAAACAAAACGGCCAATAATAGAACAGCGTCAACACGGTCTGGCTTATAGAAGGTGACCAAAAAACCTATCTCTCACCTTTGACCTGAAGATGCTCTCTGGAATTCCAGCGAAACTCTTGTCAAGAAAGCCAACACAAGCAGTGCCATGCGGGCGCGATATATTGTTATAATTAGGAACTGAGAGCCCTTGGTTAATATCATTAGAGAGATACAAGTTTGGAACGTCAACAGCTCAAGATACATTAGGACTATTACGGAAGTGCTGTCATCTGCTCATTAATCTCTTTATGACCTGATCCCGATCTCCGAAATATATTATCATTATTTTTCCGTACCACCAAACCTCACATTCTTCTTAGAGATATACGAGTTTAGTTTGACTCGCGGGGATATTTAAGACACACGGTTCTTTCGATGAAGCTAAGAAAAAACTTTCTTATTGATTTTTGATTTACGCAAGTAGTGACTTCAAACTCTAAGCTTCTGGTATAAATCATCCCCTTACATTACATTTGCTTTAAAGTAAGCCTTGGCAACTTTATAACTTTTGCATGATGTATCAAAATCTTTTAGTAATAACATTAGTTATAGTAATAATCGATTAATTTTCCTTAAAGCATATATTAAGTTTCTTTAGAAATGAGTAGGTACTTACAGCAAAGTGCTCCCATATTTTTTTATCAGTAATTATCGAGAGCGTTTGGTTATATGTATTCATTCACCCATCCACAATCGGCAATGTACATACTAACTAGTTACCCTAGCAACGAATGCGAAGATGCCCTTTTCTGCTATCGGCATTGTTGTCCTTAGATATTAGTTCTACATACAAAATATATTATATGTTATCTCTGTGTAAATAAAAGTATTCATTCATACAGAGGATATTGATACATGTTTAAAAGTCAAAATCCGCTTCATAATCAGTTGATCAGTAGCATAAATGCACCAATCTAAGTTAGCTCTAATTCGGTAAAGCAGAGGTTTTTCAGATCGACACTTCGCTTTGAAAGCATATGTTATGATTGTATATCTCTTTATAAATAAAAGTATCCGTCCATGAGTAGGATGGAGATCTAAGGTTTAAAATGAAAAATCTGCTTTATTGTCAGCTAAGCAGTAGCTTTTAATCACGAATCAAAGTTTGCTCTTCTTCGGTAGCGCAGGGGTTTTCTGATCGTATCCTCGCTTTGAAAAAATTTGTTATTATCCAATATCTCTGTGTAAATAAAAGTATTCTGTGTAAAATAAACTGTGTAAATGAAAGTAAAAAAAAGGGAGGTAATACTGCTTATGCGGTCTTGGTGACTTTGAGGGTGCCAAGGCCTTAAATGCTAGGAAATGCCGTCCGTCTCTTATAGGCTCTGCCAGCGAATGAAACCACATCGTCTTCGTCGCATCCCCTGGGTAACACTAATCGTGGAAGGGTGGAAGGCGAGTTTCCGGTGCTATAAACCAGATCAACATGGCTAAGGTAGTAAACCCCAAGAGAATATCCAAGGTCCTCAAATGTAGCGGGAGTTGAGCGTGAGGCCAACAACCTCACCTCGGAAATAAACATAACGTTACGGAAACTGCACAAATGCCTCGGATACTGGAAAGGAATAATAGATTACGGCAATGGCAACCGAATAGAAACATGAATAAGGACATCATATTCGCAACTTGGAATGTTAGGACGATGATAAAGCCTCGGAGAATGAAAGAAATTTCCCCGGAATTCAGTTAATTTCGAATTGATGTGGTTGCACTCGAGGAAGTAAGGGGGTAAGGACAGGGGCGTATACACAAGCCTGATTTTAGACTCCTTTTACAGTGGGCCTGCGACAGGTCAGCATGGAACAGGAATAAAAATGAATTCCAGAAGGATAAAAAATCATGATATGCTTGTATTTATTTGGATTTTAATGCGCAAGTGGGGCAGGATTCTGCAAGCTCCAAAAACTTGGGACGCTACTCACTACACCAGACTAGCAATGAAAATGGTGTTCTCCTAGAACAGTTTGCCTCAAGAAATAACTTAGTATTTAAGAATACCTGTTTCCCGCACAAAATAATCTCTCTGGGCACATGGACAGCCCTGGGCTCAGGAATTGTCATACAGATAGACCATGTTTTTAACAAAAGGCAGACATGCATCATCAATCATAGATGTCCTCAGCTGCAGAGGGCCAAATTGCGATTCTGATCAATTTCTAGTTAAAGTCACAGTGAGGGAAAGGGATCTATGATGTGGGCCTTGAAATGAATACAAGGCAGTCGCTCTAAAAAGGGCAGAAACCTGGAAAAGGAAAAAGTTGAGGCTAGATTTATTGAAACACAAAGAAGGAATAACCCAGTTTCAAAATGAAACTAAGAGAAACTTGGCCAAGGGCAAAGAGTCTGTAGATGTGGATAATCAGTGGAATGAAATCGATCAAGGTATTAAGAAGTCTGCAAGACACGGTGCTTGGAGAGGAAAGGAAGACAAGGAACAGAGATTGGTTTGATGAGGAATGTAAGATAGCTTTGGAGGAGAAAAATACTGCTTGGAAAAGGTTGAATCAAAGGAGAACTAGAAAAATTTATATTGAGCACTAGTAGCTAAGAAAGAAGGCTGAAAAGATTATGAAAAAGAAACAAATGTTAAAAATAAATGTTGAAAAAAATAAGGAGCTGCATAAACAAAATGAAGTAAGACAATGTTACATAGCGGTAAGTAAAATGAAAACTGAATACGTCCGGAGAATAGGAGGATGTAAAGATAAGGCTGGAAATATTATTCATGAAGAGCAGAAAATGATTGAGAGTTGGGCTGAGCATTTTCAGGAACTCCTCAGCAAGGATGAGTGGACTGAGAATTATGATCTAGAGGGACAAGAAGCAATAAATGAGGATAACGTGGAAATGCTCTTACGAACGAAATTACCTACGAACCCTCTAGAGAGGAGGAGGAGGAAGCCCTCAGGAAAATTAAATATAACCGCTCCCATGGAGAAGACAGCATTGTAGCTGAGCTAACCTAGAAAGTAAAGCCTAAAACCATGAGAGTGTAACGGCAAGATTATTCCACCTACGGCAAGCGGATTCAGTAAATGTCTTATTGAATATGACGGTTCTGTGGTAAGGTATTGTATGTTTCTTATTCCCACGTGTGTTTTTTCCATGCACTTTGTTGAGTTTTTGAAAATCGTCTGTAAGGTACTTCAGCGTATTTGTGTTAAGGAGTTGATAGAGTAGAGGTGGTGTATGAAACAGACGTCGGGAACTAGGTTTTAATCAGGAGAGATTATTTATGAAACAAGTAGTGTGATCAGATATTTGCAGATTGAAAATGAATATAATGCAGGCGTTGAAAGACCGTTGAAGTTTTACTGAAAGTTCCAGAAATTTATCTTGAAAAGTAGTCAGCGTAGTCAAAGTGGGTTAATATTAATGCGGAAATTAGTTGTTTCTTAAGGGAGGCCGGAATGACGTGTCTTAGTCTGAGAAGAGGGAATAATGAGTTATTAACTGCTTTGCATATCTTAGTTACATGAGATAACCAGTACAAACATTCATCCACAATTACTCCTAGGTTTTTAACTGCCTTATAGCAAGGTACTGTGTCATTAGCTATACGCAATGGGGGTAATTGATTATTTTTAATTTTATTCAGTATTCTCGGATATCCAAGAGTGATAGCTGTTCCATGGAAAGCAGTTTGGGCTGTGACCGTTGACGTATTGTGCTCGACATTATCGACTGCCGGAGTTCTGAATAGGTCTTTCTTGATTTTTTGGGGACAGACCACACCATCCCGATGTGAAGTCACGCACACCTCATTAGATCTTTCAGTAATGATAGACTGCAGTCGGTGATAGGAAATGCCCATACCTAGCCGATACGTGCTGTCGATAAGTCCCTTCTTGCGAGTTTCTGCATAAAGTTTCGTCACTATGTAAACAAGGGTAGCAGTCTCTTGGCTTCCGTTGTCACTTTGCCTCACCCCTCTTGGTATTCTTGACTGAATAGTAGAATATGAGCTCTGATATACGCTTTGCCTCATCGTGATCCCTGTGGGCAGACTTTGATGCCGAGGAAGGGCCGTTGATAATAATTCTCAGCAAAGCTACGAGAGACGCAGGTACACTGCCGTGGCAGCTCCCGTCTTCAGTTTTCCCGCCGAACATGTCAGATCTCACTATTTTCGCAGCTTCACCCTAAGTGGCACCCGGGCTCTTTCATAACATCAGCCTGTAGCTTCGCAAGATCTGCCATGCTGAAGACTGCATTATCTCCGGCCGTTTTTCGAGTTTCGTTGATCTAAGCCACGATACCCGCGAAAGTGATCCTGCGAATCTGACGCCGTGAGTTGTTAGCACTTGAGTCATTCTTTTCACTGGCTCTTCTCCTGTTTTTTTACTCAGTGAGACATTTATTGTGGTATTTTGTCTCTAATGATATTAAGTCACAGTGTTCTGAAACTTTTGCTCAAACTTTCGAAACTTGGACTGCAAAGGCTCAGTTAGTAATAGTTTGACAGCAAGATGTCGTCTTCACGGTACTCAAGTATTTGATCTGGAGCCCGGCAAATCACTAAAGAGGCAGGTTCCTTGTTTGTATTTGTTAGAGTGGCACCTTCGAGATTTGACTGGTGACGCATGGGATGGACATGTCTTTTGTCTCGTCCTTTTAGCTCTCTCATGAGCTCTCTGAAGCTTTGTTCTTTTGCTCTTTAGGTAACATGATTTGTGCCACGATGCCATGTTTTCAATAATAGTTTTCTTTAAACCTGCGTCGCTGTTCAGGGAAGGTATGTCCAGATCTGAAGGAATTTTTCCTATCTAGTAGAGAGCAAGTAGATTTTTCGCTAGTGAATCTTAACTTTCATCTACTGTGGATATTGTATTTTTTGTAGGATTAATCAGCCTTTCATTTGTCTTGATTTGACACAGCATGCAGCGTTTCCACTAGATGCTTGACATGATACAACTATGCAAATAACACCCACGTCCCTTCAAACTTAAAGAATCCTCTACCATATCCTAAAGGAAAAAAGAAGGCAGGAGTCGTAACTGTCACCATCAACACCTAATACCATGCTAACGCCACACTGAAAACCTTTGTGAATAGGATGAATTATGATCGTTATTACTTACATGTACGAAGTAGAGCTTAACAACACATACACAACACTATGTCGGAATATCCATACAAACACCTAACTTACAAACGCACACTACTGCACACGCTGAACTTACGGCTTATTATTCCTCAACACCACTTTTCTCACTCATAACACGACTGGAAACTATGTGACTTGCAACGGCGCTACTACAGCGCAAGCGTCTGGCAAGCCATGAGCGTACGACATGGGCGCGAGATCCTCTGAGTATTGTTACTATGTCTTAAGTATATATAAAATGTATACCTTGAGCAACAGAACACCTAATTTGTGCATTCATATTCGTCATACGCACGACAGATATATGCGGAATCCATCCTTTCTGCGTGCAAATCATGCAACATAGTCGTGTATGACCAAAATAAGGTCTTCGCCGGTGATATATGCAACCCGGAATACACGGCCCCTGCCCGGTTGCTAGAATGGCTACACATCTTAAATGGTCCTATGTGGTATCAGGAACACTTGTGCAAAGTGGCACTCTTTAATCACAAAATGCAAGGTACTCTCTGACATAGGACATTAACGCCCCCACTAGTACGTGTGGATAACTTGAGGAGGGAGTTGATGGGGAAGGTTGACGAAAAGGGAAAAATCAAGGATATCAGGACGACTTTTTCTGTTTTTGGAACGGAAGGTCGGTTTCTCGGATTTCTCCATCAATTCTTATTTTGAAAACTTCAAACGCGTTTTTCTTTAAATATATTCCCCTATAATCTTGCTTTATTATATATTTGGTAGCAAAATATCTTATCTATTCATCCTTCAAGTTGTGTAATGGTAACTTCTTATGGAAAAAAAAAAATTGTGTGATTTCGCATGTTCGCTTTTTAAGTTTGGCGGCATCCTAGACTTGAGGGACTTTGGATTAATATCGGCGAGAAAACACACCACTCACATATCAATTCTGTGGACTAAAGGTGAGCTAATAACAAATAATTATTAGCTGCTAAATCGCAAAAATACTGTTGGAGCGATGTTTCCATGTGGACGAATCACAAAATTTGCTCTCACAATATGGATGTTGAACCACTCGAAATCTCGTAATTAATAAGCTTATATTTTTACACTTAAAATATATACGAACACGTTAATATTTATCATGATTCCCGGTCGATTTGCTTGCATTTTTTCAACTCCCTCGTTAAACGAGGTGCCAAAGAGGTTTAATTTAAGTACTTTTAAGGAGCTGATTAATTATTTCATAACTATATTCTTCTATGAATGCGGCACGGTATCATCCATTAACCTATTTATTTTGCTGACCATATAGTATTAACTGGTTTAGCTAGCATTAAGGTATTATTTTAAAGATTATAAAGTTATAACTATATATATAGACATGGTCTTATAAGTGTACAAGGTTTCTTTCGAGTAGGAGTATTTTTGGAGGGAGAGACCATGAGAAATAACATGAGAAATTGGAAATTCAACGACATTATTCCATAAGTATTGTGCATGTCACTTGTCCATGGTTATATAGTGGCTGGGCTGTCATTCCAATGAATCATTTATTCATATCTTGGAGCACAAAACATTCATTGACGACGGTGACCTTAGGTTTTAAAAAACATTTTATAGCAAAAAAAAACAGCTCCGCTTTCTTTGCTGATGATGAAATCACACGCTCCACCTCTAACTACAAGATATTCAGAACCATTTCATAAGAAGACTAACATCCATGACAACAGTGTCTAGGGTGCACTAGTCTACCGGAGTCCCATGTATCTATGCCATTACATTCAAACATAGCCAATTAAGTTCCCACTATTCACTGCGAATATCAAGCATGGCAACATATTTGAGGAAGTCAGCTGGAACGCTGGCGAATATTGTCCATCAATAATGGATAAACGCAGATGGATACCCGGAAAACCATTCTCTTGATCATAAAAGGCAATTCTACTGCGCCCAAAGTTGAATGCAATACGCTTCTGTAAGCCGTTTGCAAGAAATGTTCTCCTATAAGTACTATAAGTAGTCCCTTCATTAGCTTTAGGACTGGTTATTCTTTTCGACAAATTATATTCTTCCCAGCTTGTTTGTTAAAAATTGCAATGCCAAGGTGTACAGAATAATGTGAACGCACCTAGTGAGTATGCCTGAGTCGCCAACTAGTATTTTAAAAATCCGAAGATCAAAATTCGTCAAACTTTGTGAAACATGCCTTTTAGTTTCGACGTCTCTCATTTAAATCGTTACGTATTTATTGTATGTTTGCAAAGCAAGTCTCTTTCACATGATAATTATTTCAACTCCCCCATACGCTTTTAAAACCTACTCTCGGTATTTTTCCGATCACAACTGAAATATATTTTTAAAAGCCGTTATTTTGATCAGTGCTTAATCAGAAAGTATTTTACCTTGTTTTTCATGTAAAGTGAAAAACAATTCTTGTTTTGGTAAAACGTTCTTGGCTTCTCTAGCGAAATTTAGAGATATAACCCTCTTTTAATTTAGTTCAAAATGATTTTCAAACATCATTTCTGTACTTTTTAACAATATCGCAAAACGGAATAACCTTTTCCATTAACTAGTGTAATCTCTCTCTTAATTCATTTACATGTACTTAGGCTGCTATTGAATCAGTTTTGAACCTGGTGTGTTAACTTTTCCACAGCTTCCGAGATATGATGTAAAAGTATTGTATCCCGTAACAATTCTATTGCCCGTTACAATGATATAAAAGTAGGATGCAGGCAAAGAAGGTTATAGAGTAGTGACACTTGTAATTGGCTTGAGCATTAGTGAGTGACGGCTGTGGGAGGATGATGAAAGACGCACGTAGATTAATAATTCGTCCAATGTTACTTCTTTTCCAATCTGGCGTTCCCTGTACCATGCATAGGCAACACCAGATCGCGTATAGAATTGGCGGAGAGGAGTTGTTAAATCAAAGGTTAATGATTTTAAATAAATTGCCATTTGGCATGGGAAGATATACAGGCATAGTAATCAGTAAATACGAGATGTATCACATGAGATTCACATAAGCGCGCGGGCGTAGTAACGTGCGCGCACGCACTGACCAATACCCTCACGCAAAATTTCCAAATTCTCTCCGGCCCCCCCCCCCCCCCCCCTCAAAAATTGTTCCCTGGATCAACTCCTGGGGTGTAGACATCATTGGTCTGGGTAAAGTAAGATGGAAGTGATGGAAGGACGGCGGGGACTGCTGATGCGATGGCTATAGAGTTTAATATATAGTGGAGGGCATAAAAGTTAGCGCGGTTTCATTCGTAATGAATACGGAACTTGGTAGAAAAGTAGTGCATGCAAAACAGGAGAGTGGATAGGATCGTAGTCGTGGAACTTAAGGCAGATCCAATGAATTTAGTTATAATCAAGGTTTATATGCCTACCTCTTATCATAGAGAGGAGGAGTTAGATGGTGTACACGATCAGCTAGAGGAAATAACTAGTAGGAAACCTGGGAGTAAGTACTTGGTAATAATGGGATTAGAACGAGGTGGTGGGTGAAGGAAGAGGTGGGCGGGAGGTGGGCTATTACGGGCATGGAAGGAGAAACGACCTGGGCGAGAAAGCTGTGGAGTTTTGCCGTAGAAATAACCTAGTGATTACCAATAGATAGTTCAGACATCGGTTAAGGTGAGCTTTCGTCTCGCACTTGTTTTCGCGATTTTCACCCACTTTAAACAGAGATATCAGAACAAATTTCACCTCACTTATTATACAAGCTTTGAAAATTTGCTTAACACTTAAACACAACAATACATTAACTACTTTAGAAATAAGAAACTTTCAAACCTGAGAAGTGCGTTTTTTCCTCTCCGCCATATTGTGAAAAAATGCCGTTTCCTCTTTTCCACTGTACGTAGCGCAGCGATCGAGCAGTTAGTTCTCTAGCATATACGCACCTTTTCTACACAGTTTCTTCCCTCCTTCCACTCAAACTCGCCCCGCAACAGCCATTTACTTCAATGCAATTCCATTCATTCCACCGCAGTAAACATTGCACATTTCACTTCAAATTAAGGATTTACACTTCCTTTTCAATCACATTCATTCCACTGTACTAATAACATTTCACGTATCACTTTAAATGGAGGATTTACACTTCCTAATTGAGCGTACACAATTGGCAAATCATGGCGACCATACACCACACAAGCAAGTCAGAAAATAATTAATGCCGACTACTCTCAACAATTAACTTCCAACTGTTGACAGTTAATTTCCCCCTTCCACACTACCCGAGAGAACTCTGTCAACAATACTATTTCATTAGCCTCTAACAAAAGCACACTTATATTAACGTTGTGACCTGAGGGATTCTATTCTTAAAATAATACGCGAAATAACATTTTAGCCTTCTACCAATGCTCACCAATAATCACCAATAAGCGTGAGGGATTCTATTCTTAAAATAATACGCGAAATATCATTTTAGCCTTCTACCAATTCCCACCTACAATCACTAATGAGCGTGAGGGATTCTATTCTTCAAATAATACGCAGAATAACATTTTATTTAGCCTTCAACCAATGCCCACCAATAATCACCAATAAGCGTGAGGGATTCTATTCTTAAAATAATACGCGAAATAACATTTTAGCCTACTACCAATGCTCACCAATAATCACCAATAAGCGTGAGGGATTCTATTCTTAAAATAATACGCGAAATATCATTTTAGCCTTCTACCAATTCCCACCTACAATCACTAATGAGCGTGAGGGATTCTATTCTTAAAATAATACGCAGAATAATATTATAGCCTTCAACCAATGCTCACCCATAATCACCAATGAGCGTGAGGGTTCCAGGCTCTTATCATTCCTTCGCCTTAACCACAGTTCCTGTCCTCTCCGTGCGGCTCGATGAGTGAATGACGCTTTCCGATTAAAAAAAAGAAATACCGCTGCGGACAAGATTCGAACCTGCGCGGTTGATGCCCATTGCATTTTAAGTTCAACTCCTTAACCACTCGGACTTCGCAGCTTTGTTCTAAATGATAAAACTTAATCAATAATGTTCTTCTAATGATCCTCTTCTTTTAAATCACAGCCCATAGAGGCCTAACACAATTCTCGTTTTTGTGGACGGCGCAAGCACAAAGGATATATAAGTATACTCTGTGGCGGAAGTAAATATGCACTGATATCCAATGTATTAGTCCAAGGAATATGACGTGCCGCATTACATGCATTGGGAACAATCGTGATGGGACGAATATATTTATGTTTTTGCAACCCCAAGAAACGCTCCATTCAACTTAGTGTTATGTGGTTATCTTTTTCTAAGATTCTTGAAAGGACATAGAGTAAATATAAGGTCTCTACGGAAGGCTAGCATTATAATTAAATGGCCGTTACCATTATATTATCAGTGTCATATTTATGATACATACAACAAATACGATGGGAGTCATTGCGTAGCTGTTTAAACTTTATACCTGGTGAGTCCAACCCACGGGCCACTTATCGACCAGGTTTGGACCCAGAAAGTAATGCTGAACTAACTTAACGAAATATTTTACTGATATTTTCCATTCTGTTTTGGGTCTATTTCAAGTACGTTTGGCTCAAGACAATTTTCATTCAGCCAAAGTGGTATCGAAATTCCAAAACTTTTGGACACCATGACTCTTGACTAAATCTTACAACTCCCCTCTTCACGTCATACTGTTGGTTAATATGGCCCACTTCAGTGACGTTTTCTTCTTAAGCTTGCCACACTCTTGGTGCTGTCGGCGGGATATGAAGATCCCAAAACGGAGGGAGATGAGGTGATACAGACTCCTGAAGAAGGCTCCTGTACAATCAGTCAATGAACTATGCCATTCACTTGATCACATATTTCTATAGTTATTGTGATAGATTTAACGATCTTTAATTGTTCTCTGAAAATGGCATAGTAAACTCCAATATTTTAATTTCTTCATTTCTCATTATTGATCAAACCGTCCTTTTCACGTCTGTATCTGTCAAGTTATTTTCGCGTCGTCGGAAAAAATAATTTGCCTCCGACGTTGTTAATAGTCGAAATCCGAAATGTTACCATATGGTACGCTAGTGATTCAAATTCAAAGAGCTGTATTTATCTCGAGTCGCAAATAAAATTACGGTAATTATGTAACGCAATTGTCGCCCATCTTTTCTGAACGCGCTCTAAATCTGTTTTTAAGGCCAGCCTTGTCAAAATCTCAAGATTCCACTTTAAGGCTTCTAAATAAATATAATACCCTGCAAGGCACCTCAAGGGTGTGTTGCGAGGAGCGAGTTATTACGAACATGCTCGACGTTATAACCTAGTAAAAGGTAGATGTTGGCGGATGGGTCTCACTCTTTTTCGCTTATAACTTTTCAACCGTACTTAGGAGATATATCGGATTACTTTTTTTCCTAAAGATGATGCTCTGCAAATTGCCTTGGTAGTTACCGCACTCCCGTGACATTTGTTCTTCCAAAGATATTTTTATTCAAAGTCACTCTTTTACGCACTTTATCCGACTTTTTCGACGCCATATTGCCGTGTTTTGACACTCACCACCAGAGGGCTACGTCATAATTTCGTCAATTCTCATTGTCGACGATCTGAGTTGCAGACACGGGGTATACAGCCTCTATTAGCCCATTTTAGGGTAACAAGCACCGGGTTTTCCTACTCTTTGATCGATATTTTTTATGCTTTCTTTCCCCGGTTTCCCTCTGAGAACATGGACATTATTACCCTTCACTGCGAGCGCGCGCGCGAGCAAATTTCGCTCGCTGGGTATTTTGCAGATATTAAAAAAATAAAACAAAAAATAAGCTAAATTGATGATTTTTTAAACGATGGCGGTTCCGGTAGGGCTGAACGGTAGGGTTCTCCCGAGGTGAGAGGGAATGAACATCCCTTCCGCATAAATGAAATTACTGAGAACAGTTGAAGGCTGAACGTTACAAAATAGGATGGCTAAGAATCTGCCATATAATATTTTTTTGCGTCATTAAAACACTTAGAAATATTTTTAAACGTACAAAAAAATCAAAATGTGATCATTACGCAGAGAAAAAAGACTCTCCCTCAGACTCACTGGATATCATGATGATATTGATTCACTTGATATTTTGTCCTTCAGGTTAAGAGTGAAATCCTGCGAGAATTACCTGGATGTTTGCTGCAATATTCCCAAGGATGAGGAGGAAGTACTTTTAGAAGTGACGCGCGCTGCAGTTGCCCCATCTTGGGGCAGATGCGGAGTTCGTAACCAGAAAGGAGTGGCATTCTACATCACCGGAGCCAAGGACGGAGAGGCACAGTTCGGCGAGTTCACCTGGATGGCGGCGATTCTGCTGCAAGCGGCCGCTAAGCACAAGAAGGCCACAGTGCCCAGGGGTGACCCGGACGTGAAATACGACCTGCTGTATCTGTGCGTAGGTGCTCTCATCCATCCGCAGGTCGTCCTGACGGGGTCTAGGCACGTATTGCAGAATGCTGTCTAAAATCTCCTTTAAGACGTAAAATTACCCTTTCAAGCTAAATTTTAAACTACAAGTGAGCTCAAAAGCATTTTCTTAACGCCCTTTATCAAGGAGCCATCACACAATAAAACCCCGAATACATAAGATTGCATTTCAACCTTATCCGGCTATTATGGACCACGACAAGACCATTACCCCAGTCAAGGTCGCTTTAACCTAGAGTTTAGATTGTGAATCTTAACCTACTCGTGGAAATTGCTCATTTTTCATTAATGGCAGTTGTGTTCCGTTTCCACTCCATCATGCCTGAAACCTCAGATTATGTGATTAATACCTATAATTAAATGGGGGTCTTAAGTGGAAAAATTTCGGAGGCCTTCAAGTGAGGTTAACATTAGAAAGCGACTGACTCTGCTACGTTGTTAACAGAGCATGGAGTAATTGCGTTACTTATTCCCGCCCGCTTATGAGTCCCGCTTTGGATCACTATTTAAATCAGGCAAACTCAAATGGATTTATTTTGGCAAACACCCTCACTTACGTGTGCGCAATGTATATTTATTTATCATGCTTGCATTACCCGGCATAAAATCCTCCAAAGATATACGAAGCCTGTACAATGTCATCGTATTTAAAAAAATAATTTTACTTCCATTTTTGTTACGACCAGGTATTTTCTGAAAGCTTCCATGTACTGCATGTCCCTCATAAAGGGGAGCATGATTGAAATTTATTCCTTATGTTTAAGTAAGATAAATAATCCGTCAGTTAATCAAATATAAAATCCATGAGTGTAGGTATACGTCAATTGCAAGCATTAATAATTGCTGGTGCTATTGATAAATTCAATGGTATCAGGTGAAACATGACGGAACTCCTTCATGATGATTCAAAAGGAAAAGTTCTGGTTAGTTTCTACAGATATTTTATTTTGCAAAATTGCTTTTGAACCATTAATAGTTGCATTTAAAAGGTGCAAAAACATTTGAAAAAGTTCCAAAACGGCATCTAAGTGGCATGAAGACTCCGCACGGAATTACATATCTTATTTGAATTTTTTTTATCGCGAATGACAAAATTATACTTGCTCATTGCAAATGCAATAAAGACTATATTTTCGTCAAATTACGAAAATAATCACGAGCTTCATGTGGAATTTCATGTCTAATTGCTGTCATGACATCCCTCGGGTTCTCAATGACGCATTGTTCCATGCCACCCAGCGTGATTAATTTTTTAAGAAGAATTGTTACAATAATACAACATTGCATTCTGATGAAAAGCATGGACTGTAAGTTGAAGAATACGTACCTACTTCAAATACAAATAGTATGAAAATAGGGCATGTTCTCCATTCCGAATGGCCTCTCCATTTGCTTTGCTCTACCAATTGTACGTGATAAAGGCGCCCTTTTTATACCTAATGCACGAAATGTATTTTTGTCCCAGGGCATTCCTCTAGTTTGTCCTCGTCCGAAGCACCCAGAGCGCTACATATAGTCTGGCATCGTGGCTTGAGGAATTGGCTGCCATCAGCAGGGAATCCCATGTGCCTACGCCAATGTATCCGAATTCAGGGACTGGATCGATAAGATGATGAAGGAAGACAACTTTGATACATCCTATTATACCCTCGGAGCCCCTCGAAGATTTTAAACATCTTGATTTGAGACACAAGTGCAGAATGTATAGTTTCCCCAGTATTATTTGAGCACCTATTTTCAATTAAATACAAGTTTTTAACGATATTCTCAAATATTATCACGTTGATCGATTTTTTTTTTAATTTTGAGACATGCTTCTATGCCAATTTCTGTAATGTATATGTAAATATGCCTACTTAAGCAAAGGTATTTTTTTTTAACAATTCTCCAAAATATTTTTTACATCTTAAGCCCCTTTTAAATGTGTGACCTTGAGCCGTGCCTCACTCAAGGATATCGGTAGAGCAGCTTGGCGGGTGGTGTAATCCTCCGCCGCAGTACCGGAAAAAGCCTCCGGTCAGTAGGGTCCTAACGTAGCTGGTGGCAAATGGGCCACACATATATAAAGCAATGGTTTTCGGCGAGCGTCGAGCATTGCTTTAGTGAGGCTCTTGTCGAGTGCTCGACGTGGGAAGAGCTGCTCCCGGGAGAAAGACCTACGGCACCTTTTTTAAAGACAACCGATACCTACACAGCCAAGGTAACAATCCGTACCCGAAATTCCCTACCTCCCCTTATTCCCGGAGTCTGATAGTTTTCTTCGCGCCGGTCACAGTTCGGGGAATTGATTTGTTTTCGACCGTTCTTTTTTTGTTATTAAATTGCTTTCTTTTTCAATCGTGGTATTCTGTCTGCCATTTATACTCCTCTGTACCCCCCCCCGGGCCTATTAGCACGTCTCAATGGTAGCAGAGCGTGGTTGCGGGGTACAGTAAGAGAAAAAGGAGTGTGAGAGATTGCAGCGAAGCTACCTGCTGGAACCAGTTGGATCACCGAGTTGACGAAAGCAGAAGTAATTGACTTTTGTGGTAGATTTGCGTTAAAGACTAATGGCACGTTGGATGAACTACGGAAAGTTCTACGAGATTATGTTCATTCGCTAGATCGTGAGGAGGATAATGGGAGTAGCGGTGAGTTGATCGGAAATTTTCAGAGGTAGCACCTCCAGAGGTCCAGGTCCACCATCATAGGTAATTTGATATAAAAATCTTAGAAAATCTCGTGGCCGCTGCACGTCGTTGGGATTTAAGATTCGACGGTGAACCCGGGGAAAGTGTAATGGTATTTTTAGAACTTTGCGACCTTTGGTTTTCCAAATTATCAGACGCGCTTGAAAAGAGACCTGTATAATGGCACTCAGGGTAGGCGTGAATCGCTAAGCGAATATCTTATCGTCATGAAAAATATAAATAAAAGGCTAGAAAAAAAATCTCACAAGACGAACTGCTGGAGATATTGTGCAGTAATCTTAACCCTGATTATTCTTGGCATTTAATAGATAAACCGCAATCTTTTGAGCAGTTTGTTCGTTGGGGGCGTAACTATGATGAAAGACGAGCCATCGCTGAATCATATAGAGACCCTCCGCCTGCGGAAGAAATGGTTGAGGCTGAATTCGGGGATCGAAATGGGCGATTGGGGCAACGATTACCGCCCACCGAACGTTGGCCTAGAAATAGCCAGCCTCGCCAAAGGCAGCATTTGCCCCCACGTAGGTATGGCGGGTGGCAAAGATCAGAACACACGGCAGAGCCGCCTTTTACCCATTGAAATACGCCCCGTACGGGAAACGAGTGGTCCGCGGAGTTATAAAGCCACGAGGCTATCGCGGAAGGTTAGTGGCGTTTCGAGGTCGGCCCTCAGAAATCAAATTTGACCTATCACGGTATAGGAAAGTATATTATATCTGTGTACGTGAGCACTTAAGTTTTCACTCAAGAGAGTGAATCAAAGGTCCCACTCAAGTAAAAATTTCTCCCTTGAAACTCAACTGAAACAGGGCTGAAGCTCCCTTGAATCACACTGCCTTCCTTCTCTGCCTAAACTGCCTAAAAAATTGAAACAAAACCAAGGGAGTTTGGAAGTAGGGTGGCAGCAGGTAAGAAGTGCAATAAAATGCCTTGCAACTGCACTGGCGCAGAGGCCACAGACCCTTGTAAATATAATGGGCTGGCACACCCTTGCTGCCTAATGACCTGGCACTACCTTGCTCTCTCCACTGAAACTCCTTTGCCTACAACACTGAAACTCCCTTGACCCTTTTTCTCCCAAAATAAAAAAGGAAATATGCATTTTAAAGACTATGAATATCAATACTACGCGATGGCATGCTTAAATGTATTTAATTATCCTACGTTATACCTACCTGACTATATTATGTCTATTTCACATGCCCTATTATCCTACGGCTCTACACGCATTTTCTCGCACCCATCACAGAAACTTGTGTCAAGAAAGCCTTATATATGTGCCTGCTTCCTAGGAATAATGTGACTTCGAGAACTACCTTTTAAATAGCAACTCATGGTTAATCTGAGGAAATACCATTACATCATGATGACAGTAATGTGGCATTAATTAATTGAAACCTATATTGCCACATAGTATGACTATTAATGCAATATTACTGAGAACAAACAAGAATTTTTCCCTTAAGTTTGTTCATGTTTAATTCAAGATGTAACCAAGGGGACGTGTATAAACAAAAGTACCAACTTGGGGGGGTGGGGGAGAGTCGCTTTAAAACCTGCGGTGGGTAACAAGGGAAAGGGTAGGGAAGTAATAATCTCAAAGTAATAATCAAACGTAGCTGTCACAATGTGTCTGTTAACGTTTCTTACTCGTCAACATCGCGTCGACAATACTACAGAGTTTAATATGAGGAAGGGTGCACAGGGTGTTTCATACACCCCAAGCTTCTACAATAACTCAATGTAACTGAACTATTTCTTTTACAATTTTGCAAGTCTTCATGCCATCAAATTGCTAACATTTTAACCTTCTCTCCGGTTAAGGTAGTTTGAGTGAATAATCACTTTACCTAGAATTTGATGAATTTGGCCTCATTTAAAAGGAAATAAATACTCACATGTCCAATGATATCAAAATATTGATCCCTTGCCGAATTACTCTTGGAGCAATTTGTCTGAAAATGAAAGTTGTTTTACATGGGATAGATAATGGGTGTACGTTCCAGAGGGAGAATATTTAAAAAAAATAGGAACTTCTAGCACCTAGATTTCGTCAAAAAAGTAATGGTGTATAATTTGCATGTTTTCTCAACCATTTATAAAATTTAATCAATTGCTCACTGAAGTAATTTTTACATAATGGCAAAAGCACCTGCTGTTTTGAAGGGTTTTCAGCCGTACGGCGGGAAAAAATGAGTCATGTTAGAGACTTATATAGCTTTATTTATTTAATTACTGAGAATTTTGGTATTATATAACTATATCTCTACGCCGTAAATATTACAATATTTATTTCATACTTCTTACAGACGCTGAAATCAAAAAATAAAATATGAATAAGGTCTCCATTATGACTAGGGAACTATCTCACTCAAACCACCTTAAAAAGCGACCTCGTGTCAAAACTTTTCTATCAACCTTTCCCTAAAAATAAACTCACTTAATACTTGAGAAAATATTTTTGAATTAAAAGTTTCATTTGTAGAGACAACGTTACATGTCGAGGGGGGGTTTGGGGAAAATACTACTGTTCTACTACTATATCTACAAAATACCCTGATAGCCACCTCAAGGGTGTGTGGCAGGGTACCCCTCTCCCCCACCCCCTTGTCAATGAAGGGGGCTGGGGGAGAGGTAAAAAATCACCAGAAATGGTAACGCAGTCTATGTACTACCCCTAACTTGCAGAAATGTTGAAAGGAGAAAGATGCTGAATGTATGTACCAATATACACATAGAAATAACATAATGTATAGCAGAAGTTAAGAATATAAAGCTCTCATTGAAGTGTTTACTGGCAGTGAACTATCACTCCGATTCGTTTTCATGCTTACCATTTTTCCCAAAATTTCAGGTGAAAGATGGACCACGTGCTAAACACACCATGTAGATTCTTCTTAAAATTCTTGTTACTGAATGGATCATTGAGCACATTATTTTTATTTTTCTTGCATCAGAACTGCTATCCCCTTCCAATTTTCACAATAGTTAACCAGTTTGCTCCTCAACTACCTCCACTGAATTTGAAACTTAGAGAATATCATTCCACCCTATGTTGGCCTACCTCTTTCTTTGCTTTGAAATGAAGGGGATACATGGACAGTTAATGATGTATTTAAATAAAGAATTATTTTACTTTTGCCTGTCTTGATGACTTAATTCTAACTTAAGTTAGTGCATAGGTGTTAATCAATTCTGTTGGGGCCATGTCAGTTTTTTTATTTTTCTGACTCGCTTACTTATCTGAAAATCTGCAAATTAATTCATTGATTAATATTAATCTATTAATGTTAATAATATCTATTAATCTAATAATTAATTTAATTAATCATTATGAAGACTAAGCATTTTCACACCATTTTTATGGTTAAAAACTGCATAATAAAATAAAAAAATATATATGTATTCAAAGCATAAAAATTCCGGAGAAGTGTCCGTAAACTTGTAGAATTTAGTGCTCATTTCAGGATGAAGTTCAACTCGTATCTCAATAGTGGGGTAAATGAGTTATAAAAACTATTATGTACTAATGATGAAAAGCATTTAGACATGTACTATAATGTCATGCTACTCTAAAATAAACATCACTGAAGAAGTTTTATCATATTAGGTCAGGTCTTGAGAGCATTATAAACAAATGAAAAGTAAGAAAGTGAAAATCTCACCAGAAATTTATTCAACCAATTCTTATCAAAATTTTTGTATCAAAATTTTTCAGGACATATGAATATATCAAAAAACAAACAATCGTGAGACTTTAGTGAGATTAAAAATTTTGTTATGAAAGAAACGAGAGGCTTTTAAGACTCTTAGACCTCCTCCTCTTCTTCATCAAAATCACGTTCATCATCCACTGTTGCCTCTTGATAGTGTTGATACTCAGAAACAAGGTCATTCATGTTTGACTAAGCTTCTGTGAACTCCATTTCATCCATCCCCTCTCTGGTGTACCAGTGAATGAAAAGCCTTCCTCCTGAATATAGCTGTAAATTGTTCTGATATTCTGTTGAACAATTCCTGAATGGCTGTGGAATTACCTATGAACGTGGCTGACATTTTGAGACCTCGAGGTGGATAGTCACAAACAGCTGTCTTCACATTGTTTGGGATCCCCTCTACAAAGTAGATACTGTTTTTATTCTGAACATTTAGAATCAGCTCATCGACCTCTTTCATTGACATTCGCCCCCTGAAAACTGCTGCCACAAAAAAAACGACCATGGCGAGGTTCACATGAAGCTATAATATTTTTTAGTCAAACATTTGCTGGGTCAGCTCAGGAACAGTGAGGGCTCTATATGATTGCGATCCAAGGGCTGTGAGTGGAGCAAAACCTGGCATGAAAAAGTGAAGTTGTGGGAAAGGTGCCATATTTACTCCAAGCTTGCGAAGGTCAGCATTAAGTTGTCCAGGATATCTGATACACGTATTAACCCCAGACATCGTTGCTGACACAAGATGATTGAGGTCACCATACTTTGGAGTGGTCAGCTTCAGAGCTTCGAAGCAGATGTCATAAAGAGCTTCATTATCAATGCAATAAGTCTCATCTGTGTTTTCAACGAGCTGGTGTACGGATAAGGTGGCATTACATGGCTCTACTACAGTATCTGAGACCTGCAATAATATGATGATTAGTGCTCAATCCTAACGATGAAGGAACTATTTTCAGATTAGCCATTATTACTTCAAGTAAGAGAAAATTTACCTTTGGTGAAGGGACAATGCTGAAGGTGTTCATGATCCTCTCTTGGTACTCTTCCCTTATTTTGGAGATAAGTAGAGTTCCCATGCCATATCCCATCCCCACTTCAAGTGAGTGTGTCAACTGACATCCTTGGACGCAGTCACAGTTCTCAGTTTCCTTCCTCAGGACATCCAGCACTGAATCCACCAACTCCGCTCCTTCTGTGTAGTGTCCTTTGGCCCAGTTATTTCCAGCCCCACTCTGACCAAATACAAAATTATCTGGTCTGATTATTTGCCCAAAAGGCCCTGCCCTTAATGAGTCCATAGTTCCTGGCTCTATATCAATAAGTACTGCTCTTGGAACATATTTTCTTCCTGAAAATAAGAAGTTGCAGTTATAATCTTATTGTACTAGTCACAGTTCTCAAGAGCACACTTTTGATAACTACTTCATATTCCACCGTAATACAACAAATACACAATATTTATTTGCATGTAGGAATACTTGGAAGCATACTCATTATCATAGATATTAAAAATGTTTAAATAAAATATATATATATATATATTAATTTCTTAACCTATTCACTACTAAGCTTCATCCCAAAGGGAACTTAACTGTTGCATGCAACACTACTGGGCATTTAAATACCCCAGTGCGCATAATATTTTCAGTATTCAATCTCGTTTGCATGTAAAATGCACATTTATGCATACGTAGCACTGATGTCAATGCTCCACCCAAAGACTTATATGCACGTGTAGTGCTGGCGGCATTGCTCCTGCCGAACAAATAAATGCCTGCGTAGCAGTGAATGGGTTAAAATATGTGATCAAGCTTCATTTAAACTTTATTTTTAACAATTAGTAAGGTCGATGCAATTTCTAAAAGCAACGAAGTTTGTATTGATTCATTGTAAAGATGAATCAGATGGTGAGATAAAATCCAGAAAATTGGATGCTAACATTGAAAATTCAGTATTAATAATGTTTCCAGATGGATTCAATGTTTGAACGAGTATTTGCCTATTTTGTCCTTTATTCAAATTCACTATTTCCCATGTTTCTTAGGATATGTTGTCTGCTCTATTAAGTCTCTGATAATTATAGGAGCGTTTGTCATGAGGATCATCATAACTTTTACAGGAAAAATACCAATTTTTAAAGCAGGCATGGCATCTGTTGTATTTCATCATACACCCACAGCTTCTGACAACTGTGCAATCCATCTTGAGCTCTGGTAAGGGACTCACCATAATCAACGTATAAAAAAATAGTCCATTTATTTACCCCCCGACCTCCCATCGTGGACTCATCCGGACACCCCCCACCTCCCTCATCCCTCCTTGTTGTCCACCAAGGCTTTTCTTTTTTTTTTGTGGAAAAAGCTGTGAAATGGGTTATTAATTGATTGTCATGGACTATCTGCAATTTAAGGCTGATTTAAAGGAAACTGGCCACCGATACAACATCCTTGGCAACTTTTCACAACACTGATTGTGCCGTGTTAATGTCACTCTCGCCACGTCATATCGACTATTGTCTACGTAGACATCTCTCCAACCACCCCACCCCCCAATGTGGACCTTCGTTGACAACCCTTGTACCCCCCACCCCTTTTTGGTGTCTACGTGGATTATGGATAGCCCCTTAATGACATACATATGTGAAAGGAGTGTGATTTTTTGGTTTAGTCACGGAATAGAGAATGGATTAGGGTCAATTAATGAAACAGATTTGATTGAGGAGTGAATTGTATGAGAGGAAGGGGTGTAGTAAGAAAGTTATGGGTGAACGTGGTAGAAGAGACTTAGGTGAGGGGTAGGTATTAGAAGTTTTAAGAACAACTGTCTGGATGAAATGTGACGTCAGTCCATACATTCTATTACAGGTTCGAAAGCATCTTAGTATAGGGGTACATTAAAGGTAGGGTGAGGAATGGTGTCACCTCCCTCCCCCACCCTCCCCACGTCATTCCTAGGAAAATGGAAAAAACTGTTATTCTTTAACACATGCATGCTCCCCCATATCCTGTGGTTCCCATACCCCTCATAAAGTTAGTTCTTCAATGCATGCATACCCCCGATATCCCTTGCAAATTAACAAGTGACGTTCTCGGCTCCCATTTGTTGAGGTTAGGTAATCCCTTCACCAAGTTCAAGGAATACTGGTATTTCTTCTGATTTCTTTGGCACAATTGTGACAGCTTTCGACTGTCAAAGTTTCTGTTACCTAGGTCATGTGGATCAACCAATTTTATACTGCATTTATATTACAACGTTGAACAGATCCATAAGTCTCATTCAAAGTCAAGGTTTTTATAATTACATGTGTTTACCAATAATAGTCCTTAAGTTGGTACAATATTAATGCATTTTTATAGCAGTATTTAATCAAAAATGGAAGAATTTAGAAAATACGTATTCGTGGTTTTCTTAACTTTTGAACGTTAGCCGTTATTGTTACGGTTATCGAGTAAAAATTTTATTATGTCCCAAGTTAAAGTGAAAACATTGTGGGAGCTCTACAATTGACCTTATTTTTTTAAGATTAATTTTACGACAGCTAAAGCAAAAGATTCAAAATGAATTATCAACGCCTTACTCTTATAGAAACTCAATTTTTGGAGTTAAGCATTGTATTTGCCCATTAAAAGTAGATATCCCGCCCACCATTTCCCCGCAGCTTCAACCGCCCCCTGACCATAAAAGGACGCGAACATCAGTGAACATATAGTTGTATTCTCCAGCCAAAAGTAAATAAAAAAGCTTATACATTCTTATTAGTGTTCGGATTTTTTCGTTTTCTAATCGTATTTAAGGATAAGGAACTAAGGGTTGAGGATTTATACTCTCGTCCTTTATTTCAAAATAGCCACCTCTTACGCCCTCCAGGTAAATTTAACCTTTATCCGCCGGATTTAATGGACGCATACCCGGAGCCGGGATGTTGGCACTCATGGCATGCAGCGAAAACATTTAAAGGGACTTATCGGGCACGTTGGGCGATACTGCTGAATTAAAACTTCTACGCATTAGAATTCAATGACGCAAGCCATCGGCAGCCACGCTGAATCGTTGAAGGCAGGTAGACTGACCAGCAATCCAGCTGGAGGAGGGTGAGGGGAAATTTACAGCTCTTCATTTCGTCCACAGCTGAACCACAACAATGGCATTGAAACAAGGTTGCTCCTCGGACCTATTGGATTGGTGCAACGCCTGGATAGTTTTGTTGACCAACCCGCCCATTCTACGTCTACTTACTATCGTGCGAGACGTGGGACTGGAGGTATTAGGACAACAGTAAGGTAAAGAGCAGGGGCGGTTCCAGATCAGAGGTACGGGTTCGGGCACCTGCGGCTCTTGGGGTATGGAAAAAGGCAGTTCGTGAGTTTCGTCCTGAAAATTCGTAACAAACTATGCGCAAAATAACACGTTATTAGTAGTTTCGTAGCAAACGTTTGCCTTGATAGCTATTTACTAAATGCATATTTCCTTTTTAGATTAACACCAAGTTTCGACTAATTCCAAAATTAATTTAATTTACATTCGCATTTAGCTTGTGGTTTTAAAAACAGTTTTAGTTTACGTAAAATTTAAGTGGATAAAAGTAAAATAACCAACACTTCAATAGCAGCAATGTGACAAAAAAATTTAGGATTTAAATTTAAGAGGTATGACAAATGGGCGTTTTGGGAGGGGGGGGGAATTGCCCTGACTCCTTTGGGGCCGCCAATGGCAAAGAGGAGAGAATAGGAAGAGGGAAAGGACTAAGATGAATTGCATGAAAATGGCGTGTCGCAGTGTCACGCTCTGTGTTTGTTGTTATAGTCACTAATGGTGACTGCAAAGAGGAAACGTTTATATCTATACGGAAGTATGCTTTTTTTTAATTTTTGAGCTTCGATCAGTTCTATACATATATCTTCCTTGTCGTACTGAAAATCGCATGTTCTGAATTGCTAACGTAATTTATGCCTAGCGTGTTGCCTCAGAGTTATTAGCGGGTTACAACCTAGTCTTTTCAATGCCTTTATCACACTGTTTGATCGTAGCATTTTATAACGAAGCATTTGGATTTCATTTGTATTTCATTAATTATGCGAGTTAATTCTTTCTGCGTATCTTGTAAGCGTATGGAGGCAAATCCATTTCACATAATCCATATTTACCGAGATCTACTTGTTAGGTGGTAAGATTAAATAGAAACGGGTACTAGAAGTATTTTTGCTAAACGTGCTTCGACCGCTAAGGTCATTTCGCACATACTGCCTGCCACGTGCAGTCAAGGGCAAGAGAACTCGGACGAATCAGTGGATCACTACTCCAAATTCGAGCCGAGCCCAATGATGCTTAATTTCGATGTCTAATCGGGAACCGGTTTTTCCATCGTTGCAGGCCGTTGCCCGGAAGCTGCTACTTCTTCGCTGGTTTGTATCAGTCCCCTTCAAACATCCTTTTTCTGCTCGACATGCGTTCTACCCGCCCTACCTCTATTCATCAAGTCCATAAAGCCTATTTTTCTCCCACTTCCCCGCTTACCCGTCATCCTTCCCTCGATCATGGCTTTTAGCATCCACTCGCTCCTCGTTACCTATTCTTAGGCCGGAAAACCGTCGTTCAGGAGCTGCCGAGGTAGCTCTCGTGGATGTTGTCGGTAGCTCGCGCAAGGCTAGCTTTACTGTCCTGTTCTTTTTAACGAATCCAACGAGTTTTTCAAACAACTTTCAAACTCTTGTGTTAGATACAACGGAATGTTATACATTAAGCTCAGATATTACGAAAAGATAAATGCGTAGATCTCTACTTTCAATGTTAATAGCAAGTAAATTTTAAAGAAAAATTTAAACTAAGCTGTTATTCTGTCCCGGAAGACTTTTGAAATTCAAAATGATGTTTCAAGGTAAATATGAAAACAATCCTCTGATTTGGATGGCTATTCGGAGATACGGGGGTTTTTAGCAGAATGAAATTTCGCTGGCGAGACGAAAGCTCACCTTTGCCACTTCAGGAATGAATGAAATGCACTTTAACAAATTCTAACCCTTAACATGGTTACTTGGAGCGTAATTGAGCTTTGAAAACATAATTCCGACAGAAGATACAAAGACTATCTCATATTGTAAAAAATTGGATTTACTTCTCTTCTGTGCATAACCAAATATATGGAAGCAAGAAAATTTGTCTTACCTATCCCTTTGTTGCAAAACACATTAATTCGTTCCATTTGTAGATCTGAGTCGCCAGGGTAAGCTCCAGTCGGATCAATTCCATGTTCATCGATGTGCCCGGTGACTGGCCGGGGCGGTGAGGGGGATTGGGGGTTGGGGGGGCTATACTTCTCCTCCTCATCCTCTTTCCTTTTACGAGCACAACCTGCAACGCGAGATAAATGTTTAACTCCTCGCCCACACTGACAATCACATTTTATTCGAGCCTAGAGTGAAAAAAACAAAGCCTTAAGAATCACTGCGCGCGGTACTGACATCACTCCGGGAGCACTGTGTGGTCAACATATCCATCCATCCGTATGTATCCATTTAAGGACTAGGATTTGGAATTAGAGCCACTTGGAACGCAAATGTTTTAATAACTAAAATAGCAGATGGTTATTTAGTGTTGGTTATATTAAATTCAATTTTTCAACATTAATGATTTGCCAAATTTATTTTCATCCTCAGGGCTACACAATTGACCAAAGATACTCATTAATAGCATGGAATCGACTACCAGTCGTTCTACAGCAGCCAAAAAAAAGAAAAATTAGATTTTCTTCGACCAACACTAAAAAATTTTAGACTTTCATAAAAAAAGCAAAGAAAGATCCCTAATTGAGTTGTAATTATTGTTTTTATCGTTAGCGCAAAGATTTCGATCAGTAGGCTTCTGAATGTATTCCGGGTACTCCACTGCGTTCGTTGGCTTGCTTTACGATCTGACATCCAGTCAGCGTCTTCAGGTCTATGGTGAGGAACAGTGGTTTTTTAGCCGCCTTTTATAAGTCCGTTTTGTCGCTGTTCAGTGATTAGCCGTTTTTGCTTGGATCTCTTTTCCAGGTGCTGAGTAAAAAGGAGCCGTGGTCTCCGTTGATTTTTATGGTGCCTTGTAACATCTTTTACAAAATCCCGCATAACATGTAGTACGAAGGAGAATGTATACCCGGTGACATGTTCGTACGGGAAAGTATACATCCTGGAGTCCTGTAGATCATTAAAATGTCCGCCTACAGGAACTTGACACAGGCACAAGGAAGTATTAACCTATTCCAACAGTCTGCTATCTTGAAAGATGCGTGACACGGGATCAAAGCACAAGAAATTTATTTCGAAATAATTGCCAAAAAGAGAACCGTCACTCCGCTTGATTAGTAAGGTAAGCCATAGAAAGAAGATGCTCTCTGGAATACCAGCGAAACTCTTGTCAAGAAAGCCAACACACGCAGTGCCATGCGGGCGCGATATATTGTTATAATTAAGAACTGAGAGCCCTTGGTTAATATCATTAGAGAGATACAAGTTTGGAACGTCAACAGCTCGACATACTTTAGGACTATTACGGAAGTGCTGTCATCTGCTCATTAACCTCTTTATGACCTGCTCCCGATCTCCGAAATATATTATCATTATTTTTCTGTACCACCACACCTCACATTCTTCTTAGAGATATACGAGTTTAGTTTATCTCGCGGGGATATTTAAGACACACGGTTCTTTCGATTAAGCTAAGTAAAAACTTTCTTATTTATTTTTGATTTACGCAAGTAGTGACTTCAAACTCTAAGCTTCTGGTATAAATCATCCCCTTACATTACATTTGCTTTAAAGTAAGCCTTGGCAACTTTATAACTTTTGCATGATGTATCAAAATCTTTTAGTAATAACATTAGTTATAGTAATAATCGATTAATTTTCCTTAAAGCATATATTAAGTTTCTTTAGAAATGAGTAGGTACTTACAGCAAAGTGCTCCCATCTTTTTTTATCAGTAATTCTTGAGAGCGTTTGGTTATATGTATTTATACACCCATCCACAATCGGCAATGTACATACTAACTAGTTACCCTAGCAACGAATGCGAAGATGCCCTTTTCTGCTATCGGCATTGTTGTCCTTAGATATTAGTTCTACATACAAAATATATTATGTGTTATCTCTGTGTAAATAAAAGTATTCATTCATACAGAGGATATTGATACATGTTTAAAAGTCCAAATCCGCTTCATAATCAGTTGATCAGTAGCATAAATGCACCAATCTAAGTTAGCTCTTATTCGGTAAAGCAGCGGTTTTTCAGATCGACACTTCGCTTTGAAAGCATATGTTATGATTGTATATCTCTTTATAAATAAAAGTATCCGTCCATGAGGAGGATGGAGATCTAAGGTTTAAAATGAAAAATCTGCTTTATTGTCAGCTAAGCAGTAGCTTTAAATCACTATTAAAGTTTGCTCTTCTTCGGTAGCGCAGGGGTTTTCAGATCGTATCCTCGCTTTGAAAAAATTTGTTATTATCCAATATCTCTGTGTAAATAAAAGTATTCTGTGTAAAATAAACTGTGAAAATGAAAGTAAATAAAAAGGGAGGTAATACTGCTGATGCGGTCTTGTTGACTTTGAGGGTGCCAAGGCCTTAAATGCTGAGAAATGCCGTCCGTCTCTTATAGGCTCTGCCAGCGAATGCAACCACATCGTCTTCGTCGCATCCCCTGGGTAACACTAATCGTGGAAGGGTGTAAGGCGAGTTTCCGGTGCTATAAACCAGATCAACTTGGCTAAGGTAGTAAACCCCAAGAGAATATCCAAGGTCCTCAAATGTAGCGGGAGTTGAGCGTGAGGCCAACAACCTCACCTCGGAAATAAACATAACGTTACGGAAACTGCACAAATGCCTCGGATACTGGAAAGGAATAATAGATTACGGCAATGGCAACCGAATAGAAACATGAATAAGGACATCATATTCGCAACTTGGAATGTTAGGACGATGATAAAGCCTCGGAGAATGAAAGAAATTTCCCCGGAATTCAGTTAATTTAGAATTGATGTGGTTGCACTCCAGGAACTAAGGGGGTAAGGACAGGGGCGTACACACAAGCCTGATTTTAGACTCCTCTACAGTGGGCCTGAGACAGGTCAGCATGGAACAGGAATAAAAATGAATGCCAGAAGGATAAAAAATCATGATATGCTTATATTTATTTGGATTTTAATGCGCAAGTGGGGCAGGATTCTGCAAGCTCCAAAAACTTGGGACGCTACTCACTACACCAGACTAGCAATGAAAATGGTGTTCTCCTAGAACAGTTTGCCTCAAGAAATAACTTAGTAATTAAGAATACCTGTTTCCCGCACAAAATAATCTCTCTGGGCACATGGGCAGCCCTGGGCTCAGGATTTGTCATACAGATTGTCCATGTTTTTAACAAAAGGCAGACATGCATCATCAATCATAGATGTCCTCAGCTGCAGAGGGCCAAATTGCGATTCTGATCAATTTCTAGTTAAAGTCACAGTGAGGGAAAGGGATCTATGATGTGGGCCTTGAAATGAATACAAGGTAGTCGCTCTAAAAAGGGGAGAAACCTGGAAAAGGAAAAAGTTGAGGCTAGATTTATTGAAACACAAAGAAGGAATAACCCAGCTTCAAAATGAAACTAAGAGAAACTTGGCCAAGGGCAAAGAGTCTTTTGATGTGGAGGATGAGTGGAATGAAATCGATCAAGGTATTAAGAAGTCTGCAAGACACGGTGCTTGGAGAGGAAAGGAAGACAAGGAACAAAGATTGGTTTGATGAGGAATGTAAGAAAGCTTTGGAGGAAAAAAATACTGCTTGGAAAAGGTTGAATCAAAGGAGAACTAGAAAAATTTATATAGAGCACAAGTAGCTAAGAAAGAAGGCTAATAAGATTATGAAAAAGAAACAAATGTTAAAAAGAAATATTGAAAAAAATAAGGAGCTGCATGAACAAAATGAAGTTAGGCAATGTTACATAGCGGTAAATGAAATGAAAAATGAATACATCTGGAGACTAGGATGATGTAAAGATAAGGCATGAAATATTATTCATGAAGAGCAGAAAATGATTGAGAGATGGGCTGAGCATTTCCAGGAACTCCTCAGCAAATATGAAGGGACTGAGAATTATGATCTAGAGGGACAAGAAGCAATAAATGAGGATAACGTGGAAATGCTCTTACGAACGAAATTACCTACGAACCCTCTAGAGAGGAGGAGGAGAAAACCCTCAGGAAAATTAAATATAACCGCTCCCATGGACAAGACAGCATTGTATCTGAGCTAGCCTAGAAAGTAAAGCCTAAAACCATAAGAGTGTAACGGTAAGATAAATACACTCGCGGCAAGCGGTTACAGTAAATGTCTTATTGAATATGACGGTTCTGTGGTAAGGTATTGTATGTATTTTATTCCCACATGTGCTTGTTCCATGTACTTTGTTGAGTTTTTGAAAATCGTCTGTAAGGTACTTCAGCGTATTTGTGTTAAGGAGTTGATAGAGTAGAGGTGGTGTATGAAACAGACGTCGGGAACTAGGTTTTAATCAGGAGAGATTATTTATGAAACAAGTAGTGTGATCAGATATTTGCAGATTGAAAATGAATATAATGCAGGCGTTGAAAGAACGTTGAAGTTTTACTGAAAGTTCCAGAAATTTATCTTAAAGTATTCAGCGTAGTCAAAGTGGGTTAATATTAATACGGAAATTATTTGTTTCTTAAGGGAGGCCGGAATGACGTGTCAGTCTGAGAAGAGGGAATAATGACTTATTAACTGCTTTGCATATCTTAGTTACATGAGATAACCAGTACAAACATTCATCCACAATTACTCCTAGGTTTTTAACTGCTTCATAGCAAGGTATTGTGTCATTAGCTATACGCAATGGGGGTAATTGATTATTTTTAATTTTATTCAGTATTCTCGGATATCAAAGAGTGATAGCTGTTCCATGGAAAGCAGTTTGGGCTGTGACCGTTGACGTATTGTGCTCGACATTATCGACAGCCGGAGTTGTGAATAGGCGTTTCTTGATTTTTTGGGGACAGACCACACCATCCCGATGTGAAGTCGCGCACACCTCATTAGATCATTCAGTAGTGATAGACTGCAGTCGGTGATAGGAAATGCCCATACCAAGCCGATACGTTCTGTCGATAAGTCCCTTCTTGCGAGTTTTTGCATAAAGTTTCGTCACTATGTAAGCAAGGGTAGCAGTCTCTTGGCTTCCGTTGTGTCACTTTGCCTCACCCCTCTTGGTATTCTTGACTGAATAGTATAATATGAGCTCTGCTATACGCTTTGCCTCATCGTGATCCCTGTGGGCAGACTTTGATGCCGAGGAAGGGCCGTTGATAATCATTCTCAGCAAAGCTACGAGAGACGCAGGTACACTGCCGTGGCAGCTCCCGTCTTCAGTTTTCCCGCCGAACATGTCAGATCTCACTATTTTCGCAGCTTCACCCTAAGTGGCAATCGTGCTCTTTCATAACACCAGCCTGTAGCTTCGCAAGATCTGCCATGCTGAAGACTGCATTATCTCCGGACGTTTTTCGAGTTTCGTTGATCTAAGCCACGATACCCGCGAAATTGATCCTGCGAATCTGACGCCGTGAGTTGTTTGCACTTGAGTCATTCTTTTCACTGGCTCTTCTCCTGTTTTTTTACTCAGTGAGACATTTATTGTGGTATTTTGTCTCTAATGATATTAAGTCACAGCGTTCTGAAAATTTTGCTCAAACCTTCGAAACTTTGACTGCAAGGGCTCAGTTAGTAATAGTTTGACAGCAAGATGTCGTCTTCACGGTACTCAATTATTGGATCTAAAGCCCGGGAAATCACTAAAGAGGCAGGTTCCTTGTTTGTATATGGTAGAGTGGCACCTTCGAGATTTGACTGGTGACGCATGGGATGGACATGTCCCATGTCTCGTCTTGTTAGCTCTCTCATGAGCTCTCTGAAGCTTTATTCTTTTGCTCTTTAGGTAACATGATTTGTGCCACGATGCCTTGTTTTCAATAATAGTTTTCTTTAAACCTGAGTCGCTGTTCAGGGAAGGTATGTCCAGATCTGAAGGAATTTTTCCTATCTCGTAGAGAGCAAGTAGATTTTTCGCTAGTGAATCTTAACTTTCATCTTTTGTGGATATTGTATTTTTTGTAGGATTAATCAGCCTTTCATTTGTCTTGATTTGACACAGCATGCAGCGTTTCCACTCGATGCCTGACATGATACAACTATGCAAATAACACCCACGTCCCTTCAAACTTAAAGAATCCTCTACCATAAACTAAAAAAAAAAAGAAGGCAGGATTCGTAACTGTCACCATCAACACCTAATACCATGCTAACGCCACACTGAAAACCTTTGTGAATAGGATGAATTATGATCGTTATTACTTACATGTACGAAGTAGAGCTTAACAACACATACACAACACTATATCGGAATATCCATACAAACACCTAACTTACAAACGCACACTACTGCACACGCTGAACTTACGGCTTATTATTCGTCAACACCACTTTTCTCACTCATAACACGACTGGAAACTATGTGATTTGCAACGGCACTACTACAGCGCAAGCGTCCGGCAAGCCATGAGCGTACGACATGGGCGCGAGGTCCTCTGAGTATTGTTACTATGTCTTAAGTATATATAAAATGTATACCTTGAGCAACAGAACACTTAATTTGTGCATTCAAATTCGTCATACGCGTGACAGATATACGCGGATACCTTCCTTTCTGCGTGCAAATCATGCAACATAGTCGTGTATTACAAAAAAAAAAACAGTTCTTCGCCGGTGATATATGCAACCCGCAATACACACTTCTGCACGCTTGCTGGCAGTGGCTCCACATCTTCATTGGTCCAATGTGGTCCCAGGAACACGTGTGCAAAGTGGCATTCTTTAATTTGTCCCACGCTATATAGCAATTTTCCGTCAATACGTAGTGATATTACCGAATACATTCAAAAGAGAACAAGAATGTCGAAAGTTAATGAGATATCTGCCTCTAGAGGTGACGTGACAACATGGACACGTACAATACATCTACAAAACACCCTGCTAGCCACCTCAACAGTGTGTGGCAGGGGGTGAATAGTCACCAGCATTAATTACACGATACCCTATAAAAGTTGGTGTAACTACGGCTATTGATGCATAAGCATAAATTGCTAATGCTTGTCTAGAGGGGAAGCTGTACAAGCATGCACTACACAATTGTTAAGCTACCAAAGTTAGAAGGACGATAGTATTTATGTATTTTGCAACTTCATAAATGGACAGAGATACAAGAATGATACTGAAATCATGCACGGCACGCTGTGAGTGCTAGTTTGCAGGTAAGCATACAGGTATTAGAGAGTTAATCATTAATCTACACTACCTATTGATCAAACACATTAAAATTCTCACTGGTAGTAGTCATGGTTTCTTATCTTTCGCAGAAAAAACGAATTTTAAAATCTGTCCGTTCTGCTTTCTAGTTGTAAATGTACCTTGCCGATATTCGCTGCACGCGTTCTAACTCGGCTATTAAGGCGTTATAGTACGGACGGCTGAGAGTAGTTCTAGGCGACAGCCTACGGCGTTTTTTTCACTCTGTCCGTGTTTACTCATAATTCAATTATGGAATAACTATTAAAGATAGAGATCGATTTTCTTTGTTTTATTCAGAAGATTTCATTGTATATGAAGATTGGAAAACAATATTTTTATTCTTCTTGGTTATTGACAACACTTAGCTGAACTTTGGCTAACAAAAAATTACTTCAAAGGTAGAAATTAGAAAATAGGAAAAGATGAAACTCTAGCTGAATATTTATTTTACAAGTTGCTATGAACGCGTAGTTCATTATTTGTTTCCGTGGCCCCAATCACTCAAACGGTGAATCCCTTAAAATCTTATATGTTTTGACGACTACGTAGCTGAACCGGGCCGTTACGAGTTTGTTTTGTTTTTTCGTTTACGACTTTGTTCCTCCAGTTTGACTCTTAGCACTTATGAGGAACCGTAAGGAGGGTGTAGTCACATTGAAAGCTAGCTATCCTCACCTGTAGCAGGTCGTGTTGTCTTAGTGAGGACATAGCTTTTAGCAGTGTCGGCTGGTGCAGAAGATCAGCAATGTGCTCCCCCCGCCCCCCTAACTCCGCTCGCCCCTCCACTGCCCCCCTTCTCCCTCCCCCCTCCTCACCACAACCCCAAAATGAAATATGTGGAAATGTAAAATTTACGCATTCAGTGACTAAAAATGAAGTCCAAACGCCGCTCCTTGCCATAGACTTTTTCAATTACGCTGGCATTGAACCCTTGCGTGGTGGAGATCATCTTCTTCTCAATGGAGAGGATTGCCAGTGCACTAAGCCTTCTGTGACATGGTGTACCGATTATAGTCTTAATCCGTTTTATCGATGAGAAACACGATGTTGACATTGGTGTTGTTATTAATATTCTCAGAAGCATCGTTATTTGGCAGAAGGCTCCTTGCAGACTGTCGTTAATTTTGAACTGCAGTAGCGGCACTGCTCCTGCTATATTCTTAAAATCTGGCCTACTATGTAAAACCGATAGTTCTGTTATGAGTCTCTTTTTTCCAGAATGTTGTAGACCCTTACTGTTATATGTAATTATTTATCTGGAAAATGTTTCGAATATAGTACGAAATTTGTGAAATTTAAAAGTTACGCAGCTTCTAAATGATCCAAGGAATGGAAACGATCTCGTGCTTCTCGCGCAATTCTGTCACTTACTTCTTTGGCATCAGTACGTCGACATGATACCTTTCTGCGTTTGTTTTCTGCTCCGCATATTTCTTGAGGATTAACGCCAATATTTTCTGTCAAGCAGTGGCGGATACATTAGGGGGCGCGTGGGGCGCGTGCCCCCCCCCCCTTGCGGGGCCGCCGTTTTCAATAATAGTATTATTTAAACCTGCGTCGCTGTTCAGGGAAGGTATGTCCAGATCTAAAGGAAGTCCAGATCTAAAGGAAGCCTTTCATTTGTGTTGATTTAACTAAGCATTCAGCGTTCCCACTCGATGCCTGAAATGATACAACTATTCAAATAAAAACCACGCCCCTTCAAACTTAAAGAATCCTCCACCATAAACTAAAGGAAAAAAGAAGGCAGGATTCGTAACTATCACCGTCAACAACTAATACCATGCAAACGCCACACTGAAAACCTTTGTGAATAGGAAGAATTATGATCGTTATTACTTACATGTACGAAGTAGAGCTTAACAACACATGCACCACACTATAGCGGAATATCCATACAAACACCTAACTTACAAACGCACACTACTGCACACGCTGAACTTACAGCTTATTATCCGTCAACACCACTTTTCTCACTCAAAACACGACTGGAAACTATGTGACTTGCAACGGCGCTACTGCAGCGCAAGCGTCCGGCAAGCCATGAGCGTACGACATGGGCGCCAGGTCCTCTGAGTATTGTTACTATGACTTAAGTATATATAAAATGTATACTTTGAGCGACAGAGCACTTAATTTGTGCATTCATATTCGTCATACGCACGACAGATATATGCGGAAACCATCCTTTCTGCGTGCAAATCATGCAACATAGTCGTGTATGACCACAATAAGTACTTCGCCGGTGATATATGCAACCCGGAATACACGGCCCCTGCCCGGTTGCTAGAATGGCTACACATCTTAAATGGTCCTATGTGGTATCAGGAACACGTGTGCAAAGTGGCATTCTTTAATCACAAAATGCAAGGTACTCTCTGACATAGGACATTAACGCCCCCACTAGTACGTGTGGATAACTTGAGGAGGGAGTTGATGGGGAAGGTTGACGAAAAGGGCAAAATCAACGATATCAGGACGACTTTTTCTGTTGTTGGAACGGAAGGTCGGTTTCTCGGATTTCTCCATCAATTCTTATGTTGAAAACTTCAAACGTGTTTTTCTTTAAATATATTCCCCTTTAATCTTGTTTTATTATATATTTTGTATCAAAATATCTTATCTATTCATCCATCAAGTTGTGTAATGGTAACTTCTTATGGAAAAAAATAATTTGTGTGTGTTCGCATGTTCGCTTTTTAAGTTTGAGGGCATCCTAGGCTTCAGGGACTTTGGATTAATATCGGCGAGAAAACACACCACTCACATATCAATTCTGTGGACTAAAGGTGAGCTAATAACAAATAATTATTAGCTGCTAAATTGCAAAAATACTGTTGGAGCGATGTTTCCATGTGGACGAATCACAAAATTTCCTCTCACAATATGGATGTTGAACCACTCGAAATCTCGTAATTAATTAGCTTATATTTTTACACTTAAAATATATACGAACACATTAATATTTATCATGATTCCCGGTTGATTTGCTTGCATTTTTTCAACTCCCTCTTTAAACGAGGTGCCAAAGAGGTTTAATTTAAGTCCTTTTAAGGAGATGATTAATTATTTCATAACTATATTCTTCTATGAATGCGGCACGGTATCATCCATTAACCTATTCATTTTGCTGACCATATAGTATTAACTGGTTTAGCTAGCATTAGGGTATTATTTTAAAGATTATACAGTTATAACTATATATATAGACATGGCCTTATAAGTGTACAAGGTTTCTTTCGAGTAGGAGTATTTTTGGAGGGAGAGACCATGAGAAATAACATGAGAAATTGGAAATTCAACGACATTATTCCATAAGTATTGTGCATGTCACTTGTCCATGGTTATGTAGTGGCTGGGCTGTCATTCCAATGTATCTTTTATTCATATCTTGGAGCACAAAACAGTCATTGACGACGGTGACATTAGTTTAAAAAAAAACATTTTTTAGCAAAAAAAACAGCTCCGCTTTCTTTGCTGATGATGAAATCACACGCTCCACCTCTAACTACAAGATATTCAGAAACATGTCATAAGAAGACTAACATCCATGGCAACAGTGTCTAGGGTGCACTAGTCTACCGGAGTTGTTAAACCAAAAGTTAATGATGTTAAATAAATTGCAATTTGGCATAGGAAAATATACAGGCATAGTATTAAGTAAATACGAGATGTATCACATGAGATTCACATAAGCGCGCGGGCGTAGTAACATGCGCGCACGCACTGACCCATACCCTCACGCAAAATTTCCAAATTCCCTCCCCCCCCCAAATTGTTCCCTGGATCAACTCCTGGGGTGTAGACATCATGGGTCTGGGTGAAGTAAGATGGAAGTGATGGAAGGATGGCGGGGACTACTGAAGCGATGGCTATAGAGTATAATATATCGTGTAGGGAATGAAAGTCAGCGCGGTTGCATTCGTAATGAATAGGAAACTTGGTAGAAAAGTAGTGTATGCAAAACAGGAGAGTGATAGGATCATAGTCGTGGAACTAAAGGCAGATCCAATGAATTTAGTTATAATCCAGGTTTATATGCCTACCTCTAATCATAGAGAGGAGGAGTTATATTGTGTATAGTATCAGCTAGAGAAAATAACTGTTAGGAAACCTGTGAGTAAGCACTTGGTAATAATGGGATTGGAACGAGGTGGTGGGTGAAGGAAGAGATGGGCGGGAGGTGGGCTATTACGGGGTAGGAAGGAGACACGACCGGGGCGAGAAAGCTGTGGGGTTTTGCCGTAGAAATAACCTGGTAATTACCAATAGATAGTTCAGACATCATTATCGACGTATGTACACATGGAAGAAGCCGAGCGACAATGATAGGTACCAGATAGATTATATATACTAGTTCGTCACAGATACAGGATTAGTGTTAAAAACTCGCATACTTATCCAGGAGCTGATTCTGAAACATACCACTACTTATTAGTCTATAAATTTCGGATAAAACTGAAAAAAATGAAAAGAAGGGTACGAAAGTGGAATATCGAATTATTAAGTATGGGAACGAAGAAGAAGTACCGAGAGAAAGTTGATGCGAATACGGTTGAGGATCTTGGAATTAGATTAGTGGAAGATGAATGAGGAAGTTGGTAGGGAGAAGAACAACGGTAGGCGTAGTCAGCGCAATTATAATTACAAAATTGTAGATCACGAAGGAGATGATAAGGGAATTGGAGGAGAGAAGGAAATGGAATAGCGTAAACTCAGAGCTAGGTAAGAGAAAACATTGAGAATTTAAGAAAAGGCTCAGAAGAGAAACAAAGAAAGCAAGATAGTCGTGGTGGAGAGAACCGATCGACTCGTTAGAGAAATACCAAAAAGAGGGAAGAGCAGATGCATTATATAGGAAAGTAAAGAAACTGACGTGAGGTAATATGGAAGAGGAATTATAACAATAAAAGACAAGAAGGGAAAGATGATCGTAGAGCCGAAAGAGATCCAGGAGAGGTGGAAGCAGCATTTTGATGATCTGTATGGTGAAGAAATAAGGCCAATAGGTTAGATATATAAAGAGAAAACGATATATACAGAGATGCCATCTGACCAAGTGTCCTAGATAGTTAAATCGAAAGAGCTTTACGAGGCATAAAAATGAATAAGGCGGTGGAAGAGACGTGAAGAAGAGGGTGAAAAGATTAATATGGAGCGCGGCGCTATATGAGTCGGTAACTTGGTTATTGAGCATGGAGGATGTGCGTAGACTAGAGTCGTTTGTGATGTGGATTTGGAGAAGGATGGAGAAGGTGAGCTGGATGGCGAACGAGGAGGCATTGGATATGGTCAGAGAGGAGAGGAAGCTTGTGGCAGAGGTTCGGAGAAGACAGAAAAGATGGATGGAGATTTCGAGAGGAGAGGACATGTGTAAGAGAGTGAAGGAGGGGAGAAAACTGGGGAAGCGTGGGAGAGGAAGGAAGAGGGTAGGAATTCTGGGCGAAATAAGAGGAGGTAGAATAAATAAAGAATAGAATGGGGATATAATGGCGGGACATACTTAGAAGGGAAAGCGAGACAATGTGTATGAAATTGGGATGCAGAATGGGGACTGTCCAAGAACCTACCAATCAGCTGGTAGAAATCTTGAATGAAATGAGATTTTTTTGAATACATAGAGAGGCCTAAAATCAAAATTATGAATTACATATGTTTTCACCTCATTTTGTTGACAAATGATAGAGACGAAAAAACCCAGAAGTACGAAAAAGTGACAATAATCTAATTGGAAAAATTTCCCCGGAGGTATATGAATAGAGAGAACACGTAAAAAACATTATTTTCCCTGGTTTTTTTGCAAGGTTGGAGATGTAGGTATTTGAATTTGTTTTAAAAATCAAAGTGGCCAGTGATAGATGAAAAGACGTCGAGTTAGGGGGTTCGTAGGATTTTTGGATGGAATTAAGAGTTTTAGGGCGTATGCCGAGCTAAAGAATTAAATAATTCATATAGAATCACATTAAAATGATAAAGATACCTTCTCAAACCGATTGATACAAAAATTCCCCTTTTTCGCATACCATTTGTGACTACAACAAAAAAGAGCGACACAAAAGGGTCGATAATTCAAAGTTACCTAAGGTACGGCTAGAACAACTGACTGTTTTGCTGTACTCAATAATAACAAACAAAAAAGACTTGTCACAGTTGTGCAAAAGTTTCATTCTCATTCTAGTCTTTGGCCAAAATATGGCCATAACAAGAAACTGTGACCAGTCCTAGAAACTCCTTTATCATGCACTACTATATTCCATTTCAAATGACTTGGCGGCTGAGGATTCGGCCGTTCTCGCTTACTTTCGCACGGCTGGGGAAATGTGTGGAATGGGCGAGGTGGGGGAGGGACGACGCCAGCAAGGCGTTGCCACAGCCACAGCAATCGCACAGCCATACTTTAAATATCGCTGATGTAAACGCAGGACACGTGGCAACACGTAAGGAAGAGAGCAGATCTTTGCACGACAGAAGGCAGAGCAAGACTGAGGTTTCTGGAGAAGGAATTTCCCCACCCACGCTTCTATTGGCAACCCCAAGACAACATGACTGGGCTCAAGCTCCTCCCCCCGGCTGGAACCCCCTTCCCAGCCCCCAAGTCATTTGCAATGGACTATAGTTGGTCATTTATAGCTCTTATCATTCCTTCCACTTAACCACAGCTCGTGTCCTCTCCTTGCGGCTCAATGAGTGAATGAAGCTTTCCGATTGAAAAAAAGAAATACCGCTGCGGACAAGATTCGAACCTGCGCGGTTGATGCCCATTGCATTTTACGTTCAACTCCTTAACCACTCGGACTTCGCAGCTTCGTTCTAAATGATAAAACTTAATCAATAATGTTCTTCTAATGATCCTCTTCATATAAATCAGAGCCCATAGAGGCCTCACACAATTCTCGTTTTTGTGGACGGCGCAAGCACAGAGGATATATAGGTATACTCTGTGGCGGAAGTAAATATGCACTGATATCCAATGTATTAGTCCAAGGAATATGACGTGCCGCAATACATGCATTGGGAACAATCGTGATGGGACGAATATATTTATGTTTTTGCAACCCCAAGAAACGCTCCATTCAACTTAGTGTTATGTGGTTATCTTTTTCTAAGATTCTTGAAAGGCCATAGAGTAAATATAAGGTCTCTACCGAAGGCTAGCATTATAATTAAATGGCCGTTACCATAATATTATCAGTGTCATATTCATGATACATACAACAAATACGATGGGAGTCATTGCATAGCTGTTTAAACTTTATACCTGGTGAGTCCAACCCACGGGCCACTTATCGACCAGGTTTGGACCCAGAAAGTAATGCTAAACTAACTTAACGAAATATTTTACTGATATTTTCCATTCTGTTTTGGGTCTATTTCAAGTACGTTTGGCTCAAGACAATTTTCAATCAGCCAAAGTGGTATCGAAATTCCAAAACGTTTGGACACCATGACTCTTGACTAAATCTTACAACTCCCCTCTTCACGTCGTACTGTTGGTTAATATGGCCCACTTCAGTGACGTTTTCTTCTAAAGTAGTCGAAGTAGTCTCTGGAAAGGGTATGGTAGAAGCGTATGCATGCAGAAAAACCAATCATGGGACTTGCATCATCAATAATTCACAAATTTACCTAATTTACAGAAATTACCAGAATAGTGATAAGCCCTTGCGCAGTAGGATTCTGAGAGTTTTCAATAATTATTCATGCATTATTTTACAACAAAACCTTACCATGGGAGACCGTTTTTAGTAATGTTTACAAAAGATATTGTTGATTTCTTTTTTTTTCCATTTCTTTATTGGATGCTTATTTGATAATATCCGCATTTTGTCTCTAATGCAGTAATCATTTTGCAATTTTACAGGACTGCACTTCAATTGATGGTTCCCGTGATATATGAGTGCTACGTCCTTCCTGTATGAGCATAATGCTAGTTATGAGCTTTATTACACATGAAAATTCCTTACAAACACGTTACTAATCAGTAGGTATATTTTATGAAATATTACCACTAAAAATTCGAGGATACGCTTGGTGTACGTCAGGTGTTGAAACACCCCCTGCCACACACCCTTGAGGTGACATGCAGTTTACCACGTAGATTTGTATGAGCTCTGGAGGAAGTTTGCAGCGTATTACGTAGTTTTTACCACAGACGCCCGGTCTGCTCATTTAAGTTCATAGTGATAATAAATCTTCATGGGAATCAGTTCATTAGAGCAAGGGGTTCAAATCTCACCGGTAGATACGGAAAAATGTAACGCTGCTACCTTTAAATATTAAAAAAAGAACCATTGCAACAACGCGATGCGTATTATTTTTTTTTGGTAAGTTCTTGGAAGGCCCTCGGGTGCAATGGAATAATGCGTGAGGGTAGAAGGATTTTCGGGGAAAAGCTGTGAGGTATTGTGTTGAGGGGGAGGAGAATCGCACGATTAAGGGGAGGAGGGGGTGGAAATTCGAAGGATGCACTTTGTGGGGTTGAAAACGGGAGATGAAAAGAAATTTTTTTCCTGTCCTCTAAAATGGTGGTCGACAGGCTGAACCAAGGAGGTGTATGATCTGGGTGCTTTCCCGGCGCAGCTCATGAATGAATTCTTCTCGGGTTTCCAATCAGGATGGGGTCTCCATTGTGGATAACGTTTCGATGCTAGACTCGCGTATCGGCACCAGATCCCTGATGACGATGCACGAGTCAAGCATCGGAACGTCGGCCACAATGGAGATTTTAACCCGGTTGGAAACCCGAGAAGAATTCATTCATGAACCTAGGAGGTCAGATATAAAAAATAGAGGCGACATTCCGTTTCACTTATGAAGCGGATTCAGTTTTGGCCTTTGGTCTGGCTTGCGTTTCCGGCGGTCGCATTTGATTTTTGTCTAATCTAAGGTAACATATAAAGGCAGTACGATGTTTTGTGCTTGCTGGGCTTTGCCTACACGGCCCAAAATCCTTCCCATGCACCTCTGTTCTGGCTTCACCTTTGCCCTCGACCGTTCACGGCCATGCTTCCATCATCTCATTTTAACCTCCTTAGACTGAAGGAAATACAAGATAAGATGGAGATATATAGCGGGAAAGCGTCATATTTGGCTTAGGAAAATGAGTCTTAAAATATAAAATTCAACTTCCCTGGATGAAATGTACTAGAGGCCCAATATTGGGCTTTCTGGGAGAGTTCCGTGCTGTCGAAAGTCCGCCGTCTTGGTTTGTCAACTTGTGTCACGCCAGAGTGGGCTTACTTTCTTTGAACATGATTTGAACAAGAGTCAGTCCTTGGGCGATTGCCTTAATTTCATGGCCTTCACCACAGTCTTAACATAATTGACCTTGAAGGAATTGTACAAACAATGGTCACCCCATTCCCCAAAACTATTCTCATGAGCGAATCCATCACAAGTCAAGCTCAAATTTTGCAACGATCAGTCATTTCCCTGTGTGAAAAGGTAGGATTAAGGAAATACCACTCTCGTATTTCATCGCCGGCTGTTCTCATTCTCTGCAAGTCTCGTTTCTGTGTTTCCTTGACCGAGAATCGGCGAAGATTGCTGCAAAGATGAGGGACTTGTTCCGCGTGCTGAGAATTGCCACCATCTTGGTGCTGTCGGCGGGATATGAAGATCCCAAAACGGAGGGAGATGAGGTGATACAGACTCCTGAAGATTGCAAGTGTGTTCCCTACTATCAGTGTACCTATGGAACTATGAACGAAGATGGAGCGTCGCTCATTCTCATCAGGTGATAATTATTTCAAACTTATGTCATACCTCGTCAAATCGACAAACCGTTATTGATCAAACCGTCCTTTTCACGTCTGGATCTATCAAGTAATTTTCGCGTCGTCGGAAAAAATAATTTGCCTCCAACTTAGTTAAAAGTCGCAATCCTAAATGTTACCATATGGCACGCTTGTGATTCACATTCAAAGAGCTGTATTTATCTCGAGTCGCAAATAAAATTACGGTAATTATGTATCGCAATTGTCGCCCATCTTTTCTGTACGCGCTCTAAGTCTGTTTTAAGGCCAGCCTTGCCAAAATCTCAAGATTTCACTTTAAGGCATCTAAATAAACATAATACCCTGCGAGGCACCTCAAGGGTGTGTTGCGAGGAGCGTGTTATTACGAACATGCTCGACGTTATAACCTAGTAAAAGGTTGGCGGAGAGGTCTTACTCTTTTTCGCTTAAAACTTTCAACCGTACTTAGGAGAGATATCGGATTACTTTTTTCCTAAAGATGATGCTCTGCAAATTGCCTTGGTAGTTACCGCACTCCCGTGACATTTGTTCTTTCAAAGATATTTTTATTCAAAGTCACTCTTTTACGCACTTTATCCGACTTTTTCGACGCCATATTGCCGTGTTTTGTCACTCGCCACCAGAGGGCTTCGTCTTAATTTCACCAATTCTCATTGTCGACGATCTGAGTTGCAGATACGGGGTATACAGCCTCTATTAGCCCATTTTAGAGTAACAAGCACCGGGTTTTCCTCCTCTTTGATCGATATTTTTTATGCTTTCTTTCCCCGGTTTCCATCTGAGAACATGGACATTTTACCATTCACTGCGAGCGCTCGCGCGAGCAAATTTCGCTCGCTGGGTATTTTGCAGATATTAAAAAATAAAACAAAAAATAAGCTAAATTGATGACTATTTAATCTTTCGGGATTCATTCCGCGACGTTTAAAATTGCCTGGCGAATAACCCGCTTTACAAGCCCTGTGACTGTAGAATTGAAGGATGTGGAGACGGAAGAGTATACGCGCAGATGCCACGTGTCTCAAATGAAATCTTTTAATCAGCGAGAGACTCCAATCCTCCCTTCCCAGTAATACCCACCTTCCTTGCCTTCCTAACCGTCATTTGGGTATTTTTGTGAGGTGGTTCGGAGACGGCGGTGGTCTGAGAAGAGGCGCAACCGTGTCGCTCTCGTATTTTGTTTTTATTTTTAAATTTTGCTAATTGTTGTTATTTCAACCTTGAGTCTTGATGGGTGATGTAATTTGTCCGGGTTCACTTTTCCCTTTGTGTTATTCTTGTACCTTGTTGAAGGAAGTTTTGTTATTGTTAACAGCTTATTACTTCGCTCGGGCAACACTGCTCGGAGAGAGTTTTTTTAATTTAACCTTTGGTTTTTCGCCCCTAGTAGGGGTTTTTTGTTTAAAAAAAAAAATGTTTCTCTTAATTTTGATATTTGACTGTAATTAGATAAGTTATTTACTTTTGTAACTAGTGTCATGGGTGTGCCTCGATAATTCAAGTGATGTGTTGGTGTGGTCCAAAAAAAAAGACGAAGAAATCTTACGTGTTTACGCGTATGTAGATGTCTTTTGGAAATGTCTCTGTTCCTTTGTTACGAATTGAAGATAATGTGGATCGATTTTGACGTAATAGAGATATATTTCTTTTTGCCTAATCGACCTGAAATGAAATGGCTCACTTGTGTGAACCCTCTCCAAATTCCCTTATTCCGGCTGATTGATTGAGGTAGCGTAGGAGAAGCAGCTGGGAGAAGCGAGGGAGGATGAGCCGTGCCTCACTCGAGGAAATCGGTAGAGCAGCTTGGCAGGTGGTGTAATCCTCCGCCACAGTACCGGAAAAAGCCTCCGGTCAGTAGGGGCCTAACGTAGCTGGTGGCAAATGGGCCACACATATATAAAGCAATGGTTTTCGGTGAGCGTCGAGCATTGCTTTGGTGAGGCTCTTGTCGAGTGCTCGACGTGGGAAGAGCTGCTCCCGGGAGAAAGACCTACGGCACCTTTTTTAAAGACCACCGCTACCTCCACAGCCAATTTAACAATCCTTACCCGAAATTTCCTACCTCCCCTTATTTCCGAAGTCTGATAGCTTTCTTCGTGCCGGTCACAGTTCGGGGAATTGATTTGTTTTCGACCGTTCTTTTTTTGTTATTAAATTGCTTTCTTTTTCAATCGTGGTTTTCTGTCTGCCATTTATACTCCTCCGTACCCCCCCCCCCCGGGCCAATTAGCACGTCTCAGCCTTTTAAGGGACCCTTGTAGTAATTTTATCTACGGTTGCACTACTGGTACGTAGGCGGTTGATCTTTCATAACTATTATGATCCCTTATTTTACGCAGAGAAAATGAAATTTTAAATCTATCGGTTCTGCAGTCAATTTCCTTTATATTATTCCTGTGATCGCTTCTACCACAGTACAGCTCTCGCGAAAGATTATGGCGTTGGGATATGACCGGCGGTTGTGTTGTCCGTGTCATACAAATTCCATTTTTTGAAATGCACTCATGCATGACACAAATGCCACCATGTCTTCGCTTTCCCCGACGTCCCTTTTCCCTTCCCTTTCCACCAAACATTACCCCTCCCCGACGTTTTCTTCTGCACATCCGAACGCCATAAGCTTTCGCGAGAGCTGTACGTTGGCTCTAGCAATATGTGTTGAACATCCGGCAAAGAATTTTCTGCTTCGAACTTGCGCAAAAGATTTAACCTGTTAGGTATTACACTCCTTCAGGTATTATTTGGAGAAGAAGTGCACCAACCCTATAAAACATTTACAGATAGGGTGCAAGTGAAACCGTAGTTGTATTTCAAATTTCAATTCCTCTGCTTTAAACGACTCACTGCATACGGTTGCGGATGCGCAAAATGCATTGTGTGAGCCAGGCTAAGTGGGTACTTTTTTCCTAGTTTCATCTGCATTGTATCCTATGCCAAAGAGAGTGAAATTTGCCATGAAAATATCATATGACTTGACCAGGATTTGAACCCAGATATCCGTATTACCGGTCAGGTGTGTTAGCCAGGTACACAACCTTCTAGACCTAGATTCTTCTTAAAATTCTTGTTACTGAATGGATCATTGAGCACATTCCTTTTTATATTCCTTGCATCAGAACTGCTATCCCCTTCCAATTTTTACAATAGTTTACCAGTTTGCTCCTCAACTACCTCCCCTGAGTTTAAAAAACATAGAGAATATCATTCCACCCTATGTTGGCATACCTCTTTCTATGCTTTGAAATGAAGGGGATACATGGACAGTTAATGATGTATTTAAATAAAGAATTATTTTACTTTTGCCTGTCTTGATGACTTAATTCTAACTTAAGTTAGTGCATAGGTGTTAATCAATTCTGTTGGGGCAATGTTAGTTTTTTTTATTTTTCTGACTCGCTTTCTTATCTGCAAATTCATTGATTAATTGATCGTAATACAAATAATGAAGCAGGTATTTTTCAACGTGCATAACCATATCAAGGCATTCAATTTATCTTGTCCAAGTGCCGAGCACATAATAGATAAGTCTTTAGCCTTTGCAGTGCTGTAAAAGGGGGTTCGGCGGAACAGTACAAGAGGCAAATAAATTCTAATTGCGACCATAAAATTTGGGAAAACATATGTTTTCCTGAATATAATGGCCGCACTAGGGGTGGGGCCTTTTTCAGTCAATTCACCGAAAGTTTAGGATGGGGGCAGAGTTATCTGTTTGACCATAGCACCGGAAGCTGTCAGACCTTAGTGCAAATGCAGCTGCATTAGTTTGTCTCCTAGGCAGTCTTCTATGTTGTTAAGACAAGTTTCAGACAATATTCTTGTGCCTGTAATGATATATTTAGATTTATCCTTTAATCCATAAACTGCTATGTATTTTATTTGTATATATAATTTCACCACATTCGGAAGACAAAGCATTTTCACTTCCAGTTTTCTGGTAAAAAACTGCATAATTGAATAAAAAAAAAATATGCACACAAAAGTTTTCACGCAATTGAAACTGAAAAATTGCATTCTTCCTTGATTCTAAGAAGAATGCAATGTGTGGTTGATGCAGAGGTGGTGAAAGTTCAGCAATGCTACTGAAATTCATTGTCATCAATTTAGTGAGTTTGAAAAAATCTTCAAAAATTGTTGTCTTTAGGATGCCTCCATTATTAAAAATTGCGGAGAAGTGGCCGTAAACTTGTAGAATTGAGTGCTGATTTTAGGATTAAGTTGAACTCATACCTCAACTGTGGGGTAAATGAGTTATAAAAACTATTATGCACTAATGAAGAAAAGCATTTAGTTACGTTCTATAATTTCATGCTACTCTAAAATTAACATCACTCAAAAAGTTTTATCATATTAGGTCAGGTCTTGAGAGCATTATTAATAAATGAAAAGTAAGAAATTGAAAATGTAACCAGAAATTTATTCACCCAATTCTTTTATGATTTATTACAATATGTATTTTGTGAATCTCCAATAGATTTCTCAAAATGGTAAGGTAATTTATTACTAGACATGGACTCTATGGACATTAAATTTTTACTAACTTGTGTGCACTTAAATTTTCTGTAAACATGTATCAAAATTTCTCAGGACATATGAATATATCAAAAAAACAAATAAACATGAGACATTAGTGAGATTGAAATTTTGTATATAAGGAAATGAGAGGCTTTTAAGTCTCTTCAATCTCCCCCTCTTCTTCATCAAATTCACCTTCATCATCCACTGTTGCCTCTTGATACTGTTGATACTCAGAAACAAGGTCATTCATGTTTGACTCAGCTTCTGTGAACTCCATTTCATCCATCCCCTCTCTGGTGTACCAGTGAAGGAAAGCCTTCCTCCTGAAAATAGCTGTAAATTGTTCCGATATTCTCTTGAACAGTTCCTGAATGGCTGTGGAATTACCTATTAACGTGGCTGACATTTAGAGACCTCGAGGTGGAATGTCACAAACAGCTGTTTTCACAGTGTTTGGAATCCACTCTACAAAGTAGATACTGTTTTTATTCTGAACATTTAGCATCTGCTCATGGACCTCTTTCATTGACATTCGCCCCCTGAAAACTACTGCCACAGTCAAATAACGACCATGGCGAGGGTCAAATGCTGCTATAATATTTTTTAGTCAAACATTTGCTGGGTCAGCTCAGGAACAGTGAGGGCTCTATATGATTTCGATCCAAGGGCTGTGAGTGGAGCAAAACCTGGCATGAAAAAGTGAAGTTGTGGGAAAGGTGCCATATTTACTCCAAGCTTGCGAAGTTCAGCATTAAGTTGTCCAGGAAATCTGATACACGTATTAACCCCAGACATTGTTGCTGACACAAGATGATTGATGTCACCGTTCTTTGAAGTGGTCAGCTTCAGAGCTTCGAAGCAGATGTCATAAAGAGCTTCATTATCAATGCAATAAGTCTCATCTGTGTTTTCAACGAGCTGGTGTACGGATAAGGTGGCATTACAGGGCTCTACTACAGTATCTGAGACCTGCAATAATATGATGATTAGTGCTCAATCCTAACGATGAAGGAACTATTTTCAGATTAGCCATTATTACTTCAAGTAAGAGAAAATTTACCTTTGGTGAAGGGACAACGCTGAAGGTGTTCATGATCCTCTCTGGGTACTCTTTCCCTATTTTGGAGATGAGTAGAGTTCCCATGCCATATCCTGTCCCCACTCCAAGTGAGTGTGTCAACTGAAATCCTTGGACGCAGTCACAGCTCTCAGTTTCCTTCCTCAGGACATCCAGCACTGAATCCACCAACTCCGCTCCTTCTGTGTAGTGTCCTTTGGCCCAGTTATTTCCAGCCCCACTCTGACCAAATACAAAATTATCTGGTCTGATTATTTGCCCAAATGGCCCTGCCCTTACTGAGTCCATAGTTCCTGGCTCTAAATCAATAAGTACTGCTCTTGGAACATATTTTCTTCCTGAAAATAAGAAGTTGCAGTTATAATCTTATTGTACTAGTCACAGTTCTCAAGAGTACACTTTTGATAACTACTTCATATTCCACTGTAATACAACAATATACTCAATATTTATATGCATGTAGGAATACTTGGAAGCATATTCAATATCATAGATATTAAAAATGTTTAAATAATATAATATATATATATTTTAATTTCTTAACCTATGCACCACTAAGCTTCATCCCAAAGGGGACTTAACTGTAGCATGCAACACTACTGGGCATTTAAATACCCCAGTGCACATAATTGTTTCGGTATTCAAACTCGTTTGCATGTAAAATGCACATATATTCATACGTAGCACTGGTGTCAATGCTCCACCCAAAGGCGTATATGCATGTGTAGTTCTGGCGGCATTGCTCTGGCCAAACAAATAAATGCCTGCGTAGCAGTGAATGGGTTAAAATATGTTATCAAGCTTCATTTAAACTTTTTATTTAACAATTAGTGAAGTCGATGCAATTTGTAAAAGCAACGAAGTTTGTATTGATTCATTGTACACATGAATCAGATGGTGAGATAAAATCCAGAAAATTGGATGCAAACATTGAAAATTCAGTATTAATAATGTTTCCAGATGGATTCAATATTTGAACGAGTATTTGCCTATTTTGTGCTTTATTCAAATTCACTATTTCCCATGTATCCTAGGATTTGTTTTCTGCTCTATTAAGTCTCTGATCATTATAGGAGCGTTTGTCATGTGGATCATCATAACTTTTACAGGAAAATTACCAATTTTTTAAGCAGGCATGTCATCTGTTGTATTTCATCTTACCCACGGGTTCTGACCACTGTGCAATCTGTCTTGAGCTCTGGTAAGGGACTCTCCATAATCAACGTAGAAAAAAATAGTCCATTTGTTTACCCCCCCACTTCCCATCGTGGACTTCATCCGGACAAACCCCCTCCCTCGTCCCTCCCTGTTGTCCACGAAGGCTTTTCTTTTTATTGTGAAAAAAGCTGTGAAACGGGTCATTAATTGATTGTCATGGACTATCTGCAATTTAAGGCTGATTTTAAGGAAACCGGCCACCGATACAACATCCTTGGCAACCTTTCACAACACTGATTGTGCCGTGGTAATGTCACTCTCGCCACGTCATATCGACTATTGTCTACGTAGACATCCCTCCAACCACCCCACCCCCCAATGTGGACCTTCGTTGACAACCCTTGTACCCCCCACCCATTTTTGGTGTCTACGTGGATTATGGATAGCCCCTTAATGACATACATATGTAAAAGGAGTGTGATTTTTTGGTTTAGCCACGGAATAGAGAATGGATTAGGGTCAATTTATGAAACAGATTTGATTGAGGAGTGAATTGTGTGAGAGGAAGGGGTATAGTAAGAAAGTTATGGGTAAACGTGGTAGAAGAGGCTTAGGTGAGGGGTAGGTATAAGAAGCTTTAAGTACAACTGTCTGGATGAAATGTGACGTCAGTCCATACATTCTATTTCAGGTTCGAAAGCATCTTAGTATAGGGGTACATTAAAGGTAGGGTGAGGAAGGGTGTCACCTCCCTCCCCCACGTCATTCCTATGAAAATGGATAAAATTATTATTCTTTAACACATGCATGCTCCCCCAGATCCTGTGGTTCCCATACTCCTCATAAAGTTAGTTCTTCAATGCATGCATACCCCCGATATCCCTAGCAAATTATCGAGTGACGCTCTCGGCTCCCATTTGTTGAGGTTATGTAATCCCTTCACTGAGTTCAAGGAATACTGGTATTTTTTCTGATTTCTTTGACGCAATTGTGACAGCTTTCGTCCGTCAAAATTTCTGTTACCTAGGTAATGTGGATCAACCAAATTTATCTTGTATTTATATTACAACGTTGAACAGATCCATATGTCTCATGAAGGTATTTAGAATTACATGTGTTTGCCATTAAAAGTCCTTAAGTTGGTACAATATTAATGCATTTTTATAGCAGTATTTAATCAAAAATGGAAGAATTTAGAAAATACGTATTCGTGGATTTCTTAACTTTTGAACGTTAGCCGTTTTTGTAACGGTTATCGAGTAAAAATTTACCTATGTCCCAAGTTAAAGTGAAAACATTGTGGAAGCCCTACAATTGACCTTATTTTTTTAAGATTAATTTTACGACAGCGTAGGCAAAAGCTTCAAAATGAATTAACAACGCATTACACTTTTAAAAACTCAATTTTTGGAGGTAAGCATTGTATTTGCCCATTAAAAGTGGATATCCCGCCCACCATTTCCTCGCAGCCTCAACCGCCCCCTGACCATAAAAGGACGCGAACATCAGTGAACATATAGTTGTATTCTCCAGCCAAAAGTAAATAAAAAGGTTTATACATTCTTATTAGTGTTCGGATTTTTTCGTTTTCTAATCGTATTTAAGGATAAGGAACTAAGGGTTGAGGATTTATACTCTCGTCCTTTATTTCAAAATAGCCACCTCTTACGCATTCCAGGTAAATGTAACCTTTATCCGCCGGATTTAATGGACGCATACCCGGAGCCGGGATGTTGGCACTCATGGCATGCAGCGAAAACATTTAAAGGGACTTATTGGGGACGTTGGGCGATACTGCTGAATTAAAACTTCTACGCATTATAATTCAATGACGCAAGCCATCGGCAGCCACGCTGAATCGTTGAAGGCAGGTAGACTGACCGGCAATCCAGCTGGAGGAGGGTGAGGGGAAATTTGCGGCTCTTCATTTCGTCCACAGCTGAACCCCAACAATGGCATTGAAACAAGGTTGCTCCTCGGACCTATTGGATTGGTGCGACGCCCGGATAGTTTTGTTGACCAACCCGCCAATTCTACGTCTACTTACTACCCTGCGAGACGTGGGACAGGAGGTATTAGGAACACAGTAAGGTAAAGAGCAGGGGCGGTTCCAGACCAGAGGTACGGGTTCGGGGCACCTGCGGCTCTTGGGGTATGGAAAAAGGCAGTTCGTGAGTTTCGTCCTGGAAATTCGTAACAAACTATGCGCAAAATGACACGTTATTAGTTGTTTCGTAGCAAACGTTTGCCTTGATAGCTATTTACTAAATGCATATTTCCTTTTTAGATTAACACCAAGTTTCGACTAATTCCAAAATTAATTTAATTTACATTCGCATTTAATTTGTGGTTTTAAAAACAGTTTTGGTTCACGTAAAAATTAAGTGGATAAAAGTAAAATAACCAACACTTCAATAGCAACAATGTGACAAAAAAATTTAGGATTTAAATTTAAGGTTTATGACAAATAGTCGTTTTGGGGTGGGGGGCAATTGCCCGGACTCCTTTGGGGCCGCCAATGGCAAAGAGGAGGGAATAGGAAGAGGGAAAGGACTAAGATGAATTGCATGAAAACGGCGTGTCGCAGTGTCACGCTCTGTGTTTGTTGTTATAGTCACTAATGGTGACTGCAAAGAGGAAACGTTTATATCTATACGGAAGTATGCTTTTTTAAAATTTTTGAGCTTCGATCAGTTCTATATATATATCTTCCTTGTCGTACTGAAAATCGCATGTTCTGAATTGCTAACGTAATTTATGCCTAGCGTGTTGCCTCAGAGTTATTAGCGGGTTACAACCTTGTCTTTCCATTACCTTAATCACACTGTTTGATCGTAGCATTTTATAACGAAGCATGTGGATTTCATTTGTATTTCATTTCTTATGCGAGTTAATTCTTTCTGCGTATCTTTTAAGCGTATGGAGGCAAATCCATTTCACATAATCCATATTTACCAAAATCTACTTGTTAGGTGGTAAGATTAAATAGAAACGGGTACTAGAAGTATTTTTGCTAAACGTGCTACGACCGCTAAGGTCATTTCGCTAAGGTCAACTAAGAGAAACTTGGCCAAGGGCAAAGAGTCATTAGATGTGGAGGGTGAGTGGAATGAAATCGATCAAGGTATTAAGAAGTCTGCAGACACGGTGCTTGGAGAGGAAAGGAAGACAAGGAACAAAGATTGGTTTGATGAGGAATGTAAGATAGCTTTGGAGGAGAAAAATACTGCTTGGAAAAGGTTGAATCAAAGGAGAACTAGAAAAATTTATGTTGAGCACAAGTAGCTAAGAAAGAAGGCTAATAAGATTATGAAAAAGAAACAAATGTTAAAAAGAAATATGGAAAAAAATAAGGAGCTGCATGAACAAAATGAAGTTAGGCAATGTTACATAGCGGTAAATGAAATGAAAACTGAATACGTCCGCAGACTAGGAGGATGTAAAGATAAGGCATGAAATATTATTCATGAAGAGCAGAAAATGATTGAGAGATGGGCTGAGCATTTCATGGAACTCCTCAGCAAGGATGAGTGGACTGAGAATTATGATCTAGAGGGACAAGAAGCAATAAATGAGGATAACGTGGAAATGCTCTTACGAACGAAATTACCTACGAACACTCTAGAGAGGAGGAGGAGGAAACCCTCAGGAAAATTAAATATAACCGATCCCATGGAGAAGACAGCATTGTAGCTGAGCTAACCTAGAAAGTAAAGCCTAAAACCATGAGAGTATAACGGCAAGATTATTCCACCTACGGCAAGCGGTTACAGTAAATGTCTCATTGAATATGACGGTTCTGTGGTAAGGTATTGTATGTTTCTTATTCCCACGTGTGTTTTTTCCATGCACTTTGTTGAGTTTTTGAAAATCGTCTGTAAGGTACTTCAGCGTATTTGTGTTAAGGAGTTGATAGAGTAGAGGTGGTGTATGAAACAGACGTCGGGAACTTGGTTTTAATCAGGAGAGATTATTTATGAAACAAGTAGTGTGATCAGATATTTGCAGATTGAAAATGAATATAATGCAGGCGTTGAAAGAACGTTGAATTTTTACTGAAAGTTCCAGAAATTTATCTTGAAAAGTAGTAAGCGTAGTCAAAGTGGGTTAATATTAATGCGGAAATTAGTTGTTTCTTAAGGGAGGCCGGAATGACGTGTCTTAGTCTGAGAAGAGGGAATAATGACTTATTAACTGCTTTGCATATCTTAGTTACATGAGATAACCAGTACAAACATTCATCCACAATTACTCCTAGGTTTTTAACTGCTTCATAGCAAGGTACTGTGTCATTAGCTATACGCAATGGGGGTAATTGATTATTTTTAATTTTATTCAGTATTCTCGGATATCCAAGAGTGATAGCTGTTCCATGGAAAGCAGTTTGGGCTGTGACCGTTGACGTATTGTGCTCGACATTATCGACAGACGGAGTTGTGAATAGGCGTTTCTTGATTTTTTGGGGACAGACCACACCATCCCGATGTGAATTTGCACACACCTCATTAGATCTTTCAGTAGTGATAGACTGCAGTCGGTGATAGGAAATGCCCATACCAAGCCGATACGTGCTGTCGATAAGTCCCTTCATGCGAGTTTATGCATAAAGTTTCGTCACTATGTAAACAAGGGTAGCAGTCTCTTGGCTTCCGTTGTGTCACTTTGCCTCACCCCTCTTGGTATTCTTGACTGAATATTAGAAAATGAGCTCTGCTATACGCTTTGCCTCATCGTGATCCCTGTGGCAGACTTTGATGCCGAGGAAGGGCCGTTGATAATCATTCTCAGCAAAGCTACGAGAGACGCAGGTACACTGCCGTGGCAGCTCCCGTCTTCAGTTTTCTCACCGAACATGTCAGATCTCACTATTTTCGCAGCTTCACCCTAAGTGGCAACCGAGCTCTTTCATAACACCAGCCTGTAGCTTCGCAAGATCTGCCATGCTGAAGACTGCATTATCTCCGGCCGTTTTTCGAGTTTCGTTGATCTAAGCCACGATACCCGCGAATGTGATCCTACGAATCTGAAGCCGTGAGTTGTTAGCACTTGAGCCATTCTTTTCACTGGCTCTTCTCCTGTTTTTTTACTCAGTGAGACATTTATTGTGGTATTTTGTCTCTAATGATATTAAGTCACAGCGTTCTGAAAACTTTGGTCAAACCTTCGAAACTTTGACTGTTAGGGCTCAGTCAGTAATAGTTTGACAGTAAGATGTCGTCTTCACGGTACTCAAGTATTTGATCTGGAGCCCGGTAAATCACTAAAGAGGCAGGTTCCTTGTTTGTATTTGGTAGAGTGGCACCTTCGAGATTTGACTGGTGACGCATGGGATGGACATGTCCCATGTCTCGTCTTGTTAGCTCTCTCATGAGCTCTCTGAAGCTTTATTCTTTTGCTCTTTAGGTAACATGATTTGTGCCACGATGCCTTGTTTTCAATAATAGTTTTCTTTAAACCTGAGTCGCTGTTCAGGGAAGGTATGTCCAGATCTGAAGGAATTTTTCCTATCTCGTAGAGAGCAAGTAGATTTTTCGCTAGTGAATCTTAACTTTCATCTTTTGTGGATATTGTATTTTTTGTAGGATTAATCAGCCTTTCATTTGTCTTGATTTGACACAGCATGAAGCGTTTCCACTCGATGCCTGACATGATACAACTATGCAAATAACACCCACGTCCCTTCAAACTTAAAGAATCCTCTACCATAAACTAAAGGAAAAAAGAAGGCAGGAGTCGAAACTGTCACCATCAACACCTATACCATGCTAACGCCACACTGAAAACCTTTGTGAATAGGATGAATTATGATCGTTATTACTTACATGTACGAAGTAGAGCTTAACAACACATACACAACACTATATCGGAATATCCATACAAACACCTAACTTACAAACGCACACTACTGCACACGCTAAACTTACGGCTTATTATTCGTCAACACCACTTTTCTCACTCAAAACACGACTGTAAACTATGTGACTTGCAACGGCACTACTACAGCGCAAGCGTCTGGCAAGCCATGAGCGTACGACATGGGCGCGAGATCCTCTGAGTATTGTTACTATTACGTAAGTATATATAAAATGTATACCTTGAGCAACAGAACACTTAATTTGTGCATTTAAATTCGTCATACGCGTGACAGATATACGCGGAAACCATCCTTTCTGCGTGCAAATCATGCAACATAGTCGTGTATTACAAAAAAAAACAGTTCTTCGCCGGTGATATATGCAACCCGCAATACACACCTCTGCACGCTTGCTGGCAGTGGCTCCACATCTTCAATGGTCCAATGTGGTCCCAGGAACACGTGTGCAAAGTGGCATTCTTTAATTTGTCCCACGCTATATAGCAATTTTCCGTCAATACGTAATGATATTACCGAATACATTCAAAAGAGAACAAGAATGTCGAAAGTTAATGAGATATCTGCCTCTAGAGGTGACGTGACAACATGGACACGTACAATACATCTACAAAACACCCTGCTAGCCACCTCAACAGTGTGTGGCAGGGGTTGAATAGTCACCAGCATTAATTAAACGATACCCTATAAAAGTTGGTGTAACTACGGCTATTGATGCATAAGCATAAATTGCTAATGCTTGTCAAGAGGGGAAGCTGCACAAGCATGCACTACACTATTGTTAAGCTACCAATGTTAGAAGGACGATAGTATTTATGTATTTTGCAACTTCATAAATGGACAGAGATACAAGAATGATACTGAAATCATGCACGGCACGCTGTGAGTGCTAGTTGGCAGGTAAGCATACAGGTATTAGAGAGTTAATCATTAATCTACACTACCTATTGATAAAACACATTAAAATTCTCACTGGTAGTAGTCATGGTTTCTTATCTTTCGCAAAAAAAACGAATTTTAAAATCTGTCCGTTCTGCTTTCTAGTTGTAAATGTACCTTGCCGATATTCGCTGCACGCGTTCTAACTCGGCTATTAAGGCGTTATGGTACGGACGGCTGAGAGTAGTTCTAGGCGACAGCCTACGGCGTTTTTTTCACTCTGTCCGTGTTTACACATAATTCAATTATGGAATAACTATTAAAGATAGAGATCGATTTTCTTTATTTTATTCAGAAGATTTCATTGTATATGAAGATTGGAAAACAATATTTTTATTCTTCTTGGTTATTGACAAAACTTAGCTGAACTTTGGCTAACAAAAAATTACTTCAAAGGTAGAAATTAGAAAATAGGAAAAGATGAAACTCTAGCTGAATATTTCTTTTACAAGTTGCTATGAACACGTAGTTCATTATTTGTTTCCGAGGCCGCAATTACTCAAACGGTGAATCCCTTAAAATCTTATATGTTTTGACGACTACGTAGCTGAACCGGGCCGTTACGAGTTTGTTTTGTTTTTTCGTTTACGACTTTGTTCCTCCAGTTTGACTCTTAGCACTTATGAGGAACCGTAAGGAGGGTGTAGTCACATTGAAAGCTAGCTATCCTCACCTGTAGCAGGTCGTGTTGTCTTAGTGAGGACATAGTTTTTAGCAGTGTCGGCTGGTGCAGATTATCAGCAATGTGCTCCCCCCGCCCCTCTATCTCCGCTCGCCCCTCCACTGCCCCCCTTCTCCCTCCCCCCTCCTCAACCCCACCCCAAAATGAAATATGTGGAAATGTAAAATTTACGCATTCAGTGACTAAAAATGAAGTCCAAACGCCGCTCCTTGCCATAGAATTTTTCAATTACGCTGGCATTGAACCCTTGCGTAATGGAGATCATCTTCTTCTCAATGGAGAGGATTGCCAGTGCACTAAGCCTTCTGTGACATGGTGTACCGATTATAGTCTTAATCCGTTTTATCGATGAGAAACACGATGTTGACATTGGTATTGTTATTAATATTCTCAGAAGCATCGTTATTTGGCATAAGGCTCCTTGCAGACTGTCGTTAATTTTGAACTGCAGTAGCGGCACTGCTCCTGCTATATTCTTAAAATCTGGCCTACTATGTAAAACCGATAGTTCTGTTTTGAGTCTCTTTTTTCCAGAATGTTGTAGACCCTTACTGTTATATGTAATTATTATTCTGGAAAATGTTTCGAATATAGTACGAAATATGTGAAATTTAAAAGTTACGCAGCTTCTAAATGATCCAAGGAATGGAAACGATCTCGTGCTTCTCGCGCAATTCTGTCACTTACTTCTTTGGCATCAGTACGTCGACATGATACCTTTCTGCGTTTGTTTTCTGCTCCGCTTATTTCTTGAGGATTAACGCCAATATTTTCTGTCAAGCAATGGCGGATACATTAGGGGGCGCGGGAGGCGCGTGCCCCCCGCCCCCCTTGCGGGGCCACCGTTTTCAATAATAGTATTATTTAAACCTGCGTCGCTTTTCAGGGAAGGTATATCAAGACCTAAAGGAAGTTCTCCTATCTCGTAGAGAGCAAGTAGATTTTTCGCTAGTGACTCTTAAACTTCATCTATTGTGGATCGTGTATTTTTTGTAGGATTCATCAGCCTTTCATTTGTGTTGAATTCACACATAATGCAGCGTTCCCACTCGATGCCTGAAATGATACAACTATTCATATAGCACCCACGCCCCTTCAAACTTAAAGAATCCACCACCATAAACTAAAGGAAAAAAGAAGGCAGGATTCGTAACTATCACCATCAACAACTAATATTATGCAAACGCCACACTGAAAACCTTTGTGAATAGGGAGAATTATGATCGTTATTACTTACATGTACGAAGTAGAGCTTAACAACACATACACCACACTATATCGGAATATCTATACAAACACCTAACTTACAAACGCACACTACTGCACACGCTGAACTTACAGTATATTATTAATCGTCAACACCACTTTTCTCACTCAAAACACGACTGGATACTATGTGACTTGCAACGGCGCTACTGCAGCGCAAGCGTTCGGCAAGCCATGAGCGTACGACATGGGCGCCAGGTCCTCTGAGTATTGTTACTATGACTTAAGTATATATAAAATGTATACTTTGAGCGACAGAACACTTAATTTGTGCATTCATATTCGTCATACGCACGACAGATATATGCGGAAACCATCCTTTCTGCGTGCAAATCATGCAACATAGTCGTGTATGACCAAAATAAGTACTTCGCCGGTGATATATGCAACCCGGAATACACGGCCCCTGCCCGGTTGCCAGAATGGCTACACATCTTAAATGGTCCTATGTGGTATCAGGAACACGTGTGCAAAGTGGCATTCTTTAATCACAAAATGCAAGGTACTCTCTGACATAGGACATTAACGCCCCCACTAGTACGTGTGGATAACTTGAGAAGGGAGTTGATGGGGAAGGTTGACGAAAAGGGAAAAATCAAGGATATCAGGACGACTTTTTCTGTTGTTGGAATGGAAGGTCGGTTTCTCGGATTTCTCCATCTATTCTTATTTTGAAAACTTCAAACGCGTTTTTCTTTAAATATATTCCCCTTTAATCTTGCTTTATTATATATTTGGTAGCAAAATATCATATCTATTCATCCTTCAAGTTGTGTAATGGTAACTTCTTATGGAAAAAAATAATTTGTGTGTGTTCGCATGTTCGATTTTTAAGTTTGGCGACATCCTAGGCTTGCGGGTCTTTGGATTAATATCGGCGAGAAAACACACCACTCACATATCAATTCTGTGGACTAAAGGTGAGCTAATAACAAATAATTATTAGCTGCTAAATCGCAAAAATACTGTTGGAGCGATGTTTCCATGTGGACGAATCACAAAATTTGCTCTCACAATATGGATGCTGAACCACTCGAAATCTCGTAATTAATAAGCTTATATTTTTGCACTTAAAATATATACGAACACGTTAATATTTATCATCATTCCCGGTCGATTTACTTGCAATTTTTCAACTCCCTCGTTAAACGAGGTGCCAAAGAGGTTTAATTTAAGTCCTTTTAAGGAGATGATTAATTATTTCATAACTATATTCTTCTATGAATGCGGCACGGTATCATCCATTAACCTATTCATTTTGCTGACCATATAGTATTAACTGGTTTAGCTAGCATTAGGGTATTATTTTAAAGATTATACAGTTATAACTATATATATAGACATGGCCTTATAAGCGTACAAGGTTTCTTTCGAATAGGTGTATTTTTGGAGGGAGAGACTATGAGAAATAACATGTGAAATTGCAAATTCAACGGCATGATTCAAAACGTATTGTGCATGTCACTTGTCCATGGTTTTAAAGTGGCTCGGCTGTCATTCCAATGAATCATTTATTCATATCTTGGAGCACAAAATAATCATTGACGACGGTGACCTTAGATTTAAAAAAACATTTTATAGCAAAAAAAAACAGCTCCGCTTTCTTTGCTGATGATGAAATCACACGCTCCACCTCTAACTACAAGATATTCAGAACCATTTCATAAGAAGACTAACATCCATGACAACAGTGTCTAGGGTGCACTAGTCTACCGGAGTCCCATGTATCTATGTCATTACATTCAAACACAGCCATATAAGTTCACAGTATTCACTGCGAATATCAATCATGGCAACATATCTGAGGAAGTCAGCTGGAACGCTGGCGAATATTGTCCATCAATAATGGATAAACGCAGATGGATACCCGGAAAACCATTCTCTTGATCATGGAAGGCAATTCTACTGCGACCAAAGTCGAATGCTATACGCTTCTGTAAGCCGTTTGCAAGAAATGTTCTCCTATAAGTAATATAAGTAGTCCCTTCATTAGTTTTAGGACTGGTTATTCTTTTCGACAAATTATATTCTTCCCAGCTTGTTTGTTAAAAATTGCAATGCCAAGGTGAACAGAATAATGTGAACGCACCTAGTGAGTATGCCTGAGGTGCCAACTAGTATTTTAAAAATCCGAAGATCAAAATTCGTCAAACTTTGTGAAACATGCCTTTTAGTTTCGACGTCTCTCATTGAAATTGTTACGTATTTATTGTATGTTTGCAAAGCAAGTCTCTTTCACATGATAATTATTTCAACTCCCCCATACGCTTTTAAAACATACTCTCGGTATTTTTCCGATCACAACTGAAATATATTATTAAAAGCGGTTATTTTGATCAGTGCTTAATCAGAAAGTATTTTACCTTGTTTTTCATGTAAAGTGAAAAACAATTCTTGTTTTGGTAAAAAGTTCTTGGCTTCTCTAGCGAAATTGGGAGATATAACACTCTTTTAATTTAGTTCAAAATGATTTTCAAACATCATTTCTGTACTTTTTAACAATATCGTAAAACGGAATAACCTTTTCCATTAACTAGTGTAATCTCTCTCTTAATTCATTTACATGTACTTAGGCTGCTATTGAATCAGTTTTGAACCTGGTGTCTTAACTTTTCCACAGCTTCCGAGATATGATGTAAAAGTATTGTATCCCGTAACAATTCTATTGCCCGTTACAATGATATAAAAGTAGGATGCAGGCAAAGAAGGTTATAGAGTAGTGACACTAGTAATTGGCTTGAGCATTAGTGAGTGACGGCTGTGGGAGGATGATGAAAGACGTACGTAGATTAATAATTCGTCCAATGTTACTTCTTTTCCAATCTGACGTTCCCTGTACAATGTATAGGCAACACCAGATCGCGTATAGAATTGGCGGAGAGGAGTTGTTAAATCAAAAGTTAATGATGTTAAATAAATTGCCATTTGGCATGGGAAAATATACAGGCATAGTAATCAGTAAATACGAGATGTATCACATGAGATTCACATAAGCGCGCGGGCGTAGTAACGTGCGCGCACGCACTGTCCAATACCCTCACGCAAAATTTCCAAAATCTCTCCCCCCCCCCCTCCAAATTGTTCCCTGGATCAACTCCTGGGGTGTAGACATCATTGGTCTGGGTAAAGTAGGATGGAAGTGATGGAAGGATGGCGGGGACTGCTGATGCGATGGCTATAGAGTATAATATATAGTGGAGGGAATAAAAGTTAGCGCGGTTGCATTCGTAATGAATAGGGAACTTGGTAGAAAAGTAGTGTATGCAAAAGAGGAGAGTGGATAGGATCGTAGTCGTGGAACTTAAGGCAGATTCAATGAATTTAGTTATAATCAAGGTTTATATGCCTACCTCTTATCATAGAGAGGAGGAGTTAGATGGTTTACACGATCAGCTAGAGGAAGTAACTGGTAGGAAACCTGGGAGTAAGTACTTGGTAATAATGGGATTAGAACGAGGTGGTGGGTGAAGGAAGAGGTGGGCGGGAGGTGGGCTATTACGGGCATGGAAGGAGAAACGACCTGGGCGAGAAAGCTGTGGAGTTTTGCCGTAGAAATAACCTAGTGATTACCAATAGATAGTTCAGACATCGGTTAAGGTGAGCTTTCGTCTCGCACTTGTATTCGCGATTTTCACCCACTTTAAACAGAGATATCAGAACCAATTTCACCTCACTTATTACACAAGCTTTGAAAATTTGTTTAGCACTTAAACACAACAATACATTAACTACTTTAGAAATAAGAAACTTTCAAACCTGAGAAGTGCGTTTTTTCCTCTCCGCCATATTGTGAAAAAATGCCGTTTCCTCTTTTCCACTGTACGTAGCGCAGCGATCGAGCAGTTGGTTCTCTAGCATATACACACCTTTTCTACACAGTTTCTTCCCTCCTTCCTCTCAAACTCTCCCCGCAACAGCCATTTACTTCAATGCAATTCCATTCATTCCACCGCAGTAAACATTGCACATTTCACTTCAAATTAAGGATTTACACTTCCTTTTCACTCACATTCATTCCACTGTACTAATAACATTTCACGTATCACTTTAAATGGAGGATTTACACTTCCTAATTGAGCGTACACGATTGGCAAATCATGGCGACCATACACCACACACGCAAGTCAGAAAATGATTAATGCCAACTACTCTCAACAATTAACTTCCAACTGTTGACAGTTAATTTCCCCCTTCCACACTACCCGAGAGAACTCTGTCAACAATACTATTTCATTAGCCTCTAACAAAAGCCCACTTATATTAACGTTGTGACCTGAGGGATTCTATTCTTAAAATAATACGCGAAATAAAATTTTAGCCTTCTACCAATGCTCACCAATAATCACCAATAAGCGTGACGGATTCTATTCTTTAAATAATACGCAGAATAACATTTTAGCCTTCAACCAATGCTCACCAATAATCACCAATAAGCGTGAGGGATTCTATTCTTAAAATAATACGCAGAATAACATTTTAGCCTTCAACCAATGCTCACCAATAATCACCAATGAGCGTGAGGGTTCCAGGCTCTTATCATTCCTTCCCCTTAACCACAGTTCCTGTCCTCTCCGTGCGGCTCAATGAGTGAATGACGCTTTCCGATTAAAAAAAAGAAATACCGCTGCGGACAAGATTCGAACCTGCGCGGTTGATGCCCATTGCATTTTACGTTCAACTCCTTAACCACTCGGACTTCGCAGCTTCGTTCTAAATGATAAAACATAATCAATAATGTTCTTCTAATGATCCTCTTCTTTTAAATCACAGCCCATAGAGGCCTCACACAATTCTCGTTTTGTGGACGGCGCAAGCACAGAGGATATATAGGTATACTCTGTGGCGGAAGTAAATATGCACTGATATCCAATGTATTAGTCCAAGGAATATGACGTGCCGCAATACATGCATTGGGAACAATCGTGATGGGACGAATATATTTATGTTTTTGCAACCCCAAGAAACGCTCCATTCAACTTAGTGTTATGTGGTTATCTTTTTCTAAGGTTCTTGAAAGGCCATAGAGTAAATATTAGGTCTTTACCGAAGGCTAGCATTATAATTAAATGGCCGTTACCATAATATTATCAGTGTCATATTTATGATACATACAACAAATACGATGGGAGTCATTGCGTAGCTGTTTAAACTTTATACCTGGTGAGTCCAACCCACGGGCCACTTATCGACCAGGTTTGGACCCAGAAAGTAGTGCTAAACTAACTTAACGAAATATTTTACTGATATTTACCATTCTGTTTTGGGTCTATTTCAAGTACATTTGGCTCAAGACAATTTTCATTCAGCCAAAGTGGTATCGAAATTCCAAAACGTTTGGACACCATGACTCTTGACTAAATCTTCCAACTCCCCTCTTTACGTCGTACTGTTGGTTAATATGGCCCACTTCAGTGACGTATTCTTCTAAAGTAGTCGAACTAGTCTCTGGAAAGGGTATGGTAGAAGCGTATGCATGCAGAAAAACCAATCATGGGACTTGCATCATCAATAATTCACAAATTTACCTAATTTACAGAAATTACCAGAATATTGATACGCCCTTGCGCAGTAGGATTCTGAGAGTTTTCAATAATTATTCATGCCTTATTTTACAACAAAACCTTACCATGGGAGACCGTTTTTAGTAATGTTTACAAAAGAGTAATTGTTGATTTCTTTTTTTTCCATTTCTTTATTGGATGCTTATTTGATAATATCTGCATTTTGTCTCTAATGCAGTAATCATTTTGCAATTTTGCAGGATTGCACTTCAATTGATGGTCCCCGTGATATATGAGTGCTGTGTCCTTCCTGTATGAGTATAATGCTAGTAATGAGCTTTATTACACATGAAACTTCCTTACAAATACGTTGCTAATAAGTAGGTATATTTTATGAAATATTACCACTAAAAATTCGTGGATACGCTTGGTGTACGTCTGGTGTAGAAACACCCCCTGCCACACACCCTTGAGGTGACATGCAGTTTACCACGTAATTACCCAGAATTCATTCATGAACCAAGGAGGTAGGTAATAAAAATTAGAGGCGACATTCCGTTTCACTTACGAAGTAAGATGTTTTGCGCTTGCTGGGCTTCGCCTACACGGCCCAAAATCCTTCCCACGCATCTCTGTTCTTGCTTCACCTTTGCCCTCGACCGTTCACGGCCATGCTTCCATCATCTCATTTTAACCTCCTTAGACTGAAGGAAAGACAAGATATGAGGGAGATATATAGCGGGAAAGCGTCATCTTTGGCTTAGGAAAATGAGTCTTAAAATATAAAATTCAACTTCCCTGGATGAAATGTACTGGAGGCCCAATCTTGGGCTTTCTGGGAGAGTTCCGTGCTGTCAAAAGTCCACCGTCTTGGTTTGTCAACTTGTGTCACGCCAGAGTGGGCTTACTTTCTTTGAACATGATTTGAACAAGAGTCAGTCCTTGGGCGATTCCCTTAATTTCAGGGCCTTCACCACGGTCTTAACATAATTGAGATTTAGCCTTGACCTTGAAGAGGGGGGAAATTGTACAAACAATGGTCACCCCATTCCCCAACACTACTCTCCTGACCGAATCCAACACAAGTCAAGCTCAACTTTTCCAACGATCAGTCATTTCCCTGTGTGGAAAGGTAGGATTAAGGAAATACCACTCTCGTATTCCATCGCCGGCTGTACTCAGTCTCTGCAAGTCTTGTTTCTGTGTTTCCTTGACCGAGAATCGGCGAAGATTGCTGCAAAGATGAGGAACTTGTTCCGCGTGCTGAGCATTGCCACCCTCTTGGTGCTGTCGGCGGGATATGAAGATCCCAAAACGGAGGGAGATGAGGTGATACAGACTCCTGAAGAAGGCTCCTGTACAATCAGTCAATGAACTATGCCATTCACTTGATCACATATTTCTATAGTTATTGTGATAGGTTTAACGATCTTTAATTGTTCTCTGAAAATGGCATAGTGAACTCCAATATTTTAATTTCTTCATTTCTCATTATTTATCAAACCGTCCTTTTCACGTCTGGTTCTGTCAAGTTATTTTCGCGTCGTTGGAAAAAATAATTTGCCTCCGACTTTGTTAAAAGTCGCAATCCGAAATGTTACCATATGGTACGCTAGTGATTCACATTCAAAGAGCTGTATTTATCTCGAGTCGCAAATAAAATTACGGTAATTATGTATCGCAATTGTCGCCCATCTTTTCTGAACGCGCTCTAAGTCTGTTTTTAAGGCCAGCCTTGTCAAAATCTCAAGATTCCACTTTAAGGCTTCTAAATAAATATAATACCCTGCAAGGCACCTCAAGGGTGTGTTGCGAGGAGCGAGTTATTACGAACATGCTCGACGTTATAACCTAGTAAAAGGAAGATGTTGGCGGAGAGGTCTCACTGTTTTTCGCTTATAACTTTTCAACCGTACTTAGGAGAGATGTCGGATTACTTTTTTGTCCTAAAGGTGATGCTCTGCAAATTGCCTTGGTAGTTACCGCACTCCCGTGAAATTTGTTCTTCCAAAGATATTTTTATTCAAAGTCACTCTTTTACGCACTTTATCCGACTTTTTCGACGCCATATTGCCGTGTTTTGACACTCACCACCAGAGGGCTACGTCATAATTTCGCCAATTCTCATTGTCGACGATCTGAGTTGCAGACACGGGGTATACCAGCCTCTATTAGCCCATTTTAGAGTAACAAACACCGGGTTTTCCTCCTCTTTGATCGATATTTTTTATGCTTTCTTTCCCCGGTTTCCCTCTGAGAACATGGACATTTTTACCCTTCACTGCGAGCGCGCGCGCGAGCAAATTTCGCTCGCTGGGTATTTTGCAGATATTAAAAAAAATAAAACAAAAATAAGCTAAATTGATGATTATCTAAACGATGGCGGTTCCGGTAGGGCTGAACAGTAGGGTTCTCCCAAAGTGATAGGGAAAGAACATCACTTCCGCATAAATGAAATTACTGAGGACAGTTGAAGGCTGAACGTTACAAAATAGGATGGCTAAGAATCTGCCATATAATATTTTTTTGCGTCATTAAAACACTTAGAAATATTTTTAAACGTACAAAAAAATCAAAATGTGATCACCCTTACGCATAGAAAAAAGACTCTCCCTGAGACTCACTGGATATCATGATGATATTGATTCACTTGATATTTAGACCTTCAGGATAAGAGTGAAATCCTGCGAGAATTACCTGGATATTTGCTGCAATATTCCCAAGGATGAGGAGGAAGTACTTTTAGAAGTGGCGCACGCCGCAGTTGCCCCATCTTGGGGCAGATGCGGAGTTCTTTACCAGAAAGGAGTGGCATTCCACATCACCGGAGCCAAGGACGGAGAGGCACAGTTCGGCGAGTTCACCTGGATGGCGGCGATTCTGCTGCAAGCGGAGGCTAAGCACAAGAAGGCCTCAGTTCCCAGGGGTGACCCGGACGTGAAATACGACCTGCTGTATCTGTGCGGAGGTGCTCTCATCCATCCGCAGGTCGTCCTGACGGGGTCTAGGCACGTATTGCAGAATGCTGTCTAAAATCTCCTTTAAGACGTAAAATTACCCTTTCAAGCTAAATGTTAAACTACAAGTGAGCTCAAAAGCATTTTCTTAACGCCCTTTATCAAGGAGCCATCACACAATAAAACCCCGAATACATAAGGTTGCATTTCAACCTTATCCGGCTATTATGGACCACGACAAGACCATTACCCCAGCCAAGGTCGCTTTAACCTAGAGTTTAGATTGTGAATCTTAACCTACTCGTGGAAATTGCTCATTTTTCATTAATGGCAGTTGTGTTCCGTTTCCACTCCATCATGCCTGAAACCTCAGATTATGTAATTAATACCTATAATTAAATGGAGGTATTAAGTGGAAAAATTTCGGAGGCCTTCAAGGGAGGTTAACGTTAGAAAACGACTGACTCTGCTACGTTGTTAACAGGGCATGGAGTAATTGCGTTACTTATTCCCGCCCGCTTATGAGTCCCGCTTTGGATCACGATTTAAATCATGCAAACTCAAATGGATTTATTTTGGCAAACACCCTCAATTACGTGTGCGCAATGTATATTTATTTATCATGCTTGCATTACCCGGCATAAAATCCTCCAAAGATATACGAAGCCTGTACAATGTCATCGTATTTAAAAAAATAACTTTACTTCCATTTCAGTTACGACCAGGTATTTTCTGAAAGCTTCCATGTACTGCATGTCCCTCATAAAGGGGAGCATGATTGAAATTTATTCCTTATATTTAAGTAAGAAAAATATTTCGTCAGTAACTCAAATATAAAATCCATGAGTGTAGGTATACGTCAATTGCAAGCATTAATAATTGCTGGTGCTATTGATAAATTCAATGGTATCAGGTGAAACATGACGGAACTCCTTCATGATGATTCAAAAGGAAAAGTTCTGGTTAGTTTCTACAGATATTTTATTTTGCAAAATTCTTTTTGAACCATTAATAATTGCATTTAAAAGGTGCAAAAACATTTGAAAAAGTTCCAAAACGGCATCTAAGTGGCTTGAAGACTCCGCACGGAATGACATATCTTATTTGAATTTATTTTATCGCGAATGACAAAATTATACTTGCTCATTGCAAATGCAATAAAGACTATATTTTCGTCAAATTAGGAAAATAATCACGAGCTTCATGTGGAATTTCATGTCTTATTGCTGTCATGACATCCCTCGGGTTCTCAATGACGCATTGTTCCATGCCACCCAGCGTGATTAATTTTTTAAGAAGAATTGTTACAATAATACAACATTGCATTCTGATGAAAAGCATGAACTGTAAGTTGAAGAATACGTACCTACTTCAAATACAAATAGTATGAAAATAGGGCATTTTCTCCATTCCGAATGGCCTCTCCATTTGCTTTGCTCTACCAATTGTACGTGATAAAGGCGCCCTTTTTATACCTAATGCACGAAATGTATTTTTGTCCCAGGGCATTCCTCTAGTTTGTCCTCATCCGAAGCACCCAGAGCGCTACATATAGTCTGGCATCGTGGCTTGAGGAATTGGCTGCCATCAGCAGGGAATCCCATGTGCCTACGCCAATGTATCCCAATTCAGGGACTGCATCGATAAGATGATGAAGGAAGACAACTTTGATACATCCTATTATACCCTCGGAGCCCCTTGAAGATTTTAAACATTTTGATGTGAGACACAAGTGCAGAATGTATAGTTTCCTCAGTATTATTTGAGCACCTATTTTCAATTAAATACAAGTTTTTAACGATATTCATAAATATTATCACGTTGATCGATTTTTTTTTAAATTTTGAGACATGCTTCTATGTCAATTTCTGTAATGTATATGTAAATATGCCTACTTAAGCAAAGGTATTTTTTTAAACAATTCTCCGAAATATTTTTTACATCTTAAGCTCCTTTTAAATTTGTGACCTTGAGCCGTGCCTCACTCAAGGATATCGGTAGAGCAGCTTGGCGGGTGGTGTAATCCTCCGCCGCAGTACCGGAAAAAGCCTCCGGTCAGTAGGGGCCTAACGTAGCTGGTGGCAAATGGGCCACACATATATAAAGCAATGGTTTTCGGCGAGCGTCGAGCATTGCTTTGGTGAGACTCTTCTCGAGTGCTCGACGTGGGAAGAGCTGCTCCCGGGAGAAAGACCTACGGCACCTTTTTTAAAGACAACCGCTACCTCCACAGCCAAGGTAACAATCCGTACCCGAAATTCCCTACCTCCCCTTATTCCCGGAGTCTGATAGTTTTCTTCGCGCCGGTCACAGTTCGGGGAATTGATTTGTTTTCGACCGTTCTTTTTTTGTTATTAAATTGCTTTCTTTTTCAATCGTTGTATTCTGTCTGCCATTTATACTCCTCTGTTCCCCCCCCCCCCCCCCCCGGGCCTATTAGCACGTCTCAATGGTAGCAGAGCGTGGATGCGGGGTACAGTAAGAGAAAAAGGAGTGTGAGAGATTGCAGCGAAGCTACCTGCTGGAACCAGTTAGATCACCGAGTTGACGAAAGCAGAAGTAATTGACTTTTGTGGTAGATTTGCGTTAAAGACAAATGGCACGTTGGATGAACTACGGAAAGTTCTACGAGATTATGTTCATTCGCTAGATCGTGAGGAGGATAATGGGAGTAGCGGTGAGTTGATCGGAAATGTTTCAGAGGTAGCACCTCCCGAGGTCCAGGTCCACCATCATAGGTAATTTGATATAAAAATCTTAGAAAGTCTCGTGGCCGCTGCACGTCGTTGGGATTTAAGATTCGACGGTGAACCGGGGGAAAGTGTAATGGGATTTTTAGAACTTTGCGACCTTTGGTTTTCCAAATTATCAGACGCGCTTGAAAAGATACCTGTATAATGGTACTCAGGGTAGGCGTGAATCGCTAAGCGAATATCTTATCGTCATGAAAAATATAAATAAAAGGCTAGAAAAAAAAAATATCACAAGACGAACTGCTGGTGATAGTGTGCAGTAATCTTAACCCTGATTATTCTTGGCATTTAATAGATAAACCGCAATCTTTTCAGCAGCTTGTTCGTTGGGGACGTAGCTATGATGAAAGACGAGCCATCGCTGAATCATATAGAGACCCTCCGCCTGCGGAAGAAATGGTTGACGCTGAATTCGGGGATCGAAATGGGCGATCGGGGCAACGATTACCGCCCACCGAACGTTGGCCAAGAAATAGCTAGCCTCGCCAAAGGCAGCATTTGCCCCCACGTAGGTATGGCTGGTGGCAAAGATCAGAACACACGGCAGAGCCGCCTTTTACCCATTGAAATACGCCCCGTACGGGAAACGAGTGGTCCGCGGAGTTATAAAGCCACGAGGCTATCGCGGAAGGTTAGTGGCGTTTCGAGGTCGGCCCTCAGAAATCTTATTTGACCTATCACGGTATAGGAAAGTATATTATATCTGTGTACGTGAGCACTTAAGTTTTCCCTTCTTTAAATCAAGAGAGTGAATCAAAGGTTCCACTCAAGTAAAAATTTCTCCCTTGAAACTCAACTGAAACAGGGCTGAAACTCCCTTGAATCACACTGCCTTCCTTCTCTGCTGAAACTGACTAAAAAATTGAAACAAAACCAAGGGAGTTTGGAAGTAGGGTGGCAGCAGGTAAGAAGTGCAATAAAATGCCTTGCAACTGCACTGGCGCAGAGGCCACAGACCCTTGTAAATATAATGGGCTGGCACACCCTTGCTGCCCAATGACCTGGCACTACCTTGCTCTCTCCACTGAAACTCCTTTGCCTACAACACTGAAACACCCTTGACCCTTTTTCTCCCAAAATAAAAAAGGAAATATGCATTTTAAAGACTATGAATATCAATACAACGCGATGGCATGCTTAAATGCATTTAATTATCCTACGTTATACCTACCTAACTATATTATGTCTATTTCACATGCCCTATTATCCTACGGCTCTACACGCATTTTCTCGCACCCATCAAAGAAACTTGTGTCAAGAAAGCCTTATATATGTGCCTGCTTCCGAGGAATAATGTGACTTCGAGAACTACCTTTTAAATAGCAACTCATTGTTAATCTGAGGAAATACCATTACATCATGATGACAGTAATGTGGCATTAATTAATTGAAACCTATATTGCCACATAGTATGACTATTAATGCAATATTACTGAGAACAAACAAGAATTTTTCTCTTAAGTTTGTTCACGTTTAAATCAAGATGTAACCAAGGGGACGTGTATAAACAAAAGTACCAACTTGGGGGGGTGGGGGAGAGTCGCTTTAAAACCTGCGGTGGGTAACAAGGGAAAGGGTAGGGAAGTAATAATCTCAAAGTAATAATCAAACGTAGCTGTCACAATGTGCATGTTTACGTTTCTTACTCGTCAACATCGGGTCGACAATACTACAGAGTTTAATATGAGGAAGGGTGCACAGGGTGTTTCATACACCCCAAGCTTCTACAATAACTCAATGTAACTGAACTATTTCTTTTACAATTTTGCAAGTCTTCATGCCATCAAATTGCTAACATTTTAACCTTCTCTCCGGTTAAGGTAGTTTGAGTGAAAAATCACTTCACCTAGAATTTGATGAATTTGGCCTCATTTAAAAGGAAATAAATACTCATCTGTCCAATGATATCAAAATATTGATCCCTTGCCGAATTACTCTTGGAGCACTTTGTCTGAAAATGAAAGTAGTTGTACATGGGATAGATAATGGGTGTACGTTCCAAAGGGAGAATATTTAAAAAAATAGGAACTTCTAGCACCTAGATTTCGTCAAAAAACAAATGGTGTATAGTTTGCATGTTTTCTCAACCATTTATAAAATTTAATCTATTGCTCACTGAAGTAATTTTTACATAATGGCAAACACACACCTGCTGTTTTGAAGGGTTTTCAGCCGTACGTCGGGAAAAAATGAGTCATGTTAGAGACTTATATAGCTTTATTTATTTAATTACTGAGAATTTTGGTATTATATAACTATATCTCTACGCCGTAAATATTACAATATTTATTTCATACTTCTTACAGACGCTGAAATCGAAAAAAAAAAATATGAATATGGTCTCCATTATGACTAGGGAACTATCTCACTCAAACCACCTTAAAAGCGACCTCGTGACAAAACTTTTCTATCAACCTTTCCCTAAAAATAAACTCACTTAATACTTGAGAAAATATTTTTGAATTGAAAGTTTCATTTGTAGAGACAACGTTACATGTCGAGGGGGGGTTTGGGGAAAATACTACGGTTCTACTACTACATCTACAAAATACCCTGAAAGCCACCTCAGGGGTGTGTGGCAGGGTACCCCTCTCCCCCACCCCCTTGTCAATGAAGGGGGCTGGGGGAGAGGTAAAAAATCACCAGAAATGGTAACGCAGTCTATGTACTACCCCTAACTTGCAGAAATGTTGAAAGGAGAAAGATGCTGAATGTATGTACCAATATACACAATGAAATTACATAATGTATAGCAGAAGTTAAGAATGCAAAGCTCTTATTGAAGTGTTTACTGGCAGTGAACTATCACTCCGATTCGTTTTCATGGTTACCATTTTTCCCAAAATTTCAGGTGAAAGATGGCCCTCGTGCTAAACACACCATGTAGATTCTTCTTAAAATTCTTGTTACTGAATGGATCATTGAGCACATTCCTTATTATATTCCTTGCATCAGAACTGCTTTCCTCTTCCAATTTTCACAATAGTTTACCAGTTTGCTCCTCAACTACCTCCACTGAATTTGAAACTTAGAGAATATCATTCCACCCTATGTTGGCCTACCTCTTTCTTTGCTTTGAAATGAAGGGGATACATGGACAGTTAATGATGTATTTAAATAAAGAATTATTTTACTTTTGCCTGTCTTGATGACTTAATTCTAACTTAAGTTAGTGCATAGGTGTTAATCAATTCTGTTGGGGCCATGTCAGTTTTTTTATTTTTCTGACTCGCTTTCTTATCTGAAAAACTGCAAATTAATTCATTGATTAATATTAATCTATTAATGTTAATAATATCTATTAATCTAATAATTAATTTAATTAATCATTCTGAAGACTAAGCATTTTCACTACCATTTTTCTGGTTAAAAACTGCATAATAAAATAAATAAAAATATATGTATTCAAAGCATACATAAGTTTTCACGCAATTGAAACTGAAACATTGCCTTCTTCCTTGATTCTAAGAAGAATGTAATGTGTGGTTGATGCAGAGGTGGTGGAGGTTCAGAAATTTCACTGAAATTTATTAATATCAATTAGGTGAGTTTGAAAAAATCTTCAAAAATTGTTGTCTTTAGGATGATTCCATTAATAAAAATTCCGGAGAAGTGTCCGTAAACTTGTAGAATTTAGTGCTGATTTCAGGATGAAGTTCAACTCATATCTCAATTGTGGGGTAAATGAGTTATAAAAACTATTATGTACTAATGAAGAAAAGCATTTAGACATGTACTATAATGTCATGCTACTCTAAAATAAACATCACTGAAGAAGTTTTATCATGTTAGGTCAGGTCTTGAGAGCATTATAAACAAATGAAAAGTAAGAAAGAGAAAATCTCACCATAAATTTATTCACCCAATTCTTATCAAAATTTTTGTATCAAAATTTTTCAGGACATATGAATATATCAAAAAACAAACAATCGTGAGACATTAGTGAGATTAAAAATTTTGTATTGAAGGAAACGAGAGGCTTTTAGGACTCTTGGACCTCCTCCTCTTCTTCATCAAAATCACGTTCATCATCCACTGTTGCCTCTTGATACTGTTGATACTCAGAAACAAGGTCATTCATGTTTGACTCAGCTTCTGTGAACTCCATTTCATCCATCCCCTCTCTGGTGTACCAGTGAAGGAAAGCCTTCCTCCTGAATATAGCTGTAAATTGTTCTGATATTCTGTTGAACAGTTCCTGAATGGCTGTGGAATTACCTATGAACGTGGCTGACATTTTGAGACCTCGAGGTGGATAGTCACAAACAGCTGTCTTCACATTGTTTGGGATCCCCTCTACAAAGTAGATACTGTTTTTATTCTGAACATTTAGAATCTGCTCATCGACCTCTTTCATTGACATTCGCCCCCTGAAAACTGCTGCCACACAAAAAAAACGACCATGGCGAGGGTCACATGAAGCTATAATATTTTTTAGTCAAACATTTGCTGGGTCAGCTCAGGAACAGTGAGGGCTCTATATGATTGCGATCCAAGGGCTGTGAGTGGAGCAAAACCTGGCATGAAAAAGTGAAGTTGTGGGAAAGGTGCCATATTTACTCCAAACTTGCGAAGGTCAGCATTAAGTTGTCCAGGAAATCTGATACACGTATTAACCCCAGACATTGTTGCTGACACAAGATGATTGAGGTCACCATACTTTGGAGTGGTCAGCTTCAGAGCTTCGAAGCAGATGTCATAAAGAGCTGCATTATCAATGCAATAAGTCTCATCTGTGTTTTCAACGAGCTGGTGTACGGATAAGGTGGCATTGCTGGGCTCTACTACAGTATCTGAGACCTGCAATAATATGATGGTTAGTGCTCAATCCTAACGATGAAGGAACTATTTTCAGATTAGCCATTATTACTTCAAGTAAGAGAAAATTTACCTTTGGTGAAGGGACAACACTGAAGGTGTACATGATCCTCTCTTGGTACTCTTCCCTTATTTTGGAGATAAGTAGAGTTCCCATGCCATATCCTGTCCCCACTTCAAGTGAGTGTGTCAACTGAAATCCTTGGACGCAGTCACAGTTCTCAGTTTCCTTCCTCAGGACATCCAGCACTGAATCCACCAACTCCGCTCCTTCTGTGTAGTGTCCTTTGGCCCAGTTATTTCCAGCCCCACTCTGACCAAATACAAAATTATCTGGTCTGATTATTTGCCCAAAAGGCCCTGCCCTTAATGAGTCCATAGTTCCTGGCTCTATATCAATAAGTACTGCTCTTGGAACATATTTTCTTCCTGAAAATAAGAAGTTGCAGTTATAATCTTATTGTACTAGTCACAGTTCTCAAGAGAACACTTTTGATAACTACTTCATATTCCACCGTAATACAACAATATACTCAATATTTATTTGCATGTAGGAATACTTGGAAGCATAGTCAATATCATAGATATTAAAAATGTTTAAATAATATATATATATATATATTGATTTCTTAACCTATTCACTACTAAACTTCATCCCAAAGGGAACTTAACTGTTGCATGCAACACTACTGGGCATTTAAATACCCCAGTGCGCATAATATTTTCAGTATTCAATCTCGTTTGCATGTAAAATGCACATATATGCATACGTAGCACTGATGTCTATGCTCCACCCAAAGACTTATATGAACAAGTAGTGCTGGCGGTATTGCTCCGGCCGAACAAATAAATGCCTGCGTAGCAGTGAATGGGTTAAAATATGTGATCAAGCTTCATTTAAACTTTATATTTAACAATTAGTGAAGTCGATGCAATTTGTAAAAGCAAAGAAGTTTGTATTGATTCATTGTAAAGATGAATCAGATGGTGAGATAAAATCCAGAAAATTGGATGCTAACATTGAAAATTCAGTATTAATAATGTTTCCAGATGGATTCAATATTTGAACGAGTATTTGCTTATTTTGCGCTTTATTCAAATTCACTATTTCCCATGTTTTTTAGGATATGTTGTCTGCTCTGTTAAGTCTCTGATAATTATAGGAGCGTTTGTCATGAGGATCATCATAACTTTTACAGGAAAAATACCAATTTTTAAAGCAGGCATGGCAACTGTTGTATTTCATCATTTACGCACGGCTTCTGACCACTGTGCAATCCGTCTTGAGCTCTGGTAAGGGACTCACCATAATCAACGTAGAAAAAAATAGTCCATTTATTTACCCCCCCACCTCCCATCGTGGACTTCATCCGGACACCCCCCACCTCCCTCATCCCTCCCTGTTGTCCACGAAGGCTTTTCTTTTTTTTTGTGGAAAAAGCTGTGAAATGGGTTATTAATTGATTGTCATGGACTATCTGCAATTTAAGGCTGATTTTAAGGAAACTGGCCACCGATACAACATCCTTGGCAACCTTTTACAACACTGATTGTGCCGTGTTAATGTCACTCTCGCCACGTCATATCGACTATTGTCTACGTAGACATCCCTCCAACCACCCCACCCCCCAATGTGGACCTTCGTTGACAACCCTTGTACCCCCCACCCCTTTTTGGTGTCTACGTGGATTATGGATAGCCCCTTAATGACATACATATGTGAAAGGAGTGTGATTTTTTGGTTTAGTCACGGAATAGAGAATGGATTAGTGTCAATTAATGAAACAGATTTGATTGAGGAGTGAATTGTGTGAGAGGAAGGGGTATAGTAAGAAAGTTATGGGTGAACGTGGTAGAAGAGACTTAGGTGAGGGGTAGGTATTAGAAGTTTTAAGAACAACTGTCTGGATGAAATGTGACGTCAGTCCATACATTCTATTACAGGTTCGAAAGCATGTTAGTATAGGGGTACATTAAAGGTAGGGTGAGGAAGGGTGTCACCTACATCCCCCACCCTCCCCATGTCATTCCTAGGAAAATGGAAAAAACTGTTATTCTTTAACACATGCATGCTCCCCCATATCCTGTGGTTCCCATACCCCTCATAAAGTTAGTTCTTCAATGCATGCATACCCCCGATATCCCTTGCAAATTATCGAGTGACGTTCTCGGCTCCCATTTGTTGAGGTTATGTAATCCCTTCACTAAGTTCAAGGAATACTGGTATTTTTTCTGATTTCTTTGACACAATTGTGACAGCTTTCGACTGTCAAAATTTCTGTTACCTAGGTCATGTGGATCAACCAATTTTATATTGTATTTATACTACAACGTTGAACAGATCCATAAGTCTCATTCAAAGTCAAGGTTTTTATAATTACATGTGTTTACCATTAATAGTCCTTATATTGGTACAATATTAATGCATTTTTATAGCAGTATTTAATCAAAAATGGAAGAATTTAGAAAATACGTATTCGTGGATTTCTTAACTTTTGAACGTTAGCCGTTTTTGTAACGGTTATCGAGTAAAAATTTACCTATGTCCCAAGTTATAGTGAAAACATTGTGGGAGCACTACAATTGACCTTATTTTTTTAAGATTAATTTTAAGGCAGCGTAGGCAAAAGTTTCAAAATGAATTATCAACGCATTACACTTTTAAAAACTCAATTTTTGGAGGTAAGCATTGTATTTGCCCATTAAAAGTGGATATCCCGCCATCCATTTCCTCGCAGCCTCAACCGCCCCCTGACCATAAAAGGACGCGAACATCAGTGAACATATAGTTGTATTCTCCAGCCAAAAGTAAATAAAAAAGATTATACATTCTTATTAGTGTTCGGATTTTTTCGTTTTCTAATCGTATTTAAGGATAAGGAACTAAGGGTTGAGGATTAATACACTCGTCCTTTATTTCCAAACAGACACCTCTTACGCTTTCCAGGTAAATTTAACCTTTATCAGCCGGATTTAATGGACGCATACCCGGAGCCGGGATGTTAGCACTCATGGCATGCAGCGAAAACATTTAAAGGGATTTATCGGGCACGTTGGGCGATACTGCTGAATTAAAACTTCTACGCATTAGAATTCAATGACGCAAGCCATCGGCAGCCACGCTGAATCGTTGAAGGCAGGTAGACTGACCAGCAATCCAGCTGGAGGAGGGTGAGGGGAAATTTGCAGCTCTTCATTTCGTCCACAGCTGAACCCCAACAATGGCATTGAAACAAGGTTGCTCCTCGGACCTATTGGATTGGAGCGACGCCCGGATAGTTTTGTTGACCAACCCGCCAATTCTACGTCTACTTACTACCGTGCGAGACGTGGGATTGGAGGTATTAGGACAACAGTAAGGTAAAGAGCAGGGGCGGTTCCAGATCAGAGGTACGGGTTCGGGGCACCTGTGGCTCTTGGGGTATGGAAAAAGACAGTTCGTGAGTTTCGTCCTGGAAATTCGTAACAAACTATGCGCAAAATGACACGTTATTAGTTGTTTCGTAGCAAACGTTTGCCTTGATAGCTATTTACTAAATGCATATTTCCTTTTTAGATTAACACCAAGTTTCGACTAATTCCAAAATTAATTTAATTTACATTCGCATTTAGCTTGTGGTTTTAAAAACATTTTTGGTTTACGTAAAATTTAAGTGGATAAAAGTAAAATAACCAACACTTCAATAGCAACAATGTAAAAAAAAAAATTTAGGATTTAAATTTAAGGTTTATGACAAATAGGCGTTTTGGGGTGGGGGGGCAATTGCCCTGACTCCTTTGGGGCCGCCAATGGCAAAGAGGAGAGAATATAGGAAGAGGGAAAGGACTAAGATGAATTGCATGAAAACGGCGTGTCGCAGTGTCACGCTCTGTGTTTGTTGTTATAGTCACTAATGGTGACTGCAAAGAGGAAACGTTTATATCTATACGGAAGTATGCTTTTTTAAAATTTTTGAGCTTCGATTAGTTCTATACATATATCTTCCTTGTCGTACTGAAAATTGCATGTTCTGAATTGCTAACGTAATTTATGCGTAGCGTGTTGCCTCAGAGTTATTAGCGGGTTACAACCTAGTCTTTCCATTACCTTTATCACACTGTTTGCTCGTAGCATTTTATAACGAAGCATGTGGATTTCATTTGTATTTCATTTATTATGGGAGTTAATTCTTTCTGCGTATCTTGTAAGCGTATGGAGGCAAATCCATTTCACATAATCCAAATATACCGAGATCTACTTGTTAGGTGGTAAGATTAAATAGAAACGGGTACTAGATATATTGTTGCTAAACGTGCTTCGACCGCTAATACTTCTACGTTGGTTTGTATCAGGCCCCTTCAAACATCCTTTTGTTGCTCGACATGCGTTCTACCCGCCCTACCTCTATTCATCAAGTCCATAAAGCCAATTTTTCTCCCACTTCCCCGCTTACCCGTCATCCTTCCCTCGATCAGTGCTTTTAGCATCCCCTAGCTCCTCGTTACCTATTCTTAGGCCGGAAAACCGTCGTTCAGGAGCTGCCGCGGTAGCTCTCGTGGATGTTGTCGGTAGCTCGCGCAAGGCTACTTTTACTGTCCTGTTCTTTTTAACGAATCCAACGAGTTTTTCAAACAACTTTCAAACTCTTGTGTTAGATACAACTGAATGTTATACATTAAGCTCAGATATTACGAAAAGATAAATGCGTAGATCTCTACTTTCAATGTTAATAGCAAGTAAATTTTAAAGAAAAATTTAAACTAAGCTATTATTCAGTCCCGGAAGACTTTTGAAATTCAAAATGATGTTTCAAGGTAAATATGAAAACAATCCTCTGATTTGGATGGCTATTCGGAGATACGGGGGTTTTTAGCAGAATGAAATTTTGCTGGCGAGACGAAAGCTCACCTTTGCCACTTCAGGAATGAATGAAATGCCCTTTAACAAATTATAACCCTTAACAAGGTTACTTGGAGCGTAATTGAGCTTTGAAAACATAATTCCGACAGAAGATTCAAAGACTATCTCATATTGTAAAAAATTGGATTTACTTCTCTTCTGTGCATAACCAAATATATGGAAGCAAGAAAATTTGTCTTACCTATCCTTTTGTTGTAAAACACATTAATTCGTTCCATTTGTAGATCTGAGTCGCCGTGGTAAGCTCCAGTCGGATCAATTCCATGTTCATCGATGTGCCCGGTGACTGGCCGGGTTGGTGAGGGGGATTGGGGGTCGGGGGGGCTATACTTCTCCTCCTCATCCTCTTTCCTTTTACGAGCACAACCTGCAACGCGAGATAAATGTTTAACTCCTCGCCCACACTGACAATCACATTTTATTCGAGCCTAGAGTGAAAAAAACAAAGCCTTAAGAATCACTGCGCGCGGTACTGACATCACTACGGGAGCACTGTGTGGTCAACATATCCATCCATCCGTATGTATCCATTTAAGGACTAGGATTTGGAATTAGAGCCATTTGGAACGCAAATGTTTTAATTACTAAAATAGCAGATGGTTATTTAGTGTTGGTTATATTAAATTAAATTTTTCAACATTAATGATTTGCCAAATTTATTATCATCCTCAGGGCTACACAATTGACCAAAGATACTCATTAATTGCATGGAATCGACTACCAGTCGTTCTGCAGCAGCCAAAAAAAAGAAAAATTAGATTTTCTTCGACCAACACTAAAAAATTTTAGACTTTCATAAAAAAAGCAAAGAAAGATCCCTAATTGAGTTGTAATTATTGTTTTTATCGTTAGCGCAAAGATGTCGATCAGTAGGCTTCTGAATGTATTCCGGGTACTCCACTGCGTTCGTTGGCTTGCTTCATATCTGACATCCAGTCAGCGTCTTCAGGTCTATGGTGAGGAACAGTGGTTTTTTAGCCGCCTTTTATAAGTCCGTTTTGTCGCTGTTCAGTGATTAGCCGTTTTTTCTTGGATCTCTTTTCCAGGTGCTGAGTAAAAAGGAGCCGTGGTCTCCGTTCATTTTTATGGTGCCTTGTAACATCTTTTACAAAATCCCGAATCACATGTAGTACGAAGGAGAATGTATACCCGGTGACATGTTCGTACGGGAAAGTATACATCCTGGAGTCCTGTAGATCATTAAAATGTCCACCTACAGGAACACGACAGAGGCACAAGGAAGTATTAACCTATTCCAACAGTCTGCTATCTTCAAAGATGCGTGACACGGGATCAAAGCACAAGAAATTTATTTCGAAATAATTGCCAAAAAGAGAACCATCACTCCGCTTGATTAGTAAGGTAAGCCATAGAAAGTTTCAAGACACCACAAAATATCAACTGAGAAGACGGCAATTTTTTACTCAGCACCTGGAAGAGAGCCCTAAACAAAACGGCCAATAATAGAGCAGCGTCAACACGGTCTGGCTTATAGAAGGTGACCAAAAAACCTATCTCTCACCTTTGACCTGAAGATGCTCCCTGGAATACCAGCGAAACTCTTTCAAGAAAGCCAACACACGCAGTGCCATGCGGGCGCGATATATTGTTATTATTAAGAACTGAGAGCCCTTGGTTAATATCATTAGAGAGATACAAGTTTGGAACGTCAACAGCTCAAGATACATTAGGACTATTACGGAAGTGCTGTCATCTGCTCATTAATCTCTTTATGACCTGATCCCGATCTCCGAAATATATTATCATTATTTTTCCGTACCACCACACCTCACATTCTTCTTAGAGATATACGAGTTTAGTTTGACTCGCGGGGATATTTAAGACACATGGTTCTTTCGATTAAGCTAAGTAAAAACTTTCTTATTTATTTTTGATTTACGCAAGTAGTGACTTCAAACTCTAAGCTTCAAGTATAAATCATCCCCTTACATTACATTTGCTTTAAAGTAAGCCTTGGCAACTGTATAACTTTTGCATGATGTATCAAAATCTTTTAGTAATAACATTAGTTATAGTAATAATCGATTAATTTTCCTTAAAGCATATATTAAGTTTCTTTAGAAATGAGTAGGTACTTACAGCAAAGTGCTCCCATCTTTTTTTATCAGTAATTCTCGATAAGGTTTTGGTAATCTGTATTCATTCACCCATCCACAATCGGCAATGTATATACTAACAAGCCCTCATAGCAACGAAAGCGAAGATGCCCTTTTCTGCTATCGGCATTGTTGTCCTTAGATATTAGTTCTACATACAGAATATATTATGTGTTATCTCTGTGTAAATAAAAGTAATCATTCATACAGAGGATATTGATACATGCTTAAAAGTCAAAATCCGCTTCATAATCAGTTGATCAGTAGCATAAATGCACCAATCTAAGTTAGCTCTTATTCGGTAAAGCAGCGGTTTTTCAGATCGACACTTCGCTTTGAAAGCATATGTTATGATTGTACATCTTTTTATAAATAAAAGTATCCGTCCATGAGGAGGATGAAGATCTAAGTTTTAAAATGAAAAATCAGCTTTATTGTCAGCTAAGCAGTAGCTTTAAATCACGAATCAAAGTTTGCTCTTCTTCGGTAGCGCAGGGGTTTTCTGATCGTATCCTAGCTTTGAAAAAATTTGTTATTATCCAATATCTCTGTGTAAATAAAAGTATTCTGTGTGAAATAAACTGTGTAAATGAAAGTAAATAAAAAGGGAGGTAATACTGCTTATGCGGTCTTGGTGACTTTGAGGGTGCCAAGGCCTTAAATGCTGATAAATGCCGTCCGTCTCTTATAGGCTCTGCCAGCGAATGCAACCACATCGTCTTCGTCGCATCCCCTGGGTAACACTAATCGTGGAAGGGTGGAAGGCGAGTTTCCGGTGCTATAAACCAGATCAACTTGGCTAAGGTAGTAAACCCCAAGAGAATATCCAAGGTCCTCAAATGTAGCGGGAGTTGAGCGTGAGGCCAACAACCTCACCTCGGAAATAAACATAACGTTACGGAAACTGCACAAATGCCTCGGATACTGGAAAGGAATAATAGATTACGGCAATGGCAACCGTATAGAAACATGAATAAGGACATCATATTCGCAACTTGGAATGTTAGGACGATGATAAAGCCTCGGAGAATGAAAGAAATTTCCCAGGAATTAAATTAATTTAGAATTGATGTGGTTGCACTCCAGGAAGTAAGGGGGTAAGGTCAGGGGCGTATACACAAGCCTGATTTTAGACTCCTCTACAGTGGTCCTGAGACAGGTCAGCATGGAACCGGAAAAAAATGAATGCCAGAAGGATAAAAAATCATGATATGCTTATATTTACTTTGGATTTTATTGCGCAAGTAGGGCAGGATTCTGCAAGCTCCAAAAACTCTGGACGCTACTCACTACACCAGACTAGCAATAAAAATGGTGTTCTCCTAGAACAGTTTGCCTCAAGAAATAACTTAGTAATTAAGAATACCATTTTCCCGCACAAAATAATCTATCTGGGCACATGGACAACCCTGGGCTCAGGAATTGTCGTTCTAAAAAGGGCAGAAACCTCGACAAGGAAAAAGTTGAGGCTAGATTTATTGAAACACAAAGAAGAAATAACCCAGTTTCAAAATGATATTAAGAGAAACTTGGCCAAAGGCAAAGAGTCTGTAGATGTGGAGGATGAGTGGAGTGAAATCGATCAAGCTATTAAGGAGTCTGCAGACACGGTGCTAGGAGAAGAAAGGAAGACAAGGAGCAAAGATTGGTTTGATGAGGAATGTAAGATGGCTTTGGAGGAGAAAAATACTGCTTGGAAAAGGATGAATCAAAGGAGAACTAGAAAAATTTATATTGAGCACAAGAAGCTAAGAAAGAAGGCTGAAAAGATTATGAAAAAGATACAAATGATAAAAATAAATGTTGAAAAAAATAAGGAGCTCCATAAACAAAATGAAGTAAGACAATGTTACATAGCGGTAAATAAAATGAAAACTGAATACGTCCGGAGAATAGGAGGATGTAAAGATAAGGCTGGAAATATTATTGATGAAGAGCAGAAAATGATTGAGAGATGGGCTGAGCATATTCAGGAACTCCTCAGCAAGGATGAGGGGACTGATAATTATTATCTAGAGGGACAATAAGCAATAAATGAGGATATCGTGGAAATGCTCTTACGAACGAAATTACCTACGAACCCTCTAGAGAGGAGGAGGAGAAAACCCTCAGGAAACATAAATATAACCGCTCCCATGGAGAAGACAGCATTGTAGCTGAGCTAGCCTAGAAAGTAAAGCCTAAAACCATAAGAGTGTAACGGTAAGATAATTCCACTCGCGGCAAGCGGTTACAGTAAATGTCTTATTGAATATGACTGTTCTGTGGTAAGGTATTGTATGTTTCTTATTCCCACGTGTGTTTGTTCCATGCACTTTGTTGAGTTTTTGAAAATCGTCTGTAAGGTACTTCAGCGTATTTGTGTTAAGGAGTTGATAGAGTAGAGGTGGTGTATGAAACAGACGTCGGGAACTAGGTTTTAATCAGGAGAGATTATTTATGAAACAAGTAGTGTGATCAGATATTTTCAGGTTGAAAATGAATCTAATGCAGGCGTTGAAAGACCGTTGAAGTTTTACTGAAAGTTCCTGAAATATATCTTGAAAAGCTACATCAGCGTAGTCAAAGTAGGGTAATATATATGCGGAAATTTGTTGTTTTTTATGGGAGGCAGGAATGACGTGTCTTAGTCTGAGAAGAGGGAATAATGACTCATTAACTGCTTTGCATATCTTAGTTACATGAGATAACCAGGAAAAACATTCATCCACAATTACTCCTAGGTTTTTAACTGCTTCATAGCAAGGTATTGTGCCATTAGCTATACGCAATGGGGGTAATTGATTATTTTTAATTGTTTTCAGTATTCTCGGATATCCAAGAGTACTAGCTGTTCCATGGAAAGCAGTTTGCGCTGTGACCGATGACGTATTGTGGTCGACATTATCGACAGCCGGAGTTGTGAATAGGCCTTTCTTGATTTTTTGGGGACAGACCACACCATCCCGATGTGAAGTCGCGCACACCTCATTAGATCTTTCAGTAATGATAGACTGCAGTCGGTGATAGGTAATGCCCATACCTAGCCGATACGTGCTGTCGATAAGTCCCTTCTTGTAAGTTTCCGCATAAAGTTTCGTCGCTAGGTAGACAGGGGTAGCAGTCTCTAGGCTTCTGTTGTGTCACTTTGCCTCGCCCCTCTTGGTATTCTTGACTGAATAGTAGATTATGAGCTCTGATATACGCTTTGCCTCATCGTGATCACTGTGGGCAGACTTTGATGCCGAGGAGGGGCCGTAGATAATCATTCTCAGCAAAGCTACGAGAGACGCAGGTACACCGCCGTAGCAGCTACCATCTTCAGTTTTCTCACCGAACATGTCAGATCTCACTATTTTCGCAGCTTCACCCTAAGTGACACCCGAACTCTTTCATAGCACCTGCCTGTAGCTTCGCAAGATCTGCCATTCTGAAGACTGCATTATCTCCGTCCGTTTCGCGAGTTTCGTTGATCTAAGCCACGATACCCGCGAAAGTGATCCTGCGAATCTGACGCCGTGAGTTGTTAGCACTGGAGTCATTCTTTTTACTGGCTCTTCTCCTGTTTTTTTACTCAGTGAGACATTTATTGTGGTATTTTGTCTCTAATGATATTAAGTCACAGTGTTCTGAAAATTTTGCACAAACCTTCGAATCTTTGAGTGCAAGGTCAGTAATAGTTTGACAGCGAGATGTCGTCCTCACCTTATTCAGGTTATTTGATCTGGAGCCCGGTAAATCACAAAAGAGGCAGGTTCCTTGTTTGTATTTGGTAGAGTGGCACCTTCGAGTTTTGACTGATGACGCTTGAGAAGGACCTGCCTCTTGTCTCCTCTTGTTAAGTCCCTGAAGCTTTGTGTGGTTGCACTTTAAGTAACATGATTTGTGCCACGATGCCTTGTTTTCAATAATAGTTTTCTTCAAACATGCTTCACTGTTCAGGGAAGGTATGTCCAGATCAAAAAAAAGTTCTCCTATCTCGTAGAAAGCAAGTACATTTTTCGCTAGTGAATCTTAACCTTCATCTATTGTGGATTGTGTACTTTTTGTAGGATTAATTAGCCTTTTATTTGTGTTTATTTGACACAGCATACAGCGTTCCCACTCGATGGCTGACATAATATAACTATGAAAATAACACCCAACCCCCTTCAAACATAAGAATCCACCACCATAAACTAAAGGAAAAAAGAAGGCAGGATTCGTAACTATCACCATCAACAACTAATACCATGCAAACGCCACACTGAAAACCTTTGTGAATAGGAAGAATTATGATCGTTATTACTTACATGTACGAAGTAGAGCTTAACAACACATACACAACCCTATAGCGGAATATCCATACAAACACCTAACTTACAAACGCACACTACTGCACACGCTGAACTTACAGCTTATTATCCATCAACACCACTTTTCTCACTCACAACACGACTGGAACCTACGTGACTTGTAACGGCGCTACTACAGCGCAAGCGTCCGGCAAGCCATGAGCGTACGTCATTGGGCGCCAGATCCTCTGAGTATTGTTACAATGTCGTAAGTATATATAAAATGTATACTTTAAGCGACAGAACACTTAATTTGTGCATTCATATTCGTCATACGCGCGACAGATATACGCGGAAACCATCCGCTCTGCGTGCAAATCATGCAACATAGTCGTGTATGACTAAAAAAAGTACTTCGCCGGTGATATATGCAACCCGCAATACACGGCCCCTGCACGGTTGCCGGCAGTGGCTCCACATCTTTAATGGTCCTATGTGGTCCCAGGAACACGTGTGCAATGTCGCATTTTTTATTCACAAAATGCAAGGTACTCTCTGAAATAGGAATTTAACGCCCCCACTAGTAGGAATGGATAACTTGAGGAGAGAGTTGATGGGGAAGGTTGACGAAAAGGGAAAAATCAAGGATATCAGGACGACTTTTTCTGTTGTTGGAACGGAAGGTCGGTTTCTCGGATTTCTCCATCTATTCTTATTTTTAAAACTTCAAACGCGTTTTTCTTTAAATATATACCCCTTTAATCTTGCTTAATTATATATTTGGTAGCAAAATATCTTATCTATTCATCCTTCAAGTTGTGTAATGGTAACTTCTTATGGGAAAAAATAATTTGTGTGTGTTCGCTTGTTCGCTTTTTAAGTTTGGCGGCATCCTAGGCTTGAGGGACTTTGGATTAATATCGGCGAGAAAACACACCACTCACATATCAATTCTGGGGACTAAAGGTGAGATAATAACAAATAATTATTAGCTGCTAAATCGCAAAAATACTTTTGGAGCGATGTTTCCATGTGCACGAATCACAAAATTTGCTCTCACAATATGGATGTTGAACCACTCGAAATCTCGTTATTAATAAGCTTATATTTTTGCACTTAAAATATATACGAACACGTTAATATTTATCATGATTCCCGGTCGATTTTCTTGCATTTTTTCAACTCCCTCGTTAAACGAGGTGCCAAAGAGGTTTAATTTAAGTCATCTTTAAGGAGCTGAATAATTATTTCATAACTATATTCTTCTATGAATGCGGCACGGTATCATCCATTAACCTAATTACCTTGCTAATTATATAGTATTAACTGGTTTAGCTAGCAGTAAGGTATTATTTTACAGATTATACAAATGTAACTATATATATAGACATGGCCTTATAAGCGTACAAGGTTTCTTTCGAATAGGTGTATTTTTGGAGGGAGAGACTATGAGAAATAACATGTGAAATTGCAAATTCAACGGCATGATTCAAAACGTATTGTGCATGTCACTTGTCCATGGTTTTAAAGTGGCTGGGCTGTCATTCCAATGAAACTTTTATTCTTATCTTGGAGCACAAAACTGTCATTGACGACGGTGACCTTAGTTTTTATAAAACATTTTAAAGAAAAAAAAACAGCTCCGCTTTCTTTGCTGATGATGAAATCACACGCTCCACCTCTAACTACAAGATATTCAGAACCATTTCATAAGAAGACTAACATCCATGACAACAGTGTCTAGGGTGCACTAGTCTATCGGAGTCCCATGTATCTATGCCATTACATTCAAACACAGCCAATTAAGTTCCCAGTATTCACTGCGAATATCAAGCATGGCAACATATCTGAGGAAGTCAGCTGGAACGCTGGCGAATATTGTCCATCAATAATGGATAAACGCAGATGGATACCCGGAAAACCATTCTCTTGATCATGGAAGGCAATTCTATATCGCCCACAGTCGAATGCAATACGCTTCTGTAAGCCGTTTGCAAGAAATGTTCTCCTATAAGTGCTATAAGTAGTCCCTTCATTAGCTTTAGGACTGGTTATTCATTTCGCCAAATTATATTCTTCCCAGCTTGTTTGTTAGAAATTGCAATTCCCAGTTGTACAGAATAATGTGAACGCACCTAGTGAGTATGCCTGAGTCGCCAACTAGTATTTTAAAATTCCGAAGATCAAAATTCGTCAAACTTTGTGAAACATGCCTTTTAGTTTCGACGTCTCTCATTTAAATTGTTACGTATTTATTTTATGTTTGCAAAGCAAGTCTCTTTCACATGATAATTATTTCAACTCCCCCATACGCTTTTAAAACCTACTCTCGGTATTTTTTCGATCACAACTGAAATATATTTTTAAAAGCCGTTATTTTGATCAGTGCTTAATCAGAAAGTATTTTACCTTTTTTTCATGTAAAGTGAAAAACAATCCTATATTTGGCAAAAAGTTCTTGGCTTCTCTAGCGAAATTGGAAGAAATAACACTCTTTTAATTTTGTTCAAAATAATTTTCAAAGATCATTTCTGTAATTTTTCACAATATCGTAAAAATGAATAAAATTTTTCCATTAACTAGTGTAATCTCTCTTTTAATTCATCTACATATACTTAGGTCGCTATTGAATCAGTGGTGAACCTGGTGTGTTAACTTTTCCACAGCTTCCGAGATCTGATGTAAAAGTAATGCATCCCGTAACAATTTTATTGCCCGTTACAATTATATGAAAGTGGGATGCAGACAAAAAGGATATAGAGTAGTGACCCTAGTAATTGGCTTGAGCATTAGTGAGTGACGGGTGTGGGAGGATGATGAAAGACGTACGTAGATTAATAATTCATCCTATGTTACTTCTTTTCCAATCTGGCGTTCCCTGTACCATGTATAGGCATCACCAGATCGCGGATAGAATTGACGGAGAGGAGTTGTTACACCAAAAGTTAGTGATGTTAAATAAATTGCCATTTGGCATAGGAAAATATACAGGCATAGTATTAAGTAAATACGAGATGTATCACATAAGATTCACATAAGCGCGCGGGCGTAGTAACGTGCGCGCACGCACTGACCCATACCCTCACGCAAAATTTCCAAACTTTGTAGAAAAGTAGTGTATGCAAAACAGGAGAGTCATAGGATCATAGTCGTGGAACTAAAGGCAGATTCAATGAATTTAGCTATAATCCAGGTTTATATGCCTACCTCTAATCATAGAGAGGAGGAGTTATATTGTGTATAGTATCAGCTAGAGAAAATAACTGGTAGGAAACCTGGGAGTAAGCACTTGGTAATAATGGGATTGGAACGAGGTGGTGGGTGAAGGAAGAGATGGGCGGGAGGTGGGCTATTAATGGCTAGGAAGGAGACACGACCGGGGCGAGAAAGCTGTGGAGTTTTGCCGTAGAAATAACCTGGTGATTACCAATAGATAGTTCAGACATCATCATCGACGTATGTACACATGGAAGAAGCCGGGCGACAATGATAGGTTCCAGATAGATTATATATACTAGTTCGTCACAGGTACAGGATTAGTGTTAAAAACTCGCATACTTATCCAGGAGCTGGTTCTGAAACATACCTCTACTTATTAATCTATAAATTTCGGGTAAAACTGAAAAAAATGAAAAGAAGGTTACGAAAGTTGAATATAGAATTATTAAGTATGGAAACGAAGAAGAAGTACCGAGAGAAAGTTGATGAGATAACGGGTGAGGATATTGGAATTAGATTAGTGGAAGATGAATGAGGAAGTTGAAAAATGGAATTGTAGAAGCGACAAGAACAATGGTAGGCGTAGTCAGCGCAACTATCATTACAAAACTGTAAATCACGAAGGAGATGATAAGGGAAATAGAGGAGAGAAGGAAATGGAATAGCGTAAACTCAGAGCTAGGTAAGAGAAAACATTGAGGGCCGTATTTTTAAACCATACTCTTCCTCTTACTCTTCGCCGGAGGAGGAAGAGTGCGAGTTGTGACTCTACCCACTATTCGTATTCTAGAACGTTCCTACAGCGAAACCATACTCTTCCTCTTCGATGGAGGGGCTTGGAACGACTGTTGAGTAGATCGCTGAAATTCTCATAACTACGTAATGCTTCGATGACGTTTCGTGTGACGTTTGCTGCCCACAGTACATTGCGGCTTTAACGAAACAGCAAGAAGAAGAAGAATAATTAAAGATGGAAAAAGATATTTTGATCGCTCGTCGGCCTCGGTGGCGGCGGGGTAACGTCCTCGCCTGCCAACCTAAAGGTCGCGGGTTCGAGTCCCGCCACTTGAGGATTTGTCTCCTCCCTGGACATGGTTGTGTGTGTTGTCCTTTGTTATTGTTACAACGCCTGATGTAAAATGGCCCTCGAGGCTGTATTCAGGTTGATGAAATAAATAAAATAAAATATTGCGTGATGTGTCTGGAAAAAAATGCCTAAATCCGGAGGTAATCGACGCATTCCGCCATATTAGGCCTTGGAACTGTTCCTTCTATTTTGGAGGATGGTCTGAGCCATGCTACTAATAGGATCAAGAGATTCGTTTGTTTGTAGAGAGCGTTAGGCCTACAACCGAAGATGTACGTTTAAAAACGCTTGGAGGTTGAGTTGTCACCACAAACGCGTCATAGAGGAAAAGTCGTTCCTCTAGGAACGTCTTAGAATACGGCCCTGAGAATTTAAGAACAGGCTCAGAAGAGAAACAAAGAAAGCAAGATAATCCTCCGCCGCAGTACCGGAAAAAGCCTCCGGTCAGTAGGGGCCTAACGTAGCTGGTGGCAAATGGGCCACACATATATAAAGCAATGGTTTTCTGCGAGCGTCGAGCATTGCTTTGGTTAGGCTCTTGTCGAGTGCTCGACGTGGGAAGAGCTGCTCCCGGGAGAAAGACCTACGGCACCTTTTTTAAAGACAACCGCGGCCTCCACAGCCAAGGTAACAATCCGTACCCGAAATTCTCTACCTCCCCTTATTCCCGGAGTCTGATAGTTTTCTTCGTGCCGGTCACAGTTCGGGGAATTGATTTGTTTTCGACCGTTCTTTTTTCGTTATTAAATTGCTTTCTTTTTCAATCGTGGTATTCTGTCTGCCATTTATATTCCTCTGTACCCCCCCCCCCCCCCGGGCCTATTAGCACGTCTCAATGGTAGCAGAGCGTGGTTGCGGGGTACAGTAAGAGAAAAAGGAGTGTGAGAGATTGCAGCGAAGCTACCTGCTGGAACCAGTTAGATCACCGAGTTGACGAAAGCAGAAGTAATTGACTTTTGTGGTAGATTTGCGTTAAAGACAAATGGCACGTTGGATGAACTACGGAAAGTTCTACGAGATTATGTTCATTCGCTAGATCGTGAGGAGGATAATGGGAGTAGCGGTGAGTTGATCGGAAATGTTTCAGAGGTAGCACCTCCCGAGGTCCAGGTCCACCATCATAGGTAATTTGATATAAAAATCTTAGAAAGTCTCGTGGCCGCTGCACGTCGTTGGGATTTAAGATTCGACGGTGAACCGGGGGAAAGTGTAATGGTATTTTTAGAACTTTGCGACCTTTGGTTTTCCAAATTATCAGACGCGCTTGAAAAGAGACCTGTATAATGGCACTCAGGGTAGGCGTAAATCGCTAAGCGAATATCTTATCGTCATGAAAAATATAAATAAAAGGCTAGAAAAAAAACTCTCACAAGACGAACTGCTGGAGATAGTGTGCAGTAATCTTAACCCTGATTATTCTTGGCATTTAATAGATAAACCGCAAACTTTTCAGCAGCTTGTTCGTTAAGGGCGTAACTATGATGAAAGACGAGCCATCGCTGAATCATATAGAGACCCTCCGCCTGCGTAAGAAATGGTTGACGCTGAATTCGGGGATCGAAATGGGCGATCGGGGCAACGATTACCGCCCACCGAACGTTGGCCTAGAAATAGCCAGCCTCGCCAAAGGCAGCATTTGCCCCCACGTAGGTATGGCGGGTGGCAAAGATCAGAACACACGGCAGAGCCGCCTTTTACCCATTGAAATACGCCCCGTACGGGAAACGAGTGGTCCGCGGAGTTATAAAGCCTCGAGGCTATCGCGGAAGGTTAGTGGCGTTTCGAGGTCGGCCCTCAGAAATCAAATTTGACCTATCACGGTATAGGAAAGTATATTATATCTGTGTACGTGAGCACTTAAGTTTTCACTCAAGAGAGTGAATCAAAGGTTCCACTCAAGTAAAAATTTCTCCCTTGAAACTCAACTGAAACAGGGCTGAAACTCCCTTGAATCACACTGCCTTCCTTCTCTGCCTAAACTGCCTAAAAAATTGAAACAAAACCAAGGGAGTTTGGAAGTAGGGTGGCAGCAGGTAAGAAGTGCAATAAAATGCCTTGCAACTGCACTGGCGCAGAGGCCACAGACCCTTGTAAATATAATGGGCTGGCACACCCTTGCTGCCTAATGACCTGGCACTACCTTGCTCTCTCCACTGAAACTCCTTTGCCTACAACACTGAAACTCCCTTGACCCTTTTTCTCCCAAAATAAAAAAGGAAATATGCATTTTAAAGACTATGAATATCAATACTACGCGATGGCATGCTTAAATGTATTTAATTTTCCTACGTTATACCTACCTGACTATATTATGTCTATTTCACATGCCCTATTATCCTACGGCTCTACACGCATTTTCTCCTACCCATCACAGAAACTTGTGTCAAGAAAGCCTTATATATGTGCCTGCTTCCGAGGAATAATGTGACTTCGAGAACTACCTTTTAAATAGCAACTCATTGTTAATCTGAGGAAATACCATTACATCATGATGACAGTAATGTGGCATTAATTAATTGAAACCTATATTGCCACATAGTATGACTATTAATGCAATATTACTGAGAACAAACAAGAATTTTTCCCTTAAGTTTGTTCATGTTTAAATCAAGATGTAACCAAGGGGACGTGTATAAACAAAAGTACCAACTTGGGGGGGTGGGGGAGAGTCGCTTTAAAACCTGTGGTGGGTAACAAGGGAAAGGGTAGGCAAGTAATAATCTCAAAGTAATAATAAACGTAGCTGTCACAATGTGTCTGTTTACGTTTCTTACTCGTCAACATCGGGTCGACAATACTACAGAGTTTAATATGAGGAAGGGTGCACAGGGTGTTTCATACACCCCAAGCTTCTACAATAACTCAATGTAACTGAACTATTTCTTTTACAATTTAGCAAGTCTTCATGCCATCAAATTGCTAACATTTTAACCTTCTCTCCGGTTAAGGTAGTTTGAGTGAATAATCACTTTACCTAGAATTTGATGAATTTGGCCTCATTTAAAAGGAAATAAATACTCATCTGTTCAATGATATCAAAATATTGATCCCTTGCCGAATTACTCTTGGAGCAATTTGTCTGAAAATGAAAGTTGTTTTACATGGGATAGATAATGGGTGTACGTTCCAGAGGGAGAATATTTAAAAAAAATAGGAACTTCTAGCACCTAGATTTCGTCAAAAAAGTAATGGTGTATAATTTGCATGTTTTCTCAACCATTTATAAAATTTAATCTATTGCTCACTGAAGTAATTTTTACATAATGGCAAAAGCACCTGCTGTTTTGAAGGGTTTTCAGCCGTACGGCGGGAAAAAATGAGTCATGTTAGAGACTTATATAGCTTTATTTGTTTAATTACTGAGAATTTTGGTATTATATAACTATATCTCTATGCCGTAAATATTACAATATTTATTTCATACTTCTTACAGACGCTGAAATCAAAAAATAAAATATGAATAAGGTCTCCATTATGACTAGGGAACTATCTCACTCAAACCACCTTAAAAAGCGACCTCGTGACAAAACTTTTCTATCAACCTTTCCCTAAAAATAAACTCACTTAATACTTGAGAAAATATTTTTGAATTAAAAGTTTCATTTGTAGAGACAACGTTACATGTCGAGGGGGGGTTTGGGGAAAATACTACTGTTCTACTACTACATCTACAAAATACCCTGATAGCCACCTCAGGGGTGTGTGGCAGGGTACCCCTCTCCCCCACCCCCTTGTCAATGAAGGTGGCTGGGGGAGAGGTAAAAAATCACCAGAAATGGTAACGCAGTCTATGTACTACCCCTAACTTGCAGAAATGTTGAAAGGAGAAAGATGCTGAATGTATGTACCAATATACACATCCAATTACCAATATACATAGAAATAACATAATGTATAGCAGAAGTTAAGAATATAAAGCTCTCATTGAAGTGTTTACTGGCAGTGAACTATCACTCCGATTCGTTTTCATGCTTACCATTTTTCCCAAAATTTCAGGTGAAAGATGGACCACGTGCTAAACACACCATGTAGATTCTTCTTAAAATTCTTGTTACTGAATGGATCATTGAGCACATTATTTTTATTTTTCTTGCATCAGAACTGCTATCCCCTTCCAATTTTCACAATAGTTAACCAGTTTGCTCCTCAACTACCTCCACTGAATTTGAAACTTAGAGAATATCATTCCACCCTATGTTGGCCAACCTCTTTCTTTGCTTTGAAATTAAAGGGATACATGGACAGTTAATGATGTATTTAAATAAAGAATTATTTTACTTTTGCCTGTCTTGATGACTTAATTCTAACTTAAGTTAGTGCATAGGTGTTAATCAATTCTGTTGGGGCCATGTCAGTTTTTTTATTTTTCTGACTCGCTTACTTATCTGAAAATCTGCAAATTAATTCATTGATTAATATTAATCTATTAATGTTAATAATATCTATTAATCTAATAATTAATTTAATTAATCATTATGAAGACTAAGCATTTTCACTACCATTTTTTTGGTTAAAAACTGCATAATAAAATTAAAAAAAATATATGTATTCAAAGCATAAAAATTCCGGAGAAGTGTCCGTAAACTTGTAGAATTTAGTGCTGATTTCAGGATGAAGTTCAACTCGTATCTCAATAGTGGGGTAAATGAGTTATAAAAACTATTATGTACTAATGATGAAAAGCATTTAGACATGTACTATAATGTCATGCTACTCTAAAATAAACATCACTGAAGAAGTTTTATCATATTAGGTCATGTCTTGAGAGCATTATAAACAAATGAAAAGTAAGAAAGTGAAAATCTCACCAGAAATTTATTCAACCAATTCTTATCAAAATTTTTGTATCATAATTTTTCAGGACATATGAATATATCAAAAAATAAACAATCGTGAGACATTAGTGAGATTAAAAATTTTGTATTGAAGGAAACGAGAGGCTTTTAAGACTCTTAGACCTCCTCCTCTTCTTCATCAAAATCACGTTCATCATCCACTGTTGCCTCTTGATACTGTTGATACTCAGAAACAAGGTCATTCATGTTTGACTCAGCTTCTGTGAACTCCATTTCATCCATCCCCTCTCTGGTGTACCAGTGAAGGAAAGCCTTCCTCCTGAATATAGCTGTAAATTGTTCTGATATTCTGTTGAACAGTTCCTGAATGGCTGTGGAATTACCTATGAACGTGGCTGACATTTAGAGACCTCGAGGTGGATAGTAACAAACAGCTGTCTTCACATTGTTTGGGATCCCCTCTACAAAGTAGATACTGTTTTTATTCTGAACATTTAGAATCAGCTCATCGACCTCTTTCATTGACATTCGCCCCCTGAAAACTGCTGCCACAGTAAAAAAACTACCATGGCGAGGGTCACATGCTGCCATAATATTTTTTAGTCAAACAAAGGAAAGGTGCCATATTTACTCCAAGCCTGCGAAGGTCAGCATTAAGTTGTCCAGGAAATCTGATACACGTATTAACCCCAGACATTGTTGCTGACACAAGATGATTGAGGTCACCATACTTTGGAGTGGTCAGCTTCAGAGCTTCGAAGCAGATGTCATAAAGAGCTTCATTATCAATGCAATAAGTCTCATCTGTGTTTTCAACGAGCTGGTGTACGGATAAGGTGGCATTACATGGCTCTACTACAGTATCTGAGACCTGCAATAATATGATGATTAGTGCTCAATCCTAACGATGAAGGAACTATTTTCAGATTAGCCATTATTACTTCAAGTAAGAGAAAATTTACCTTTGGTGAAGGGACAATGCTGAAGGTGTTCATGATCCTCTCTTGGTACTCTTCCCTTATTTTGGAGATAAGTAGAGTTCCCATGCCATATCCTGTCCCCACTTCAAGTGAGTGTGTCAACTGAAATCCTTGGACGCAGTCACAGTTCTCAGTTTCCTTCCTCAGGACATCCAGCACTGAATCCACCAACTCCGCTCCTTCTGTGTAGTGTCCTTTGGCCCAGTTATTTCCAGCCCCACTCTGACCAAATACAAAATTATCTGGTCTGATTATTTGCCCAAAAGGCCCTGCCCTTAATGAGTCCATAGTTCCTGGCTCTATATCAATAAGTACTGCTCTTGGAACATATTTTCTTCCTGAAAATAAGAAGTTGCAGTTATAATCTTATTGTACTAGTCACAGTTCTCAAGAGCACACTTTTGATAACTACTTCATATTCCACCGTAATACAACAAATACTCAATATTTATTTGCATGTAGGAATACTTGGAAGCATACTCATTATCATAGATATTAAAAATGTTTAAATAAATATATATATATATATATATATATATATATATTAATTTCTTAACCTATTCACTACTAAGCTTCATCCCAAAGGGAACTTAACTGTTGCATGCAACACTACTGGGCATTTAAATACCCCAGTGCGCATAATATTTTCAGTATTCAATCTCGTTTGCATGTAAAATGCACATATATGCATACGTAGCACTGATGTCAATGCTCCACCCAAAGACTTATATGCACGTGTAGTGCTGGCGGCATTGCTCCTGCCGAACAAATAAATGCCTGCGTAGCAGTGAATGGGTTAAAATATGTGATCAAGCTTCATTGAAACTTTATATTTAACATTTAGTAAGGTCGATGCAATTTGTAAAAGCAACGAAGTTTGTATTGATTCATTGTAAAGATGAATCAGATGGTTAGATAAAATCCAGAAAATTGGATTCTAACATTGAAAATTCAGTATTAATAATGTTTCCAGATGGATTCAATATTTGAACGAGTATCTGCTTATTTTGTGCTTTATTCAAATTCACTATTTCCCATGTTTCTTAGGATATGTTGTCTGCTCTGTTAAGTCTCTGATAATTATAGGAGCGTTTGTCATCAGGATCATCATAACTTTTACAGGAAAAATACCAATTTTTAAAGCAGGCATGGCAACTGTTGTATTTCATCATGTACCCACGGCTTCTGTCCACTGTGCAATCGGTCTTGAGCTCTGGTAAGGGACTCACCATAATCAACGTAGAAAAAAATAGTCCATTTATTTACCCCCCGACCTCCCATCGTGGACCTCATCCGGACACCCCCCACCTCCCTCATCCCTCCCTGTTGTCCACGAAGGCTTTTCTTTTTTTTGTGGAAAAAGCTGTGAAATGGGTTATTAATTGATTGTCATGGACTATCTGCAATTTAAGGCTGATTTTAAGGAAACTGGCCACCGATACAACATCCTTGGCAACCTTTCACAACACTGATTGTGCCGTGTTAATGTCACTCTCGCCACGTCATATCGACTATTTTCTACGTAGACATCCCTCCAACCACCCCACCCCCCAATGTGGACCTTCGTTGACAACCCTTGTACCCCCCACCCCTTTTTGGTGTCTACGTGGATTATGGATAGCCCCTTAATGACATACATATGTGAATGGAGTGTGATTTTTTGGTTTAGTCACGGAATAGAGAATGGATTAGGGTCAATTAATGAAAAAGATTTGATTGAGGAGTGAATTGTATGAGAGGAAGGGGTGTAGTAAGAAAGTTATAGGTGAACGTGGTAGAAGAGACTTAGGTGAGGGGTAGGTATTAGAAGTTTTAAGAACAACTGTCTGGATGAAATGTGACGTCAGTCCATACATTCTATTACAGGTTCGAAAGCATCTTAGTATAGGGGTACATTAAAGGTAGGGTGAGGAAGGGTGTCACCTTCCTCCCCCACCCTCCCCATGTCATTCCTAGGAAAATGGAAAAAACTGTTATTCTTTAACACATGCATGCTCCCCCATATCCTGTGGTTCCCATACCCCTCATAAAGTTAGTTCTTCAATGCATGCATACCCCCGATATCCCTTGCAAATTATCGAGTGACGTTCTCGGCTCCCATTTGTTGAGGTAATGTAATCCCTTCACTAAGTTCAAGGAATACTGGTATTTTTTCTGATTTCTTTGACACAATTGTGACAGCTTTCGACTGTCAAAATTTCTGTTACCTAGGTCATGTGGATCAACCAATTTTATATTGTTTTTATACTACAACGTTGAACAGATCCATAAGTCTCATTCAAAGTCAAGGTTTTTATAATTACATGTGTTTACCATTAATAGTCCTTAAGTGTGTACAATATTAATGCATTTTTATAGCAGTATTTAATCAAAAATGGAAGAATTTAGAAAATACGTATTCGTGGATTTCTTAACTTTTGAACGTTAGCCGTTTTTGTAACGGTTATCGAGTAAAAATTTTATTATGTCCCAAGTTAAAGTGAAAACATTGTTGGAGCTCTACAATTGACCTTATTTTTTTAAGATTAGTTTTACGACAGCTAAAGCAAAAGATTCAAAATTATCAATTATCAAGATGGTAAGATTAAATAGAAACGGGTACTAGAAGTATTTTTGCTAAACGTGCTTCGACCGCTAAGGTCATTTCGCACATACTGCCTGCCACGTGCAAACAAGGGCAAGAGAACTCGGACGAATCAGTGGATCACTACTCCAAATTCGAGCCGAGCCCAATGATGCTTAATTTCGATGTCTAATCGGGAACCGGTGTTTCCATCGTTGCAGGCCGTTTCCTGGAAGCTGCCACTTCTTCGCTGGTTTGTTTCAGGCCCCTTCAAACATCCTTTTTCTGCTCGACATGCGTTCTACCCGCCCTACCTCTATTCATCAAGTCCATAAAGCCTATTTTTCTCCCACTTCCCCGCTTACCCGTCATCCTTCCCTCGATCATGGCTTTTAGCATCCCCTCGCTCCTCGTTACCTATTCTTAGGCCGGAAAACCGTCGTTCAGGAGCTGCCGCGGTAGCTCTCGTGGATGTTGTCGGTAGCTCGCGCAAGGCTAGCTTTACTGTCCTGTTCTTTTTAACGAATCCAACGAGTTTTTCAAAAAACTTTCAAACTCTTGTGTTAGATACAACGGAATGTTATACATTATAAACTAAGCTGTTATTCTGTCCCCGAAGACTTGAAAATGCCCCACTGGTTTCCTATAGGAATTATGTGAATTCCTATAGGAATTACAGTTTCCTACAGGAACGATGAAGCTTCCTATAGGAACAATAAATTTCCTATAGGTACAAGAAAGTTTCCCATAGGAACGAGAAATTTTCCTATAGGAATGATAAATTTTCCTATAGGACAAATATTTTCCTATAGGAACGAGGAATTTTCCTATAGGAAGAATATTTTCCTATAGGAACAAGAAATTTCCTATAGGAACAAAAAATTTTCCTATAGGAATGAGAAATTTTCCTATAGGACGAATATTTTCCTATAGGAACGAGGAATTTTCCTATAGGACGAATATTTTCCTATAGGAACAAGAAATTTTCTATAGGAACAAAAAATTTTCCTATAGGAATGAGAAAATTTCCTATAGGACGACTATATTTTCCTATAGGAACGAGAAATTTTCCTTTTAGGACGAATATTTTCCTATAGGAACGAGAAATTTCCTATAGGAACGAGAAATTTTCCTATAGGACCAATATTTTCCTATAGGAACGAGAAATATTCCTATTGGACGAATATTTTCCTATAGGAACGAGAAATTTCCTATAGCACGAATATTTTCCTATAGGAATGAGAAAAATGAGAAATTTTCCTATAGCATGAATATTTGACAGTGGAGAAAGGTTTCCTATAGGAATTAGCAATATTTCTATAGAACAAATATTTATTATAGGTACATTAAGAATGTTTCCCATAGTGCGAAAAATTCTAATTAATTCGAAATTAAAAAAAGAAAACATTTCATTTTATCAATGGTTCTGCATTCTCACAAATATAATGCATACATCACCATACAAGACAAGTTTTTACAATATTTCATTTATAATTAAAACATTATTGTGAATAAAAATTTGTTAAGAAAAAGTTTGAAATTCATTAAAAAATGGTTCACCGGTATGGAACTCACATAGTCAGTTCCATTCCAATTCCAGTGTAACGCAAACTATATCTGGCATAACACATTAAGTTCTTCTCCCTTTGTCATAGTCCGGCATTTTACACGGGGCACGTACAATCTGATATAAGTACGAACGTGCATTTCAAATTGCATGGTGTCGTGTTTACACGATGCATTACCCGCGCGGGTAGATGCGTGAATACAATCACCATCAAATTTTCACCGTGTAAACACTCCAAATTGCGCAAATGCGTGGACAGAAAATAGCTCGTTCTAATTTGGTGAATGTGTTCACGCATCTGTCCAGCCACGTACTTGCGCGGGTAAATGCATCGTGTAAACACGGTAAGCCATGAATTGCAAGAACGCATGCGTGAATGCATGAACGCGAGGTAGCAAAATAGCTTTTGCTCTAATTCGAAAATGATTGCACGCCCGATTGAGAAAAAATGCGGTTTGAAGTTGTGCAATTTCGTGCCCGAGTAAAACGGCCTCATGACTCTGTAGGTGTGCAGCAATCCTCTTTCGAAATTAAAAACAACTCATCCTCTCTCTTTTATCAATCATTAAAATTAGTTGAGAGAGCATTAGTTGAGAGAGGATTAAAAAAATCAATCCTCTCTCAACTGATACCAATCTTATACTTATGAGATCGCTCTCTCATCAACTCAGTCAGTTGGTGTAGTGGTCAGAGTTGGTGACTCATAAACTGAAGGTCCCCCGATCTAATCCTAACGGTGGCGTTTTTTATTAAGGTTATGTATGTGAGACTATTTTCCAATGGGAAAATTGTTTCCTATAGGAAAATTATTTCCTATAGGAAAATTATTTCCTATAGGAAATTTCCAACAGGAAAATTATTTCCTATAGGAAAATTATTTCCTATAGGAAAATTATTTCCTATAGGAAAAAATTTCCTATAGGAAAAAATTTCCTATAGGAAAATTTCGAGTTCCCATTGTCAAATTACTGTGGGAAAAAAAATTCCTATAGGGCATTTTCAATAGGGTATTACGAAAAGATAAATGCGTAGATCTCTACTTTCAATGTTAATAGCAAGTAAATTTTAAAGAAAAATTTAAACTAAGCTGTTATTCTGTCCCGGAAGACTTTTGAAATTCAAAATGATGTTTCAAGGTAAATATGAAAACAATCCTCTGATTTGGATGGCTATTCGGAGATACGGGGGTTTTTAGCAGAATGAAATTTCGCTGGCGAGACGAAAGCTCACCTTTGCCACTTCAGGAATGAATGAAATGCACTTTAACAAATTATAACCCTTAACAAGGTTACTTGGAGCGTAATTGAGCTTTGAAAACATAATTCCGACAGAAGATACAAAGACTATCTCATATTGTAAAAAATTGGATTTACTTCTCTTCTGTGCATAACCAAATATATGGAAGCAAGAAAATTTGTCTTACCTATCCCTTTGTTGCAAAACACATTAATTCGTTCCATTTGTAGATCTGAGTCGCCGTGGTAAGCTCCAGTCGGATCAATTCCATGTTCATCGATGTGCCCGGTGACTGGCCGGGTTGGTGAGGGGGATTGGAAGTCGGGGGGGCTATACTTCTCCTCCTCATCCTCTTTCTTTTTACGAGCACAACCTGCAACGCGAGATAAATGTTTAACTCCTCGCCCACACTGACAATCACATTTTATTCGAGCCTAGAGTGAAAAAAACAAAGGCTTAAGAATCACTGCGCGCGGTACTGACATCACTCCGGGAGCACTGTGTGGTCAACATATCCATCCATCCGTATGTATCCATTTAAGGACTAGGATTTGGGATTAGAGCCACTTGGAACGCAAATGTTTTAACTACTAAAATAGCAGATGGTTATTTAGTGTTGGTTATATTAAATTAAATTTTTCAACATTAATGATTTGCCAGATTTATTATCATCCTCAGGGCTACACAATTGACCAAAGATACTCATTAATAGCATGGAATCGACTACCAGTCAAAGCCAAAAAAAGGAAAAATTAGATTTTCTTCGACCAACACTAAAAAATTTAAGACTTTCATAAAAAAAGCAAAGAAAGATCCCTAATTGAGTTGTAATTATTGTTTTTATCGTTAGCGCAAAGATTTCGATCAGTAGGCTTCTGAATGTATTCCGGGTACTCCACTGCGTTCGTTGGCTTGCTTCACGATCTGACATCCAGTCAGCGTCTTCAGGTCTATGGTGAGGAACAGTGGTTTTTTAGCCGCCTTTTATAAGTCCGTTTTGTCGCTGTTCAGTGATTAGCCGTTTTTGCTTGGATCTCTTTTCCAGGTGCTGAGTAAAAAGGAGCCGTGGTCACCGTTGATTTTTATGGTGCCTTGTAACATCTTTTACAAAATCCCGCATAACATGTAGTACGAAGGAGAATGTATACCCGGTGACATGTTCGTACGGGAAAGTATACATCCTGGAGTCCTGTAGATCATTAAAATGTCCGCCTACAGGAACACGACAGAGGCACAAGGAAGTATTAACCTATTCCAACAGTCTGCTATCTTGAAAGATGCGTGACACCGGATCAAAGCACAAGAAATTTATTTCCAAATAATTGCCAAAAAGAGAACCGTCACTCCGCCTGATTAGTAAGGTAAGCCATAGAAAGTTTCAAGACACCACAAAATATCAACTGAGAAGACGGCAATTTTTTACTCAGCACCTGGAAGAGAGCCCTAAACAAAACGGCCAATAATAGAACAGCGTCAACACGGTCTGGCTTATAGAAGGTGACCAAAAAACCTATCTCTCACCTTTGACCTGAACATGCTCTCTGGAATACCAGCGAAACTCTTGTCAAGAAAGCCAACACAAGCAGTGCCATGCGGGCGCGATATATTGTTATTATTAAGAACTGAGAGCCCTTGGTTAATATCATTAGAGAGATACAAGTTTGGAACGTCAACAGCTAAAGATACATTAGGACTATTACGGAAGTGCTGTCATCTGCTCATTAATCTCTTTATGACCTGATCCCGATCTCCGAAATATATTATAATTATTTTTCCGTACCACGACACCTCACATTCTTCTTAGAGATATACGAGTTTAGTTTGACTCGCGGGGATATTTAAGACACACGGTTCTTTCGATGAAGCTAAGAAAAAACTTTCTTATTGATTTTTGATTTACGCAAGTAGTGACTTCAAACTCTAAGCTTCTGGTATAAATCATTCCCTTACATTACAATTGCTTTAAAGTAAGCCTTGACAACTGTATAACTTTTGCATGATGCATCAAAATCTATTAGTAATAACATTACTTATATTAATAATCGATTAATTTTCCTTAAAGCATATACTAAGTTTATTTAGAAATGAGTAGGTACTTACAGCAAAGTGCTCCCATCTTTTTTTATCAGTAATTCTCGAGAGCGTTTGGTTGTATGTATTCATTCACCCATCCACAATCGGCAATGTACATACTAACTAGTTACCCTAGCAACGAATGCGAAGATGCCCTTTTCTGCTATCGGCATTGTTGTCATTAGATATTAGTTCTACATACAAAATATATTATATGTTATCTCTGTGTAAATAAAAGTATTCATTCATACAGAGGATATTGATACATGTTTAAAAGTCAAAATCCGCTTCATAATCAGTTGATCAGTAGCATAAATGCACCAATCTAAGTTAGCTCCTATTCGGTAAAGCAGCGGTTTTTCAGATCGACACTTCGCTTTGAAAGCATATGTTATGATTGTATATCTCTTTATAAAAAAAAGTATCCGTCCATGAGGAGGATGGAGATCTAAGGTTTAAAATGAAAAATCTGCTTTATTGTCAGCTAAGCAGTAGCTTTAAATCACGAATCAAAGTTTGCTCTTCTTCGGTAGCGCAGGGGTTTTCTGATCGTATCCTCGCTTGGAAAAAATTTGTTATTATCCAATATCTCTGTGTAAATAAAAGTATTCTGTGTAAAATAAACTGTGTAAATGAAAGTAAATAAAAAGGGAGGTAATACTGCTTATGCGGTCTTGGTGACTTTGAGGGTGCCAAGGCCTTAAATGCTGAGAAATGCCGTCCGTCTCTTATAGGCTCTGCCAGCGAATGAAACCACATCGTCTTCGTCGCATCCCCTGGGTAACTCTAATCGTGGAAGGGTGGAAGGCGAGTTTCCGGTGCTATAAACCAGATCAACTTGGCTAAGGTAGTAAACCCCAAGAGAATATCCAAGGTCCTCAAATGTAGCGGGAGTTGAGCGTGAGACCAACAACCTCACCTCGGAAATAAACATAACGTTACGGAAACTGCACAAATGCCTCGGATACTGGAAAGGAATAATAGATTACGGCAATGGCAACCGAATAGAAACATGAATAGGGACATCATATTCGCAACTTGGAATGTTAGGACGATGATAAAGCCTCGGAGAATGAAAGAAATTTCCCCGGAATTCAGTTAATTTCGAATTGATGTGGTTCCACTCGAGGAAGTAAGGGGGTAAGGACAGGGGCGTATACACAAGCCTGATTTTAGACTCCTTTTACAGTGGGCCTGAGACAGGTCAGCATGGAACAGGAATAAAAATGAATTCAAGAAGGATAAAAAATCATGATATGCTTATATTTATTTAGATTTTAATGCGCAAGTGGGGCAGGATTCTGCAAGCTCCAAAAACTTGGGACGCTACTCACTACACCACAATAGCAATGAAAATGGTGTTCTCCTAGAACAGTTTGCCTCAAGAAATAACTTAGTAATTAAGAATACCTGTTTCCCGCACAAAATAATCTCTCTGGGCACATGGACAGCCCTGGGCTCAGGAGTTGTCATACAGATTGACCATGTTTTTAACAAAAGGCAGACATGTATCATCAATCATAGATGTCCTCAGCTGCAGAGGGCCAAATTGCGATTCTGATCAATTTCTAGTTAAAGTCACAGTGAGGGAAAGGGATCTATGATGTGGGCCTTGAAATGAATACAAGGTAGTTGCTCTAAAAAGGGCAGAAACCTGGAAAAGGAAAAAGTTGAGGCTAGATTTATTGAAACACAAAGAAGGAATAACCCAGTTTCAAAATGAAACTAAGAGAAACTTGGCCAAGGGCAAAGAGTCTGTAGATGTGGATAATTAGTGGAATGAAATCGATCAAGGTATTAAGAAGTCTGCAAGACACGGTGCTTGGAGAGGAAAGTAAGACAAGGAACAAAGATTGGTTTGATAAGGAATGTAAGATAGCTTTGGAGGAGAAAAATACTGCTTGGAAAAGGTTGAATCAAAGGAGAACTAGAAAAATTTATATTGAGCACTAGTAGCTAAGAAAGAAGGCTAATAAGATTATGAAAAAGAAACAAATGTTAAAAAGAAATATGGAAAAAAATAAGGAGCTGCATGAACAAAATGAAGTTAGGCAATGTTACATAGCGGTAAATGAAATGAAAACTGAATACGTCCGCACACTAGGAGGATGTAAATATAAGGCTGGAAATATTATTAATGAAGAGCAGAAAATGATTGAGAGATGGGCTGAGCATTTCCAGGAACTCCTCAGCAAGGATGAGTGGACTGAGAATTATGATCTAGAGGGACAAGAAGCAATAAATGAGGATAACGTGGAAATGCTCTTACGAACGAAATTACCTACGAACCCTCTAGAGAGGAGGAGGAGGAAACCCTCAGGAAAATTAAATATAACCGATCCCATGGAGAAGACAGCATTGTAGCTGAGCTAACCTAGAAAGTAAAGCCTAAAACCATGAGAGTGTAACGGCAAGATTATTCCACCTACGGCAAGCGGTTTCAGTAAATGTCTTATTGAATATGACGGTTCTGTGGTAAGGTATTGTATGTTTCTTATTCCCACGTGTGTTTTTTCCATGCACTTTGTTGAGTTTTTGAAAATCGTCTGTAAGGTACTTCAGCGTATTTGTGTTAAGGAGTTGATAGAGTAGAGGTGGTGTATGAAAAAGACGTCGGGAACTAGGTTTTAATCAGGAGAGATTATTTATGAAACAAGTAGTGTGATCAGATATTTGCAGATTGAAAATGAATATAATGCAGGCGTTGAAAGACCGTTGAAGTTTTACTGAAAGTTCCAGAAATTTATCTTGAAAAGTAGTCAGCGTAGTCAAAGTGGGTTAATATTAATGCGGAAATTAGTTGTTTCTTAAGGGAGGCCGGAATGACGTGTCTTAGTCTGAGAAGAGGGAATAATGACTTATTAACTGCTTTGCATATCTTAGTTACATGAGATAACCAGTACAAACATTCATCCACAATTACTACCAAGGTTTTTAACTGCCTTATAGCAAGGTACTGTGTCATTAGCTATACGCAATGGGGGTAATTGATTATTTTTAATTTTATTCAGTATTCTCGGATATCCAAGAGTGATAGCTGTTCCATGGAAAGCAGTTTGGGCTGTGACCGTTGACGTATTGTGCTCGACATTATCGACAGCCGGAGTTGTGAATAGGCCTTTCTTGATTTCTTGGGGACAGACCACACCATCCCGATGTGAAGTCGCGCACACCTCATTAGATCTTTCAGTAATGATAGACTGCAGTCGGTGATAGGAAATGCCCATACCTAGCCGATACGTGCTGTCGATAAGTCCCTTCTTGCGAGTTTCTGCATTAAGTTTCGTCACTATGTAAACAAGGGTAGCAGTCTCTTGGCTTCCGTTGTGTCACTTTGCCTCACCCCTCTTGGTATTCTTGACTGAATAGTAGAATATGAACTCTGCTATACGCTTTGCCTCATCGTGATCCCTGTGGGCAGACTTTGATGCCGAGGAAGGGCCGTTGATAATCATTCTCAGCAAAGCTACGAGAGACGCAGGTACACTGCCGTGGCAGCTCCCGTCATCAGTTTTCCCGCCGAACATGTCAGATCTCACTATTTTCGCAGCTTCACCCTAAGTGGCACCCGGGCTCTTTCATAACACCAGCCTGTAGCTTCGCAAGATCTGCCATGCTGAAGACTGCATTATCTCCGGCCGTTTTTCGAGTTTCGTTGATCTAAGCCACGATACCCGCGAAAGTGATCCTGCGAATCTGACGCCGTGAGTTGTTAGCACTTGAGTCATTCTTTTCACTGGCTCTTCTCCTGTTTTTTTACTCAGTGAGACATTTATTGTGGTATTTTGTCTCTAATGATATTAAGTCACAGTGTTCTGAAAATTTTGCTCAAACCTTCGAATCTTTGAGTGCAAGGTCAGTAATAGTTTGACAGCGAGATGTCGTCCTCACCTTATTCAGGTTATTTGATCTGGAGCCCGGTAAATCACAATAGAGGCAGGTTCCTTGTTTGTATTTGGTAGAGTGGCACCTTCGAGTTTTGACTGGTGACGCTTGAGAAGGACCTGCCTCTTGTCTCCTCTTGTTAATTCCCTGAAGCTTTGTGCGGTTGCACTTTAAGTAACATGATTTGTGCCACGATGCCTTGTTTTCAATAATAGTTTTCTTCAAACATGCTTCACTGTTCAGGGAAGGTATGTCCAGATCAAAAAAAAGTTCTCCTATCTCGTAGAAAGCAAGTACATTTTTCGCTAGTGAATCTTAACCTTCATCTATTGTGGATTGTGTACTTTTTGTAGGATTAATTAGCCTTTTATTTGTGTTTATTTGACACAGCATACAGCGTTCCCACTCGATGGCTGACATAATATAACTATGAAAATAACACCCAACCCCCTTCAAACTTAAAGAATCCACCACCATAAACTAAAGGAAAAAAGAAGGCAGGATTCGTAACTATCACCATCAACAACTAATACCATGCAAACGCCACACTGAAAACCTTTGTGAATAGGAAGAATTATGATCGTTATTACTTACATGTACGAAGTAGAGCTTAACAACACATACACAACCCTATAGCGGAATATCCATACAAACACCTAACTTACAAACGCACACTACTGCACACGCTGAACTTACAGCTTATTATCCATCAACACCACTTTTCTCACTCACAACACGACTGGAACCTACGTGACTTGTAACGGCGCTACTACAGCGCAAGCGTCCGGCAAGCCATGAGCGTACGTCATTGGGCGCCAGATCCTCTGAGTATTGTTACAATGTCGTAAGTATATATAAAATGTATACTTTAAGCGACAGAACACTTAATTTGTGCATTCATATTCGTCATACGCGCGACAGATATACGCGGAAACCATCCGCTCTGCGTGCAAATCATGCAACATAGTCGTGTATGACTAAAAAAAGTACTTCGCCGGTGATATATGCAACCCGCAATACACGGCCCCTGCACGGTTGCCGGCAGTGGCTCCACATCTTCAATGGTCCTATGTGGTCCCAGGAATACGTGTGCAATGTCGCATTTTTTAATCACAAAATGCAAGGTACTCTCTGAAATAGGAATTTAACGCCCCCACTAGTAGGAATGGATAACTTGAGGAGAGAGTTGATGGGGAAGGTTGACGAAAAGGGAAAAATCAAGGATATCAGGACGACTTTTTCTGTTGTTGGAACGGAAGGTCGGTTTCTCGGATTTCTCCATCTATTCTTATTTTTAAAACTTCAAACGCGTTTTTCTTTAAATATATTCCCCTTTAATCTTGCTTTATTATATATTTGGTAGCAAAATATCTTATCTATTCATCCTTCAAGTTGTGTAATGGTAACTTCTTATGGGAAAAAATAATTTGTGTGTGTTCGCTTGTTCGCTTTTTAAGTTTGGCGGCATCCTAGGCTTGAGGGACTTTGGATTAATATCGGCGAGAAAACACACCACTCACATATCAATTCTGGGGACTAAAGGTGAGATAATAACAAATAATTATTAGCTGCTAAATCGCAAAAATACTTTTGGAGCGATGTTTCCATGTGCACGAATCACAAAATTTGCTCTCACAATATGGATGTTGAACCACTCGAAATCTCGTTATTAATAAGCTTATATTTTTGCACTTAAAATATATACGAACACGTTAATATTTATCATGATTCCCGGTCGATTTTCTTGCATTTTTTCAACTCCCTCGTTAAACGAGGTGCCAAAGAGGTTTAATTTAAGTCATCTTTAAGGAGCTGAATAATTATTTCATAACTATATTCTTCTATGAATGCGGCACGGTATCATCCATTAACCTAATTACCTTGCTAATTATATAGTATTAACTGGTTTAGCTAGCAGTAAGGTATTATTTTACAGATTATACAAATGTAACTATATATATAGACATGGCCTTATAAGCGTACAAGGTTTCTTTCGAATAGGTGTATTTTTGGAGGGAGAGACTATGAGAAATAACATGTGAAATTGCAAATTCAACGGCATGATTCAAAACGTATTGTGCATGTCACTTGTCCATGGTTTTAAAGTGGCTGGGCTGTCATTCCAATGAAACTTTTATTCTTATCTTGGAGCACAAAACTGTCATTGACGACGGTGACCTTAGTTTTTATAAAACATTTTAAAGAAAAAAAAACAGCTCCGCTTTCTTTGCTGATGATGAAATCACACGCTCCACCTCTAACTACAAGATATTCAGAACCATTTCATAAGAAGACTAACATCCATGACAACAGTGTCTAGGGTGCACTAGTCTATCGGAGTCCCATGTATCTATGCCATTACATTCAAACACAGCCAATTAAGTTCCCAGTATTCACTGCGAATATCAAGCATGGCAACATATCTGAGGAAGTCAGCTGGAACGCTGGCGAATATTGTCCATCAATAATGGATAAACGCAGATGGATACCCGGAAAACCATTCTCTTGATCATGGAAGGCAATTCTACTGCGCCCACAGTCGAATGCAATACGCTTCTGTAAGCCGTTTGCAAGAAATGTTCTCCTATAAGTGCTATAAGTAGTCCCTTCATTAGCTTTAGGACTGGTAATTCATTTCGCCAAATTATATTCTTCCCAGCTTGTTTGTTAGAAATTGCAATTCCCAGTTGTACAGAATAATGTGAACGCACCTAGTGAGTATGCCTGAGTCGCCAACTAGTATTTTAAAATTCCGAAGATCAAAATTCGTCAAACTTTGTGAAACATGCCTTTTAGTTTCGACGTCTCTCATTTAAATTGTTACGTATTTATTGTATGTTTGCAAAGCAAGTCTCTTTCACATGATAATTATTTCAACTCCCCCATACGCTTTTAAAACCTACTCTCGGTATTTTTTCGATCACAACTGAAATATATTTTTAAAAGCCGTTATTTTGATCAGTGCTTAATCAGAAAGTATTTTACCTTTTTTTCATGTAAAGTGAAAAACAATCCTATTTTTGGCAAAAAGTTCTTGGCTTCTCTAGCGAAATTGGAAGAAATAACACTCTTTTAATTTTGTTCAAAATAATTTTCAAAGATCATTTCTGTAATTTTTCACAATATCGTAAAAATGAATAAAATTTTTCCATTAACTAGTGTAATCTCTCTTTTAATTCATCTACATATACTTAGGTCGCTATTGAATCAGTGGTGAACCTGGTGTGTTAACTTTTCCACAGCTTCCGAGATCTGATGTAAAAGTAATGCATCCCGTAACAATTTTATTGCCCGTTACAATTATATGAAAGTGGGATGCAGACAAAAAGGATATAGAGTAGTGACCCTAGTAATTGGCTTGAGCATTAGTGAGTGACGGGTGTGGGAGGATGATGAAAGACGTACGTAGATTAATAATTCATCCTATGTTACTTCTTTTCCAATCTGGCGTTCCCTGTACCATGTATAGGCATCACCAGATCGCGGATAGAATTGACGGAGAGGAGTTGTTACACCAAAAGTTAGTGATGTTAAATAAATTGCCATTTGGCATAGGAAAATATACAGGCATAGTATTAAGTAAATACGAGATGTATCACATAAGATTCACATAAGCGCGCGGGCGTAGTAACGTGCGCGCACGCACTGACCCATACCCTCACGCAAAATTTCCAAACTTTGTAGAAAAGTAGTGTATGCAAAACAGGAGAGTCATAGGATCATAGTCGTGGAACTAAAGGCAGATCCAATGAATTTAGCTATAATCAAGGTTTATATGCCTACCTCTAATCATAGAGAGGAGGAGTTATATTGTGTATAGTATCAGCTAGAGAAAATAACTGGTAGGAAACCTGGGAGTAAGCACTTGGTAATAATGGGATTGGAACGAGGTGGTGGGTGAAGGAAGAGATGGGCGGGAGGTGGGCTATTAATGGCTAGGAAGGAGACACGACCGGGGCGAGAAAGCTGTGGAGTTTTGCCGTAGAAATAACCTGGTGATTACCAATAGATAGTTCAGACATCATCGTCGACGTATGTACACATGGAAGAAGCCGGGCGACAATGATAGGTTCCAGATAGATTATATATACTAGTTCGTCACAGGTACAGGATTAGTGTTAAAAACTCGCATACTTATCCAGGAGCTGATTCTGAAGCATATCACTACTTAATAGTCTATAAATTTCGGGTAAAACTGAAAAAAATGAAAAGAAGGTTACGAAAGTTGAATATAGAATTATTAAGTATGGAAACGAAGAAGAAGTACCGAGAGAAAGTTGATGAGATAACGGGTGAGGATATTGGAATTAGATTAGTGGAAGATGAATGAGGAAGTTGAAAAATGGAATTGTAGAAGCGACAAGAACAATGGTAGGCGTAGTCAGCGCAACTATAATTACAAAACTGTAAATCACGAAGGAGATGATAAGGGAAATAGAGGAGAGAAGGAAATGGAATAGCGTAAACTCAGAGCTAGGTAAGAGAAAACATTGAGAATTTAAGAACAGGCTCAGAAGAGAAACAAAGAAAGCAAGATAATCCTCCGCCGCAGTACCGGAAAAAGCCTCCGGTCAGTAGGGGCCTAACGTAGCTGGTGGCAAATGGGCCACACATATATAAAGCAATGGTTTTCGGCGAGCGTCGAGCATTGCTTTGGTGAGGCTCTTGTCGAGTGCTCGACGTGGGAAGAGCTGCTCCCGGGAGAAAGACCTACGGCACCTTTTTTAAAGACAACCGCTACCTCCACAGCCAAGGTAACAATCCGTACCCGAAATTCTCTACCTCCCCTTATTCCCGGAGTCTGATAGTTTTCTTCGTGCCGGTCACAGTTCGGGGAATTGATTTGTTTTCGACCGTTCTTTTTTCGTTATTAAATTGCTTTCTTTTTCAATCGTGGTATTCTGTCTGCCATTTATATTCCTCTGTACCCCCCCCCCCGGGCCTATTAGCACGTCTCAATGGTAGCAGAGCGTGGTTGCGGGGTACAGTAAGAGAAAAAGGAGTGTGAGAGATTGCAGCGAAGCTACCTGCTGGAACCAGTTGGATCACCGAGTTGACGAAAGCAGAAGTAATTGACTTTTGTGGTAGATTTGCGTTAAAGACAAATGGCACGTTGGATGAACTACGGAAAGTTCTACGAGATTATGTTCATTCGCTAGATCGTGAGGAGGATAATGGGAGTAGCGGTGAGTTGATCGGAAATGTTTCAGAGGTAGCACCTCCCGAGGTCCAGGTCCACCATCATAGGTAATTTGATATAAAAATCTTAGAAAGTCTCGTGGCCGCTGCACGTCGTTGGGATTTAAGATTCGACGGTGAACCGGGGGAAAGTGTAATGGTATTTTTAGAACTTTGCGACCTTTGGTTTTCCAAATTATCAGACGCGCTTGAAAAGAGACCTGTATAATGGCACTCAGGGTAGGCGTGAATCGCTAAGCGAATATCTTATCGTCATGAAAAATATAAATAAAAGGCTAGAAAAAAAACTCTCACAAGACGAACTGCTGGAGATAGTGTGCAGTAATCTTAACCCTGATTATTCTTGGCATTTAATAGATAAACCGCAATCTTTTCAGCAGCTTGTTCGTTAAGGGCGTAACTATGATGAAAGACGAGCCATCGCTGAATCATATAGAGACCCTCCGCCTGCGGAAGAAATGGTTGACGCTGAATTCGGGGATCGAAATGGGCGATCGGGGCAACGATTACCGCCCACCGAACGTTGGCCTAGAAATAGCCAGCCTCGCCAAAGGCAGCATTTGCCCCCACGTAGGTATGGCGGGTGGCAAAGATCAGAACACACGGCAGAGCCGCCTTTTACCCATTGAAATACGCCCCGTACGGGAAACGAGTGGTCCGCGGAGTTATAAAGCCTCGAGGCTATCGCGGAAGGTTAGTTGCGTTTCGAGGTCGGCCCTCAGAAATCAAATTTGACCTATCACGGTATAGGAAAGTATATTATATCTGTGTACGTGAGCACTTAAGTTTTCACTCAAGAGAGTGAATCAAAGGTTCCACTCAAGTAAAAATTTCTCCCTTGAAACTCAACTGAAACAGGGCTGAAACTCCCTTGAATCACACTGCCTTCCTTCTCTGCCTAAACTGCCTAAAAAATTGAAACAAAACCAAGGGAGTTTGGAAGTAGGGTGGCAGCAGGTAAGAAGTGCAATAAAATGCCTTGCAACTGCACTGGCGCAGAGGCCACAGACCCTTGTAAATATAATGGGCTGGCACACCCTTGCTGCCTAATGACCTGGCACTACCTTGCTCTCTCCACTGAAACTCCTTTGCCTACAACACTGAAACTCCCTTGACCCTTTTTCTCCCAAAATAAAAAAGGAAATATGCATTTTAAAGACTATGAATATCAATACTACGCGATGGCATGCTTAAATGTATTTAATTTTCCTACGTTATACCTACCTGACTATATTATGTCTATTTCACATGCCCTATTATCCTACGGCTCTACACGCATTTTCTCCTACCCATCACAGAAACTTGTGTCAAGAAAGCCTTATATATGTGCCTGCTTCCGAGGAATAATGTGACTTCGAGAACTACCTTTTAAATAGCAACTCATTGTTAATCTGAGGAAATACCATTACATCATGATGACAGTAATGTGGCATTAATTAATTGAAACCTATATTGCCACATAGTATGACTATTAATGCAATATTACTGAGAACAAACAAGAATTTTTCCCTTAAGTTTGTTCATGTTTAAATCAAGATGTAACCAAGGGGACGTGTATAAACAAAAGTACCAACTTGGGGGGGTGGGGGAGAGTCGCTTTAAAACCTGTGGTGGGTAACAAGGGAAAGGGTAGGCAAGTAATAATCTCAAAGTAATAATAAACGTAGCTGTCACAATGTGTCTGTTTACGTTTCTTACTCGTCAACATCGCATCGACAATACTACAGAGTTTAATATGAGGAAGGGTGCACAGGGTGTTTCATACACCCCAAGCTTCTACAATAACTCAATGTAACTGAACTATTTCTTTTACAATTTAGCAAGTCTTCATGCCATCAAATTGCTAACATTTTAACCTTCTCTCCGGTTAAGGTAGTTTGAGTGAATAATCACTTTACCTAGAATTTGATGAATTTGGCCTCATTTAAAAGGAAATAAATACTCATCTGTTCAATGATATCAAAATATTGATCCCTTGCCGAATTACTCTTGGAGCAATTTGTCTGAAAATGAAAGTTGTTTTACATGGGATAGATAATGGGTGTACATTCCAGAGGGAGAATATTTAAAAAAAATAGGAACTTCTAGCACCTAGATTTCGTCAAAAAAGTAATGGTGTATAATTTGCATGTTTTCTCAACCATTTATAAAATTTAATCTATTGCTCACTGAAGTAATTTTTACATAATGGCAAAAGCACCTGCTGTTTTGAAGGGTTTTCAGCCGTACGGCGGGAAAAAATGAGTCATGTTAGAGACTTATATAGCTTTATTTATTTAATTACTGAGAATTTTGGTATTATATAACTATATCTCTACGCCGTAAATATTACAATATTTATTTCATACTTCTTACAGACGCTGAAATCAAAAAATAAAATATGAATAAGGTCTCCATTATGACTAGGGAACTATCTCACTCAAACCACCTTAAAAAGCGACCTCGTGACAAAACTTTTCTATCAACCTTTCCCTAAAAATAAACTCACTTAATACTTGAGAAAATATTTTTGAATTAAAAGTTTCATTTGTAGAGACAACGTTACATGTCGAGGGGGGGTTTGGGGAAAATACTACTGTTCTACTACTACATCTACAAAATACCCTGATAGCCACCTCAGGGGTGTGTGGCAGGGTACCCCTCTCCCCCACCCCCTTGTCAATGAAGGTGGCTGGGGGAGAGGTAAAAAATCACCAGAAATGGTAACGCAGTCTTTGTACTACCCCTAACTTGCAGAAATGTTGAAAGGAGAAAGATGCTGAATGTATGTACCAATATACACATAGAAATAACATAATGTATAGCAGAAGTTAAGAATATAAAGCTCTCATTGAAGTGTTTACTGGCAGTGAACTATCACTCCGATTCGTTTTCATGCTTACCATTTTTCCCAAAATTTCAGGTGAAAGATGGACCACGTGCTAAACACACCATGTAGATTCTTCTTAAAATTCTTGTTACTGAATGGATCATTGAGCACATTATTTTTATTTTTCTTGCATCAGAACTGCTATCCCCTTCCAATTTTCACAATAGTTAACCAGTTTGCTCCTCAACTACCTCCACTGAATTTGAAACTTAGAGAATATCATTCCACCCTATGTTGGCCTACCTCTTTCTTTGCTTTGAAATGAAGGGGATACATGGACAGTTAATGATGTATTTAAATAAAGAATTATTTTACTTTTGCCTGTCTTGATGACTTAATTCTAACTTAAGTTAGTGCATAGGTGTTAATCAATTCTGTTGGGGCCATGTCAGTTTTTTTATTTTTCTGACTCGCTTACTTATCTGAAAATCTGCAAATTAATTCATTGATTAATATTAATCTATTAATGTTAATAATATCTATTAATCTAATAATTAATTTAATTAATCATTATGAAGACTAAGCATTTTCACTACCATTTTTTTGGTTAAAAACTGCATAATAAAATTAAAAAAAATATATGTATTCAAAGCATAAAAATTCCGGAGAAGTGTCCGTAAACTTGTAGAATTTAGTGCTGATTTCAGGATGAAGTTCAACTCGTATCTCAATAGTGGGGTAAATGAGTTATAAAAACTATTATGTACTAATGATGAAAAGCATTTAGACATGTACTATAATGTCATGCTACTCTAAAATAAACATCACTGAAGAAGTTTTATCATATTAGGTCATGTCTTGAGAGCATTATAAACAAATGAAAAGTAAGAAAGTGAAAATCTCACCAGAAATTTATTCAACCAATTCTTATCAAAATTTTTGTATCATAATTTTTCAGGACATATGAATATATCAAAAAACAAACAATCGTGAGACATTAGTGAGATTAAAAATTTTGTATTGAAGGAAACGAGAGGCTTTTAAGACTCTTAGACCTCCTCCTCTTCTTCATCAAAATCACGTTCATCATCCACTGTTGCCTCTTGATACTGTTGATACTCAGAAACAAGGTCATTCATGTTTGACTCAGCTTCTGTGAACTCCATTTCATCCATCCCCTCTCTGGTGTACCAGTGAAGGAAAGCCTTCCTCCTGAATATAGCTGTAAATTGTTCTGATATTCTGTTGAACAGTTCCTGAATGGCTGTGGAATTACCTATGAACGTGGCTGACATTTAGAGACCTCGAGGTGGATAGTAACAAACAGCTGTCTTCACATTGTTTGGGATCCCCTCTACAAAGTAGATACTGTTTTTATTCTGAACATTTAGAATCAGCTCATCGACCTCTTTCATTGACATTCGCCCCCTGAAAACTGCTGCCACAGTAAAAAAACTAAACTACCATGGCGAGGGTCACATGCTGCCATAATATTTTTTAGTCAAACATTTGCTGGGTCAGCTCAGGAACAGTGAGGGCTCTATATGATTGCGATCCAAGGGCTGTGAGTGGAGCAAAACCTGGCATGAAAAAGTGAAGTTGTGGGAAAGGTGCCATATTTACTCCAAGCCTGCGAAGGTCAGCATTAAGTTGTCCAGGAAATCTGATACACGTATTAACCCCAGACATTGTTGCTGACACAAGATGATTGAGGTCACCATACTTTGGAGTGGTCAGCTTCAGAGCTTCGAAGCAGATGTCATAAAGAGCTTCATTATCAATGCAATAAGTCTCATCTGTGTTTTCAACGAGCTGGTGTACGGATAAGGTGGCATTACATGGCTCTACTACAGTATCTGAGACCTGCAATAATATGATGATTAGTGCTCAATCCTAACGATGAAGGAACTATTTTCAGATTAGCCATTATTACTTCAAGTAAGAGAAAATTTACCTTTGGTGAAGGGACAATGCTGAAGGTGTTCATGATCCTCTCTTGGTACTCTTCCCTTATTTTGGAGATAAGTAGAGTTCCCATGCCATATCCTGTCCCCACTTCAAGTGAGTGTGTCAACTGAAATCCTTGGACGCAGTCACAGTTCTCAGTTTCCTTCCTCAGGACATCCAGCACTGAATCCACCAACTCCGCTCCTTCTGTGTAGTGTCCTTTGGCCCAGTTATTTCCAGCCCCACTCTGACCAAATACAAAATTATCTGGTCTGATTATTTGCCCAAAAGGCCCTGCCCTTAATGAGTCCATAGTTCCTGGCTCTATATCAATAAGTACTGCTCTTGGAACATATTTTCTTCCTGAAAATAAGAAGTTGCAGTTATAATCTTATTGTACTAGTCACAGTTCTCAAGAGCACACTTTTGATAACTACTTCATATTCCACCGTAATACAACAAATACTCAATATTTATTTGCATGTAGGAATACTTGGAAGCATACTCATTATCATAGATATTAAAAATGTTTAAATAAAATATATATATATATATTAATTTCTTAACCTATTCACTACTAAGCTTCATCCCAAAGGGAACTTAACTGTTGCATGCAACACTACTGGGCATTTAAATACCCCAGTGCGCATAATATTTTCAGTATTCAATCTCGTTTGCATGTAAAATGCACATATATGCATACGTAGCACTGATGTCAATGCTCCACCCAAAGACTTATATGCATGTGTAGTGCTGGCGGCATTGCTCCTGCCGAACAAATAAATGCCTGCGTAGCAGTGAATGGGTTAAAATATGTGATCAAGCTTCATTGAAACTTTATATTTAACATTTAGTAAGGTCGATGCAATTTGTAAAAGCAACGAAGTTTGTATTGATTCATTGTAAAGATGAATCAGATGGTTAGATAAAATCCAGAAAATTGGATTCTAACATTGAAAATTCAGTATTAATAATGTTTCCAGATGGATTCAATATTTGAACGAGTATCTGCTTATTTTGTGCTTTATTCAAATTCACTATTTCCCATGTTTCTTAGGATATGTTGTCTGCTCTGTTAAGTCTCTGATAATTATAGGAGCGTTTGTCATCAGGATCATCATAACTTTTACAGGAAAAATACCAATTTTTAAAGCAGGCATGGCAACTGTTGTATTTCATCATGTACCCACGGCTTCTGTCCACTGTGCAATCGGTCTTGAGCTCTGGTAAGGGACTCACCATAATCAACGTAGAAAAAAATAGTCCATTTATTTACCCCCCGACCTCCCATCGTGGACCTCATCCGGACACCCCCCACCTCCCTCATCCCTCCCTGTTGTCCACGAAGGCTTTTCTTTTTTTTGTGGAAAAAGCTGTGAAATGGGTTATTAATTGATTGTCATGGACTATCTGCAATTTAAGGCTGATTTTAAGGAAACTGGCCACCGATACAACATCCTTGGCAACCTTTCACAACACTGATTGTGCCGTGTTAATGTCACTCTCGCCACGTCATATCGACTATTTTCTACGTAGACATCCCTCCAACCACCCCACCCCCCAATGTGGACCTTCGTTGACAACCCTTGTACCCCCCACCCCTTTTTGGTGTCTACGTGGATTATGGATAGCCCCTTAATGACATACATATGTGAATGGAGTGTGATTTTTTGGTTTAGTCACGGAATAGAGAATGGATTAGGGTCAATTAATGAAAAAGATTTGATTGAGGAGTGAATTGTATGAGAGGAAGGGGTGTAGTAAGAAAGTTATAGGTGAACGTGGTAGAAGAGACTTAGGTGAGGGGTAGGTATTAGAAGTTTTAAGAACAACTGTCTGGATGAAATGTGACGTCAGTCCATACATTCTATTACAGGTTCGAAAGCATCTTAGTATAGGGGTACATTAAAGGTAGGGTGAGGAAGGGTGTCACCTTCCTCCCCCACCCTCCCCATGTCATTCCTAGGAAAATGGAAAAAACTGTTATTCTTTAACACATGCATGCTCCCCCATATCCTGTGGTTCCCATACCCCTCATAAAGTTAGTTCTTCAATGCATGCATACCCCCGATATCCCTTGCAAATTATCGAGTGACGTTCTCGGCTCCCATTTGTTGAGGTAATGTAATCCCTTCACTAAGTTCAAGGAATACTGGTATTTTTTCTGATTTCTTTGACACAATTGTGACAGCTTTCGACTGTCAAAATTTCTGTTACCTAGGTCATGTGGATCAACCAATTTTATATTGTTTTTATATTACAACGTTGAACAGATCCATAAGTCTCATTCAAAGTCAAGGTTTTTATAATTACATGTGTTTACCATTAATAGTCCTTAAGTGTGTACAATATTAATGCATTTTTATAGCAGTATTTAATCAAAAATGGAAGAATTTAGAAAATACGTATTCGTGGATTTCTTAACTTTTGAACGTTAGCCGTTTTTGTAACGGTTATCGAGTAAAAATTTTATTATGTCCCAAGTTAAAGTGAAAACATTGTTGGAGCTCTACAATTGACCTTATTTTTTTAAGATTAGTTTTACGACAGCTAAAGCAAAAGATTCAAAATTATCAATTATCAAGATGGTAAGATTAAATAGAAACGGGTACTAGAAGTATTTTTGCTAAACGTGCTTCGACCGCTAAGGTCATTTCGCACATACTGCCTGCCACGTGCAGACAAGGGCAAGAGAACTCGGACGAATCAGTGGATCACTACTCCAAATTCGAGCCGAGCCCAATGATGCTTAATTTCGATGTCTAATCGGGAACCGGTGTTTCCATCGTTGCAGGCCGTTTCCTGGAAGCTGCTACTTCTTCGCTGGTTTGTATCAGGCCCCTTCAAACATCCTTTTTCTGCTCGACATGCGTTCTACCCGCCCTACCTCTATTCATCAAGTCCATAAAGCCTATTTTTCTCCCACTTCCCCGCTTACCCGTCATCCTTCCCTCGATCATGGCTTTTAGCATCCCCTCGCTCCTCGTTACCTATTCTTAGGCCGGAAAACCGTCGTTCAGGAGCTGCCGCGGTAGCTCTCGTGGATGTTGTCGGTAGCTCGCGCAAGGCTAGCTTTACTGTCCTGTTCTTTTTAACGAATCCAACGAGTTTTTCAAAAAACTTTCAAACTCTTGTGTTAGATACAACGGAATGTTATACATTATAAACTAAGCTGTTATTCTGTCCCCGAAGACTTGAAAATGCCCCACTGGTTTCCTATAGGAATTATGTGAATTCCTATAGGAATTACAGTTTCCTACAGGAACGATGAAGCTTCCTATAGGAACAATAAATTTCCTATAGGTACAAGAAAGTTTCCCATAGGAACGAGAAATTTTCCTATAGGAATGATAAATTTTCCTATAGGACAAATATTTTCCTATAGGAACGAGGAATTTTCCTATAGGAAGAATATTTTCCTATAGGAACAAGAAATTTCCTATAGGAACAAAAAATTTTCCTATAGGAATGAGAAATTTTCCTATAGGACGAATATTTTCCTATAGGAACGAGGAATTTTCCTATAGGACGAATATTTTCCTATAGGAACAAGAAATTTTCTATAGGAACAAAAAATTTTCCTATAGGAATGAGAAAATTTCCTATAGGACGACTATATTTTCCTATAGGAACGAGAAATTTTCCTTTTAGGACGAATATTTTCCTATAGGAACGAGAAATTTCCTATAGGAACGAGAAATTTTCCTATAGGACCAATATTTTCCTATAGGAACGAGAAATATTCCTATTGGACGAATATTTTCCTATAGGAACGAGAAATTTCCTATAGCACGAATATTTTCCTATAGGAATGAGAAAAATGAGAAATTTTCCTATAGCATGAATATTTGACAGTGGAGAAAGGTTTCCTATAGGAATTAGCAATATTTCTATAGAACAAATATTTATTATAGGTACATTAAGAATGTTTCCCATAGTGCGAAAAATTCTAATTAATTCGAAATTAAAAAAAGAAAACATTTCATTTTATCAATGGTTCTGCATTCTCACAAATATAATGCATACATCACCATACAAGACAAGTTTTTACAATATTTCATTTATAATTAAAACATTATTGTGAATAAAAATTTGTTAAGAAAAAGTTTGAAATTCATTAAAAAATGGTTCACCGGTATGGGATTCACATAGTCAGTTCCATTCCAATTCCAGTGTAACGCAAACTATATCTGGCATAACACATTAAGTTCTTCTCCCTTTGTCATAGTCCGGCATTTTACACGGGGCACGTACAATCTGATTTAAGTACGAACGTGCATTTCAAATTGCATGGTGTCGTGTTTACACGATGCATTACCCGCGCGGGTAGATGCGTGAATACAATCACCATCAAATTTTCACCGTGTAAACACTCCAAATTGCGCAAATGCGTGGACAGAAAATAGCTCGTTCTAATTTGGTGAATGTGTTCACGCATCTGTCCAGCCACGTACTTGCGCGGGTAAATGCATCGTGTAAACACGGTAAGCCATGAATTGCAAGAACGCATGCGTGAATGCATGAACGCGAGGTAGCAAAATAGCTTCTGCTCTAATTCGAAAATGATTGCACGCCCGATTGAGAAAAAATGCGGTTTGAAGTTGTGCAATTTCGTGCCCGAGTAAAACGGCCTCATGACTCTGTAGGTGTGCAGCAATCCTCTTTCGAAATTAAAAACAACTCATCCTCTCTCTTTTATCAATCATTAAAATTAGTTGAGAGAGCATTAGTTGAGAGAGGATTAAAAAAATCAATCCTCTCTCAACTGATACCAATCTTATACTTATGAGATCGCTCTCTCATCAACTCAGTCAGTTGGTGTAGTGGTCAGAGTTGGTGACTCATAAACTGAAGGTCCCCCGATCTAATCCTAACGGTGGCGTTTTTTATTAAGGTTATGTATGTGAGACTATTTTCCAATGGGAAAATTGTTTCCTATAGGAAAATTATTTCCTATAGGAAAATTATTTCCTATAGGAAATTTCCAACAGGAAAATTATTTCCTATAGGAAAATTATTTCCTATAGGAAAATTATTTCCTATAGGAAAATTATTTCCTATAGGAAAAAATTTCCTATAGGAAAAAATTTCCTATAGGAAAATTTCGAGTTCCCATTGTCAAATTACTGTGGGAAAAAAAATTCCTATAGGGCATTTTCAATAGGGTATTACGAAAAGATAAATGCGTAGATCTCTACTTTCAATGTTAATAGCAAGTAAATTTTAAAGAAAAATTTAAACTAAGCTGTTATTCTGTCCCGGAAGACTTTTGAAATTCAAAATGATGTTTCGAGGTAAATATGAAAACAATCCTCTGATTTGGATGGCTATTCGGAGATACGGGGGTTTTTAGCAGAATGAAATTTCGCTGGCGAGACGAAAGCTCACCTTTGCCACTTCAGGAATGAATGAAATGCACTTTAACAAATTATAACCCTTAACAAGGTTACTTGGAGCGTAATTGAGCTTTGAAAACATAATTCCGACAGAAGATACAAAGACTATCTCATATTGTAAAAAATTGGATTTACTTCTCTTCTGTGCATAACCAAATATATGGAAGCAAGAAAATTTGTCTTACCTATCCCTTTGTTGCAAAACACATTAATTCGTTCCATTTGTAGATCTGAGTCGCCGTGGTAAGCTCCAGTCGGATCAATTCCATGTTCATCGATGTGCCCGGTGACTGGCCGGGTTGGTGAGGGGGATTGGAAGTCGGGGGGGCTATACTTCTCCTCCTCATCCTCTTTCTTTTTACGAGCACAACCTGCAACGCGAGATAAATGTTTAACTCCTCGCCCACACTGACAATCACATTTTATTCGAGCCTAGAGTGAAAAAAACAAAGGCTTAAGAATCACTGCGCGCGGTACTGACATCACTCCGGGAGCACTGTGTGGTCAACATATCCATCCATCCGTATGTATCCATTTAAGGACTAGGATTTGGGATTAGAGCCACTTGGAACGCAAATGTTTTAACTACTAAAATAGCAGATGGTTATTTAGTGTTGGTTATATTAAATTAAATTTTTCAACATTAATGATTTGCCAGATTTATTATCATCCTCAGGGCTACACAATTGACCAAAGATACTCATTAATAGCATGGAATCGACTACCAGTCAAAGCCAAAAAAAGGAAAAATTAGATTTTCTTCGACCAACACTAAAAAATTTAAGACTTTCATAAAAAAAGCAAAGAAAGATCCCTAATTGAGTTGTAATTATTGTTTTTATCGTTAGCGCAAAGATTTCGATCAGTAGGCTTCTGAATGTATTCCGGGTACTCCACTGCGTTCGTTGGCTTGCTTCACGATCTGACATCCAGTCAGCGTCTTCAGGTCTATGGTGAGGAACAGTGGTTTTTTAGCCGCCTTTTATAAGTCCGTTTTGTCGCTGTTCAGTGATTAGCCGTTTTTGCTTGGATCTCTTTTCCAGGTGCTGAGTAAAAAGGAGCCGTGGTCACCGTTGATTTTTATGGTGCCTTGTAACATCTTTTACAAAATCCCGCATAACATGTAGTACGAAGGAGAATGTATACCCGGTGACATGTTCGTACGGGAAAGTATACATCCTGGAGTCCTGTAGATCATTAAAATGTCCGCCTACAGGAACACGACAGAGGCACAAGGAAGTATTAACCTATTCCAACAGTCTGCTATCTTGAAAGATGCGTGACACCGGATCAAAGCACAAGAAATTTATTTCCAAATAATTGCCAAAAAGAGAACCGTCACTCCGCCTGATTAGTAAGGTAAGCCATAGAAAGTTTCAAGACACCACAAAATATCAACTGAGAAGACGGCAATTTTTTACTCAGCACCTGGAAGAGAGCCCTAAACAAAACGGCCAATAATAGAACAGCGTCAACACGGTCTGGCTTATAGAAGGTGACCAAAAAACCTATCTCTCACCTTTGACCTGAACATGCTCTCTGGAATACCAGCGAAACTCTTGTCAAGAAAGCCAACACAAGCAGTGCCATGCGGGCGCGATATATTGTTATTATTAAGAACTGAGAGCCCTTGGTTAATATCATTAGAGAGATACAAGTTTGGAACGTCAACAGCTAAAGATACATTAGGACTATTACGGAAGTGCTGTCATCTGCTCATTAATCTCTTTATGACCTGATCCCGATCTCCGAAATATATTATAATTATTTTTCCGTACCACGACACCTCACATTCTTCTTAGAGATATACGAGTTTAGTTTGACTCGCGGGGATATTTAAGACACACGGTTCTTTCGATGAAGCTAAGAAAAAACTTTCTTATTGATTTTTGATTTACGCAAGTAGTGACTTCAAACTCTAAGCTTCTGGTATAAATCATTCCCTTACATTACAATTGCTTTAAAGTAAGCCTTGACAACTGTATAACTTTTGCATGATGCATCAAAATCTATTAGTAATAACATTACTTATATTAATAATCGATTAATTTTCCTTAAAGCATATACTAAGTTTATTTAGAAATGAGTAGGTACTTACAGCAAAGTGCTCCCATCTTTTTTTATCAGTAATTCTCGAGAGCGTTTGGTTGTATGTATTCATTCACCCATCCACAATCGGCAATGTACATACTAACTAGTTACCCTAGCAACGAATGCGAAGATGCCCTTTTCTGCTATCGGCATTGTTGTCATTAGATATTAGTTCTACATACAAAATATATTATATGTTATCTCTGTGTAAATAAAAGTATTCATTCATACAGAGGATATTGATACATGCTTAAAAGTCAAAATCCGCTTCATAATCAGTTGATCAGTAGCATAAATGCACCAATCTAAGTTAGCTCCTATTCGGTAAAGCAGCGGTTTTTCAGATCGACACTTCGCTTTGAAAGCATATGTTATGATTGTATATCTCTTTATAAAAAAAAGTATCCGTCCATGAGGAGGATGGAGATCTAAGGTTTAAAATGAAAAATCTGCTTTATTGTCAGCTAAGCAGTAGCTTTAAATCACGAATCAAAGTTTGCTCTTCTTCGGTAGCGCAGGGGTTTTCTGATCGTATCCTCGCTTGGAAAAAATTTGTTATTATCCAATATCTCTGTGTAAATAAAAGTATTCTGTGTAAAATAAACTGTGTAAATGAAAGTAAATAAAAAGGGAGGTAATACTGCTTATGCGGTCTTGGTGACTTTGAGGGTGCCAAGGCCTTAAATGCTGAGAAATGCCGTCCGTCTCTTATAGGCTCTGCCAGCGAATGAAACCACATCGTCTTCGTCGCATCCCCTGGGTAACACTAATCGTGGAAGGGTGGAAGGCGAGTTTCCGGTGCTATAAACCAGATCAACTTGGCTAAGGTAGTAAACCCCAAGAGAATATCCAAGGTCCTCAAATGTAGCGGGAGTTGAGCGTGAGACCAACAACCTCACCTCGGAAATAAACATAACGTTACGGAAACTGCACAAATGCCTCGGATACTGGAAAGGAATAATAGATTACGGCAATGGCAACCGAATAGAAACATGAATAGGGACATCATATTCGCAACTTGGAATGTTAGGACGATGATAAAGCCTCGGAGAATGAAAGAAATTTCCCCGGAATTCAGTTAATTTCGAATTGATGTGGTTCCACTCGAGGAAGTAAGGGGGTAAGGACAGGGGCGTATACACAAGCCTGATTTTAGACTCCTTTTACAGTGGGCCTGAGACAGGTCAGCATGGAACAGGAATAAAAATGAATTCAAGAAGGATAAAAAATTATGATATGCTTATATTTATTTAGATTTTAATGCGCAAGTGGGGCAGGATTCTGCAAGCTCCAAAAACTTGGGACGCTACTCACTACACCACAATAGCAATGAAAATGGTGTTCTCCTAGAACAGTTTGCCTCAAGAAATAACTTAGTAATTAAGAATACCTGTTTCCCGCACAAAATAATCTCTCTGGGCACATGGACAGCCCTGGGCTCAGGAGTTGTTATACAGATTGACCATGTTTTTAACAAAAGGCAGACATGTATCATCAATCATAGATGTCCTCAGCTGCAGAGGGCCAAATTGCGATTCTGATCAATTTCTAGTTAAAGTCACAGTGAGGGAAAGGGATCTATGATGTGGGCCTTGAAATGAATACAAGGTAGTTGCTCTAAAAAGGGCAGAAACCTGGAAAAGGAAAAAGTTGAGGCTAGATTTATTGAAACACAAAGAAGGAATAACCCAGTTTCAAAATGAAACTAAGAGAAACTTGGCCAAGGGCAAAGAGTCTGTAGATGTGGATAATTAGTGGAATGAAATCGATCAAGGAATTAAGAAGTCTGCAAGACACGGTGCTTGGAGAGGAAAGTAAGACAAGGAACAAAGATTGGTTTGATAAGGAATGTAAGATAGCTTTGGAGGAGAAAAATACTGCTTGGAAAAGGTTGAATCAAAGGAGAACTAGAAAAATTTATATTGAGCACTAGTAGCTAAGAAAGAAGGCTAATAAGATTATGAAAAAGAAACAAATGTTAAAAAGAAATATGGAAAAAAATAAGGAGCTGCATGAACAAAATGAAGTTAGGCAATGTTACATAGCGGTAAATGAAATGAAAACTGAATACGTCCGCAGACTAGGAGGATGTAAATATAAGGCTGGAAATATTATTAATGAAGAGCAGAAAATGATTGAGAGATGGGCTGAGCATTTCCAGGAACTCCTCAGCATGGATGAGTGGACTGAGAATTATGATCTAGAGGGACAAGAAGCAATAAATGAGGATAACGTGGAAATGCTCTTACGAACGAAATTACCTACGAACCCTCTAGAGAGGAGGAGGAGGAAACCCTCAGGAAAATTAAATATAACCGATCCCATGGAGAAGACAGCATTGTAGCTGAGCTAACCTAGAAAGTAAAGCCTAAAACCATGAGAGTGTAACGGCAAGATTATTCCACCTACGGCTAGCGGTTTCAGTAAATGTCTTATTGAATATGACGGTTCTGTGGTAAGGTATTGTATGTTTCTTATTCCCACGTGTGTTTTTTCCATGCACTTTGTTGAGTTTTTGAAAATCGTCTGTAAGGTACTTCAGCGTATTTGTGTTAAGGAGTTGATAGAGTAGAGGTGGTGTATGAAACAGACGTCGGGAACTAGGTTTTAATCAGGAGAGATTATTTATGAAACAAGTAGTGTGATCAGATATTTTCAGGTTGAAAATGAATCTAATGCAGGCGTTGAAAGACCGTTGAAGTTTTTCTGAAAGTTCCTGAAATATATCTTGAAAAGCTACATCAGCGTAGTCAAAGTAGGGTAATATATATGCGGAAATTTGTTGTTTTTTATGGGAGGCAGGAATGACGTGTCTTAGTCTGAGAAGAGGGAATAATGACTCATTAACTGCTTTGAATATCTTAGTTACATGAGATAACCAGGAAAAACATTCATCCACTATTACTCCTAGGTTTTTAACTGCTTCATAGCAAGGTATTGTGCCATTAGCTATACGCAATGGGGGTAATTGATTATTTTTAATTGTTTTCAGTATTCTCGGATATCCAAGAGTACTAGCTGTTCCATGGAAAGCAGTTTGCGCTGTGACCGATGACGTATTGTGGTCGACATTATCGACAGCCGGAGTTGTGAATAGGCCTTTCTTGATTTTTTGGGGACAGACCACACCATCCCGATGTGAAGTCGCGCACACCTCATTAGATCTTTCAGTAATGATAGACTGCAGTCGGTGATAGGTAATGCCCATACCTAGCCGATACGTGCTGTCGATAAGTCCCTTCTTGCAAGTTTCCGCATAAAGTTTCGTCGCTAGGTAGACAGGGGTATCAGTCTCTAGGCTTCTGTTGTGTCACTTTGCCTCGCCCCTCTTGGTATTCTTGACTGAATAGTAGATTATGTGCTCTGATATACGCTTTGCCTCATCGTGATCACTGTGGGCAGACTTTGATGCCGAGGAGGGGCCGTAGATAATCATTCTCAGCAAAGCTACGAGAGACGCAGGTACACCGCCGTAGCAGCTACCATCTCCAGTTTTCTCACCGAACATGTCAGATCTCACTATTTTCGCAGCTTCACCCTAAGTGACACCCGAACTCTTTCATAGCACCTGCCTGTAGCTTCGCAAGATCTGCCATTCTGAAGACTGCATTATCTCCGTCCGTTTCGCGAGTTTCGTTGATCTAAGCCACGATACCCGCGAAAGTGATCCTGCGAATCTGACGCCGTGAGTTGTTAGCACTGGAGTCATTCTTTTTACTGGCTCTTCTCCTGTTTTTTTACTCAGTGAGACATTTATTGTGGTATTTTGTCTCTAATGATATTAAGTCACAGTGTTCTGAAAATTTTGCTCAAACCTTCGAATCTTTGAGTGCAAGGTCAGTAATAGTTTGACAGCGAGATGTCGTCCTCACCTTACTCAGGTTATTTGATCTGGAGCCCGGTAAATCACAAAAGAGGCAGGTTCCTTGTTTGTATTTGGTAGAGTGGCACCTTCGAGTTTTGACTGGTGACGCTTGAGAAGGACCTGCCTCTTGTCTCCTCTTGTTAAGTCCCTGAAGCTTTGTGCGGTTGCACTTTAAGTAACATGATTTGTGCCACGATGCCTTGTTTTCAATAATAGTTTTCTTCAAACATGCTTCACTGTTCAGGGAAGGTATGTCCAGATCAAAAAAAAGTTCTCCTATCTCGTAGAAAGCAAGTACATTTTTCGCTAGTGAATCTTAACCTTCATCTATTGTGGATGGTGTACTTTTTGTAGGATTAATTAGCCTTTTATTTGTGTTTATTTGACACAGCATACAGCGTTCCCACTCGATGGCTGACATAATATAACTATGAAAATAACACCCAACCCCCTTCAAACTTAAAGAATCCACCACCATAAACTAAAGGAAAAAAGAAGGCAGGATTCGTAACTATCACCATCAACAACTAATACCATGCAAACGCCACACTGAAAACCTTTGTGAATAGGAAGAATTATGATCGTTATTACTTACATGTACGAAGTGGAGCTTAACAACACATACATAACCCTATAGCGGAATATCCATACAAACACCTAACTTACAAACGCACACTACTGCACACGCTGAACTTACAGCTTATTATCCATCAACACCACTTTTCTCACTCACAACACGACTGGAACCTACGTGACTTGTAACGGCGCTACTACAGCGCAAGGGTCCGGCAAGCCATGAGCGTACGTCATTGGGCGCCAGATCCTCTGAGTATTGTTACAATTTCGTAAGTATATATAAAATGTATACTTTAAGCGACAGAACACTTAATTTGTGCATTCATATTCGTCATACGCGCGACAGATATACGCGGAAACCATCCGCTCTGCGTGCAAATCATGCAACATAGTCGTGTATGACTAAAAAAAGTACTTCGCCGGTGATATATGCAACCCGCAATACACGGCCCCTGCACGGTTGCCGGCAGTGGCTACACATCTTAAATGGTCCTATGTGGTCCCAGGAACACGTGTGCAATGTCGCATTTTTTAATCACAAAATGCAAGGTACTCTCTGAAAAAGGAATTTAACGCCCCCACTAGTAGGAATGGATAACTTGAGGAGAGAGTTGATGGGGAAGGTTGACGAAAAGGGAAAAATCAAGGATATCAGGACGACTTTTTCTGTTGTTGGAACGGAAGGTCGGTTTCTCGGATTTCTCCATCAATTCTTATTTTGAAAACTTCAAACGCGTTTTTCTTTAAATATATTTCCCTTTAATCTTGCTTAATTATATATTTGGTAGCAAAATATCTTATCTATTCATCCTTCAAGTTGTGTAATGGTAACTTCTTATGGAAAAAAATAATTTGTGTGATTTCGCATGTTCGCTTTTTAAGTTTGGCGGCATCCTAGACTTGAGGGACTTTGGATTAATATCGGCGAGAAAACACACCACTCACATATCAATTCTGTGGACTAAAGGTGAGCTAATAACAAATAATTATTAGCTGCTAAATCGCAAAAATACTGTTGGAGCGATGTTTCCATGTGGACGAATCACAAAATTTGCTCTCGCAATATGGATGTTGAACCACTCGAAATCTCGTAATTAATAAGCTTATATTTTTACACTTAAAATATATACGAACACGTTAATATTTATCATCATTCCCGGTCGATTTGCTTGCATTTTTTCAACTCCCTCGTTAAACGAGGTGCCAAAGAGGTTTAATTTAAGTCCTTTTAAGGAGCTGATTAATTATTTCATAACTATATTCTTCTATGAATGCGGATCGGTATCATCCATTAACCTATTTATTTTGCTGACCATATAGTATTAACTGGTTTAGCTAGCAGTAAGGTATTATTTTAAAGATTATAAAGTTATAACTATATACATAGACATGGCCTTATAAGTGTACAAGGTTTTTTTCGAGTAGGAGTATTTTTGGAGGGAGAGACCATGAGAAATAACATGAGAAATTGGAAATTCAACGGCATTATTCCATAAGTATTGTGCATGTCACTCGTCCATGGTTATATAGTGGCTCGGCTGTCATTCAAATGAAACTTTTATTCATATCTTGGAGCACAAAACATTCATTGACGACGGTGACCTTAGGTTTTAAAAAACATTTTATAGGAAAAAAAACAGCTCCGCTTTCTTTGCTGATGATGAAATCACACGCTCCACCTCTAACTACAAGATATTCAGAACCATTTCATAAGAAGACTAACATCCATGACAACAGTGTCTAGGGTGCACTAGTCTACCGGAGTCCCATGTATCTATGCCATTACATTCAAACATAGCCAATTAAGTTCCCACTATTCACTGCAAATATCAAGCATGGCAACATATCTGAGGAATTCAGCAGGTACGCTGGCGATTATTGTCCATCAATAATGGATAAACGCAGATGGATACCCGGAAAACCATTTTTTTGATCATGGAAGGCAATTCTACTGCGCCCAAAGTCGAATGCAATACGCTTCTGTAAGCCGTTTGCAAGAAATGTTCTCCTATAAGTACTATAAGTAGTCCCTTCATTAGCTTTAGGACAGGTTATTCTTTTCGACAAATTATATTCTTCCCAGCTTGTTTGTTAAAAATTGCAATGCCAAGGTGTACAGAATAATGTGAACGCACCTAGTGAGTATGCCTGAGGTGCCAACTAATATTTTAAAAATCCGAAGATCAAAATTCGTCAAACTTATTGAAACATGCCTTTTAGTTACGACGTCTCTCATTGAAATTGTTACGTATTTATTGTATGTTTGCAAAGCAAGTCTCTTTCACATGATAATTTTTTCAACTCCCCCATACGCTTTTAAAACCTACTCTCGGTATTTTTCCGATCACAACTGAAATATATTTTTAAAAGCCGTTATTTTGATCAGTGCTTAATCAGAAAGTATTTTACCTTGTTTTTCATGTAAAGTGAAAAACAATTCTTGTTTTGGTAAAAAGTTCTTGGCTTCTCTAGCGAAATTGGGAGATATAACACCCTTTTAATTTAGTTCAAAATGATTTTCAAACATCATTTCTGTACTTCTTAACAATATCGTAAAACGGAATAACCTTTTCCATTAACTAGTGTAATCTCTCTCTTAATTCATCTACATGTACTTAGGCTGCTATTGAATCAGTTTTGAACCTGGTGTGTTAACCTTTCCACAGCTTCCGAGATATGATGTAAAAGTATTGTATCCCGTAACAATTCTATTGCCCGTTACAATGATATAAAAGTAGGATGCAGTCAAAGAAGGTTATAGAGTAGTGACACTAGTAATTGGCTTGAGCATAAGTGGGTGACGGGTATGGGAGGATGATGAAAGACGTACGTAGATTAATAATTCGTCCAATGTTACTTCTTTTCCAGTCTGGCGTTCCCTGTACCATGTATAGGCAACACCAGATCGCGTATAGAATTGGCGGAGAGGAGTTGTTAAATCAAAAGTTAATGATGTTAAATAAATTGCCATTTGGCATGGGAAAATATACAGGCATAGTAATCAGTAAATACGAGATGTATCACATGAGATTCACATAAGCGCGCGGGCGTAGTAACGTGCGCGCACGCACTGACCAATACCCTCACGCAAAATTTCCAAATTCTCTCCCCCCCCCCTCCAAATTGTTCCCTGGATCAACTCCTGGGGTGTAGACATCATTGGTCTGGGTAAAGTAAGATGGAAGTGATGGAAGGATGGCGGGGACTGCTGATGCGATGGCTGTAGAGTATAATATATAGTGGAGGGAATAAAAGTTAGCGCGGTTGCATTCGTAATGAATAGGGAACTTGGTAGAAAAGTAGTGTATGCAAAACAGGGGAGTGGATAGGATCGTAGTCGTGGAACTTAAGGCAGATCCAATGAATTTAGTTATAATCCAGGTTTATATGCCTACCTTTTATCATAGAGAGGAGGAGTTAGATGGTGTACACGATCAGCTAGAGGAAATAACTGGTAGGAAACCTGGGAGTAAGTACTTGGTAATAATGGGATTGGAACGAGGTGGTGGGTGAAGGAAGAGGTGGGCTGGAGGTGGGCTATTACGGGCATGGAAGGAGAAACGACCTGGGCGAGAAAGCTGTGGAGTTTTGCCGTAGAAATAACCTAGTGATTACCAATAGATAGTTCAGACATCGGTTAAGGTGAGCTTTCGTCTCGCACTATTTTCGCGATTTTCACCCACTCTAAACAGTGATATCAGAAGCAATTTCACCTCACTTATTATACAAGCTTTGAAAATTTGTTTAACACTTAAACACAACAATACATTAACTACTTTAGAAATGAGAAACTTTCAAACCTGAGAAGTGCGTTTTTTCCTCTCCGCCATACTGCGAAAAAATGCCGTTTCCTCTTTTCCACTGTACGTAGCGCAGCGATCGAGCAGTTGGTTCTCTAGCATATACACACCTTTTCTACACAGTTTCTTCCCTCCTTCCACTCAAACTCGCCCCGCAACAGCCATTTACTTCAATGAAATTCCATTCATTCCACCGCAGTAAACATTGCACATTTCACTTCAAATTAAGGATTTACACTTCCTTTTCACTCACATTCATTCCACTGTACTAATAACATTTCACGTATCACTTTAAATGGAGGATTTACACTTCCAAATTGAGCGTACACGATTGGCAAATCATGGCGACCATACACCACACACGCAAGTCAGAAAATGATTAATGCCAACTACTCTCAACAATTAACTTCCAACTGTTGACAGTTAATTTCCCCCTTCCACACTACCCGAGAGAACTCCGTCAACAATACTATTTCATTAGCCTCTAACAAAAGCCCACTTATATTAACGTTGTGACCTGAGGGATTCTATTCTTAAAATAATACGCGAAATAAAATTTTAGACTTCTACAAATGCTCACCAATAATCACCAATAAGCGTGAGGGATTCTATTCTTAAAATAATACGCGAAATATCATTTTAGCCTTCTACCAATTCCCACCTACAATCACGAATGAGCGTGAGTATTCTATTCTTAAAATAATACGCAGAATAACATTTTATTTAGCCTTCAACCAATGCCCACCAATAATCACCAATAAGCGTGAGGGATTCTATTCTTAAAATAATACGCAGAATAACATTTTAGCCTTCAACCAATGCTCACCAATAATCACCAATGAGCGTGAGGGTTCCAGGCTCTTATCATTCCTTCCCCTTAACCACAGTTCCTGTCCTCTCCGTGCGGCTAAATGAGTGTATGACGCTTTCCGTATAAAAAAAAGAAATACCGCTGCGGACAAGATTCGAACCTGCGCGGTTGATGCCCATTGCATTTTAAGTTCAACTCCTTAACCACTCGGACTTCGCAGCTTCGTTCTAAATGATAAAACTTAATCAATAATGTTCTTTTAATGATCCTCTTCTTTTAAATCACATCCCATAGAGGCCTCACACAATTCTCGTTTTTGTGGACGGCGCAAGCTCAGAGGATATATAGGTATACTCTGTGGCGGAAGTAAATATGCACTGATATTCAATGTATTAGACCAAGGAATATGACGTGCCGCATTACATGCATTGGGAACAATCGTGATGGGACGAATATATTTATGTTTTTGCAACCCCAAGAAACGCTCCATTCAACTTAGTGTTATGTGGTTATCTTTTTCTAAGATTCTTGAAAGGCCATAGAGTAAATATAAGGTCTTTACCGAAGGCTAGCATTATAATTAAACGGCCGTTACCATAATATTATCAGTGTCATATTTATGATACATACAACAAATACGATGGGAGTCATTGCGTAGCTGTTTAAACTTTATACTTGGTGAGTCCAACCCACGGGCCACTTATCGACCAGGTTTGGACCCAGAAAGTAATGCTAAACTAACTTAACGAAATATTTTACTGATATTTTCCATTCTGTTTTGGGTCTATTTCAAGTACGTTTGGCTCAAGACAATTTTCATTCAGCCAAAGTGGTATCGAAATTCCAAAACTTTTGGATACCTTGACTCTTGACTAAATCTTACAACTCCCCTCTTCACGTCGTAGTGTTGGTTAATATGGCCCACTTCAGTGACGTTTTCTTCTAAAGTAGTCGAAGTAGTCTCTGGAAAGGGTATGGTAGAAGCGTATGCATGCAGAAAAACCAATCATGGGACTTGCATCATCAATAATTCACAAATTTACCTAATTTACAGAAATTCCCAGAATATTGATACGCCCTTGCGCAGTAGGATTCTGAGAGTTTTCAATAATTATTCATGCATTATTTTACAAAAAAACCTTACCATGGGAGACCGTTTTTAGTAATGTTTACAAAAGATATTGTTGATTTCTTTTTTTTCCATTTCTTTATTGGATGCTTATTTGATAATATCTGCATTTTGTCTCTAATGCAGTAATCATTTTGCAATTTTGCAGGATTGCACTTCAACTGATGGTCCCCGTGATATATGAGTGCTGTGTCCTTCCTGTATGAGTATAATGCTAGTTATGAGCTTTATTACACATGAAACTTCCTTACAAACACGTTACTAATCAGTAGGTATATTTTATAAAATATTACCACTAAAAATTCGAGGATACGCTTGGTGTACGTCTGGTGTAGAAACACCCCCTGCCACACACCCTTGAGGTGACATGCAGTTTTCCCACGTAGATTTGTATGAGCTCTGGAGGAAGTTTGCAGCGTATTACGTAGTTTTTACCACATACGCCCGGTCTGCTCATTTAAGTTCATAGTGATAATAAATCTTCATGGGAATCAGTTCATTAGATCAAGGGGTGCAAATCTCACCGGTAGATACGGAAAAATGTAACGCTGCTACCTTTAAATATTAAACCATTGCAACAACGCGATGCGTAATATTTTTTTCGGTAAGTTATTGGAAAGCCCTCGGGTGCAATGGAATAATGCGTGAGGGTAGAAGGATTTTCGGGGAAAAGCCGTGAGGTATAGGGATGAGGGGGAGGAGAATCGCACGATTAAGGGGAGGAGGAGGAGTGGGTGGAAATTCGAAGGATGCACTTTGTGGGGTTGAAAACTGGAGATGAAAAGAATTTTTTTTCTTATCCTCAAAAAAGATGGCCGACAGGCTGAACCAAGGTATGATCTGGTGCTTTCCAGGCGCAGCTCATGAATGAATTCTTCTCGGGTTTCCAACAAGGATGGGGTCTCCAATGTGGATAACGTTTCGACGCTAGACTCGCGTATCGGCACCAGAGCCCTGATGACGATGCGCGAGTCGAGCATCGAAACGACGGCCACAATGGAGAGTTTAACCCGGTTGGAAACCCGAGTAGAATTCATTCATGAACCATGGAGGTAGGTAATAAAAATTAGAGGCGACATTCCGTTTCACTTATGAAGTAAGATGTTTTGTGCTTGCTGGGCTTCGCCTACACGGCCTTCCCATGCATCTCTGTTCTTGCTTCACCTTTGCCCTCGACCGTTCACGGCCATGCTTCCATCATCTCATATTAACATCCTTAGACTGAAGGAAAGACAAGATACGAGGGAGATATATAGCGGGAAAGCGTCATCTTTGGCTTAGGAAAATGAGTCTTAAAATATAAAATTCAACTTCCCTGGATGAAATGTACTGGAGGCCCAATCTTGGGCTTTCTGGGAGAGTTCCGTGCTGTCAAAAGTCCGCCGTGTTGGTTTGTCAACTTGTGTCACGCCAGAGTGGGCTTACTTTCTTTGAACATGATTTGAACAAGACTCAGTCCTTGGGCGATTCCACTTAATTTCAGGGCCTTCACCACGGTCTTAACATAATTGAGATTGAGCCTTGACCTTGAAGAGGGGGGAAATTGTACAAACAATGGTCACCCCATTCCCCAACACTACTCTCCTGACCGAATCCAACACAAGTCAAGCTCAACTTTTCCAACGATCAGTCATTTCCCTGTGTGGAAAGGTAGGATTAAGGAAATACCACTCTCGTATTCCATCGCCGGCTGTACTCAGTCTGTGCAAGTCTCGTTTCTGTGTTTCTTTGACCGAGAATCGGCGAAGATTGCTGCAAAGATGAGAGACTTGTTCCGCGTGCTGAGCATTGCCACCCTCTTGGTGCTGTCGGCGGGATATGAAGATCCCAAAACGGAGGGAGATGAGGTGATACAGACTCCTGAAGAAGGCTCCTGTACAATCAGTCAATGAACTATGCCATTCACTTGACTACATATTTCTATAGTTATTGTGATAGGTTTAACGATATTTAATTGTTCTCTGAAAATGGCATAGTGAACTCCAATATTTTAATTTCTTCATTTCTCATTATTGATCAAACCGTCCTTTTCACGTCTGGATCTTTCAAGTTATTTTCGCGTCGGAAAAAAAATTTACCACCGACTTTATTAAAAGTCGCAATACCAAATGTTACCATATGGTACTTCCGCATAAATGAAATTATTGAGAGCAGATGAAGGCTGAACGTTACAAAATAGGATGGCTAAGAATCTGACATATAATATTTTTTTGCTTCATTAAAACACTTAGAAATATTTTTAAACATACAAAAAAATCAAAATGTGATCGCCCTTACGAAAAGAAAAAAGACTCTTCCTCAGACTCACTGGATATCATGATGATATTGATTCACTTGATATTTTGTCCTTCAGGATAAGAGTGAAATCCTGCGAGAATTACCTGGATGTGAGCTGCAATATTCCCAAGGATGAGAAGGAAGTACTATTAGATGTGGCGCACGCCGCAGTTACCCCTTCTTGGGGCAGATGCGGAGTTCGTAACCAGAAAGGAGTGGCATTCCACATCACCGGAGAGTAGAATTAATATGCGGTTTTGAAAACAGTAAGTCATCAATTAACAATTAAAAGACGAAATTCATACGCTAAAGTGTCGCCTCCAAGTGGTAAAAAGGTGAAGTTCTCAAAACAATTGAATGTTGAAATTCGCAAGTGCGTCGAAGTGTGTCGAGCGAAGTTTTCAAGAGGGTGCGTCATGAAATGCGCACGCTGTCGCCGGTGGATGGAAACAATAGAATTTTGAAATGCGCGTTGGTCGGATCCGGGGGGCGGGGGTCGGATTCGGTTCTCTCTGAAGGTATATAGGCGCATGCGCTAACGTCATTAGCAGTGTTGAGATGTCTCTACTAGCAGTCAGAGCCGAAGTCGCTGGAGGGTTTCCCTTCGTCGTCCATCCCGTTCCGGTCTTCAAGACCTGTGATGGCTGCTATGAAGTGATGCTTCGCGACTTCATGTACAACGAAGGTTACGATAGACATACACAGTCTATGGGTGAATTCGTGGAGTGTTTGCGGGACCTCACCTTGTATCTGAACTTCGATAGGAAATGCTTCATCGAAGTGAAATATCATCGTCAATCTGTTGCTGGAGAGAAAATTGTATTCTCGGGTTCTGCAAGGGATTGTAGAGAGCCGGAATTTCGCCGTTGCTTTTTACCATCATTGTATTGCTTGAGGGAGCCGGAGGAGGATGAAGAATTAAGTGATTGGTTCGATGTCAAAATAAAAGTGTATGAAATAGGTGAATATAAGGTAAACTGTCCTGCTCATTCGCAAGAGGAATCTTTTTGTGTAAGTGATTGGCGAGCTCGCTGTTTTGAAGTGTTAAGCGAAAGAGATGATCCGCAGAGTGATGTGTTTGCCTCTTCCTTAGACGATGAAGAAGAAGAATGGCGAGGTTTTAAATCGAGATACAACTACAAGAATTCGTTGTTTAGGAAAGGTGAGTTCATTACATCCTACAAATTTAAGCTCGTTCTTGACCCTAACGACGCTATTCTCCATTGGGAATCTACAGTGTGAACATTTCCGTGTGAAGTTACTAGCAAAGTTACAAGGTAAATGTTAAAGTGAAGTGTGTGTGTGTATGAAGTGCTCCTTCTCTCATTGGTGTTGGACAATAACGAAAAAAGAATCATTTGATATTAAATTGTTTTCTATATTGTGTTTTGCAAATAAAGGAAATGTACTGACTCCTGCATTATCATTTTTTCACATTTTTTTAAAGGAATCAAGGTGAAGAAAGAGAGTCAAAAAGTAATTTAGAATGAAATATTTTAATAAAATTAAATACATTACATTAGGAATCCTACAAGTGGTGCTGACAGAGTCTTAATCCTGGTTTTCGTCTCTGTGTATAGAGACAATTTAACTTTACAAACATATTTTTTTATTTCTGAACATGTATATACTCACAATTTAGTACACCACCACCATTTCATCTACAACAAGTACAACAATTTAGTACACCACCACCATTTCATCTACAACAAGTACAACAATTTAGTACACCACCACCATTTCATCTACAACAAGTACAAACTTTTTTTATTTCTGAACTAGACAATTTAGAACACCACCATTTCGGTTTCAACTTTTATCACAAATTTTATCACTCGTATGCGGGCACCCTTTTTATAGTCAGTGGTACCATATCTCACTTGGGATTCTTTATGATCCGTGTAGCACACTGGTTTCTCACCCAACATGCTCCCACAACCTTTAGATATGAATGTGTCGACACCTTTTGGTATACCCTTGATAACAATCCTTCCATCGACTTCGGTTCTCTCTGGAATACTTCCTCCGCAGGGTTTGGGATCTGGTTTGTAGGCCTCGCACACCTCCAGCCAGATGATGGGGAGCTGCTTCTCGGCTTGCTTTTGTTTTTCCGGATCGGTGATATCAGACGCCAGGGTAATGTTGAATCTCTTCACGGCTCCATTACCATCTTCGAAGCCTGAGAATGTCACCTTCTGCCCAACCACATCAAACTCTCGTTGCTGATGTCTAAACACGCAGTAGTAGAGCGCTTTAAAGTAGACAGTTAAAATGAAATCGGTGTTGGATGTCTTCAAAAGATCTCTGGGGACAAAAACGTCATAGGTGTCCCCGTCGGGCTGTCTCTCTACTCGCAAGTGCTCATTTCCCAGGCAAGCTGAGGGGATCTTTTGCAAAGCTGCGATTTTGGTAGTCATTTTGCTGCGTGCACACTCTTCTCTTAGGACGTATAATGAGCCTGCAGATGACTGCATGCTCTTATATATCGTTGTGAGGGGGGGGGAATGGTGAGGAAGGGAAAGAAGGGAATTTCATCTCACTGGCTCATGTAAATTGAGACGGGTTCCAAGGGAGACAAAAGAACAGTTTGTAATCGGAGACAATGTGGTAATGTCTCGCGTGACCGCAGGTTGATTGAAATGCATACTTTGCGGTTTTAAGGGAGACGATGGATATGACTCATCAGGTGTCAGGTTGAGACTTGTTTTCAAGGCTCTCAACCACAAGTTGGTGGAAATGGAGACGATGCGGTTATGATTCACGTGGAGCCAGGTTTGGGAAAAAACCGGTGTCAGGTTGAGACTTGTTTTCAAGGCTCTCAACCACAAGTTGGTGGAAATGGAGACGATGCGGTTATGATTCACGTGGAGACAGGTTTGGGAAAAGGGTTAAAAAAAATGAAAGGCATGATGAAATAACAAATTTTCAATTTATTAACACAAGAGATATACAGAAATGGAAAAAAACACTCTTTTTCATGACAATATTGAGATTTTACATGATTTAATAGTTATAAATTATCTTCTTCTTCTTCAGCTTTCAATTTTAACATCAATCTGCTCTGAGAAACGTTACTGAGTATCCATTTTTTTAATTTAGAACAGTTTTTGACAGCGCACGCGAACTTATCCGTCTCGTGATATGCTAATGAGCAATCATTCCTCAATGGTTTAAGAAACTTCAAAGAGGGTACATTTAAAAATCTTTCAACTTCGATTACAACGCGATCTAAAGCTTTCGAAAGGAATTTACATTTTTCGAGCCCCTTTGCAAATAGATGATTATGAGCCCAGGTTTTATTTTTAAGAATTGTATGCAATTCATCATACGGTGTGTCTCCCACATCAGTGGGTATTCCGTGGTAATTCTCTTTCAACCAAGTATTTTCATAGTTCTCAGCCATGTCAGGAGGTAGCTGGAATACCCACGACTCGCGTCGGTCGTATTCGAGGTCCTCTATGTCCAGTTCTCTAACTATGAATTCATTCACACCACCATTCTTCCTCACTAGAGCTTGAAAGTCTATTATTAATGCGTTGACCATGACGGGGCCGAGCGGGTAAACTCTAGGTCGGTGCATTATATCCTGGGAATTTCACTCTCAAGACGTTAGATTGATCGTCACCGAAAGTGATGCACAACTTTTCGATGCCCGAATCTTTCAACGCAGAATAATTTTGTTCAGATGAGCGACTACCAAATCACCCGATTGGGTGACTGCATCAAGAGCCGAATCAATCTGTAACTTTGCTAGTAACTACCCACGATAGTGAATATCGTCGAGAGGGTTAAGAACGAGCTTAAATTTGTAGGATGTAATGAAATCACCTTTCCTACACAACGAATTCTTGTAATTGTATCTCGATTTAAAACCACGCCATTGTTCTTCGTCTAAAGCCGAGGCAAGCACATCACTCTGCTGTTCATCTCCTTCGCTTAACACGTCAAAACAGCGAGCTCGCCAATCACTTACACAAAAAGATTCTACTTGCGAATGAGCAGGACAGTTTACCTTATATTCACCTATTTCATACACTTTTATTTTGACATCGAACCAATCACTTAATTCTTCATCCTCCTCCGGCTCCCTCAAGCAATACAATGATGGTAAAAAGCAACGGCGAAATTCCGGCTCTCTACAATCCCTTGCAGAACCCGAGAATACAATTTTCTCTCCAGCAAGGTTAACAGATTGACGATGATATTTCACTTCGATGAAGCATTTCCTATCGAAGTTCAGATACAAGGTGAGGTCCCGCAAACACTCCACGAATTCACCCATAGACTGTGTATGTCTATCGTAACCTTCGTTGTACATGAAGTCGCGAAGCATCACTTCATAGCAGCCATCACAGGTCTTGAAGACCGGAACGGGATGGACGACGAAGGGAAACCCTCCAGCGACTTCGGCTCTGACTGCTAGTAGAGACATCTCAACACTGCTAATGACGTTAGCGCATGCGCCTATATACCTTCAGAGAGAACCGAATCCGACCCCCGCCCCCCGGATCCGACCAACGCGCATTTCAAAATTCTATTGTTTCCATCCACCGGCGACAGCGTGCGCATTTCATGACGCACCCTCTTGAAAACTTCGCTCGACACACTTCGACGCACTTGCGAATTTCAACATTCAATTGTTTTGAGAACTTCACCTTTTTACCACTTGGAGGCGACACTTTAGCGTATGAATTTCGTCTTTTAATTGTTAATTGATGACTTACTGTTTTCAAAACCGCATAATATTTCTACTCCGGAGCCAAGGACGCGATTCTGCTGCAAGCGGAGGCTAAGCACAAGAAGGCCTCAGTGCCCAGGGGTGACCCGGACGTGAAATACGACCTGCTGTATCTGTGCCGAGGTGCTCTCATCCATCCGCAGGCCGTCCTGACGGGGTCTAGGCACGTATTGCAGATTGCTGTCTAAAATATCCTTCAAGACGTAAAATTACCCTTTCAAGCTAAATTTTAAACTATAGGTGAGCTCAAAAGCATTTTCTTAACGCCCTTTATCAAGGAGCCATCACACAATAAAACCCCGAATACATAAGGTTGCATTTCAACCTTATCCGGCTATTATGGAACACGACAAGACCATTACCCCAGTCAAGGTCGCTTTAACATAGAGTTTAGATTGTGAATCTTTTCCTACTCTTGGAAATTGCTCATTTTTCATTAAAAGCCTTAGCTTTTAAATGTACTTATAAAAGGCGGACATTTTGCGATCGTGCAAAGTCAGTCATCTCAGTTCCCATATTTCCCACTAATTCAAATGATCGTTGAGTTTCCCTTATAATTTGTATGGAGGATTATATGAATGCATTTTTATGTACATGTGCTCCTCAATTTACCCACTATTTGTGCTGGTATTTTCTTCAGTCCTATGTGTGATTGTTCCCCTTTCTAATGTCTATAGGTCGTATAGGTTTCTAAATATTTTTTCTGATGAACTTGAAACTGGATTAAGGTTTCCCCATTTTCATTCAGGAATGCAAAGGTTCCGCAGAGCGTTGCCTTTACTCCTGGAAACATGCAGGTTCCCCTCACTGTTTTCCCTGGTTCCCGAGAGGTTTCACCTGGAACATTAAGGTTCCTGGGTGGTTCCCCCTGGAACATTAACGTTCCCGAGTGGTTCCCCTTGGAACATTATCGTTCCCGGGTGGTTCCCCCTGGAACAATAATGTCCCCGGGTGGTTCCCCTGGAACATTAACGTTCCCGGATGATTCCAGGGGGAACTACCCTGGAACAGGGGGGAACTACCCTGGAAGAGGGGGGAAACTTTTAACAGGTGCAAAAACATTTGAAAAAGTTCCAAAACGGCATCTAAGTGGCTTGAAGACTCCGCACGGAATTCCATATCTTATTTGAATTTATATTATCGCGAATGACAAAATTATACTTGCTCATTGCAAATGCAATAAAGACTATATTTTCGTCAAATTACGAAAATAATCGCGAGCATCATGTGGAATTTCATGTCTTATTGCTGTCATGACATCCCTCGGGTTCTCAATGACGCATTTCTCCATGCCACCCAGCGTGATTAATATTTTAAGAAGAATTGTTACAATAATACAACATTGTATTCTGATGAAAGGCATGCACTGTAAGATGAATAATTCGTACCTACTTCAAATACAAATAGTATGAAAATAGGGCATGTTCTCCATTCCGAATGGCCTCCTCATTTGCTTTGCTCTACCAATTGTACGTGATAAAGGCGCCCTTTTTATACCTAATGCACGAAATGTATTTTTGTCCCAGGGTGACGGTGGTATTCCACTAGTTTGTCCTCATCCGAAGCACCCAGAGCGCTACATACACTCTGACATCGTGGCTTGGGGAATTGGCTGTCATCAGCCGGGAATCCCATATGTGCCTACGCCAATGTATCCCAATTCAGTGACTGGATCAATAAGATGATGAAGGAAGACAACTTTGATACATCCTATTATACCCTCGGAGCCCCTTGAAGATTTTAAATATCTTGATACGAGACACAAGTGCAGAATGTATAGTTTCCTCAGTATTATTTGAGCACCTATTTTCAATTAAATAAAAGTTTTAAACGATATTCTTAAATATTATCACGTTGATCGATTTTTTTTTTAATTTTGAGACATGCTTCTATATTAGGCATTTTTACATCATAAGCTCCTTTTAAATGTGTGACCTTTTAAGGGACCCTTGTAGTAATTTTATCGACGGTTGCACTACTGGTACTTAGGCGGAAAGAAATATTTTGCTCCTGTCTTCATGCATGAATAGGTTTCCTTTTTAATGTGGTTTTTCCTTTTAACTTGCAATGTATATTCGGTGTCTAGGAAATGTTATCCATTTTGAGTCTTAGAAACTTATAACTATTTCTAGGGTTTCTTTTACATACTCTTGAATTGGAATTAATGGTGAACATACGTTTTCCTATTCGAACTTACCATTTCGAAATTAATTGATGATCGAACCTGTAAACATTTTCACCAGGGATTAAAATTTATTTAAAAATATAATTTGTAAAAATTCTATTATTTGCCAAGGGTGCTGGTGAATAAATATTCTCGTATGAATAGCAACTAAATCAATTTTTCGACAAACCTATACCGTGTGCTATCATTTGACCTCGGATCTATCTTTCAACCACTCTTTGGTTGTTCGATCCTAAGAGTGGTAGACTGCATGTCTACATCCCTATGAATTTATTCCTTGGCCTTTCTCTTGGGATATTCCCTTCTATTGTATTCCTGAAAATGTAATAGTGCCTTAGTATCTATCAATACAATCTGGTTCTTTTTTTGTGTATAGTGATCCATATGGTCCTATCCTCTACTAGATTCTGCATACTTTTTTCTTATTTCATCTGTCCATTTGGTCTTCAGCATCTTCCTCCAACACCAGGTTTCGAAAGCTCCTAATCCCTTCTTGTCAGCTTTTCCAATGGTCCAAGTTTTAGATCCATTGTGCGAATTCTAGCTTTATAACTAGTATACTTAAATCTTTAGTAAAAGTTTCATCTAAATCTACATCTACGAAGTACCCTGCAAGACACGTGTGGCACGGGGTGATTCCACACCAGGCATGCTGCACTCTTCCCAGCACAAATTGGGACCTCGCACGTTCCCCCTGCCGCTAAGCGCAGGCCGTAAAAGGCAGCCAGGAGAACAGTGCACAGTCAAACTAGAAACTGGGAGAGTGCTACGTAAATGAACATGCAAACATACATTATAATGCTAAAGACATCTAGCAATTAACATTAATAATACTATTAATTTATGAATGCTACAAGATACTACTACATGCAGAGAACAAAATTAAACAATGGCGGACAAATCAAGTGATGTGAAGTGTTAGTAATGATACTACGTTATGAAACACAAGTGAAAATTCTACTATACCAATTGAGGGTGGGAGTTTCGTATGATTGATCTATCATAACTATTATGATCCCTTATTTTACGTAGTGAAAATGAAATTTTAAATCTATCGGTTCTGCAGTCAATTTCCTTTATATTATTCCTGTGATCGCTTCTACCGCAGTACAGCTCTCGCGAAAGATTATGGCGTTGGGATACAGGGGCGGCTCTAGGATTTCCTTGAGGGGGGGCGCGACGGGCTGCTTACCCCTACCCCCACTCTCTCTCTTATATATGTATATATATATATATATATATATATATATATATATATATAATGTCTTGGTAGAAAATCGCTCTCGGCGACGATGCACATGCATAAATAAAACAGTGATACACTAAACAAACACAGAAACACGCAAAAAGGACACTCACAAAAGAAAACTTGTACGTTTCGGCGTCAGGACGCCATCGTCAGCGGTAGAGGATTCCTCTACCGCTGACGATGGCGTCCTGACGCCGAAACGTACAAGTTTTCTTTTGTGAGTGTCCTTTTTGCGTGTTTCTGTGTTTGTTTAGTGTATCACTGTTTTATTTATGCATATATATATATATATATATATATATATATATATATATATATATTAACGTCAAATCGTGATTGTGACGAGGGTGATGAGACGTTCGTGTTTACATTGGGAACGACTCTCGGACAACAATGGAAGTAGCATTAAAAGTACTACGAATTTCGTTCAAAGATAAAAAGACTCATTAATTCATAGAGTAATATCGCTACCCCTTCAACCGGTGGAATTCACAAAAGAACTCAACATAATTAAACACATAGCTCTAGCTAATGGCTACAGTGACGGATTAATAGACAGACTTTTAAATAAAAAACAACGCGACGTCGCCGTAATCAATTTGTCTGCCCTCGTGCTGCCCCCACCCGAAACCAAAACGTGGTGCAAAATTCGGTTCATTGGCGATATATCATACAAAGTCGACAAACTTATCACAAAAAATAAACTCAGAACGTGTTTTTACAATCCGGTCACCTTGGAAAAGCTACTTTGTTAAACGAAAGATAAGATCCATCCCCTTCAACAGTCTGGTGTATACAAAATAAAATGTAATGACTGCGAAAAAGTGTACATCGGTCAAACAGACCGGAGCTTCACCACCCGGTTGAAAGAACACAAAAAATGCTGGTAGAAAGGAGATACCACCTCACTCGTGGCGAAACATCTCCTTATAGAGAATCATTCGTGTGATTTTGACCCGGAAATCGTCCACGAGGAGAGGAAAGGCCGAAGACTCGACGCTCTGGAAAAATTGGAAATTGTGCAAGAAGGAGACATTCACTAAATGAATGAACAAACATTCATGAGCCACTCCCCACTCCTTGCCATCCCATTCTCCAAGTGCACAACCACATGACACATCCCCCCCCCTTCCTCATCCACCCTTTTCCACTTCCCACCCCCACTCATCCGACCTGTATAAATATAGCTCCTATTTTCCAAAACCACTCAGTGTACTTGAAAATGACCTAACGGTCGAAACGCGTTGTACTTCAATAAATTTGTGGAAAAGTACCACCTCTCTTTTCATTAAATTGAAGCACTCTCCAGCAAATCTGTCCTTGATATCCGTATTTACGTAATCTAAGATGGGAATATAGATGATTTTTTCACAATACGCGATTATATCATCTTCATCATTGGTAGCCGGGTAATTTGCTCGATTCTTTTGTCGATTGGCTGCACGTGGAATGTGGATTGGAATGTCCATTTCCTCCATAATTTTCTTAGCCTTTGCAAAAATTCCAGAAAAAATTTTATAAGAGTTCAACCGCTTATCCTTATAGTACTTCAAAAGTTTGGTCAACTTTTTTTTAGCTTGAAAAACATCTACAGTCTCATTTTGCAAATATCTGCTTAAAATATATCCCACATAGCATGCAAGGTTGCGGCAAGCTTGCTTGAGTTTTGCCTACGGCTTGCCAAGATTGGCAATATTGATGCAAGCCTGCTGCAAACTTGCCAATATTGTCACGTTCGGTGCAAGCAGAAGGCTAGTTGCATTCAACCTGCATGGAGTGTGCCAACCTTGCCAACTTTGCTGCAGGACCCTGGCAACTTTGGAATATTTGATTTTGACGATAGAGGGATAGAGCCGGGTGCATTGATGCTCATTTTTTTGTTGTTAGCGAAGTTAGTAGGAGCCGTTGGTGTGTTTTGTGTCGTTTGTTTATTTGTGATATTTACAACTAATTAGTAGTTGGATTGCGGTATATTACGTAAATTTGTTTACATTGTCTGCAAGAAGAATGAATGGAAGGAAAGAAATTCACAGGTATTATTTAACAATCGTGGTTCATTAAGAATCTAAGTTCTGAAAACATCCTCTGTACCACATTAAATATTTCGTATCACCTTTCTGTCCATGGACTTTGTGCTACTCCGTTGAAGTTCTGGAATACTTTTAGGAGCCAAAGGTCGATGTTTTTCCATCCTACTATGAGCTGTTTCAATCGGAAATTTCATGGGAAGCCTACCGTGTAATCAGTGGAACAAAGGTGTAACCTACGAAAAGTGTGAGCGAAGTCTTGAAAGACGGACGTCACCGATTTCTGGTAAGACAAAACATCAATCCTCTCCTGTTCTTTTAAGCATCGTTAATTTAACTTGTAAGCTTTGTTTGGTATAGAAAATTCATGCGGGATTCTTTGCGTATGAAATCGTAACATCATCATTCCTACTTTTCAGAATAAGTATTGAAGCGAGGCTCACGGCTATAAGGATGGAACCGCAGCAGGAACACTTTATAATTTGGGAGACAATTCGCAGTGCCATAAAAAACTATTACTACTTCATTTCAAGAGGTAATAATGTAAACAAATTACCCTTGAATATGCTGTGAAATTAGCAAAATGAACTATTCTCATTCGAATGGTGTTTGTTTTTGTGGTGTGCAGCAGTTGAAGGAAAGCATCATATGATTCAACTTTTATTTAATTTGTTAAGTATTTTACATTTGTGATTTTATGTATGCTATTCCAGTGATAAGAGGAATAAAAGTTGTAAATATTTAATTAAAGTTGACAATTATTTTAAGTCCAACAATGCAGTCTCTGCATTCTCAAGGTTAGGCAATGCCTCAGCAGCAGGACCGATTTTGCTTTTTGATACATCGGAAAATATGGCGACCACTGGAAATATTGTCAAGTTTGTTAATTGTAGTAATAGCTGACTTCCACGTCAACTTTTGCTGGTGTTAGTGATACCTACTTTTGCTGGTGTTAGTGAAACGTGTGCTTCAATTAAACATTATTTGGCCCAAGTATTTACCTTTTCAGCATTTTTAGAAGTCATTTTTAGGTTACGGCAGTCTTGCATGAAGCTTGCACAGGGCTTGTCTGAAACTTGCAATGCAATATTGCAGCAAGCTTTCAGCAGGTGCAGTAGTCAGATTGCAGCAAGCTTGCTGCAAGCTTACATTAGGTTTCAGTCTTGCATGAAGCTTGCACAGGGCTTGCCTGAAACTTGCAGTGCAATATTGCAGCAAGCTTGCAGCAGGTGCAGTAGTCAGATGGCAGCAAGCTTGCTGCAAGCTTACATTAGGTTTCAGTCTTGCATGAAGCTTGCACAGGGCTTGCCTGAAACTTGCAGTGCAATATTGCAGCAAGCTTGCAGCAGGTGCAGTAGTCACATTGCAGCAAGCTTGCTGCAAGCTTACATTTTGCACATGCAAGCTTGCTGCAAGCTTGCTATCTTGCAATGACAAGCTTGCTGCAGGCTTGCAGCAAGCTTGCTTTGCTATGTGGGATGTTGCACTCAAAACATCACTCAGACTATATACAGTTAAAATGAATTCACAATTACAAATTGATAACAATAAACATTTTAATTTAGTTGCCGTTTTATAATCATCCCACTTTGACACTTTTTCGAGAGCTTGGCAATATCAGGTAAGTCGTCTATAAAAGTTACAATAGCTTTATGTCTTTCTACCCATCTAGTCTCACAGTTACCTGTCATTTGATGACCTAAGATATCAATAATAGTTTTATTACGTTTACTTGATGCTTTAAAAAAGGAGACGACTTCATTAATTATGCCAAAAGCATTCCACACACTCTGAACTTTAGAGCTCCTAGATATGGCTAAATTGAGAGCATGGTTCTTGCAACTACATAAGAGACTGTAAATCGCTTCTGTCTGTATTTCGGACACCGCGCCTCTACTCTCTGATATATTAACAGAACAACCATCACAACGAACACCTATGCAATATTTTGTATCTAAATTCATCTGTTTAAGTAGAAATAAAACTGATTGTCCTAAAATTTTGCCGGTAATCTTTGGTTCTTCTTCAACCCCAGAATAATTATGGTGGTGCAAATCCAGAAAACCTACGAAATCTTCATGTATTTGTCCATCGTACACATATCGTAAACAAACAGTCAACTGAGATGTGTGCGACATATCTGTTGTTTCATCAAAAATGACAGAGAAATATCTGGCTGCATGAACACGTTCTTGAACAACTCTCAAAATTTCTTGCCCGCAACAACTAATCAATTCATTGGCAGTATTTTTGCCAATATAGGTCGCGTTCCCCTTGCACGTTTTTAGGTGATTTTCTAAATCCATATCTCAGCTGTCAATCATAAATCTTAATGAAGCTCTGAAATTTCCATCATTGTGAAGAAGATCTTCAGGATCTTCGAGCAAACTCCCATCATCACGGTGACCTCTCAGCGAAATATTCTGCCTTCCATGGAACATTATTGTTTTAATTATTGGGACTAGCCGGGCACGATTACTCATGATCTGTTTCTTCCCCTCTTCGCTTATTAGATTAATTATGCTGTGTTCTGAATTTTTGTAAGCCTTCAAAAATGCATTGCCAATTATTTCCGCATCCCGGTGATATTTGTTTGCACGATGTTTTTCCAAATCTCCATCTTTTCCAGAAAGTTTTGCATATTTTTGTAAAGGCTCGGTGACTAACTTTTTTAAGGGTACGGTTTTTTGTCCTCCACTCTGCTTAGAATAGCAAAAGACCGCACAGAACTTGCAAAACAGACCCTGTTTTTCTTCAGAGAAGACTAACCAAGGATAGTTTGTGAAATGACTAACTTGGAAAGATCTGCGTTCACTACGCTCTTGTTCTCCATGTCGTTTTCCATGCAAGGAAACCGGAAAATTGTATCCAGGTGGAGGAGTCCATGGATTATTCAATAGGTTATATCTGGTAAAATCATCTAGTTTTTCCATGATTTTGATGTAAAGGCCAACGTCATACTTCGGTATACTTATGGAACCATCAGATGAATTTCTATTGCCCTGTGGAAGAATATCTTATTAACTACTTGTAAAAATTTCACAAACATATTTTTTCAGTGCTTCTTCTCATAAACGAAAATAAAAGTTTTCGTGCGGGATGAGTTACAACAAATAATGGAAGTTTTTCGCTCACTGCATCAAAATACCTCGATGGAATGAGGAATACAAGAAAATCAGATTGAGGAAAAGTAAGAATCTGATGGAACTTGGTCGTCCTCGTTCTTATTATTTATTACTTGTTATTAGGTGCTTATTTATTCAGCCAGTACACGTAAACAATGGATGTTGAATTCAACGTTCGGAAAATCGTTAAAATGGCGGAAATAATCATTAATCGGATACTTCTATGTAAAACTATTGAAAGCATAAGATAGTACACTTTTTCTACATCATAATTAAGAAAAAATTAAAGCGGTTGAAATTTAATAGTTTTAATGGGTGAAATACGTAAATATTGCGCCGTGCAAAAAGCCCAGCGACGCAAGATATTTTCCGTTTTGGAGGGTTTAAAATTAAAAAAGTAGAGTTTTCCGACTTTTCCCGTAGGTTACACGATATGAGCTACAAGTGTGCCAAATTTCAATACTCTAGCTGAACTGGAAGTTGCCTAGAATTTGTATACGTGAGTGAGTTACATAAGCGGTTGTATAGTATATTGTATAGTATATGTATATACTAGTTATCAAAAGATAAATAGCGCAAGCAATAGATAATAACGTGGGATAACCAACCAAAATATTTTACTCGAAGATTGTAAGATTTCATGCTAAAATGAATGCGAATTCTGTGAAATTATTGAGATATAACGGTAATGAACTCTAATCTTCCTCCAAAAAAATTAGGTCCAATAAAGTTGAAATGTTCAAACTACATCAAAAACTGAAAGCGTTTTCCATCCCATGTATATTTCAGAAGTAAATAGATTCCCGAATTTAGCTATCTCTCTCTAATAACAAAAGGATTTGGGACCTCCTTAAATCGTTGAGTTTTATTCAGAATAATTTATTTTTGTTTATGGCTTTCGCACTGCGAAGAAAGAGGCTACTGTAAAACAATTTTTACTCCGGAGCACATACGTTCCCCAGTTTTTGCTGACTTTTTCCCGTGATACCGCACTTTTTTTACAAAACCTTACCTCCAGTGAACTCGATGACGCTTGTTCGTTGTTGCTCGTAGATAGTTGCAGTCCGGTGCATGTCACGGGTGGAGAACATTCAGCTCCATCAGGGTCAAACACCACTTCCGAATGATTCACGTCTTTCGAAGTCGCGGGAAGAGATGTCGAATCTTGTTCTTTTGAATCATTTTCTAGCCGAGACTTCTTCCTTATTAGCCACCTATCCATTTTGCATATCTATGCAAATAAATTTAGATCTACACGTACACAAAGAAAGAGAAATCAGTTTGATGACATAAAAAAAGAATACAACCCCAACACGAATGCAACTGTCCAAGCTCACGTGTGATTTATGAATTACTCCAACCGTTTCAGAGAGAAAGTTTTATCTTTAAATTTAGAATGTGTCGTCAGAGGAAATCTTCAACAATTTTTGCTCGTAATTGTACAGAGCTCCAACTTCAAACAGCAGGACAGCAAAACAGATACTTGCGCTCCACCTTTGTGCTGCTTGACCGTGCGCACGAGTGGAAACGATCGATGAATCTGTTGTCGGAATTGCAGAATTTCAAATTCGAATCATAGATCTGGCAAGCTCATCTAAGGAATATATAGTTGCAGAAATTTTCTACAAAGAAAATAAACTCACCTGCCGATAGTGAAACAAATTATTCGGAACATCTCAACTTCGAGAAAAACTCTTTCTGGCTATAGGAAGGAAGAATGTATGTAACGTGGAATGGGGTGACTTCGGCCACACGCGCGTCGCTTCACAAATTGATACTTTGTAGCACAATGGGTTACGAGCCATCATTTCATTCTCGCCTTTCCTGGCATAGGTAAGGGCGCACTAGCGCGACCACGACCACGACAGATCTCTGTCGCACACCTTCCGACCAGAGCACGACCACACCCATGATAGCAAAACACATTCACCGTCCACTTGCTCAGTTCGTATGGTCGGGTCGGAGTGAAGTTGGAGTCAGTGCGCGGCGCGCCATAAGAATGTGTGTAATTTCTGGCCGCAACGACCGCTGAGTCGGGGACGACCAAATTCAAAAATTTTGGTCGGACGACTCGGGTCCGACCAACGAGTCGGACTTGGCCTAGTGCGCGTCGCTCCATTAGTTGCAATGCTAAAACTGGTCGTGTGCCGCAGGTCGTGGTCGTGGTCGCGCTAGTGCGCGCCTGCTCTAAGAGGAGATTGCAAGCAGCAAAAAAATTACGTCAGTCACCGCCCAGGGGGGGCGCGCGCCCCCTGGCTGGAGCCGCCCCTGATCCCAGGTCCACTGACTGGAGGAGATACAGAAAATTGCTTGGAGGATTAGTATCGCAGGCGCCCCAATGCAAATTCAGGAAAGTAGACGAGATAGATGCTGCTGTGGGGCATCTACAGGACAGTATAATCTCAGCCTACAAAGCAAGCTGCCCTATAAAAACCAGGAAGGAAGGAGGCAAGCTGTCCTGGTGGGGCACCGAGTTGGAGCATCTCCATAGGGAGACCAGGAAACTCTTTAATAGAGCAAAGAGTACCACAATGCCTAAAGACTGGGACAACTTCAAATTGCCCAGCGTAGGTACAAGGCGACAATCAAACATTCGAAACGAGAATCTTGGAAGACCTTCTGTGGAAACATGGAGGCCATCCCACAACTTGCAAGATTCCATTAAGTTATTTCAAAAGACCCAGAAGCAGGAGTGGGGGCTCTTTTGCTTCCCTCAGGTGACTTCACGGCATCTGATAAGGAAGCATTAAAGCTTATGCTGGAGACATACTTTCCAGGCTTCCTGGAGGGCAAAGAGATGCATCATAGGAGGTCTCCCATCTGTCCGGCTTGGACGGAATGGAGATTGGCCTCCAGCATCGTAACATATCATGCTACCAGATGGGCAATTACAAGCTTTAGCCCATACAATTTCACTGGAGAAGATGGTATCTTCCCGGCACTTCTGCAAGAGGGACAGGAACTAATACTGCTACCAATTGTCAGAATTTTCCACTCCTGCCTGGCGTATGGATATGTACCAAAAACCTGGAGGTTCACCAAAGTTGTCTTTATCCCTAAACCAGGAAAGACTGACTACACCAAGGCTGGTTCCTTCAGTGGTATCAGCCTCATGTCCCTCATGCTCAAAGCACTGGAGAAAATAGTGGACAGGTATATAAGAGAGGGACCATTAAAGGACCATCCCCTACACCCATTTCAACATGCATACCAAAAAGGAAAGTCATTCGAAACAGCGCTCCACAACCTAGTTTCTAGGGTAGAAGGAGTACTGGAACACGGGAAGTACGGTTTGGGGACTTTTCTCGATATAGAGGGAGCCTTCAACAACACATCCTTCAACCAAATCTGCTGTGCAGCCAGGAGACATGGGGTCCACCCACATATTGTGAGCTGGATCAGACACATGTTGGAAGAAAGAACTGCCAAGGTTGTCCTGAGGGACAGCACGATGGAGGTGGCCATGACCAGAGGATGCCCAAAGGGAGGGGTGTTATCTCCTCTCTTGTGGAACCCGGTCATCGATGAGCTAATCACAAGGCTAAAAAAACCTGAGCCTACACTCAGGAGTATGCAGATGATGTGGCGATCCTCATCACCGGCAAATACCTTGAAACTGTCTCCGGACTTTTGCAAAAAGCCCTAGACAGGACGATGGTCTGGTGCAATGAAACAGGGTTGATGGTGAACCCTGATAAGACTAAGCTCATATTGTTTACTAATAAGAGGAAGAGAGATTGCTTACCCACTTGCAGTGAAGGGGGGTTTTGACCCCCCTTCACTGCAAGGTAGGATTTTACAACCATCCCAGATGGTCAAGTACCTTGGAGTCCTTCTGGACACCAAACTCAACTGGGGAGAACATCTTGAGATTAAAATCAAGAAAGCATGTGCCTCCCTATGGATATGCAGGAGGGCCCTTGGCAAAACCTGGGGACTTCAGCCAAAAGCGATCAAATGGATTTATGCTGCAGTGGTAAAGCCCGCCTTTCTACACTGCTCAATTGTCTGGTGGAAGAAGAAAAGGCAGATCACGGCAAGGAATAAACTCAACCACCTGCAAAGAATGGCCTGCATGGGTATCATGGGAGCCATGAGGACGACCCCCACACTGGCCCTCGAAACTCTACTGAGTCTCGCACCACTTTATGTGGAAGTCGAGACTCAAGCTAGGATGGCGGCCTATTGCCTCAAGAGAGGGGGACAATGGAGTGACAGGTGGAACCTCTCCGGTCACAGACAACTATGGAAGGAGCTCAGGGAGTCAAACCCCATTTGTGAAATGGGTACAGATGACATGACAGTCGCGTTCAACAAAACACAGCCTCTTCTCAAAACCCACCTTCCAAGAAGGGAATGGTGGGTCAGGGAATGAGGAAAAGACAATAGAGCATACGTCTGGTTCACAGATGGCTCCAGGAAAGAAGGAAGACCTGACCTGAAGACCTGACAAAAGACTTTCCATTCCCTTGGGGGAGCACGCTACAGTCTACCAGGCTGAGGTCTACGCTTTGCTGACATGTGTCCATGTTGATAAAGAATTATGTCGTAGATGCAGACCAATTCACATACACACCGATAGCCAAGCAGCTTTAAAAGTTCTCATATCTCCATGGTGCAAATCTAGACTGCAGCTGGAATGCCGGGAAGCACTCGATTCCCTCAGCAGACAGAGCAATGTAGAACTTTTCTGGGTCCCTAGCCACACAGGCATAACCGGAAACGAGATAGCGGATGAACTGGCAAAGGAAGGCTCGAATAGCAACCCAATTGGACCAGAGCCTTTCATCCCAATCGCACCCTCTTCAAAAATTAAAGAGTGGAGCCTAGCTCAATACTCTAAGATCTGGCAGAATGTACAGGGGCTTAGGCAAGCCAAGCTCCTGATAGAAGGACCCAGACCGGGACTGGCAAGAAAGCTTCTTTTATCGGACAGAAGACAACTTCGTACGATAGTGGGACTACTTACTGGACACTATCAGGTTATGAGACACCCCCATCTCCTGAGAATTGCAGACTCTGCGAAATGTAGATGGTGCAAGGTAGAGGACGAAACAACATCGCACGTACTCTGCAAATGTCCCGCTTTGATGAGGACTACAGTTAGGCATCTGGGCTCACCATTTTTGGAACTAGATGAAGTCAGGGGTATCCCCATAGAGGATATGTTATCCTTTAGCAGGGTGTTTGGACTCTATAGGTGAATACAGACGTGGTTGGCACAATGGACCAAGTGCCTCAGGTCCTCCTTGGAGGAACTCCACCTATTATCTAATCTAATCTAACACACACTGAATATGCTTGCATAAAAAAAATTTATCTGTTTACTCTTGAGAGGTAAACCTTTTCAAATTACTTTGACTCATTCTTTGAAATGTCTGAAGGCTCATACCTCTAGTAGTATAGCCTACTGTCTCCAGGCTAGCCACCATTGAAAAAAAATGTAATCACTGTATGAGTGAACTTAAAGGCATTCTGTTTATTATTCATCTTCATGAGAACACTAGATAAGAAACTAAAACTTTTATTGTCTTTGTACATTCAAATGTTGAGGAAATATGATGAAAGTAAAGTATTTTCCATGCAGATAATTGAAACAGTACAATGGAAGAGTAAACTTTGTGTGTGTTTAAACACACGGTGGGATAAACCGCTCCTCTTTCCCGAGCCAATTATGGAATTGCCTTACATTGGTGAACTGCTTCCAAATGTCGAAGAGGAGGCATTCATTGGCAAAGATGTATTTTAAACTCTTTGTAACTCAATGCCAGAGGTAATGATGAGGGTGAAGAGCTAAAATGTAGCTCACATACTTTGTTTGAGAGTTTCGATAAAATGTAATTCTTGCTCCTAATGGTCAGACACTGTATATGAAGGACCGACCCAAGGGGATCCGTCATTGAGTATTGCAAACTCGACAGCTATGCATCAAAATCTTCGTCAGCTCTGTGCTTAGTAATTGCCCAACAATTTTCCCTCAGGTATCTTTTCACAAAATTATTTTAATTGCATCCAGTTGTGTGTTTGTGCATCGCAGAGGACACTGAGTACACCTTCGCAATGCCGTTAAACAGAAGAAAACGGTAAGAATTGAAAATATTTACTCGTTTCTTCATTAAAATAGTTTTTAGCTGTTATTACAATATTATAAGGTGTTAAAATCTTTAACCCTTCCAGCCGGTCAACGCATTTAAACAGCCAGGCCCTACTCGCGGTATTTAAATTTTAAAAAATCTCATTTTCTGCACCTTGGCAAACAATTATTTATATCTGTGTTAGTTTTCATTGTATCATGGAAAAAATTTAGCATGATATGCTAAAATGAAGTGTTAATGTAATAAAAATTTTACTTACATTTTTCTTTATAATTTAGCTTGTGCAATCACTTCAAGTTAGAAAACTTGAGTCCTAAAATTTAACTTTGGTGTGTTAAAGTTTGAAGCACTCCTCTAAACATAAGCCAGCATCGCAGTCAGGGCACCAGTACACTGTTTCCCTCCTTATGCCTCTAGCGGAGCACACTTGGCATCTTCTCTGAGGCCGGGACTTCTTCCCGGCGGGCGGTATTTTTTCAATGAAATGCCTCTCGACTAAACGGCGTGGTGACGGATTTGTGGGAGGCCTCCTAGTGGTCGATGTATTTGAGCTAGCTCTGTATTTTTCAAAGAGCTGCTGAATTAGCTGAAGACGAAAGTTTAGATGATCTACCTTTTTTTGACCACTATTGAATATTACTAATGCATTGTGAACGGAAACATTCAATAGCCTTCTAAATAGTTTTATATACCATTTCTTAGTCTTTTTTCGTTCTAATAAATACGGCTGAAGCTTTTGGTCTTTTAGGTCAACACCACCCATTGCGGAGTTGTATTCTAAAACACACACTGGTTTTGTTTTTCCATCTTTTTCACGAAAATTGTTGCAATGGAAGCTTGAAATAAGTGAAACTGGCTTTTTGTCTTTCCACTTCATTATCATTATTCCGTCGCAAACTTTCGCTATATGTTCTCCTTTTTTCAACTTTGCTGTTTTCACCTCTTTTGGGACGTTTTTTCGAGATAATCGTAAAGTTCCAGCAACATTTGTACCATGATCCAATAAAAACTTTGCCAAAGCCGGTGAATTATAATAATTATCTAACCATAACGAATAGCCTTTCTCAAATAAGGGTTGTACTAACTTTATCACTATTGCTGATGTCTTGAGTCCATCAGGAGTTTCTGTGATTGAAATAGTTGAATCAGCTCCTGAGTAAACAATAAAACTCCATAAGTAGCCTGTATCAGATTCGCAAAGCTCAAAGGTTTTTATGCCAAATTTAGATGACTTCAAAGGAATATATTGCCTGAATGATAGACGCCCCTTCCATAGAGTAAGAGATTCATCAACAGCAATATTTTCTTTTGGTACATACATTTTTTTCAAATTTACTCTTCAAGTAATCTGTGATAGGTTGAATTTTGAAAAGTTTTTTGTTATCGCTATAGTGACGGATATTATCATTATCAACAAAATGTAAAAACTTTGAGATACATTCGAATCTGTCCTGGGGCATAGTTTTAGAGAAAATTTCTGTTTCCAGAAGTGGGTTTCGTGAAAAGTATGAACGAATAGTCGGTTTTTGTATAATTCCCATCAGCATTATCAACCCAAAATACACATAAACCTCTCCAACATCAACAGGTTTCCAATTGTTCAATCGTGACCGAGAGGATAGTGGATTATTTTCTAAATAATTATCTGCGTATCTATTCGTCTCGAAAACGATTTTTTCCATTATTTCTCTATCAAAAATATTTGTGAAAGACTCAACAATATTATCAACAACTACTGTTGGACCACATTTCCCAGTGAAAGGAATTTTTTTGGAATGTTGCATTCATCAAAATCATCCGAGACCCACGAGGAAGAAAGATCATGTGCCCTACTTGGTGTATCACCGTCAGTTTCGTCTCCGCTATCACAAATTTGGGGAAGGGAATTCACTGAGTAATCACCTTCTTCTTCACTTGAACACTCACTACCTGAATCAAGAAGCACTTCATCTTCTTCTCCCACATTTTCAACTATATCTTGTATTTCTTCTTCGCTCAAAAATAACTTATTCCTTTTGGACTCCATTTCTAAATTTGTATTGTGCTTCCTGGACTTCTCCACACGAAAGGGATCTACACACTGAGAGAGTTTGGAAGTGAGGCGACGTGGTCACTACTCTGTGGGTAAAAAAAGGATGAACGAAGCATATGAATGGTCCAAGAGAAGTGATTAGGAAGGTCCCCTAATATGAGAGACAGAATCCAGATGCCAGACATAAACAAAAGGCAAGCAGAATAAGAGAGCTCTTTGTGATGAGGAAGGAGGTCAACGCAGAACTTGCAATGGTGATGAGCTCAGATATTCTTCTATCTTATTTGCCTATGAAGTGCTTTTTCATGTTGCAAAAGACTATGATAAAGATGAGGCATCTTCTCAGAGGCCAGCGATAACATTCACCCTTCAAAAAGTGCTGAGATGAAGAGAAAAAAAAATCTTAACCGAAGGAGTATCAGCCGCCGTACCACATACGGCGAACCGCTAGTGGGACCAGACTGCCGATGATGTACGCCATACGGCGAACCGCGCGGAAGGGTTATATCTGAATTTTCAATCCCTTTTAGGTCATAACTAAACACAGTTGATATCTTATTGGAACTCTACAACCTAAAGAAAGACGATGAGCGAGGGCGAGAAATTTACGGAGCTAACATGGTTGATGTGTTCATCCGTCCTACTAGAGATGGTGACTGCTCTGATGAAGATGACGTGCCTGAAGAATGTGAGACACCAGAGTGCATGAAGGATGCCCGACAGAAATTAGGAAAAGGTGTCCTAACCCAATTAGGTGCATTACGTCTTGACACTATTCATGCTAAAATTGATTTACCGCTATTTTCTGATGAATGTCCCTCAATAAACTCCAAAAAGAATGAAGTGGGATCAAATTCTGATATATCTCATGAAGTAAATGGGCAAAATTGTCCTTACAAGAGAAGGAAAGTAACTAACAGTTCAATTAATATCACCACGATCACCACCACTCACTAAGAATCTGGCCTATTAGACTCGGGTTATTACCATGAGAAAGATAGTTCATGGAAAAAATGAACTCTGAAAGCAAAGTACTCACCATCTTCACCACCATCTTCCAATGCGGTCAAAACTATAGTTGTTAAAACTGTGTATGCCAGCATGTCCTGGGGCCTATATAATACAAATTTTTTGTCACTGAATATTTGGACATTAACATAATTTTGTATTTCCTGTGGGTGTAAGTGGGTGTTTGGTGTCTTGGAACCTGATAGATTTAAGTCCATGCAGTCTTAGTGGAAAACTGGTTAATTTAAATGGGGATTTGGGAGCATTTGACATGTAGATTCAGGATATAATGGGAAGGTAAACTGAGCAACGTAGAAGATGAATGAGGAGGACTTTTAAGATTATGGGGGAAAGAAAGGTAGTTGCTAGGAGAGAACTGAAGATAATAAAAAAAGTAAAATAAGAGACAGTGATTGAGGAGACAATATTAGTAAACTGTAATAGTTGAATTTTAAGAATTTGAATTTAGAATAACATATGAAGAGGTATGAAATTTACAGAGCTAAAAATGAGATTTCATGCAGAGCAAATAGAACTTTTTATCTTATAAGGGAAGAAATAATGCAGTAATCAGGTAATGAAGCAGAAATTGTCAATTAAATTTCCACTATTTGGCAGAATACCAAAAGGTATTTAAAATATAATAAGTTAAATTACACAAATAATAAATAAATTGTACAAGAGATTGAAAAAAATTAATGAATTAATTCCTGCAAATGCACAATGCTCGGTACACATGCTATGACAGCAGGATCTCACTAATCTATGTTTGCTATGTATATGCTTAAATTCTGCTTCCTCCACTACATGATTGTGTATATGAGGTAGGCATACAGAGAGTACAAAGATATAAAATACCAAAAATAAGCAACACTTTCTGTATTTATTCCACAAACTTTAAAACTATGCCATAAAATGGGACTAAAGCAGTTTAACTTATCCAGTAAAATGCTTTGGCACCAACAATAACATTTTTACTCTTGCACCCTCTCAATCTCACCAACTGTACGTTCACTTAGACAACTGCATACAAACTGAATCATTTCCACCACTTATCTTCTTTTTTTCAATTAACTTAGTTCATACTGATAACAGTCACCACTTAAAAAAAATAATGCTAAAGCAAGCTGCACTTTGACCTTGCCATTAGGCAAATGTAGGGATGCACTCTCTGTTGCCACAAAAATATCTATTGTCTTCCATTGCATACAAGGTACATTGATAATAACAATGGGACTCTTTTTTTCACTTTAGTTTAGGGACAACCATTCCCAAAAGTTGAGGCAAAACATTTCACATAGAAACACATAGTTATTCACTGATTTCAATGTCTTTTTTCTGCAAATATCGATCTTCATGTGATGATTTTTGACTAATACCTGGGGTGATCATCACCTCAAGAGAAATAACCACTTCTTCCAGTGTCACTTGCGATGGCACTTTAGATCAGTCTACAAAATTGATAGATTCGCTGCACCCTGGCCGCAATTCTGGACATTAGAACTGCGTTGTGAATTGTGGCTCAAGTGGGTACCATTATCACTCCCATCGTTTATTTTCCTGACATTAGTAACAATATATATATACATATTTTCAGTTCAGTACTAGCTATTTCAGGTAAATTTATTCATACATTATAAACAGGATGTGGTTTTAAGTCCATTCAAAAGAAGGGACCCCATATCAACTGTTCATTCACTGATTTCAATTTCATTTAACACAGGTTTGATTTGTGTTCGTGTACACCAGTTTTGCTCATCACAATGGACAGAATCTCCAATAATAAAATACAATTACTCTGTAATTCATAATGAAATTATGAAACTGGTTCACTTGCTACACATGCATCACATATTGAAGTCATGAGTATTCATTCTAATTCCAAACTTACAGTAAAAATGTCAAGATTGATAATGATTACAAACAAAAGGCTTTATTTTTAACTTACCTGACATATATCAACTAATCACTGATTTAGTCATTGAACAACATTCAAATGAAAACTCATTGAGTATAAATATGTTTGGCAGTGCATAAGTTTCAACCAATAAATCACTAAATATCTTTAAAAACAATTCTGACTTCTCATTTAGTATTAAAAATAAATAATCAAATCGCCCTTTCCTTGTAAAAAAAACAGTTCGAGCCTAAGATGTTTCTTATGGTACCTATCATCCAAACTAAAACAGAGATGGTAAATGTCATTTGAAAACAGTCAATTCTTAAAATTTTCTGCTGAAAGATATGCATGCTTCAACGAAAATAGTGATTATCATGACAAATGCAGTATCACATTTGATACCTATTTTAAATTGCAGTTTAAAAAAAGGCATGAGTTATGAAAAATTCTCTTATTTCATTTGGCTGAAATAATTTTTGAGTAAGTATGATTTAGAAAACATAACTCATCAAGGCTAAATTTGATCTTTAAAATGTATTCAATAAAAGTACTAAAAGGGACAAAAGTCAGCATATATCACACACAGGTACCACAAATAACTTTCACATAGATGATGAAGATGATAAATATTTGCATCAGTAGAAGATTGAGCAAACTTCTCCTTATTTCCTCTTTTTTTCATGTCAATAAATGTATGTACTTTCATAGTACATAGATTAAGATACCTCCAAATTCAAAGGGAATTATTTTGCCTTGGTATTATGGAAATAATAAAGGCATATTGGGAAATTCATGTAGGTAATTGATTTTTCACAAGGGCACAAAACCCAAATGCTTTATACCATTCAAAACTAGCTGATAGTTACGGAAAAGATAACTTCAGGAACAGTAAAATCAAATCATGTAGCTAAAATCTGGTCAGAAATGGAAATAATAAGGAAAAACTGGTAAAGATAAATTAATCAATCTACATAATAAGGTGAAGGGGATACATTTTTGAACTAAGCATAATGGGTGAAACATACACAGATATTTAGTTACTTCAACATTAAAGTTATTTAAGCATTTAAAACGAAATCACTTAAAAATATCATAGTGGTAAATGGGATGAAACAGAGTTCAGTAGTCTTAATATTATTCCAAATTTATACACTCATCCTATACATATGCTGTTTTAACCACACAAAGATTGATGAGAAAAGGAAAAATAACAATTGGCCCCAATGTATGAATCATTCTCAGCACTATCAGAATGCCTTCAAACCATCTTTTGATTACAAAATTCAGCTTCAAAATATCTTTCTTCTCTATTCCATGCTGGGAGATTATCCACATTCCTGGCTTCTTTCAAACTGCTACTACATATCTCTTCCTGGAAAATGCTTTTATTACTTTTATACTTGACAGCACAAGTTTTGCCAAATATTTACTTTAAAAACATACATACAGTTGTTATTCCAGATGTTTTGGTTCAAGATGTCACTTCCATAGTTTTACTGCTTGAAAGTAAAGAAGCTTGTTCCAATTTCCCACTCCTCAAAATCTAACGGACCGAAGCAGTCATCTAAGAAGGCTTCCATGCTTCGATATAAATGTTCTTTCACCCCTGAGAAGCTGTGATTTTCGTCTGGGTAGGTCTGTAAGTGAATTTTATGTTTAACATTTTAGATATTTTCATTCATTTAAAAGAATTTCTAAATCTGATCCCCACACTATTTTGCACCATTTTTGATTAGAGATCAATGACATTACTATCCCAGGGAGAAATAGGTGGTGGAATCAACGTGGGACCGATGTGGAAATTCCGGTGGAGAGTAGGTGGAAATATAACGTGGATACCATGTGATTTTGGTCGTGGGATCAACGTAGAAATTTGGTGGATATGTTAAGAAATAATATGTTTTCCAACGGAAAATAAAAAATTATTATTATGACCATTGCGCATGCATTGCTTGCAAAATTCATGGCTGATTCGGATTCAGATTCGACCGAAAAAAAAATGCTACCGCCCGGGCGCAATCTCATATTGATAACTCTTAACTCGTACATCCTAGCGCCTTAACACTAGGACTGCGGGACTTTGGTGGCCCCTTAGAACCGCGAAGGTCCCAAAAAAGGGACCCAACGAGTCATTGCCATTTTTACCTTTTTCAATTAATAGAGAATAATTCTTTTGACAAATTTGGAGGTAAATAAGAATTTCAGGTACTTTTTATGATATTTATTATTTTTTTATTTAAAAAAGACACAACAGTGAAGAACTTATCTTTGTACACAAGAGAATAAGCCTCACGTTGATGGCTGACAAATGAGGTACGTATTATTTTCTTTGTTTTACAAAGTATATTTAGGCTGGGACTACGTTATATAATACATTTTATTTGTAAGGATAAACATTGACACGCAGAAGAATGTCTGGAGTCCCTCTTAGAAAGTCAGACAACGGTGAGTGGTCCTATTACTTTCTATAGGTGTGGCAAAAAGTTGCTAAAAGTCTTTACTCCATCAAAGTAATGGCCTATGTTCTTTTCTAGAGCAAAGGTAAACAAAACAGTAGGTTTTACATTAGCATAAGATATACGAGAACAATCATCAAAAATAATTGCCTTTAGCAACCAAAGAAGAAAGACATTAGTCATTGGCGATTGACATATGTCATGGTTATAAACACAAAACCAAACTAATTATTATTGCATTCTTCTTCCTCTGATTCAGGTTTGCATGATACACAGATATAACTCACGCCGCCTGTACATTTTTTACACACAAGTTTTCTACAAGCTACGCAATCATAAGAAGTTTTTCCTCCTTTTTTGTTTCCTTTACCACGACAAGACATTTTGACTTGGCATCGTCGACGCGAATCACCTATGTCCGATAGCTCAACGGGAGCAGTCTTTATCTTCTTTCTTTGATCAATGAGAGGTTTTGTAAGTTCTTCTCCCAAGGCAAGAAGAAAGTCGCGGCGGGAAATTTTAGCATTAGTTACCTTTCTGTACAAAATACAACTGTTGATTCCTGCCAAGTCTAAAATATTACAGAAAGTGTGGAAAGTCCACCTGCGGGAGGCACTTTTGACTGAATATTTTCGGGCCATTTTGTCGACAATATCCACTCCTGACTTTGTTTTGTTGTAAAATGTCACCGTCTCAGGCTTTGCTTTGATATCGTTACCTATTTGCACGTCCAAGTGCATAGAACTCATTATAACAACATTCTTATGTGGCTTTCCTTGATTTACAGTAAGCGTTACATCACTGTTAGTAAAGATCTTACTTTCGAAATGTTTTTCGCGGGCCTGTTTCACACATACAGGCACTTCTCTTCGCTTTTTGTTTACTGTCCCGACCAAACTAGTACCCTTTGACTTCAGGTATTCTGCTAAACGTAAAGACGTAAAAAAGTTATCACTGGTAATATTTCTACCCTTGTTTAGGTAAGGTGCCACAAGCTTTTTCACCACATAGTCACCGAGTCGGTCACCCTCAAGTCGATCATCATCTTTTCCAAGATAAGGAAATGAGTTTATCAAATACTTGCTGTCGTTATCGACAGCCATCCAAAATTTTTGGCCATATTTGTCCAGTTTTTATGGCATGAACTGTGTAAACCGACATCTAGCTTTTGTTGGAAACAACTGTTCATCGACCTCTATGTTAGGACCTGGTATGTAGTTGCTCTGACAGTACGCTTTTCCGACGCGCCATCATTCACTTTCTAGCAGCTAATGAGGGCAGGCATTGCGATTATGACAGCATTCACACCTCACGCACGGACAACCTCAAACGCGTTTTGACCTGTCGCTCACAATGTGTCGGATTGTTTGCGCAGGGACAAAGAAGGACCAGAAGCACGCGCGGGGAGGAGAGGGGAACACTTGGAAGTGGGCGGAGGGGAAGTAGACGAAGAGTCACTGCCCGAAGAGCGTTCAGAAATGCTGGGACCCAAAAAAGGGACCTCCGCGGTTTAAGTATAATCATGTTTTTTTTCGATGAAGGATGGAGCAGGGGTTATATATTTTACACAGTATTATGGTTATGAAAAATTAATAAAAGTCAGAAAGTTTTAGGACCCTACGAAAAAAACGTAAGCAGTGAGACAACTGTTTATGGTGCCGGGTCCCAAAAAAGGGACACTCGCGGTTGAAGTGTTAACCCACTCGGCCACAGCAATTCTTGGGTATATGAGAGTTATGCAAATAACTTATTTCCTGCACAAACATGGCCGGGAATTTAAATTATTCTATGTATTCGTGCTTGATCTAGAGTGAACTGTTTACAAATATTTTGTACCAAGATATTAATGCAGATGTTCACAAGTGCTTGAAAATGGCTGTTAGAAGCATACAAAAGCAGGTAATATTATCGTTGAGCATAATATTAATTCTAGTTCGTTACCATTGTACCAAAATTCATATTAACCCTTCAAGCGCAGAGGAGATTTAAAGGAATCCCATCTCGTAGGTCGGAGGAGATTTAAATGGAATCGCCGGTTTTCGCATGTGGCTGGTAAATAATTTATAACTTTAACACCAATCATTGAATTAATTTCAATTTTTTTGTGTGTATAAAATAATGTCTTGTCTATAATATTTTGTGGTAATATTTAAATTATCTAACAATTTTTATGCTATATTCTTTGGTGAAATATTTTTTTTCCTCTTCTACCGCCTACAAAAATCGGATTTCCTTTTTTTTTAACGCAAAGAAACTCTTGCGCATTATTTGCATGTAGGTAGTACTATTTTATAAATACACGATTTAATATAAAGTACTAGGCGTTAAATATATTATAGTTGCACATGCACGAAAGGCCGCCTCTCGGCAAAGCGGGATGCAAGCATTACACATTCGGCGATGATTATACCAGTCATAAAAATGGCCTACCTCAGTAATTCTGCTTGGTGTGGTAGATCTCAAAACAGTCGAAGCAAAGTCCCACGTCACATTTTTCACACCAGTACACACTATCTCTTCTCCTCGAATGTTTTGCGCAGACGACACACCTCCTTTGCGGATGTTGTTTCTTTCCTGAGGGAGGGATCCTTCTGATGAAATGTCTTTCTGTCAAGCGAGGCACTAAACTATCGGCAGAATGTCGGCCGGGCACTCAGACATCCTTTTTGGCATATTTCTGAAACAGTTTCTCTACTAGCTGGACGCGAAATGTGAAATGGTCAACGTTTTTATTTGTGTTTTCCCGGTATATTATTAGAGCATTCAGTACAGCCGAATTCAGGAGTCTTCTAAATAGCTTCATGTACCACTTGTTGAGACGCTTTCTTTCAATCAAGTAGGTTTGAAGTAACTGATCTTTTAGATCCACCCCACCCATATATTGATTATAATCGGTAACACTCATTGGTTTTATGAGTTCGTTCCCTCTTTTTACGATGGTCTTTGTTTCTATGCCATGGAATGTAGAAATCATGGTGATTACTTTTTTATCTTTCCACCTTACAACTGAAACTGGGCCGCAGTGTTGACCGACTACCTCTCCTTTTTTCTGTTGTTTATCTTTCAACTTTTGAGGGACATTTTTTCTATTGATCCTCAAAGTTCCGACACAGTCAGTACCGTAAGAAACTTTCAACAGTTTTGCTAAATCCGGTGAGTTGTAAAAATTGTCCATCCAAAGTGTTCTGCCTTGATTTAGTAAAGGAAACACAAGATTCAATACTATTGCAGTTGTTTTACCTGAGTTTGCGGTGCAAATTGGTGATCTAAAAACTGTATCTCTCCCGGTGTAGATTAGGAAAGACCATAAGTAACCGTTCGTTGCATCACAGAGCTCGAATGTCTTTATACCAAACTTCGATGATTTCAACGGCAAGTACTGTTTGAAAGACAAGCGACCTTTCCATAAAGTCAAGGACTCATCAATTGAGATATTTCTTTTAGGAAGATAGTATTCCTTGAATGTTTTATTGAGATGTGAAATGACTGGAAATACTTTTTTCAACTTCGGTGGTCCACGACAACTAAGCATGTCTTCGTTGTTTGTGAAATGTAAAAATTTACATATGATTTCAAAACAATCTCTTGTAATTACGTCTCCAAACCCAGGTGTGGACAGAACTCTTTTGGTGGAAAAATATGAACGAAGTGATGGCTTCTGTATTATTCCCATCAACATAAATAATTCCAAAACTGTATAAATTTCATCCACCGACACTATTTTCCAAGAGAAAATTCTGGATTTTTTGGAAAGGGACGGCCCACCCATGGTCATGTACTGATCTGCATAACGATTAGTTTCCCTTACGATTGTACTCACAAATTCTTCATCAACGAAAAGTTCAAAGGCATCTAAAATATCAGTCACCAATGAATCTTTCCCTTGCGGTCCAGAGCCACTGACGAACTTTTCTCTTTCTCCCTCGTAATTTTTCATGTTCTCCCATAAAAAGCTGTCCTCTGGTTCCTCCTCCGAATGATCGCTATACTCCTTTATCAAATCCAATTCTGAACGGTCTTCGATCACCTCGTCATTATCACTTTCAGAGCTTCCACTCACTTCCGAATCGTATTCCAATAGGAGTTCCTCCTCGATTTCTTCTTCAGGTACCGAAAGTCTTTTTCTGCTTGTCGATGCCATGATGTAAAATAAGGGATATTTTCCAGGTTCAATAAGTTGACACAGTCACAGAAAATAAAAAACTCCGGAGGAGATACCACACTCAAGAAAGGTTTCTTTTAGACTGAAGCATTTGGCGTTTTGAAAAGAATGCTTCCCCTAAGCCGTGAACTCCGACTCTGCCGTGGTCAACATTCTCGGCCACGAAAGCTACTTCATAGGAAAAAATATTATACACAAGCCAAGCAAGATACAGAGATAAGACCCTCATCATTGTTTACGAAGTGTTGATGGAGATGAAAAGCAGACGAAGGCCCAAGATAAGACGGCTTGGTATTGAGAGGGGACGGCTCGGCGGCTGGCCGCTCTTTCTACGACGCATATGGAGGGTCAAGAGGAGATGTCGAAGAGAGAAACAAACCGTTGAAGGACATAGTAAGCTAGTGTGGTCCTCTAAAACTCTGGCACCGACACTCCGTGAGAAGAGAGTCACATAAAATATTTTTTTAGAAATAAGTGTTGAGCAACAAGCGTTCAGAGACCGTGAAAGAAAATTTCGAAATTACCATATTATTAAAACACTCTCAATAAAACATCAGAAATTAATATATTGTAATAGCTATGATTGATAAAAAGCCAAATTCTTCTGCTTTCGAATAATACAAAATATATAAGGACCGTGAAATAATATAATGGATTAAAAAATTAAAATATGCAGACGGTCGCCGCGACGTAGTGGCTACGTCGCTCGACGGCATGTGAAGTCCGGGGCCGACGTACTCACTACGTCGCTCGTCGTTGAAGGGTTAAAGGCCGTTTTACACGATGAAAGATGTAGTACAAACGAATGTATGTTAGATTGTACGTTTGTCTCAACAAAATTAGTACAGGTTCTATTTTCCATTCCGGCATTCGCACAAGCCTTCATATGCAATTTACCGCGTTACACGATACCTTTTGCCTCATGCAAGAGTTCACGGAAGAGTTTGTACAAACAAATATACCGTGTAAAACGGCCTTACATGCTTGCATCTTGAAATAATATATTTTATATGCATAGGTATATAACATATGTTATAACCAGAGATACCTCTTCGTAATCGTTTATTCTATTATACATAAATCTGATCCACTTCCATGAATAACATAATTGAAAAATGCAATTTCCGACGCATTTTTACATAACTAGCGCTGTTTCAGGATGATAAACCAAATAAACAATGAAATGTCACCAGAGTTATTTTCCACGAAGCAGAAATTACGTTGAATATTTAATGTTATTCACCATCACCATAGATCTATCGATCCACTTAAAGTCAACGTGGATCCCATGTTGGTTCAGCCACTCAATATCCACCACCACCGTATTTCCACATATCAACGTGGCATCAACGTGGAACCCACGTTGATGCCACCACCCATTTCTCACTGGGATGGCTTACTGTGTAACCTTAGACCTTAATATTTTATATAATCATGATGCTGTAGAAAATAGGTGCTTAGAAAATCAACATTGTTACGAGTAAATGCCTAACTCTTTCATAGACCTATAAGCATTACTCTAGCCCAATTCAAAGCTGAAAATATAACTTGGATTTTTTTGATTCTTTCATCAGTTATGAAAGTTCAAAGGACAATACATCACAGTGACCATAAATATATCCACAGGGATCGATACTAGACCCCATTTTATTCTTAATTTACATAAATGATTTACCATCCATGTTTAATAAAATCCATGTGCAAACTGTTTTATTTGCAGATGATGCTACTTTTCCAATTTATGACAAATACACAAGTGAACTGCATAACACAGCTCAAGAATTTATGAAGATCACATCAGAATGGTGTGTTAATAATAAATTGCAAATAAATCACAGTAAAACTAAAGTTCTTGCTTTTAATCATGCTAGCTTACTCAATATTCCTAGTCTGTCATTTAATCAAAATGTAATCACAACATCATCTAGTGGTAAGTTTTTGGGATTGCACATCCACCAGTCAGGCAACTGGTCAATTCATGTAACCAAACTCTGCTCTACTTTAAACTCAGTTATATATCAAATCAGATTCCTGCGAAAAACAGTATCAATCAATGTGCTTAAATCTGTATATTATTCAAATTTCTACTTCAGAGCGGCATATGGAATAGTCTTCTGGGGTTCGTCAGCGACATTACTGGAAAAAATCTTTCTGATCCAAAAAAAGCTAATAAAATGCATGTTAAGTAAACCAATGAGAACCCCATATAGACCGCTACTGGTAAAGCTAAAATTAATAACAATCCCAAGTACTATTTATATTTATAAAATCTCTGTACTTACAAATAACCATTCATTCAGAAAAATATTCATTCATTAAAAGATGTTATATTTTTTTAATGATTTGTTAATATGTCAAGGATTTTTTGAAATATATTTGTTTCATCTCATTCATTAGCATGAAGAGGTTATGGGATGCACTGATAGATTGGAGATTGTGAGATAAGTGAAGGAAAAAAGGGAAAAAGAATTTTTGATGACAGTATGGGTAGCAGAAGGGTTGAGAGCAAAGCAACCTGCGAGACACTGCAGTAGGGTGTGTGGCAGGGTGGCAGGGAGTATTAGAAATGAAAATAGGATGGAATCCACACATTATTTGGGAACATTACCCAGCGAGCCCCAGCATGGGCGAGTGGGAGGAAGTGTTTAGACAACAGCCAAGAAAAAGGGGAAACAAGTTTTTGAAAAGTAACAACAAATGCTGTAAGCATCAAGATGTATGTACTCCTGGTATGTACGCGACATCCTTTACCAATAGCAACCCAGTAGCGACATGAACTTAGTTTCATATGAAAAATCAACATGGAGTTGAAGCAATAAAAAGTATTGTCACCCAAAATGGCTGCAATTAAAATTTAATCAACAGCTTGTTGAAGAAGAAAACACCTTTCGTCCCTCAGATTTGCTAATTATGACCACCAATCCATGAATTGTGAGACCAGTAATCAATGACAAGAAGATCTACTCACGTGGTGACGGAAGAGCACACCTTCCTCGGTGAGAGCTTTGATCAGCATCATGCTCTGCTGATAGTGCACATTGTCATCTGCTGTGCCATGGATCAAGAGGAACATTTTCTCCCGTAAATTACCCGCTCTTTTTGTCATGTCTGCTTCCTCATAACCTCTATAGTTGTCCGTCACATTAGGCAGGCCCATGTATCGCTCAGTATAAGCAGAATCTGAAATCATAGAATGTCTCACCTAGTGGCTAAACCAAAATATATCTATTGCACAAAGATTCAAAACAGAAATGGCAAACACATAAAATTGGTTCTTATGTTGGCATTGATCAGTAGATCTGTTTTCCATATTTTTCTGGCTTTTCACCGCATGCATTGACTTTGGAGATGACAGATTTACTGGTGTGCTCCAACCAGCATCTACAGTCAAAGGTACCATTTTGCAATTTTTGTTACCTTTAAATTGGGTGTCCTACATAGTTCTCTCTTGGAAAACTATGTTCCAGGCACTATGGAGAGGGTATCCTAAAATCTCAACATAGTTCTTTCTTGAACAACTCTGTTCCAGGCACTATGGAGATGGTGTCATGGCTGGGTTTACTCCAGGCATGTGCCAGGCACTCGGGCCATGACATACTTTTTGAAAAAGCAACTGCTGGAGAGAAGCGATACTACCCCAGGCTAATTGGAATAACTGGAAGCAATTGTAATCACAAAACACCCAATGAAATCAATAGAGGATATCCTCTCCCATAGCTCCGAGAAAGAAATTTGTGCGATACCCAATATAAAGGCATACAAAATTGTAAGGCGGTACCTTTGACCTGAAGATGCTGGTTGGACCACCATCAAAACTCTCATCTCCAAAGTCAACGCATGCGGTGAAAACCCAGAAAAAATAAGGAGAGAAGATCTAAAATGTCAAAAATGAAAGCTCTAGACATACTTGAACAATGCAGCAGTCATATGTACCTCTGCAGTATGCATGGGCTCACAGTATACACTTAATGCATTGCAGTGGCTGCCTCAACAGCCTCATGCTTCCTAACTCTCTGAGTAAAGTATACTTGGGCACTATTTACATGATTCTGCTCCCAAATACATTCAGTTATATTTTGCATCTCCGCGCTTTACAATTAGGTCCCTGCAGTAGTCATGGGTCATTAGATGGTATTGTAACCCCCACTTCTTGTAACCTTAGCACTCTGTAATGTACATACCTACTTTCCTTCAAAACAGTAGTAAGGGAATATTACAGCTTAATTTCCATACAGTACAAAAGCAACACCAAAATTAAATTTTTGCAACATTCCTTTCTGGAAAATTCTCAAAACCATTTTTCCCCGAATGTTTTAGCCATAATTAGGCAATGAATTAACCATTCTGAAGCAGTTAGATTTCTGGGATGTCTTTTACATGGCATCATCTTATTTGATGATAGCCTCATCAGCATTACAGCAGGCATATTCAGACCGGAAAGACATCCTGGAAATCTAACTGATTCAACTAGACCACTCAGCAGACACCTCCACCATGCAGGTCTTCTTCACCTGTATTCTCATCACACTCTGAGACTACGATTGATAGAGGAAGAGATTTTTTCAGCCTATGAAAATCTCTTAATATATTTTGTCATGATTTTGGAATTACGATTGGTCATCAACATAGGTGTAATCAAAGGGGTTTTTGGGACTTGTAATCCTCCCCCACCCATTGATAAAAAAAACGTAAAATGATGTGTTTAACACATGCTAATAGTACACCTATAGATCAACTTCCATAACATATTAGAACACCTTCAAAACATCATTTTAAGATGCATATTTTTCAAAATTCCCGGACCCCATGTTTTGCATGGGGGGTATTCCATACTCCCTTTAGACACCCCTACAGGTGGTGACCCCTCCCCCCCTTCAGACGCTGCTAGATACACCTATGGTTATCACGTGGACAAAAATTGTCATTCCACACTGCAAACAGCAGTGATCCATTTGACCATAACCCAGGTTTTAAAAATCTCTATTTTTTCACTTTTTTAATTCAACCAGTGGTAATTGTTACTTTTGAGTAGCTACTCGGTATTTGTTCATCTTTTTTTCTTAATATTAGAGCAAGTACAGCCAAGGTTGTGCATACAATTGTAGATTACAGCCACCACTTTGAAGTAGTTCAAGTATTCTGCTATGTCTCATGACTTGGTGAAACTCGTCAGAAGGTGAAATACACCACAAAAGTTGTAAAACTCACAATTATGAGTATTTTAAATGTGTACACATAGGATTAACCCCTTAAGTGGGCTAAGCACATATATGTGCGGTATTTAAATGACCGTCCGGTGGGAAGCGCGCTTCACATCAAATACTCTTTCTCAGTGGGCTAAGCTTATAGATGCACGCTCTCTTTTCTATCGCCTTACTGCAGTGTGCTGCCATCATATTGCTTTTTTTACACTCCGTAGTCCCGGTCAAATTTGCTGTACATGACTCCCAAAAAGAGAAAGTTTTGGTGGTCTAGGCATGAAAAAAGTCCCGTTATTCCCATTCTGGGATTTTTTTTTCGGCTTCTGTCGTTGAAAGCAGTGCATCGTGCAGTGTAGAAATTTTGCAGTCTTGAATACTTGTGATGTATACAGTATTTTTTGTGAGTATTTACTTTTACTGAAAGTGCCTACTGCCTAAGAATAGTAGCTTTTATGTGTGCTGCATTATCTCCTCCTCATTACTCCTCAACTTATTGGAATAATTAGTGGAGTTTTTTTTTATTTCGCACACCACTATGGCTAAGAAGCGATCGTTGCTATCTGAAGAGACTATAATGATCACACTAAGAGAGGACAAGTTTCTTCAAGTGACAAGAGTTACAAATACTCTGAAGAAGAAGAATCCTGTGTATCCGTCGGTGTTAGAGCTGGCACCAGTGAGACTTCAACTTGAGCTGGGACCAGTGGGACTTCATCTCAAGCTGGCACAAGAATGTCAAGGGTTCAGGAGTTGTAAGTATCATCATCTTCACAAAGTGAGATCAACAGCAATGATAGTGATACAAATCCACCCCTGGAAGCTGGTAAGTGGGTCGGAAAATGGTCGTGTGAGGCCCAGATTCCCCCAAATATTTGTTGCTGGCGCAAAGGGTGAATTAAAAGATAAAGAGCAGTCGGATGAAATTTTTTAGCACTTTATGGACGCTGACATCTCTGACCTTATTGCACAGCAAACGAACTTGTACGCCCAACAAACCATAGATAGGAAGAATCTTCATAGTAAAATGAGAAGGAGAAGTCGTGACAAAGATTGGTGTGAGACAAATGAGGAGATAAAATTATTTTTCGGTATGCTGCTTCTTCAGGGAATTATTCAGAAACTGAAAATCAGCCATTATTTCTCCCGCAGTAAGTTGTTGGAAACTCCAATTTTTTATGAGCTGATGAATGAAAAAAGATTTTATCTTCTTCTCAGATTTTTGCACTTTGCTGATAATGAGGCATTCCATGATGAAGGGACAGTTTCACCCAAGATTTATAAAATAAAACCCCTATTAGACCACTTGGTCAAAAACCTTTCAGAAAGCTATACCCCTCAAGGTGAAGTTTCAATTAATGAAAGCCTTTTGCTCTGAAAAGGCTGTTTAGGGTGGAAGGTTTTCATTCCAAAGAAGAGATCCCGGTTTGGAATGGAATCATTCAAGCTCTCTGAGGCTGAGTTGGGTTACGTGTGGAATATGATAATTTATATGTACTGGGAAAGACACAGAGCTTGTCGAAGATGTGGAAAGAATATCAGTAAAAAACATGACAAAACCCACTCAAATTGTGCTTTCGTTGGCTCAAAAACTTTTAAATCAAGGTTATTTGATAAGGCTAGACAACTATGACAGTAGTCCTGAACTTTTCGACTTCCTTAACACTAGAAGGACCGGAGTTGTATTGCTACCTAGAAGGACCATTACCCGTCATTTTGACGGGTAGTAATTATTTTAAATATTTCATCGTTTATGTTCAAATTAATTGATAACTTCTTTATTTATCAATACAAATGAGTAATTTTTTACAAATATTTTTGGAGGAAGAAGCACTGCTCCCGTAAGCCTTGCGAAAGCTACTGAAGCCACACTCATATATGCGCTGTAAGGCCACCCACGCACGACATAACCCTTCTCGGCCTTTTCTTTCCCTAACCCTTTCATCCCTGCCGCTCACACGACACAAGGCATCGCCGTAGTACAAGGGATTGTACACATGTCCCAATCTTTGGGTTTTTCCAATTGGGGATTCTTCTTCTCCAGGTGGTAATGGTACCCTGGGCTGGACTAGGGCTCCGAACTCCTGCGCCCCGCTCCTTCCATAACCCTTTTATCCCTTCTGCCCAAGGGAGACTAGGAATCCCCCAACTGTAAGGGATTACAGAGTTTACTCATTTATGGTTTTCCGTAGTAAAAGATGTCCTTTTTCTCGTGGTAGCGGTTACGTTCTCCGATGACGTCGCTCCTGCTTCCCCTGCCCTAACCTACCACACGTCACTCGGTATGGCAGATATGCTGCTTATTTCCATTCAAAATGTAATAAGGAATGTTAAATGCATAAATATGCTAACTGAAACATCAAAATGGCCAGACGTAATAAAGTGTAGTGATTTCCTGGATAAAACACGCGTTACCGTTACAAATAAAATAGAAACGCCTAACCTGTCATTTTGACGAGTGTTGGTCTTTTAAGGTAGACAGGGAGTATAATTCCATTTCTAATTGAAAAAAAAATAAATTATATTTTAACAGAATACGTACCATACAAAATAAATAAAAGTAAAAAAAAATTAAGATGGCAGAAAAAATATTGTAGGCAATATGATTAAGTAAGTAGAAGTTACCCGTCAAAATGACGGGTCTGGTCCTTCTAGTGTTAATAAATTTGCAACTGATGCAGTGGGTACAGTTAGGCAAAATCAAAAAGAACTTCCAAAAAATGTGATGAACAAAGTGCTAAAGTCTGGGGAAGTTACTGCAGCCTATAGAAAAAAGTTGATGGTGCTAAAGTGGAAGGACAAGAGAGAAGTCTGCATGTTGAGCAGCATTCACGATGCGGGAACAAAAAGTGTACGAGACTGAAGAGGCGGTATGAAGCAAAAGCCTCAAGTGTGCATAGACTACCTACAATGATGCAATGGGAGGTGTGGATCACTCTGATCAGTACATGGTTACATATAGCACGTCGAGGAAGAGAATGAAGAAATACTACGTATATGAAAATCTTCACCATCTACTTGATTTGTGCACCTTCAATTCCTATGAGATTTATTAAAGGCATGGTGGTCAAGGCACACACCTTGAATTTCAATTAGACCTGATACACCGGCTGTTCAATAAATACGGATGGTCAACTCCTGCAAGCCAGAAATCTGGACGAGTACGAGGTTCGCACATCGAGACCCCAGGAAGGCTGACCGGTACCCAATTACCCATAGCTATTCCCCCCACAGATTCAACAGCATGTTCTCGAAAAAGATGTGTGGTATGCTTATCACACAAACAGCGGAAGGAAACATATTTGTGCTGTCATAAGTGCCATGTGCCGCTCTGAGCAGAACCCTGTTTTTACCAATATCACACAAGTTCCCAATATTGACTAAAAAACTTCAAAGCAATGTAAAAAGTTTACATAGAAAATAATGGGTAACAGTTTCACTGAGACATACAGGTGATCGTAGACCTTACAATGAAGGTTCTTGGTAGAGAGAACCACTGCTCATTGTCAGTTCAAGACATAAAACACGGTCAGAGGTAATGCAAAAAATAAGTTTCGAAATTTTACTTTTACTCATGATCATTTTAAAACTGAATATATGTAGTATCTTAGGTTTTATGGGAGACACATAAATAAGGGATTAATGATTACATTTCTATTACAGGGGGAAATGCAACCACACCGTGCAAAAGAGCAACTTTTGACGTAATTGTTTTCTTGAAGCTACGCCAGTGGGTTAACAAATTTCATCTCCAGATGTGATAAATTTAAGACAGAGAAGCCATATAAACATTTAAATATATAATAGTGTGCACAGTTAGTGAAAAATTGATAAATTTTGTTCCTTGGAAAATGTATAAATAATACTATAAAACTTGTTAACATATAACAATAAAATTTAGTTAGAGATGATATTTTTTTAAATTCTTCATTGATTTATTATATAAATATTTAACTAAATTTTCAAAATGATATCATTCTTATTCGCAAAGCCCCACCTGGTGATAGATCAGTTTTTATTAAATTTTACCACCTACATAAGGGGTTTATGCCACCACAGCAATTAATCATTCAATTCATTCTATTAGAACATGAAGTGCAAATATATTAACCCTTTTGCTGTGGTCAACCTGCGGAGACTTCGCAGCCCCTGTGCGGCGAAAAATTGAATGATGGGTAGGTATGACCTTGCCAATGGAATGTAGGAGCAGTCCACCAGGCGAACGTAGCTCCTACGTTCACAGCAGCAAAAGGGTTAAAATAAAATCCAACACTATCCAATCAAAACGTAGAAAAAAATCATCAAATATAGTAGCTCAAAAACATGTAAAGACATTTCAAAAAATGTACTCAAAATTTCATTTCAACCCAGACCAGAAGCAAGAGAATGGAAAAAATGGCGACTGAAGACTGAGTCATGTATTAAGACACTTTAAATAAAATATAATGAAGAAAAGAGGCTAAAAGCAAGAAAAACTACTCACTTTGAGCCCAGAATGTGATTTCCAAATTAAAACTACAATCTATGCAATCTCAGAAGTTTGAAGCAACCCCGAAATCTAATGTAACATGCCAGTACTCGATTTTCTAATTCCCTCAAGGGTATTGTCTATTTTGAATGTGAAATGTCTATTTTGAATGCCCGATAGGAAATGGCAATTTGCACCAACCATAATGAGTCCAGCTGGTCACTGGAGCGACAGATATCCCGCAGCGGAAGACTGACTTGTCCTGGGCAAGAATCATGGCTGCTGCAAAACCACCGTAACTCCAACCCCAAACAGCAATATGCTGCTTATCCACAAATTTCAGATTATCACGCAAATACCTATATTAAGAGAATAAAGAACACATTTTTAAGGTATTGATGGAATGTATTTTTACCTACTATAATCATTGCTCTAGGGGACTTAGTAAAAATGGCTAAAATATTTTATTATTTTACAGCAGTTGACAGAAGAAGAATATCCTTCAACAGAGACTTAAATGAGCAAATATGAGAATGAGAAAAGCAATTGGGGACTAGATAGATAGATAAGTACATTTGGTTGAGTTCCTCACAAGAAGCCCCTGAGGCACTTAGAAAAATTGGGGACTAAAGCCAGCTTAAATAATTAAAGAATCCTTAAAAATCCGGCATTTTGGGCTTGTCATTGCAATTGTCATTAATAAACATGTCCTACTCTAACATTCCACCTCAATTCAAATAAAGATTTTACCCTAAGATTTCCATATTCGCTCGATATTGGTGGATGCGTAACAAATCACCTCAAACAAAGTATCCTGGGACCGATAAAAATAATTAATGATTAATTTATTTTTAAAATTTATTATGTAGATGCAGTATTGCCTAAAATCCTGGCATTGATTCGTGCTTTTTTCATTCCAATTTTTCCAAGGCTTTCTGACTCATGATAGTGCTTGGTTTTTTCAAATATATTGATTTAAGTATTGATTTTCTACAATTTTCTATTTTTGTTTACTTAGACAGAAGAATTGTTAAATGACATTTTTCAAACTCGTTTCAAACTCCAGCGTTAATTTGGGAGCTGAATTAAAAATTTTTGCTAGGGTTTACTTTATTTGCAATGACTACAGTAAGTTATGTGATGGGGCATGAACTAAAACTGAAGAGGTGTACAAAATATTTAAAATATATATTAATCAACTTCAATTTACTTATACCCAGTGGTTTTTTGCTATGTAGATCATGTGAAACACTATTCAATTGATATTCTACAGCTTGCTAAGCCATGAAGAGAAGAAAGTGCACAGTTTTAAATTACCCACCTTGATGTTACGTGACCAACAATCACAAGAACCCTCATTTCTTTGGAAGACATATTACCCTGATGCATTTTGTTCAGAAATTCTGATCTCACCAGAAATTTGCTGACAATATTCATTTATGCTTAAGAGCTACATTTCACTCTGTTCATAAGTGCGCTATTTGAGCAATGCAGACAGAAATGACATGGTCTCAGTGTTTTCGTGTTCATACTTTGAAGAACACTAATATGTTATTTAAGTTTAAAAAAACTTTGGAATAAGAGGGATGGGTCAATGTCCAACTATTGACTAATTAAAAAAGTATATCAACTTACGTAATGACAGCTATTTGGTCCACTATCTCAATGGAACCCAGTCTTCTTGAGATCTCATGCAGCATTTTCTCTCCTTGGAAACCTGAGCCTCGACCATCCACCTGTGCATATATGAAATTCCGACGACTTGCTAGATAGGTGCCCCAGTCAATGCCCCACTGCTCTGAGACCAACTGCGATCCAGGAGCACCATAGCTGTAAAGGTGGATGAGTTGTGAAAAATTCATTCATTATAGTAATCTACCCGTTATAGGTAGGCTATGATGAAATTCAGAGAATATCAAACAGACTCTTACACATGCCGTGCCCTATCTACCTCTAGTATTTCTTTCTTCATCTCAGCATAAGTCCTACCTTTCTTCATCCCGCCCATAAAACCTCTTCTCTTCCTTCCCCTTCCCCGCTTACCCAACATCCTACACTCTATCACGGCCTTCAGCAAACCATCGCCCCCTAATCCATCCATCCACCAAACCATCGCCCCCAGCATTCCTCTAATCTCATCCATAAGTTTCCTCTCCTCGCTCACCATGTCAAGCACTTCCTAATTTGTCATCCTTTCCATCCAATGCACCTTCCCCATCCTCCTCCACACCCGCACCTCGAAAGCCTTCAGCCTATTTTTGCCTTCTTTTCTCAAGGCCCACGCTTCTGCCCATACAACGCCACACTCCATATTAAGCTCTTCACCAGCCTCCTTTTTACATCCTTACTTAAGGTCCCCGTCATCAGCTCCCTTCTTTTATAGAACCCTTACTTCACTAGCGCTATTCTCCTCCTGATGCCTTTTCTACTATGTCCTGTTTCTTCTACCTTACTACCCAAGTAAATTAATCCACAGAGCAAGAAAAAACATCCTGATTATGCTCTATGTTTCTATCTATAAGTGTCCTCATTACTGCAATCACGTCTCTGGTTGCCCTCCCCTTCCTGAACCCAAATTGGTCATCGCCTAAATAGCAGTTTGCTCTGCTCTCCAATCTTCTTTTTAGTATTCTAAGCAAGACTTTTGCCGCATGCAAAATTAAACAGATTGTTCTATACTCCTCGCATTCTGATGCTTTAGTCTTCTTCAGGATAGGTATTGATACTGTTTTCACGAAATCCTCTGGCCATACTCCTTCCTTGTAGATCCTGCGAATAGGTTCGAAAAATGTTTCTCTCCCTTTACTATCAAGAGTCTTCAATAGCACCGCAGATAGGTTATCAGTGCCCAAGGCTTTTCTACCCTTCATCTCTCTTAATGCCCTCTCTATTTTACTGTCAAATAACTCTGGTCCTAGGTTATCCTTATCTATTGTTCCATCGTCCACTATAACTAGGCTAAAGGGTATTTTCTCACTGTCATATAGCTCCTCTACGTATTCTCTCCACCTTTCTTGGATATCTTCCTGTTTGATTAATATCTTCCCTGTTTTGTCCTTAACCTTTGGTATCATTTGGCCTCTCTTACCACCCGATAACATATTCACCTTGGCATACAAAGCGCCCACTTCCCCCTCATCCTGGAGCTTTTCCATTTCCTCGCATTGTCCCTTCTACCAGTTTTCTTTGGCCCGATTGGTCATTCACCTGAGTTTATTATTCAATTCCTTGTACTTCCTCTTGCCTACGTCGGTATTGAAGTTTTTCAATATCCTTCTCTCTTCCATATTCTTAATCATTTCTTCCGTTACCCACTGCTTCTTAACCCTCTTCTTTTCCACTGTTCCTATTGTTTTCTCTGCCGCTCCTACAATTCCTGGGTTTATAATCTCCCATCTTCTCTCTATTGTTCCCATCCGCTCTGCTTCACCTATATTCTTTTCTACTAGCTCTTGGTATTCCCTCCTTTTCAGCCCTTTCTATACATCAAGGTTCCATCTTTTTATCTTCCTACCTTTACAAAGCCTTTTGAATCTAACTTCACACTTCATCATCACTAAGTTATGATCTGAGTCCGGATCCGCCCCTGGATAGCTACGCAAGTTTTTTTCACTGTTCCTAAATTTCTGCCTTACCATTATATAGTCAATTTGGTATCTTCAAGTATCACCTGGCATTTTCCATGAGTACCTACGCCTGGGGTGACGTTTAACTTTTTATAGGTCTCTGGTTGCCTATGCCACCACTTAATTTCCCAAGCTTTTCGGATGGTGCAAATAGTGCCATATGTTCCCACTAGGGTTGTCATTTCCTGGAAAATTAAGTTTTTCCGTTTGGTGGTGCCCCATAAGATTTTATGAGCTAAGTGGTCGTTTAGGCGACCACTGACTGCTCTGGTACCCATTAGTTTTCATCCTTCTCCAGTGCGCTCATCACCTAGTTGGCTATTGTGTTGTCCTGAGGACTTCTACTTCGACATAAACATAAGTAAATTCTCATTACACTATATATTTTATTTAAAAAATGCAAAAAAATCTAGAGGAATTGTAGCTAAGGTGTTATTTTCTTTCCAGTGAGAACATTTTGAAATTTTCCCAGGATCATTTGTGTTTCCGACGCATCATTCTTACTCAATGTCCCAAAAATGGTATGTATTGCCAAACATTATTTTTTCTCCTGACTGCATTTCCAGTATGATATTAATTAGGATAGGACAATACCACTAGGATTGGCCTATTAAACGAAGAAACAGTATATTTTTTAGGAGCTCGTAAAATTTATTAATATATTTTTCGCTTCTCGGAGCGTTAAGTTTTTCAGTGAGTTTTAAAATTGTTATTAATACTATTTGTAATATATAAACATAAAAAAGTCATACAAATCATGGAATATATATGTAGATGCTGCCAATAGTTTCATTTTAATAAAACACGAAAGATACCTAGTGAAATACTAGCTTAGAGAAATTCTGTGTCCTACCGCTACTGCAGAATATTCCTTTCCCTTGATTTCCCTTGACTTTTTTGTTTCGATACATCTCAAGCAAGACAGATTTTAGCAAATATACAATTTTTAACCATACTCTAAATCAACTGTTTAATTCCTAATTATCCGGAATTATTTCAATGAGGAGTTAGAACATTCAATGGCATGCAGTAGACGACTAATTTTTCCCTCCTGTATTTAAGTCAATTTTTTTAACTTATATTATTTCGTTTTGATAAATGAGTTGAATCACGATTTTTTATGCCGAAAAAAACAAACCTTTAGTATTTTATTTATGATCTGTGATAAATGTATCTTAATTTTTTACTCGGGCAACTGTGCTCTAGTAAGAGATTTTATTTAATTTTGGCATAATGGCAGCATGGCAATTTGAGATTGAACACTACCTTTCTTAGAGAGTAGAATTTTTTCTAATGCATTAAAAATGTTTTAACTTATACTTGAATGAACGTCAGAATTTAGCATATAACTTTTTTCTCTTGTAGATTGGGGATTGGGAATATTTCCTAGATGATGAGGACGATGTACTTGAAATACAGTGGATGATAGAGGATGAAATCATGGATGAAATGGCCATTGATTCCAATGAAGAAGGCGATTCTGAAGCCGATGATGACATGCCGGTTTCTTCTGTGAGTGCCTCCCCCGAAAGCAGTCGCAACTCCTTTGCCCACTGAAGAAGTGCAGGATATTGCAAGGAAATGATCAAAGCTCGGAAGGGATCTCCAAAAGTTTAAAAACTTTTCTTTCTCGGAGCCTAACTACGGCCCATCAGGCAATGTGAATATAGCAGGCCCACTTGAGATTTTCCGGTTATTTTTTGACAATATTCTTCTTGAGCTCATTGTGAATGAGTGAAACAGATCAAAAGAATTGCAAATTAGCACTAAGCTGCGAGGAGCTTCTAGCATTTTTGGGAATTCTTATCATCATGGGATTTCACACATTACCAAGCCTGAGGTTGTACTGGTCCTATGACAGCAATTTCAGAGTGGAACGCATAAGAGATATAATGCCGTTGAAACGATTTTTGAGAATTTTACGCAATCTGCATTTGGCTAACAACTTGATAACACCTAAGCCAGGTGACGCGTGGGTTTCTCGACTTTTTAAAATTGATCCTCTGATACAGCACCTCAATCGCAAATTCAAAGAGCTGTATAATCCATCCAGGTGACTTGCTGTTGACGAGAGCATGGTGAAATTCATGGGCCGGTCATCGCTAAAACAATACATGCCAATGAAGCCCATAAAGCGTGGTTTTAAGGTTTGGGCAATATGTGATAGCACTACCGGGTATGCATTGGGTTTGGATGAATACACGGGGATGAAAGGGACTCCCGATAACAACCATAACATATATTCATTAGGCGAAAGGGTTATGCTGGATTCTACCACTCCATGGATGAACAAGGGCTATGTGGTTTTCTTTGATAATTTTTTTTCACCTATAAATTAGGTGGAAAAACTTTTGGAAAAAGACACCTTTTCTTGTGGCACGATTCGCCAAAATAGGAAAGGGTTTTCCTCGAACATGAAAACAGACAGTGAAATAAGGAAATAGGGGGGCATGGACATTGCGCAGTGAAGTGACGTCTCTGTTATGAAATGGAGAGATAGGGGGTCTAAGCCTGTGTGCATGATCAGTAGTTTTCACCACCCCGGAAAAACAGTGCTAGTGAAGAGAACGCAAAAATCCAGAACAAGGGAAACAATATTGTGTGTGCCAAGAAGTTGTTGCAGGCTATAATGCTCACATGGGGGGAGTTGATGTATTTGACCAACTCCTCACGTCATTTAGCATTTCCTGGAAAAGCCACAAATGGTGGATGAAATTATTTTATTATTTCATGGACGCTGCCATTGTGAACAGTTACATTATGTATAAAGTTTCATTTTTACAAAAATTCCCCAAGAACAAACCTCTCACCCATTTGGAGTTTCGTTCAAAGCTGGTGTGTGAAATGATCGGAAACTTTTCCAGCAGACTTAAGAGTGGGTCATCACCAGTACACATAGGAAAGTCGAGGAAAAATGTGGCAGCTAGGAGAATATCCTTAGATAACGTTGTGCGATACCAAAATGTTGGGGATCACATGCAAATAAAAGGATCAAGCCGCTGATGTGCTAATTGTAGTATGGCTAAAGTCCCAAAAAGGTCTTCGATCATATGCAAAAAGTGCGATATGCCAAGAATGTTTTGATCCGTTCCACAATAAAAATAAATAGAGCTATAATATAAAATTCATTTTCCTTCTAAAGGTCAATTTCCAAATGTTTGTAATTTATAGTTTGTCTTGCATTTTACCTAGCAGTGGGTGATGAATTTCAAAGCACAATGTATTGAATTTGCCTTTGTTATGAATTTTTGATGGTATTTACATGTATAATTTTAATGTACACCATGATTTATGATTTTGATATGATATATAATAAAATGGTTCAAAAACTTATTTTTAAATTTTATTTGAGGCATGGAAAATTAATTGGTCGCTTAGGCAACCAGTGACCTATAAAGAGTAAATGTGGGTAAAAGTTTGGCCCTAAGTGGTCGCTGGTCGAAATATTGACCACCTCATTTTCTCGCTAAAAAAATTTTTTTTGAGTAAACAAAGTAGCAAATCTCATAACAAAGGGTATATGAATAACCCAAAAAAAGATATTTTGTAAAAAAAAATAGTTATGCCCTATAAAGGATTAAACCAAGTGTTTCTTATTTTCTTACTAACTTATTTCTTCTACAAAACTCAACTGCCTTTTCACCACGATCATTTCTTCTTCCTAGCCCAAACACTCCTACTTCTACTCCGTCCCTCCCTTCCCCCACCACTGCATTCCAGTCACCCATCACTATCAGGTTTTTTCTTTCCCGGCACTTCTCTATTTATTTATTCTACTTGCTCGTACACCTCTTCCTCCCTATGGTTGCTCGTAGGCATGTACCTGGACCAGTACGAAATTCGTTGGGCGTGCTTTTATTTCTACCACTAGTATCCTGTCACTCACCTGCTCAATGTTTACCACCCTCAGCCCCAATTTTGTGTTCAGTATCAGTTGCCTACCCCACGTTGACTCTCATCTCCCCCACAATACCTGTAATTCCTCTGTAACTATCACTCCAATAGTCCTCGCTATCCTTCCATCTCACCTCACACAATCCCAAAGCATCTATTTTTCCTTTTTCTATTTCCTGCTTAATATTTTCAAGTTTCCTGGCTCTCATCATGGTCCTTACGTTCCAAGTTCCTATTTTTACCACTGCTTTCCTCCTCCTCTTTCTCTTTTTCTTCTTCTCCCTCCTATCCCTTGTATCCGCCGATGATGATGCTGTGCAAAGATTTCGTGAGATGACAACCGCGGAGGCCTTGCCTCCCCCACTGCTGGGCACGACACCCGCCCTAGTGGGCGGCGTCCCGTAGTTGCCAGGAATCAATTCTCTGTGAATGACTTTCATATTCTAGGAAGTGATAGTTGAGAGGTATTCCCATGCCACCCAACGGTATTTTTAAAATGACACCATCACGGAACTACCTTTTGTCTGGCTCCTACCCTTCGACCTATCTGGCATGGGTGGCCCTACCAAGAGCAATAATAATTATAAGTACTCCTGCCATTCTAGCTCTAGGTGTCATTGGAACGCACAAGCCCTTCCACCACATCAAGGTCGTAGTTTAAGGAAGAGTTGTGAAAAATAAGCTTAGGCAAAAATGAAAGTATTACATAGACGAATTAATATGTTAGGTTCCAAGAAATAGGCAGTAAAGGACTGCTGTTTGTAACAGCTGGCACTTACACTTGAAGCACCAAGGGGAATGTCATCTCTTCGTATTCCCTGAGTCCTGGAGGAAGGTGGAGACGCACCTGGGCGTGATACCCATTTTCAACCTCCACTTGGAATGTCTTCACCTGAAGAAAATGAAATGCACAGCTAAGAGATGGTCTTAAGGTCAGAGTTTAGGTAGATAAGAGTTTGTTTGAAGCATTATGATACAGAAACAACAATAAATGAAAGGATTGCAACTGAAAATATACCGATGGAAGCTTTTAATAAGATGAGAAATGTGTTAAGCAGCGGTATGGACCTATAACTGAAGAAGAGACGTGAAATGTTATGTGTGGAGTGTTATGTTGTATGGATGTGAAACGTGGACATTGGGAAGAAGAGAAAAGGATAGGATCAATGATTTTGAGATGTGGGTGTGGAGGTGAGGCTAGAGAGAGTGACATTCCACTAGCCTCCTCCAGTATCCAGGTGGATAGTGTATGAAATAAGGAGGTGCTGGGAAGAGTTAAGGAGGAAAGAACTCTACTGAAAACAATACAGAAGAGAAAGGGAACTGGATTGGAAATATTTTAAGAGGGAATGGAATTTTAAATACAACAGTTGAGGGAAAAGAGAAGAGGTAGAAGAAGGCTGAAAATGACAGACAAAGTTAAGATAAGAAGAAGGAACATGGAAACCAAGGAAGAGGCCCAGGACAGGAAGAATTGGAGACAGCTTTGGTGTTTGGGACCTGCCAGTAGGCAGAATACCAGTTGATAATGACATACACCCTGCGATTTGCCTGCTCAAAGCTGATCTATAAAATGACTCATGAAAAGTTTGAGCTGAGTAATGCATTTCCCAGAAAATCTGCCAGTATAGTAGTCACATATGGATGCAAAGTCTTGAGCAGTCAGTCAGGATATGCCTGCCACACACCCCTGAGGTGGCTTGCAGGGTATTTTGCAGATGTAGATGAAATCATTATATTTTTCTGTAATTTTATCTAAACAAGTTTACAGTTTAATTTTTTTGTCTACCCTCCATTTTTTTCATGAAGTATATGCACATCAAAATTAAGACAAGTACAATGGAATAAAATGTGCATAAAATACCTTTGGTTTTACAGTACCAATAGGTTCACTATATTTTAAAATTGAATAAGTGATCAATTCAACACACTGAATTGATATCAAAATATGTGTGTTTACCTGACCAGACAGATGTGGTCTAATACTCTAGGTTATATAGAAGACCTCATATGTAATTTTGCACACAGAGCATAAGCATATTTTGTCTGAAAAATAATCCCATTCACTTGATGCAAAAATTTCTCAGAGACTGCAGGTAAAAAAAATAGTTTTTTGAGGTATTGACAAATCGAAACTTGATCCTAAAGAAAATACAAATGTAATGGCTGCATTGTGGGGTGACTTGACATTTTCTCATCTGAATTTTTTTATTCCATCTCAATGGAAGTGAATTAAAAACAGTCCCGCTATGTGAGAATACCCATATTTCATATTCCAACCACTTCTAGTCCCTGCTTTGATTGATGTTTGTTTCATGTAGTCTGCCATGTTCCTTCCTGTCCTTTGTCACATATCGCAGGAAATTTGAACTTTAGAAAGTAAATTGGACATTCTTTGGTGGATGTATTCATGTATGGATATGTGGAACAATACTTTGGTGATGATACAAAAGACTCACCTAGGTATCTCTGAGAAAATTGAGTAAATCACAACAACTACTACATATCAATCCTGTGTCAGAAGAAAATCAAAATTTCAAACAGACCAATAATTCAGGGCTGCCAAACCTCCTCGTTTTCTTGGACTGGCCCACAGTTTTTACTTATTCTATTTCACTGCCACCAAGGAATTAAAACTTCTCCTGAGATTTGGCTACTCAAATTTAAAACTCGTTATCATAGGTTTAATTGGAAAGCTGTGGTAATTAAATTTGTTGCCTTAGCTAGGATGATCAAGTAACCAAAAGGTAGCAGGCTTCAATAAATCCTCAGGAATGGCCATTGTGTTTTCATTGGGTCTGAAATATACATACTAAACAGTCTGGCTGCTTAAAAACCAAAATCTACCACTATTTCAAAATCCACTGCACATTTAGTATAAACATATCACATTATTAAGGCGCTCTTACTTCTAAGGGATATCTTAGGAATACGGATCCTCTAAAGTCCTCATTCTTCCCTAAGAGTTGTCATTTTATAGGAAAGAGGGTTGACATGCTTACACTTTTTTGCACACATTGCATAAGTACCTGCGGCAAAGCCATTGCACTGAGATGCTCCCTCAGCCTGTCGTGGGAATCAAGGATGGCAATCCGTGCCTCGTAGGCATTCGTGGGTGGCTGCTGGGAACTGTTTGAGCTGCCAGAGTCCGGGGAGTGTGACTCGCTGCTGCTCATGACGATGGCACCTGCATCGACAAGTGTGATGAACGGCGGGTCCGGCCCGAGGCACTCGTGCACGAAGTAGCGTGCGTTTGGGCTGAAGAGGGCGCTAGTGAAGAGGCACGGCGGTGGGGGGGCACCGCTCGCAGGTGGCGGCAACTGTTGCTGCGGGGCACCGTTGCCATTGGGCCCCGCTACTCCAATGCCATCCTCCGTCCAGTTGGAGACCCTGCGGGAATCGCAGCCACCGCACGTCAGGCATTCGTTCACCCTCGGCGAAGTCCCATTCAGATCACCAACGCGGTATAGGTGGCGCTGCCCTGGGCGTCTCTCGGGTGCGGCAATGAAGTATCTGCATGTAGACAAATGTGAGAGAGAATAATTTAGTGTATTTGATGGTATTAGGTGTCAAGGTTGTCTGCCCACAGTGGTATGGGGTGTCCTCTGGAGTTTGAAATAAATTTAAAAATTCAGAATCGTGGTTGTAGCTTGATGAGACAAAATCTTTACTTTATTTTAAATCACATTTTTATCCAAAGTTATTGATGGAAAATTAACTCGCGAATATATATGAGAGTCGCAATGAATAGTATAAACTGAAATAACAATTAACCCAAATATAAGGTAGCACTGAGAACGAATTTCTCTTTACATTAGTAACAAAAGGAAACATTTCATGTGAAGGAATTGGTAATTGCATGTAATGGTTTAATAATTATGATTGAAGTTAATGGTTTTAATAATAATGATGCATACATTGATTTTTCCTTGGAAGGTTTTACTTTGCACTGGAAGTTCTTCTTGTTGATGCTGTATTTCTTTAACTTTGGCAGGACTGCATAACTATTGACAATCTGCCCTCCAATCATTTTTTTCATGGCAATTCTCATCTGTATGGTGTATATTGACACTCGTATGTCTGGCTGTCCATCGTATTTCCTTGTGATATTTTAAGCACATATTTATGTAAATAGTGATGTTCGCCATGCCGAATTTCAGCTATCAAATATGCAAATGTGGCCATGGGAATTAATAGGTCTGGAAGAGGAATAGAACCATGGACTTACTGGTCCAATGCACAGACCACCTGCAGCGTTATTTTGCAATGCAACCAGGTAAATGACTTTTGGTGGAATGGTAAAAGACCCATGTAACGTACACAATGATAGGCTCACAAATTGTTTCATGACCAAAATCATTAAATTTAACTGGTGCCTATCACTATAGACACATTCAGATGTTACAAAAAAAGAAAAGCATGATAACTGGCAAAGAGACTGCTATCTTTAACCCGGCATTACTCGGGCAGGGTGCCCTGAACACCCCACCCTAATTTTTATTGTATCAATTTTTTAGTCTTTATTTCACAGACCTCTCTTCTTCAGTAGCTGGAATGTGATATGTTTTCTTTCTTTTGACACCAACATTCTCAGGCATACATTGTAAATAACTTGCGTAGTAGCCTCAAAAGGGGACAATTTTCCTGCCACTCAATCTCCTATGACCAATTCTTACTCCAAACCTCATTGTTTTTGGTTGCAATTTTGTAACTGTGAAATTTGTATAACGATATATCATGAATTCTCGTATTTTACTTTTATCTGCTGCAGAAGGCATTCCAAATCATTAGCTATAATTTCACTCCCGGCGTTATTCGCGTGGTGTGTCCTGAACACCCCAGTTGTCTCCGCACCGTAGACTCCTCGGTATGTTCTTTATGTGAGGTAGTTTTTTTTGATATATCTTACCATTGAACAATATTAATGAAATAGTAAATATATTCATGTTTTAATGGTCATAATGTCTTATCTTAAATTTCAGATTTTCTTCTAGATTTGACTATCTACAACTTCTCCGAAAATATTATTTACATCATCTCCATATTACCATACATAATTTCATATTAAGTGTAGTAGGTCACCCAGTAAAAGATAATTACCTAATATTGAAAGTTTAATTTTGATAGAGTTACCTACTGTTTAAATACATTTCAGTAACATGATTTTTTTGGATTACTACTTTGCAACTTCATGTTAGATGGAATATCTTTATATGCTTATTGCTAACAATTTACTCTTCTGTCAGTGCAATGGAATAATGTGTTTGTATATTTTAAATCTAATATTATTTTGTTAGTGAAATTTATTGCAGAATAAATATTATGCAATATTTAATCCGTAGATGTCAGAAAATTTTGAGAAGAAAATAGAAAGAATAATAAGAATTTTGAATGAATCATCCGATGAAGAATTGACTGACACAGAAGACGTTTCTTCTGATGATTGCGTTGAATCTTCAGAACATGACACTGAAACAGTGGAGGAGGCTGAAGTTTCCGAAGATGAACTGCCCATTGAAAATTACAACCTTTTACTGGGGAAAGACAATGCAACTATATGGAGCAAAAAGGAACTGTGCTCCAATGTCAAAATATCAAGAGCCCTATTGATTGCTTTAGATTGTTTTTTGATAGGCAAGTGAGAAATGCAGTTACTGTATGCACAAATATTCAAATTAAAAAAGTAGCTATGAAATATTCGTGTGTGATTAGATTAGATTGCTGTTGGGGGGGCCTTCATCAGGAGCCCAGGCACTTAGACCTTTCTTGGTCCATTGTGCCAACCCCATGCCTGTCTGCCACTTGCAGACAGGGGACAAGAGCACCTCGGTAGAGGTATGGAGGATTGGCCTCCCCCTGCCTCACCCCAGTACCAGGTATGGAGGATGTCCTCCCTCCAACCGGCCCGGTTTGGCCTGGCCCCTCCGGCCTGCCGGTATAGGTATGGAGGGAGTATCATCTCTCCATCCATGCCTGGTTAAGGTATGGAGGAGGGTCACCCATCCAACCACCGTCCGGGCCCAACGTTGCTTAACTTCGGTGTTCTGATGGGAACCGGTGTTTCAACGTGGCTAGGCCCTTGCCCTTTCGTGTGTGATAGATGCCAGGCCAACTGATGAGGGAGAAATTGAATGTTTAATAGGGCTTCTGCTCTCCACGAAAACAAATAGATATGGACAACAAAATATAAAGGATTTATGAGATTGAGATGGCTTGGGTGTTGACATATTTTACGCATCCATGAATTATTAAAGATTCCGTTTTCTTTTGCAGTGTCTAAGATTTGATGATATAAACAGTAGGGCAGAAAGAAAAATGATAGAGGAATTAGCTACAATTCGTCAACTTTTTGAAATGCTGGTGAGAAAGTTTCAGGATAATCTTTGCCATATCATGGTAGATGAGCAATTAGCTGGCTTTAGGGGAAGGCGTTCATTCAGGCAATGCCTCCCAAATAAGCCTGCAAGATATGGCATTAAAATATTTGTACTAGTTGACACTAATGTATTCTACACTCACAATTTGGAGGTATATGCAGGGAGTACACCCGAAGGACCCTACAAAGTAGACAGTACTCCTAAAGAGGTGGTGAAGCACTTAGTGGTACCAATTGTAGGGACGTGGTGAAACGTCGCAGTTGACAATTGGTTTACATGTGTTCCTTGGCAGAGGATATGTTACAAAGTAAATTGACACTGGTGGTAACTCTGAAAAAAAAAAACAAAAGGGAATTGCCGCCTCAGATGGTTTGCTCAAAACAGAGGGAGGAGAATTCTCTTTGGATTTAGAAAGAATATGACTATTTTATCTTATGTTCCCAAAAAATGTAATTTTGTTGTCAACGATGCATAGCAGTATGAGCATAGACAGGTCAGCTGGTGACAAGAAAACACCAGAGATAATATATTTTTATATCGTTACTAAGGATGGTGTTGACTCAAGAGGATGAGATGAGCGTAACATATAATGTTTCAAGAAATACAAGTAGATGGCCAATGGTAATTTTTTTCCACTCGATAAACGTTGCAGGAATTAACTCATTTGTTATATGCAATAATGCTAATCCAAGAAGCAAGATCCATGTTTCAAAATTTCTAAAAGAAATTTCGAGGGAATCAACAAAGCCATTTATTAGAAGAAGATCGGAAATGAAAATTATCCCAAAGGAACTGAAAATAATTAACTGAGGCTCTGAAAGATTATTTCAGTGATTCATCAACATGTGAAAGCGCAACGAAAAAAAGAAAAAAAAGGAAAAAGTGTTAGATGTGTTGTATGTCCGAGGCATAAAGACATTGAAACAAAAATTTTCTGTTGCTCGTACGATAAGTGGATGTGCGCGAACCATATGATGAATATATGCAATGATTGTAAGGACAATTCTAAGGATTACTGATGATGAAAATAAAATGTAAAAAGTACAATTTGTGTTTATTTTATTAGAAACCTGGACGATGTATTTTTGATAAGTTATGGCAAAATTTGTGAGTACGCGGTGACAACGGACTTCAGTGCCTATACCATGAGAACAGTATTCCCAGTTGTTCATTTTCAAGACTCAGAGATTTTAATTTTTGTAAGAGACAGAGGCAGATCCGGACATAAATTTGGGGGGGGGGGGGGGGGGAACTTCCTCCCCCCCCTAAAAAAATTTGCACTCAGCAACTTGTGTATAATCTAAGTTACTTGGTGGATGTAGAAAACAAGGAGCTTCTTGGATGGTACACTGGGTCACAGTGTTCATTGTATCAGACGTGTCAACACTATAATCGAGCAACGTCCTCAGGGTAAAGGTGAGTCACCTCTGCCATGAGGACGACGCGATGCTCAATTAGTGATGAAACGTCAGCTACAATGAACACTGCAACCGAGTGTACCACCGAAAGGGCTCCTCATACCAGCAGCAACTTAGACACTGCTCAGCCCCATTAGTGCTTAGAACTTAGTCCCAGCAAAATACTTTGTCCTTGGATCGGGGGTGGGGGGGGGATCAACTTCCCCCTGCATAAAAACTGCATAAAAACTGCAAGTAAAAACATAGATTTAAATAACATTAATGGTTTTTAGGAATAAAATATTGTGTAACCCATTCCCAAACAAAAATGTTCATTGGGGTGTCAGGAGCACCCCACGCGAGTAACCTTGATCAGAAATCGCACTCGAGTAACGCCGGGTTAAACTGATGGTATCAATTTAGCTTATATTTATATAAACGAATAATATTCTTTGTGATGCAAATACATGGAAATATGAGTAATATAGATCATTATAGTCAAGTGATATAAGTTATTATAGTACACTTTTGAGAGAAGCATTTAATGGGTACCTACTGATTCCAATGTAATATATTCATAGATAAATCTGGGGATATATTTCGTGAATGGAAACTTCTGCAAGTAAGTAGGGAATTATTATGATTCTGAAATAAGTCTGAGAGGACAAACATATGGAGTGATTATGGAAGTGCCCTTGGTAGGTGGGTGGTAGGAGGGCTTGCTCATTCCAATGAACCTTAGAGCTAGACTGGCAGGAGCAATTACTATTGCTCCTGGAAGGGTCACCCATGCCAGATAGGTCAAAGGGTATGACCCAGATGAAAGGTAGATCACATGCTGGTGTCACATTAAAAATACTGTTGAGGAGTGAGAGATGGGAACCCTCCCAACTATCAACTCTACCCTGAATATGGAAGCCATTCATAGAAAAATCCTGGCAATTACGGGGTTCCACCCAATATAGGGTGGGTGTCATACCAAGCAGTGGGGGAGGCAAGGCCACCGTGGTCATTAACACACAAAATCATTGCACAACAATGTCATCAGAGGATACAAGGAGTAGGAGAGAGGAGAAAATGAAAAAGAGGAGGAGGAAAGCAGCAGTAAACATAGGAACTTCTAACGTAAGGACAATAATAAGGGCTGGGAAACTAGGAAATATTAAAAAGGAATGGAGCAGAAACGTGGGAGTTGGTCCAAAGGGATAGACAGAGACTCTGGAGGTTGTAGAGATGGATTTTCTGAGAAGAAGCAGCAGGAGACATCAGAAGCGTGACAAGCACAGACACAGAAATAAAATAAAAAAGGAAACTATTATGAAACTTAAATTTTCAGCAGCACAACCACCTTCTTGCACATAAGAGGTGTTACTCATTAATAACTCAAAATAAGAGATAATAGGGATATATGTATATTTTTTTTGAAGGTGATTTTGCTGTTGAAAACTTGTTTCCTCTGAGTTTCCTTTTTTATTGAGTTTCTGTGTTTTTTTGTGCTTGTCATGCCTGCGATGTGCATTTACTTTTAAATATCTTCACCACTATTCAATCTTACATCCAATGTCGCTCAGCATCCCACGCCAAAATCTTCACCACCTCGTACATTCCGTGAGTTAAGGGAGTTGTCTTCCTGCTTCCTGAGGCACCATTCGGATTGTATTCCACCAGTACCACGTGGTGGAAATACCCGGCGTTACCATCCAGCACGGGCAGTCGAGCCACAAATGGAGGAGGGTCCTCATCTGCATCGGCCTCCATAGGTGGAACAAAGATTGGAGCCTCTACAGCATCCACCCAGCCCGATGATCCCCTTGCTCTTAATGTGTGTGCCTGGAATGGATGCATATGGCATTGGCAATTTTATTTGCCATCAAATGATAAGTAATTACCAGGATTTTAATAATATGCTTTTTATTTCTTATGGGATCCATTGCATTTGGTTGCTTTTTCAGGTTTTGCCTCTTCCTGGCTAACTCACAGGTAAAGGTTTTACTTTGCCTGATGACACATCCAGGAAGAAACACAAAACATGAAAAAGCAACAATTAATATGTACTGCCAACAAGAATAATAAAAGCTAGATTAATTAAGGTTCTCATCATGATAATAATGAAATGTTTACATTTATTCCTTAAGAAATATTTTATCATGCATCTAGAATTCTGTAATGAACTGTCGATAGCAGAAAACATTTTAATTTTATGATGCACATGAAGAAAAAGCATTGTTGGTGAAACAGCGATTTAGGTACATGTCATCATGCGATATATACTTACATCCTCACAATTCCAGAGAGGTCCCTTGCAGACTGAAATAATGGACACATTTTGCCGTCTGTTCATCCAAATGACAGACACTTGGTGGTTGGAGATCCACGTCACAGCAGTGAAATAATGATCCCTAGAAATGATGTAAGAAATAAGAGATTATTTTGGAAGAAAAATTTTCTATAAGCTCAAAGATTGAAACTAGATAGGTACATACTATGTACATATTATAATTAAGCTTAAAAATGCTTTCTCCAAATATTAAATATTTTCGATTAAGAATTAAAACTACTTGTATGTATAAACTATAATTATTACAAAATAATGTGCAGCATATGACATATTGGAAAATATGTAAATCATTTAAAAGTAAATTCCTCACTAGTTGGAAATAGTGTATCATTTTGTTAAATTAGAGGGCCAATGGTTGCTATTCTGAATGTGAGGGTGCTGTTTTTGGAAGATGCTATTCCTCGCTTCACAATAGCATACACCACGATTCTGAATCTGGGTATGATATCCGAGGCATTGGTTTCGAGATGATATTTTAAGTCCCGCCCCTTCCTGCGTGAAAACTTTCCGGTACAGTGATGAAAATTCAGACACCCAATGATGAGCGATGTTTACATTCTAAGCAATGAGATGGACGGCCCTTTGTCATTGATGCCGTGAGTCGGAGTGGATGAAAATATGTATTCAATAAATTATCTTCCTGAATGTGATTCACATTTATCTTCAAATACAATTGATACAATGCACTTTCGATGCAAACATGGTTGCCTTAGTAGCTCTCCATCTCTCATTTATCACAAATGTTGGCTAGAATTAGTGTAGAACTCTTCTTAATTCTCTATTGAGATGTTTCTCATAAATAAAATAAACTACACATACCTCCCTTGTCAACGTTTTGTGTATTATACTTATTAGGACTGGGAAAATAATACATAAGGATCAGCAAACGTAACAATTTCGTAACATCTCGACAGTGATGTATATTGTATGCCCATAAATTTTTATGTCTTTCAATGACGGTGTATGATTATAAAAGAAAAATATCAATGTGAGTGGTTTGCAAGAGAGTTATAAGAATATTTAACCCTTCGTTCTCTAAATGACCATACATGTTAAATCCTGTGGGCTGCTTTTGTTGGGCTACAGGCTAAGGTAACAAGACTTGTGAAATTGTGCATACACTTATGAAACAAACATAGCATTATTAATATCTGTCACTTTGCCCAAGAGTGCATATGTTGACTAATTGACTTTGCCATAGCGTTTATTTGTATGTACACAATAACTTGAATGTTGACAGGTCTATATTATATCGTAATAATAGTAATAATTTTCGTCGTGATTGGCCTTCTATCTTCATTGCTGGGCAGTAATATCTTCATGGTTGTAACAAATAACCTATCCCAAGGCCTAGAAATAGTTAATATTTAATAAAATGATAAATTAATATACAAAAATACAACTAAACAATGAAACCAAGGACCCGGAGATAAATAAATATTGAGGGAAAACAAAACTAGGGATCAGGAAAAATAATTAACACGTTGACTACGGAACACGACTATCGACGTGGTCTTGCACCTCCATCAGCGGCGGAACACGTCTATTGATGTGCAGCGTCACATTCATAAGAAATGGTACTTGGTGGGATTAAAGTTTGTAGTACCCAGTTTTCTTTTATTCTACTTCTTCTGTACAACATTGGCTATATAAATATGGGATCGCTTCAGTGAGTGCCTCTTAAATTTCAAATTATGTTAAAACAAACTTTGAGTAACTAAAATCATTTACCTGGGTTTTCTACTGATACTTAATGAATGCATTCTTCATTTAAAAATGAGTTTTTGTACAGTAATTTTTAAATTTTTATTAAATGAAATATTTTTTAAATTAAATAATTATTTTACAATACCAAATAATTGTTTAAATATTTTATTATGTTGTGATGTGCGCGTATATTCTAAATATGAACTGGTGCGTGCCTATAGATGCCGAAATATTTTTCTCTTACCTTTAACCAGCATGAGTATTTCTCCTTGCAATCATAGATGAGGTAAATTTAAACATTTTGACAGACGCTTCCTGAAGAGGTTTTACATTTAAATGAAGCTATATGATCTGGAATGCTACTGAATATAAAACATTATCGCCTTATGTTCCAAGGAACCTTCATTGTAACTAGAATATGGTTGTTTCTTTGTCTGAATTATCAGAGTTTGCTTCTTTTTCTGATTAAGTAGAGGCAGCTGGTTTTACGAGCAAAGCCTCTTTCCTTTGACACAGGATGAATACTAAGTGTTGACTGAGTTCGCTCCAAAACGAAAAAATTGCAAAAAAATTCAAAGGAATATTTTTGGCATGTAACGGTAAGATGAGAATTAGGGTGTCAAAATGAATACATTGTAAAGGATACCTTTGCCATATTACCTTGAGAAAGACCTTACGTTGGTATAAAAAAGTGGCTCTCCATATTGTACAAATTCTGCTGCTGAACAATTTCCAATTGCATAAAATATATTCAAATGGGGAGAAATTTAATCTTCAAAGTTTTAGACTGAGTGTAAGTGGTAAACTTGTTGACTTCGGTCAGAAATGAGAAAAAGTCTTGGCTCCCAGAATAAATATGCTCTCACTAGAACTAAATTTCCCCAAGTTCAACGCCATGACGACCAAAGGTGATAGAAGAAAACAAAAAGTTCGCAGGCATTATACAAAAAGAGGTAAACGTAAGCAAACTATTTACTACTGCCCTGATTGCCCGGAAAATACCCCTCTCAGCCTAGACAAGTGCTTCAAGGAGTTTCATGGGAGGATGGACTCAAAAATATATAGTTGGTTTCGAGTATATGTTCAACTGGTGCCAGAAGGTCATATTTTTATTTTGTTTCGGGTTTTTGTGACTTACTTTTGAATAATTTTACTGTAATGATACGATTAAAATTGGTATACTTATAAAATGAATGTTTCATTCATTTATACTTATGTTTCCTGAAATTTGTACAGATTTTCTTTACAACAAATTTTCCTATTGTAACTATTGGCTTCAACGAAATATATAAATTTCAACAAATTAAATTTTTATCCCTTTCTTAGTGAGTTTTTGGAATAATACTGAACTGGAAAACTGGAAGAGTTCTCTCTTCAATATAAAACTTGTCAAGAATCGTCAGGAGAATTACACTCCACCCCAGAGGAGTGAGCGGTAAAAGCGATCAGGGAAGGCATAGGAAAAAAGGCTGTAAAAGGTATACATCCCAACTTTTCACCCCATATCAGGCCTGCCTGATAAATATGCCCAGGAGATAAACGGCCAGATGAGCATCCTGTCCCGCAAAGAGTGCAGAACCAGAGCTAACCATGGTTTAGGTAGGAAATAATAGATAGAAAAAGAACGTCGCATAAGAAGTGGAGGTTAGGCTTTAAATGAATGATACCTGACACGATATGAAATATTAAGCAATCATCAAAAAGAGCACTTATCCCAAATATTTGGTGCAGAAAAATTTTTTGTAAATGGAATACAGAAATCCTAATGCTTTGTCATGCTGGGTTGCTTAACTACCTGCAATCTCCAATAGCGGATCACGTCGATAGACGTGGAATATTATTTTTTTGAATTTCACAGAAAAAATAATTTAAAAAAAAAATTGTGATATACGCAGCACATCAGATCCAATTTTAAAGGCATTGACGAGAAAAAAAATCCGCATTTTGGGGTCATACAGAATTTGTTAAACTGCAGTCAAAGTGTTAAAGAAGGGGGATTATTGTTATAAAAGGAAGAAGGAGAGTGTGCCCGGAAAGAGATATTCTCGAGAAAAAATCAGAGAACAGTCGGGTGCAGAAGGCAGAAAGTATTAAGAACGCACAGTGCTGGGAGTGAACGAGAAAAGGAGAGTGAGAATGTTATCTAGGAGCATTTCGGGATGGACCAGGAAAAGGAGTACCTACGTGAAATAGGAGAGCTAATGCCGGGACACTTCCAAGATCACGATAAGTGAAATCATCATTAATTCCAAAGATCTGAACTAAATAAGATTTAAAATTTAAAGATATAAACAGGATCATAAAATTTTAACTAGTGAAATCTGAAAACTAAAGTAATTATATTCGTGAATTGGATCCAAGAGTATTACTTCAGGAAAAATTGGTTATTTGTGTTGTTGTGTTTAAAATTTGCCCCATAATAAATGTATTTATTATTGTGAAGTGTAGTGTAATATGTTTTAGTGATGTGTATATATATATACACAAATCTGCGAGACATTCTAAAATCCACTAGACCCTCCCTCCAACCCTCCGCCACTTTCCTCAACATGCGAACACCCTAGGTGCAAATGCTACTTTCTCCTCTGCCCCTCCGCCACCCCCTCCCTCAAAAGATCTTCCTCGAAGGCCAATTCCACCACCAGCAACATCATCTACCGCCTTTCCTGCAATTTCTGCCCTGCTTTCTATGTGGGAAAATGTACCACCCCTCTCAATATTCGTATGAACAACCACCGCCATGCCACCAAAACTCCACCTTTTCTTGATCCCATCCCCAAACATACCGCCTCCCACTCTCAAAATGTTGACGATTGTTTCTCCCTAGAAATCATAGAAGCCCTTCCCGAATCCGCCGGTAATGTTGATGTGAAAATCCGTGAATGCGCCCATATTTGGGTAACAAGGGCATTCGAAAAGCCCGGGCTAAACCTCCCATTGAAATTAATAGCCCAATGGCCACCTCTCTCTCCCCACCACTACCCATTCGCACTTACCCCCCCTCCTTCCTCTCTGCCCTTTCCTACCCAAGGGAACAGAGCAGAATCTTCATTCTTCTACCGCCGATGATGGCTTGACCATCGAAACGTCCTAGCTTTCTTTTGTGAGTGTCATTTTTGCGTGTTTCTGTGTTTGTTTAGTGTATCACTGTTTTATTTATGCATGTGCATCGTCGCCGAGAGCGATTTTCTACCAAGAAATTATATATATATATATATATATATATATTTGTGTTTTTCCTATCCTCTTTCTTTCACCCTCTGTTTGAACGAAATTATTTATTATTTACGCCTGTGAGCAGTTTGAGTGAACGAATGAATGGGTGTATATATATATATATATATATATATATACACGAAACGAAAATTTCGCCAATAGGCCACAACAATAAAAACACTTGACAGGGGGTGGGGAAAGAAAAGTAATAAGAGAGAGAGGACTTACTGGGACGTTTCGGGCATGTAGGCCCTTCTTCAGCTGTAGAAAAAAAAAAATATATATATATATATTTATTTATATAAAAACTTGACAGGGGGAAAGAAAAGTAAAAAGTGAGAAGACTTACAGGGACGTTTCGGGCATGTAGGCCCTTCTTCAGCTATAGAAAAAGTCAAGTGTTTTTATTGTTTTGGCCTATTGGCGAAATTTTAGTTTTGTGTATATATATATATATATATATATATAATTTCAAACTTACAGGAGGTAGGAGAAATAGGAAAAGATAAAGAATTCGTTCTTACGGAACGTTTCGAACCAGTTGGTCCTTCGTCAGCTCTAGAAGTGAGCAGTTAGTACTGCCCTGGGGAAGGGGAAGGTAGGGGAGGAAATGAAGGAGGGGAGGGGAACTAGGAGGGGAGGGGAACTAAGAGGGAACTATGTTGCACCTGGCTGTTTTCGGATGAGAGAAGTTTCAAGCAGGGAGAATTATAACAATGTTGCAATACTGAGGGCACTAAATATTGAGGTTCAGTGACTAAGGGGGGGAGAAATGGAGTGTGGGGAGGGGAACTGGAAGGGGTATTCAATGTGACAATGTTGTGTCAGCTAATCAAAGGAAAATTTTGAAGTAGGGAGGAGTTCTTGAAGAGTGAGAAATGCAACAGTGTTGCAAGGCAGAGGAAAATTATAATTGTGACAATAGGGGGCAGAGGTATTCATGGGATTAATGCAATACATTGATTCCGGGTGGGGAAAAAGCTTTACAAAACCAGATCACGGACATCTCAGTATTTCTCAGCTGTGTGTTCGAAGTATTGGCGGGAAGGGTATTGAGGACGGAAAGAGAAAAGCATGAGTCGAATTGGAGTCCATGTTTTGAGGCGTGCCTAGGGACAGGGAAGTGGGGAGGAGAAGCTCGGTGGCCGTTCATACGGATAGATAGGGGCGTGGATGTTTCACCGATGTAGAAGGCGGGGCACTTATTACACTGCAAAAGGTAAACTACATTGGAGGATATGCAGCTGCCATGGGAGGAAATGGGAAATGGGATTGGGGTATTGGGACTTTGGAACACTGAAATATTTCGAATTAAAGGGCAAGTTTTGCACCTGGGTCTATGGCAGGGAAATGAACCGGGATCTTTGGGAGGAATCAAAGTGGGAGTGGGTTTGGAGGGACGTAGAATACATTTTAGGTTTGCTGGTCTTTTGAAAGTGATAGTGGGACATTTGGGAATTAAGTCAGCAGTAAGGGGACTGTCGTGCAGAATGGGGAAAAGCGACTTAAGGACAAGGTTTGCCTTATGAAGTCCCGGAACGAAGGTAGTGCAAAGGTTCAAGGGCGATTTAGTGGTAGTTTTAGGGGGTAGAGCATAGGGCGTGGTGGAAGGTAAGATGCGTCGCTCAAGGAGAGAGGAGGGATATCCACGTTTAAGGAGGGCAGTTTTAATATTGGCTAGGTGATGGTCAAGGGAGTTTTGGGAGTTACAGATGCGGTGCACGCGAATAGACAGGGAAAATGGAATGGCACTTTTAGTATGATAGGGATGGCAGCTGTCGAAATGGAGATATTGTTGATTATTGGTTGGTTTAATGTGCAAGGACGTCAAAAACTTGTTATTAGACAGGGAAATTTCAGTATCTAGGAAAGTTATGTGGGTGCAGGAGGAGGTAGAAGTGAAAGAAATAGAGGATGTGGAATTTAGGTCGGAAATGAAGGAAGAGAGGGATTCGGGTCCGTGAGTCCAAATTAGGAAGATATATATATATATATATATATATATATATATATATATATATGTTTTCTGACAACCATTTCCTTTCAAACAAGGGGAAAACGTTACACGGTATTCTTTCAGTTGGAGTTTTTAATTGATAATCAGACATTTTTTGTTACATTCATCAACTGACATATTGGTTCTGTTAACACGTTGCGTACGGATGGCGAGAATTCTCGTCATTTAAATCCCAACCGTTTCGAACGGATGACGAGAATTATCATCATTTGGGAGCACCATTTTAAACTATTAAATTACATTATTTACGTTTTTGTGGTAATTTTTTTCATTTGCCCTTTGCTAATAAACAAGAATAATCGCAACATAATATTTGTTTTTGTTAATTAATTTTGACGATATTAGCCATGTAACAGTATTTAAATCCCACATCGGTTTCTGTAATGGCAGGCAATCTCAATTTCAACAGCTTGAAACTTATTCGTCGCCCCTCTTCATTTCGGAGGTAATACTTCTTTCATCTCTTCCTTGCGGGTACCCCAACTCCTTCCCTCATTATTTCTCCAGTGTTTATCCACATGGCCCTAGCCGAGCCGCCGCGTCGGCAAGGAACCTTATCTGTATCGCCTTGAGGGCCATATCTGCCTCGCCTTCAATTCCACTCCCGGCAAATGGAATGCACTCTCAGCTCTGCTCTGCTCCAATGTAAACATTCACTATGAAAAGAATGAGGGGGGCAATAATGAATCATCCGTAGTTCTTTTACGGCTCTGGTCAGTTCCTTCTCTCGATGTGTCTTGAACAGTTCGTTTTCTTGAATCCCAGTGAATTGTGATTTTGGCGTTGTGTTTGTCTTGCGAGAGAGTTTTCTCAATCCGTGTTTTTCGAAATATTTAAAGGAATATTCCATTTAATGGCATCACATAGGAAAGAGAGTACTTTGCGCGAGGAAGAAATTTTATTAGATCTGTGCGCCGATGATTTGTCAGATGTGCCATTAGAGTTTGATGAAGAGAGCGACGAGAGCGGAAGTGATTCCGATATTGTAGTGAGGGTCAGAAATAGAAAATCCACTCCTCTCTTCATAAGTGAAAGTGACTCCAATATGAGTGCCAACGAAGACAATACTTCACCAGGAATCTCTACTACATGGAAAAAAATAGATTCTGAGAGGGATTTAGAGCAATTTTTGGGCCAACCTGGAGTAAAAAGTGTACCAGACAATTCTTCCAGTATCCTTGATGTAGTCTCACTGTTTGTTGCCCATGACTTTTTCGAAATTATGTGCATTCAATCCAATCTGTATTACCATCAAAATCAACATAAATACAAACAATCACCAAAAACAGGGAAGTAGTCAGATGTAACCATTGCTGAAATGAAAAAATTCTTCGCGATTTTGATTCTCATGGGGCAAGTGAGAAAAGATTCACTGAAGGAGTATTGGAGCACTGATCCTTTTATTGCAATGAATATATTTGGAGAATTACTGACGAGAAATAGATTTGAACAGATTTGGAAAGCATGGCATTTCAGTGATAACGAGGAAATGTTGGTTGCGACGGACAGGCTATATAAAATAAGACTTGTACTGGAATACTTCATAGAAAAATTTCAAAAAATATACTAACCAAAGCAGGAGCTATCACTTGATGAAGCAATGATTCCGTGGAGAGGAAGATTAAAAATCAAGACCTATAATCCAGCTAAAATCATAAAGTATGGGTTACTAGTTTGTATGGTTTGTGAAAGTGATTCTGGCTACATTAGTAATTTAGAAATATATTCGGCCGAGGGAAAAAAATTAGATCAAACCATCCTTTCGCTTCTGCAGCCTCATCTCAATCTTTGGCATCATATCTACCAAGATAATTATTATAACAGCGTAAAAATAGCAGAACTGCTCTTTGAAAAGAAAGTAAGAGTTTGTGGAACCATCAGGCCAAATAGAGGGATCCCTGCCACATTGAAGAGTGAGGCAAAAAAATTGAAAAAGGGACAGTACACGTTTGCTCGTAAAGGTGAAGTGCTTCTGGTGATTTGGAAAGACAAAAGGGAAGTGAGGATGATTAGTACTATTCACAGCGCTAGGATGGGTAATACACAACTAACAGATAGGATTACAGGACTGCCAATCAAAAAACCTATCTGCATTTTGCAATACAATAAGTTCATGAAAGGCGTAGACAGAGCGGATATGTATTTATCATATTATACGATCATGAGAAAAACAATGAAATGGTCAAAGAAAGTAGTTCTGTGGCTTATAAATTGTGCTCTATTTAATGCTTTTAGAGTTTTTAAAACCCTAAATGAATCAAATAGCATTCGATTCAAAGGCTTTCTGCTCCAGACTGCCAAAGAGTGGGCAGCGAGCAGAGAGGAGGGAGATGAGTCATCTTCGGAGGCCGATGGTGGTGATAAGCCGACGCAGCATGTTTCGTCAAGGGATCACCCACATCGTCTCTCGAGAGACCTTAGTAAACATCATCTCGTTCCTATCGTGGGTAAGGGGAAGAAAAAATACCACACAAGAAGATGCAAAGTGTGTGCTTCAAGGAAGATTAGGAAGGAGACGAGGTATGTGTGCTCATCTTGCAGTGTTCCACTCCACAAAGGAAAATGTTTCATGGAGTATCACACAAAGAAGAAATACTAAAATTATTTGTGAGTATTACGTTCAAAGTTCCATTAAAAAATTTTAATTTTTAAGAAAGTTATGACAATTTTACTGAAGCAATGCATGTTCAAAAACTAGACTTTAAAAATCCGCCGGGAACGGAGGGTTAAAACCCATTTAACTACCCCGGTACGCAACGTGTTAATGAAATATCCTTAGAAAATTCAATTGATTTTTAGTGTTATATATATACAAATCACGGTTAATGTGATAGGAGAACAAAAATATAGTATTGACAGCTCACAAAAAAAAAGTGTACTGTTTTCATGTATGTGTATGGTTATTACTTTACCATTTGAACTCCACAAATTATTCAATGGAGCAGCCTGGTTAGATATACAAGTAGTGGATAAATGCATGCAGAAGCATGTTTGATCCATAAACAAAATTATGTGATGGTTTATTGGAAATATATCTGGGTGTTTCGTGGCGAAGCATCGCAAGGAAAATTTTGTGGGCCCGTGTGATGATGGAATTTATGTGTGTATGCAAGATGGGCAATACAGGCATGGTGAGATGGCAAATATAGTTAAGTAGATTGACTGAAAAAAAAAAGAAAATCTTAAGAGCGAGAATGAATAAGATGAGTTTGACAGAGGCTGAGAAAAGTAGCGCGGTTGTCGAGAAATGTCAGTTCCAAATTGTTATAGGTAAGGAGAGAAGAAATATTGTATGCACAATATAAACTCATATGGAATGGCCAACTTCATTGTTATGCTCAACTTTTCTAATATTCAAAGAACTTTGCCCACATTTCCAAAGTTTTCTTCTCGTCAAGCCAGACATGAAATTATTATGATGACATGATCTCATAGTCACTTAATAATTATTATGTTGATATCATTGTGTTCCCAAGGTAAATGTTTTCAGGAGAGCTAGATGAAAAATAGATGCCAAACATCTATATATTTCAAAATACGATATATCTCGTATTTTGAAATCTTGTATGTAGAGATTTCAAAAATATTTTAACAAACCATTTGTTTGATGATCTCAAAATTGTTGAAATTTAAATCATATAATGCAGAATATTAAATATGAAAGCTCTTCAATAGATCTTTAATAAAACATATCAGCAGTATATTTTTTTCATAATTCAAGGATATTAGCAGGAAGTTTACTCTGCAAGAGAATCTTTTTGGCATTTTGCTGTTTTCTTTAAGTTGCATCTCAGCAATGGATGAGTGGAAAACTATGTTTACAATATTTTTTCCAATTCGTTTAGTGATTTCTTTAAATTGCACAAAATTTCATAAATATCAGATTATGCAGCCCCAGTGACACCAATTAATATGTAACTCGCTAATTGTACTACAAGTATCTATTTTGTACTTCAGCTTCAAGGAAGTTAAACATCTTTCTATGTGATACTTGAATTTAGAAAATTGTGTAATACTCATGAGCCACACATTGAACTGTCACATTTTAAGGAGCTAAACACTTCTGTGAATTTTACCAGTGACCATTATTTAAAATAATGTTGAGGTAGGGCTAAGCCAACGCCACCTAAAGAAAGCCACCTTTACTATAGGTGGCGTTGGCTAAGCTTTAAATCAGAAATTTAACCAGGTACATTATTACAAACATTTTTCATGCTTACTGGTAGAAATGGGGTGCTGAGGGACACATATTGCACTTGAGAAATAGGGACAATAGCATTTCTAAGCTAAAGTAAGAGTTATTAAGAAGGAAGAGCACAAAAAAAATAGTGGCAGACAATGTTTTTCTTCACTGAGTCAAAATTCACACTGACCCTGCATCCTCCATTTGCCCACCCATCCAAATTAATTCTCAATCACATTATTTGAGATCATGAGCTACTCCTCCCAGGGCTCAGCTCAGTGCATTAGGATCAATTGAGTTTGAGGGCCTCTAGCAATTCTCTTTTATTTCCCCTCTTTGAAAAGTTGAGGGCATCACAGCTCATAATTTTGATTAAAGTGGCATCAGTTAAGAATTATTATCCTAAAATTTCTTAAGTAATGTACTAATAATGCCCTATTCAAGATCTTTACTTCAATAACCTGCCAAAATAATAACTAAAATGGAATTAAATCTACTCTGGATTGAATAGGGAAAAGTCAATCATATAAGTGTTTTTAATAGGCATATTGACGAATGAAAGATAATTTTATGGACAGTGGGGACACTTATACATTTACAGTTATCACAAGCTATGTTCATTTTTACAAAGGAGGCTGCATGAACATATTTTCAACATTTTTGTGACATGCATAACAGCAAAAGCAGAAAATTATAATTTTCTGATTAACATTGCAACATTTTTAAGAAGCGCAAGAATTAAAAATAAGCCTGGAATGATGGTAAATTAGCCAAATGAGGAAGCAAGTTCAAATTTTCAAAAAGGGATCTTCATGTCAAAATAGTTTTTTGTCTCCACAAAACAATTTTAGGTAGAATTTCTATTGCAATTCAAAAATCATATGCGAGTGTGTAACCCACAATGACACATTAATTCCCAGTCACGTGAACAAAAAATTATCATTAATATGCTATCATCTGCTAGTTTACAGTGTGCATTCTCTCTCTAAATAATCTAATTAGGTTCAATGTGTCTGTTCGATCTCACTTTTAATATTTCTATGCCAGGCAGTGTTTTGATAAGCCAGCCATTGGAAAATTCATTGCAAAATCAAAGTAGCGTAAACTAGCAGATCACAGGAACTAACTTACTATGTAAACTAGGTGTGAAAGAATGTTTAACTAAGACTCTACTTTAAGGATTCCACAATATTAATGAGACAATAATCAATATTGTTGTTGATGATGTATTGGTGAAGCATTTTACGATGGTTCCAGTCTTGTGGTATAATGTTGGCCTCCCAATGAATGTGGCTGGCTACCAATGCCTGGTTGGTTGACTTGAGCAGAGGATTCAGAACTACAAGTCTTCATGTCTAGTGGAGATAGAGAAGGGGCTGCTGGTTGGCTGAAGGTTGTTTGGAATGGAAAAGAAAAAAAATAAACTATAAATAGCGATAATAAAGACAGCAAAGCTTGAACCACAAACCACACTGACTGGTCTTTCACTGCTATGGATGGCTTCAGGTCCAAGGTGTGAGGATAGTGGCTCGAGTGACTGAGGGAAGACAGCTCCAACGCCCACAGCGTCACCACAGGATTTGGCGTCCCAGCCTTGCAGGGTGAAAAGAGGAGAAATTATGCACAGCCATGAAGTTATCAGTGAAATATGAATGGACTAAATTTAAGATTGCCTTGGATGGTTGGAGAAGTCTAGAGGATAGAATATGAATGTATGTAGTAGTATAGAAAGCAGTAAAAATATTAATTTCCTAGTCCCAATGACAATGCAAAATAAGAAAATGAAGTTTTGACCCACATAACACACATTCACTAGTTCAATGATAAGTTTAATAGCATTTCATTAGCAATAAGGGATGTTTAATAAATGAAACATCAATCAAACTAACAATCTTCATTAGTTATTGTGCAAATATTTTCATACATCTCATTATTTAAGAGTACCTATTTTCCAGGCAATTTGTTGGTTCAAGTGTGAGAGCAGTAAAGCAAGTTGAGACCAGATGAAGGAGAATCCAGCAGCACCATACATTTATTATCAGGCTAATATATGAGTTGAGAGTGAGTAAGATTGAAAGGGCATTCATAATATATAGCGTTGTTCAATATATATTCTTCCTGGTTAATGGGCCTGACTTATAATTTGAAGCTTTTGCAATCAATTTTTATGGAAGCTGTCCCTTTTAACCACTAGAGAAATATGTACACCCATTAACATTAGCAACTGTGTTAACATTTTAAATGAATTTGTGTAATGCTTTTATTATGAGTGGAAAAATATAACCCAAAATGGAAATTTCTGGACTCAATATTTGAATTATTATTATCCTCGAATGAAATTATTCCATTATTTTGTGCTATGATCGCATTTCATAAAACAACTTTGTACCCCTCACCCGTTTGGGTAATGTGGTTCTGAAGCTGTGAATAAATCCAAATTTATATTTTTCCAAATGAAAATATCAACTGGAATTTTGGAATTGAAAAATCGAGAGAAATTTTGTAAAATTGTTGGATACACCTAGGTATGCAGATTACAGTGGGTCTGCCATATCCCCGGTAGATTATACGTTCTGAGACTGACCGCAGATAACTGAGTCTGCAATTTATTGTCATTTTGCCATGATTTAAATCGAGTCAGATTACCATACAAGGGAAATTCTTTCCAGTATTCTAATTGATGATGTTATTGGAATTATTAACTATTTTTGCAGAACATAAGAGGAATTGTTTACGGAGAAGTTAAAATTGTACATCAATTTTCGTGCAACTGTCAAGAATGCACTGAATTTTTCTTATACGCCAGGTCGCATACAAAAGGGGAACTGACAGAAAAGGGGTGGAGACTAGACACTCCCCCCAGTCTGTGGTCTCAATCCAAAGTTTAGTGCCCAGGAAAAATATTGGCAGCTTGAAAGCAATAAACCAACACCATATTTAAGTAACTTTACTTTAGGTGGTGTTGAATAAACACCCACAATGCCCCTTACTCTCTCTGGCAAAATCGACCGACCTCAAGTCTCATTACTCAAAGTCAGAGCGGTCGGTGACTACAGGGGTGTTAGAAAGAATGGGCAGGATCAACCTGCTGCACCAAACCATCATAAATCACATCCCACTCCTTTCAGTCAGAAATATGTGTGACATTATGAGCTGGGAGATTCCCAAGCTTTGGTCGCTGGTCAATTCCGGCCAAACCTTCCCTTGCGCCAGGGCGTAAGTTTTCTTTCGTTTTGAGCGATCATGGCCATCGATCTTGAGCAAAGACCACCAAAGAAACATATTTATGACTTAAATACGATCAAATTCACTGTCACAAAAAACACGGTGCAAAATTCCACTAATTCTTTTATTGCTGTCGACTGGCTTCGACAACTAAAGTGTCATTTACAAGAATAAACAGTAGGTAAAATTGATATTGCTAGCCTTATATAATAAAGAATGGGGGTTGGGAACATGGAGAAATGAGGGGAGGTCAGAATTGATGGTTGGTTGGAAATAGGATGGATCGGGGGTAAGACTAAGTTACGTGGGGGCAGGGGGAGGGGGCAGGAGTAAGGTCGGTGGTGGTAAAATGCAAGGAAGGAGTGAGTTTGTAATTTAAATACGATCAAAAGACTTTTATGCTTATCACAGCCTGTTACTGGTACTCACAGACTCTCCCGATGTTAATGATTTCTGCAATTATAAGGAGTATGAGACAAATGCCTACAAGGTGCAAGCTTTGCTGCTTTGCGGAATAAAGTCCTACAAGGCATTTTTTTCCGAAGCAAGCCAGTTTTGTCACAAATAAAACTTGCTTATGATGGTAGTCCACCTCGATCAACTTCCTAAGTTCCGAGTGAAACGTCGCAGCAGCTTCTACGTCGGACGACGTGGCCTCTACGATCATTTTTATGTTTTTCTAATAATGCCTACTTTTGAATCATCTTGAATCTTTGCTACCATCCCTTGTTTGCAGAAAAGAGTTTTTTGCTCCCAATTTCATTGGATTTTCTCTTAAAGTCTTCATCTGGGCTTAAGGCTTTTTGACGAGGCATGTTACCATTTACAGGCATTCTGCTCCTACCTTACACCCTCTTGACTCAAGACTCTTTCCAGTCTAACCAACATACTTCTCAAGCATTGTTAATGTCTTTTCCGCACTTTGAGGTGTACTGAAAAAAATAGATCGAATATTTTTTTGTATCCTTCACCACCTCTCGAACGGACGATTTGATCTTGCTTCAGTTTTTAGTGATTTGAGAGATTGTTTTTTTCTTTCTGAATTAAATTGAACTTTCTGAATAATATGAACTTTCTCTTTGATAGTAAGCATTTGAGTATTGAAGCATTTGAACCTTCTATTCAATTTTGCTGTACTACACTCACTTCTTTTACGCTTAGGGGCCATCATAAAAAAGGCAAACTGTCACAAACAAACACTCTATTCAAAAACTGGTGACATCAGGCCTCACCTCGTGGAAATTATGGATATCCATGATAAGAAAACCACCTTTGTTATTTCTACAAAACTTTATTACGCTGGCACGACGCGCGTTTCACCACACTGTGGCATACTCATGTGCCGAACTTCACATGAGTATGCCACAGTGAGGTGAAACGTGCGTCGCACCAGGGGAATATAGTTTTGTGGAATAAACAAAGGTGGTTTTCTCATCATGGAACACTCTATTGTTACGTGCAGGCTTGGACGGTATAGCTGGGGGGTTCGCGTCTCCAGACTTTCCAGGCACTAACTGAAGATTTTGGGCCATTCATAGTATAACCACTGGTGGACTCATTGCCCAAAAGTCAGACTCACTGGTGACTGTCAGTTTCAACAAGAACTTTTCCTTGCCACCTCGCTAGGCACGAAAGCTTTTGCCTCCCAATCACACCCTCAACGGAGGGAGTCACCAGGCAAGACCTTGATTCTTATTCACTTGGCGATAGTTTGCTGTTTGTACACATTGAAATACCAATTCTAAGTGACCGGGGAAGTAGATTCACCTCACAGAATGGCACGTATTTGAACTTAGAGTCAATGAGAGATGTCGGTAAAATTCTCATTTCTAATATTCAAGCCGATTGAACTGTGCATACTTTTTCCCTTTGTATTCCAAAAAATATCATTTATGTTCATCAACTTAAGGTGGTTGGAGAAATGTTAGTTTACTTGCAAATTTACGAGAAGCTTTGTAAATGTGGTTCTATTAGTGATATCAAAAGAGGAAAGTGAAAAAATTGTATTCTAACCTGGTGTTACTAGCGTGGGGTGCCCTGAACACCCCACCCTATTTTTCATTGTATCATATTTTTAGTCTTTATTTCATGGACCTCTATTCTTCAGTAGCTGGAATGTGATACACCAGCATTTTCAGGTATACATTGTAAACAACCTGCGTAGTACCCTCAAAAGGGGACAATGTTCGTTCCACTCAATTTCCTACGACCAATGCTTACTCCAAACTTCACTGTTTTTTGTTGCAACTTTGTAACTGTGAAATGTTTGTTACAATATAACATGCATTCTCGTATTTTACTTTTATCTGCTGGAGAATGCCTCTCAAACCATTCGCTATGTTCTCACTCCCGGCGTTACTCGCGCGGGGTGTCCTGAACACCCCAGTTGTCTCCGCGCTGTAGACTCCTCGGCATGTGCTATTTGTGAGGTAGGTTTTTCTTGATATTATCCAACCATTGAACAATATTGATGAAATAGTAAATATATTCATGCTTTATTGGTCATCATGTCTTATCTTAAATTTCAGATTTTCTGCTTGAAAAGAATACGCACAACTTTTTCGAAAATATTATTTTATTCATCTCCATATTACCATACGTAACTTCATATCGAGTATAGTAGGTCACCCAGTAAAAGATAATTACCTTATATTGAAAGTTTAATTTTCATAGATTTACCTACTACTAAAATATAATTCGGAAACATGGTTTTTATGGGTTACTACTTTACACGGTATAATTTCATGTTAGAAGAAATATTTTTTTTGTGCTAATTCCTCCGAATTCATTCTTTTGTCGGTGCAATGGAACAATGTGTTTGTATATTTTAATAAATATCTACTATTCTTTAGCCAGTGAAATTTATTGAAAAATCAAAATTACACTTTTTTATCTGTAGATGTCGAAAAATTTAGAGAAGGAATAAGAAAGAATAATAAGACTTTTGAAGGAATCATCCAATGAAGAATTGACTGACCCGGACGATATTTATTCTGATGATTGCGTTGAATCTTCTGAACACGACACTGAAACGTAGGAGGAGGCTGACATTTCCGAAATGAACTGTCCATTGAAAATTACAATTGTTTATTAGGGAAGTAAAACAACTACATGGAGCGAAAAGGAACTGCGCCCCAATGTAAGAACACCAAAATTGAATATAATTTCCAAAAATTCTGATTTCAAAGGTAGGAAAGAAAATATCAAGAAGCACTATTGATTGCTTTCGATTATCTTTTAATAGGCAAGTGGTAAATACAATTACTGTATGCACAAATATTCAAATAACAAAAGTTGCTATGAAATATTCGCGAGTGATAGATGCCAGGCCAACTGACGAGGGAGAAATTGAATGTTTCATTGGGCTTCTGCTCTTTGAGGGAACAAATAGATCTGGGCGACCAAATATAAAGGATTAATGGGATCGAGATATCTTGGGTCCTGGTATATTTTACACGTCCAAAAACTATCAAAGATTTTGTTTTCTTTTGCAGTGTCTCAGATTGTGTGATATAAAAAGTAGGGTACAAAGAAAAATTATAGACAAATTAGCTCCGATTCGTCAATTTTTTGGAATGCTGGTGAGAAAGTTTCAGGATAACTATGCCATATCGGAGTACACCTCGGTAGATGAGCAATTAGTCAATTAGTCAGCTTTAGGGGATATCTTCACCCAGGCAAATTAGCCAGCTAGATATGGCTTCAAAATATTGGCATTGGTTGATGATACTGCATTCTATGCTTTCAATCAGGAGGTATATGCAGGGAGTCAACCCGAATGACCCAGCAAAGTACACAATACTCCTAAAGAGGTGGTGAAGCACTTAGTGGAACCAATTTTAGGGACGTGGAGAAATATCACGGCTGAAAATTGGTTCCTAGTGTTCCCCTTGCAGAGGATTTGTTACAAAGTAAATTGACACTGTTGGGAAATCTGAAAAAAATGGAATTGCCACCTCAGATGGTTTGCACAAAACAGAGGGACGAGAATAGAAGTCTCTTTGGATTTAGAAAGAGCATGACTATCTTATCTTATATTCCCAAAAAAAGGTAAAAATGTAATTTTTTGCCAACGATAATAATGTAAATTCAAGAAGCAAGATGTGTAGATCAAAATTCTTACAAGAAATTGCAAGGGAAATGACAAAATCATTTATAAGAAGAAGATCGTAAATGAAAATTATCCCACAAGAACTGAAAAGAAAGACTGATTATTTAAGTGATTCATCAATGTTTGTCACTAACAAAGTCACTAATTAACAAAGAAATGGTAAATATGCTAGAGAGAATCAAAAGATATTTAGTTTTTAAATATTTAGTCATCTTTTGGTGCTAGATTGAGTTTGAAGAGCAATTTTTTCAGTTTTAATGAGTAAAAAAATGTATGGCCTGAATACAGTATCATCTCAACTTGAAGCAGCAGAATGCATAAGTCTTCATGAATACAATTGAGGTCAAAAGGTCATCCTAAATATCCACGATGACTGGCTGACCGGCATTACTCACATGCACCTTGGGTCTCTCACCTTGGGATATCGCAGGCTCCGTATCTGCGGGTACCTTGGTGCACCAACGCCATTGCTGCCACCACCGTAGAAGGGGAATCGCATTTCACCGACCTGGGAGTCATTGAAGGTAGCATACACAAGCCAGCGGCCATCTGGTGAGAACCACACTGCCCTGTGAGAGTTGAGAATCTCCTCTGCAAGAAAGAAGGAAGGGATGGCTTTATTAAGTTGTTCACTCCAAACTTAACAGAATTGACTAAGAAAAGCAAGGAAAAACCACATGGATATGTTGCCCAAAGATCAGAGGGCATTTGATGAAGGGTGTTTACAGCTACCACATAAATTCTAGAGCTGCCAATGGCTCAGCCACCTACACAAAATGTCAAAATTGCACATTCAGACCAGGCACCCACTGATTTGAATACACTATATACCCCATAATAAGACAATGGAGGGAGAAGAGTGCATGTTAGGGCCAGGATAGGATAGAATGGAAGACAGTGGATGAGGTAAAAATATGAGTATGAGATGAAGAGTTCATGGTTTCCTCCAATGTAAAGCATTCTATATCTCCAAAGGTTCAGAAAAAGTGCACGCAGTATGGGAAATCGTCAAGTACATGAATTTAAATCTCAAATAGCCATCGCGAAGGTTAATGTCAAGTTTATATTTTTACATTGCTTGGCTGAATGATGGAAATTAACTCCACAAATGCTCTGTATTATTTTTTGCCTACACCAGCACCTCCTGATGAGCCAGTGGCTCAGGAGGATTTATACTTACTGCATTTAGAAAATTTTGCATTTTTACGTATTGCTTTGGTAAAAAGAGCTGAAAAAAATTCACTCATTATACACAACTAAAGCATAAATTAATGTGTTGTAAATATCATAATTTAATACTGTTGTAAAAATTTTCCTTGGAGTAAATAAATACCAAACTGTATTTTACCGTGGACATGAGTGGCACTTGTTGAAATGCACCACTTGTTATAGAAAAAAGCATGCCATGTTTCATGATGCAATTAAATGGAATTGAGGGGTTGGAATTTGGCTTGTCTCAATCGCATCCTTCATCTTGGTTATCCTTTTTCTTTCACCGTTCTCTCCCCTTCACCAACCACCACCACCAACTGTCAAGCCTCTCAAGTGGGCGAGAATCCGGGCAAACACAAAAATGCTTCGTCTCATTCATGAGGCATCAGTCCTTTGCTGAAGATTACATTACAGCAGCATGCACAGCATATTCATGGAATAATGCATCATTAGAGTGAAGATTAATTCATAGGTATGCATTAATTTGTTTGTCCTATGCCTGGCAGACACACTAAAACGGAGCCTACTCTTCGAAAGTTCATAAACGGAAAAATAAAATAACAATTATTAATGGAAATGCCTGAAAAAAATGCAAAGAAAAGGTAGAATACAAGTATTTTAAAATATTGAGTTTCCCTCTAAATTTAGGCGTTTTTGATCAGATGACTTGGCCTTTCGCTGCGGAAAGAGATCTCCACAGTACATTGGGGTCTCTTTAGAGGGAGGATGATGAAGTGAGCTGGGCAGTGGACGAAGATGGAACAGAAGTGCACAGACAAGAGAGGGTGTTGGCAGGGGATAGAAGGTGGCAAGGTGTGGGTGATTGGGGTCCAATTGAGATAGATACCTAATAGGAGTGGAGGAATCTGAGTATGGATGGGAGGGAGGCCATTACTGGGGAATGTCAAAAGAGGCTCCTATTGAAATGCCAAGCTTAAGAGGGTGGAGATGCTCAGCATATGTCTTGTTACGTGACATAAGTGGTTAGCTTGAGTCTTTCGTTTCTCAAGTTTCCACCATGTTTGTTCATTTCATAGTCAGTAATTCGCCAACTACCCTCAAGGTTTCTTCACATCAAGCTGCAGGATAGCCAGCTAGTATTGCAGCCAGTTCAAGAAATATGTAAGACGATTTATACCATTGTTGACCCCCCCCCTCCCCCTATGTAAGACAATGTAAGATTCCCCCCCCCCATCCTTCTCAGTCTTACATAAGACGTTAGATATTTGTATCTACTCTACGTTAAATGCTCACTTTCTGCAGTTTCATCTTTCCATAGAATCCATCGTACATCTTTGAGCCCTGGATATAATATAATTATGCAGTGCTGGGAGTACCACATTCCATGGAGCTCGGAGGAAAATGTAGCTAGCCAGTCAGACGACAGAATAGGTGCATTGGTGTAGTGGTTAGATTATGGAAAATACGCCACTAACAAGTGGACGCTCCATGTCGCTGCTAAATTTCAATAGGAAACGATAGATACAATGTTTCAAGACAGACAAAAATCTTACGTAAATTGCTTCCAGACCCCCTTCCCCCACTCCTACAGAAGAAAATGTAAGATGATCCCAACCCCCCCCCCCCCCCCTAAGTGTATTACGTAATACTTGAATGGCCCTCTAGGTTGAAATATTTTCTAAGAAATGGAACAGCACGGCGGATTCCTCGGAAAACGGACGACTCAACCTGAGCCCCGATGTATATAAATCGCGACAGTTAGTGGAAGGCTACGCGGTATGGGGTTTGGAGACCGCAATTCAAGGCCAGTGGCGAAAATGAAACCGACCGGAGACGACAATCGGTCGCCCAGAGAGGTGGTGGTCGTGGTGACGCTCACCTTCGTAGAGCCAATCGGTGACGCCGTTGAAGACGACCCCCGGCGTGCCCGTGCTGGTCAGTCGGTAGGTCTTGCTCCGCCTCGCTGACGGCCGGTAATAGAGGTCGTTGCGGTGCACGAAGCAAAGGCCGTTGCCGCGTGGCGCCCAGGCGGCCAGCTGCAGCATCGGCTGCTCCTCGTCGTCCGCACCCGCGTCCCCGCCGCCGTCAGGGCCGCCGTAGCCAGGGTCAGGGGCGGAGGAGCGGACGCTGCCCTCTCCCGAAGGGGTCAGCGCGTACTGGTTCCTGCGCAAGAGACGTGTCGAAGGGCAACATGAAAAGAAGGGCGATTATGTGTACGCGTGCAGGGGGGTGGGGAGGGAGGGCAGGTTTAGATTCAGGAGAGAGCGGATAAAAAATTTATAAACAGTAGTAAAATTGCAGATTTTCCATTTACTTTTGCAATAACTCTTTTTATAAACCTATTTTAATTTAAAGTCACATTTATTACATCTGTTTATCACGCACAATTCACCTGATAAACATTTTTCTTCTAGTTCTATAGTTTTTTTCACAATATCGTAAGGAACAGAAAATATGATTGTTCGATCTAATTGTTCGAAAAAACGTCCAATGACGCACCAAATATTTCATGACCCACGAGATGAGAAGTCTTTTATTTTAGCTTTCCCAAGATATTTTCACATCGCGGCCAGTGCTTTTTCGATTTCAAAGTATTTTATTGCTTAGACTATGAATGAAGTCTCGCAAATTGGAGCTCTCTCTCCATTTTCGACTTCGCGAAAGAACTGCGGAGTCAGATTACGAGGCCATTGTCCTGCGAATGTCTACCCTTTCCTCCCGCAGCGAATTAATTTCATTGTTAGCCTTCTAACGCGAACGAACTCGAGAGCAAGGTCTCGGAATTGTGTCCCACTTTACTTAAAAATAAGTATACGTATATCATAGTGAAGCCGAAAATTCTCATAGACACCAGAGACGGCCCAGGATAGACAACGTATTTCGAGCTTCAATAGCCGACCTATCGGGCCATAGCAAGTATTACGTAAGGTGATTTTGGCAACTTTTTGAAACCCCTCCTCCCCCATGTAAGACAACGTCGTAAGATTTCACTAACCCCTCCCCTAATCTTATGTTCGTTGTCGTACATTTTTGGAACCATTCACATAGATAATAATAAACGGGCTATGTCCAAGTGTGCAAAAAATTACCTTACCACCACCACCGGTGATTTATTTTGTTCACAAAATCATAGGCCCTTTTTGAGAAACGTCAAAATATAAAATTTTAGTCAGATATCGACAACGATTTTCGATATTTCGCAATTCACAGCAGGCGTGATTTAAAAAAAACACTAGATCTTCACAAATGCGATGTCTGCAAACAAATGAGCGTAAGGAATTGATTATACCGTTTTCTATAGTTTAGCATAAATTCAGGCGTAGGTGCTACCTCAGCGGTAATCTTACAAAGTAAGATTTTTCGTCCAACGATAATTTAATAAGTTGATCAAAACACGATGTCGGAAGTAATTTAAATTTATGTAAGATTGTCTCGGACCTCCTCTGCCCCCCCTCCCCTATATAACACAGCGTAAGAAAAGCTCAACTCCCCTCCCCCCCAAAACGACTTACGCAATACTTGAATAGCCCTTATACGAACCGCTATAGCGTAGTGTGTCTAGACACTTTAAGAAGTGACTGTACACATTCTACGCGTATCTTACTCGGCGCACGCCTTGACTCTGAGAAAAGGAGAACCACATGGGAGACAAGTGTGAGAAACCGATGTGAAGAGCGGAGGAGGTCAAAGACAAAGGGCACCTCACATCCCCTGACACACCACATCGAAATGAGAAAGGAGGCAAACTGTCAAAGAGGAAGGTCTCCTTCCCTCGCACCACGCTGCATTAGTTATGCACCACGAAAACAGAGGGAGACACAGGGTGCTTTCTATTCGCTTCACTACTACGATTCATAATATGTGTTTAATATAAAAATAATTTTCAGTTCTGGGTATCGATTAAGATATAATGTAGACGTCCAGGAAACATTTAAGACATTGACGACATGCTGTAGATGTCTATAAATCTTTTCTACCATGTGGGAACACTTGGTGAAAAAAGAAACAGGCTCAGTATGGGATTAATAGTAATAAATATTAGTAATAACTTCAGACTTAACTATGTAGAACCTCTCCATATCGGAAATAAAAATATAATTTATCGTTGGTCCATCCCCATGGTTCCGATCGCGAGAAGCGACGAGCGTCATTTCGGGGGTCATGGACAACGCGTTTCCATGCGCTTCAAAGGGTCTCCACCGCGTATTCATGCCGTTGGGTCTTGTAATCATTTCCACATTGCCTCTCTGATAAGTCTGGAGCAATCGAAGGAAGCAATGTTCCGAAGCAATCTCCACTTTAACCTGGTCTGAGGACGCCTACAGCACAGAGTAGGTGAAACGTCGTCAACAAGAACGATGATAACGCGGACGAAACTCTGAAACCTGCCAAACGTATCATGTGAGCGCTACGAAAACTTTCGTCAGAAGCTAAATGGCTTAAAATGTTCAAAAATGAAGTTAAACCCCTAATATATATCGAATACAGAGACTACAATATGGTGCATCAAGGAGGAAAAAGAGTAGGTATTATACAGCAGAGAAGGGGGTAATATTTTCCAAAACCTAGAAGAAAGACAGTCTTTCATAATCTGGGAAATGTTTCATTTCAAATGTTGGCTCCGTTTACTCCCCCACCGTAAGTATATACCACTAAGAAAACGCCTCCAAAATCGTCGCATAGTAAGAGCGGCTCTTTGGAGTGTGCCGTGAGGCGGCTCACATAAAAAAAGAGTCGTTTTTGCCATCACATCGTACCGTCTACCCAAAAGTAAGCAAAGTAACCTGTTGCACGCACACGAGTTGCACGCGCTTCACACGTGTTGATTCCTCCCGTTCTCAAACTCCTTCCCCTCCCCCCTTTCCCTCTCTCTCTCTAACCCCACCCCCCTAATGCACGTCCAGAACGCAAAAGGAAAATTGAGCCCAACAATGTGGTAGCTACTCTTCAAATTTAAAGAAAAAACTGGGAATATGACTACAAGGTGGTGTTAACTTTCCCAATGTCGCAATGGAATTACAGGAATGTCTTTCCCAATGTCGGAATGGAATAATGTAAGCACTTACAGGTAGAAAATCTTTTGAAAGGACGAGTGAACACAAAACTGTGCTAACAATGTAAGACCTTAACTTGTAGTTTGGCAGACGATAATTTTAAACTGGTCACCGGTGGAACTTTTCTCCTCAAAGTCCGAGAGATTAGTTGGAGAGTAAACTTTTAAGTTAACATTTGGAAGTTGTCGGACCAAGGAAGCTTATTGTGAAACTTAGCCCAAAACAGTGAAAGGCAAACAATAAACTGGAAGAATATCCGATAAACAGACGTAAAATAACAAGGCACATTGATATCATCCCTATTCATTGCTACAACAAGGAAAGTATTGACACACTCAACACTGCTATAATTATTCTAGTTTAGTTACTCTATCACATCATAGACATCTTTTTATGCCATTTGATACTTTATATTATACTCATAGTCCCCAATAGTTCAAACAAATATCTACGCTGCGATAATTTTCTAATTATGCATAAAACGAACGCGAATATGTTATGAATTATCGAACGTAAAGTTACACAATTGCGCCTTCAATTGTTTCCGAAGAATTACCCACAACACCACGAAAACCGGATCTTTACGTTCAAACGTAAAGTTACACCACCAACGTAGAATTGCATAATAGGTCCCAAGAGCTCCTCGGTCATTCGATAGATCTACTTCGTCAACCATTCTTTCAAAGAGAATCGGATCTCGTGATTCTATCACTCACGACCGACTCATCACTACTTCGTTGGGATAAAAGGCAATAGGAGGACCACTTATAGCACGGTATTACACATAGAAACATATATATAAGAGACTTACACTACGTTTACCAATCGATCTCAGATCGGTCTGAGTTCAGACCGAACATTATTTACCAACACGGTCTGAAAATATCGATATTTAACTATCGATTTCAGTAGTTTGAATTATTTTGAGATTTCTTGCGTATTTCAGCCGCACACTTCTCTCCTTTCCCCATGCCTTTCCCTTCTTGCAACAAGTCACGCCGTAAATTATATCGATTATATTTTGTTTGCCATCAGCAACCAAAAGAAGAACGATGAGCGATGCGCTCCGGCCTCTTCGGATCGATCTGAGATCTCAGACCGGTTAGGGAAAGCGGGCTGACTCGGCTCGCTTCTCAGATCGATCTGGCCAGCGCGCTCCGTTTACCATACCGAGCTGAGCCAGTCAGATCGATCTGAGATCGATTGGTAAACGTAGTGTTAGATGGAACATTCATATCATGATTAAAATGTAAATACTAATTGATCAGCATGTTAAGTTTAAACATAACCGTACTCACTCTGTAGCTAACTCGTATATAGTGTACTTGGCCTCGAACGAGTACCGGAACACCTGAGAATGAGAAAGAATTATTTATGTTACGGAATAAATAAAATATCTCCAACTGCGATGTATTCCAGCAAAAGTGTTGCAGAATATTTTACCCATTCCAATTTTAATCTGACTCCAAGTATGGCACTATTCAAAATGCGTTCAATTTCTTGTAAATTATATTATTAACCATGATGCATATCTCTTATAAATGCTCTCACGGATGTCTGTCTTGAAGGTACATAGTACATTAGTCACTAACCTGAATTAAATGCAAAGATCAAGCTTTTAAAAGTGTATACATGAATTTATGAAAATCAGTAGTTATTTTTATCCAATAATTGCATTGAACAAATGAAGCTCTACGCAATCACGCGTACGGGTGCAAAGATTATACATCAGGAGGAAGAAATTTGCTATGAAAAATCATTTGACTTGAGTGGGATTCGAACCCGGATCTCCCAATTGCCATTTAGGTGTATTTTTGAGATCTTAGGATGAGAGTCATCTTAATTCAAGGTGAATTTCGGCGTATTTTCTTGCGAACTGGTTCGCAGAAGACTTACTTTGCGGACGTCCGAGATGAGGAGCACGAATTGCAGGTCACTGGAGACGATGAAGTCCACCGCATTCAGCTGCCTCTGCGAAAGGGACAAGGACGAGCGAAATTCAAAGAGACGAAAATAAGAACTTACCAAACATACACGGATGACTAAAAACTATGCTAGAGCGAACCACCGATCGAAAATTAGGACAAATATTGTGGTGTTAGCTTAAATTTCATTTTACACACGAAACACTTCAATTAATTTCATTAATAATAACCCACTTTTCAATATAACCCACTCATAGTACTTCTTTCTGTTTCATTTACCTAACAAATTAAAACTTTTCCTTTGCTCCACCTTAACTATAAAGCCCTGCTTGAATGTATCAATGCACTTTACTATTCGAATTCCACTTTATTAATTTCTTAATCAGGAAAAGAATACTGCCCACATTTTTTTTAAATTTATTGCCCTGTAAAAAATATTCCGGGACCGATAAAATATGAAGCAAAAGACTGATTTCCAGGATGTACCAAAAGCCAACGTTTTCACTCGATGCCTAATGTACTTCCCGATTACTGTGTACCCAGCGAAAAAGAACTTCGTAATCATGTCGCCAGAAAATGACCTAGATAAACAGTAATTACGTGATCTCTATTGCTATTATGTATTTCGAAAGATAAAAAATATTACTCATAATATTTGAACTAAGGGACCTTTTTCCTGAAATCAAAACATATTCATTTTTTCTTGAGTGAGAGTCTCCGACTCATGATTATACTTGGAAAAGTATTTTCCGGGTTAAGGCCGCGTTGGTCCATTTGGGCGGACGACAGTTTCGGGCGCATTCCAGCTCCCGTCTTCAGGTCCAACTGATCTGCAGAGCATCATTTTCTTCTATATATATCTAGTCAGGTGCGCGCTGATACGTTCGGTTTGAATCCCATTGTTGGAAAAGCCGTTTGAAAGATGCAGGGAGAGGATAACCGTCTTCCCTGTTGAAGTTCTTTCCGTGGTTCACTATTTCTATTGCCTCCCTTATCAGCCGAGAGAAATATTTATTTTTTCTGGCAATGATTTTGGATTCGTGGAATGTAATCACGTGTCCGGGTTCTGAAAAATCCAAAATCATTGCCAGAGAAAATAAATATTTCCCTCGGCTGATAAGGGAGGCAATAGAAATAGTGAACCACGGAAAGAACTTCAACAGGGAAGACGGTTATCCTCTCCCTGCATCTTTCAAACGGCTTTTCCAACAATGGGATTCAAACCGAACGTATCAGCGCGCACCTGACTAGATATATATAGAAGAAAATGATGCTCTGCAGATCAGTTGGACCTGAAGACGGGAGCTGGAATGCGCCCGAAACTGTCGTCCGCCCAAATGGACCAACGCGGCCTTAACCCGGAAAATACTTTTCCAATTAATCACCGCGGAAGCCTCCGTACCATGATTATACTTATTAAATCATGGTGAGCATAGAAAAAAAGAACAAAATGTTTTAGCAAATTATGCCAGGGAAATAAAGAAACACAGCTATTGTAAAATGTGGATGCTGCAAGCATTTATGATAAGTTTATCCAAAGAAGAATATAATTGAGAATACTTGGAACGCCAAAGTAAGGAAGACAGTAAGTGAAACTTGTTATATAATCTTCGATGGTGAAGGTCATTTAAATTATGGTAATATCCTCAGATCCTTACGGAATTTGATCGGGCTTTTGGAATTCCAAGTAGATACCGAGCCTATACATTCTGCTTTCCGCGGACGAAAGTAGTTCTTCACCTAAAACGTGCCGACAGAGCCCACTAGAGCCAGTATCCACAAGAGATTTACTACTTGATCTAATGATGCAATAGTAATCAACCGTACATACCAATCAAGACGACAGCACTAACCCAATCAACATGACAGCAATAAACCCATAAACGCAACTGGATTCCCCTAACATAACGGGTATTGCATCAACAATAAATCTGAACAGATAAATTAGACAAGCACAATACTTCTTTTGGAAGATGAAGTGATACATCGTGAGCAATTTGCCGCAAAAAAATAAACCTTGAAGCGCTTCTTAGGTTTAGAAGCAGATATTACGGATGAAAGATTATATCAACACACATTCAACGCATTTCCTTCACTTTGTTTCATTATGCTCAAATTACATGCCATAAAGCCGAAATCTTCTGAGTTTTTTCTCTTGGGAGGTTTTGAAGCAATCTTACGCTGACATATGTCACTTCATCTTCCGGGGTTTCTCCTGCGTTCTATTGGATCCAAAGGCGACCTAAGTGTAGATCTCACGAAGTAAAGTAGCCAGAAAAAATTACGTGTCAAAAAACAAAGAAAGACAACAACTTATACGAATGATTAAGACATCACCAACAAAGAAAGCGACAATTAAGGCAAGGGCCTTTTGCAGATCACCGCACCTCACTCTACTCCTTAATATACTTGCGGGATATTTGAAAAAAAAAAAAAAGAATGAATTGGATTATTTCTTATTCAAAATATGAAATTATTGCCAAAATATGCTGTTCGAACTTACACTCTGAAAGAAATTTGGGATTTGATGGCATTGAATTATTTGTCAATTTTATATAATGCACACTTATAAAGACTTATGGTTATGAACGCATGGCTATTGGAATTGGGTTACTAAATAAGCCATCAAGATCCACCTAAGAACCAAAACCTTAACCGAGACTCTGGCTTTCACTTGAGTAATATGTGACTGGAAACTGGTCTAAAAGTGCATTTGGAATGTCAGGGGATGCGGGAGTGCAAGACAACGCCTCGACCAATCAGGAGGCATCCCAAGACGAAGGTAGTACATGTGACAATCATGACATATGCCCAGGTTTCGCTTCCATTGAATAATAAAGCCAAGATACACAAAATCTTCCAATTGTTCAACCAGTTCATCATTTACCCTCATCGTACAATCATTCTTACAGCTCTCTCTCTCTCTCTAACAAATACAACTACTTAGGACTTTGACACATTCACCCTCAAATCCATTCCCCTAGCTGCCATAATAGTACTGAATAGTCACGGTGACACAACACATCCTTGCTCTACGCCCTGTTATATTTTCAAACATACACTCAAGACCCCATTAACCTTCACACTTTCCTTATAGTTACTAATACTATCATCATAAATCGCCTTAATGACTTTCAACGACTGCTCATTCTTCCCATAGTTCTTCAAAAAAGTCATTCCAAGTTCATTTCTATGTTCTTTAATACGACAAATGCATATTTCGTATATATTGCCGGAAAATAATAAATGTTTATCATCTTAAACGCCTGCTGATAACTTTCTGACCTCAAAAAAATTTCGAAAAGCGTAAGCTAGGATCTTTTGTACTTTTAACTCTTCTTTCATTCAAAAGTATTAATCTAATACATATATTTTAGCATAATTACTTAGTCTTAAAATCGTTTGCCTGCTGCAATTTAGCTGAGAATATCTTTTCTGAGGGCTTTGACTCGAGAATAAAGTCAAAAAACCCTCCATTTTCTAAAGTCGTTCCGTAATGTATTCACAAATGACTCTCACACACGCACATATAAAACTCGGAAGCAATTTGCGACGAAAGGCAAGTTGACGATTCTGTTTTTGTTGACGAAGGAAAATGTAAAGCAAAATGTATTCAAATGTAATGGATGTCAAGATATTTTGAATAAAAATTAATATTAATGTTCATTAATCCTATTATTTTTGTCATTATTTCAAGAGAGTAGATTCGTCTGTTTTATAATAGCCAAGAAGGTTAATGTTCATTTCCATTCGATGTAGCAAAAGGTTAATGCCAGACCTATGGTTTCGCTTGGCGATTGGAGACTTTTGCTTACAAGGAAAAACGAGAAAGTAGAGGTACCTGAATGATCATATTAAATGAAAATGTTGCTTATTTGTGTCACTAAAAGCATAATTCAAAATTGATATCAAGAGCTCTTGTTATATGACGTCGAAGTTTTAGTGACCATCGTTCGTCGTACATCGTACAAAAGAGTGAGGAAAACGATTAATGACTTACGAAATAAGCGAATTAATGATGGAGAAATGAGCTCCAGTATTTTACCTTTTCCATTAAAAAATGCCATATTTTCACCTTTTCTAAAAACATATGTTCCAAAATTCTTTTCATTTGCACTGAAATAGTTTACATTTTATAATTACTGCAAAAGATTTTATATTACCTATACACGGTTTCTGTAATTCACATGCTCAAAAGAGCTTTACATCCAGCGCTTAACTGCTCGCAGACCTAAAGTACATCTAACACTATTAACTGACTATCTTTTTATTTTCCCTGTTCAAAAATAAGACACCGAAATATTTACTTGACCGGTTTCAGTACGCGCCTACAACCAGAACCATGATAACACGAAGTGAACCCTCTATAATATATATTTACTATCACATAGAACTACAATGTTCCATAAATCGTTCGTCGTCAGATCTACCGTTTTATGGAATGATATTCCTAACGATATAAAAACTTGTACGACTGTGGAATCATTCAAGTACAAATGTTATAATTAACCTGCTGCAGCAGTAATCAAATTATTTATTTTCACGTTAATGTCACGGTTATTTTAGGAGTATGTAATTATGTCTGTTCATTATAATACATCTTATAAAACATTTTTGTTTTTACTAAATATAAATTCCCCATGTCATATACTTTTACTGCTTGGAACTGGATTGTACTGGATTGGACTTCAAGTAAAAATGTTATAGTTACTTGTTACAGCAGTAATCAAACCATCCATATGTTACTTTAATGTTACAGCTATTTCTGAGGACGTAATTAATTCCTGTTTCTATGTAAATTTTGTATTACGTTTTCATTTTTTATTTTATTTTATAACTATTCAAATGTCATGTACGTTATGTATTTGTTGTTTTTAGGGGTATGTACCCAGAGCATTGAATAAATCTCTTATCTATCTTATCTTATGCTTTAAAAACTAACGATGAAATAAATTCACCGATGAATAATTATTATTTTGGTATAAATTATAGAATATGAGAAACAAGTAAAGTGATAACCTAAATGTTTCCCTTAAGGTGCAGCTGAAGTTAAACTTCAATGAAGGAAAAGTGTCAAGAGGAAAGTATTTGGACTTGAACGATGGAGACTCGAGGTATAAGATACCAATCTTGCAGACTCTTTAAACTGTATAGGCTGTGCCCTTCCGAGAGTGTGAATTCCAAATTCAAATTCAAACCATTGTCAAGGGATATATAAAAAAATAACCACGAGAATGAATTATCACATTTTGGACTTGAAGATGGAAGAATCCATTGCATGCATGAGATTTACAATGTTCACACGATTTACTCCTATCTTGGAAGTCGAATTTTCACACAAGTGAAGATACAGTGTGTACCTGTATCACACCTGTATCACACAAAGAAATGTACCACGATTGCACCAGCCATTACCTCTGTGCTTCGGCCGTGGACGTTCCTGTCCTCAATATTGAGTAGCCTCTCCCAACTACTTCACACAAGATTTGCATCAAAAACTTAGTTAACATTCTCGCAAGTTTGGGATTTTGTTCATCTTACTACGAAGTCCAAGATTTAGACATTTATGATCCATGCTCAACCAGCCTTGAAAACACGATCATTCAATTAATTTGTTTTTGAAAATGCTGATATGTAAGTACCATTGAATACTTTCCACTCTATGGGTAGTGGTATTGTTGGAAGCGGACTAACACTTGTGAAACACCCTTTTTGTTTGCCACGATCCGCCAATGAATGTACCCCTCTGTAATTTCATCTTCCGACGCTCACGATATCTTTAAAAATAAGATATAAACATAGATGAACGGGATAGAGTGATGTGCGGTATTTTCCCAGAAATTTCCAATTGCTGTAACTTTTGACCAGTTGAAGGTTAACTATTAAATGATGTTCCAAATATTACTATAAGCAGTACAATGATCACTGTACTAGCCTAGCCTAGGTATATTAACAATATACAACCCTAGAAAACGAGAAAGTGCGATGATGCGAAGAGAGTTTTCTTACCAGAGTCCGGAATTTTCCCTTATATTTCAAATTATTGTAACTTTTGACCAGTTGAAGATAACATATTACATTATGTCTCATTTTGAAGATAATGTAATTCTGTACAACTATGTTTCCGAAGACTTTGCTGTAAAAATAAAGGCTGAGCCGCTAGAAGGAAATGTTTTTAAAAAAACGGGAGGAAATTGAGCGTTTTTCAAATATTTACAATTTTCGCTAGCATATATCTCGATAACTATGAGGAAAAGAAATAAATGTATGAAAAGATATTTTGTAGTACATTTAAATAGCTTTAATTTTTAATCCAGTAATATTTTCGCTAACACAAACCGTTTTCAAGATATGAGCAAAAAACCAAAAAGTGACATTTTCCGCCTCCCCCTCCCTCCCGCACACCTCCTTGGTCCGGGGACTTTTAGTATGTATACCACGTTTACCACCAATCAAATCTAAACAAATCCCTTAAGTTTGGTCTCTGTCCTCTTCCATGTCCTCTACAACTCCTTCATTGACTGGACCAAGGTTCCTATATAGGGACCTTGGACTGGACTAAGAGTAATTCAAGGCGACTACGTTCGTATGTCGTACTGACATCAATCCCCTCGATCCCCTCTATATCCGCCATGACACTTTTCAGTGCTGCTCTCTATCGGCCGGTTGATTTGCCAATAGTGTTGGTTGGAATATGGAGTGGGGTCGGAATTACATATTTCATGATTGAGGAAGCTGTAGGAATATATGCGTTTTCTTCTGATGCAAATGAATAGCATTTAATCCTTACTCTCTACTTTTACCAGATAAAGTGGTAACAATACAGTGACAGTAACTCGAACTTGCATCGGAAACTCACTGACTGAGCTCATAGAAAGTCAAAATCCAAGGTTGTTGGAGATGAATGACGAAGCCATTCCTTATTTTGTAATCTCACTTTAGTGAGAATACGTCATAAAATGTCACTTTTTCGTAGTTCAACTCCGCCACCCAGGCGGCGTGACCATCTTCGGATCTCAAGCGGTGAACTGCCGGTCATGTGCTGGTCTTTTAGACGATTCATCCGCTCTGATCCGTATCTTTCGACTCTTGATCCGTTTCATTATCTCCGCCTGCCATTAGTTACATCCATAGACCTTGAATATAGGTTATATTCAAGGTCTATGGTTACATCTCACCTGTCATAAAGAACGTGACATGGAGCCACCATCGTTTCCACTTGAAGCTTGAGTTGGAAAATAAACAAGGGCGCGAAAGATACAAACAATTTTAAATCGTATTGTTGTAATTTGCTAAACGTGAAGAACTTCAGAGGATTTTCGACTCCAATATATTGGGCACTTGAAGGTATGCTTTGTTTGAAATTCTTATGTTATTATTAGCTTGAATTATGTGTGCATATATTTCGTATCAATATTTCCCAAACAATGTTGCTGTTACCTTTATTTTCGTGTGCCTATCCCCCAGTGTATGGGGAATGGAATTCAGTTATTTATTCCATAATTTCATAATTTTAACAAATATTGCCTCAAAATCTACGTTCTTGGTAGATTTTTCCCGTGCTTGTGAATCGAACACTAATTAGATGCACTTAATTAATTTTTAAATATTGAGTGATCGCTTACATGTCGCTTGTAGTTTTGACTGTATTTAGATTTTCGTTACAGTTTAAGATATCTTCCGTAAGATGTTGAGCAATCTGGGTATTCGCTAGTCTCGGCATCTTTTATTTGATATAAGGTAATTGAAGCTTCGACAATTCACGAACCGTTCGTGAGCCGATCATTAAGAGAGGGAAACGGATCTCCCGCCTTTCCAATAAGAGTCACTAAAAAGGTGAGATTACAAAATAACCCCCCTGCTATGAGAAAAGTACCTATTGGCAAAGGTTTTACTGCCTAAGAATTCTACCATTACCTTATCAATAGCTTAATCAGGCTATTAAAATGAAATCAGTATTTTAAAAATGTAACATTAAAATGAGGAAATTTTCTCTTTCCTCAATTTTATTTTGTAATTATCCAGCCTCAATAAGCATGCATATATCGACATAAGAGTAACGACTGCGCATTGAAAACTCGAGACATACGAATGTGCTGTTGCTCATCAGGACCCTTGTCGTGAGGTTCTCAGCGTTGAAGAGAGTAAGGCCACCGTGGACGTCTCTGTACACCAGCTCCACGTCTGAAAGAAACAGAGAGAGAGAGGAAAAGAGAGATGAGAGGCGAAAAAATTACAAAATTCAGTGGCTTGAAAAACATTTGAGGACAAAATTTGGGTAGAATCAAGGTTTAACCATATTTTATGGATAAGAGCAATTGAAGATAAACGCATATCGATTAGTTAATTTATCCCCAATCTGTTATTGATAGTAATTGATAGGGAGTTCTTATTCCAATATGATGAATCCACTTAGGTGCGCCATGCACCTAAATTGTGCAAAGTATCTTTTCTAATCTACAAATAGAGACATCTACAAAATACCCTGCAAGCCACCTCAGGGGTGTGTGGCAGGGGATAATCTGATCTTTGGATGGGTATACGTATGGGATTAACTCTCATGCAACGACAAATGATTCACCGATACCAGAAATCGACCCACGTGATGAGGAAAACACTCGAGAGGTGGCAGCATCTCTACCGCTGTCTCTCCGCCAACTATGGTCACGTAGCATCAATTGTTGCGTGCGGGATCCTTGAGGAAAGGGCTTCCTAATTTCGATTTACATGGGACATGTTTTCCGTCAAAACTAAATGAGATTGCGGCACAAGACGCCGACGAAGTCATAATACATCTGCCTGCTTCTTCGGCGTGAGCAGAAACGGTGGATCATTGGACCAGAAATTATCGTGGAGAATAAAAAAAGAGATGCATATTGATGGCTTATAAACGTATAAATTTAATGGCTTATAAATTAAGTAAAGTAACCTCCTTCTGCGTAAGACATGCACCCAAGATCAGTCTGAAATTAAAAGTATACCGTGTTCACCTTCTGAAAATTTGCGTTAGTTCAAGGAAACTCAACTTCGGGTAATATTATTTGTGTGGATCGTGGCTCTCATTACGCAAAACAACGGATCATAAATTCTATAATGTGGATTCAAATGGTATTTATTTTCTTTTTTATATGGAGCAAATGTTATGAGTTTAGGTCAAATAATATATATTTTTTTTAACTTTTGCCGACGTTTCGGATTTTTATTTATCCATCTTCAGGGCTTAAACAAATGATACATGATGTTAAATGTTTGACAGTTCTGTTTTGATTACATAATGGTCAATTTACAGTCAATACATATAAAAATACATAAACATAGACATTCATGATTGTTACCTTTAAAGTTTGTTGCTGTTTTTATTTATTTACAATTTTAATTTGGTTGCTTGGATCCATTTATTTGTTGAAAATTTATGTGTCATTCATTAAATTATAAATTATTATTATCTTTACTGTAATAAAAGAACAGACATTACTTATCCAAGCAAAATTTATCATAATTTAATTTATCAAAAATATTATTCAAAGAAATGGACCATATATCCAGAAATAAAAAAAGTTGTAATAAAAGAACAGACATTACTTATCTAAGCAAAATTTATCATAATTAAATAAATGACATATAACTTTTCAACAAAGAAATGGATCCAATCAACCAAATTAAAATTGTAAATAAATAAAAACAGCTCCAAACTTGAAAGGTAACAATCATGAATGTCTATGTATTTTTATATTTAATGACTGTAAATTTACAATTATATAATCAAAACAGAACTGTCAAACATTTAACATCATGCATCATTGTTTATAGCGCTGAAGATGGATAAATAAAAATCCAAAACGTCAGCAAAAGTTAAAATAAAATATTATTTGTCCTAAACTCATGACATTTGCACCATAATGTGGATTTTTTAATCTATTTCTGAACTATCGGTCTATTACTAGTACTTCCAGGGTAGCGGAGGGGGGCTCAGAATCGAAAAATTTGAAAGCAGTTGTAGCACACAAGCCGTGGATTATCGCAGATGGAGTGAGGAAATGCAATGAAGTGAGAAAAAAGTGAAGCACATGTTCACCTATTTACATATTTTTAAATAAAGAGACTTTCCGAGAGACGGATATTAGAATCGGGCGAAATTAGAAGCAGTCAGTCAGTGCCGTGTTCACAATGGACGCTCTCTTGAAATCCAATTAACGTTATCTTTGGTGAGGATTAAAAAAAAACAAATATCCATCAAGCATTATTATGCATATGGACGTCCGCCGAAACGTCGGTATTTTTTGCCAATTTAACCAGGTGGAAATCCCGAATAAAATCTACGCCAAGCATTCGCCGGAAAAGTATTTAATCTTTTTCTAAAATACCACGACATTCGCGGTCTTTTCCGAGTGCTTCGTGCAACCAATACCAATTCTTCACAGTGCCAAAGATGATACGCGTATCGACGCTCACTTCGTATCTAACCTCCGTATTGGACTCATCCAGTGCCGTACTCGTCCAGTCAACAAAATAGTATCCAAGGCGGTTTTCATTGCTGCAAGGAATTACGCTGTGAAAATGGGCGATTGAGAAATAATGAAAGGGTAAAATTAATTTGTAAACTCCACAAATATTTTTATTGATACAATCAGGTTTCCCCAGTTACGACATCTTCAGGTACTATACCATCCACCTGAAGATTCCGTGACTGGTTGTGTCCTTAAAAATATTTGTGGAGCTAACAGAGTTATTTTGCCTGTTCATTAAGCTGTGGTTCCACCGAGTAAAGCAGGGAAGTATTGAGTTGATTGAGAAACAATTCGAATTTTCTTTTTATAATGTTAATCCCTGTTATTGGTATTATTATATATATCCCTGTTATTAATGACTTACGAAATTAGCGAATTAATGATGGAGAAATGAGCTCCAGTATTTTACCTTTTCCATTGAAAAATGCCAAATGTTCACCTTTTGTAAAAACATATGTTCCAAAATTCTTTTCATTTGCACCGAAATAGTTTACATTTTATAAATACTGCAAACATTTTTATATTACCTATACATGCTTTCTGTAATTCAAAAGCTCAAAAGAGCTTTACATCAAATATAAAAATATTTGTGGAGCTTATAGAGTTACTTTGCCTGTACATTATGCAGTGGTTCCACTGAGTAAAGCAGGAAAGTACGAGGGTAAGTCAATAAATAAGTCGAAAACGTAACGCATATGTTACGTTAAGCTGTTACGAACATTTCATTGGGAATGCTTGGAACATCCACTGTACGGTCCCGTCTTAGCCTCCAGTGATTTTCATCTGTTTGGGATCCTAAAAAAATACTTTGGAGGTCGACGTTTTGAACATGATGATGCCAAGAGCCCAAGAAATTACTCGTTGGCTGCGACAGCAACCGAAAGACCTCTTTGCTGTGGGGTATCAAGGACTTGTAAAGAGATGGGATTAGGTGTTTAAATGCACAACTTGAACATGTAAAAAAGTGAAATAAATTCAGGAAGTTACTTTGATTATTATTGCCTCTATCCAGTTTTGCGACTTATTTATTGACTTACCCTCGTATTGAGTTGATTGAGAGACAATTCGAATTTTCTTTTTATAATTTAAATCCCTATTATTTTCATCGCTAAGATTAACTCCTTGAGGCGTCTGATCTTCGAGTGTGGTCTGCCTCTAAGAGAAGAAGATTGAGCGCTCTATAGCGAGTGGATATTTGGAGTCTCGGGGAATATTAAACAAGTGAATGGAAGTGGCGCGGAATGACCCAATCGTATCACGGGCATCGCCGTCTGTTCGTCACGTCATAAGTGCTCCATGCGTGCCGCTCTTTTAAAATTTGGAGCTAAAGAGAGATGGAGAGTATATATAGTGAGAGTGCAAGTACACGCACAGGTATGTGCAGATGCTTCACAAGTACGGTGGGTTGACGGGCGCCCAGAGTGGCGGTAGCGGCGGACGTGCGTGCGGCAGAGGGATGATCAGAAAGTTAACAGAAGAGCAGCGCGCTCCGCTCTGTCTGTCCCGCTCTTCCACTCTCTGGAATTGCTCCGAGAGTGATGAGAATCCCTGAATCGATTGCATTTGCTCGTTCATACACGCTCTTCTTTCTCGGTCTTCTCTGTGTCCGTGGTTGCTCGGGCCTTCCCCGTTCACCATGTGGAGGGGTTAGGGGAAGAGAAGGGGTGGGGGAGAAGGGGGGGAGGGGGGGGGGAGTACAAGCGAGTGGAATGAAAAGTAGGCCAACGGGATGGGAACGACGCACACACGAAAGGGGAGTTGCAAACATGCGAATGTGGAAGGGGGATGGGGGAGAGAGGAAGAGAAAGGGGGGTCGCCTAGTCCTCTCACTCCCCCCCCCGCATCCATGTCTCACGACCACACAACAATGCACTCCTCTCCTTCCCACTCGCAACAATGTGCATCCCCTCTTTTACTTTCCCCTCCACTCCCCCATTACACCAACAATGCATATCCACCCTCCTCCCCTTCCTCTCTTTCGCGCAACAATGCTCATACCCTACTCTCATTCCATCCGGTACAACAATGTGCGCATTCCCTCCTCTGATTCCCCAATAAACCCTTTCGCCTCGGTGGCTGTCAGATGGACAGGGACTGACGACTAGGACCGATTCAACGTGGAGCTCTCCTTGATGCGCGCAAAGAGTTCCCTGTCTGTCTGTGTCTTTCACCCTCCCCTTCCAACCCTCCACCTCCCCCCTTTACCACGAGTGGAGTTCCAATGAGCGCTTTGATTTGACCCCCCCCCACCTATCTTCCGGTCGCCCTTTTCAGCCTTGCTGTCCACATTGCCGAAGCTGAGAGTTGAGGGCTCTCCACGCCGTGCATACGGGGTTATTGTATTTTTCTCCCACATGAGAAGGGGATAGGTCTGTGCGATTATTCGATTAATTGAATTGTCGGTTAAATAATTTTTACAATTGATCGATTATTTCAGCACATCGATGTTAGAAAACAGAGTTAGAACGTGTACAGAGAAGAGCAGCCAGGTACGTGAAAAGCCGTTACGATAGTCTTGTTAGTGTTACTGACCTCTTAGAACAACTCGGATGGGAATCACTGTCAGGCCGTAGATTGAAAACAAGACTAAATCTATTATGTAAATTCAAGAGTAGTTTATTTTCCGACGAAGTTGATCATATTTTACGACCGCCAACGTGCTATGGTAGATTAGATCATAAAAATAAAATAAGAGAGATAGACTGTAGAACAGATAGATTTAAAATGTCGTTTTTTCCGCGAGCGATAAGAGACTATAACGGCTGTGTAAGTACTTAGAAATACATTAGTTGACTGGTAGTGTAGCTTACTAACTTATGTATGTAAGTAGGTCGCTCAGCTACTATCGCTCAGCTACTATCGCTCAGCTACTATCGCAAGAGTCGCTCCAGGGACAATGCACCTTTACTCCCTGCGACACAGTTTGACCTTGGCAGACTGCCGTTTTTGCAAGCATCTAACCCGTGGTACTCCAACGGTACTCCAACACTCCAGGCGTACATAATACCTGTAGGCCCACCGCAGAACGGAATGTGGAGACTAACTATTGTATGCGTCGGGGCAGGTAAGACGTGTACACGTGTACACGCCTGAATAAATAGCGCGTACGCGTTTACTGCAATACACGCTTTTGGCCATCCCTAGTACCTACCTACGTTATAATACGAAGATTATACCTTTTGCTTTCAGTTCAATGCAAAATGATTTTATTGGGATAAATTGGTTAGAAAGTTTAATAGTTAAAGTCGTTTAAAAAAATTATGGGCTCGAATCAGGAACGTCTACGCTGCCATTTTACATCTAAATGTAAAAACGTCGCTAGAATTGTTCTTCACTCGGCAGATTTGACTTCAAGTACAGCATTTTATGGCTAAAATTACATGACTTCATTACCAGCTGAAACACAACACAAAAGCGACTCATGTCACATTGCCTTCGCGAATAAAGTTGTCTTTTGAAATAATTTCACATTATCAACGAAGACAAGAACTTAGAAAGAGTACTGACAAAGCCTGGAATTACAATTTCAATAATTAGAGTTTACTAAATTATTTCTCATGATTTCCTCTTATTTACGTAATTATATGTTATTCTTTCAGGAGATATAGGCCCATTGCTTGTTAAATTATTTTACTTATATTTAGCTACATTTTGCATTTTTATAAATGTTTCTTCAGAGCTACGTTTAAAATTACTTGTGCGTATTGTTAATCAATTGTATAAGGTTTACAATTTTGATAAATAATAATGTTAAATAGTACATGATTTTACACATTAACTCTGAGAGATTTCCTTCTGAATATATTGATAAGATAAGTTCATTTATATTTATTGCTTGTTTATTAATTGTTGTAAACTTAGGTGCTTTGAAAAATCAAAATAATATTAAGTGTTGTTATAACATGACGAAGAAATATGTTAGTATATTCCACATTAAAAATGTTTATTGCCGACCCAAGTTTAGACATCATAGCAATCATTATCAAGGTGGATTTACAGTTCAAGCGAGTCAATAATATACAGAGAGGAGACAGCGGGGGGTGGGGGGGAAGTGCAGGTTGTCAATTGACGTCAGAGACGTGCGTCACAGTCATGTTCGGCTAATGGGAGGGGGGGGGGGATGACATTTTTGTTGGTAGCGGCATTTAAAATTTCAAATTGTTCAAAGAAGTCCAATTTGGCCCTTTTTTTCTCTCAATATGGTGCACTTCCGGCACAAAATCACTTTCGTGGTGCTCCTCGAAATTTTACTTAATTTTTCGATGCGTGTTTTTTTTGTTTTTTTTAATAAATAAAAATGCTAAACGTTGGTAAAGATAAATAAAATAATTAAACAATAAATGGACCTATGTTTCCTGAAATAAAAGAAACATAATTATAAGAATTTACGAAACAATACTGCAGTGAAAAGTATTAGTGCGTGACTGACAATAAGTCAGTTGATGAAATGCAATTGTGTTTTTCCGCCACTTCCCTCATTCATCCACTCGAACTTTGGAGAAATGGGTGTCGCTGTTCTTCTGTGCGTGGGTGCAGTGGGTGCAGCGGACCTTCCCATCAACCCTCACTCATTTCTGACGTCACTCGACTCTTGTCTGCCATCTTGCCACGTCAAGAGTCCTCCCAACTTCCTATTCATAATTATTCTGCCTCGGTTCAGTGGGAGCGGTCATCACGCGAAACAGTTTAGGATTCCGTATCGTTTGACGTCAATCGATTGGAAGACTCATACAATATTCCTCAGAAACATTTCCCTTGAACACCAAATATTGTTATTGTAAATGGAGCAATTGAAAGTTCCCGGTCAAAAATCGATTCCAAAAAGAAAATGATTCTGCAAATGACCAAGTAAGCGCCATCATGCATGTGATCGCACGCAGAATGAATATAAGTCGCGTGTCTTCCATCCATCGCCAAAGGGCTTCGTTTGCTATGAGTCGAGTGGAATGTTCTCGGAGAGAAAGATACGCCATTCGTTGAATTCCAATTGGGAAACGATGATACTAGAAGAGATTGCTCCACTCAATAATTTTTAACTTATCCGCCATGTCCCAAGATTTCTATTAATATTAATCGCGATGAAGCATTTCCTCTGTTTTACGACGTTTATCACCAGTATAATCTTTAGAAGCATTTCTTAATGAATTTTACATTTTTGCATAATAAGTTGAACTAAAAATATAGTAAAAAAGAATATGTATGCTGTCACGCCCGTTTTTGATTGTTCCATTGACAATTGGGTTCTCCTGGCTACACTAAAAAATGAGTATGGTGCAAATGTCATGAGTTTAGGTAAAATAATATATATATATATATATATATATATATATATATATATATATATATATACAATATGCCAAGAGGGTGGCCGATAAAAATATACAACCGGAAAAAAGAACACTCACAAATTAAAACTTCCGATATTTCGAAGGACAGTAGCGTCCATCTTTCTCTAGGCAGAGAGTAAGAATCTTTAGGTAGTGATTCTTACTCTCTACCTAGAGAAAGATGGACGCTACTGTCCTTCGAAATACCGGAAGTTTTAATTTGTGAGTGTTCTTTTTTCCGTTTGTATATTTTTATCGGCCACCCTCTTGGCATATTGTATATTTATCACCCGAGTGATTCTCCTAGAAGTTTTATACATATATATATATATATATATATATATATATATAATTGAATTAAAAAATGAGTGTGCCATTCATATAATACATATTCGATTTCTCACTACTTTACGAATGCCATTACTCTCTTACGAGTATAATCTAAATATTAAAGTCTTAACTGTATGCAGTACTTGTGCATATCTTTGTATTATGCAATTCGCGCATTTTTAATAACTCCCACAACGAAGAAAATGAAGTTCAAAAATGGCTGATATTGAATACCAGGCTACTGTATACCTACGACTACCATATTTCTCTTCGTTAAATCGCAAAATCTTGGTTTTTAGCTATATTATATACTTTTGAATATAAATTAATATTTTCTTAGCCACAAAGATTTTATAACTCCCCCAGTGGAGGAAATGAAGTCCAAAAATGGCTTTTTTTTTGGCAAGAAGCAATTTGTGTTAGCTTCTAGAAGAAAAAGGGCTACTTCCACACTTATAACGCTTCCTAAGATAAATTTTCTGCTTCATTACTTAACGTACAAAAGCTGTCACATCAGAGACTTTCCTCGTTCGTATAGTTTTCTTGAGTTTTAAACCAGTTTTTTGTTGGAAAAAAATTACGACTCTTAGTTCAATTTCAATACTAAAGAAATATAAAAGGAAAAACAAAAGCAAATGTTTTTAGTAAAGTAATATAGTTTCAGTACCTTATCCTCTGTCATTATTAGTTCTTTGTGATATTAAGGAAAGAGTGAACGTCGAAATTCTAAAAAATTCTCACATGCACCAACTTGAAAAAATGGCTACCGTGAGAAATATAGGCGGGATATTTTTTTCTTAACCGATGCATTCAACTGCCAATGCACGTGTGTGTGTGTGTGTTAAAATGGATTTTTTTATAAATGGTCTATAAGCCAATTAATTTTTAATTGGTTCACTCAACATGGAATGACCCCTTAGTACAAGTAACCGTGGCATTGATATTTCCCAGAATAACGAGATAAAAATCGTTCCAAGATGTTATCTAATAGTTGAATGTTAAAATGTTTTCAAACTCCTTAACGCTCAACAACGGATGGGCGAGTGGTATTGTTCAGAAATCAATAATGAAGGACGAGTAATATCCGGTATTGATACCCAATAGTTGTGCAAACTTGAGGTCGCACATTGCTGACCCAGCCAGCAAGATCCTTAGTCTGATTTGAATTGAGCGTGGCTACTTCCCGAAGTTTCACTTGGAGAGTGTGTTTCAAACAGTTTCTCCGGCGGAAGACGTCGTCCATCCACACACACACATTCAAAAGAGGAAGGAGACGGAAGGAAGGAGGTAAGACTGGGGGACGAAGGAAATGTTCTTCTCCCCTCCCTCACTGCCCCCAATCCCTCCCGGAGCGAAGCAAGCACGATGACGAAATTGCAAAGAGTAACTCGTTCCTGTTCATTCCGCACCAATCAACGTGCGAGGTATTCTGGCGAAATCGTGCCTAACCGACTTTGCCAATCACTTTTCGAACTCCTAGCCAGCCAGCAAGATCCTTGTTTTCATATTCTTCTTCACGCAAGAGTGGTAATTGTGCAATCAACCACGATCTTGCAACTGAAAACGGGTCGATACCAAAACGATCGAACTCGGGTAGGAATCCGACCGCTACTAGTAAATACTATAGCAAAACACGTCTGCCTAAGATTACGTGAAACATTTAGATCGTGCGAGCTTCATCGTGACTTTGAGGATGTCATTTTGACCCCGCATTATCATCCAACGTTGGTATCAATTTTTAGACGAGCTGTGAGTTTGAAATGCGATGCCAATGTCTGACCGTACAATGAAACGCGTACAATGTCTGACCGGCTCACCTCCAAAGCTTTGGAGAAATGAACCATCCTTCTAGCTAGCTAGTGGTCCCCGGCTTGAGGTATATCTTAACAAAATGTTCTCGCATTTTTCTGAGCTTTGAATTTTCAACCGGAATTTCCTAGTTCATCCTCTGGACGGTAAAATTTTCAACACGACGAACCTGGATCAATCTTGTAGAGAAGCGGACTTGAGCGGTCAATTGTTGGAGAAGGAAAAAAAAGAAAGAAAAAGGGCGAGGGTCGTAACTATGGCGAGAAAAAGAGATGGAAATAAGTTTCAGAATCCACATGGAAGTGAGAATCGCGCTGTAATTAATGAGCATACAGAGTTGTGCAACAACAACCAATCATCATGACGGTATGGCTCGGATTGGACGAGGCGACGCCCTCACACAAAAGGCGATTCTTTTAATTAATTAAAAAAATTAATGAGTGTATTATCAAGGCCTATGGCTTATGGAGAAGCGGAGAGTGTTGTGATCACGTAGAATAGCAAGTGGCAACGAGGGAGGGGAGGGAGAGAGAAGTGGAAAGGGGAGGAGGGGGAGGGAAGGGCAATAATGACGCGCCTCCCGACGTTCAAGAACGAGGACAGCGCAGAGGACAGACCTATATTGGAGTCCGTGCAGATTATCGCCGCCTGCAGAGTCAACGCTTCCTCTTCTCCCCCCCCACTCACCCTTCTCTCCCCGTTTTAATTCCAGGCGCCACCGACGGTGGTGGGCAATTGCCTCCCCACTCCCCTCCCTGCAAGAAGAGCCCAATCCCATTGACATTGGGTGCGGCAACGACAAGCGACTCCTTGGCGAGCAGGAGCGGCATGCTAAGAGAAGCCTCGGCCCCGCGAAAAGGAACTAGGAAAAGTTTCCCAGAACTCATTTCCCCGCGGAGTCATCGAGCCATAGTCTTGGGAGGAGCTGACCAATCGGAGGGGACGCACGGTGGCAGCGCCGCGAGGCGGGGTGTGCACGCATCACTCGAGGCAAAACACGAGAAATATTAAATGCGTGCCAGCTTCGGAGTGATCGTGAGAATTAAATCGCCTTTCGCGCCGAGCACGCGAGTTTATTTTAGGTAGAGGGAGGTGGTTGGAGGGGAATGAATATTCACAGGGGGTGACGGAGGGGTTTAATCCGCTGGTTGGTCGCAGACACACGAGGCACCTGGCTTTCGCGGAATACATATCGTTAAATTTGCCGAGTGCATTGTTCGGAGTTCTTGGCCGAGAGAAAAATTCTGATGACTTGTTAGGGACGACACGAGGCACTGTTATGAAATTATATTATTCAAACCCCACGATGTGACAAAAGAGACGGATTTACAAGTGTTGCGTCTTTCGATGACCCTGGAGATGCAAAAAAGCAACTTTTACGTGCAGCTAGGAGAGACAAATTTTAAATAGGAACACCCCCCCGTAGAACTTTATGTTCGCAAAATGTCCTCTTCTTCGTCCCGACCGGACTGAAACTGCACCCAGGCCTCACTCGGCCCAGGTAAAATAAAAAGCAAGTCCAGTCCCCAAATCCAATACGTATGCACTATTAATATCTGAGTAGGTTGTAACAGAGTCGTCAGTGAACTCATCTTAGTACCTAAACTTTGTTCTTCGACAAAATTCCAACAATATTGGGATTTTAACGGTCTTATCCATTTTTACTCAAAATTATCAATAGTTAAACTGTCAGAGAGGAAGTGTAAGTAAGCGATAGCTTACGAATTTGACAAAATAGATAAAAAAATTTCCAAAGAATTTTGCAGAATTCTTGTTTTAGAAAAGAACATGAAAAGAGAAAACATTTAAAAGATGAATTTTGTGTTATTTTTTATTACTGTACTTTCAAATGTTTTCATTCGGACGATACTCGCAAAATATCATCACGGCGTTTAAAGCTGCGAATAATAAGGGAGCCACCTTCAATGGATAAAACGCAGTCTGAAAACGACTTGTTTTATATATCAGTCCAATACAGTCATGCAAGTGACACAATACGTCGCCATCTTCAAATCTTCCCTTGCCACTGACACCATTTTCACTTCCAAAGGTTCGTTTCAGATCATGAACGGTGTAAACTTGGGTCGCACTTCCACCATCCGATCCGCTCCAGAATTGAATAGGGTCGCAGAATTAAGGTGGTTCCACCGTAAAATGACTCAAATGTCATTTTATTCTTTCTCTGTCTACTTGTAAAAATACTTGTCCTCTATCTGATGTTAACAACAAAATAATACCTTTCCACGCTATTTTATTCTATAATTGAACTTGAAATAACATGGTGTTCAATGGAGGAATGAGAAAAAGACGGGGAACAATAGTATTTTTCCAAAAAATACAAATGCCATTTTCGTGGAAAACTGTCTCTTAGAAGGAAATAATCCAGAGAAATTGAATAAAATAAAATATAGGCATCATACCACCTTATTTCTTTAGTTATTAGGTAATTCCTGCCGTAATTGAAGTCAAAATGCGGTAATTCGTGGGAAATGGCGCTGCAGTCGGCTCCTATGGCTGGAAAAAGTGCTCATTTCAAATACATTCGTGGAATAATCAGCATTTTTTTACTTTAATTTTGGTTTTCTATAGGCAACGCAATTTATCAGTGAAAGCTGGATTTTTTTGGACAAAATATAAAAAACGTGGAATTTTTTTTTGTCTCACAGAGTCGCGGCGGAACCTCCTTAATCAGCTCGGTCGTGCCCTGATTCAGAAAGGACAAATTTATACGAACCTCGAAAAGATCGAAATTATGAAGTAAAGAGTCTAGGCTTATCCTAATTTGGTCAGAGGAACCATCGGGATTTAGTCGTGGATGTGACGTAATAATTTCCCCATCAGAACAAAAAACTCGACAGCAAGTCTTTAAGTCCTTTGTAAAAAAGTCCACTGGGCTGCGTTAGTTGTCGCTCGTCCAATGTGTGCACACATGACAGTTGGAAATCCATCATGTCGCAACACCCACCCAGCATTCAATGCGGTCACACATCCACGGGCCTAAAGCATCGTTGGATGTGCTTTTGCATTCATTCCACCACTTGTCACTTGTTCGACTGACAATACTCAGAGTCAAAATATATTCATTTCAGCTCTTCTCAACAATCATTTCCCATAATACTCGATGAGGTTCCAACGTAGGATCGCGCGAATTTAAAACGTAAACCTGACTCAGAGGTACTAGGTGTAAGGAAGAGTTAATTTTTTAACATTTTGGTGACAGGTCACGCTTTCATTGATGTCTAGAGCGAATAAAACGGGAAGTAAATATTTTTCAAAATTAAAAAAAGTAATAACCTTTGAAGATAAATAATAAGAAAACAAAAGTAATGAGATTCTGTAGGACAAAGAAAGCGAAGCTGGTGATAAGAGTAGGAAGTCACAAACTGGAGCATGTAGAACAATTTAAGTACTTGGGTAGTACGCTAGAAGAAAGAGGACATAGTAGCAAAGACATTAGGAGGAGAATAGCGCTAGCGAAGGAAGCGTTCAATAATAGAAGGGAGCTGATGACGGGGCCATTAAGTAAGGATGTAAAAAAGAGTTTGGTGAAGAGCTTGATATGGAGTGTGGCGTTGTATGGGGCAGAAACGTGGACCTTGAGAAAGGAAGACGAAAATAGGCTGAAGGCTTTAAGATGTGGGTGTGGAGGAGGATGGAGAAGGTGCAGGTGCAGGCGTTGGACAGAAAGGAAGACAAATGAGGAAGTGATTGACATGGTGGGCGAGGAAAGGAAACTTGTGGATGAGATTAGGGGAAGACAGGGTAGGTGGCTGGAAGGGGTAATGAGGGACGATGGTTTGCTGAAGGCCGTGATAGAGGGTAGGATGTTGGATGGAGGGAACGGCACGTGTAAGAGTCTGTTGTATATTCTCTGACTATCATCACAACCTACCTCTAACCGGTAGATTACTGTAATGAATGAGGCTTTGAAGTTACAGCCCGGAATTAGATTTGATAATTCGAAATTTTTAGCGATATTGATGCTCTGAACGATCAAAAATACCCCGTGAATAAAGTTAGGTCACACCTTCAAAGAACCTACTTGTAAAGATCGTTTTACACAAGGTACTTTGCTGCTCAGTCGTATTTACGTATGCTTGGACGTTCGTTGAAAATGTCGTCTTGTAAATCGGTGAAGTGAGCAAGAATGCATGCGCAAATGCATAAGCGACATTTGAAAAAATTGCGCCTGCTCTAATTCTGTTTCCGTGTTCTCGAAATTTCTGTGCATTTAACTGCGCAATTCAGTGCTTCGAGTGAAAGGGCTCGTAGGGTTTTCGAATTTTTTAAGAATTGCCGTAAAGCCAAAAATTTCCAATCACTTCAAAATTAATAGTGTGGAGAGAAAGTTACTTACTAGTTGAAAGTGTTCGGATAATGGAGTCGGTGACCATACAGTAACTTATTAACCAGTTCGACCTCAGAGTAACGTGTTTAAATGCAATGGGCGATCCCTCCTTGGCCACCCTAATATGAAGTCCATTCCATGAGATTTTCTGGCTTTTCTTATTTCTTTAGAGAAATCGCAGATGGCCCAAGCAATTGGATCCCTTTACTAAGATTGGAGGAATTCTACGAACATTGGTAATTTGCTTGAGGTGATAGGTTAAAATTAGCTCAATTAAACCAACAGTGACTTAAGTTATATTTTTACTAAATATGGACGGTAATGAATAATATGATGAGAAAATAACACATTGGTTTAACGCAGAATACAACAGATTTCACCATAAAAACCATCCTTGATTGTAACCGGTGATGGTTTAAATGTAAAAGAGGAGTAGCTATACATCATATTACAATGGAACAAAGCGTTCTTAAATACAGCGATATCTCCCTTAAGCATTCAAGCATTTGGTTTGATCACCAGGGGTAGAGAAAACTTGCTCGTCGTGAAGGCAAAGATATAATATCAAGTCACCAGCGATTACCAAAAGTAACGCACGACTAACGCGGCGCGTTCCCGAAGAACAATTGAATGCAGTTTCGTTCGACCGCTTTGGAGACTTGGAGACTTCAAAAGGAACGACGAGGACGGGGCGAACGAAGGAACGCTCTCTGACATTGGAGAGGGGGATGTAGGGGGCGTGAGGGGAGGGGGAGGGGGGACATCCCCCGCGTGGCGCCCGAGTGGTAATTGGTGATTGGGGGAGGAGAGGACGGAGTCGTTGTGACTGGCTTACGCACGCACAAGAAGTGTACTTACGTACAACACGCTATCCCTCTCGCCCCACCTCCACCATGCAATTGCAATAAGGGATATGTGGGGGTGGGAGGATGATCAGGGCCCCACCCCATCCCCCCCCCCCCCCCCCGATGGGCAGCCGATCCGGTGGGTGGACAATGACGCCGCCTCGCCCAAGAAACCCCGTCGCTAAGTACACCCGCGCGCCGCCTTGACAACTACGGCGCGGCGCCACGAGTTATTTCACGCCTGCTCCATTGCTCCAGCTCAAGCGCATATTTCGCTAGCAAGTATTTTTTAAATCTCAGCTGTGTCACGAAATCGGTATATTTTAAAAACGCTATTTCGATTGCTGTTTTTTCGCACTTCAAACAAAAATGCGCCGATAAAGCTAACTGTTGCCATGTGTTTCTATGTGTGTTCTTCCAAGTGATGACCAATGTGAACACATTTTTACGGAGAATTGGAGTCTTTCATTTCAATTATATTCAATCACTGTGACCAGTGACGGTACTAAAAAACGTAGTTAAACATGACTCAAAATAAATAAATTGATCCCAATGATTTTCCAAGGCCGAAACATTTATTGCGTATGGGAAAACAGGTGAATTAGGACCATAACCGCACTCATATTCTTTATTTAACCATGGAGATACTTAGAGACATCCACGATAGTATCTGTAGAATCGGACGTTATTTTTTTATTTACACTCCCACATGATTGACATTCCCTTCCCAGAAGTCCCCACTAGGAGATCCAATTTGGGGAACTTCTTTACTTTCGGAGTGCATGAACGGTAGTTATGCCATCGCGTCCTTATGAATGCCACGCTGCATCTTCTAGGGAAAATAACGAGGTAATTTCCCGTTGGCATCCACTTCGTAGTGCTGTGGCCGTTTCCGTGAATTTAACCACAGTCTTTCACCGACGGTGCAGCATCGCTGCACAAAGTACAAATTTCTCTATCCGTTGTCACATTTCGGAAAATTCGGAAAAATGTTTCTTTCTCTAAAGGAAGAAAAATATTTACTATCCCCGAGGATCTCATCTTAAGGCATTGGGATAAGACACCGGACTCACTCGCTCCATATGCCACCCTAGGCTATCCAAATCACATAATCAGAAAAAAAGCAAGAAATCGGCGATTTGGAAGCTTCTCCCTCTTATTTGCACAACTCCTGTTTCGCCAAACCCGAGACTGCAATCCGGAATCTGCTCAATCGACTCAGTCCAGGTGAGACTCATCGAGAACGAGATCCCATCGACGCACTCCCAAGATGCCCTCATTCTGCGGGATGAAGAGACGCGACTCACAAATGGGATTTCTGACAGCACAAGCAGTCTCGGAGTGCGCTGAAACCGAAAGAAGCTGGTTAAAATTCCAAGTATGCTTTTCTTCAGTCCGGAAGGGAAAACTATGAATGGTCACTCCCCATTGATTCCTGCACGTTGTTTTGCATTTTATGTTCCATACTTTTCGCTCATTAGCAATTAGTGGTAGCTCAAATTTGAACAACTTTCGTGAAAAAAGCTTGTCTTCGATTTCCTTCTATTTGAAACTTGCAGAACCCCTAGGAATTTTCATACGAAATAGGATTCCATTATATTATATTTAACAACTTACTGTTTTTAGGTTAAAGTTACTTGTGTGTCATTTGCGTTATAATTGAATTTTCTATGCTCGGCTCTGCCCACCGCACCTGCTCTTGGGACCATCTATATCCACATTAAAGAACCTCTGGAGATATTACGGAGAAATCCATGCCATTGTTCGAAAATAAGTAGCAGCTAGCCATTGTGGGATTAAGACCGGTTTCTTCACATGTAGCTTAGAAGCTAACTCTAAATTTTAAGGCCGCATTTGTACGCTATTCTATATTTTTGCCAAATTGAGGGGTAAAATAATAATAATGATCTGCATTCATTACGAGTAAGTTTTAGGTCTAAATAGTCCTCTCTTAAAATTAACTCGTTATACGAACACAAACACCCATGCCCTGGGTGGTGAAAAATCTACCCAGGCGGGACTCGAAACCTGATTAGAAGACAAGACCTCACCCCACCGCCACCGGGGCCGGGTATGAGTGACTTAGGTCGGTAATACGTACTAAATGTTTAACAAATGCCTTCACCAGCTATATAGCAGCCAGGGTCACATGCCACTCATATACTCAGACATTAGGTTTTCGCGAAGAACTGCTTCTCGAGAAGAAAGGCCTAGCGAATAGGGTGATTTTATGACTCTGCAAGACTTGCAGTCCACGAGACTTAGTTATGGAACAAATAACAGCGTTTCTGGCTTGGAAAGTCCATGGGAATTGAGTGTTGGTTGTTTCGTGCGGAAATAAACTCTTATTCACGTGGTTTATGGAAATTTTTCCATATCCAGGAATTTGTTTGCGAAGCAAGGGGACGGCGCATTATATTCTGATGGAGAAAGATGCAATATTTTTGCCAGTATCCACTTTTCATACACATAAACATACCTACTATAATTTATTTCGCTCTCTCTCTCTCTTATGGTTTTAAGTGACAATTAATGATTTTTAATGATTTTAAGTTCTTTCTGGTGCTAGGCGAGGCATTTTTGGCACGTTAATATGCAAATATGGTTTGGACGGAAGTTCTGGCTATTTTCAATACAAGCAAAAGTGGCCAAGAAATGAAAGTTCCAAGATCCGTTGCGTTGTTTCATCGCTGGTAGTGATGACACAGTTCTCTTGACTTCCACGTCTCCGTCCAAATATAGCAGCGGGGCGCCACATTTTACTTAGCCACTGTTTATATTGCTGAAGACATTCGATTTCTTCAATTTCTAAAGATAGCTCGCAGCGCGACGCCAGGAAATATTTCGAAAATAAATCGATGATTTGTTGGAAGAAAGCACTTTCGAACCAAATTGTAAAAAGTCGTATGTCGCCGTCCATTCTCCGCTAAGAATGCGATTCGATGGAGTGCGTAATGCCTCTTCGAAAAGAACGACCGTAAAATGAGAACAAAGGGTCCTTTCCCTGATGTCTCCACGCAACAAGAACCACGCCGAGTGGACAAAAGCAATCTTACCGTCCACTCACTCCTCTAAGAGTGGACTCTTCTAAAGGTTTCCTTAGTCTCCCTCCCTGCCCATTCAAGGGTATTCTCTCATCGGCCAAAGGGACTCGACCATACATTGAAGCTGACCTCCAGGGTCTAAACCACACACACACCCGATTTATGTTCCACCTCGTTTCGGACTCACTGAGGGGGAGGGGGGGAGGGTTAAGGGGAAGGGGAGTGATTGATTTTTGAAAAATGGATAAAGATATTTATGCATAAATATTCAATCTTACCGGCGAAGTGCGATGTGAGTGAATAAAAAATAAGTAAAAGTAATAAAGTTTATATATAAGTATAGTATAAGGCCATCTCAGGAAAAGATAAGCGGACAATGGAATAACAAAATATTACTATTTCATTTCCTCGCACAGGCCACTATTTGTCTTCTTTTGCATTGGACTCGAATTAATCACGACCATAGACGACTCGGGAAATTTCTCGCTATCTTCCTCGCGTATGGAATGAAAGACACGCCCGGCTAAATGTTAGGCAAGGTTTCAGGCCTTTAACTTTGTGGAACCAATTCATTATCAGTAACAACGATAGATTAGTTTAATCCACACGAAAACTTAGTTCCGATCATGCAATTAGCAATGAGTATCGAAAAATTTCATCTAAACTTGAGTACGCCCCACGTGTTCTTTCGTAAGAGATTTGTATTTTAGAGGGAGTGGATATCGCGAGGCTCTCTTGGCGAGTTCAATAAAGTGAAGTTGTAGATACAAGCCATAGAAGTCAAACTGACTCGCGGTAGGCATGAAACGCATAAGCAATACGCGAATGTTCGATTACGACAGAGGACAACCACAATCGCCGTGTGTGGACCAACTTTTTAAGATGATTGAGAGCGGTGTAAGTTATTTGCTCCACATTACTCCAAGAAGTGGAAAACATAAAGTCGTAGCCGGAATTTGAGGACTTGCGAGGAATAAGGTTCCGAGGACATAAAAGATGAAAACTAAGGCCTGTGTGTGTGTGTGTACCGGATAAAAGTTTACGGAGCCATCGAAATGAAACTCGCAGATAACCTCGGTTGAGGAGCACAGATCGAGATGAGAAGGCAAAGGGAGAAGAAGGAGTCGGAAGACACGGAGGCGGACACCTTGGGAGTCCACTCACCGACCGCCGCGCCGTCTACGATCGGCGAATCATCGCGCAGCTCTGGCGACCCATCCGAAGGGGGACGGTTCACCACATAACAGGCGAACCCTTACAACTGACAATCGGCCTCTCAAAAGAGCACACGAGGAGGAGCACATCCGAGACGGAAGGAGGCCTTTGACCCGCGAGACTGCCGAGTCGAGACCACACCAAGTCTTCAGCGAAGGGGGGAGATGTGAGGGAAGTGTTTTGGTTATTCGTTCTGCTCGTGCCCTTGAGGCAACGGCGGCACGCCCCTGCGCCCGGGGACGCCCCCTCCCCTTGGGGAGAGAAAAGGGTGGAGAATCGATATAGAGGGAGGGTAGTGTGTGTGTGTGTATGAAACCTCCCCCGCTCAACCTCACCCACCTTCACTGAGGGAGAGATATCCACACGCACAGTCGAGAGAGGGAGTCATGCACGCAAGCACACCGCACCTACACACATACACCTCTCCCGGGACGACTTCCGCCTCCACCCCCTCCTCCTCCGCCTCCACCCCCTGCGAAATATCACCCCCCCCCCACCCCCACTCTCCATCCCCGCGCGCATGATGGTCGAGATTGAGAGAATATGAAACCAAAGTTCGGGACGGATTTGGTGCGGTGGTGGGGCTTGTACACCACATCCACTCTGTACACCGTATGCAGTCATTAGAGCGTGTAGGACTATGACACAATGCCATAATTGACAATTCTTTGCTCGTAATGAAGAAATAAATGGAAGAATGATACTCAACGGCTTGGGAGCACAGCTCTGTATTAGTCACGAATTTTTCTAGGGAAAAGGACTTTTATAAATTTGTCCTATAGCATGCCATAACTTGTTTCATTTACTGATTGCTGCTGATTTTAAGGGTTGTTTCAGTCGAACCGCCCGCTCGTGTTCTTCTAAGCGGGTTTTGACGGAGCGTCCGGTTTCGCCGATATATTTCTTCTTACAAGTTTGGCATGGTATCTCATACACTCCTTCCACTTGAAATGGTGTTGCGTCCTTCACGCTCCTCAGACAGTTTCTAATTTTTAAATGTGGCTTGAACACAGCTTTGATATCTTGTTTGCGGAGGATGTTCCCTATTCTATCCGTTACGCCCCGGACGTAAGGAAGGAATGCTCTCTTGGGTGCCAGGTTGTTTGCGTCCGGAGTCCCAATTTCTTCTTTTTTCGGGCCGTCCTCATCCTTGGTCATGATTTTGTAAAATGATTTGGAGATGGCTCTCTTGCTATATCCGTTCTTTTGTAGAATGGCTTCCACTTTTTGTCTTTCGGCCGGGAAGCAGTAGCGGAACATTCAACCTCGGGACATGCGATTGACCTCAGACAAACAAAGATAATCGCCAAAGTGAAAAACTTCAAGCCCCGGCTGATCCGAGAAGCTTTGGAGATAAGAAAATGCCATCTAAATTTCAATAGGGACTGTGGCCTCCAGCTCAGCCACACGTGGGACCCTGCTTTGAAGCGGAATAAAGATGCAATGACTACTCCTCCCCTTCCTATCCTTTGCCCTCCTTGAAACCCCTATATAAACTCCACCAACTCATCAGATACCTCATTCCCTTTGATAAAGTGGCCAGCAACGGCCACGAAACGTCAGGTTTCACACCTGGTCATAGTACGCGGGGTACACCCGAAAAAACAAACATACAGTGATAATGACCCGCGAAAGTTTTAACCAAGGTATTATTTTGTTAGATAGAGGACAATGTTTTTCACAAGTCGACATAATATGAATAAAATTACATTTAATTCATATTACGGTGGAACCACCTTAACCTATTATAGCACATTTATATGACTGACGTGACTCATGGTGGCTGAAGTGGAAGTCCATGCTCCTGAGGGTGTTGCTTGGAGAGAGGTTGGAAAGTGACCAGGATGTGGGAATTTACTGAACCTGGAAAATCAAGGGTCAGTAATAATGGTACGGACAGGAGTACTTTACCGAATTACACGATATTGGCACTTTGACGGAGATTTCCTGAGGGTCTCTGTGAAACGATTAATAATGTTAAGAAACTCAGTAAGCGTTTGCAGAAATATTTTTTACGCGTCTGGAGCAAAATGAACTCTCATATCAATTTGTTCACAGCTCAGAGGTTTGGCGGAGTGTTGCTCAGAACTTCAGAAAGGGAAAGTAGAAAATGAACTCGCAAAATTCCACTCATTTGGCATATAAGGAGGCCTATGCCTCAGCGATCTGAAGAGAAGCAATAATATCACTACACGGGGCTGTAGTGGTTTATACAGATGCAACTCTTTACACAGTCAATGGAAGAGCTTAGTGTGTGTTGACTTCCAGAGAGGTATTTGTAGTGTCAGATTTTGCCGGAGTCACACGATAGTGTCAACGAGATATGGTCATGCCAACTGATTGCGTCAGAAGATTATTCATACGGACGGGTGGTGTTATAAGGGTTTAGGATATAATGGCAGATAACTGCCAATTGATTATTATTTTAAAAAATGGCATAAAGCAAGACAGAGCCTATTTTTTATTCAAGCATAAGAGGTATAGACATTTGTCTATGCCTCTCATGCTTGAATGCGAATACGATTTCATAAATGTTTGATAAAGTATTCGATTCTAATTTGACAAACCATTCGTTCCTCAGAAAAATATCGCACCCGTTTTGGATTTTAGTAACGCGCTGCCACATATACATATACGCTCAGATCTATTGCTTTCATTATAGATGAAGTGCACTTCGGCCAGAGTCCTTGCCTTTGTCGGGATCGCGTGCGTCTGGAAAGAAAGCTGATATTTCATCCAATTCAGCATTCTTTGGCTTACGTGAATTCTGATTGGTTAATTTTACTACAGTTGGCCGCGAAATTCAATATTGAAACATTAAAAAACAGGTCAAGTGGTTTCCACAAATTAAAGACGGCAAGGTACTACCGTTTCATATTTTCGTCCTACTAGAACGTCAGATGGAAGTTTTTATTAGTTTTTAAATGTAGAGCTTGTGGTATATATCTTTAAACTATTACAGAGTTTCTTTTTGGTGTAAAATATTTCTCTATTGCAAATGCTTTTCCATAAGAAGAGAGATGCAACTGACTAGGAGTGAGAGAGAAAGAAGGGCAAATGATTTAACAGTTTTCGTCAAAATAATAATAAGTGAAGAAAAAGTGGAAGTAAAGGGCTTTGGGATAAGGTTTAAGGTATGCAAAGAAGTTAATTTTCTTCAAAGAGCAAAAGGAAAAATTTGCAAGCCCTCTTTCTTTGGCGAATTGAATAGTTTGAATGAGGCTGTTGAGATTACATGAAGTTAACAAATTCAAGACGGCAAGATGAAGGCAGAGAGAACACGAAGAGTCATATGCTGAGAGCAACGATGGACCAAAGCCGTTGCTAGTATCAACGATTTGGATTTTGGGGATAAATCTGACTTTAAAATTTTAAAAATAAGCACCATTTGTAGCAGTCTCACTCAGAGACGAGAATGAATATAAGATGCTTCAGACACTGGAGGAGAAAGAGAGAGAGAAAGGCAATTTCTGACTTCGAGATGCAACACCTGAAGAAAACATAATGAGTGTTTCCGTTTGAGGAGAATGATTCTCAGTACTAAAAAGTAAAAACGAAATAAGAAAAGGTGAAAGTAATGGAGATACAGTGAGAGCAAAATTCGTCAAAAATCAGTTCTTATTCTGTTGTTTTACTGCTTCCCACTATCGGAAAAACTAATTTTTTTTACGAAACAGCAGCATGCAGCTCATCGGTATTGAAAAGGTGAATAATGAATCAGCTTTGGAAAAGAAAATGCCCAATCGTGAAACTTGAGACGCTAAATATAACCCTTCTCTTAAAAGAAAATCAGAGGCTTCTCTGTGTTGAGGGTGTTTCAACGGCTTCCATAGTTCATATAGAAGCGTATCAGGCTTGACATTGTGGAAATACGAAATGTCCATTTTAAATAAAACAAAGATGGTAAATTTCCTGGATAAACTCCGTGAAACTGAAACTCCGTGAAAACTCCGTGGAACTGGCGGAGAAACTATCAAAGATAACCCCACCTTCTTCGGCAAAGTTGGTATCATTTGACGTGACGAATTTATTCCCTTCTGTTCCAGCGTCCGAAAGTTCATTATTAGCGCTCGAGCTACTTAAAAATTCAAATTGTGACGAGGGAATTCAAAAAGACATTAAACACTTACTGACTTTGTGCCTGGCACAAAATTATTTTATTTTTAACAATGATTGCTACCAACAGAGTCCGGATTAGCCATAGGCTCCCCCCTTTCGCCTATTTTATCCGAAATATTTATGAATAACTTGGAGTATAACCTTTTTAATTCTAAACACTCTCTTCTGAGGAACGTATTTTACTGGTTTAGGTATGTTGATGATATTTTATGTTTATGGACTGGGACAACACGTCAATTGGATCATTTTAAAACTTTTTTAAATTCGTTACATGATAATATAAATTTTACTTTAGAATACGGTGGTGATTCCATAAACTTTTTAGATTTAAATATTTCGATTTCTAGTGGACGTCATGATTTTAACATTTTTAGAAAATCAACTTTTACGGATGTTTTAATATCATTTGACTCATTTCACCACCACACTCATAACTTGCTGCTTTTAGATCCATGATGCACAAATTAGTTAATATACCTCTATCCGTGGAAAAATTCAGTAAGGAGTTGAACACAATAAAGGCCTTGGCATGTCGGAATGGGTTTGAAGAAAAATGTATATACAGGTTACTACACCGTTGTAGCCAAAGAAAAGCTATACAGTTAATTACATCACTGCCTGGTAATAGCTCCCTCCCAAATCGCTGGGTAAAACTTCCATTTGTGGGAAAATTATCGTACAAATTGCAGAAAACTGTGCTTAATGAATGTTCTAATGTATCGTTTTATAACCCTATGACAATAGGAAGAATTTTATTCAACTCAAAAGACCGGTATGACCCTGTAGACAGAAGTGGTGTTTATAAATTAAAGTGTAATGACTGTGATATTTGTTATATTGGCCAAACAGGCAGAAGATTTAAGAACAGAGTGAAGGAGCATAGATCTAGTTTTATTAATTGTGACGATAAATCCTGTCTTGCTAAACACTTGTGTGATTTTAATCATTTTAGTAATTTTGACATGGAAGTTTTACACCATTTTGACAAAGGGGCTAAGCTGGATTTCTTTGAACAATATGAAATCACTCATAGCCCGGCTAAGTTATGTAATGATGTTGTTTTTAATGATCGATCGCCTTTGTTAAACCTTGTTCTCCCTCCCGTCCGACAATATGATGACCATGCCTCCTGACCTTCACCACCAACGGCTTTTCTGTTTTAAACCACCCCCCTCCCTTTTCCTCTTGTATTCCCCCCCCTCTGTGACTTAATACCTCCCCCCACCCCCTGGCCTCCATCCCGGGGTATATAAGGTGGAGTATTTGAGAAATATGTACCTTGAGAATGGCATTACGTGCCGAAACCTTGGTCGGTGTTTGTTAATATACTGTGGTTGATAATATACTGTGTGGAAATTTACTATCTTTGTTTTATTTAAAATGGCTTCCATAGTGTTTAACAAACGATGAATACCATTACTTATCCTGGTTTTCTCCCTCTCAATGCTGTCCAAGGCCGATAATGGTGCAAGCTATGCTGCACGACTTAAACGGATCCCGAAATGGCAGCCAGGGAGCAGATAGGCCTATATTTAGTACATTATCGATTGCCTTTCGTCTCAAAGACGCGAACATAAAAACTGTATTTGCGCAGTAAAATGAATCAGCGCTTCATGGGGAACCAGAATTTTATTTTTTTACCACCGGCTGAAAGTTTAAAAAAATCATAACAATTCATTGCACAAAAACATAAGGTTTGAGTTAAATTTGGATCTGATTATCAGAGAAAGGAATGGATGAAATATTTTCGGTAGTCCAAGGAAATCAATACACTTCCTTCTAGCGAATTACCAACGTTTCATATTATCCGCCGAGAAAGCGATGTATCCTTTTTTGATTGGAGTGAACATTTACAAGAGGGGGAAGAGAAAATAGCGAAAACGAAAAAAAGTCAAAATAATACTTTAAACAAACGGAATATATCGATTTTCACAATGCGCGCGAAATGGGAACGACCGAGGTAAAATGAGGTAATGTTGTCAGGAACTAAGGATACAATGATTTGACAAATATAATAGCTTTAAATTGAATGAAAAGAAGGTGAATAAAACAATTGATCTCAATATGTGATAAGAAATATGCGTTAGAGGCAGTTATAAGAGAGCGGAATTAAGATGTAGTTACAAACAAAAAATTGTCACGTCAAAAAACCTTCTTCAGTGAATAAAATCCAGTCTATTATGAGTTTGGAGGAATAACGCTTTATAAAAAAACAAGAATTACAGAAGTTTTCACTGATTTTGATCGTATTTGAAGGCAGCAATGAAGTTAAAGTTCACTCATTGGAATTTCAAGGTGACTAATACCAAGTTACAACATATCAAAAATACTTTTTAGAGCATGAAGATGAAAGTAGGATATTTTTAATAAAACATCAGCCTATATAGATAATAACATCTAGAGTTGCTCACATTCATCTTAGAATATCAGCGGAAATTTTAACCATCCTAGAACCGCGGACTGATCACAATTGACCCTCATTTTCTTTGACTATAATCGGCCATTTCAATCAAAGAAAGTAGTAACATTGATTTTTTTTATAATTACGTAAATAAAATATTTCTTCATTGTTATAAATGTAAACAGAAATAATCATACTATTTTCTTATTATGAATCAAAATAAAGCTAAATGGAAAGCGGTGATTTTGAGACTTCAGAACTCATTGGAACCCCAATCATCCCCCTTGAGCTTTAGGACTGTATTTCAAACATATTTAGGTGTAATACATAGGTCTCTAAAATGTGAACAATTCTTCGTAGTAAGCAATATACTACGCATGACTAGAAGCACTATTTAAAGGAATGAATGTGACGTACTTAATGCAGATTCAATGTAAAGTCTGTTAAACGTATATGGTTGGGGTACAAAGTACCCCAACAGAAATTTCCCCATATATTGGTCAATTAACCCTTAGGCTGCGGGAAACGTACATTTCTGTTTACCTGCTCCCTCAGTCCTTTCATATTTTTATGACTCAAACTCTTTCTTTCCTGCGGTGGACATCTGGTAATCCACCCTTTTTACCCAAACCACTCCCTTCCCACGCTCTTTAGGGATCGCATACCACCGCAATGAGGTGCGACCCTTTCTTTCGATTGTTCGCTCAAGAGGCTACGGTTGTCTCAAGAGTTAGTTGTCTTATGCTCGCGCCCGGCTCAATTATCAACGGATTTTTTTGGTGTTTGGTATCAAATTAAACAGAAAGTTGCTAGAAAATATATTGTCATATTTGTTTTCAACAATTACGCATATAAACAAATTTTCAAAATTAGTTCCAAGTTCCACTAATCCCTCGACAAGTTCCGGTGCCCACCCCCTAGGGTCCCGAGAAAAGGGTTGGGAGGGGATTAGATGGGTGATATAACTACCCGGCCTCGGCCCGTGGGAAGGAGTGACAGGCTCCGTCCGAATAGATATTTGCCGCACAGGGTGGACGAAATGCGCTCTAGCTGCCGCAGCTTAAGGGTTAATTTAATGAAAGCCATAAAAAGCCAAGCCTGGGAAAATTTTCTCGTGCATAGCCATCGATCATGTTGCCTCGGAGATGTGCCATTGTTGCAATGGGAGAAAAATTGATGATTTTGGAAATCAAAATATTATTTTTATGAAAAAACGATACGCAAAACATAATAGAATGCAGACATTTAATACTTCGTTATTTCAGCCATCCGATTGTGGAAATTGCATTCTTATATCATGAGTGCAAGTAATTTCAAAAATTTAATCCGAGGTTTAAGTATTCATAAACATCGAATTTTCTATCGTCATAATATGATTAAAGGAGTAGGTTAACGTTTTCTTGGCTCATCTATCAACACCTAATTAGTAAAAGTCGAGGGTTTCAGGAAAATTCATTTTGAAGTGAAAAGTTAAAAACATTAATTTGTCAATTTTCCATCCTTCAGAAGACGTGCTTCGTTAGGAATTCGTCGGGTGTTATTTTCAGGCTACGTGCTTGTTTTGAAGCTACTCGTCGTTGTATACTGCAAATCGATCCAATATCAATATAATGTTAAAATTTGAATTAAACTGCCTGCCTTTGCAATAAATTACTTTCACATATTTGTGAATTTCATTTCAAATAGGTCTTTTAGACAAAACATTACTGGAAATGCAATAGTTATCCACAACGGAAGGTGGTTATTGCTGCGTTAGTATGCAAATTAATGACGGAAGATTATATTTCAATAACATATTTAGGCTAAAGGGAAATGATCAATGAGTTAAAGTGTGAGTTTCCACCAGAGATAAATTCCTCCAACACGATTTACAAGAGGCATAATTGTGAAATAACTATTACAACTCGCGGGTTTCGTGATTTAAAAAAATACCTGTGTGCTCATAGAGTAACAGCAGGTATCTAGCAGGTAACAGAAATGCATAGGTAACAGATATTCTTGTTCATAATTCCACCAGTGAAGATGCAAATCACGCCTGGGTCCCAAACAACAAATTATGAAAAATTAAGATTTTCTTTATTCATGAAAATTTACGGCAAAATGGAACCTATTTTAAAACTCGATAATTTTCTCTGTAGAGACCGATTTTAATGTACTGTAATCATTGACGATTTATTTGTAGCTACACTACTGTACAAAGCACAAAAATTCATACAGTATTGTCTCAATACTGTATGCCGGCCTCGGTGGCGGCGGGGTTAAGTCCTCGCCTGCCAAACTAAAGGTCACGGGTTCGAATCCCGCCTGGGTAGGAAATGTATACCTCCCAGGGCATGGTTGTGCGTGTTCATCCAGAGAGGTTTATGAAAGAGTCCTAATATCGCTCGATGCAAAACCCCAAAAAAAAAATACAGAAATAAAGTAAAGATTTGAATGAATTCGAAATGTAATAATGCAATTTTTCGGAAAATCCGATTTTTTTCAATCTGAACAGTGCCCGCTCTGTTGGAATACTCACTAGAAAATTAAACCCCTGTTTTCCCTAGAAAATATACCTCCAGGGAATAATTTAACTAGGATACATTTTCCATGGCTAATACTTTTGAAAGTGGGTTGCAGTGGCTTAGAACATATATTTATTTTACACCAAATGTAGTTGTCTGTGAGAGAAAATTTTTTAAATGATGGTTGCAAATCTTTTTTTACTGGGAAATATTTCGTCAGTGTCATTATAATCAATTGTCTCTATGCTTCTATTGAATGAAACTATGAAGAATATTTTATTTTGTTTCTAAGAATCTGTATATTTTTTCCTCTTACAGTCATTCACTCTATGTACCGCACACTGCACTCTATGCAATTTCTGGTGTAAGTTTTGCTAAGCCTTAAGGTTTTCCCTTGAGTAGCATTTTGTTCTAGGGAACTTTCTGACCGAGATCTGTCAATTCTCAGGAAAAGGTTGTAGAAAAAAAATTCCCTTGAGTTTAAGGGCATTTCCTTAGAAAAGAAATTCTTTCTAAGGAATTTTCAAATTTTCCCTTGCTCTTTCCTATGTTCTAGGGAATTCTTATTGGGAAATTTTCATCAGGGTGGTCCCAATTAGTTCGGATTAATGGGACTCTGGTGTATAGGTACTTTGTGCTCCTTACAATTGCTTACCTATACACATAAAAGATAATGTTTTTCTTACATACAAATCTACAGTTTTTCTTCGATCGTGTTGAAAGTTTACAGACTAATAGTTTAAGACAGGAGGAAAATTGTAAGCTATTTGAAAATAGATCTCAGGGCCCCAAAAGGTCCCAAAAAGGGGTCCTTTGGTGGTCTACGCTACGTATTGGGTTTTGTGCAGTAGTTTCACTTTTTGCTTTTGAAAATTACTTCCTCTCAAGATAACTGTTGGTTGGGATTTTTTTTATCAAAAGGCTTAAAGAATGAAGTTTATAATTCTTTCAATCAATTATCTTTTAAAATTCATATTTGTCCGAAAATCGCGTTTTTTACTGCATAAATGCACATTTTTCTCAGAATTCAACAATAGCATATTTCCTTTACAGCCAGATTTTGGTCTTTAACGCATTTATAATGTATTCTGTCAGTTAAGCTGATTAGAAATGTTAAGCATTGGGTTTTCTGCAGTGGTTTGTTATTTTAGCTCTTTGAAACTAATTTCACTCGAAGTTCAAATTTACTTCATCAGATACCCGAAAACGTTAAGGTTTTCATTTTTCCTTTCGATATTATTTTACGCATATTATTTGTGTAAAAACAGCGCTTTCAGCAAATCGTTTAAATAAACGCAATCAATATTTACTAACACTGTAGTCTGTTTTGACAACTAATAACTATAACCCCTCTCCTCATATATGATATGATTTACGAAGGAAGTGTGATCCAGAGCAACGCCACTGGGTAATTCAGCTAGTACTACCTAGTTTAAATGGTGTTTATTCTTGACTTCTTTTTCTATATGGAGCAAATGAGTTTAGGTCAAATAATATTTTTTTTAACTTTTGCCGACGTTTCATACCTTTATTCATCCATCTCTAGGGCTATAAACAAATGATACATGATGGTAAATGTTTGACAATTCTTTTTTGTTTACATAATGGTTAATTTAAAGTCATTAAATATAAAAATACATAGACATTCAAGATTGTTACCTTAAAAGTGTGGTGCTGTTTTTATAATTTACAATTTTAATTTGGTTGCTTGGATCCATTTCTTTGTTGACAAGTCATATGTCATTTTTTAAATTATGATAAATTTTGCTTAGACAAGTAATGTCTGTTCTTTTATTACAACTTATTTTTGCATCTGAATATATGGTACATTTCTTTGAATAATATTTTTGATAATTTTGGTTCCGAGTCTCAAATTTTGGCTTCTTCGAAATTAAATGAATTACTATTTGTAATTGCATGATTTGCTAATGCACAAAGTTGAACTTTAGTGTTAATTTGATGTTTTATGTTGCGAGGTCCTATTTTTTTTTAATATTGGGATGTTTGGCCTATATAGCTACTTTCACAGTCTTTACATGGAATAGGACATATTATATTGCTTCTTAGCTGTATAGGGGTATCTGACTTAAGTTTTGAATATACGAGTTTATGCTGAGTTTTATAGTTTTTATGTGCTATTTTATAAATTGATTTTTAGTACCTAGTTTAATAAAATTGGAATAAGGGTTCAATATAATGCTGCTTTGTGCCGCAGGGTGAGGGAGCGGTTGGCGGACGGCGTGAAGGGACAACGCATTCTGTGCTCGATCGAGAGGCACTTGGGAGTATCGCGGGACGACACGCGTGACTGGGCGTGCCTCTGAGTTGCACAACGCTCATAGCCACGCGCACGCACGGAGACCTATGGGGAGGGGGGAGAGAGGGGGGGAGGGAGGAGGTCGATACTGCTCGAGGTGGCCGAGGGGAGGCTAATTCATTAATGAGCGGAGCTCGAGCAGGGGCAGAGGAAAGAGGCGAGCGCGGCAACTACACTGGCAGGCGCCCGCGCCGCGACGGCTCCCAGCGCCGAGAGCGAGAGAAAAGAAAACATATCGTTTCTCCCTCTTTCCATAGGATTAGGGGGCTCCACGCACTTTTGCACACATATTTCACCACCTTTCCCCTTCTTACGTCATCGCCATGTACAAATATAGCGAGGGTGGATCGTCTTGTGTTACTCGCGGGTTCGCAAGACGATCCACTCAACACCTACCTCCTGTGTAGGCATCAGCTCCTGGATAAATTTTAGATAATGCCTGGAGTTTTTAACACTATTCCTGTATCTGTGACGAACCATTATATAATATATCTGAAACCTATCTGTGTCTCCCGGCTTCTTCCAAGTGTATTCTCCGAATTCACTCGACCCCCTCATCACCCCCGTGCAACCCTGTGCCACACTGCCTTCGTACTGGACGTTGTCGTGCCACGAGCGAAGCCATCTTATCGATGAAATATCGGTGGAAAACTATGTGATGCCTTCCTTCCGAAGCACGGATATAATTATGCAACTTTCACGATGTGAAGCGTGAAATAATTGACTGTTTTTTTAGTATTTTTCCAGTTGCTAAAAACTGAGTTTTAGCGATGCGGCCGGCCAAAGTAACACCATGTTACCAAAAGGTGCAGATTCATCAGCAATTTACAGCTCGAGGAGAATTTTGAAGGTCGCGGTTTGACTCCCCATCCATTGCTTCGCTGTGTTCGTCTGCTGCACCATCTACCATTCTATTTGTGTTTTACGAGTGACTGCTACGGGGGCGCTGCTTCATCCTCCTATGGATGTAAGTACTGGCGTCATGAATTGGCTTTTTACTCCGCATTCTGTTTGACGTAGCATGTTCTTTATTTTAAACACATAAGGCGAGCCTTCGTTTCTATTCCCTTTCTCCTATTGAGGCCATCATTCCTCCTCTGCTGTCGGGTGAAACAAAACCATTCGTGCTATTTGATGGACGCACTCCTTACTGGACAATGGGTCTTTCCCTTGGGTATTATAGGTAGTAAATTATAGGTATAGCGAAACTTGGTGGCACTCACCAGCGGAGGATTAGATGACACAGACCGTAAACCAAGCGTTGATGAGCGGGCAAAGCTATCGAAGGACTCCAGCAGTGTCCTCTGGAAAAAGGCTCGACCGTTTCATCCCACATCTCATGTATGCTTTCCTCTCCTTTGCGTCATGATATCCACAAGCGAGTACCACCAAATTTCGCTACACCTATACCCACCAATGTGTCATTTACATCGCAGCAACGTTTTTTGCCCGTAACGATTTTGGCACTAAATGTGGTCACATAAAAATTACTAAGGAAGGGAGAAGAAAAAACGTAAAAATACTCAGTACAGTCCTCGCGAAAGCTTATGAAGTTGCGCAGTAGACGATTTTGGGACTGAAAGGGTCTATTATCTAAAAACCGTTTGCCACGGGTAGAAGGATAGCACCGGCGGGCTAATGTTTACGATTTTCGTTGGCAACATTGAAATTTGTCATATGCCTTCAGTGAATTTGAATGCCCCCATCTACTCGTCGCAGTGGGTTATGGAGTGGGCGTCGTCCCTTTGTGCCTGAGCGCGCGCCAGGGGGTCACTGGGATCTCAGGCCGATTTCTCGGAAGTGGAATTATAGTTGTAACAAGTAATTACTATTTTCTACAATATTAAACAAAAACAAATATCACATTCGTATCTCTGGCGATTTTCTTTTTTTTAATAAATTACGTAAATTATCCAATTTATTTTTGCATGAAATGTATATATGTTCTCTCCGTCTCTCTAGAATATATATTCGTATATTTCCACTCTTTTATGTTCTAAATGTTCCATTTATTCATCGAATATACATATACATAGTGCCAATTTATGACATTATCTCTTCAAGTACCTACTTTTTATTCTCTTATTTCAGTGACTGAATTTTTATCTACCTAGTGGTATTCAAAGTCCGATTCCATTCATTGCATTAGCTAAATAAAAGAAGAATATAGAATCCACTGTTATTTCGTATTTTTATGTTGTATGTCTTGAATCTGGATTACAGAATTTCACGCGGCTGAAAAATTTAGCAGTGAAACTGAAAAACAACGGAATTGCGCGAAGTTTGGTGCCAACTCAATCAGCGTTTCAGCGGAATCACGACTATATTTGTTATTTTATGTTAATGTTGAATTAATTTTAATGCGTTTAAAGTAATTGAAATGCCCAGCTGTGAGTAAGCATAAGACCATATATTCCACAGCCCCGGCCGCGGAACGAGGTATGGCGGGGAAGGGTCGGCTACCTGCTCTATGCTCCGCGACGAGTCGAATTGTCCAATACGGCTTGGAATTACATGTTTACGTTGAGACCCCTTGTTGGTCATTTTGCCTGCCACGCGCTCACTTTCCCCTTCGTTCCTTTCTCTTACCCCTCCCACAAATTTCATCCCCTCTGTTCTGCGCATCTAAAGGCCGTAAGCTCTCGCGAGGACTGTACGAAAAATTACTACTGTCGGCCAATGAGAAACTGATAATGGTAGAGTAGGTAGGGTAAGTTATTGGAAACAGGACAGGGAGACGAATTTCGTCGGCCATACTTATCGACAGATCTAATTGTTTTATCAATTTATAAGGACGAATTATTCATGCTGAAATGTCCATCAAAAGAGTCACTATTGGAGGTTTCGAAACACGTGAGCCCGCGGGAAAGAAGAGACCGCGCCAGCGTCCTCTACACACTAATTCGCCACCCATAGTCCACGATTGCTTCGAGCGTCAACTTCAACTGCAGTTCGTATTTACATTCATTGAGGTAGTTTGAGCGAGATAGTTCCCTATACATAATGGAGACCATATTCTAATTTCATTTCTTTAATTTCAGAGTCTATAAAGTAAAGTATATAAAGCCTATACAAGTAAAGTCAGCGTATGAAGTGCATGTTGTAATATTAATGGTGCAAATATGCAGTTGTATATTAGACGTAAGTTCACAGTAATTAAATAAATATTACCTCATTAAGTCTCCAACTTGACTCATTTTTTCACTCCGTACGGTGAAATCGCATATCGTTCGATAGCGTGCGTTCTCCCTTAGCGTCAGCGTGTCGTGTTCCGAGGGGCCGGGGGGGGGGGAGGGGGGAGGAGAGAGCAACAGGTATTCCACTCCTCCACGGGGGTGCTACCTGCTGCTCTCGGGAGCCGATCGTCTTATTCATCACGCACATCGCTCCTCTTGCCTCGCTTGGATATTGCACTTTCGGCCACCCAGTGACTCCTCGGAGATTTGCCAATTAAGAGCGCCACTCGCGCGAATAACCGCTTTAGAGTTTACCTCCAAGGAATGAAGAGAGGCAGTTACTTCGTTGATGACGAAGGAGACGGCAACATCCTGACGTCTGACTCGTTAAAGTAGTAGTCGCCAGGATTTCGAACCGGGAAAGAGTTGATTACGATTTTTATTTGTTCTTTTAAAGCAAGTAGACATTTTTTTGAGAAGAAACTATGGTCTCTATAACCCAACCATCGACCGGCATTTCAATAAACTTCTAATTTCACACCCATTGCAACAAAATGAGAATAACTTGCCGCATGCAAGTTCCATAAAAAATAAGGGCGTGCAAGAGAAATTTTTCTGATATCTGTTCTCTCATGTCTTTCATGCCCCACTTGCTTGGAGAATCACACTATAAGATCCAAGAAGTGACACTTGAATGCTTCAACTCAGCCTAAGTAAGCTTTCTGGTGGGCGATACTTGGTGTGGGAATGTTATAAATATGCTTATCTAGCCACCTGTAAACCATTGGTAACTGTCTGTACAAACTGAGAAACCTCGGAATTTTTCTCTGGGATATTCTTATTGGCGTCTGAAAGGCTGCATTCGTCTTCTTTTTTCCAGTTGATCTCTTCACTAATTTTCACGTTAAAACCCTCTGCGTTATGCAACGCTTCAACTTCTCTCTTCACAACTTCAACTTCAACCTCGATAGCCTTCGTGAATTGAGAAGAATGAGTTGTGCTTTGTATTCATCAGCAGGCCTTCACAATGTAGCAGTGCACGGCTGATTTCAACTTGAGCATTGGGGTCATAGTATTTACTAACCAATCAAGACTTCAACGCAGAGATGTCGTCTATTATTAATTATAAAAGACAATTTTTAACTATTAAACAGGCTAAATGTATCTCAAAATCTAATCTAAGTTATGTACTTCAAAGTGGAAATCTCAAATCTTGAATTTTGTTCGGTATAAGAATTTTTTCGCGAAACGAAAAGGTGCCAATGAAGGGTGCCTGTGACTCAACTATGGAATCGCGTTCACTAAAAATGTCCTCATAACTCGAAAAACAAAATGATTTATAATTGAAAGGGCCATGTTCCATTCGGAAAAGGAATGTTGTAGGGGAAAAGTTAAATGTCTATTAAATATTTAATGACGGTATTACAGTAAAGGTGATGGGCGCTAAGAATGGGTATAAAATCAGGTGCAGTGGCCAGTGTAAAATGAGGTATTCCGACTCAAATCGTGGATTAATTTGAAAGTGATTACATTATTATATCAGATAAACTCACGTAAAAATAGATTCGAAAATTTAAAATATTTATGAGACATTTTGTTTTTGCCAATAATGGAAAAACTATACATTTCAGGAAAGTGTCCAAATATCTTCAACATTATAACGTTGACACTAGAGAAAGAGGTAACAGGATGAAAAAGTATCAAAATCTGAATATAAGAGGCCCCAGGAAGGTCAGGTGTGGAAGAGGGTCACTTCAAGAAACGTTCTTGAAACATTTTGTAAGCGACAGAATCGCGAGAGAACAGCCGAGTCAGTGCTCACTACAAGTGTGCAAGTAGCATATATATTAATTTCCTTTATCTATTACAATCCATATATTTATTTCAACATATTGCACATTTCCTGCGCAAAGAAGTAGCTTCACGGTATCAGTACTTGATTGGTAATTTCTTGGACACTTTCTATCAGTTTTTCCATCGATGAGATCAACGACAAAAGATTGATAAAATAAAGTAAAGTATTTAACAATGAGTGGCTGAATTCTAGTCCAATGTTTCTTTATATTTTCTTTAATTCTAGTCCAATAATTCTAGTCAAACGCATTCTTAACTATACTTCGCGCTGCAGATTTCAAAATCAAACCTCATTGATTTTTTAAAAAGCATTATTGAGGACAAGGAGAAGAATTATTGATTTTTCTTTAAAACATTACGCGAGAAAATCTCATTCTTCTCTCTTATATATATATTTCCATTTCTTTCTTACGACCAAGGGCCGTGACTCGTTTAAAAAGGCAATTGCAGAGCCGTTGATAAAGTTGGAAGTCACCAGCACCACATCCTGGGATGGACATTCTTCCGAAGGGAACGTGGCTCCTCTGCAGTCAGGCGTGCGTTCCGAAGAGGAGTGGGGGGGATAGTTAAAGAGGGTAGAAGATAAAACCATGGCTCCCTATTATTATCCGTCCTCCCCTCCCCCTCCACATTCTCCCGCGCGCCTATACCTACATTGTTGGAAAAACAGAAGTCTCGCATTCCGGTCACAAGAGGGGAGGAAGAGGGCGCGCGTAACCAGGATCCCGTAAAAACAAGAGAGGGATGCCGCGCGTCCTCCACGCACGCCTATCATCCCCCCCCACCCCCCTGCCACTTCTGCTCGTGAACAGAAGAAGAACTTTCCCCCTCCCTTTGTCATTTTAAACCCCCCCTCCCGCCCTCACCCTCTCGTTCCAAGGACGGACGCTCTGGGTTAAGAGGCGCTGTGCGTGTGCACGCAGGGAGACCTTTCCCCGGGTAACCATGGCAACTGTCCCTGCCTCGAGCCTGCCCCTCCTTTGCTCCCCCACAGAAGGGGAAGAGATGTGGGGGGGCTGGGGAGGTGGAGGAGGGGGGGTGTCCCACCCACCCTTACCCCACCCACGTACAGAGAAGACGGATGGGGTGGGGGGGGAGGCCAAAAAGCGACCCGGATAAGCGACCTCCTTCCTTCTTCCACCCTCTCTCTCTCTCCAACCCCCTTATAGTCGCGCGATTAATCCCTCTATATCGCAATGAGGGATTTTTGAGGACGACGGGGAACAGTGAGGTGGAATGAGCCTTCCAAGAAAGAGAAAAAAATCAACACGACGCGTCGTGCTACCATCAAAACGATGTTTGGACGTCGCGACGCCCAAATATCGTTTTAATCTTCCAATCTCGCAATTATCGCGAAATTCCACTCGGAGACAATTTGGATTTCTCCCTGAAATGTAATCGAAGGGAAATCTGATTAATCTAGGGGACATTGTAAGGATGGATGAGGGCCTTCTGGAGCCCTCCAGGCACTCGGACCTCTTTGGGTCCATTGTGCCATCTCACATTTTAACCTGCCTGCCACTTGCAGACAAGAGCACCACGGTAGAGGTATGGAGGAGGGGCCACCCCCAGCCTTCCCGGTACAGGTGTGGAAGAGGGTCACCTCAAATATAAGGGAACTCGTACAATCTTAGAAACACTTGAGATGACTCACTTTTGCCGTGAGATTTGTCGGCATGGAAACTGTACTCTTGGTTCGCCATTCCATCCGCAGAGGTCAGACAATAACGGCCAAATAAGTCATACTCGCGATCCTGCGTGTTAATCGCCTCGCTTTTTCATTTCAAATCGAAAAATCGATTCGGCTCCTAAACGGTACAAGTTAAGATATTCGGGCGGGAACAATGAAAATAAATGGTTAGGAAGCTAAGTAATAGTTCAGTTCGGCATTGAAGAAGATCGCGATTCAAAAATCTGGAAACGATCCGTGCAAATATTGGCTAACTATAAACACAAGATACATTCATTAATTTCCGCACTATATTCACTCCTCCAACGAAAGAAAAAGAGAATCGCAGAATCTTCAATCCATAGCGTTTTCCTTCCTCCATTAAGTTCCTCTCCGTTTTTAGTGTATGCTGAACTGATTCCCCCTGCCAAACTCACTAACGTCCGATAATGAGCGATTTCTATTCATTCCTGTGTACGGAGACCCAAATCTGAGGGAAAAGGGTCGAGAAAGGATTGCGTGATGCCCAGGGTTGCTTTTATATAACCCCACCTAAAACAAAAACCCACCCGACTTTATTTTAACCCACTCAAAAGGTCCCTTGAAAACGGGAAAAACTGGGTTTTCTTAAGCTATTATGGGTTTTTATTATTATTTTTGGGGTTCAACTAGACTTGAATGTCTTATTTGCATTACTCGCTTTTGGTGCTTAGATATACAATATTTAAATTTAAAGTTTCTATTAGAATGGCATTTGTTCATACAATTACACTCGAGTATTATTTTTGTGTACCGATTTGCCTTTGCTTGTGTTGGGTTTTGGTTGATCGCTTTCAATATCTTTACTTAAGTGCATACATTCGAATGTTTGCGATATGATATTATTATTTGTAGAGAAATTGTGTATGTTGCAAATTTTCAGTAATTTACGCGCCAATTGTGATAGCTTCGGAGATGAACTCATTGTAAGCAACATAAATGGCAAAATCCACGTTTTTTCGTTTCATTTACTCCTTTTGGCAACTAGCAATTAAGTCCGCCTAAACCGCACACAGAAATGGTGTAGCAAACTTATTCGTTCTGGCAGCACTTCGGAACGAAGTACGCGAACATGATTCCACCGTTTTCACAAAAAAACCCGTCATATGCTCAACGTCTGGACTCATTGCTAAAATCAACAATCTGAAAATTGATTTGCAGCATGTCTCCCTCCACTCTGATCTCCACCCAGCTGTTTCGTCGCCGTATATTGTTAAGGATTTCGTACTCTGCTATCCCTAAATTCCTTTATATGTTCTTCTTTTGCCCTCATCATTCATCAATCCTAGTATTTTCTATTTCATTATTAATCTCAGGTAGCCATTATCACAAAGTAAAGAGTAACGAGTATGGTAGGGCGTATGTTGGCGAGACAGGAAGGACCATCGAGAAAAGAATCAAAGAGCATGAAAGAAGTATTAGGCTTTTTTAACCGGAAAAGTCTGCATTAGCAGAGCATAGCCTTGACCATGGACATAGTGTCGATTTCCCAAATTCCACAATACTTTCCCGGGCGTCCAAATATTGGGAAAGAATAACGAAAGAAGCGGTATTGATACAGATGAAGCAAAATAACACCAATAGAGACAACGGCTTCAATTTAAGTAGGACTTGGCGCCCAGTGATCGACGAAATTCAAAGAACGCGTAACGGCTCCCACAACAATGGGGCATCTGTGAATATATATAACCGCCAGCATCCTCGCTCGACTCATTATCCTGATGACGATGGCTGAGTCAACCATCGAAACGTTGAAACATTTTAAAATTCTTACCCGGTGTGAAACCCGGGAAATCTTCACTTATATAATTCGCCGGGAAAACCTTAAACCCTTTATAAAGAGTAATGCTTGCTTCCAACGGCTCGTGTATTTCAGATCAAGAATATAATTTTGGAAATTTTATTACCCTACACATATGGTTCACATATGTTAGTCATAATAAGTCTAGCCAGCATAAATGTTTTCGGTTATATTCTATAGGTAAATGTTGTGGTACATATGTAGAGGCGCTTACGAATCAATATATATAATAAAATAACCGTAGCTATAACATGACTAACGAATTACAAACAGACACTGTCGTAGAAATCCGCAAATGTTACTCAAAGTGATCATTCCCGTAATTTAACCATTTATTTCTTTAATGAAAAAAACAAAGGGAAACGAGGACATGATCTGCAGAATTTTATTAGAAGAGAAAGCATTTATGAAGAGAAATAAAGATGGGGACTCTGAACTAAGTCATAAAAAAGGTCACTAACCTTTTCTTTGCTCAGTTTATTGTAGCGCACTGTGCGTATCTTCATGATGTAAGCAAAAAATAAAAAAAGCTTTAAACCTTTTGAAACCTACAAAGTGATTTTTTTTCTTAATGTCTTACATAGTTAAATTTAATGTGGGGAGTTGCGCATTATATGAGCCGGAAACATAGTTCTAGTGGAACGATAATGCCGCAGGCAGAGGCAGTTTTTGCTTTTGTGACTCAGGGACCCAATTATTCTTTCCCTCCGCCAAGGAGACTCAAGGGGTGGAGCGAAAAACATCATCTCGGTGGTTTCAGTTCTCTTTTCTTAAGTCTTTCGCTTCACTTCCTGTAACTCTGGACTCTTGGCGAAGATCTTATGACATTTGAAATGACGTTTTACCCACAGTTTCATGGAAATTCAAGGAGTGAATGAGAATTATAGTGACCAACACAAAACCTTTTCGCAGATGGAAACAGTTGAAAAGCAAGAGGACCACTCGTCAATCATAATACTATTCATAAAATTAATCAAGTTTTCTTCGCATTTTAGCGAATTAACGATTGAACGCAATTAAAAAAGCATTCCACGATGATTAGCTCTGGAAAAATGTATCAATTGGTGATACCATGATCACACATGGGTGAGTACTCTATACTACAGTAAAATTTGTCATTTAATTAGAATTATTTGCAAGTATTACGCAATGCTCATGCGACTTATACGACTCATTCAATTGTTGCAAGACCAATTGATGAGTAAGATGATATTGTCTACGGGAGTGATGTAATTACTGAATCTGCGCATTAGATGTACGTTATCCCAGATTTGATTTCAAGAGCGATTAAATTACAAGATCACCCGGTAAAAGGACAGTTGGTGCAGCGTGAATTTGCTACAAACCCTTTTTTTCTAATACTGCCGCATATATTTCCCCTTTTTTTCGAATAGAAAAAAGAATAGTTGCATTCTTTCTCCCATATTGCACGACAATGCTGATCTGAAGATAACTTAGGTGCTGATTCAAGTTATTACTAATGTGATGCAACAGTCTCACAAAATGTGTTTTCTATAATTTATATGCAGAGAAATTAGTTCTTCCAAGTTTATACATTTATTCTTAAAAATTATCTCTCCTAATAATGCGGCTGTAATAATTTCCTTAATTTACAACTCGGATATAAGCGATGAATGCAACAGCTGTATAGTTACAGGAGTTGCACACAACCAACTATGAATTGCTACAGGTATGAAGTTATTTTAGTTCCCATTTAGATTATTCAACTAAACCTATAAATATCTGACTATGTACAATGATTTCTCAGGTAATTAAAATAAAGTTGTAAAAAAATAACAGAGAGCCTGATCTTTCCTGATTCATTGGTTATAGTTGGAACTAATTCGCAATTATATAAAACCTGGAATGGTTTGAAGTTTTGGCTTTTTACTGTTACAAAAATATGTACCTAATTCCAAGTAAGTAGTTTCCCTTTCATTTCAACACCATGATTACGGAAGTTGTTTAAAATAATATAACGAATAGACTGTAGCCGTAACAGTAGACTAAATAAAAATAAATATACTGATTTCTAATTCTCCCGGCTAAGAATCATTTTATGTTTGATTTCAATAGCATTATTTAAATGCACGTTGTAAATATGACCCTTTGATTGATTTTTTTGGCACAACTTTGTCCATTTACGTCAACAAGGATAGGTGAGTATGTTGGTCAGTGAAGAATTATGCATATAGAGAATGATCACACCATTATTGAAAGATTATATTAATAATATTACGTAGAGGCTGGGGTTACGTTGGAGAGAAAGGCGGTGACTTCTTAGTCTTCCCTTTACGAAATTCAACTAGGGGTTCGCATTTTAACATTGCACCCGATGGACGGCGTGCTTCTCTTGAAGGTATCTCCGCGTGCACCTAACGAGGCATCGGACTTCCACTGCCACGAACGTCTCAGCCACCGCCAGGGTACAAACGCGGGCACTGAAGATGGAAAGCCAATACCCTAACCACAGAACCACTGTGACCATCCTCTTTCATTAGACCACAGTCTAATATTACATAGGAATATGCAAGTGACCAAATATGATTGCAACTTCAATTTGCCGATAATTCAGCGTCACATGGTGTGAAAGGCAGCGGAATGTCTTTGTCAGTTCGGCAATAGTCCTTCCAATAGAATTTGATGCTCGAAAAGTACACTGCGGTACATGATGCCCCTCCCTCAGAATTGTAAATAGGGTCATAATCCATGGTTCTAACGGAAAACCAGTATCCTTAGCATATGAGAACGTAATTTTAATATTCGGTGTTCATGACAATAAATGAAGATATTAGCATTTAGCTATAATTATGAGCTTCCGAATAGTCAGAAGATGAACTTTCCGCTTAAAAACCGTAAGAAGAGCGAAATATCAGCTAATATAATAAAAATATACATTGAATTAAGAAAATAACTCAGAAGGTGTCTAGTGCTAAAATGATTAACAAATATAGTACGAAGAACAATTATAAAGTGTTCCTCAGTAGGTTTCCGCGGCGTTCAGATGGACACTTTTCCGTTTACGGGTTTCCACCGCGTAGGTTGCATTTTTAGAAAACAGTTTCGCCCACATTCCGAAGACGCCCGTTGGAAGATGGGGGAAATTGTTGTCAGTAATTAAGCTACCTACACAGTGGAAACCTGGAAACGGAAAAGTGTTCAATTATAAAGTGTGTTTCCTGGCTTCCAAGTTATTAGCCAAATTTCCAATCTATTCATTTGCTATGCGTTGGAGCGAGGTCATTCTCGTCGATAGCGAAATCCTCCGTTGGAGAATGTTAACATTCGCTGAAACATCGCCAGCAAAATTCATGGTGAGTGGAGACGAGAATATGGACTAGTACAACTTCAGCCAATATTGTGTCCAAATCACGCTTGGGTTAGAGCCCGGAAGGACCAGAATCAAAGGTAAGGTGTTGTGCCCTGGAGACAATGACTTATATAGGCATGGGATAAGAAAGAGGGGCTAGTTGAAGGAGACAAGGAATTAGCGGTGGATATTCGAAATACGAGGCATTCATACGAATGCCGGACTAGATGAGGGATTTGATAAACGAGCGTATAAGAGGAGAAAACGCTTTGAAAGCACGCACGCGGAAGTTGAAAGTAATTTGTGCTGTATCAAGGGAATGAATACGTCTCTATCCTTCAACACCCAGCTACTTATTTCCAATGATAAGTTTCACCAGAAACTCTTTCCATAACTTTAATTTTTCTTTACTTTTAATGAGATTCTTAATCTATGTGATCCAAATTACCACTTTTTAATGAAACTCTCCTTGAAGTGACTTCTCACAGTTCAAATGGCAGCCTCAACTTTTCCCTTGGATAGATCTTTTTGCATTTATGTCACCAAGGTATGTTATTTTACCCAGAAAAAAATACTCAGTCTTGACTGGGATTTGAAATATCTCAGTATCCATACTCGTATGTTAGACAGTACTCCATGCTGCAACATAAATGAAAGGTAAATTTCCGAGGGTGCTTATGCAAACAAATAATTATTACCTACCTAAAAGCTTCAGTATAGCTCAGGAGATGTAGTCTACATTGATTAGCCAATGGTGTGAGGATAAACGCAAAATTTCTTGATAAACGTAGCCAGTGTTTAAAAACCTATTGATTGAGAAACATACAAAAATAAAGGTAAAAATATAGAGGTTGAGTTTTTGCTTACTTATTTAAAATAAGAGCTGCCGCCAATACACGAAGAGTGATGCAGGGATAATATGAAGCGTTGTACTTTCTTTTCTTTCTTTGTATAATTTCCATTTTTGGACACTGTATTATCTGTATTATTTTATGTATCTCTTGTTTTTGCACTCCAGCAGTTAAGTTCAAGTTAAAAAAAAGAATCAATGAGTGAGTCGGCAACCCTTAATGCGAGGCGAAAGTCTCAAAGGGTGCCTAATTCCTAATTTTTGTTTATACATACTTCAAGTATTATTTGTGTCATAAGGAATAAAATTATTATTATTACTATTAAATGCTATTACATGCAGTCATCGGACAACTGGCCAACACACTGATCCCACGATTAAAAGATTCCAGAACGAATCCTAGTCAAGAACAGCGATTTTTAAATTGAATTTCCATTCCACGAAAAGAGTGGGACCTTGAAATTGATTTTCTGTACGGTAATACGAATCCCAATGCCTGATTTGACATTTCTGTATATCTAAATTTGGCTAACGGAATCGTTAGGTGTAGTTACCAAGTTCAAGAAAATATAGGGGTAACAACAATTTACAAAATAAAAAACCTGGATTTGGTACCCGAGCGTTAGTATCTGTTTTTTGTTCCAAAATCATTAAGTGAAACTTTATTGAAATAAGTGACACCAATAGCTTCTCTCTCAAGTAATGATGTCATCTCCTAAACATTACATTCCTTATAGTTTCAGTTAATAGTTCAAAAGCAGTCAATTGAAATAGAGAAAAACAATTTATCAGACATATCATACAAAACGATGAGAGCGCACTATAAACAATTTAAACTTTATGAAATTGTAAACCAAAATATTAAAAATTGAAAACATCATTAGAATGAAAAATATTAACCCTTTTCCAATGTTTAAGAAAATGAAAGCAATGCTAGGTGAGAGGGGTGGGGGTTTACGAGACAGGGGTTCGGGAGGGTCAATGAAATTATGGTGGAGGGTGGAAGTAATGCATGCCAAGCGAGGAGGGAAGGTAAGGGGGGAGGGGGGAGGGCATTTAACGGTTGCTGCGGTTTTGCTTCATGGCCACGAATTTACGACGGCGTGCACTGCAGTCTGGCTCCAGGTTTGATCCCGAGAGTAAGAATATACGAGCTCCGTGGATGGCGTGGGTTCGCGTACAAGTTCGGATAGAGATCCAAAAGGGGCATGCATGTATAAAAGAGGAGTGTGAGAGGAAAGACCTGAAGAAGGTTGTTGGGGTAAATATTGGGGAAGGTAACTCACTCAAGAGAGAATGCCGGGAGATCCAAAAATGGAAGTTCATGTTTATAGAAATGTGAGTACGTGACATAAGGCACAGTTATTACGTTTCGCCCCAGAATTTGGGAGAAAACCAACGAAACAGGAGCATTTCATTTGGGCTGCGAAAACAGCTATAATACCATACGGGACAGGGAGAGCAGTATATCTAGATAAGAAACAATACATGTGGCAGATAAGAGAGGAACATGAATTCATAAAAACAGCTTCAATGATATAATAAGCTTCAATACCGTAACCATTCTCCCCCTACAGTTAAACATGATCGCTCTGTTAGAGAAAAACTTTTGATTCGTCCAGAGGAGACACGTAATAATGCGCGTATTATTTGCATCGGCTAAGATGGAGTATGGTATGTCATGCATTTTTGATTAAAAATGATTAATTTGTAGTTAACTCTATGATGGAAAGGTCTGTTCCCAACAAAATGATTACAATACCATGATACTTAATAAAACTGTCGAACAGAGAATAATATACCAATAAAAAAGAAAATTTGAAGGTAAAAACTTAATCCACCACAAATCGAATGGAAGGTAATTGACATTATGTAGTAAATACAAATATGCCACAAAATTCAAATGGAGTACCTATATAATTTAATTTCCATTTAGATCAGGTGAAAGTAAAGTTGGGAAAATACAAGCATTAGATTATTATTTGTTTAGATTTCGAAGGGAAAAGTCGTAACTAAGAAGCATTCTAGTAAAGAGAAAATTAAGAAAATACAATTTTCGGAACAATGAACGAGTGATGGGAATAGGAGTGACATGAATAAAGACTCAATACGTAGAAGCTCAAAAAATGAATGCATTTTTTCAATAGTCATAATAGTTTGCAATAATAGTGCTTCTCACAGCAAGGAAGAGAAAAATAAAACTCTTTATGGTTTCACATATCAAGGGCTTTGGCAGGAACTTGGACGCCATATTCTCGAAGAAGTAGTGAGGGAAAAAAACGAAACTAAAAAACAGATACGAAGTGCATACTAAGAGAAGGAGAGGGAGAGAAATAAAATTTTAAAATAGTTATGGATCATCATCATCATCGGAGTATTCTACCGTTTAAAGGTTATGATGAAAGCCAGAGAATAAACAGAAGACTCTTACACGTGCCGTGCCCTATCTACCTCTAGTATTTCTTTCTTCATCTCAGCATAAGTCCTACCTATCTTCATCTCGTCCATAACACCGATTCTCTATCTTCCCCTTCCCCGCTTACCCAACATCCTACCCTCTATCACGGCCTTCATCAAACCATCGTCCCTCATTACCGCTTCCAGCCACCTACCCTGCCTTCCCCTAATCTCATCCATAAGTTTCCTCTCCTCGCCCACCATGTCAAGCACTTCCTCATTTGTCTTTCTTTCCGTCCAACGCACCTTCTCCATCCTCCTCCACACCCACATCTCGAAAGCCTTCAGCCTATTTTCGTCTTCCTTCCTCAAGGTCCACGTTTCTGCTCCATACAATGCCTTTTAGGTCGGAGGCAAACAAAGAGAACTAATGATGTGTAGAAAGAAGAGGAGAGCAAGATAATCCTCCAACACATTCTTCTTCACCATTCTCTTTCCACATCCTGTCCGAGCCAATGGCATGCCGTGGACTTTAGTATGTTGGGGGAGTGGATAACTGATTCAAAGAAATGTATTAAGGAGGCTAGGTGGTATCACTTAACTTAAGGGAATTCAATGAAAATTCCTGAAAGCATTTATAATACTGTTCTTAAGCTATCTGCAAATTTTCATAATTATTTACATCGGGTTTCTTAAGATATTTGATCGAGAATTGGGCATGCAATTAGACGTGGGTTCTTATGACTTTTCTCCTGCATCCTGTAAGTTTTTCATCCACGTTCTCCTTACTCGAGGTGTGCCAATTTCACATATCGTCCGCAACGCGCGCGAGGGATTTCTTCAAGCGCTCGGAGTAAACATCTGTTATACCTTTAACTCAATGGATGGCATAAATTGTTATACATTGAATAATTAGAAAAGATTCTTTCTTGTGAATAAATCCTTGCGTTTCCAAAAGAACCTGAGTAATTTCATGCCTCCTTCTCGTTGAAATATCTTAAGAAACCTGATGCAAATAATTCTGAAAAAAAAATCAGGTAGCTTTAAGACAACCAAATTAATGTTTCCAGCAAGTTTCATCGAATTCTTGTAAGTTGAGTAAAAACACCGAACCTCCCTAGTTCTAGAACAAGATTGTTGATCACCTTTTGGTGCGTACGTATTTGCGTGCGTGCGCGCTAAACCCCGTACGTATTTGTTCTCGTGTTGCCACTGCGCAACCTTGTGTGCGCAGCTTGGTCTGCTGCGTTGGAGTCGGCTGTCGGGATGCACTTCCCCTCCGCCCCCTCCACTCGCAGACTTCGGCTATTAGCCCAAGGTACGCTCTCTCTCGCTCTCTTCTGCTCGCTAAGCAGTCACCGTAACTTGGCCTCGTCCGGTGCCACGCTCTCACTACTATTGAGTAGAATAAATCTGTTTTCTTTACTCAATTGAACTACAACTTTTATTTGAAACAAGATTTAATTTTTGTCCCCTTTTGAACCAATATTAGTATTAGTTAGGAAAAAATACACTAAGCAGTTACAAAATGATATCCGTATTCAACGCCCAACGAAAAGGTTACATTAAGTCAAACAAATATTTAATGCAAGTACAAATGGCAATATGCTAATAGCTGTTTCACTGTGAAGCAGAGGATAAGTTATGCTTGAGTAATAGGTTATTTTCCTTCGTGAAAGATTTATACACTGTGGGAAAATTGAGGCTTAGTACTTAAATATAAAAAAAAAATACTTTCTTGGAAACTAAACCGGAGACGAAAAACTTCAACTGCAAGTGGTGTTATCATCATGGATACTAAATAAAGGAGAAGAAAAATAATCTTTTCCAGAAAAAATCATATTACAGTGATCAATCGGAAAAACGTAATGGGTTTCTTATTCATTAAAAAATCATTGAAGGCAATGGATGATTTTCCCGAGACAATATCTTTGTTTCCACATGAGCGTTTCCTCATTTTCCCGTAGATAAGTGATTTATGAAGTGCACACTTTCACAAGAGTCACGGGCATGGATGGGGGGAGGGGGGGGAGGGGAGGGGATTGGCGGTCGATGCGAAGGGAGGGGGCTACCCTTCTTTGCCTCTCCGCCCCTCGATCCCAAGTGGCCCTTTGATAAGGGCAGCTGCGAGATGGGGTGGTGGAGGAGGAGGCGGTGAAAGGGACAGTTCTCAGACGGCCGCTCCCAACGCTCACCAGGCCGACCAACTGTCTTTCGCCTGCGAGTTGAGATCGATTTAAAGGAGGCACTTAAATTGCACACTCTGATGCATGTGCGGATGTGCATTGGATTGCGTCGTGTGAATTGCAAGGATGCATGCGCAAATGCATAAACAACAGATGGAGAACTATCCCCTGCTCTAATTCTGTGCTCGCGCTGTCGCAATTTCCGTGCATCAAATCGTGCAATAAAGTGCCTCGTGCTAAACGGCCTTTAAACACGATGAGAATCACGTGAAACGGTCGCTTTTGCGCGCCGTTCCTCGAATTGTTCACCAAATATCAGGACAGGTATTTTGGAAGTTGGGAAGGGAAGCATGAGGAGGTGAAGAGAGAGAGATTTACTGTGGAGCAATGGAGGTAGGTACTACGTGGCGAGAATATGTCCTTAATTTTTTTATTAATTTCCATCAACATAGCTTCTTTGATTCGGTTCTCGAGTCATAAAATACCGCTCAAATAATGCAAAACCACACTCTGAGTAAGAGTCATGAAATTCACATTTGAGCTGATTTGATACCGTGATATGCTATTAATTACTGGCAATAGCGCCCATCTGCGATTGAGGGTTGCATGGCAGAAGGACCAAAAATTGGCACTATTTTATAAACTGATTAAGTCACTCCCTCTTATCCTGAGCTGCCGCCCTTCCCTAGGTATCATTTGACCCGCCCATTCGCTTAGAATTGCCGGAGAAATGGAGCGTATAGGAATAGCGAAACTTGGTGGCACTCACCAGTGGAGGATTAAGGGACACTGACCGCAAACCAAGCGCTGATGATCGGGCATAGTTATCGAAGGACTCCAGCAGGGTCCTCTAAAAAAAGGCTCGGCCACTTCAACCCACATCTCATGTATGCTTTCTTCTCCTTTGCATCATGATCTTCACAAGAGAGTGCCACCAAGTTTCGCTACACCTATACCTTACGGGCTGAGCAAGTGGAAGGAGCGACTCCACGCCACAAATACCACTGGGCGGGCAAGGTTAAATTTTGCGCGGTGACAAAGAAGACAGGTTTGTGGAGAAAATGCAAAATAACATCTTGAACTCAACTTCACGAATGTATTGACACCAACCGGGTTTCGACACTATTGACCATCTTCAAGTCTATCTTCTATAAAATCTTGATGTGGAGTTCTAAAATTTTTAAAAATTTTCTTCATGATGGAATCACGGAGATCAAACCTTAAACCGTTTCTCATGTGCTGACAGATTTATTAGTTGGGACAAGTCTTCGCGGGAAAAATATCCTCAGTGCCCAATGAACGCGAACTGTTCAAGTGTCCGCATCTGGCCACTCCCATGAGCTAAGTTATGAATTCGTATTTCCCCGTTCCTGCTTCATTTAATTCCACTCGATAAAAGCTATTTCCTAGGACGATGTACTCGGTGACAGCAAAGTGCATCGGAACTATTGGTTCTCATCGCCCTCACATACTTCCTCTGGCTATATTCATGTTGAGCTTCTAATATAACCCTCACTTTGATTTAACTTAGTTTGATTAAGACTTACCTCCTTGGTGAAAAAGTGGCATTGATTGCGTATTCAAATTAAAATTCAATAAATGGCATTCCTTTTTCTATGAGCGCTACACAGTGAGGTATGGACACAAGGAGGCAAAGTAGGGCAATGAGAGGGATAATAATGGAATGCGTGTTGAAGAACATTTTGAAAACAGGATCTTTGCAAGCATTTAACGAAAAAACGACTTTTCCGTCGAATCGCGCCATCCGCCATCTCTCCTAAAATAACCAGCGTTTGTCATTCACATTATATATTAAATTTTATTTTTTATTTGGAATGCACTTAAGCTCATAAAACTTCACCGTGCTTGACTTTTCAAGGCTGCTAGCAAATACCAGAGGTCAAGAACAAAGCCGAAGAAGGGTTTCTTATAGAACGTTGACATTCGTTTGAGAACCCCTCCCCGAATCAAATTAATAGTCTCTTGAACAAGGAGAGCGGGGTAAGAGATGACGGCATGGTCGTTATAGTATTTGACACATGTAGTGGTCACGTAACTGGTTGAGGAAAAAGTATAAAAGCGTTCAAGTGAAGCCAAGACAATTCAAAGCCCATACTATACTATTTCCCTTCCACCTGCTGCTGTATGCTGGAGCGTCTAGTAACTTGTTGCATTAGAGAGATGCTCACAGATCCCCGATTCAGAGCCGGAATGTTAACCACTCGTCAAACTCGCAAGGTGGTTGGTCCGAATTGAAATGTAGAAATTTGAAAACGTAAGTGTTATCGTTAAGAAATGTTCTTTTACTTCCACATGGCTCGCATTTCCTCTGTTTCTACGACTCAACGTACGATAAAACGCAATGGAAAGTCTATATATCTATCTCGCTTGCTAATCACAGAAGAAATCAATCACACATGAAATTTAATCGTTTCTTCAAACTAGAAACCTTAAACATTTCATCCATCGATTTCACTCAAAATGTAGTGCCGCTAGATAATCAGACAACTATTTATTGACATAATAATGTACCTTAAGTCATATAATTCATTCTTACTAAAGTTATTTAGTCCATATCAGCAATTTCCTGAGGTTGCAAAAATAACAATTGCCATTAATTGCCATTGGGACTATCTGTCCTCTCATCTTATCCTCGGTTCTCCACCGGACAGAAATATTATTGAACCTGAAGCAACCTGTGTGCTTCACATGCGGTAATTGAGAAATGTTCTCATGGTTCTAATCTGAGACAATATTTCTAACACTTGAAAATTACTGAACTGAAACACACGAAGGCCCGGTCATACCAATTGTATGTTGCCTCAGGGTGCAGGTTGTGACTACAGTGACATTGAAGGATGTTTCTTCCTTCCTGGGGGATTATTGTATTTTTTATCTAAGTATTTACATTTTACGATGCCATTTTTATTTATCACAGAACACTATTTTCCGAGGATTAGTAATAAGAAGTGGTATTTTGTGAAAGAGTGGTAATTTATGTTTTAATCGTTATGAATGTATTAATTGAAAGCTTTTGAAACGCCATTATAAACTGAGCCAAAATAAAACATGGCGACGGGGCACTTTTACTCGCATTGTTTTGAGCACGCTTACACACTGTGCAAGTATTCCGTTGTTCTTTTTTCTGTTATATAAAACAATCTAGATGATCTATAAAAAAATGTAAGATTCTTCATATTATTTGTGGCACTATACTTATGGGTTGTACGAGGAACATTACACTTTGAAAAAGTTTCGGTGTGTTTTACATAAAACATAACTTCACTCACCTGATTGGGGCGATTATATTTTTAGTTGTGTAATCAGAGACGAAATTTGATATAGTTCAAACTTTTTGATCTTTACGCAAATCACCTTTGCATAGTTTTTAGTTAAAGAAAATTATTAGGTAAAGAAGAAAATTCGTCTACGTGAATCCGTAGAAACATGTCCCGGTCTATTGTTTTTTTAACAGGTTATAAGTTTTCAAAAGCTTCACCATCTCCATCAAATTCCGAACCTATGGGTAATCTTTATTTTTTTCTACCATACACCTACCCGCTCTACTTCCAGTAGTTGTCTCCGAAAGCAGGAAAATTTATTGGTAAAAAATAAATTTCTCTACCAACCGCTGAAAACATTTTTCATCTTTCGTCTGGCTTATTACTACGACAATACTATGTCTGGTTAACTGAATATGACGTAGCCATTGATACTCTAGAAGAGTTCCGGTTTTGGATATTACAGTGACTGTCCGTTAGTTGACGGGGACGGGGCCCGATGGAGAAATTAATTAGCATCGGTTTTCATACCGAGGAAATATTTAATCAGAGATTATAAAGTCGGGCCAAAACGTAACGTGAATTGTTGACACTTTTGACGATATAACGATAGATAAAGGTGCAAATATCATGTCATCGGACTCAAAAAGATTCAACTCCTAAATCCGAGGCCATTGAATAGTTCAGCCAGCCAATTCCAGTCGCCGGCAAATGAGACTCCTTGGTTGGCTGGATATTTGACGGAGAGGTTGCTGAAAATCTGCGCTGTTAAGAACATTCGGGAAGATGAGAAGGATATGAGAAGGATATTCTGTGGGATGGAGGAAGGGTGGAGGGAAACCCAGCGTCGGCTATAGTCTGCTCTTGACGCAGGGGGATTAAGAACCTGTTCATGTCCCCTTTCGACGGCCACGGCGCTGCGATTGAAATTATCTCCACCTGTTCACCCGAGTAGGTGGCAGTTGTAACCTGGTGCCACGTTACCAAAAAATATTTTTTTAATTAATAAAATAGCGATAAAGAATTGGAAATGCTTAACTAAGGAAAAATTTTCAACTAAAATCTTAAAAAAGAAATAGTTTTAATATTCATTGGTGCAATAACGACTACTGGTTGATGAGTATTGTGTCTCCATTGTAACGAATGAGAGAATATCAAACAGCCTAGCGAGACCTACGACTGTGAAAAACTAGTATATATAATAATAGGGAGAAGAATGGTTTTCAGAAGGAAAAGAGGCAAAAAACGTCATCAGTAGAAATCCGGAGTAGAGGTGAAGATGAAGACGAACAACTTTCTTTGCCGCAGATTTGCCGATGATCAAGAGTTAAACGACCTCGAATCGAAAGGTTTGAAAAATCGATTCAAGCATGAATGGGACATTTCTCGTATTATTCGCGAGGAAATAGTTGAGCCAATGAAAAGGCGAATAACGAAAGCGAGTCGCTGACGAAGAGTGCATCGGATGTTTATGACACATCGCTCGCGTCGTTTATTTTTACCGCGGAGATGGGAGAGTATACGATGCGGACGGAGATGGATCGCAACATTGAATGCATCCCTCCGGCCACCACGAAACGATTAAAACGATTCACGAAGCCCGGTTGGCATGGAGAACTCTAATCACGCAGGATCACGTTCGAGCAGAGACTCATATGATGGCTACATAGGTACGTACTACCTAGAAGTGTTGTGAAGTACTCGCGATGCAAACAATCCTAGTTCTATGCCATCCCCTTATTTCGATGAAAAATTTTAACCGCGCGTTCAAGAACGATATCTCGCATTGATAGCCACGCATAAACCACTACCTACGTGCTTTTTCTTGTGATAGTATGTCGTAAGGAATGCGTGAACTTAAGTTTGGTGTGGTGCTTGTGGAACCATATTGCGTTTTCATGCAAATCCAAACCAAATACCTAATAGCCAAATAGAGTATACCAAATTTCATTCCAATATAATTTCAGCCAACCACCGCTAAAATCACTAAGATAAAATCTGTGTTACACAACTGAGATATCTGAACTACAAATGCTGAAATGCGACACAAATTACATGCCAGGGTAACCTAAAACAGTAAATAGTGAAAAATAACAGATTACGGAATAAGGGTAATACTTAATATTATATTTAGGAATATTGCTCTGGAGCATTGGTGTTTTTTGTTCGTGGTCGAAAGAAAGAAGAGGTTCTCATATTAACTGATCTACATCTTCATGTGCTATTCCCTGCAAGCCGACGCAGGAAAAGGAGGAGGGGATGGGGAAGGGCTTGTTAAGACGCCAGCCGTGAATAAAAGCTAGGGGATCAGGAAGTGGAATTGAAAGAAGAAAAGGAGGAAAAGTGAATTGCATGTTAATGGAGTGTTCAAGGGTTTCGCTCTGATTTTGCCGTCGTCATAAATTTATCCTGAGACGAAGAATTTATGTACCTATCAGGATGAGGATCACAGTTCCTTCTTAAATGTTGCCGTAATCTTAATTCAAAACGCAAACCTCTCAAGAAGGGTAATGCTTACAGCTACAATATTAAGGGCGCACTCCATCAATTAAGACTAGAGATTTTTGAAGTGCCTGACAAAATTTTAAACAATGACCTCACTTCAATGAGCGCAATTTAAAAATTACTTAAAAACACGAGAGCAAGCGTTAATGGAATTTCCCTCAAACAGAAAATTTATCTTATTCTGTTATTTACTATATCAGCTCTGGAGTTAATATGTGAGGTTAAAATTAATATCATCCTGAAATTCGCGTGATGTGCATTTTTCAAGTTAGCCTAGCCTCTGAATCTCTAGCGACTCCAAACGTAGCCCATCTATAATCTAAGTTACATTCTCTGTTCACCCGTAAGAGTTTTTAACTAACCATCGAAAATTAATATGAAACTCCCCCAAAAAAAAACGAAAAATGTGTGAAATGAAGGAAATTAGCAAAGGTTCATTTTAATTATGATGAAAAAGTAGTCATGGTATATTGGATCAATTTTTCTTTGTAGTTGAGTTAGATTCGTAATCCCGTCCTGCGTTGCACCAACCTGGCAGAAAATTCACCAATCAAACCAATCGCATAAGGTGTTTAGTTCCTTCATAAGATCACTTAAATGTAATTTTATTCATATTCTGTCTACTTGTAGAATAACTTGTCCTCTATCTGATGTGAACAAAAAAATAATACCTTTCCGAGCTCTTTTATTCTCTAATTGAACTTGAAATTACAAATTGGTGTTCAATCGGAGAATGAGAGAAATACGAGAAAAAATAGTGTTTTTCTATAAAATATAAATGCCATTTACGTGAAAAACTGTTTTTAAGAAGTATATAATCCAGATAAATTGAATAAAAATAAAATATAGCCATCTTACTACCTTCTTTTTTTAGTTATTTGGGAATTGATGCCATAATTGAAGTGAAAATGCGGTAATTCGTTAAAAATGGCGGTGCAGTCGGCTCCTATGGTTGGAAAAAAGTGCTAATTTAATATATTTTCGTGGAATAATCTGCATATATTTTGTACCTTTATACTTTTGGTTTCCTATAGGTAACGCATTTCATCAGGGAATGCAGATTTTTGTACAAAATATTAAAAATGTGGAATTAAGTAATTGTTTTGACTCACACAGTCGCGGTGGAACCTCCTTAAATCGTTCTGCTACAAGAGAAAGATAAGGTTTAAAAACAATTTTTTTTTCAAAGAGTTCAATTTAAGGCATGATTCCCTTACTCATGCTCAGATAACATAAACCATAAGGGTGTGAGGGTATTACTTCCAATTAACATTTATGGGACGGATAACTAGATACGCGATTACGAAAACTTACGGACAATGAGATGCACAAAGGTTAAAGGATTAGTATGCACTATGGTTCAAGAGTTGGCGTATTCCATGCACCATTCATGGCCGAAAAATAAACCGAAGGTATCAGGGATATTGAAGCAAGACCCTCAAAAGTGGAGTCGTCAAAATAATTCGTGAAACTTAAATCTTGACCAAAATACCATCGGGAAATCAGGTCAGAATCTCATAAAAAATTTCATAATTCGATCCGCACGAAGGCGTTCGTCTGCTGACGCTTTCGGCTCAAAAAACATACATTAGTTACGCCATGGATAAAGCATCAATCGGTGAAACTTAAAGGAAGTACAAATTCACAAATGAAAACATCTCTTTTTCAAAGCAGAATTGATTTTCACAAATGATACTGATATCTACATTTGTTTTATGAATATTTATAAAAATGTAAATAGCTTTTATGGAAACGGATTTGAAGGAAAAATGCTTCACTGGTAGACGGACGTGGCATATCAATGCATATTTCTATTGGAGCCCAATCACTACAGCATGCATTACTTGATTATTTAAAAAAGAAGGAATCGGTTGCATCTGTTGCTGCATCAACGATGACGCAATCAACAATATCACCTTATTGGAAGAGAATAAATACCATTTGAATATCACACCTTGCGTCTCGCTCGCCGAAGAAACGATTTTGATCCGGACTGCGTTTTTCTCGTGCTCTTGGATCTCCTCAAGGGAGTCTCCTCGTCTCTCGCCTTGTCTGTGGCGAATAAAAAAGCTAATCCCTTGTGCGGGGGATCGTTATGGGAGAGGGGGGGGAAGGAGGGGGTGAGGAGGGGTGAATTATACGTCAAAGGAGCGGGTGGGGGAGGGAGGCAGCTCAAGGGTCGGGGGAATGAATGACCTTGACCAAAGGTCACGGTCACCCGACGTGGAGATTCGTGTCCCGTCCGACTCCTCTCCTCCTCCCTCCTGCTGCTGCTCCCTTCACAACTTGTGTGTCTCTCCCGGAAGTCGAGAGAGGGGGAGGAGTGGGTGGAGGAGGAGGCCCTCCCTGTGCGTGGACGGCAGCCTCCCTTGCTGCCTCGCCTCGGCCGTGATGGCGGGGCTCCCGATGACGCGATCATTTTGCGGGATCGTAAAAAGCTGCACGGGGGCCTTCACAACATTCGCGGATACTTGTGAAAGTCTACGCTCCTAGATTACACTCGTCACTTGATCTTTCAACTTACGAACGAAAAAGACTACGAGAGCATCATGCCCGCGTTGAAGACAAACCACTCATACTCATAGACGCATAGACAATGGAGCAGGGTGGAAGGAATTGCGGTCGTTGAGAGGAATATTTGTGGAGCTATGAGATGACAAATAAATGAGTATAAAATAAATGAGACCAGTAAAAGTTTTCCGCAATTAATTCCATCGGACGACTGGTCATTTATAAAATACTGCAACAAGAGATAAATGAGTCTGAAATTGTGTGATTTCGCTTTCGAGGGGTTGGTGTGGGTGGTGATTTGTATTGGGTTACGCTGATATTCATTCAATATATCAAACAACCCTAAGTTTATTATAATTTTTATAACAAATATATATATATATATATATAATTTGTGATTAACAAATTAATTTTATCAGATACCCGAAAGAATGAAGTTTATAATTTTTTCAATCGATTCTCCTCTTGTTATATGAATGAGTTATGAAGGAAGTGAGTGATCCTGAGCATCGCCTACGGGTAATTCAGCTAGTATATATATATATATTAAGTCGCACAGATAAAACTTTACTGCAACTATAGTTTCACATTCGGCATCATTACAGAGTTGATCCCTGTGTACTATACAATTTTTAATGCTGAGAATTTAAAGAAAAATAACAAAGTTTATGAGGTTATGAGGAGAACGGAAAATTAGAATGGACTACATCTTCACCCCCCGCAGGAATGAGAGAGATCTTGGTGCTTCCTCTTCTGTGTGCCGGAACGAGAGAGACGCACTTGGGGGGTTGAGGAATCTACAATGGGGGGCGGAGGAGAGGGGGTTAAAACCACCAAGGGGATCATGAAGCAAAACTCCCACCTCTCCTTTGGCTCGAGACAAGATCCCGGATTTTATTGCTCACTTCACTTGATATCTCTCCCGGATGCTTGCTTCATTTCTCAGAGGGATACAAGAAAGCGCCCGTCGTTTCAAGATTCATAAAAGCGTTGAGACAAGTTTGCTTCTCCTGCAACGCGGAGGCATAGGGGGGAAGAAGAGTGTGGGAGGCATAAAGAGAGGGAGATGGGGGGAATCTTCTCTTGAAAGTCTTTCGAAGGAGGCCTCGGGCAAATTGCTTCCTCCGATTTCATTATTGCCCCCCACCACCGCCGCTGCCGTGGCAACGCCGTACCCCTCCCCCCAAATAGCTTCAGCTTACCCCACGCACGCACGTATAAATATAAATTTATATATATATCGCCAATCTCTTTATTACGTTTTCAGATGCGAAACGATAAAAGGAGAGAAATAGGACGACGTCAAAAACAAAACTCTGAAGACGTTCGACGCTTTAGATTTCACTTTGTAGAATTTCTTACAGCTTGTGTTCATATTCTAAATAAAGTACTCGTACTTTTCTGCAGAATTTTCACTTAATTGCAAAAAGCCTTCAGTCGACTTATGGCTTGTACATCATGTACAAAAATTCAGAGAATATTTATTTGTTGCTGTTTTTATTCTGTTGGTTCTCTCTATTTTTTCTACTCTTTGTCAGTTAATGGGAAAAATGCTAAAGTTTGGGGAAGGTTAAGAAGGCAGAGGTCAGTAGAATTGTGGATCAATGGCTGAGAGTGCGGGAAAGGCTAAGGGTCTTTAGAGGCTATTCTTTCGGAAATGAGTGGGGACATCAAACTTTCTTGGCCATTTGTAATATTTTACTCTTTACTACGGCAACAAACAGCAAAAAATAAGCAAACATTCTCTGCACGAATGAAGAAGAAACTTGGTTTCCTTCCACAGATTTATTTTCCTGGTACGACATGTTTCGACACAGCGGCGTCATCATCAGGTACAAAACTTTAACAATTTTCAAGAGGTATATACACTCTTAAAGGACATGGTGGAAGGTAGGAGAGGGGGGAAGGAAGGGGGTGTTGAGGAGGGGACAAATACCGGGGGAGAGGTAAGGAAGGGGTGGTTTAGGAATCTAGAAAACACCCGTGAAGGACACGTAAGTGTGTGGGAGAGGTGGAGGGGGGGGGGGGGGGCGAACCTCTTCCCAAAACACCGGTTTAAACACCCTTTAATTTATATATTCCACTGTTTTCTAATGGTTGAACTTTGTCTTTTGTGTAGTTCAGGAGTTTTTTAAGATTGTCATTGTTATAAAATGCTATTCTAAACCGGTGTTTTGGGAAGAGGTTGCGTATTTTTTCTGAAATCATCCCGTAATATCATCCTCCCCTTTATTTTATTTTATCATCCCATAATAACACCCCCCCCCACCTCTCCCACACACTTACGTGTCTTTCACGGGTGTTTTCTAGATTCCTACACCACCCCTTTCTTACCTCTCCCCCGGTTTTTTTCCCCTCCTCAACACCCCCTTCCCCCCTCTCCTACCTTCCACCAAGTCCCTAAAAAGTATATATACCTCTTGGAAATTGTTAAAACTTTGTACCTGATGATGACACCGCTGTGTTTCAACATGTCGTACCAGGAAAATAAATCTGTGGAAGGAAACCAAGTTACTTGTTCATTTGTGAAATTCAACTTCCACATTGTTGAGCTTGAAACCATGGAACGTAAAACCCTCTGAATATTTCTGTACGGTGATGATGTAAGTAAGCAAAAAACGTCGCAAAATCATTAGAAATGATGTAGAAAAATATAAATAGGTATACTTGGCTTTAATGATGACTTCAAAACCTATTAAGCATCAGGCTCTTCTGAAATATAAACGAATACTGCAATCTTCAGTTATTTTAAGGTTTAAGGATAAATGACTTAATCAATTATTTACTGCAAATGTTATGAAATGGCAGAATCTAGCTACTATGGAAACCGTATCTAGCGTTTTACTAGCAACCAACAGCCCATTTAAAAGCAATTGTGCAGTCACCGGTGCTAAATCGTGACTCTTGCGTTCGTTGCAATTCCTCTTCCTACTGCAATTTCAATGAGGCAGTATTCGGATACGTCGGCGAGCGATTTCAGTGGCCGATGTCCTCCCTCGTTGAGAAAATTAAAATGAGATTTTAAAGGTTAAAAATCTTTAAAAAGTCAGGTGGGATGAGAATGCATGTTTTATTTCTAATCATATATTCACAAAAAATATTGGTTAAAAATCTGGGAAAGTGGGTGAGGAAGGAAAAAAAAGGAGGAAGGTGGGGGATGCTTGAAAAACAAATGTGACAGGTAGTTTTTCATTGGATTTTCACTGAACCCAATTATATGTAAGTAAAATATAATGGCATATTAAAAAATGCAAGAAAATAATTGCGAAATTCCACAGAGGAATAATCATTCGCCTTGACCAGGATTTGAACACGGATCCCTCGATATTCCTGGTGGTTAAGCCAGTTAAGCTACCGAGGAGTCCTCTTTCCTGTTTTCCTTTGAGGAATAAATAGGAAAAAAATGATGCCACGGCAGTCAAAAGCGTGCGAACGCTTGCTGTATCAAAACCCATGTTCATTCTCATTGCTATTTTGTACAATAATGCCGTGCGACAGAGGTTAAAGGTCAATTTAATTTGGTAAACAGTTTCTTTCCCCCATCGTCAGCAATGTACTACGAAGCCTAATACTGATATCAGAAAAGAACTGCCATAACTGAGAGTTCCTCACCATGAGCCATAAATTGAGATAAAATCCGTTTTCAGCCATCTTTCACATCTCCTCTTTCACCGTTTCACATTCAATTAGTTATTTTTTCCAGGAAGCAAAGTTAGGGAATGTGGTTCAGGGAGCCATACTTCCATGAATTGGATATGATTAGGCGTTTAACTTTGTGAAAATACATTATGACTCTGTATCAATGATATCTTTGTAATTTTCACTAAGCTAATAAATTCAACGACCAGTCTTTCCTACAAAAACACGGTTAAGCTATGGGTTCACCTCTATCACCACTCTTGGTGGAACCTACATATGAACGAATTTGAAGAAAAGTTATTCAATGAGAGTTCGGTGAACACCAATTTCATTAGTTGTTGGTACAGATATATAAATGGCGTGTTAGCCGCATGGACAGGAACAGAGAGACAACTAGGAACATTTTTGAGCATGTTAAATATCCAGGACAAAAACAAAGTTCATCTGAGAAAAGAAAAGATAAAGCAGTATAAACTTCCACGAAATCACGATTTTAACCACCCGTAAAAGTTACGACTTTTCCATCCATCGGAAATAAACCACTACGGACCTTTTCCTCTCTTTCAACTCCCGCCACCATCTCTCTAAAAAGATGTCCGCATTCCATTTTATGTTGAACATATTGCTTAACATCTCCCTCTCCGCAAAAAAAATTTTCAAGGTAACTCAACATCGAAATTACGATTGCAGTGAAAAATGTATACAGTGAAGTAGACATTCAGAAAATGCTTGATAGAAAACGCTCAGTTAGAGCTCAAAAACTCATAAATACGTCATCTTATTACAGAGAAGAAAAGAAATATAGGACACTGCCTCTGGCGTTACTCGGTGGAACTCCATTATTAATGAAAAACAGGAACTTAGTTATAATTCCACACTTTATTAGAAACAAGACGACCCGGGTTTTAGCATCTCATGCCATCATCAGGTTATGCTTGATGATGGCATGTGATGCTGAAACCCGGATCGTGTTATTTAAAATAAAGTGTGGAATTATAACCAAGTTCCTGTTTTTCATTAATAAGAAAAGAAACGCTTCGCTGGTGCAAATTCAGTTATTATGAACATCTTTCTCAAAATATTGCCAACCGTTTTCCCAAGAAAGAAATAAGAATTGCCACCGACAACAAGTGCAACTTAAGAGCAATGTTAAATAAAACCAGGGACAAAATAGACAATTAGAGTAAAACGTTGCATTAATAAGTTTAAGTGCGGTGAGAGCAAAGTGCCTAATTTCAAGGCTTTTACTCGAAACCGGCCTGTTGAAAAAATCGTGTTAATAATCTAATTATCTTATCCAAAACATTATTATTTCACTCGATGCAAGTAGCCTTGATTTCACTTTCGGAATATGAGTAGTGAACTGAAACTGCGTGTTGGGAAATGGAATCACAATCAGTTGACGATGCAACTACAATTTTAAATCTACTATTAGCATCAACGCCTGGCGCTGCATACTACAATTCGTGCCATTATCTTTATGAAGAAAGCAAGAGACGTCAAAATGGTGTAAATTATTGCCAAAGAGGAGGTCTAAAATTACTTAATTAACCTCTATTGTATTTTCCAGGGCATCGCACCACTGTTTATAAAAAATCATTTCTTGTAACAGCTTGCAACATATGGAATATGTTGCAAGCTTTTACAGAAATTGTGCTTACAACATATGGAATATGCCAACAGAAATTAAAAATGGCATGTCTGTTAAAACATTTAAAATGAAATATCATGATTATTTACTTTCCCGGGAATAACATAAGTTACTCTTACTTTTTTTTTCAAATTTGTGTTCATGTTATTATGGTTCCTAATTTACTGTACCATTTTGTTATTTGTTAAGTCATGAATACATGATTTTTTTTGTGTTGTATCAAATCCGGCTTGGTGTATAACTCATTCTCCTTTTTTTACAAACATTTGTTATGTTATGAAATGGGAAGAAATTATATATAGACATTTAAAAAAAATGAGAGGTTTGTCTTTTTTGTAATTATTGATGTGCGTGCAAACTGTATTATGATTATTTTTTTTTTATGGATTTTTTCCTGAACAATAAATATTTTCTATCTATCTATCTTAATTACTTCAAAAAAGGTTTCAATGCCCATAAAAACACACATCTTGAGCCAGTTGGCCTTCAACCTCTGGCTCACAGCTAAGACGGATCTCACACCTACAAGACTAAAACAGGTGAATATTCTCACCGAATCCAACATTTTTGTCGCACCATTTCTATTCACTCGAATTAAATAAAGAAGCACCAGACTCATCGTACGTGCTCATTCATACCGCTCGATGAAATTCTCCTCCGATCTCTTTGCAATCATTTCTCTAATGCCGCGAGATTATGGGCGGGGCTGAAGTGAAGCGGAAATGATTGAGCCAACATTATTTGAACGGTCAGACGGAGGAAGCTTTAAAGGGCACTACAATAGTCCACCAGGCCATATTCGACTTGGATATTTCAGATAAAATGTTTTTCAGGTCTACTAGCTTCTACAAAAACTTCAATTATGATTGTAACTGTGCTTATGATTATGAATGGCAAAATAAAATGAAACTGATTACTTATTGTGACTTTTATAATTATATCCAGCACTGCTGAAAAAACATCAGTATCAAAAAATCATAATCATTTCAGCGATTTTTACGAAGTTAATTTTCCTGGCAATGGGTTGTTTTCGTATGTTTTTCCTAAGCATTCAATTATTTTCACTGCTTCCATTTTTTCTAGGTTTGCGGAAAGAAGACTGAAAATGACGACAAAAAATATTTCACCCGTAGTACATAATATTCTTTTATTATCCAACACCACGTGTTAAATTTATTTTATCAGATGGACGGTCGTGTCGGAGAGGTAACGCCATTCATTCCAAACGACGAGAAGTGGACGTGTCTAAATCCTCATGCCTTAATCGCACAATCTCCTCTTCACGCGACCCTATCCCGCCCACGAAGAGTGAGTTAGTGAGTTTGTCGGCTGTCTTTGCTCCCTCGGGAGGTAGACATCTCTTCTCCCTGACCTCCAATAGGGAGAGAAGGGGATGGGGGGGGGAAGGAGGGGAAAAGAGGGAGAAGATGTCGTCCCCTAAGGATAACTGACACGTCGGGAGTGATGAGTTGACGTCCGGAATAATTACACGCGTAATTGGTGCCGTTTGGATGTAGGCATTAGGCCCTTGACTTTGCCATTTCAACTAGAGTGCGCTGACTTGGCCATTTTTTTCCTCATTCGTGTCGCCTTCTTATTCAAGGCATTCATTCACAGTTATGAAATCACGGCGGAAGTAATGAAAATTTTTAATGCAAAGAGGAAATTTATCTTTCCATTAATCTAAATTAAGTTACCGACGACTAGACTTTTCACACAACTACACGCGTTCCGAGCGCGTAGAATTCAATTTAAACCATTTGCGGAATCTGTAGAGAGTAGTACAAGTAAATATTACCATCGAGTCAAACTTGAGCGTTTGTTTGGAAAAGAAAACATGACGTGAGGGCTTTCAAGAATTCTTGTGCCTGTGGAATGAAAAAGGAACAGCGTTCACATAAATCACATTTTCTTAAAGTACTAATTACAAAACTGGTTTTTCAAACCCTACAATGTTTATTTTAAGGATTTCTCGATATTCGATATGAATATCGCTCCTATAAGTTCATGGAGTGGTCAGGAAATGCAAACTATGACAAAATATTTCTAGGATAGGCCGATTAAAAGAATGAGACATCGTGTTTCATAATTATCTTCTAAATACTTTAATTTTATTAAAACAAAAATTCCGCAATGAACCTTCCCTTAAGAAAGAAGAAACCGGGTATCGTAAGTTTTCCTCACATAAACATTTCCATTTTTACTGAAACGTCACCTGATTAATCTTTTAAGTGCAAACTCAACGATGTGTTATTGCAAGTTACTCACGAAAAAAATATTAACAACGATAAATAGTTGATTAATGAATCAAAAAACCAATTCTCAATTCATAAAGAAGGGTGGCAATATTACATTTCAGTACGTAAAAATTATTATCGAAGGTAATTTTTTTATTCAGAAAAAAAATGATAAGTTTCTATGTTCATAAAAATTTACTGAGGATTTGGAAAAAAAGCAAAAATCCATGAAATTAACTCTTGGTATGATTCTCCCGAAAGTGTCTTTGCAGTGAAAGAGCCGAAATGAATCAGGCACTCACTGACTGTCATGAATTTTAAGTGTTATGCTCCTCGTTATCACTCCACGATAAGATTTGTCGCCGTAGTATTAGGCAACTCATCAATGACATGTTTGAGTAGCAGGTTGCCTGTTATACAGGGGTGGACCCCAAAATTATTTGAATGTCTTCAATCGTGGGGATAGGATATCACTGATCATTTCATTCTAAAAACCGGATTCGAATTCATCCGAATTTACATAAGATATTTGGGTTCACTGATCCGTCGATTAGACAAATACACTGAAATATACACATGTAGGAATGGCTGTTTAAATACATTTTTAACATCTCATTATAGCCGTCCATTATCCTGGATTCTCTAAGAAATGAAATTGCTTACGCTTCGTCAAAAGCACGCAAACAGTTCAATAATGAAGTGTTTGGTGATAAGGAAGCTAAGCTAAGCCACAAAAAATACTCTCGTGTCGTTATACAATGAATGCGTGTTACCCTAATAACGTGTATAATACATTTGACCAAATAAAATTCAGGTTCTTCCAAAAGAGAAGAGTTACTCATAAAATATTTTGGGAAGCAAGTCTAAGCTTTAGTAACAAGCTTTAAATAAGTGACAGATTTTAAGTATAGGATTTAGTCACCCATTGATTCTTCGTATGTGATAGATCGGTAGCATCGAAGCTATAAGCTCGTTCTGAAATCACAGAAGAATCTTGGATACAGATTGTTTGGGAAAATTCCATGGCGAAAATTTAATTTCACGTTCGGAAGGCACTCATAAAGCCATTGTAGCACGAAACAAAAGATGTTCAGATTTATAGAGCACACGTATTTTCAAGCATATGAAAAAATCAGACACAAATGAAGAAGACATTAGAAAAATGTAAATTAAAGGTGATGTTAAATACTATTGATGAACACTATACTTAGCTAATGCCAAAACATATGCAGTGAGAGTGTAGAAATTTTAAAATGTGCTATTGAATGTGTTATGTGAATAATGCGTGAAAAACCTATATCTAGTGATACGTACAAAAAGAGATAAATTATATGTAATTTTAATTTTAAGTAGAATAAATATTTCTAAGAGATCGTGAAATATTTCCACGACAGCTATTCAGAATGAATGAAAATGCATTTGGTTGGAATCCAAATATAAGATAAAGACGGGAGGAGGGTCAGAATGCCAGAGAATTGGATCGGGTGACAACACATGCAACACATGTTGTGGTTAAGTGGAGGGGTCCTACCTGAGACCCATGTCCCGTTGAACCTCGGAAGCTTGAACCTGTCGCTCGTGAGGTCCCCTATGGAGAACTTCCGCCCGGAGACTCGAGGGCCCTCGTCCGGCGGCGAGAGGAGAACGATGGAGAACATGATGAGGCCCAGCACGGCCACGATGACCAGCAGCGCTATCAGGATGCCGCGCCAGTTCCGCTGGTTGGGCGTCGACGCCACCAACTCCTGTAATAAAGAGAGACAGAGAGGTCTTCGTGAGCACCACTTGCGAGTTAGGGGATGGGCAATGGAATACCGGTATTCGGTACTTCCCATTACTGTTTGATTTTTAATCCGATATTACCAACCAGTATTTAAAATCGGTACTACCGACAGTGCCTGTACTAACAATACCGGTATTTAGAGAGCGCTGCCATCTTGCGTCACCTAACGAAACTAAATACGAAAATTTACAATTTACACTAAATTTTCAAATATTCTCGTAATATGTCTGTATTTTTTGTCTGAATTTGTCGGCTATCTTTGGTCCCGCGGGAGGTAGACATCTCTTCTCCCTAACCTCCAAGAGGAGAAGAAGGGGATGGGGAAAGGAGGGGAAAAGAGGGAGAAGATGTCGCCCCCTAAGGATAACTGACACGTCGGGAGTGATGAGTTGACGTCCGGAATAATTACACGCGTAATTGGCGCCGTTTGGATGTAGGCATTAGGCCCTTGACTTTGCCATGAAAATTTACTATTTACACTAAATTTTCAAATATTCTCGTTTTATGTCTGTATTTTTTTCTTATTTACATAACCGTAAAGTTGATACATGTTTGTTATCATTATTGATAGAATGTGTAAGTATACATTTTTGAAGTATTATTATGTACAAATATTTATTTCTCTAAGTTAAACGTTAGTGCGACTGCAAGGATTGAGAAGCACTATAACAGGGGATTTTACCTGACCACGACATTCAAACAATACCGATCGTTTTTCATGTGATTCCAACAAAAAGCGACGAGCGCAGACATACAGCGTCAAATAAAAATTATTTACTGAATATCCGATTCATATTCCAGATAAATGGTGGGGGTTGTTAGGGTTTCCGACCGTTTCGATGAACGAGTCGTTAGGGACGTTGAGTTCGACCCGGTCGGAAACCCGAAAAACCCCCTACAACGATTGGTATATGCCGGGAAAGCCTTAGATCTTTCATTCGCGATGAATGTTCATAAAAAATTCCAATGGATCGAAATTTCTGCGTATCTTTTTGGACTTATATTCTAATTTGCCGAATTTAGGGTGAAACGTATGTTAATTTGTAATTAAGTAAAATATTTAATGAATCATATTTCACCGGCACCGGTACTCCGGGATTTTTTCGTATGTATACCGGACGAGTAGTATTATTGCTTTTTAATAATGTTCGTGCGGTTTGTGCAATTGGTTCCTGCCATTGAGTTGATGTGCGCGCCTGAATGTGTGGCCGGCGGACCCTGCGGGTTGAGTATAGACTGGATTGGACGGGAGTCGTGAGCGGCTGTTTAGAGTATAAGTGACTTTATTACCGGATACACTATCACAGCTCACTCCCTAACCACCTTCAGCACAGAAGCGGACTATAATACTGCCCTCTTAAATTCCTCAAATTTTACCTCCTCTTATTTCGTCCAGAATTCCTATCCTCCTCCTTCCTCTTCTACGCTTCCCCAGTGTTCTCCCCTCTATCACTCTTTTCAACATGCCCTCTCCTCTCAAAACCTCCTCCATTCATCTCTTCTGCCTTCTCCGAACCTCTGCCACAAGCTTCCTCTCCTCTCCAACCATATCCAATACCTCCTCGTTCGTTTTCCTCGCCAACCAGCTCACCTTCTCCATCCTTCTACAAACCCACATCTCAAACGCCTCAAGTCTACGCACATCCTCCCTTCGTAATGACCAAGTTTCCGACCCATTTAGCGCCACGCTCCATATTAAAGTTTTCACCAGCCTCTTCTTGAAGTCTCTTCTCAGACCCCCCTTCATCAATTCCCTTCTCTTCGGCGATGCTTCTTTAGCGAGCACAATTCTGCATCTGATGTTCATACCACTAAACCCATTCTCCTCCAAAATACTACCCAGATACGTAAACTGCTCGACCTGCTCTATCTTCTGCCCTCCCACCCTTATATTCAGCCCCGCCTTCTTACTTCTAGGAAGTCTCATCACTTTCGTTTTTTGTGGTTTATCTTCATTCCATACTTTTGAGGAAACCGGGACAAGCCACGGTAGTAACCTTTACGGAGTCACCCGCAAGTGCACATAAGTGCGATATTCCACAGGAGAAAAATCATTCGCCTTGACCGGGATTCGAACCCGGATCCCTCAAGATAGAACACCTCCTTGTGTTCTATGTACGGCTTTATCCTCACGGACTGTGGCGCTTAGCGCACGACTTGGACTGCTAATGACATCATATGTCTAGCAGTCCTGACCACCATGTTCCTATAAAGCCACCAATAATCCACAGGGGAGAAGGACGCCTCGGTAGCTTAACTGGTTAAAGCACTCGGCGCGAAATCGAGGGATCCGGGTTCGAATCCCGGTCAAGGCGAATTTTTCATTCAATACCTTTCGCACTGCACCTCTAATGCATTCATCATTGACTGTAACCCTTGGCAAACTGACTAACCAATGTTTAATCATCTACAAATCTCACTGTTTTAATCAGCTCCACTCCTACATTTATTCCTACCTTCTTATCCCCACATGCTTCCCTTACTATTTCTTCTGAATACACGTTAAAAAGCAACGGCAATAGTGGGAACCCATGCCGCACTCCCCGTCCTATCATGGCCTATTCCGATTCTCCATCGGCTACCCTATGTAGTAGTTTTGTTTAACGTGCTTCGACAGCTAAGCTCATTTCGCACATACTGTCTGCCACGTGCATACAGGGGCAACGCACTCGGACGAATCGGATGGATCACCCGTATCCATACTCGAGCCGAGCCCAACGATGCTTAATTTCGGTGACTGATCGGGAACCGGTGTTTCCATCATGGCAGGCCGTTGCCCTCGGATATCCTAACCTGCACCGTCTGGCTCATATACAAATTCCAAATGAGACGTCTTTCCTTCCAATCGACCCCTAATTTCTTCAGCACTTAATTAATTTTGTCAAGTACATTCCATCAAACGGTTTCTGAAAATCTACAAAACAAGCAGAATCACCTTTCTCATGCTCTAGGTTTATTACCACTAGCGTCCTCATCACTACCAAAGCTTCCTGCGTTCCAGCCCCCCTCCTAAACCTAAACTGATTTCAGAAAATGTCATTTTAGGATAAAAAGATAGTATCGCTATTTAAACTCGCATTATAAGATACCCGGTCAAAGAAACAGTTGAACAGTCACCGAGAATATTCGTCCAGTTACAAAATTTTATAAACAAAAAATATATTTTTTTGCTAAAAAGTTAAAGGTTTGATTTTATGTGCATAACAATATTATTTCAATCAACTCTTAGGAATAAAACATAAGGAGTATAATTCAGCAGCAGAAATACTTAAACATACTAGTAAAGACAAATTGATTAAATTCGTTTCAATTAAAACGTTTTATCAACCTTTATGATTCATGGATATTTTGTTAAATTTTCATCGCGTCTGACGAAAAAGACATATGTTATCAACATTACTACTATTATGAGTGGTCTATCGAGTCTTTCAACATTTCAAAATTTTATTTGGCACTAAAGACGATGAACCAAATCATATGTATTTTAAGCAAAAACATGCAGCTTAACACCTTCGCAGCTTCGCAGAGATTTAGAGATGCCTTTCATGCGCAGAAAGAGTAAAACATTCTGTCTCGGTGGGCTGGAATGAACTTTAAACTTAGAAATTAGATTAATTGGAGCCTAACTGCGCTAATGGAACGGTTAAAAATGCACGCTGTTGGAAATTATACGGGATTTTAGACTATTATCCATCACTTTCGTCAATTTTCTCATCATTTTCGAGACAATCATGAAAGAAGCAAAGCTTCGTCTTAAAAACTTTGATAAATGGGGTGTAATAATGAGGGTGGGGAAGTGTTTTCAAGGTTAAATGTAAATAATAATTTTTCTCTTGTTTTTAAGTGTTAGTTTGCAAAATTTCATTATGATCGGAATAAAACTGTGGATTCGTATAAATGACAAATGACCACACAAGCATTCTTCTTTGTATGCATAGATTAATATCGGCGATTTTTTTATCAAATCATTCAAAATATGTGTTGAGCAAGTAAAGTAATTACACGCACATTAAATGGACACTCCTATTTACTACATGTCTCTCCGTTTATCAAAATGGTATCCAGTTCTGCTCCAGCATATGATCTTTTTACTCTGATGTTTTAGGTTTAGCGTCTAAATATTTATTGCATTCATTCTTAAAAGTCACTCCCAGTTTCTCAAGCCTTCTCAGCCTTTCACTATGGGTGTAGTTGGGTAGGAATGTTAAATTTCTCAGATATGTTCCCATCCATGTTATCGGTGAAAACATAAGTAGTTGGTAATTTTAAAACAAATTTTATTGGTACATTTTACCTTTAGAATATCCATAATGTAAACAAGGTGATCAAAAGCTGAATATTTAGATAATTTTCTGGCTGATTTAAAGTCATAATAAACAATAATATTACACATCGTTAGTTTAATGTTTTTCTCGTATCTTTCTGAGACTTTTTCGATGTATTAAATTTCTGATATGGCTACGTAAAACTCATGAATGCAATGAAAGGTAATGGAGAGCATTTACACTAAATACAAACGCCTAACTCTAAGTTTGACGCAGAAGAAATAGAAATCATTATCTCCTTGCTACACAAAGAGGAATACCCTTCACCGCTCCGCATCTATGACAAGGAAACCAGCTAAAACAGATAGAAAGAGAGCCCGATATGCAGTCGAAAACCTGAGACCTAAACCATGGCTTCCAAGTCTTCAGCCGTTGCCGATGGGTGGCCTCTCCTTTAAGTTCTGAGGGCGATTGGATATGAGGACGAATGAACACGTGTGAGTCAGTCACTTAAGAATTTCGTTTCCTCCGGAGTTGGTAATCCGGGTGGTGAAGGGTGGGAAATCGATTAGGCAATCGAGAATATCGGCTTCCTTTTATCGGACCGGGTAATACGGTAGGCAGGGGTCAGCGTACAGATAAGGCAGCCAATTTCATTGACCATGGAGTAAATAACTCGAATCGGAATTGATAACTTCACAAAGACGCTGCCAATGCTGCAATTTGATCGCCATTCCGCATAATTTATTCATCTGCAAGTATAACTGTGTATTTCTAAATTCGCGCAGAAGCATTCGATATTGTCATCATGTACTATTTTCTCAATATTTCTGGTTCTAACACGATTGCACGCTGGACATTATTGGGAAAAATCCCACGAAATAATATCATTATGCACAAACATATATATACATCCATTCACGAATATATCATTCATACGTCTGTTTTCCATTTGTAAGACATGTTAGTTACAGTGTGAGTTGGTGCACAATTTATTATTGCATTATTACCACAATTTGATTTATTAGTGACAATATATTAAGGTGAAAATTAAGTGGAGCCGTATGTATTCTGTGATTTAAGTCTACACCAGGTTAGGATACCAACGTGGGCAATGGCATCCCTTCTCTCCCCAGTGCCAACTTATTCAATGGAGGATTACGACTAAAGGGCCCTCTCCACACAAGTCCAAAATGCTTCTACCGCAATGAGGATGGTGCTTTCATCATTTAGCCCCACGGACTCAAGGCCCTCTAACTTTTCCTGGACCATACGAGCAAGCAACATGAGAGCATCAATTTCACAATGTAAAGGGTGATGAATCATTAAAATTCGGATCAAGAAGCGCAGGGAATATAACGAGGTGCTACCAAATGTTCCCGTAATCTATTAATGGATTTAATTACACCATATCTGGACCTTATTCGCTTCCATCTACAATAGTAAAATTTTAAAATAAAAATTCAAATACGTATATAATATATTTTTCTTAAATATCGTGAGTTTACTCGGATTTAAGGGTGTGTATAGGTACCTATATACGTACAGCTCAAAGAACAATGGTATTTCCAAACCGTGGTTGCTTCTCTTCCACCGTTAGGGCAAAGCCAATAGCCTGTCCACTTCCGTTCCCCCACCAATGCGATCTATTCGTGCGTTCAATTCCCTTTCCTCTCCCTTCGCAGCAAGAGCGGAAGTGAAGCGGGAAGGCAACACCACGTGACTACTCCCATCCTGGAGTCACGCCACGAAGGGGATTCAAAGCGGTTTCGGGAGAGCCTCCTTGTGTTCGCCTCCTTCCTCTTTCTCTCTATCCCTCCCTCTCGGTCATCCCTCCATTAAATTCCCATTCAAGCTAAGAAGAGGGGAAGTGACGTCGTCATCCTCTAGGGAGCCGAAACCACCGCCCCGACGGCGGTAGTGGTTGCGACGATGCTGCCCAATGGACGGAGAAACGCTAACGAGGGAAAAAGCGAGTGTTAATTCCTGCGACTGGCGTTCCGATTGCGCAGAAACTTAGGACGTCCCGTTATTCTCAAAGCTGTAGGATTTGGGAGGTTATTCCTCAGTCGTTAAAGACACCATACTCAAAGTTTATTTTAAAATTTACAAGGTGGTAAGAAGCATAAAGTGAATATAGTAATTTAAATTTTAAAAATCTTTAATGATCGAACTTCAGTTATTAACAGAACGTACATATATTTAATGCTCTTGACTGCAATAGTTTTTCGTGCCGTACGATGATAATGCCTTCACATGCGATGGATATTTTGCGAACATATAAGAAGGGTTATCTTGAGTAATAAATGCATTTTTTAAATAGTGAGAATGCATACGACCTACACATCGTTGCATTTTTTATGCGATTTTGGCGTCAGAATAATAAAATACGTCTCTCTCCTGATCGCACAGCCGCTCAATCTCACGGAAAATTGTACCTATATTCTGGAAGTTATCTCGAGAAGAAATTCATTAATTGGATATTTTGGTACCATTACATAAATCTTATCTTGTTGCTTACATTTAGGTCAAATTCATTGATTTTTAATGAGTAGTGTTTTCTTGTCCAAACTAACATAGTTTTATTGGAAATAAAATTATGAAATCTACTGGGCGCAGTCAAACGGTAGTTGATGAAATTATCACTTTTTTATTCTTATAAATGCGTAGTTTAATACATTTCTCATTGAATCCTTGGAAACATGTTAGCCAATGGTAGAGACAAAACGTATGTGACCCAATTGCTTAAAAAGTACGAAAAATAATCGCAATTAGAGAATTTATTTTTGGGAAATTTCAAGGAAATAGGAGGGAAGGCATAATTAGAGGCAAAAAAGGACGGCGGAGAGGAAATACTTGGAAGACTGGGGTTTGAAGAAAATTATTGCGACGACAATAACTGCTAAGTCATAGATTTGCAAAACAGAACTAGTTGATACAATTTAATTGCCTTGTACTTGTTTATGCATTTCCACTTAACTTGTCAGGTTTTGTGTAACTAAATTTTAACAAGTTTGTGCAAACAGTTCAGTACTCATCAGAATACGGTTTAATAAGGCGAGGACATCATTTGGGAAATATTTATGCATGATTATGCATGATTACTTATTACCTAATGTTTATATAACGCTAGGTAATATTTCTCATTGCTAGGACGCATAAGGAATAAAAAAGAACGATTACTTGTGTCATCGCTGCATAAAAAGATAAAGAGTTTGACAGAATCTGCCAAGAAGAAATCATTTATCCGCTAGGTTCATGGCCTATAAGAATTATCTATACACTATTATAATAGCTGTCGTATCGCATTAATAGAAATCAATTACGACTACCACTAAAAGGTTAAAATGGCTATTAAATGCAGATCTATGCTCACACCGATACTGGCCACCTGAAGATTTAGTTCCAATAGCCATTTAAAAATTTAAGCACGAAAATCAGACACTCACATGAGTAAGTCTTTTTTTTATAGACACATGCTTTAGATATTCCCCAATGTTTTCATTACGTAGCGCTCATCGAGGTTATTGTTAATGTTAATAACGTATAGGTACGTAAGGTAAGTATCTATAAGTAAGTTATAAGTTAAACTTCTACTTTGAGAGTGAAATGCTGATTTATGATCAAAACTTTTTTATCAATCATATGACGTTTTAATGGTAGCCTTATAATAATATTTACTAACGTTTCACTAATAATACATAACGTATTATTCACGTTATATCTATGAGCCACCACCGTATTTCATTTACATTGTATACCATTGTATTAATAAATGACATGGTAAGCAGGTACTTTTATTATGTCGTGGTGACAGCTAAATGAAATCGGCCGCTTTTAGGTAAAAGCAGAGCATTTCTTATTTTCTGATTCGCGCAGAAGCTAATTTAGCGCAAACGTTTTTCTAATCTTAGGCAGAAGAAAAAACATGCAGCACACAAGCGTCTCCAGGCATAAAAAAAATGATTCACCTCTGTTCCTCTAGCGTACCCAACCAGCGAAGAAGCCTTTCTGCTGCAAAAACAGTGAAAAAAGAGATACTACCGCCTTAATTATGGTCGGAGACGAGATTACGAAAGCAATGCCTGGAATTCGCTCTCCCCAGCGAATTGGTTCCCAAGAGCATAAAGCCGTCGCGAAAAACAATCCGCTTTGCAGATTTTTTCTCAATTTCCTCGACGGAAAACTGTTATGTGCGTGGTTTGGGGCCATTCTGATTCCAGTCAATTTGTGGTTTTCTTCCTTTCTCAGTTTTACCTCTAAGTTGCTGAATATCAACCACCCCAAGAGGATTAATATGAATAGTAATTAAAAACGATTTGTCGATGATTTGCATATTATTCTTTTAGTAATGGAAACAATATAATGTTCATTCTGTTTTGTGTATTTTTTTTTATTCTTTCAATAGTAGAATTGATTTTTTACGATAGGACTGAATTAATTGTAACGAGGAATAACCTCAGTGCAAATTAATTAAAAAGTAATTAAAATGGAAATGTCGCGCGCTCCCTTGAAATATTTCAAAAGCCTACATTCTTTCGCGGTAGCTATACAAGTAAACGCAGGGGCTCTATACCTTCCTCCTGAAAAACTGTTTTTAAATGCAGACTGTAAAGATCGCTTGGTATAAGCTTAAAATACACATAAATTTCTCTGCCGTAAAAAATGTTTCAACTAAACAAACCCCAACAAACTACTGCATAGTTTAGGTTTTATTTTCAAAGCAGCTATATTCCGGTGTCTCTCAAATTCAGATTTTTGTCGACATATAATCCTTTGCCATCGCCACTGCATATCAAAGGATTCAATGTCGGTGGTCGCGTGGTTGCTTAGCAGTGTCGCTGTTATATGGTTTCAGTTCGCTTGTTTACGCTTGTCATGTATTTATTTCACGGATAAGTATGACACTCAAACGGTAGCTCGTTGCTTTCCTCGATCATATTTTAATTCGTCGCCTACATAGAGCCCCTCTCGGAAGGAAAACTTATATTGGGAACTTCTTCATGGAAGGATGGTTGGTATCCAGCTAGGGCAACCAGCAGCTGCTTAGGGTGTAAGAGTTCTAGCGGTTTGCGGATTTTCTTTCTACGTGGCGGAAAATATCACACCAAATTTATTCAAATACTTTCGTCTAATCTTCATTTCTGACAGAACAAAAATCTTTTTTTTTCTAAGCAATATTTCTTATGATTGATGTAGTGAAGTAGTAGTTCAACAGCCTTCAACATTAAAAGTGGTTTACGCTCCTTTGTCTGTCACTTACAGGATCATAGATCGGAGATGATGTCGAAGGAGAAACTATCCATAACAAATCATCCTAAATGGTACCTTCATGAGTTGTGACAATAATTTAAATGAGTTAAAAAAAACATTTCCTAAGTGCTCTACCTAAGCCTGCCTAGTAGAAGAATACCCCTAGGCATTTCTTTAACGGAATAAAGAAGACCTTTTGCAGTCATCAATATAGAAACAAGTCTCCTGAAGGCACAGAAAAAAATCCCTCAAGAATTACTGCTGCAGAAATTGTACGCACGATTTTTTTAAAGGTTGTGGCTGTAAGTGCAACGGCTACATTGTTTGTAAAGGCACGATTTCCCTAAATACATTGCTAAAAAAAGAAACACAAAGAAGTACAAACGCATGCTGGGCGAGTAAAAACGCGTTCGCAATTTGTCATCAGTTGGTAATATCTTAGAAAAGGTTATAATAATTATTCTTTCTTTGAAGCTACAAAAATGTATAAGCCGAAAGAAAAAATGTATAACAGAAAAAAACGATAAATAAAATTTTTCAAAAAGTCGTGGAAATTCTGTAGAAATCGGTCTCATAAAAAGAAAAACAGAAAAAATTGAATCGTGGAAGGCTAAGTGCGTTGAATTGCAATATAAATGGAATAAGTCCATTCTTTAGAGTTGAAATGACGTTGGCCAAGACATTCTAAAACTATAACTGCTGATTAATCTCCGATGCATACTTGTTTATAATACATCAATTCACTATCGATCGAATGCTAGCGGGACTGAAGCTTCGTTCCCAATTCACGTGAAACGCATGATTTGAGATAAGATTGAGGCTCTGGCTATCTTGATGGTCGTCGATAGCTTTCGTAAGCTTATAGAGGTCGCGTGAGTTACAATACTTCCTGTTTCGCAAGCATCGATCGAAAAGTTCTATATAGATGCAACGATCAACGAAATTACGCATAATCGCACACATTAGGCAGAAATGAATAAAAAGGAATCCGTCGATTTGTTCTCATCTTACTTTGACTTGAAAATTTCAATTGTATGAAAATTACGCCACCATTTGACTTGAATTGTGTACAGTGCCGCTTCGGTTCACTTACATGGAGACTTAAAGATTCCTTTCATTTCTAAACGCGAGAATTTGACATGCTATTCCTTTTTCTCAAAAAACACACAATTGTTATCAAAACAATAATAATTTGAAAGTAGTGATTCATAAATATAGAATAGGCATGACACCACCTCAGCTACCTACCGCTTCCCAGGCCGCCGCCGGCCCTGGCCAGTTACGGGCGAATCAAAAGAGCCAAAGGTCTTAATATTTCTCACGCCGCCCCCTAATTTGATGCCAAACGACTGGATAAATGTAAAAAAATGGAAGGTGAATACGTCCGCAAGCGAGCGTGCTTCAACCCATGCTCGCATATGGCGTAGACTCCCCTTCATGCAAAACGAACAAGAGCCATTGGTTTTCTGCATCCTACAGATTCCCTATGTGAGTTTAGATTCGGTGGAGCTATTTTGATGATAAATTGGCATTAATAAGATACCCTAACGGCAAGAATTGTTGCACAGGTTGCTAAGGAAGGAGCTGAAGATACCGTTAACATATTCAGACAAAGGTCCAGCAAATAGGAGAGGGCGAGGTGACGAGAGAAAAACTCTCACAGCGCACTTGAATTACTAAATTCAAAGTCTGTGTTTTCTTGAATGTCCGTTGATTTATTAAATTAATGAGAAAGGGTTGAACAAGAGTATTTGTGGTTCGTCAAAAATAAGAAATATTGTTTGTCAAATTGGGTTTTCTGAAAAGGGGGAATGCAGGAACTTCAGATATCTTGAGCCTTACGAGACACTAGGGAGTCTCAGGAGGGTGGTGGACTTTGTGAGTGGGTGTAAAGAACAAGGTTGTGCTTAAATAAAAATACTATACTAATGGCGTAAGGAAGAGCATTTCGAGCCAGAAAAAGATAAGTAAAAAATAACTGCACTTGGCCAGCCGAAATCACGTCAGCAAACTTAGAAAGGAACTTTCGAGACAGCTATCAGATAACCAAACTATCCATGAGAAGCTCCTTAAGGAAAGTTGGGAAGTTTTCAGATGAATGTGAGCTTGCGAAATCAGTGAGCGGAGATCATGGCAAACGCTGTTCACAATACAGTTCAAGGTGACCCTTCATTTGCTATAGCGTTTCCAAAACTCTTCAATAAGAAACTTTTTCAGCTTACTTAAGTGAATTTTATCCAGTATTGTAGCGATTTTATCTAGCAATAGATTGTAAAGATAGATCTTCTGCATCTATCATATTTTTATATGCCACCACATCGATTTGACTAGCGAACTCTTTGGGTTTGCCTTAATTTTCCTCGGGGAGTTACCTACACTTGGAATGCATGTGTAAAGTTCTGTACTAAAACACCATTTAAGTGTTTTAGGGGTATTTTGGTGAACTAAATTCCATATTATCTTAAGAGGAGAAAGGTCTTAGATAAGTGTATATTTTAATTTCCATTATTTGCAGTTCTTTGGTACAAAAAAAGATACAAAAAAGAGTAGAGATATTTTGATATATGCATTCTTACAGAAACCGCAAAAGCCATTACGTAGAAGTTTCTAGATAACTCCGTGAATAGCTAGTAGTTTTGGCACTCTTCGATCACTGCATCCAAATTAATTAGAACAGAAAAATTTAGAATTCTTGAAAAATCAACATAGCACTTCCAGGTAAAAGCGAGTTTGAGGAGTAGAGAAATAGACTTGTTCAGCACAATACCTAGCATTCAGCAGTCGAAAGACCTTTTTCTCGGCTCAATGATTCTCTATGATTTGAAAAAATAATGATCCTAAAAGAAGGAATTATCCTAGCTATCAAGGAGTGCCAAAGAGGGGATCATTAGATTTTAAAGGTCACCTAAAGCAAACTATGAGATGGAGAAACTCACGATATAATGCTAGTTTTATATTATGTGTGTACTAGATATGAGCAACAGCAAACAAGCAGTTTTTTAAAGTTGTGAAGTATAGCATAAAATTACCAATTTTACGGTGTAAAAGAACTGAGAAAATCGTGATAATCACAGGTGAAACATATGTCATGGATTTGTTTTGAGTTTGAAAAATATTAAATTTATCCACATGTTCCGAGCAGAGGTAAGTAAACCATATAAAGTATCTCAGAAATTTCTCCGCAACATCTCCTCGCATCATTGGGAACCTTGTTGGACGCGAACAAATAACGATTGTTGTTCGCGCGTTGCGTGTGCCATGGTGACGTTTTGAGCAAAATATGTAGCACAACGCAATTTCTTGTCATTTTACATCGAATATGGGGGTGGTGTGAAAAATTCGTAAGCCTTTCCATTCTCTTGGACGTCCACATTGAGCACGAGTGGCCCTCAGGACGCTCTTGTGCATTCGCACGCAATGGAATCCAATGGAATAGATTTGGTCGTTTGAGCACAAATTCTCCAAGTCCCCCTTCACTAAAAAAAAAGACTATTGCTGAGCAACGTGCTGGTTTTTGAGAAGTGAGAAGATGGAGACGGAGAGTCTCTGAGAATCAGCCATTCTCCCTCAACTGATCCATCAGGTACTACATATATGCGAGGGGACTCGTGACCCTAAATCATTCTCCATTTGCTGCCCAATGCCTCGCAAGGCTTAAGTCTCGCACTCCTCACAATAAGGAAACCCTCACATGGTCCAAATAGGGAATTGAGCGTATTCCGAGGTATTCTCTGGCATAGCCAAAAGCAGGATCGATTATGCACAAATAATTGACTTTCGTCGCAATGAGACATTGCAAAAAAACACGGCGTAGTCATCGGGTAATGGTTTAGCAAACGACACATGTATGACCACGATTTAAAAGTGCAATGCGATGGTTGGAGTGACGGGACATGTGATTGGCGACAGAGGGATGTGAAAGAGCGAAATTGAAAACCCTACTCGTCCTGGAGATCTCTAGGTGGGAAGTGGAGTCAGCTTCTCTCGCCGCTGCGGATGGGTGTGTCGTAATCGTAGTACGGGTTGTTTTACATTCAAATTAGATATTTAATCAGTGTCAGACATTACACACGTGAATACAGATCATGACAACAATACAATGCAATACAAGGAATAAATAAACTCCTAAAATATAAACAAACACTTGCTAATCAACGTCTTAAACATAAAACACCTCCCCTTTGAGATTGATACAAAAATAAACACTAGAATTTCTCAGGTGACATTGATACAATTTTTAATATTAAAATCTTTCAGGTTTCTTTATAATTCTACCATACCTATTGACCGTGGGAATGACAGTACCACAGTAGGGTTTAGCTATTGGAGTTATATCTTTTTCACAAGGAACGAATGGAGGATTTTCAACAGAATGCATGATTACATTTTCAACTGGGTTATTACATTAAACTCTATCGTCAACTTTCTCAATATTTTCACTTACATCAACAGTTGCTAATCAAAGTCTTAAAAATGAAACACGGGTCCGATGCTTCTGGAGTGCGTCCAACTCCACGCGTGTTAACGTCCTCCTCGGTCACGAAAATTCTACGAAATTCTACATTCGCGAGAAATGTTCGAATTCAAAGGTGAAGGTGAATACTCATTGCGCTGGTCACACACACACGTTGGTTGGTTTTTGCATCGCTCGCTATCACCGAGGTGATGAGAACGGTCTGAAATGCAATTTGTTTTGGCGATGTTTGCTATACACTCCGGTATTTTAGCATCAACTGTAGAATCAAACAATTGACTGACTGATCGACATTTTAAGCGCAGAATGCTTTTAACAATTCAAATGGTATTTATTCTCGACGTCTTTTTATTCATGGTACAAATGTCATGAGTTTAGGTCAAATTATATATATATATATATATATATATATATATATATATATATATATATATATAAACTTTTGCCGACGTTTACGACCTTTATTTATCCATCTTCAGGGCTATAAACAAATGAAAGATGATGTTAAATGTTTGACAATTCTTTTTTGATTACATAATGGTAAATTTACAAAAAACATGTCTATGTATTTTTATATTTAATGACTGTAAATTTACCATTATGTTATCAAAAAAGAATTATCAAACATTTAACATAATCTTTCATTTGTTTATAGCCCTGAAGATGGATCAATAAAGGTACGAAACGTCGGCAAAAGTTAAAAAAAAAATATATATATAATTTTACCTAAACTCATGACAATTGCACCATAATGGTTTTAATAGGAGTTATGCTGTACTATTATATGCTACCCTGTCGTCGGTCCATAAGGGGCAGTGGGATGGATGGAGGGGTGCGGCCATCGGAAGGGACCCTCACTGGTCGCTCTCCTCGACCGCCGCCGCCCCACACGCTCTGGCATTAACGCCGGTCCATTCCTCCTCCCTCGCCCACTATCAGCGTCCAGCCGTTCGATCAATTCCCAGGGGGGGTTCGATAATGGCATTCGGGTGGGATGGGGGGAGTGGGGATGGAGGGAGAGAGGGGATGGAGGAGAAGGGGGTAATAATGGTGCACACGCATCTGATGCTCGTCCTGCCTCAAGTGGCCAATCGAATGCAATCACGGACGCGCGAATGAATGACTCGAGAGACTTCTGGAAACGAGCGGAGTGTGTTTACTGCTTTCTATTTTCGTTTCCAGATCGGCCAGGTGGTCGATAATAGGCCACTCTACGCCCCATCCCTCTCCTCCCAGCTGCGAACACCAACCACCCACCCGGGACCACCCTCTTCCTCCACAATCACCCTCCCTCCACTTTCTCCCCACTCCGCCAAGCCAAGTCCACTCAACGACATGAGACACCACCTCAAGCCACTCCCATATCGCCGTTGATGTGGAACACATAAAGCCATAAAATATAAGAATTGAAAACGTTTTTTTCCATAAACTGAAGCGCTTGCAGGGAGACATGAAATGCGCGATGGAAACTTACTGAGGCGTTAGATTTGCGGAATGATCGGGAAAATCAGCTGAGAGGAGAAGAGGAAATAAATCGTGAAATCAGTTGAGGTGAAATTGGTCCTAAATGTTGGTATTCATAATTAAATAAATTAAAATCGTTGTGTGAGTAAACTCTTCTCGGGCTCTCCACCGGTTTATATTATTCAAAATTGCCAACGTTTCGAGAGACGACTCGTCAATCATTCTCAAGGCAAGAATGTTGCAGAACCTTAAATTTCAGCAAGATTGAGTACTAAGACTAGGTCTTCTTTGATTGGTTGGAAGCCGATTGTTGACTCTGGACACCGTTAATCAGCCGCGATTTAAATTTAAATATCAATCCAGGCCGTTAAATTGCAATCGCGATTCCGGTTATAACATCAACAATACTTGGAATCCAATTTTGAAAATAATTAATAACAAAAGAGCTAAGCCTCCGCTGATTAATGGTCTCCGGAGTCAACAAACGGCTTCCAAATAATCAGAAAAGATCTAGAGTTAGTATTTAATCTGGATGAAATTTAAGGTTTACGACATTTTTGCCTCGAGAATGATTGGCAAGTCGTCTCTCAAAGCGTCGGCAATTATCAATATTTTATACCGGTGGGGAGCCCCAGATGAGTCAACTCATATTATTCGAAGGGAAAGCGTTAAAATTGTTGTTATTTTTAAGCAGTTTGATCCATTCCGAAATAGGTTTTCACAAGACGCAAACTTCGATAATAACACAAATGGTTGAAATCTAAGTCGAGTGTAATTAAGCAGTCATACGTTTAAAATTTATTTCATTCAGAATTGTTAATTGCATTATAATATAATGGAAGATATTCTTCAGGTTCCTGCGATTTTTATACAATTTGCTTTTTGTTATATCCGGGATTCATCGAGTTTGGTTGTTATGGCACCAAACCTTTCGCCTCTCTTCCTAGAGGCGTCTTCAGGCATAAGTGTTTTCGTTGAAATTCGGCCGCTACATGCATAGGAGCTGGCTGCTAAGGCTCATTGTCAACGCCTGCTGCATTTTGAATTTGTAACTGAGCGCCCTGATTGGCAGGAGTAATTACTCTCTTCCACGTCACCGTGAGGGTGTAATCGTCTTCCCGGTTGAAGTTTTATGGGCTCTTCATTATTTCAACGGCTTCTCTAACGACTCTCCCAAAAAAAAACAGTTTTATCTTGCACCCACTTTAATGTTGTCAAAGAAAATTTTGTTCCCTGGTTCTGACAAGGCATGTTCTGCAATGGTGGAACCACGGAAACGTTTCTTTTCCGTGGCTCTCTGGAGTTTCTAGGCTATGCATGAGCACATTATAAATACTCCGTCGAGCATGAGATCGGGAATCCTTAGGCTTAGGGATGACAATTGACATTTTCTTAGTAGTTGAGAATTCACGATGGAGTTGGGCGTCTATCTTTCCTAGTCAAATATTGGTGAGAAAAAAATCAGAGACCACGAAGTTTACGAAAAGAAAACTCATACTTACATACATCATTCAAAATGTTTTTCAAATATCATACATACATAATTCTTGCATACATTTTACATACATCTTATATATCTTACATACATCATTCAAAATTCATCGAGATGTAATAAATGATCTAAAATTTTCCCGGGGTGGAATACCCTTGAAACATTTATATTCCGAGACGGGATTCCGAGAGAGTACTCAAAATGCTCATTTGACAACTAAACACCGTTATTTTCGACTCAATCGATGTTAAAAAGCTGGAGAAATGTGGAAAATGATCGATTAATGAGATTTATGAGATTAACAGATTATAAAATATCTGATTTAATGATATATTCCTAAATTTTGCCTAAGAGCAACGTGGGTTTGAATACCCAGCGACGATTTGCCTGTCCATCCAGAAGGACAGAGGAAGAGACGTGAGGTTCGTGTATTGCGTTGTATCAAGGCGGCGAGTGGTGGTGTTGCGGGTGAGTGGCCTGCTGCCGGAAACACCGGCAATCAGGATCACCAGGATGAAAGTGGAAGGAGCGGACCTAATTTCTTATTAACGTATTATTTGGGGAGAAATAATAATCTAGAGGTTTTCTTCGCCTAAGAGATTCTCACGGAGCCAACTAAATCCTAATAAGGTGAAATCCCATTGCTGTGACTGTTATGCATCCAGAACAGGAGGCAGCTCTGTCAAGACGCTCTTGCCTCGTCTTCTGCCAGCCCCGGGAGAGCCAGCGAGTAGGGTCATCCAACTTTAGTAGCATTTCCCCTCCAGGAAACAAAACACTCTCGGCCCATCACAGCGCGCCGCTCGCCTCACATCATTTCCCGCCTCTTTAAGCTCTTAATGCCTCGCTGGCACTCCCCGCTCTAATCCCCATTACCCTTTTGGGTCCATCATCCTCCTCCTCCTTCCCATTTGCCTCTACCCCACCACCTCTCCCACCCCCCCACCCTTTCCTCCTCCCCCCTCTCTTCACTGTGGTGCTCTTTATACCCTCACACCCTCTCGGCTTATTTTCTCCGTTATTTCCCATTCTTCACGTGAGGAATCCAATTTGTTACCTCAGAACCCCTTAATCTACACTGGCACTCTCTCCTCAACGACCAAGCTCCGGAACGTGTAATACATTACATTAAAGGAGCAGGATTCAAATCGTGCAAAAGGCCATCATCTGGCGAGGAGGGGCTTAAAGATGAGTCCGAGCGGGCGCCAGCCGGCTCGCGGAGAGGAGAGCGACCAGTGCCCGGGACGCATCGGAATCGCGTCCGGACTCGAGAGCACGTGAAAGGGCCGGGTGGCGTAGTGGAGTCAAAAGGGGCGTGGCCCATGCATTCACGACGCGAAGGATTTGGTTGAGGCGCAGGGACGACGCGCCTCCAAGACGCTCCCGTGAGTGTCGAGAACCTGTTACTTCCCCGAGCTCTCGGAAGTAAAATTCTCCATTTTATCAAAATTTAATATTAAACAGTCATTACATCCGAATATTGGTTGGACTTGAGACCTCCATTCAACCCAGTCCCCTTTAAACTCATTCACTCTTTTGGATTCACCCTCTCCTGTTTCATATCTCGGTTTATCTGGCCTACACATTCGTCCTCGTTGGACACTCCCCTCCTTACAGATTCCTTCTCTCAAAGGGTTACCCATCCATCCATCTGGACCCTGTCTCTCTCATAGCGCTGCATGTGGTTTTCCTCTCTTAAAGTCTTCTGTACACTTCCTCAATTTCTATTCAATCTTTCCATTTGACCTTCAGTATCCGCCTTCAACATTAACGATAAGCACGCAGAGAATAACACTATAGACCGTAATTGCTCCCATGCATTGATTGAGGTCGGGTGAACACACGGGCCACATTACCGCGTGGGTTCGAACTATGACAGAAGGAAATTCACGGGTGGTGAAATAAACAAAGATTGGACCCGTTTTAGCACAGATTTGCATTAAACTAGCGAAAAAATTATTAAAGAATCTCATCTTTAATGGTTTTACTAAACGAATCGGTCGGAATAGTCCAGTTTTTCTTTTACTCCATATTTACTTTAATGCTCTGTTTTGAATCTCACGGCCAATTCGCACTGCATCATTGTTTTGTTTTACGTTAGCTTGTGCGACAGTATGAAGGCCCGCAGTGAGATGAAATCGGTAAAAAGATGGCCAAAATTTCAAAAATGCTTTCAATCTTCGGCAGACGTTAGAACTTTACATGCTCACTCTACATTCGCTGCTGCTTGTGGTTGTGCCTCTAATTTCTCATATTTATAATTTTTTAACACTTAGCAATTTCTCATAGTTGTATACATTCCACAATAACGTCCGAATTCGATTATATCTGCAAACTTCCCAATGTAAGCAGTTTCAGAACATGCAGTAATGTTACTCCATAATTCTACGAAATAACAGGACATGATCTAGCTGAAGGTACCCGTTGAACTTCAACGGATGTGAAAAACATTGAACTTATTTTATAAGAAAACCACAAAACCTGAAGAATACTGTCAGCGTGATCATTTGAGGTTTTCGTATCCTATCTTGTTTGTTGTGATCGTTGTAATTCGTTCGTTCGTTCATGTTGTACCTTCAGCTACAACATGTCCTGAAACTGCTTAAATTGGGAATTTTTCAGATATAATCGAATTCTTTTCGTAATTTTTCCGTTATGTTATTCCGTAGTGCTACGGAATAACACTACGGAAAATGCAACTTAACGAATAGAAATCTGTTTCAATCAGAAATTATTTTTTTCAATAAAAATTATTTTCATAAACGTAAACTTAATGAGTACCGAGAGATATTTACGTTCGCGCTACAACAAAATGGCGGACCCGGTTAAAAATGATTTTTATTTCAAGTAGCAAAATAGTTCATTTGTATACCGAAATTCTTACAGTTAATTATCCTTTGTGTTTTATAAAGTTTTCAGAATTCAATTACGATAATACATTTTTGCGTTCATAGGCGTCGCCAAAAGTGAAACCCAACTTTCGATCGCGCAGTGGAGTCCGTCCGGTTATAATACGCGGACCGGTTATAAAAGTGCGTCAACACGCTAACGCTGACACTAAAATAATCGCAATTTGGCCATTTGAAGGCGCCACTTTCCGTCGAAAGAGACCATCTCGAATGTTTGAATTGTTTGAGTCAACACATTATGAAGTAATTGATGCCCATTCATGCAACTATTATTTTGAACTACTGGAGTTGTTCGATATAAATATGAAAATTAATATTATGATTGCAAACTCTCCTTCAAGTAAGTCCAATTTCTCCGTAACATCTTCGCTAAACATCAGTGGTGTTCCTTTGCGACGGATACACTTGAATGAGGAGTCTGAGCGGGCGAAGCAAGTCGCCTTCGGGACTTCGGGAGCAGAGGAGCAGCGGGTGGTTGCGCAGGGCGAGTGGGGTAAAGGAGGAAAGATGAGTCGCTTCAAGAGCGACGGCCTCTACGGGCGGAGAACAACACTCAAAGACTCCAATCCCACCTCTCTCTAACCCTCTCTCCAATTATCCAAGTCCAGTCCCTTACTTAATATTACTAGCTGAACCAACGATATATTTCCCCTCGTGTATATTTAATGAACGTTATTAAATTTCAAAAGTAGCCATGTGAATTAACATTTGTAGAAACATGTTTTTAATTTCTAAATTTTAGACGAAATATTTTAATTAATGATTTAATCATTCAGGAAATTTTCACAGCAGTACTTAATTCCCCATATTCCAATATTTCATTATCACATACATATATTCATAAATTTTATTTTAACTTTCATGCCATCTAAGACTAACCTGAAGCTATATGTTTACCATTATTTAATTTAAATGTAGATATGGCCTGTGATAATACCTAACACGTTTAAAAACGTACAATGCCAAGCATATGAAAACGGTGTTAACATTTATGCGGGAAAAAATTAAAATAGGCTTTAATATAAACACTAAATGATTCTCCAGGTTTTTCATGACCACCTTGACACCACTTGACCGTGAAAATGTTAACCTACGTAATTTCAAAAATTTTAATGTGGTAAAAGTTATGGAATCTAACAATTAGCCTTTACTCAGGCCAAATATAAGAATCCGTTTTCACACATTTTTGAAGAACGCTATTTTTTCTCGATTATTTATAAATTACTTTCTTAAATATACCTCGCAAGAAGTATAGTTTAAGGCAGCGAGAAATAAGAGCAGCTAATTATCCACATTTATTATATACTTTAATTTAAAAAAAAAGATTACACCATTAATATAGAGACAGACGTAGTAATTTTCCACACTTAAATGTGGAAAGAGGAACACTCCACTTTAAGTGTGGAAAATTACTACGTCTGTCTCTTTATTAATGTGATGAATTTCCACAAAGTTAACTCGTCTACAATCGATATGATTACACCAGTTTGAGGAAATCTTATGGTAAGTATTCTGTTTCTTTAAAATCACGAAGTAGCGCAAATCCGCAAGTTCTATTGACGTGAACATACCTTTAACAACCCGGTGCGGTGGTGGTGCGGTAAAAGTCCCCCAAAAGTGCTAATCCTAGGGTCGCGGGTTCAAGCTCCGCCGGGGGGGATTTTTCAACAACCGTGGCACTGGTGTTTGTGTTCGTTTAACGAACGGAAAACGTGAGGAATTTATATATTCACTCGTAATAAAGGTAAATTATTATTATTATTACCTAACTCAATACCTTGTTTGATGATTCTACTTCTTACTCCCAACACACAAGTTTATGATGACGCTAGTTTTATGGAGCATGAAGGACCTTTTAAACAAATTTTTAGGGTACCGTGACTAGACACGGTATAAACTTTTATGGAGTCACCAGCATATGACTCCGTAAAATATTATACCGTGCGTAGTCCCGGTATACTCAACATTTGTCAAAAAGAGCGAAAGCTTCACCGTGTTACTGTGTTTGGCTTTATCCACGTGGACTTTGGCACTCAGCGCACACCTTCAGTGACATCTGGCAGTCCAGAACAACTTGTTCCGATATAAGCCCTCAATAATCCGCAGGGAGGAAGGAGGACGCATCGGTAGCTTTTAACTGATTAAAGCACTCGGCGCGAAATCGAGAGATCCGGAATCAAGGCGAATGATTTTCCTCTCTGGAACATCGCACCAATGAACGATCTTGTTTCTGGCTGATGTGTAATTATTTTCAGGATTGGCAATTATATTTAGTGCCACATTGAGAACCATTAGACATTTTTTTAAACATGGCGTGAAAAGTAAAACAACTAAAAACAATACTAAAAACAAACATAGCATTTTTTCTGAGTAAGTTTATCATAAAATGAATAAATAATATAATCTGACTGTGTAAGGAAAATTGTTGGCGTCTTTTGTGTTGCATACCATGGAATCACGCTATTTTTCTGGCTTTCTTTAGATAAATATACTTAAAATCACATTTTTTTGTTTATTAATGAACTCAATAAACTCTTTTATTGGTTATGAATATGTATCCACAATAGTGGGCAAATGAAAAACTTTGTCCCACTCCCATTTTCCCCTGATATTGTCTTTATACCTCAGACTTTATAAGCAGGCTTTTTACCTCAAATTCACCTTCATAGCATCATCCCGAATATACTAAATCATCATCATCAAATGAGTAATCTACCGGTTAGAGATAGGTTGTGACGAAAATCAGAGAATAACTAGAAGACTCTTACACGTTCTGTGCCCTTTCAACCTCTAGTATTTCTTTCTTAATCTCAGCGTAAGTCCTACCTTTCTTCATCCCGTCCATAAAACTGTTTCTCTTCTTTCCCCTTCCCCGCTTGCCCAACATACTTCCCTCTATCACGGCCTTCAAGCAAACCATCTCATTACCGCTTCCAGCCACCTACCCTGCCTTCCCCTAATCTCATCTATAAGTTTCCTCTCCTCGCCCACCATGTCGTGCCCGCCCACCAACAAGAAGGTGCTTCTCCGTCCTCCTCCACACCCACATCTCGAACGCCTTCAGCCTATTTTCGTCTTCCTTTCTCAAGGTCCACGTTTCTTCCCCATACAACGCCACACTCCACATCAAACTCTTCACCAGCCTCTTTTTACATCCATATTTAAGTTCCCCGTCATCAGCTCCCTTCTATTATTGAATGCTTCCTTCGCTAGCGCTATTCTCCTCCTTATGTCTTTGAAGAAACAACAAAAACACCCTCGGGGTTTTTACTCCAAACTAAGCGTATGTGACGAATTACTAAAACTTTACCCTACCTACAAGAACACTATAACTGTGGACTATTTAAATGTAAATATGCTTCAAGAGAGTCCAAACAGTGTCCGTCTAAAATGTTTTAATGTTTTCTAATAACCTTAACTTAATATCCGTGGAAGCAACTCATCATCTGGAAGAAAGTCACACGTGACTCGATCTTGGTATTGTTGATTATATTCAAAAAGTTGAAAAATTCATTCAAAATCCTATATCATTTCTATCTGCTAATGACCATGTGGCCTTCACATTCAATTTAAAATTGATCCTCCTCCCCTAGCGTCTTTCAACCTCCGTGACTTCAAGAACTTCAGCATTGAAATCTTCCACACCAACCTAACTTCCAAGGATTGGAGTGAGATCTTCTCTGCTGCACCTATTGACACTAAACATGTAATATTTAACAGGAACCTTATCGGCAGCATGAATTTCTATGCGCCTATAGGTAAAAGATTCCCTTAACGTTCTTTTGCCCCTTTATTAACTGGGACATGAAGAGCAAAATTCTAGAGAGAAATAAACTTCGCCGTATTTTTGTGTGCACAAGAAATACGATGTTCCACTAACAGTTCAAGAAATTAAGAAATAAAGTAAAAAAACTAATCACCGATTCCAAATGGTGACATTTTTCTGGGTCTCTTTCTTTTTTTTCCGATACAAGCAGCATGCGGCGAGAACTTAGAAAACTAGGAATAATTCATAAACGGGATGGCCTCGTTATATCTGATGTTGCCATTGATCAACCTGATGATTACTTCATCTTATCAGCTACTGGTAACCTTAGCGCCCACGATCAACCGTCTAACGCTATATAGACCTCTTCCTCTGTCACATGTATACCATTTAGTAATGAATTGCTTCATTTTGATTATATTTTCCCCGAAGAAGTAAACAAAATATTTTTCCATTCTAAATCTAACTCGACAGGCTACGATGAAATATCCTATGCCATGCTTAAAAAATCCCACCCTGTCATTCTGAAGATTATTTTAGACATATTCAATTATTTTGTCCAGTACTCTCAGTTTCCCAGTGATTATAGGCCTATTTCCATCCCGTGTACTATCTCCAAATGCCTCGAGTGCATTGTTTATGATCAAACCCTATAATATATTTTGTCTAAATATTTGATGGACCCATATCAATCTGGATTACGCTTCAGTACACTAACTGCCTTAATCAAAATAACCGATGACATTCTTATACTCTAGCTAGATGTAGTACTATGCGTTTTACAGTCTTTCAGTGACTTCCAGAGGGTGATTCCACACATCTTCGTAAAATTCTAACAGCTTCTGCTATATCAGGCTTTGAAACAGTAGCAAAGTACAATAATGATGCAGAAAATGTTTAAAACATTGCGTTACTTAGAAGCTTTAAACTACTGTATTTTCGACAGCCGTTGATAGAAAATTCATTTTCATTGAAGTAACTGATGGTCTTGGCTCTAACAAGCCATAATCTTCCAGCATATTAGATATCTTGCTCCTTAGGTTACGCAGAAAAAAACCATCTGCTTCTTGTTTAATTTACTGGTAAGCACATGTGAAAAACAATAAACACTTATTAAAATTAAAAATATGCGTTAAAACTTGCTGTTGCATCATATTTCCTACTCAACAATCACTGAGCTGCTGAAAAATGCACCACCATAAAATGAAAAAAAGCATAGGTAAAAGATTGATATAACAGCACATTTCGGATTTCTTCCATATGTATTCATATGTATTCAATACGTATTCATGGAGAATAAGGACGCGTCTAAAAAGACATTATTACAATGCTAGCAGGAGATGCAGGGTGTATTTTAGGTCTATCTGCAGCATTTCCACTTCATTTTGAGTGTTAATAAAGAGAATATGCAGAAGACCACTTGGCCTCGCCCGGTCAAGACACGATGAAAGAAGGGCTCCTTCTGCGGCAGAAGGGTTGGAATAAAACACGGAACTGCTCTGCAAATGCTAGCATCGCTTTCCCGCGGCAGAAGGGCAGCGCAAATCATTCCACGGTTAAGGGTCGTCTTCAAGGGACAGACGAAATCAAAAGCCAGCCAGGGAAGGACTCCTAAGGGATAAGGGGAGAAACGGCGCAGGGCACTCATTGACGGAATGAAAAAGTAAAATGGGATGAAATGGGAAGGAGATGCAGGGGTGGCCGGAGAAGAGGGGGCGTGTTGATTGCCGGGTGGGGTGAGGGGGAAAGGAGGGGAGGGGGAGTGGTCCCTCCTCCCCTACCCCCCCCCCCCCTCCTCCTCCTTCGCTCGGGTGCCCTCATCATCTTCTTCCACCGGAGATGCACTCCTCACCCCATTACCCGCGAACCCTTCTCAAACCAGGGATTTCTCTCCGTTTTAAGGATTCAGGAGCGGTGCGGCGAGATTGCCCCCGTCGTCGTCGAGCGGAAGGTCACGTGATGCGCGCATGTGGAGCGCCTTCGGAGGAAAAGAACAAGATGTGGTGGGAGAGGACGGCAAACGGAGACGAAGACCAAAAAGCCCGCGCCTTGAACTCAACCTACTATCATTCACGAAAAAAATAACGGAATGCGAGAAACAGCCTAAAAAAAATTATGAGGCCGCAGAGTTGAAAGAAGTTTCATTTGTGCCCGTTTCTTCGTGGTTTTTGTAGGGTTGGTAAGACAAAAACACAATCTCGATCGTCAAGATTTAAATCTTCTTGTGTTTCGTCGCATTTCATCGGGTTCCACACCACTAATGACATCTATTACCTGTTAACTTGAATCAGACGTTCGCTCGACTGCTGTTTGCCTCAACTTGCTGACGCTTCCATATTTGTTCTGCTGATGTTGCATTTTTGAATCCCTAATGAAGTACTGTTTCACTTGGTAAGCGTTGGCAATACTTATTTACCGTCTTGTTTTGAAGGTATTTCGACATGCTTAAAGGCCGTTTTACACGATGAAAGATTTTGTACAAGCGAATGCACGTGAAATTGTACCTTTGTCTCAACGAAATTGGAGCAGGTTATATTTCCCGTCCTGGCATTGAGACATTCACACAAGCGTTCACACAATTTGCTGCTTTACACGATACATTTTGCCTCATGCAAGAGTTCAAGGAAGGTTTTGTGCAAAGAAATGTACCGTGTAAAACAGCCTTAAAACTTTCGATAAAAAAGCCCAAACTTAGCGCTTTATCAGTGCATACATTTTCAATTCCTGCCACTATTGTCGCTACAAATTATTATTTTATAGTACTGATCAAGCTCTGTTAAACGACATCTCACAAAACATCCTATAAGTACGCGCTCTCTAGCTACAATAATTTTTCCGGATGGCGAACCGTTAATATTCCGCAAAAAAATATGTTGGCTTTTGTGTGGCATATCACCAGCAAAAATACCAAAAAAGTTGAAATTCATAGTTAGGGTGACTCCACAGACAAATATTCAGATTCCAAATTATGACAGCAAACCTCGACATGCATCTAACGAAGGAAAAAGAAATTTGGAAAACATTGCACAGCACAATTTTTTCCGAATCGAATATAGATCTTAAAAACGCATTTTCAGATTTCGTTCCTTCTTACGAAAAATTCTATTTCGCTCGGTACCCAACATTTGGCTGCTACTTCACCGCTCATACTTGGAATGTTTTATCGTCTCATTGCATTACATTTATAGCCAACGTGGCGTTTAAGGAAAACTGCATTAAGAAGGTGTAACACCGTTTGGCCAAGATATGCATCCTCGTTGTGAAAATAGATTTTGAGAAGGGTAATGTTCGTAAAATAACAAATGTTTTTCTTTTTTTATTTAAACGCAATAGTTAGTCAACTATCCAAAATTAACGAAGAATGGATCTGTTAAGAAAATATATGCTTCTGTGGAAATGAATTACATCAAACTGAGACGACTTCCTTTGGGCCCGATGAAACACCTTTAAATGAGTTGTTGATGAAATTTTCCATATGAGATGATTGAGTTCGCTATAAATTGTGAATGAATTCACAAAGGAGAGTTCAAACTTGCTCGCATCCTATTTTTGAAGCACGTTTTCTCATTTTAAGCCCCACAACCCTTCAAGCCCCTCTCACCCTTTGTGAACAAAGAAAGGGTGAGAGGGGCTCAGATTGTTTTATACTCAGATTGTTTTCACTCCAGTTTTACATTAAATCGCCGGGGTTACAAACTACGTCGTACAATATCGACTTGTGAACTTCCTTTGCCGAAATTACAAGAAGTCCACAGACCGAAGTTAGAAATGGTTTATTGATCGACAGACTTGAATTGGACATTTTTTTAAGCGAACACACACTCATGAGTCACGTCACAAAAGTCACCTAGACTAAATCAAATGAAGATGGAGTCATTCTGGATGCAAATGCGAGGGTATTTGAATGAGTGCCGGAGGGGTGAAGAGTATATGAATATAAAACTATCCCACGCCGAATTAATGATGAGGAAACTGAGAGAAGATTTGAATAAGATCGATAAGAAAGTGTTTAATTGTGGGGACTAATACAGAGTGATCATTCGACCATGATAACCAGGAGGCGACTGACGAAGATGACACGACATCTGATAACGAAGAGGAGAACGTACCCTGCAGTGATCACACCACTGATATTTTGCCAGGAGGCGTCAGGAAATGCAGGTTTTCACGTTGATGTGAGTGAAAATAGTAACAAAGATTATTATTTTGGCAAAGGGGCTAGTGTTATATCTGCCGATGGATGCAGAAAGCGTCGAAGGGTACACCTGATATTTCTGAAGTCATTGGTTCAGCTCAGTATATCAGAGGGAGAGAGACTGCAAGACTAGAACTAAAAGACAATTTTTAGCTTTTTTGGTGCCCTCTTTCTAATTGGATTACAGCGTGGAGGACACACTTATGTCCTTGAGTCGTCGAACACTGATGAAACAGAAATTCAGAATTATCCGAGCAGCTATGAGCTACAAACTATTTAAGTTCTCGTTACGATCCATCCGTTTTGACGATAGTTTGACGCGAAATCTTCGGAAACAAACCTATAAGCTCGCAGAAATAAAATAAATCCTGGATCAATTTGTTGAAAATTGTAAAAAGAGTTATTACAAGAGTGTATTTGTCGCAGTGGATGAAATGTTACGTCTGTTTAGAAGCAGTAGTAGTTTTGTGCAAAATATACCTAGTTAACCGGCAGGATATGGGCTAAAAATGTTTGCGCGTTGTGATTCAAAAACATTTTACACTGGGAATATAGAGATGTACTCCGGTAAGCAAATGCCTGGCCCGTACGAAGTTTCCAACTCACCTTTTGAAATAGTGAAATGCCTTCCGCAAACAATCGAGGGGGTTAACAGGAATCTAACGGCGGAAAATTAGTTTGCCAGCTATGAGTTAGCTTAATACCTTCTTTCAAAAAATATAACGTTTATTGGCACAGTGAGGAAAAATAAGAAAGAAATTCCACCAGAATTTCTACCAAGGAAGGATAAAAAAAATAATTCCAAAATATTTGGTTTCCAAAAATATATAAACTTAGCATCAGATGTCCCTCGAGTGAGTAGAGAGGTAATATTGCTACTCATTATGCACGATCAGCCTAAAATTGATGAGGTCACATAAAAATCAGGGATAGTCTTCGATTACAATAGCACGAAATGGGCTGTTGACACTGTTGATAACATGTGCGCTGCCTATAGTGTGTCAAGAATTACAAAGTGATGGCCCCTTGCCTTGTTTTTTTTCTCTCATGAACCTAGGAGGCATAGACGCTAAAATATTGTACTTCTCTAAGCAATCAAGTTCAGATTCCTGCCGATGGCGTCTATTTTAAAGCATTTACCCATGGATCTCCTCAAATACCATCTCACTTCAAGGGCTGCTATGTCCTCCCTAACTCTTGTCGTTAGTGCTTTTCTATCAAAATACAGAAAAGAAGTGGAAGAAGACATAGAACTTGCTGAAAGAAAATGGGGAAGGTGTGAAGTTTTAAGAAATGCTTTAACGACTATGAAATGCTCCGCATGTTCCAATTTTATTTTTAAAAAGCATTCACGGAGCGCGATAACATATGCTTTATGTTCAGGTGAGAATGATTAAATAAAATGTTATGTATTAGTATTAAACATTGTTTTAAATATACAGAAGTGCTTATTTTCACTTACCAAACCCTTAGAAATATATAATATTTGAAATAATCGCCAAATCAATAAATGTATTGATAGCATACGTTATTTAAAATCCAGACTCGTATGTTTCCATTGCAAAGGTCATGAACCCGGTCATGAACCAAAAAAAGGCGTGCCTGCCGCTGGGTTAATTGACATTGTATATGTATCTCGATTGATCGATAAATAATGTATAGCCTCTAAATGATACTGTGAAGAGATGAATTTCCGCCACCAACAAATAATTAAAAGTGATATCCCAATTATAAATGGAAATAAGGTGTTAGCCACTCAGTTTCTTTTAGGATTTGAAATTGTAATCCAACTGACACAACTAATTGACGAACCAGTGAAGCGGTATGCTCGTGGAATGGCTTAAATGTTTCCAGAGAACGAATGGACGTGCTCGCGGTGATAACGGATAGATTTGGATGTCAGCACATGTGACCACTAAGCCAAAGGCGATTTATGACAAGGAGGAAGGTAAAGGAGACTCTCAGATGCGACACTATACGCACGAATAATTTGGAGGAAATACTTAGCAGGTCTAATGTACAAAACAAATGCTTCAATTACTTCATGAAGGTTGTAATAATCCCGTAAATACGGGCTTAAAAGGATTTTATCGAGATTTCCATTCCAAAAAATGTTCTCCCTCACAATTCGTTGCAAGTACGTGAAACCCTTGAAGTAAAAAACTGCGGATGGTAATCAATAGGATGAAGGAAAACTGGAAAAAAGGACAAAGAGAGAAAATGAAAAAGCTACAGGAAGATGAGAAGTGGGAGCACTATATAGTAAAGTGAAAATTTTAACGGGCGGTATGAAATTGTAAACGGTGCGAAAGGTCAAGGACAAAACATGGAAGATACAAATCGCACGTGAAGATATCCAGAATAGGTGGAAGTAATAGTACGTAGAAGAGCATAATGGTGGAGGTAATAAACCTAAGGGTTGGATAAAGAAAATGACAGGACGGTAGAGAAGGCTGACCTTGGCAGAGACATACTGGACAACAAAAGAGTGAAGTTAGAACAAGAATTATATATGAAAGAAAAACTATGGGTGTAGCTAACATCCCTTCAGGGTTGCTAACGAACTAAGGAAATAACGGGAGAAGAAATTGTTTTAAAAAAAGGAGAAATGGGATAAACTTGGAGAGAATACAGTCAAAACACTTCATGGAAGCAATTTTTATTCCTATTCCGAAATAAGAAAGCCGCAAAAAGCAAATGACTTTGATGCCCAATTTGTGCCTAGGAAGATAAAGGCAATTCGGGATGCGATTGCGGTGATGAGAACACTAATAGAAAGAACCCTAGAGTATAATCAGGACATTTTTGATTTTGAAAAGGCGTTTCACGGACTTCATTGGGAATAATTCATGAAGGTACTTATATAACCTGTTAATAAAAATATAAGTAAACTGGAGAGATAGGGGAATCATTCGGAACTTACATATATTGCCCAGACATGGTGAAGGTGGCTGAAGAAGAATCACGGAGGGCAGTTACATGTTATGATTACATCTTGTAATGGTAAAGTTGCCCACTGACGCCATTGCTTTTTGACATTAATGCCATTCACAGGAAATGGTAAGAGAGGCATGAGAAGAGCTAGATGTGGCAGCAGAACATCTGATTAAGTCGGCTTAGTCGCAGACGACCAGGGGCGTGTTTCTCAAAGCTACAAGTCCACAAGTTACAAGTCAATTCACTAGCAACTCGTGAAATTCTGTTTCTCAAAAGTGCAAGTAAACTAATTACAAGTCCACAACTTACAAGTCCATTTCACAGGTTACAAGTGTTAACTCACATATGTTTTAATGGCCACGACACATTCTGTTTCTCAAACCGACTTGCAGAGTTACAAATATTTGTAACTTGTTAGGAAATTTCTACTAGTCCTCCAAGGTGAGTAAATCGCAAAGGATAACTGGGAAAACAAATGAAAATTGATTAGCGATTCGCTTTTCTCAACTAATAAAAAGGCTGTAGCGATGAATAAGTATCAGTAGATGGATTTATTAATCGGCTTCTGAAATAACATGCTTAGTTTACATTTTTTTGCTTAAAATCTTTTATACCAAAGCGTAACGAAACAAGAACGCCTCCAAGGAGACATTGTGAGCAGACAAAAAAGAAGAAAGATTTATTGTCGACAGGAGACACGCATGTTGCTTTTAATCGCACACTTTATAAACGATCTCGTTCGAGAAAGAATAAAAATTTTTTTGGGGGGAGAGAAGGTTGAATATGCGAAGGTTTCACGCGGGTTTACTGATACTATTTTTAACTATTTAACAATATACTTATCATGCCATGTTTAGTCTGTAGTTTATGCACTGAGGGCTAAAAATGCAGAATATGAGTTTTCCTACTACAATGACAAATCGCTACGAAATATTCAGCCTTGAAGGTACTCACAAGGGGAGACTACGTACGTTGGCCAGACTTTCTTAAAGGCGTTATTTTTATGTGATTCAGAAGGCCACTTGATACACTAATGTGCCGTGGTTTTTCTTGCAAACGCCCTTGTTTTATTCGATGCTTTTGGTGCGATAGTTTTCTCTGTTTTTTTACTATTTTTATTGCGATTGTCACCCCAAAGGCTGCACTTCGCTGCCTTCGAGAGTAGGACATAAATGAGTAAATGATTTTTGTCGATAATGCTGTTTTATTTTTTTGTAAATATATCAGCACTTAGGTTTTTGGAATGATTTAATCAAGTCCCGCACGGTCCGTGACTTATTTACTAACCCCAAACTTCGTTTCTCACGCAGTATTTTTATTCAAAGATTATTCAAGGTTGTTTCCTATTCGTACCTCGGCAATTATAGATCCGAGTGTCATTAATCGCTGCCTTTATATCTTTACACTTACGAAAATGCATGTGTAATAAGCAGCTGGTGTTAGATTGGAGAGTTTAAACGGCATTAACAGACTATGAAATGAGCAGTCCATCACCTTTCAACTGAAGCTATCTGCCGTCCAGGTTTACAAACTGGAGTACGGTAGTTGTGCAAGTGAAATGAAAAAAAGTTCGCTTAAATCTTATGATGAGGGTAAATAATACGGTTGGAAATTCTCTCGCGACCCCATCCAAACGAAAGAGAAAATAAAGTCGGAGGCTGAAAGGCCATCATTAACTTTCATCGACATGTGAATCCCTCACGCTACCCACTAGGCCAACAAAGTTTCATGCAGAAATTGAGTTTCCCTAAGTTTTAATATGCGGCATTCAAAAAGACTGGTCAACATATGTTGTCATCCCTTATCAGAGAATATAACTTTATTATGCCATACGTACTTTTCTTTGAAAGATAAACACTGCAGAATATGATATCTTGTCATGGAAGAATTATAAATAACGTTCATTTCGAGTTCATATTTCACTCCCTACGAAAAAATTAACGACTTTTCCTTATGATATTCAAGTCTTGCCGATTGCTCGTCCTCTCTTGGGATATTTGGAGGTACACTTAGAAAAAAATGCGTTTTACCTTGTACTCACGCATTTATAGACCCCAAACAACGTGGCACTGATATTTCTTGGTTACAGAAAATGGCAAAAATACTCCCGAAATATAATGTAAGATTCAAATAAAAGCTAAAAATTGGCTAAAATACGTTCGCTCATTTCACTTGTAAAATCTTTTTCACTAGTGGAGAATTCACAAATCCTCCCTTCCCTTTTGAGAATTACATTTGTACGAGTCCCACTTGTAACTTGTGGGCTTGTACCACTAACAAACAGGCCCCAGGCATTGCTTAGTCGATCATAGAAGCGATTGAATGCTTTGAAATTATATGAATTAGAGAATCAGTTCGATAAATACGGAATGAAGATAAACGATAAGGAATCGAAAAGCCATGAGATTCTCCAGGACAAAGAAAGCGATGCTGGTCATTTAAGTATGAAAGCACAAACTGGAGCAAGTAGAGCAATATTAATACTTGGGCATGGGTAAGAGTGTAATGAAAAGCCTGGAGAAAAGTCAAACTAGATTGTGCCCTCGCATGGTGCAGAAACTCAGGTCCCGAGAGAAAGGACGAGGTTAGGCTGCTGGCGTTTGATACAAGGATGTGGAGGAGAATAGAGAAAGTGCAGTGAACGGAAAAGAAGATGAACGAGAAAGTATTATGCATAATGGACGAGGAGAGGAAACATTTGGAAGAGATGAAGAGGGACAGAGTAGGTGGTTGGAGCTGGTGATGAGGTGGGAAGTAATGCTTTTAAGGCCATGATAGAGGAGAGGATTTTGGGTAAGCGGGGAAGAGGAAGAAAAAGAATAAGATAAATGAACGCGATGAAGAGAGGTTGTTGAGATGAAAAAGGAACTTGTGTAAAGAGATATGGGTATGCGCCTGATAAAATCTAGTGGATATTTATTTTATTCTATTTAAATCTTCCCTTGACCGGTAGATTACTCTAGCGATAATAGAATTTGCTACACATTATGATGAAGAAATTTAAAGTTTTCACGACTGTAACATGGAGATTTTTTTCATGCCGTTCTGTGGTCATCACATAATTTAATTCTATACTTATTCTCTTCCGATCATGAGGCCCTACATCACCGTGGGTCATATGTTGAATCTATTGCATATAAATCCTTATTTTAATCATAAAAAACATTGGCAACATTGACGTTGAGCTATTCAAATAATGCATGACAGCATGGGAGAGGCGGAAGTAGGTATATCAAAATCACAACAGAAATTATTCAGAGCAGTGTTCAAAGATTCTCTTGTTGTTTAGGCCAATAGTCTGTACGTTGCAGTGCTGGTCGGACCCTCCCCCTCCCCCTGTGATTTGTGTCTCCCTGGTAACCGATTGAGTGCACGAGGCTCAATTCGCCGATGAGAGCGCTTTTTCATCGCTCGTGCAACTGTCCCTGGGGAAGGCAGCTGAGACCGAAGGATGGGCTCTCGATTTTTGCTATCTCTCGTATCATCAAACTTTCACGAAAAATCATTCAGTAGTTACAGGTGTTTTAAAAAACCAAGAACCAAATTATGGCCGCACAGAGCCATTCTAAGCTCATTAATCAGATGCACTTCAAAGACGGTCAAATTCGCCATGAAAAAACCATTTGACTCGACCGGGATGGTCAAGTCAAATGACATTTTCATGACGAACTTCAGCGTCTTTGGTGTACATCTTGACTGCGTACCGCATCATTTCGCAATGGCAATAACTGGAAAATTCACATTTATCAAACTTAATGCCATGTCATTTTAATTGTAATCATTCAACATTGCAGGCTACTTTCTGATGACGCCAGTTATTCAATTTTCTATTGCATCGAAATGGGCGGTGCATCGTCACGATAACGCCTTTCACTTCACCTCTCAAGCTTCGGAGTCTTCCTTACCTCCTTGCCGGAAACAACGGTGACCGTCTTCCGCTGCTCGCTGCCCTTGCCCCCCTCCGACAACTGCCCCCCCTTCAGCACTCCCTTCGGGGGCTTCGGTCCTCCATCCCCCGCCGCCCCCCCGCTCCCCCCGTCGCCCCCATCACTGCTCCCCTCCCCCTCCGTCGTGACGGCTGAGTCTCTCCACTCACTCGATCACACCACACCGACCCCCACTCGCCCTGCCCCCACACGCCCTGCCCCCACACGCCCTGCCCCCACTCACGCAGGGGCTACTCGTCCTCCTGGCGGGGGAAGGACATCCTCATACGAGAGAGCAACTCCCGGCGGACGGCCGACCACACCCCCACGCCAGAGATTATTATTGTTTACCCTCTTCTTCGGTCGCTAAGGCGGGAAGGGAACGCCCGCAAACAATGTTTCACGGACGGAAGGGCGCTTTATCGGCCGAACACTCACACGAAATGGGAAATTTCCCAAAGGCTCAACGGCTCCGGAACTGGGTTAGTAATCACTCTGAAGTCGACTAAATCGCACGTTGACGAGCGCCCCTGAGCTCAAACGAATGACGGGATAACCTTCGTCCAAATGGCGCCGTCCATTCAGGGTTCATCGGTTTCTGGGTTCTTTGACGAAATCGTTTTCGATGACTTCAACTCGAAACTCGGCTACCATTGAAGAAGAGCGACTCTCGCGGGATGTTTTTCTTCTGTCACAGTTGACCCAAACAAGCAACCCCTAAGAAAGCTTATGTGTTCTTTATAAAAGGAGCGCAGCTTTTGGAACCTGGGAGATAAAACAGGTCGAATGGGCACTTAAGCTGTGAGGATACAAAAGTCGCCCCAAGCAAAGGCCAATCATCGGCGATGAAACTGGTCAAATTTTAAAGCACCAATTTCTCAATAATAAAAAATGCCCGAAACTTCTTCCGAGGACTTCTAATTGCATGGAAATCTGTTGCATCGCCCCCAAAGAGTCGTCAATTCCACACTTCCAGCCGCGACCACACTTCGGGCAGGGCGTCCACCTGCTTCGGCTTCGCCAAACGACTTCGGCTTCGGGCAGGGCGGCAGGGCTTACAACAACTCGTTTCCCATTCTTCACCGTGGAACGCACTGCGAAGCGCAGAGAGCACGGCTCACATTAGACGAACCCTCTCGTCTTTCTCTCTTAGGAAGTCCCGAGCGAGTGGGGCGAGATTCCGATCACACTCCGCCAACATCAACCTCAACCCCGAAGTGGACTCGACAAAAAGTTACAGCACAAGAAGTCAATTGGAGACGGGCCGAGGAGAGAGGTAATTGGAGAAATGTTCCCTTGAATTGGTGGCGACGGCACGTCTGCTGATATGCACTCTGCACGGCTCACTCATGGTGATTCCACCGAGTCATCAGACTTGCACACGCACGCGAACATTGTCACGAACGGAGAGAAATCTTCACGCATTCCGCGTGACATTCGTATTCTCTCTCGCCGCGGTGAAAGTGAGAGTCTTCAAGGTGGTCAGTCGTCACCCTCGACAGCCACAGGGTTCATTCTCCACCAGTAAAACCCATATTACTCGGTCATCATAAAAATATTACCGACAAAGCGGCGAGGGCCAGGGGATTCTTGGATAAGGGAAAGCAGGACGCACATTAATCCTTTCAATCACTTTTCAATCATTTCTTCTTTTGTTCACGAACTGTCTCGAACATGCAAATTGGTAGCAGGATTCTAAGTGCACGCACAATATAATGCCATTAATTCACACTCAATGGTGAAAAAAACAAATACTTTTTACATTAAAAAATAACAAATCAACCGCAAATGCCTTCCTCTTCTGCAAGTTATAATCGAAAAACCTCAACCGTCTGCCTTATTGGAGGAAGTTACGAAATGCGATCCAAGGCGATCATTTCAAGGTCCTCATATCAGGAAAATGAATGCCATTCCGACCGTTTCGATGCCAAGGATCAATCCCCAAAAAAGTAAACAGCGTCGCGCGAATGTTATCTTCCGGAAGCTCGAGCTAGCTGCGAAGACGGACGGAGTCGGTGGGCCGGGCAGCGGGGATCGGCCGACGGGGCGAGAGGCGCTTTCCTTCGAAGCGAGGCGCCGGGCTGCGCGCCACGACACGTCCTCTTATCCCAGGAGGAGCACCACGACGGATACGAGGACACGCGTGGTGGCGAGGGACACGCAAGCGAGCAGGGCAAGAGCGGCTGCAGGCGACCCGTGCCGCTTCCACCCGGTGTGCGCCGCGACCCGACGAAGACTGGCTGAGCCCGCCCGGGCCCAAGCGCCGCCGCCGCCGGGGTGCCCCCCCTCCCTCCCAACCCAAACGGCCCCCCCCTCCCACACCCCCACTCGATAGAGGCAGCAGGGGAGGGCAGGGGGGGGGCGATTCGCCACCCCTTACTGTCAGCGGAGCGTGCGTACTACTCCCGACTCGATCGCGTTCGTCCGCTCACTCACTCTCGCTTGCAGGGGGAGCAGGGGGGATTGGAAGGAGGGGCAGGGCACGCCCCCCCCCTCCCCCTGGAGCACGCCAGTGAGCGGCGCGATTCGCAGATATTCAGGGTCCCGATTGATGGAGAGGCAGTTACACTTCGGCGGGGATACGCACGGCAAAGAGTGCAGACCGAATGCTCGCCTTGCGGTTGCCACGGGGGATTTCATCTCCTCGTGGTGCATTGTAAATATTGTGGTAAACGTGTTATAAATATTGTTGTAAATATTTTTGTAAATGTGTTATAATTAACTCCATAAGTCTTAGTTATTAGCTTCTTAATGTACGCACTTAAATTGTTAAATTGTTATGAAATTGTCTTAGTCTCATTACATGAGCTATATGTAAGTTTAAAGTGAAAACATGACATGTTATTATTTGATGGTAGCCTTAAACAGGTTATCCCATTGATAATGTAATGTAATATGCGTAAAAAGATTATCGAAAATGTACAGTCTTGGCTTCAAGCCGAAGAGAATGAGGAGGAAATGTAGAAGTAAATGTTTATAAATAACTCCATAAACTGTTAGTAAGTAGCTTCTTAAGTTACGCACTCACATTGTTAAGTAATTGTCTAGACCTCACTACATGAGCTATATGCATTTTTTTAAGTGTAAGCATAACCTGTTATTATTTGACGGTATCCTTAAAACAGGTTCTCCTTCAAGGCTACGTAAAGTTACTCAACATGTGCTATTGAAATTTATTTTGTGTATGGAATAATAAACTTACTTATTATTATTATTATTGTGGGACGCTATGAAAAGTGTCTTACCGTCGCCACAACATACATAATTGTAATAATAATTATGGCGTCTTTATTGCGAACGAATTTTAGGTCTACATTGTCATTTCTTACATATTAAGTCGGCAATACAACACATTTACGCCCATACCCTGAATGGTAAAAACCCACTCAGGCGGGACTCGAACCCGCGACCTTCGTGTTGGCAGGTGATGACGTTACCACGCCTATACAGAGGCCAATGGCTTTAAGGAAACCGCAGAGCGATGCTATTCCAAGAGAAATATATTAGGGGAATAACTAAATAGATAAGAAATCATTTCGGTTCTATAATAGGAGACTTCAGGATTGATTTTCAACAGTGGAGTCATTGACAAAAAAACGGTGACGTAGTCACAAAAAGCCCTGGGCAAATATCTGTAGCAAATTAAACTACTTTCAATGAGTAAACACACCGACGATAGTCCGTTTTGTTTGTTATTGTTTCGTCTTTTTTGTTTTATACTTGTTTGAATTTCGTGTGTTAACCCTTGTACCCCCCTTGCTCGCTTTCCTCCCCCTCCCTTTCCTCCTTCGTTTTCCCACTCCCCCTTACTCCCTTCCTTCCCCCCCCCCCCCACCTCTCCCCAATCATGGAAATATGTATTGAGAGCTAATAGCATGACTTGCAACCTGAAGATGACGCATCAACAATAATACCAGGGTCGGAAGTAAGTTTTATTTTTGTAGCCAATTGCACGTGTTTAATTTTTTCAATATGTACCAATTCGTAGACTTGAGGCATTTGAGATGTGGGTTTGGAGAAGGATGGAGAAGGTGAGCTAGGTGAAGAGGAAGACGAACGAGGAGGTATTGGGTATGGTTGGAGAGGAGAGGAAGCTTGTGGCAGAGGTTCGGAGAAGACAGAAGAGTTGGATGGAGGAGTTTTTGAGAGGAGAGGGCATGTTGAAGAGAGTGATGGAGGGGAGAACACTGGGGAAGCGTGGGAGAGGAAGGAAGAGGATAGGAATTCTGGACGAAATAAGAGGAGGTAGAAGATATGAAGAATTGAAGAGGGATCTAATAACGGGCCATCATTAGGAGGGAAAGCGAGATAATGTCTATGAGGTTGGGATGTAGAATGGGGACTGTCCAAGAACCTACCAATCAGCTGGTAGAATACTTGAATAAAATGATGTACCAATTCCACACAATGTCGCAAGAATCTTTGGGTTGCATACTTCTTCGTACCCACGCGCGTGACTGCGCACCACATCATTTGTACAACCGCAATACAATTCCTTTATAGATATTTTGCGGGTTTAAGATAACATCGGAAGCATTTGAAAATACTTGAGGTAAGAGACACAGAAGTGACCGAATACTTTAAGGATTTAATTTAGAAATGTTTTGGGATTTACTTCAAGATACAGGTAAAGTTCAAATAAATTAAAACCGCAAATTTCTAGTAAATATTATGAACAGTACATTAGAATTAATGAACAAATAAAAACATCTTTAGATTAATTTTAGAGTGAAAACAACGGCCCATTGACTATGCTAACTCCTGTGTTGGAAGGGAGGCGAGGAATTTTGGGGAGCATATTGATTGAAGTCGTTTTTATTTGGCTTAGGAAAAATAATGAGTCGATGGAAATCGGTTACATTGATCCAATGCATGCTTAGCCGACATTGGCAAAAATGCTTAAATGAAAATCAATTCTTATTCGACCCACTAATGTAAATGACGAGGCAAAGCGCTCAACTAGAACAACTGGAGATACCTACCGCTCGATTTACGTCCAATTTCAAAAAGGCCGTTTGTTACCCTAAGATTTAAAAAAATGCAGTAAAACCATTTTTTATTCCCTTCGTCGCTTTATTCTATTCGTTGAATAATGCATTAGCCAATTAGCATGCGGTGCCCTGTGAGTGGAAAGACTCAATTGAAGCTCGACAAGAAGGAAGAACGGATGGAATGAGAGCAACTGCATCGTATCATGCAAGCGTACAAGTTTTAAATCCAATCATTTTCGAGTATATGTTGAGTGTTTGGTTAATCGTGAGATGTGAATTCGGAGTTTTAATCATGAGCGTTGTGGAAATAAAACTCTGTTCATTCTACGGCGAGCGAATAGAGTATTTATTACATCTTAAGCTGCTGAATGCTTTTTCTATAATTATATCTCGGCATTCTTGACCTCGAGTGCCACTCATGAACTCCACCAAGGTGTCGCAGGGAAGAAAATACAAAGAAGTGCATGTCTAAGATGAGAATGCCAGCAGCAAGCACAAAATTAACAAAAAGAAAATAGAGAGAAAACTTGAAACGAGCAGCTGCTTAAAACACACACACACACATATGCACTCACGGCATTAAGAATGAATGCGAAAAATAAGAGCGAAAAGAGTTTTCCTAGGACGCAGCCAACCGAATTCAACAAGTGGAGGAATAACCACTCTTTACCTCAAAATGAAAAGAAGTCCCCCCTTTCACCCGTTCAGCATTCATTCACGGCCTCCAGCCCCTCCTCTCCCCCCTTCACACCCCCCCCCCCTCCCTCTTGCAAGGACACAACCAGCGCTGTCTTGCGGGGGACGGGGGATGTCTTTTAATTCACTTTCTTCCGTTCGAAATCGAAACCGAGGTAGGAAATAAATTTCCCTCGTCCGCCATTTCACAACTTCAGTCACCGACTGGATTAACTGGGGACACTATCAATAGAACTACACGCCAATTAACAAGACTACGTGTATTGCAGTATATTTCTTCTTCCAGGAGATATAGGTTTATAAATTTGAAAAATATTTATCCTCTTTGCTGACGTTTCGCATGTGTATGCATCAGGTTTCTTCAGAGCTGAGAGAGAACTCTCAGAGAACTTCAGAAGGAACTCTCTCTCTCTCTGAGACCTGGAAAAGCATGCACATACACATGCGAAACGTCAGCAAAGAGAATAAATATTTTTCAAATTTATAGGCCTGTATCTCCTGAAAGGAGAAACAATATTGCATTGTGAAAAAGAGGTCATGAAGAAGAATCATCTAGATAATTACGTATATCACTCAATTGTACTCTTATACAACATAATGATATATTGTTCGAATAGCTAACTGTCAATGCTCATACGGTGAAACCTTAATGTTTGCTCCTCGCTGAAGCGTTGGGCCAAGTGGCCAATGTTGGTGTCTCTCTGACGACTGTTGGCGTTCGAAAAAGAGAACCTTCTACGACGCGTCCGGCTTCCCCTTCCCTTCTGCTGCCGAAAGTCAGGTGAACCAATCCGCCAGCCTATCATGAAACATGGGTGTTTTCAGATTGGAAGAAGTAGGGTTTCAGCCTCATTTCCGTGATCTTGCACTTCAGCAATCAGTTTTAGGGACGATATACTTCCACCACCAGCTAATTAAGACTGGGAATTTCCCTACGAGCGGTAGTGAGCTGTGTGCGTCAGCATTTTTCCCGTTGATATTTTGCGACCATCTGAGATTAAACAAAGGTTTTGTTGCAAAGTTTCAGCGACAGGTTTCCGTGGCAAGTTTCGTTACACCGTGGACACACAAATCGCACAGCCGGACTAACGACATGCAGTGAAGAAAGCGATGCACGGTGGCAAAACTTCCCTCAAGATGTAACTGCCCTCACATTTAAATTTCAAATCCCTGCCGGGATGTTTCCTCCTTTGAAAAAGTGGGATCCTATCACCATATTTATTGAAAATATAACTTGCCCAATTCCAATAAGAGCCTAGGTTTCACCACCAAACTACACGAAAGGAAGAATGAAAGGAAACAAAACTTTCGAACCGAAGAGAGACATTGGGGCAGTGTTGGAACCTGGTGGAAGGAGTCACACGAAACTTAATCGCTTTGTCTTTTCCTTCGTTTTGGTGAGGCTTTGAAATTCATGCAAGGCTTCTTGTTTAAAACACCGTCTTTAACTTCTTGAAATTTATATATCCCTTCAATCATTTCCTTATTTAAAAAATGATTCAACGGCAAGTAAATGATCTCAAATTTCACAGTCACACTCAATCCTTGTCCAAGAAAGTACAATTATACAAGTTCTTTACATTATTACGTGATACGCATCGTGTTTGTAGTATTATATTTTTTATATATATGATAATATTCTTTCATGTACTTTTTCCTTGAAGATTATTTATGAATTTCAATGTTAAACTACATAAAATATACAATCATACGCATCTATTCACCTAAGAAAATAAGACTAAACGTATTTAGAATATCTACACATCTAAGATAGTATGCACGAAAGACAAGAAAATCCGAAGAAGTTTCGCGTGACTCACTCAGTTCCACGCCACTACATTTTTTCATCCGCGTTGGAATGAATGACAGCTGCTTGCATTTATATCCGCTAAAGTTAAGCTCTTTAACTTAATCCTTCGAATAACCAATGCACGAAGAAATCTTTAAAAACCCCACTCCTTATGCACGTACACATTCATCCGTACAAAGCGTTAATTTCCAAAGAAGAATTGTATAAAAATGTTATAAGGCGTAATAAGTTTTTAACGTTTCATTGACAACATTTCCTTGCATGCATAAAATAATGGGATAGGTAGATTTTGATGATTTGACTTAAATTAATGATGATATCGGCTAAGACGACCTCCAATCGCAGATACAAAAAACAGGATATTAAGAAAGAAAATTTAAGTATCGTACGAAATGTGTCCGCGCAGAAAGTTTTGAAGGAAGTGTGGGGGATGAGAAACTCCTTGTCATATATTTATTTGCAGCAACGATGATCAATGAAGATGAGAACAGAATACTGAAGAGACGAATAAAGAGTTTTGTTATCCGTAGCGTTTGAATTAAACTCAGCGGAACGAGCAGATCCAATCGACAGTGGGTCTGGAGAGGCGCCATCGTTCGGTGTTCGGAGGAAGAGAAGTTGAGGTGTGCGAGCTGCCGCGAAAGAAAACAAGCTTCCGTGAATCGTTACTCCGTGGGGAGACGGCGAGAGAAAAAACATTCCATCTGATCATGACCTCCATTTGAGATTTTTTATTCACTCGGCAGATGGTTCAACAAAACAAAATATTTGTCTGTAAGACGGTGACTCGTGTTGTGGCTTAAATGGAACAGGCGGCTTTTGAAAAATATTAAATCACACAAAAATGTTGAATTTGAATGTAAGGAACAGTTTACGACCGATGTGAGTACGAAAAGCATTCCATAGGTTTGCAGGCAAAACACCTCTAGACCCACCGTAGGAATTTGCCAACCGTGGAGTACCCGATATCGATATTTCCACTGAAGGAATGGAAGTAGTTGTTATGAATAATTGAAACTCTGCTATTGCTCTTTCTTAAGTTCTTTCTAATGAATATTTATATTTTTTTAACTCAGCTTGTTAACAATGGCTCTTCAACCAATCCAGAATGTCAATCCTTTTCTATTATGGAAAAGGGAGTCTTGGCATTCTTCCCCCTATTCTGTCTTATCCTGTATAATTTATAAGTCCATCCATGCACTCTTCTAGATTTAATGCATTCCCAAAAAAAAGTCTATTCCTCCGCCTTGCTTCACCCGTTTTCGCAAGTCTCTCTCATTTCCCACTGTACAAGCCTAAATTTCAATAAATGTCCAACGCTGACTCATTTAATTCCTACAATTACCGACGAAATTAAAACAGTCTTACAACTAACAAATGAATAGAGACAATGATAAATTAATGATTTTGCATTTATTAATTAATAATTTCGCATTTTAAAGTCTTAGTTTAGAATTTTGTATAATTTAAAAATTATGAATATAGTGTTTTTGACAATTTATAATATACAATAATTAATACGAGCAATTTTTATCATAAATGTAAATATTCCAAAAATCATTTAATACCATGTATATAACTTGTTAGAGAAAAATAAATGCTGATTTTAAAGTTAATGGTCATCTGTTTCACGTCTTAAGACTTCTTTTTTGCTCGCATTATGTACTTCCAGTGCATCATGCTGGGTGCTCACAAAAACCCCAATTTTTATCACAAAAGTGTTGTGTGACGGAAATGATCATGGTTCGGTCAAGTGCGATGTGAGGTTCCACCTTGTTTCTGATGCGTGTAACCTCCCTGTGTTTCTCTAGTTTCGACCTAAATAAATTTCACGATAGGAGTAGAATAAAAACAGAGAAGAGAAAATGCTCAATCCAATGGGAGGTGAGACTGGAAGCCTATTTTATGATAAATTCAGCCGCGATAACGAGGAAACCGGGTTCGAGTTCCGGTTGGGGTGGATGATTTTTCCTCTGAGAAATTTTCCCCTGTGAATATTACGGGCGACGCCATTAAGATAATACCGCGGCTAGTTTGCGATGTCTTCAAAATGATTTCAACCCCTGAAATTGGGAGTCACTTGATACCTGCATAAACGCTTTAGGAGCAGATAAGCAAAGCGAATGCTCTTCAAGGGGTCCATTAAGAAGAGCTCAGTGAACATGTGGCTTGGGGAATATGTACCCATTGATTTTGGTAAGTATTTCCACCATTTGAATCCAAAACAAAAATTTTTATTTTCCTATGCTATACATTCCTAAAAATTATACTGATTCCAGATAAATTGTCTATATAGAAATGTAAAATGGAGTGAATGATCACTTTACATCTGTGAAACGAGTAAACTATGATAAGAGGGTAAATATTTTTGGGCTGGTAAATATCCTTATCACAGGTTTAGCATAGAAAAACAGTAATACTTACAATTTATTATCAGATAAATGCGCCAGAAGTCATTTGTAAAACGATGGACGCTACTAAATGCACAAAACTAAATTAATATAAGCTACTATAAACCGTTACGATTTCCTCCATAGAATCTCACACGGATACTTTCTATCAAGTTCTTGGATATTATTCTAGCAGCGAACTATGATTGCATGGATCATAAGAGTGAGTGGTCGCGTTGGCATCACCAAAGAAAGTGGTGGTGAGAGCAGAGAAAGAGGAGCAGGATGAAAAACTGACCCTTGTCACCTTGATGGCGGAGGGAGGGGGAGGGTGGGTGGGGGGTGAAGGGGCAGATAGGGTGGGTGGGGAGATGACGAAGTCACGCGCTTGCAAGGCGGGGGTGAAACCAGAGATGGGAGTGATGTCCCTTTTAATGGCCGCCGCATCTCCAGCCCACACCGTCGTCGGCGAGATATCCACCGAGTATCAGTGTCGTCGTTCGTCCTTCTCCCCGGCGGCGGCGGCTGCCCTGAGAAGGCGAACTGAATAGCCAACGAGAGAAAAGCAAGGGTCGTCGGAGAGATATATGAAGAACTCGAGGACCAAAGCATGATGGCTTGAGGCGAAGGAGAGACATTTTTAACGTAGGTGCGTTGTGATTAGATATATATATATATCTAATCACAACTATATATATATATATATATATATATAATCACAACGCACCTACGTTAAAAATGTCTCTCCTTCTGACTTCTTGAGCTGACGAAGGACCAACTGGTTCGAAACGTTCCGTAAGAACGAATTCTTTATCTTTTCCTCTTTCTCCTACCTCCTGTAAGTTTGAATTTATATATTTGTGGCCAATTGGCGAAAACTTCCAAAGATTATATATATATAAATATATTTGTGTTGTATTTATGTACGCACATGAGTACGTACATAAGACTCAGACGCGAGTTAGGGGAAACGTTGAAAGTATAAAATGAACTAAGAGCAGTGCGAAGGAACGATTTATAACAGCTAAGGAAAGATATTCAAACGAAGATATGGCATGGGAAGAAATGAATGGAGCTGATAATGAAGAGGTCCCTTCGAAGGTCGAGAATAAAAGGGAAAATAATTGTCATTTAGAGGGATAAAGATAATTAAATTTCAAGAAAGGAGTTAGAAGACAAGCCGATACGAAAAAAAGAATAAGAGTAAGATAGGAGTTTATAGTTGAAACGTAGCAGATACGAGAGGTTCGAGTCTCCAATGCACTCCCTCCTGTTAAAAGACGCGTATGTAAACCAAAATAAACTGCAGCGGCAGTTGAGGGGACAGAAATTTCAGCTTCAGACCGGAATGCCCCAGTTTAAGACCTTTGCTCAGGCCTCCCCCCTAATATAAAGAAAACTAATGGAGATTCATTAAATAACATTGAACACTTACAATAACCCTTACTTTTGCCTGTTTAGTTAGCACCTTCAAGCAAATACTATGGACAGTTTTTATAGAGTTCATAACTGAAAACACTAAATATATCTTGAAAATATAGTACTTCGAGAATAGATAGTCTAGCAAATAGTTAGGAATATGGAGTTAACGAAATAATTAACTATTTCATATAGTTTATGTTCTACATAGGTATTGAAAGAACATCTTCTATTGCTGATTTCTATTGGAAATACAATTGCATACACATTAGTTATTTGAGCACCTTGGCACAGGCTTGAGTGGTTTAGGCTCAGTGGGTGCAACGGAAACAGGTGGAGGTGTTAATATGTGGGAGGGGAGGGTAATAGTAATCACTTAGATATCCGAGAGAAAAATGCCGACACTAATGCGAGATGCGACAGCTTCGGGCGTTGGAATGCGCCATCTAACGCAACCAATTCAACAAGGGTAGGTACGTCACCGATAATGCACGATATCAAGTTTATGACGTCATAAATTAGTCACTCATTCTTTTTGAATATCATTGCCAAACATTTCAGTGGTTCAAATGTCACTTTTGAATCTCGATAACCTCGTGTTCTACTCGGCTGAGGTCCAATTGACGTAGTACAACAAAGAGGCCCAAGGGAACGACCGCCAGCGCTCAGGTGCACTGAATTCACTCGTTGTGATTGAGTAGCAGCCTGTCCAGTGGCCTTTGATGCCACACCAAACCACCGGATCGGTCATCGACTGTGAGATTGACGGTTTGAATCGATTGCTTGGCACTGGAGCAAGCTTTATATAAGGGAAAATCAAGAGCAATTCATTTAATTCTAGGGTTCAAATTTTAGCCAAAGCAAATTAAATATTTTTAAATGTGCTCTGTTATTTTTAGGAGCCTGAAATAATTTCCCCAATTTTGTAGAAGGAAGCAAAATAATAAATGTAAAATTAACAAAAATGAGTAACATAATTATATTAAGCTCGGTTTATAACATCAGAGATTTGGACACACTACTGCAGAGACTCCTCTGATGCGTCGATTTTTCTACTTTAATAAAAAATGACCTACGTTCAATCCTCTTCTTATCATCCTTGTATCGTTTTCTCCTGACTGCCTTCAAACAGCCAAATCGGACGAATATAAAGACTTTCTACTCAATGATGCATGACGATGATGTAATGAAACATCGAAATGCGATCCATGCACTGAAAACTTTTCGGTAAATTAAGCTTCCTCTTTTTATCTTATTAAAATGACGCTTCAAGAACTAAAGTGAGTTTTTTTTCTCATTTTAATATTCAGTTCTTTTAATTCAAGCATTAGGTTTCAATTTGCTTCGTGCAAATATGATTTCTAAATTTCTAGAGTTAAATTATGCTTCAGTCAAAGGCACGGTATTTGAAGGACAAATACGCTTCTTTCTCCGAGGGAAACAGCCATCACAATAAAACTCGTCAAATGACGAGTGAGACTATAAAAGGCATAACAAAAGTTATTGTGTAAATAAAAATCCCTAAACATTAACAGTTTAATACACACGATATGATTAATACACACGATATGATTAATACACACGATATGATTGGAGATGCAACTGATAAACGCAAGACAAAATAAAATGTTAAAATGTAAACGGAAAATTCATCCTTGATTCCTTGGTCTCCATCCAGTTAACCTGAGACATTCTCGATCTGGCTCAGAGCATCAAGCATTCTACGTGTATGCTAAAAGTAGACCACCTACAAATCTATATGCACTCCACTGTAGATGAACTTCCATATTTTATCGAAGCAATTTAAATTATTTATTCTATCAGGCAATCGGCAAAAATTAACGTCCTCCAGTTAAACCAATTTCAAACGCAATTATTTTTGGTAATATAAGGCACTTAAACAGCATTGGCTATGATCGCCTTCCGTCTGTACGTTTTAGTACTACTATTGTTCAGATTAAAAGGACTGTTCGATAACTTTGACTTACTCTTTCATGTAATTTGTCATTGGATCAGCACGTCTTGTAGCTGTGTTTCATAAAGGAAATAAGACTATATCTACTCAAATTGCAAAAGTAAAATCTTCCTGTTTCTACCAGAGTTCTGCTTGTATCCTCTCTTATATTTCCAATTTTGGATAATTGCATAATAGTTTATAGTGACTTAACCAATTTTCTTGATAAGCATCTCTAGCGACTTATTAACTGTTGTATTAAATATATATTTTACCTTCGCAGATATGATCATGTGTCAAAATATTACGTTAATCTACAGTGGTTACCTCTTGGTTCCCGAAGGAAATACTCCTTGGGGTCCTTTCTTTTCTCCCTCTTCCTTAATTGGATTCCCGCCAACACCTATATGATATATTTACCCTCAGAAGAAGTGTTTCCCAAAGATCAACCCGATCAGACCCTAGCTCCCTTCGTATCCCCCAGGCCCCTACCAACCTCTATCTCAACTCCTTCCTTGTCACTGCTTCCATTTTTTGGGAAATCGTTACCCTCTCACATTCCTCAAATCCTCCTCATCACTCAAATGATTCAAAGAAAAACAATATTTTCATTTAAATATTCAACATAACATTTGTGAACATTTAGTTAATGTATTGTTGTTTACTTAGTTTGATAAACCAGTGTTAAACTCGCTTAGGTAAACAGTATTTTAAATGTATGTATCACGATTATTTGTGCAGAATGTGTAAAACGTTTATAGTTTACTTGCTTAAATGGGTAACCCCAGAGCATTAATAAAGATAATATTCATTCATTCATCTGGTTGTATTTTCTTCCTTCAAAGGATTGACAATATTATACTGCAGTTATCCCCGCAATTCAATCGTCTTTTTTTCTCTCCTATCAAAAACGTACACAGCATAAAGAACGACTATCCAAATACGTTTCAATGAATGGAGTGATTAAGAGTGCAGAGCGACGCAGTATTCCAGATCTCGGATCCAATTGGCTCACGTGCCGCCCAATTGAACACACTGAATGCAGAAATAAGAGTGAGAGAAAATGCATTACGCCAGACTCAACCGCGTCGCCACTATCGCCCAGGGAGACCAGAGACAATCTTATAAAAAATAAATTTAAGCACGCTTTTCTACAATAAATAAAATTTTATTAAAAAATCTAAAAAAAATAATAAAATCGTACTAAAAATGAAAACTTAATATTTTCCCAAGTGAATGAAAGTTTAGCCTAGTACTGGAAACAAATAAATAAAATTCAAGGAAATTAGCCATACATTGGATTAGCTATGAACTTCATTAGAAAAACGTATGTTTTCAAAAAAATATCATGGTTTAAGATGTCTATTTATGCAAGACCAAAACGAAAAGCAAGGGACATATTCGATATCGACATAAATTCATTAAACGTGAAGATTTTGGTACTCAATGGAATACAAAGCTTCAATATACAATATCTAGAAAAACATTAAATGCACTTAAGTTAGGGTCTCAGCGGTTTCAGTACTGAACTTAAGAATAAAGAACCATGAATCAATATTGTGTGGACTACCAAATTCCAGGTGGATGGGTGAGGCCAGTTGGATAGCTACCAAATTCCAGAACATAAACCTCCCGAGGACGGTCAGTGTTCACACATCGATGGTTGTCACTCATACGCTGGACCCTCCCAAAGTTTCACTTTTAATTAATGCAAATCCCTCTCTGAATACTCTGAACACACAACAGTTTCCCAATATTCCATCAATGAAAACAGATAGTGTTTACTGTTTTTCGTCAAATATTGAAATAAAAATATAAAGAGTGGAATCAATAAATAGCTTTTTTTCGAAGTGTTGTACATTCTTGCACGTCAGTTGACAATAATTAAAAACGCTTGCGCTTGCCTTTGATTATCAGTTGGATTGGAATGCAACTATTGGATGGGGAAGTGACCATCTTGCTCCTTCCTAACCACAGTACGAGAACAGGGAACTGGTATGAAGGCCATTGTGGTATCGTGCCACGGCCGCTGTGGAATGCAAATGTCAAGGGGTGGAGGGAAGACTGATTACGTAGAGGGGAGGGGAGTGGAGACGGTGGGGAGGGATATCTCCTGCGTCACATCCGGCCATAAACGCACGAACGAGCAAGGGGGAGAGGGCTGGGGGCGGGTTGGAGCCCCACCCCCCTCGTCTTCCGTCGTGTCCTCTTCCTTCCGGTGGCGCCCTGCCCGGGGCGAGGCGCCGAGAGAGAGGGAGGGCGCTTGAGCTCACATCCCTCCTGGAGACGGGGGGGGGGGGAGTGCCATGAAGAGATGTGAAGATTTAAATCCGAAGCGGGAGGGGTTGATAAATAGGTGAGACAACGGTTGTGGAGGAGAGGGGTGGGTGAGGAGGTCAGGGGCCTAATTCAGTAAGGATCCGACGCGGTCAAACCTCGGCCAATCCGAGGATGTGACGTCAGAACCCACGACAAATATGAACTTTTGAATGTGGCCCTATTTGAAGTTTTCAAGGCTGCGACGCCCAAATGTCATCACCGTCAAGGCTCGGAAATTCCGAGGTCTTAAAGAATAGCCACCCAGGAGGTGAACTGATAAGAGAGGGGGAATCTCACACAGTTACTGATATTCAGTTCCGGGATGGTCGTCAAAAAATACAGCAATTTATCGAATGCGATTCCGGATTCCGGACTAAAAAAAACTGCGATGAAACGGGGTGCGATTGAAATTTGAGGGGAAGATGGAATGTCTTTCGGATTAAGTCATTCGAAAAGAGAAACCGTGTGTCTAGTTTGTTTTTCAATATACCTACGCTTCTTGCTGATTCACACCTTATTAGAGCTTCTGCTGCCTATCGTGGCTATGGGATTCGGAGGCAATTCTTTGACTGATAGATGTGTGTTGAAATAGAGTGTGCTAGGTTACCAGCCTTTGCAGTACCCGAGCCACGTCCAGCTTATCCTGCTAACGATTAGGAACCAACTGCCGCAAGAGAAACCAATCCTTAGTAATACCATAGGCCCGTTTCTAGGATTCTACTCGAGCTAGGGTCCCTTCTGAGAGGCCAACATTGACAGCAAACCGTTCCCAGCGAGCCACCACTAGGGCATATATACGGTGTGCTAACACACAGGGACGACTCTTTGGAGTCATAAGAATAGGAAAGCGTGTTTAAACCAATGCATAAATGTTTTAGAAGCGAAATAGGTGTACAAGGATAAGATATAATGGAGGAAAATATAGGAAGGAGAGTCAGTTTCCCAGGCCTAACAGCAATCACCAAGTTGTTTGTCGGTGCCCACCTCGAAAGAGAATGGTGTGATGGGTATATATGAAAACATAAGATTTCTTTTCGCAGGAGAATCACAATAAATAACCACTGCAGAGCCCATTAGCGTAGAATTGAAGGCTGCGAATGAAGGACAAGGTAAAGGAGTGAGATTGGATTTTAGCGGCAAATTAGCTCTCCCAGCCCGACAGAGATGATTGGAGGAACGCGGAGAAATGATTGCAACAGGGCATTAGCGAACTAAGAATAGGAAAATAACACGCAGTATAGAGAAGGTTGGAAAGCATTCGATTTTCCGATGACAGGGCATGCTAATTAATCAAAGGGAAGAATCCCTAAGCATATCCTGTAAGGATTTTTGTCGAGTCGTTAGCAATCGAAGAATAAGGTAGATGAGCAACCATTAAGCGAGTCTCGTTCGCAGCACATCAATGAATCAAAAGAAATGCGATTAAACCACTATGTGTGCCACTAATGTCGCTTAGTGAGTATACCGCTTATTTTACCCAAAGTGACAAGCCCAAGTGTCTGGAGGGGCCAAAGTAAGCTACTTAATATGCACAGTAGTAAATTTATTCAAGACGATTATTTTTTTACGAATTCCTTCCCAAAAAGTAGAAAACTCTCTTTATTGAACAATTGAATTTGAATGATTTGATAATAAATCAAATTCATAGATGAATTGATGCCTTCGATTTCCTATAGCTTCCTGGCATTCGCAATTCACGCAGTGGTTTGTCTAAATATAAGTCAATTATATGCGGAAGAAAATTATTTTTTCTCTGTTTTAAATGTTGCTGTCTTTAAACTTGAATAAATACTAGTTAAGTTGGCCAAAAATGATAGAACGGGAAAAGCAAAACTAATGTCATGGTGTTATCAGAAAAGGGATGCTTTTCCATCATAAAAACGTGTATGGAAGAAATGGCAGTTAATTACTTTTACGATGTAACATTATTAAGACGAGAGAAGAAACATGTAAAAGGTTCCAACAATGTTGGAGGTACGCAGATATAGGCTAACATCGGCAATGCCTGAGGAGGAAAATGAATGTTTACAATTTGGCCGTCATCATTTGACATCGAGAGAAATTTTCGCTCGATTATTACAGGGAACGTCCGCAGCAAAATTACATCATAACCAAGGTCCAAAACGCCTTCAGAATAAAGAAAGACTACTCTGGGAACCACCAATAGAAAAAGAACTGTAGGATAAAGCTCAAATGTTTGTATTCATTTTTAAAACTACACACGTAGTGCTCACATTTGAGCAAAACTTTTTATCAGATTATTTTATCAGGATAATGAATTAACATTCCCCGACCCACGGTGATTTTGTATTTTTTTAAATAAATACCAATTCGTACAGCTATTTACATCTTGATTTTCCTCATCCACACACTAAATTTCTTGTGCGTGTTTCTGTAATGATTTTACAAACAACTGATTAATCATTTAGACAACGAGGGCATACAAAATAATTGAAAGACTTTGCCTCTATCCATCATTATTTATTGCTTACAAGTAGAGGCATAAAAAACATTTCATCTACGGATCCACATGAATTGAGTGCCTCGGGCCAGAAAATCAGCATTGTGTTCAAAAAGCGTCCCTCTAAACAATTTTTGTAAATGTAGGAGAAAATCTATTTTCCATGCATTCATTTTTCTTGTCAAAACAGCGTTTCTTAAGCCATTAGTAGAAGTTGAAGGAAATTAAAATTGATTTGACGCTAGAATTTCTTTATACTATCGTTATGACTATATGTATAATATACTACTGTTGGACACCGAGCTAATGTTTAAGGGTTAATGAGCCTCAAGATAATGTTTAAGGGTTTTTAGGTTTCAGGTAACACGCCAGGGATGCTGTAGAGCAACTTTTCACCGTACTGGTGCAAAATTCCTTAGTAATCGGAAAAGGTAATGACAGGTGTATTCAAGGGTTGATATAATAGCATTTTACTAAAACTGAATCGAAATATTACTTACAAAATACCGTCATCAAACGAGGTGACATTCGGATAACAGTTTAGGACACTCTTAACGGTTTGCATTCAAGTATCGGAATCGGTGGTAACGTCCTCGCCTACTAACACAAAGGTCGCGGGTTCGAGTCCCGCCTGGGGAGGATTTTCTCCTCCCAGGACATGGTTGTGCGTGTTCTCCTTTATCGCTGTTATAGTGCCTGATGTGCTAATGGTCAAGGCTGTATACAGGCTGATGACATAATTAAATAAATTTCGTTTGCGGAAAATTCTGTCATCTTGCATTATCATCGACGAGACGCCAAAATATGGATATACCGGTACCCAGTAACTATCGTGCAAACATCCCTAACGAAAGACAAAATTATAAGGCAATATCATAAAGCTTTAGAAAATTCAATATTTTCTTTTACATGACGTGTTACACACGGCTATTTCGTTTCTAAACTATAGAAATAGTTTAGTCCCACGGGCATATAATTCACCTAGTGCCGTGAGCAGAATTCAGTATATCTGCTTCCGATAATATTATGATTATTTCATACATTGCTAGATGAGTAAAATTATTAATCATATTTTTATCCTTCCTTAAAACGAAGCGAATGAATTATAGCTCTAAGTAAATTTTATGATTAATAGAGTAAAAACTATGTGTACATTAATAAACCTAATTTGGAATTTAAAATCCTAAAAATCAACTCTCTTATTGATACTGAAATGCCACGTAATAGAAACCACAGTTGAGAATCAAACTACTTTGCTAATTGGGCTCAAATTTCGATTTATATTGATTTTATACGAAACCAAGGAAATATAAATTTCGATTTTTGTAATGATAAAAAATGGTTAAATTTGTAAATGAAAATTCAATCTTTAGGCAAACGCGAAGGGTATAAAAAATAAGTCAAATGTAAGAACTTAATTCTATATATTCTCTAAGCCATCCATTTTTGAGAAATCCATTATTTTGAACGTAAGTACGAGAGGAGCTCAATAAAGACTCGGAATAACGCAATAAAGCATGTATTCTTATCCTTCGACATCTTATTCTTCACGTTCAATATAGTTCCCTCCGAGTGGCTTTATCCCATCTCATAATGATAATCACTTTCTTCGCCGTAAATTTTAGAGGCGAAAATTTAACACACTCACTTCGTCATGCTGCTCAGAACAAACCACTACCGCCTCGGCTATGAAACATATGAGTGTAATACCACCCACCATCTTGCTAAGTACTTTCACTTCCTGCCGTGAGAGCGGGCCGGTGTACTCGTTGTTTGCGCGGCAGTTATTAAAACTTAACATTATTAAACGTTTGCGTGGTTTTTTCCTATTTTATAGTAGGTATTGAGTTACCACCTACGTTGGTAAAAATATCAATTTTCAATCTCACCTGGAATTATTTTACATCAATATATGATATTAAAAACAAAACAAAAACTATCAAACATATTGTTTTACATATTACATAAGTAAATTATTCTAAAATCATCTACATGATGGAAAATAATGTATTTAAGTTAAATCGCTTTCAATTATGGAATTAACACGCAGTTTCAACCCTAAAGAGACCTTCAAATTAATACACATAAATGACTGTTTTTTGCTTGAAAAGGATTCAGCTGTTTACAGAAAATGTCCACTGGTCCATTCAAGAAGTATTAATTTAAAATACTAACATTATGAGAGATTATTGAGTAAATGAAATCAAATAGAAATTTACCCAAAAATCAACATTAAGTACACAGTTTCTATTAATTTGAAGTCTTTTAACCAAAATAGATTGACATTTGAATATTTATTGTCACTTTAAAAACTAGGTCGAATAAACTTTAATCCGTGGAAAATTGCTTCTTCTAAGTTCTTATTACTTTAATAAGTGTCATCGCCCATGAGTAACTGTGCAGAAAGGAAAAATTGTAATTTGGTATTGAAAATGCCTCGGAATAGCAAGAAAACTAGCTCAGATTGGGCAGTTCCCAAAACTTTCGACGGATTAATGTTTAGCTCAAAATTTCATAATGTGCTGCTGCGTTGGTTAATTCCCACGTGAGGACTTCATATCCATCCCAATTAGCATTCCTCCATAGAGAGTCAGCAGCAAGGAGGAGGGGGGGTGGGGTAGGGAAGGGGTACGCGCAACACCCCTCCCCTTTCTCTTCCTCTCTCCCCCTCCTCCTCTCTCCCTCGGATAAAAAACTTCCACGGCCGCGCGTGCAGTCAAGTTGCCCCTGAGGTCCCCTGAGGTCGGACTCGGAAAAGTTTCATCCGTCGCCTGTGAAGAGGGAATCCTTCCCAGAATTCCCTTTCCACGCAAACAATGCGCTGCGAAGAAAAAGAAATGGTTCGTAAAACACGACCGAAAATTTTAGAACGTTACCCTTTCAATGGCCAGCGTGGCTCTGCATATAATACGCCCTTGAGGGAGAAACACTCTCCAAACATGTATTGTTAGCATATTTATACCATGAAAAATATAAATTATATTGTATTTGAAATTTAAAAAAGGCTAAAGGCAATGGCAAGAAAAAACGAAGGTATTTAACCTTGCAGTGACTTTTAAAATGATTTTCAAACAAAACCGAAAATGTAATAATTTAGTAATCAGCTTATCAAATAACTGTTAGAACTTATTGAATTCCTATAAGAGGTGTCTCCGAACTGTCCAATTAATTTTCTTGGCTCTCCATTCTCCTATTAATAATTTCCTTGACATATGTTGAAATTTTCAAGGTAGTCTCTGGGACATTGAGAACGCAATCTTGAGAGACAAAGCTTATTGGCATCTCCCTGATTATTGTCTGTATCCGTGCTTCACAAAATATTTTATCTTGACTCTTAAAAACCGATGTTGAAATGGGAGATGCTAAGGAAGCTTACAATGCTTAGAAAAGCGAGAGGGACTTGGGCGAATTGTGTGCTTCGCGGAGACAAGGCATGCTTAAGCAGCACTTTGTGAACTTGAGCGAAAAAACTCTTTTCCAACGACAGCCGAAACATGCCCGCATATTGAATCCAGTAGCTCCAAGCATCTAGCCCCAGCCAAATCACATAGAAAGACATTCAGCAGACTTGCTGAGCGGGCTTGGGTGCTTTCTGTACGTGATTACACGAAGCATGCTTACAACAAGCAGTCTGAGAGACTTTTAGACGACTTTGATCACCCATAGCTTAGCCACGGCCTGAAATACAGTCGCCTTCCTCCCGAAAGCAAAATGGAAAATCTATCGGAAGAAACTTGCCCACTTGCAATTGCTCCATCGTTGCCACACTTACGATTCATCATCATCCGAGTTATCTACCAGTAAAAGGTAGGTTATAATGAAAGTCACAGAAAAGTTAACAGACTCTTACGCGTGCAGTGCCCTATCTACCTCTAGTATTTCTTCCTTCATTCACACTTACGATTATGATGAAATAAAAGTGGCAAAGTGACTCAGGCTGGAGTTTTAGATGTTTACTGTGGCTGGTAAATAATACTTCACCATTGTCGAAATATTATAGGAGCATATTACTTCCTTTGTCTTCATTAATCATCATGATAATTTAATTTAGTTGTCACTTTATTTACACCAATTTGCAGCTTTCATTGACTGCTAAATGAAAAAGAAAAAATGAGGAACTAAACTTTCAACATGAAAATTCGTACATGGCAGGCAAAAAGAAGTTGTATTTTGTGTCATAATATATCAAGAATCTAGAAAGAATAGATGTACTGGAAAAAGAATGTCTAGTGATTCCACGTTGTGCATGGCATCTTGGAGTTAGGGTTGAACTAGGTGAATGCACTACAGCAAACTTCTTACGAAAGAAGATTCATAATCACCATACTAATTACTACATTAAAACTACATTTTACTAATACCACTGAATTGCTTTTGAAATTCGACCCGGGTTTTGACGTGGATTCACATCATCATCAGGCTTGTTGGCCTGATGATGATGTGAATCCATATCTCCCCTTTTACATATTTTCTCAGCAAATGCCAACTATGAACAAACATAAACGAAACTAGCAATTCTACCTTCGTAATTCAATTCGAAGACTCCCTCACTTACCCCAGGATTAGGTAGTATTGATGTTTTAACGAAATTTTCCACAAAAGACAAATCATCTGAAAATTTTACCTTTTTATTTAGTTCACGTGAGTTTCATGATAAAATAAAAAATAAAACAATTCCGAGAAGTATATATTGAACTCCATTTCTTGTGTAACGTGTCAAATGGTCATTAAGAACAAATTGTAGAAAATCTAAGTTGAGGCTATGATATACGGTAAAAAATATTATAGCTACATCTCATGGCTACTTCATTTCATTTAAAATTTCCTGATTGCAGTGATTATACTCTTGAAAACTATTTGTACTTCAATACCATTAATTTGTAATCATTTGCAATTAAAAGGCTTACTGTTTTTTCAAGAGCGAAATATTAAAAAAAAACTCTTACGATGGCATTAAATAACCTACGCTAATGTGACGAAAAAGAGACGGAAAAAATAATTCTATGAATAAATGGAGTCGTTATAAATGAAATAATTTTTCGTTGGTGCTATTGTGGTGACAAAATAACTTTCAGCTAATACCGAGAGGTTTAACTTTGTAGTAGTTAACATCTTTGTAAGAATATGAGCATTTTTACCAACAAACAGCATAAAATTTTCCAAACGTATTGGGTCAACATATTTTCATCGTGAATTGTGATAACCAAAACTTAACCAGGTTGAAGTGGAGAATGCTTCAAAAGGGCCGGTATTTATGTCGTTCGTGGGGGTGACACCCAGCAGTTCTTCATTTGATTGGTCCCTGGCTCACATCCGCAAAACGCGGGAAGTGGGAAGGGTCCTTTTTGCGGCCATAGAATACACGTTTCCAAGTGTTGGAAAGTGTGTATCCATCTTCCCTATTCATGTTGTGTGCCCTCTTGATTATTCCCACAGCTTCTCTGATGATTCTTGGGAAATAGATCTTTTCTTTGGCCAGGATGTTTGGTCATTCGAAGTTGATGCTGTGACCTGGATCCGCCAAGACATGTTGAGCAATGGCTGATTTTTATTCCTGCTTGTTCTTGAGTGCCCGTGCATGTTCTTTCAGCCTACATTGTACGGCCCTCTTGGTTTGGCCAACGTGGGATTTCCCACAGCTGCATAGAACTGACAACGATGATGAATCCCGGAAACCTGCCTGACTGCATAACTTAAATTATATGCAATGACTTACTTTCGAGTAATGATGGACAACAATGAAAACAAGAATACGAAGACAACAACTTCGCTACACTCCCGTGCCATATACGTGCTTTGCCCCCCCTACTCCCCCTTTCCCCCTTGTAGCGGAGTGGGGGTCATTTATGCATGCAGTCAAGTGACAATCCGGGCATTAGGGAGAGAGGGAAATTGATTTTCCGTCGGCCTGGCACACACGCCTCTAATCGGCTCCCTCAATTCTCCTCAGAATCTAAAACCGCGACGAACGCAAAAATAATACAACTCTTCACCTCCACCGCGATCATTAAAACCTCCTTCATAATAATAGTAATAATAATTTCTAAGAACAGACTTTCAAAATTTGTCTGCATATATAAATATTTATTTACGTATTTATATACCCGATACCGAGATCCCATAACTAGATAATCCATACTTTGACCGCGGTTTGCCTAGGTTTTAAATTTTATCTACATTGGTATCAAAGATAAATTTTAATACATTTTCTGTTTAAAAAAATTATCTCTGATACCGAAAATTGAAAATAAGTGGGTGAAATGCAAATTAATTGGTTCGCTTGACCAAAGCTTTAAATAACAGGCAGTTGAAATGTCGAAGATAAGATCCCAAACTTACGGCTTAAATTTTCGTGTTAAAGGACATTAACCATTAAATAAATTGTCGTTTTTACCGTCGATTGAGTCTTGTTATAAGAATTTATTACCGTTAAATATCATAACAGGAAGATTTGTAGCTAGGGAATCGTAGAAAATTTGTATCCAACTCGGAAAACCCTATATTTAATAGGATTCCTGGTGGAATAAAAGTTTACTTGTAGTAGTGGTAACTGCTATACATTATCCGATAAGAGGATCCTTGAGGAATTGATTAAGAATAGGTTAACTTGAAAGTAATTACGTGATTGTGGAGAGGGATTGGAGTTCCTTGTGAGCGGTGACAGGAGAGGCGGAAGTCGAATGAATGAGGGAAAAGCATTGATCGAGACGAGAAAATAATCTGATTCCTCGGAAGAAGGCGTACATTAATAAATAATTAAAACCTGGTGAAACCACCAAATTTAGGGAAAAGTTGGGAAAATGCAGGGAATAAAAGAGAAAACAGGCATCATACTAAAGCAGAGCTTCTAGTTTAAAGAGCTACTAGCTGCTCTAAAAATGATTTAAGATACAACAAAACTAAATAATACTTGGCTCTTAAAATCTTATTCAAAACCTTTTAACAGGCATTTAGCTTCGGAATTGTTGACAGATGTCTCCAGCATTCTTTCATTCGTCAACTAATGAATTCCTAATTCATTCGATTTGAATGAGAAAGAATGTCGGCGGGGATATTAAGGAGCTTTTTAAGAAAACTGAAATGGAAGAGGTAGACGATAAGGAGGAAATATTTGCAAAAGGAATGAAACGGTGCAAATATTTCGGCACACAGGCGACACAGTGGAGGAGATGGAGGAGGCAATGGTTGGGAGGAGCGCTGTCGGTGGGTACGAGTGCGAGACAGCGACTTTCTGAGTGGTTCCAAATATATGCTCCATAAAAACACGCACAGAGTCAAAGTAGTTCCGATTCCATGGATATACTGGCACAAGCTTCTTGACTTTCTTAAGAGAGATTTTTCTGATGTCATAATAGAGTTCACGTCAGAATATTATTTTAAAATGAAAGAGGTTTCAGAGTCATACAGTGGTTATTGTAGTTATGAAAATGCTAAAGCTATTTTTGATGACTGAGCCTCTCAGTAATTAACTGAATATACAAATTCAAGGCTTTAACTCGGCATATTTACTTCACATGGTTCAATAAAAACGCCTTCGAAGCATTTGTTTTTGTGTGATATTACATTAAGTATTACGATCAGAAATAAGTTTATTTCCAAAAATACTGTCTTTTTTTTAAATAATCATAAAACATACAAACCACTCTATTAAATTATTGATGCGATCAGAGCTTAACAATATCGTTTTTAAATACGTATCTTTGGAGCACACACTAGTACCTACCATATTCCATTGAAAACCTCTTCTATTTTTAGGCAAGTACCTCTAAAAGTAGTGCGGTAAATGGGAAATTTCTGACTGGATGGTATCGTTATAATGATGAGTCATTTATTATTTATAATGAGGTCGAATTCACTAAATTTTCTGCGATGAGATGTCTCGCTCAACTTCTTTAAGAAGGTAGTACTAACTCAAGGCTTTATAGCTGACACGTATACAAATCCGGTTTGGAAGGGCGGGAGGCTCTGATGCGCTGAGGAGGGCGCAGCTGACGAGTCAGAGTTGAGTTGAGTGACAGACACGCGAATCCGCGGCGCCGACACGGCCCTGCCCGCCCCCGCCCCCCCTGACACCATCCCCACCCCTGGTACCCTCAAACCCCACGAATCCCTCGTCGTCGAAAATAGAAGGGAGGAGGAGAAGACGTGAATCATCGCACGGAGTTGCAGTTCGCGTTCGTCCGTCAGGTGGTAAGGGGGGGGGGGAAGGAAACGCAAACAGCGGGTCTTCAAAAGGCGCAAGGCACTACTACCCCCCCCCTCCCACTCCCCTACCCTCCCCTCGTTGGGTGGGTGGGTAAAACGGGGGCATCTCTATCATGCAGGGCCACCGCCAGCCGGGCATCCCTTCATTTCTCTCCTCGATCCAAAATAGCTGGAAAGGACGCAAAGCATATCAATATGCCTCACCTCGGGAGTTTGGTCCATACCTGGATGAATGTGCTAAGAAAACTTTTTCTACAAATTACGTCTGTTATGTAAGCTAACGTTCAGCTTTAAAAAATTATTTAAAATTTTGAAACGGAAATGGCGATCACCGTCTTCGTTCAAAAGACCTGTTTTTTCATAAAGATGGGTTTCCTAACTCTGTTTGCCCCAGTCTTCGAGCTTTTTGCTATCTATCTTTTCTATTTATCTTTTTTCTATCTATCTTTTCGAATATATAAGTAGTAGATATACAAGATGTTCTTCAACCTTCCCATATATATACTTCGATTTTCTTAGAGACTCTTTGGACCACCGGACTAAAATACACGATCTTTGGACCACCGGAATAAAATACACGATCTTCGTTGGTCCGAATTACACGATAAGAAATAAAGCACAAATTGCTGAATTTCAAAGAAGCTTTTTCCGGTACACTAACGAAAATTATTACTCACTTATCTCGATGTGTTTCGATAAACAAACAACAACTCCTGTATTTCAACTAGTAAAAGTAACTTACTACTCGTCCGTTGTTACCTCAGGAGAAATAATTACATCGACGACGCACCATTCCTCTTACTCCCAACTTTAGGCTTCAAATATAATGAGCATGACTCGTGAAATTTGGAGGGAAGACATTTCAAAAGTACACCCTAGCAAAATTGTATAAAATGTGTTGCTACCTCTAATGCCTAGAAAAGTAAAGCTATCGGTCCGAATAACACGTCGGTCCAGATTACACGGCCTTTCCCCATATAGTACATAATATGAGATACATAATTCATTTTTTAAATGTCGTATTGCATTCTCCCTTTGCGTTATTCCTCTTTGTAGCCCTCGTAGTTAGAAATCACAATGGTTGATATTTATGGCATGAAATGCATGAGTAGAAGTCATGCAAGCATCTAAATAAATGTTTTAAGCACATTTTCTACCCCTATTACTCAAATGCAAATTCTACCCCTCTTACTCATAATGCGTTGTATTTACTTTACGGGTCATTGCTAAAATTGATGAATGAAACTCTGTGCGATGCTCTCATTTACCACCATTGTCTCTACATATATATATTTAAAAAGTTTTCCCTGGAAGTCAAAGATGTGAAAGGTCTTTAAAAAAAACTTTTCACCGTGTGAAAAATTTGACAAAACTGAATTCGTTTGAAGAGAGATAAAACCGTATCTAAGAGAAAATATTTTACAAGTCCACCATTAGTTGCACAAGCTCACAGCAAAAAGAAAATATATGGAACGGAAATCAGGATTAATCCTCAAAATAAAACATTTGAAAATAATATTGCTAAGAAGCTCACAACTCGGCTTCGTTTCAGGGCTGAAATGTTAAATAAGAAATAATTTTTTAAATTTATTACACTATTTATCCTTTTTTATAAAAATCGTTACATGCCAAGTACCTATAACTGACTTAATGACTGATCCCGATTTCTCCCGGGATCCCGGGGTCAACGTATTGATATAAAATTAGCCAAACAACTCCGCATTAATCTCAAGGTGCTCACGAAGAAATCTTATAAAAAATATTCTCACAGGACTTTAAAGAATTGAAAATTTACTAAGAATACCTATCATAGTTCCTCTGTTGCTAACGAAGGAAAAGTAACGCATATATTTTCATTTAAAAAATATTTTGAAAACACAGCAATTCACAGTCTCACCCACCTCAGTGGTGACATTACTTTCTCACTTCAGAGTGCAGTTCTTTATTGATCAATAATATGTGGGCGGATTTTCATGAGTGCTATTGATTTAAATAATCTCCATAAGGTAAATCATCATCATGTGAGAAATCTACTGATCAGAGGTTGGTTAAGATGACAGTCAGAGAATATCCAACGGACTCTTACACGTGCCGTGCCCCATCTACCTTTGGTACTTCTTTCTTTATCTCACAATCAGCATAAGTCCTACCTTTCTTCATCCCGTCCATAAAACCTATTCTCTTTCTTCCCCTTCCCTGCTTGCCCAACATCCTTTCCTCTATCACGGCCTTCAGCAAACCATCGTCCCTCATTACCCCTTCCAGCCACCTACCCTGTCTTTCCCTAATGTAATCTATAAGTTTCCTCTCCTCGCCCACCATGTCAAGCGCTTGCTCATTTGTCTTCCTTTCCGTCCAACGCACCTTCTCCATCCTCCTCCACACCCACATCTCGAAAACCTTCAGCCTATTGCCGTCTTCCTTTCTCAAGGTTCACGTTTCTGCCCCATACAACTCAACTCTCCATATCAAGCTCTTCGCCAGCCTCTTTTTTATATCCTTACTTAAGGTCCCCGTCATCAGCTCCCTTCTATTATTGAACGCTTCCTTCGATAGAGATATTCTCCTCCTAATGTCTTCTCCACTATGTCCTGTTTCTTCTAGCGTACTACCTACTAAGTAATTAAATTGTTCTACTTGCTCGAGTTTGTGACTTCTTACTCTTATCACCTGCTTCGCTTTCTTTGTCCTACAGAATCTCATTACTTTTGTTTTCCTATTATTTATCTTCATTCTGCATTTCTCACACTGCTTTTCCAGTGCATCTACTAAAGTTTGAAATTCTATCGATGTCCGACTGACCAACGCTTGGTCGTCTGCGAATCTAACCGGCTTTATCCGCTGACCTCCTACTTTCATTCCCACATCTAGCTCATCCCATGCCTCTCTTACCATTTCCTCAGCATAGATGTTAAAAAGTAAAGACGACAACGGGCACCCTTACCGCACCCCGTGACCTGTAACTGCCCACCCTGATTCAACGTCAGCTGCCCTCACCTGAGCCCCCTGCCCCATATATAAGTTTCGGATGAGTCTCCTATCACGCCAATCTATTCCTATTTTCCCCAATATCTGTATAAGCTTCTCCCAGTTTACTCTGTCAAACGCCTTTTCGAAATCTACAAAGCAAGCGAAAACATCCTGATTATGCTCTATGTTTCTATCTGTAAGTGTCCTCATTACCGAAATCGCGTCTCTGGTAGCCCTCCCCTTCCTGAACCCAAATTGGTCATCGCCTAAATAGCAGTTTGCTCCGCTCTCCAACCTTCTATTTAGTACTCTAAGCAACACTTTTGCCGCGTGCTAAAACTAAACTGATTGTTCTTTACTCCTCGCATTTTGACGCTTTCTTCTTCTTCGGGATAGGTATTAATACTGTTTTCACGAAATCCTCTGGCCATATTCTTTCATAGTAGATACTGAAAATAAGTTCGAAAAAGGATTCTCTCCCCTTACTACCTAGATTCTTCACTCCGAAGTAACTCCGAAGGTAGGTTATCGGTTCTTACGGCTTTTCTACTCTTCATCTCTCTTAATGCCCTCTCTATTTCGCTGTCAAGTAACTCTGGTCGGAGGTTATCCTTATCTATTGTTCCTTCATCCTCTAGATCAAGGCTCAAGGATCTATTCTCGCTGTCATATAGCTCCTATAGGTATTCTCTCCACCTATTTTCTGGATAACATCTTCCTGTTCGATTAATAGCTTCCTTTTTATTGTCCTTAACCTTTGTTATCGTTTGCCCTCTCTTACCACCCGATAAAATTTTCACTTTGGAGTATAAATCGCCCACTTCCCCCTCCTCCCGCAGCTTTTCCATTTCCTCGCATTGTCCCTTCTACCAGTTTTCTTTTGCCCGATTGGTCACTCGCCGGGGTTTATTATTCAATTTCTTTTACTTCCCCTTGCCTACGTCGGTGTTCACGTTTTTCCATATCCTTCTCTCCTCCATTTTCTTTATCATTTCTTCTGTAACCCACTGCTTCTTAACCCTCTTCTTTTCCACCGTTCCTATTGTTTTCTCTGCCACTCCTGCGATGCCTGTTTTATAATCTCTCATCTTCTCTCTACTGTTCCCATCCGCTCCACTTCACCTATGTTCTTTTCTACCAGCTCTTGGTATTCCCTCCTTTTCAACCCTTTCAATGCTTCAAGGTTCCACCTCTTTATCTTCCAACCTTTTTAAAACCTTTTGAATCTTACTTCACACTTCATCATCACCAAGTTATGATCTGAGTCCGCATCCGCCCCTGGATAGCTATGAGAGTGTTTACACTGTTCCTAAATCTCTGCCTTACCATTATATAATCAATTTGGTATCTCCCAGTATCACCCCGCATTTTCCATGTGTACCTACGCCTGGGGTGAAGTTTAAACCAAGTGTTTGTCACTACTAATTTATTTCTTCTACAAAATTCAACTGCCTTTTCACCGCGATCGTTTCTGCTTCCTTGCCCAAACCCTCCCAATTCTAATCCGTCCCTCCCTACCCCCCACTGCATTCCAGTCACCCATCACAATCAGGTTTTTCTTTCCCGGAACTTCTCTAATTATTTCTTCTACTTGCTCGTACACCTCTTCCTCCCTATGGTTACTTGCAGGCATGTATATACCTGGACCAGTACGCAATTCGTCGGGCGTGCTTTTATTTCTATCACTAGTACCCTGTCACTCACCTGTTAAATTTAAATAAGGTAAATAAATGGCTTTAATATTTTCCAATTCATATGAAATATGTACAGAAGAGAGTGGCTGAAAAAATTATTACAATGAGTAATATTAAGTTCTTCCTTTTGAAAGAGTGATAACCTGTACGCGGTGTTTCTCCGTTAACTTTATGAACCATGTAAGTATTTAAGCAACGTTGAGAACCACTAACGCAGATTGAAGTGGGACTAGCAGTGAGTAAATTGAGAAGGTGAGGTATTAAGTAAGTGATTAGATATTCGGAAGAATAGCGACTGCGAGCCAAGCCGAGGGCAAACGCTAAAAGAAGCAATGTGTTCACTTTCTTGAAAGAACCTCAGGGTCAATATCGCAAATTAATCATTAAAGTAGAGGACGTGTAGTATTATTGGGGTTAGATACCTTGGCAGTTAATTCTATTTTGGTGTCTTTCCTTTATTTGTCCAAACGTATACCACCAAATAAATGTAAATAATTCGAGAAGTCCAATAAAAGTTATCAGCGGTCACGTAATCAGATCGCCATATCACTGTGAGCAAAATATTTTCTTACAAATGCGCATAGGCTATATCGACGAAACATGATTTAAGCATAATTTTAGGCTTGCAATTGCGATGAGACTTATTTTCCATTACATTCTGCTGCGTTAGTTAGAAAAATATTCTCCCATGTATTGCTAACTTCCTGTATGCTGTAGATGCAAACTTTCTGTCTATGTATCCGATAGATTCATTTTTTTTAATGAAGAACAATGGATATTAATGCGATCTAAAGTGTAAACTAAATATGCATTCTCATTGTGATTTTTAAGCATTAAAAAATAATTTTTCTAATTGAACCAACAGACATCATTCCATTATAAATTCCAAACAATCAACAAAAGGAACGATTTTAAATTATTAATTTTGTCCTCGGAATTGGGGGCTATAAATGTAGAATATAAATTCCAGCTGCTGGTGCCAAAACAAATAAAAAACTGAAAAGTAGATGATATGATATTGAATATTTTACATAATAACGACCAAGAATTATTACCCGATGCCTGGTCACTGATTAAAAAACACGAATAAACATTCTAAATAAACATGTGACCACGCAAATTTGATTTCTAGCACGCAATGCTACAGACGCTATGGTGGTTATATTACGGTTGATTTCATTTTGAGATCCGACAATCATGTTATTGCCATCACCCTCGATTGATAATCTCCATCCTACTCGCCTGAGTGACTCTGGGGGGAGCTGCTTTCCTCTATTTTAGCCTTTCTTATTGTATCTCGGCACTAACTGACTGCTAATGGCTGAGGTAAGGCGTTGACTCGTCGGAATTCCACTCCGATCTGACCCACGCAACGAAACCCACGAGGCGTCCATGGTGTATGAAAGTTGTGTTTTTGTAATAGCTGACTGTAATCTCGGACTGTTAAATAATCCATAGCTATTTACAACTACGAAATACCGTGCAAGCCACCACTAGGGTGTGTGGCACGGGGTGATTCCACACCAGGCATGCAGCACTCGTCCCAGTTCAAATCAGAACCTCGCACGCTCCCCCTGGCGCTAGGCGCAGGCCAAAGAACTCAGGAGAACAGTGCGCAGTCTAACTGGAAACTGGGAGAGTTCTATGCAAAAGAACATGCAAACATGCAGTACACTGATAAAGAGAAATCAATTGGTTAATATTACTGGTACTAATACTTTATGAATGCTAAGAATTAATACTTCATGCAGAAAACAAAATAATGTCAGACATTTCAAGCGGGGTTAAGTGTTCGTAATAATGTCATGTTATTAAACACAAGTGGAATGCCTACTCTACCTAGTGAGAGTGGGGTTTTATTTATATTTTCTATATATTTTTTATAATACAGTACGTAATGGCATCATTGCCACCTGGGAAAACAAGGGAAAGAGCTTCTTCTTGGATTTTCTATTTCACAGCGGCAAAACGTATTTCCTTCACATATTATCAATCATTGTTTGTTAAGGCCAGCGTTCGAGAGATAAAAATGAGTAGTTCCGCGTGCATCCGAAAGGGGGCTTATCAGAGCAGAGCAAGTCAGGCGAGTACCACCGCAGCGCGCAAACAATTTTACATTACGTTATCATTACAATCATTATAACAGCATCGCACACAAAACGAGTGATGCACTGCGCAAGACGGAATTCCTTTACACGCTCCACCAATCCCGCGCCCGCGAAAACAAACATCAGCTGACTGATGCGCAGCGCTGCCGTCAACGGCGACGAGAGGATTGGGAAACGCCGAGCAGAGGATAAATGCGTACATAGAGCGCGTGCCAATACGTGAGTAACTCATACGATTTCCAATGCATATCCTCATAAACATCCTTCCGGTACCGATCAGTAGATGACTACAGTGTCAAATAATTTTTAGGATGATCTACCGGTTTTGGTCTTTCGGTGAATTGGAAAAGAGTGAAAAATCTTCTAACATTTTTACTGGTACACGCTCCTATTTCTACAACAGATGTTTTTTTTCAGATACATCCTACTTAATCCTATCCTTAAAATGAAATATTGATACTCATCTCAAGACCTCAGTAAAATCCATTGTTTTTTACTGTAGGAGATTTCAATCTTCTGTTAATTTACTAGGGAATCTATAGTGTATAAACAAGATCTAGAAACCAAGATATTAGCAAACCATTACTCAAACACTCGCTAACTCAAGTAGTTAGCTGCCGTATAAAATGATGTATTGGACCTCTTAACGCCCAATAATTTATTTTATCTCTTTATTTTATCTCTAAATTGAAGGATATGGATTATGATGACATTGAAGTCGACGTTGGACATACTAACGTTATCCTCGACTTCTTAACTGTGTTCAGCTTTTTATCTCAGTGTCTGAAATGTAAGGTGTGTGACGGGGATGTAAAATTTATCCGCATTTGTGAACGTGGAGTTGGTTTCAATTTACTTATGACGTGTCAGTGTAAGCAGCAAGCAGCAGTAGTCTCTTCGAGCCCGTTAGTAAATACTGCCTACGGAAATCAACCGTCGAATCATGTTTGTCGTGATGCGCATTCTGGGACTAGGATTACGTTTCGTAAACGCATTCTGTTCGTTGATGGAACTGTCTTCCGGCTTCAGTAACCACACATTTTACACATTTCTGGAAAATCTGCATCAGGCGTCGAAGAGCACATTTGAAATCATACAAAGAAAGTCAGTTGATGAAGAAAAACCTTGAAAACGTGAAATCAGGAAACGAAGAAACACATTTGAGTGTATCTGGAGATAGATCGTGGAAGAAAAGAGGCATTTTTTTATCTTTATTCGGCATCACAACATTGATTGGGAAATACACTCAACAGAGTTATACATTAATTGGTCAAGCCTTCATTCTGTCAAGGCTGCAGCAATTGGTCCAATATGAAAGGAACCCCGGGATATGATACTCACGAAGAAAATTGCTCTGTATAAATCATTCCGTAAGTGCTGGTAAGATGGAAGTTGATGGCATGATAGAAATGTTTTCTCGATCCGAAAAGTTGCTCGGCGTAGAGTATGCTGCATACATCGGCGACGGCGACACCAAAACTTTCCGTGCTCTGCTTGATTGTGATCCATAAGAAGACATCATTGTAAAGAAAAAGGAATGTGTGGACCATGTTCAAAAGCGGATGGGTACTCGACTGCGTGACGTCAAGAAAAATAATAAAAGGATAGAGGAGGCAAAGGCAAGTTGACCGAGAAAGTAATCAAAGATATCTCACATTGTATTATGGATTGGCTACCAGAAGGCACCCTGATTTTACTGCTAGAACCAACGTACTACGGTAGAAGCGATCACAGGAATAAGATAAAGGAAATTTATTGCAGAACCGATAGATTTAAAATGTAACTTTTCCCACGCACAATAAGGGATCATAATGATTGCGATAGATCAATCATATGAAACTCCCACCCTCAATAGGCAGAGGAGAATTTTTACATGTGCTTAATAACACAACATCATTACTAACACTTCACACAGGTTGATTTGTCCGGCATTATTTTATTTTGTTCTCTGCGTGAAGTAGCATCTCGTAGTACTCATGAATTAACAGTATTAGTAATATTAACCACTATAAGCGTGTATGGCATTGTTCTGTATGTTCATTTACGTGTCACTCTCCCAGTTTCTGGTTGGACTGCGCACTATTCTCCTGACTGCTTTTTGCCCTGCGCCTAGCGGACGGGGGAGCGTGCGAGGTTCTGATTTGTGCTGGTACGAGTGCTACATGCCTGGTGTGGAATCACCCCGTGCCACACACCCTAGTAGTGGTTTTCACGGTACTTCGTAGATGTAGATGATTCGGTTGACGAAATTAAAAAGGCAGTGTGGGCTACATTCTACCACAAATGTTCCACAAATGACAAACCTCGTCTTAAATACTGTCCGCCACGAGAAAAAAGTTGGTGTAAGTGGCGCATCGCAGAAGCTACTGGTCAGTTAGATAGTTTCAACCACGAACCTGCACTTCATGAAAAAGTTCAGGAAGTCATTCAACCAGTGTACGAAGCTCTTTCCAACAAATATTCGCTTGAAAAATGCAAATACGGTGCAAATACGCAAAATGATAACGAGAGCTTGAACGCGTGTATTTGGAAACTGGCTCCCAAATACCTTCATTGCGATGCGAAAACTATTGAAATAGCCGCATATACAGCTGCTGGTATATTCAATGAAGGCTACTCGTTCATTTTGAAGACCATCAACGTGTTAGGAATCACCGTTGGGACGCACAGCAGAAACTTCGCTGAGTTATCTGACCGGCAACGCGCGGCTGGGCAAAGTCTGTCCGAGTATGTAAAAAAGTCCAGGATTGAAAAAAATAACCTCCAAATGCAGAATCAGAAGCTCTTAGAGGACGAGGAAGGATGCCTTTATGGCGCTGGAATTGCAGATTAAATGAAAGTTGTATAAAAATGAACATTACATACGTTTATTTTATTAAAAAACTAAGTTTAAACTTTTAATGCGCTTATCTCAAATTAGCATTTTTAAGCACGCCGTACACTCAAGAGCTTCAACGGATTAAACGATTCATTTAAACTTTTTTGAATCTGAAAATATAATTTAGTTAATAGGGCCTTATGATATCGTTTTTTTAAATGATCCAATTTAAAAAATATTTTTGAGTCAACTGAAGTTAATACAAACGAATCAAAAAAAGGTAAATAATTTCACATTGCTGCCATTTTGGATTTTTAGGAGTTTTTAAAAGTAAAGATCGTATGGTCCCTTAAATGTAATCTACCTTCATAATTGTAGCCCATTATTTGTTTCAGAATTACATAAAAGCGTGTACAATGTACACCAGAGACCCGTGCATGCTGCACAAGGTACGTTTTGGAGGGAGTTGCAGCCACCATTTTGAAAATCTTACTTATCATAAAAAGTTTTTCAAATGTAAAATACATTCTTAATAAAATGTTTTAATGAAATATAAAACTCCCATTCCCGGAAATGCATCATTTACGCGAAAAAATAATCCTAAACTCGGCCGATTTTATATGCCTCTCGACCATAATCTCCCCTTCAGTGAACAGAAAGGGTAACACAGCCGTTATGAGACTCGGAGGCTGCACGCTAAACAGACACTTAGATCGCTTGAGAAATTCAGATGAAAGGTGAGCTTTAGGATGACGCGGAGGATGTAATTTGAGCCAGAGGAATAAATAAGGGAGAAACACTGCAGAAACGATTAGTACGGACATAATTCTTCTTCCGTCACGTCCTGTTAAGTGAATTCAACAAAAAAACGAAGCGTGACAGACAGACACTCCGTTCACTTGTACTTGGTTCACGTTCGTCCTCTTTTCCCATTTTCCCTCTCTCCCTTTTCATAGGAGGCGTCTTTCTTCCGTTCCCCACTCACCCAATCCACATTCCTCCCTATCGCAGCCATCAGCATCCCGTCACCCGCCATTACCTGCACCAACCACATAATGTCTTTCTGAAGTTTCCTCTCCTTATCCTCCATACAGAGCACTTCTTCCTCGTTTATCCTCCTCTCCGTTCACTTCCCTTTATCTTTATCTTCCTCCACAGCTACATCTCAGGTTTTTCACACCCCCCTTCTTGTGCGGGTCCTGCAGTGGATTTTTTCCGTAACGGATGCCAGCCAAAATCCTAACGTTTTTCCCACAATTTTACATATCTTCTTACACTGATTTCTGATACTTATTATGACACATTAATAATATATTTCTATTTTTATTAGCATTATTTCTTTGATTAATATATATTGAGGTGTTTTTCATGTTCAATGACTCGTGTACTGTCGAGGGGTTCGGTGGAAGAAGGGACTTTTTAAGTCTCAATCTTGCCCCAATATAGACGTTTATCCATTATCTATTTATCACACGCTCGCAGTCACTCCTCTCCTAGGATTCCTCGTTTCCATATATTTGAAACGCTACGCTCCAAGTGAAACCCGAAAAACATTTTTCCATACATTGAAACCCACAAGGTCCCCGTCATCGGCTCCCTAGCACTAATCTCCTTCTCATGTGCTTTCTACTACGCCCATTTTTCTTCCAAACTACCATCCGAGTAATTAATTTGTTCCACCTGCTCCAGATGGCGCCCTCCCATTTTCATGACTACCGTCGCTTTCTAGGTATCAGAAAATGCCATTAATTTAATTTTTATTGGATAAATCATCAATCCGCATTTCTTTCACTGATTTGATAATGCATCAATAAATGCCTGCAGATGAATTTATCAGCTTTCCTATGTGTTCCATCAAAAGAAATAACATGCCAAATGGAAGAACGTTCGATCCTCCTGATTTAAAATTATCGACGCTCATTTTTTTAACATATCATGATGCTTCTAATGAGAATTGAATACCAAAGAAATGTATTCAAATATTATAACTTCAGTCATTGGGCTTTAAACCATATTTGATTACACGACGTACAATTTTTTGATTGGCAGTAAGCCGATTGGAGGTAATTGACTATAGGAAATAAATCTAACAATTTAATTGAATATTGATTTCTTATTTCAACCAGCAAACAGTTGTAGTTTTAAATCCTTCAGCTGCGTTAAAATAAAACGAGATGGTCTCCAGACTTTCCCCTAACTTTTAAAAATTTTCAACTCTCCGAATCCCATGGTTTTATTAACGGGTGACAGCTCGTGCTAAACGCTGTTGCTCTATACCCCCCCCACCCATCGGCCCCTCCAACCTTTGAGGTTTCTGCGAGGTCACTGGTTGCCCACCATTCGATGCGATCCCAATTCGGGTCAGTGGCTTTAATGGCTGAGCATCACCCTTTTTTCCCAATATCCCGCCATTAATGGCGCTTTCATTTGAACTGCGGGCGGAGACGAGGTTCTGCGCGGGGGACAGGAAGGGGTAGTAGGCCCTCTCCCCCTCTCTCTTTGGTTTGGAGGAAACAATTGAAGGAAAAAACGTGTCTACGGAAAGAAAGTGTGTTGATTGAAATTTTTTCAGTTGATGGAAAGCAGATTGAAATTTCCGCGGTTCGTTTGGTTTTGGAGATTCGCGGTAGCGGGAAAATGCATGGGAGGGGGTCGTATGCGTTGGAGACGCTAATTTTCCTGCCTCCAAGCGGGTACCGACCGCAACTTCCACGGATATTGAGATTATCGCGTTGATGTGATGTATTTAAAGTGCAGCGCGGCTTCTTCGGCTCCCATGGGAGTGGGAAATCAACCCGCCCACCGCCACCGCGGCAAAAGTTAACGGCGTTCCTCGGGCGTTGAGCGTCCGTGAAGTATTCGCGGAACTCGCCAAAGAGGAGGAAGTTGAGGGAGCGAGAGCAGGGAGGAAAGCATTGACGCAATGCATCATTTGCTCGAGCGAGCGGTGAAATGGGTTTCGGTTCCCGGCGCATGACTCATGGACAAGAACTTACGGAACATTTTTAAAAAAATGATCGTTTCTTTCATTCCGTGGTACAGTGGAGAAGACGCGATATGATAACCGAAAATGATAAAATTGATGTTCTAGTGTCTTCCTTTAAGGAGATTCGGTGGTTTTACTCAACTCAAGATATTTCGATGAAACTTGCTGGAAGCATTACTTATGTTGTCTTAAATGTACCTGCTTTTTTTCTGAATTATTTACCAAATATTACTTAAGATATCCATTTTTAATAAAAAACTTTGTACTTTTCCACACTTTATTTCACAACTGCGACCGGTTTCACCATAATATGGCATCTTCTGGCACATTCTGAAGCTTAGGTCATACAATATATACCCAGAGAAAGTTAAAAATGGTGGGGGTTTGAAATGGGGGAGAGAGGAGCAGGGCGATTGGGGCATGGCAGAGTGAGAAGGGGTAGTGGAAAAAACGAGAGGAAAGGAAGGAAAGTGAATCGGGGGAAGAGAGTGGGAGGAGTTCTCTTCCCCGATTCACTTTCCTTCCTTTCCTCTCGTTTTTTCCACTACCCCTTCTCACTCTGCCATGCCCCAATCGCCCTGCTCCTCTCTCCCCCATTTCAAACCCCCACCATTTTTAACTTTCTCTGGGTATATATTGTATGACCTAAGCTTCAGAATGTGCCAGAAGATGCCATATTATGGTGAAACCGGTCGCAGTTGTGAAATAAAGTGTGGAAAAGTACAAAGTTTTTTATTAAAAATGGATATCTATCACTTCCACGAAGTCAAGCCTGAAACAATTAAATTTATTACTTAAGATATTTTATCGAGAAGTGGACAAAAAATTACATGAGTTCTTACGGGAACACAAGGTACGAGTAGCTGAATTCATCAAAAAGAACCTTTTTCTAGTTAACCCTAGAGTGGTGACGCCCGGTCTCACAGACCGAAGATTAAATCTCATCGGTGTCTCAAGCGAAGTATATAATGTTGTAGTTTATGCTTTTCAGTAGCTTCCTATTTTACGCTGCTCTTCCGATATATGACCCAAAAAATCACTTCGTCAAAGTAAATTGTTACTTACTGCTACTTTCGGTCTGCGAGACCGCGCGTCACCACTCATGTTCCGAAATTTTATTTTGTTGCCGGAGTGGTGACGCCCGGTCTCACAGACCGAAAGTGTAACATTGATGTATCATGAGAATAGATTACAATGATGCCGCTTTTACCATGCTTTGGATTCCAATTTCAAGTCTTGGAAGTTACATGTACCCTATATAAGGCCAAGGAATCCTTTTTCCACGAGTCAGTCACTGTGTGCACGCAGTTATTAGACATGCTTGTGGAACGACGCCGCTGTCCAGGAAAAACACCCGTGCACAACGACACTAACAGGTACGTTATAAATTTTGGAATGCATTCATTTGAAATTGCTTATTATCTTCACGTAAATAATTAATTTTACAATATATATACTTTTTTTTGTTTACACTTATCTCTGATTCATAATAACTGAACGAGATGAATGGCATTATATGTAATTACTTATAGTTTTATCATAATCTCGACAGGGTAAATAATCTACGTTTTTTTGTGAATCTCCTTTTGCAACTCTTGCGACAACTCAGACTGCACTTATCTCACTTGGTAAGTACGCTACGCAGCAATTTCACTTTTGCATTTTTATACCTTATGCCGTACATTACAGTTCCATGTGTTGCGTCCAATTTTCCTCTAAATGTATGTGAACATTTTTTATTACCGAAATTAATTGGAGTAATGAGTTATGAAGAGGAACAACAGAGGGTGTCACGGTTGCTGTCCGAAGTAGAGAGAGAACCACAAGAATCCCTGCATTTTGATGACGACGACGACGATGACGAAGAAGATCTTTTGGAGGTGCGAGAAGAGAGCAGTGACTCGGAGCAAGACTGGGACATGGACGACGGAGCAGCAATGAAAGAGGATGACATCTTCACCGGGAAAGATGGGACCACCAGATGGAGAAAGAAGGCACCAAAACAAAGCGTAAGAACGCGTTCAAAAAATATAATTACACAATTACCAGGGCCTAGAGGAAAAATGAAAGGAATAAAAAGTTCTATAGAATCATGGCGATGTTTTTTTGACAGTACAATAATAAATGTGATAACCGATTGTACTAATAAAGTCATCGAAAAGGTTTCTCCTAATTACTGGCGTAGCACGTACGCAAGACCTACGTCGTTAATCGTTACGTTCATGAAATTGAAGCACTAATGGGAATGCTACTGCTTTGTGGTATCAATAAAAGTAATCACCAAAATGCCGAAGACCTCTTTAGTACCAAAGGCAATTCAATTGAAATATTTCGTCTTGTCATGTCACTTCAGCGTTTCCGATTTCTGCTGCGTCATCTAACTTTTGATGACAAAGAAACTAGAGATGAAAGACGTAAAGTTGATAAGCTTGCCCCCGTGCGAGAGATATTTGATTTGTTTGTTGAAAACTGCAAAAATAATTTCAGCTTATCTGCCCAGGTTACCATAGACGAGAAGTTGGAGGCATTTAGAGGTCGCTGTGGGTTTTGTCAGTATATACCTAATAAACCCGCCAAATATGGAATAAAAATATTTGCTCTCTGCGATGCTAAAATGCATTACACGTCCAACTTAGAGGTTTACGTTGGAAAACAACCCGAAGGGCCGTATTCAATGGACAATAGAGCACTTGCCGTGGTTGAACGCTTGTGTAAGCCAATTTATTACACTAACCGTAATGTTACCATGGACAACTGGTTCACTAGCATTGAGCTTCTTAAGAGACTGCTGAATATCTATCAGCTGACTTCAGTGAACACAATCAGAAAAAATAAGCGCGGCTTACCACCAGAATTCGTTCAAAAAAAGGGACGTAAAGTGAAATCATGTCTGTTTGGTTTTAGGAAAAATTGTACATTAGTTTCGTTCGTCCCAAGAACAGGAAAAAATGTTCTCTTGATTTCAAGCATGCACGACAATGACCAAGTGGATGCAATAACTAAAAAACCTGAGATAATTTTGACCTATAACAACACGAAAGGTGGAGTAGATATAGTGGATAGGTTGTGAGCTAACTACAAATGCGCTAGACCAACAAGGCGTTGGCAAATGGTCGTGTTTTATTCATTATTAAATATATCAACAATAAACTCTCAAGTAATATACACTATAAACAACAAGAAAGAAAACCTTGTACGGCGTAAATTTATTGAAGGAATTGCATTTACCCTGATTGAAAAACATCTTAGGAATCGTGCATCTATGGAAAACATACCACGAATCACTCGTTTACGGATAAATGAACTACTGACCATTAAGCCATCAGAACTACCTCCTAATCCTACTGAAGGGCAGATTGGGCGCTGTAAATATTTTGACAGTAAGAGAAATCGTAAAACGCGATACTCTTGTAAAATTTGCAACTCATTTCTCTGCCTTGAACACGTAACCTTGCTATGCGAAAGGTGTTATGCCAAAAATGCAGAAGCCTTCTTTTGACATTGATATTTTTGAAAAATGCCTGATTATGTATGATTGAATATCTTTTTAATTTCTGGCATGTAATGTAAATGAAACCTATCGTTAATTATCAATACCTTGTATCGGATTTTTTGGTGTACTAATGAAAAAATGCTAATGTATAAATATTTTTTCCTGTTAACATTCAAATGAATAAAAAATGAAAAACATTGTGTTTGTAGTGAAAATGTGAAATAAATGTTTATAATTAGCAATGCAATTTTGTTATTTAAAGCTAATTCAAGGAAATACTCAATTAATCTTCAAAACAGCATAAGAGACCACATCGGTCCAGGAGACCAACGTCACCACTCATGAACCAAAAATTCACGTCACCACTCTAGGGTTAAGAATAAGAAAAACAAAAATAATAAAAATAAATTATATCAAATGATTTTCATACATTATTCTATTGATGACTTAAATTATTTTTGTTTTACATATTCTTAGCTAGAAAAAGTTATTTTCGATAAATAAAGCTAGTCGCACCTCGCGTTCCCATAAGAACACATGTAGTTCATGCCCACTTCCACGTCAAATATCCTAAAAAAATCTGCGGTAAATAATTTTGAAAAAATTCAGGTAGCTTTAGAAAAACATAATTAATGCTTCCAGAAAGTTTCGTTGAATTCCCTTCAGTTGAGTGAAACCAACGAACGTCCTTCAGGTTCGAACGACAAAAGGCTAGCGAGCGTGCAGAGTGCATTAACCGCCTTCAATTATTCCTAAAAGTGAGTTAAGACGGGAGGAAAAGGAGGGGAGAAAGCGTTTTGGACGCCGTTAATGAGTTGAGTCTTTTCGAATTGTGGCGGAAGACCAAAGTGAAGCGGTTGTAGATATAGGGAGAGCAGTTCGAGAGGATATATGCTACCACTACTTTCGCTTGACAGTAACTAATACCAAATCTTATGACGTACACTGTTCACGATGTTGAGTCACGATATCTTTATCTTCTGTCTTCAATTATTCACTTGATGATAGAAAATCGAGCACAAAACGCATAGCTCAATTGCAATTTCTTGATAATAATGAAAACATAATGGCTAACAACGAATGGAGAAAAACTGTAACGAATAGAATATGTTCTTCTAGCCCATAGGGGAGTGGTCATTGTAGACTCTTTTAACTAATTACGCTTCCTCCTCGTGCCCTTCCTTGCTTAGTTTCATCGCAAAGGGAAAAGATAGCTCTGTAGGGGTAGCAGAAACTTTCCGTGGGGAATTTAGTTGTCCTTCTTTTTGACCAAGTAGTGACATGAAAGAATTCTTTGTTTGGCCGACCCTTTCCCTTGCATGATACACCTTGTATAAAAGGTGTCACTATTTTACAAGAGCACAAGGAGAAATATGTATCTTCACCATCGTAAAAACTAAGGTGCTTGGAAAGATACGATAAACAAATCAAGGGATCCCAGAGGTCCGGGGGGGACCACTGGTCCTGAAGGTATTGAACACTTCCCAGGAAAAGGGGATTCCGGGGGCCTCGTTCCGGTAAATCGTAACAAACTATATGTCTATAATGAAACAGAAACTCTTATTTAGCTAAAGACATATTCCCATCAACGTAAAATTATTTTTTCTTTTAGGTTTAGGCCTATGTCAAAATAAATAAAATACGCCGGGTTTTTGGGGAGGGGGCAACTGCCCCCACCCCCCTGGAGCCGCCAATGATCAAGTCGCATTCATGTGTACTAAAACGCAGTAGGTTTTCGAACATTCACGCCATATTGCCTCCGCTTTGGTTTGCCTGCTCATCTCCATATTGATTTAAGAAATCCTGCAGAAATATCATCAAATGACATTTCCTAACGCCAATTCATTCCTGTCTTCTCATGCGTTTTATCAAGAATTCACATTCAAGTGAGTGTTCACGCTATTGGATTGGAGAGGACTTGAGAGGAGAGGAAAATTGGTCTTAAAACATAAAATAATTGAAAGTTTGAGGCGGAAGCAAAAACCATGCAGAATTTAGTTATGTAACTAATTTATGGACCTATTCTATACCTTAGAAAGGAAAAAAAGAAAAGGATCAGCCTGCATAACTATCCTTAACACTGCTATGAAGAGGATATGATAAATGAATAATCACAAAATTTGGAGTCTACACAACCTAATGTTCACTGAAGAGATCACGTAGGAACCTGACAAACATTGCAAACCGAGGACCTGACGACTTTACTTTTGGCATGTTTGCACATTGATGGAAAAGGAGTAACTGAGGGGGACTATGTTATTACTACTGAGGCATGGAGAAGCGGAAGATGGTACGTCATTTTGAGGCACGGTACGCCAAATTTGAGACCATTAAGTCCATCCCAGAGGATTTACAGGAGGGCTTTTGGGTGACTGCATACGGAAAAATATAAAATGTGTGGATTTTGAGCAAAACTGTATGCTACGGGTGGCCCTGAAATAAAAACCATTTAATTAGGAAGCGCACAGAGGGTGTTTCGAAATAAGATCGACTGCTGTAAAAATCACATATCCGTCGACACGTTAAGCTTCAATTAAAGGTCAAAGACACCACCATTAGGAAATTAGCACGATTTGGGTGCTACTCCATGTAAAGGTAGAAAAAATATCCCGTTTTCGACCCTTTCCCACTTCACGTAGGTCTGTAGGTGGGTGTGCGGATAACGAACGGGCCCCCTATTTAATATTACAATGATAACAGAGAATATTTTACAACATTTCCAAAATGAATTGGCAATCACACATAACCTTATTATAAGCTTTTAAATGTGAGCATAACGAGGTGAATCCGTTTACTGGAAAGAAAGAAAGAAGAATGGAAAAAAATGTACAAAAAAATGTTTCGGACGAGTACTCACCACATACCTTATAAGTAGGTACTTATAAGCAGGAGCGAATGAATTATAACCGGGGAAGATCCACTTACCTGGAAAGAAATGAAACAGAAAATGAGCAATCATGAATTTTATAAACCATAGACCACGATATAGCTACATTACGGTTTTGCCATTTAAATATTATATGCCAGTGTGTTTACCAAGCCCTCCTCATATGATACAACTAATAATACAACATGGCTTAAGTCACGTTTGAAAAAATACCCACAAATTTTGGATAATAGTGCTTTGTAAATTTAGGGAATGATGGTACGTACTTGAAGCCTTTGGTATTGAAGCTTGTGGTACAGTACAAACTCCGTGGATAGGTAATAGCTGCCAATATAAGCCCTGGATCCGACATACGTTTCGAATTTTACTCGCTTATTAGTCAGCAGACCCGAATTCAGTTCATCAATCCATTAAAATATATGTTTGTATTTAAGTAAGTGGTAATGCACTTCCCTTTAACAATATTTGGAATTATGGAAGAGTGAGCAAATAATTATTTTTTAAATTTATTCCTCCGCTTTAAATGCCATTCCAGTGAGACAATTCATATGGCGTCCCAGAAATAAATTTCAGAGTCTAGAACTCATTTAAATTACACTTATTAATGGCACTACTCTATGCTGACATTATTTGAAAGCGAAACGCTTTGGGACTGATAAAACACGCTCTCACAGATTCCATTGCTGGCATACTGCGGTTTGACTTGCTGCAATACACACGTCTTAAACTGATCATACATTAAGGTACGGAGAAGGTCATGTTACAATACTTTTATCAACGATTTTTCCACTCAACGACGACTGCTTCGCAAAATTTTCTTCATTTGCCTTAATTTATGCTGTGCTACCAGTGAATTTCAATTGCGTTTAACTAATGTGGAAACGGCAGCGCACTAAAAGCCACTAACCATTCAACGGGACACCGACCACTCCAGCTGAAATTTGTTTTCCATTAAGGGAGCGGAATTCCTCCGTCCGCCAAGGCCTCTCTACTAATTCGCGAACTTGGCTCCGGTCCCGTGCATTATGGCCAATCGGCGGGTGGGGTTGATTGTTGGAAGGGAGAGCCGGGGGGGGGGGGGGCAGGGGCGGAAGGGGTTGCGGGCGTATTGCGGCGATTCGGGGGCGTAGGGTAGCTGGGGTAGGGAGACCTAGGGACCCTGCACGCCACCACGGTACGATGAATTTTCGCCAGAGATGTAAAAAGGTACATGCGAGTAAGTGATTCAGAAAAATATTTTAAACAAGTTCATCAATTGATCACCTTTACGTTTTAATTCAAACATTTTTATTGCCATGAAATACACATAAAAGATGCAAGGTGTTATGTAGGCACTAGTTGCCGTAATGTATACATCTTGGTAGAACTTCTGCAAACAAAGAAGCATTACTTGAGATCAAACTGCTCCATCTTGAGGACATTCGCTCATGACCATTGTTGAGCGGGGACAGCATTTTAAACCTGTTCGTCAATTTATATGCCCTCTCTTTAAGCTTCTTTCCGCGATACGGTAAACTGAACATTTAAATTAACTATAGGTAACTATACCCTAACATTCGAGATAATGAACCACTTAGCAACGCCACCGAATGTAAACAAATGAAGTTAAAGGCTTCCTACACATAAAATTGTTGATCGGTGACTTTATTATTGTAGGAGTAACTTTTCAGGAATGAGACTTTTCAGTCGCTGGCCTAGGAAAGAGCTTCAAGACAAAGAACGAAAATTCAAGTTCAAGTTCAAAAAGTGTTTACTCCTAGGTACAGATTGACATCTGACATAAATACATGGAAATTCGAATCATAATGGTTCTCTCAGTAAAGGCTTGTCTTAAAAGGGAAATAGGAAAATCGATTACTTCGTATGCCAGTATAGGGAAATCGGAAAATTCGTAAGCCAGAATGGAAAAACTTTGATTTTGACATTAAATGAATTCACTTTATACACGATATGAAAATAAAGGCCAAATTACTTGGAGAATAAATACGCTTTTGGTGATGATCAAGGAAATGAAAACCCCAAGCAAAGGAAATCTTTCCCCCGTCCACTAAGATGTTTCCATCTCCACTCCAATGCAAAAACCGATCCTTCCTATAACACCCCCCCCCCCGCCCCTCCTCCAAATATCTGGTTTGTTCTTCCAATTTCTACGAAACCCTTTCAAATGGGAGTCTAATTTCACAAACCAGCAAATGTAGTTCTTGGAATAGCGTAGAGGACAGTTCATAGGGCTATGTAATCACGGTACTTTTATTGCAAAGGAAACGTTTTACCTGTCTACTGCCTTGGAAACAAATAATACGTCGATATTCATGTACTTAAATAAAACTGCAGTAGTTGTACTGTCCACATACATTTTAATGTAAAATATTACACAACACGTGTTTCGACGTTTCTTAGGGCGTTATCATCAGGTCTACACAAGTTATGTCTCCAATGGGAATATTTATACGTAAGCAAAAGGAAGGAGGGGGGGGAATTCTTGACCAATGAAGGAGGTAATAGTAAGGAAGGGGGGGTACGGTTGATGGTGAACAACAGGGGGGGGGGGGGTGTTGTTGCGAGACACGTGACCTTCCCGAGGATTAGGGAGAGTGGCCGATTGGGGGGGGGGGATTCTTCTGAAATGTGGAGATAAGCAGAGGCAAGAGGTGGAACAGGGAGTACAGGCTTCGATTGTAGGATGGACAAGGATAGAATGGGGGAGTGAACATCAAATTATACATAGTTAAGAAGTTTGATTTTCTTCTTCTTTCTCTTGATAATCTCCCACTATTCCAAGGTGTCCAAGCGTCGTCTCTTTTTCTCGTAATGGAGGATCTGCACGTCAAAGTTTGTATAATGGGACTCCTCTATCAAATGTTTGGCAAGGTGGGATTTGGGATCACTGTTTGAATAGCACTTCTTATGTTCATTGATACGTGTTTCAAAGTTTCGCCCCGTTTGACCAATATACACACCCTCGCACGCGTTGCAAGTCACTTCATATACCCCGGATTTCTTCATGGGATCGTATGGATCTTTGGCATTATTAAATATGTCCCTTAGTGTGAGTGGAGTGTAAAAAGTGAATTTATATTTATCCCTGGGAAAGTATCGAGCTGCTTTGTACGACCCCCGGCCAAGATACGGTAACCGAGCCCACCTTTGTTTCTTCTCCTTGCAAATTTGGGTGGAAGTGATATTTTGTATTGGCTAACTTTTTTTTGCCTCATTTTTAAAATCCCTTCTACTAAGGAGGCCTTATAGCCGTTGGCCGATGCGATGTGTCTGATGGTGTTTAATTCTTTGTCAAAATAGTCTTTGAGAGCGGAATATTTAACACTCGGAGTACCGTACCCCCCCCTTCCTTACTACTACCTCCTTCATTGGTCAAGAATCCCCCCCTCTCTTTTCTTTTGCTGATGTTTAAATATTCCCATTGGAGACATAACTTGTATAGACCTGATGATGGCGCCCTAAGCGTCGAAACACGTGTTATGTAATATTTTACATTAAAATTTAAGTGTGCAGTACAACTACTGTAGTTTTATTTAAGTACTAAAATGCTGTTCCACCATATAACGTCAGATACTGTCGAATTTATTCAATTTCACAATTGATATCCTGCTAAAATAATCTTTAAAAATTATTTCGCATGAAAAATAAAGTTGATTATCACTGGACAAAGATATTTAAAAAATATATTCATTGTTTCTCGCGTAAAGAAGTAAAACTAAGACTTTAAATTGACACAATTTTAATCATTCTACTTTAATGTTATTTGTTCTTTAGCCAAGACAGATGTGCTTCGTGGCGCAATATCACCAGGGAAAATTGCGTTGGCCCAGAGCCATCGCGGACGACAAGGGATGATGCAAGCAGATTCATTAAGAGCTGCTCTCTGAGAAATCTTACGGGACCGAAGCGATTAATTTTTTACCATTTATTTTTAATGACGGAATCAGAGTCTTTTCTGTATTTTAGGCAAATTCTGGAACCCTCGGCTTTCTTTCGAAATGAAATCGCGTGCCGGGAGTTCATTTTTATTGCTGTAGCGATTTCATCACGCCGAGTAATGAAACAACTGAATTCGCGAAGGAGCGCAACGTTCGCAGTCGCTCAAACAATCCTCCGCTCGAGAGATACGCGGTCCAAATCAAAATCGCAAATGTCAAAATGTATTCGGTGGGCGACCAAAACCGTCGCTAAATTGGTTCAGGCGGCCGCCAATCGAAGCTCACAGCGCTGGCGGCCCTCGCGGGGATTCCATTCGCTTGCGAGCAGAGAGGCGAGGAAAAAGGTTATGCCATTCCCTCCCCCACCTCTCCCCCTTCACCCAAACTGCGCTCCTCCCCCCTCCCCCAAGCCCCCCTGGTGAGCATCCACCCCTCCCTCCCCTAATTGGAAACTCAAGTCGTTGCTGAGGGAACCGCCTCCGTCAGCCACGCCGTGCACGTTGAAATGTAGAGAACACATTGTCCCCAGGAAGTAAGCGAGGGCGACGCACATGACTACTCCGTCCCCTTTGGCGAACCGGGGTCGGGACTGAAACTTCCACACAGTCGAGAAGATCTGCCGAGAAAATTATCGTGCGGCAATTGAGACTCGTCCTGCAAAATTTGGATCGAGATGTCGAGGATGAAGCGCAAATGGCGAATGAGGCTATTTGCCAACGGGTGAGAACTTTCAACTGAGATACCGATGGAAGACATCGTGAAAATACTTCTAATTAGGATGATTTATCTGAAACCAATATGTAAAACTTGAGAATATGTTTATTTGAAAATTTGAATCGCGGATAAAAGCGGAAGTATACTATGCAGAGCCAGGAAAACAAGTATTTTGGAGTCAAAAAGAAGAAAAGGATAATTTATTTTTGGGAATAATAGCATAAGAAAAACCCTATGTGATGGCCATTGGGAAAGAAAGTCTTCGGCGGCAATTCGGTGAAGAAGACAAGGGAAGGGGGGTGAGGCTGTTCAGGATTTTCGAGTGCAGAGAGAATGGAGACGAATGAAGGGCAGTTTGAACACCTGAAAAATGAAACTGCGCGCATTAATTGGTGTCTGGAGACAACATTCAATTAATATATTCGTCCTCGTAACGTGAAATACAATTCTTTTGGCAGCATCACGTACTATTCTTGCAGTATCTTAACTCATATGACGGGGAAAATCCACGTAACTGTCACGCATAATCATTATAAAACTTTATTCAGAGGGATAGGATATTCCTATAAGGATCTAAACGTCGTGATAACGAATGAGATATTCCACTAAAATTATTTTTCATTCTATGTTAGAACCAATCAATCAATTTTTCATCTTTATGCTGGAACATGGTTGGTTATCAAGTTTTGGCAAGTGAACTACTTCCTTAAACATACAAAACATATTTAAAGCTTTACTGACCGCTCGAATTTGGAAAAAAATGACATAGCGTGAGAAGTAGCATTAAGTGGAGAAAAAAATTGTAGAGGCATCATTTCGAGTGTAACTAAGTGAGTGACAGTGAATCTCTACAGTACAGACCCACAGAGCACTCACCAGGGGTATTTACCTGTACTAAAAGTAACCCAATGTTTACGGCTAAGTTTTTACTTGTATATTTTTATCGGAATTCTAATGTTCGAAGAATTATGACATGGATGCAATATTATCCTCACGATAGAGCGTGTGGTGGTAGTGAATATTAAGGCAACCTCGCCGGTCAATAGCCTTCCTTCCTCCTGTAAGACTCGCGCGCAGTGGCTAGTATTCGCGCACCATCTAGCTTATTTGCGTCTTATCTGTCTTTCTGCGTGCACGCGTGCAACGAAGACGAGTCGCTGGCATCAGCTGAACTGATTCACTTCCGCGGTCGCTGGAGCGCGTCATGTCCGCCATCAGCGGGATCGGGGAGATGGATGGCTCGCGTCCGATCGAAGATTGTGTGTGATGAGGATGAAGGGGCGAGTGGGTTTCCAGACAGATGGCGTGCACGACGTCGTTGAGGAAATGATGAAATGACGACGCCCCCCAACCCCATATCTCATGCACCCCATAACTCACGACGCAATCTCGTTCATCTCCAAGGTTGATCTCTTTTTCGACTACGGGAGAATGACGAGTGATGTATGTAACCAATGCAGCAACAATGTGCTCGAATAGGTTACATTTATCGATACCGGATCACCATGACCTTCTGATTAACTCTTCGATCTGATTTTCAAAAAACAATAACGAGATACAGAGTGGCATGAGATGTGATTACTTTTAGGAAATTAGTCTGGGTTAAAAATAGATATAAATAAATTGTATAAATATTAGGGAAAGACCAATACTATTTCCAAAGTCTTCGAGAATTCGGAGACCCCTTGTAAAATCAAGAGCACGGAACTGCCCCTGATTCGTTTCGCCCTCGTTCCTCAATGAAAATCGAAAAAAAAGGAGAAAAACATAGTGGAGTAATTGAACGGACATAGCAATTACTTCTGAGTGCTTGGAAGTGCAAAGAATGTTGCATGGCAGTCAGGGACAGTTCAAAACATTAGGAGGAACATTACCTAGCTCTACGTTCAAATGTACAAACTAATGACTTATTCTCCGATCGGCAATGGAGGCGAAGATTCAAATTTCGCGATGAAAGAGAGATCCCGGCCAGTAGCTTATTCGATGCATTTGTTCTCACTGATTCAAAAAATTCTATTTGATTCCTGGTAGATTCAATATTCCTCCGTCACACGCATCATTAGTGTATGTTGGCCAACGTTAGCCTTTTTATGTTGTTATAAGTCTCCTTAGAGAGCAGCTCAAGGTTTTAGATACAAGGATCAGAAAACTCTGATAAAAAAAGAAAAAATCGTAGTGCTTCTTCATTAGGTTTAATCACACTAACGATAGTTTAACGAGTCATATACCGACTAATTATTATTATTAAAGTTATCTACCGGTTAAGTGTTGGTTGTGATGAAAGGCGGAGAATATCCAGCAGACTTTCTTACACGTGCCGTGCCCTATCTACCTCTAGTATTTTTTTCTTCATCTCAGCATAAGTCCTATCTTTCTTCATCCCGTCCATAAAACCAATTCTCTTTCTTCCCCTCCCTCGCTTGCCCAACATCCTTCCCTCTATCACGGCCACGCAAACCATCGTCCCTTAATACCGCTTCCAGCCACCTACCCTGCCTTCCCCTAATCTCATCCACAAGTTTCCTTTCCTCATCCACCATGTCCAAGGTTGTTATACCAATAAACGAGTAAATTTGGCATGACTCAGGTCTTGTGAAGATTAAGGTGGTACATGACAACAAAGTGGGTTTAGACATCTACTTGACTGCTCTCTGCGCGTGAGTTAAGGCGTGAGATAAGGCGGCGAAGCTGTGTGCTGGTCATACGCGTGCCAGTGCACGAGGACACGAGCGTCGAACGCCATGTAGCCGATAACGATGGACAGACCAAGGCAACGTTAACACAAAAGATATATACGAGGAAAATTCTTCACAGGTTTCCGTCCAGGTTTGTGGCTCCATCTACTCCTCCGCCGACGTTTCGAAGGAAGACGTATCCTTCGTCGTCAGAACCGTTGATACCCATTTGTCGGGGTGTCGTGTTTATATAGGAAGTCCCTTAAGTCACTTTTCCCACCATTTCTAGGATTGGTTTCCAGGTCCTGCTCAAGTGGAACCCATCGTCTCTGTTGAGGTAATTGTCTCTGAAGTCGGATTTCTATTAACTCATTGGTAAGCCGGTCCCAATATCCTATAGAGTGGCCGAGCAGTACCGTTTCTTTCCACTGGATGGTATGGTCGAGGTTAATGGCATGTTCTGCGAAACCCGGCATCAACGGCCCTGATGATGAAGGATAATTCTTCCTTCGAAACGTCGGCAGGAGAAGATGGAGCCACTAACCCGGATCCAATAATTTACCTCAGCTATTCACCGGGAGAAAATCAAACCCTAAATGTCAAAAGATATACGTTGGCTTAATTTGTTGACCTTTTACTAATACCCAGGATAAATAGTGGGCAATTGAATAAATGGGTATGCTATTGAGAAACAAATTATCCTTTCGTTGGTTTCGACGAGGTTACTATTGATAGTCGACCCACGGGATCACGTGCAATGGAGACCAACTGATGTCTGGTGGCGTGACTTGTGGATGGTGAGCTTACGAGAGCATCCACTCGGCAAATGAGATCAAAGACTCACACCGGCTGGCGGAGGGAAATGCCAGGAGCTACGGAAGAAATAACCAGCACATCGAAGAAAGCACGAATGTGAATGCGAAATTTTAGAAGACCGAGAGCACGGATGATGGAACATGCAATGGAGAGGTTCGAAGAAGTACATAGTTGGCATTTGCCTAAATCAGGAGCTAAATTGTTTTCTTTCTTGGTATGCCAAAATTGAATAGAGTGATCGGAGCTTTAATAAATGCGAACATATAAAAAAAATATAAAATTCCGAAAGCAAACCTTCGCCCCTCTCTCTCTTCATTCCCCACTGAGCGCCAAATGTTCCCACCAACAAATCTGCCTCCATATTTATTTCAACGAACGTAATAGTCACGACGAGCTCTGAGTAATAGTCTCTGATGACGAAGAAAAATGAAGGCATTCGAAAGACTTTCTCCGGAACCAAAATGGGTTTGCGCTGCGGAAAATTACCATGCACCGAAAAAGCAAGGCGTTCGAAAAGTGCTCCACGGTAAACCACTCTCTCATTCATGATAAGAATCAGGCTCGATCCTTAGGGCACGCCCACTGCATGATGGATTCAAATGAGCAGGAGGCTTTCAGGTCGGGTAGAGTAATATGCAGGGCTCGAGGTCAAAGGTGAGAGGACAGCAAATCTCAAAGGCAGAAATAAGTCACGAAATAAAATCTTAAACCATTAAAGGCATAATGCATGCTTCTCTTTGGGCCGGTTCAATCTGAATTTGGAAATATATTTGAAGACAGTTGGACTTAGCTCTAGGAAGGCACTTATTTTCAGAGAGACATTGCCATTCGTTAGCTACAAGTGATCGATTCTGTGAAAACGATAGCGTCTCAGTATTATAACTGTGCGGCCCACCATAGCCGAATGCCAGAGGGTCAAACGTCATACGGTTCAAGAGGGGCGTTTGTCAGCGCAAAGCAAGCATTTAATTAAAGTATTTAATTCATTGTACATTGAATGCAATTCACGGGTTCAGATGTTAAATTGTGGAAGATCATACTGGTTTCATCACATCCAAAAGAAAGGCATTGTGTTAAGAAAATCTGTGGAAAAGTACAAAAATCTCACCTCATTGACTGTATATTATGTTCCGGTGTGTGAGTACACCGCATATACATCCGAATAGAAGTGTGTCGCGGGCAATTCTGCCTCTATAAGCAGTCCTTTTAGAAGTGATCCCGGCTCGAGTAGAAGAGAGAAAACGGACTTAGCGTATTACTAAGCTTTGGTTTCTCTTGTGCAATACTGGAAAAAACGTTCCCAAATGCATCGGTAGAATGCCAACACCGTTGGCAGGGAAAGCTTTACGTGGCGCAGGTACTGCAAAGGATGGTAATCTTGCATGCTGTATTTCAGCATACTACTAACAGTCAGGGAGGAGCCTCTGACGGCCGATGGTCGGCGGAAGACGTGTAAGGTTGGTACATGTAGAAAGAGAAGGATGGGAAGACCCAATGTAAAACTTATACAACGATTAGTTTCTGAGTGTTCCTGGGAAAGTGTTTGGTAAAATATCATTTGAAAGAGTATGGAATATTACGATTGACAGAATCTGGGGCATACAGTATGGGGGTATGCTTGGTAGGGGATGCAGTGATAAGCGGTTTGCACTTCAGTAAGTGATAAAGAAATTTATGAACGTCCGAAAGAAAGTACAATGTGTGTTTGTGTTATTGAGAAGGCATATGACTAGGGGAAATAGAAATAAGCTCTGGAAGGTTTTGAATATCATGAAGGAAATGTATGATAATGGTCAGGCAAGCGTGAGAGAGGTAATCATGTGTTGATTGACTGGTTTGAAATAAAAAATGGCGTAAGGCATTGATACGTAGAGATACTGTGGTTGCTCAATATTTTTATGGATAAAGGTGTGAAAGATACGTGAAGCGATAGCGTCCGTGTAATGGTTGGAGATATAAATGTGCGAGTTATATTGCATGCAAATGATGCAGTGTTGCTGTCTGAGAGGCCACAGGAACTACAGGGGCTCTGTGAAGCAACAAGAAGAATGGATTTGTGGATAATCGTACCAAAAAAATAAATTGTTATCTTTTTAGGATGAGAGGGGTATGAACGATTGTTTGATGAGAGTAAACGATGAAAAAATTGAACCAGTAGACGGTTTTGTGTAGCCTTGCCAAATATTGCAAAATATGGAAGGGTAGATGAAGAGCTTATAGGGCGTGTGAATGTTAGTAGGAATGGATGGGAAAGTACCTCTTAGGCAGGCAATTTCTGGAGTATATCTACAAATGAGTCCTTTTCTCCGGAAGCAAAAATCGCAGAATACAAGTGTTCTCCTCCCGAGGTTATTTACATGGCAGCGAACCTGGGTTAGGTCAGAATTTGGATAAGTTTTGGCTAAATGCAGTGGAAACGAGTTACTACCTGAGAAGTTGTTGCTGCAAAAGTTGGATGGAAAGGATTATGAATGAGTATGTGATGAAAGAATGTGGGTTGTATGCTCCAGTAATGTATTGTAACAAAAAATTGTGCTTCGTTGACGTGGGCATGTCGAGGAAATGGAAGAGAGTAAAAAATCAAAGTACTATACATTTGATAGTAGAGAATGAGAGAGGAAGGGATAGACGACGAAATTCACGGGTGGGAGCGGTGGAAGAGACTCTGAAGAGGAGTAATATTATATAGCTCTAGTATAGGTACTAATAATAAGAAAGCGTGTGTGGAGCAATGCATGAGTTCAAGAGAAGCGATTGAGACACGGGAATGGGATGAGACTCGCTCGGCGCCCGGCGCTGCCAACAAGCGTGTGGATGAATATCTGTGAAGCCATTAAAACGTCATAATGGCTCAATGTCTCTTCCTAGAGGAAACGTACGATGATGTAATAAATTTAAAAATGCTTTGCCATGGAAAATTCCAGCCAGCTGAACTAGCTGACCTCTGTCCCTGGCGCACGGATATAGCGGGTCGCATAGACATGAGACTGAGACGTATGTGATTTCTGAATAAATCGATCAATTGTGGCGAATAAACTGTAATTTCCCTCATATTTTATGGATAAGCGCCGCTCTATAGAGCATGTTAGCCAGGTAGAGATCATTCACGGCACCACTTATGAAAATAATATAGAAAATGCTTCTAATTGTTGTTGGTCAATCACGAGGTGGAGTTATATCCCTTAATCTGATCAATCAGAAGCTACGTTGACGGGTCAAGAGGCGCCTTCATCGACTAGATAGTCAAATTCAGAGTAAAATACTATTTCTTTTAAAATATGGTGTCACTTCTCATTGATACGGTTCTAGCTCTACCAAATGTGTGCAAAAACGGAAGGCTGGCTATAGAACTCTAAAATGTAAGCCAATGTATGGCGTGTAATTGAAAATTTTTTTTAATATAGCCCATTATTATTGAAAAAAATTCCATTGGTCAACTTGGAGAAAAATGGAAGTATTCTAATTGGTTGTTTCTAAGGCACGGTCGGTCGATCGTAGCAAACGGTCTCTTTGAGATGGACTTCGAGGGCTGCCCTTCGAGGGAGGATCCCCTCCGACCCCCGACCCCCCCACCCCCAAGCCCCAACCTAGCCAATGGGACTGCATGACGTCCTTCGCTTCGAATCACGACACACAAACACACAAGACGAGTGACAGAGATAGAAGCGCGCTCTGAAGTTGGTTCGACGTATTGCAGCCATTTAAACCGCACGCTCGTTAAAACTGAGATTTCGGGGCATTTTGAGTCCAGGAAAAAACACTAGATTGCGTGATCAGCGCTCATTTCTCACAATTGTCTGGAAAACTAATCCCTGACATCCATTCTCACGCTGCTCATGGCCGCATTTTCAAATCCCGAATATTGATAGGTGGTGAGAACAAGACTTGTTTCATATGGAATCGAGGAGTAGAATGTTGTTTCGACAAAAATACCCACTCATTCTTTACGTACAAGGCACAGAGTGATTATTTCACGTAAAAGTTTGCACTTTCCTCTGTCGCAAAGAAAGTAAAATGTAAAAATTAAAAAAAGTGAGTACCCATTGAAACCAGGTACCACTAGCCAGTCTTGAAAAGCGAAATTTTGAGATCACTATTTGAATAAAATGCTTAAATCTTAGAGGTTTTTAATTGATGATATTATATCTGAATGATAATCGTGAATAAAAATTGTGTTTTAATAATGCAAACGAAATTTTTGTTGTAGAATTTTATTAGATTATCTACTGCTTATCTCCTTGTGATCTGTAATGTAAAGATAATTCGTATGAAGTAAATGAGCCGTACACCTGTTACCAATTTAAACACAATCAGAACAGATTTTTTTTAACGATGGAACATCTTTGGAATCAGACCTGTAATTGGGGATCCCCGTTCGGAAACAGCGATGTGACACTTGCAGGGTGATTCATTCCGACATCGTAACTTGGTGACTAACGGCACGATTAAAATGAATGTGGTCTAGTTCGACGGGTATGAGACTACGATACGAGTATGATAAGGTACTTTCTCAATGTGCGGATGGGGGCTTGCCGTATAAATCATTGTACAAATATCACTAATGCGTAATGACGCAGCTGGCGGTTTTTTCTCTGCCAGTTAAGAAAACATCAGCATTCTCCAACAATTCTGAAACTGAAGGTTAGAGAAGCAGAAAGAAACCAATGTTAAGCCCTAGAGTCTCATCAACGGAGCTGGATAGGCGATCCAAAAAACCAACTCATCTTTTTCAAGAACTCTTTGAATGGGAGACGCTACAGTGTAAGATTTTTACAACGGTTTTAGATGTACAGCTTCATTGAAATAAAATGTATACAGACTAGAAGGAAAATATGCTATTTGGAAACGTGGTCGTGTTTTTTCACTAGATTTGTGAAATAGCGCTTAGCGTCACTCCTTAGCGTTTCCCAAAGAGCAAAGTTGACGTGATAACCACCCATTTAATCCTCAAAATAACCTTCCTTCTTGAGTCAGTCATCTTACAATGATAGCAGCTTATATTCTATATAGCCTTTTCATATTTGGTAACAGTTTTCCTCCATGATTAAAATATCAAAACGGTCGTTCGCCTCAACGTAGAGTTGAGGAAAAAGTCCTTAGTGTCGAGTACATGCCGATTATTTCTCATGAGTGTTTGCCATAGAAATAGTGAAACAATATAAGCCACAATTCAACGCAAGAAGAACAGGCAGTAGATTATTTCTGCGCACTTACTTAACATACTTTCGGTTTTGCGTGATATAATTCGACAAAAACCAACAATGCCTAACTAAGCCCTCGCAAAAAGAAAAAGGCAATATGGACATGCGCTATTCAAAATAATTAAATAGTATGTTAAGTATAAACCTGAGACAATCTTTTATGTTCTTTTTTCTTTGGTTCAACTTCCTTCTCGTTGGACAAGTTGTGCCCTCAATCTTTTTCCAATAAGAGAGCGCGCACACTGGGAGTTGCGAGCATCGATATGCTTAGATTTAAGTTACGGATTGATAACAGCAAAAAGTGGAGCACTTAAGACTAAAGTATGTTTGAGCGAGATATCACCACAAATGAAATTGAATTCATATAGTTTCGTTATAAGAAAAATAATCTCATTTTTTTTATTAAATTAAAATATTAGCCACTTAGGGTAAGTCCGGGAGAGATGGCCCCACTTTTTTTAAGGGTTCATATTTTTGTTAATTACGGTATAAGCGGTTCAATCGTTTGTTGTCCTACAATATCATAGATAACGTTACTAGTATTTCATAAGAAATAAGTGAAATTTAAATGGAAAATACCTTTAAAAAATCATTAAATTTTTTCTCATTGGTCCATCTCACCCATATGCTATGAGTGAGATGGACCACGGATATGGGGAGAGATGGACCATAACTAAAAGGCATTAAATAAACTTGAAAAAAATTTCTCTGTACAGAAGAATATTTTATAACTCTCTATGGTTACTAACAATGTTACCAAACTATATTTTGCAAAATTAGAACATATAAGACACAAGAATCTAACAAAAAGGATTAAACAGCCCACAAAAAATTAAAATGTAATGAAAAGGCCAAGTTTTAATTTGGAATTACCACTAACTACAATTTCCTTAATTGTTGGTTCGACTGTATTTGTTTTTTAACATTTAAGCCCTTTGATAATGCAAATCTAAATTGTCAGCTTTTACTTATAGTGTAAAAAGTGTGGTCCATCTATCCCAACTCGAACTGGTCCATCTCTCCCGATTGTATGCGAGAGATGGACCAGGCCATTTTTCTGCTTTCCCCATTGCCAGGGGCACCGCAGTGGTGCATAGTGAAGCGTTACATATTTTTTTCATCAAGTATAGACGTGCAACTCAATGATATGGACAATTAAGCACACTGCAACTAAAAAACGTTAACTATGAAAAAATATTTTACTCACCTGATATCTTTTTCTTTGAATAACTATCAAATAAGCAGGTCAAAGCGGCTATAAACAACAATACGTGTCTACGTAGTCGGCTATGACACCAGCATGAGAACAGTGGCGCACTAGAACGCCTACATTCCGAACTATGCAATCAGTCCATCTCTCCCGGACTTATTCTAACAGATTACTTTTTGAGCTATTAACCAAGGAATGGAAGCCATTTTCTTAAGGGATATAAGCAGGGCAGTGCGCTCCCGAGAGATGTAATTGAAAACAAACGAGGAAGACCTGACGCACACATTGCGTCAGAAATTAAGTTGAGTGTAGTTCGTATACTTCAATTATGTTAGAAATTGATTATTGCCTACGACTATTATTTTACACATTTTCTAATTAAATCTTCCGTTGTGGAGGTGTTTTCACTAATAGCCCGAAACAATTAAGTCAAGTTTAAACATCAAATTTGGGCACTTAGTAAATTAGTGAGGAGTTCAGCCAAAAATACATAGTTTTTGCGTGATTAATTTGACTTTATTTACTAAATGATTAAGGTAGTTTGAGCGTTATACCATTTCACCTAGATTTTGATGAGGTTGACATTTTAAAGAAAAAACTCCCATCATTCAAATTATATCAAAATATTAACACCTTGCCGCACTACTTTTTGAGCGATTTGTTTAAGAATATAATCTGTTTTACATGAGATAGATCACGGCTGTGCGCTCCTGAGGGAGAATATTGAAAATAATAGGAATTTATAAAAAATAAATTTCGTCAAAAAGCGAAGGGTGCGTAGTTTGTACGTTTTATCAACTATTTATATAAAATTATTGATTACTCTCCTCAGGAATGTTGACTGAAACGCATAAAACCTGGTGTGAAGGCGATTTTATCGCAAGGCTTGAAAAACGAGTCAAGTTAGAGACTTATGAGGTTAAATTTATTTAATTGCTGAGGATTTTTGTCATATATAATTACATTTTGGCGCCATTAATATTACAATATTTACTTCACACTTCCTACAGATGCTGACATTAAAAAAATAGTAAAGTAAAATTCGAATATGGTCTCCAGCATGACTCTCATGGGAAATATCTCGCTCAAACTACCTTAAATATAAGAAATTAGAGCATGGTCTCTAAGAAATGTATCGCTAAAACTATGTTACTGGAACCCGGTTTCCGTCCTGTCTTACGTCTTCGCGTGGAGCGAAAGACTTAAGTTCTTTGGCTGCATTCATAACACCACGCCGCGCATCCCAGACCCTATTGCGGTCGAGTGCGCGGTCGAATCGCTTGGACTCCCTTCACCATTCATTTCACGCAAGGCATTCGCTCTCTCTCTCTCTCGTACTCCGTAAGGAGCCCCTCCCGCCTCCCTAGAGATCCGCGCATCACTGCACTGACATTGACAACCCGAGAGATAAGAGTTAGAATGGGGAGAGACTTGGCTGTGTGGGAGAGTGATGTGCTGGAAGCGTTTTCCGAGTTCCCATCATCTTTTAAGCGTGACTCCAGAGGAAGGCGGGTAGGCGGCGAAGAAGAGGTGGGAAGGGGAACACCCCTTTATTCCGTCGTTAGGACATCTCTTTCGGGGTCAGAGTTCGGGCGCAATCAGCGGCCTATTGTTGGTAGGGGGTAGAGTGGGAGGGGCGACTTCGAGTCCCAAAGGGAGACACAATTTCCCCGGGACACATTTCAGTTGCAGGGAGTTTATCTACCGAGTCTGGGACTCGCACTTTACCATTGTACTCGCAGTAATATTCTCGCAGTACTTTCCTAAGTACTATTGCACTCGCAGTTCGGTATACGCCAGAATTCACTCTCAAGCTCGTCTCCCAGGGCAACGAAGATCGATGCGAAAGAGTTCTCTTTCTCGGAGACACCTGAGAGGATAGCTCGTGACAGTGGCGCAGAAACAGGGAAAGCGCTCGGTTGCCGACTTAAGAGGGTCCTGTCAAAGTGGCATCTCACCTCACGCCTGCTAGCACTACAGGACGCTGCTAGCTACCACGTATTCCTTTTAGAGATCAAAAATCCTTCCAGCGATATTATTTTGGGCGCCGGAATTGCGAGGAAAACCCTTCCGGTGTCTCAGGGGAGGGGTACTCTCATACACCCTGAAAGCGTGAAACCGTACGACTTGAGATCCATACACACACACCTATCACACCAGGCAACTTACTGATCAATAAGTGAAGGAAAGGTAGAACACATAACGTCTTGTCTTGGAAATGAGTCTCGAAAAACCTTTAAGATGATTGTACTTATGCTGATCTATGACGATAGTAATTATGGTGTATCAATAAATCACCCACCCATCATCATCATCTCATGGAGCGCTAGCATGACTCGAAGTCTGATCCTATCAGTTTACCGGAGTCTCTAGTTTCCCAGCGTGCCAGAAATAAAATCAGGCTGTGAGCACATGTCCTGTCTTCACCTGTATACTTCATCAGAGCTAACCAATACGTTCTCTCAACTTCTGCCCTGATTCCATTAACTCTTGTTTATTCCTACCTACTACGTTATTATTTCTCGAACACCTTAACTATTATTTTTGTGAAAACATTAATTTCATAAAATGCTCTTGCTTTTGTTAGAGCATCAATTAAACTCACTCCACCTTGAGTTCTCATCAATACGCTCATTTTTCTATCAGTCCGATCCATCCACTTTTCTCCTTGACCGCAATTCAGATGGTTTCACCTTTATCCCACTTTCTTCTTATCGCATACATAATAATTAAGCTAAAGATAATCAGTAGCCAAGCGGCATGTAGCAGAGAGGAAAAGGGATGGATGGATGACATGTTGAGGCATAAGATGCTCTTGCAGGCAGGGACTACGTTGACGCGAGGGAAGGAGAAGGAAGACTAGAAGAGGTGATGATATACTGTTTGTGCAGGTTATGTATGCCGGAACATACAGCTCTCGTGAAAGCTTATGGCGTTCGGATGCGCAGAAGAAGACGTCGTGGAGGGGTAAAGTTTGGTGGAAGGGGTAGGGAAAAGAGACGTAGGGGAAAGCGAAGACACGGCATTTGTGTCATGCATGAGTGCATTAATAAAAATTTAATTTGTATGACGCGGACAAAACAAACGCCGTGCATCTGAACGCCATAAGCTTTCGCAAGAGCTGTACTCGTATGACTCAGAAATGTGCGTGAAGGTAAAACATGAAGAGACATTTCCAAAACCCTCCAGTTTTAATTAGACCTTGAGACTTTGAAGACGATGATGATACATCATAAAACTTCAAATAATACGCATATTCAGTATTTTAGGATTCATTCGCCATTCTCTAGAGTGTTAGCAGCTGTTTTACTTCTGCTTCCTAACATTGCTATTTACCCTTATGATACACAGATATCTACAAGTTATGTAGCCAGCCACCACCGCTAGGGCGTGTGGTCAGGGGGGAGGGGGTAGGGGTAGATGATGATATTTTCGACAGGTGGGAGGGAGAGCGAGGTGGAAGGGTGGAGGGGGGTGAGAGGAGAAACGCCAAGATGGCGAACGCGCGAACGGGGTAGTGGAAGGAGGAGGTGGCCCGCGAGTTGAGCAACGAGGCTCTCTGACGTAACACCGGTGCCTCGTCCGGCCAGCCTCAATCGGGGAGAGTGAGGCTGAATCTCAAACGACGAGTGTGGAAGAGGCTGTCCAATAGGCGAGGCCATGAAAAGAGGCTCAACGGAGACAGAAGTGCGAATGAAGACGAAGGGTATAGCAGGGGTAGAGGCGATCATTTATATCACGAGCATTACACTGTAAGCAATGCACTATGATGCCCAAATTGAGACAATTATTGCCGAATAATGGCATCAGAATTTGCTTGCAGTGATATTCAGAACAGACTCATCTCACAACGACGACGAAATAGTGGAAGTTACGAATAATCGAATTCGCTGGCAGCATTTACAAATATCCGACTGCTGAATTGAGCAATAGTTTAAAATATTAAGATGGCTCATCTCCTTCTCACGACCTTTCACTTGTAAATAGTAATCCGTTTGCATCCCACGAGACTGGCCGTAAATCCGTCGAATTATATATTTTATCTCCTGTGCTTCGCTATATCTGGTTCAGATAATATGTTGTCAAGGTACTATACTATCCTCATAAATTTAAACCTCTCCACTCACGAAAGTCAGTAGTTGCGGAGACATACAGATGGCATTAAATTAATAGGACAAGTAAAATTTAATAATCATTCCCATTTAATTTTTTCGTAGAATGTCTAAACCAAAAAGCAGCATCCTTAAACTAAAAATGAAAGCGCTTTGGACGCAATGGTGAGATGGAGCACCATGAATATGCTTGCTTTTTTTTTTTAGACAAGTTCAAGTAGAAAATCTGATCAGATGTCAAAATACTGGATTGGGAAGAGAGGAGTTGTTGAGGGGGTGGGGGGAGGGGTGATTTAATGAAGGTCAAGGGTGCAAAGAGAGATGTGGTTGCGGAATAACTCGCGCTCCTGAGAAAGGGAAGATCTCCAGGAGAAGGGAAGATATATGGGCCGGGGAAAGATTATAAACGATCCATTAGTACAAAAACATGAGAAAAAAGTGATTGATCTATTAACTTCTTCCTTAGCTTTCCCAATAGATGTGAAAATCTTAGAAAGCAATCAATTTATTACCACCTAGTCACGGCCATGGAAATAGTGCCTGATAATTATTTTACTTTCTAGATTTTAGCAGAAGATAAGAAACTATCAGATAATGTACAACATATCGCTCGAAGAGGCACGTATTTTTTTATTTCAATTTTTAGGCGTTAAAAATGGAAACTGTACTAAAAGATTTTATATTCCAGTAATATTTATTCAAATTTTTTAAAAACACTGCCAGTTTTATTAACTATAACTCCGCATTTTGGCTTCCAAAGTTACCTAGGTGGTACATTTTATTTTGATACAATAAATTGCACATATATATGTGTGTGTGTCATTTCCGGTAGACAACGTTCCTTTGTACAGCCCATCTATATATGGCCTCTGCAGAACGTTTCAGCCGTCAGATAATTGCCTAACCGTTTTCCAGGAGCAGAAATTGAATTATTTAGTATTGAAACCAATTAATATCACGACGGACATGAAATAATGAGTCGCCCTAAAAATGAATCACTTTTGCGTGAAACCACACCTCAGCAAAGCTCATTTTCGGTGAAAAGAAGATTTGACGTTTCGGAGCTCCGCGCCCTGATTCAAAGAATATGTTAAACGCCCAAGTGGAGGTCGGAATTGATTTCCTGCGGGAATGTAACCCAACCACCTCCAATCCCCTTACCCTACTACCCCTCCCCCTCAGGGTGCGAGTGGAAAATGGCCGAGGGAGGAATGAATGAATGAATACAAGAGGGCTCGAGATTATAGTGGAGCGGAAATTATTCTCGGCGCTGTAACGCTTCATCAAATCCGTATTTTCACTTTCGGTGAGTAACGTCACCACCCAGGCAAACCACCAACTATCAAAAACCAGCATTATTTAATAATAGTATACACCAAATACCGTCCATACACCTGATCAGTATAGAAATAGATGAAGGAAAAATGTCCATGGCGCACGCGTTCACTATGGAATAACGAAATATGTGTACTACCACACAAAGGTAGAAGAAAATATGATTTCTACTGGTTTCCGGCGTATCTTTACGGAATTTAAACAACCGCTAAAAAATTTGTTTTAGTGTACTCCTAACTTTTTTCTAGAGAAAGATGTGGAATATTCAAATAAAAAATTAATTTAGTAAACTGATTTCTGCCGATAAAATTGATGCGATGGAAAGTAGTAACTTATTTTGTCATTCAGCCGGCAAAGGTTAGGTATTGACTGATTAAAAGCCAACGAATTATTTTGATTTAACTTTAAACTTTGGAAGGATTTAATAAAATAATTCAATCCTCAAAAAAATATTTTGAGATTTTTTATTACGATATCCAGATAATTAAATCTTTAATATGGTAACCACGTGCAATACCACAGGTATTTGGCAGCATGATGTCATGAAGATGAAAATGGAAACCGGATTAAGACGATATTTTATCATATACCTATAGTCTTAAGCAAGATATTCCAGGTATGCCAAGTGAAACATTTATTTGTAAGAACAAGCAGGTGGATATCGGTCAAGATATTCCAGGTATGCCAAGAGAAAAATTTATTTGTAAGGACAAGCAGGTGGATATATGTAACCACATATTTCCCTATGAATACTCACAGGAACATGTGGCAGGGGATGTTAGGAAACCAATATTAAAAAAGGGAAGGAGTATGAACAAGAATTTGAAAAAGACTTTGGTATTTGGCACGTCTAGGTGTTGTAGAGATATAGTATGGGGTAAAAAAATTTCCTTAATTTTATCAAATTTGGCAAAATCTGTGACCAACAAAGAAATAATTGTTATCATGGCCATACATAAGTGAACTGAATATTTCAAGTGATCTTACCCCAGCGAATAGCCTCCTGAGTTTTTAGACACACTCCCCGAGTACTCATTCTGTTATCGCTCCTGGACTTGGGGAATTATTACATTAAATAGAGCGTAGCTGTTCATTGACCCGTCTCAATGCATATTTCTGTCATCCACCAGTTCACTAATGAATGACAGGGATATCAAGGGTTGGCGCGAGGAGTGATTAAAACAAAGGGCGTTAACGACTCATGAGGAGTTTTAGTTCATGTTCTTATAATCAAATTTATGGAACATCTTAAAAGGAGCGATACAGAAATAGCTGAAACCCAAAGAACATTGTCCCTTGACCGAGACTGTCTGATTGGGTGGAGCGACGTCCAATATCTTAGAAAATAAAGGGGTGGGTGCACAATGGACAGATGTCAAATAGTCCTCCACGGTCATGGGGGTTATTCTGTAATTTCACCTCACGGAACATGACGTCACGGATCGCTCCTTATATGGCGAATATTACCGAAAGGGGAGTTGTAAACCGTGCCCGCCAGACGGCGAAACAATTGAATCGTTCATTTCTGCCGAGAATGGTTCATTTCCAGATCCTGAGGTCGTCAAATTGGGCGTCAAATGAGTACTTAAAGAGCGGAATAGCTCAAATGAAATGTTCATTTGAGTTCGAACTCTTCCGAAAGAGCTATTTGGGAAGTGGAATTACAGAATAACCCCCCCAGGGAGGTTATTCTGTAATCCCCCCTTTTTATAATGACTCTTGGTGGGAAGGCGTTAGACCCGTTTCGCTCTCTTAATGATCGGTTCACGATCGTCCAAGGCCCGATGATGACGACGATTTCACTTTCCTAACGACACGTGAGATGGAACTAATGAAATGCGGAGTCAAATAAAACGGATCGAGAGTCGAAAGATACGGATCATGAGTCGAAAAAGCTAGTTAGTCAAATAAAAGACCTGCAGATCACCAGTTGAGAGCCGAAAATGGTCACGCCACCTAGGTGGCGGAGTTGAACTACGTAAAATGACGTAATTTTCCCTATGTTATGACATATACTCACTTAATAGTGAGATTACAAAATAATCACCCCACCCAGACGTCCCGGGAATACAAACGCAAAAATGTGACGAGGATCGGATAGGATTTGATCTGCTCAGAGGCCAATCACGGCACTCCGTTGAACCCCAGAGCATCATGGGACACGTGCACGGTGCAGTGCGGAGTGGGTGAGCACCACCACTCAAGGGGGTGGGGGGTCCCTTTGATTGACGTCCTCTGTCCTTCACTTCCGAGATTGCAGACGAGTCGATCGCACTGGCGAACAGCAGAGGAGGGTGGCGGAAGTGCAGCTAAGGCAACCGAGGGAGGGGGGGGGCTTCCTTCTCCTCCCGCGAGGTGGCGTCTTATTCGGGCGATGAGGGTGGGAGTGACTATAATTTGAGGAGTGTGGGGGAGGGGAGGGAGGGACTGGCTACTATCTCATCCCACCGCCTTCCGCTCTTCTCGTCTTTTTTTCCATCCGAGGAGCACACTCTCTGCCTTCGTCGCTTTCACGGCCAATGAATCCCAAGCGATTTCTCTCCCTCACTCTCCTTTCAAAGTGGAGCAGCAGGGGTGCAATACAAGGGGCTCTCCTCTCTTTTCCAAGGTCTGCAAACCTCCACCCTTCCCCATTAACACACACACATACCGACCCACTACTCCTTCTTGTGTAGGCGTTTGTTTTATCCTATTAACGTAGTTTGATCGAAATATTAAATTTCGCACGTAGAATTTGACTTCATTTAAAGAAAGGAACTCCCATCTTTCCAATTATATCAAAATACCTTGCCGAGCTACCTTTCGAGCAATTTTCTAAACATTTAACCTATTTTACATAGGATAGGCTGTGCGTTCCAGAGGGAGAATAGTGACAAAATTTGAAATTTTTAACACCTAGATTTCGTCAAAAAACTAATGATGTGTACTTTACATGCTTTCTTAATTGTCTATATAAATTAATCGATTGCTCATTGCAGTAATGCCTACCGAATCGCAAAAAAACAGTCTGTTGTGAAGTTATTTCCACAGTACGGCTTGAAAAATTAGTCAACTTAGCACATATATACATATATATGTACATTATTTATTTTATTACTGATAATGTTTGTCATATATAACAAATATATATATAACTATTGTAGCTGAATTACCCGTAGGCGATGATTGGGATGAAACTTCCTTCATAACTCATATCACAATAAGAGGAGAATTAATTGAAAAAAAGACAAACTTCATCCTTTAGGGCATCTGATAAAATAAATTTTAACTCTTTTTGAGTGAAAGTAGTGTTAATTAGTATTAAAATAGACCTATGCACAAAACCCAATGCTTAGATTTCCTAATCAGCTTAGCGAAGCAAAATAAATTTCAATAGCGTTAAACACCAAAATCTGGTTGTCAAGAAAATATGCTATTGTTGATTTCAAATTAAAATGTGCGTTTTTGCAGCTAAAAACGCGATTTTTAGAGTAATATGAATTGGAAAAGATAATTGATTGAAATAAATACAACCTTTATTATTTCAGCTATTTGATTAAAAAATCCCAATTCTCTATCTTGAGCGGAAGTAATTTTAATAAGGAAAAAAATGCAACCACTATTCAAAACCCAATGCGTAGCTTAGACCACATTAGGGCCACTTTTTGGGACCTTTTGGGACCCTGAGATCTTTTTAAAATAGTCTATTAGTTTTCTCCTGTTTTGAACTATTAGTCTGTAAAATGGAAATGCAACGGTGTAAAACTGTAGATTTGTATAAAAGAAAGGCATGACAAACATTTCATTTATACGTAAATCTTTTCGCCATTAATATTACAATTACATTTACTTCACATTTCTTAGAGACGCTGAAATAAATAAATTCGAATGCGGTCTCCATTACGGCTAGGGAACTATATCGCTCCAAACTATGGACCTTGATAGTGGGGGAACAACATTTCCGTGGAGCGTCCTCAGGCGGGGGAAGTTGGTTGTCGTTTGAAACGTTGAAGGGGGCGACGCCGTCAAAATCCGTAAAAAGACTTCAGAGTGAGTTGGCTGAGTGCTTGGAGTGAATGCAATCGAGCGGTGGGCAGTCATGAAGCAAAGAGGGATGTCTTTCAAGAAACCGCATGTACTCAGGAAGATCCCTACTCTGCGACCGACAATGCGACTGTCAACGCCAATTCTATGTTATCGCGCTTTCTCGTTAACATTGTTTAAAAAAATACCGAAATCACTGATGACGTGCATAATGTTTTAGGGAAAAATATACGATTAAATATATATATATATATATATATATATATATATATATATATATATATATATATTTCCGTGTGTATATTTTTATCGGCCACCCTCTTGGCATATTGTATATATATATATATATATATATATATATATATATATATATATATATATATATATATATGCAGATTTCCCTACGAATATTTTTCCTAATGAAAACTAGTTTCACCCATTCCTGCATTAAAAATCACCCACATTAAAGTGCAATTTGCCAAAAAAGTAGCTAGGAAAGGTATGATTTTTTTATTATATTTAAGCCAACTGCAGCGTTATTTCTACTGAATATTGTATTTCTAATTCAATAATTTCATAAAAAACTACCAATAACTCAAACAATGCAACTACCGTGCTTTTTTCTGAGAGGATTTGCTCTTTTTAAACAGTTCTCCCAAAGAATAGAATTGATTATGTCAGAAAAGGTCTCTTTTTCTATTCAGGTAGTCAAAATATTAATAAAATGACATATAAGTCATTTAACCCTTGAATCAATTCCTGAATGCCCGAAAGCACGTGCATCTCCTTCTGGGTGGTTCTCAATGGCTGGAATCGCTCCCCCTCGACGTTCATTTTGGCCTCTTAACTGAACGTACGCATACGTCGAGTCAAACGAGGAACAGACATTGGGAGTTCCATAAAGGTGTCATAACGTAATCCGGAGATGAAGCGTTAAAGGCAAGTGTAACGGCTAACGTGAGGGGATAAGAGATAAATGAACCCACAAAATGTGTCAGCTATCTTCGGAATGTTACAAGTTGTAACGGAACAAAGTCGACGCCTCAGTTCACCGCGTGATAATGTAAGGGAGTTGACTCGTGGGGAAAATCGGTGTACAATGATACCAGCGAATCAGCATCGCACTGGAGTGAAATCCTCGTATCAGGTACCGCAGAACTTACAATTATTGCACGTCAACCGGGAGAGCTGGATGAAGGAGTGTGAAAGAGAAAGAAAGGGTCTTGAGTAAGAAGGTAGCTCATACGTGAGGAGCTCTTAACGAGTGACAGGAGTTTTGTTTAGTGAGTGCGACGGGGAATCATCTCGTAGTCATCACATAGCGGACAATCCACGTCGTGGGAAAATTAATAGAAGGTGCGTTGGAGAGGAAGGCTGAGCTCCAGTACTGCAGTTCAGAAAGGGGCATAATATGCACGGCCACAGGAAGTGAGGCTTACATGTACGTCACTTTTCCCCATTGGATATTTATTTATTTATTTTCAAGAACCACCGAAAACAGCTCTAATTGGCCTTTATATCAGGGTATTAACATTTAACAATGAACGAGCACGCACAACAATGCCGTGGGGGTGAAAAATACTCCCAAGGCGGGACTCGAACCCGCGACCTTTGGGTTAGCAGGCGAGGACGTTACCCCGCCGCCACCGAGGCCGGCCATGAATGATATTAAATGTATGTAAGAAATATTAAGAAATGTAACTAAGTACACAGTGTTGTGTTAAGTGAAAAGGATCCAAAGTGGAAGTGGATAAAACCAAATGAAATGAGCCGAGAAGAAGAGAAGACAGTGAAGGGTCTTTAAATGTTATGTTTATAAATATTACCTACATGATTTCAGAATAAATTTGGTGTTTTGAGAAAGTGAATGTGATACCTATGTGCATAACTTTGAAGAGCAACTAGGGCATAGGGTGAGTTCATAAGTCAGTTGGAGTTGCTTAACTAGCGACATTACCTTTTGAGTAGCAAACAAAACAAAAAAAAACTTTACAAAATACATTAAAAATCGGAAAATAATGGGCTGTAGAAGCTTGTTCCTGTGTCTGTTGGAGCTGTCCATTGGTCGAGCGGTCTCAGCAACTTCACGAGGCCTTCAAAGCAAAACACGTGAGTGTTCTGTTTATTAATAACAAAGCGAGTAGCGGGTGCAGAGGAATTGCCGCATTCACTTTGACGCGCCCGGTGCACTATTCTCGGACTACGTGCACCGAAGCTTCCACCGCACTGTGGTGCAGTGAGCTATCACACGACGCTGCAGCCAACCCCGACACTCACCACTTCCGCTCCCGCCGACCCCCAAAAACCAACCCCACCCCACCTCCTCTGTCTTGCCGAGAGACAAAAAGGCTTTCGTCGTCGCATGGCAGCGGGAGGCAATGGTGCATTGTGGGGCTGTGGTGGTGGGAGGAGACGAAGACATAAGAGCACTTTCCTTTCCCCCTGCCTCCCCCCTGCATCCCCCCAGACCCTCCCCCCTCCATTTGGGCCTCCGTAGGTGTTAACAGCCGCTCGACCGCAAACATCCGCAGCCGGAAATGTACAGCTGAAGCACCTCTCAACCCAGTAGGCACGGTATTCGCCAATTTCATCATAGCCATTGCCGTCAGAAAAATATATAAATCATCCAACTATATCGAAAAGAAATGAAAGGAACATAATTTTTTATTCAAAATTGCGATCAGTCTTTCGATAATGCATCACGTGAATATATTCTTTTGGTAAATTATCTTTTAATAAGAATGGCCTCTACGAGATGAATATCCATATATTTCAGCACTCTTGTTTTTTTTAATTTCAACATTCCACTGCATGAAAAAATCTAACTCTTCACGTCAATTGTCAAGAAAAATAAAAATATGAACATGACAAAGATAAGACAATATTTCCCCGGAGAAGTACGCGATAACGATGAATTGCTTGAAAATTTCGCAGGTGGCCGCTAAACATACCAGCAGAAAGTCGTAATTAGCTCTCAAACAATTACTTTGGACCAAGCGTGTAGGTAGTGACATTCAAAAGAATACAAGCCGAGATGGTGATGAAGGTCATCAGTGTGATTCGAGAAAGTTACAGTTTTCCAAATGGATTTCGCTCAAAATAAAAAGTCGGGGAACGATGCATTAAACATTGTCCAAGAAGAAACAACGATTTATTCTCAAATATAGCATTTCTTCGATTACACTTCATTGGCTACATGAACTCGGAGTCAAAGCCAGAGAAAATACATTACGAATTAATAATTGGATAGACTGAAACCCCTAAATTGGAAGAAACTATAATTCAGGATACAGCTTAACCGACTTTCCTGGATGTGGCGCAAAGAGAATTAATATGACGGCTGCATGTATGAAAAATTCTATAGGTTTGCCCCAACCAGATACCTACACCGTTTATTTGATAAAAAACTAAATTTAAAATTCCATTATGTGTTAAATTTCCAGTGCTTAGGAATGAGTCCATTCCAAAGTTTGACGCAATGGCTTGAAGGTTCCTTAGGCCACTTGATAGCACCTGCTCGCTAGTGAGAGTTGTTAAACGATGACTTCTAGAGTCGTAAACATTCAGGATGAGCGGAGACCGCACCAAATGCTCCACGTCTGCCCAGGGTCGGCCACTACCAGCGTTGCCACTGCAAAATCGTCTGACTCAAAGAGGGCAGAGAAACTAAGAGCGCGTATCTTACGAATCTCTTCAGTGGCATTGGAGCTGCATTCACGGTTATCCAACGCGTGCGCTGTCGGGAATCAGAAACATAAGTGGTGTAAACCATGGAAGTGGCTGATTGCTAATGGTGATCTCGCTTCCATGAATGAAGCCTTCACCTCCAACGAGCGTTGAACCTAAAAGTAAGGTCTCCAAAGTGCTACAGCCGCAAGGAAATTGTTTGGGCGGCAGTTGGCCCCTCTGCTGTATCCTTTCATCCCTTCTTTCAAGAAAATGGCCATCGACCTCGGTAGTTAGCTAAGTCTTGGTTTGTCAGCCGTTTGAAATGGAGCTACAAATCGCCGTTCCCGCCAAGTGCGGACTTCGCGAAATCATGTTAGATTCTTGTGCTCGTTTGTATTTTTCTTCCATATATATCCATTGGGATATATAGTTTAAGGAAACGATTAGACGACATTATTTAAGCATAAAATTCTGTCCGTTGATATCCCTATCCCGTGGTAAAAATGGAAATTATCACTAATCCAAATCCATAATATTTATCGCATTTTTGCTTCATGATAAAGTGTCTTTGAACTCCACCAAGGAACTGATTATGTATTAATAATTTTCATTTCATCACTTCGGCAATCATGCTCTGGTCAGCAATGTGATTTTGTTTTATATCCCCCAATCGTTCATCTAGTTCTCTTTGAATTCCGCGTATCTTCTGTTCAGTTGAATTCCATGTAGAGGGTAGGCAAAGAATATGTAATATATTTTCACAACTATCATATATAATATAATAATGTAATGATTTTTCAATGGATCACAAACAATAAATTCCATACAACAAATATCATCCAATCTCAAGTAAAATAGTGCTCCGTAGTCAGGAACAAGTTGAAATATTTTTATAATATAGTTTTAATCAATGTTTATATTTAGAATAAAAAGTTTCCGAACGAAATTAGCTACATTCTTGAATGCATGATTCGACCATTGAATGGGTCATAAACCACCCATCTTGTGTTTTAAGAAGTAGATAATCCACAATTTAAAAAATGTTTTTTCCAATCACCATCATGAAGTATTGATATAGAAACAGCATAGGCTTAATTTTTTTATAAAAAAAGGTCTTGACATAAATGTATTAAGATTTATGCCCGATACTCGTTATCTGGTCGGAAATGTAAAATTATCTAACTCAACGCGTAAGGTGTCCAACCAATTGGAATTCATAAAGAGTCGACTGAAGTGTATTAAGACTGGGTTTATGGATGTCTAAAAAGAGCGCAAGTAGTGTAAAGAGTTTAAATCTGGCAAATGTATAGAAATTCAAGATAAAGAAAGAAGCGGGAGACCGTCTTGAGTCGAGCGACCACTAACGGCAGCGCGTGGAAACTGACAGCGAGTATTTTGAGCGCTATGTGAACGAAAAAGAGGACTTTTTTGAATCCCATAGTCGCAAGTCACGAAACGCGGGTTCAGAATTTCTCATCTGAAATCAAACGACAATCACTTGAGTGGCAGTATTCAACTTCAACCTAGCCGCGAAAATTCAAATAAACACAGTCTGCCCGCAAAACCATGGCGACTGTGTTTTGGGATCGCAATGGGGTATTATTGACCAATTTCACGCCTATTGGAACCACGATATAGGTAGGCGCATATCGTGAGACATTCAAAAGGCCCCAAAACAGGTGATTCATAACTGAAGAAGAGAGGGACGTTCACTAAGGGCATTCTATTCACACTAATGCTCATCCACATGTTGCCGGTGCAACTGTCAATCTTCTGAAGCTGTTTGGACGGGACATTATCACCCATCCCCAATTATTGCCCGGACTTGACAACCAGCGATTTTCATTTGTTGACAAAATTAAAAAAACACATTGGTGAAATGCGATTTGATGAAGCGAAAGAAAAGTACATACACTCTATCTCAATGAGTTGGTGTAGAGCTTATAGGACACTGGCATACAAAAACTGCCACAGTGGCTTGAAAATTGGGTAGGACTTAGTTGTGATTATATTTAAGAAACTAGTGTTTTTTTGGTATATCTCACGAAAGCCTTCGCACCTGCTTTTGTTGCCAACATTTCGGTATTTAACCGTCCATTCATTACTTGGATCAGCATTTCGAGGCTCTCAACTTAAGACACCAAAAGCAGAACTGACAGAGCAATGTCGGAACGGACCGGGCCGTGGAGCGGCACCGAGGAGCGGTCCGGATCGGAGCTTCAATCACGTAACTCAACTCCAAGAGTTACGTGTTTTTACGTTAAGTTTGTTCAATGCATTCCTCTGCTACTCAGAGTGGCAATTTATCTGATAGTTTCTCGGCACAACATTAATGAAAATAAGACAAAAAAACCTTTATCACTAATGGATTTAATAAAATGTCTTTCCCTCAGTTCCAAACGTGACACCATAAAAGAACCAAGGCTGAACGCACAAAGAATTTCATCTGAACGTGACTGGATTCACATTAAACCAATTTTATTTTTTACATTGAATTTCTTTTCCGTCTATATCTGCCAAACAACCGGTGACAAGCGGATTACTAGTTACGTAAATGTCCTCTGATAACACATATACTGACAATCTATCAAGTCCTCCAATTAACACAGGTCACCAGGAAACGGCGAGAATTCGCACCAACTTTTGATTACGGGTGTTCGTTCATTGGAGAGAGAATGAGGAATGGAAGGAGATAAGTAATTGTGTATATTGAAGTTCATCTCCGGCGACACATCCCTATTGATTACCAGTCTGCAATGACCAGCTTAAATTCAGAAATGGGAGCGACATTTTACAAAGTAAAAGGCGGAAAATTTCGTGATATATAACGTTTATGAGTGTAAACGGGAATGTTCATCCATGGTGAGAAGGAAAAAATTCGGTGCCATTACGATGGGCGTGCAGTACGAACGTCATGTTCAGTCACGTGTCTAAGAAATGAGGGAGATCTTGAGGGCTATTCCAAACGGGCAATGTTCATCATCATTACAGCGTTACACAGACGTTAAACGAATTAGGCTGGGAGCCGCTAGAGACTCGGAGGCTGCGCGCTAGGCTTAGATTGCTTGAGCAATTGAGAATAGATATCTTTCAGAACGGCACGGGGAACATCATATTAGAACCCCACTATTTTTCCAGCTGGCTGGAAAAATAGTGGGGTTCTAATATGATGTGGCACGGCTGGTGTCCTAACACCCCCCGCCACACGCCTATTGAGGCGGCTTGCGGGGTAGTATGTAGATGTAGATCATTCCGCCGGGCACGAGTTTATGTACGACCAGCGTTGAAATTGCGATCGGAGAGCGATTGCAAAATGTAGGGCGGGGATGTAGATTTCAAATTATGAGAGAGGGAGTGGGGTGGGAGAGACTCATCTAGGAAGCGGTGAGACTAGATGCGGCGGAACTTAATGCGGTATGAAATATAATGCGTTCTCTGTATCCAGAAATGGAATCATATAACGGTAAGCGTTTCTGAACTACTACAGTATCTTTAAGTATTTTTTACCGTGTAAACAAACAATGTAGCCAATAAAAGTGGTCGTCACTTGATTTCAAAGCACGTGACTTTGAGGAATTTAGCGAGTACAAGGAAGTTTAAAATATTTTTGCTTCTCACAATAGAAGCTGATCAGGAAGAATATTTTGATACTTGATTAACTGATTGTAATTATAATTTTCACGCTCTAAATGAGGGGGAAATTGTAGCCACTCCTTGCAAGGACACACGTTGTACGACGCCGTGCCTCATAATAATCCTAGCACCCACATCAGAGAGCACGGTGTTCAGTCAGTGGCAATACCCAAAGTTATGAGCGTCTCGGGCTTCACTGGAACAGCATCCTTTAACGGTAACTTCCAAATTAAGAGTTCCAAAGATAACCTATAGATTTCGGCCTAAATCTGGCGCCGACGATCTAAATCCAAGTTCAGGCCCCGAAGGGTGACGAGAATACGAATTGTACCTCGAATGAGGGCGATTCGGTCAAAAACGACAAAATCCGAGAAACTTGACGCTCGTCATTTAGATAAATTAAGAGGTCTGCAATTGAAACAATCGTCGCCGGATTGAACAACAAGGAGTGAAAAAATGCAAACCCTTAAGATTAAGGTGAAAGGTGAAGAAAGAAGGGACGGGGAAGGAGGTCTGCTTACCTTCGGGAGGGTGTTCCTCCCCTGAGTAAGGGCGCTTGCGAGACTCACGAAGAAAAGGTGCCCTCTTCCTAAATAGAAGCGAGGGGAGTAGTATAAGGGGAGGGAGGGGGGGGGAGGGATAAGAGGGGAAGGAGGGTGTCGGGCTCTGCTGCCGTGTCGATAAGAGCGACCAGGTTGTCATGACGACCGGCGATCGCGATTAATCGGGGGAGGGACGGAAAAAGGGGTTGAAGCGGAAGGAGACGGGAGTTGCAATTCCCCTCCCCAGGCTATCCAACCCCTCTCCTCCCTCTCCCGTCCCCCCCCCTCGAGACGCCAAAGACCTCTTAAGGAGAATGCCCCTCCTCGGAAGGCAAGACTATAACCTTCACCGAAATGCCGCGTCCGAGTTCGCAGTGCTTCAAGTAGTTGATGCACTTGCGTTAATATTAAGTTCACGGGCCTCTTTAACACCTGAGTTGCTCGCCGCTGACCTCTTCATTGATGGGAAAAAAGTTTGGCTTCGCCCCTCGCTACACAGAACATGAGTAGTTACTGGCTTTGACGCTAAAACGCCGAGTGCAAACCCTCTAGGGGGGTGCACTTATCCTGCTTTTAATCGACGTGAGCGGTCCGAGGAGGCGAAGCCATGAATTTAATGCACATTGTGCCCAGAGTTAATCAGTGGCGTCTGGCTGAGAGAAGAGGTTTACCACATTAGCACTTCCCAAGAAGTAATTTTCTCATATCGAGTTAATCTGAGTTTATAATCATCGTGTTAAACCGAGGGTACTTTCTTATTACTTTTTCATTCATTAATAAGAAGCACTAGAGTTGGAACGACCGAGAAACGCGAAGGGAATCACCTGGGCCCTTTTTCGTAGTAAGTACTCCCTCTCCAACATATCATGATCTTATTCACGCTTGACACATTATTACCCATTTTGGCATTACCGCCATTACCATCCTGCATGCTTCAAAACTTTTCACATAAAAATAGCCAAATTGACCCGGAAAGCAATCTCTTTTTACGGTTTTATCACATAAATCACATAAAAACAGATGACTGTCCGGTGCGATGACACAATAAATACACAGCTGATTCAGTGTTCAGTGTCAGACAGTCGAAAAAACGTGACAGAATATATAAACATTCAAACAGGTAGATATTCATCTATTTCCTCCGGTACGATGCAATTTTGCAGTACGCAAAGGGGGGAATGCATTGACACAAATAATGCCTCTCTTCGGTTTTACACTTCTTCTTCCTTACACCTCCAAATTCCGTGGCTGATCGCACGGCCGGACGCAACGAGCACATTTGTTGCTCCTCGTCACCTTCATTTGTTGCTCCGTGCAGCACAGGTAATTTACCGACCGATCCCATGGTTATAATGAGGAATAACATGAAATTGCTAGCGGCAGCGAAGAAGCATTCCAATATTACTTTCGGCTCTCCTAACATCGCGTCATCTTATGCCTCAGAAGCTCCGTGCCTTGATTCTGAATTTTCGATGCAATACCCGAATTGCGATTTCACCAAATATTGAGCCTTGATACTGAGGCTGCTTAATCAATGCGTTGAGCGGGAAGAGAAAAGTGACATCATCTCATTTCGCGAAAACATGTAGCAAAGCAACGCGCCCCTCGTCAAAATGTATTTCGATGGACCAACAAGCAGGAAATAGCCTGTTCCAACGACGCAGGATGGGAAAAGGGAGTAGTTAATGCTTATAGTACCTACGGGTTCTCAAGAAGCCTAGAAGAGCTAATGCCAAAACAATAACCTTGGCTAACGTCACTTCTACGTTCAGAAAATATTTTTTCTCATCATAAAAATCATACATTGAAGCGCTTCACCAGGTAACCCATCCTGGCACAAAAAACAACCAACTATATCAAGGACTCAGGTGTTACGTGGAGATATTAAGAGGGAAAATTATAAGATTAGTGAAGAGGTAATATCGTGCTAAAATGGGAACTAGATAAGTTTCCGTACTAACGGTCAATACTTTTAATTTTTATAATCACCACCAAGAAAATGAAAAATCACGTATTACAATAGAAACTTTGAAATCATTTTGGCGATAGAGCAAAAAAGTCTTGGTCCATGCCATGGAATTAATTATGTTTATTCTCCATATTAATTTATAGTACCTATGAAAAATACCGATATATAAAGACATGATACATTTTCAACTTTGTCAGCAACCACATTGGTGGCGGGCCGACAACAATAACTTCATGATACACTTGTTCGGAAAATTGGAAGAAAGAAAAAAAAAAGAAAAGCAAAACTCCAGAATTTAATCTTTCAATTTATTTTTAAAGCTCACCAACGGAAATATTTTTATCGTGTTATATAATGAAAATGATTTACTAAATGAACACGAGGCATCGTAATTGATTTGTCAATTTTGCCACCGTTGTGTTCTATACTGAGGGAATCCACTGACACTTTGACAGCCGCCATAAAGGAGGAGGAGTGTTTAACCGACTTAAAATATGCAATAGAGGCCAGCCAACTCTCAGTCCTTCCCTCGGGGGTCGGCGGGGGCGATCAAAGGCGCGCAACAATGCCTCACTCGCCACGCCCCACAGTGGGCAGAATGCCCAATCTAGGCGGAAAAAAATATTATTTTCTAATTCTGTGCGCAATTTACACCATTTCATCATTAATGTCAAATTATAAGTAAAAGGCATTAACTTACACTAAAATGTGAAGTATAAAGTCGCTAAAAACTCCATTATAGCTAATTATTCATATTTTACGGTGGTAACGGACAAGGCTAAAACTCACGGTTTGGCGATTGCAATGTTCTCTGCTGGAAAACGGAACTTCCTTTTTCTTACCCAGGCATTGTGTATATCTCCAAAAATATGTCTTCCAAAATCCGAAAATTGAAGGGTCTTTTGTTTGCGGGAGGGAGCCGTTTTATTGCGGTACGTGCGACCGCGTGAGTGCGACTACTAAAGGAACTTACCGCGCTTACCGCGAATTCTAGCCGCTCAAAGTTAGTTAGTTGATTTTGACTGAGGTGGAGAAGAAATAACAGAATTCAGATTTGAAAATATTTTAATTTATGCCAGCAGGTCTTGAAATCATCCGCCAGAGAAAAAACCAAAAAGGTAAAAAAATAGAGGTTACAGCATAATATTAGAAAAATTCAAATAAAATAAGATGGGTATAAAAATATACTATCAATTCGTCCAAGCGCTAAAAAATATCAAAATACCCATTTAAAATACATTTAAAAGATTGCAAAAAGTTCAATTAAAATTAAATCATGAATGAAAATTTTGTCATGCTCTCAGTTTGCTCTGCATCAGAATGATAACCATAACAACTTTATGACCAAGTTATGACTATTCATAGTCAGACATTTCGCTTTCACTGCAATCATCTTCCTCAATTTCTCCAGAGCTAAACACAGCTGGTTCTTTCAACAGTTGCAAAACTTCAGCAGGTATTCCGTTTTTCTTCTTTTTCGTTTTTTGACGTATGGATGAAATCACAGGATCAGATGATAATAGCAACATATTGCAAACATCCTCAATATTTGCGGAGCGAGAAATCTTCCTGCTCCTGCATTTTTTTAAATCCTTGTTTCTTGCCTCCTGTGCCTCTTCTGACAATTGTCCAATGGGAAGAATGGCTGATTCTATTATTGAAGCGCCATGAATGAGTACTTTGTGGACAATTGCAGGCATGAAGTACCAGGGGTACAAACATACGTAAAGTTTTGCAGTATGAAAAGCATACATATTGAATCTATCCGAATCAATAGCAAATCCAGTAGATATGGTTTTTAAAATTACTCCAAACCGTTGTACTAAATTTAGATTAATACCAGTTATTTCAGACGAAAATTGAGGATTTTGGAAGAAACGTCTCGCCGTATTCCCGTCATTTGTCGTTCCACTACCTCCAGGATTAGGGTTATGCACAAAGAGACTCATTTCTAGGTGAAAACGTTCTTTTATTCGATTTTTATTCTTTCGAAAGAGGCCTTCTCCTCTGCCGTCCTCACTTGCCGCTTCTTTACTTCAAGTCTATTTGAAATATGTAATAAGCACTCAAAAAATCGAATCCATGCGTGAAGTATCGAAAGTCCGAAGCGATAGGTGGCTGGGTCCGATTTTTTGGTCCTATAAGACTCAATTTGGTTCATTTGGGTGGGCTTCGCCCCACACACGTAGCACGTTTGGGACGAACTTCCAGTCACAGCACTGCATACTTTTCCATCCACCATCGTCATCACTAGATGTGATATCACTGAATGTTCTGGAGTGATGGTAATAATCGTTGGCCTAAGTAATTCTATTTCACTTTCCACGCGGTCAATTTCAATATTTATCATTGTTTTGGTTTCTTTTTGGAAGATTATTTTAATTGGCTGGCAGAATTTTGTGGACGACGGCTGTGGATTTTACCATAGTACCGCTTTGTTCGCACCTCCTCGCTGCGTTTGGTATAGTTGTAGGGGCACAAGGGAGATGACAAACACGGATGAATCACTATGAGCACTCCCAGAAGTTTCATAACGCTATTTGTATTCACTCTGACCACTGCTACCATCATACCCCCATTAAAATATCATATGCAGTTTTTCTCTCTCAATAGTGCATTGCAAGAGAACATCCTTCTGAACTAGCGCATTACGTTGGATTGTGTGGTCCACAAGAGCTTGTAAATTCAATTCAGCATACCTTTCCGTCACTTTTATGTCTTCTTTAGGGGGATATCATTCCAATTTCAACACTTTTAGCACATCATAAGATAGATAAATGTTGCTTAATCTGTCCTTAGCTCCTATCCTGATCCTCATGTACTGCGACTTTGTCAACCCGATCTCGATAAGAAGCGCTAACGCTTCCTCCCCAGTGTATGGTATTGGAGGTAATGGGGGTGAATTGTAGGCTCTTTTTACTTTGGTAGCCCGACGGGAAGTAGTTTGGGTAACTTCTTTTACCACAGCTGCAGCGTCCCGTTTCCCAGAAGAATGAAGGGTATGCTGGGCCGCGAACACCATTTCTTCTTCTGTATGCGATTTTATGAAAGGATGCACTTTGGCCCGTTTAGCTCGATCAGTACATTGCTCGAACACTTTTTTGGGTCTTCCCTTTGAAGTTGATGGCTCTGAATCTACGCTAAAGCTAATGTTAGAACATTTTTCTGTCGCTTTTGTAGGCAGGAGCAATGGGTTTTGAAGCCACGCACGGTATTTAGTCAGAAAATAATCATATATTCTTCCACTTTTTTTCAAACGTCTGGAATAATTGTCAAAAAAATTCCTAATAGATACACTAATACACTTCTTAGCATCGTTTTCAGTCTCATTTAACTCGAATTTCTTCATCAAGTAACCCGTCAATGAATCTTTCGTCTCGCTGTTGTCGTGAAGAAGGCTACATAGATCTCCGTGCGTCACGACAGCCCACTGCATGCCGCCTGAAAAAGCACGATAACTTTAGTTCCGCATGTTTCCGCACCAAATCCTTTAAAAGCCTTATTCTAAAATACATTCTGAAGACACTCTCACTTAAATGAGCTAGACACCGCTAGAACATTTTTTTAAAAGTAAAACCAAACATGAGATATCTAAAAAAAATCACGTGTTTTTTAATGGTTATTTCAAAAAGCAATAAAAAATTGAAAATGGGCACAATAATAATATTTATCATGAAAAATGGTAGAACATACCTTGAAAATTATAATTCAAGTCCCTGAAATTAGCCTTGTGCACTGGTCGCCTAACTGTATGCTCTTCACTTCACTGCCAAAATTCAACTGAGCCCGGTCTGTAATTCGTCTCCGCAGAAAGGGTGTCTTTGAATGGCCCTAACGGTGCTATTATGCCGAGGGTAGTGACCTCAAGGGCGAAAAAGGGTGCTCCCACTATCCAAGGATAAGACCGACGCCAAAAATTGTCTCAACTGTAAAGTCGGTTTTTCGACTTTTTTCCGCCTAGATCCTGGATTCCGCCCACTGTGCGCCCCCCGCTAATTAGAAGACGATTACTAGGCGACAGCTCACCCTCTCCCTCCCTCCCTCCTTAACTCCCGTTCCAGAGGACCCGTGAGAGAGGCAGGACAACAATCATGGCCACATCGGGGGTGACCTGCACAACGGGGAGAGATGAGACGACACTCCCGAATGCCCGGGAGATGGAGCCACCGCCGCTAATGGCTGAACGCGGCACGCAATGACACTCACGAGGGGGAGAAGCGAACGCAAGCGGGAGTTAAGACGATCGGTATGGCGAGGGAGCGGGTAGGGGGTGGGCGGTAGGGGGTGGGAGGTAGGGGGTTGGGGGTAGGGGGTATGGGGTGGGGTTTAGATGGCGGTCAGTCAAAAGGGTTCTGTCCAGGGAGGAGGCCACTTGATGGAGCTGGGGTTTTACTGAGGTGGAAGAGAGGTCGGGAGTGCACGGGGCTTTGATTTCCCGTCACCGCCATCGTCTTCAAAAGGGAAGCAGTCCGAGCCCATGCCCAAGCCTGCAAAAGGGGAAGCGGTCCTCCCAATTCGACCGTCGGTCGAATGCGGGCGCAAAGTGAAGCTGCCACCTCACGTATCGAATGCGTCTCCAGCGAGACGATACCTTCTTCCGCCTTCCATCTTAATACCTACCTCTTCTCATTTCCTCCCGATTCTTACATTCAAGCCCCTAGACAGATAGGCAACATATTTTCGTGATCTCTCAACTCCGCCATCCCCATGGGACGAATGATGATAAAAAACTTCATTTCCAATTCGACGCGTCAATATGCTATTGCAAAGAGACCAAAAACAGCAGGCTATTGCAGTATTACTGCTGAAGTTGCGGCAGCAAAGCGTAAATGCCTTTGGGAATAAATTTATGCGTTCCGGTAAGATTCCGCTAGCTTCCGCAGCAAAATTGACGGTTAAGAGGCTGCATAGCACGGCCTACACGAGTTCTCACGTATGATTGGAAGCCTGACAGTTGTTGGGACACTCGTCTTCATCCGAGGACCTCAAACACACATACAAGATGTGAACAGAATAAGGAGTGTTGTGGGCTGAGTAAAAGGTGACTTTTAAGGTTAAGACAGAATATAAGCTTGCACACTTTAGAGTTAGTGAAATAGATCTTTTGAATCATAACAGTGCGTAAGCTCGTTTCCATTGAACATATTGAGATGGAGTAAAAAGAAATTCAGTACGAACAACGATTAAACATCATCTCCATGAAGCTTGGATCAATCTGTTTCCATTTTCAATTCCAGCGACAGGTAAAGGTTTGTGTTTGAAAGTGGTCACATTTACATACACATCGTTCACATACACATCGTTCTAATGATTTTCTTTAATATATATGAATTACTTCAACATAATAGCTGCACAAGAGCTGGGAAAATAATAAAAAATAAGGCAGTGGCCTCAAAAGACATCAGAGGGAACAAAGACATCCCAAGAAAGACAGTGGATGACATCACGGAATGTTATGGATACATGCAATAGCTTCTATCCGTCGGCCGAGTAGCTATCTACCATGAAAATTTAAACGATTTATTAATTTTTATTTATGATGCATGAATATATGAAAATAAACTATCCTCGCAAAGAATAAGATCCTCACAAGATGACTCGAATTTTTAAGACAAGTGATATTCTACCGAGAATCGAATGCATAGCCTCAATTTTTAATGCCTAATATCTATTATCTATTCTGAACCCTATTTATTTGAACATTTTATGCTATGAACGCAAGAATATTTTTAATTTTTCACTAATGTTTATGAAGAGAAATAACAAAATCGCTAAAAAATAATTGTGACATCGCATTTTTGTGCTATGTTCATTTAATGAGTTGAAACATGTTTCTAAGCTTATGCCATGCGCATGAGCAATAGGCTCCTAGGTCGTTGTAGCAGCTAGTCGTCTTCAGAGTAACCAAGCCACCGAGATCGGTCGAGGCTCGATGGGGTTGGTTTGTGTTTTGTGGCGTGGTTCGGATTTCTCTCGGAGTGTGTCACTTTTGCGGTGTTGGAAGAGGGGGGGAGGAAGAAGAAGAATGACCCGAGCACGCCTCTGCCCCAGGCTCGGGTCAAACGTGGACGACTCGCTCGGCTCAAGAGGGCTGAGCGAGTTCTTGCTTTTTGACGCGTTTTCAGGGCTCAAATTCTATTGAAATCACTCCTCCGAAGTAAATATACAGATATTTACAAGCCTGGTTACAAGGAAGGATTATAAGCAGACCTGTCATCGAGGTTTTTATTTAAAGTATTCAGATAAGTTTGCAGTTTCTTCAAGTTTCACCCCTTTCCCAGGCATTAAAATTGCGACTTTACATGCTAAGGAGCAACGAACTTCATCTTATGACTTTGAATGTGTGCTTTTTTAGAAACTATGCGGAAATATTTGTGTCATCTATAAATCAATAATAACTTGATCGGCAAGGTAATATTTAAAAAAAATCAGACAACTGAAATATATTCAATGTTTACATTAAAGTTGTCATTCCTTTTTCTGCTGAAGCAGTAAGGATACATTTGTTGCGCAATATGTTTGCATAAAAAGGATTTAAGCCATTCTAAATTCTGCAAAATACATTCGATCACAGAACTAACCATGTATCGGAAGTGGATAATTGTTAACTTTTCGCATAAAGCAGGCGTGTTAGTGGGTAGAAAAATTTTCTTTAATTTCATATGAAACATAATCAAAATGCTATGAATAATACGTGGAATAAAGGAAAAAGGCTATATAAAGTGTGGATAAGAGTGGGGTGAGCGTATGGTGACAGGTCGCTTAACCAAATTGACGTAATCTATGGAGCACATTGCAGCACCACAATCCAAACTAATTGATAAGCGGCATGTGATTATATGGTGCGTGTTTTTCAGGAGTTATTAGTTAAATGCACCCAATGTAGAGGGCGTTTGGCGTACGCATTTGAGAACGTGCCTGATAAACAAGGTAAATAAACATGAAGAGGTCATATTTTAATTGCAGTCATTCTATGAAAATTAAAAGTAATTGCGAAGTAGAAATAGATGTTATTAAACTTGAAGGATTCAGAGAAGATTTTAGAGGAAACTGACGAGACGAAAGACCGAGGCCATCTTGGATACTGAAGAAAATGTTGAGCGGGAAGGATTACGGTGACATGGAGTTGTCGAAAGCAACCTTCAGAGGCAATAATACGTTCCCGAAATAGGGAATGCTTCCGCGTCCAAACCTCCATATAAGTATGACGACTGTTATAAACAATTCTTTAAGTTAATGCGGTTGAATCAAAGGTTCCAGTTTTTATCCATAAAATAGTAGTGCATATTGTAAAGAGATTTTTTTTTCATTCAACTCGAAGACTAACGGATATTTGACTTTTCGTTGCATTTTTACCCCTGCTCTGTTTGTGACACCTTCTTGAATCTTTCCTAAAATCTTAATATTAACGGTATATTTTACCATGGAGCAATTTATTCCTTGGTGAAATAAGTATTGCCTATTCAGAACACAGATAACACACTGTTCCCTGTTGCGCCATAAATTTAAATCTACCCACCTCTGGGAGCGCGACACCCGTTTAAAGGGTTGTTAGATTCAAATCGACTCCAACGTCGCGCCAATTCGGTTTGGCTCCAGTTCGGTTTCCAAGGCAACAAAGGAAACCAATTATCTTGGCTTCTTTCTTCATCACCTCAATGGCCTCTCTCAAATGGAGCCACCGATCTGTTTCCGAGCAACAAAATCCTCTAATTCAGTTATTCCTTTTGAAAAAGGTCCTCCTTTCACACCGAGGACGTCTGGCTTGGAATGCTGATTTAGTGCGCGAAGAATTGAAAATCTCTGATGGTACTTCAGTCTCTCGAGAATTCAGAGGGAAAAGGAGCATCCTACTGCAACAAATTGATCAACTCGCAGTAATAAAATTGGAAGGAGAACTCGTGCAAAAAATTACTAATAGGGTTAGCATATTACGAGCTTTTTTCGAGGAGGAAGAACTAATTTTTTACATTAACTTTTAGCATTGACCAAATTTTTTCACTAATTGAAAGCCGAATAGTAGGTACCTACTGAGAAGGTGAAATTAAAAGTTGTATCCGCCGGCCACTGCGCTTGGAAATTCTGAGAGGAGGGAAAATAGTTCAAAGCTAATGGTGACAAATGGTAGCTCTATAGATACCTCTTATTAAGCTTAATCCTTCTAAGTAAAAATTACACGTCACGCAATTAATCTAATCCGAAATCAAATAATTAGAAACTTAAATACTTGAAGCAAAAGACGAGAAAAATTTAAAAAATCTCTCTGAGTCACTACTAGATTATTAGCAAATACTATATTAGGTATTGGCAGTCTAATATGCGGCGATGTGGTGCCGATTTGGAATATATTTTAAAGGACTGCTTACAGTGTAGCACCACGAATAAGAACATATTTAATTTAAAAATTGGAATTTGGATGTGGGGGAAGCAGTCGTGGATGATGCAGGCACTTCATTGCTCGGGTGTAAATCCCAGAAAACCTCTTGTATGGGAAACGCCTTTACGCCTCCAGAATTGTTAATGCATTTTTAGATTTATATCTTGTGCAGGTGTAAAAAATGCGAACCCATATCACAATACAGAGATGTGAAAGTCTCAATCGTATTCTCCATGGTTCTGCGTGACGCTGGGTATCGACCGATTTTGGAGTATTTTAACTTTTATGCGTTTTGATGATTCCAGCGCACGCCAAGCAAGCGTGAGAGAAGACCCAGCTGCTCCTTTGGAATGTGCTGAATTCCAATTTATCATAAATGTACAACCTAGGAGGAAATTTGGCAATCGGCGAACAACTGCATACTTTACGAGACAGAACTTAACTCACGCATTATATCCAATCAAAGCCAGTTAAATATAGAATACAAATATGGTGAAATATATGGATATATCATGCAAGAAATTCCTAGCCACTTAATGGATCGATTTATACAGGAAAATGAAAAAAATACACTTGAGGTCAAACATGAGGAATAAGTGGTGAAAAAAACTTTATCTATTTATGCAGAATCTCAGAGAAATATGCGCGGACAATTTATTTGCATTTCTTCTCATAGCTAAACACCAGCTATCTTAAAACTTGACAATTACTGGAATCATAAAAAAACTTAACATTCCGAATGCAATTTCTCCCTTCAGAACTTGAAACAAAATTCTCGAAGCTCCTCAGCTTACTCAAGATAGGAGCTCTTTGCTCCTATTTGCCGAAAAGAAGATAAGCAACTGTCCACTCTCCACGATACTCTCAATGTAGCCGTATCCAATTACGGGAAGAGTAAGCTAGAGATGATTCTTTGCTACATTACATAATAGCGTGGATCTTACTTAGGATCAAATATTACGAAGTAGACGGCTGAGTGGCGTACAAACAGGTGGTCACTCGAAATTTTCTTCAACATCACAGATATCGCCAGCCCTGATTATCATGTTATTAGAAGAATAATGACAATATCTCTAATAAGTAATCAGTGCAGGTTATTTCTGAAACGGTTCAGTAAAGAGCTTTCTCCTCGCGTCATGGGATATTGATCTAAGGTTATGCAAGCTATGAGACACTACGTAAAAGAGTATGCCATAAAAAGCATCCTAGGAATGCAAATGGTCCCTGGGGATATTCCTCTTAGAACAACACCAAAATTGGACAACTTGTGAAGGAAAGTTAACACTCGATCATGTCACTCTTGTAAGTTGGCAGCTATAAAAATCGAAGAAAGACAAGAGAATCTTGCGTGAAATGCGAAATACTTGTCGGCGAAAAGCATGCTAGATCAATTATGAAATATAAACAAATTGTTGAAGTGCATTGTTTGCTGTTCTTCTCAATTTTCTGCATTGCTGTCATTAAAAATATCATCCTAGTGGTTAAAATATATTGTCTATTATTTTAAATAATTTATAAATTCAATAAAATCTAATGTTTCAACAATTGGACACTCGGAACCCAGTTATCGGGAATAACTAAGTACATTTGATTCAAGATTTTTTTAAATTGAAGAGGAGACAAAAATATGAAGGTGTACTTTGATTTTAAAATGAATTAAGTCGCAGCAATACGTTGGATGGTTGAAAAAAAAATCTACGGAAGCGTAAAAAATAACAAAAAATGATGAGTTGAACACCCGAGTACCCGGTTTTTAACATAAGGGTTAAAGATTTATAAATATAGACATCTTACTGGAGTGCAGAATTGAGGCGTTCCAATTATAGAGGGGAGATAATTAGCTCCCCAAGTCACATACTGCACTTAACAAAGTACGTTAATCCTGGAAATGTAACCACGAGCGATCCCTTCTAGGTGTGTCTAAATGGCAAAGGCGTGGAGGGGAAAGGGGGGCGGTGTCCTTCCACCTCGGTGACCTCCACTCGGAGAATCCTGAGAAATACTGGCCCTCACATCGCCCGCCGCCGCGGCGCCAAAAGACTTTTCCGCCGTCGCGTCGCGCGCCCCCGCCCGCCCGTCTTTTAAGTGATTGATTGATTGATTTGCACTTCCGCTCACGACACGGGTGGCGAACGAGCAACGCAACACATGCCACGCAATCAACTATGCTCTGCAGTTTCAAACGAACGACTGTAATAAAATTGAACGGCTAATCGCGACAGCATATAAAATACATTAGATTAATCAGTAATTTAATTTAAGAAACGATCTCGTGCTTAACTTTGTGAAAGTCTTTCAAAGCAGGAAACTTAAATGAATTTTAAAAGCTTTCAATGTGTTGAAAATTCAACCAGTCACATGTAGTTCTATTTTTCACGACCATGTTTTCGCTGCATAGTTACAGACCTACAGGTGCTACCATGTAACGAAACCACGATCGGGAAAAACAAAACTATATACATGTAAAAAACTGTGTTGAAAATTCATCAAAATTTCCTGCGAGTAATTTATTTACACGCCTTACGCTGTCAAATTTTCAATCACTTATGAAATACGTAGGTACTAAATTATAGATGTTAAGGGTTTTGCCACCAGGGTAAAACATTCAGAGAATTAAGATTCAATCGAGACCCTTTTCACACACCCCTCAGAATCTGAATTAGTATCAGAAAATCATTATTCACTGAAAAAGTTATTAAATTTTAAATACTGATTTTAAGGCCACGGGGAAACACTGGACGTGATATAATATCACGTTGATCTCTCTCGGCGCTATCCTCCTACATTCTATGAAAAGATAATGTCAAAAACAGCAATATTTTCGCGAAAGGCCTATATGGAACATTGTTTTTTTCAAGCACAAGAAGTTAAACAACCCGCAAGTTTTGGATATTGTAGAATGTTGCCACTCCACAGATAAAAGGCTACTGTTAGCCCACCTAAAATCTCTGGTTCGACTCCAGAGATGTTCACATAAAAAGATGTAAGAAATTGATCTAAAATTTACTTAATGGCTCGCTGGCTATGTTTTTGTACGTTGTCAATCATATCGACCTCACAATTTGATATATGGAAGTTATATCGAGTTAAGGCCATGAAATTAAAACAGCTATTCGTTGCAGATGTTTCGGAATTTAATTATCCCATCTTCAGGGCTTAGAATGGATTCATTTGAGACCTTCAACATCAGGTGTTGATGATGACCTGGGGCCTGTTTCTCAAGCTACAAGTCCAAAAGTTACAGGTCTACAAGTTACAAGTCGGATCTTACAAGTGTGACTCACAAGTGTATCTCAAACGAAAACGGAGAACTTGTGAATTCTCAAAGATTTTACAAGTGAAAATGGCGGGCATCTAGTCCATATTTATCTATTATTTAAAGCTTTCAATATATTTCACGAGTTTCTCCAGTTATCTTCTATAACCAAGAGTCAGTTCTATGTTGCTCGGTGTCTATAAATGCGTGAACACAAGATAAACGGAATTTATGGTTCACAGTTTACCTTAAAATATCTCAAGCGAGGACGAATCGTCTGCAAAACTTGAACATCACGAGGAATAGTCGTTTATTCCATCGCATGAAGGGAAAGATGAACTAGAAATGAAGGTTATTCACAATTCTTGCATGTCAAGAAATCATCTTGTGCAGTGTTTATCTTTCATAGATACGAATAAATAGTGGAATAGCGTTTTATCGTCAGACAAGCGAAGATTGAGCTCAGCCATTTTGAATCTTGATTATTAATACCCAAAGGAAACTATTGTATAGAAGTGACTTAGTGTAGTGGTAGCGTACAACTCTACGATGCCGGAGGATATTAGACCGATCCCCAAAGATGTTAGTTTTTTTCTCTTTCATTTTGATGGGCTAAGGAGATATTTTACCACCGAATTATGTAACTTTGTACTAGGACTTATGCACAATTTATTTTTAATTTCACCTGTCCTTGAGCCCCAAGTTGCACCAAGGATATCGGACACATGACTACGGCGTATTAAGAAAAACCACAGAACATTAGCGTAGCATTTGCATCTCCAGCATCATATAAAAATGACAACTTTAAATATGTATGGAGTTTCTTATTGATCTTTCGCGACTTAATATTTCATAGCAGTTTATTATTTTAGTACGGGAACTTATGCTCTGCATTTTTACCTCTCAATGTATGAACATAATAACGTGACATAAAAAGTAGGTGTATATTGATAAATAGTAATGAATAATGCTAGCAAACTAGTGCGTAACTTTCGCATTTTCAACCATTCTCACCTCGCCAAAATAATTTATTCTTTATCATATCAGATCATTTATAATTTGCACGATTAAAAGCAATATTCATGTCTCCTGTTGGAAATTAATCTTTCTTCTTCGTTGTTTATTCACAAAGTCTCCGTGGGGGTGTTCTTGTCCCATTACGTTTTAGTTTAAAAGACATATTTTAACTTTAAATGATAAACAAAAAAATGTGTTTTAACGTAAACTGAGCATGTTATGTCAAAAGTCGGTAAAACATCATATATACTGAAACCTTATTCGTCGCGTTCGTCGCTATCGCCTTCGTAACAGTTGAGAAAAAGAGATTGCAAGTCGCTTTTCATTTGTTTTCCCAGTTATTCTTTCCGATTTACTCACCTCGGAGGACTAGTAGAAATTTTCTTACAAGATTCAAAGACTTGTAATTTACAAGTATGATTGAGAAACAGAATGTGTCGTAACTATGAAAACATTTGTGAGTAAACACTTGTAACTTGTGAATTGGACTTGTAATTTGTGAACTTGTAATTAGTAGACTAGTTTCTTTGAGAAACAGGCCCCTGATGTTGAAGGTCTCAAATGAATGTATTCTAAGCACTGAAGATGGAATAATTAAATTCCGAAACGTCGGCAAAGAATAGCTGTTTTAATTCCATGACCTAAACTCGATTATACTTCCTTATATGTTTTTATTGCAAAATAAAACTATAAATGATGGTCTTACGAACTCGAGAGAAAAGTCGTAAGAAAGAAAATGGAATGAGTTTTATTACTTTTTCCATCGAAGTTATTTATTGATTAAAAACTACGGCAAAGTATGAAAAATCTTTTTTTAAATCCTATAATTCAGCGCTTTTTTTATCGTCAAATTAGTAACCCGTTGCATTGTTGAAGATTGTATAAATAAAAAACGTCCAAATGAGGGTTCTATCGCCTGGAGACTTTATTTATTTTGAAAAAAAAAGAAGTTATGAAGCACGGGTCCACGAACCCGCAGTTCTTGAAAGAAAGTACTCCCTGAATAATATTGCAAATGTAATATAATTGTAAACCTGTAGTGTGACTGAGTGGCGGTGGAGAAAGTGAAGCGAGTCAAACGGTCAGGGGTTTTGGTTGCCATCGGTGGACAGGGGTGTGATAAAGTGAAAAAGATTATCTGATTGGGATTGAAAGACGGTAGATTAGTGCGCAATGTTGAAAAACCTTAACTGACAACCGGAAAGCCTTAGCAAAAACAGCTTCAATTTCAAGCTTCCATTGAGTTTGCTTTACAAAGTAGCTTCATTAGATTAGTTGGATTGTTTTCTTAAAGAGAAGCCTGATGCATTATTTCAAAGGGTGAAATGAACCTTATATAAATGTTAAACAAGTGACGAGTCGAACGCAGCATTTCATTAATTGCATGCATGCATTTCTAGTTAACCCTTTATTGCAAGTGAATTGAATTCAATGAAGTTGACCCAAATACGCTTCCATATTCCTGAATAATGTTCTATGAAGTTCTTCAACACACTAACATTTTATCGCTGGCGCCAAGTTCTGACGTCCCTTTTTAGTTCCCTTTTGTTATTTAATTGCCGTGAAGGCCGCGGAGTAGCGTCGGAGTCGATTTTTGCATTCATTCCACAATTCACATAGACGAAAGGTCATTTACTGGGAGGCATTTATATAACTTGAGGAGGGTGCTCGCGGTAAGCCGTGGAGGTCGCGGCGTTTGTGTTCGCTAGGAGTATTATTTTGTTTTGGTGATACCATTCCTTTTCCCCAGTTTCCCAAACTGCCTCCCCCTCTTACCTTTTCCCTTCCTTTTCGCGATTCCCAATACGTGACTAGGGAGTGGTTTAGGTCACCGATGGAGTTACGAAAAGAGCTTTCCTGCACTTCTTCCTAACCCCATCCGTCCGAGTATAGGCTTCCTTGCCCCTACCTTTACTGGCACCCAGGACTTTAACATCCGACCCGTTTCTCAATAGTCCGCGCTGCCCAACCACGCTCAGAGCTAGTCGAGGGAACGAGAAACCGTCAGAACACAGCGAATAATTTTTAACGGTAAACGTATGGAAACCTTTGTGGGTGGATTGCTGATATAATGGTAATATTTGTGCGGTTCTTTAGAGCTGCTAATAAAACGAAATTTCGAACATGTAGATCGCTGAGACAAACTCAAAGCCATTCCAATGGTACGGCAAATGGTTGAATGCACGGCGAAGGTCGTAAATTCCATCGATAAACAGAAGTAAAAAAACCAGTATCCGTAACACCGTCGATACGCTTTTAAAAGGAACGAATGGTTGTTTCTCTCGCGGGCTATAAAAAGGCCGACCCCTCTCTTCAATATATAAACCGTTTACTCGAGAATTATTTATCTCTAAAATATCAAATGAATAATAAATGGCCAAAAATTCGAGTGCCCCGCATATGCCGAACGAAAATCGTCAATAATTCGTGGGAGTGTAGCGGACAGCGGAGACTAAAATTGCAGGATCGAAGTTCCCGATCTCCTTCTTTATCTAACGGTAGATCATAGCACAGGCTTCAGAGAACGACTATTTGTATGGATACCAAGACTACTAATATGCATGTTGTGGTACGCCAATGAAAGTTATTTAAATATCCTTGAAAGGACATTTGCCTTAGTAGTACCTATGTTTTTGTATCCATTGTTAAATCTCAAATTACATAGTATTCTGAGTCCACTACGCAGGATATTGGATACGCTTGGACTCTTATTTTCGGGCAACGCACACGTGTTCACGAGATTAGAGACCTCGCCTTAGTCCGTCACCTAGATGGCCGTAATATATGCATAGGAGTATTTATTTCCTCTGCCTATAGTGACAATTTGGATTGATGTTAAAAATAATTTGTCCGTCCCCGGAGGTGACGGGATAACGTCCTCGCCTACCAATCCAAGGGCCGCGGGTTCAAGTCCCGCCTGGGTGGATTTTTCTCCATCCAGGACATGGGTGTTTGTGTTCGTCAGTTGCTAATGTTACATCACCCGATGTAAGAGGCCATTGCGAGCTGTTTTCGGGGTAGTTGAAATAAATAAAAATAAAAATTTATTTGTCACTTGCTCTCCTCTTTAATTACACTGAATGATTTTGCGTTGATTTCACGGCTCGTAGCAAAATAAATACCAGCGCACACGTCTTCCGCAAATCCCACAGAGCGGTGAACTGTTCAGTTGAGACATTATGACTCCCTTATAATATAGTTACCGAATCCCGTTGGTAATCGAAGAGAGATGTGTCGATAAAGAAACACTAGAATTACGATGTGGTGAATATCGCGCAAACTGTCGAAATTATAACCAAGCCGGACTTCGCGAGAGAGACAACAAAGATCAAAACTTCGCCACTGCCGAGGTCAAGAACTATAAGGTCTCTTCTGCGGATAATACTGTGATAACGATCATTTAACAAAAGAAAAATAGCAGATACAAGCGATGACTGCTTGAATATCATCTTCGTTTAACGAGCAAGGGAATAGTTGCCGAATAAACTCAATTGAAAGAACTTGTTCCGGGCCCTTATATTAGGCTCGTTAACAAATAGGGGTGTTGCTTCAGGGCCCCATCGTTAAATCGGATCCAAAGGGATACTCCACCGTGAATGGGGTCCTATATGGGCCGTTAGAATTGGCGAGCGGGGACGGGGCACCCCAGTCCTAAGGATATGGACGGTCGATTCTTCCCTGCCCTCCTCCGGAGAGAAATGTTCTCCTTTCATGCCCTGTCCCTCTCTCCTTCCATCTGTTGGGCAGTTCTTTTCCTCAAGAACGAATAGCTCCTCTCCACACACACTGTCTTGGCAGAAACAAGAGCGCGGGGATCGTTTAAAAGCAATCGATGTCTGTCCACGTGTCGCCGTCCGAGAAAAACGAACCGAAGACAGGAGAGCGCGCGGAAGCAGACACAGTGGAGTGAGTGTGCATTAGGGGGAGGGGCGAATCGATGGGGCAGGGGGCGGGGAGAGGGATAAAAGGGGGTTGGGGGCGTCGGCACGCTAGAGGCGCCCCCTGCTACGCAAGCGGCGAGGGGGAGAGATTTCCTGGCGGCCGTCGTCGTCGGCAACGTGGCGTCGAGGCAACAACTCCCTCAGGAGGGCGCCCCTGGCGAGTTATCACTCCAGCCACGATCCCAATTTTAGCGAAAGAAGTGTGAATCAATAGTATTATTCGGCATACGTATGGTAGATGCACATAGATATGGTACTTTTCTAGAATAAAATATTCCCATAGCTGGTTTCCATTAAGTACGTAATCCCATGATCAAAACATTTTTAACATAAGGAAATTGACCCACAAATAATACCCTCTGCGCTTTAACAGATAGACGACCAGAGAAGTAAGTGCATTATTACATTGACAACGTAGAAAAATTGGAAAGAAAACCAGCGTAGCCGTAAGCCCAGGAAGTCTTAGCAAAATGATTCATGGGGACCACATTTGACGTCACATTCGGCTGACGTATTACTTCGCATTAGGTTTTAATCCAATTAGGGATCAGGATTCTTCTGGAAATTTTCCACCATTGCGAGGGTGTGAATCGAGACACACGATAGAGGAACCCAACACCACACCAGCCTCATTACTGTGAATCTTAACTATTAATAGACTTACGAAAAATATTTTTCGAAGTAGAAGGACGACTGCAGAAACATAAGGCGAAAAAAACTGGTATCGAGGAAGCAGAGATTAGCCTTTGGGACTCCTGAATTGTGACAACATATTGTCACGATCTGTAACTATGCGAACTTTAAATGATTATAGTAAATTAACCATTAAAAGTATTTCCTAACTCCTCCGTTACGCGCGGAAGGAGCATAGGTCAGCACCTTGGAGCCAAATCTACCTTCACAAAATCCACCTAGGTACCCTTCCAACTGTACCTTGCCCCCTCTCCATCACCATTCTGCATAACATCCTCACCTGAGGCTCTGTCCCACCACCCAACGCCCGAAATCAAGAATTACAACCTCCCTAGAGACTACCAACCCACAATGGCTCCCAGTCTTTCACCATTTGCTCCTCCCAACAAGTGTACTCCATGTTTGCATGCATGCGTATTGCGTGCACGTACAGCGCCAAGCATAACATCGTTGTTAAAAGTGCCATTCGTTGAAAATATGGAAGATAGACTCAGCTCCTTGTCTGTTGGGGCATTTCATTCCTAGAACTGTCACTGTAAGCAACGCGGACAGTGTTACCATAGCTGCAAACAGGTGTGTGGTTGTAATCTAAGGTTATTGATGAACTACCAGGAGCTGCTATGCTGGGAATGTGCTGCCAAACTGAAACTGCTGACATATTCTTTATGTGGCAAAAATTGCTTTTTCATGGTCAAAGTGCGCAACGTATAATTGCGATATATCGTTTCATGAGGATAGTCGAGATAAGACAGTCCATCGCATCTCCAGATCCGATAAAAGTGAAGACCTATGAAATGAATGAGGCCAGAAAAAAAGAGAAAATGATTTTTAATCTAAGTGGAAAGGTGCAAAACTCTTCACACACTCCTGGAGCACGACCTCCTCTAAGGTTTCTGGTACAGGGTGATTCACATCAGGCATGTAGCACTCGTCCCAGTTCAAATCGGGACCTGGCACGTTCCCTCGGTCGCCAGGCGCAGACAAAATAGCAGTCAGGAAAACAGTGCGCAGTTAAACCAGAAACTGGGAGAGAGACGAACGTGACAACATGCAGTACATTTGCTAAAATACTACTACTGGTAAGTATTTGTAATGATATTAATTTTTTAATGCTTTGAAATACTAATTCATGTAGAAAACTTAATCGTGATGATGAAAGTGTGAATTATGCGTGGGTGAGTTTGAAAGGAGTATTTGGTAGAATTTGCTGATTGTAGAATGTGCTGATTGTAGAAAATGAAAGACGATACATGGTGGAATGAATATATGAAAATTACAGTGAGTGAAAAGAAAAAGAGGCGTATAAGAAATTAATTGCAGCCAAGTCTGAGAAAGAGCGAAATAAGACATGTGATGAATAGAGAGAGAAAGAGAACTAATGCAAATTCGTGAATGAATTGCGTGTGGATGAGGCTAGCAAAAGACAAAGTGATTTGAAGGTAATAAAAATTTATTCTGGAAATGGGGAATAAGGACAAAGTGAGGTGAGGGCAGAGGAGGAATGGATGCAATAACAAATGTTGCGAGATCGTACGGGATGAATGCAACGTCGTCGGGGACTGTCGGAGGGAGTGTTTTGGAGACTTATATGTACAATAATGGTGCAGGCGATGAGGGTGAGGTATGGGCGGACCTTGCGAATTAGTTTGCGAGAATGTCAGAATAGAAATGGAAACAAGTGATGATGAGGTCGTAACGGCATTGAGAATATTGAAAAATTGGATGGCTGCAGCCGTAGATGGGATATGCCAATGAAATTCTGAAGTGCTTAATTACTTTACACAGTGAATTACTTAAAAGACGCCAGTGCGAATTGTACCTACAATTTATGTTTAAAAGCTTCTGATGTTCCAACGTTTTTGAAGACTACGATAATAGTTCAAGGGTTGGGATAAGTGCGGGGATGCAGTGGTCAGGTGCTTGCACTACAGGAAGTGCAAATACATTTATCTGAAAGAAAGTATATTGTAGTATGAAGGGTAGAAATTTGTACTACATATAACAATTGTTCAGCCACTAGAGAATTCTGAGGAAATGGAAGACAATGATTGGGACTTAGCCTATTTTTGTAAGGTTGCTGGACGGCCAATCATCCTAGAAAATAGAAGATCTTGAGGCGTTTCACATTCACATGAGCATTATCTGATTGTAGGCTCAACAGAGGATCGAATATTCACGGTCTTCATCTACCTTTATAGCCTTTAATGCCAAATTGGAGGGTGATTACGTACTTTCTTCGGCAACTGCAATAATGTTGCAGCGAATACAATAAATAATAGGATATTATGTTTCATAGTATCATTTTCTACAAAATATCAATCTCTTTTTGCTTTCTCTAGCTATTCTAAGTTTCTACGTTCCTGTATATCAATTGAGTAGGCTTTCCTTGCTAATGCAGTTTATCAATTCGTAATGAGGACATTGTTTCAGAAATAATGACAAGTTTTGCAGTTTCACTTCGCAGGTTTTCGTCATCTGCTTGGTTCAAAGATATTTTAATTCCTTTCATTACCCTTTGTTATCTATTCTATCCCTTAAGTGCGATATTCCACTGAGGAGAAATCATTCGCCTTCACCAGGGTCCCGGTCAAGGTGAATTATTTTTCCTATTGTGTGCACTTGCGGGTGACTCCATAAAAGGTTAAGACTGTGGTTAGTCCCGGTGTCGTCAATATTGGTATTTAAACCCTTTTACTTGTCCTAAGCATGATACACAAAGATTTGATAGAAAAAAACGCCTCGTATTAGTTTTGATGTCAATTACTTAAGATTAAATTCAATGCCATCAATGAATATGATAAAATTTTCAACAGGATCCAATTTACAAGATTCGCTCTGATTTTAGAGAGTGCCTTCAGTTTTAAAACGAAATGGCATCGTATGAAGTGGCCTCTGCATTCGAGGTGTGCTACGCCGGAAGACCAGCCAATCGAGACGGAGCCAGCCTCTCTGCGCCTCATTGTGCCTCGCATGGATTATTCCCCGGCCACTCAAGGCGCGCGGAGGCCCCCGGATAACCACGAAGAGGCACGCCTCCTCTCCACAATGAGGACAACAATGTGGCAACGGGGAAAGGGTGGAAGGGGAGGGGTGTGCAACTCACATTCTTCAACGTTTTTGACACTTTTCCTAGAAACCTTAAAGGCCCTTAACTGCTAAGCAACGAGTGAAATGTAGTACGAATGAGAATAACAGTCCCTCCGTGGAATACGTGCGTCTTTTGATTTAGAGCGACGGATATTAAGAATCCTCATGGATGCATTCTAAAGGCATTGAAAAGGTAACGAATGATCTTCCAAAGTTACCCGCGGCCATACTAAATTTAAAATAATGTGTTTTCTTCATGGATTCACAGTGAAATTACAGTTTGAAAAATTGCTTGGCTAGGCAGTGTAGTGCTTTGATAGGGATAGTGTTTAATGATTTATAATCTTTCTGAATAATGTTATAAAAAATTCTGTCCGGGAAAGTTTTGAACAAACCTCGAATCATACAAGAAATGACTGATAGTCCTGTTACTTTACAGGAAAAGTGCTTGTCTAACTACCTATCTCTCTGAGAGACACCATTGGCTGAGATTTCATTTCGCTGAATTGAGCAAATTGTTTTCATAAAACCCGCAATTTTGAAGATATGGGAAAAGTTTCTGCAAAGACCTTGAGAGCAATAAAATCGAAAAGAGCTATAAGTAGCTCATAGAGTCTTTTACGGCTGGCTCGGATATTAATAGCGGAGTTTAGAACGGAATATGTTAAGTGATAAATAAAAGTGATGTGGCGGCTTGATTATTTTTAAAAATAATCTGAATAAATATTCAGTAAACAGTAACATCATTCCAATGCTGACGGATATCCAGATAATCCAGATCTTAATATCTTGAACTCTTCCTTTGGACCATAAACTTGACGCGATGAAAGGACTTGCGCGATCCAACGACCCCTGGAGGTGGACTAGAGGGAACGATGCTTTCTCCCGGTAGAGCCACTCAAAGGTCAAAGAGTATGAGCCAGACAAAAGGTATTTCACGTGATTGTATCACGTTAAAAATAAAGTTTGGAAATGCAATTGGAAATACCCTCCCAACTATCAATTACCCAGTAGTAGTAGTATTTTTGTTTAACGTGTTTCGACGGCTATGGTCATTTTGCACGCACTGTCTGCATCACGTGCAGAAGACAGGGGCAACAGCACTCGGACGAATCGGAGGATCATCCCTCCAAACTAAAGCCGAGCCCAACGATGCTTAACTTCGGTGACTGATTGGGAACCGGTGTTTCCATCGTGGCAAGCCGTTGCCCTCAATTACCCATAAATATGGAAATATATCACAGAGAATCGAGTCAGCAGGGGGACACCACCGTGACGGGTGTCGTACCCTGCAGCTGGAGGAGGCAAGGTCTCTTTTGTTTCCTCCAGCTGTTAGGGGCCTTATGGAGAGTAGTTGTGCGGGGAAGCGGAAGGAAGCGATTAGGTTTTATGGGCAGGATGAATAGAGGTGGGACACGTGCTTAGATCAAGGGAGAAATGGTAGAGAGGACCCTCCGCAAGTAAAAATACAGAGGCATTTTACTTTCTTCCAATTAGACCTTATTTTGACAGTAGATTCCCTTACTAATAATTTTGACTACCTTAACGTGATTACTAGAACTATTAGTACTACTCCCTTTAGAATAGAATAGAATATTTATTGATTTTTCTGGGGTAATGCCCCTTAAGAAAAAAAATAATATGCATGGTAATGCGAGTTAGTGAAAAAATAAATCGTTTAATAAATCAAAGAACAAATAAATCGACAAAATAAAAAGTATACATGGCCAAGACGAAAGGCGTAAGTTTGTATGAAACATTACATTTTACATAGAAATCGTACAATGCAAATAATAAATAGTTTACAAGTATACAAGGTAAAGTGAAAAGTATTACATATAATGAAGTTAGAAATTCAGCAAGCAAGTTCATCATATAAAGATACAATTATAGTTATAGTACACAACTAGCGATTTGTTAAGCTGGTTCTTCCAGAAATCATTGAATTGGTTTTATTTGTGTTTAGAACAAATTTATCCCGCAGGGCTCATTCAGTGATCGATTATTATATCCTCATTGATTTTACTGACCACATAATTAACTTCACTGGGGAAACAGTGACGATATATTTGAAGGTCGTCTGCGTAAAGCAAGTACTTGGAATACTTAAGATCGTTCGGGAGGGTAATAATGAAAAAGGAGAAGAGCAAGGGCCCAAGCACAGAACCTTGAGGTGGTTCACAAGGGACTGTAGTCCAGTTGCATATATTGCCGTAAGTGCTTTACGGCTTGACGACGGTCAGAAAAATATGAGTGAAACCTAAACTGTTTTCACTCATATTGTTCCGCGTGGACCGAAAACGAGAAATTTAACTTCCCCATTTCATCACTAGTAAAATAGTCTATCGTAGGCCTTGCTGATGTCAAAAACAACACGAGTATCATCACCGTTCTTTTGGCAAAGGCACTACGAAAATCATCGGTGATTTTCAGAAGCGCAAGACTGAGTGGAAAACCCACGACGAAATCCAGATTGCAGGGGCTCAAATTTATTGTTTTGAGAGAGAAATGAAACTATGTACTTGACTTTTAGGGTCACCGAAGCAAGATATGTCGAAGGGCAGGGAGTCATACGAGACGTCGTCCATTCAGTATCAGTTCCGCGGATGAAGCGGCTGCAGGAAAGACGACGAAGGAGAAATTTCAATTAGTTTTCCCACGTTTAAATCACAATCGAAAGGAGCAGCAGAGAACCATCTAAATAGCCTTTCCTCATTCACAAAACGGACAATATACGAAGGGGGACCGAAAAATAACCGTACTGAGAGCACACTGCCAGTCGTAGACGTAGTTAGAGAGTTCTCCCGCTGGGTGTGGTTAGTATGTACCTTCACAAAACAAGCGCCCAGATGGCGACACTTTGTAGGTTAACGTTTGATCGTAGTGTTGTGTTTCTCTTACTGTTGTCGTGTTCCCCCTGCGAAGTCGTTATGGCAGATTTAAAAGAATCAGGAGTGTGTTTGAAATTTTGTTTCTTGCTTGAAAAATCGGCAACGGAAGCTTACCAAATACTTCAACAGGCTTTCAAGGAGGATGCTATGAGCCGCACACAGGTTTTCAAGTGGTTTGGGCGCTTCAAACGTGGTTACTTGAATGTTGAAGACCATGCTCGTTCTGGGAGCCCTTCAACATCTCTACACGATGAAAACGTTGAAAAAATCCGCTAAAAATTCAACGAGGATCGTCGTTTCACAATGGAAAAAACTTCGGAAGAGACAGGCGTGAGTTTGGAGCTCGTCCCAGCGGATTTTGACTGAGGATTTGCAAATGAGACGAGTTGCCACTAAATTTGTTCCTCGACTTGTTGTTGTTTGACAATGCCCCCGCGCACACGGCCTTACGAGTGAACCGTTTTTTGGCTTCTCTTTGGTGGTTTTTCGTTCCCCACCCACCGTATTTGCCAGACCTAGCACCGTGCGACTTTTTTCTGTTCCCGAGAATGAAGAAAAATATAAAAGGGAAGCGTTTTGATAATTTGGAGGTGGTAAAAACAGCTTCGCAAAGGTCACTGGACAATATCAAAGTTGAAGAGTTACAGAGGTGCTTCAAACAGTGGAAAAAAGGAATTGACAAGTGCATCGCATCTAATGGAGAGAACTTTGAATGTGACTAAAGGAATTTAAAAAAAAAGTTAATAAATACATTTTTTATTACAGAAATCCGGTTATTTTTGGGTCCCCCCTCATAGAGTGATATAAATAGCTGAAATAGATAAAGGACCAAAACAACTGAGAAATATTGCGTTGGCGGTGACCACTGCCGACCAACAATCCTGAGGGCTCTGAATAATTAAGAAAATCATACTTATCCCGGCCACCATCACGGGTCACGTCAAACATTTCTTCCGTCACGCATTGTTTGATTGTGCAAAGATTTGTGTGCAAAGATCCCGTAAAAATATTAATAGCTTGCACATGTAGGTTGCAGGAATTTTTTTATCGGATAGAATTCCCAAATGTGGATTGAAGATCCCCTTCATCTAATGTTGGGTAGAAAGGTTAATTTCACCCTTTTACTCTTAGTATTCAAGAAGAAAAAATTCTCTTTGTCTTTCTCTGCTTGGAATTTCACAGTACAAGATTTCTCCATTGTTATATTTGGTCGTGCCAATCAGCCGCGCCTGTTTCCCAGTCAGTTTCACTCTCGCCGCTCGTGAGGAAGACGTGGAAAGGAGCCACGATATACATATCCCATGAGTTCACTCGAAGTTCACAGAGATGCCTCGATCTCCCTGTACCCCCGTTTAATTACTCACGACCCCTTCTCCCTCCCTCACTCCAACTCGATCCCCCAACGACGAATCAGGGGGGATCACCGAGCCACCCGCCCTCCCATCCTCCGCCAATCCTTCTCTAATCCATTCGCTCTTAATCCCCACCACGTTCACCTCTCGCCCGAAACGAATGCCTCTCTGACGCACAAACGCGAGTAAACTAAGCGTGCATATTTTCGTCGTGACTTCACGATTTTGAATCATTTAGGATAACTGATGTAAGTAGGTATCAGAAGTTTAGGTCCTATATAGAAATAGTCCATAGTTTACTTGAATAAGAAATCATCCTAACATACACAAAATTCAATAAATACAACAAATTTATCAAACATTACTACAAACAATAAAAGGATAATTATTATATAAATGGATTACAAGAACAAATAACCAAAATATTAAAAAAAACAGTTAAAAAGCAGCACATAAAAACCATAAAACTCAACATAAACTCATATATTCAAAACTTAATTCAGAAACCCCTATGTAGCTAAGAAGTAATATCAATTATTCCATTCCATATAACGATTGTGAAAATAGCTTTATAGGCCACACATCCCAATGTTAAAAAAACAGGATTTACCAGCACAAAACATCGATTTAAACTGGAGTTGAACTTTGTGTATTAGCTAATCATGCTATTAGCAATAGTCACACATTTTATTTCGAAGAAACTTAAATTATTGATCCAGAACAAAATTTATCAAAAAGATTATTCAAGGAAATTTTCCATATTTCCAAAATCAAAAAGTGGTGATAAAAGGATAGAATCTCCAATCTAAGTAAAATTTACTATAATTTAATATGAAAATGAAACTGTTCAACAAAAAATAAACCAAGCAACGAAACTAAAATGCAAATAAAATATCAACAAACTTAAAAGGTAATGTAATCTTGAAAATGTCTATATATTTTTTAAATACTGTTTAATATATATTTTTAACTATACTGTTTTCAAGAAAGGATTGTAGGCAAAAAATTCTCACTACGCAGCATCACTCATTGTAGTCCTAAACATGGATATATAATGTATCCGAAACGTTGGAGGACGTTTTTGCATTTTTGTTGGACCTAAACTACTGTACTTATACCATTTTATAAAAGGTCAAGATGAGTATTTATTTTCTCTTTATGAATTTGGGATAACCTTTGTAAAACTAAATTCCGGAGTAAATGTGAATTAAAGAGAAGTAGAGCGCTCTGTTAAAGAATCTTACTGGCGGAGTACACTCTGCTCTACTGCCAATGTGACATCTTCGCTTACGTGAGTGTTTAGTTAGCTATATATCGTAACGAAGCAATAATCATTTAGCAGGTTCTTCTTCAGATCGTAATTAGACCTCGGAAACAGTAAAGGAACACAAGACTCTTTCTTAACCCATGGTGTGATTCTGACGGGAAAATTATGGAGATGAGCAAAACTCTCTCTGTTGGGGGGAAAGAAATATCTGGGGAAAAGGAATTCACAAGCAAAAACAGTTATTAAAATTTCCGAATATTGTCTGCCCTCTTGTGCAAACTTCAATTGATTTCCATATTAAACACTATTTTCCTCCTGGATCTATATAAGGCTTTATAGAAATAAGGAGACATATGCAGAAGGAATAGACTTCGCAATCATTGCCGGAATCATTGAAAATGTGCGAAGGGTTGAAGTCCTTTCTCATCAAGTGTACCTCTACCATGGAGTCATCCAGTTGGGGCAAGGCTTCACTAACGGATCGGTAAATACCCAGCATACCAGCTTATTGATTACTATTATATTACCACTTTCGCCATTTTTATTTTATTAGAACATCGAACGTCATGAAGTGGTTCATTGACAAGGATAAGATTGCTCAACCATAAGCAAAAGAGTTTTGGGTTCGGCTCAAAGCGATAGCTATGGTGAATCATTATCTTATCCTAGAAGTAAAATAAATTAGATACCGAACATTGTATGGAGTTGTAAACTACTGGTAGGAGATGGTAAGGAATCCTATCCCCTTATTATCATAAATGTGTACAATCCAACACCCGACTCTTGGTGAACACCCTGCTCTAGACTCTTTGGGTTGAATACACAAGCCAGTTTTGGTAATATGCTGCTTTCAATACTGTGAGAATTAAAGAAATGCTGCTTTCATTGCTGTCGAGGGTGGAACGTTTCCTAGCTTTGACCATGTTTTCTTAATTCTGAATCCATCATTAATATTTTCTACTGCATTAATTTGACATAACCGAGATTGAGGATAGAGTAGTTTTGTGTAATGTATGCAAAATTAAAGAATTAACACTTGATAAGGAAAATCTTGGGGAAGCGGAGTGGGTAAGATTTTTAATTCTTCTCAAGAAGAGCCGCACACCCCGAAGAAAAGCATAAAAATAACATCCATTATGACGAGATAAAGAGGGTTGGGAAGGCAAAAAGGCGATGCATGTTTTTAGGGGCAAACGATCGTTTTTAAAGTCTATTTCCAAACAATATTCTCACTTTAACAACTCCAAAGCTTTCTAAAATAATACACCTTTGTCAAAATCGTAAGATCCAACCTTAAAAAACAGGAGTGTGTGAATGAATTCTTAGTCTTTGGCAACAAGACTTACAGTATTGTGTGAACTTCACAGTGAAAAAATCATTCGCCTGGACTGGGATTTGAACCCAGACCCCCCGATTTCGCGCCAAGTGCTCTACCAGTTAAGCTACCCAGGCGTCATCTCTCACAATGAATTTCATGGAGGCTTTAAGGAGTGAGATGTCTTCACGGGTGCCATGCATACAATGCCAAAGTACCCGTGTGTGAACGCTAAGCGCTACTGTCCACGAGGTAAAGCCGAACTTTAATCACAAAGGTGTTTACTTTGACAAATTCAAAGAACTGCGAACTGCGGATTATCCCATCAAATTACCAAGTTTTTACCTTATTATCACATAAGTGTTTAGAAATAAAAGTAAGTCTTCCATTTTTTACACGCTTGTAAAAAATTTTCAATATGTCATTAAAAATTGTTGAATATCTAAGAATTTTTTATGACAATTTCTCCATAAAAGGCAACTTGCACCAATGATGAAGGATTTCAGGCTTTCCCGGCTTTCTCACCTCTGCCCTGAGGACGATGCTCGACTCGAGCATCGAAACATTGGCCGCCATGAACCTAACTACCCGGTGCAAACCCCGAAAGATCGCTGGAACTTGCACCAATGTTTGGATTTTGCAGGCGAAATTAAGGAAAGGTGAGTGGAATTAAATAAGGCTTGTATACGTAAATGAAAAAACTTTTTAAATGAGAAAACAGCTCATCTACAAACTCCTCTCAACAGCCCATGCGTGAGGCGATACGTATAAGCGACAGACTTAAAACTATGTTCCATGAAGGTTTGTTAAGGTTTATTGAATTATACGGATTACATTAACCAAAAATCAAATTATAATAAAATATATATACTATTGTTCTTGCTACTTAAAGAAAAACTTTGGGAGCCTCTTTAGGTATTTTTTAGCTCAATGTCAAGGGAATTTGAGAAAAAATTATACAACTTATTTTGGATCAATAGTAGTCGAGTTCACTTTGTGGAAGCTCATCTTATTAAAAATAAAGAGAACCTAGTAATTTCAACACTATTTTATTGTTTACTCAAGCGGGTTCAACATATTTCACGTCACTCTCAAGAGCTGAGTGCCTCAGGTATACTCAACTCTTGAAAATTACATGATCAGTACGTTGAAACCGGTTGAGCGTACAATAGAATAGTGTGGAAATTACTAGGTTCTCTTTACTTTTATTAACCTTATTTTAGTTCAAAGTTGATTGCAGTACATGACTCGACGTGGGAATCTGATGTTATGAAAGACAGAAATGACAGTGGCATGAGATGTTATACTCCATTGCCAATTGTTCCAAAAGCGCTAGAAGAAATACTTCTAACAAAATATTATATCTTTTATTTAATCACGTGGAACGACCCGTTGAATAAAAATACCTGCTCAGGAGCAGATCCAATCCGGATATTTATTGGCCATCAGAATAATTGCAGTATTCCGCAATATGGACGAATGTCGGCCATAACCCACCGGGATGGCCGAACTTTTATCGAGCGCCATGAAAACAGAAGGGAAGGAGTGAAACAGACGCGAAAAATGGGGAAACAAGGCAGGCAAAAAAATAAGAGATAGAACAAATACACAGCGGTAACGCCGGGTTCACTTGTTTACGCCCGCCCGTCCATGGAGACGGTTGCCACGGGATGAGAAGCATAGCGAACAGCGGAGGCAGTGAACAGATGTCGCCCCAATCGCGTTCTGCGCCCGGCGAAAAATAGATGTGATCGGATTGGAGAACTGGAAAAGGGGGGAGGGGGGGTTGAGGAGAGGAGAGGAAATAGCGAAAGAAGAAATGAATGAGAATGGGCCATGCGATAGACGACGAGAGTTGGGAGATATGACCGCGCGGTGGCAGCACGCATCGTGATGCCACGCTCCTGCCGGGAGAGCACGGAAACATTATCATCATGGCGGACTGAAGTACATACGCGCCGCACTGCGATTCATCAAAAATCAGCGAGGATATGTTCATCGCTTTGCGATACTTAAAACTTATCGATAAACCCCCAATTAATCTCACGATTATTGAGTGGGAGTCTAGAGTCAGCTCGCGTCGTGAAATCACGTATCTGTTAGTCGCTCTCGTCACAGAATGCTGAATACCTGTGTTAAATGTGGTGTTGCCATCAAACGGTACTTAAAGCTTATATCTTGCGGTAAATGTCAAGAGGTGTATCACCTAACTTACGCCGAAGTTACGGAGTTGGAGTTAAATGTTCTTGAAGAACAACAACGATCCTGGTACTGCATTTCCTGTGCGGCGGATGCGAGAGCTTCCCGAGCGAATTGCACCCCTGTGAGGGCAGCTTCCTACAAACCAAAGTCCGAAAGTGAGGACACCAAGTCTCTGCTGAGGGAGTTCTTGGCAAGGGTGAAGGCTATCCAGGACCAACAAGGCGAGGTAAAGAAAACTCTGTTGTGGTGCAAGGAGTCATTTGAGGAAAATACCAAGGCAGTAACTGAACTGCATGCTGCCATACATAACATAAATGAGCGTATCGATAATTTAACATGTGACGTTGTTCACGCTAACTCACGGGTGAGTCAGCTTGAATCCTATCTACACCAGCTTGAGCAAGACTCACTAAGAAACGTGGTGGAGATCCGTGGCACTCCTCGAACAAATAGTGAATCACTCACAGCCCTCGTCTGTCGGGGTGGCACTTGGTGTCACATTGAAATGTTTAGATATTGATTATGTTTATGTTATTACATCACGTAATGGCAACTCGCAGCCTCCCACGATAATTGTACGCTTTGTAAGACAATGTGTTACAAAGACATGGTGAATGGTAGGAGAGTGAAGCGGAACTTTGAAACAAGGGATCTGGAGTTATCTAAAGAAAATAGTCGTCCTACTTATGTTTACGAGTCTCTCACCCCATTCTACAGAAAACTGTATGCGCAGGCAAGGGAGCTAAAGAGGGCAAACATTTTTAAATGCCAATGGATAAGTAATGGCGGAATTTACGTTCGCAAAGGCGAGGGGGAAGAACGCTTAACAATTACTTGCCCTGATGATCTCTCGATATTCTCGAAATGAGCTGTGATCGAAGTGAATTGTTGAAGGCCTGCCGCGTGAATGCTCAGTCACTGTTCTGCCATATTGACGAATTTAAAGAGCATTTTTCAAACAAGCAATGCCACTTAACTGCCGTCTCTGAGACATGGTTGAATACTAAAATACCCTCAATTGCAGTTGAATTGAATGGATATGCATTGATTCGTAATGACCGGATTGGAAGAGTGGGTGGTGGTGTTTGCGTGTACTTCCTGAACTCCCTCACATATCGAATCTTAAATGCTCCCGAAAGTGTTCCATTCAAACCTTAATACATGTTTGCTGAACTGATGAGCGAGTATGGAAAAGTGATACTTGGGGTGGTTTATCGCCCACCGAAATCTGGTTATCTGAGTGAGGGGTTTGAGACCTCTTTGCTGACCTTTTTGCCGATATACACAAATCTCGTATTGTGTGGAGATTTGTGTATATCTCTGAACATGATTTGATTTATATATAGTACCAGTTTAAGTTGAATGTTTATATTCCTATAGAGTTGAGTTCACGAGATATTATTCACATTGATTATTGTATACTCCAAGAAGATTTCTTAATGATGAACTGGACTGAGTTTTTAAATTCTTGTTGAGTTGATTCCAAAGTTGAAATTTTTAACGAAAATGTTGACGTCCATGCCCCACTACGCAAACGAACTTATAACGACCCCCGCTTCCCTGGATAACTGAAAATATTAGACATATGATGACGCAATGGGATTGAATGCGGTGAAATTTCCAAAGATCCCGTCTTCCTTTTCTTCTAGAACAATACAAATTACTTAGAAATCGTGTGAAACAAACGCTACGGAATGCAAACAGAAATATTATCACGAATGTTTTAAAGATAAATGGGACGTTCGGTCAACCTGGTCAGAACTGCGATGGCTAGGCCTAGAGAAAAGTCGAAAAAACTTTTGTCATTTAAATTTTAATCTTGATGAGCTCAATACGTTTTTCCTAAAAAAAAACATTAACTGACGAAGACTAGGCTGCAGTAAACACGAGGATGCATACCGAGGCAAGTTTGCAAAATGAGCTAGAAATGACACTATAAAATGGTTTTAATAAACTGTACCTACCACATTATACGCCGAAAGTATTGCTTCGAAACTTAAAAATGATTAAAACTAATGCCACTGGTGTCGACGGGATCAATAATAAAATTTTAAAAATTCTACACCCTGTCGTTATGCCCGTGATACTAGACATATTCAACTGCTCGTTAAATTACTCAACTTTCCCGGCTCTGTGGAAGTCTGCACAGATTCAGCCGATTCCTAAAATTGCTCAACCTAAAGCAATGTCAGATTATCGGCCAATCACACTTGTAAGTACACTGTCAAAACCACTTGAGCGATCTGAACATGATGTCACAATGGAGCACCTCTCTAGAAATGGTCTATTAGATCAATAACAGCCAGGATTCAGAAATGGGTGCAGTACTCAGTCTGCCCTCTTAAAAGTTACAGACGATATTAGACTCTCAATTGAGCAAAAAAAGATAGCCTTGTTGGTCCTATAAGACTTTTCTAAAGCTTTCGATTCGGTGAATCACAACATACAAATAAAGCGCTTGATAGAAGTCGGACTTTCAAATTCAGCCGGGTTTTGGTTCAAGTCATACCTCTCTAACAGGAAACAGGCCGTTAGAGGACCGAAAGGCGAGCTATCAAAACTACTATCCTGTAACCAAAGGATTGCCACAGAGGTCAATCCTTTGCCCCCTTCAGTTTTCCATTTATGTCAATAACCTTTTTAAAGTTCTCTTAAACTGTAAATACCACATGTACGCTGATGATCTTCAGATCTACATTGACTGTTACCCTTCTGTTGTGGCTGAAACCATTACTAAGGTGAATGACGACATTCAAAATATATGTAAGTGGTCACTGGAAAACTGCCAACAACTAAATCCAAACAAGACCACAAGTATCAGCATTGGTAGTAATATATATGTTAGTAGTGAGCCGTGGCAACCCCATCAAAAGGGGCCCAGCCGCCTGTTCGCACTGGAGGCCGTGCTTCCGGTAGCCAGGGCCGGAGGTCTAAGTGGGCCGGCCCGGCATTAGACCCTACGTCTGCCGACCCCAGACTACCCCCCCCCCTTCGCACCCCGGAACCAGCCCGGGGTATATAAGGGTCGCGCACTTCAGCGCGGGACGGCTTTCCAACTTCTGATTCGGGCGTATGGTGTCCAGCTGCTGCCGCCGACTTCCTGGTTGCCAGCCCGTCGAGCGCCCTCTGCGTTTAATTCCCCTTTTTATCCTCTCCCACCTACCGGTCTACCTGTATCTCGCACCACCACCACCACCACGCCTTTGGTTGTTATCCTTTCTGTGTTCTATTAAATCTCCGTCAACTCGACGGATTTTCTGCCAACGTTTTGCTTGTTTATTTAAGTAGCCCCCCCCCCCTGCCCGGCCGGGTGCAGCTCAGTAGAATTAGAACTTGATGCCCTGCCAATGATAAATGCAAAAGATGTCCAATTTGATTATTCTGATAGTGTAACTAACTTAGGAGTTACTCTAAATGAAACCTTATCATGGAATGAACACATGCAATCCATTTCGAATAGGGTGTTTAAGACTCTATATCAGTTAAAACAATTAAGACGCATTATCCCTGTACCCCGTCCCCAAAAATTAGTAGATACTCTTGTTTACCCACACAAAGACTATTGCTGTGTGGTATACTATGACCTTACAAACGAACTAAATCTAAAACTCCAGAGGATTCAGAACTCCTGTCTGAGGTATATCTTTGACATCATATATTATGAACACAAATAGGCGCTTACTTTATAAGGCAACATTCATATACAAGTTGATAACGACAGAAATTCCCATTTATTTACACCGAAACGTACAATATAATGCTAGAACAAATAAACATGAAAAAATCTGGAAATGCTAGTAAATTCAAAAAAGAAATGTCATTAAATATTACTACAAGTAAACTAAATATTGTAAGTGAAATATTGTGCTACAATATACAAAATCTGATGTATTTTTATGTGTATTCATACATTTGCCGTTTTGTTGAATATTTTGTTAAATGTTATATCGGGTTCTGTGGTATTGATACATCATGTATATCTTCCTATTGTACTATATGTTGACTCTAAAGATATGTATAATCATATATGTTCCTAAGGGACACACTTGTCCCGGAATAATAGATTTAATTCTCTATTTTCTATCCCACAAATGGGAAAATAATACGTGGGTTAATTTACATCAAACAAAATAATTTTGAAGTAAAGAAAATAGGTCGAGGAAAGTTAAATATAAATTGAAAAACAGAATGTATGGAAAGGCAGACGAATTGCAATCTATTATAAGGCTGCGCCCTCTGCACTGTTCATGATTAGAGGGTGGAGAGGACAAATACTTTTAAAAATATTATTTATATTCTATATATCTTATTTTGTTTATTTTCCTGAATTTTAGTTAAAGTTCGGGACTATAAATAGGTAAACATGCGTAGTTCACCATAGACAAATCTAGAATCCATGTTTCGCGCCTCGGTAGCTTAACTTATTAGAGCACTTTGTCTGATACCAAGGAGCCTGGGTTTGAACCCAAATACATGCAAATGGTTCTTTCACCGTGAATTACACAAATTAATGAGATCACTAAAGGGTGGCTCCGTTAGCACTTCTTTGCTCCCGTGGGATACGGTGGTAACCTATGAACACACATTTGTGATTTCCACCTGTGTTGTACAGTGCAACTCCTTCATTCTCTCAGCAACTTCGAAGGAAGCCTTTCTCATGCATCTGTCATTTTATAACATCTGATCTATAGCAATATATGTTACTAGTGTCATGAAGCGAAATAGCCTCGGATACCCAAGTATCCAATGTGACCTCTAACGTTAACGTTTTACCCGGGAATGATGAAACTTCTCTTTTCTCATTTATTAGTCAGTTTGAATAACTAGTTGTTCAATTGACACTTAACATTTATCAAAATTGAAACATCTTTCTCTTCGTTACAAGCAAGTTTGATGTACTTGATTAAAAAAAGGTTACTTTTATAATATTCCACTCTTTTCTTCATCCGACTTGTCGACAGTATGTTTTAAAATTTTCAATACTCATTATGGACTATGGCGCATATAGTCCCCACATAAAAAGTCGATAAAACACTGAAAAATTCTCAACGATAAAAAAATACTTTGAGTTTCAGGATGAAATGGATGGACATTATGATGTCGCTGAAAACAGCCGTCGTTGACCCCTAATGCCATTTATGATTTGCTGAATACAGATGGTTTGTTTGTGTACACGTGCAGTACGAAATATGATTTACCTGTAAATTCTAATGCCTGTTGCTCACGGTAAAAATTTCGGTAAAACGTTTTATAAAATCGACTAATTTTATAAAAAAGAGCTTGCTAACGATAAAACCGTTTTATAAAACCTAGTTTTATGAAACGTTTTACGGATTAGATCAGGTTCTATTACCATATAACCGTTTTAAGCAACAACCAATGAGACGTTCCGCTCATCGTGTTGATAATAATCTCGTATCCATGGGAGACCAAACAAGGAAAACGTAAACAAACATGGCTGTAAGTTCATGGAACGTTGAGGCAGTATCCTAGTTGTTGTTAGAAGAATGCGTTAGAGCCGTTGAGTGTGATCAGAAAGTAAGTAAACAAAATATACATATAATTAATAACTTAACAGTCATCCAAAAGAGAGTGCATTTATCACTCCACGTGTTCGCAAAGCATCTCATAGATAGCAGGAAATTGCGGTTTTATGAATAATTTTACCGTGAGCAAGCAAGTACGTTTTACGTACGATTCATAAAACTTTCAATAAAAATTTTTATAAAACTGTTTTACGGAAAATTTTACCGTGAGCAAGGAGCATAAGAAAGATCTACAGCGTGATTGCTTCGGCAGAATAAGCCAAAGAAATAATTAGGCCACTGATGAGTATGGGTTGGGTAGTTATTTGCTAGGCAAACATATTACTAAGAAGCAAGATAGTCAAAATAACGCTACTTATACCTAATAGACGAGTTTTTAAAATGTTTAAAACGAGCCCCCATGGACAAGGAATATAAAATAGATGCTACATGTGCTCTAACGCAAGAAATAAGCGCTTGAAAAATTGTTTTCGATGTGCTAAACAAGTGTCGTCAGCCTGTAAGTGCAATCAAGGTTACGGAAAACCAAATTCCGATGCAAGTGAAACGAACATCGAACGGCGAATACCGACTCTTTGTTGATATGTATTTTATTATTTACTGTGAGCGGCCAATTAATGCCACTTTTGCTTTAATTTAAAAATTTGGCTTAAACACAACAAAAACAAGATCATGAACATATTATTCATAGATAAAAACTAACTTTTCAGTTCACTAGAAGTGGTGGGATACTATGGCATCCCACGTGATCACCCACGTAACCAAATAAAAGCACGAGCTCCACTGGAGTGTACAGGTTACTCTGCGTGGTGGCTCCCACAGTTCTGTGAAATAGAAATATGCTTATCCTTCTAGTTCATCATAAAACTTAATTCCATTTCCTTTATCATTCCGTTTGATTACGTGAAGTTGCATGGAAACTTTTAGAAATAGCTCCTATCTCGTCCCCTTCAATCATTGTGTGTTTCAACAAAATGCGCTCCTGGTCCCCTGTGGACATACGCGGTGACGCCCAGGAGGTAAATGTGATTCCGTAAAATTCCTTCCTGCTTACTCGAAATGAGCTCAAACACAACCTCTTCCTTTATAGGCTATCACACACCATACCGAAAATATCGAATGAGGACGGACATTTGTCTCTAAATGTAGAAAACGCCGCCGTCGGCCTCCGTGGCATGTAAGAGTCCAGCCAAGGTGATTTTTTTAAACACTAAGGGTATGTGCCTGTGGAGTTGAATGCGCGGAGGGATAATGCCCACAGAAAAGTCAAGGGAGGATTTGCAAAGTAGGACTCATTTGGTTCTGAGAAATAAGATGCAATAATGATTGTGAGGGATGCAAAACGTGTAAACTACATGGGGCAGGTGCAACGCTTGAGAGGAAAATAAGTAGCGAGAGCTGTAAGAATCGCATCACTATCCGGGATAAGAAATACCGTTAACTACGCCATCTCCCGGTAATTCCCAAGACAGTGAAAATGTTGAAACTAAGTCCAAACGAAACTCCAACTAATACGGTGACCATACGCCTTTTATTACAAAGGGTGTTCTTCATTTCATAGTTCTGTCCTTGAGATTTTTTTATTTTTTAATACTCAATTTTGCTCTTTATTCCGTCGAAATGAAAATTTCAATTAAGAATATAGAATTAAATTGCCTCCAAACTAAGGGATTCCAATTAATATGGAAACTTGAGAATGTAGTTGTCTTTTTATAATATCAAGTTTTATTGCTGAGATTATTAATTTCTTTCCTTTCTTTTTAGCATATTGATAAAGGTTTTTAAAAATTTTGTTCTCGAATTTCCTTTCGCAAAATATAGTGTAGTGCAAAGAGGAAGTTTAATTTTTTTCATTAATCAAACATAGGTATAATGTGCTCATATAACATTTATATAGTATATTTTTCCCAGAATAATATGGTTTACATTTGTTATGCAATGACAGTCATATATTTATTCGCTGGAAAATAAAGACGCAAATTATTTTTAAATATCGCGCCAATCTCCGTCTTAAAATCGATGTCTCGCATTCATTCCAAATGATGCGGTGTTCACGTTGTAGCCGTCGCATCCACATCCGGGAGCCGCTCCCCGCTTCTCTCCATACAACACGAGGGGGAAGGGAGGCGTGATTCCATTCTGGTCGCCTGAGGGCGACTCTACAGGGCGACGGACTAAATGTATACTTAACCTTTTAAGTACGCTTCAATCCGATCTATTTTATGATGAAGTCAAAAATATTTCGTGAAACGCGGCACACCACGGAAGATTAGATCTTGAGCCAAACATTAGGTAAATAGCTGCTAGTGAAACTTTTATAATTAAGCTGTTCGATAGGTAGAGTATTTAAAAGTTGAATTGGTCAACGATGCTTTTGTCTGAATGTTCTAAGTAGTAGGTATTGAAAAAACGTATCGAATGCTTTTTTGTAAAATACATATAAATTTATAGTTTCTAAGACGCTTGTAGCTTATAAATTAGTGCGAATTGGCTAAAATTCACACCCTTTTTGGAAAATATTCGAGGGTTTACGCAGATGCATTCATACTCGTATTCTCCATATAACTTTGTAGCATATGCGTGTAGCGGTTGCTGGGGAAACTCACCCTTTTGCCCCACACCGTGAAGGTGGCTGCAGGTTACCATTTACGTGTAAATGAAGGAAGTCCCGAGACTCGGAAACTGTTTCCCATGCTTCGGGGGAAATCGCAGCCGGGTCTGAGATTAGGAGACGAGGAAAAATTTGAAAGCACAGTGGTTGCATCATCCTCATGTTTCACCAACCGGAAGCCATCAAACCCTCTCCCATGGTGCATATACGCCATTCTCCTGACATTTAGTCAGGATATCCGCTGGGCGGTGGAAGACGTCGTATGTAAGATCTGGGAAATGGGGCTCTTGTCTCCATGAATCCGAATGACGTGTCCCACTTCTCTCGATGGCTCCGTTCAAGGGAGAATCACATTTCGCTCAACACGGACGAAAACGGGTCATTCTGCTACTCTGTACTTTATGGAAATGAGAGAAAAACATTTTCCTCACAATGCAATTACAACTAGAAATTGAATAATAGAATCCGCTCTCAGTAAGATGGGAAACTCCTTGAGCTTGAAAAACAATCGGCAGGCAAATATGTAAGTGCAACTATATTGTGTCTCTTTTGATTTTGGAAAGGCAGTCGAGCAAACAAACGTTTATTTTTTCATCCAATTTGAGGTTACCAGCTTTCTAACTTACAATCTCAACAATGTAATAATGGTTTCTTTTACAATGTATTAGTGTGACAGAAGTAGCTATTATATGCTCGCTCTGTGTGAGAGGAACATCACGTGGAGGGCATTTCTTAAGCGGGAAGCCAACCGTACGGAAGCGTAGACAGCTGAAAGAAGCATAGAATACTCTTCTTATATTTAAAATTGAAAATATTACATAAAATACATTTTAATTCACAATTCATCTCTATTTTGAGTACTACCTATATTGCCACTAGTGCACTAGCTGATATTTCATATTTCCATTTAAAGGTACAAGGTATGACAGTTGCGAAAATATAGAAGCGCTGGAAATGACTGATCCAAACGAAATCCCGCATATTGTGGCTGACATTTATATTGAGCATCTCGTTGGTGGAGAGCCGAATCAGAGGGTGACTCTAATGACGAGGAATGCTGTCAACTGTCTCGCCGCCAACTTCACGCCAAGGCAGATCTCATCATTTCCCTTTCTCGGGATGACGAGGGAGATGCAGGTGACACTCCCGATACCCACCCCAAGTGCAAGTGCAAGATATACTCCCAAGTATATCAAAATATTCGTCAGAACAGAGTAAGAAAAGGCCACCGTACTGCACGTGGTAGAGTTGAAATTGTTCACACGAACTGGGAACACGGAGGTGTATCCTCAGTCTCTGACGTTTCCGTAAAGATGAATCATAAAAACTCTGCCCAATTTACGGATGATTCATATCCAATTAATTTTTGGGAAGCATTTATTTTCTAAGAACTAATAACTGAGATCGTGAAATTAACAGTTGAAGACTCTGTTTCAAAGAATTTTCCGAATTTTCAACTTACTGTTGAGGAGATTTACCTACTCTTTAATTGGTTTATTATATTTGACTGTTTATGTCCCACTTCCCCGCCAACGCATATATTGGGAGGATGCAGATGATGTCCGGAATTCTTTAGTTGTGAATTCAATGAGGAGAAACCGATTCGAGAAGATTTTAAGACTTCTACGTGTATACAGAAATTATGTTATAACTCCAGGTGACAGAATGGCTAAAGTGAGACCTTTTCTAAACAAGTTGAATGAATCTTTCATTGAAAACGCTCCACATGAGAGACTCGTATCATTTGACGAGTACATGATTTCTTATTTCAAAAAGCTTGGGTGCAAACAATACATAAGGGAAAAACAAATACGTTTCGGTTTTAAAGCTTGGGTAGCCGCCGAACGTCAAGGGAACTGCCTTGGCGTAGATTTAGACCGAGGAAAACAGGCTGGGGACATCGTACCACCTAATTTAGGGCTTGGTGAGTCCGTTCTACTAAAGAAAGGAGATGTTCTCATGGAAAACTTTACCGAGGTTAATTATTTTTATTTTGACACCTTTTTTTACCAGTGCAAAACTTTTGTCCGCATTAGCATCTCGCGTCGTATTGATAACAGGTACTGACCGATCAAATAGAATGGATCACTGTCCCTTACCTAGTAAAAAAGATATGGAAAATTGTGAGAGGGAAAAATTTGAGGCACGAATCAACAAAGTGGAAAATATAGTTGCAGTTGCATGGAAGGATAATGATCTCGTGAATTCTATGTCTAATGCTCATGGTACTCACCCAATCCGTCCAGTCTCTAGATATTCCATATAAAAAAAAGATAAAGTTAGTGCACCACAACCGCATTTAATTGATCAGTACAACCAAAACATGGGGCGGGTCTGGATCTTCTAGATAGTTTTATGGCTGATTATAGAAATGCAATAAGAGGGAATAAATGGTATATCCCTATTTTATTTTGGTTGTTGGACGTGGTCATGATCAATGCATGGATTTTGAGTGAAATCCATGGCAGACTTTTCGATGCCTAATACCATTTAGGAGGAAAGTAGTCCAGACCATTCTTCACAAGTATGGCACTGAGCCTAAACTTCCTGGTCCAACAAGTTCTGTGGAGAAAGTAGGGAAGCCAGCTCGGTTACAGCACGGTGGTCATTTGATTATTACAGGGCTACCTAGGCGCCACCGATGTGCAGTTTGCCGCAGCAAAACTGTCTGGGCATGCCGAAGATGCGGGGTACCTCTTCATAATACATGATTTTCTGACTATTGCACGTGACCTCAAATGTTTTAAGATCGATTTTTAAAGGTATTTTTCAAGTTGAAGCAGTTTTTTTATACATAATTTTCCCATTCAAAGTCAGATTTTTTTTGTGTTTACACTATACCTACGATTTTTCTGATGAACAACCTAATAATTGTGCATTAGCGCTCATTGTTAGATTAGGTATAAAAATGGATAACAACCATGCAGTTTCATTCTTTCTTTTTTTGAATTTATTCTCAGGGTTTATATGTACACAACTTCATGCCTTTTCAATTGTATCAGAATCCTGTTGTTTTAGATCTTCAAAAAAAATATTTACTGAATTCTCGTCCATCTATTGTTACATAATTTTAGTTTACCTATTTTTAAACAATTACACGCGTTTTTACATGAGAGAGAAACATATTTGAATATTCACGCAATGGCTTTGTTTAACTATTGCCAATTATTTGCTAATTCAAAACAAATAATAGTGTTCTTGCAGGAAAAATATAACAAATATGAATTGTTATTAATATTTTATTTGTTTAATTTAGAATGATATTCTTCTGACCAAAATGTTCATGAAAAAAACATTTCTTTAATACATCGGAGCTATGATTTTCTATTTAGGTCATTTATTATTATTAAAAACCATAATTTGCTGAAAAAAGTGAAAATAATTACACAAGTATTTAATTCAACCATATTAATAGGTAAAATTGTAGTTAAGTAGCTTAAAATGTTCGATAAAAACTCTCGATAATATGAACATGCATACTCATGGTGGTTGTGCCCAATGATTCGTTAACAACTCACCCTGTAATTATTTAAATAATGTTATTAGAATTTTTAATTATTTTTCCAATAAGTCCAATAAGGCAGGGTGTCAATGAAAAAAAATCACTTAAGGTATTTACGAAAAGAAAAAAGATCTGGGTATTAATTGGTATATGTACTAATATTTCGGTCAAATCATGCTTACATAGGAAGAGAGAGAGAGAGAGGTAAGAAGCACTGCCTCAACCATCGCGGACTCCTTTTGATCCTAATCGCAAATGAAAACGAATTTCGGAAATTATGACAGCAACCGTGGCCTTCGCGATCCATCCTCAAACGCCTCAGGAGAGCCACGGTGACCCAGAATCGCAGAATAAATGAATCGGGTCGAATGGAACGGGGACATCTGTGAGTGAGGGGTTAAAGGGGGGGGACACACAAGTGAGCCACGTTGACCGACGCCCCACCTCCCCACCCCCTCCCTCCACTCCCGCCGCGTGACTTTTGATTCCGCCGCCCCTCATCACGACACTTCCGCCGAACACGACGGTGATGAATGGATATGGTCGCTAGAACAAGAGAAGGGAGGCCGCGAACAAACGCCGCGAAAGGTCAGCACAGCAGTTTTTATAATCCCATATCCGACTTCGAGAGCATCTCCGCCCGACAGCGCCTCTCCTCGGGTGTCCCAGATGCCCAGACGTCTTTTAAAACCTACCACCAGATGTTAGGGCATTAGAGCGATGCTCTATCCGCGTCCTCAGTGGGATGGGACGCTCGCAGATGTCACGGAAAACAAAAGACTTACGTTCGAGTGATCACAAATGTCTTCGGGACTCGCGCCGTTCCATCCCCAATCGTAACCAGGACGAACCCATCTAGGCGAAGACAAGTAGAGCGGAAAAACCAGAAACCTTAATCGACATCTCCATGGTAACACGCGGGCAGCATCTCTTGGAAGGGGACGGTGTCTCATCTTTCGTTATTTCGGTAAAGATGGCGAAATCAAGCTGAAAAGGTGTTTGCGCAACAGGAACCGTGTGCAGGATAAAAAACAGAATTAAATTTGCTCTCCTTCCAGAATTTAATCTGCTCCTCGTCGTCTTCTCTAACGCTACACTCGTTGTCATGAATACACAGCAGAAATGCATTCGTTAAGTCTTTTGGATCTGAAGTAGCCTGAATGTTTCTCGTAAAAAAGACTTGAGAATGCCTCCGCTAGATAAATGCCTCCAATTAATCGAACTTCTATTAATGACTGAGACGCGAATGATAGATTCCAGTAACAAAAGGAAAGATCCATGCTTATCGAGATTAAAGCCAAGATATTGCATCAAGGAGAGGAAGACTTACTTCCACTATTTCATCGATTCGGGAGAACTCAGGCCGTTGTGATTTGTCAAATCGTACATTCTCTCAAAATTACCTACGCTTTGGTTATTGTGATCACCACTTTTTAGCTTACAGGGAGCTCAAAATGTAATCTGAATAATGACATTAAGGATGCAGTAATAAAAGTAGAATAATGTATAATGGTGAATGTCCCAATGGTGAGGTGGTTGGAAATATGTCATGATAAAATCTAAAAAAAATCCAATTCCCACCAAACCGATAAACAATACATATTCCGGTGTTAATCTATTGTCTTAGAAGTTTATCCGTTCAACACTCCGCGAACGAATCACAGAGCTTCCCTCACTATTCCCTCACACTCGAAGAGTCAAGGAACCAATGTTTTGTTCCACCGTTGATAGGTTCGAGGGCTTCTCCATTTGAATAACTTCCAGCCTTCATATTTCTCTGGTCTAATTAAACCCAATTCAATGTAGACTGACCACTCATAGAGTCCATCGCTCTCCCAACATCCCTTCACTTTGAACTCCGACCAATTCTCCAGCCTCCTCCGCATCTCCTCCGCCTTGCCTTCTCAAAACCACCTCACCCCCCTCTCTTCTCCGCCCACCTCACCCTTCTCCGAAACACACACCAGGAAATCCTCGCGCCCATCTCCTTTCCTCATCGAACAAGTTTCCTACCCCACACAATGCAAGAAAGTATGCATCAGTGAAAATCCCGTGATTTCCCATCCCAGCTCATATTAAAAACAGCACCATCTTAAGAAAGGAGGAATACGTGATCTGAACGAATATATATTCAGAAAATACGGTCATGTGTGCCTGTTATGAGTTAATTTTCATATTAAAAACACCTCATATCCTGAATTGTTATATTTTTTGCCAAAGATTGCTATTCAAGGTAATTTTTATACTTTGCATGCAAAGATAAAATTAACTCTCTTGCGATCAAAATTCCTCAGAAGTCTCCTCCTTAAACGCTTTAACTTATGAAATAAAAATTGAAATCGTAATGCATCTCGGAGACTCCTATCGATAGTTTCTAGGGCGGAAAAATACTGCAAAATATTAGGAAGGGAGTTGGCACTGTGAAAAAAGTTGATATGGCAGCAGAAGCAGTGGAGAACCGATATTGGTAGCCTTAGTAAATATGCAAGGGAAAGACTGCTGGAAACTTGTGATAATGAACGATGCATGAGCATAAACTAATGATAAAAATGATATTTATGGCGAGAAGATTGCGACTTTAGCGTAGAGAAGGATGGGCAGACGAGGCGATCCGCTCGGCGTGGAAGGGGAGAGCAGGGGAAGGGATACGAAATGAAAGTAGATTGGCGAATAGTGGGTGATGTGGAGAGTGGGAGATCAGAGTCAGGTTAATGGGACGTCAGACGGTGAACACGACATGCAAATGAGTAAGAGGGGAATGGGATATCCCTTCCTCAATTTGAAAACGATTATTATTCTCGTCCGAAGAATGACTCGTGAGAGATATATGAAGACAGTCTTGAAACTATATGGAGCCCAAGATGGCAATACTGTGTTTGAGAGCAATTGGCTTTTTTACCATTAGCGTCAAACTTTTATTTGGATGGATTTTGTGTTGGATCGCTGTAGCATTCGTCGTTTTGTGTTGTGATTCTCGATCCCGGGTCTCCGGCTGACGAGGAGAGGTCAGGGGAAGGGAGGGGGAAGGTTCCCCAGTAACCACGATGTGCCTGCAATGAAACACCGTCATCATTTGTCATTCAATCCTGTGATTGCTACAACAGCAGATCCCTCCATTTCCCCGCTTCTAACTCCTTCACGCTTTCGTAGCTCTACTTTTTCATATTCCGTTCAAGCTGGCCTGTGCATTGGCTCCTCAGACTTCCTCCTAGTGGGTATTTCCTTTCAAATTATCCTCAGCTCCTAAGTTCATCATGAATTCGGGCGCGAGGCGATTGGCAGGACGTGCAATTGGCGGAGACGACCGGAAGTCAGAGAAGATGAGTTGTTTGCTGCTGCCCTCGTCGTCTGTGGCATCGCTCACTGCCGCTCCACTTACAACGGGGACGCGTGGAGGGGAGGAGGAGTATAATGAAATCTAAAAGGAGGTAGGATCGCACATAGAAAGTATTTTTTCAGAGTTACAACAATTATCTTCTGTTATTTCACGTGAACAGAGTACTTTAAATCTACTAACGTTTGCTTTAATTTTAACTTGAGTTTTACTCAAGAGCGAGCATGGGAGTAAAGCCAAAAAACAATTGTTAATGTTATCGTAAGATGCTGTACTTAAGAAAATATGCTGATAAAATAAAGGCACCATTCCGACAGCTGGTTTACACGGTAAGTAGACTTTGTTATTTACTTCAATGCAGGAAAATAACTCAGAAAGTCCCTACAACCCGCTCTTCGGGCGTAATAATTAAATAAAATATTTTCTTCAACTAGTCAGTATCTTCGGGTCCTAACATTTCTGTTTCAAAAGCTTGAAGTTACAGTCACCAGATTAGTTGAGAAATTCACCCATCTTGGCGTTACACTCCCAATCGAGTATTCACTGCAAACCACAATATTGTCCATATCCGCGACGTCACGTCAGTAAACCGTATCACCCACAAGCACGAGAAACTAGCGTTTGCACGCCATTTCAATTGCGATTTCAAAAAAGATGCCTTTTTGGAATTGAAGGAAACTCGCAGCAATATTTTAATATGTGAGCAACGAGTAACGTTTACCACAAGCGCTTACCGTCATTGGAGTTGAGTTTAGGTCCTAACGTCCTAAGGTTTCCCATCTAAATCTTGGCCATTTTGAAACGCGGTAAATAATCATTGAATAATATTCACAGCCTCTGTTTTTATTAAACACGATGCTTTGTTTTCTCAAATTATCCGGAGGTTGGCCGCTCAAAGGATGAAAAGAGAGGCGACTCAATTTCAAAGAGAAATAAAAGGGAAGAAAGTGTTAAACATTCTTGGTCCACAAAAATACCAAAGAAGTAATTCACTGTCAACTATTACGCAAAATAACATTTTAAGGTAGTCAAGATATCCAATATATGGTACCAATGTGCGGTGCAAGTCTATTTCATTTGATCGACATTAGATCCCGAATATCAGAAATGCCGGTCAGTAGCGATAAACAGTTGCACCACCCAGCCGACTCAATGCGAGGTGTGTATTTCCAAAGAGGAATTTCAGGTCAACTCTGCGTTCTCGTCTTTCGTCAACGCAGTAACATTGGAGGCGCTTTTCAGCTTTAATAAGCCAGTTACGCGGGAGAATGAACCATACTTTTTGTCGCTTTAAGAGACCAACTTGTTGAGTAATCAGTGCAGGGAGCTCTGACTCAGCTACTACTTCCACTTCCACCAGTGATATGTTTCCCAGCTAAGTGTGTGTGAGCGTTAAAAGTTCACAATACTTTATATTTCGAATCCTATTTCCTATAACTATACTCACTTTAAGCCGTCAAATACACGTAGCCGTCTTCGTTTAAGTGACTTCCTTTCCTCTACCGTTTTGTGAATCCGATGATACAATTTTGAAATGTTCACATTTTGCTGCTAACAGCTGCAATTACGAAAGAGTATAATAGATATTCACCAACATTCTATGCTAATTTTAGATGTTACTTGAATCCAAAAGGATTTTAACTTGGTGCTCTAACTCTACTATTGGAAAATTTAATTGTTACTTCTCCTAGTAACAGAACTAGAGAGGAAAATATCGTGAACATTTTGACTGAAAGAAAAATGTTGGTTGTAAAACTTGTCTTACTTTTATTTAAATATTACCGGTTAACCATTGCCGTCCAGCGAGGTGACGTATGATTATAGAAGAAATATTTTTGCAAAAGTGACGGTCGTCATACGGAGCAGGAGGTGAGAAAGCAAAGAAAAGTGAGGAGACCTTGGTTCATATCTTGAAGGCAGTGGATCCTAAATGAAAAGCAAATGAGAGTCATTTTGAGCGTGGCTGCACTGCAGGGAAGAGATAAGGGAAAGTAATCCCCTTTTCAATGATTAGAATTCAAACGTCGTCTCCCGCAACAACCGATCTCTCAATGATCTCCGCGGACCTCCCTGTGGTCTCGTGCGGTTTCAATCTGGTTGATCGGTGACTAACCAAGTGGGTACTTCGTTCCAGAGGTAGGCGTGCCACCCGAAGAGTGTTCGCGCGCTGTATGACGAGGCGTGGGCCTCTTTTCAAGACTGTTGTGGCCCGGAATATTAATGTCGGGCGTACCGTTTTCTCGGATTAATTTCTCCAAAGGTCACTCTTCGATAACGCTCACGTCAGATAACTGCCAGCCTAATGCTCCATAAAAAAACTCACACTCTTAGTTACCCTCGCCCAAACGAAAAAGGTAAGTCATCTCGTGGTTAACGCTAACCAGAAGTTATAAAACCGAGCCTTAGAGTGGGTGTAAACAAAACAACTCTCGCGGAAGATGGGAAGCTGTGCTGGACCAGGAGAGGATGATGACTCACTCCTCGCCCCACCGAGGCTCTCTCCCCCGCGGCGAACGCACAAACTGCCCCCACACCCACTCTCCCGCCCCCGCCGAGTGTGTCAAAGGGGGAGGAGGGGAGTCCTTCCCCTCACCGAGGGGGTGGGGGTGTTATCGGCGCTTTGACCCCGTTTCCCACAATGCCCCACATGACGGCTGTTCCCGGGGGTCATATTCGCCCTCCGATTCTGGCGCTAGCACCTCTCACAGGGGGCAGCAGACAACGCGATACGTTCGGAATGAGACGCACCGCACTTTCCAAACATAAGCAAAAGTCATCGCGAAAGATGGCTCCTCCTTCCCCCCCCCCTCTCCCACCACGTCGGAAAAATAACAAAAAATGCAATGTTTCGACGATTTACGGTTCAACAAGCATTTAAGCGTACACCACTTACATTTTACTCCTAAACTCATTTTCGAATGTAACATTAATGTTGCGTGAAAGAAAAAACAAAAAAGTGTCGTATTGCATTCGGAAAAGAGGTGTTGGAAAAGGAAAGAGAATGGCGACTGCGAAACTCTTAGAGCTGGAGGGCAGATCAACCGCGGACGCTGAGCGCGGCGCCGTTGAGTGGGGCGATCTTAAGGTGAGCGTAAGATTAAGACTTGGAAGGCTGTGAGGGGATGAAGTGGAGGGTTGGCAAGGAGTGAGAGTGGAGATGACGAGGCAGAGAGAGATATATACCATGGGGGAGGAAAAGAGGCGTGTTGAGTTCGGAAGAAGAGAGGTGGAGAGGAGGGAGGGTGCAGGAGGATGTAACCGGGGAGTGACCGACGCACTGACTGTTGTGCTTATAGGCCAACATGCAGTGATGCAGAGATGAAAAAGATCTCTCTGGAACAACCTGTCCAATGACCTCGCTAGCATGGCGAATACAGAATGATGATGGGTTCCATAAGGCTGTAACATTTTTTATTCTTTGTGGTCACTTGGGGGAAAGCACCACATTTATCCCACAATAGAAAATACGATGCTCAAAGGGAAGGAATTATGTGCTCATGTGCTCATAGTGAATTTACGTTGGCTTTCAGTAAAAATGTAAACATAAAGAAACTGAATAAAATGAGATTCTGATATATGTGTACATCAATTAAATAGGTTTTTTGCAATATTATATCAGCGCATAAAACGTCAAATTTCCTTCGTATCATGACCATAATTTCACTAGAGCTTTCTCCATGAAAAAGTTTCATATGCGATGTGTTTTGGTGTTTTGATCACGCATTGACGTCACAGATTCAAATAACAGTGAAAGTTGGATGGACATCAAATTTTTCTTCCTTATGGGATAACGGAGTGATTGCCTTCATAATGATCCTCGCAAAATACACTCGCAACGGCCGGAGTCCGTAAGCACGGCGGTGACCCGTGAGATTTGCTGATAAAGCCGTAGGCGGAGATGAATACTGAATGGCTCAAAGAGATTACCATACGGATGAATAATTGAACCGAAACCTGTTTGCTAAATGGCCTTTAAATTTATTATAGCTTACAAAAATCAATTTATTTCACCGGTAAAATATCAAGATCACAAAATTATGTGTCCATTGCACTTTGTACATCCTTTTCTGAGGTGCATTGATATGCATTGATTATTACAAAAGATATTTTGATATTTTTTTCGTAGTCATCATCTCTTTTTTGAAGTTTGAATTAATCCCTTACTCTCCATCAGCTAAACGCTGCATTCTAGTCCACATAGCAGTAAAATTAACTGGGAAAACTTCCTCAGATTAGAAGCTTCACTCTTTCCTATGACTAATATGCACTGAAAGTTATATTATGAATGCATAAGAGGAAATTACATGCCATATAATGCACCACAGGTAATATTTTGGCTTCTGAATATTTACTTGAATGTTTGAATGTAAGCGTAATATTAGAAACGCTAGAAGAAGGAATTTTCGTACATTGTGCATTTTGAGAGGGCATATCGGTTATTATGTCGCTTCAATCAGTTTTAGAAATGTAGTTTGGGGTTAACATAAAATCATCCGTGTCGTCCTGACATGCGCCTGATATGATTTTTTCATGCACTCTAATTGTTAGTCTTGACTGTTCTCAGGATATCAGCACAACACGATTCCAACCCAATGGAATAGTTAATTTTTCAATACAACTCGTGGCTTAGTACAATTAAAGTTACCTCCAAATAGGGAAATTTTCTGTTGAAAATACGATTTGGGAATTGCGTGTAGCAAGAATGTTCCGTGGTATTATAATTTTATCTGGTTGCGAATTGGGATTACATATTTTTTCAATCATAGAATTAGTACGTTTGGGAATTTTCGTTCTCTGTAAAAACGTCGACCCACGGTTCGTGAGGACGCGTCGAAGTGGACGAAGGATATTGACGTAGCCGAGATAGAGTTAATGAGAGCTCGTCGCTTTTAAATTAATGCGAGCTGGAAGCACCGGACATAGGCGAATGATTTTGCACCAAGTATGGGCACCCATGGTGATGGCATATGCAGTCTGAGATGGGCATTTGAGAAATGCCTATCTCATTATTTAATTTTTAAAACAATATTTAATTTTTTCAGATACCCAAAATAGTATATAAAATACCCAACACACGGATCCCTTTTATGGGAAAATTTAGCCAGACAAAGATAATTTTGATAGATGGAGTCCAATCGTCACTTTCACTATGTAAGTCGAATGTTCTACTAGGCCATTTTTTGCAAATCCTTTCACGGTCTGTAACGTAACTTAATTGCTTCCCAAGTACTTATTGCCAAGATTCATCACGTTCTTGCTCTTGAATATCCATCCCAATCACAAAGTTATCGCTCAAACCCTTAAACACGCAGCATTCACTTTCCCTTGATATTCCACTAAACATTTAACGGCCATTCTTTATCTCACGATCGCGTTTAAAAAAAAATAGATGCAATGATTAAATTGTCAACAAAAAGTAGTGACGGATGGCGCACGGAATACTCGATGCAAGGATGCGTCGTGTATTCCGACGTGATTGTTTTCATCCACGTATCCATGCCAACGCAATGATGGGCGGCGGGGGATGAAAATGTAAAGGGGAGGGGGTCGTAAATATTCTGGGGGTTGGGGGTGCAAAGGGGGGGGAAGAGGGGAAGGGGGACCCGACCACTCCCACCGTCCACCCAGAGATTCGACTTTGGAGATGGATAATCCTTCGCTGCTTTGCAATCTCACTCGCCCGGGGCGCTCAAGTTTCCGCGGAAAGAGGAGAGACGGCAGGGGTTGGGCGGTCGGGCGGCCCTGGGTTCGCCCTTTTGAGTAGTCTTTCGTCATTTCTCGGGTCGAAGGAGGGATGGGTGGTCGGAAGAAGACGATTCCAGATGAGAGAGGGTTCGGCGGGACGCCCTTCTGCCCCGTGTCGGGTGCGTGGGGCAGCGTGGGGCAGGGGGTGTGTTCCAAGTGCCAAGAGATTTGAGAGCGAGGAAGAATCGATTGGCGCCGCTTGAAGAGGGCGTCGTCGTACGCGCGCCGCTCGAGGCAGGCAGAGCCCTCTGTGCGCCGGGAGCGGCAACCAACGGCGCTCTGCCTCGAGAGTTTTCATTCTCCTCCTCAGAGGTCTCCACGCGGCGGAGGGCGACTCGGCGCGCGGAAGCGGAAGACCGATGCATGGCGGGAAATCGCTCCACGAGGGCAGGCGTCGTCCCCCCACGTAGAGGCAAGGTCGCAGATTTTTATTCCGAGCGCTTGAAGAAATCCCTCGCGCGCGTTGCAGATGGTGTGAAATTGGCACCACGGGTTAAGTAATTGATAATGGATGCATAACTTGCAGGATGCAGAAGAAAACGCATAAGAACTTGTAATTTCATGCCCAATTCTCGATCAAATATCTTTAAAAACCTGCGGTCAATAATTCTGAAAATTTGCAGGTGGCTTTAGAACAATATTATTATTACTTTCAGGAAGTTTCATTGAATTCTCTTAAGTTGGGTGAAACCACCGAACCTCCTTAAGCCTGTTTTACACGGGGGACGTAATTGCAGAATCTGATGTACAGTCGCCGCATAAAGTCTGGCGACATCGACAAAAGCGCCGAATAAGCGAAACTATGATTATGAGTGGCTCCAGTGATTCAAAAGTGAGGGGGTGGGGAGGGGAGATAGAGAGGAGGAGGGGGGTGGGAAGGAGGTGAGACAAGTGTATTCGTGAATAGGAACCCCGTCTTGGGGGCTAGTGAATTAAGGGGATGAAGTTGCCGATGTCGCCAGACTTTATCCGGCGACTTTCATCATTAAAGACTTTCAGCATGCATTACAAGACGTAAGAGGCTGCATTACGGGGAGATAACGATATTTCATTTTTCCGAGGTCCATGACGAACTATAACAGCCGTGATAGATGTCGTCTACGAAATTTTCACTCTCAACAGATAGACCCGGCTAGGAGCTTGCGGCTGAAAATTCTTTATCTCGATAGTTTCCAAATTCTCCACCTTCGTAAGAAATAGCGTCTCACCTGATTTAGTTTATCGCGTGAATTAGTATCTCAATCCATGCATTCCATGTACTCGTTTCATAAGTGAACACTTCCCTAGTTTATGACCTAGCCCTGCATTGCTGCTCTCCTGTTTGTGGCCCGCACTGAGCGGGTTTCCACCTAGATCCTAGACGAATATTGAATGCCTGGTTTGTAATTGTTGCGAGCCATAAGCTCTCTTGGGGGCGCAGGAAATTATTCCTTCAAGGGAAATTCTCTTCTTTGCGTAAACATTCATGCTACATTAATCGGTAACCTTCTGTTCACTGGCGACATTTTGGCATTTGATATGTAAATGTTGCAACGCTTATTCAACGACGCGGAATTTTGTAACATACTCATTAAGAATGTACTTCCATGATGATTGCCTGACAGAAAAGAAATCAAACCATGACACATCCCTAAATATGAATTCGGGACCCAATAAATAATGTGCTATGCATTTAACATCCTAAAAAATTTTGACTGGAAATAATCCCACGATCTACTTTGAAGAATCGTTTAATTAACAATAGAAAAAATGTTTTGCAATTCCTCACTGATTTTATTCCTCACCACCGGTTTCACTATAGCGTTACATCTTAAAGTGATGTCAACTTCTGTAAAAGACAGCGTAGCTACGAAACTGGTCATGTTTAATAAAATCAGTAAGGAATTACTGAGTGATAGGTTGCTACTGTTATTCATTCAAGTATTCTACCAGCTGATTGGTAGGTTCTTGGACAGTCCCCATTCTGTATCCCAACCTCATAGATATTGTCTCGCTTTCCCTCCTAAGGATGGCCCGTTATTAGATCCCTCTTCAATTCTTCATATCTTCTAACTCCTCTTATTTCGTCCAGAATTCCTATCCTCCTCCTTCCTCTTCCACGCTTCCCCAGTGTTCTCCCCTCTATCACTCTCTTCAAAATGACCTATTCTTTCAGAACCTCCTCCATCCATCTCTTCTGCCTTCTCCAAACCACTGCCACAAGCGTCCACTCCTCTCGAAACATATCCAATACCTCCTCGTTCGTCTGTTATATTATTTACTAATTCAATATGAGCTGGTGTCATTCCTAACTAGCTTTAGTTTGGTATGGAATTTTTGTGATTAACTCGGCTTCCAAAACTGTCGCTGGCATATCAACCTGAGATGCGTACGAGAATGCGTTAGCCGATAGTGAACGAGTGCATGCCGGGATTGCTGTTCCACCGAAACGACAGCTGTGGGAAAAATTGCAGCCGATAGTCGATAAAAAAACGAAATATGCCCTGTTGGTTTTCTCGACGATAACCGACGGCATGAGTACTTAACCCCCGCGCCGATGAAGCCGCGCCTCGGAGAGTTAACAGTTCGCTTCCCTTTGGAGTGGGTGAGACAAAGGGGGGGGGGGAGGGGTTAATGTTTGGGGGGGCGAGGGGGGTTAGATAGGGGGGAGGGGGGAATGGTCACGTGGCGACCGAATGACTGACAGACAGACTCGCCATCGCACTTCCTCGCTTACTTAGTTCTTCTCTTTCGCGTAGATAGCAGGCCGGTCGCGTGCCAACTTCGATCGCTGTCAGACACTTAATCGGAAACAAATGAGCGCTGGTTCGCGGGTCTCCGGAGAGGAATTGACTTCCAGGCATTCTGCTTTTTCTCCGGAAATCGAGGGCATTGCTGGCGGCGACACCTCCTGGACGTAGCGTCACAAACTTTCCTTACTTCGGCAGTCAAGCAAGTCTTCGACGAGATATCCCCGTTCTTGTTTTTCATAGAAGAGCGGAAGACTCATTTCTTGTTGCATGTTGGGTTTCGTGGATATTTAAAGACGCTTGGAACGAGCACATACAACATCTATTTAAGAAAGCAGGTAATTTGAATCCGTTTTTAGACCATTACATAAGATAACAATTATATCTCCCGACCACATAATGCACCGAACTCAAAAGCCACGGAAAAATTAATCTTAATAATTTGAACATTCGCTGAAAGTTAGGCACAATAATTTATTAATTTTATTGTACCAAATTCATCAAAAATTCTAAAAGCCTAATAAAAAAAAGAGAATTACATGGGTTGCTTTGCCAGGAATTCACTACTTGTTAGCTAATTAAACAGCACTGCAAGTCCCATTGATGTATTCAAACTGCGTATTCACTTTGCTGGCCGTTTCCGAGACCAAAAATGCGACCAGTTTTCAGTTGCGATAAAATATAAAAGGAAAGAGTCGCTAAAACCCGGAGCGCATTTCTTTCGTAATGGGGAACTGAAAGCAAGACTTTGGATGGGGACTAAACTTGCTGCGTCGGAATTATATGGCTTGACAAAATCGCGCACAGGGCATGCTTGATGATATTATGCTAATCTTGCTTTGATTTTGCGCCCCTCGGCAGATATTCCCGTAAACCGGATGACTTTTACCGTCTTCCCTTACGTCACTTCAACGTGCAGCCAGCCTGGCTTCAAATCCGTGCTTTTCTTCTAACTCCCCATTGCGTCAAGCCTCGTGTTAAACAACTGCCCCAAAGCAAACCCTCCACTATAGTAAGTGGTTCCTCAACTGCGGTGCGCGTAATCATGAGAGCTGTTCTGCGGTTTCGGAGCAAGCAGTCATCATTCAATCAGAAATTCAGCAATCTACCGGTTAGAGGTAGGTTATGATGGAAGTCAGACAAAATCCAACAGACTCTTACGCGGGTAGTGCCGTATCTACCTCTAGTATTTCTTTCTTCACCTCAGCATAAGTCCTACCTTTCTTCATCCCGTCCATAAAGCTCTTTCTTCCCATTCCCCCACTTGCCCAACATTCTTCCCTCTATCATGGCCTTCAGCAAACCATCACTACCGCTTCCAGCTACCTACTCTGCCTTCCACTGTTCTCAAAAGTATAATATTGGCTGAAGTAAGTTCGATTTTCCAATGATAATGTACATTGCGAATATTATTCTGAGTGAGGGGCACAACTTTGGAAATGGGTGACCATGGAGTAAACATTTCAAAAGAGGCTTGGGACCACTTACCTACTTAAACCGATCAGGCGTCCTTGCGTATAATTTACTATTCCTTCATCTACAACCAATCAAATTCACCTGCATTTTGTTTAGTTGCTCCTAGTTTATGACGCTCAATGAGTTGAGAGATAAGTAAGTTTGAAAAAAAAACAAAAATATTCTTTTTCCATTAGAGCACTGAGCACGACTATTTGGGAACTAGTTTCTGTATATATTTCAATTCTAAAACTTTTTCCAGGAAGTTGGTACCAATGGAATGCCTAAAACAAAATGTGAACAATAACGTTTCTTGCGGAAATCTTCTCGGGTCTTCCACCGGGATACATTTTTTGCTGCCGTCGTATTTGATTCAGTTTCGTACTACATTTTCCAGGCGAATGATGATGTTTACGAAGGCTTCAACCGTCACCATGGTTGCCCGTAGTCAAGGGCTTGAAAATGGAGTTCGAGACAGATTCCGAAACGTCGGCAGCAAAAAACTTATCCCGGTGGAAGACCCGATAAGACTTCCTCAATATAATTCGCCGAGAAAGAGATAAATCTTACTTAACGTTTACTTGTTTAACGAAATAGGATACATAAACGAGTGCCAAAAATTTTAGCTCCTTCATTTCTCATCTTCAGAGTAAAAATAAGAAAGTAGTTCACTTCTTTAAAGAAGACAGATGAGTCAAATGATAGCCTCAGTGAGACTCAAGCTAGAGCAAATATTTTGCGAGGGAAAACCAGTTAGAAAGGACCTCTTGTATAGACAAAATAAATGGCCAGTAACACGTGCGAACATTTACAAGTCCACCTGTGTATAACCAGTACCTAGCACAATAAGGTAAATAGCACATGTTGAGCATATTACAGCGTCATAGTCATAGTCAAAGTGTTAAAATAGTCCATTTTTTATTTGGCAAAATTAAAAGTAAATGCCGATTGAGACGACGACTTTTGAGAAGCGGCCGTGGTTTAAACGTGTATACGCTCGCTCCTTGCTGCGCTGGCGAGTAACATTTGAAGCTTTCCGCCGTCGTTCCCCGTTTCTCTCCCTCCTCTCTCTCCCATTCGGCCACAGATCATTCTTTGGCACTCTCTAATTCAATGTTCAAGTATGTGTTGACACCCTTCCATTAAAGATGCGTTAAAAATTTCTTCTGGGTCTATTGCTCAGCATGTGCCTACATCTGAAATTATACTCCTTTTATTGGGGATTCTTGCATTCGCTCTAGTAGTGCGCTAATCACTTCGTAACAAAACAGTTAACTTGTCATCCATTCGTGATTCAGACCTTGCGCACTAGGTAGTGCACTTCAAACCAGATCGGGAGCAAAGTTGATGAGCGCTAAATAACAAAAAAACGACGATAATGGCACCCGTGATAGTTGTCAATTTTATTGATTTTCAGTGTAGGTGGCAAACATGTATATTGTGAGGATTTTAATTACTTAGGGTTGAAGGAATTTAACAATTTTAAATTAAGCATTCGACCGTGACTGTTGTTCATATACTATACGAATGCTACTCCTACCGGCAGGTTAGAAAACATTCCGCCAGCGCACATCGTTCCATTCAACGCCGTTCGTGCTTGCGCCAAAGTGTTCTGCTGATGTGTTCTGATGAGCATGAAATGCAACACCTTGAATTGAAGGCCCCCATTATTGCGTGTTTTTGATGTGCCACCAACATATGCATCGTAAATACACAATGCTGGCTCAACTCGACGGATGGGTACAAAGGGCAGACATATGTTTGGTTACCTAATCGCCAAACTCAATGCGAGCCGCGAGAGAGTTCACCGCACGATGGAAATTTACAAATTAAAAGAACGACCACCAGTCACGTGGTCGCGGGTCTCCACACGTGACAACAGCTGCGGACCACGCCCCCCTCATATTCATATGCTGCGCTCATCGAACGAGACCCACAACGATACTTACGATACCGTTCTTGTCAAGGAGGTTAAAAAATAAATTAACAAGCTGCTTGATTTTTGAAGCCAATTCCACCATTAAGGTCGGCACAGTTTAGACCTTACTCTGGCTTACGTGTCCGGCGGTCGCTTTCGATTTTCGTCAAATCTAAGTTAAAAACCACAGGCCAGGAAATGTTTTGTGACTGGTTTGGCAACACCAACACAAAATCCTTCCCAAGCACCCCTATTCATGCTTCACTTTCGCCAATGAGCGTTCACGGTCATGCCTCCTCCATTTTATTTGAACCCCCTTGGTTCCTGTGACTACACTACTGTTGGGGTGTTTAGCAATAAGTGCGCCCTTCAAAAGGTAAGAAGGTGGTCTCATAGCGAGTAGAGTAAGCGGGTGCAGGTATGAGTAAGAGGGCAAACGACTCCCTCGTCCCCAAGCGAAACGAGAGAACCGTTATGCCTCAACGCACGCCCCGGGGATGCGTGTTTCCACGCCCAAGTCTCGCACTCGCGGCCTTGAAACCACTCCCCCCCTATGCTTTCTGTGTGTTTCCCCTTTCACTTTCGCTCTCATTACCGTCATTATCATCACCTCCATCCCTTCCCTTCCCCCTCCCACCTTTCTCATCGCTTGTGCCTCAAACGCACGCACATGATGCGCCCCTGACGAGAGAGTGAGAGGCACACCGCCTCATCCCACTATTCCACGACCGTTCACACTCACGTGACCCGCCGTCACCTCATTGGACGCCGCTGGATGGCAGGAGGCTCCGAGGCAGGAGACTCAAAAAGGGTTCGCGCGTACTCACCTGGAAAGGAAAGAAGAGAAAGGATTAATGCGTGGGGAGATACAAAAACACGTAAAATACTCAATCAAAAGAGAAAAAGAGATTCGCAACAATCTGATTCCATGGCTTAAGAGGACCTAGGTCACTCTCTGGAGGGCATGGAAAAGCGTATAAATACGACATTGAAAAAAACAGCTCAAACTGAGTTTAGGAGATAGGCAATGTTGCAACACTTCACTGACACGGAAGAAAAAGGGACCTCGGACGAAACATTTATCAAATATTCATTCATTAGAGTAATTTACCGGTTAGAGGTAGGTTATGATGAAAGTCATAAAATATCCAACAAAGTCTCTTACACGTGAATTTCCCTATCTACCTCTAGTATTTCTTTCTTCATCACAGCATAAGTCCTATCTTTCTTCATTCCGTCCATAAACCTATTCTCTTTCTCCCCCTTCCCCGCTTACCCAACATCCTACCCTCTATCACGGCCTTCAGCAAACCATCTCATTACCCCTTACAGCCACCTACCCTGTCTTCCCCTAATCTCATCTCATAAATTTCCTCTCCTCTACAACTAGGTCAAGCACTTCCTCATTTGTCTTTCTTTCCGTCCAACGCACCTTCTCCATCCTCCTCCACACCCATATCTCGAAAGCCTTCAGCCTACTTTCGTCTTCCTTAATCAGAGACCACGTTTTTTGCCCCACACAACGCTACACTCATATTGAGGTTATATTACAAAATAATTGAACGAAAAACACACGTAAGTGCTAAAACGCTGGGTTTTAATCGAATCAAGGTCCGATTGGCCCTTTACTTCTTCCAGGGAAAAACAATTCATCGCGAGAATGTTAAAAGTAGTTTAATCAAAATTGGAGCACAGCGAGCGGCCGAAGCCGAATGTTACGCTGTGTTAGTACTTGAATACGAAAACCAGTGGAGAGTGAGTTTCACTTTTTTCTTCCTCCGCGCATGCGTGGGAGTTTGGGCACTTGGAGGAATTTCGAGTAATTAGGAAGAGAAGTATGTCTAAACCCTGAAAGGCGCTCTTCGAGCAGGAGGCCGCTTCTCCGCTTCGAAAGCGTGCAGAGTTTGTGAAAAAGACGCTTTTAGTTAAACCGCTCGTCACGACTTCTCACTCCCGCGTCGGGATCGGCAATTATAAGATCAAGTCATGAACGCCGCGGTGAAATTTTTTAGCACGAAAGAAAGCGTTGAGTACGTTGACAAGGAACAATACATACAAGTAAATAAGTACAGCTGTAGGAAGTAACACCTAATGAAGAAAGACGATCAATTGTTACTCCCTTAAGAGAATTAAACGCTTTCTTGAGCGATGGATTGATAAGTCAAATCTCTTGTTTCTTTTTGCATTGCACCATTTTCTCACGTAAGGTGAAAAACCCCATCTCATAGGAAATTGTATCACATTATATGGTACTTGGAATTATAAATATTTATATTTAAATGGCTAAAGTAAGTAAGTTTCCTGTAAACGGTTATGAGATTAATATATTACAGTTTTCAAACCCACTGTGGTGTAAATGCGTTCCCCCTCCAGTTTTAATTTCTGATTCTCCAAAAAGCGTACGCCTTGGCCGTGCTGCGACCATCGTCGTCGGGGAGTGACGGAGCACGGAATGCGAAGAGCAACATCAACGATCATACAACACGCTCCCTCCACTGTGATAATGGCTCCGCCGCGAGGATGGTGATCGAATCACTTGACTCCCGGTTTTCCCCCGCTTTAATCGAATTGAGAAAGCTTAAAAAAATAATAAAATGTGAAAAAACACTCATATAAAAAATCATACATTTACTTAGTGCGTTGGTAGAGTAAGAAGATCTCCACGTTTCTCAAATTCATTTGTTACAGCCTCGATGGAATGGACGTTACAATCTCCGTTAAACTCCTTAGTTACATTAACATCCTCTGCTTCAACAGGCCTCCTTGGCAACGACATAAAATGATGGCACCATATTCAATTGTACTTAAAAGTAAAAAAAACTCGTTTTATCAATTAATAATATACTATCAATAACTATTCCACATAAGCGCCCACCTTATGGAATAGATATTGATGTAAATGACAAGAGGATAGATGTTGATTTAAGAAAAAGATCCCACGCTTTTATTTTCCACGAGTGATGAACAATTTTGTTTTTACTTTTTATTTCCTACACTTAAAAATATGCGTGTTTAAAAAAAAGTATTTTTTTACATATTTATATTTTCTACGTCTTAGTATCTTCATAAATTGTGAAATGGTTCTTTTAAATTTCAATTATTAGCATTATTTCTTCTCACTAAAATAAATGCTATCTTCTACTGGCGACATCGGCGGCCGTAGGCGGCGGGAAGGAAAGCTCCAAGTTCCTCCGTCAAGGATACACTGACAGCAAGAGGACGCACTGAGAGCCAGAGGTCCCTAAACCACACAATACCAAATTTGTGCAAGGAGTCACATTTTCACTTTACTAAAAAAACACGGGGCCATGTGCCGCAACCCGCAACACCAAATGAAAAAAAAGGGGAAAATCATTTAATTTTAGTAGATTAACATGGCAATTGGTAGATTTAATGATTTATTAATTTATTGTCATCGAGATTAAGTAAGTGTGTCAAATTTCACCCCGATTGAACAAAGGGAAGTGGGTTAGATTACGATTGCAAATTCCATCCAGAAAAACAAAACATGGTTAAGTTAAAATAAGCGTGGTGAAAAAAAATTCGGGGACTCGCGACTTCAACGATCAGTTTTCACTCTGGATCTGCTTCCAACGCTTTTAAGTACTAGCACTCGAAGAAGCGAGAACGGCATTGCGCGCAAGAAACGGTCACAGGACAGCACATCAGACAGTGTGCGGGACTTCATTTAAACTCATTTCTCTCAGCGGAAAGGTTTAAAACGCTTTGTAAGTCCTTCGTAAATTAATAATATACAACTAACAACGAATTGATACTGATAATAGTTCTTTTGTGAGATGTGTCGAAAACTGCCGACATTTTTTTCAAAGCCGATAGACAGATGGCATTGACATTTGTCCTCCATCGATAATTGGCATGCGCTGGAAACAGATGCTGAGACACTGATTATTAATGCATCAGAGAGAAAAAAATCCCAACACTTCACACCAAATTAACGCTTTAACCCTCCGGTGGGTGCACCCGTGGCAAATTGCCGCGTATTTTAGTTTCTGAGCTCTCCATTTGGTACCGTTTGTATTTAATGCCTGTGTCTCCAGGTATTCATTTTTCATGATAGGAGGGAGTATTTCCGATGTATACGGATCAATTATCAACCGGACGCTTCAGTAGCTGTGTGACATCGAAGAGAGTTTGACGTTTGACTAAAGATATAAAAGAAATTTTAGGAAAATATAAGAACAAGGAACCTGTTCCTGAAGCACCTAAACCAGTTATATACCATGTTTGCAGGGGGCATAAAAATTGCAGGTCAAACATTGTGTGCCAGTGACGTACAAATAATGTATGTAGGAGACATTGTCGTCTAGAGACAACATGTATGAGATGGGAAGATGAACAGGACCTAGATGTGAACTAAGATGATTAACAATGTATATTCATTGACAAACAATAAAAGATGTAATTTGTAAGAACATAATGAGCCTTTTTTATTAGTAAATTATCAAGTCCTTAAATAGAGCAATGCAATTTAATTTTGCGGTAAAATTGCCGCGGCGCACCCACACGTGGGAGTAAATTTGGCGTGCCCACCGGAGGGTTAACTAAATGAGCAAAAATGGGGTTTAACTCCCTTTTTTCAGTGATTGTACTACGCTCTAACTTCGGAGGTATTCATTACCTAGATTAAGGATTATTCATAAGACTTTCAGCCAAGGTATTTGACAGATTAAATTTTTTTCCAAAAAAGAAACAGGACTAAAAATGAACTTATGCACTCAAATTATCGCGTAACATTTTCATGAATAGAAGAAAGAATTAATGCAAAATAAACCTCTTCCCAGTAAAATGTATTACGACACATTTAGACATTTTCAGCGTTACCATGGGGTACTCTGCAGCAAAGCTCTAGATTACAAAGTATTGTCAATATTGTTCCTCGACCGATGCCGACAGCCCAGACTGCTGATTTTCTCCCGATATCAAGGGCCTTTAGCCCACAGCTGATTATCATCGCAGTATATGTAGCTGCGTAACACTCTTTGCTATAATTGTTGCCATGATAACTTAGTGGTGTGAATTTGCGTATTCAACGCAAACAATGAAATGGTCGTAGCTTTATCCGCATTCATCCTGACCAACTAATTATAAAACACCGAGAAATGAATACTAAAAGGATACCAAGGATTGTCTGGATTAGGGAAAACAATCGTCTTCGTGAAGTAAGTTCCAAATTGTTTCCGATATTTTAGTGAGTGACTAGACTTGAATTTTATGTTTTTTTATTGCCCATAAGCTTGAACATTACAGTAAATTTATATTGCTCGATTATAAAAAAACACAAATTTCCGCAAAAATGCGCCATGGAATAAACCGTAATCATTTTAAAGTCGTTGTTTATAAATAAGTAAGAATTTGTTACAACTCACTCTTAAAGTAATATTTCAAACAATTTTTGTTGGTTGTACGTAAAATGTACGAATAAATAACATTCAGGAGCAGTCGTCTTTGTGTAGAAATAAAGCAACTTTTTCCCTTCATAACGAAGCCCTACTTCGTTGGTTCGTATTAGCCTTTTATCAATTGTATGGTAAATCGTATTCCTTTAATATCAATCAAATACTGTGGAAGCAATACAGTGAATGAAGATACTATATGGTCCCGACAGGAGGTGACAGGTTGATACCTTTTTACATTTGAGCAAGCTCTAGTAATGTATGCAGTTGAATGTATTACATCATTAATATTGCATCATTCAACATACCCATCTCTTTCCATCTTTAGAGGCATCTTTAGACCCCTGACCAATATGACCGAAATAAGGCAGACGATTGCAATAGAACAGTTGCTGTGCCATCAAGTTCCGTCCACCGATCCAGCCCAAAAAATCAGAAACCACCGGCTAAATAAGTGACATCAAGATAAGGAAACGAGGTGAAGGCAAGGAAGCAACTGAGATCAAGTGGAGGAGTGGGGGTATGTAAGGTATCTTGTAGTTGACATTTTCAAAGAATGCATTACGATGTAATTAATAACCCTTAACTGCTTTAAGTTTAATATTTTCTTCAAAAGAGTAGAATTGTAAAATCATAAAGCGTAACCAAATAAATTTTTCTCAAGTGATCTACCCAAAAAATCCGATGTGTGTTTTGCTGTACAAGCTGTTGCTTGTTATGCAAAACAAGGGCATCTCCAAACCTTGACTTTTTTTCTATTTATGATCCGTATTGAGTTTTGCTGTTTTAATGGTTTACTTCTTCGCCATTTCTTTTGTAGATGAAGGAGAGGTTAGTAATTCAGCTGATGGTGTCAATACCACGCCTGAAACGCATAACCTCACCTACCTTCCAACACTTATGGTGCGGATCAAATTAAAAAATTAAGATGCCTTATTTTCAACTGAAGACTTATCCACTGAGGGTTCAGATTGTGTATGAAAATACTATTGTTTCAAAGTAGAGTTGTGACAGGGATTTTTCGTCACAGGTCCGAATGTGACAGCTCCGACCCAGTTACAGCGGCAAAAAACCTGTGATTTCGTCACAGGTGTGATTTAGGCTACAAGCACTACTTTACAAGACAAAGTATGGAGGATATATTTCTTTGATGTAATACCATGTACTGCTGTGTCTTAAAATGTTTATATGTGCGCATGACCTTTTTGTAAATGATGGTAGCCATAAAACAGGTTCTCCTTAATGGCTACCTAAAGTTATTCCTGTATGTATGCAATCAAGTTCCTATGCTGTACAATTTTGTTAGAGTAATAACTTACTTACTTACTCCTGTGGCCATGGGGAATCTAAATGGTCCTTGGCCTCGCCAACCACTCGCCTCCATGCCCTTCTGTCCTCTGCTGTGTCGAGTTGAGCTCCCATTTTTTCGAGGTCCTTCTTCACTTCGTCGCTCCAGCGCATTCTTGGTCTCCCTGGTGGTCTGGTGCCTTCCGGTTTTCCTTTCCATATCATATTTAACATTGTGCTGTCACTTCTTCTGAGGACATGGCCTAGCCATCTTAGTCGTCTCCTTCTGACTATACCTACAACATCTGGTCCTTTGTATAGTTCCCTCAACTCTTTATTTTTCCTTAATCTCCATGTCTCTCCCTCTTCAATGGGGCCGAATATTCGTCTCAACACTTTATTTTCAAACGTTATCAGTTTTTTTGTGATCTTTTTGTTAGCGACCATATTTCGGAACCATAAAGTAGAACTGGTTGGACAATCGTTTTATAGATACGAAATTTTGTGTTTCGTGATAGGAGTTTGCTCTTTAAAAGTTTTACTAGGCTCCAGTAGGTTTTCTCTGCTGCTGCAAGTCGGGTGAGAATTTTGGTCTCCTCTTTCTTGTTACTTGTTATTGTTACCCCTAAGTACTTGAACTGATTTGGTTTTTTGAACTTATAATTGAGTATTTCTAAATAATCTTCTTCCTCTTCATATCTGCTTACTTTCATGTAGTTGGTTTTGCCTTCATTTACTTGTAGGCCCACTTTCTTAGCTTCCATTAAATGTATTGTAGTTAGTTCTTTAAGCTATTCTTTATTTTTGGCCACAATCACTACTATTGTTAGAGTAATAAAACAATTTATTATTCCGAGACATTCCGAGAGAAGAGTTCAGAAGCAGTTTCAACTCTTGCAGTAAAATTCTGAGGCGGTATATTCTTGTCCACGCATTCTATTATGTACTGTTACTAATATGAGACCCTTTTTTTAGAAAAAGAATGAACATGGCTGAAAATTGAATGTAGTTAGCGTCGTATTTCACGGTACTTATATACATAAATAAGTTTTCCAGTGTGAAGTTCATTTGAAAGAAAGGTAGTCTCAATCAATCCTAAAGGAACTGCATCCTCGCGTGTGAATATGGAATTGCAAAGGTAGTACCTGAAAGACGATGTCACTGTCCGTCATGAAAATCCATTCAAGTAGAGGACGGAACAAAAATACAATAATCCATACTTGAGCGAGGTTGTCCGCGAAAAGCTATGTTCGCTGACATCCATAGCTCTACGTGAAAGACTTTTCTGGGTCAGGAAATATCCTCACAGAACGCCGACTTATTTTGAATCCCGCGGAAGTTCAGCAACTTTTAACAACCACGACAATCTTGCTTAATAATTCAACATTTATTAGATATTGCAACTAATATTTTGGTAGTTTATTAAGTATTTTGAAAAAAATGGAGGTGTGTTACACTTATATAAATTGCATTTAGCGACTGACCAGAGATTGGATACCCTTTGAGTAGCTTTATAGGTATTATTGGAAAAACAGAAAATGTTTACTCAGTTTTTAAAATTTTATTTACATAGTACGGTTCTGTTAATTATCTGTGATTGCACGCAGCAGCTAATTCAATCACCTTCTTAAACAATGAACCTCAACGCATGTAATCAACAACTAACTCGTGGTGATAATTACCACTTGAGGGATTTGTTGCCGATTGATGGCTTACTTTCTTTATCCCAGAAAAAGACCTCCAACTCGGTTTCAGTGGTCAATTATTCTTTTCAATGCATGCAAAAAAATATGTAGACCTAACTAAATTAAGTAAATAGTCTATTTTGGTAAATGAATGTCAGTTCCTTGCATGGGAGAAAGCCATCGATCGATGTTCTCAAGTAAAGTACAAGATGCCATGTCTCCGCCAAAAATAAAGATAGAAAAATAATTTTTTTAAATAAAAATTATAAATAAGCTAATATTTCTGTTTCTATATTACTTTTTGTATATATCGAGATAAAAATGTAATTTAAATAAGCAATTCTTTCAAGAAGGTAACATTTGACATTTTCGTTAACCCTATTAAAAATGGAAAGCAATCGCCATTAATTTCGGCTGGAAAAGGAGAACAAAAGTCTTAAAAGCAACTTTGAAGGCAAGTTTTAATTCTTTTGCATTAATGCGTGTCATTTGTTTCTGGCGTTTGCATGGTCTATGCAAAATGATTTTGACAAGACGCTACCGTTTCCGTAGCTCGGTCACTTGTTTCAACCCCTTGCGAAAAGAAAAAAAAATACTTTTAATGAATCGATCACTAAAACGAAAAAGCCAGAAGGCACAAAGGTTCATCATGAAACACTCTTCGTATTTTTGATGTGTTACAAATACGTTTTTATGCGTGCTCGAATGTGTGTCCGCATTTTCTGCAATCGCATTCCGTTTGGAATGCAGATAGTGAAAGTGATCACATAAAGTGAACCCAGAAACGCAGATCTTCCGAAGAAAATGACTAAAAAAAGTTCAAGTTCCAAAGTTAATCTTCTCCCAATCTGTTATATATTTCTGGAACATTATTTTTTTATTCCAAATTAATCTATGTCAAAACTTATTTGGAAAGACCGCGACAATTTGATCTGTAATCACGTATTTTCCGAACTCCCCTTTTCGCCTCAGCGTGCCGTCTCCTCTCAAAACTTCCTCCATCCAAAGTCTCTTCTCGGAATCCTCCCTTCGCAATGACCAAGTTTCCGACCCATATAGCGCCACGCTCTATAACAGAGTTTTCACCAGCCTTTTCTTTACGTCTCTTCTCAGACCCCCCCTCATCAATTCCCTTCTCTTCGAAAATTCTTCTTTAGCCACGGCAATTCTGCATCTGATGTCCCTCCCACTAAAACCATTCTCCTCCAACATACTACTCAGATATGTAAACTGCTCGACCTGCTCTAATTTTGTGCCCTCCCACCCTTATATTCAGCCCCCTCGCCTTCAGTGACAATAAATAAATACATTTGGCTCGCTCCTACTTCTGGCGCGCAGCGATCAAAGCAGCGAGAGCGCCGTGAAAAAACTAGCGGCTGATGTATGCACTACCTACCCACCCCGCCTCACTGCTCTGGCTAATCTCCCGTCCAGCAGCTGGTCCATCGCAGCTGCCCCTCCTCATTCCTCTCGTCAGCAGCAGCTTCCCCCATTCACTCCTGGCAACTTCACGCGCCATCATCACCTCTTGAGTTTCTTTTCACATTTAGAGTTCTTGAAAGCAACGAAAGGTTTGAACGACGTCATTGGCGCGGGACAAACGCGGGCAGGGTTTCCTTAGCGTTTCCTCGCGAATAAGAACGTTCCACCGTTTGGCTGCGTGATTCAAAGACGAATCTCTAAACGAAATCTCTTCGCTAGTATTAGTTAAAAAACATTTATTTCATAGAAAATATGCCTTAGATATTAGAAAACAATATTAAGGAACACATGCAGATTAATCTAGGAACACCTTTACCAGCTACAGCAGCCAACTGCAGCGCAATGTTTATGGAACTAACGCATTTTTATCACAGTTCCGACACTTATTTAACAATTACTACTAAAAAACTGAGTGTAAATAATGCCAAACTATTATAACCATTCAATTCTAAGGTAGTATTTGCATCCTAAAAACAGTTCGTTGTGAAGTTGGCATGAATATTAGGTAGGAAAATATTATATTTCCAAATATTTCACCAATTTTTGCGTTTATCGCCATTTAAGTTCAAGTTTTATTTGCGAAAAATAGCGAGGAAAGGTATGATTTTGTTGTTCATATCAGAGGATATATTTTTGAAAAGTAGCCAGAATATGACACCAAAGTTATATTAAAGTGGAAGTACGTTAAAAGAATAGTTTTAAGCAGTTGCATGTCAGTAGGAATCCCTCTTTCACACGCCTATGGCTTTGCGAATCTGCAGCCATGATTGGCCAATATTCCTGTGTTTATACACGCTGTAAGGCACCATGAAGTAAAGAGAACTTCTCTGGAACTAGAGAGTTATCTATTCTCCTAGTTAGTCACTCCTCCACTCAATCATTATTCCCAAGTGCCACTGGTCCATCCACACTCCCTGTCATCTTATCCTATCGCGGAAATATTCATCAGATCTCTAATGAAAAGGTTATCGCAACCGGACACTGATTCTCATTGGGAAAACTGGTGGTTTGCTTTCGAAGAAAAGCATCAAAATAAACCAATTTAATGTGCAAATGGTAATTAGAGCACATAATTTAGCAAAATTTCAAAAAATTAAATTTGAGAAATGCATTATAAAATACAGGTTTTAAATAGAAAGGGTTTTCCAATTGGTACTGCTTTATATGTTTACTGGTTATGTCGGGCAGATGTTTATTTCAGGTGAGGTCATTCTTATACTTCCCAACCTATTTCATCACAAGTTTATCACTAAATGAAGATAAAAATTGGGAAAATATCATAAATTATTTGACGGATTATTCATTATCAGAATGTAATGCTGCTCTTTATTAATGTATAAAAGGACAAATTAGATAATAGCAGAGACAAATTTAAATTGAAGGGAGGAAAAGGACATTTATGTTGGACGACAACGTGGTGAGATTGAGGACCACTTTGTAGAGTTATGATAGGCAGGCTATTAAGTGACTAAAGGACGAGTGAAGTGACGAGAAGGTAATAATAATAAAGCAACCCCGAAAATCAGGGAAGGTCTGGAAAGCTACCTATTAACCCCTCAAATGGGTGGTAAAATTTCACTGATTTATCACCAGATAGGGCTAATTGCGGATAAAAATGATATTATTTTGAAATTGTGGTTAAATATTTACATAATAAACTGATGAGGAATTAAAACAATTTATCATCTCCATAAATGAATTCAAAATTAATCATCTCTGGTGGAATGTACTCCAACCTTCGTAAATATGTAGATACCCTCTCCATGCCCAATTTTACGGATCTGATTGAGCGGGGGTGGGGTTGAATATAATTTGGAGGGTTGGCACACAAGGCTGGCTTCGGCCTTAGCTGGAATATCTTTACGTCACCAAAGAGCGATACGGATCAACAGAGATACCGAAACTGGAGTCAAATAAACTCCAAGGGAGAACGCCCCAGCAGCGGAAGGAATACACTGAAGAAGCTCACGTCGACAGGCCGATCGGGGTCTTTTCTTTCGGGCTCCAACCTAGAGTTAGCTACTCTCCTTAGTTGTACGAATAACGGCAGTAGATGGGGTGGTTAAATCCACGGTGTGATAATGGTAGAACTCAAATCCAAAGTTAAGCAATTTTTTACATTACGTAATACCAAAAATGATGAGTGTGTGAGAACCCCAAAGATTCATTTGTCAGTATTAACGCAGTATAGAAGCAGAGTGACATGAGATACATCCGAGGGGCGTCAGAACAGTGAAGTCATTTTGGAGAGCATGTCCATGTGCTGTGGAACTCATTTCGTCGACGGCCTCAAATATGCGAGAATGAAGTCGCATTGATCCCTCGTCGTCTACAGCAAGTTGTAGAATCAGGTGGTGACGCCTCCAAGTGTAATAATATTGAAAGAATTTGTTATACTTTTTATGCACCTTTTCCGCCGCATGAGGTGTGAATCACACTAATATGGCGTGTCATTCCTTGGTGTGATTAAAATGTTAAGATACTCCACATTACACATTATATTCCACATTCCATATACTCCATATTATACATATTTTTTAATATTAATAATTTTAATATTCTGAGGGGGAAAAGAGCTCATGCAACGATTTATTTCTGCCTGGCCCTTCGGGGGCCTGGGGGGTGTGGAGCATCTTGTGATTACCAATTTTACCATTCCTATTGCGGCTGGCGGCGGCCATGAGTTCCTCGAGTTTCTCCGTGAACGTGTTTTCTCGAGTTTTCCACATTTTTTCGAGTTTTTCTCGAGTTTTTTCGACCATTATTTTTTTGCCTTTTATCGAGTTTCTCTAGAGCTTTTGCGGCCATTATTTCTATTTAGCAAAATAACCAATGTCTGGAAACGATAAAAATTTGAAATCTTAGGAATATATAAAGAATATATAACAATGATCTGGAGTCAGACCGGATAATCAAGGTTCACAAAAAATAGCATATTATACGTGGAAAGGTGAAGTTCATTAATGTGCAAGTTTTTACTTTGTACAATTCAGGGTCTTGATAAAACTAATCGTTGCAGTTTCTTTTTTATATAAGTGAGGATTCAAGCAGGTTTTAGACGCGTGAAGAATGTATAGTAATATAACGAAGCAAATATTTGGATTATATCACTGGCCTTCTCAATAATGAGTTAATTAAACATATTTAAGGCTTTAATTAGAGTTACCTGTATCACTCGGTGCGTGCGCTGATAATGCTTTCTCTAACGTAAGCTATTTTTGGGATTTCATGTTTAGTAATTCGGTGAGGATTAAATTTATATTAAAAGAAAACTGAGGATACACAAAATACACACCGTTGTAATTTTGGAGGGTTCTGTGTGTCTGAACTATCTCATATTTTTTTTAAACAATGCCTCTCTGTAGAGTCACTCATTCCCATGCGTCCTATGGAAAACTGCTTTCTATTTTCGTGGCCAATATCTCGTGAAGCAGAGCAAGAAAAAGAGGATATGCTGTTATGTTTATGAATATGGGATCTTTTTCTTTATAAAGAGGTCAAAGTCACTGAACTAAATGAGTAATGATATCTCGCAATCAGACTAAGAATCAGATGTTCAGCTTCAGCGCTCGTCTTCTGTGGGGGGGGGAGATGCGGAGAGGGCGGGGGGACGAGATAGTGCCCCGGAGTTGAGCCACGGACACTGGAGCTGCGCCACATTCGCTCTCCCGCTCGCTGGCGCCTCACCTCCGTCTTGCCTCGTCCCCGGAGGAGACGCTGAGAGACAAGGGGCCTCACCTCAGGGAGACCCCCGAAAAGTGAAATGTGAGCGCCCTCATTTCCACTCACCGTGACGACATAAATACGCCACCACTGATAGATGTGTGACGACTACATTTCGTGGGAGGCGATTAGGTCACTTCTCATTTCCGCTCTTCCGAAGGAGTCACTCCCGCCCACGCATTGGAGGGAGTGCTGCTAGAAGAAGAAGAAAAAACAGTCCGTCATTTGTTTTGGTGCTGAGACAGGAATCCACAGCGCTTCAACTCGTTCTCTCCTCAACGAACTCTTTATTCGACCGTTTCTCAACTGCCGTCGACGCCTCCCACGGCGACGGGGAGAAGCAAACAGCCGCCGCCTCTGCGCCGCCGGGCTCGTACGGAAACGGGAGACGCGCCGACACTACGTCCTCTGGCGAACTGTTTTGCGAGCGAAATATGGATGGAGCGAGGGTTAAAGTGAGGGTTGAGGGGGGAGGATTAAGAGGGTTGTGTGGTGGTGGATGGAGAAAGTAAACGGTGTGAAATAGAGGAGAGCGCTAATCAAAGTCGATTATTTTTCCGTTGAAGTGGCGTCGATAAAGGCATTTCGATTCGATGGGCATAAGTACCGATATCCACCAGATCTTTCTCATTTGCAGACACCTACTTCTTCCAAAGAATTCCTCCTTCAGCTCGGCTAACCTCCAGCAGCATCAATTCATGGCTATTCCTTCCTTCCTTCATCTCCCCCCCCTCATCGCTTGCACGCCACCCCTTCCTATCACCATCACCCTCCTGCCTCGATCAAGGCCTTCCGGCATCCCCTCATTCAACACATGCTCACTTGCATGCCTGAGGCTGGGGAAGGGATTCAAAAGTATGTTCTCTAAAGCCAGGAAATAAGCTAAAAGCTAAATAAGCCAGGGAATAATGAAGCCATTAGTATTAGTCAGGAAAAGAGGAATTATAGAGAGTTTTATAGGTATCGGAATTTGAAAGGTTTGGTTGACATTCGTGCTATGGAGATGAAATAAGAATGTAAATGGTAAAGTCACGGATGCATTCCTACATGTTAGGATTTCAGTAAGGATTGAGATGCCTTGAGGAGTTTAGGATAGCAGTAAGAAGCATTACCCTCAGATGCTCTTTCTTTAATGCATATTTCATTTATCAAACATTAAGGTGTGGAATTTTATTAACAAAGTAATCGAGAAATGCTTATTTGTACCAATTGTGAAAAGAAAAAAATATTTCATTAAAAATGGTAAACTTCCAGCCAGGTCAATGTCACCACAGTACGAGAATGCCTAATTTTCGAAGTTTATGGTTTGCACATACCTCCGTTAAGCTGAAATATTTTAATTTGTGCTTTCCCATGATTTCTCAGTCTCGTTGATTCTGTACCATTGATGCCAAAGTTGATAATATTTAATGATATTTGCATTTCAGCATTTAGGTTGATATTTTCGCGTAATCTCTTCACTGGCAGCATTTTATGCTTTTATCATGAAATTGAATAATGAAAAATAATATTACCTTTGCAAGCTATATGTGTTCTAAGAAAGCTGACTTTGACCTCCTCGACGAAATGACCTGATAAAATACGAGAGACAAGACAAACCCAGCGGGATGACGTTAAACGGACTAGCATGAAGTAATGTGATAAACAGAACCGAGCTAGTTCCCGATTAGAATAGGAGATGTATTAGATGTTGGTAGTCCGCAAATGTAAATCCAACACTCAGTCCTTAAATGGTTTTCATTCCCCGAAAACAAATGTGCGCGCGATCTATTAAAAAGGAATCTATTAATAGGAAGTAAGGAATAAACGCAATGTTATAATTGAATACCAAATAAATAAAACAAGTAACGCCGAGAAAAATGAATATGCTACAAGCTGGACGGGTACACGCTGTCTGCCTCTGATGATACTACTGGCCTCGTTCAAGTACAACTTTGCTTTTCGGATGACGGGGGGAGGGGAGGTGAAGGACAAACTTCAGAAGACGAAGTGGTGGAGTCGATTATTCCCTCCAGGGGGTCAAACGAGGTGCATCATATGATGAACTAGCCGAAATTGAGAAAACTCCCGACAGGGAGAGGCACATTATTTCTAAAACCACAGTGAATAACAACAATTCACACTGCTATAAATGAGTTGGTAGTTTAAGTACAAAATCTCGAGTACATATCTCGTTCAAACTATCCCACCACAGGGAGACATTTTAACCATAACTTCTGTGGAAAAATAATGAAGATCTAATATGAACACAGACTTAGATCCCCAGCTTATAATTTTTAAGTGCTGTTTTAATACAAACGGTTAAAAAACATATTTATGCACAACAAGAGCTAACTTTACCAGGTCGTAATTTTTCCTTTAAATGTGCAAAAATTATCAAAAGTTTGGTATCGTAGCACATAAATGACTTGAATAAGCCACTAAAAATTTTCAGAAAGTGTTTTTAGTCTTGCTTTAATAAGTAAAAGAGAGGTATGAGGACGAATAGCCTGTGTTTCCCAGAAAATATTTCAACTAATTTGTGGAATGGGAGCGACACTAGTAACATCATGCGGCATATGGATTGTGATGACAATCAGAATTTTGGCTCAGATCATGTACACTTTATTTGCATGGTAAGTAGGTTTTATTCGAAGAGAGGACTGAAGCCGGAATACAATTTTTAGTGCTCCAAAACTTGCGTAGGATCGCCTGAGTAGAGCTGGTCTCCTAGTTAACGCCGCGGATTCAAACAGCTATGATTTGAAAGGAATTTTGACTACTCGAAGGAGAGTGAGGGAAGGTAGATGAGTGAACAGATGATGAGGGGACGTCCACCGGAAAACTACAAACCTGCGATGGCCGCTCACGCTCTTATATGTATTAAAAAGCAGGTGCTTGACGTCTACCTTCGTTCCGGTCAGGTGGAGGGGGGCGAAGGGCTGGGGTCGCCGTGCCCCCAACCCAACGACGCGGCGACGGCCTGAGAAGTGAGGGGAAGAGAAAAGCAGGAGGGAGTTCACTGTGGTGACAGTAACCACCCCGCTTTATCGAATCGTCGGTTTGAAGGGGGTGGGGAAGGGAATGGGGAAGAGGAGAGGGAGGGGAAGCCGACCACCCAGTCATACACATTGTACCCGAGTCTCTCTGCCAACCCCTGCCCCTGTCACCACCCCTCCCTGTCCCCATGCGCCCCTCCCTCCCCACTCCCCCTCTGGGCGACGGACAACAATGGGCAGAAGGGAAGAAGCCTCCCATTCCAACGGGTGCTCTGCGTTCGCGCCATCGCTATGCGAATGCGATGTGACTCCAAAAGAAGCAAACGCAAACTTCACAGCGAAATAGTTTTAAAACTTTGTTCTGTTTTTACATAGTTTAATTCAAACCAACCTATTTTTCAGCGTCTTTTGTCATTTTTGAGGTTCAAAACAATGCACAGGAAACCTGATATGCGACACTGAGAGTTGGAAAGTTTAAGGGGAAGCTGCAAGGATGTGCTCTCCGTGTTCATGAAGGTAGGGACGAATGGAAGGATGTGAGTCCAACGATTCCTGCGCAATGCTGGAAGGGGGCGTAGTTCATGTGGGAAGGGAGCTAACAGGGTACGGATCAAAGGATAGCATAGTCAACGTAACAAAAACGATAAAATCAGCAACAACAGAGTAAGGTTTTCAAAAGGAAACACACCAGTAAAAACATTGTAACATGCAGTGGATAACAATTACATAGTCAAATTTTTCTTTTTACTGATGATACCTTTTACTGGTGATTGTTAGTAGAATACATGGTGATACATTACATGTATTTTATTTAATAGAGTAATTTACAACATCATATATGCCACAATGGAAGCCCATTATAATTTCTCTACTCAAGAAGATAAGAGATTAAATTGATTTAAATTAAATCTTCGAGCAGGATTTGTTGAAAGTAGTGCATCCACGCATTTTCAAAGTCTGAAAGTAGGATATATAAGTTTCAAGGGCAGCAAACCACGCTCTGTCGCAAAAACCAATCTTTGGGGTGTTTGTTGAATGGGAAAGTGAACTCAAATGCAGGGGGTCATTACACCTTTGAGATGCTTTTCGATACTGTTCACATCTATAATATTATTTCCGTAAAAGTGACATTTTTCCGTTTTATACTCTACTATGAATGTTTTAGATTCCAAGTTATCTGTTTCTTCTCGCTTCTCTTCATTTCTTATGATTTTACTTCGTCCTTGCCCTGCTCGAAGGCTCACAACTATACCCTATACCGTTTTCTGACCATTTCCATGAGAATGAACTTGAATGAACACTCTTGCAAGACTTATTTATTTCCACTTAAAGTACCCTCGAGTGCAATTTGCTTGAGGTTTCGTTGATGGATTAGCAAAATAGCACAAAAATTACACTTCATTATTTTTTCGGGGAAAAATGTAAAAATTTGCTTTTAAAGAAAGAGATAGATAAGCCTTTTATGTGCCACCATGATCTCGTAATTTTATTGTTCATGTATAGGTTGGTTTTAGCATAAAAATTAAGATAACTAGACGAAAGATTTTCTTGATCTGGTAATTTCTTTAACTGTCTCTGCGCTTTGAATATTTTGGCCGAGTCAAACTTATCATTTTCTGGGATTAAGTTATTTCCATATATGTGTGAAATGCGCCAGCCAGATAGAAAAAGAAGCAAAGAGAGAATTCATATGAAGCATGGAAGAGAGAGGAGACTGAGGAGGAAAAGAGGTCGACGACGATTGGCCGACACGGTAGGTGATGAGAGGCTTCTTGAGAGAAGAAGGAATGTTTCTATTGGGGGGGAAGGCTGGGAAGCTGGTGGAAAAGGATCGACATTCTTATCCATCCATCGGGTGAAAATACTCGGAAGGATGGTCGTGTGTAGCCTGAAATTAATTTAAAATCCTCCTTAATCAAGTGTTTATATTGCAAATCTTAAAATAAGAGAGCTTGCCTTTATTTACGGCTATAAGAGAGTCAAAACAATGCGAAGGTTTAGTAATACCACGCACAGGATTTTCAATTAGCTGCTGTGGGGTGTGGAACTAGGGGTAAAAAAATATATGACCAAACCAGATTTACTTATATCGGTGGAATTTCAATAACAATAGTGCAATACTTGACCACAGCTAATCTTTCGAGCCATTGAGACGGATTCTCTACGACACTGGTACATTGCTTCTATCTTGAATTCGCCTAGCGACCCAGGTGGACACCTTTGTTTCACTCATTACAGAGGATCAACTGCTTCCGGTCTATAACAGTGGGATCCCGTCACGGAGAGGGTAATCACGGCGGCCGATGGTGACGTTAGTGTGTTGGGCGACTTCCGGAGAGCTTGAACGGTGTCATTGTAGACATGCACGCCTCGCTTTGCATCCGAGGGAGGGAGGGGGGAGGGGTGGGGGCTGGAGGGGAGCGACGATGATGATCGGTATGTATCACCCCCACTCTCTGGAAAGTAGTACCTCGATGGACACCTCCCTGGCAGAAGGGTTTGAAAGAAAGGGTAGCAATCGGTACCCTATCGGCCATTTTCCGCACGAAAACAGACAGCCTACACAATGTTGCTTGAAAGTTGTAATTTGATTTTGCGATTATGCAGCGGAACATTCAGTGAAACTCTGATTATATTCCTTCCAGCAGTTATTATAAAACTTGACAGAAAATTAATTTTACGGAGAAAATGTTGATAATGCGAATAATTTTTTCAGCTGGACATATTTTTGTTGCTAATGATTAACGAAGACATGTGAAATATCTTTTCTCGAATAGTATCAAATAAACCACATTAATTCTTGTTGGGCTTTCTTAATTTTGCTTATGTATTTAATTTTAATGATACAAATGTATTAAGTACACGATTGGCCGGGGAAATTGAAGAATGTGATCGACTAACGCTTTTATCACCGATATTCCGCATTTTTGCAAATTATCACACGACATAATTTCTTCTTTTACTTCCGTTATTCATTTTATTTAGAAAAAGCCGGAAGGAATATGCAAGCAAATATATGCCCCAATGAGAGTAGTGATACACATCGAGACATAGCTACATTCAATTTCACTTCAAGACGATTCAATCACCACGTGCGTGATGAGAGTGTGGGTCGCCGATTGTGTTGGAGCGCGAGGTTTCTCTCGGCAAAGGGAAGTCGACGATTGCAGCGCCGCGGCTGAGGGTGGAGTGGTGAGCAAGCAGAGAGCACGCATTCATTCATTGGGTGGGGCGGGGGATAAGTTGGGTGAGGTTCTAAACATCCGATCCGCACACCCGGATAATTCTCAGCGAAAAGGGAACAATGTTCACACGGGGAAATTCCTCTTAAAATTGCTCAGAATAGCCCGAGCGAGGCGAGATGAAAATCCCAACTCCGAGCTCACTCCCGAGTCTGCGCCAAATGATCTAAAATACAGCGGTATGGCATTAACGACTATTCTGGAGTCGATGCCGAAATGAATTTATAAAAATGAAGCACTCTTCCACAAATACAAGTGCTCACAACTTAATGATTACTTAGAGATATTTACTTACAACAGACACAAATCAAGGTTAGCCTTTCCTGGACAGAAAGTAGTATTGCAATTTTGAGAACGTGAATCCCAAAATAGCATCAAGCGGAACACCAACACATTTTATTTACGGACCAAAGTGTAAACCCTTTAGCGTTGTTATCGTAATAAAACATCTTCAATAGTGAGCCCTAATATACCTAACAATGTGATCCTCGTTTAGGTGTATTATTATTTACGTTTACTCGAGTTAGAGATATGTGTCCATTTCCACAAGTATTTAAATAACACTTTTCTCTCTCGAACCTTATGAAGGGAGGGGAGGGATAGCGAGTGTATGGTGGAGGGGGAATACGAGGTTAAGGTGGGAGAGATCAGTGCTAAGACGGGAGAGGAACACGGGTTCAAATACAGAAGAGGACTTGCATCAAGAAGTAAACCAAACGCATCAACAGAACACCAAAACAGACTTGCAACAGAGGGCATAAAATGATACTGAGAAAACACGGATATACGTCAAAGAAGCACCAAGCAGGTGGTCAGAAATGATGAAAAGAATAACATATCTGGTATAAACCCAAAAGTTAAAACAACAGGAAAATGTATAACTAGTTCAATATATTTTTTTTTCTTCGGGAGATGAAGGTCAATCTATCAATATTGACGTATATCTCCCAAAGAAAAAAAAAAATATATATATATATATATTGTTTCCTATCCTCTTTCTTTCACCATCTGTTTGAACAAAATATTTGTTATTTACGCCTGTGAGCGATTTGAGTGAATGAATGAATGGTAATACCCATTCCCTCTTATCCCTCCCCCCTCCCTCTCTGCCCTTTCCTCCCCAAGGGAACAGAGCAGATTCTTCATCCTTCTACCGCCGATGATGACGACTTGACCGTCGAAACGTCCAAGTTTTCTTTTGTAAGTGTCCTTTTTGCGCATTTCTATGTTTTTTCGTATAACGCTATTTTATTGATGCATTATAAAAGAGATGAATGAGAATAAAGCAAATGGTCGCTAGAGAGTGGAGTTCATACGGAGCAGCTAAAAATTTCATATTAATCTAAAAATCGAAGTGCTATTCTTTATTCAAAGCTTGTAAAAACTACTAGACATTATGACGTCCTACCGACAAATACGTCAAAAACCCGGATCTTAATTCTCTATTAGTAAATTTATTTTTGTGTTCTTTCGTTATAAAAGAAAATTTTCCCCGGTTTGAGCAATGTAATTGGTCCTTCAGTCCTTAAATTTGAGTAGATAGACGCGCCAATCCAAGCCACAAAATCCGTTTAGTCGGTTTTATCCTTCGAGCAAATAAGTATGTTTCTAAGCGACTTATACTAGGATTAATAAAGGTTTGATTGTATGTATGAATCGGGTTTTCAATGCATTGAAACGTCCTGTGATCCTCGTTTAAGTGTATTATTATTTACGTTTACTCGAGTTAGAGATATGTGTCCATTTCCACAAATATTTAAATAACACTTTTCCATCTCGAACATCAGCATTTTACATAGCAATTCGAATACAAATTTGATACGAATAGTGAAATCTTCAAGAAAAATTAATATTCTAGATTATTTAAAAGCCTAAAAAGTAGGTAAAAATAGTACATCTAACATTTTTAAGAACAACATGTTAATGCTGAATATCTATATAAATACGATCCATAAACAAGAAGTATTTTTAAAAAATCCTCGACCTCAGTTGGACATATTCTACTATGTAAAAGGGGATTTATATTCTCATGGAACAGCATAATTTGAAAAGGCTTTTGATTTCAGTCGTAAATTAAGTAGAGAAAACAATTTTCCAGGGGCTGTCCGCCTTGTAGCAATCCCACATTATTTCCTCCATACCTCTGAATCAATCCGTTTCCAAAGGTGTCGGGGACGTACCGATTTTAAGAATGACTTGTTGAACATTTGAATCACTGAGAAGATCAGTATAGTGGAAAAACAATTCGTCATTGTCTTCTTCAAAAATTGAAACAATATAGCATGAAAACATGTAAATAATGAAAATAATCCAACAAAACAACGTGATGAGAAGAAAGTAAGATGTTGAGTTTACAATTATTGTGCCATGGAACTTAGAATTTCCATTAGTTCCTACGTTTCCAGTAGTTGGACTAAGGAAATAATTGAAGAAGGCACTTGCATTGCTAAACTGCTGTTGTCTAAATATTATCCATGACATGCAAAGACATCGCCGCAAGAGATCTTTGGTAAATGTGATCATTGTCGACAAATTTTAACGCATTTACAGATAAACACCTGGAACTTTCCAGTAAATGGATTGAAAGTTTACGGTGAATGACAACAGTTGAATTTATTACTGAGAATCCCTAACCCATCTTTCAACTCGTTTAAAAAATAATCAATGCATTTAGGCAAATCAAATACATTATGCCAAGATTATACCTGTGCCGAGTAGCAGTGAATACCTAACGGTGAGTAACGGTCAAAACATTTACGCTCTATCTATAAACTAAATCATTCGAAGCCTATACTCAAGATATGGGAAATCTCACTGCCGATATTTTCAGGTTAATTAAATTTACCTTTAACGTCTTTTGAGCGAAATTATATCGGAGTTAAAAGGATTCATTAAAATTATTTATTATTTTTTTGCTATTAATTATATGCTCATCCATCTGCCTCAGAGCTAGTCTACAGTCATTCATGAAAAACCAGCCGACAATTGTAATAATCCAACAAGGTCATATGGTATGAAACACTTTGTTTAGGCTCAGAAACGCATCAACACTTTCCAATCAACCGAATAGCTAATTAATAGTGGAGCCGGAGTAGTGCCAGATATTTTGACGCAGCAAGAATTGCCATTTACGTCGGAAATAAGAGAATATGGGAAGGAGGCTTCGTGTTACAACCCAATACTGGCAAATAAAACGGCCAGCGATGTTAACCGAATTATTTTCCATATTCATGAAATGTCACGGGCTGAGTAATTTTGGGTCAAGAGCCATTGCTTGAAACTTTAAAGACGTTCCAATATATTAAATCGTTGCAATACACCCACTTTATAACATATCATTATGATTGAGACATCCAAATGTAAAAAATACTAAAATTACCCAAAATATTTTTGTAATCAAAATATTGAAAGCCAGCAAACTTCTGTGGAGTTGTGAGATAAGCTTTCGAGCAAAACATTCCGGGACTTCGACGTGGCTGAAAATTCAAAGGTGTTTCGCTTTTTCCATACCAATAGACCTTCTCGAATGAGGTACCAAAATAGAATTCATGAGCCGTGAGATGCATTCATATGGGCCAGAAGACCACTTGAACCGCCAGGACTAAATCTGGCCCACTGACCAATAGCTACTTCTCGCTCCCCACCAATCCCCTTCCCCTCTAATTGTCTACTCTTAGCTCATTCCATCTTTTAAATCATCCGAATTATCACAAATTGCGATAAGTAATAAATGGAGCTACTAGTTTTTCCATACATACACAACATATATATACATATACATAGCCACTTACGGGAATATGGAACTCATTAGCCAAACTGTTTTTAGTCGGAGTAGTACCCCATTAATTAATTAAAGGCTACTCCAGCAACGCTTGATATCTTTCCAACCTCGCACACCCCTTTGATGATATTACCCGTCATACTTTGCGACACGCGCGCACGCCAACACCTGTCGGACGGAGGGCCCACCCCCTGCCACTCACTCCACGCCTCACTGACATGGCAGCGCTGCTCTAGAATGGGCGTGGTGCCGGGAGAGGAAATATTCTAAGGCAGGGAAATAGGAAAACATATTCATGCTTTACATTTCTCATATAACGAACCTAAGTGTGTTTTCATTAGCAATTCGATACAAGTATAAATAACCTTAATTAGGATGAGCTAAATTTCATCCCTGGATATTTTTGACGTCAGTTTGGAATGCAAGTTTTTTAATTGGCCTCGTTGGATGAGACCTCTGATGAACTCAAACGTTAAGTTCCACCATTAGATTTTAAACCATTAGTGCTCAAGGCCAGTTTGAACCCAATGGTAAATAACTACCATGGCAAAAGCTAACGCATTTCCTCAACTGCAAGTTGATTAACTGCACATATATCCATGGTCATTTAGTGGCATTTTGAAATCACCAGTACAGGCATCTCGAAGACTATGCAGGCGTTTATGGTTATGAGAGGATCTGAGCCACGGCAAAGCATTTATGAAAAGGTATGAAAACTTATGGAGACGAATAATGGGTGATTAAATCAAACATTGGTAGCACTATAGATGTATTTGCTTATTTTTTATTTACTATTTGATTATTTTTTAGAGATGAGTAATAATGTACGACAGACTAATGGCTGACACTGGCTTTCATTGCTTTTTAAAAATAGTAACTCTTTGTTAGGGGTTTTCAAATCACGTTGCAAGTGTTGGAGGGAATTAATCTCAATTTAACGTTGCGGTCATTGTTCTGTTTTTTCAATGGAACGACGGAATAATCAAATTTTGCCCTTCAAAAACCAAAGGTATGCAATATTTACTCCCTCATCGTTTCGCTGAAAATTTGTTTATCAGTGCGTGTATTTTTATGAAAAGTTGCACATTCGATATTAATGTATGCAGGTCAAACATTGAAACAGGCACGATGAACTGCTGAGAAGGTGAGAGAGGAAAATACTAAGAAGGATACTTAGGAGTGTACAAAGATATGCATAGCTACAGCGACATAGGAGTAAAGAACGAAATTAGGGCTGGAGCAGGTGTGGAGAATAAATGACGGCTGATAAGGCAGGCATGGAAAGTACTGTTTGTTTACCCCGGTGAATGGGATGAATGGAAAATAGGAATACCGCGAAATCGTTGTTTGGAGGGTGCGGAGAAGGATTTTTAGTGAATAAAGGGTTTGGAGACGAAGAGAGAGAGAGAGTGCAGAAAGGAGTAAGAAGAGGGTGATGGGGAGGACGGAGAGGGGAGGGAAAGAACCGAGCAAGGCTCTCCTTCGAAGGAAGCGGTACTGATGGCGATGATGATCTGTTAGAGCGCACCACGGCACAGAGTGCTGATCTACAAGCAGAGGATGCACGTCAGGAATGGGAAGGCACGGCAATCGGGACAACAGCGCCCTTAAGCCATCGTCGTGTGAACGGAAATTCTTTCTGTTAGCGTTCTCCTATCCACCCGATCCTCCCACCTTCCCCCCATCACCTCCCCAACCCACAAAAACATCCCCACCACCACCGAAACGGGCAATCCGACCGACAGCAACGCCTGCATCCGCCCCTAGTGTGCACTATTTATGATTTTGCCGCGCTCGCGACGATAAACAAGTGACTGTCGGAAGGCGCGTCCTTCCTCTTCACCCCACCCCCGTGCGTCAGCTCACTCCTCCATCCTCCTCACCCTCTTTTTCGTTCTCCCTCTCTCCCTCTGGTGGGGGGACACCCCCCCGATGGGGACGGCGATTCGCAGCACCGTCGGATGGTCGCACCGAATGATATAGGATGGATGGATGTGGTAGTGTGGATGGCACACATCGATCCCCGGTGGGATTCCTTCCTTCGCGCGAGAGGGACATCGTCGGCTTCCACACGAGGTTTTTAAGCGAATGGCGATGGAAGGGGGGGTTGGAGGAAAGGGGGGCGGGAGGGGAGGGGTGGTTGGGATTGGAGAAAAAAAGAGAGGAAAAAATTAACGCGAAGGTCGGGTAGGGACGGGAGAAAGGGATGATCGATTGGCGATGGGAAACCGACGACGGCCCTCCTCGGAAAGATAAATACATACATATGTACACATGAATACAGAATAGATATATATGTGTACATGTATTCTTAACATCCTTCGTCACACACAAACACGAATCAAACATTGCGCGCCGCTCACCGTCGATATTTCACACTCGACGCCAAGAACGGAGGGCGTCTCTCTCGAGTCATCTGCCCGATGGATTCTTCAGAATAACTCAACATTTTCCACTACTGCAATAAATGTTCCTTTTTATTCGTATTTTTTTCGATAATTTCAGCGTTAAATAATTGAAGGGGAATGGGATGGATGACGGGGACCTTTTGTGAAGTTGTAAAAAAGAGACTGGTGAAGATCTTGATATGGAGTGTGGCGTTGTATGGGGCAGAAACGTGGACCTTGAGAAAGGAAGACGAAAATAGGCTGAAGGCGTTCGAGATGTGGGTGTGGAGGAGGATGGAGAAGGTGCGTTGGACGGAAAGGAAGACAAATGAGGAAGTGCTTGACATGGTGGGCGAGGAGAGGAAACTTGTGGATGAGATTACTGGAAGGCAGGGTAGGTGGCTGGAAGCGGTAATGAGGGTTTGCTGAAGGGTGTGATAGAAGGAAGGATGTTGGGATGAAGAAAGAAACACTAGAGGTACATAGGGCACTGAACGTGTAAGAGTCTGTTGGATTTTCTCTGACTTTGATCATTACCTACCTCTGAGCAGTAGATTATTCAGTTGATGCTTCAGATTGATTGGGGAATAGAAGGGGGTAAATGGTGGAGGATTGATAAGCAAACCGTTTATTCAAAAAGATGATATTATTGGTGGCAGTTCGAAGTAGGACGCATATTGGGAAATAATTTTATGTTCAGAGAATTTTGGGGTGATAATTAGTGGTGAGCTTGAAAAAAATGAAGCAAGGATAGGAATGTCAGGCTGCGATGTGCATCACAGGTAAGGTGAAGGACACATACAGGACTTATACATACAGTTTTATGGGGAACAGCTTTGGAATTCATCACACTTCTATCTTTCAAGAGAAACCTTAAGTATTGGATGGAGTGCACAATTCCTCCACAATAGTTTACTTTTACATTGATACACTTTTCCAATGAATGTCTCTAGAATTATATATTTTTGGAAGAATATACTAGAAACATTTTAAAAATTTACTTATTTGCTATGATGTGCACTCGTTAATCAAGGTCCAAAGCTACTGAAGGTAATGAATGAATATGCCCAATTAATACCATACGAATCACATTAAAGATCGTGAATGAGGGATACACTAGTCGTCATTGTTGCTTCTTATCTATTGCCCTGATTAGGTGTTATTATTTTGCTAAATTCTCATCATAGATTTTATCAATAAGATATGATTTTTCTTGGTCATAAAAATGAAGTAGAAAATTTACCCAACACAAAGGTTATTAGAGGAACATTGCAGATGCAATATTTGTTTATTCATCCGAGATTTACCCACACAGCAGTAATGCTGAATTAAAGTGGTTCATGTAACAAATAAAATGAAGAACACATACATATTAACATTAAAAAAAGCAGGTTAACATAATATCGCCCAAAGTGGAAAGAAGGACAGGAGTTCGAGTTAATTTTTTAGAAAGTGTGATTTTGAAATGTAGCTGGTGAATAAAATGCATGATAGAGAGAGAAATACGATTTTTATTTATTTACTTATTTATTAATCACGTCCATAAACAGCTCAAGGGCAATTACAATGGACAAATAACAACATTAATCCAAATAAATAAACAAAGAACCATATGACAAATAACAACATAAAAATAAATTAATAACAAAGTAGCATTTAACGCTGATCAAACTAGAACCAAACAGGAAGAGAGCGAAAGACGAGAGGATATCTAGGATGAGGGAGGAGCGCGAAAGATACGGAATGAATGGAATGGATCGAATTCAGGGACACTTTTCAACGTAGCATTACACGTAGATGGGAGAGTGTAGATAAAAGACCCGTTTGGAGACAGAGAGACGTAGTGTGGTATAATGAAATGGTTCATTCAGTCTTGTAGTTAGTGAAGAAACACGTAAGGAGAAAAGAGAAACAAGATCCTATGGCCTATAGTTTCCATTGACTATTTTCATGAAAAATTTGCTGTCGAGAAGGGCACGGTGGTCAGTCAGGGAAGAAATGCCTGGAGATGATCTTAATTTATCGAGGGAGTAGTTGCGAAACTGTATATGGCGGTGCCTGATTATGGAGAGGAAGAAATTCATTGGTATTTCAAGGAGTTTGAGCCTAGGAGGTGTGGCATTGGCCCAAATTTGAGAGCAGTATTCAAGTACTGGAGAAACACTGCCAAAGTAAAAAGTACGTATATAGAACAGATTTCTCACCATAGTGAAAATTTAAGCCAACTTAAGACATAGCACGGCAGGAAATGTTTCATACGTGCTCATAGAGGAGAAGTTTAGTGTCAAATATAACCCGTAAGACTTTTTAAGAGTGATTCGTTGTTGGGAATGAATTTCAATCGAGACTTTGACCGCTCTATAAATACTGAGTGCAAATAAAGTGAGCTGTGGGCGAGCGATAATTTTGATATATTCCGTCGTCTCGGGCAAGACTTCGTGGAATTTTCTTAGTACTGTAAATGATAAGTATAACTTAGACCCTGATGATGACGAGCTTCGTTGAAACCTATGCCGTCTTGTTGTAATAAAAGTATGTGGAAAAACTAAGTTGTCATTTCCAATGGTAATCTTGGATTGGGCTAATGCACAAATTACAGTGTACGGGTAGGACTAGTTAGTAATAAGAAATTGATCATGGAAAGAAGTCAACGGTGAAGTAAATAGTTTTAACGATGGTGCCTAAATCTGTTGAAAGCCTGTAAAATTTGAGTTTTAGAAATGAAAACCAAGAAGAGAGGATAGATTGCAGAGTTAGGGGATTCTGATTTTCACTATTTTAGAAGAGAAATGAGTTACATTGTTTACATATTTAAGACTACTTGGTGCTGACATCGACCATATTGGGAGGTAGAATGAAATAATGAGGAGGATATTAGTTGACAAGTAACATTGCATTGCTAAGGGATCTCTGATTTCGGTGAATTGGTAGAGTAGGCCTAATAGAAACATCGATTTACATTCAACAGCCCGGATGTGATCAGAATACCTACGCTTATGACCTGTTATTAAACTCAGACCATTCATAGATAAAACTCGATGCAATGGGGTGGAGTTGATAGCGTAGTTGAAGTTAAGAGGGTACAGAGAATTGTCAAAAAATGCACTCATTGGGGTTTACATTCAGTTTACAGGTACTAAACCATGCTGATGTAATATTTAAGGCATTTTGAATATATTAACAGCCAGGGACATCAGAATTTTGTTGGAGATATTACAATCATCGGCCTAGAGAATTGTATGAGGTTTGGCATTGAGAATTTTAGTGGCAAGGCCATCAATGAACAAATTAAAAAGTATGGGCCTAGGGCATTGCTCTGGGGGATTCCCAACATTACAAGAGACCAAGTAGAAGAGGCAACAGAGAGTATTACCCAATAGGTTCTGTAAACTTAAAGCTGGATATAAGGTTAAGAAAGTTACCATGGAGGCTAAGTTTAAACTGGATTAAGTTTATGTAGAAGTAGGTGATGATTGACGGAGTCGAAAGATTTAGAAAAGTCGAGGAAGATGGTATCGAGCTGTGACAATTCTTTTATTGCATTGACGCAGTGGTGCTAAAAGATTGCGAGGTTTTTTAAGCATTATCGGCCTGGGAGGAAACCATGCTGATGGGAAACTAAAAAAGGAGATGAGAAGTAATATCCGAAGCTATATTCGATTGAGAATCATTTTATCGAAAACAGAAGGAAGAATAAGAAGTAAAGAAATAGTACGTTAATTGGACATGTTATGTTTGAGCACAGCTTTATGTATTGGAATAACACTGGCGGTCTTCCATTAGGAGGGGAGTAGTTCAGAGAGAAATGCTGTGATTAAACAAGAAGGTAAAATACAAAGAGAGAGAGAGAGTCGCAAAATATGCGTAAGAAAGAGCTATTGACAGGAGTGCAAAGTGAGTGGCCAAGAGGATTGTTGGAGAAGAGCCGGACAAGGAGCATGGCTCTTGTTGTAACTTGGAGCCTGAGGAGATCAAGTGCAAGAATCGGGAAGATAGTGAGGAAAGCACGAGAGGTGCCATGTACTACAGGGGAATACATTTTCCCAACAACCATCACTATCGCTTTTTGGGAAAACCGGCTTTCTTTATGATGTTATATTATTCTTATGTCTCGCCCACGACGAGGAAAATACAAATACAGTACCTACTACGTTTTTCTTATTTCATCGTCACAGCCGATGGTGGGCTACGGGCTGCTGTAGAAAGGCAAATATCGGTAAACGTAATTAAGCAACTGACAGTATACTTGTGAAAATTTCCCTATTTATAAAAATAAATCATTTTTCTTTTGTTTTCACGTATCATCAAAATAATATATTTACGCTTAATAGACCTGAAAATGTAAGTCTGAGTTTTTGAGGATCTATTTCTGCTTCTGGGTCGGTTATGCTGATAAAAAACCTCTTAGAATGGCATAAGAGGATTACATGCGAATTATATGCACATTGCTGCCGTACATAAACGAAAAAATTGCAGAAAGTAAATAAATAATTTTTCTGCAGGAAAACTATGCCATCCACAGGGAGCGAAACACAAGGAGATTTTACGAGGAGCATGCGCGCGTTATAGTGTTACCCTGGCCTCCAAACTCAACGGATATGAATCCAATTTAAAATGTTGGGGGCTAATCGCGAACGAAAGGCAGAATGGCAATGAAAGGAGGTAAGAGACCCTAAAGGGTCACCTTTCGGTAAGCGGTCATTTCGGTCATTTCAAAATTTAATAGAGTAAACGAGGCTAAGACTTCAAGGAGTAATTAATTAATTGTGATGGGTGCGAAACTAAATACTGGTCATAGAAAATTGTGATTTCTCCACGGAATGGTCATGTTAAGTATGTATTTCGATGTCAGAGCGTGGTTTTATTTGTATTTGTTAGTGAATTAAAAATAATTTTACCTGTGGAGCCTCGACCGAAATATATTTATACTCTATTTGCATTTCATGAGATCTGGTGTTTTTCCGTGAGATAACAATTATTAGGTGTTCTCGATGTTCACACCGGGTAAGATAATTGGCTGCTGCCAGTGTGGAAAGTACGCTTATATACGTGGACACTGGGGCCCAATGCCCTGATTATGACCCAAGTGTTTTTCTGTCAAAACGTTGACCAGCAGCCAATTACCTAACCTGTTGTGAATCCCGAGAACACATAATAATTGTTTGCATTTATATAAAATATGTTAAAACTCCTTCACTTAACTCAGCAAGTAAGAAATCAACCTCGGGCTCTGTGAAATGTGAAACATTGTTTCTATTCGACGAGTGGAGTTTGTAGAAGAGTTTCAAAATGTTTTTTTTCCCAGTAACTTAAGGAGGTTCCGCCGCGACTGCGTGATATTTTTGATATTTTGTCAAAAACCATCCTGCTTTCACTGATGCAATGCGTTACCTATAGAAACCCAAAAGTAAGGTACAAAATATTTGCAGATTATTCCACGAATATATTTTTAATGAGCACTTTTTTCCAGCAATGGGAGCCGACTGCAGCGCCATTTCCTACGAATTACCGCATTTGGACTTCAATTACGTCATTAATTTTTCAATAACTAGAAAAATAAGATGTTACGATGCCCGTATTTTATTTTTAATCAATTTCTTTGGATTATTTCCTTCTTAGAGACAGTGTTCCACGAAAATGGCATTTGTATTTTCTGGAAAAATACTTTTTTTCCCCGTGTTTCTCTCATTCCCCCATTGAACACCATGTAATTTCAAGTTCAATTATAGAATAAAATAGCGTGGAAAGGTATTATTTTGTTGTTCAAATCAGATAGAGGACAAATTTTTCTACAAGTAGACAGAATATGAATAAAATGACATTTAAGTCATTTTACGGTGGAACCACCTTAACTTACTAGTTCACTGCAAGATTCAGAAGGGAAACCGTCGATTCTGTTAAGACAGAATCCAGCACGCGAGCGATGGTGGTGCGCGCACATTTCATTACCTCTCACAGGAGGAGTACCATTGCGTTTATGAGTTGTAAACGCCCATTTTACTCTCAGTTTGATATGTGTGCAGTGGAATAATTAATGTTCTTCTTATTTTTCGTCTCCTCACTGTCGAAGTGCTCACGATAACATAAAGGCTACAATAGATAGTCGAATAAGGTAAAATACTTCATTTCTCAAGTTGATTTTCCGAGTAATTTTTTCAAATAAAAGTATATATTACGCACAAATTATGGTATACTGCATAATATGTCTTCAATAAATTTCAAACTAAATATTTTTTTCAGAGTAATAAGTAGGTTTTATTTTTAATAAGCTTTGAACTGCAGGGCGCGAAATATCCACGCCAGGGACACCTCTGATCCGAAAATGTAAGTAAAACCACTTATAATCTTCAAAATATGCAATGGTTATGTTCCATTTCGTTTCTGTTTCTACGTTATTATTACGTAATTACCGTTGACATTTTAATTAGCTCTGCTTGTCGTACATTCGTGGAACTCTTCCATGTTATGAAAAGTACCTAATTTTGAATTCTATAATATGTAATGAAACATGTCTGGAAATATAAAACCCGGGAATATATGCAGGATTCGTCTGGAGTTAGATGTGGAAGAAGAAGAACGAAGGGGAGATACGTAGTAGCAATGACGAATACAGCGACGAAGAAGTTGAGGAGTCTGACCATCATACAGAGTCCGAGGAAGATGTTAGCGATGAAAGTGGTACTGAGGAGGTACGTGATACCATTTTGTATGTTGGTAGAGATCAATTTTCCCAGTGGAGAAAAACCCTAGCCACAAAAATTCCATGACTAAGAGAAAGAACATGTTAAAAATTCTTCCTTGGTCTAGAAGTGCTTCCCGAAATGCTAAATCAGAAATTGAAGCGTTAGCAAAATTTGTGACAGTTCAAATGATAGACAAAATTGTGTTTTACACTAATAGTGTAATTGAACGACAAAAAGGAGATTTTTCTAGAATTAGAGACTGTAAATAATCATCTCGAGCAGAACTTATGACTTTATTTGGTATTCTCTATTTGATCAGAACAAAAAAGGCCATCACACAAACGTTGTGGAGTTGTGGGCTTCAGACGGGACAGGTTTACCGATTCGAATATGAGCTATAATAGGTTTTTATTATTATTAAGCATTTTTAGATTTGATGAAAAGGCTACAAGATATGCAAGAAGAACCGCAAAGCGCTGCAATTCGTGAAATATTTTGATGACTTTGTCAGCAATTGCCTGAATGCTTATTCAGTGAGTGAATTGGTCACAATTGACGTAATGCGTCTTCCTTTTAGAGGACGATGCTCATGGGTACAGTACATTCCTAGAAAACTAGTAAAGTATGGATTTCAAGTGTTTGTGATGCGCGATGCAAAGACATTTTATGCTTCAAACTTAGAGGTGTACGTAGGTAAACAGCCATTTAGGCATTTTGAGAGGTGCAACACAGGGGTGGAAATAGTAGATAGACTGGTTAAATCAATAGAGAAAAGCAATAGAAATTTGACAACGGACAACTGATATTCCAGTATTCCACTTTCAAAATATCAACTAGAAAATCGAATCTCGGCAATAAAAAAAAATTAAAGGGAAATTCCTTTAGAATTTCTACCGGATAAAAGGAAAATTCCGGGACAATGCCTATATGGTCTTCAAGATAATTTAACTCTCTTGAGCTTTACACCGAAGAAAAATAAGGCTGCATTTTAATTTCGACAATGCATGATGCTGATGAAATTGATAAAGAGACGGGCAAGTCGGCAATCATTGCTGACAATAATGCGACGAAATGTGGGGTTGACATAGTCGATAAAATGTGCGCTGCGTACTCAGTATTCCGTGTGACAAGAAGATGGCCAATGGCCATATTCTTTGCAGTATTGAATATTATGCTGGAATAAACGCTCAGATTGTACTGCAAATGAATACTCCAGAGAACGCTCCACGTTTAATAAGAATCTTTCTGCATAATCTAGGAATCTCACTGATGAATGAGCACCTCATTGCAAGAACATTTATACCTTCACTCCCATCAGACATATCAAGTTTTTTGAAAGAACGATACTGCAGTGCAATGGAAGTTGAAGGGGACACAATTAGAGATCCAGAAAAGAGAATAAAAAGGGAACCTGCATTGAATGTGGACGACAGAAAAATAGTAACACCACTACAAAATGTAGTAGATTTGGAATTTTTACCTGTAAAGTTCATTCCAATGTTTTTTGTGGTAGATGCTTTCATACACATCAAGAAAATGAAGTGTAATTTCAAAAGAAATAATATGTATTCGTTTTTTAAATTTATTTACCATTTTTATTTAACTCCTTTATTTTACTTTAAAAACAAGTAAATAATAATATGTGCTGAATTTCTTATTTCAATGCAATAATGATTGCAATAAAATTTGCTGTCAGTTTCAATATTTCACCTATTTTCATTTTTTTAATGAGGCATTTTTTGATTTTCCAACTATTGAAAATACTTTGTTTTTAAATAAAACACATTCATGTTCTTCTTAACATAAAATAAAGTTTTATATTGTTCTAGAGTAATTATTCTCCTTAAAGTATAGGTAAAAATTATTGAGCTCCGCTGTTGGACAGAATCCGACACGCGAGCAGTCTTGTCACGAAAAGAGGATGATGGAGTGTTAATTTACAAAGTACTGAAAATAAAATATACTATATCAATAAATGAAGACTACTGCATATGGTATTCAGGCTTTTGGTTCTGTGATTAATTATTTTCTTCAAAGCCCGACGAAGGCAGCAGCATAGAACGGCGAAACTGTTGCCTAATACTAAATAATTAATCACAGAACCAAACGCCTGAATACCATAAACAATGAACTGCGAAAATCTACGTAAATAAGACTACTGATCTTTTTCTTTAGTGACCTTTCAATTTGAAGAAAACCCATAAAGAATACGTTTTTAAAAAAGGCTGAAATACATTTTTTTAAACTGTAGTTATATTAATTCAAGCGGGTACAAAGTGCATGAATATTTTAACACTTCAAAAAAGCAACTATTCATACGAGAATAATTCTACTTTACTCACTTCTTTGCCTTTTTATTTGCGTATTAATGCATTCCTTCGTATAGGTATGCCATTGCTTCTCAAACCTTTTCGAGCCAACGCCCAATGGTTCCGCAAACTTATACTCAACGATCACCAAGCGAAAGCTTAAAAAGTTTAATCAAAATCATGCACTACATGACCAAATCAGGAATAGTATAAGAATCACATTTAAAGCAATGACGTGAAATTCAATTTTTATTTAAAATCCATTGACTTCATTCATCCAAGGACGTGTATGTAAAAAATAGGACAAGTCAAGCCTTAAGTCAAAGTGAAAAGGATCTCTCGTGCGATTTAAAATTTTTGAAATAAATTAATGTTAGCGATAAATTAAAAGGTTAAGATTACACTGTTTCACTTCAGTTAAATTATATCATATCACAGTAGTGTGACTTAAAAAGCAGATCCTCTTCCGGATGCAAACCACTTGTCACACCAAGCTCTCTATCGGCTTGAGGACGCAGCGGAGTGGCATTCGATAGGCCGGCATTAGGGCGACTCGCATTGCTTTCGAACGAGGAGTGCGAGGAGGGGTTCTTTGAGAGAAGTCAAGGAGGTGTAAACAAGGAAACGGCAGAGGAAGAGGGACGCATGAGTATGGTTACCGGCGGAGAGGAGCACTCCGAACAATTATCGCGTGGCCACGAAAAATCATGCCGAAATTTCCTCCGAGGAAGAGAATAGAAAGTGAATGCTAATCCAAGATTTATCGAAATAAGTAATTTTTTCGTCAGAATGTTGGATAATCCTCAATTTCGTTGCCTAAAATACCAATAATTTCAAATGAATCATTTATTTGAAGACCAGCATAAGATATAGTATTCTTGGTTATTGAGTAAAATCGAGTTTATATACTCGAATTCCTTTGGAGGGGCGTCAGTCAACTATACTTTATGGCATTAAAACTGACATTTACTGACAGAGTGATTGATTCTCTTGCCTTAGACGTTTCCTTCCGGAAACAGGAAGCATCTTGCCTACGAAATTCGGAGGTTCTATTCCCAGATTCCCTTGCTCTTTGTAGAATTAGGAAAAATCAACCTGTGTGATAATAAGTATGGACTTAGATGAATGACGTGAGATGAAAAACAATCGTTTGAGAGTATCACTGCGAATTTCATTTCCCTGTTAGTGGCCGAGGCCTAAGAATCATATGCGATCAGAAAGGAAGTTTCTTTACCCTCAGGGCGATAGTGGCGGCGCTCCGTTTGTTGGGAAACTTTATTTCCTCATAGCGCATCGCGTGGCGTTGCTTCATATAAGCCTAGTAGAAGTGAATTCTTTCAAGCTATGAGGGAATTTTGGCGACATCATTTCTTATTTTATCGTCCTATCGATCAAGTCTTAGTCAAAGGTAGATGACGACAAGCAAGGGTCGTCAACTTAGAAATTTTTGAAAGAGCCAGTCAACGTTAGAGTATGGGTGGATTTATAAATAGTATTGATTTCATGCATTGTATAAAATTTACCAACGGTCGATGTCGATGTTACCGACCAAATGTTTACGCAGTTATCCTGTTTACTTGTACTACTTGAAGAAAAATGAATCCGAAATTCAATTCTTCCGTAAATGCTTGAATTTATAAACCGTGAATCATAAACCTTAAAAGGTAGGTATGTGACACAAAATTTCAAACTATTTCCGATTATGATATCTGCCTACTCAGCCTCAAAAAGTCAATACTGTTCACATCTCAGCATTATAAAGCAGAATGTAGAGCAATATTATTAGCAAATTTTAACATACAACATATTCCATTGAAATGATTTATTATTTCTTTAAACGTATGCTCCTCAGTAAAAATCAGGCAACGGTACAATTAGGGTGTTCTAAAAAGAACAGGAATTACCTGTGATTGCCGTATTACACCGAAAAAATAACTATGCCTTCATAACATAGCATGCGAGTCACTTGCCATACCAGATGTTTTAATATTTTCTTTTACATATGTCCGTAGTTGTCTTCATTTTGCATGCTCTCTAATTGACGCAGTCTTTAAATTATAACATGAAGAGTTACGCGCGGGAGTCGTCAAGCGAACCCATTGTGTAAGGAGTATTACAACGATGATTTACCGCAAAATGTCCATAGATTTGTGTCAACAAAAATCACAGCAGAATGCCTAAATGTTCGTGCAAGACTCCCTTGGAATTATCTTGAGAAGTAATGTAATTCTAATTGAGTAAAATGACTTAAACTAAGTATCATTATGAGGACAGAATTTTATCTCTTTCAGTAAAAATATAAAATATTTCTTTTTCACCATCAATACTAAAATTTTCCTGAGAATTGTGTACCCGATAGGTAAGTATCACGTCTATGACTGCGGATACTGCCTCAAATAAAATTTCTTCTTTTAATATTCATCTTCAACAATTCCCTTTAAACGAAGTCGGCTCTTGGTTCAGATGTCCAGGGTATTTACGAAATTGGCTGGTAATAGTCGGCTGAAACGACTAGTCAGAATGTTAATGAATATGAGCAAGTAAGAGGAGAATGAGATAAATAGGAGAACTTTTGTTGCTTGCAATGAAACAATAATGAAAAATATAAAAATGTCAGATTGAAAAATAAGGATGGAGGAATATCGAATGGATCGAACTACAAAATTGCGATTCGAGTGCATGTTAGAAATGAATGAGGGTAACCGTTGGAGGGGATGATAAAGTGGAACAGCGTGAATCCAAAGACTATATGAATGATGAAGAAGAAATAACAAATGAATTCAGTCCAGAAAGGAATGATGAGGGATTGATTGAGGAGACGAGGCAGTTGAAATCCATTGCGAAATTAGAGTAGTTCGTTCCCTGAAAATATTATTGTGCAGTGAAACTAGTTGTCATAATTATAATATATTAATCAAAATCAAAAACCTTTGTTTGAAGTTCTCTTAATTTTAAGTAAGGTACCGAGTGAAGTCAGAATGTTATAAAAGGGACGAAGCGGAGATATCAAAGTGAAATAAAGTAAAAGGAAAGAACAAAAGCGCAAATTTCCTTTTCCTTTTATCGTCAGCTTCGCTTTATATGTCGTCTTAGACTCACTTAAATCTCACTACTCTATATTTTTATGATTTATATCAATTCTGCATTCCTGTCACTGATTTTCTAATACATCCACTGACCCCTACATGCCTCTGTATGATTTGTTAACCAACGCCTGGTCGTGTACCGTATCTTACCAACTTTAATATCGGTCCTCCAACTTTCATTCCTTTATTTAACTCTTCTCGTTCATTACTTACCACATCCTTAGCATATCCATCAGAAATATATTGTGACAATGGTTTACGTTGCTATACCCCACGATTCAAAACTGCTCACCCTGATTCTCTGTCAGACACCCTCATCTGTGATGTCTGGGCCATACACAAGTTTAATTAGACTTTTATCTCTCCAATTCACCTCTGTATTCATCAGTAACTTTCTCTATTAACTCTATCAATACCTTTCTGAAACCAACAAAACATGTCCCGATTGTACTCTGGGTTCCTTTCTACATGTGTTCCGATCACTTCATTGTTTTCTTTGTTGCCATTTCCTTCCTAGACTCGAACTGGTTGTCAACTAATTACTCTTTTGCCTTCGACATCAAAGTCAGTTAATGATTCTGAGTACCTTTGCCACAGGTAAAATCAAATATCAGTGGTCTTCGCATTGTAACGATTGTGTATTTTCAAAGAGAATCAAAACTATATGCACGCAGCCCTCCGGCCGTTCTCCTCTCTCGTGGAACTCTAAGAATTAGCTCGAAAAATCCTCGTCTTCCATAATTTCCAAGGTTCTTCAATAACGGGATTTTTATTTCCCAAAAGATTTCTCTACTCTCTGTCTCATTTCTCTAATCACCTATTCTATTTCGTGGTCTAGTATACCTACTTGGTCCGAGGCTACCCTCTTATAGGGCGCTTTACTGACGTCTCCGGCCTATATTCCATCCATTCTATTCCTCCACGATTAACTTCCACCTCTCCTGAATCAATTCTCGTTCACCAAACATCTTCGCTACCTTGTCCTTAATTATTGATATAGTTTGTTCTCACTTTTTGTCCTAAATCAGGATCATCTTAGCAAATCTTCAGAAATAAATTGTATTATTCGATCGTATGACAGCAAAATTGAAATCGAAAATTTTGAAATATTTTTCTCCTTACCAATCAGACGTTTATGATCACCATGAGACAAAGAAAACCAATTCGATTGTGACAAATGCAATGCTCTTTAAGTACAAGCTGCGCGGTCAGAATGTCAAACCGGAAGCAAAAAGGTAAAGTAAGAGTGGAGAGGGTGGAAGAAGGGAGGAGAGGAGACAAGTCCGACGACAGTAGCAATGAAGCCGAGAGGACAACGATTTAATACCCCATCTGATGGACGGAGCACTGTACTTGAAGCGCTCTTATTGCACCGTCTTAGGGATAGTACTTCCATGAAAAATACCTACCACCGCAGATATATGAGCCCAAGCCCTCAGCGTGGAATGCCGCCAATATTGTAGCCATCTCACTGATCAGTCCACTCAAGGTTACACATATATACATTAAAAAGATACTTAAATAACACGAAAGTGCATTAATCCGTAGATGATGGTGAATTCTGAAGTGTCGTGAGGAAGAGATCGCACTGGTGGCAATGGAGTGATCGCTGGATTGGTGCTAAAAGCTCATACGGAGTCAAATGTAACTAGGCTTATCTCACCTGTATTCGGCGAGACGTGGCGGAACAACATCTTATAAATAAAAGCCACAAATTGTACTTCCCAATGAATCACTTTATTAACGACGCGTTTCAATGCCTCAGCGTCATATTCAGGCACAAAACTCCAACAACAAGTATGAGGCGTTGAAACGCGTTGTAAATAAATTGATTCAGTGGGAAGTACAATTTGTGGCCTTTATTTATAAAGGTATCTCCTGTTATTCCTTGATTTCGAAAAGTAATCACACATATTTCCATAAATATACTAACCAGAGAAAGAAAAATCTTTCACTTGTCAATTTTTCCCTCACAAAGTTTGTTTTTTAACTTCGAGTTCGAACAGTTTTCGATGCTAATCATCTGCCAATCAGTCAGGGAAAAAATTATTATCTCGAGGCTCTAGATCAAAGATTACTATTTCAGCGTTCAATCTATTGAATACAAAAAGCAAAATAGAGCAAGGGCCACACACTGCCTGTGGATTCAAACGCGGCACATTTCAACAGAGACTGACTGAGACCAAAGAAAACCATTCACCTTTCGGTTTGAAGATCGCACCCGCTTCCCAAACACAAGAGGATTTGCACGGAGCGTAGTTTTTAAATTTGACGTTGCGCTGCAACCCGTTTACATACTTGCATATTTAGCACGTGTGTGGCAGTTTATTTTTTCACACCTCATTAAAATAAAATAAAATGTAAGCGAACCAGAATAAACATAATGGTCTTTGAAATGCATTAACTAGGGGTAACTGAGGCGATTGCCGCGTGATTGGGAAAAATTATGGGAGAGGAATAATCCTAATGAGGAGTCCTCGCAAACCTAAAAGTGACGACATCACGACTGCCACAACACTGATGAAGGTGGAGTGATATTTCCATCGGTCTGAGAATCGCAATGCACGAGGAACAGGAAAGTGACGAGCATTCTGTCCAGCCATGTAGTGGACGATGAATTAGTGCCAAATACCTTGCTCTATACTCATATGGGAGGCTATTTTGACTCCAACAAGCACCGGGAAAACGGTCTTCACGCTTAGAATACATTTCTAACTACTTAAGATTATTTCTTTAACCTTCCTCTTCTCCAATAACTCCTTTTCTGCCAGTCCAATTGCTCTTTTCATAATATTAAAACCGTTAAGATATATTATTTGGTAACGGATGACGGCCCAATGAATAAAACCATTTACCAGTAAGCATTTACAGTGGAAATCATGATGATTGTGTATGAAGCATAACTTTCAATCACACGCATTCACTAAGTTCCAAGTCCCAGGTAAGCAAAAGAGAGAATGTATGAAGAATGCAGCGATGAAACAGGAGCGGAATAGATGTATCACGATAAATTAATATAGAACATAGTATGTATAACGATCATAGAATGATTTTAATGAGCAGGTCAATGTCTCGAGTTTAACCGTCAAAGTTTAAAAATTTACTTCTATCTACCCATTAGCAAAAATGACACGATTGGAAGGAGCAGTTTCGGGGTGCAATCGTATCGGAGATGAATACCCAAACACAGTCTGCCGTCTGGAAAAGCCTGCGTAGCTACAAGTCCTCAGCCTTGCAAGTCCATCAACATCATCTGTGGAACCCATCAGGGAGTTCGCGAAGGAAATTCAGTTTCTCATGATTGTAAACGGAGGAGAATATTGTCAAGGTTTTTAACATTCTTATGGTTAGCTTTTTCTTAAAAAAATATGCTGGCATCCTGAAGGAAGTGCCGGCCATTCTTCCATTCTCTCCTCTCCACAAGGTTTATTCCACTCGACACGGCCCTCGAACGTCGGCCTACCTTTGACTGCACCTAGAGACTGCGGCAGCCATTCCCAGAAGCACTCGCGACCTTTGTCAAATGGTCCAAAAAAATGCGTACACATACTACAGCAGACGGCTCGGTAGTCCGGTTCACTTCGAACACGAAAATATTTCACATAGTTAACGGGACTTATGTTAGTTCGAGCTAGATGGGTAGCAGAATTTGATGAATTTGACCGCATTTTAAAGAAAAAACTCATCTTTTCAATAAGATGTAAATGGGGCATCTTTCCATTCAAGGTGTCAGTGCGCAACAGAACACATGAGCGCACTTAAGCGCAAACACTAACGACGCTGAATGACACTCTGTGCGCTGGCGAAATGTTTTGTAACCTACCGGTATGTAGACCGGTATGTGGTTGAACAGCGGTCAACACCGAATGTTTACTTTTAAAGTTGTTAAATTCGCTCTAAAATAAGTACTTAAAAACGTTAGTACTTGATCGCTGAGTAATTATAAACCTCACAATAAGAATGTTTGATGCCTTTACTGAAAATCAACAAGCTTGACAGCGATCGCAGATTTCATAATAGACGTTCTTTTGTTGTTTATCGCACACCAACTTTGCTCCCGATCTGTTTTGAAGCGCTCTACCTAGTGCGCAGCGTCTGAATCACAAATGGAAGGCAAGTGCACTGTCATGTTAAGAAGTGATTAGCGCACTAGAATGAATGGAGGGCACACAATATTTACACCTTGGCGAACTCCTTTTTGAGCAATTTGCTCTAAAAGACAACGCATTCCAAGGGAAATAAATCATCTCCTGTTCATGAATGATCCATCCTACTGATAACTACTTGCTAATCGTTACTCACGTCTTCCTCCTGCGAGTCGGAATCCTCGCCTCCCATTGTCCCTCGCTGCCTTCACCGACGCTTCAGAATCCCAAGGTTGAAGTCACACAGCCGAGTCAGTCGACGAGACTCATTTCACTCACCACCGCCAAAACGATAGCGGGCGGTCGCACGCGTGATAGACACCGCACGCTCCACTGGAAGCGCGAACACACCGGGACAAGCGGCCCCCAATCGGAATATATGTAGAGTCGTCGGCGCTCACCTCTTTTCGAAGCCGACCGAACTCCGCCACTCCGTGAATGGGGCTGATGATAAACACACGCTGCCGACTGTCAGGCGGCTGACGGCGGCACTGACTGCGAGAGAGAGATAGCGACGACGAACTGCCCCGACCGACACTGCTCCTCCTCCCTTTCTCTCTCTCTCTCTGGTACGAGGAGAGGCGGTCGGTTTGCGTACGAGGGAGGGGGAGGAGGGGAGGGAGAGGGAGGAGTATTTGTGGAGTTGACAGACTGAGGGCGCGCCGCTTCGCGAGCGGTTTTTATTCTCGAGCGCCCTCTCCCGGGGAGATCCGCTCGCTCTGATGCACGCGACCGCCGCCAGAGGGACGCGGGGGGGAAGAGAGGCGCGTGGGTCGCGTGGCGACGCGCGCGGAACAGCGAAACAAATGAAGTTGGCCGAGCGAGTTAAAGAGAGCCTCGCGCGCATGCCAACGGGGGGGGGGGGTCTTGCTATAATAAAGAGGGGTGTGTGGGCGGGGTTGGATTTAAAGAGAGGAGTGGGAAGCAGCATCACGATGACTGGTGTGAGTGAGAGGGGCTCACATTATTATTACTACGGAGGAGCGTTCCACATCTAGTCGAAAGTATAATGGGTCTCACGGAGAACGCTTTTGCCAAAATTCCACTCCATAGTACTCTCCCCTCCACCGCAACCATTAGACGACCATTTTCAACGCCGCGCCAAGTTTAAAAAGTGTATTTTTAGGCAATTTAATTTTCAAATTGGAAGACTGCAAGACGTGCCTTAAGAATTCGGCATTAGAACGATGTTCCTTATCCTTCCCTCGGACTGCAACCTTGTCGTGTTGGAAGGGCTTGCGTGCTCCGATGACCAGATGACATTGGGATGCAGAACGGGGACTGTCCAAGAACCTATCAATCAGCTGGTAGAATACTTAAAAGAAATAGCAACATCGCACCACCATTCTTATGGAGGTTTACGCGGAGAACGAGTCTCCATTTAAGCCTCTCTTAATTTCAACCACAAGTGTAACTCCAGTAGAACAGCAAAGTAAAAACAAAAAATCAACTGTGTTTACACCTCAGCCAGTACATCCACAGGGTGATGCACTGATGAAATTTACATCCTAGAAAGATACAAACTGTGAATAGCCCGCGCCATTGTGATTGCTTTGAATAGAAATACTAGAGATAGATACGGTACTGCACGTGTAGGAGTCTGTTGGATTTCCTCTGACTTTCACCATAACCGACCTCAAACCAGTAGATTTCTCAGATGATAACGCAAGAGAACGCTATTCCGAGTATCCAACACGTTGTAATGCAAGACCATAATGAAAGTGAGGGCGGGAGAAGAAGGCGGTACTTCATTCCGGAATTCGCTCGTTCGTCTGACAATGAGAGATCGTCTGGGTAAGAGACGAGGCGTCATGTCCTCCCAACCACTACGGATTACCGTTTCCTCCCCTGCAATGCCATTTGCCAATTCCGTAACCGTCCCGGGAAAGGAGAACAGCGGAGAACGGTCACTTGATGCCCGCCTCCAACCAAGCCTCCTCTCTTTAAGACTCAATTACGCGGTGCCGGGCGTCAGCCACCGCTTTCAGTTCTGACATCACAGGACTCTTTTTAAGTTTCAAGAGCCGGGTGCGAATCTCTCGTCAATCGTGCGATGAACCCTAAAGATATTGCAAATAATGACTAGACTTCCCGAGAGCGCAGCTGTCGCGGAATAAATTGAACTTTCCTGTGGGCGCCATTGAAATGGAAATGAGTAGAACTGATGGAAAGTGATAGGTATGCATTAGATCGTGCCTATGGCGATTGGAAAATTAATTTCTTGGTAATGATTGAGACATGATTTCTTAATGGATAACACCTAATGTGATTTAAATATTGAATTTTGTGAATACGTGGAGGAAATTTGAGATTATGTGTAATTCTTAATCCAATAAAACGTTAATATTGTGGTAATATTGGTTTTTCACTTTTCCTGTATCCCACTCCTATGTAGGGTCGGCATTTCCTTTCTTTAATCTTTTCCTCCACTCCTCTCTGCTTTGGGAATTTCCTTCCAGTCATTCTCCCTCTTACGTCTTCCGCTACCTCGTCTTTCCATCTGACTTGGACATCTTCCTACCCTTCTCTCTTCCCAGGCACCTCCAATCTTCATTACTGCCATTCCCACGTAGTACACTGCTCCTTCTTTAAACACAAACAAGCCATCTCAGTCTGCCTTATGCTGTCGTAATGATATATTGAAATAATTATCAATTCATCGTGGATCTTATTTATAAACCAGGAATTCTATCCATGAATATAAAATCATGAACAAATTTTTGCCGAAGGAATACAGACTGAGGTTATGACACACCTCTGCCATGCACCGAAAACTTCTTTTGACAGTAAAGAATTCTGTTTTTATCAGTCTGTGGGTGTAAGAGAGAACGTGTTTTTTTATTGTGTTGAAACGTTTAAAGTCTCATCTCATTGGAGGAATTGGATAGGTATCTCAGCGATGATCAAACCTAATCAATTCTTTTAGACCAATTTGTGTTTTAAATGTACATTTAAATGTAAAAAATCCGTTTTCTTTGGCGTGACTGCATTGAAATTGCTCAGCATTTTGAATTCGAAGAGTTCGCAATTCCACTTAAATTAATTTCACAGACGACTTAGGTTTTGACGCAACATACTAGTGTCTTCTGTAAAAATGTACCAGATGATGACGTGCAGTGTCGAAATTCAGTTCGTCTGTGAAATAAATTTAAGTGGAATTACAAAGTTACTCTTCTTATTCAACATTTGGATGAAATCCAAGTTAAATTTTCTCCGTAAAAATCCATAATTGCTTGGATATGGTTGTTACATCCAATCCGCAGTAACATTTCATTCCATTGGCTACCATTAAGGTTATATGCGATTATAATTTAATTTGATGAAACTTCAAACACTGTTGCGCAATGTTTTAGAATTGCTTATTTTAGTGACAGCTGCAGTTTTTCATTTAAAATAGTGTTTTTATTTCATATTTTTAAAATTTTGAGTAAAAATTGTGAGCTCGGTTTAAAACTTTTAGTTCACTCTACGGGTGAATATTGATACATTTTTCCAAAGTAACCAGATATTATTCATCTCACAAGAGTTTAATTGTATGAAAAGATATACCGAGATCTATCTAACCAACAACAGATGTTCTATAACCATATAACTGCTTTTGCGATTGAGGTTCACGCGAAACAATTGCACAACATGGTGGCTCCATACTATCCGTGTCCGTCCGCTCAGGGAGCTGTGGGGGCTTGGATGCTATCCTTCACCCGAACGTAATTCCCTTCCCGGTTTCCGTTCTGGCGTGGGAGAAAACTTTGATTTTCGTCGATGCTGTTGGCAACGCTTGAATTCCAACGAGCGCAGATAGGAGATAGGATGTGTATTTGGACGAGATTGCTTCTGCAGGTTGTCTAGTTAAAAACTTTCATTCGTTTTGACGTATGAATGACTTGATGAAAGTATTTCGGAGGTTTCCTTTCACACAAGACCACGGTCGTAGCACAGGACGTGTTCCTAATATACGTGTAGGCGTACCAACCGTACTTATTTTTCCTCAGATTCATCAAGTGACGTCAAAATCTCCAACTACACCACCGCAAAAGGACTGTTACGAGCCAGCATGAGAAAAAAACAATCGACTGTGCCAGTCGTACCAATACATAATGGCGTCGTTTCCAGGGTCGTGAACTTCACGGGTGCAGTGTAAACGTACAACTAAGTGCAACTATTAGTTATTTTACCATTTTTGTTTATAAACTGTTATTTTCCTACCTAGCTGAATAAAGATCACGTTGAATAATGAGGGCTTTCTATTCGAGGTTTTGAAGTTAGCGCACATCGGAACACAATATCATCGCACTTTGGCGCAAACACGAACGGCCTTGAATGGAACGATGTGCGCTGCAGAAATGTTTCGTAACCTGCTCGGTAGGTAGCAGTCTGTGGTTGAACAGCAGTCGCGGCCGAATATTTAGTTTAAATTTGTTGTATTAGCTCAAATTAAGTAGGTATTTAAAAACATTAGTTTTTTGTGGCTGAGTAATGATAAACATCACAGTAGGCATGTACGCCACCTAAACTGAAAATCAACAAACTTTACAACGATCGCGCATGCCATAATTAATGTTATTTTTTTGTTTAGCGAACATCAACTTTGCTCCCGATCTGTTTTAAAGTGTACTGCCTACTCCCGTTTCCCGTGTTTTCGCTATATTTTCTAGAATGTGAATGATTTTATTGAAGGAAGTAAAATCCTTTCACATGGATACGGTTGTTATCATTGAACGCAACATGGCGGCAGCGTCGAAGAACTAACGTCTTGAAGAGAGACTACGAAAGATGACCGCGAAGGAATTTCAGCTACTTGTGATGGTGCAGCCTACGGTGGAGTTGACGTTCGTAGCAGAGGACTGACCAAAGTGGTCCCAGTGATGGGAGCGGTACCGTATGGCATAGGGCCTGAGCCGGCAAGCGGAGAAAGAGCAAGTGAACATGTCCTTGTACACCAATGGTAGAGGAAGCAGACAACATTCTTACGATATTTAAGTTGACAGAGTGACAGCTTCATATACTAAGGTATTTGAGAGATTTTCATCTTTTTACAAAGCTAAAATAAACACGGTGTACATGAGCGTAAAGTTCAATCAAAGATTACAATGGGAAGTTGAGCCGTTAGATGATTTCATTGCAGTGCGGTATCGTCTGGTGCAGCACTGCAAATATTGAGGTCTGGAAGAAGAATCATTAAGAGTTTGCATCGTAGTGAGGTACGACACGAACAACTGTCGCAGGCATTGCAAGTGGATCCCGAGTTGACATAAGACAGAGCGATATCGGAATAAATAATATCGGAGGGAAAATAAAAAAAGGTACAAATTGGGGACTGGGGCCGGTGACGGTAAAAAGATTGGAGATTTTGAGTAAGGTTTGGAAGGATAGAAAATTAAAGTACGTATATAAAAGACTAGTGGATGTGAGGCAGAGACCATTCCCGATAAAAGGTTGGTGGTCAGCGAAAATGCCGTGGAACGGCAAAAACTGCATTTAGAGGATGTGTAAGAACTTTTTGGGGGAAGAAGAAGCTCTTCTCAGCCGAGTTGCAATAAAATCCTTGGGCGTGATGTCATGGGTTAATTCAATAACACCAGCGTCAAAAGCAGTGGAAAAAGCACATCCTTCTTTAGTGTATGGCCTCGGGAGAATGGTGAAACCATATAAGATGCGGCTAAAGGAAGAGGCAATAGCATTTACAGTGTCCATTCCAAGGAGAGATCCGGTTCCACCGTTAGATAGGTACGGTCAAGGAGGAAGTGGAACGCATGCAGAAGAACGGAGTAATCACAACTGTCGATGAACCGAACAACTGTTGCAAGTACGCCGATGGTCGTAGTCCCAAAGCCATGAGGCTCCGTGAGGATATCTGCGAACCACACTCAATTAAATGCCGAGGTCAAGAGGGAGATCCTCATCTCAACGAAGTGTTGGAGCGGCTCGCAGGAGAGAAGAATTTTGCGAAGTTGGATGCATCATGAGGATATTATCAAATCACATTAAGTGACAGTCGTAAAAATTTTAAGTAGCTCCGTTTGGAAGGTTTTATTTTAATCGCCTCCCGATGGGACCATCATCAGTGGGACAAACAATATAAAAAGAGAATGTCGCACATTTTGTCTCCCGAAGGAGGAGTGTTCATTTCATTCGACGACATACTAATTTTTGGTCGCGCTCAGGAACAAAATGATGAAAGACTGAAATCAGTGCTAGAGACACTCCAGGAGTTGGGGGTTACACTTAATAAAAATAAATTCAAATAGAGAGTACGGGACACCTTTTCTCAGCGGAAAAGGGCATAGTTGTGGATTCAGAAAAGAGGAAAGCCATACTGGAAATGAAAAGGCCGTCCACCATGGAAGAAATGCGGCGATTCATTGGTTTGAACGTGTGTTATGATCCAAGTGCCATATGGAATATTGAACTTCTGGGTGAGGCGACGTGTGTCGTTAGGTGGTCTGCTATTCCTCGGTCCCTATGACGAGCGATTTCCTTCACGGAGGAATAGGAATGACGAAAAGGAATCGACTGACAGAGAGGGCGCGTGAAGAGGGGTCTTGAGATCGAAGGCAGAGCGAAGTCGAAGTGCGTGATGCCTGGTCCCTGTCCATTCTGACCTCCTAGGCCTTACCACTTTGGGGTGGAGAGAGAGATAGAGAAGGAGAGAGAGAGAGAGATAGAGAGAGAGAGATGAGGATAAGGACTCCGGCGCGGCAAAGAAATGGCGAGTGGAGAGAGGATGTCGTGTTTAATGGTGAGCACGGAAGAAGAAGGAAGTGGAAAAAGGAGATACGCTTGCGTGGGGAGAAGCAGAGTGGAGACGTCTTTTCACGACCTTAACACGAATGGTGCAATCTTAGAAATTTCAGAATGATATAAATAAAGCATTTCCCGCCGATTTCCCCATCCTTCGAAAAGGAGATTGATTCTCTCAGAGAGAGTTGCTCTTTCAAACGAGTCGTTGGGCGAGAGGCGGTTCTTTCGAACGATTCACATTCACGTCACCATTGAAGGTACGCTCTTTCAGCCACCCCCCACCCATCCACCCTCCAGATTCTCCCCCCTTCCTCCAATCCCCCCGTTCCTCCGTCTCTCTCCATATCCTGAATATATACCATTTCTAACTCTCTCTCTCTCTCCCTCCCCCCTTCCGGAATGCGAAGGGTGGAGAGGTGAGAGGGGGAAGGAGGGGAGGGTGGCGTTGCTCTCCCTCCAACTCCCATCCGACGCCCACCTCTTTGCTTCCCCAACCCACCCCAGCTAAACAGGAAACTCGGCCACGATATACTCGGAACGAAGAGGAGGAGAGATCCCTCCCCTCCCCACCCCCCTCCCTCCCACCCTTCCCCTCCACTCCACCTCTCAAAACTATCACTACGCTCACTTGAGAATCCCATCCCTCTTCGTGGGAGAGTTGGCAACGCCGCACGGTGACGTCATTCGGCGCGTTGGCAGGTTGAATGGACGAGTGCACTTCTGCCGCCGCTCTTAGCCGTCAGATGCACACGCACGCACACGCACGCATACTCACACAAACAAACATGCACGTGTACGGTGAACCCTGGCTTTTAATACTATTAATAGTGTGTATGAGCGATTTTATAAGTTTCAACATTCATTGATTTACTACACTAGATCTTAGTACATATTGAAAAATGCAGTTGAGTAGTGGTATTTTAATTTAACGTCCTTCGATGGATACGGTCATTTCGCACGTACTGTCTGCATCACGTGCAGAAGACAGGGACAGCAGCACTCAGACGAGTAGGAGAAACATCCCTCTAAACTACTCGAGCCGAGCCCAAAGACGCCTAACTTCGGTGACTGATCGGGACTAACCGGTGTTTCCATCGTGGGGCAAATGTAGCAGCACTCTTTGCTAACCGACCTATTGATGTTTTACATGGTCTCTTCGAAAATTTCAAGTATAACTCTTTACGAAATGTGGCCGAAATAAATTTCCTCAATTAAGTGCCCACCCGCATCTATTTCCCAATAATGCTTATAGCCCGTAATAAAACGGTACAATTTAAGTGTTATTGTAACGCAAATAAACAAATAATTTTCGTTTCAAACCAAGGAATCGAAGTGTCTGCCTAGGAAACTATTAGTCATCTGTTTGAATATCGCCTCTGACATTGATAAAGTCCACACACAGGATCATGGAAGAAGCAGGTGCATCTGCGCTGATTTTTTAAAATATTGTGGCGTGATAAGTTGTCTGAATTGCCTTATGACATTAGTTTTCTCCTCCGGTGGGCGCGCCCGCGGCAAATTGCCGCATATTTTAGTTTCTGAGCTCTCCATTTGGTACCGTTTGTATTAAATGCCTGCGTCTCCAGGCATTAATTTTTCACGATAGGAGGGAGTATTTCCGATGCATACGGATCAATTATCCACCGGACGCTTTAGTAGCTGTGTGACATCGAAGAGAGTTTGACGTTTGACTAAAGATATAAAAGAAATTTTAGGAAAATATAAGAACAAGGAACCTGTTCCTGAAGCACCTAAACCAGTAATATACCATGTTTACAGATGGCATAAAAATTGCAGGTGAAAAATTGTGTGCCAGTGATGTACAAATAATGTATGTATGTAGGAGGCATTGCCGTCAAGAGACAACGTATGAGATGGGAAGATGAACAGGACTTAGGTATGAACTAAGATGATTAACAATGTACATTCAGTGTCAGACGATAAAAGATGTAACTGCAACAACTTAATCAGCCTGTTAACCAAAATTATACAGTAGAAATCTGCATTGCCAGCACATTGTTTGACATCATCTCTCCTTCTCTCTCCACCACGCCCGACTTAAATGGGACGCCATGGCACATACCATTCCCACCGCATTCTTTCTCTCTCTCTCCTTTTCCTCTCGTTCTCGCTGCCCACTGCGCTTTCTCCGCACCCGTTTCAATCGCTTAGCTTTGCCGCCGCGCCTCAAGCGCGCGCGCACTCTCTGGCGGGAGAAAAGGGTAGCGTTCCTTCCGAAAGAGGAACTGTTGTGGGGATCGCGGATAGCACTGCTTGTTCACGCGTCGCTCCAGTCAGCGCCACCACCAGGCGAAAGGAACAACCGTGAAACATAAACACGGTCTGCTGCTCACAATTAGGAAACGGGAACTCCTCCGAAACTACAAATAGGGATGTGTACATCCCGTTCAGATTCTTAAATGGGAATTGCGTACTCACGATGTGTCTATGGATAGTGTCACAGAAAAGATCAATACAAAATACAGTGTAGAATGTAAGTAATCGTTTCAGGCTTAACTTTGTGGAAGTTGGTAACATCCATGATAGAACAACTTGGTTTTAATCCACAAAATTTATTTCCGACGACCCGGGTTTCAGCAACTTACATTTATACCTGAAGATGGCACAAAATGTAAGTTGCTGAAACCCGGGTCGTCTGAAATAAATTGTGTGGATTAAAACCAAGTTGTTCATTCATGGATAGTGTAGAATGTTTCAAGCGGATAAACTAATAATCATTTGCAAATTGTAAGATTTTCCATTTCATTGAATAAGAAATTACACTGACAAAATCTATAACTTTTTTTAAAACACACCAGGTGTATTAATTTAGACATACGCTCTAAACGAGTGCGATGGTTTTAGCCATAACTAGCTGGAAATTCAATCTCATAGGATAAGAGGCCTAAGTATCTTCCTACAAGGTTTTCATTCCTATGGTACAACTAGTTTCGAAGCTTCTGCGACATTGTCAGCTACCTCGGATGATGACGAAGAAGCTCTAAAACTAACTTAAGACGCGTAATAGCAAAAACCATAGGGAAATACATTCAAATAAACTTGTATTATTTCATGAAACGCTATCATTTTTATAACATCATCAAATTGGGTATTTTCCACGTATTTCAAACTATCGATATTCTGATTCAGTTACTTGAACTTAATTGCATTGGCTAAAAATTTTCTTATCAAATTGTATGAATTTCGGTTTTAAAAGCTAAAGAAAGTAGAAGGTTACGAATGCTCCCGAGCACACTCCGAAAAAAACCGAATGGCCTGTGACGTCATTTTCGCTGTTTACATTTAGACCCAGGCGTTCCCTTATGCTTACGGTGGAAACAAATGCGGCGAAATTAGTTTCTGACGTTTTCGCGTTTATAGATATTCCTTTAAATGGCATCTAAGTAAGGGATATAGATGGTGTTTTGTGCCACAATGTACAAATACATCGGTTGAAACACCGAACAAGAAATTTAATCACGCAATCACGACATTGAATGATTGAAATTTCTTCCTTGGATCCCTCAATGCCCACCCGTAAAAATGTTTGCTTTACTCCGCACATTGTGTTCTGGAGATATTCTCGCAATGACTGTGCACAGTGGTCCATCTCTCTTTACTTGGACGTATCCTATAGCATTATCACCATAACTCTCACGAGAAGCTTTATAATATAACAACACTTAAATTAAACTTTGAATAGACATTTAGGAGATGAGAATCTATTTTTAGGCATTTCTACAGCAGATAAGCCAATTCTAGAAACCTCCTCTACAAACAATCACTAATTAGCAAATTAAAAATTAACGTTTTAGGTGTGTCGAGTATTGGCAGCACAAACATTTGGCAAGTACTGTGTTATGTTGATATGTTACTAAGATACTGTTTGTTTACTGTTGCATGGACTGATATGGACTTCGATAAAGAAAGAAGTATCATAATGATTATGAGTGTATTGGAAAAACAGTTAATAAAGTTCATACACCAAATACATAATTATATGTATCAAAAATGATATAAAACAGTAATGACGATTCTGAAAGCAAACTTTAGGCTTACATTTTTTGGACTTAAGCTCAACGATTTTCCGCAGCATTATATCGCTCGTTCTTCTTCATTAAAACGCCTACAATAAACTTATCCACTTTGGGTAAATTATCTTATGTGGTTTTAATAAAACCATTGCACGCCATAGTCTTTGTTTTCCATGAAAACTCTTTAAATATACGGTCTCTTCTACAGTCCTCTACTTTCTCCCTCACAGCTGTCTATCGCTCAGCGAAAATGACGTCAAGCCAATCAGATTTCGTTTCGCAGCGGCGTAAAAAAATTTGAAATTTCGACTATTTTAACCTTAAATATCTCAATTAATATAGAATCAATTTTAAAACTACTTTCACTCCGCAAGCTTGTTCGAGTTTAAGTAACGTATAAAGATCCGTATACTTAAATTTAAAATTTTGTAAAATACCCAATTATTACTAATAACTATATCTTAAGTTGCCTGTCTGTCAATAGAAAAATAAAAATTCAATTCAAGTCACGTTAGTTGGACTTCAATTCTGGTGGAAAAAAGAGAAACGTTTGTATATTCCTGTCGCTCCATCTTGAATTTCATTGTATCAATAATACGGAATCCAAATCTCAATGCTACTACTTCGATTTTTATCTCTGACCGAAAATAAATTACGATCAATCATATTGAATCTTCCAAATAGGTATATAAATATGACTAATGACCAGGAGATACATACAGCAAATGACAGGCGTGGGACTTTGGTGGAACTCTAAAGCATTATATTCCGAGTAGGCACCATTAAAAACATTCAATAATCAATAATTATTCAGAATTTGTCTTGCCTCACTACGCCTGAATTCTTTCCAATATCTCGCAGTCTCCCTTAAATATGCTTTTCCACATCAGAGATTTGATACTACTCCAATGTCCGTAGCGCTGGTCATACACCCCTCGTATTATAGTTAATTACTTCGATACAATAAAAATATGGCCATTATTTTCAAAATAAGTTGATATATATCTCAAAAGCCATAGATTTTGAGCCTCTGTAGAATTTATATACCAAGATTTCTTTTCGGCTGTTTTTATTTAAGAGTACGACGAAACAATAGCTCGACCTTTTACTTTAGAATAAAACGCATTCGTATTAACAGTCAATTTATTTTAATAACGATGCGATTAATCACCAGCAGCGGATGATTTTACAATACATTTTCATTTCCAACGCCAGGTAATAGAGAAGGCGAGGCAATGAAAATATAGTCAATGACGCCTTTTCTCTAGGACTCTAAGTGAATTTTAGAGAATGCATTCGCTAGATGACGGTGTGATTCTCAGGCCATACTGAAATCTGCTCCATCTGTTGATACATAGCATGCGCATGCGATATCCCTTATCTGACCCAGACAGGAGAACAATTTTTTTTTTAATTTGATGAAAAGTATCTCCTCAAGGTGCTAATTATCTCAATCTCACGGCATTATTCCTGGTTGGCAATAATAAAAGCACCTTCCGATGGCGTAGGCACTAATCCACGAGTGCCGGTGGTCGACAGTCGAAGGGCGCGAGATATCGATAGAGGGGTGCTTGCGGTATTGGTTCCCCCACCCCTCCCCCAAAGGTGGAGAGCAGGGTGAGGAGGCACCGAGGAGGTGTCACCATGGCTTGAATGATTTATCGAATCAATCGGATTCCACTCTCTCCCCGTCCCGTTTCGATGGGTCAAAATTCCCTCCCCGCCCCCAACTGCCGCCCTTCCAACCCACTTACCCACGTCAGTGGCTTCCCCCGCAACCGCGGGAATTTGGAGCAGAGAAGAAACCAGGGTGCCGTCATCCTCCCGGAAGTTATTCATGAACACGGAACGATTCTGCGCTGCCTACCCCTCTTCCCAGATGATTTCCCGAAGGCAGGCAGGCACGAAGAGACTGATTCGTTCATTGAAATCAGTACTCCGACTGCCTCTATTCAGTGTAGAACGTGTCTCCAGGACCTCTCCAATTCACCCGCGAGCACATCTTTCCCTGGCAACTGCTTGGCCCCCCCTCTCTTCTCCCTCCCCTCCTGCATCCTCGCCACTCAGCCCTCCCCCTCCCCACTCTTTCACCTCAGCCCCGCCCCCACTAGATCTTATGCCTCATTCCTCCGTTATATCACGGCCCTAATTACTCTCTCATTCGCTCATAATTACTTGCTCCATCGACTGACTCTGACTCCTCAACATCTTCTACTCCATCTTCACTTTCAACCAACTACTACTTGAATCGGGTTGCCATGGTAGCTAAGAAAACTGGCTTCCCATATTTAGGTCCTGGGTTAGAATCCCTGAAGCTGCTGAGATTTTTCAATAGAATGCAGAAGCCTTAGGTACTTCCGAAGAACGGAGTGCATCGTAGTGTAGTACTCCGTTCGTCGGATGACACATTAAACTGTGGAGTTTTTCGTTGAGAGCAAGCTCAGGCCGACGCTGGGTTTCTCTCCGCTCTTTTACAATCCCCGGACAGCCCTCCACTTAGCAACCTAACCACCTGCCATCAATGGCGCAAATAACCTTAAGTGTCGGTCACCTCCCACGCTAATCAACCAAACTCCTTTCTCCTCTTTAAAATCACTAGGAATTTTTTCATTTCATCATTCTGGGGATCGATTGTTTTCATCCTTTTTGGCCACCAAAAGTGCTTTCTGCTCCCAAAAACTGGGCACACGCACTGTGATACCTAGTTTGGAACTTTTTGTTGAGTATGTCGTCCTGAAGACACGTATTTGCAATATAAAGACGAAAATTCTAAGCAAAGGGCTCCCGATTCCACGCATAAAACCGCAAAAATCGCCAAGATGCTCTTACGGTGTTCTATGATCATCATTCGACAGTTCCTACCCAGATCCCAACTCAAAATAACTCTAATCCATTCTAATCGAATGATTTCGATTATCACGAAATAAATACTGCATAACACCCACTCTTGCCTCGTCATATTTCTCCATTTTTCCCCTCCTTGGCATCCTAAATCCCTTCACACTCGTCCTTCTTCTCCTTCAACCTTCTCCCTCCTCCAGCCTCCTATATATCTCTCTCTCACTCTCCAAGTGTATCCTAACATCCCATCTCACCCTCCAACCATTTCTCCAGCCTACTTCAGATTTCTTCCTTCTTCTCCTAATACGATTTCCAATTTTTGACCAACAAAGGCCTGGTCTTGTTCAGGAAGAGCTGAGAGCAACCGCGAGAAGGGGAAGTATTAGAATGGAAGTGGAAAAGAAGGCAACGAAGGAGAGATAGAGAGAGGGGGGGAAGGAAGGAGGAAAGAAGACGGGGAGAAAAAGTGGAAAGACTGAGTTAATGAGCTCAATTGACTCACAGAAAATTAAAAATTTGAATACCCAGGTGCATTCCTGGTCAAGAATCTTTAGTTCAAGTGGGGTGAACGAAGGAGGGAGGGAGGCACGGACGTCTGCGATAAAAAACTCTTAAAATGAAGGTTGTGAGAGTATTGTATTTTTTAAATTGTCTCGCTATTAGCAACGCCTCGAGAGAATTCCATGGTGACGTCAATTATGAAAAATTCTTCTTCAAATAATACCAGCAATGCAATTCCGCTTCTCATTCCAACTACTTAACTCACTATTTTCCCTTCTCCAATACCACATGAGGAAGTGCTTGACATGGTGGGCGAGGAGAGGAAACTTATAGATGAGATTAGGGGAAGACAGGGTAGGTGGCTGGAAGGGGTAATGAGGGACGATGGTTTGCTGAAGGCCGTGATAGAGGGAAGGATGTTGGGTAAGCGGGGAAGGGGAAGGAAGAAAATCGGTTTTATGGACGGGATGTAGAAAGGTAGGACTTATGCTGAGATGAAGAAAAAATACTAGAGGTAGAAATAAAGGGCACGGCACGTGTAAGAGTTCATTGGATATTCTCTGGCTTTCATCACAACCTATCTCTAACCGGTAGATTACTATAGTGAATGAATGAACACCACATCGCAAAATCATATCCAGTTTTCATACTCCCTCTTCATGACGAAGGAGAGTCAGCACTACACAATGCCGAATGTATTCAACATTCTTTGACTCAAATTTTCTCTTCACGCCGTGATAAACAACCACCTAGAGGGAAAACCGGTCGGAAAAACCGGGTACAACTACCGTCTCATAAAAATCATGCAAGCGTTGGAATTGGGTGGTGAGTATACTTAGATTGTCATCTCACGGTCGTCGCAGATGTACGAGCGCGAATATAAGTGATACTTAAGATATGTCACCAGAGAAAGGAAAAGAAGGTAACACAGCTTGTGTATTGGTGCATGCGTGTGGTTGACGAGTAAAGAAGTGTCTCATAACGAAGGGCTTCTGGGAAATGGGGGGAGTGGGGTGAGGGGTTTGCTGTCCTCTCCCTTCATGAGCCCATCTTCTTCCTCACTCGTCGACTCGTCCAATTCTCTCGCGCTTAATTGGGGCGATGTGTGATACCATTCATTGCCACGGTTCCATGGGGTCGCGCAGGAGACACGAGGGAGGAACGGTGGGTGGGACGACAATGGAGATGTGAATCTCCCAAACACCCCCCTCCCACCCCCTCCTCCTTCCTTCGCGACAGTCTCCTTGACACTCTCCCTTCGTTCCCCAATCCTTCCTATGCTTCCGTTGCTTCACCACTTCATGCCTGTTCTTTTTGTTTTCCATTAAACCTTTTTCTTATCAAATTTATTTTACAAGTATTGGGTACAAACACTTTATATTTTAGACTATAGTGAATAACTTAGATTCTCCATCTTTAGGTGTTGCAGATTTTTTTACGTTCAGCTTCTTGAGCGAATAAATTGCTGCTGCGATACTTTTTAGCTTTGGATTGAAGACAAATCCTAATTATTTTTCGCAAAAAGATTTTAATTTTTATATTTTGAATAATACGGTATCCTACTTTATGCTTAACTAATAGTTAGTTTACTAAACCTTATTATTATTACTATAATTAATTATTTAAATTCATCTCTTTTCTGTAGTGTATTTTCGCTGGCAAATTTTAGACTGCTGATCTAAATACTAAATTCTGTAAACTTGATAATATTATTTTCTTTTGTCTCATTATTTTCGTCCGTATTATTTGGTTTATGTTCCTAATAATTGCTTGAGAGAATTAGATATATTAAGTCTCCGTCACACCACACTTCATTTGGTGTTTTGGAAGGGTGGAGGCGGAGAGGGGAGCGGGGGTTGGAAAGTGGAAGGTGGAAGACTATTACGCCAGCGTGGAAAGCACGCGCCACCACTCATCATTCGTCACCCAGCAAGTGCCACGTGCACCAGCAGCACCAAGCGACTAACGGCTGGGGGGGGATGGGTGCCCATTCAGGGGGAGGAGACGATATCGATTGAACAGAAACAGTCGATAGTTCCATTAATCAACCGATTAAATACAGTTGAATAAAAAATAAACTATTGATTATAATTTGATGGATTCCTTATGCATATTTATTTCACTATTTATTTACAATCACCTTTCTTTGAGAGTCACTGAGCAGACCCAAACGCAAGTGCCGTTCTATGTGTTGTAAGATATATATTTCACGAAACCTTAAGCCACCCCAAATCCCAAATTTCTATTATAACCTGCGGTAATTTTAAAGGAAATGTCAACAAGTTTTGGATTAAGTAAATCTCGGCCAAGTCATTTAATTATTTCTAAAATAAAACTCTTATCGGGCCAGTGTACGAGGTGTGATAAAAAAGAACGGGAATTTTCGTTTTTCTTAAAGAATATTTATTAATTAACCATTATCAATTTTTTTCCCTTCAAAGCAATCACCCTTAGATATAATACACCTGTGCCTGCGGTTTTTCCAATCTTTGAAGCACTTCTGGAATTCACTTTTCGGTATAGAGTTCAGCTCCTTCAGCGATTCTGTTTTTATCTCATCGATGGCGGCAAAACGTCGTCCTTTCATGGCTCTCTTCAGCCTCGGGAATTGAAGGAAGTCACAGGGGGCCATGTCCGGCGAATACGGTGGCTGTGTCAAAATAACGGTTTGTTTTATACCAAAAAATCACGAATAAGCAGTGAGGTGTGAGCGGGAGCATTTTCGTGATGTAATATCCACGAGTTGTTTTGCCGCAATTCTGGGCGTTTTCGTCGGATTGCTTCACGTAAATCGCGCATAACTTCCTGTCAATATTCCTTATTGACCATACGACCATATAACAAGTAAACACAATTATTGAAAATCAGAATTATAAGGTCCGTGAAATTTAGAAATTCCCGTTATTTTTTAATCACACCTCATACTCGTACATTATCCGCAATCGGTTTTTTTCATCGTATTCGTCCGAATATTGAAAGTAAAGTAATTACGATGCCTATTAGGATAATTAGTAGTCTAAGGGTGGTATTTATAGTCGTTACCCAGCATTACCCTAATCCATCCCCTACCCAGCAGGCCCCTTTAATTGTGCGTCCTATTGTCAAAATTAAGGGAGTTGCTAGGTAGGGGATGGTTGGGGGTTAGATCTGGTAACTAAGGAATACAAACGCCGGGAAATTGAATTCGCAGCTCAAATGTTTCAGTGGTGACGCTCGTGATCAACATGCATACATGATAAGGAGCCAGATGTCACATGGAAACAAATGAGGTGGCCGCTAGACGTGAGAATAGCTTCAACGGAGTGGAGAAGAAGATTTTGTGTGACCTGGTAGAGAAGCATAAAGATATAGTGGAAAGTAAGAAAACGGACACAGTTACCTGCCCAAAGAAGAAGAAAGTGTGGGAAAAAATATACCGCGAGTGTATATGAACATCCTTGGAATGAGTCCAGCGTCACATCAGATTTTTATCGAAGAGCAAATCTTACCGCTGTATTATCAACACCAAATCTTCAAAATTATTAATTTAAGGTTATGCACTTTCATTTGAGTCAGTTAAGTTGCATCTATTGTGTTACTTTTTAATGGGGGTCCCTGGTGGACCATGCATCTGCTGCCAGAATCAGGAGGGGCTAAGAGGGAGCTAAGAGGGGCTAGGGCTGCTGGGGGTGGAAATCCGATTGTAAATACCGTTTTTGACGAAGGGGCCTGCTAGGGGCTGTTGGACTGCTGGGTAACGACTATAAATACGACCCTCAGTAATCCGGCTGGTTCTCTAAAGTAAAATCCCAGTTATGGGTATACACACTAACAATAAGTAAGACTTTTTTTCCTAATTCAACTGTAGAGTCGGTTTGATATTTTCTAGTGTCGCTGTAAATGTCTGTAATTGACTCGCAAGAAGGACAATGTCCCTTTGGCTAGGGGCAGGGCGCTAGGCCAGATCGAAAAAAACCCAAGTCCCAAACAAAGTGAAGTGTAAGAGAAATGCGTAATTCTTTTCAAAGGTCCTACCTTTGGTGGACGGATTTAGAAATGGTGAACTTCATTTGGCGGATTTTTCCCTTAGAGACAAAACATGTTTGTTCATGAAAATGTTTCTGTTTTATTCACATATCATGAATGCATCTTGCAAAGTTCAAGGGATTGTACAAGGATGAGTAGGTACACTTTTAGTTATGAGATACATTTATCTCAGGTTCACGTAACATGCATTTTGTGGTACAATGATTCCAACATACAGTTTGTATAAAGTTATATTATTGATGAGCCAGATATTCTCAAGCGTTACCTTTTGAAAAGCTGTATTGACAGAATCAATACAAAGTGCGTATTAATTCTTTGTTAAAGTTTTTTATTTCACAAATGCTGCACGAATATTTGGGGGGGGAGCGGCAGTGTTGGGGACACCGGCGACGGGTTTGACGTCTTGAGATGTTCCCATGGTCGTCGAGTGGCGTCCATTTGTGAGCCGGACCTTCCAGCGTCCCAAGAGCCGTCTCACACCTGTGTCAAACACAAGAATTAAAGTCTCACACTTTCCGCCGCGGAAATTGTGGCGCTAAGGTCGATCGATGGCTAATTATGAATTGTCTCGTTGAAATTCGTACTGATTTTAATTGTCTCAGGGTTTCTCGGTGTGTATGGACCAGTATTTTACATTTTACTTAGAATTTCATGTATTAAATCTCTTTTCCCATACAATATCGTACATTGTCATAGGCTATCTAAATTGACATAAGTTGACGAGACCTTTGGATTATCATGAAAACCAGCAAGAAAGACAATCGGAGTCGTGAGATGTACTCGGCGGACGCTTCCGCACAAAATGGCCGTATTTCGCCGCGAGCTGATGTCTGCGTCTTCCGGCGCCAACTAAAGGTGGTGCTGGTACCTAATTAGTAATACCGATCGTTGTCTCGTAACTCAATACCGTTGATTAAATTTAGTTTCTAGAGTCGAAGGGTGGACGACATATTGCGGTTTTCGTCCTGCTGCCCCATTGTCAGTCTTGATTTTCAAGTCGTATTCACTTCATAAATGCCTTCAATAAAATTGCACCCTGAGTGGTGGTTTTTAATTTCCCACCACTCTCGTTCTCCTCAGAAAAGCGCCTTGGCGCTTCGTATTCCTTTTTCTTTCTTGAGATGCTCTCGCTCGAGGGGCGAGACGAGGGGCCGAGAGGTGGAGAGACATTCATTTCCCCCGCCTTCTCCCCCGCCGCTCTTCCCTTCACGCGGTGACACTCCCACCCCATGGGCACCCCTTGCGGGCGTCGCGTCCGTCACTTGAACTACGAGCCGTCGGGGGGCGTCGGGGTTTGGAAGGAAACGACGCCTCCACCGAAGTCGACTGCGCGACGTTTCCGACCCACCCCCTTTCCCCCAACCCCTTCCTCCCTTCTCCCCCTCCCGGAGGGACCACTCAAGAGAAGAGGCCAAAAACGAAGAAGCCAAGGTAAGAGGGATTTTAGGTAAGTTGGCGCCCTTAAATGAGACCCACAGGTAATAAAAATTATTCACGTCGAGCACAGGGTAATTAAAAAAAGTGTCAAGGCGTAAAATATTCTCGAGTCTTATGGCGCAGCTGGAAGCGTTTTAAAAGAATATTCAGCTTATTTTTTCGAGACTTCGTTCCGTTCTAAGAATCACACAGGAGGACACCTACAGATGGTGATATTAAGGCACGGCGACAAGTGAGATGGTTATGCAAGGGTGTGGCAGCGTGTTCTTAAACGAGGAGAAGACAGCCATTTTATCCACATTGTCTCACTTAAGTTAGCAGTTTGACTGTGATTAATCGGATAGGGAAATGCAGTTATGTAAGTACTTCAGGTGAAATGTGATAGTGTTTTTCGTTTTTCTTTTAAGTTACCTTTACTGTTAGTGAAAAATAACGACGGACCATCACGTGAAAATCGTTTAGCATTCCATCTGTTTTTTTAAGATCCAAATATCGGACTACGTCTCATCTATAAGGACCCTGAATAACGAAGAGTAGAATATAAAATCTAATTTTACAAATCAATTACAGGAGAACGTGCCTGACCACCATATACGCAAGAAATAATATTTTACAATACGCGTTCAAAATAGTCCCATTCGAGGATCATTCTTTCTTAAACCGATGTCTTCATGCCGCATCACCTGAGCTTTCTCTGTGGTCACCAATTTCTTTTCCTCCTTCCTTTACGATTCCTCCCACTACCTTTCAACCCAATCTCACCCACCCGCCCCCGGTCCGTGCACCACCCACCCCTCTTCCCCCGGCGCCGGGTGCGGCACGTCGCCGCTCCGTCTATTCCAAGGATGAGCCCACCGCAGCAACGCTTAAGGTTCCTATAGTACAAAGGAAAGCGTTCAGCGAACGGTGTGCCGCGCATTTTAAGGAAAACGTGGCCAAATGGACATACATAGTTGGCTGCAGCGAATCGTCGTCTTCGGCACTGAATTTGCAACAACTATCGCAATCAATTCGCTATCTGTCTCACCACCGTAATTTAATTAACTTTTAAAACATCTCCTAATCGGCTTATTCTACTATAATATATGTGCCCTTTGCCTCAAGTGTTAACGAAACTAACAGTTTTAGCACTAATATTTAACTGAAGATGACGTCAAAACACATATGAACATTAGATAGAGTTTGGTAAACAGTAAACTAAGGAAAAAAGCCTTATATTTTAGGGGAATGCATTTTAATAATATACCTTTTACACTTAGAACTTATCCGTTAAATAAAGCATAAATTGTTAATAGTTTTAAATGAGTAGTAATTAAAGTATTACAAACGGATTTATTGCATCAGAGTGTGCTTGAAGTGTGGAGCAATAATCATATTTGGCCATCAATATCTTTATTACCTGAAAATCATTGAGATAATAGACAATGCCGATGCTAAGGATACCGAGTCATATTCAGATTGTTTTCTAAACCTACGCTGCTTCGTTTATGGAATAGGGACCCATCTCTTATGGATTGAGCATAAGACCGTCAACATTTTACAGACAACCTCTACCACCGCCATAAATTGTAGCTAGTGCAATTGTAACACTTTCCCATACTTTTTCATTTCACTTATCAATCGAGGCTCGTTTAAATATACTCCTCCTTTATTTCACTATGTGTTATCCGTTGACTGCTTGACCAACTTGAAATGACATCCAAAACTCTTAGAATGATCAAAGTTAATCTTCGATGTGTCCAGTAACATGATTTTGGGATGCCTATTAAAAGTTGCCAGTCTATTAAATAACCACTCACGTGCAGTATTTCATGATTCCGATCAGCTTAAAGCCGCTTTCGTGAATATACCTCAAGAAAGTCTAAGCTGAGGATATACTTATTGTCCAGATACGGGAAAATATCAGCGAAAACAACAATATGAAGCATGAGATTATATGTTTTAAAATCTTGACAGTAATCGATGAAGATGGAAGTATTTTGACTACGACGAAAATTCGGACAAGGAAGAATGAAACATGGAGAGAAAGGTCGACGAATGAAAATGAAAAAATATTCTAAATGAGGGAAAAAGGAAATTTTGAAGAAAAACAGAAGAAGACAGACTCGGCAGTTGGAGAGAGAAGAATGGCCGCAAGATAAGGGAAAAAAATTTAGTTTTATACAAGAGAATATTTTTTGCACGAAATGATAGGCAGTCAAAGCTCTGCAAAACTGGCGGGCTAGTAGCGAGTAAGGGGGTTGTTAACAACGCATCGAAAATAGTAATGTATGGTTGTAACTAGTTAGCGGTTAATTAAAAAAAAACGCGACCTCTACGGAATCCATAAAGAAATTCCTCTAAGGATAAGAGAGAGGGAATATCCCATAGATAAGCCAACGTTCCGTCAACAAAAGTTCCCACCGAACATAAAATACATTTTCTCCAGGCACATTGCTAAAAGTTTATTAATGTCATCCACTTGTTTATCACTGACTTTTACAGTTTAATATACAATTGTGGTCTTAAAAACTTGATCGAGTTAGCCAATTTGTAAGCCTACATAGTTCTACCACACAATGGCACATTAGTTTTGTTTGACCCCTGCAAACTCCTCGCATTCATCCCAGCGAACGAAGCCAATACACTAACATTGGCTAAGTGGATTGTAAGATCGCCGGATACTTTTTTATTTTGGCATCTACATAAACCACATCTCGAATTCCATAATGCTGGCAGTAAATACGGAAGATAAGTTAAGATAGTCGAAGAATGTTCTTCGTGACGCATTCGTTTCTGCTTAAAAATTGACTAAGTGCGATGATTAGCATAAGTGAGCTTACAATGCCATCCGTGTGATTGACGGACCCAACATCATCCCCCCAACAGCTCTCTCGCTCCATGACAACAACGTGCCCACGACGGCCAGTCAGTCACGTGCTCGTCTGAATATTGAGAGCGGGGGTCGGGGAATGAGGAGTCTCTAAAAGTGCAATATCGAGACGTAGAAGATGATGCATGCCCAGAAAGGGGTGGGGGTACTACGCCAAGGGACGTGCCTACGGATAAAAGGGACTAGAGAACATTTGGGTCAAGTGCAGTGAGTGAGGGGGCAGAGCTGGTTCCTCCCCTCTCACGGGCATGTGGACGGTCTCCTTACTATCTCTCCAACGCTCAATCTCCACCCCCCTCCCCTTTCCTCCCCTCCTCTACCCTCCCCTCCCCCCCCCAACACCCCCTTAGTGGCAACGAAGCGAGAGGAGAAGTGAACTGGCAATAAGGTGACCGGGGAAACCATTTTTATTTTGCGGAAGATATATCGCTTACCTCATGTTATTTAAAAGCCTTTGCGCAAATAACTTTTTTTCGATACTTGGCAGACCTGTCCATGTTGTACGAAAAGAGGTAAACCAAATAAAAATAAAGATTTTTTTTCACAATGGTGAAAAAAATTTATTTTCGGATGCCCTTACAAAGCTGTGGATGAGCAGCACAAAAATATCTTCAAAAGACACGTACGTGACCTTTTCAGAGTTCCTGGAGTATCTACTTACTTATTGATTATTTTGTTCTAGTTGAGTTTCTTTTCTTTGCTACAAAGGTTATTCTCATTTCTGTGGTCTAACTGCAAGTTATAATTATCAAATTGTACAATGTCTAATAAAACGGGATTATAGCCATTGTGATAAGGAACCAAAATATGAAATTTTAACACTTGTAGCATGCTGTATTGGGTATTTGGCGCAATAAATGGTGTTTTAATGAGGGGGAAAATTAAATTATTATTATATTTTGGAATGCATCAGCTCTTGAGCGTATGATCCAACGTTATCTTTAGAGAGGATTTTATGTTTAAAAAGAGAGATGAGAGGGTAAGCAAATTAAGGTAAGGTCAGTTTTTTGAAGCCACAAAATTGTTTACTGAAATATGATAATATGTTTAATAAAATGGTGACTTGTAGTTAATATTACAAGATAGCTTTCACGAGTATTAAAAATAACAAACCATTTTGAAATTGCGAAAATTTCACAAGGATTCACCTTCAACTATCGTAGATATTCACGACTTCCGGGCATATACCTAATTTCATAGAATCGGTCAAAGCATATGCTTGGTGACACATCCCACGAGGTTAAGGCCAGACTTTGAACACAATGAGATATTCGCTCGTTTTGGAAAATGTTGTGGTTAAAGGGAGTAGCCACGGCATTATATCTTTACGGAGTCATCTGTAGGTACGCGCAAGTGTGATAGTTCCACGGCAAGAAAAATCATTTGCTTTGACCGGATTTTTTTTCTCAACGGAATTTTTGCACATCCGTGGTTAGTTCCCATATCATGAAAATTCAACTCTTAGAAGCTGATTAGAATTCATGTCACGCAAAGCCGTTATTTGCTGATATATGTATTTCAATTACTGTAGGGAGCTTGTAGCGGTGAAATGTTATAGAAGATGTATGGATTGAATTCTCCGGTTTTGGACCGTAGAGCGTCCGAAAAACGGTCAGCTAACTATTTAAAATCCTTGCAGAGGTAATTTGGCGAATCAGAATGGAAGCCTTGCCATAAAAAGAGAAAGGCTCATGAGAAGAGATGATTCTTGTAATCATGAAGTCAGGGCATTTGGTCATCGTTTTCGTTTTATTGCTTAACTTTGTCTTCTTCTTCATTTACATTTCCTTTTCACATGTCTGGTTTCCTTACATCTCCTGCGACACGCCTTTGCGGCGGTTCACAGAATTATACTCGGATGTAGATATGCTCTGATTGGTTGAATTACAGCATTTCACACCCACCATAAAACTTTAACAATGAAACGGACCCGTTGAAATTGCCAAGCGGAATTGAATGAAACAGGAAACTAAATTTCAGTCTTTCGCTAGCTGACTCAGCAAATGTCGCAACCAAAATGGAGGAGGTTTATCAGAGCGCATCGCAATGCATGGTCGAGTATCAATTACACTCCACGAGATGAGCCACCCTTTTGAATTTGCGTGCGTGAATGTAATATTGTTGCCTCCCCAAAAAATAACGTACATTTAATAGTGGTAGTTGATAAAAACAGTTTGAAGCAGGCATCAATAGCCTAGGATTTGAATGAGCTACGAAGTTGATCTGAAGGGGAGGGCAATATTAGGCGTGGGAACCATTTGTTCAGAGGTTTCAAAATGGCGCGTAAAAAGTTTGACGAGGAACCTCCTCTGCCGCTGCTCGTTGATTCTACTGCCAAAAGGTGGCAGGTAAGAACGCGAAGGAAATCATGAATTTCTCCTCTTAGTTCCGTTTTTCCCCGTGAAGATAGAAGCAGCAGGATCGCTGAATCTGGGCGGCTCCGGCAGACGATAGGTGAGGTCGGAGTTATTTGGGCCTTAAACATCGTGTAGTTTCTCATAAACATGTCGTCGTTTGGTGAAAACTTCTGTTTTTAACCTAAGGACCACAAAAGTAATAATCTTGAGTGAAAATTACTAAGAAAAAAATGAATCCTAATTTTAGATTGTTCTTAGGCTAATCACGGCTTTCACAACGCAAGCTGGTTGTATTTAGCGAGTGCAATGGTAGGGAATTAACCTTGAGATGTGGTAATAAATCACCTTAAAAAATAAAATAAAAAATAATTGCAGTTTGCTGTCATAGCACTCGCGATGGGGACAAAGAGTTATCATACTGTCTGGTATTTTAAACATCCTCCTATTCTTTAAGGTGGGATTAGAATCATGCGATTGCATTTTCCCAGTTCATGCTTTACTGCACGAAACCATGTTACGTCGGAACAACTGTTTTGGGCTAACGAGTTGAATTCTACTATTTATCCGTTAAAACAACTCATTCCACATCAATCATATCAATAGAAAATTCAGGTGCGCAGGGTTTTAGTCAGATTATAAGCTTTCATCAAAGAGGAGCTCAAATGAAAGGTTTTTGAGGTGTTTGAACCTGTAATATTTTGACTATTGAAAATCAAAAGATTTAACCGGTGTAGGTAACGGTTATTACAAAATAATGCTAAGCGAAGGATATGCGGTTTGCTATGAAATGTCGTGGTTAAAAACGGTCTCAGAGGGTACATGTGTTTTTACTTTGCAAGTAAAATAGAGCATGAAATTTTGTAGCTAATATTAAAATAGCAAACATAGACACCCTCGAATCATACAAGAAAAGCCTACAAGCCTCTCAAAACCTTGATTAATATTATATCAATATGATTTTGGACTAGATCCTAAAAGTAATGAAAAAAATTAAACAGCATTTTTGGGCATAAAAAAGGCTCCTGAGAAACATAATGAATAATAGTACTTATATATATTAATTCAATATATTAAAACCATCATTGAAATAAGTTTTCCTCTAAGGTGAGAAACATAACTTTAAAAAATAATCCTAGAAATTTTGTTGCCTCATTAAGATTTCAGCTTTCTAAAACAATGGTTTGTCTTTGGACAATTACCACTAAGTCCGAATTTAGGACTGATTGTGAGATTAATAACATCTCAGGGTTCATATTCATTGGCGTTTGTCATGACGAGGTCAATATTGAGACTCAATTCTCACCGCCAGCTCAGGGAGAGTGTTTTGGTTGGATCCTTAAATTCCCAGAAAAAGGGCGACGCTGCAAACTACGTACGACATGAAAAACTGATTCATGGTCGCTTCCTAGAAAATTTATGTTTTAGAGTTTTGAAACATTTTAGAATGGAAACACTGTAGACCGTTTTCGGTCCACTTTCAAAACACGTGAGGCTGATACTAATGATTCGTCAAATACTTTACACAACCCAACGAAAGGGGGGAAAGACAAGTTAAAAATTGTTAAATAAATTTTCATACTCATGATACTGTGGAGGTAGTCAGCGAATTTAACATATACTCAATTCACATAAAAATATATCATAAAAAATACCGTAAAATATGCACAGAAATATATACTGCTAATTTGTTCGCGGGGTTGACCGGAAATATCTTCTGTATTGCGTCAGTTATATCACTGACCTTCATGCAAACCACTTTGCTTGAAATTCAACAGTAGGTGCGTGGACTAAGAAATGAAGCTAAAGTAGTTGCTACTAAGCTATTTATTGAAAAGTTTTTATCGCTAAATGCAATAACAGTCTAAAAAATAATTTACTTTCATTGGGACCCTTAAAAATGTAATAAATATGCTGTAAAGTTAATATATTAATGTAAAACATAAATTTTCTGTCAAAGGAAACGTTTTTAGAAAGGACTAAATATGATGCCATCTTCCTCACTGCGTCTCATCAGTAATTTTCCTTATCTCATTTAACGTAAGAATAGTATAATGATTAAATAAATTATTTCCTCCTAGAGTTTACCAATGTTTATCCTTTTAACTCTGATTACTTAGTCGTATAATTAATCACTACATTATATTTTCATTTTACTCCATTTTAGATGTATCATACTCTGAGCATTTTTTATTATCGTCCATTAATCGGTGGGTTGCATCAAAATTGAGTGTCACGAGATTTTTTTTATTTTTAATGCTATTTTATTCTATATAACCCCTTGGGTGTGATACAAATGACACATAAAGCAGGGTACATCATCAATTGATTGGGATGATAGAAGACGTGACTCCTAGGCATCATTCATTGAGAGTAGGCTTAAACAATGCTGGCTATCTCTGAACCATTCTTCCGCTGTTTCTCACTGTCAACCTACCATTATCCTTTGGAAGAATTACCTGATATTAAGTAGGAGTTTACCTCATTCATTTCTTCAAGTGACATTATAATCTGTTCTCGACCCAATTTACTTTCCTTAGACATCACAAAAACCAAATCACTATTGAAACATTAAAACAAGGAAATACCAACCTATTCAATGAATGGCCTATGTAGTTCAAGCTCCTATCTCTGCCAAGAACTTATAATAATGGCTTATCAAAACATATGCATTGCATAAGAATAAAATCGTTTTTATTGAATTATTGAAAATATAAACAAAAAAATAAAATGTAAAAATCGAATAATTATACAAGACGACGTAAATGAACGCAGGTTGAAATGATCACACGACGTTTACACACTAACCGCACTACACTAACAGAGATGCAAACGATTTAAAAGACTATTTTTATAAGTGAATTTATTTCTGTTACCGGAGAGCCGTTTTTTCCTAAGCGTATTGAACTGGACATCAAGGTGTCATGACAACAGAGTGATCAGGTTTTCCCATCGTTGCTCTATCGGCTGAAACGTCGGATTTGCTGGCGTGGCAGTCAGCATCTTCAGTTTCGAAGTGAAATTCGTAGAGAATTGGACGCAACCAGATGAAACAACGTGGGTGCAAATATAGAACCCTGGTGTCATCTGTAAATCACTGCAAAAGCCTTCGCATTCGATTGAACATCACGTTCTATTTACCTCATAGCTAATTTGATTGAAATTGGTGACCGGTGAGTCGTATGTTATTCTGGTAGGCTAAATCATTTAAGTAAATCAAATGAGATGAATAACAGAGTTTATGTTGAGATACCCACTGCGAGTACGGAATAGCCCAATCTCTCCAATCATTCCGAAGCACGTGTGGAGGGAGGAACTCCGGGACCAAGTGTTATACTCGCCGCACTCCTGCAAATATTTAGGAGTTAAGCACAATGACTGAACCGACTTAAATCTCTCCAATATGTCACGGCCAAGATCATTGCAAATTTAAGTGGATGTATGGATCCAAACTGAATTGAACACATTTTGTGCTTGGAAAGCAATTGGGCACAGCCCAAATGATAATGAAGCAATATGTTCAGAAACAATTATACACAAATTAAGAATTATTGCAGGGGTGATCGTCAAAGGGGATTGGGAACAGTCGTCACGCCCAAAACTCAGCTCTTCAATAGGGGACGTAAAACTATGGACCTCTATGACTCTTTTTACCTAGAGTGACCTCAATCATGACCTGTGCTTCCCACAGAAATCAACTAAACTTAAAAAAAACTCTTCCTTGTCTATCACTAATTATTTCAGCTACCGGTCATCATCCCAGCCACTAAAAATTACTCCAGTTATGTATTATCACTTAATTCTGCCTAAAACTGAAAGAACAGCATTATCAAAACTACTTTCAAGGACATAAGGTAATGCAGGGAAGATAGTACTTAGAAAATATGTAAGAAAATCAATGTAAATCTCTATGAGTTTGTATTAAATTTCCATAACTACATGCTAGGAAAGACGATGAATTCTCTTTTTTAACGGTGGATAATAGAAACGCAGTTATTACTTTGAAAATGGATTTGAAATAATATTTATCAGTCTATGGGTTGGGAGAAGAGAAAATGTCCGTCGGATTTCAAAACAATGACGCCCAAGACTAAATGGTCCAGATTGTCATGAGGCCCTCTTTCTTCACTTCTGTGATTTTTTAGGTTCTACAGAAACGCTACAGCCGGAAGAGCCGAAGCTGGAATCAATTCAAGAGTCAGGCAAATGAAGCCATTACTCACACGAACGGCGCCAGCCTCCTCGCAGTATTCAATCTCATAGGGACATAGACAATGGCAAACATCCTGCTGTATAGGCATTGCGCAAAACGTATGTAACTTGCCGGTTGCAAACCTTCCGGGATATTTCATGAACCAGACCGTCACACCGATTGTGAGTGTGGATATCGAAAATAACTGGCCAAAACATCTTATTGGTTACCTTCGATATTTTTAACAGTAGAACTAGGCGGATGACTAAAGTGCGATATCTCGTTAAGAATACTCCATCGATTGTGCAGCTCACAATCTAATGTGGTCGTGGTTTCCTTGGTGAGGCACAGGGGTGCTGTTGTAGCCTATTTCTCAAGGAAGGCTTTTCTGTTACATTGCATTCGCAATTTCAAATAATTTAATGGATATGGTTAAGTTTTTATCACATATTTTAATTATCCATTATTATGCTCATTAGTAACATTTTTCATGTTAATGAGAATACTTTTTTAGTTATAGCATTGTGTCCAATTATGAACAAGGTGGAGGACTGCCATATTGAAATCGGCTCGGCGTTATTGTCAGTTGTTATGGAAAACTTTTTGCGGCACATCGTCACGGACACATCGGATGCAGAAAAACTTTTTCTTTGCTTAATGTGGTGAAACACCAAAGGAGGAGCGTAAAAGGGGATTTATTTTCTCCTTACTTCTCAATTAATCAGATGTGTTGTATTATAATAACGCTAGCAGTCCCTTGGTGGTGTTCGAAATACGTTGAGTACTTCGCACGTGAATCTTCGTCAGTGTTGTGATTAACAGCAAATTGTATGCAATCCTAGTCAGATAAATCGGCAGTATTATGCGCCGAGACGAATATTCCTGATACTGGAATTGAGAATAAGTTTATTTATAGCTGGCACCACGACGAGGAAGACACTATTAATCATACATAAAAATGGAGTACCTAGAGTTCATCACCCTTACAGCGATGACGTGATTCAGTATGATAGAAGGTGGGTAGAATTTCAGTGTTGTTATTGTTACTTAACTGCTATGTACAGGGAAAACACTGCATGTTGTAGTTCTACATGAAGAATCATTAATGTCTAGGGAAATGGTTTGATCGAGGAAGCTTCACTGCGCCTGGGATAAAATTTTCCTTGCGTATGTGAAAACTTAAAGTAATTTCCATTGTAATCGCAAATGTCGATCTTCTAAAGGGGATATCGTTGTAATGTTGACGACATAGTTTACCAATAATTACACCTCACTTCTCTGATTAATTTGTGGTAGAGTAAGTCCGTTTGCGGTCCTTTGATTTCGCAATAGTACTAACTCTATGAGATGCCATGTTCTCTTATACATGTAAGCAGTTTACGCAAGTTGATCCCAGATTCATTTGCCAGTCAACATCATTTAGACTTTGTACAGTCTGGTGTTTACAAAATTAAATCCAATAGCTGCATTAAGGCATAAGTACATCGGACAGACTGGTAGAAGTTGTATTACACGCATCAGAGAATACGCCAGAAGATACAGAAATACCTATGGATTCTACCGAACCTTTTTCTAAACACCTACTTGAAAACAATTATAGGAGCTATTTTATACCCATGATTTTAAAAAGGCTTGAAAATGGATGCACTTGAAGAAATAGAAATTATAAGAAAATGCAATAAACTTTTGTACACGGAAAAAAGGCTATGGTTGGGGGAGCCGTAATACTATTGATAGTGTCAGTATTGGTGCAGTAGCAAAGATAAGTGATGCCAGAACAATATGCTGTGGTACACCTGTTAGACGCTATGGCTGTGACGACCATATTGCTACGAGCAATATGGCTGCAGCAGGTAGTGTTATTGTACCTTTGCCCACACCGTGTCACTCTGGTCTCCCCAGCCATACTCTGCTGCTCGGCTGACAATCCCCTCTAGCTACTGCATGGATATAGGTATAGCTGTCACAGCCACAGCGACAAGCAGAAACATGTGGTAATTAGAAATAATCTTGTTTATTCTTAGTAATATTGCATATATATTCATACTATGTGGCAATAAAGGTTTCAATTAATAATGCCTGGTAACTGTTATCGTGATTGGATGGTATTCACATGGTAACCATCATGGCATTGACATTTAAATACTAGTTCTCGCAGTTACTTTTTCGTACAGGAATAGCCAGATATATACGACTTTCTTGAATCGTGACTTTCAATCTAGAGTTAGACATGACATAGGTAGGCATGAGAGTTCGCATTATATGAGATGTAATGCGTACTATGCGGTCGGGTAGGTAGATAATATCACAAGTTGATATTGATAAATGGCAGAATGAATCAAAATATTATATGTTGATAATGTGATTCTGCATTTCTAGGAATAATAAATAACATTTTTATTTTGGGATCCAAGAAAGGAAATTATTTCGGTGACTATAATTTTTCCCCCGTAAATAAAAATTTCATAGCCAAAGATAAAAGGATTTTTTGAATTGATGATCAACGTTTTGAAGTAAGGCAAAATTTTGACAAGGGCAAGATACCCCAGTTCCATCCCAGCTGTTCTGCAGTTGGGGTGCAACTCGGGTGGAGCTTGTTTCAATTCATTCCTAGTTACACCCCAGTTACAGAGGTCTTAATGCAGACCAGTTACACCTCAGTTTCATCCCCGTTACGGAGCAAGAACTTCTACCCGGGCATATTTGAGGAATCGTCTCCGATCACCTCTACCTATGGCTGACCCAGCAATATCTGAGGGTAGCACACCGACAGAGCTCAGCTGGAACTATAGCTGCCGCAGCCATAGTGGATTTCTGCAGCACCAATAGGGTGTTTAGCAATAGGCTATGGCTACAGTAGCCATAAATATTGCTGGCTAAAATATTTCAATAGTTAATGGTTGGGAGAGCAATACATCAGGTTGCGGCAACTATTTCTTTTTTTCCGTGTAATGAATTCTTATTTCCGCAGCCCTCTCCACTCCTTTACGATAAAATTAACTTTTCCCACCTCAACAGCCCTTGATGAACGTGATTTTCTCAACCCCACCTGAGTATTTGTATTTTTATCCTCCCTTACCGTAACTAAAACAAAAATGAACGTATAAAGCAAACTTTCTGTACCTGACGATGCCGTGAATCGGTGAAACACTTCGTACAAATAACAATTTGTTTGATTAATGAAAGTACAAATAACAATTTGTACTTTCATTAATCATTAGTTCTTACATAATAAAATTTTACAAAGTGAAACCTGCCACTGTAAAATTGATTTAGACTCTAATTTCGTATAATAAATTGTCAAATTACGTTTTTCTTGCGTTCCTTTTTATTGCCTGGTTGGAATTTCTAAATTTTGAAGTGACTAAAAGCGACCCTAAGTATATGTTTAACGTCTGTATTTGTTGTGTGCAGGTATTTTTTTCCCGGTAAACGAGTACTGTGTATGAGTTTTAATATATTTCCTTATTTCATCAATAACCTGAGCGTAATATCTTACGAAGCTCTGTTACCAGAGCTGCGAGTTAGATTCAGGAAATAAGGTAATTTACTCGCAATATGGCGTTCTTTATTTTAAATTAGGTTTAGCCGGTTCAGTGTGGGAAATTTGATTTTAAGTATTACGCGGAAATCAAATGAATGTGGGTTAACTCGGAAGCAAATGGAAGATTCAATTCGATTCACCCACCCATCACTTCTTGTGTAATCACGTGTGGCGCTGCTGTGAAACGTATACGCATTTGAATTACGAAATCAACTGCGAAACTGAGAACTACGAAACGTATTCAAATTGGGATTACAGGGAGCCTGTCACCCCCCTGGTAGAACCACGATTTTTTCTATTCCTGTGATCCCCCTCCTTAACCGGGTAACGCCTTGAAAAATCTTTTTCTTGGAATCAATTGATGAACTAATATTTTAATATGGTTTATTTTCTGAGTTATTACGTCGAACCATTTTACTTTTAGCATTGGTAGTTATGGAGATACAGCCTGGTACCAAAAGGTAACGCTAGGCGCTTAGGGGTACAAAATTTAAGTTTTCAGGAATTTTCTGTAATTTACGTGTAGCTGCTAATAATATTAGGTATTTTATATTTTTTTTATTTTGTTATACATTTTGAACAGTAAATGGCATTTAAACGCTACAAATTTAAACAAACTATTTTACTAAAAAAATAATTTTAAAAATTTCTCAATGTGAAAAATAACAAAAGAGTTCCCTTTCGTGGCATTTTATCACTGCCTTGCAATAAATGGTGTAAAACAGTCAATGGACAACACTACATGACATATCACACACTCCGTTCTTGTCCTACTGGGGCAAATTTCATGTTCACACCTACGCCTTTAGGTGGTTGATTTGACGAGGTGGTTGTACCCATCGTACATTATGTCATCAGAGACTCAGGAAATAAAATTTACAAATTATTTTTCATAGTTTTCCACTTTCCTTGGATTATTTCCTTGATAAACGTCAACATTTACTAGGTAGCCATCGGGAGGCCAAATTGAGACACTACACTTCATAGCCAAATCTAAGGGGCTTCTCCCGAATGAATTATTTACAAACGTGACCCCAAAATGTGACTCTATTGACTCATCAAAACTCGAGCAATGTTATTCATTGAAATTCTCGCCAACTATTTTATTTGCCATATCCATCATAGGGTGCATTTTCCTCATTTTATTCGTGGCATCAACGGTAATATTGTCACAGCAGGAAATGAATCTATTTGTTTACAAGAATCAGTCTCGCCTCTATGAAATATGCACGAGTTCATTTCTCATATCGTGCGCTGCCTCCGAATAGTGTATTTTACTTGGAACCGTATTTTACCCTCCTTGGAATAGAATGGCAACAAACATTTTCACTTCCTCCGGAGTCATATTTGGATTTACACAAATACAGAACTGAGCATACTCATTAGATTCTACTATTAAATGAGAGATTATTTCTTCGTCAAAAAATAGTTCAAATAATGTGGTAGGGTACACGTCACAAAAGGACTTCAGGATTAGGGAAAATCGCATCATGTACAATAATGTCTTTATCATCCCAAACGATATTTTGTTCACGTATTTGAGGCCTCGTACGTGATTTACCACTTAGACCAGGCTCCCCATATGCTTGGATATTCTCCGACTTTCCTTGGAGCACATCACTGGTTGCACGTCCACCGATCCGAAAGACCGCTTCAACTTTGCTGCGCAATCGCCGTCCACTCAAGTTGTCCACCATTCCTCCACTGTCTTCTTCGGATGAATCTTCATTGGACAACGCAGTTGCCGTCGGTTGTTCGATGTATATTTCATTGAAATCAATGCCAAAATTCTTCGGCGCTGCAGGTAACAATTCAAGAGTAGAAGTAGCGAACAGGGTGCGAAATATGTCACGACCGAGTGCGATGGAGAGACGATAGGCCGAAGGAATACAAAGGATTTAGCACTCTTTGGCTCCGTCTTGGGAGTTTCCCGGTGGCTACTTCCCCTTACTCCTTCTAATTCACTGGCTCTTTCTTCTCCTTCTTTGGAGGAAAGGTTCTTTTTTAACCACAAGACCCCAATATCCCTTAATCCGGGTTGGAGTGTGCGTCGCGATCCCGAAAATAGTACATACATCCGGAGGTACGGGGACGACCAGGGGCCCAAGTCGTCAGAGTGACGGTGAACTCAAATACGACTAAACTAGAGATATTTCCGGGGTGTACATAAATGAAATGTATACTTCATCCAAACACTAATTGGTTACAAACACGATACAGAAAAATAAATCCGGTAGAAACACCACGGACGAAGACATTACCGCGTAATCGCTCCCCCCATAAAAATAACATGGGAAGCGCCTAGCGGTATTGTATGGTACGGTTCATAAGTTATATCCAGGAGGACTTATCCCTAACGGCGCGGAGGTCCTACGTGCCGTTAGGGATATGTGCCACCTTGTGCCGGCTGGGAAGACAACAAGGGATGCGAAAAAAAGAAAACATCGACCGTGGAAAAAGAACGACGGAGAAGTGTTACAATATTTAAGACATTAACAAGTGTAACTAAATTAGAAGAGGAAAATAAAGGAGTTGCAGTTATTGACGTCGGATATTCAACAATTATAGTTTTTAGACCTACACTCAACACACTTAAATTGTTGGTTACATTTTTCAACACTTCCTTCTAAAAGCATCAAGGCACATTACTCTCATTGGTACCGAGCTGTGAAAAAGAAAACTGTTGTCATAATCAATTATTAAATCCTGCTTAATTAAAAATACTTTCTGCGATTTACTGATATTCTTCATGTATTGTTGGTTATTATAGTGGCATGGCAAGAGCTATAAATGGAGGATTAAAAGTATTATTTTCATTTACACACTTATTACTTGTGTTAATTGAGTTATAGAAGAGGTCGATCAACTTTCATGACTCGAGGAATTGTACTTTTACCAGCGTGAAATTTATTCATGCTCACTAATTTGTTGGTTGCCCTTACTGCTCAGCACTCCAAGATATTGTAACTTTAAAATCAAACAATATCTATTTATTCTTACTTTTGTGATTGAATTATGAAATTCTAACTAATATGATGCCAAGATAATTTACAAAAATGCTTTTCCCATGCATTTAATAAATTAAAAGTGATAGGTTAGAGGCGCCATATTTTTAGGTGATCAAAGTGGTGGTTAGGAGATAAGGCATAAGACAAAGTCGTTCAGGAAATAATGGGCGAGTCAGTAGGTTTATAATTTCCTGGTTTATGTCACTACTCGGTGTGTTGGGGGCGGGTGTAATTGAAAGGGTTGGTTTTGGTTCTGTCTCGGGTGACCTCCCACCTTTCGTCAAAGCGTCTCTCGTCTTCAAGACGCTCACACGATTCGCTGTTAATACGCTTTGCCGCGGTCACAGGATGCCGACCCCCTCAACCGATTATAATGCTTTAGCTACGACGTCGTCTCAGTTTACGTCAAATTATGTCGTCTTCGGTTTCCAAGAGGGAGTAAGGACACGTTCGTCCTCAGATGCCTAACTTACCTTAAAGTTAAATTACTTTCAGAGTCATCGACTTTGGGAAGGCTGACCTTGACCTGAAGGCTGAAGGGAAGGAGACCCATGTTATAAACTAATGGCCAGAACGCAATACTAAACGCGCCAAAATGGTAATTTGGTTTATCTTTTCCCGTTCCTCCTAGAAGTTCTCACGGTTCAGACTCCGCGGAATATCCTCCTACGGAATTATTTCAATTCTTTTGTATTTTGTACTCTTCCTTATCGAGTGAAGACACTTTTGAGATCGAACTGACGAAATATCGCGAGCAAAAGAATCCTTTTCGGGGTCATACTATAAGTGTCTTTCCACGGTCCAAAGAGTTGTTCCCGAGTGATACTTGGCAGTGACTGCTTCTTGACAGAGCATTTGCCTTGGGAACACGGGAGTCCTCACCCCAAGTACGCATTTCTCGTTCTCTGACCGCAGGCGCCAGCACGTTGTCATTTGTTTCCACCATTCTCGGGAAGCTCAGTTGCATTCCCTTCTTCGTATTCTCTTCTTTTAATAAAAAAATCTCTAGTGCGCGTGTTTACGTAAATAAAATCACTAAATTGAGCTAATCAGTGCTATCCTGTTATTTAACAAGTGCCTATTATGTATGAAAAATTTGTTGTGCAAAAGTCTTAACCGCATTGTCATAAGGATGTAAATCATCAGAAAACACCTTATGGCTACCCGGAAAATATTAAATACCAAGAGAGCTAAAATTTAGCGACATTTTAGCTATACGAATGATCATATTGGATAGTAGGTACATAAAGCGAAGTCGAGGTCCCGAGTTTCTCTTGGAATTTAAATGAGCTACTCGGAAAATTAAATGTAAACCCATTGTTTTACTGTGGCTTATTAATAAAGTCTTACCCGTGTACCTATTAATAAAGGATAACCATTAATTTATCCTGTTAATTTAAACGTTTTCCACGTGATATTAACCTACTAATTATAGTTCTCTTTTAATACGAAGTGATTTGAAATGGATTTGAAAGTAGGACTAGGAGTGGCTATTGTAACATACTAACATAGCTAATATTCATAATACAGTGGTGGTATTTCATCCATTGATCGATGCACTTGCATATGTTTATTTAAAGTGCCTACATGTGTGTGTGTAGGAATGAATTCATGAGATTTTATGTGTATATCCACGAAGAAGTAAACTTAATTTCTTTTTCATTCGGATTCAAAGCAGTAAATAAATATTTATCAGTTATTCATTAATTGATTTCGTGGTATTAAGGAATTCCCTCTGAATAATCAGCATTCCCATTAATTTATTTAAAAATCTCTTATTTTTTAGATAGGTTTCACCTTATTTCACATGAGATTTATGTTCCCTTGAGCAACATAATATTTACTACGAGTTGTTCGTGAGCTTCAGAGAAGCACGCTATCCAAGTCTGAACTTCGGTTAAGATGGAGTTCATGAGTGATGCGGGTTTGATGGCGTTTGTGGAAGAGGAAGGCCTTGGGCACTGGGGAAGGGGGAGACCTCTCGGCCTCTCTGATTGGTGCAATCAGACCGGTTTGTCCTAGGCTTGTCTCAGTATCCCCCGGGACATCCATCCCCCATTCAAACGCCTGGTGTCCTCTTTTGAGGGCGCAGTAGCCGAGGAACGCCTTTTCTCGTTTCTTGGGCGGAGAAAGGTCGGCTTAGTTACTCCCCTCCGTGGATATCTGTCTCCCGCGGAAGAGGAGGCGACAGTACCGGGGGGGGGGGGAGTTTGGAAGCACTCGGATTGGTGAGGGGGGGGAAGGGGCAACTACGACTGAACCTGGTGGAGATAAGGGAACATTTCTCAAGGTACATAGGTTAAACCGCGTTTTACACATCAAATCGTGTGGAAATACAAATGGTTATTTTTTCTTCTCATTTTACAGTGAATTTCCGCAAATTCGAACCTAAAACCTTAGATTATTATGTTAGTGAGCCAAGTCTCTCGATCGAATACTCATGTTTTAAAACTGATGAATGAATGATGTTTATGACATTAAAAATGTGACCTTCATATGATCCAGTGTCAAATGAACAAACATGATGTAAATAGATCGCAAAAAGATGTAATGTAGTTTACTAAATAGAATCTAGGTTTTGACCACTAAATTATATTTAAAAAGCTATTTTGGAGGGTTGGTCATGAAACGACGGTACCTTTGTGATCCTGCTTCATTGATGACCAACCCTCAAAAAGAGTTTATTAATCTAATTTAGTATCTCATGGCAAAATTTTGATGTATTCCAAGAATTTCAACCCGATGGATAATTTCTAATGTGACAAAACTATATTTATTCCGACAATAATTTATGGAAAATGAATTTGTATTACAGAAATAAATAAATGGCTGGAACAAAATTAACATCTATCCTTCTTCGCATGACGCATATCTCATTCAAATCTGCCAAGGCATTCAGCTAGAGTAGCTATTCGCAGCATGAGCAGCTGAGTAACTAGTAGTAGTTCAGCATGAGTATACGGTCGTTAGAGATACACTTACATAGTAACAAAGTGGCCGATTATTTGATTGAATACAGAAAGAAGTAAGGTCTACAGGGCTTCGAAAAATTTGATGGTGGTCCATAGTCCAGATAAAACCACATGTTCGCTCAGTGTGGCCTTGATTATCAGGCGAGGATTAGGTATTCATACGACTAGCTACTTATTCAGTGAACGGCTGCTAGATTGTTTACGTCCTCTTTCGCCGTTTAAATCGGACAGCAAACTGCCCCAACACACCTGAACACCACGGGTGGTGACCAAGGAGTCTCTGGTCGTCCACTATCAAGCCGTGGCTATACGTGGGACGCGAGCAGAGGAGACAACTTCCTTGGCGCCCACAAGGTGCCCTCAGACCTTTTAGCGTCATAGCGCTATCTTTTCCATCATGGCGTGTACAGGGGTAGCCTCATATCCCTCGCCAAACTATCGAGGCTCCTTGCTGAGTGGTCGCTAATAATTTCCCTCTTATTGGAGGGAGTGGTAAAATAATAGGAAATCAATGTTGCTAAATGTTTGCAATAACAATAGCGTTAATGAAATGATGGTGGAAAAAAAACCAAATTATTTTGGTTGGTAGTGTCTTCGGAGATGGCTTAATGTGTCATGGTATTTGTTGTAATTGATTTATAGTCTCTGACAACACCTTGACTACTTACGATGCAAAGTATTGCATGAAGGGGCTTGAAAAATATTTGGTTGAGCAAAGAAATGTAGGACATAGGTATCAAATTTCCTACTCGGGACCGCGACCTTTTTCATTTAATTGAGAGGCATAGCGAAGATGAGGTGTGGAACGGTGGAGCCACAACGCAGCTTCATTCCGTAATAAAGTAGTTACTGAATAAATAGCAAAAATCCAAATTTGACGATTCGTCACGATGAGGGAATAAATACCTGAAGATAAGACAATACATCGGACACATAAAATTTTATGTGAGGGTTATATAGTGATTGTGTAAACCGCGATCCACATCTACACACTTACCTGAAAACTGACGCAGAGGCATGTGGCAGAGGATGTTAGTCCACCAGCCATGGGATGCGAGGGAATTGGGAAAAGGAGGGGGAAGAGGACAGGTCGAGTGAATTAAAGGACAACAATGTATCGCATGTAAGTGTGATGCTGTTTTTGGTACTATCCCTAATGGAAGAAAAATAATTTTGGTACCTATAATTTCAGCAATGTATCTCAATGTTCAAGAGATATTGCGCGGGGATAAAATAATATCCCTTATGCCATATTGAAACTCGCCTAATCTGAATTTTCATGTAAAATGAACCTAGCTCGTAGCCTCCAAATCTCTAACGGTTCCCAACCTAGTCCTACCATTAGCTATATGAAACTTTCTATTCGCCCGTAGTGGAGAATTAAATATTTTTGTGCTAGATCTAAAATCCTCGCTGCGAATTGGAGGAGTCGCCTAACCAGAGGAAAGTAGAATCTCTCTTTCATTTTTACATCGAAGACCCTTAATACCATTCGCTTGTTAAACCTTTGTTTTCTAAATGCAGCGTCGCAAATATTTCATACGTGTTTTTCTCACGCAAGGTCTGATGTCAAGGTGACATCCACGTATTTGACTTCTCTTCTGAATAAATTCGACAGTGTCGGGCGATATCTGGTGGAACAGCATTTTAAATAAAAACTACAGTAATTGTACTGTCCACTTGAATTTATTGTGAAATTCTTGATAAAGAAGCCCAGTTTCCAAAATACGATCACGATAACATTCATCATGTCATAAAATCAATTTCAGACTCCATAACTAAAGACGATTTAGTATTGACTAAAGCAGATAAAGGCAATAGTGTTGTGATCATGAACAAATGTGACTATGTAGGCAAATGTATTGATTTTATTACTGACACCTCCTTTGTTAGATTAAGAAAGGACCCCACAACCAAGTATCAACAGGAAGTGAAAACCAGCGTCAAATCTTGTTCGGCCTTATTCAGTGACAGGGAAAAGTATCAAGTTATTCAAATGAACCCGCTTCCACCGAGACTCTACGGCCTCATCAAGCTTCACAAAGACAATTTCCGTCCGTCCAGTGGTATCCGGCGTAGGAGCTCCGACTCATAAACTCGCCTTCAAATTGAATACTATCTTCCGTCAATTCACAAAATTTGTGCCCCAATTTGCAATAAAAAACTCTGTTAATTTAGCTGAACATTTAAGCAAATTGACCACTCCGGCGAATGCTAAACTAGTATCCTTTGGCGTCAAGAACCTGTTTACTTCAGTTCCCGTAAATGAAACTTTGAAGATTGCTAAAGATATTTTGTTTAACTCAGCCACTAATCCTATAATTAACGACGAGTTGACACACCTTTTAGACATATGCACGAAACAAAATTATTTTTTATTCAATGGGACTCACTACATCCAACAAGAGGGTTTAGCTATGGGATCACCTTTATCTCCATTACTGGCTGACATTTTTATGGATGATCTTGAAAGTAAACTTTTTAATTCCAATTTTAACCTTTTAAACAATGTATTTTATTGGTATAGATATGTGGACGATGTTTTATGTTGTTGGACCGGCAGCCATAGGCAAGCGGATAAATTTTTAACCTTCTTAAATTCCTTGCACCCACGTATCATTTTTACTATGGAGACAGAGTCAGAAGGTCAGCTAAATTTTTTAGACCTGAGCATCTCAATTTCACAGAGCAAGCATGTCTTTGATATTTATCGTAAGCCCACATACACTGACCAAGTGATACCACATGATTCTTACCACCCAACGTCCCATAAAACAGCTGCTTTTAACTCTATGATCCACCGAGTGTTAAATATTCCGCTTTCTAAAGACAATTTTGACAAAGAATTAAACATCATCAGACAAATCGCATTGGCCAACGGCTACAAATCCTCCATAGTAGAAGGCATTTTAAAAAGGAGGCAAAAAAAGCTAGCCATACAAAATATCACTTCCGCCCAGGTTTTCAAGGAGAAGAAACAAAGGTGGGCTAGGTTACCGTATCTTGGCCAGGGGTCTTACAAAGCAGCTCGCTCCTTTCCCAGGGGCAAATATAAAGTCACTTTTTACACTCCACTCACACTGAGGGACATATTTAATAACTCCAAAGACTCATTCGATCCCATGAAAAAATCCGGGGTATATGAAGTGACTTGCAACACATGCGAGGGTGTGTACATTGGTCAAACGGGGCGTAACTTTGAAACACGTATAAATAAGAAGTGCTATTCTAACAGTGATCCCAAATCCCACCTGGCCAAACATTTGATAGAGGAGTCCCATAGAACAAACTTTGAATTGAAGAGCCTCCATTATGAGAAAAAGGGACGACGCCTGGACACCTTGGAGCAGTGGGAGATAATCAAAAGAAAGAAGAAGAAAATGAAACTTCTCAATTATGTAGCATATGATGTTCACTCCCCTATTCTATCCTTGTCCACCTGACAACCCAAGCCTGTTCTTCCTTCCCCTCCCCTTCCTCCTCTTTCCTCTGCTTATCTCCACAAGAACCCCCCCCCCCCCACCATAGGCGGATTTAGGGGGGGGGGGCACGGGGGCACGTGCCCCCCCCAGACGCTTAAATAATGGACAGGACTGGAACTCTTCAGCAGGTAACATATTAGAAAACTGCCGTTATTATATATGTAACTAATTAATATTTTCATATTAGTTATCTCTATATTAAAATAAAAAATAGGCCACACTCCCGAATCCCTCGGGAAGGTCACATGTACAACACCCCCCCCCCTCCCCTTGTTATTCACCTTCAACCGTCCCCCTCCCCCTTCCTTATGACTACCCCCTTGTTTTATCATGAATTTCCCCCCCCCCCTCTTTTTCCTTTGCCCCCCCCTTTGTATAAATATGAGTATTGGAGGCATAACGGTTACATACCTGATGATGACGCCCTAAAGAGCGTTGAAACACGTGTTGTGTGTTTCACAATAAATTCAAGTGGACAGTACAATTACTGTAGTTTTTATTTCTCTTCTGAATCCTCTACTTTTTGCCACTCTCGCTCTATGGATATGGCGTTGTTGTAATTTATTTGTAAGACGTTTAACTGCGTTTAAGTTCGATCCCACACTCGAGACACCAGAAGTTAATGTTTTTGAGGTCCGACGTCCGCGAAATAATTTCACTCTCTAGCCGTAACATGTTATTCATATTAATACATTTTACTCACATGAAGGTCTACGTGGATGACTTTCTCACGCTTAACATTGATGCCAAGACGGGTGTAATTCACAAAATCTAAAATCGCAATTGATTTTAAATATGCAAACGCTGCATCACCATTATAATAATTTTAATTAGATAAAAAATATTCCTAAATAGGAGCCATACCGTAAAATCTTGTGTTTTAAATTCTTGGAATTGATTAATTATTAAATGCTTTTAATGGAAATATGGATTATTTCGCAAATCTAACCATTCGGGAAAATCATATCTTCACTAACAAAACTGATGAATAATGACTTTATCATATGCTCAGTTTCATATTCCCTGTACAGTTGCATCAACCTGTCAATTTTATATATGTATATATTTTACGAGTGTTACGTATCATTGCCGCTGATTTGGACAGAGCGCCGTCAATTAAGATGAAACATTCCCTTACGAGACCAATTTACCTGAAGCATATATTAGTAGTGCACTAAGCGTTATGGCGTGTTTCCGTTTTAATTTCAAAGCTACGCGAGTGAAATATGTGACCGAGAGCGAATGGACAACAAAAAAGTTCGTTTCCACTGCGATGGTTGGGACCTGAGACTCGACCAAGAGCGGCATCGTTCAGGATAAGTCACGTGGTTCACATGAAATAGAGACACTCCAAAGGATTCGCCACTTGAAATGTTTCAATCCTATAGTTTCGTTTTGAGGTCAAACTCATCACAATCATTCCTAAATTTCTCAAATCATGGAAAGAATACAAATAAAATACGAGTTATTTTCCAATTCCTCCAATGTTATTCAGCAGAAACAGCATTTTAAGCATGAAAAGTTTACTATTCCATTAAACGATCATACTTTTATTTTAAAAAATTTTTAAAAATATGATTCAATTTTTTCCAGATAATGAATATCGCAGTACAAAAATTGGGATATTGTCGAAGTTATCTGAAATAGTAATTTACATACATCAGAATCCACTAGGACTGTACTATTATAACGGATGGTGATTAATTCTTGTTAAGTAACAAAAATTAAAATTTTAATCTTCCAAAGGAATTTTAATTAATTACAACCTTAAGGGTGATATATTAGATTAGATTGTTGTTGGGGGGGACTTCGTCAGGAGCCCGGGCACTTAGACCTTTCTTGGTCCATTGTGCCAACCCCATGCCTGTCTGCCACTTGCAGACAGGGGACAAGAGCACCTCGGTAGAGGTATGGAGGATTGGCCTCCCCCTGCCTCACCCCAGTACCAGGTATAGAGGATGTCCTCCCTCCAACCGGCCCGGTTTGGCCTGGCCTCTCAGGCCTGCCGGTATAGGTATGGAGGGAGTATCATCTCTCCATCCATGCCTGGTTGAGGTATGGAGGAGGGTCACCCATCCAACCACCGTCCGGGCCCAAGGTTGCTTAACTTCGGTGTTCTGATGGGAACCGGTGTTTCAACGTGGCTAGGCCCTTGCCCAAGGGTGATATATTAATGTAGCACAACGTATTTGGCAAGCGGATTTTTTTTTCAAATTTCAGGTTCAGTACAAATGTTCAAGTCTTTGTCAACATCACGTCTCTGAGCAGTATGGATTAATGACTTTGGCGAGTGTGTACCAATGGTGTTGTTCGCAATGTGATTCTCTGAAGAGCTCTCATGTCACCACGCCAAGAGCAATACTCGTCCGTACCTTGAGAAAATTAGTAATGCAATGATCTTCGTAAAGAGCCTAATTTTGGTGTTCGTAAAATGAACATTGTTTCATTAACTCTAATTTAGTTAAACTTGAGAATGAGTTCATCAGATTGAAAAAATATTTCTTTAAAGCTCTTGACTCTGCAGCCGTTTTTACTTTATTGGAAGCGAGAAGTGGTCGGTAGCAAAATTTTATATAAGTATTGCTTGTGTAAGGATACGGATTACTGCCCAGAATGATTTCAGCCTGATTAATGCCTATTTAAGGGTAGGAGAGTGTACCCGGGGTCACGCGGTTCACCGAGTCAGTATTTAGTCTTTAAGCATCAAGGCGAAAGAGTGAAACTGGTGTACCTTGGCCTCTCCGTTCCCCCCCGGGGGCAGTCAGTCGAATGCCACCGAACGATGCGAACCCGATCGGACGGCTCCTCCTTCCCCCCTCGATCACTCCGCCCCCCCTCCCGTTCCCCCCCACCTACCCCCTGCCTCCCTCCCCTACTCTCTCCAAACATACTCACGACGCACATCCCACGACTTGAACGCGGTCACAAGCGGAGCCGAAAGTTCAAGGACACAAATGTGACGCCACGCCCCCCCCTCCCAAATGAGACCACCCACTGGAACTCTAGTAGCCATATGGAGGCACCTTGTAAAGTTCATTTTTGCTGTTAACTCTCAATAATTTAGCTGCACTGCGTTCTGCCTAAATAACGGACGGCTTCGGGATTTACGGTTGTAACATCAGACGTTTATTTTCGTTTCAAAACTCTTTATTCTTTTCAATACAAATTTTCTTGATGCATCCAGCATCCTCTCCAAATCCAATTCTCCCCAAAAATCCCCCTTTTCCTTTTTATCAACAACTCCCCAGCAACCCAGTATCAACAACACAATTCATATCATACGTTACACGGTCAATTAATGCTCCAGGAGACTTTTTGGGAAACAACCACGAAAAGGAAGGAGCGTTGGACAAAAGTTATACAAACTAATAACACAATATTCTAAGAAAATTAATAGTAAACCTAATTTTTGTCATGATTGAGATCTAAATTTGAGTCCGCCAATCACAATTTGATATAGTGTACTCAAGCGAGCGTTCAGATATTTCAAATGAGGCCCAACGTTTATTGTAGCTTCAATGGTATTCATTCAAGTATTCTACAGATATGAAGGATGCATTTCGCTCAAGCATTCTACTAGCTGATTGGTAGGTTCTTGGTCAGTAACCATTCTGCATCTTAATATCATAGGCATTGTATCGCTTTCCCTCCTAAGGATGTCCCGCCATTAGATGCCTCTTAAATTCTTCATATATTCTATAGCGCCGATAAATGAAACCATGACATAAAAGAACTTCAGTTAGCACATTAAAGAGAAAACTGCGCACTTACTAAAAGCTGAGGGCCAGGAAAAGTGAGAGATAAAAAAATAAGTGAATGATGAAAAAACTGCCTAATAAATAGTAACTTTTAGATTCATTTAGATTTAAAATAGCAAATATGTCACATTGACTGGGAAAAAAGAATAAATGAATTCTTAGGACGAAAAGTTGGACGCTCGATACATTAGGTGTATTGAAAACCCTGGCGACAAGGAATTAAGAAAGTATTTGTATTGTGAGATACATAAATTATTTCTACTGAGAGTGTGCTGCAGACAGAATGAATAAGGGGACAATTCAGGTAAGTTTCTATAAAAAAAGATTTTGTGCTGATGAAAGTAAAAGAAGATTGGACTAGAGCTGGTCGATATATAGGTGTCATTTAGGTCCTAAAATTATAAGATACTGAGGATATCATGGAAGAGGTTACTTTGGTGAAAGAGGAAAACATGAAAAAGAGACTATGTACTAATTTGGAGGAACCAGAGTGAAGTAGTGAAGAAGACAAATGTTATAACTTTCATGTCCATTAAGGGTGGTGGTAATAAAAATCTCAAGGAAGGACAATGGGAATAAACGGAAAACTCTGGAGGTGTGGGAGGAGGTTGGAAAATTTACAGTTGAAAGATATAACAGCCAGAGGAGAAATATTAATCGTAGAGGTAGAAGATGAAATCAAGTTTTAAGGTGGATATTACTTTCTGTAGAGTAGTAAGATGATGCAGAAGTAACGTGGTTGAAGTACGTTGAATTTTCTCGAAAAAACAAGGGAGTAAATACAGAGGATAATTTGAAGGAATTTAAGAGGTTTTGAAAGGTGGCAGAAAGTTGGCAAATCTGAGGAATAATGACGTAAATCACTTAATCATTTAAATTCAACCTTTTCACTCCTTTCATCCCATCCCAAACTTTCATTTCCAGAGGAGTAACTCTTCATTAAGAATTCAGCATGTGATGCAAATCCTGATATTTCATTAAGATTTTATCTCACACAAGGCAAGAAACATATACCATTCGTTGATATATGACTGTTTTCACTTAAAAACGAAGTGAAACAAATTAAATATTGGAATAATTATAGTATCTGATAGCTAGATTGTAGTAGTAAAACTCTTTTAGGCTTAGACAATTGAACCGTGAAGTTTGGCATGAATTACCCTTAGGTAAGTGGAACGAACAGAATTGGGTACGACATTAAACACACAATGATCACGATAACATTTTCCAGACACCACGTCGCTACACTGGAATCTGCACTCTCGGCCAGCCACCGTCGCAGCATCCCAAGTGACCGCGTGGCAAGCAGATACGTGCGTTCCCACTCGAGTTTTTATGGAAGGAGATCTTTTACCCTAGTGCCTACGACGCAATTGGCGGCATGGGCGGCTTTAGCAAATTGTGGAAGCCCAGCGGAGTGTTGAAGGGATGAAGCCCTTGACTTGGACATTGTTAATCAGGGTAGCGTAATATGCGTAGGCAGGAAGGTCGGCGGTGCTACGGAACCGGGGATTTCGTCAGAGCTCTTTTGTGTCGCAAGCATCATTTGATGTATCTTGTTAGTCCTAATGGTTAGACTTCATTGCAGATGGCTTCGCAGAGAAGGAGAAATAAAAACTCTAGTTGAAATGCCGTGTGATGTGTCTTAGTTAACGTAATGTCCTGCAACTGACTGCGGAAGTGTTTGTGATAAGAACTTCGCATAACAACGACGGAGTTGTAGAACTGAATCATTAATGCGTTAAAAATTAGTTCAACTTAAAGAACTGAAAATAGATTTCATTACAGGTTTCTTTCCAGGTTCTTGCTCCACCATCTCAAGGATATCAATTATCACACAAAACCATTTCAATGGAAAAAGGTATTGAGGTAGTCAATGTATTTTCATCAATTAGGACTTCTATTATCTTTAAAACGCCAATGCTGCTATTAACTCCGACTAACACATACACCATTTAACTAACGTGTACGGAAATTTAATTAACGGATATGTACCATACCAATTTACGTATATGCGCCATGTAATTAACGTATTACATACACCATGTAATCACCATGCACAGAATTTTTATCGGTGCTCTCGAATTGTGGTTTTACTAAAACATCTCTTTCACTCAGAATTACTAAATGTTAGGGACAGAAAAAAATTATAGCCAATACTCAATAATATATATGCATTTTTATAGTGCACTCATAAGGTTCAGATCAATTGCAAACACATATGGTGATAAGGTCACATTCGAACTCAGGACTACCTTAAATAAATGACATATTTTTGACAAATGAGGACATATTTTTGAAGTTCAATTGGCCATATGAATAAGTTGTCAGCATTAAAGAAAATATGAAATAATAAATTGATTTGTCCCCCTATGGTCAGTGGTCCCTGGGATGGACCACCACCATATAAACATTATAAAAATTTTTTTGAAAGATGAAATCACTTACTTGTGCTTATTTGAGACCCAAATAAACCAAATTGGCAAAAAAATCCCATTAAAAAAGCTTCCCAAAATGCTGCCTTATAAAGGGGTAAGTGTTCTGTGCAAAGAAATGGTATTATTCACCAACTAGGGAAAATATGAATAATTATCAATATATTTTCATGTATTGCATTGCTTTTTCATTAAGAGCTAGCATAAAATAGATGTAAATTCCATCGAAGATACAAAAATTTATGACAAATGATGAAACACATACATTATGTAAACAGATAAATATATTTATCGCATGGTTATAGGTAGCTATTTGATTCAACATTTTTGCAGCTTAAAATAGTTTTTAAAAACAAAATTCGACCATGTTTGACAATAATAAGTACCTGTGGCAGCATAGTCTCCTCCTAATATGCCAGCATATGAATCACAAAAACAGTAATAGGAAGATCCATGAATCAATTCCATTTCTTTCGTTTTCCGATTTCATAGCCGTGAAAATTAGCGGACAGTTATGACATAGGCTATGAGGGTCGTCTCTTTTTCACCGAGCAACCTTTTTTCACAGTCCATATTCCGTCCATTTTAGGTTCACGGACATCTCCACCCCTCGACCGCCCCTCTTCCAGCCAAAGAGCTGCTCCGACCTCATCACGTGGTCATGACGTTAATTACTCTCGGACCCTCCCTCTCACTAAGGGCGCCATTACTAATCCATTACACATTGTGCACCTCTTTTGGGAAAATCGCCGATGGAATTCACTTCTAATTCTCTCACGGGTATAAACTCTTGGCTGAAAGCATTTAACGAAGGGATTTGTGCGTTATGACAGCGTGTGGTGAGCACAAATGGCCCATTTACTCAAATCACACTCCCATGGGCTATGACCTCTGTTGTGCTCGTTTTACGCTCCTCACATTCAACATTTAAGTGTTTTATTACGCGGCATTGCCTGACACTGCAAGTGCAAATATCACTCGCACGATGAAGTGGCTATGGTTCACATTTAACGTAACTTGTTGAGGGATATGCACGTTAAAGAACATTACCTTTAACGCATTCATTTTCACGATTAAGCTTTGCATTTTGTGCAGTCATCTGAAATAATGAAAAGGGATAAAATAATAAACCAAAATAAACGCCGCTTACATTCTATAATACATTACGCAGAGTAAAAAATAATAAACAAAAAGGATCATGAAGTTCACCCCTTAAGTTCGGGCCAGGTGGAAATAGCAGCAAATGTACGTAGAATGAAGGGTTCTCGTGTTTCCAACCGGGTGTGAGTTTTCATACTTTCCGACATCCTGTGGCCCCCGACATGTTGCTCGTCATCGGAGGTGTTGGCGACGAGGAACTTGCTCACATGATATTGTTTCAACATTGAAGATTACGAGGAAAGTGTTGCACCTCGAGGCGTTGGAAACTATTGAGCGTCTCACCTCGGGGGATACCCGAGAACACTTCACCCATATGATTCACTGGAAGAGCAGCAGATCCTACCTTACGTAGAATGATACAAGATTATACAGCTTGGTTCTCGCTTTGTAATAAAAACGTAATTTATTTTTCAAACGTCAAACGTTCATTTGTCAAACGTCTTTCCAATTTTATATATTTACAACGGGAAGTAGCGGAATGTGTAGTGTGGCTAGTTACTCGATTTATTTCCTAATACTTGTATGCTTATCTGCTACCTAGTACTCACAGCAAGCAGTGAATGCTTTCAGTATGATTCTTGTATCTCTGTTCATTAAAGTAGTTGCTAAATACTAACGGTCCTTCTAACATAAGTAACATACCTATAGTGCAGTACATACTTGTGAGGCTTCGCCTCTTGGCATTAGCGGTTTATGCTAATGCATCCATAGTCGTAGTCACACTAACTTTAATAGGGTATAGTGAAATGCATGCTGGTGACTACTCACGCCCTTCCACACACCTTTGAGGTGGCTTGCAGGGTATTTTGTAGATAGAGATGAATGAGGCACTCCATTAGAGAAAATTCTAATTAAAGAATCCCCCTTCCTCAATTAGTTAAGGAACTGTTTGAAAATACGTAAAATACGTAAAAACATGTTTTTTATTTAATTTTATTAAAACAAAATGTTTTTATATGAAAACACTCAGTAGGATTTCAGCGGAGGTTAAATTAGTATATTTGGTGGATATATTGACACAATACTCTGCATTAGGTGGTTGATCACTGAGCTCTCTTCATTTTAAAATGGGTAATATGCCCTTGAGTAAAATGTCGAGTTGAACAAAGGAAAGTCCATCTTTCAGTATTAATGAATCATAATATTTCTAAATGACTGTGCAGGAAAATAAGGAGCCAGAAATTTAGCGAAAAGCAACACTATTTTGAATTCATGCAAAAGATTAAATTTTATAATTAGAAAAGTAACTTAAAAAAACAAAACTTTAAAAAAAGGTTAAAATAATAAATAAAGATTAAAAAAATATTTTAATTTCTATTTCCAGACAATTTTTAAGCAGTAAAATTCAATAAGGGAAAATACATGTCAGGGAGGAAAATAAGTCCGTTGGAATAAAACCAGGCGGAGAGGAAATATATTTTTATAAGTCACTAATTAGACTTTGAAACTACTGACACGTGATGTTAAATTTTAAGTTTAAGAAAACCGAACACGGGAAAAGTGATAAAAGTCAACTTGAAAATAGGGAAAATTACCGAGGGTTGGTGGTGAGGAAAGGATGATGCCACTGATTTTGATAACCTTGTGGATTGCTACTACCGAATATATTGATGGCTATTAATAAAATAAGAATGAAGGAGATCTTGGTCAACGGGGAAATGTATGCATTGAAGAAAGAAAGAAGGGAGAATGGGTTTGGCAGCGAGAATGATCTGAGAAAGTTAGCCACATTCTGTCATTTTGCTGTTGCCATTATTACTATTGAAAATTTTACAATCCAGTTTATTGTCCTCCATCATTGCATATCCCACATTTGGAAGTTATGACTTTGTTTTTCAGCCATAGATTGGTTACCATTACTGAAGCCAGATTCATGGAGGATTCAGGGTTGAAAATTTGTTTAGGTTAAAAATTGGTTCTTACGTTTTCGCGGCGTCGCACAGTGGTCGGAAATCGGAAAAAGCTGGCCAAAAGTCCAAAATGGCTTTTTTTGAGATATGAAGTTGAAACTTCGCATGGAAACTCAGAAATGATTCATGTATCTGGAATAGCACTTCATTTGGCATAGTTCTTACCCGTTATTGAGATACAGAGGCTCAAACATGACCAAATTTCCAGAAAAATGCCCGTCTTCAGTTTTCTCGGAAAATCTTCCGACTAAAGTTGATGGTGAAGTTAAAAGAGGATTTTTATGGAATAAAAAACGATATTATCTGTTAACATGGTACATTTGCTTTACAATTGCGTAGTTTTAAAGAATAGCTATGATACAATATTGCTCTGTCGTTACAAAATGGCGGACGCTGTTTTTAGACAAAATTTTACATTTAGTAGGAGATTCAAATGGATTTTTGGCAAAGTCACGCGAAGTTACTTACATCAGAGCATTATTTGAAGACTTATCAAGGTTTATATGCAGTTAACTTTGAAAAAAGTGTGTGACGCCAGAAATAAATTTGATTTTTCGATCGCGCGTCGGGGCTCGGGTCCGCGCGCCGGGAGCTGGATTTGCCGCGACGCGGTAAGGTTATTGAAGTGGTATGGATTTTAACGCTCAGCATTCACCGTTTTTTAAGCTGTGCTTGTGGGCAACGATCCCCAAAGAGTCTATAATGAAGACACGGGAGGATTTTCAGTCGAGGTAAGTGCACGCGTAATCGAAGTTAAGTTAGTTTTCTTTGGATACGTTCGGGAACCATGCCTTATATTGAAAGCGTTCAAACCTTGAAAAAGTGAGTATTTTCCCTCAGACCCAAACAGAAAGACCTCCCAGAAAGACACCAGCTGGTATTCCTTCTCCCCGATCCTTAAACCCATCAGGACTCGTGTGCGAAAATGGTCGTTTTATGACACCGCGGAGTCTTAACGGTCTTACCCGGGTTTTTCCAGGGGAACTTCCCCTAATATTTTAATGTACGCATCCTACACTCAGTTCTAGCCTGACTGTGGGTAAGGAAAGTTTGAGTTCTCGTGAGTGTCTAGAATTTGTGATAGTGGTTTCAATTAGTTTGTGAAGAATGTAATCACTTTTCCGTGATTACCTGGTGACCGTCAGCGGTGTTTTTTGGTTATACATCCGACCTTTATTTCAGGTATGCTATGTGTTTTTTTCTTTTTTTGAGTCTCCAATATTTTAATCGTCACGTCCACTTTGTTTTTCTTAACATTTTTTTATGTGTTTTGAAGTATTTTCCTAGATTGCTCATGTCTGTGATACATTTACCGCGCGTTATTCCTGCGCGTTATTAGGAGTAGTAATCGGCTAACCTCAGGTTCTATCAATGAAAACTCTATTTTTCGAACATTTACGCAGGCTTCTCCGTCATTCAATGAGAAATGCCACCTCACGAGGTTACACGATTAGACATTCATAAAATAATAATGGAATCGGGGAAGAAATCAGTGACCCAGAAAAAAGAAATTTTGCTGGACTTTTTATCACGAAAGTTAAATTTAAGACAAAACGCTGACGCTCTGAAATCTGTCAGTGATTTCCTACAGAAGCGCATTTTATGGCCATACCTAAAGAGATGGACGGAGAGTTCCCGGAACAATGAAAGATTTATGTCACGATACCAAAAGTGGCTCGCGGAATCTATTACTTTTCCAGAATTTGTAATTCAACACCTGCCCGGTACTTCTACAAGCGCCGGTTTGTATTTTTACATATTAATCCTTTTCCAATAGTTTAGCTCAATAATTATCCAAAATTTAGCCTTGTGTGACAAAATTTCATAATTTATTTACCAGGCACTTTCGGGCGGCCAGAAAAAGAATTTCACACTTCAAGTGATAGATCTCGAAGAAGAAAAATTCAAGTCTTAAAAACTTCTTCCACTACTTCTGAGCTTGTTCTTGCAGCATCTATGAGTTTGAGAGAGGAAGGAGATGATACTGCAGCAGCTAAGCTAGTTACGGAAATAACAACAACGACACCTACTCGGGCAAAGAGAGTTCTTTCCAAGTGGAGGAAGAGTGAAAATATCCAAACTGAGATGACATTTGAGGAGGCAATGTCATTGATAATTTCCTCTGAGTTGACCAAGAGTCAATATATGTCTCTCCGTAGCACAGCTTTGAGCCATGGCCACGAATTATATCCGAGCTATGACAGAATAGTGCAAGCAAAAATGGCAGCTTACCCTGAAGGATTAACAACAACTGAGACCATGTGCGAAGTCAACCTTCAAGCTCTTTTGAATCACACTGCATCGCGAATCCTGGCCTTTGTATCCACCACTCAAGTATTCAAAGATGTAATAAAATGCACGTTAATATGCAAGTACGGCTTTGACGGAAGTTCGGGCCACTCTCAATATAAACACATGTGGCAACAAGTGGATGCATCGGACGAGTTCTTATTCATGAGCTCCCTAGTACCTCTTCGTCTTAATAATGCCGCTACAGGTAAAGACTCAATTTTTTCTAGTTTTCTCTTGGTTAGTTAGATTCATCTCGAACCTATTGATAAATAATTTAACTTGTCTCACTGGCACTATTCATATTTAGGCTCTTTTTATTTTAGGTGACATTATCTGGGAAAATCCTCGGCCGTCATCTACACGGTTTTGTCGTCCCATCCGCTTTCAGTGGACAAAAGAAACTAAAGACATTACAAAGGCAGAAAGAAATTATATTCAGAAGCAGATTGATGACCTAAAGGATTTCCACTCGGGAATTAACTCTATCAACTTCTGTTTACTACTGACAATGGTCAACGGAAAGGTAATGCTTATGTTGATTTATAATCGAATAGGAATAAACTTTTATGCCAACATGAAAACAAAACAAATCTTTTAGGTATGCAACGCATTGACCGAGAGCGGAAGTATGAGGTGCTACATCTGCGGAGCAAAAGCGTCGGAGATGAATAACTTAAGGGATATGAAAGGTCGTGCAGCTGATGTAGATAAATATTCTTTTGGTTTGTCTACGCTGCACTGACGCATAAGGTTTTTTGAATGTATATTACATATATCGTATCGGCTGGAGTTTAAACGGTGGCAGGTGAGAAATCATTAAAATTTAAGTTTAAAAAATTATTATTTTGAAAAAGATAGTAAGTAAATTATTCAAAAACATCTTTACAGGCACGTGGAAGTATTAAATTACTACTTACTAAGAAAAAGGCATTGGTGCAGAAGTTATTAAAAGAAAATATGGGCTTAATTGTTGATGTGCCCCGACCTGAATCGGGTAATACCAATGATGGAAATACGGCTCGGCGTTTTTTCGATTCTCCAAAATTGGCTTAAAAAAAGTAAAAACTTCTCTCTTTGTATTGCATTTATTTATTTAATTTAAATGTAATTGAGTTGCACTATTAACATCTTACGTGAGCACTTTTTTTACTTTTTTGCCTTTTGTTAATACATTCTTTTTTTGACCTTATGCTTTGCTGGAGTGTTTCATCGTTATCGCTAAAATTGGTTCCAATATACAATTGTTGCTACAGCCGTTACTAAGATATACATAAAGGGGTTAACTTCCTTGATTCAATTCTCAGAATTACATAAATTTGGCAATACAATACTTTAAATCTCCTCCATTTCCAAAAATGTAAGCATGTGTATGTGTACCTTTGGTGGACAATAATTTCCCAGAAAATGCCCTGTAAAGACCGTTAAAGGATCCGCGGTGTCATAAAACGACCATTTTCGCACACGAGTCCTGATGGGTTTAAGGATCGGGGAGAAGGAATACCAGCTGGTGTCTTTCTGGGAGGTCTTTCTGTTTGGGTCTGAGGGAAAATACTCACTTTTTCAAGGTTTGAACGCTTTCAATATAAGGCATGGTTCCCGAACGTATCCAAAGAAAACTAACTTAACTTCAATTACGCGTGCACTTACCTCGACTGAAAATCCTCCCGTGTCTTCATTATAGACTCTTTGGGGATCGTTGCCCACAAGCACAGCTTAATTTTTTCCCTGGATCATCATCACCCCTTGAACTCCCCTTGAAACAGATCCGCACCTCCGCCATCCCTCAGATTGATTTCGCTTCCACGGCCCGCAGCCAGTCCACCGCAGTCATCATCTCAGTCTCACCTCTGGAAATCCATTCGCACTCAAATCCTCACTCTTCGAATTGAGTAGAACAATTGAATCTCCACATTCCCCTCACTATCAGGAATTCTCGGATTGCATTATGGAAGTAGCATTACCAAAGTTTGGTAAGTATTGCGGTGAATGATACTCCCCTACTTTGATCTGTGACAGCCTAATGGCATCATCTCATGATAATGGCCTCCTAAAACTTTTTAAGACCTTGTAGGTACTTGTGATGACGGTGGTCTGAATAAGCTTCAATACCCATTCATTGACATTTCGACGTTGTAAATTCATTTTCCGGCGAAATTAATAGAATATAAAACGAAATGTAGGTATGCCAAAATATTTAAAAATTAAGGCACGCTGAATTTCAAGTTTTACTCAGAATAATTGTAAAATACATATAGTTTTAAATGCAAAGGGATATAATAATGTTGTCCCGTTGCATCAAATGGGGCAAACTTTCTGCGTAATTTTCTCGTACGAATGTGCGGCAGCATTTGAGGCAAGATAAAGAACAGTATCAACAGTAAATATATCGTAAGACCCAAGTACACTGTATCACAAAGGAAAATCATGATCTAAGATAAGATGTCTTCTTTTCTCTGCGCTTGTTATATTCCACTCAGGAGGAAGTCAAGCTATCGTGTTTTAACGGTGCGTTATGTTCACGATGTTTCACTGAGGAAATCAATGGTCAAAAAGGGGAAGTTCAGACTTTGGAGTTATAAAGGAGGATATATTTGAAGTCGCCTTTCACCTTTATTACCCGGCAACCCCATAGAGAACGTAAAAAATCTATAAAGGAATTTCAAATAATTAACCGATAGACATTTCGTGTAAAGCAATAACACTGAGGCATATTATTGAAACAAGTAGTTTCCCATTCGTGACAAAAGTCTCGCTGTAATTTGTGCAACCAATTTTGCGGCATTCATAGGTCATATTGCAGATGAGGCTTCCTAATCATGCATGCATTGGGAAACACGGAGTCCTCGTCTGCCGCCCTTTCGATCGTAACTGCAAAAGCAAGCGCAAGAAACACTTCCACTCCGCACTCTCTCGTCTTCCGGCGTCTCTCCTTCTCCTGTCATCATCTCCCTCTTCTCCAATCGACGAAAATTGCTCTCCTCCCTCTCCCCCATCCCCACTTCCTACTCCCTCCGAATATTACCAGTTCCCAAGGGAACCACTTTCCAACCCCTCCACTCTCCCCCTCACTACCGCCCGTGAAAATGAAATCATTCGCCTCACAACGCCCCCCTCCCCCATATCTCCATGGGCACTCCGAGTTTCCCTTGAAGACGCCCCCGTCAGCACAGATTGGCAGAAGGCCGCTCACTCCTTTCCACGTCCCTTTAGAGAGAACCTTTAATGCCATCGCCCCGATGCGATCTGCACCTGAAACAACTTTCAAACTCCACAAAACTTTCCCATAAACTATTACGATAATCGAGAATGTAATCTGACTAAAAAGTAACACCCAGTAATGGAACCAAGTTTTTTCATATAAGCTGCCAATATCGATGCTGTTGAAAACGTGTATCTATTTAAAATGAGTCAACAAAATGTTGCTATCCTAGAAGAAAATGAAATTTGAAATCTAAGCGAGGAAACCTGTATATTTTAAAGAGATTTTTTATTGCTTTGGGATAATTTATTTTAAATAATAATAAATTTAATTTCATGAGATCAATCATGCCTTTTATAAACACTGTCTTTACTAATACTCTGACGAAGAATCCGAATGGTAGAAGTAAGACTCCAGAGCTTTTGAAGAGATACCGAATATTTTTCAATGATTACCTTTACTAGACTGAGAAGCCAACTGTGGGTCCATTATCATCGAGTTAACTTTCTCTGCCGACTAGAGTTGCAGTGATTCATTTGAATTACAGGAAATCAAAATGGGTAAAATCCTTTCCTTTGCATCCATGATGACTCAGTTTTTCACAGAGATTGTCCACGACACAAAAGTAGATAGTTATGTGTAGTATCAGTTATCTTCATTCCACACGCTTAGTTTGAAGTGTGATTTGCCAAAAAAGTTTAAAGGAAGTTAAAATAATTTAAATAAATACATTTAGAAAGTACGAAATGGCTAACTTATGAAATAGATGAAAAAATGTTACTTTTGGGTCATTCCATGCCAAGTGATCCCCGCTCGACCATCACGGATTTCAATGGAATTTTATATGGACATTTACATATACCTTCAATGTACATTTATAAATTTTTACGTTCGCCAATGGCATACTTGTTGAGATATAGTACTAAGTTTGACCCCGTGTCGCAGCCTTCTTCAGTATGACTATGAGATTTCGGGAACTTTGAGGCATAGTATCTCAGGGGGTATTTTGATGAGAGAAACAAAAATTGGCTATCATGAACAACTTTTGGCGCTCTATTACAGAAAATAATAAAAATAACTGTAAGAGCGTCCTCCTTGCAGAAACTTTAGAGCTAAACTGGCCCGAAAAATTGAGGATTGAAAAAAATCTGGTAGTGACAATGTCACCATGGACCAACGCAATATACTAAAGATATCTACATAAAACAAACAGGACAATACACAACAGAATGCATGCGGTTCCACCATAGCAACGTCCTCAACGCTGTTCATATTTTTAGGGCCATATGTGCTCGCGATGAAAAACCAAGTCTACTTTTTTAAGGTCAACTCTACTTTCTGCAAGGAGGACGCTCTTACAGTTATTTTTATTATTTTCCTTAATAGAGCGCAAAAGGTTGTACAAGAATACCAATTTTTGTTTCTCTCATCAAAATATCCCCTGAGATACTATGCCTCAAAGTTACCGAAATCTAATAGTCATACTGAAGAAGGCTGCGACACGGGGTCAAAAAAGTACTATATCTCAGCAAGTGTACCATCGACGAACGTAAAACTTTACAAATATTCTTTGAATGTATATGTGAATGTCCATGTATAATCTCATTGAAATCCGTGATGGTCGAGCGAGGCACTTCTCTAAAATTGTCATGGAAGGACCCTTTTTCGCATTTTGCAACTTTGTTACTGTGGAAATGCACCATTCAGAATTTTAACGAATGATTAATTTTGAAATAAATTGGCAAAGAGTAGAAGAAGATTTCCATAAAAAGTTTCATTACCAATTCGTAGTACATTTTTCTCCCATGTCGTTCAATATTTGTTGCCAAGAAGTATGAGTACGACCACTTCCTTGGACGAATACACCCACGTGGTAGCTTCCTGGATTTATTTAGTTTCCTCATAGAAAACAAGCCACGATCATAACCAATTTACTTGTGTCAAATGAATCGTAAGCAAAAAAAGTAAAATTGATTGGATGATCCAGAAAAAGTTTACCGTACAAAATAGCTCATTTTCGTCTCGAGCTAGTACGATAAGTGGTTGTGCAGGATTTTGTCGCCAATTGATGCGACCGAGCACAGAAATTTTACGTCAGGATGTTTGCAATAGGGAAAAGAAGAGTCAATAATTGATGTGTATGGATGGAAAGGCTAGGCGAGAGTCAATTTTGGCTCGCAGGTTGGAGTTATGACAGGGGGAGGGGGCCAATCGTCGCTCCAACCTAAATTTGAGTGCACGAAACGTCGTGCATCATTTCATTCAGAGGTGTTTCTTTTGTCAAATTATATTAAGCGGAATTCTCATTTAAAATGCGGAAAAAGCGGAGAGATGGAAAGCACAGCTGGAAAAACTTTACATCGGCAAATCATTGAGGTGTAGGACATGTAGAAGATGAAGGCATTGTGAATCAAGACGAAAAAGGATACCTTACATTTAGATCCAAATTTGATTGTGTACTTACGTACTTGATTGAGTGAAAGGCAAATTCAAAAAAGGCAAAACAAAAGTTGGTGAAATTCCCTCTGAAGGAGTGGGAATGGGAGAGGGAGAAATTCACTCGGAATTTCCGGCTCTAGACTCTAATGAGTGCAGGAAGAACTGAATACGATGTGCAGATAAATTTGCAAAAAAATAAAATGTGAAAAATGTGATAAAAATGCATTTGTGACATCTATTCAGTAGGTAATGGCGATCGACTTTAAAAGGCATGTAATCATTTCCATCTCAAAAAAAGTCAAGAGCCGACATATTTGAAGACATCGGAACAATTAGCTTCAATGCTCATGCATTGAAAGTACTGACCAAAATTATTAAAATGAAAAATGTAAGAGAAGGTGGAAGAATTCCTGAATGAAGATGAATAAGTTTTCAGGAAAGGTTGGGGAATGAGAGAAGCTATTTTAACCCTTCGAAACTTATAATAGAGAAGAGGATCCTAAGGGACAAGCCAACATATATTTGATTCATCGATCTGGAGAAAGCATCAGACAATGTGGATTGGAACAGAATGCTGACTAGTCTGAAGAGTATAAAGATGAATTTTTAATGAGATTAAGAATGAACACAGACAATATGTAGTAGAAAAGTTGGCAGTGATAATCTCTGGTTTGTAATGCGTTAGCGGAAGTGATGAAAGGAGTCCTGCAAGATTGTGCCATTTACAATGAATGACAAAAAATGAAATTGAGAAAAAATTTAAACAGGAACACAAGTGCACGGAGAAATAATCAGCATGTTTCGCTTTTCTGATGATGTAGAAATTCTGCGAGAGAAGAAATAAAACCTGAATAAGATGCTAAACTGTATGGAAAGTAATATGAAGAAATGTCACTTGAAGATTAATGCTATCAAAACCAAGATTGACTTTAGGAAGAAATCATGAATCCAGAATCACCGTGACAGAAAAAACTTTCGCAAGTGGAAAAATTATAGTATTCCAGAATCAGGATTCCATGTGATGGAAGAAGTAAGAAAAATTGTGAGCAGAAAAGTCCAAGCAAAGAAGGATTCTATTGGAAGAGTGTTCTGACAGCTTGTAGCGCAAGTCTGGAAGTAAGGAACCGCATTATTAAAACATAAAAATTTGCATAAAATCTTATATGACAGTAAATCATCGATAATAACTGCTGCATAGCAAAAGAGATCGGAAGCCATGGAGATGTGGTGTTTTTGAAGAAAGGTGAATATCAAATGAACGAAGTGAGTCACCAACGAAGAGTTGGAAGGTGAAAGGAGCATGAGGAAAGCTGAGAAGATGAAGAGAAGAATTCATTGGACACATTGTATGACCCAATAGTCTATTGAAAGCAATAATGGAGGGAGAAATGAAAGGGGAGAATAGCAGGGAAGGACCAAGAATGGAAAACACCTGTCAAATTATTAAGAACGTCGAAGTGAAGATTTATTCAGGAATGAAGTGGTTGAGTGGTAGGAGTCATTATGCTTGCAAAAGAGTTTTTTTTTCTTTTTTGCCGCCATTTGCATTCACAATTGGTTCGATCGTTGGTTGGTGGGCGCTTCCTTTTTGTACCAACAGGTGCCGCTCTTCTTCCCTCATGCTCTCTATTACCCCCTCCCCCTCCTCCTCTTCAACCCCTTGTCCCGTCGCACCCCCTCCTCCACAAAGTGAACTCCAGCCCCCCCCCCCTCCCTCTCGGACCCCCCTCCACCACACGCTCCCAGCTCACCTCTCCGCCTCCAAGAAAAAAAGGCCAACCCAACCCATGGTTCCATCGCTCCGGCGGCGCCGAGGGCCAATGCCCTAAAAATACGCCGACCCCCAACAGCGATGGCTCCAGGCGAGGGGGCGCTTACAAGTCCCTCCCACACAACCTTCCCTCTCATTTCCCGCCGATCGACGCAACTTCCAACACCCTAATCCAACACAGCCCCCCCCCCCTGGTCCACTCTCTGCCATCATGTGATGATGCCTCGTATCACGGAAGGTTAGATACCGGAGAAAGTTTTGTCCTCGACAACTCCGAGTTATGTGACGCTATACATATTGAAAACAGTCTTAATTGTTCTAGGACTTTTAGTCCCCTGGAACATTGAAACATTATTACATGCCACAACAAATCGGGCCAATGGTGACAGCAATACATACAAATTTCATTAAGGAGCACCACATACAAACCAACAATAATCAATGAATAAGAGGATACATAACATATGGAAATTAGAGTAACAGTTCACAGATTTAAGATCACGCATTAAGGATTGAGAAAATTACAACTGGAATTATAGATCATCGATCGCATTACTTACACATTTTGCAGAAAGAGTAATGGAATATAAAGTAATAGACACAACATCAAACAGTATGATAATACGAAAGAGCATGTCGAATCTCATTCAACATTGCAATGCACAGATATGAAATCACATTTCAAGAATTGATCATGTCGATGAGGTATGAGAAGATTAAGCTTAGTTGCATAACTGATCATTCATATTTCTCTTGAGTATCGAAATTGTAGAAGAGGTTCTAACATTTTCATGTAAACAATTCCATAGCTTGCAGGAGTAAATGAGGAAGGAGTGTTCAAATATTAAAAACTGGTACTTAGGAATATAGAATATCTCAGTGATTCGAGTTGATCTCTTCCCGGTATTTGCATTATATATAAAGTTTTCATACAAATAAGATGAATTTTTGGATTTCAGTACCTTAAAAAAACATAAAGCCTTTTTGAAGTGTACGGCGTTTATCCAATTTCAGCCATTTTATTTTTTTAGAATAAGGCGCAACATGTACATCGTAGCGTGTGTTAAAAATAGAACCCAAACATGAGTTTTGAAGTCGCTGTAACTTAGTGCAGAGTTCTGTGTTAACATCTGAGACAATAATTGAACAATAATCAAAATGTGCGAATACAAGAGTTCGAACCAACTCCAAATGCCTGAAGTGCTTCAATTGGTACAGTGTCTTATACACATTGTTAGATATAACTTTAACATGCTCCCGCCAGCTCAAGGCATTATTTAAGTGAACACCAAGACTCTTCACAGTATTCGAATAATTTATAAGGAGATTTTGTACTCTTATTTTACGACAAACGATACCTCTGATGGTTATCTCAAGTGCCCTCTGCTGCATACACGTTCAAGGGATACTGCTGAAAACCAACGGCATTGAAAACCTCTTCGGCTGGTTGAATAGCGACCAAAAATGGCCAGGCTAGCAGGAATGGGTGAGTTGCTAGATGAAAAAATGCTCACCTGCGGATTGGAGGACGGGTGAATTCGACGGGTCGACGTCGGCACTAGCGTTCTCTTTAAGAAAAACGCCGAAGGGTCCAAAGTTCAATGTCGCATCCGACGAACAGAGCTTCAAGCGCTCAGTACATGGCACCTTAACATAAAACGGGATTCCACTGCAAAACCTTTCACCGCTGCGGTGATACAACCAAAGGTCCTCAGGGTGAGGCTAATGCTGCAGAAAACCGACAAAGACAACCCTCATGCCATTCTCGCAGACTAGGAGAGGTTCTATCTTCATTTCAGATTTTGTATCACATAAATACATTTTTGTAAACAAATGACGGCCTTCTTTACCTCTTCCTTAGCAGTTGTCATTGCGTTATACCATTAATTTGCCTCAGTTAACCTTAGTACTTTGCTCGCTCCCAGTGTCAACCCCTCTGATACGAACTAAATTTGAAATTAAGCAGCAATTGGACCAAAACTCGGAAGATACAGTGTGGACATACACTTCTTTGCGCAGCCATAAATGAGAATTGGTGACCTTCCGACGACAATCGTTATGTTGGTCGCAAAATGCTATCACCTTAATTACAATGATGAAACAGAGGCTTGTGAATATTTGGATTTTCTGAGATACGTCTGATTTTTGGGGATTGGCGTATAATTGAATACATCAGCCGTGTCTTTTCACCCTTTTCACTCCCGTAGCTTTAGTTTTCACGCTTACAATGGCAGCGTCATTGACGAGCTCCTTTGGGATACCCTCACGTACGTACTTGTGTTAGCATTCGCGTGCGCAATGTACGCGATGAATAAATGTTGCATGTGCACATTGTACAACCGTCATCACATTCCCTGTAACCTGCTTATTAAGCCCCCAAGCATCTCCTGCCACTGGTGAGGGGGAAGGACCTCCCGCTTCTTCCTCCCCATTCCACCTTTTGTCTCCTTGTGGATTGACTCATCGAAAGAGACGAACGTATGTCGGTGGCAGCGAGGGGGGGGGCGCTATCGTGAAGGGAGAGGAGAGAGGGAGGAGGGAGGAAGGGATACAGGGGTTCGGGAGGGGTTTCATTAATGAGGAGGGACCGCAGAATGGCAGGATTTTGCTCCGAGCAAACTCCCGACCGATTGGAGAGAGTGAAGCAATATGTTCAAAGTATGCGATCTTTTGGGAACGGATGTGCGGCAGGCACCGGAATTATCCCTCCAGCGCTGCTGACTGACGAGAGGAAATATATTGCCTCACTCGGGCGACGAATGATGACGCAAGCATATGATGGCCCGCGAACGTCAATGCGATACCTCGGTAGCCTCGGTTTCTACCCCTCTTTCTACACCGTGTAATCAAGCAGTCTGTTCCCTTGAATTCTCACCACTAATCCCTATTTCTCCAGAAAAGTTTTTGCTGAAAAACGAAAGGAAATAAAGTGTGACGTCTTCACATATTATTGCTAACCCTTATGAAAAGTTGCATTGGATATTGATACACAAATGAAATTCAATCTAAATCAGAAATAGGATGGTGTAATATAACCAAAATTATGCAAAACAATTAGTCAATATGAGAATGCATCTGGAGAAATAGGGATGACAAATACGACAATGCCATTCCTTAATAATAACCTAAAAATGCCTTCACATTTCAGTCACAGGATAATTGTTAAAAACGATTTATAAAACGTTTAAATGCAAATATAATTTATAAAATCCCATATATGATAATAATGAACTGGTTCCTTCTCTTACATCGGTGTTCTGTGCTCTCCAGTATACTACCAGATTTTATCAAATTATACAACCACCTAACAGCCTAATATACGCCTTTAACACTTTATGTTATAATTATATGTTCAATTCGAGGCATTAGACTCTTTTGTTCAAGCTAGTTTAGCGTTATTGTTTCATGCAGTTATAAATTCTCTAGTAAGTACATTTATAATTCCGCAAACGGAAAACACCAGATACTACGACACCTATAACGAAGATTGTGAATTAATACTATTGATATTGCGGTTTATCTGCATTGGGTAGTTTTAGTTTACGTACTAAATATACTCACAACGATTTACCATCCTTATCAATCTATTTATCAATGCAAGCTTATTATTTGGAAGATATGCACAAAATAATTAATATTTTCACATTATTCAAAAAATTCCCTCATATTTGTTCTATATTTATTCCCATCCCTCGATAACATTACAAAGAGTAACCTTATGGTGCACGTGTACTAAATAAATAGCTATTTGCTAATTTTGTCACCTCACACTGGTATTCCCAGGGAGATGGTTAAGAGATGTGGCTCTGGTCCAACAACAAAGATTCATCAGCATTGCCTAACACGATAACTTATTTTCTCGAATTCATTTTAAACAGCAACGACCCCTAACGCATTCATGATTTTGAATGAAATGCTAATAAATTTCTTTAATACGTTAGATAAAAACAATTTACAATACTTTCGCTAATTCATCTTTTCTGCTAAAATCAAATTTCCGGTAATTTTTCCGTGGAATCTTCTTCCCTCCCCCACCCCCCTATCTCCGTGCCAACCCCACCACCGAACGCCTACACTCCTCGGCCCAGAATTGCCCGCCTCGTTCGTGGGAAGAAGAAGCAAATGTCAAGGCCAGAAGAAATCATTTCAAGGAAACATCTTCTCTCACTCATTCGTGAATACACCGAGGAACAAGCGATGAAAACTGTCGATCTTGGCATTTTTTTTGTTCGCAATGGAGATGAGAATAATCCTGTCTTCATTCAGCTTTCATGGACATACGTATTCCTGAGCCAAATACCAAAGATTTAACAATAATTATTCCTTAAATATCAAACTATTTTATAACAATGATTTTAAAAGAAGCCAGATATCAGTTACTTCCTGCTTCTAAAAGTCAAGAAATTTCCGGGTTCATGTGAATTTGATGAATGACAATTCTCATGAGCGTAAAAATTGATAATTAAAATGTCATGTAAGCATGCATGTTTTGAGCTTAAAACATTAGTTGATGGTCTGATAACGTATTTTAGGAGAAATCGCTCTACATATCGCACACCCTTGAAGTGTTCCATGCAGATGTTAGCCTCTGAGCCTAGCCATAGTAGGCGATTCGAAATGGGCCACGATCGGGTAAATATGAACTTTTCGACGTTTTTCGCTTTCAGAAGACCACAAAGTCAAGAAGTGATGGGTTTTTCAGAGTTATTACTGTTCATCATATATTCATCCATATTTAAATCCACTGTAATACAAGCATGAAAGGTATTGTAGCCAGTAGGAGATGTATTTTCAGAGAAGGAGCGAGAATTTGACCTTTTTGTTTAGTTACGTATCTTTAAGGGACAGAACGAACCAGTTTCTCTTCTGTCCACAAAATGGTAGCTACAATTGAAAGAGCTAAATATGCCGATAACCTAGCCTTGATTCTGTGGTCTATATTTCTGCCACCTATTGAAATCATAAACGCCGCAATGACGGGAAGGGGACTAATTACATGGACATTTAGTCACGTGTAAACACGAAGGAAAGAAAACATATTGTTCCATTTTACACTAGATGTTATTGATCCGATAAATTTCCACGACTACAGCGTCATTTCAAAGGTACCATTGACTTTCAGAAAATGTAAATTTGATATCAAAGCTGCGCTGACAACGACGCTATTCAATGACATATAAAATGGAATAGTACAGTTTTTCTTGTAATGTTTGACGTTGTGAAATTTCACAATGCCACCTGAATCCATACATTTAATACCGCATAAACTTACCAAAATGACTCAATAGCCCACTGGCAGGCACAACTCTTCCACGAAATGGAGGTACCACTCACCAGTAAAAAATAAAAAATATTGTTAACTCTTTGCAATAATTAAGTCAATTATCTGAGAATTATGCATTGATTCTCTTTCTTTGAACACAAAACTCAATGCATAATGAACATCGGCAATACCCAGATCGAGAAAAAATGGCAATGATTATAAGTTCTGGTCAGAATGACGGGCTAGGAAATGCAAAGGCAATTTCAGTAATGATTCGATTGATTTTTAGCTGAAGTAATTACTTCTGCTTCATATAGTGAAAAAAATAGAAAGCTATACCAGTGATCTGGAAAGCGTCACCAATAGAATTATTGAATAGCAAAGCTAGTACGGTCTTTATGGGAGTGATACTTTCAGTCTGCTAAAGACTGAAGACGTCGTGATCAGTAGCAAAAGAAAAAGAACTTCAATATATCCAGCTAATATTTAAATTGCTCAAGTGTAAATCTATGCAGATGACCTTATTATACGTTGATTTTAATCATAGACATGATTTCCCGAATTTGAGCGCCAATGTGACATTGCCCGTGTCATCGTATGGAATATCCACAGTGAATATCGAAGCACCCAGGGAAGGGTTGAGAAACGCCAACACATCCAATTTTTCCGGTAATCGTTCCATCCAAACACAGGCTATCAATTTGAGCGGATATTCCAATAAATAGAGGCTCTTTTGATTGAAAAAATAGTGAACCATTAAGTATGTAAATTGAAGATGAATTGGAACTTTAAGTGGTGACGTGATTAAAATGCAAAAGAATATTATGGTCGTGGTCATAATTATATTAATTTGAATGTATATTTTGATCATAGTTTCCCAACAGGAATTTTTCATACTTCCTCTGGATTGGCGGTGAGGTATAACAGGCGAAGGGTGAGCCAAATCACGGGAAAATACATTCTATTAAAAGTCATGCGTGATGGGAATACTAGAAGGAACGACTACACTGGGACAACAATGAATAATTGGTTAATAATGATACATGTGTTTGGATCCAGTTTTTCATTCAATAATATTGAACCTTAAATCGCCAAAATAATCAATTTTTAGCTCAAATATAAGTAATGAGCCATATTTCATTAGGTTATTTCAGCAACGGCAGACAGTAACTGATGCACGCAGAAGCTAAGGTTGTAGCAGTAGCGTAAGACAATTTCGGGGTGAATGAAATTATTGAAGAACTATTTTCAAACCGGGGTTGAGCACTATTCTATTAAGTAATGGTGCGTTTAAAATTTATATGAACAAATAGGAACCAGGTAGAGGTTAAAAAAATAAAATAAAGTACTAAGCAACAATCAAAATGACATATGAAGTGTATTTTTCATTTATCACCATATGCACACAGACACTGCCATTGAACCTCCGATAAGAAATTCTACCAAAAGTTTGGAGGCGATGAATTGTTTGGCTCCAAACTAGGGCTTGCTCACTCTTTACCTTTTAATTCCAGAAGTCGCCGCAGGGAGAGAGGGGGGGGTAGTGGTGTCCGAGGGAGAAGGGTGGGGCTGGGGTCGGGACATTCAACACGTGACTTGAGACCCACTCCCCCCTCCTGCACTCTCCGGTTGCCCCCGAGCCGATTCCCCCAAACCACTCCTGCCCCACCCCTTATCCCCTTTTGGTCCGCCCGCCCCGCCCACCCCCCGCCCACCTGTTACGCACACGGCACTCACAACACGGGAAGGTCGCAGGCGAAGGAAGGAAAGCAACAACACGCGTTGATGTTTATTCTCGGGTTTACGGCCTTCTGCTCCGCTTGAGGTGTCATTAGTTTTTCATTCACAATTTCAGTCTTATTTAAGCAGTTATTTTTCACCGACAATGACATTGAACTTTAGATCTATAAAAAAAGCCAGGCAGGCACAATCCCGACTGTGCCGTCAGGTAAAAAGAATACTTTTGGTCGGAATACCTGTCAAGTGGGTTGCGGGTGAAACAAGGACGGGGGAAAGTATTCGTTTGGCATTTATTTGTTCACGTCAGTTTTGGTGAATACATAGCAATCAGTGGTGTTAGAGTGTGGGCAATGCTTAGTGATCTATAGCGACCTTATGGATGATGGTCCTGTGATAGCTGAAGGACATGGCTAACGACGTGGTGTCGACGCTGATGTTCCTGGCAAAGATAAGATCGATAGTGGTGTTTCCACGAGCGGTGAACGATTATGTGGGCATTTAGTCGTGGCTCAGCTCTTCTTTTAAGAAGTCTAAGATGCTAGTATCCTTGTTGATATCTGCGTTGAACTCCTTGCTGATGATCATCCTTGATCCTTGTTAAGAATGTGAGGTGAGAGTCCTTGTTCAAACTTTATTATACGGAATTGCCGGCGCAACGGCTTTGGCGTATCGGCGGAACACGTAAAAGATGAACATCTTAATCTCGTGCATTAAGACGCGCGTAGACTGAGCCGGGTACGAACTTGGGAGACTCCTTCGCATTGCTCACTTACCAGACTGATATCGCTAATCTTATGACGTATTGTGAAGGTATTTTCATAATCTGGGTCGATGGGTACGTTCACTCGTCGTTCTCGGCGATGAAAGCATTCACACACCACGATTTGTCAATAGGAACTGAATTATTAGCCGTTAAACATCCCAGCACATCCCCAATGTGTGACTCAAGTCCCACATCGCGAGGTACAAAGTGTAGTGGGACAGAATGGCACATCGGTTAATGTGGTCAACGCGGCCTACCTTCTCTGAAGGTCATTTAATTATCCCCATTGGCTGATTCCCCCGTGGATTTTCGGGGCTTCGAGGTGTAAACACTTTTCGTGACGCGTAAGTTTCGGCCAATAACCCCCATTGCATGCGCCATAGACCCCTGGATCAACCTAAAGACGTATTTACTTCCATAAAACGAAATAATCATAGTACCCAATGGATGTGATGTGACCTTTGCTCGTGGCAAGCACTGCGCTATGTGTTTCTCTCAAGTCGACTACTCAACTGAAGGAAAAACGAAAGAAAGCAGCACTTACTGCAGAAATTTCTAATAATATTATTAATTGGGAAAATTTTTATAGTTTTGATGAACTTTTGTGTTTTCGTAACGTAAAGTGAGCATGCAAAGTTTTATGCGTAAAATGGAATGCAAAGAGTCATCCTACAAAGTACTAAAAAACAAAGTGCTAAAAATATCATTAACTACACGTTGTACCTACTTAAGCTATTATACTGTTTTGATACAATAAGTATTTTCTAGTATATTTAATATATTAAAATTTATCATTGTAATTATTCTATGAAATTTATGAATAGTATCACCTAATATTGTACACGAACAAAAGCATACTATTTTCAGTCTGCATTTTAAGGTAATTTGCTAGAAAACTCAAGTTCTCATCTGTAATAATGTGAATGAATTGTCTTATTTTAGTCGTAGGAGCACTGACAGTTGGATAATGGCTGTTGAATCGGAGAAACAGGGAGTGGAAACAGAAGGAAATGGATCTTAGGATATTTTGTAAATGGTACCCATTGTTATTAATACATTCTTACAAATTCTTCGTACGATTTGTCACTCATTCACTCTGTCCGTACCTTATGGTCAACTTTCAGAAGCGTAACAAGAAATAAAAAGGCGTGAAAGAAACTATAAAATAAAGTGGTGTTTAAAGCCGTGGTCATAAATTCGGAGGGTTTCGGATGCCAACATGGAAGAGAACATTACATTACTTGCTCTATGAATCCAACCGGATGTATTCCCGTTAAGTCCATCAGCCGATATGCGTTTTGTATTTCGCTATGCTTTTGCGATACAAATAAATGATTTACGACTGCCTTTACGAGAATCCGACCAAGTGCAAAAAATCTGCCCCAAACGAGTAATCCCACCATAAGCTTTTCCACCCTAATACAAGATCTGCAGTCGGAATCCATCCTTCGGACTGCGTGGAAGCAATCCTTGCGACACGGGATGCTGTAGCATATGTGCGTGGTGTACCTACGGCGAAGCGTGGGGGCGAACGAATTTATCAGATCGTTACGTGACAATTACAATCAATTACGTGACGAGAGAGAATCAATGGCAGAACCAAAAACCATCTCATTCTTTGCAGTGCGAAAGTCACCAACAGTCCTTCATCTTAATGCCAGTGATGATACATATGTGATACATGAAAGAAGAAAAATAATGGTCTCAGCATAAAACATCACACATATATAGAGTGAAAGGAGTGCAATGAGGAGCGCAAAAAGGAGAAAAATGTAAATGAGGCAATATTTAGTGATGGATTTGAGTGTATTTGGTCGCGCATAGTAAAAGGAACATAATCATCGTAAATACAGTCCACAAATACAGGCTACGGATATTAACGAAGATTCCTTGGTTTCTTTCTTTTCTCACACAAAGGGAGGGTGAAGGGCGAAAGAGAGGAATCGAAGGGACTGGAGCCGATTTGGTCTTGCTGCAATAAAGATTTTTAATGGGGATGGAAATGAAAATAAACATATTTCCGGGTACTCGCACTTGAGAAGGCCTCTCAAGATGGCTAGACATCCGGTAGGCAGCCATGATCTTGAGGGATCATTTAGGTTAGAGAAACTTTCGAGCCAACATCAACAAAATTGATTTGAGTCTTGATTCAGAGAATTTACTCAACTTATATGGTTACCATCCTCCTCAGGGGGAAGTGGATGAATTTTTTCAAAGCCACGTAAAAGTATTAGGTAAGGGATATTTACTTCCAAGCAATCCCTCCAAATTGTATTATTGACTTTTTGTGTCCCAATTTAATATGTAGATAAATAACTTTCTGTTTCTGCCTCCCTAAAGTCATAAAATGAATTGGATCTCTTGTGTGAGCTCCTCAAGCAGATAGAAAAAATACTTATAAAGATGTAAAGTTTTGTAGCAATGAAATGAAGCTGTTAACTGTTCGTTGGGTCAACTACTAGCAACAATTTACGGTGATTCTGATGGAATAACATTTTAAAAATAGCATCAAGACAACAAGATCACCAGCTTAGGAATGCGATGGCGCTTCAAGAGGAGACTTTCCAGCAGAATGGGAATAAATACATCGCTCTCCTTCAATCTCCTTCTCTTCTGCATCCTTTCCCGTAAATGTCAACGGGGGTCGGAGATGACAGGAAGGCGCATACCATTTTATCACACAGTCTCGTTCTTGAAATTTGATTCATTTTCGACATGAATTGACATCTGTTTCAAGAAATCTTGCTGTGGTAACTTAGTCATTTTTAAACCAATGAATTTTCTATCATTCATAAAAAGTCCAAATGATGCAAGATTTATCATGATATTTCTATGGTTGCTAGGCATGAAAGACAAAAATGAAAACTAATCCACTGCCTTTTTCGTTTTCCGATAAACCCTCCATTTTTTCATAATGATTGGTGAATTTATTGAAGTGGTAGCAATAAAAGTAACATTTTACCAAATGCCATAATTTTTTCTTAGGATGATTTTCACCCCTGGTTCGTCTCCAACACACTCAGAGACACCTTTTTATCGTACCATTGCTTTGAAACATGATGGTTCATTTATAACATTATCTTGCTCCATAAACATATGTAGATGGCAATTTTCAGTGTATTCATGTATCAAAAATACCGTAACGAATAGACCAAGATGCGATACTTGCAAATTTATGGTTGGTGAGTAGTCATTAAATTGACGAAAAAAAAACTTTAGGTCAGGAGGTCAGAAAATTATTAAGTATTTTTTATCCTCGTGATGAGTTAACTCCTCAAAGTCACATCGCTTACAATTGATTCTACTGTTGGAGCATCAATGGTCTGAAACGATGACTGATTTTTAAAAGCGCAGAAGAAGTAAACTTTCGTGCATTGGTATGGTATAGATGGTATGACCACTAATGTGGATCACACTGGTGATCAAGAACAGCTTCCTCGCACACTCTTTAAAACACGCCTTGATCGTATATTCCCACCGTTAACGCTGCGCAAGTGTCTTCAAGGCGCTTAAATACCAAGCGAGGCGAAGGGTTACGAGCTCAAACGACGCCAAGGAAGGAAAAAGACCTCTCCCCTCACCGTCTCCCACCCCTACCCACCCCCCACCCTCAACACGCGACACACAGAGCGACAACAAACAATACCTTCGAGTCCTGAATGGCCTGAGTGATTTTGCAGAGGTACCAAGGAAGAGCGCCGCCCGTTGACGAGTCGTCGGAGGGCCTCCGGTGCCTGACACTCTGTTGCTGTTGGTGCTGCACGGGGGCCGCCCTCGGTGGGGCGCCGGTGTCCGCGGCGGCGTGGTGCGGGGGCGGCGGCTGGGGGTGCTTGTGCAGGGGGGCGGACGACGCCGGAGGCGGGGCAGCGGCGGAAGAGGCGGCCCCGGGCCCCCGCCCCTGTTTCGCCTCCGACTCCATGTCCGAGGGGGGAGGGGGCCCCTCGGCTCCGCGCCCGCCTGCCTCCGGGGGCCGCGCTTGGGTGCGGGGGCCCGCGCGTCGTGATAGGGGACGGAGTAGATTCGGAGCACACGGAGGCACGCGCTCAAGACACGAGATTCCAGTGGAAGGATGGCGCGAGTCGTCGGGTGGTGTTGTCAGGGTACTTTAATGTTTGTTTGTATGTATATATGTATTCCTTTTTGTTGATCGGACTACTGCTCAGCTTCTGCGGTGGTGGTGGTGGCTGGCTCATGGATTGAGTGAGTGAGCGAGTGTTTTCGGGATCGAGGGCACAACTCAACTGCGTAGAGCAACGCGGCTCATTCCGCGCCGCCCACTTGCCTCATCTCCGTCTCTCTCCCCGGGACGTTGCTTAGCGACGGGGCCTCGGGGGGTGTGGGGGATGGGGTGGAAAAGAGGCGCGTGGGTGGGTGGGGGGAAGGGGGTGGCGTCCGTTGCCATGGAATCCGCGCTCGGAAGGCGGGGGGGGGGGGGTGAGAGTAGCGGGGATTGCTTTCCCCCCCTCCACCCCTACATTGCACGTCAAAAATGGAAAGGGATGGAGGAAAGAGGGTTGGATGGGGAAAAGAACACTCGCCGAAGGGACGGCAGGGGGTTGATCACCCCCCAACCAACCCCTTAAAGTCGCTCGCTCCCGCACGCACCTCTGAGTAAGAGAGCGTGACGCACACTCTCCGATGAATCCGACGCCGCCCGTGTCCATCCGACACCCCTTCTTCCTTCGTGGGAGGGAGGAAGGGAGGCGCCCCTGGCGTTTGGCGGGAGGTAAGGGCGAAGGAAAAGGTTTATTCACCCCCCGAGGGCATCAATTGGGTAGGGCTTTATGGGGTGATGATTTCTGGTCTGTGCTCTAAGCGTGGTTCAGAAAATAATTACCGATACCAAATTTTACAAAGAAAATATAAAACTGTGCAATTTGCTTCCTCACGATATTATTCACGATATCACCTTTTTTCACGCTTCACATATTTTCCATTTGGAAGCGTATTAGGTCTAAGTACAGTCGAAGGCGAACAATTATCAACGACTGGAAAGAAGAACGAACGAAAGGTAGTCGTGGAAAGGTGGAAGAAGTATGTGGTTGTAAGGGATGAACATGAGGAATAGTTGCGACGGATGATGTGAACAAATATTCCAGGTATATTCAAAGAAAATTTAGATCGCTTGGTGCTGAGAGAGCGAATAAAGCGCGTAGTGCTTACTGCTTTTCGATACTTCACGAAAATTTTCTCGGTCAAGTATTATCAAACAACTGTGAATCATTTTGATTTTTGGCATGAGAACTTCAGGGTATATGCTCAATTTAAACTTTTTCACTGACAAAAATGACAAGGTAGTCACTGCATGTTTCAGCACAGCCAACTCACAAAACTACTTCTTATTTCAAATATTTGACAAGGTTCCTCACAAACTAGTATTCCAAATTAAATCATGTTAAATAAACGAATTAAAGGTGAAAAGTGATTCGTAAACGTGATCTTCTAACCGACCTAAAACAAAAACGTTGGTACCGACGGCATTAGTCACAACATGTTGAAGTGACCTCCGGCGTTCTGAAAGGAAGCGTGATTTGTCCTGCTATTTATCAATTGCACTACCGACAGTATCTCTAGAGTATGTAGCAAAAGTATTTATTTTGAAGAAAATTCTGTCATCTACAGAGAAATTTCCACCAATACTGTGTTAGAAGTTCTTTTCTTGGACCTTAGTAGTGTTAAAAGGTGGTATCGTGTGTGGGGACTCAAACTAAGTCTTTATAAATGCACTGTAGTACACTTCTTATGAAAGAGATCACACCAACGCCATGTATTTAGAATGCAGGATAAATTTAAGGAGTTACGTGAAGTCAAATAACTGAGAATCACAGTAAATCTCGACATGGGGAACCAAACACGAATGATTTGCTCTTCATTGAAGAAAATAGGATTTTACAAACACATTAGGAAGGTTCTTCGATGGAGCAGTGAAAGAGGGATGCTACTATGCTCTGGCTAGGCCATATCTCGAGTACGTCCCATGCATTTGGGGTTCTTCACCGAGAGATTTAATTCACAATGCAAATAAAATGCAGAGTAAATCCACGCGCTTCGTTAAACACTACTACAAGCGAACAGAAAGTTTCACACAGCTGATAGAAGGACTAGGCTGGGAGCCGTTAGAGACTAGGAGGCTACACGCTAGGCCTAGAGTACTTTAAGAACTCCAATCAGATGAGTATCAGTAAGACGACAGTAGAGATTAATTGCAGAACTGTTAGGTACAAAAATTCTTTTTTTCCACCTACCACTAGTGAAATCATCATCATCATGCACTAGCATTAAGTCTCATCGTCAAAATACAATTCTCCTCTCCCCTTACTATTGCCTTTAAATCCATCCGCATAAATGGCTGGTGCCCTCTGTTTGACGCCTCAGTGGCGGATCACAGGGTAGTGTGTAGAAATAGATGTACTATCGTTTTCACTGAAATGTAGACACCCAAACTGATTGTACTGATTTGATAAAATGGGGCCGGGTCGGAAAAAACATAAGAGGGTTGGCACACGAGGCTAGCTGCGGACTTTGCCTTAACGTCACCGAGAGCCGACGAGGACGGACTTGGATGCGACCGGGATAGCAGAATTAGAGTCAAATAAACTCCGAGAGCATAAGCCCTAGCGAAAGGAATGCACTGAGGAAACTCACGTCCACGCACACGTTGGGGCGATCGGAGTATTTTCTTTTGGGCTCCGTCGCGAGGTTTTTCCTCTCCCTAGATTCAGGTTTAGGCTCACCGTGAGTGACTCGGAGGGAAGCGGCTCCGTAGCCGAGATGGTTAGTTCCATTCGCCGAAGTTGGTGTGCGGTTTTGGCAGGGTTCGAATCCGCAGTCAGGCCAATTTTTTAATCTTTTAGATTAAAAAGATGCATTCTTCATATCAACACAATTTATATAGTTGACAAAAGAAAGAGTTAATGCGGTTTTTTATTTACTGCTTAATTTACTGCTTCACCGATATCTGCATCCTTACGTTGATTGCGGTGACGTTGATTTCAGTCAAACATATATAACTATTAAACATCGTAGGATAATTTGGGGTAAAAGAGCTGATATGCGTATTTATTTCCACCTGGTCCTTATAGCTTACTATGGTTCGCACACCAAGTGTCAGATTAACGCACTTGGGGGCCTGTAGGCAGTACAAGAAACGGGGCCCACGTTAATAAACAAGTCGCATAAGAAGAAAGAAGAAAACAATTCTCATAACAAGGGGCCCATAGGCAACTGCCTACTTTTGCCTTATTGTTAATCTGGCTCTGCGCACACCCACTGAAAGGAAAGCATTCGTTCTTTAAAACACCTAACTTCCCACATTTTTACGTGAAAAAGTACTGGAAGTTTGAAGTTGAAAAATATCAATTGAATTACAAACCTTTTTCAAACTCTAGGGTTTATCAAAATGATCGAAACTACGAATGCATTTGGTTATTTATAGAGGATTGTAGATACAATGAGTAGGTATTTCACTGCAAGGACACAAAGATGCAACCACTGCCACTTCCAATGCTTTTTCCCTCTCAGTGAATTAAATCTGTTAAGAAATAAATGTGGTAACGTAGAAAGCCATTATTTTTATAAATTAAGCCGTAAATAAAAAACCGCATTAACTCTTTCTTTTGTCAACTATATAAATTGTGTTGAAGAATGCATCTTTTTAATCTAAAAGATTAAAAAAATGGCCTGACTACGGATTCGAACCCTGCCAAACCCGCTCACCAACTTCGGCGAATGGCATTAATCATCTCGGCTACGGAGCCGCTTCCCTCCGAGTCACTCACGGTGAGCCTAAACCTGAATCTAGGGAGAGGAAAAACCTCGCGACGGAGCCCAAAAGAAAATACTCCGATCGCCCCAACGTGTGCGTGGACGTGAGTTTCCTCAGTGCATTCCTTTCGCTAGGGCTTATGCTCTCGGAGTTTATTTGACTCTAATTCTGCTATCCCGGTCGCATCCAAGTCCGTCCTCGTCGGCCCTCGGTGACGTTAAGGCAAAGTCCGCAGCTAGCCTCATGTGCCAACCCTCTTATGCTTTTTCCGACCCGGCCCCATTTTATCAAATCAGTACAATCAGTTTGGGTGTCTACATTTCAGTGAAAACGATAGTACATGTAAGAGAAAGTGGGCATCTTAAGGAGACATCTTAAGCGTGCGAGGTGGGACTTTTTATACATAAAAAAGAATGTTTGTCAGTTCGTGTTTATGCACTCCAATACCATTCCCCCTATTCCGATGAAACTTTGGTGAGTTGTTGTGCGCGCGCCCATATAGGATTTGAACTATAAAAATGGCAATTTTTTGGGTTGTTTTTACCTTAATATTGTTGACATTTACTCCCATAAGAAAAGCGTTGAATTCGGTTCAGGTTTTCTTTAATTGCATTTTTAAATTACTTGCACTTGGGATATTGGATGGAAATTTGTATCATAGAACGCATAAAAGAATTCAGCATTTAATTATTTAATTCAATTTTTTTATACGTTTCGTTTCTGTCCAAGTTTTGCGTTTTTACATCAATTTTTCTTCCACTTCAACGATAGAAATGTCCTTGGTAACCAGGTGTGAATATCCATTTAACAGCGCTTTCATGAATAGCTGTTCACTCCTGCAGGCATTTAAAGGCCAGGTTCAGTGACTAATTTGATAGCTGTAGTCAAATGACTACAGTTCCCCGTTCGCCTTGACTTCTCAATGGCCATCAACAAGGCAAAAGGTCAATCACTACTAGTGTGTGGATTTAATCTGGAAAATCCATGCTTTTCACATGCTCACGAGTGGGACTGCCGCAAAATTTATTTGTTTTTGCAGATGACGGTAAGACCAAAAATAATGTATATCCCAAAGCACTTGAATACAAATTTTCAACTTTAATTTAATACACAAAAAGTCATTGTCTTTCATTTATTTTTAACATTTAAATGTGTCTGCATTATAAATGTGTGCCTACTTAGAAAGAAAAAGTGGCATTGCAACGCATGCCAGGGAAACATTGGTAAATATTTTGCGCGCGCCTGCGAAGGTTTGTGAATTATTAAATCCATCGTAAAATAGGTGGATCGTGAGTCGTTATAACAAATGAGTGTTGGTACGGGAGCTCGTCAAAGAAACGACGAACCTAGTAAATAACAAAGCAGATCGTTTACGAGTTGCTCAATCACTTGCATTAGAATCGTATCAATGAGATATAATATCGCGTACATCAAATTCATATAAGTGAGACATATTTTGTGTTGAAAGTTACGTAATTTATTTGTGTGTAGAATAAGATTTTAGAGCAGCTGTCTCTTTGTTGCTTTTTTCAATTAATATCACTCATGATATGGATTTTAAGTTATTATTATTTGGTAGCTTAAAGAATAAGCTCTTGAATTTTTGCATTCGATTTTTCGTATACGATTTGCTTTCTTCTGAAATCGGATTTTTAAGATCGAAAATCAAACATTTTTACACTACGTCAACTATAGAATATTTTATTTACTTGGAAACCGCAGCATAGGCATGGAATAGAAACTCATGGCATCATTTGTGTGTTACAAATTCCTATTTAGGTACGAGGAATTCATTGGACTAGTAGTTTTCAAATTCGTTTATGGACCGATTTTGAACAAAAAAATATTCGTGGGCTAATCCATGAAAAGTATGTAAATCAATGGGAACTTCAAGATGGAGTATTTTATTTTGTGAATACAAAAAAAAATCATTGTCCTTCATTTATTTTGAACATATCTGCTTTTTATAAGTGTGCCGGCTTAGAAAAAAGAGGCATTGCAACGCATGCCGGGCAGAGCTAGTCCGGAATAAACATGGTGATAGGCATACTCTCAAAACAGAAGCATTATAGTAGTTGTGACCGTTTTCTTTCGTCACGGTATTCCTTTAAATATCACTTATTTACAGCTTATATATTGAACACATTCTTGAACTCGCGTCATAGTTTTAAATATTATCTGCTTTTTGGTAGTGGATAGTGACTCACCTTGTGCTAACACACTCAAGGTTCCATTCCCTAGCGCGACGGTATATACTTCAAACTTCATAATGTCGCCTTTTTCCTTGGCCATTCACTGTGGGAATGAGGTTTGTTGCATTTATTTAAATGCGTGCCTCTACTTTACAACGTATGAGTCATGGAATCATCACTGGACCAGTGCAAGTCATCGATGCAGGGATTCAATTGATGTAAACATTAATGGTTGAGAGCAGGAGAGAGCAAAGCCAGTCATCGGACTCAGGTCCTGATGTCTCTCTCCCCTGCGGACGACCAACCCTCCGAAGATCCTTCTTCACCACCTCCCTGCCCTCCACCCCACCCCTTCCGCCAGCGAAAACAGACAGCGCCACGGCTGTGATTTTTCCACCCCTGGCTCGGCGGCCGACCCTGGCTCGGCAGCCACCCCTGGCTCGAGGGCCGGCCCCATTTTCCAAAGGACGCTGATCGTGCAGAAGGTGCGCTGCGCACACTCAGAGACAAACCCTCTCCGCCCGCCCACCCCGACAAAAGCGTTAATATAGCAGAGTGCTCTTCCCCGGTCGGCCTTCTCGGCATCCACACGTGGGATGAACTGAACCCTGCCCCCCCGTTACCTGGGGACCGGCCACACGTTCAAATGAGGGATTGGAGGGGGAGGCGTATGGCGCCAAAAAGGGTTAACGCCCCCCCCCCCTTGATTCGACCCGAGGAGAGTGACGCTTCGTGTACTCTCTCGCCTCTCCCTCAGACGCGTGCACGTGGAAAGAGTATCACGCGTCCTTTCGACTTGAGAGACAATGAAATGAGAATAAAAAAAGAAAAAAAGGTTCCTCAATGCGATGGCGCCGTACCGAGTTCCTCGGCGGGATCGGGAACTCGTCAACGAAAATTAATGTCTCGTGGACACAAACATCGCGAGAACTCGCACGCGATCGAACGCGAGTCGTCGTGATGGCTTCTCAATGGCTCATTCAATGCATAATTATATGCTACGATATGAATTGCCCTTCTATTATGTGCACATAAACATTCAAGCGTAAAGCTAGAATTCATCGGCGCATAGTTACCAGTAACTTTTCACCAAGGGTGTCAATGCATATCTGAACAAATTAAAAATTTGGAGTGGAAGCAAGGTATATCCTTCGATTACAGTTTCAATCCAAGATTGCCAACTGTGTAAAGCAACGCCCTAAAACTCAGTTTTATTTGCTATGCCACTACTACTTGTAAGTCAACAGCTACCAATTAAAATCAATAAACATTTTACACAAATCTGAAAAAGGTTTTTAAGAAACAGCTCTCGAATGAAGTTTCTATGCTCCTCATCTGTCGAATAAAGTATTTCAACTTTTCCGTTTCGTATATTTATTACACTTACTCAAACTTATAAACGTTAAAGCTTAAAAACTTTATATACAAAACGTTGGCAAAAAAACAGGGTATTAAATAATCATTCATAATAGACCTATGCCTTCAGAAAAGAAAATATTTATAAATTGAGAGCTCAAGAAAAAAAATCATCTAGATATTTGATTTAAAAATAAAACAATTCCTAGTAGAGTTATTCTTTTTTCAATTTACATGGAGAAATTTGGTATTTTTTATTGCGATAATTTCATTGGTAATAGAGATATCTTGATTAGACCGTGATATAGTGCTATTAAACATCTCTAAAAATTTCATAAAAAGTCTAGTTAGAGTTAATATTTCTGTTACCTTTTATTGTAAGCATTTGAAATACAATATAAAATGTTATGGCTAGTATCATTACAGTACGCGTAAGGGTTTCAGAGATTCCCTGATTAACATTATATTATATATTTATTAATTAATGTTATATATTATTTTTATAAAAAGGCTAGATGGTATTAATATTCAATAAAATATTTTAATGCGTATAAAGGGTCTAATTTGCAGATATTTTTCAAATAATAATTCGATAAATTTAGTAGTTTTAGAGATATTTTGATCAATCAGTAAGTCAGCGGCGTTGGGATTTTATATACTTTTGGTAAGAAATCAAGGTAGATTCGTAATGATTTTTTAAAAAACTTGCTTATTGAGCATTTAGGGACGTAATACGGAGCATTGTGGCTAATTTAACATTAAAATGTTCGCTTTTATATACGTAAATAGTATCCTTGTTTAGATTTCCGCGGAGTATTTCTTTGGAAAGATCAGGTCCTTCGGGTTATATTCCGCGAACGTACATATTTTGGGGACAAATGTTTTACCGGCGGCGTCTTCAGGTCAATTGACAATTAAAATTGCGGGACCGTTAGATGTGAATCAACCGTTAGAAGACTCCGACTGCATCACCGGCGACACTGTCGTCCCAAAAAAAAGGACTTTCGCGGAAGAAAACCCGAAAGAACAGGTCTTACGTAGATTGTAGTTTTAAGGTTCATCTCTAAAAATAAGAATGACATTCTTTCCAAATAAACGCACTTTCATTTCTTTTTCTATTGCACCACAAAATTTAACGGAACCCCCCGCGATGACAAGCACGCTGGCTGGCAAAAATAAAAACGGAAAGAGGCGATTGGCGCCAATGGGGGCCATGTTGAGTAGAATCAAAGAGTGCCCCAGACTTTATCTCCCCCTGGGAGAGGTAAGCTCGTGCCGAAATGAAGCCAAGGTCCTTTTCTACTTCCTAGTGGTTCTTTGTGGCTATGTTTTCCGTGTTTCCTAGCGGGAAGTTCGGAGTCTGAGTCAATTTCACTTTTTTTTTAGAGTTGAACAGAAGACGCTAGACCGGATTGCCATACAAATTCCTAAGAAGCATGTCAATGCCTATTCTTGTAGCTATTTTAATTGTATTATCTTGCGTATTAAGGGCCGGTTTATCAATATCGGGGTAAACCTTCCAGACACAACTATCAATCAATGGCAAATATTTGGAACATGTTTCAGTATCCCTTTCGCCTGGAAGGTTTTTGAGGGAACTTTGTGCATTAAGTTCTTATTATGAGAATAAATGACGTTTGATAAATATAAAGCACGGTATCAATGATTTCCTGAAATGCCTAAATCATTAATGTACGCCAAAATTCTCGATTGAAAGTTGTTTAGAAAATACGAAGTGAGGGATATCCCTTGTTCTTCTATCGTCGCTAGAAATATTTTATCGTTCATTTCGACCATAATATGCCTCATACAGCCTACGAACTCATTTTTCAATTTTTTGCAAATGGAACTAATATATTGATAAGTGTATTTGTGACAGTAAACAATTACATATTTATTAAATAATAGCATAACGTACGAGGTGCTGCCGTACGAATGTTAAATCAAAGTTGTCAAGATTGCTGTCTGAGTGTGCACTGATGATCGTTTACCCGTCGAGTAAGAGGTTTACCGGCTGGATTAAGTACCAGACAATTCCACCCGGTGGGTAAGGCATAACCGACGGTGGATAAATGCGATTCTATGGTTTATACGGTGGGTAAGCTATTCGTCGAGTAAAATCGGCAGAGGTGGATAAACCGGCCCTTAGTGAGATGGTAATGGTGAGATCCGTGGTTATTTTAACCATTGTCAGCCATTCATTAGCATGGAAAATTTGGATGCCCACTGCGATATAGATCCAAGATGGCGAAGATTAATGTAGTCAAGTGCGTGTCATGACCTGGGGTATAGTGACCTTAAACGAAGCGAGAGTATTTCACGCCCTCTCTCTCCCTCTACAGGTACTAACGAGCCACTTGTGGCTTTAACGCCAGCGTGCCTCACCTCCCGTTTACAACTTGTCGTGCTTCAGGAGGGGGGAGGGGGAATAAGATGCACGGCACGCCCTCTCCCTTCGAACACCGCCGACATTTTCTAATTTTACGGATCCGAATCTTAAAACACAGATTCGATTACATCTTCTGTCTGTCTCAATAGGGCAGTTGGGCATTCAAGCCGGCGACCAATAGGGCACGGGCTTGGAAAGGTCTTTTGGTTGAGAATGCATGACGTATTTGTGATGCCACAGTGGATGAGTAGCAACCGACACTATTCTCAACTTTCCAAATGATTTCGCATGCTTGTCATTTTATTGGATGGTATTAAGTGATAAGCATCAATCATTACATGATTACATACTAAGAAACTGAAATGTATTGTCCGCAACGATTACTTTTACACCTTATTCTATAAATAAATGGTTCACTAAGATATGACGACAAGACTTATAAAACGGTAAATGTATACAGGCATTAGCCGTTTGTTTAGGTCAAAGAAAGGTGGGCTAGTCACAAAAATGGAAGGGCACAAAATGGAGAAAATAGAGAACTTAATTTGTACCTGGTTAGTATGCTGAAGGCAAATGGACATATTAGCAGAGACATTAAAAAGAGAATTGCGCTTGAAAAAATAGTGTTCGACGATTAGCGGGGGCTGATCACCCTATGTAGTGACGTAAAGAAAAGGCTTGCGAAAATATTAACATGGAATGTATCGCTGTATGGAGCAGAAACGTCGAGGATGAAAAAAAGAGGACGAGAGTAGGATGTAAAGCGTTTGAGATTTGGGAGTGGAGAGGAAGGAGAAAATACATTGAACGGAAAGAAAGACAGACGAGGAAGTGCTTAGTATAGTTGATGAGGAAAGGAACCTTCTGGATGAGATAAGGGGGAAAGCTAAAACAGGCAAAGTAGGTAGTTGGAAGAGGTTTTGAGTGGGAAAGGGTTGCTGAAGGCCGTGATAGAGGGAAGGATGTTCGGTAAGTAGGGAAGGGGAAGACAGAGATTAGGTTTAATGGAAGAGATGAAGAAGGGTAGGACTTACGCTGAGATGAAGGCATAAATATTAAAGGTAGACAGGGCCATGTAAATGTAAACGTCTAGAGGATTTTACTCACTTGCATTTAGTCCTACTTTGACCAGCACATTACCTCAATAATAATAATTAAAACTGATTTCAAGTAATTATTCTGCCCAATAATTTCCTCAACTACCCAAAGAATTACTTTGAAAATCGTTCGTTTTCCTTGTTTATACTTACAACCATCTTAATTTATTTCCCTTTGCTTCAGTAACTCCTGGAATTCCAATTATTTATTTCTTGTATATCCTCCACTTGAGTGAAAAGGGGCCTCCTTTCAACCTTCAACAATTCGGTCCTTCTATTAGACTTCTCTTTGTCAACAACGTTTCCCAATGCATCATGTATCCGTTTTATCTTTAATGGCCTTGTAGTTCCAACATAAGTTCCATGATGAGTTCATTATAATTACATTCAAGGGGTCATCACAACCCATTTTTCAAGCCATCTCGTCGACCACAGTGAGTTGGTTACTTTTAAAGACGCTTGTCATCTTTTTCTCAACTTGGAATTCAACATTTTTCATTATGCATCGTTTTGTTGGATCCATGTGAACATCAAAATGAATACAAACATCGTTATTGGACAACGATTTTAAATGGTGCATTATAACAAAACCTCCTGATGCTGCTGATTTAAAAAAAAACTGATGCTGCCTTCCACTTATCTAGCATTTTTAGCTCAACGTTTCACTTGCGTGAATCTCCCTTTGCTTCAGAAGACGCTCGCTGCAACGCGAGTAAAACGCTGAGTTAGAAATGCTCCTATCGCAGAATAACTTGAAAGCTGCATAAACATCTATCAACAGCTGCAAAATCATACATTCTAGATTATAATTGCAGGAATATCAGAGATACAATTGAATTTGTTCTATTCGATTCACGGATAATTTACTTGTAGTTCATCTTAGGAAATTCACTTCACCTCACAAATATGACATTTTGTGGCTGCTTATAAATTCCGGAAATTGTAAGTGATACAAAACTAAAATAAATTCAAAGTTTCACCCAGTTTATAGAGAATGAATGAAACGTACCAGAAGACTTAGAGCATCATCGAGAAAGACGAACACTTGCATTTATGATTTTACTATGACAGCACATATGATTCACAACGCTGTTAAATACGTTGTCAAATCCATCTCAAATAAAGAATTACTGTTGCCATTTTCTAGCTTAAAAAGAAAAAGGTCGAATGATAATAGCGATATGATCGACCAATAATCAGAGAGAAGAACGAGCTTAGGAATACGAGTGTGGAAATCAGCAGTGTTGTGAGTCAAAGTCCCATTTCCACCATTCTGTACTGTGCATCCAATTGTTGAAGCTCAGCGTTATCTTAGCGGAAAAATACACCTAGTTACTCATGATCACAATTAAAAATAACTAAAATATCACAATCCAGTTAAATTCTTATGGAAACAAAGTAATAAACAGGAATCAATGTTCACGAACATAAATACAGTAAACAATGACAACTGCGCAAATCTTGGCTTCCCCTGTCACGCCATTCGCTAACCTATCCGGTATTATGTGGACATGGAGACGGATGATATGGAGTGAATTGGAGGGACAGAAGTAGAAATGAAGTGGCCCTAAAGCGCGGGAGAGGCGAGAAAGTTGATGGGGTGATTTTGAAAAGGCAAAATAACTGTGCTGGCCACTTTCTAAGACATGGGGGAATATTGAAGACGGCGGTTGAAGAGGCAGCAGAGGGAAGAAGCAGAATTGGATGGAGGCGTACAAAGATGTTGGATGGACTGAAGGGAAGAGATGGATATGGTGAATTGAAGAAACTGGGATTGGAGAGGATAATCTAGGAAGAGAACGCCAAGGACCTGCTGAATAGCAGAGCACTCAATAATGATGATGAACCGGTTTTAAAGTTACGTAATGATTGGCTGTATTTATAAAATCCAGATGATCCAATCAGACGGACAGATAATTACCAGGATTTCCAGGATTCGGTCGGAAACTATGGAAAATTTATTGATAGAAAATATCACTGTTGAGGCACTTAGACGTAGATAACAATTTTTAATCGGTACAAAATATACAGGACAGTTACCAAGAGCCTTTTGTATGTGAACCTTATCACCGATTCCTGGGGTGGAGCAACAAATGCCGTTGTGAAATTTCCGATGAAAAAATATACAACGGAAGCCATGTCACGAATATTAAGGATGCCCACGTTTAACGAATCAGGGAGAAAATTAAATACTGAGTAGCTGTGGAATTTATTCATTGAGAGATCAGAATCCCCACTTATCCTGCATTTATTTCGAATAAGCCAGTAGTTCACAAACTTTTTCTAGTCGCGGTGACTTTCTTGAATTAAGATTTTCCCACGGGGCGCCCAACCCTAAGTAAAAGGGTGACTTATTCTAAGCAAGAGATAAGAATTAATAAAACTCGTGTACCAGAATTATTGAACAAATGTTTTCATTTTTTTAATTTCCATTTCATTAAAATTAAAATAGCAATTAATTGGATGGATAAGCTTGCAAATCTCTGCATATTTTCTCAAATCGAGGAGTCATACTGGACACTCCCACCTTAATTTCCTATCCCACGTTTTGATTTTTGCTCGATACTTGCTGTTTATTATCACAGCGACCGCCGATATCCAAGCTCCGCACAAATACGGCGTCAGAATGGAATTAAAATATATTGAGATTTAACACGTTTGATGGGGTAATTAATTTTTTATTAAAATCCAAAATTATATCAATTCCATGCGACCAAATGTCGCTTTCAAACCCTTGTCGTGAGACAACTCGATAAGATTCCCTTCTTCAGCAAAAATAAATTCAGACGGAGCAAAAGTTTTAAATGGATTTTGAATTTATTCAAACTTATCGAAATTTTCATTTTAAAAGTAATTCTCAAACCAAATAATTAGTTGTGATAAGTGCTCCTCAAAAAATGGTTTTCATATCTTGAGATAAATCAAGTTCATTCGATGTCAAAAATTGCTGCTATATTAAAAAAAATCGTTGCCCGCATCTTTATTCAATTTCTTCTCCATGAATTGAGTTTCTTTTTGTAAAAGCTGGCATTTTTTCATTGACTTCAAAAGGTTCTTGTTTTTCCTCTCAGAGAAAGATTCATGGAAGTCAACTTTTCAAAAATATCACTAAAGTATACTAGTTCATTAAATAATGTGCATAGGCTAAATAGTCGGCATCTTTGTGTCCTTCTTTACCAAACTCTAAATAACCGTCATCGTACTCGCGACATTTTTGTTTTTTCAACAGTCGAGCGTTGAGTGCGTATTTTCTTCATCTGCACTTAGATGTTTATTGCTGAACGAAAACCGGCCCAACATCACTAATGTATACCTATCACTCACGGAGTTTATCTTCACTGGACTTCGACGGTGAACTGGCTAAATCGAGCCGGCAACACTTGCTTATACATTCCGTCCACAGGTTCTTCCAGATCAGTCTAAAAATGTCACGAATGATCCATGGCGTATATTCTAAGCATCTCAAAGTGTCTGGTACGATCAGAGAAGGCGAGATTATTAAGCGCATGAAACTAAATGTGGGAGGCTCTCTTAGGTTCAACTCTCTTTTCCATTCACCTCAGGGCCTACCATCTTCTCTTACGGCTTTTGACGTCACAACAAGTTTCAACGAATCCTATGTCTTGGTAAATAGAGGTGTTTCCATTGATACAAGATCCTTTTACAAAGTCGACGGTTCATCGCATGGGTTCAGAAAGCTTCCATCAGGAAAGTTTTGAAAATTTTTCCTTTTTCTTTGGCACATTTTGCAGTTTCTAACTGCGTAGTCACGCATCCTATGGCAGTTCGATTACTTTTAAATTTTTGAAAAATATGCGACTTCTTTTTCTGTAATGACCTCTTTTTCTATAATTAATTAAACTCTTAACAATTTTGAAGCTTTTGAAATGATGCACGGCGCCCCTGTGACGACTTCATCGAGATTTGAGACTGATTCTTCCAATTGCCAGTCGGGTGTGCAAATCACTCTCAGCTGCCCAGCCACCTTAAATGAAGGCAAATGTGGGCTAGGGCTAACTAGTATCGAATAAAACTCTCCTTAATTGGCTTAAACGTGAATCCGGCAACCTAATTGCAACTCGAGGATCCGGGTTCGAACACAGGTGAAGCAATTGATTTCTCAGAATAAATGTCTTCACTTTGGTGTGTTAATTTTCACCCACACGAAAGAATGCGAACCAAACCATTTGTGTTTCCCTCGATCAGTTCTGTTTTTTTTTGAGCGGCTGTAATTTATTTTAAGCGGATAATTTATCCCATTTTATCGGAAACCATTCAGTTACGCGGCACATAGAAAATAATTCAAGCCCTTTGGGATAAATAACAAAGTCCCGCTCTTCTCTCTAGCAGTGATCCTTAGCACCCAAGACTCCATGGGAACAAGAGGGGTCGCCGGGACGATAGGAATGTTTCTTCGACAGTGCGGCCAGTTGGTGTACAGGAAGCTGGTGACGACATGATGACTCAAGATAGTTCCTTCCCCCGACTGTGACGTCACGCGCGAAATTGAGACGCAGAGTTGTAGGAGTTAGTTCTCGGCGAAAAAGGAAGTCGCGGAGAGCGCCGTTAGTTAATGAGAGTTGGCAGTGACGTTGGGTGACGTCATCACATCCTTCTCCATAGCTAACAGCCAATTGAACGAGTTGAAAACAAGAGAGGGATGGTTGTCATGGAACCGCCTCAAGCGCTGGGTGTGTGTGGAGCGAGGGGTGACGTCACTACAGCCGTTAGCGCGGCCACAAGTAGGAGGCTAAAAGAAGAGGAAGGAAACATATGTCTTGAATATAGGTAATCATCAAGGTCTGGGGGCTCAAATAAACCAAAACTCTAGACTCCAACGAAAAATGAAATCAAGGAACAAATAGAGGAAGAATTATGCCACCACAACTCTCTGACTTCCAAAGGCGAGTTTTTTACCAAAGAAATTTAGCATTTATGCGAGAACATTATTCAAAGGAGCGCATCTTTGAAAGCGTCCGTCGTTACCTCGCGATGTCCCATGCTGAACAGTTGAGATGAACAGATGATGATCCATCGAATATTCCAGCCGAACTTTAAATTTGGAGAGCTCAGGTTTTTTATTGGCAAACCTGAAATTGCACATATAAAATGTCAGTTGTCGTCAAAAAGGTTTTTGCATTACAAAAACATCCATAGTGTGTCGAAAGAGTGTAATTCCCATAAATTTAATAGGTCCTATAAGAATTACAGATCGAAGGAACGAGCATTTGAGCATAATTTCAATGTTTCTTTCGGTATATCGCGGGAAAGAAATTCCGAAAACCATCTATTAAATGATAATAGATAAAAAGATGCCACAGTGTAACTCGAAAACTTTTTCATGTCCACATAAATTGGTTTTCTCAAAGCATAAGCTCATAATTCACTATATTTAAAAATCTTGAGTTTAGATTTAGGAGTTTAATACAAGAAAAGCCATTGCGTAGCTCATTGACATAGCCTTTAAGGATGCTTTAGGAACACAATTAGCTACATAATCTCAGTTGGCATATAATTTATTTAACTAATTTATAAAAATGAAGACAGGCACATTGTCTGGTACAAAAAGTGACACAATTGTTTTCCTCAAAGGTAACATTAATGCTCTGAGTTCAACAATTCGGGTTCCATAAAAACGGATCTCAAGCGGGTGGATAGACACTCACAAACGTTTTTTTTTTGGAATTCCAACAGAAATATTTATGCATTCAACCCTTTTCCATACGCTATGACTAGAATTGTAGTAGGAACAGCAATGTGCTCCTATTTTATCGTTTCATGGCTTAATTTTCATAATTTTGTTTAACATATCGCAGAAAAAAATGAACATCACTGCAAATTGAAATCGATCATACGCATTCACGCTTGAGAATGAACTGAACACTGTTTCATATTTTAGCGATGAAAAGAGAAATGCATATCCGGTCTTTCGACGATGATCAAGGGAACTCACAGTTTGAGTAAACGCGTACCATTGTCGTGTTAAATTCCACAAAAGGAAAAATCATTCGCCTTGACCGGGACTGGAACCGGGGTCCCTCGATATCGCGCACATGGCTTTAGCAAGTTAGGCTCCCGGAAAGTCCTCCTCCTCTGTGGATAAATCCAACACCAATCGCATCAAGTTTTGACTATCCAATTACCCGATAATGAAACTGACAATTGTGTTCTAGCACGAGATAACGTTGAGAGAATTTGGAATGTAGTTACAAGGCTGTACCTAACCACCGCTCTCAAATATAGGTGTGACGTTGACGATTTTCTAATCGTAAGGAACGCAATGTTCTGTTGACGACTTTTCAAGTATTATTTTCAAGTACGGAGCTATTTCTTACGCTAATTCTTTTATAAACTCGGGCCGGACTTTGATCGGAACCGGGTGATTTCTTGGTGTAAATGTATTTTAGGTGGTTTTCTATACCATGACTAGAAGTATTAATGGACTGCATTGGATTTTATATAACCTTGGTAGTTTAGCGGTATTGTTCTTAAAGCATTTTGTATAGACGCTTTGGAAAAAGGAGTTGAGGATATTTGCTTTTTATAATTTCTTGGTTTGATATTCTTTGATTGTATGCCATTAAATTGAAGTTCCTTCGGTTTTGGATTCATACTGTTGTCATTATAGCGATGATATTACTGCATCAAACTACTGCATGCGTAAACTGTGATCAAGATGTCATCGTTTAGTCCAGTTTTAGTTGACTTTTGTCGAGTTCTGGAAACCACTGTTCTCTCCCCTTTCTCGAATCACCAACCAGAATTTTATGTTTGGTGTTCTTACACACCCCTGCCACACGCCTCTGCGACGGCTCGCACGATTGTATGTATATGTCGACGTTTCGTTTCCCAATTACTTATACAAGGATATTGCAATTTTGGTAACTCACAGACTTGAATACTCGGGACCCTGAACGTAATACCCTGAACATCACAAATTTCGGGCCAAAATACTTTGACGTCACAAAAATGCGAAAATTCTTGGTAGGTGCCCCCCGATTCAAAAGCGCAGCGGCGAGGATTTCGAACGCCTCGAAGCGCTTACTCTCGGATATAGAGTGCGGGTTCCATTTGAAATGGAGAGGCGACGCTACAACTGCTGCCATCCGGCGTCGAAGCTGCGAAGCACGTCGCGAGTAAGCGAGTGGAAAAAACGGCGAGGTGGACGCGAGTAGTTTCCAACATCACACACAGGTGGAGCAAGATGTTCCTATCAAGACTGATGATTCTCTTCAAATAATAAAGAGTCGTAGGGCTGAAAATAAAAGCTAAATGTAAATATGTGAGAAGTCGTTTATCCAACCATCAAAGACGCATGGAGTTCGAGATTTCCTCTCATTTTCAGGAACACGTACGTAGTTCGAATTCAGAAAGTGAATAAATTTTGCTCAAACTTTTAATGTTCATATCACATTTAATTCCAGCTAATAGATCCTGAATTTTAAGCGTTAATAATGTTAAAGTCTATATAAATCAAACGAAAATGGTAAAAAGGAAAAAAAGGAGACGATTGGGGTCTTAAACTGAATAGCACGAGAGATCCATGTTTCAAACGAGGCGAAGATATTTAGTGCCTGGTGTCCCAAACGCCTGGAGATGCTTTTTCCACGGGAACTGAAGTATCTCCGTTCAATACGTCTGCGAAAGGATTATTCCGGTCTGCCCGTAATATTTGGACATCGCTTGTAGCAGGGCTTAGCTCAAGGAAAGATAATTTCATAATGGTAATTTGATAAGGTTAAAGTTTCCTCACTGGAGTTCACTTCCTTCATCAAGCAGTTTGCCATTTACCACGCATCTTCCACGCGTGTGTCACTCACTCACCGTCTCACAAATAAATTATTTCTAAGATTGCAATCGCTATAGTTGCTGTCCAGATACAGTGGCTAGGACTGATTCTCTCGATTCTTGACCTGAACATCATTTTACACGAAGTAAAGCGTTGAGCGGATCATGTGGGACATTTCTTAGTATTGAGGTGGAATGATGGTAGGTATCAGATATTTCATTGCTTAAATTACTTAATGTATATAAATTACGTACAGGTGCATCTGAGCTATTATCTTTCTAATGTTTTTACATATCTCTCTATTATCATGCCGAATGCTTGGCGCATAAACTTTATGATATTTAGGTAATAAATCGGTATCACCAAATTAATTTTTTTTTGTATTTTAAATATTGCTTTCACAAAGTTGAAACTGCTTATATCAAATCGTTATTGTGTAAACTTGATTAAATTTATTTTATTTTGCCTTAGCATATTATTTATGTAATATATAGTCTAAGCGAATTGCTTAAATATTTTCTCCTGCGTGACAAGGGGCTTGAGGGAAGAGGAGACTCTGGAATCTCAATCTCACTTCACGTAAAAAGGCTTGCATATGTCATTCTATTTTTCAAACACTTGAATGAACAAAAGAATACGAAATGCATATTTTGGATTTCAGTAGCTCCATCCTCACTTGAGACCTCTACTCGGGTAAAAAAGTACTATCCATGCCCAAGGTAGGAGAGGCCTTCTGATTTTCACGTCGGCGCGAGAAGCAACTGATTACGTCGTTTTGCAACATACCCTTAACATTTTCCGTAGCTATTATCATAGTGAAATTATATCTAATCAATGAATACAGACGCTGTCAACAATTCGATACACGGGAGATATGTATTGGTGCACATTTAAAAAGGTGTACAAATCAGTACATAACGGAAGAAGACACCATAGTCACATGTGAAGTGGAAGACTTTGAGTGTTAACAAATGCCATGAAAGAACAGGCGTTCTATCCGCACACTTCAAATGAAAAACGAAGAAATTTACAGTAAAGATCCCTTCAATTTAAAATGGACAGAAATGGTCACCTCATGTACTTTTCCTGCCAAATAAGGTGTAATTACTTGCACGGTATACGCTTTGGGCTAATTAAAAATTGGAAATCATTGTAAGTGACTTAAGTATATAATATACAGGTGGTAATGCCTCAGGAAAATCAATTTCTGACCTTAAATGCCACCACCGGAATTTATCATAACAGTTTCCACACTGAAAAAATTATTTTCTTAAATCGAGAGGTGCCCACGTGATTTAAGAGTAAGTCCCACTAAAATAGGTGCCCAGATTCTTTTCTTAATTTAAGAGGGGATCGCACTAGAGTAGTAGCCACACATCAATGAGTTCACTTCGTGGAATGAATACATGATGGTCAAAATTAAACTTTGTTATATTCCACACAAATTTATGTGGAATATAACAAAGTTTATTTTTGACCATTAGTACCTACAAGAAAAATATTGTTTAGTCATGCATATTCTCTTAACATTGAATAGCGTACTGTATTCTTGAATCAAGAATACCCTTTTGGGGGATAGGTATAATTTAATCTTTCATTAGGAATATTTTCTTGCCAATTCAGGTATTTTATCCTCTTAAAATATGGTAAAATAATCGCTACAATTTGTCAACCTTGTCAACATACAACTTATTGATTCACATTGTCAATTATCAATGTCAACTAACAACCCGCCGCATTGTTCACCTTATATCTGATGCTTACCTATGTCATGTATGACTCGCAACTATCAGTCACGCTTCAAGAAAGTCATATATATCTGGCCATACCCCTGCGTCAAAGTAACTTCAAGAACTAATTTTTAAATGTCAATGCCGTGATTGTTTGAGAAAATACCATATCAATCACGTTAACAGTTTTCAGGTATTAATTAATTGAAACCGATGTTGCCACATATGATGAACATAAATTCAATATCAATGAGAATAAACAAGATTTTTCCAATTACCACACGTTTACGTGATTACGAAAATATTCTAACATTGAGAATATTTTCTTAAGCCCTGCAAATTTCAGGCCGCGACTGCTAGATGGCATTACCAGTTCGGACTCACTCAGCTATGAAAATCTAGAATCTCGTCAAATAAGAATATTTTCTTCTTAATTCAAGAACTCTTTTTTTCATAGTAGCACGGGATATCCAACGACGGAAAATGGACCTGCTCATAACAGTGAAACATTATATTTATTTTGGATCTACTTTCTGTTAATAAGTTCCGAATATGCACGTAGTACCTTAATGCTATCCTTGCAATTGTGGAAACAAATGCTACTGACCTAAATATTTGGCTCGCGAAGGGCAGTTTCAATATTGAAAAATGGACAGTTGAAGGCGTAAAGCATCGCTTCCAATTTCGATGTCGTTTAACCCAGGGTTTTCAGTGTCAGCCCATTAATGGAGGAAAGAAAATAAAAACGTGGCTCTATAGGGGCACAGGAGAATGAATTTATGCTTGAAAGTCCATTTATACCATTCTCATTAGCATGTACCTAAAAATAATTGCAAATGAACGAAGGCTATCTTTATGATTCCCCAACCATTATCGAGCAGCAGCATATGACGGAGAATTATGAAAGAACGTAATGGCTATAACGATTGTGAAAATTTCCATTTTGTGATGATGCAGTTGATCTGATATTAAAAAATAAATGCCCATACTAATGGACTGTTGAAGCTATAAAGCGCCGCTGCGGAGAGCTTTTGGCATCGTGGCGTGAGCCCCAACTAATCCACGTCTCGACAAACCCGCCCCAGTAAAACCGCAGGCCTTTGAATACATAAATATATTAACTGCAAGGTCTAACTTCCGAAGTTCAGCCACCTCTTCCTGACTTTTAATTTTTCCTCCGAAATCCTAAAATTAAAATTATTTAATCGGGCGAGTTAACAGATAAGACCTAACTGGCAGCAACCCCTCTGCTACAAATAAACTTTCATTTATCTTTCTCTTCTCATGAAGCAAGGGATACCATATTTAAAAAATGCGACTAATATGCAATTAAATCTGTATTTAAGCAATACAAACATAATGGTGTGTACGGTGAGTAGCACCGTAGACAATAGAGAGTATCGTCAAATCGGAAGATATGTCGAGAGCGCAATGAATCCGTCATCATGAGTAAAGATTTCGTCACCAAAGGTACAAATTTAATCGGTATGCTGTACTTCATAGCCTAAACTATTTTAATTTTACCCGCTAACTTAATTTTCTCATTCATATTTTGTGATAACCTTCCTTTCCTTGGGAATAATTAATATATGGATACTTGAATATCTCGCTATCTTCATATGAAATATAAAATTTAAACAGTAGTGGAGCATATATGACATAAAAAAACTGTTTATGATCTAAAAACATATTTTACCCAGGGCATATATCACCACAAATAAGTTCTTCTGTCTAAAATTAACGTTATAAACAACCATTGGTACTACATTTTCCAAAACCATATTACAGAACTTAACTTTTTCGTTGAAGATATTTGGTTTAAGGTGAGAAACTATTAATATTTAATCGGCGAAAATGACTTCTTGAGAATAATAATGGAAGAGAAAATTCATGGTTAGAATACATGAGAAGTTAAGAATGGAAAATAAAATTGTTTTTGAAACGATAATGTCATCATTCGACGAAGTGAACTCGCGAACCATTGATCTGATGGAAAATAAAGATCAAACGAGGGCTGATAATTTCAAAATTAAGAAACAGCGATAAAAAAGGAGAGTCTAATTAATAGTTGAAAAAAAATCGAATTTCGGATTGATAACTGCCAAGTGTTGAGTGCTTGGCTATTGGATATTATTTATGGGCTTCAAATGAGAACAAGATCGGAACTTGAATATTTTTCTAAGAAGTGCCGCAATAAACTATTTATGTACCTGTTACATCCCTGTATTCTATGACTTGTACACAATCAATTGTATCTACTGTTAACTGTCACAATGAGCACGTGAAACAAAAACTATATTTCATCGAAGCAATCATAATTTTACGCCTTAAATCTGCATAAAATTTAATTTTTCTTAAAAAGGGTAAAAGAAATTAAAAAAAGGGTCGCGAATGTGGGCTATTCATATCATTACAATTTCAACTATTTAATATTCATTTAAATTATCAAAAGCAGTCCAACATTACCAATACAAACAAGACATATTGAAACAAAAAATTGTGAGTGCACATTTATTAGCAGGGCAGATACTACGAAATTATAGTTCAAAATATTTCATATTTAAGCATTACAAGCCAGTAAGAAAAATAATGCAATAAATTTTATAAATCTTCGAAAAGTTAATAAAACCCGATAAATCCAATTTTTGCTGGAATTTATTGTTTATATAGTTGTTTTTTGGGCTGGGCTAAGTAATAACAATCCTAGCTATTACAGAAGTGACACTTTATTCGTGATGAAGTGAAAAATTAAATTGTAGAAAGTTAAAAGATCAATGATAAATCGATTGACGTGGAAAAGATTTAATGAAATGGAATATAGAATGGCGTGCCTTTGAACTCTACACAAAACTGAAGAGAATGGATACGAGTTTCTGGGGGGGGGGGGGAATTCAGTGAGGTGGATAGCCAGGTACAAGTAGATGGAGGAACGGTAGATGAACATGAAAAAGGATACACCATAATAGGATCAGAATGAACTGCTGCGGGAAAGGACTTGTGAAGAAAAAATTGCCAAAAATTGATTAAATTCCCTAGGAGTTCCTTAAACATGCGGAAGTTTGGAAGTCCCTAATTAAGATATCCAGATAAAATTGTGACAAATATTTTTATGGGACAATGCTTATGGACTCAAAAAAGCTTGTAATCATTTATATCCCAAAGTAGAAAATAGCCGAGAGATGCGAATACATCAAAACAAGAATTTACATTATCTACCAACCATAAGTCGAAAATACCGACGAGAATTATTAATGTAGTCATTATTAGGTGATCTACCGGCTAAGATAGGCTTAAACGGTCGTGAGTAAAAATCCTACAATTTTTTTACATAAAGAGGACCCCGGCTGCCAATTAGATTTCCATCTTTATCCCAGCACTCGTCCTACCCCTCTTCAATATGTCCATAAAACATATTCCCTTTCTTGCCCTTGAGCGCTTACCCAACATCCTCCCATCTCCAAACCTCACTAATCTCATCCTGAAGTTTCCTTTCTTCACCCGTAATCACAAACACTTCCTTGTTTGTCTTCCTCTCCGTCAATCGCACCTTCTCCATCCTCCCCCACACCCACATCTCAAACGCCTGCATCCCTATTCTCGTCCTCCTTACTCCAGGTCCACTTTACTGCCCCATAAAACGCTACTCTCTACATGAAGCTCTTCACCAGCCTCTTATTCATATACTTCCTTGTCCAAGGTTTGCGTCATCAGCTACCATCTATTACTGAACGCTTCCTTTGCTAGCTCTATTCTCCTTCTAAAAGTGCTATTCTTTCCTACTTTTCCCATTTTCTTCTAGCGTGCTGCAAAAGTAATTAAATGGCTTTACTTGCTTCGGTTAGTGCCCCCTCCTACTTTTATGACCATCGCCGCTTTCTTTGACCAAGAGAATACCATTACTTTTGTTCTCTTCTCCGTCAAACGCCTTTTCATAGTCAAAAAAGCAAACAAAAACATCCTGGTTATACTTCACGATTATTCCCATAAGTGTTCTCATCACCGCATTTTCATCCCGAGTTTCTCTCTCATTCCGGAACCCAAAATGGCCATCAATCAAGTTGTCCTACTCTCCAACCCTTTTTTAAAACTCTAGGAAAAACATTTTTTTGCGGGTGAAATCAGACTAATTTTTCTATACTCTCTATTTTTAGTCTTCGGGACTGTTTTTACGAATTACAACCTCGTACATCTTACGAATAAATTCGAAAAAGTATCGTCACTCCTGAGAGCATAAGTCCTTAAGTAACTACGAAGGTATGTTACTGATAAATTCTTCTCGGGTTTCCCACCAGGTTAGCCTCTCTATGATCGCCGACGTTACGGCAGATAACCTGACTAACTTAATTTTCGGCAGTCGAGGCTTGATAATGACAGGAAAGTCTTCTGCCGAAACGTCGGCGATCATGGAAAGCTTCACCCCGAGGGAAACCCGAGAAGAACTTTATTTTTTTTATTTATTTCATCAACCTGAATAGAGCCTCGAGGACCATTTTACATCAGGCCTTGTAACAGTAACAAAGGAAAACACACACAACCATGTCCTGGATTGAGAAAAATCCTCCCCAGGCGGGACTCGAACCCGCGACCTTTGGGTTGGCAGGCGAGGACGTTACCCCGCCGCCACCGAAGCCGACATTGTTATCTGATTAACTTATCTGCATTATTCGCCGGGAAAGTCTGAAATCATACACCGAAGGCATGTTATCTACTTTCACAGGTTTTCTTGCTATTATTTATCGTAAGAGCTTCTCTACTTCGCTTTTGCGTATCTCCGGTCTGACGTTATCCTTTGTTCTCTCATTCTCCATTTCAAAGCTCACAGGTCTATTACCTCTGTCATAGAGCCCTTCGGCGTATTCTTACCACCTATCCCGGATGTCTTTTTATCAGAATACAGCCCGATAACATTTCCACTTCAAAGTATACCACGCCCACTTTCTCTTTTTTTTAGCTATTCCATAGAGGCCATTGTTCTTTCGTCATTGTTCTCTTCAGCAGTTTACCTTCCCTTGATTGGTTAATCGCCGGAGTTTATTATTTAATTTCCTAAAGAACTTCTTTTCCAGGTCGTTATTGGTGTGTTTCCACATCCTTCTATCCCCCTTGTCATTTATTCTGTGATCCTATTGCTTCTTTATCCTTATCGTTTCCATTACTCCTTTTGTTTTCCCATCGTTTCTTTGTGCGCCTGTTTTCATACTCTCCCACTTTACTTTGATTGTTCCCACTTGCTTTGATTCACCCACGATCATTACCACTAGCCCCCGGAATTCCCTCCTTTTCAACCCTTTCAATGCTGCTACGAGTTCAATGCTTCATTCACTTTCTTTTACTAAGCCTTTGAAATCTATCTTCACACTTCATCATGACTAAATTATCTGAGTTCACATCTAAATAAAATAAGCTCGTTGGTGACTTGGTGGTATTCCATAATGTAAAACGTATTTATTAAAAAACTTTTACAAACCACAGAGAAATATTCGTACAAACACGACCCGGGTTTCGGCGCTAAGCACCATCATCAGGTGAAAAGCAATACAAGCAACCTGTATATATACCACACTGGAGGAAGGGGGTGGGTTGAGTGGGTGGGGGATGTAGTAGTTAGGGGGTGGACACGGATTGAACTGTGGGTAGTGGTGGATGATGGGGAGATAAGCGGTGACGTGCAGGGCTGGTAGCGGACCTTGAGTAGAATGAGGGAGGAGCGGAAGCAGCGACTGCGTCAAGGATAGGAGAGGAGGCAGGGTACAAATATTCGTTAATAACGGAAACATTCGGGTCATTATATGCTTTTAAAATCTCCAATTGCTCAAGTGAGTTCAACTCCCTTCTGTTGTTAGACAAATGTAAAATTTTAACAATAAAATCACTAGTATGGTCACAAACTAAAAGATGTTTAGCGAAGTTGCTCTTGTCGTCATTGTTCTGTTTAAAAGCTCTAAAATGTTCTTTACCTCTAGTGTTAAAATTTCTGATGGTTTGGCCCACATACACTCCATCGCATTCACCACACTGTAGAACATATACCCCACTTCTTTCCTTGGAGTCCACTGGGTCTTTGCACTTAACAAATAATGTTTTTAACGTTACAGGGGTTCTATAGGAGATGTTATACATTTCTGTAGGGAATATTTTAGCCAATCTATGTGTGATGTCACCAAGGTATCTTAACGAGCACCACCGTTTTTTGTTATTTAGCAAGCTTTTGGTGGGATAAATAGACTCGAGTGCCAGTTTCTTTTGTTTATTAGAAATTAATTTCTCTATTAATCTGTTCGTGTATCCGTTATTCCTAGCGATCTGTTTAATGATACTGACTTCCTTATTGAAGTCGTCTTTTGACATTGGTACGTTTAACAGGCGGTGAATTAGGGAATTGAATGCAGCTATCTTTTGTGGATACCAATGTCTAGAATCGGCAGGAATGACATGGTCGGTGTATGTTGGTTTTCGAAAAATGGAGAATTTGTGGTGACCGTTCTCAATGGATATGGAGAGATCAAGATAATTTAGCGTGCGATTTGACTCCTTTTCACAGGAAAAGGAAATATTCTGATGGAACTGATTCAGGAACAAGGTAAAAGAGTCTAATTGACGATCTGTGCCAGTCCAGAGTACTAAAATATCGTCCACATATCTGTGCCAGTATAAAATGGACCCTAAAAGCTTATTCCCGGAGTTAAACAAATTATTTTCGAAACGGTCCATGAATATTTCTGCAAGCAGGGGAGAGATAGGCGATCCCATTGCTAAGCCATCCGTCATAGTATAAAAAGAATTGTTAAAAGTAAAGTAATTTTGGTTCAGGCAAATTGTGAGTAAGGTGGAAAATTCTTTGATCACGTTGGGTTGAACATTGGCTTTCTTTAATAATTCCAGCGCTATACTCATGGTTTCTATTACAGGCACTTTCGTAAATAGATTTACGATGTCAAATGACACCAATTTGGCGTTATTGGGAACTGGAATGTCTTTCACTTTTTCCACGAGTTCTAGAGCGTTCTTGATGCCATGTCTGGATTTAAATGCCGTGAAATGAATGAATTGGCGACTTAAGGCCTGGGCTACTTTGTGGGCTGGAGCTCCTATACTCGAAACTACTGGTCTAATAGGTACACCCGCCTTGTGTATTTTTATGAGTCCATAAAGACGCGGGGGCAATGGGTTTGTGGAGGGTAAATAGAAGATGTCTCTTTGGGAAAATAGTTCTTTCGTTGAACGAAGAGCATCTCTAATTGACTGTTGAAATTTTTTCGTCGGATCTTTTGGTAGCACAGCCGAATCACTTTGATTGATGAAATCCTGGCACTTACGAATGTAATCTTTTTTGTCTAAAATCACCAGGCAATTGCCTTTGTCTGCTTTTTGAATCACAAGGTTCTCATCTTTAATTTGTTTTTGAATGGATTTCACAGCTTTCAGGACTTTGTAGGAATCACCATAATTAGCAGTATTAAGGGTCGAGTGAAATCCGCGGATTTCGTGGGCAACGATATGCTTAAGATTGAGAGACGATCGGTTAAGGGCTACATCACAGTCCACTGCTAGGAGTTCCACCTCACGAGAGGACACTGGAGCGGGTGGGGCGTATTTCAATCCTTTCTTTAGGAGGTTAGAATCCACATCGTTGAACTGATGGTGGGACAGGTTAAGTACTCTTGCGTGAAACACATGAGGGCGGTCGTCGGGGAAGCTGTTGACAGCAGAAGGATGACGACGTCCCTTCAGTAATAGCAGCTTCCGGTTCTGGATCTCACGCTTCTTGAAGGCTGCGACACTGCTGAGTTGTCGCACGTAGTCATCGATGGTAATCCATTCCACGGGATGCAGGTTATGGGTGAGTTCCATGTGCAGCACCAACAGATAGTGGGCGATGTTGTTCCGGATGGCGTACCATTTGCGAAGTTCCTTCCGTACCCAGGTCTCGGATGCCTTCTGCACAGCATACTTGGCCGCTGGTGACTCGGATGTGGTCCAAATCGTCACATATGATGGTGTAAGGTTGAAACGGAGGCATTGGCTGTTGTAGTATATGTTCAGGGACGCAATGCGTGAGGCTAGTACAGCCGTTCAAGTTAAGCTATATAGAAAGCTTTCTATTAAGAAGCGCATTGCGTCCCTGAACATATACTACAACAGCCAATGCCTCCGTTTCAACCTTACACCATCATATGTGACGATTTGGACCACATCCGAGTCACCAGCGGCCAAGTATGCTGTGCAGAAGGCATCCGAGACCTGGGTACGGAAGGAACTTCGCAAATGGTACGCCATCCGGAACAACATCGCCCACTATCTGTTGGTGCTGCACATGGAACTCACCCATAACCTGCATCCCGTGGAATGGATTACCATCGATGACTACGTGCGACAACTCAGCAGTGTCGCAGCCTTCAAGAAGCGTGAGATCCAGAACCGGAAGCTGCTATTACTGAAGGGACGTCGTCATCCTTCTGCTGTCAACAGCTTCCCCGACGACCGCCCTCATGTGTTTCACGCAAGAGTACTTAACCTGTCCCACCATCAGTTCAACGATGTGGATTCTAACCTCCTAAAGAAAGGATTGAAATACGCCCCACCCGCTCCAGTGTCCTCTCGTGAGGTGGAACTCCTAGCAGTGGACTGTGATGTAGCCCTTAACCGATCGTCTCTCAATCTTAAGCATATCGTTGCCCACGAAATCCGCGGATTTCACTCGACCCTTAATACTGCTAATTATGGTGATTCCTACAAAGTCCTGAAAGCTGTGAAATCCATTCAAAAACAAATTAAAGATGAGAACCTTGTGATTCAAAAAGCAGACAAAGGCAATTGCCTGGTGATTTTAGACAAAAAAGATTACATTCGTAAGTGCCAGGATTTCATCAATCAAAGTGATTCGGCTGTGCTACCAAAAGATCCGACGAAAAAATTTCAACAGTCAATTAGAGATGCTCTTCGTTCAACGAAAGAACTATTTTCCCAAAGAGACATCTTCTATTTACCCTCCACAAACCCATTGCCCCCGCGTCTTTATGGACTCATAAAAATACACAAGGCGGGTGTACCTATTAGACCAGTAGTTTCGAGTATAGGAGCTCCAGCCCACAAAGTAGCCCAGGCCTTAAGTCGCCAATTCATTCATTTCACGGCATTTAAATCCAGACATGGCATCAAGAACGCTCTAGAACTCGTGGAAAAAGTGAAAGACATTCCAGTTCCCAATAACGCCAAATTGGTGTCATTTGACATCGTAAATCTATTTACGAAAGTGCCTGTAATAGAAACCATGAGTATAGCGCTGGAATTATTAAAGAAAGCCAATGTTCAACCCAACGTGATCAAAGAATTTTCCACCTTACTCACAATTTGCCTGAACCAAAATTACTTTACTTTTAACAATTCTTTTTATACTATGACGGATGGCTTAGCAATGGGATCGCCTATCTCTCCCCTGCTTGCAGAAATATTCATGGACCGTTTCGAAAATAATTTGTTTAACTCCGGGAATAAGCTTTTAGGGTCCATTTTATACTGGCACAGATATGTGGACGATATTTTAGTACTCTGGACTGGCACAGATCGTCAATTAGACTCTTTTACCTTGTTCCTGAATCAGTTCCATCAGAATATTTCCTTTTCCTGTGAAAAGGAGTCAAATCGCACGCTAAATTATCTTGATCTCTCCATATCCATTGAGAACGGTCACCACAAATTCTCCATTTTTCGAAAACCAACATACACCGACCATGTCATTCCTGCCGATTCTAGACATTGGTATCCACAAAAGATAGCTGCATTCAATTCCCTAATTCACCGCCTGTTAAACGTACCAATGTCAAAAGACGACTTCAATAAGGAAGTCAGTATCATTAAACAGATCGCTAGGAATAACGGATACACGAACAGATTAATAGAGAAATTAATTTCTAATAAACAAAAGAAACTGGCACTCGAGTCTATTTATCCCACCAAAAGCTTGCTAAATAACAAAAAACGGTGGTGCTCGTTAAGATACCTTGGTGACATCACACATAGATTGGCTAAAATATTCCCTACAGAAATGTATAACATCTCCTATAGAACCCCTGTAACGTTAAAAACATTATTTGTTAAGTGCAAAGACCCAGTGGACTCCAAGGAAAGAAGTGGGGTATATGTTCTACAGTGTGGTGAATGCGATGGAGTGTATGTGGGCCAAACCATCAGAAATTTTAACACTAGAGGTAAAGAACATTTTAGAGCTTTTAAACAGAACAATGACGACAAGAGCAACTTCGCTAAACATCTTTTAGTTTGTGACCATACTAGTGATTTTATTGTTAAAATTTTACATTTGTCTAACAACAGAAGGGAGTTGAACTCACTTGAGCAATTGGAGATTTTAAAAGCATATAATGACCCGAATGTTTCCGTTATTAACGAATATTTGTACCCTGCCTCCTCTCCTATCCTTGACGCAGTCGCTGCTTCCGCTCCTCCCTCATTCTACTCAAGGTCCGCTACCAGCCCTGCACGTCACCGCTTATCTCCCCATCATCCACCACTACCCACAGTTCAATCCGTGTCCACCCCCTAACTACTACATCCCCCACCCACTCAACCCACCCCCTTCCTCCAGTGTGGTATATATACAGGTTGCTTGTATTGCTTTTCACCTGATGATGGTGCTTAGCGCCGAAACCCGGGTCGTGTTTGTACGAATATTTCTCTGTGGTTTGTAAAAGTTTTTTAATAAATACGTTTTACATTATGGAATACCACCAAGTCACCAACGAGCTTATTTTATTTATACGTGAGGCTAGTACAGCCGTTCAAGTTAAGCTATATAGAAAGCTTTCTATTAAGAAGCGCATTGCGTCCCTGAACATATACTACAACAGCCAATGCCTCCGTTTCAACCTTACACCATCATATGTGACGATTTGGACCACATCCGAGTCACCAGCGGCCAAGTATGCTGTGCAGAAGGCATCCGAGACCTGGGTACGGAAGGAACTTCGCAAATGGTACGCCATCCGGAACAACATCGCCCACTATCTGTTGGTGCTGCACATGGAACTCACCCATAACCTGCATCCCGTGGAATGGATTACCATCGATGACTACGTGCGACAACTCAGCAGTGTCGCAGCCTTCAAGAAGCGTGAGATCCAGAACCGGAAGCTGCTATTACTGAAGGGACGTCGTCATCCTTCTGCTGTCAACAGCTTCCCCGACGACCGCCCTCATGTGTTTCACGCAAGAGTACTTAACCTGTCCCACCATCAGTTCAACGATGTGGATTCTAACCTCCTAAAGAAAGGATTGAAATACGCCCCACCCGCTCCAGTGTCCTCTCGTGAGGTGGAACTCCTAGCAGTGGACTGTGATGTAGCCCTTAACCGATCGTCTCTCAATCTTAAGCATATCGTTGCCCACGAAATCCGCGGATTTCACTCGACCCTTAATACTGCTAATTATGGTGATTCCTACAAAGTCCTGAAAGCTGTGAAATCCATTCAAAAACAAATTAAAGATGAGAACCTTGTGATTCAAAAAGCAGACAAAGGCAATTGCCTGGTGATTTTAGACAAAAAAGATTACATTCGTAAGTGCCAGGATTTCATCAATCAAAGTGATTCGGCTGTGCTACCAAAAGATCCGACGAAAAAATTTCAACAGTCAATTAGAGATGCTCTTCGTTCAACGAAAGAACTATTTTCCCAAAGAGACATCTTCTATTTACCCTCCACAAACCCATTGCCCCCGCGTCTTTATGGACTCATAAAAATACACAAGGCGGGTGTACCTATTAGACCAGTAGTTTCGAGTATAGGAGCTCCAGCCCACAAAGTAGCCCAGGCCTTAAGTCGCCAATTCATTCATTTCACGGCATTTAAATCCAGACATGGCATCAAGAACGCTCTAGAACTCGTGGAAAAAGTGAAAGACATTCCAGTTCCCAATAACGCCAAATTGGTGTCATTTGACATCGTAAATCTATTTACGAAAGTGCCTGTAATAGAAACCATGAGTATAGCGCTGGAATTATTAAAGAAAGCCAATGTTCAACCCAACGTGATCAAAGAATTTTCCACCTTACTCACAATTTGCCTGAACCAAAATTACTTTACTTTTAACAATTCCTTTTATACTATGACGGATGGCTTAGCAATGGGATCGCCTATCTCTCCCCTGCTTGCAGAAATATTCATGGACCGTTTCGAAAATAATTTGTTTAACTCCGGGAATAAGCTTTTAGGGTCCATTTTATACTGGCACAGATATGTGGACGATATTTTAGTACTCTGGACTGGCACAGATCGTCAATTAGACTCTTTTACCTTGTTCCTGAATCAGTTCCATCAGAATATTTCCTTTTCCTGTGAAAAGGAGTCAAATCGCACGCTAAATTATCTTGATCTCTCCATATCCATTGAGAACGGTCACCACAAATTCTCCATTTTTCGAAAACCAACATACACCGACCATGTCATTCCTGCCGATTCTAGACATTGGTATCCACAAAAGATAGCTGCATTCAATTCCCTAATTCACCGCCTGTTAAACGTACCAATGTCAAAAGACGACTTCAATAAGGAAGTCAGTATCATTAAACAGATCGCTAGGAATAACGGATACACGAACAGATTAATAGAGAAATTAATTTCTAATAAACAAAAGAAACTGGCACTCGAGTCTATTTATCCCACCAAAAGCTTGCTAAATAACAAAAAACGGTGGTGCTCGTTAAGATACCTTGGTGACATCACACATAGATTGGCTAAAATATTCCCTACAGAAATGTATAACATCTCCTATAGAACCCCTGTAACGTTAAAAACATTATTTGTTAAGTGCAAAGACCCAGTGGACTCCAAGGAAAGAAGTGGGGTATATGTTCTACAGTGTGGTGAATGCGATGGAGTGTATGTGGGCCAAACCATCAGAAATTTTAACACTAGAGGTAAAGAACATTTTAGAGCTTTTAAACAGAACAATGACGACAAGAGCAACTTCGCTAAACATCTTTTAGTTTGTGACCATACTAGTGATTTTATTGTTAAAATTTTACATTTGTCTAACAACAGAAGGGAGTTGAACTCACTTGAGCAATTGGAGATTTTAAAAGCATATAATGACCCGAATGTTTCCGTTATTAACGAATATTTGTACCCTGCCTCCTCTCCTATCCTTGACGCAGTCGCTGCTTCCGCTCCTCCCTCATTCTACTCAAGGTCCGCTACCAGCCCTGCACGTCACCGCTTATCTCCCCATCATCCACCACTACCCACAGTTCAATCCGTGTCCACCCCCTAACTACTACATCCCCCACCCACTCAACCCACCCCCTTCCTCCAGTGTGGTATATATACAGGTTGCTTGTATTGCTTTTCACCTGATGATGGTGCTTAGCGCCGAAACCCGGGTCGTGTTTGTACGAATATTTCTCTGTGGTTTGTAAAAGTTTTTTAATAAATACGTTTTACATTATGGAATACCACCAAGTCACCAACGAGCTTATTTTATTTATACGTGAGGCTAGTACAGCCGTTCAAGTTAAGCTATATAGAAAGCTTTCTATTAAGAAGCGCATTGCGTCCCTGAACATATACTACAACAGCCAATGCCTCCGTTTCAACCTTACACCATCATATGTGACGATTTGGACCACATCCGAGTCACCAGCGGCCAAGTATGCTGTGCAGAAGGCATCCGAGACCTGGGTACGGAAGGAACTTCGCAAATGGTACGCCATCCGGAACAACATCGCCCACTATCTGTTGGTGCTGCACATGGAACTCACCCATAACCTGCATCCCGTGGAATGGATTACCATCGATGACTACGTGCGACAACTCAGCAGTGTCGCAGCCTTCAAGAAGCGTGAGATCCAGAACCGGAAGCTGCTATTACTGAAGGGACGTCGTCATCCTTCTGCTGTCAACAGCTTCCCCGACGACCGCCCTCATGTGTTTCACGCAAGAGTACTTAACCTGTCCCACCATCAGTTCAACGATGTGGATTCTAACCTCCTAAAGAAAGGATTGAAATACGCCCCACCCGCTCCAGTGTCCTCTCGTGAGGTGGAACTCCTAGCAGTGGACTGTGATGTAGCCCTTAACCGATCGTCTCTCAATCTTAAGCATATCGTTGCCCACGAAATCCGCGGATTTCACTCGACCCTTAATACTGCTAATTATGGTGATTCCTACAAAGTCCTGAAAGCTGTGAAATCCATTCAAAAACAAATTAAAGATGAGAACCTTGTGATTCAAAAAGCAGACAAAGGCAATTGCCTGGTGATTTTAGACAAAAAAGATTACATTCGTAAGTGCCAGGATTTCATCAATCAAAGTGATTCGGCTGTGCTACCAAAAGATCCGACGAAAAAATTTCAACAGTCAATTAGAGATGCTCTTCGTTCAACGAAAGAACTATTTTCCCAAAGAGACATCTTCTATTTACCCTCCACAAACCCATTGCCCCCGCGTCTTTATGGACTCATAAAAATACACAAGGCGGGTGTACCTATTAGACCAGTAGTTTCGAGTATAGGAGCTCCAGCCCACAAAGTAGCCCAGGCCTTAAGTCGCCAATTCATTCATTTCACGGCATTTAAATCCAGACATGGCATCAAGAACGCTCTAGAACTCGTGGAAAAAGTGAAAGACATTCCAGTTCCCAATAACGCCAAATTGGTGTCATTTGACATCGTAAATCTATTTACGAAAGTGCCTGTAATAGAAACCATGAGTATAGCGCTGGAATTATTAAAGAAAGCCAATGTTCAACCCAACGTGATCAAAGAATTTTCCACCTTACTCACAATTTGCCTGAACCAAAATTACTTTACTTTTAACAATTCTTTTTATACTATGACGGATGGCTTAGCAATGGGATCGCCTATCTCTCCCCTGCTTGCAGAAATATTCATGGACCGTTTCGAAAATAATTTGTTTAACTCCGGGAATAAGCTTTTAGGGTCCATTTTATACTGGCACAGATATGTGGACGATATTTTAGTACTCTGGACTGGCACAGATCGTCAATTAGACTCTTTTACCTTGTTCCTGAATCAGTTCCATCAGAATATTTCCTTTTCCTGTGAAAAGGAGTCAAATCGCACGCTAAATTATCTTGATCTCTCCATATCCATTGAGAACGGTCACCACAAATTCTCCATTTTTCGAAAACCAACATACACCGACCATGTCATTCCTGCCGATTCTAGACATTGGTATCCACAAAAGATAGCTGCATTCAATTCCCTAATTCACCGCCTGTTAAACGTACCAATGTCAAAAGACGACTTCAATAAGGAAGTCAGTATCATTAAACAGATCGCTAGGAATAACGGATACACGAACAGATTAATAGAGAAATTAATTTCTAATAAACAAAAGAAACTGGCACTCGAGTCTATTTATCCCACCAAAAGCTTGCTAAATAACAAAAAACGGTGGTGCTCGTTAAGATACCTTGGTGACATCACACATAGATTGGCTAAAATATTCCCTACAGAAATGTATAACATCTCCTATAGAACCCCTGTAACGTTAAAAACATTATTTGTTAAGTGCAAAGACCCAGTGGACTCCAAGGAAAGAAGTGGGGTATATGTTCTACAGTGTGGTGAATGCGATGGAGTGTATGTGGGCCAAACCATCAGAAATTTTAACACTAGAGGTAAAGAACATTTTAGAGCTTTTAAACAGAACAATGACGACAAGAGCAACTTCGCTAAACATCTTTTAGTTTGTGACCATACTAGTGATTTTATTGTTAAAATTTTACATTTGTCTAACAACAGAAGGGAGTTGAACTCACTTGAGCAATTGGAGATTTTAAAAGCATATAATGACCCGAATGTTTCCGTTATTAACGAATATTTGTACCCTGCCTCCTCTCCTATCCTTGACGCAGTCGCTGCTTCCGCTCCTCCCTCATTCTACTCAAGGTCCGCTACCAGCCCTGCACGTCACCGCTTATCTCCCCATCATCCACCACTACCCACAGTTCAATCCGTGTCCACCCCCTAACTACTACATCCCCCACCCACTCAACCCACCCCCTTCCTCCAGTGTGGTATATATACAGGTTGCTTGTATTGCTTTTCACCTGATGATGGTGCTTAGCGCCGAAACCCGGGTCGTGTTTGTACGAATATTTCTCTGTGGTTTGTAAAAGTTTTTTAATAAATGAGTTCACATCCACCTCCTGATACTTTCGTGAGTTTTTGACAGTTTCTAAACTGTTTTACAATGATGAAATCAATTTGATATCTCCCGGTATCCCCCCAGTATTTTTTACGTGTACCGACACACTCTAAATAACTCGGAGGATGAAAAATATGATGAAAAATAATTCCTGTAAAAGACTTATTTGGTCTAAAAAATTAGGGGAACGATATTTGTGCTCGTTGCTTTGATACTTCTCATGCAGAGGGCGATGCAATAGGGTCCGCTCACAAAACATACGTTTATAGACTTGGAGAAAACATTTGCCCTTGGGGATCGGAAATATAACTCATTACCTATAACTGAGAGCATAGAGTTGCCACTTCAAGGCTGATTAATAATATATTGGTTTTATGTGGAGCAGTTGCCTGTAATTGATGCGTCTACAACACAAAAGAAGCGGAAGTTCCTTTTGTATATTAATGACATCAATACCGATGTTACGAGCAAAATTCGCCTCTTCGCAGATGACGCAGTGTTGTACAGGGATCTAAGCAAAGAGTCGGACAAGATAGTGTTACAAAAAGACCTAGATGCTATGAATGAATGGTGCAATACTTGGCAGTTAGAATTGAATTTTAAAAAAAGCGTTATGAATTTTTGGAAAAAGAATAACTCGGTCAACGAAACGTACACAATTAATCAAACAGACCTATCAAATGTAGAGTAAGTTAAATACTTAGGTGTGACCCTTACTCAGGACCTGTCCTGGGGGAAACACGTCCGGGAAATCTGCGGACATGCTAGTCGAAAATTGGGATTTATCAAAAGAATATTAGGAAAATGCGACGAGAAGGTTAGAGCAATGTTATTTTTCACTCGTGAGACCTCACTTGGAGTTTGCCGCTAGCATATGGGACCCTTACGAAGTAGGACTAATCTCTGAAATAGATCGAATACAACGGAGAGCAGCAAGATTTGTGAAAAATTATTACGATAAACTTGGCAGTATTGCCAAATTGTTGAAGGAATTAGGGTGGGAATCTCTAACTGATCGAAGGGAGAAATACAGGTTAAATCTTTTGCGCAAATTTGGAGCAGACACTTTTTTGCCGGACGTTCAACATATACTGCTAGAGCCAACGTACTACGGTAGAAACGATCACAGGAATAGGATAAAGGAAATCGACTGCAGAACCGACAGATTTAATATGTCATTTATTCCATGGACAATAAAGGATCATAATAGATCAATCATATGAAATTCCCACCCTCAATAGGTAGAGTAGAATTCTTACTTGTGCTTAATAACACAACAACATTACTAACACTTTACACCGGTTGATTTGTCCGGCATTATTTTATTTTGTTCTCTGCATGAAGTAGTATCTCTTAGCACTCATGAATTATCAGTATTAGTAATATTAACCATTAGATGTGTCTATAAAATTGTTCTGCATGTTTGCATTTTCATTTACGTATCACTCTCCTAGTTTTCGGTTGGACTACGCACTGTTCTCCTGACTGCTTTTGGCCTGCGCCTAGCGCCAGGGGGAGCGTTCGAGGTTCTGATTTGTGCTGGGACGAGTGCTGCATTCCTGGTGTGGAATCACCCCGTGCCACACACCATAGTGGTGACTTGCACGGTACTTCGTAGATGTAGATGAAGTAAGGACAACAATGTGGCAAAAAAGAGATTTTTCAGTCATTATTTTCAACATTTGCGTTCAAAAAGCAAAAAAAAACAATAGAAAAGTTTGAGGTGCATACGCGCATATGGAAAAAAATAAATCAGCCGGCAAAGTTTAACTCATGATTCAGCATTTTTGACAGAGAACAATGGAGAGCTGACGGCAATGCAGAATCGCATTGACAAAACTAAGGATAAAAACATCTTGAGACTAATGTTAAGGAAAACAAGATAATATTTTGTAGAAGAAATCAAGAAGAAAAATCTATCTCCGAACTTGGGCTCCAAAAACTTGCGCAAGTGTAAGAATTTTTCTATCTAGGAAGCAAGATCATAAAAGATGGAAGAAATAAAAGTATTTTGAGCAGAACAGCCCACGGAAAGAAGTCAAATCCTATTTACACATAATGAAAGAAGTTCAAAAGTAATGAAGCATTCCATTGAATCATTCATATTTAGCATGCTATCGCATGACATTGAAGCTTTGTGGATGAAATCAGGAGAATAAAAACATTTTCCAGTCAAGGAATTGTGATACTTTCGAACTCCTGCAAACTAATGGAAAAATAGCGAATACGACCTACTGAGGAGATTCATCAATTGAAGTCATCAGACAAATAATGAGAGATGTTAAGTAGAAAAAACACGAATGAAACAAACGTATGGATGAAAAGAGAATATGGAGGGGGAGAATTGCAGCGAGCCCATCTTGATGTTAATGAAGGCTTAATGGTTATAAAATGTTAGCAAATTCTATTTCAAATCCAGCGACGACTTGACCTCAAAGTCTCGGTTCAACCAAGAAAAAAAGATTCAACCGCGACCGCCGACAGATTTGTGTAAATACCGGTGCCCGACTCAACTAATAAGACTGCATCGCCGAAAGAGCACAGTTATGTATAAAATATGCATTCAATAACTACTGACGGGAATGCAAGAAATGGAGCTTCTAATACATTAACGAAAGCTCGATTGCGAGATCTTCGGACGCATAGTACTTACAGCACTGCCAAAACTCATGTTAGGAAGAGAAAGTGTTGGAATATAGAGCAGTGACGGTCACAAATGAAACATCTTAGAGTCTAAAGTATTTATTGAAGCTTTTAAATATCGGTAACTAATTAGGGCAATACTTTTTTGTTACGAATTTTAAAGTGTCAGGCGGAGATTTGTTGATATAGGGGCAAATAACACTGTCACAGAAAATGCTTCTTAAATTTCCACACAAATTTTATTCAACCGACCTAGGTTTTAACAAACATTTGCCATTAGTAAGGTAGGAAATTTAAGGTAGAAAGAAATAAATGTAGCGACATTTATACAAGTTTTTGATAATACGGGGGGGAGGGAGGTGAGAGGGGGATGAAATGACGCAACGGGGTTTGTGTCAACAAAAGTAAGAAGAGGGGGGTTGGGTTGGAGGAGGGAGCGAGGATTAGGGACGTGGTCACGTGACTGCTCAGTGTCAGGAAGCTATGATGGGTTCAAGGTCAGGTGGAGTCAGAGATGTCAAGTAAAATAGAAAGTAATGGGGAGGAGTGGGAGGGATACAAATGGTCGTTGACAACGGATACATTAATGTCTTTACCTGCCATGGGTATTTGAAATTTATCTAATAAATCTTTTTTATCCTTTTACATTGGGTACGAAGAACACGAATATTAAAACCACAATGACGTTTACAGCAAATTAAGTGTTTGGAAAATTTCAACCTTGTACCAACACATTACATGCTCACTCACACGAGTGTTTATTGCACGCCCTGTTTGTACACAAAAATACAATTAGGCATGCCTGAACATGATTTGTAAAACTTCTGTTCCTTATTACTGAATTTGTGCTTACAGGCTCATAGTAACTTGCCAACTGTTGCTCAATAGTAAAAGGAAAATGTAATCCATGTCATCGGGAGAGCCCCGGCTACTCGGAAGCACAGGGATGAGATATTGTGCCAGGATGTCGCTGTCCTATCAACACGTGAGGACGTAAGGAGAAGCGGTGGAGGGAGGCGGAGGGGGGTGGGAAGGGACCCCGGGAAGAAAGTGAATGTGGGATGCGGAGGTAGGGTGCTTAAAAAAAGGGGTTTTGTTCTCTTCCTGGGTGACCTCAAACATTTCGCGTAAGTTGGTAAAAAACGAATTTTTGCATGCAACTTCTAATACAATCGTATATTACCATTCATTCATATTCATCCAGAAAGTTATGAGAGCAGTACGAAGAAAGATCCTGCTTCCGAGCATCATTGCTCATTTTTCGGCTAGATCATAATTTCAGATCGAGTCTAAGCATTGTTTGTGAACAATTTTCTCTTCGAAAGTCCGTTTACTTCTAAGATATGAATAAGTATATAAAATATAACGAGCATAGAGTTCAAAGTCAGGGTCGAGTCCGAAGTAGTTGACTTCGCACGCTACACTCACAATAATTTGGCAATCGGGTCGAAGTCGAATGTCGATTCTTCAAACAGGTAAGCAAAACGCTCATGTCTCATCTGCTTAATATTATTGCATACTTACACCTGAGCTCCAATTGATGTTGTTTGCGTGCATCCTTTCTCAGGGAGCATCGAGAGAAACCGTCACCTTGGAAATTTAAGGAGGAGGGTACCGGGATCAGAACAGGGGCTCTCCCCTCTCCTCTCCACCCTCCCCTCCCTCCCTTTTACTATCACTCTCTCCGTGGAGCAACCACATTCTTTTCTCTCTCTCTCTATGACGACCACGCCCCCTCCATCATGTTACCCCTTCATCTCCCCCCTAGCCTCCTCCCCCGCGTTTTCTCGATCCGCCAATCCTCGGCGCGCAGCTAATTGGGTCAACGCGGCAGCAGCGACGGCTGATATGCGATGCCTTGTGGTGGATTTCAATTCCCCGTGTTGTCTCATTCGACTGCACGAGTGCTCCACAAAAAGAATTCAGGTCACAATGACATCTTCAGCCTGTCATAAGAAAGGAGCGGAGCGCGCACGTACACAGGGAGAAAGATCTCCACATTATACAATTCGTTTGAAATATATTATTTGACAGAGAACAATACGCAAAGTAAAATGGAGCTCGTTGTTACCGTGAAAATACCTCTCACCCAAACAAACACCTCAGATGTTATCTCAGACACCCCATTTCCAATATCCTTAGCCTACTCTAATTCTAATTTTGGCATATCCAGGTTTTGCTGTCATATAATAAAGTTGGGAGGTGAACCCATTTGTATGATGCAATTTTCGCTTCCCTCGATGAATACTCATTCCTTTATGTGCTCCACATAAAAAAACCTATCACGTCCCATTGAACGCATTTAAATATCTTAATCTATCGTTCCATCTTTCGAAAATATTGACACAGAACGATCACTGCCTTAAATATCCCAAAAACCATGATGTGTAAACCATATTACCTAAAGAATGCCACCTGCCAGAAGACTAAGGAACGATTCGCCTCCACATATCATTTCATTCTTCGCCGTTATTGTGCTTTTTTGTTTCGATTCCCACTAACTTCAACTCGTCAAATAGAAATCTCCCGCGATTCCATCCCTGTAAAAAAGTGATTCTTTCGTAACACTGCCGCGAAAGATGTGCTTTTGCCACTCGCGACTGCAAACTAATTTTATAAAACAAGAGCGGTACATAGTCAAGAAGTCACGCATAAGAATTGTATGTCCTTCTCACACGCATCACTTTTTACCACGGTATAAGCATGGCGAAACACTAATTTAATATAACATAAACATTTAACGGCTTCTTTCCTTCGATATTACTTCTTCCATCCCCTCCCCTCTTTGAGATAACCTGACATCCTCTTCTTCACTCCCTTGGGACGACCTACATGTTTGCACGCGTCTAAGTGCGTATTCAAGGGTCCTAATCACTTAGAAAAACACAACAGCGCACTTGCCTTCCATTTGTGGTACAGGCCCTGCGCACTAGGTAGCGCACTTCAAAACATTTCGGTATAGCACCTCTACAGTTCGGGAGCAAAGTTGACGTGCTCTAAACGGCAAAAGAACGTCGATAATGGCATCCGTGATTGTTGTCAAGTTTGTTGATTTTCGGTTAAAGCGTCAAAAATGTATATTGTGAGGTTTCTATTTTCTCAGTAACAAAGAGCTAACGTTTTTAAATACTTATTTAGAACGAATTCAACAACTATTAACTTAAAATTCGGCCGTGACTGTTGTGCACCTATTAGAATGCTACCTACCGGTAGGTTACAAAACATTTCGCCTACGGACATCGTGCCAATCAACCTCGTTCGTGTGTTTCGCTAAAGTGCGCTCATGTGTTCTTCCGATGTGCAATAACTTCAACACTTTGAATGGAAATACCCCATTCACGTCTAATGTCGAATAGGTTGCAGAAAGAGTTTTTTAGTACTATTGACGAGCAACTCACGTCAAAGCGGTGGCATAATCTCGTTGGTACTTAATGCTAGTTTGTAATCTGGTTGGTTGGCATTAGATGCGTTCGGGGAGCTAACGTATATTACTAATTCGCCTCGAAGTTCTCCGCTCCGACGCGGCGCGGCGTCCTTATCGCAGCAGCGCTCCAGTCAAAATCCACCGCGTCCCCCGAGGGTAGTTCCTCTCGTATCCGCCAGATGGACGCTCTCTCGCGACGAAACACCTGCTCCCCCTACTTCCTCTCCACCCCTTTTTCATCCTCCCAACTCCCTTCCTCCTCCCTCCTCCTCCCGCTGTGCTCTTCTTCGACTTGCTCGCGCCAACTGTTATTCATTTGAAGAAAAGAAAAAGAGGTCTATTGTACGTACATCCCTCCCGCGGTTTCCCTCCCACATGGAAAGACGTAATTCGGCAGCTGTTGATTCCTTGGCAGAGAAGCAGATTGAGCAGTCACTTGCGTTATTTTTTTTTCTGGTAACCGCGACGACGGCTGCAGCAGCAAACTTCACTCCGCGATGTCGCGCTCCTATTCCAACGACAGAGAGTTTCCCTGGAATCCTCCGAGGAATTCTCGCTCGGCAAACGTATTCACTCACTCGCTTGCTTCTTTGTTTATTGACTCGATATTCAAACATGTTGGAAGACGAATATTCTCCAAGTTCGTCATGATTTCATAACATGTCATCATTATTTGAAGCTTATATCCTCCATCTGTGAAAATACTGATTTCTAATTACTCGCAATTTCAGCCGGCCAGAAAACTAAAATATGCCAAAAGATGCGAATAAAATTTGCAAGAAATAGAACGTGACGTGCAGACGTCATTACAAATAGCATGACGAAATGCTATGTTAATAAATGATTGCCGTATATTGTTTCAATTTGGGAGCACAAGAATGAATGTTGTTGATGAAAGAGTCGATAAACAAAAAAAATGAAACTGAAAGACTCAAAAATGAGAGGCTGGCCCTTAAAAATGTTTGTGAACTATGTCTCTGTCTATTAAAATTGGAAACTGTGCATGCTCATCTCTTTCAGCCGAAAAAAAATTATTCTTTTTAAGTGTAAAATTCGCAAAAAAATGGCAGATGTCACGTATTTAAATATTCTATTAATTATATTGAAAATTATAGAAATCATCTCGGTTAAATGATAAAATTATCCCCGTGAATTAAAAACAGCCAACCCATATTTAGGCTGAAAAGTTTTGGAAAGCCTGCCCTTTGGATTTATTTCCATGTATAATCGCAGGTACTTCATCATACCAATAAGTTAAAAAATTCATGCCTCCCGGCGAGCTGCTCCTTCAACTAATTCCAGATATCATGGATCTGAATCTTTCACTGGTATAATAATAATAATGAGATGATCCAGAATTTTTTAAGTCTGCTTGACCCGACTTTAGGGTAACCACTTATCCGGTGGTGGAGGATGTGGTAAACGACCTGAAAAACCACTGTCAAGCCTCCGGACATTTTCCTCATCTGCATACTACCCTGTGAGCTGGTGCAAAGGCGTGTGGCAGGGACACCAGCCTGGAAAAGGGAATAGGGAAAAGGAGGTGGAAGAGGATATAGTGGAGCAGTAGTTCTCCTGTTTGCTTTTTGGCCTGCACCTAGCGGCAAGGGGAGCGTGTGAGGTTCTGATTTGTTCTGGGACGAGTGCTGCATGCCTGGTGTGGAATCACCCCATGCCACACACCCTAGTGGTGGCTTGCACGGTATTTCTTAGATGTAGATATGTTTCTGAACGACGAGTCTTATGGTTATGTCACGCTATATTTGTTACAATCACTAATGGCGCGTGGACAGAAAAACTGTATTTATCTGTCAGTTTCCCTGCGTATCATTTCTCATATTTTGTCACTTTTATCAGTTCTAGAGACATAGTGCAACGAAAAAATAATATTCTCTCGGTCGTGTTAAAACTCGTCTGATCTAAATAATTCAATTAATCGAAGCCTCGCGTGTTGTCCCTGAGTCTCTAACGGATCCCAACCTAGTCCTTCTATTCGCTCTTTATTATATAGACACTTTCTATTCGCTCGTAGCATTTTCTAACGGAGCGAGAGGCTTTCCTGCGACTTTTATTTACTTTGCGAATTAGATCTTTCGGTGCAGGGTCCCAAATGTCGGCGACGTACTCGTACTAACCAGTACAAAATAGCATCTCTCTCCATTTTTTTCAACGGAGAATTTTCCTAATTTGCTTGATAAATCCTAGTTTCTTCAATACAGCTCCGCAAATGTTTCGTGTGTGTTTTTCCCACGAAATGTCTGAGATCCCAGGGTGATTCGCAGGTATTTGACTTAATCAGGCTCCTTCACACTTTATAGATATGAATTTAGTGTGATTTCTTTGGTAAGAAGTGTACTACTGCAGTGCATTTACTAAGGTTACGTTCAAGCCCTAGAGCTAAAGTCGTAAATAGAAAGTAATAGCAGGGAACCTATTACGTATCCTTGAGGGAGGCCGAATTTCACTATAACCATGGTGAGACTAATGCCGTTAATGGCTGCTTTTTGTTTACGGTCAGTCAGAAAGTTACGCATCCAATACACTAGTTTTTTTATTTAACCCACATGATTGTAATTTGAGTATTATTTTTGTGAATAACCTTGTCCAATGCTTTATTAAAAACCAGGAATAATGTGTCAACTTGCACAGTCGATCCACATGATTAAAAAAAAATATTATTGAGGAAGAGTCCAAACTGGGTTTCTCTTGACCTACTCTCCGAAAGCCGTGCTGAATGAGGTGGAAGAAGTTTCGAATATCCATGAAGATCATGATGTTACCTACTTAATATTATGTGCTCGAAGATCTTGCATGATAGCAGTGGGCAAAATACTCCTGTAGGTTCTTGGGTCTAGTCTCTATTTTTAAAGTTTTGGTGTGACACTGGGCGTTTTTCATTCTTGTGGTAATTTGTCTTCGGATAATGACTAGTTAAATATGATTTACAGAAATAGTGCGATGTGTTGAGCCAAATTCTTGAGCAAGCGTGCAGGTATTTTTCCCGGACATGGGGATTTCTTACAATTATATACTATACGGTAATGTATAGTTATGTCGCCCATCGCGTCACTAATGACAGTGGTGTATGCGCCATGCATGCATCCTTTGTGTTTACACTCAAAGAAGTATTTCAATATGTTGGCCTTGCCGACACTGCTAGTGACTACTTTGCAATTTTTTGGCCGTCCAAAATTCGACAGTTGAAAATTTACCTAGAATTTTCCTTGTCTATTACCAAAATTATTTAGGGGTTTCATCTAATAATAGACCTAGCAATGTTCTTTATGACGGTAAAACGATAATCGATATTTTCTGGAGACTTGGAGGGCCACGTTATACAATGTATTAAATAATAGTAATATGTCATTCTCGACCGGTATTCGGTATCAGTAAATCCTTTCGTCCTACATAAAAAATAAGAACAAAAAAAGAACAATATAATTTTTTATAGAATTCATTATTCAGTAAACATGTACATGAAAATGAAAAAGTAAAAATTACCAAATACTAGGTTTTAATAAAGTATCTGTAGCAGTGATGAAAGATATCATCTAGTTAGTATATTCTATTTTCTAAAAGAAATTGTTTCCACTTACTACTGAATGTTTTTATACTTTTCACACTTTTCAGTTTTTAGTTGCTGAAAATATCGGTTTGTTTTCCGTTTCGTGGCTTACTGTCCTCTATTTATAATAATCGTTATAATATGAAGCCCGTTCTCCTTGGAGGATGCTGCCTAATTCGTTCATTCCCTTCATTCCACCCTTTCGCTAATTGCCGCCGTCAGAGGGCTAGTGATTCCCATCTCAACCGCGGGTTATTCGTCAGCGGGAGGGAAGGTGGGAGGGAAGGGGAAGGTAAGGGGAAGGGGTGGGGCGGAGGGGAGGGGCTATTAATTGCTGCAGTTCGCCACGCGCGCGCTAGTCCTCGTCAGACCATTAATAACCGTGGGAACGAGGAGTATTATCCCGGCCTCTATAAAAGGGATTTATTCTGTCAGCGAGACCCTGTGTTTCGGAAACGGGCGGCCAGAGATTTCATTAGAGCGGAGAGCAAAATATATATGTATGCATGGGATATTAGCCGCTGTGTTCCCATTCCTCATGGAACCCATGCCTTCTTTCTGACCGATGAAAATCAAGAGAGTGCTTTGTGTTGATGATATTCGTCCTTCCCAGTGCAGTCCACTGGATGTCCAAAGTGTAATGAGTGCACGGTTATGAGCTGGCCAGGATCAAAGCGAACGAGGGCGCTCCATTTATCATTCTATGCGCTAAATAGTCAGGGGAGCAAAATCTTTTTCGGCTGGTTATTCAAATAGATGGAATATGAGAGAGGATCCATGGTCACTCCCGGTTCCTGCACCTGAATGGGCAGCGGAGTGGACATCGACCAGAGAAGTAATTTATTTATTTATTTATTTATTTAAAAAGTCCCCAAAAACGGCACAAAGGCTTATTACATTGGTCGACAAGCAAACAAATAAATAGAAATTTTAACAAAATATACCCTTAAAATGTAAAAGATAACAGAGAAATACATTGGAAAGAAATATTGGTATTGGGATTTATGGACAAGGAGATGGGATAGAGGGAGTCAACTCGGCAATATGTTTTCTGAGGACTGATTTGAAAACGGAGGGTGTGGAGAAGAGGTCAAGGGAGGGTAACTGCGAGGCTAGGGAGTTGAAAGTTTTTGGGATACGGTAGAATAGGGAGCGTTGGGATATTGAGAGTCTGAATTTTGGAATGTCAAGAAGGGAGTTATTGCGTAGGGAACGAGGAGGAACATGAAGAGGAAAGAGAGGAAGAAGGCAGTTGGTGCGGAGAGAGCCGCTCCAAATGCTATGGAGGAATTTCATGTCACATAGTACATGACGGAGAGAGAGATTTGGGATTGAAAGGGAAGAAAGGATGTATTTTTTTGATAAGTTTCTAAGGGAAGGGATTCTATGGCGGGCAATGGCGAGAAAGAATTGAACAGGGCGGTTGAGCGTTTTCAAGGCTGTGGGGCAAGCGGTCGACCAAATTGGAGCACAGTATTCTAAAATAGGAAGGACACAACCAAAAAATACTGTCCGGAGAGCAAAAGGATCCTGAATGTCCGTGTGGAGGTACAAAAGGCCGACAATTGACAAATGGCGTCACTTTGGGATCTGCATGTGAATAAGCGAACCTAGTGCGATTGATCTACCTTCCGTATCTTCGGTTTGTCTCCCAGGAAAGTGCATGGCAGAATGGGAAAAACATTTGGTATTAACTCTATATTGACTAATTGAACTTTCATATCACACAGAAATTTAGACGTACGTGAAATCTTAGAAGCCCATTTAAAAAAATCAACCACGAAGTACACGGTGACATTTGACTATTAGGCTTCAAGCGCAAGTCCGAATACGTATTCAAGCGCTCTGCAGTGCCAATACGGGTTGATTTAGGACTGTGTGATTGCAGTGGACTCTTAATCAAGTTATCATCGAGAAAGAAGCTTTATCCTTGAAGAAAATCGAATAGAAATTATTATTTTTTAACTAAATGATGTATACCAGTCAAAATTAGGAAAACGTTAATAAAAGGTACCGATTTTTAGCAAACCTTTAGCGTTTTTGATAAATAATCCTCATGCCGATCATGCTGATTGTTGAAGTCGAGATTCCGTATATTTTTCGTACTCTGAACTAAACATAGAATAAATAGTTTACTAAACATATCTAAATCAATTATAAATAATAAATACATAATAAAGAGGTAAATAAAATAAAGGTGATAATAATGACTTTAGTCATTTACTTCAATGTTGTTTAATAGTTTTTAAGCGTTGGAGCCACTCTTGTAGCAACCGACATTTTGTAGAACCAGCGTAAATGTATACCTACTAACAATTAGGCTTTTAAATTCGCGTGGATAGCGAGATCATTGAGAAAACAAAGCAAGTTAGATAAACATATTTAAGTAGACTTAACGTTAAACGTGATTGAATTTAAAACGTCAAAATGAATGGATAATTTTGGATTAATGGATTTTTTCCGTTTCCCATTCATTCTAGAATGTACATAAAGCCCAATCAGAAGGATAGAAGCTGCCGAACTGAAATTATTAAGACCCTTGACTGGCTATACTCTATACGACCATAAACGGAATGAAGGCATCCCCTCAGAGCTAAACATCCTGGCTATCACCGAAACTAATGAAAAATACCAGTACGAAGTGGTATAAATATTTGTAATGTATAGTTTTAATGTGTATACTTTTGTATCTTCATGATAAATCTATCTACGATGGATCTAGTTTACAAGGCACTGTTTCGACAATATTATATTTCACCCCTGCAGTGTTGATAAACTTTATTTCTAAAAGATTCCGGTGCAGCCTGTCGACCAGAAAGGATCTTGGCACCACGAAGTACATTTTTTTTGCTACGAGGATACGGATGCTGAAAATATGACCACAGGAGTGGTGGAAGTTGGCTATTTTCCAGGACCGAGCCCGCCAAGGCGGGGAAACAAGTAATGTTTTAATTGTCACCCATTTCCATGCGACGTAATGCATCGCCACGCCCCCTACGCAAACAAATTTCGAGGTCACGCGAGGAGAGCTGCTTTCGTTCGGCGGGAGATGGCGCTCAAAGCAACCGAGGTCCTCTTCGAATCCCACCCCCTTACACCTCTCTCATCTCTCTCGTTCCCATGGCAACGGCACATCGCGTCGGCGCGCCATGACGGTCGTCCGGTTGCCCCCCCCCCCCACCACTCCTCCCTCTCTCTCTCTCACTCCATTGTTTCACTCTCTCTCTCTCTCTCTTATCTCGTTCCAATCCTCGCGTCATCACATTCGGGTTACTGCGGGTTGTCTCCCTTCCCTTAACTCACGTTAGTCACTCCCTTCCTCGTGATAAGAGCGCACTCTCCTTCGCTTGCAACCGTGCTCCTAGGCCGCACAGCATCCACAATTGCTCCCGGCCACCCCCCCCCCCCCTCCAATATCCCTCTCCAATATCCTCGAGAGTGCAATTAAGGATCAATTCTTCGTCGCCGGGAGAGCGGCTGACATTGCACGGACGACGTGGAGTGGCCGAGGGAAGCAACGCTATCGACTACAGCCATCTCTCACCATTTCTCGGAATGACGGCCAATTCATACCCTTAGCTTGAATTCGCATCAATCATTTCAAGGTCTTGAGATTTGTTTTCGAGAAGAAGTCAGCACAGGCGAGGAGTATCAAATTTAGTAGCATTTCAACTAGTCGTCTTTCCTTTGAGCTATTACTCTTATGCTTCAATAAAACCATCCACTGAGGTTATACCGCTAGAACCTTCATTGGAATGCAAACACACACAACAGTGACATCCTTTTTTTGACGAGGGAGAATAAGAGAGCTATAGTCTACATCTATGAACATTACTTTTCTAAAACAGATAATAGTAAACAGTTTTACTCGAATGCATTGATAGTGGCCGTGATACCTATGACTTCATGAGTATTGACCATGTTATTAAACTTATATCCACGCAAAACCGGGGCAGAAATTTCGTTATGCGTTCCGCCGTTTTTCTATTTCTTAACCTTCCTGAACTCCTGATTCAATAAAGTAGCCTGCAGCTTTAAATACACTGTTTGAGAATGAACAGAACCTACATAATTTAAAGAAGATGATATCAAGTTTATTGGAGGAACAACTGCATTATTCCATCCCGCTAAACAACGCACGAACGGTTTTCACATAAGGGTCACTATGCGGATCAGCACAAGTGATAATGAATGCGGTAAACCAAATTTGAGACTAACTGAATAATCGAAGATTTGACTCCATAAAATAAGTAATTTTGTTGGAGTTTTTACAAAGTGATTATTATTGATATTCGAGGCTTTAACAATCGCTCTCATCCGGCTGGGTGGAAAGGTGGAGAGCATTTGAGAACATTTGAGTTCTAGATGGGTGGCAAGCGCAAAAGTTATCTTTCGAGTAAAGTAGGTACTCGAATGTTTAAAAGTGGATTTGGCTTCATAGACTGCCGTACCAAACGCGAAATTTTAGTTCATCGTACAACTGTATGCCTGGCTAGAACATACATGTAGTTCTTTTAAAGCACTGGTTCTTAACCTCTTCAGGGACTGGCACCTTTGTGTTCTCAAAATGTATTCTAGCACCCACATGCCAACATATCGATTTTTCTCTGAGTAGGATGAAAATTGGCCTCTCTGCCCTGAAAACGTAAAAATACAATTTATTTTGCAGTGTTATTTATTAAAAAAATGTCACATCAGGTTGACCTTTACTTCAACAAGTTTTCTTTCAACCAAATTACATCATCATATATTATTAACTACTTTTTTCTGTTGAATTCTTTCTATTATTTTATAGAACTAGTCTCTTTGCATTTTATAGACACACCAACATCATCGCTCGCATATAAGTGATTTCTGGCATTTATTTTTACATTTGTAAGAATAAATCCTATCTCAATCAAGAATGTGATAGGAAATGACACAAGAATATGCTCTTTGCTATTTGTGGAAGTGATTCACATTCAATTGAGCACCCCAGAACTTTAGAATTTTATTTTTTTCGGTGTTCCATTTGAATCGGGCCATATACTCGCAGTTCAACGAGATCATCCATCATTGAAGTCCTATAGTCCGTGAAATGAAGATGACATTAAATGGATCAAGAACCCATCTGTCAACTACTTCAATGACTCCCGTTGTAAAATATCCTCGGTAAGAGTCACTCAGTTGTAAGATATAAAGCGTAGTTTCCTCTGCAATTATATTAATAACCTAAATTTCCTGAAATAGTTTCATCAAGCAACAGAAAATTGGCGAAATGATAAATTTAACTTCTTACATGCTTGATATCTGCTTTGAACTGCTAAATGGAAGGATTTTATTTGTATCGTATGTTCAATGCTTTTTTCCCCTTTAAGTTTCAAAGGTACACTCCACTAGGGATCTACATACATAAAAGAATTACAATGACTTTTTTGTTGGGATTTTTTTCACACCAACCTCTCCATTTGTGGTCAATTGTGAATGCTACATGACGTATGCACTTTCCACGTCGCAAGAGGGGGATTCTTTTTATCACACGGGAACCTTTGTTTATACTCCCTCCCAATTGAAATTTAACGGGAACCCTATGCTATTAAAAATATAATATACAATTATCCTTAAAGACTTTTGAATTTATTAAAGCAGTGTACAGGTTTTTAATAACTAAGAACGCAAAATAATATTTACTGTGAGAATGAGTATTTTCTGTGAACACGACTTACACCACTGCTTTTTAGCCCCCCATTCATTCATTCGTTACAGTCATCTACCGGTTAGAGGTAGGTTGTGATGAAAGTCAGAGAATATCCAACGAACTCTTACACGTGCCGTGCCCTTTCTACCTCTAGTATTTCTTTCTTCATCTCAGCATAAGTCCTACCTTTCTTCATCCCGTCCATAAAACCGATTCTCTTCCTTCCCCTTCCCCGCTTACCCAACATCCATTATCAAGAAAAGGTTTGGCAAGTTTATGCCTGCCCAAGTCAGTTTTACCCATACAGTATCAATTAATATTATATAATACCTAACCGGTATGCGTTTAACCTGCCTGATTGGATTAATTTGCTTCATCATTTCAGGAAGAGCTAATTTTGATGGATGATTAAAAGGTCATGTGCTAATCCAACCACGGATGGTGAAGAAAGTCAAGTAAGGATGTCGTCACCTTCTATCGCTCGCTCTGTATCTTGGAAAGGAATGAAAGAACAGCAACTCTCATCACTTGGATCTGAAAAGACCGAGGGAATTGAGTACGATGAATGCGTCTTAACGAGTTGAGGGCAGGCAGCAAAGGGGAAGAGAGATGAAATGGCTCTCGGAAGCAGTTGCAATGAACCGTGATTGCAGAGGGCGGGCGGGCGTCGCGGGTCTGGCTGTCTCAAAGCAATCGGCGCGCGGAGGAAAGTCTCGACGGACTTCCTTTCAAGTTGTCTCCGTCTTGCGCGCCACCTCTTTCTTTTATTTTCCATTCGCCACCAATTGCGAGAAAATCAATCCTTCCTGTGACAATCAAATTCGTAGTCAGGCTAGAAATGGACTTCACAACTTCCCCATTTGCTAGGAACACACACAATAGGCATTGATTACGGCCAGCAATAGTGTTGAATACTTTTTCCACCATTGCAAAAAATATCCGTTCAACATTTACTGTCCGATCTCATCAATAGAGCAAATTCCAGCAATAAATGTATTGGTCACAGTGGTTGGTCAAAAATCATTGGTCACAGTATTAGAGAAAAATAGCATTAATTTTCATTGAGTTGTTTTCGAGTTATTCGAGCAACAAAATTGAAGGCATTTCCAAATGCACGCAACCCATTACACGTAAGAAAAACCGGAGTGCAATTGATTAAAAAACAAACCATTCTAATTGCGCATGTTCAATCAATGAGTTTTAATTTGGTTGTATGCAAAATCATGGGTTGCAAGATAGGCTGGGAAAAATGAGAATTTTGAACTTCGCATTTATATGGGGAATTAATCCAATTACTTGAATTTCTATTGAATATTGATTAGTATTTATTGATCAATGGATTTCGAACGATTCAGACGTCATACGTGAAAGGGACACGTACCTGATGCCGCCGGGTGAAATTTATTGAGACATACATGTGCAGAATTCACACCTTATGGTCACCTATGAGTTCACCGCTGGCTGTCTAATGGCTGGTCTTCCCTAGGCTCGACTCCATCTCAAATAGCCGCCAAGAGTATAATTCGCACAATGATGGAAGAGCAGGCCAATGGATAAATGCCTCTTATATCACGGAAATATCTTACTCGATGATTTTTTCATGTCAATGATTAACTGACAGCCTTCATGTACTGTTTAGTTTGGCACTCGGAATCGTTCAAACTAAGATAGTGTTGTTCGGTCGGCTGCTCCAGCCTAAGGAAACCCAATAGAATGCGAAAACTTATCTAGCTTACCTTGGACCATCAGGGACCTCGGAAAATACTTTAAATCAAATTCAAAGGAACGTATTTCAAATACAATTTTGAAGCCATCATCTATAAGCCTATTTTTGATCATCTCACTATTTCTCATTTTTTCTCAGGAGGAAATCAAAGAATAGGAATTAAGTACATGTATGACCTAATGGAATTGAATCTCATCGTATAAATCACATTCTCGTAGCTCATTACCCCTAAAGGAATAATCCAGCACCACATTGGAGACGACTTCATGCACATAGAAGTACTTAGGAAAGAAAGAATGCATGGATCTTCGAGGGAAACGAATAGAAAGAAGCAGTATGGCGAGATCATACAATTTGATTCACTGATTGGGAGCCAAAGAATAATGTTGACAATACATTGAAGAACATTGCTTAATTTTTTTGAACCGTTTCTTCTACCATAGAGTAAACACCATTCTTTATAAGCTCTATAAATGCTGTGCATACGAAAAATATAAGTTAGAGTTTCAGGTTTTCGTTGAAACGCGACACATAAAATCATTTTTGGCTTCCACAATTTTTCAATTTTCCCGACCATGATATCGACATACAATATTAACTTCAAGGTACATATCTCTTATTTTAGTCTCCATGTGTACAACGCAAACCGGGGGTGGGGGAAGTGAAGGAGAGAGAGAGAGAGGAAGGAGAAAGCGGGGTAGTACGGGAGGTCACTCTATGCTTTGGTGTGATTGGTGTTTCAAGGCTGAATGACTGGAGGAAGGATATAGAAGAAACTCACAATGACAAGGAAGGAGGTTATGACGCGAACAGATAGGGCAATATACTAAAAGACATTAGTGGTGAATGCAAGTCAAAAGTAAAGTCGTTGACAAGATAATTTTTTTTCCAGCATCTGCAATATGACTTAGCTATCCACTTCCTCTCTCTTTCACTTCCCCCCTCACCAACCCCCGGTTTGAGTACATATGGACACTAAAATACGAGATGTGTACCTTTAAAATGACATTGTATGTCAAAACCAGGGTCGGTTAAAATGAACAATTGTGGAATGTACAAAGCGAAAAATTATTTCACACAAAAAATAGGTCTTAATTATCGATTAAAATATACCGTAACACTGCACGTAATTGTCGTCGCTTGAAATCATAAGAAATAATTCCAATTCATTTGACAAATTTCAGTGCTTGCATTATTGCCATGCCAAAGCATTGAGATGATTACAGTATCTTTAGAACCAGGAAATTTCAAATATTTGAGGCTGAGACGCAAAAAATGCATCGCTATATACAGGGTATTTCAGTAGGAGACTGCGTAAATTCTGGATGAGGTGGGGGAAGTGATTTCAAGCATTTTTTGTCCTGTAAACATGGGGACGTAACTCCACAATACAGCATTACTCAAGTTGGTAACTAAAACTGCAATTATTTTGTTCCTCAGAAAACTAATTTTTATTATTACTTTTTTATTTTGAGTGATTTGAGAAACTTTAAAGTCACAAAAATTTAGCAAATTTCATTTAATTTCTAATAGTTGCACAATTATTTTCATATCTTGAGTTGTAGAGGAGATATCGCACCTTAAATGGTAATGTTACATGATTGCATTGATTGACGGCTCTCTTCCATGCATGTGACAGGTATTCATTTACCGAAAAATGCAATTAGCTTCATCAATCTAAGCTTAAGTACATATAATTAAACATACTAAAACATTAACCAACCGATGAAACCCGAATGGAGGTATTTTTGTGAACGAAATTACGCTGAGATGAAGAAAGAAATACGTACTAAAGGTAGATGGAGTACTGCACGCGTAAGAGTCTGTTGGGTATTGGTATTCTCTGATTTTTATTGTAACCCACCTCTAACCGGTAGATTACTCAGATGATGATGCTGAGATGATGTAAACAATCAAGTGACAACGAATATCTCCAGCGGAGATAACCTCCATGGGTTGATCACATGGTGAGAAGCTCCGGAATAAGTACATACATACTTCAGGTAATACACACATTTTCGCAGCCTCTTAAAGAGATCATTTTGCGAGGGACTTAACAGCGGTGATAGGAGAGCGAGAGGAAGGTGACTGCAAGTGCGCAGCGGTTCGAGCTGCCTTTCGGCGTGATTACTATTATATGGGGCGCCCGCATCAATCATGGGCTGCTAAGGACGACAGCGGCCTCCGAGGGGGTATGGCTGGATACACGCGCCGCGATTGATTGTAATCGGAGGCCCGCTGACGCCACCGTTTGATGGATGGGTGGATTTGACGGCGGGGCCTTTGACTGCGGCCCCGGTTAAGCGAAACGGCGAGTTAAGAGAAATGAGATGTACGTGCTAAAGGAGTCTCACGGCCTCTTAGCATTGGGTTAAATGAAGATAGAACTCAGCCATTCCATGAACACTTAAAGAGCCTAGATGGACTCAGGAAGGCAACGAAACAGACTCACTCAGCTTTGCCACAAAATTTACGAGTTTTCAATACTGAATTATAGGAATATCCAATGGTTTTGCACGGAGAAAATATCTAAATGCGCAAATGCGACCGCCATCATGTCTTCAATTCTCGCCGCTGTTTAAATAATTCACGAATGTTGCCATTTAAGTGAAATGACGAATTAACAAAAAACCAATGCCATATATTTTATGCCAATGCCTATACATACATGCCAATGCCTATTAAGTGAAATGATGAATTAACAACAAACCTATGCTCTATGTTTTAATGTTATCAATCATGCTATCGAAAAGTACTTTATAGATTATTTTGTAATTAGCGATGTGGGCACGAAAAAGTAACTCAAAGCAGACAACCGCGACTGTTTATTTATCAGAGAAATTGCCACTCCAACAAAAAATAGTCTGGGAGTCGAAGAAAGTAAAAGAAAGGACAATGAATGAATTACACTTTTCATATTCCTTTTTGATGCGCAGACAGGGAAGGCGGATTCAGTGAAAGAATTTTGAAAGATGATGAATGTACACACACGGGCAAATTATTATTGCATGACAGACCTAAGTTGAAGTAGCATCACAACAGTACTAGGCATACTTGACTAATAACGAGCTTTGCATTAGCCGGGTAAATCCTAATGGACGATTTTACAAATGACGTCACGCAACGCTTGCGCGCGGAAGAAGTTGGTACTATCGGGACAAACAAATCATATCCAACCATTGAAGTCTTAAGGGAATCAGGTTAAATAATAGTGAATTTCTCTTTTGATTAATTTTGGTTTCAGTTAAACTTTTGAAAATTCAGAGCCTTTGAACTAATCTTTTAATCGTTCAAAACCAGTGAAGGTGGCTCAAAATTTAACTCCAAAAATAAACTCCACTACCTCCATATAGGGCTATATCTCGTGTCGCTTTTGCACAACCCATTAGCACACCTTTTCACCATTTTAACGCAACTAACAAATCAGCGAGATGACCTTTCCCAATGGTAAACATACAAAAACACGATTTGTCCCGATTGTCCCGATAGTTACAGCTACTCCCGACGGCGCTACTATCGACCTTCAACTGTGGAATCGTCCATTTAAGTAACCTGCATAAAATAAAGATACCTCAATGATGAAGGTCAGCGATTTTGGTACTCAATTTCCATATCAATTTTCATTGCAAACAAACAGCGGGCTATCGATAAGCAATTAAACAAACAGCAGACTATCGTCATGCGAATACGAATTAAGGGGGTGACTTGATTTTTGAACCCTCCGTTAAAGGTGAGATCAGGAGATAACAGCATTCCGCTTGGCGACGACATAAAGGTGATACGTAATCGCACGAGGCGAGATCTTAGACCTATTAGGTGACTGAGCCGACCAAAACCGAGTTGTCGTCCGGCGAATCATGACACGGAATAGAACTCAAGAGGATTTTTCTATGCATGAATGTGTAGCGTAGATACAAATCTTAAGTATTGAGGTGAGACAGATTCCTTAAAAACTATTTATTTGAAGACGTGCAATGCGTGACGAGATGAGAAATGGCGTAAGAAAAGAAAGGAGGACACTTCCGAAATCGTCAGCGAATCTCTTTGCTGGCCGTCTTGTGGCGGCGTCGCCTCTACACATCCAGCCCTCGGTGGGTGGTGCGGGAGAAGCCGGGCGTGGCGTCAGCGGGTGCGGTGCCTCAACCGGGTGACCATGGTGCCCGTCCACCCGCATGGAATCCTCTCTCAGCCTCGCAAAACAAGCGAGGGGGACGAATCGGGTGATAGCAGTTGAGAGCATGCATATTAATAATGCTCAGAATAATCTCTTGAAGAGCGAGAGAGGCTGCGTGGACCTTAATATTCATGAAGGCGTACTCCTTCTCTTCTTCCTCGACCTCATTTAACCGAAGAGCAAAAGAGAGAGAGAGAGGGAAAGTGAGAGAGTGAATAACAGCAAAGGAAGAAAGACTTCGCCAGTCTGGCCGCACGTGGAAACATTGCACCGGAATTTAAAACGCACCTTCAGAGTGTGAAGAGGAGGAAGAAGGTGTCGTCCAGAAGGATATTTAATTAGCAAGAAGGAAGATCCCAAGTGGCCTTGCAGCACTTGCGTAGGCTCCGATTATTAAATAACTCATACGTTGCTCAATAAAAAAAGAAAATTAATTTTATGATTAACATTTCAAATACCGTGACTGAGAATGAGCTTTTACGGGTCTTAGTTTCAAAATAATGTTCAGAGAATTCTTCAGCGTGCCTAGGACTTGCGATAATCGTTTTCTTTAAAATAAACTACCGTACCCATTACACAGGGAGCGTGGTGGCCTAGTGGGTAGAGCGCTTGGCTACTGATCGAAGGGTCCCGGGTTCAAATCCGGGTGAAGCCTTTGAACGCCCCCGAACATCCTCGGAGTGCGAGGTGGCCTAGGGAAAGGAACTGGCCCCCCTACCCTGAATGTGTGAAATTCACATGCCTGTGGCAGAGTCCGGGTTGAGCTCTACCCTCAACTATCCAAACCAACCTTCGGGTTGAATCACTGAGTGAGTGACTCATTACACGTAATTAAAAAATTAAAAATTAATGTTCGACTTTTGGATTTAAACTTTACAAGTTCCTCTGAACCCGGCACTCAAGTAATATGGAATACGGACACTATTTGAGCTATAACAATGTTTGCGGCAATACGTAATCTAATTTGGCGATAGGTTTTATGTAAATATTTTACCATAATAGTTAATTATGTAGAGCAGTATTCTAATTAAATAACTACCACTGTGTAGGCCAAGATAATTCAATAAATATTAAACCTCCTCCATAAAAGCTCGTAAGGTCAAATTATTGTTTAAATAAAAAACTCTCAACATAACCTATTCCTCATTTATCTTACCGATCCTGGATCCAATACCGGACAAAAGGAAATCAAAGTTCCGAATTCCGGTCATCTGCTTCGGTAAAGTCATGACTTTTAAGGCATGGACCGCTGGCTGCAGTGAGTACTTACTTTTGTGCAGAATTAGTATGAAAACTTAGGATTACGCAATGTCTAGGCATGATGAAGTTCATCCGGGAAATCTCTTTACAGTACATACGTATTTCTCTAAAAGGAGAGTGCAGTAAACGGTTATGAGCACTTGTAAGGGGCAATTAAACCGACGCACAACGACTTCGACCGGAGAAAGATAACGTTGCCATTAGACAACGAAGCAAAGAGCGGGGGAAGCCCGCAGAAGTGAAGTTTGAAGCAGGCAATCAATAGACGACACTTTTGGGGAACGAAGCATTCTCAGAGTACACCTTCGTTCAATCGCTAGCCGCCAATTTTCACTGTCTTGAAGACTTGTCGTGACCCTTTTATTCATCAGAAAAGAAACACTTTGATTGTAAAAACTTCAGCCCACCTCATCTTCGGCCCACGACCTAGTGGGAGAAGGGAGCCAAAGATTTACGCATGAAATATTCCCGAAATGATTACCAAAATGCGAATGAAAATTTGAAGTAATGCAGAGAGCGTAAAAGATAACTAGTGAACAGTCCGAAGCTAGCGCTTTCGGCGTTCGCCATTTTAACAGGCCACGGCGGGGAAGAGACACTAGCAATCTTGAGCATTCAAATGACTCCCAGTTCTGGAGACATGTATTTGCGAAGCGTTGCCACTGAAAATTAAAACGCAGCGTTGAGCTACGTAAGAGCTGCTTTTAGGTCTCTCCTTTGGCTTGACGGTTTATAGAAATGTAAAAGGAGCTTTTCAACTCCTCATGAAGCGAGCGCATCCGACAAAAATCAGGAATGGTTCTCGATGGGGAAGCGTTTCTTCTCAGTCGCACGTGGTCACGTCTCGCGTTTCAGGAATGGTAAATTCAGTTGCGAGCTCGAAATATCGCTGCCTTCATCAAATGTGTCTTCATTTATTCCTGTTATCCCCATTTATAAAAACGAGAGAGAGAATTAGGAGCAAAAATAAGATCGTTTAATGGCATTGCGGTCATCTGACATGGCTTATCGGGACATGGCATATGACAATGGCTTATCGGGATTTCAGGGGCATCGGACCACTAGAATCGTCAGGGAACAAAAAATAATCTACTGAGAAATGTCCACAATAGCAAACGTAGGGGTTCTCTCATCGAATCTAAAGAAATACGTTTTATCTTCAGTGAGGGGTAGAATTTAAACTTCGCAAATGCACTTCTACACACTTCTTTCCAAAAAAATACATCAAAGCCTTATTTTTAATGAAAAGTAAAGAAAACTTTGTAATTCCACATAAATATTTTATGTACGACCTAGGTTTTGACGTCGTAACGTTTTTTTGTTGGCCCATCGTTGGGGAATTGTTTGTTGGAGAACCGTGGGAAAGGTGGTAAAACCAATCTGATGGCCAACCGTTGCACCCCACTATCTATCAACGTAGGGCCAACGAAAAATGTTACTTGGGCAGCCAGCTGCCACAGACAGTAGTAGGCCCACCACAGAGGTGACACAGCCACAGGGCCCTTCCACAGACCACAGAAGCCCCCACAGGCCACACGATTTTGCCATAGAAAAAGTAACCAATTGTCTACAGCCTTTCTGTGGCTTCCACACATACCTTGTGTCTACCAGAAAATGTATGTGGTACCACAGCTGTTCTGTGGCTCTCACCACATACAATTTGTGGGGACCGCCTCAGAACAGCTGCGGTATTTTTTGTGCCAACACCTGTACGTTTTTCTTTAGGGTCTATCTTCCTGTGCCCTATTCCATCCGTTTTTCATGGCTGGCATCATGACAACCCCTGCCACACGCCCCTGTGGCTCGCAGGGTAGTATGCAGAAGTTGAGCTACATCATCGCCCTCCTTCTTACTCCATCCCAATCAATACATGAAAATCTGATCTTATACATTTTTTGATACCTCACTGGAGCGTGCAACAGACGTTTGTCAGGACCTCCCCCAATGCCGCATGCCAAAAATATCAGATTAAAGAGTAATTACTATGCGAGTGCTATCTAACTTTGAGCAACTTCAGAAGCATGAGAAAGGAAGAGAGAGAGAAACAGACTAAGCGCGAAATTAAGATAGCATCCTTGCCGTGTGTTGGCGTGGGGGCGTGAGAGGGCCCCATCTATAGTCCCGGCCTCTCATTCGGAGTCCACATGCAAATTCCTCCGAATGGCCGCGAGGCGAAACGAGGGAGAATGGCTTTGGAAGGCGTGGAAGGAAAACCGCGGACCAGAACACGTCGAGGCCTTCATTCCCATCGTATCAAGAGTCCGGGTTCTTCGCAAGCATTAATGACTTTTTCGAGTATCTTAAAATTCCGGAAAACTAACGCGTTTGAATTAAAACCGTTCCCTTAGGTACCCCTGCCGTCATCCCCGGCATCTCCTCTGTGAATTAAGATCAAGCAATCTTCCTCCTTGTTCCTCTTACTAAAAGAGAAAGGATGGCAAACTCCACTCACTAATGGCTGCCATGGCTGCACCCTGGGAATGTGGAGAAAGCATTCACATGGTATCGTATACACTCAAGTGAACGGTGAGACGCATTTTTGTTTTCGTTATTCTTGGGTCTTAATAGAAGCGTATCAGATACATAATTTTCAACGTGGGTTATATTATCTTCTTCGCGAATTGACATGAAACATGACTTAATTAGATAACTCTGTGTCCCCCATGTCCACTTTAATCAGCAGTGAACAATTCTTTTTTGTTAAAATCATGAGAGATGGTATATCAATTGAGCGGTACATCGAAGTTTCGTGTTATGGAAGCAACGTTATATACATCTACGATGTACCGCGAAAAACACCACAAGTTTATCGTGACAGTTTTTTATATATCTTGCTGCTCTCCACTGCACTTGATCTAGTTCTCTCTTGTGGATTTTTGTGAGCTTTAACCCATAGAGCTAGAGGAGTTAGATGCTCAATGCATATTACATGTCATGTAGCAGTCGAATTGTACTTGAACGCACATTGCGACCTTTCACGAGGTTGAAGCCAAACTTGAGGCAGTAAATTCTTGGAAAGTTCGCATAATATGGACTGTACTGGTTCGAGAAATTGTATTCCCGGCGTGCTATGCTCAAGTATGTTTGGGTCTGGATCCAGAGGGACAATTAATCCTCTGTGCAGGTTACACACTTATGTGATGCGTTGTGCCCAGAACAACATCAAACTACTCGAGTACCTACTTATTGAATTACCTTCTGCTCATTGAATCGCTTCAAGTAACTGTACTCTAATCACACTTGTTAAATAGCCTCTATTTTCCGAGTCCATGGTATGTTTTAATTATTCCACAATCTGTAATCGTTCAATGTGGAATGTGAAATTCGCGATACTTAATTTATCTTATCCAATCAGAAGTTAGTTTCTACTGTCAGAAAACCAATATTAGCAAAATATTTAAGGATAAGTATTGAAAATCTAATTGGTCAAATCTATCCTGAATAAGATAGGATAATCAGATTTAAAATTCACTCAACGCGTCTAAATATGGTAATATTTGGTTCAGGAAATGAAAGATAATAAAATATCACACAAAATGGGATTATTTACTCTTGACTATAAGCTTTTTCCAGAATTATTTTTCTGAGAGAAATATCTCTAGAAACATGGGACATTATGATCCCTGAAGATAAATGGCGAGTCGCATGTTGAAGCGCTGGAAGAAATGGAGAACCTTTCCAGGTGGAGAACCCCTAAGAGACTTTCAACCGATCGAAAAACTCACCTGGCTTACACTTGCTAAGCCTGGCATACGCTTCACCATCGAGAATCATTTCCTCAATTCCAGTTCTCCGCGTTTGAATCCCTCCGGAATACTGCGCAATACGCGTGTCGTAGTAATTCAGATTTGCATGTTCTCACGTCGTCAGGAAAAAGGTAAAGCCACCAATCTAGAAAAATACCAGATTAACGTAAAATGATTTGAAAAATTATTCTTCAATGGATCTAAACTTCAGTACAATGTTTATACAACTTTAAAATTAGCTTCAAATTTTTGGCAATAGTAATACTGTCAGAAAATCCAATATTGGAAAAACATTCAAGGATAAGTATTGAAAATGTATTTGGTCAAATCTATCCTGAAAAAGAATGGATAATCAGATTTAATTAAAATTCACTCGCCGTGTCTAAATATGGCAATATTTTGTTCAGGAAATGAAAGATAATAAAATAATTAAACTGGTATAAGTGAACGGGTATTTTGAGTCTTGAATGCGGTGGAAAGTGTTTTAACCGAAAACTCGCCTTTTTTATGACAATATGACATTCTCGAAAAGTATTTCACGCCGAAGTATCAAATCCATTTACCCCGCTGCTGAAGTCTTTCATTTGAATGTTTTTCACAATCATATCCGATGGTCTCCATGGCCCGGTGGATTGAAATGTAAAAAACGCCCCTTATGATCGGAATCGGCTCAGCTAGTGGATTCCTTACCCTCCACCCTTTGAAAGCGATTGCCGCCCCATCTACCGGACACGGAGACGCTTTTAACGCGAGGAGTGGAGGTGTTTGGAGGAGTAGGGTGGGGGGGGGGTTGACAAGGGGGATGCGCGAACCCTTTTAATCTCCTTCACCCTTGGAACGACACCACACCGCCGTCTCCATTAAATACTGCCGGGCCAAGGGTTGAGTCATCGATAGCATTCCAATCTGGGGCCTGATTCTGATGCTTTCCCGATGTTCAACTTTTCCACCAAAACGTCATTAGTTTCCACCAAAACGTCATGACCTTCCGACACTACGTCATCATGTTCCACCTTCCACCATAGAATCGTTCAATACATCGTTCATCGTTCAATGACTGGTGGAAAGTCAAGCTTCCCTTCCACCCGTCATCCACTTGGTGGAACAGCGCTAGTGTCGTGGTGGAAACTTTCCGACGGAAGTAAGCGTGCGGAAGGTAGACATTTTTTTGTTCGCGGTTTCGAGGTAAGTTGGAAATCGGCATAAGTTTGTGATGTTCGGCTCTCCAGAGGGGGTCATTGAGCCGTTCATTTAACGGATCAAGAGTCGTTCAATGAACGAATGGTGGAATTTCCACCAGTCATTGACTGGTGGAAGATCAGAATCGGGCCCCTGATCCGACTCACTCCCTTGGAGAAGTTATTCGGGATGAGACAGGTGTTCTTTAAGGCCAGTAGTGCGAAAAGTGACGCATCACTGATTGCTGACGCATCAATAACATTGAATGAGTCAGTATTTACATTTCCCGGATCAATCGTTGCACCACTTATGTTTCAACACGTGTTTCCTTTTCGGTGAAAATTGGAATCGCTTTTCGAAAAATCTTACGAAACATATTGAAAAAGCATCACAATGTAACATTGCGCTTGAGCGACCAAACACATAATGTTTCTTTAATTTATTTTACATCTAATTAATGAAATAATTGGAACACGTCGATTTATATTTTTAATCAGGATGCATGAAACTCTTTTAAACTCCGTTCAAAGTTTTCCATCAACCAACATAGTCTTTTACTTTCAATTTCGTACAGTAAATGTGTTACTATAAGAAGAAGAGTCCAGAAATATGAATTCCCACAAATATTAGTGAGATTTAGCATGAATCTACCTCATCTCAAAGCTACTTTCTGATATGTTATTTGCTTATTCTATCAATCGCGTTATTAACATTTACCGATGTTCCTGGTATATTATAGTGCAACGCAGAAGGGCGAAATGTGTACAGCTGTAACCACTAAGTGCTAATTCCCATACAAGTTACTAAGGGTAAAAACCACGTGTCAAATTAACTGACAGAAAGAGTATAACCTTGTTCAAGGTAGTATTTGAGGAATGTATGCCAGAATTACGCAATCTGCGGGCAATGCAGAGAAGTGAGTGGAGGAAAGCGAACAGTGCATATCTGTAAGGAGGTTCCCATGCAGCAAGGGTATAATTTACGGCTGCTTTGCTAATTATAAATTCCATTGCTGTTGATGCATTTGGCGGTCCCTGAATCCTTTAAACCCACCAAAATACCTTTGACAGAGCTTTATCTCCTAAAGTTTGTCCCTTTAAACCACTGGAGTTCGTGAAATATTCAGAATTCTGCGACTCTCCCATGAAGGCGTGAAGCAATATACTTTGGTCGGGGTGGTGGAGGGGGGTGGGAGAGAAGGGAAGGAGGGAGGGGGAGGTTATAAGGGGGAAGAGGTGACCCTCAGGGGAGGGGAGGGGAGGGCGGTGGGAGACCGCATTCGCACAGAGGTCGGCACTTAATCCCGAGTTGATTACACGCGGGTCTGGATCCCTGGGATTACTGACTCTCCGCGGGCGTTATATGTATATGTAGGTGTACGGACACACACACAGACATTTACCAAGTGGGCGAGATGCGATCGCTTTTCTTAAACCTTGAAACAATCAGGCTCATCCTCGAGATTAAAACTGCACCATGACTCGCCTTAAATGTTTCGGACAACCCTAAAGAAACTTTATCAATCATATATGGAATATATATTCAACGATGACCCTAGAGAAACTTAATTTATCATTTGACTTACCTCTCTTCTTTCCACTGTCTTCACCAATTGAATGGCAAGGACACAAGATTAATTGAGGTGTGTGTATATATATATATATATATATATATATATATATATATATATATATATATATATATATATATATATATATATATATATAAAACTTCCAGGAAAATCACTCGGGTGATAAATATACAGTATGCCAAGAGGGTGGCCGATAAAAAATATACACACGGAAAAAAGAAGCTGGAGCTAGACTTCACCGAAATATCGAAAATTTTTATGTGTAAGTGTTCTTTTTTCCGTGTGTATATTTTTTATCGGCCACACTCTTGGCATACTGTATATATATATATATATATATATATATATATATATATAAATTCAAACTTACAGGAGGTAGGAGATATAGGAAAAGATAAAGAATTCGTTCTTACGGAACGTTTCGAACCAGTTGGTCCATATATATATATATATATACACCTCAGCTGGAGAAAAAGTCTTTTTCTCCAGCTGACGAAGGGCTTACATGCTCGAAACGTTCCCAGTAAGTCGTCTCTTTTTACTTTTCTTTCCCCACCCCCTGTCCAGTGTATTTTTTATTGTTGTGGCCTATTGGCAAAACTTTCCCTGTGTGCATATATATATATCCTATGATTGTATGAATTTATTCGCGTCTTTGAGCGTCTGGTTTTCGAATGAATGAGTATACATATTCGGTTTGATGAATACGAATTTATTAATCTAATTAAACTTATAGTATGAGACAAAGTGTTTTGAATGTTGGGGGGATGCATGACAAGGAAGGTGAAGGCCGATTGTGAAAGTGCAAAACGCATGTGAAGAATGAAAAAAGGTAAACAGCCATTCATCGAATGTTCCTTCAAGTTTTACTTCCATGGAGTTTCATGATGTAACATATTGACTGGTGCTTTTCGGTGGGCAAGGAGTTTCACGCCTGATGGAACTTTGGTGATTGTCACTAGCATTAAACATCGGCCAGCATCGAACCCCAGACTCGGTAGACATCTGAAAAAGAGTTTAAGATTTTTGTAGGTGTTCGCACCAAGACTCAGATCTATAGCGATACTCTCGGGCCCTCGGTGCTGTGAGAAATCTAGATTCTTCCCCGTTGACCACTAGCAGTTCCTACGGAAAACCTGACGGGTGGATGTTGAATACAGTCCTATCCTATATTCAAAGCGTTCAGCTTCTCATACCGTTAAATGGTCACTCATCCAGCCCAAGAAACAATAGAGAATCGAAAGCTTCATCGGAGCTTTGCTGGGGGTGGAGAACAAATATTACTGGTAAAATATCCCCCACGGTTTGAATAATGGTGGCCATTACGATATATCGAAGCAAGAGAGGAAGAGCATCGCAGATGGGACGATTCAAGTTTCATTGAGCACTTCAAACGATGCAGGTGTTGACGTCACCATTAGCGGGATGTTGGTGAACTCGTCGTCGTGTGGAGGGGGGCTTTCTTGCTTCCGGGTTCGGATCTCCAGGATAATGCGACCGCAAACGGACTTTCTCTAGCGGCTCATTGAAACACGTATCCTATCTTTGATACGAAACTCAAAATCCTAGGTACATTTCCGCGCTATTTTCAATGGAAATTGAGTTTGTAATTGCATGGTGTTTAACTTGAGAACGGATTAAACGAGTTCGAAAAGAGTTATCTCACGTCTAATATAAATGCCATCTGCACAAAAAATGTTTGCATTAAGCAATACCTATAAAGAAATGAAACGCTGATGAAAATTATGTTACTTGACCATAGGATGACCAAATGCAGACGTATAAAAAGAGGATAAACAGCTTCAAAAAGAAGGACAAAGATAATAAGAAAGAGGACGCACGGAAATATATTGCCCACTGAGACGTTTCAGCTCCACATTTATTACATTCTGCTTCGCATATATTTTTCCTTTCTTGAAGGCACGAAGAATACATGAGAATGTAGACTTTTAGACATTTTGCGATATTTTATAAAACTCACCAGCTACTTTAGTCAACAGATCACACATGGAACTATTGTAAGTATAACAAAGACAGCGCTATTTAAGGAACATAAAATAAGTCATGGAAATTTAAAAAAAGTCGATAGTAGCACTTCCGCTTATCGATCGATCCGTGATCAGTAGTACAAAATCGATAAAATTGACGATCCTGCTGCCATCTGTTAATAAGGAATTGAAGAAAAGAGCAATAGAACTGAAATGTTGCAAATATGACTTTATTACGGACAAATTTGGGAAAAAGAGAACAATGTAAAAATCCTCCCGGACAAAGAAACAAAAGGAGGACATGTCCGGATTTATCCGGACGTATGGTCACCTTACTTGACCATCTTATTTTTTGGCAAATTATCAAATTACAGCAATTACTGAGGTCAAAATGTATTTCATAAACGGAAATGGTACTCCATAGCTGAAAAAAGGGTTCGTTATAAAACATATTAGTCAACTAAGGGAGCGTTCAGTTATTACGTAAGCACATTTTTTGACATTTTTGACCCCTCCCCCTCTCCCCGCCTTGTAAGCAAAAATAAGCATTTGCCGAACCCCTCCCCCCTTGCTTATTTAAGACTTTTCTATTTTTTATATTTGCTTTATATAAATAAAACCAAATATTTGAAGTATTTATTTAGCAATGTCAGATGAGTACTATAAAAAGCGTAGTATTGAAGTATTTTATTAGTATTTATTGATAAATTAAATTTATTTAAGTATTTATTAATAAATTATTATTAGTACGCGTAACGCTATATATATCTGGGCGTTCTGTACAGTGTAGAAAAATATACTTTGAGCGTAAAAGCAACCGAACAGTGAAAGCGAACAAATATCCGCGTATGGGCGAACACATATCACTCAAACACATATGTAATAGATAGAGAGAGAAGCGCTCCAATACTTTATTCAATTATCCAAATTTCCACTTCTGTCATGCGTCGCCGCGATACTCAATTTTTTAACCATTGTAATCTAATGTGTATGGCTAAATACATACATGTAAATCTGAAGGAGGACGTTTGCACGAGTAAAATTAATAAACGCTGATGAACAATAAATTCTGATTTAATGAACTATTATATAATGGAATACAGGAAGATGCATTGAAATTTGTGCTAATGTACGACAAAAGTGCATAGTAGTATCTTTTTATTCACTTAAATAACATTAAAATATTAGATAAAAATAAAATAATTAGAAAAAATATGAATTATTGCATCTAATATGATACTTAAGATACGACACAATTTTAATGTTTTAATCACTTGGTAACCAAATTCCATGTAGCCAATCTTCTATATTCTCCATTATCATATTTTCATGAGTTTCTGGCTGGTGCACTTCAGGCTCAGGAGCTTCCACTTCTTCACTACTCAACCACTCAGCATCTTCATCTCCATGGTTATTCTGAATGATGCACATCAGCTCGTTTGCTCGCCGAGTAGCTATGCGAACTGGTCGTTTTCTTGGAATATGGAGAGTCGCAGTTAGATTTTAGTGCAGGGCTTTGCGATGGAGAGCTGCAGACCTCTTCGAAGCATGGTAAAGCCCACATGTTTGACTGGTCTTATAGTAGTGGTGCGGATTCACAGATGTACAGAAGTGGTCTTACGGAAATAGTGAACACCCTGCTACCACCACATCCAATTGCAATGCCATACGGAGACTTAGACTAAGGAAATCACCCCATCGCTAACAGTTAAGTCATGAGGTGTGTGCATGATTTTTACAGGAGGAGGCAAGAAGCGCCCAGGAAGTAATCTGAATAAACCACTTCTTGGTGGAGAACAACATTTTGAATCCTTGCATTTGACTACTTGTAGCAAGTAGTCAAATGCAAGGATTGACTCTCGCGGACATGTTCCGAATACCATTTTGTTTCTGGATCATCTGTGAGTTCTATATCACCAGGTGCAATGTATTTAACATGCACGGGATATATCCATCAATTTGCATGAAGTTCCATACCTCTGCCAGAACCTTCCCAGTATATTCGATGACATAACGATGGATCTAAAAATGAATTGCAAAGGGGAAAAGTATATAAAATATTTAAAATAAAAAAAAATGTTGGTAATGCATTGGGTAATAGATCCCCAGATTCCCTAGTGTTTTATCTAGTAAAGATACAGTCCTCCGCTATACACTGTGAATTTGGGAGGCTTTTAAAGGAAATTATATTATTTTATTATTGTACACACCATGTTACTATGTAGTCTTAGGCATACGCAGTGCGTCTCAGTCTACGAGGATAAAGATATTCTTTAAACATTTTAGAAGGTTTTACCTGATTTGGAAAAGTTTAAGAGATTAAGAACCTAGCCTCGAAAACCAACTTTAACGCTGTTCCGCGCTGAGTATATAGATCAGAATAATTCTCGTTCATTTTAAGGATCTCAGCGATTTTAATACCTTCGATTAAAGTCACACCAAAAGCACGAAATTTAGCTGGGGCATATGCTGCGTCGCACCCGCCTTAAGGTGGCTGGTCTAAAAAACTAAAGTGAACAGATTTTCTTAAAAATTTCCAAATACGTTCCTTTTTGGATATTCTATGGAATATCGAAGAAAAAACGGGGGATCATGGACATACTTTTTGCGATATTTTAGATTCTTTTAACATGGAGCCTTGTGGCGCTCTCCACTCCAATGGGATAAATTACGCACTTTCTCCATTCCTACTGAACAGATTTTAACCAAAAACTGATATAATGTAGCTCTAATAAATTAAAATCTATTCTGAAAAAATCATTTAATACTCTCGACTGAAAGTTTTCGTAAATACGATTTAAAAATATGTATGCGAGAATTTTAAATGTCACGCGCGTCTATGTGGTGTAAAGTTGGCAACGTGGGACAAGAAAGTACGGGACATGCTAACGGTCACGTAGACATGACGAACAGATCTAACTTGGGGAGAATGGACGTTGTTGCCGGATTAAAAACGAAAGATTAAATAATTTATAGAAACATATTTTAGTACTAGTTCGCATTCGAGTGACAATACATCTTCATTAAAATGCTTATTTTGAATTCTATGGCCACGGGTGTGAACTGTTTTCGGAAAATTAATTTCGCAAGAATGACTTACGAAATGAATCAAGTCTGCATTTAAGCAAATTTTTATGACAATGTGTAAATTTAAAGGACTATATTTCAGAATGTACTTAAGACATAAGTCATTCCTACTGAATATAGTATAACTACGACCTATTATTTAAATTTTCAACGAGCATTAAAATTTAAGTAACTAAATTTCTCAATCACTAACGATTACCCGACCAGCCACCTTAAGGGGTTAAACTGATTCGAAATTCGGAGTTGTTTATAGATAAAATATTACAATGAATATAATATGTACTTATCTACCTTACCTATGTAACTTACCTTAGTAAAAACATTAAGTAGGCCTTCTTTTTTGTAGCTCTCTACAATTCATCCTCGACTCTCTTCAGTATAACTTTTTCCAGCTCCGTATACAACTTTCCACTGTTTTTATATTCTCGCCAAATTTCATCAACTTAATTTTGTACACTTTGTGAAGCTAAGTCCGGATGAGACTTCTTATAACCCTCGTAAAGCTTATGGTAAAATATGCGGTGGTTAGTAGACGGCATAATATATGCAATATTACTAAAATCACAAAACAAAAAATAACAAAAAGTGAATTGCACCAAGTCTCCCTCACTCACTCACACACACGAATAGGTAGATATCTTATTACAAATTAGATGACTTACTTTCACAATCAACCGAGAAGTGGAAAATAGACACTCGAGCGACTGTTTCACGGTCTTAACTCTCGGCCTTCTGAAGTTTAACCCTCAGACTACCAAGTTATTTTACACCTTTTCACCACCTAGGGGCGTAACTTGGTTACCCCATTTAATTTATTTAATAAAAAGTATACCATACGCAGTAGATCCTTAACTTAATGCTTATATGATTATTATTACATCTATTTTTGGAGCTGAAGATTTATTTTCTGTTAAAAAAATATTTTGTTTAAATAACACTGCTCTGCAACAAAAATGATGTTTTAGAATGAATGCATTTTCCTCATGGGATGTTTTTGTGCTGAGTTGAACTGTGCCATCCGTGTTTTTCTATCACGTCAGATGTTTGAGAAAATCAAGAATACGTTTTTCATAAAAGACCCGTTTATATACTATAAGAGGACATGGGAAGTATCTAGTGTTAAAGTGTGATAACACCATTTTATGTGGTCTTGCAACAGTAAATTATTTTTCGAGTGTGGTGTATGTGATCTGCCAATAGTAATTCGACATTTGCTTGTGCCACACGTGGAGACACTGAAAGGAGTGTGCTGAACTCAACGGTTAAATGAAGTGACACGTGTATTCCAAAAATATCTTCACGTGGCTGTAAAAAAGACCCGAACACATTTTTTTTAACATATATGTGAAGTACATGTTGTTTAAACAAAGACTAAATATAACACCATTCGTCACAGATGCATTCATTGCGTATTTTGAATTTTAGCTTGGTGATGAGAATTAAACATGGGCACCCCAGAAAGTGTATAAGACTTGTGTGGAAGGATTGAGGTTGTGAATGAACGGACATAGAGAAGAATTGTATTTTACTCTTCCAATGGTATGGAGGGAACTATTAAACCATATTGATGACTGCTATTTCCGTCAGTTTACAGTGCAAGGTTTTAGTTCTAAGAACAAAAGTGACATAGTGTATCCACATTTTTGATCTGAAATGAGACTAATCAAGCATGACGAAAGCCTAGCCATTCCTATTCGTCCATCTACAAGCTGTACATCGCTTCAAGAGGAAGTTAGCGATACAACGGATATCAATGGATCAGATATAGACGACTTTGTACCCAGTACAAGTGACAATACCCACACTTATTTAGTCAGACCGCACTTAATGACTTGGTATGTGATCTTGTGTAACCAAAGGAAAGTGCTGAAGTGTTAGCTTCTGTACTGAATGACAGACATTTATTGCTACCTGGCACTAAAGTTTCATGTTACAGATCCCGGGAACAAGAAATACTTTCTTTATTTTCAGAAGCAAGGTCAATATATTTCAACTTCAAGGTCAATTTCAGAAAATCAATGCAGAAGATTATGATCTTCTGCATTGATATTCCGAAACTTGTAACGTGGCTTTGTGTGAAGTATGTAACTTCTGAATTGAGGCTTTTCATAGATTTCTCTGTAACCAGCCTTCAAAGGTGTTTTACTCCACAGTGTTAATGTGCTTGGATCTGTACCAAATGCTTATTATATTACTTTGAAAGAGTCATATGAAATTTTGCTGTTTATATTGCAGTGTGTGAAGTACTCCGAGCATGGGTGGAGTTTATGTGGTGACCTCAAAGTTATCAACCGTTTACTGAGACAATGGGATACACAAGAATGCCTTGCTTCCTGTGCGAATGGGATAGTCGAGACAGACAAAATCACTGGAAAAGGTGGGAGTGGCCAACCAGAGGACCCTTGACTCCCGGGACAAAGAATGTTATGCAAGTACCCCTTGTGGAACCCACTAAAGTTCTTCTCCCTCCCCTTCACATAAAATGGGGAATCATGAACCAGTTTATACGTGCCCTAGACAAGGACAGTGAGTGTTTTAAGTAAATACGTAGTGTTTATCACAGAATGACCCTTGATAAGCTTAAAGCAGGTGTATTTACTGGACCTCAGATCAGGAAATTAATGTGTGACCCCAATTTTGAGGATACAATGAGCCAAACAGAAAAACAAGCCTGGCATAGCTACAAAGAAGTTGTAAAAAACCTCCTAGGAAACAGAAGGAGTCCAGATTACCAAATCATTGTGAAAACCGTGTTGGAAAATATCAGAAAACTAGGTTGTAACCTGAGTTGGAAGTTACACTTCCTACCTGCTCACATTGACTATTTTCCAGAATCTTGCCTTGGATTATACGGTGAGGAACAGAGGGAACATTTTCACCAACACTTGAAAGACATTGAGAGAAGATAACATGGTGGTTGGACTGTTAACATGATGGCAGACTACTGTTGGTCCCTGAATAGGGAAAAGTAAGTTATCATGCTTATGGAAGAAGTGGAAAAAGAAGAAAATTTCTGCCTGTAAAATAATATCAATTATATCAATTGTTGATAGTTCTTGTAAAATGTACGTACATTGTGTTTACAATTACTTAATTGCATAATTCAAAGACAAACCACGTTCTTAAGCATGACAATTATCTTGCAGAAGGGTAAAATATATGTATCGGTAATGGGTAAATATGAAAATTTGTTTTATTGAAAAAGAATTATTTATTAATGAAAATTTTGATTTCATTTTAAAGAAAACCTATATAGAAGAAAATTGACAACATATTTGGAATCAGCACCCCAAAATTATAGGGAAAACATTCAAAACTGAAACATCAAAAGAATTTTTTCGAAATGCAGAGCAGTGTAATATCAAAAAATAAACATTTTTTCCCTCATAATTATTGCTGTTGTATATTATACGAAGAATTGCTTAAAACCATGAAAACATAATATATTTTCAATGTTTACCCCTTCATTATTACTTTTATCAAAATAAAACCAATGCGGAAGGATGAATTATTTATTCACTAGTCTCATTTAGGAATCACATCTTCGATACGATGTAGTTTGTAAACTGGTTTTTTGCACTTGAAACACATCAATCTTTTTTGTCTGTCCTCTCTACGCTCATACATGTAACACCTCTACGCAGTGTTGATTTAACATATTTTATCCTTTTCAACCGCTGTGGCTTCACTCTTGTTTCCTACCGTTCTCATCGTTAATATTATGTGTTGATGCAAGCCTGAAATATTTTTTTCCCGACTGTGAATATAAGGTAGGCAAGTTGAAGGACATATTCGTGCAGAAATAATTTTCGCCACATCTGGTCTCTATTTTGCCTAACGGGATTTTTTTCTATCCAAATAATGTATGCATTTTGGGCAGAGATATCAATAAATTCTAGAAAGAGTCGTAATGGCCAGTAAAATGTTTTCCGCACGCAAGTTTATTCTGATGTCATTTTATCGTCTCAATAAACTCCTTCCTTTGTTTCATTGTAGTGTACAATTAGCTCAGGTTTTCTATTCATGTCATCTGCGGTTTCTTTATCATAATGTTGACTAGATAGTATAAATACCGCCTTACTTTTTCAGGAGCATATGATAAAAGTGTCATTTTATCTGAGAAATCAAAAAGTAATGATTTTTCATCTCAAATTATTGGGTAGGTATTCTTTTGGAATTTCACTTTTATTCGGTTGGATTGTGCCAGTCGATGTAATTTTTTTTTCTAGCAGGGCTGAGCAAAGAGGAATGGATGCAAAGAAATTATCTGTAGTAATCCCTCTACCGTATTCAAAATATGGCTTCGCCTAGTCCAAGACTACTCTTCATGCCCTAACTTACTTCTTGCCTCTTTTCCATCATCCCAGTATAAATTTGCAGATTGCAGACGTAGGCAGTTTTTGCATCAGCGTATACCTATATTTTTATGCCATAACGAGCTGGTTTTGGTTTGGTTTAAATCAACCCTTACTTCTTCAGGCATCTCGTTTTCTTCTTCCACACTATCTTCTTCTTCTTCTCTTCCCATATCTCCGAAGAATGCCTGATCACTTGGTCAATTGGCTGGCTCATCGAAAAGTAATAGTTTCTCTATTTCTTCCTCACTACAGTGTTTGTCAGCCATCACTCACCAAAATCAATCAAATCACCAAAAATGATATAATATCAATAAATAAACATTGTCTTGAAATAATTGTTACCCGCATTGAAAATATGGTACAGGAAATATATAATTTATAAATATCTGATTATACCTATGTAAATAACGCTACCCCAACTTGCGGAAATTTCTCTGCCGATGGCCGAAGTTTTACCACTGGATAAAGCCGAGTACTCCACTTTCTGCTCCCCGAAACGTGAAAGATCTCAGAGGAACGAAGTCTCATAGGCTAATGATTTTTTTCTTCTTATGAAGAGGCAACTGAGTTGCAGTAACCATCTGTGCTGAATGTTACCGCGCTGGATAACTTCTGACATAAGCAGGGGTATCAGCGAATCGTATCAAATTAGTGATCTTCATAAGATCTGCTGAATGTAGAACAATTCTTTGATATGGCGTGCCCCAGGGGGCTACTTAACTTCTTACTTTGTGTCCGTTGAGGTTTATAATTAAATTTCTCATTTGAAACTCATACGTTCCTCCAGAAAGAAAACATTGTAACTATCTTATACACCAGCCTGATTGAAAAAAATTGCTACCTTCAGCAGCCCTCTATCTTATGAGCATCACTATTTTGAAACAAATCTCACAGATTTTCAGGCTTCCAAGATATCTAGCGCGACAAAATTTGCAACCGGCACAATTATTGCAACTCTGCAGGCAATTTACAGAATTGAAGCGTCAACAGCGTATTATATTTCCTTTCACTTCGGTCACCTGATCTGACATATGATGCCTATTATATAATTAGTAGTGTCCTTATTTCAAAACTGTAATCCATTGAAATATTATATAATATGCAACAGATAGAAAACAGTGGTGCTCAGGAGCTGACTTCCGTGCAAACTTTGCCATTTTATTCATTCGGCGCACTTTCCTCCACAAAATCGATAGGCATATTGCCACAATCAAGTCAATTTATATCTAATAAAATAAAATATATTATTTAATAAAAATATAGTGTAATACAATTAATTATAAATTGACATAAAAAATAGTGATAAACATCGTAATTGAATTTTTCAATTACTAAAAAAATGGATAAAAGATTTCAAAGAAACATCGATAAAGTTTCCTATAAACAATAAAAAGTTTATTTATTCTCCTCTTCGATAAATATAAATATGTATAAAACAATAATAAACTTTACAGTCAGCTTATTTTTACTTACTTGAGTGGATTTCTTTAGTAAAGAGTTTCGATACTTTCATTACCAACGGGGGTAATCTGGTTACCCCAAAAACATTCTCTCTATATTATGCATTCAGTATTGAAAAACCAAAACTTTTTTAGGTAATAATGTTCAAAAGTGATTCAAAAACAATTACTGTGAATCATAACATCCATAAAAAAATTAGAGGGTTTGCGATTAAAAATGTTACTTGGGGTAATCTCGTTGCCCCCTTGGTAGTCTGAGGTTTAAATGCTCAAATCTGGGCTCCCCCCTAAAACCTAGCGATTTGCTCTGCTCTTATTTTTTTGCGACCAAGGGAGGCTCATTTACTTTAAGTTACAAAGTCGTGCCATATTACTGATGCATGGGAGCTGTGGGAGAGCAACACATTTGCTCTTTGGGAGCAATATTTCACCCCTTTACTCCTCTATGTGAAAATGTATTCAACGATTTATTCCATATACATTGCGCTCTTTCACTGGCCTAAGAATTCCTAGGTGACACGCTACGACAAGATGATACCACATTATTCATTGTAATCATCCTTTAGATGACTCGCAAACTCTGGCATTTTCAATTCAGTATATATAATTTTGAAATCCGTTAGAGCAACCAGAAGCACTCCGAATATACACAATACGCTCTACTCGACCACTTCTCCTTTCTTCACTCAAGAGTAAGACCTTCTTGTCTTACGTAAGCAATGCTATGACCCCCCCCCCCTCCCACATGTCAGCAAAAGTAAGCAAATTCGTAACCCCCCCCCCCTCCCCTAGGGATTCTTACGTAATGCTTGAACGTCCCCTAACCTGCATTTATCGTACCTTGATTTTGTTTTCTATTAGCCAATGTACATCAGCATTTTTTCACGGTAATACAAATGAACATCGTAAGCGCAGTTTAAAAAGAAAAACTGAGGAGTTACAACTTGAGTCAGTGCCTGGCCATAGACCTTACCTGAATGAATCTCTAGAGGATGGGAAGGGTAAAGGTTACGGGAAGGGGAGTAAAGAGAACGACACCAAAGCCCCATAATTAGGGGAGTCAGCGTCTGAATACAAATGAACAGGTGGTATTTCGCCTTTTGCAGTGACATTCTCAGACAGACAAAGTCGCATTGGAACCAGCTTAAGGAATAAAGGCGGCGAAGTCCCGTCGAAGTGAAAACAAGAGCGAAGCGGCACTCTCCTCGTAATCCTGTCGAGACCCACGGAGGGAGACACCTCCGTTCCTTTCTCGGACTCGTTCCTTTCGTTCTCGTTCACTAACAGGAACGAGTTTAAAGATTCGTTCCTTTTCAAGTTGCGCCTGGGAATTCGGTAATTAGGGTTCATGTCAATGATATGATTCAAAATGATTCGTGCTATTTTCTCTCGTCAAATACTCGTTGCATCAAATCATTTAAATAATATATGAATATGACGCTTTCAAAAGAAATGTAGAGGTGATACTCAACCACGGCCCACAAAGTATTCCATTATGGGCTAGAATCATGCTACCTACCGAAGACAATGAAGGTAAATCTGGCTTTCCGTCACTCCAGCTAATATCTTTTTTGTACAAATCTTCCACAAGTGGTGAAAATGACAACGTAATTCAGTGAAAGTGCAAGGAATGTGCTTTTAGGAAATGTAAGAAAAATACCCGTGTGTTGGATAGTTATAGAGAAATAAGCGTCAGGAAAATGGCCAATATTTAAGTAGGGTATTCGGAGGCCGCTCTTCATGAGTCTACCATGGTAGCTTATTGGGGCTACGGAAGTAGCTTCGTGAGAATTACAGCATACGGGTTGTTGCCTAGTAAACAACTGGTTGCTTTCTGTTAGCTCTTTCTCCGGTAGCTTCTATGATAGAGAATACCGATGGGAGCAAGTAGCTTATTGAAGCATCTTTTCGCCAGAAAGCTCCGTAGCTTCGAGCTAGAGAATAGACCCTAGGCATCTGGTACTTCCAACAAAATTTCACCTACTCCAACCATGTTTCAAATTTAACTACCCCTTGTCAAAAGACGCATTCAATCTAGATGAAAATATAATTGATTGCATGCCATTTGGAAATGTTAAATAGAACCTTATGGTAGCAAAATGTCAATAGTAGCTATTTCAAACTTTAAAAAATTTACTAAAATACCGAAAGCACTCCCTGTAAATCCCAGGCCAATGATAACAGTTTTGGTATTTGTTGCTACTTCTCTCCAAATGTTTCATTTATTCACTACTTTATAGGACAATGCGTATGGATTGTTTTAGCATTTAGCCCAAACAGATATATTTATTCTGTAAGCCAACGTTTATTCTTTAATATTTTGCCATTCAATGAATAACATATTAACATGCATCATTCCATTCTCGTCTCCGAAGTACCTGGCCTGTCATCTCTGCAAATTAGTTGGGTCCTCTCTTTCCTTTGATTATTTTCGTTCATTTCATTCCCCTCATTCTATTGATTAGCTACGTTCCTATGAATCCTTTCCTTTATTTTATTCCTTTCGGTCCATTCGTTCCTTTCGGTCCTTTGCAACGAATCGGTCCATTCGTTCCTTTGGTACGAGAAAACTTCCACAACTGGATTCTTTCCTTATCGTTCCAACAGTGGATGCGTTCCATAGGAACGACTCGTTCCGAAATAGCCCATCACTAGCGTGTATCCGAGGAGACTCCAGCAAGCACTCTCCCCCCTCCACTCGTCGTTGCTAGGGGGAAGGGGTATTGAGGGACGGGAGGGGGGAGTCAAACAATGAACCCCCATTAAACGGCCGGGGCGGAGGGAAGGGAAGAAGAGTTGGCTCCATTTGACTGCAAACAGATTCCCTCCTCGGGGAAACCCTCGACCAGAGGGGAACGGTCGAAGAGAGGCCTCTCGGACTCTTCCTGTTCATTAAATGCTGCTCAATCCCTTCTAAATGCCTTCTTTGCATTGCAAATTAACTGCCGGGACCCATTAGCAGCCGTCGCGTTTTTTAAATAATACGTTCGTGGGGAAGATAAAAAAACAGATGGCCACGAAGGAGATGAAAGTTGAAAAAAGAGCGGGATTAGCGGGAGCAGAAGTCTCGCCCACATTAATATTGGCCGCCCCTCGCAAATAAAGAGGACCGGACGCCATAGAAGGGAAAAAAGGGTTCACTCAGCTCTCTTGCATTCAGCGAACCAACATTCCAACCAAAGAAATCTTTTATTAAAGATTATAAAACGTGAGTCCAGATGGTCCCCATACTATTATGAAAAGCATTTTAACCTGAATCACAATGCCTTGTTTGTACGAACGCCAATAAATACGAAGATGCAGACCATTTTGTTAAACGTGAAATCGGGAATCAAATCAGTTAAAAAGAATAAGTAACGTATGCCGCCAAAATACTACACTTTTTCAACAATTCCCCTTTTTCCAATCCCAAGATTACGATAGTTACATACTTTGTGTCAGGTTTCTTATCGTAAGATCAACGTATTTGCCTGATTTTAAATATTTATTCAAACACAATTTCATCATTAGACGAAGGAGTCGTCATTAAATAATATTTTTAGTGGATAAAAGAACGATATGTGTATTGAAAAACATAATTATTGAAAGAATCAATTCATTAAACCATATATCACTACCAAAACTTTTCATGCTATTCAATCACGATGCTTGTGACAGAAAATCGCAAACATTTACTCGAAGGAAACTGGTGAGTTACCAACACTACGGTTCTCATTAAAGCCAAAAATATTTACCAAAGCAAGAAAATGAAAAAAATCTATGAAGCCATGTCACTGACGACACTACTAAATTTTCTGAATTATTGATGAAACAAAAAAAAACCTATAACTTTGTGGATAAAATGATGTAGAATTAGTTCCAGCAGTGTATAGCCCGTGATAAGCTAAATATATGATGCTCAAGTAACTCCAAATTGTGTACTTATCTCATTAAGGTACTCAAAAAGTGTACAAATATTCGAAAATCATGAGGAAAAAGGTGTTAATCGACATTCCTGTTGGTATGACAACCTTGGTGGATATTTTGCAATAACAGAGGTGGAGGAATAAATGCTTGAGAATAGGATAAATGTTTCTCATATCACATCTCCAAATAAATTACTTTCTACTATAATCTAATTCCTCACTTCAAAAGTCGTTCTTCTGTAACTAACCATCACTCTTCACGTCGAGAGTAAATAGAAATAAAGCATTAGGGAGGAAGGATAATATGAATCATTTAAGTTACTATAGGGTTACTAAGTATGAAAGAAAAATTTGTCAAACGTCTGAGAAGGCTGATAGCAACATTTTTCGGATTATGTGCGCGTATGTTGATCCTAAACAACATACGCGCACATAGCCCGGGAAATGTTGATATCATCTGATCAACGCCACGGAAACTTGCGAACTAACGTCTTAGAAGGCTAATTGAAAGTGCATCCCCGAAGGCCATTCGAAATTATTGCGCATCACTATTTAATGAGAAATTCCATCAAGGTAGAGCAATTGGAATAATAAATACCGATAATATCAAAAGAAATTGATTTCTTCAGTAATAAACATTGTTCCTTCCGTGCTTGCCTTCAGATCATTGGGTTTTGTACGGCAAATGTAGAAAAGTTAGCAATTTCCATTGGAGAAGCCGTTTCACTTCCAGGCTGCTAATGGCTGTAAATAAATAACATAATAGAAGGCTTTTAATGAATAGACTTTTTGAATAATTGTGACCATTGTGAGAGAGTATTGACCACGTTGAGCCTCGAGTGAACGATAACGGTGAAAACTTGGTAAGTGCGTGCTTAGAAGAAGGACTGTCTCGAATTTATGGTTTAAACAACAAAACTCATGTGTATGCACGGCAAAGGGGTGATTGTAAGAGCATGAGACAGATTGCACCGTGCAAGATAAGAGATTGAGAATAAGTAAGTGATACAAGGGTGAAGGTGGGTGACAAATGTTAAAAAGACCACAATTTGTTGGTATCAATTGTAAATCCAAAGTAGATTTGGGTAGAAAATGGGTTCTCAGGCAGAGTAGACCGCGTAAGCAAAATGAGAGTGAAAGTAGTGAGGTTGTTATACAACGAGGTGAGGATGCGGTAGAGGCACAATGCTTTCTTTGAGGCAGAGATAATGGGGCGGATACATTGGTAATGGGGAGTGTGGATGACGCGTGGATGAGTTTGAAACGAATAAGTGAAGAATGTGTTGTGAGGGCTAGGTAGTGGATTAGGTGTGGAATGGAACATGAAAGGCGATACTTTGGGGAATGAAAGGAGTGAAAATTGCAGCAAGTGAAAAATAAAGAGGCGCATAATAGATTTATTTCAGTCAAATCCAAGGAAGAGCAAAATAAGGTAGGCGCTGAATAACAAGAGAAAGAATGTAGGAACAGTGGTAAAAGTATCGAAAATATTTGTGAAAGAGAGAGCAAGGCATGAATGCGGGGTACGAAAATGCAGGGGGCTTTTAGAGGCAATAGTTATTTGGGAAATGTGTAAAACGGGCAAAGCAAGGTGAGGACAGTTGAATATGTGCAATAAAGAACTAAAGTTGGGAGACGGCGTGGGACGAAAGGAACGTCAGTGCCTGTTTGAGGAAGTTTTTCGAAGAATTATACAGTTATACTGCAGACGATGAGGATTAATCTTTCAAATCAATAAGCGAGAATGTCAGTATTGAAAAGGAAATAAGTGAGAATGAGGTTGTAACGGCAACGAAATCATTTGCCTTTTCTCATCAACATTTTTGCTTTTTATGCCGAGATAAAGAATGTCATTTCAATGTAAACCTCAATGGGCCATGAGGAAATTAGGGCAAGGGTACGTATATAAAAGCGTAAGGTTTTGATTTGTTTCCTTGATTCAATTAATCGTAGTGGATTCACGTACAAGCCTGAGATTTTCACATCATGTAACACAAAGACTTGTAAAACGATTAATAACTACAATCAAAGGAGCAAAACTGCTGCATAATTAGCTTCTCCACCATCTTTTTTTAAGAGCTGCATTAGCATCTGGGGATTATGGCACTGGATAGAGCTGACAGAACACATCATTAAGGCAGCTGACATTTTTTTTTCTCCGAGATGACTACTTCGCAGAAAAAGGTCCTTTAGAGGATAAAAGTCGACGTCAAATATTGGGTATATAACTATCAACCGGAGGAGCCAATACCATGTGGCAGTACATACAGACATTCTTTTTGCAATACATACAGACATTTTTAGGACATTGTGAATGCTTTCGTGGATTAAAAGTTTTGCTTTTTTCACATGCCATTTACACACATATTTAGGAAATGTTCTTATATAGCAGTGAAGCCTGTAAAATAACAGCTGCGGTGGATACAAGATTTGAAGAAATTGAAATTTGATGTCTTATACGAATAATGAAGATCAAATGACTGAAGAGAATCACTAATTAAGAAGTTCTATGAAGGCGAAGTAAAGTAAACAATTTCATTAATTGCTCTGGGTACAGGCCCTTAAGAGCAAAAGAAATGCAAAACTTGGCATACATACAGACATTTTCGTATATTACACAATTACATATTTCGTACATATTACACATTTAGAAATAAATCATAAATTTTACATTTAAAATTTTCAATTGAGTTCGTACTTTTAAAATTAACTGGTAATTTGTTCCACATTTTGGTACACGTTATAACAAATGAGTCGCTGAATTTGGTGGTTCGTTGGGCGGGAAAATAAAGCATTGAAGAATTGCTTCTAGTTATAACCCGACGAAAACATGGCACAGACTTAAAAAACTGGAACACATAGTCAGGCTCCTTGAATTAATACAGCTGATACAAAAGCACACACTGCAAATACAATCGTCTATTTTTGACAGTTAACCACTTTAATTGGTCTATGTATGGAGAGATATGTGATCTTGGCAGTGGAATCCAAAGATGGACCGTAAATATGAGTTTTGTACACGTTGTAACATAATATTTAGTTGATCAGGCAGATCGTTAAATACCAGACAACAATAATCTATATGAGGAAAAATTAAGGCAGACACTAAAATCGTCTTGGCATGTACAGGGATTACATTTCTGTTTAATTTAAGTTCATACAGAATACTGTTTATTTTAATTACAAATTTGGTAAATATGATCTTGCCATGACATGAAGTTATAAAAAAATACACCAAGATTTCGTACCGCTAGGGAATTAGGTATTTCAACATCATCTATTAAAATACAAGGAACACTTTCTTGAAAAATTTGACTCACTAGTTTTGAATTACCAATTATGATAGCTTTCGTTTTAGTATGGTTTAAGGAAAGGAAATTGACTTTGGCCCAGTTGGAGATGGCAGCCACATCATTATTGATTTTCACTATTGCATCATTTAGTTCATGAATATGGCAGTGATAAAAAATTTGTAAACATCTGCATGCTACATATATTTACAATATTTTATTTTTTTGGAGAAGTCTGATAAATAAATGTAGAACAATAGGGGGCCAAGTACAGAACCCTGTGGGACTCCACGGGTGATTGGGAGCCACGACGACATGTTTCCAAGAGAATCCTTAATAACCTGCCGACGCCCACATAAATATGAATGAAACTAGTTAAGGGTTGATGATGCGAAGTTAAAATATTTCATTTTTTTAACAAAATCTTATGATTAACCAAAGGCCAATTAAGGTTTGGAGAGAGAAGAAATGTGAAGAAAGCAATCAAGCGAAGAAGGAACACACTGATTGGGAAAACTTTGCGTCATAGCAGTCTTTTGGAATCAGTGGTGGAAGAAGTAATGAACAGGAAGAACCACCGAGGAAGACCATTGATGCAAATAATGCAAAACGAAAGAAACAGTACTTACCCATTAATGAAACGGGTAGCTAACGGGAGATAGATCTGTGGAGAGTTGCAGCAAACCTCATAACTTCAAGGATAAGAGAAAAGAGAGAAGGAATGCACCATTTGGAACCATGAAGACTACGTGCACCTACTTGGGTCTCCACGGCCTTCATTCTCTGCGAATTTTCTTGATTGCTTTCTCGAGGATAAAACCTTCTTCCGCACCTGAGGGAAATGGCGGCAAGGGTTTTCCACCGGCCGCACAAGGGGACGATTGGACACTGATCGGGATTCCCTTTCGTAACCATAACATTTCTTGAGCACTTCTTCCCTTTATCTAAATAATGATAATGAGGAATTTTTACTTATCATTTCCTAAGAGCCCTTCTACTTCTTTATTTCAGAAATGGTTTGATCAAAGAGTATGCAGTAAACTGTATTACGTTTCAACATGGTAGAAACTCCCGTGATAATTGTATTCATCATCGTAACTATTCGTGCTTGAACCGAAAAGTTAACAACTTTTGTCCATAAATCTACACAGGATTCTTCATTTTGCAGAGTTCAATCCTTTCTTCTTCCGTGATTTAAGATACATAAATTCCAACCGATTTCAGTATTTTTTGCTGCAATGTATTTCAAAATATAAAATTCAGCCGGTACTACAGGATTCTTTTGGTCAATTTCGGTCAAACTCGGTAAATATCTCTGCATTGTGTGGCCGAGTACAAGATAAATAAGCAAATATGTTAAAAAGTTATGGGATATTTTGTAGTACTTCCGAAGTTTCCTATGATAATCGCCATTGTTTACTCCGATTCAGTTATACATAGTAGATTAAAAAATATAATAATAATAATAATAATAATAATAATTTATTTACTCCCAAACATTTTTGTTACACAAATTGATAACAGCAAAGGAGCGGGAGCTTTAGGTGGTCTCCAAGGTCATAAGACCAGAATTGAGCCACCAGCAAATTACATAAATGTATGCCATACAGATAAATGCAGTAATTGTTACATAAATATAGTTACAATGAAAATACTATCAGAATAAATGTTCAACATTTTCTTGAGAAAAAAGCCAGTCTTTAGAAAGTTTTAACATTTTGTTTGAGAATTTAATTTTTTTAATTTCAGCAGGCAGTAAATTAAATATCTTTGGCCCCATATACAGAAAGCAACGCTTATATAAAGTTAATCTTGGTCTGTTTGATACAATGTTTGACTCATTCCTTAAATTATATTTACATTTATCAGATACACTCGGCATATTGCCACTTCTGGCATAAAACAATTTTAAGACTTTGAATAAATACAAATGCCTTAGTGGTAACAATTTGAGGGCCACGAACAACGGAAATGAGTGTTCATAAGAATGTTTGGACGATATTACACGAATTATTTTTTTTGCAAGACGAGTGCACACTTAAATGTGTTCATGTATGCACTGCCCCAGCAGATTATACCATAAGAGATTTTGGAATGTACAAGAGCATGATAAATGGTTTTTTTGACCGGAAGTGGACATTTGTTTCTTAAGAAGTAAAATTTGGACAAGGCACTTCTAAGGCATTTGTTTACAGAAAGTAAATGTTTATCCCAACGTAGATTACTGTCCAAAGTTACTCCCAAATATTTCATTTCATTCACTCTCTCAATATCTGGACAGTTACAAGCACAATTTAAACAATTTGTAGTATGAAATATAAACTTACAATTAAAAATACTTGTATTACAGATGTCATAACACATAAACTTCGTTTTTTCACTTAACTCTAACCCATTGAAATCAAACCATTTTTGTAAGAATCGTAGATCCTCTTTAACAAATGTTTCAGCACAATTCCAATTAGGTGCTGAGTAGCACAGCGCTATGTCATCAGCAAAAGCTGTGAGTTTACCATTGAATTTATTTTCACACAAATCGTTTACGTAAATCAAAAACAGAATAGGTCCTAGAACAGAGCCCTGTGGAACTCCCGTCTCAATAGTTACATATTCACTAAAACAATTATTTACTTTCACACATTGTGCTCTCGTTGACAAATAACGTTGGAACCACTTTAGTGATATTCCTCGTATTCCGGCTTGCTCAAGTTTCATCAATAATACTTTGTGCGAGAGTGTATCAAATGCCTTAGTTATATCTAGATACGAGCAGAAGATACCCGTTGAAATTCAACGGGTGTGAAAAACATTAAACTTATTTTTTATAATAAAACCACAAAGCCCGAAGAAAAACAGTATGCGTGGCCATTTGAGGAGTTCGTAACCTATCTTGTATGTTGTGTTCGTTGTAGTAGACACACTGACAGTTTTCCAGGTGCACGGAGAGATTAGTGACTATTGGTTCACTTTCATGCTCGGGAAACCCAAAAATCGACCTCGCAGACTCATTACTACTTAAATAGGTAAGGTTGATAGATGGTCACCTCGTCCCTCCGGTTCTCTTGAGCCGTCTACTGAGTGATTAACATCTTGATCGCTTCCCTTGTGTACATACATGTATTTGCATTCCATGACTTAATTCAGTTGCACTATTCAACGTTGATATGTGCGTTGATTATCTTAATCCGGATTGGACAGAAGGGTACAATCCAGCGGTTGACAACGTCAAGAGGAGTGATGGTAGCAGAAGCCATGTTTAATTGAACTATGAATCCTCCATCAATGGGACTGCGCCTTCGGCATAGCCATAATCATTGGTTTCGGTTGATAAATAAAACATTAATGGTGATTCTTTGTGCACTTGTCGATTTTCATGCACAAATGTCGTTAATTGCGTAGAATTTTCGTTCTTCTTTCGGATCAGAAGCATGTAGTGACGTCATTATAATTTCCACCATCTTAAAGCAGGCTGAAGGTTTGAAGCAGATGAGTCTGTATTTGAACCAGATTTAGAGCTGGTTACCCGTCTGTATGTTGGGTAAGGATGAAATTTGTGCGGATCTTAGCGTAACCCGAGAAACACCACGGGAAGAATCTCATGAGATCGCTGGTGGGCATGTCTTTTGACCATCCAAGTCTAACCTTTGTCGTTTTTCTTTCAAGGGTTCATTTTCTCGCAAATAAGACATTCATTTTGCTTTAGAAGATTTTTTCAAAAGGTTACTCTATTTTCTATTAGGCATGTTGATGGATATATTTTTAAGTCCAAGGAACGGAAACACAGCGGCAAGTGAGAGTCTAGAATAGGCAACTCGATGATTGAGTGAATGTACCTAAGTTAACTGCACATTAACACTTTTAAACGTATAAATAATTCGTGACGTTACTGATGTGGGAACTGGTCTAAAAACAGTTCGCGATCGTAATGAGAGGCAGACGGTTTCACTACGTGTAATACATATGAGTATTAAACGATAATAAACAACGCCGAGTTTGTTGTAGCAACAGAGGCATTATTACCACTGATATTCGCTGCACGTAAATATTCTTGCATATATAATTGTGTGTGTAATCAATTAATTTCCTTTATGTGTATTGTTTACAACGTAAGTGTTCTCTCATATACATGCAATGCCCCTTTGAGAGCTACTTTGAGAAAGACGAAGAGTATACTTGTTGTAAATATGAATTGAATTTATCGATTAACCCCTGAAGCAATCTATCATGGGGCCCTTGGGACTCTGGGCCCTTCTTATACGGATTTGCTTTCTACGCACTATCATGGGCCTGCAGGAAAACATGATATTTAATAGTTAAGAGGCGTGTATATCCTTTGAAAATCAAATCTATGGTTGTCAAGGAAATATGTTATTGTTGATTTCAGGGAAAAATGTGAGATTTTTCAACTGAAAACATTAATTTCAGACAAATACGGAGCGTAGAAGAAAATCGATTGATAAAATTAGAAATTATATTTATTCAGCCATCCGATAAAAAAAATCCAGCCCTATATCTTGAGTGAATATACTTTTAAAAATAAAAAAATGAAACCACTGCACCGAACACAATGCTTAGCATGGACCACCAGTGGGGACCTTCGGGGGCCTTTAGGGGCCCTTAGGGCTCTTTAATATAGCATATGATACAACCAGATATTTATTCTATCTACATGTCAAATTTCAGCTCAATCGGTCCAGTAGTTTTTGCGTGATGGAGCAACAGACAGACAGAGACCATTACATTTTTATATATTACTAAGGATCACAACCTTAACCCTGAAAAAAAAGGGTTACGGTTAATTGAACCCTGCAGTGTTTGTTGTCTACCAGTAATAAATATGAGTTCCAAATTTCATCAAAATCAGTCCTGTGGTTTAGAAGGAGATGTGGAACATACATACATACATACATACATTGACTTTTATATATATAAAGATAAAGATAACCCAATAGTCCGCATGCTTGAATTGACTGATTTGTATACTTCGGTCATATGCTTCTCTAGAGCATCTTCAGTTCCTAATCCATGTCTAAATCCAAACTGGTTTTCACTAAAAAATTTGGTTTTATCTAGAAATTTCAGTAGGCGGCTTTTAACAAGTTTCTCTAAAATTTTTGCAAACACTGACAAAAGAGATATCGGTCGATAATTCGTGATTTGCAGTTTGTCCCCTTTTTTGTGCAATGGTATAACAACAGCTTTCTTCAAAGGGCTCGGAAATACGCCATTGATAAAATTTAAGTTACAAACGTGAGCAAACACCGGAGCAACATCGTCAAAAAGGAGGCAATTCGTTATTTTTTCTTCTACTTTTCATCATTTAGTAACTAGAATTTCGTTTACAGGAGGATGAGTATTCAAGAGTTTTTATTGAGTTAAATCCAGAAGGGAAGTATTTTTTTATGAATAAATGAATGTTTAAGTATTTACGTTCACCACGAAAACTTTTATGTAGGTATAATTATTGGATTGAGCATCTACAATTTCTGCCTCTGATTTATTTTATGTCAATTATTTTGGTTATTACCGGCGTTAATACGGAAGTATGACGCTTATTACCTATAAGCCATCATAAAGTCAAGGCAGAAAAAGCACAAAGAAATACTTCATCCATATCACCCAGAATTTAGCCAAGGTCAAATAGCATGCTGCTTTTTCGCGTAAAAGTGAGCATAACTCATAGTCATTTTCTACGCACGCAAGCCAAATTCGGATGGTGAACATCAATGTTGGTATTTAATTAATTTTGAAAAGTAAAAATATTATCATTCATTTCATAAAGATTAAGATAATCAGCCGTCAAATAACACGGCAGTTAACGCAAAATTTTATCATCTTTAAACGACTGTATAATTATATAAACTTTAACTTATCGGATTAGTTTACGTACAGTGAGATCAACAGCCGTTCTAAATCATGGTACGCCATGTACAAATCCCTTTTTTATGGTTAAATGACTACATGTGAGGTTAAGGGATATTACAAATGCCGGTTATTTATGTACTGTGTTTAATAAGATTGAATATAATTAATTTATATCGGTAAATGTTCCTAAAAACGTGTGTTTAACTCATAATATGTTTTAATCTAATCACAAAGTGCATGTAACAGTGAAAAATGTAAAGAGAAAATAATCAAACCTTTATTTGAGGGAAAAATTAAACATATTCTTAACTCGAGTAAAGGATAATCATAGTAAATTATATTGTCTTAACCTCAGTATTAAGTTGAAATTATTTTTTTAATTCAATGATCACACGTATAAGAATGGTTGATTTGGATACCTCTATGAAGAAGATCTAGCGGAATAGTTTTTTTATTTGTACAACAGTCTTTTTTAATTATACACTTCATGCATTTTAGTAGTCTTTTGAAACCCTATATTTAAACTTGAATGTTACTATCACCGTCCCTAACCTGCATTGAAATTACAACAGTTAAATATGAAAAGGGAACCTAAAGGAAGAACAAATTCCCTACAGAAAAGTAAGGCGGTAACATCTGAGAAATCTTCTATTAATATTAAAATATCCAAAGTATAATTTACTGACGGAATAAATTAAATGAAGTATATACTGCGGTAAAATACCCGATTAATGGGTTTCGACTTTAAATTAATTTAAAAATCTAATTTTATGTTCACTTATAATGATACACATACTTCAAAATGGTCATTCAAGGTTATGTAATCATGCACACGCAATTTCTGCACCCGTTCAGCTTGTAATTTTACGCTGAAATGAGAGTTCTAGACAGGACATTCAGGTTTTTTGCTTCCTATAAGTTAATGCTTAGCATAATCCATGCATGGCCATTATATTAGATTAAACGCATGGTCATAAGATATAGTATATCAACAACGGCTTACAGATAGACTAACAACCAGCAGGTTCAGTTTCAGATTGACATATGCACCGATGTTCCAGCTGATGGATATTTCCCCAAAGGAATTTCCTAGAATATAGGGGGAAAAACATGGGAAAAATTTAAATTTCCTTAGAAAAAATTTCTTTCCTAAACAAATGCCCTAAAACTATAGGAAATTGCTTTCCTAGATCTTTTTTCTTTAGAATTGACAGACTTCGGTCAGCAATATCCCTAGAAAAAACGCTTCTTTGGGAAAAACCTTCAGGCATTAGAAAAATTGCACCCGCAATTTCATAGAGTGATTGTGTGCCGTGCAAAAACCCAGTGTTTCCATGTCCCAATGTGACCCTCCCTATCCTCTATTTCTCGTCCTTTATGTTGATTTCATAGTTTCCGCTGTGTATGCTGTCTTGGGGTAAACAACCTTACCCCCTCGCATGATATCCCAACTCCAAACCCTCCCCTATGAATTGGACTCTCATATGTGAAAGTATTTGAACTCTGATGAGTCGTTAAACCAGTTTAACCTTGACAACGGACGTGCGTTAAAAATATTGTGGAATCATGCCGAGGGATTTATATTTCAAACTCTACTAATATTAATGAATGTTAATTATAAAAACTCGGTATAAAACGGTAACGATGACTATAGAGGAAAAATATATATTCATAAAAATAAAACATATATTATGTATAGTTTCATTTATACAACCATAGAGTTATCACTACTAATTATGAAAATAACTGAATGATGATATGTAACCATAATAAAAAAATTACCTCTCTCAATAAACTACATTTTTTGTAAAATAAATATATTCGAAACCACTGCAACCCACTATCAAAAGAATTTCCCAGGGATAATTCATCCTAGGTCAATTATTCCCTAGAGTTCAATTTTCTGGGGAGTTTTTCGGAAGGGCTTTTCCTCCTTCTCTAAACTATTACAAGTTTTTGCTCATCAATTTCCTCGAATGGTTTTAATTCCAATCCGGATAAAAAAGAGCGAATTATAATCGTCACGGTGACATCTTTTGCAGTTCCCCAATGCCTCTCTCTCAGTGATTTCATTCGTTTAAAACCATAATAACGCAGTGCGTGAAATCAGTTCCTTTTAACTTAGTAAAAAAACTTAGATTGAGAAGGGGTAAAATCGATTATCGATTTTGAATGACTTTGGCAAGCATGTAATCGAATTATAAGGCCAAGAGTATTATCAATATGATTATCATAAAATCGATTTCACCAAACCCTAAAAATTCCTATTTCCACTCCGACAGAGCGACCGGCTCGACTAGCCCCAAGGCTTTCCCTAATTCGAGAAAGGCGGGCATTCCGCCGTTTGCACGCCGCAGACATTCTGTTTCTCTCGTTTTCTCACTTAATCCCCCTTCAGGAAGAAAAACCTCCAGAGTGATTTCCATCCCGCGGTCGAGAATATTCTCCCCCTCGCGTTTAATCTTTTTTCTTTTGTTTGTCGACTCCTCCCAACATCAGCCCCTCCTTCCCCCCTCCGCTGAGAGAGACATTGTATGGTTCCCCCCCCTCCAATGCACATAATCTCTCCTTCTCTCCCTCCCCTGGGATTTGATGGCGGACGGGGAATTATCTCCGAGGCGACTGCACCAGATCCAGGAGGAAAGAAAGTCGCGAAAATTCCCGAAGAAATGAAGACCACGAAGAATCTATAAATGGACGTGGTTCCAAAATGACCGATCATAGTTGAAAAACCCAACGAGGAACTTATTTTTTCGACTCGGGGTCAAATGCTGCTTCTCAAAAATGAATAATTATATTCTTTTGTTTAATGTTCTGCCTTCGTCATTTTCAAGAGCATTTTGAGCATGTTGACGAGAGGTTTATTAGGTACTATAACTAATAAAATTCGCAGCTTCAGGGTCTACTTTGTAGAAACTTTTAATATAAATTATAATAAAGTTTAGTAATTTTCTGAACTTTTTATTTTTTTTAACACACACTACGCGTTACACCAATTTTATGTCATCGTCAGGTGATGCCATAAAATTGGTGAAACGCGTAGTGTGTTTAAAAATATAAAAAGTGTAGAAAAGTACCAAACTTATTACAATGAATAGTACCTATTGGGATTATAAAAAAATGAACCCTTGAAAAAATAACAGGTTGTGTTCTTTCAACTAATATAAAAAATAATAACAATCACATGATTCTTCTACTGGAAGCTTCCGCAAAACCAAAGCACACACATGAGATATACAGATGTATGGCTAGCAACGAACGTAACTTATTTCATTAGTGTGAATAGGAAAACCATAGTATAGTATCGGCCCATTAGTTAAATGGAAAATCTAACAGAAAATGTGGCTTGATGTCTGGAATAATGAAAAACGTGCGTTATTGTTACGACCGTACTTTCCACTCTGGTCGACTGAATACTGTGTCATGTGTCATGGAATTCGATTTCATCATCGGTTTAGGTGGAATCTGACAAGGGGACTACAACTTGCGACAAATACAGAGAATACGGACGATGCAACTGTTGCAGCACAGTTTGCATCTCGACCCATGATCGTGACACTTCTTTTTCCCTTAAAATACTATTCACCCTGTGAGCCTTTTGCCTTTAAACTGCCGAAGGGTCGAAAATAAAACAAACTCTTCGCAACTAATTTGAAATTTTAAATATTTAACACGATGTTCCTCCCATTTTTTGTCAAATTAAAAACGCAACGAAACGACTTACCATGGATTGCTACATATTTGTGTTCTTCTGTTCCGTCGTGCCAATTGGTTAAATGTTTCACGTATTTTATGAGGAAAGGAAAACGTGTGTAAGAGATATAACTCTGTTAAAAAGGTATACGACACACTGGTACATAATTAAATATATACGATAAATATATCTAGGTACATAATTTTCAAACTATTGGCTAATTCCAATAATCATTTATCGATTATTTCTTCGTATTATTAACATAAATTTGGTTTCTAATCTATAACATAGTCCAAAAATAAGTAAATTGGCTTAATTTACAGCCGAAACGTTAAGTAACAAACATTTCCTGCGAAGTATAGCGTGAAGCTTATGTTAAATAAATGAAAAAGTAAGCTTAAGAAAATATGAAAATAAATCTTTTGAAGCAAAGAGGAAATATTCCCCGAGATCGCACAATATAAATGTGGGTAATTTCAATCCAAAGGGCGTTTCTCTTCTGAAAATATTCAGTGCAGGAGGCATTTTTAACCAACTGGAATTCCAGATTCTCCTTTGAAGCCTATACATCGCCTTAAACGCCTAAACTTGTAAAAGAGGGCAGGGGTAAAGAATGGAAAACTGCTCTCGGTGAACTTTCGTTTCGAATTGAAACCTCACGGAAGAAAATGCGATTCATTACACATTCAATTTGACTCGACACGAAAATAACGCAAATTGCAATTTTCTTCGAACAACTCCGTGCGTCGCCGTAGGCACCTGACCTTTTCAGCTCCAATGACCACCCCCTGGTCGGTGTTCAATATCCCTCCCCCTCATCGCCACCTTTCCAATTAAGGCCGCTTCGGCCGGGCGACGCCCGCTTCTGTGTCTTGGTCGACACGGGGATCGAGAGGGGGGGGGGGACGGGCGAGAAGAATGTCGTTGCTCGGGCAACAAGGGGTGGGTGGGGAACGTGGGCGTTGACGAGGGTGGGTGGGTGGGGAGGGGAATTGGACACGCCGTCACTCTTTCTCCGCTCCAACAATGTCCACCTTTCTCCCACCGCCGATGAGTAGTGAGCCGCCCCAACTCCACCTCTCTCTATCTCCCGAACTCACTGCCCACTTCACCTAACACACGACCTCTGACTTTGGCATGGCTACTGCCATCGCGTCCACTCCCACATATATGATGGCCGAATGATTAGAATCGTTGGTAAAAAAACGCGGACGAATTCGGTTCTTATTTCATTTCGCACTTCGAAGTATCGGGGAAATGTCACGTCCATGAGGATACCTTGCGAATAAAATCTACAAAATCTTAACCGGCCTTGATCTTTTCAGGAATGATGTTTGTCCTAAGGAGTGCAGGTGGATGTATTTTTAAGAGGGCGGCACAAATATTGCCAACGGAAGATACAACATGTGTCACAAAAATGCATCCACAAACGAAAAAAAACGTCTGGAGTTTGCCAAACAACAAAAGTCTTCTGTATCGGTACCCTGTACCAGTAATCTGCTCAACAGACCCTCGGCTTGAGGAGCAGAGTACCACGCTGGGTTAATTAAGGTAGTTTGTGCGAAATATTTCCCTAGTCACAATGGAGACCACAAAGGATTTTTTTTATTCCGACGTCTGTAAGAAGTGTGAAAGAAATATTATAATATAAAAGTTAAAATATAATAGCTTTATATGGCAAAAAATATCACTAATTGAATAAATATATCTACATGAGTCTCTAATTTGACTTATTTTTTCACGACCTACGGCTAAAATCCTTCACAACGGCAGGTTCTTTTGTGATTCTGTAAAACGTTTCTGTAATGAGTAATAGATTAATGTTTATAAATAGTTGAGAAAACATACAAACATCACACCGTTAGTTTTTTGACAAAATCTAGGAGTAATAACTTCCTAATTTTTTTCTATATTCTCCCTCTGGAGTGCACAGCCGTAATCAATCCCATGTAAGAGAGCTTGTATTTTCAGGCAAATTTCTCGAAAAGTATTTCAGCAAAAAGTTTATTTTTTCATATCATCGGAAAGAGGATAGTTTTTCTTGAAAATGAGGTAAAATATATCAAATTCTAGGTGAAGTGATTTTTCGCGCCACCTACCTTAAAGACGCTCAAATTCAACTGTGGGAAATAAAAATCAAATACCGAATTCCTCCTTTTCGTTTTTACAGTTAAAAGAATTCTCCATTCACTGATGGTATCAATAAATAAAATTATAGCACAATTATTCAGATTTTTCACCCGATATATATTTTAATTAACAATTATTTACCGTTATTTGAGTCTACTACTGCACCATTTAATTTCAAATATTACATTATGACTTCAATTATTTCAGTAATTGGTACAAATTAGGTATTAAAATACAATTTATCCAACATTGAACTAATTATGACATTTAGCATGATTTATAGTTGAATCAGTACAAAAAAAAGATTGAGAAAATGCAGAATTTTGCTGGTCATAAGTGGAAAAAAATTTCTATAAAGAGGAAAACAAGGGAAATCCCTCACTTCGTATTCTCTAATAGCTCTTTAAGGTGTATTTTGACGTATATTGATGATTGAAACGTTCCAGTAAACAGTTGTTACCATGCATGATATTAATGTAGCATCAATTGTTGGCATAAAAGTACTTAATGGGCATACTCTCCCCGACTTTCAATATGAAAGTTGAAATGTCCACGGAAAGTCCGTTTGGCGCCACTGTGCGTCGGCCAGGTGGCGGTGGTGCTGCTTCTTACAGGAAGGGGACACGATTTAAGCGCTTAACTTTGCGACCGTCCAACCAAAGCAGAGGGTTATTAAACAATGGAGCAGGGCATAGCATATTCTGCCAAAAACTCTGGTTTTTCACCATCTTCCCCAAAGGCAATAGGACTTGCATTACTGCTTAGTTACACTGAAATGAAACGACTTCTGAGGTTAGTGTTTAAGATGCTGTGATTCATTTATTTATTACTATTTAATTATGACTTTTCAACCCTCTCTTAAATTTAAACCTAGACTTTACACAATGCCCTGAGTGGTGAAAAAGCCATGCGGGACTCGACCCTTCGTATTGGCAGGCGAGGACTCAACACAAGGCCGAGGTGATCAAGGAGAGATAAATGAAAGTTTTTGAGCGTACTTACTCATTAGTCAGTCGTTATTAGGGGGAATACACAGAGGGGCTAATAGATATTGAACTAGATACATCCCACTCCTGATGTGCATACAAACCACTGTTATTTTGATATAATTGCATTAACGCAATTGTGTTTATGTATCCGCTTTCTCGAGTCAGGATATAAATGGAAAAGATAACTTACAGAGTCACCAACGTCACCTTATTGCAGACCACAGAAACGACACTTACCTGTGAAATAAAAAAAATAGAGATTAGGGTATTTTTTAAATGAAAACAGTATTAACAATAATCATTAATTTTCATAAAATACATGCAAATGCCATAACAAAATGTATGAAAGAATATTATGAATAAAAATATATGAACGATATTTAACCAATGAGTCCAAGTGTTATATCCCGCGTACAATAAAAATGCAAGCAAAATATCGCATCACCCTAGGGAAGAGGCTGCTAAGAATATGCTGTTCATTTTCCAGCGTGAAACTCCAAGGGTTTCGAATAAGATAGAACTTCCGTGTTTTAGAAGTTTGGAAAGAAGTATCATGTGATCTATGGACACATGATTCAGAAGAAATTAAAAAGAAGTTTGACAGATGAGAGTGAGAAATAAAAAGGTGATGAGAACTGTCGGAATAGACAGGATGAAAGGGAATAGAAACGTAATGAAAAAGGAACTGGAAGAGAGTTTGGGAACTGAATTAGATAGAATGTTTTGCTAATATGTTGGAACGACCGATGAAAGGTGAACCATGAGATATGAGTGGACTCGGAAAATTGAATACCGCTTAATTTATGGGGAATAAATTTACGGAATTTGAGTGAGGAAATAATGAGAACTGAAGTGGCAATAGTGGCAGACTATCACGAATGAGGAGGAATAACTCCTTTCCCTCTGTCCACGTTGCTAGGTGCTACAAAAACGATGCTTGACATGTTTACAATCCACAGCTTCAGGCTATACTTATCAGAAAATTTTAATATTCATTATAATACAGTTTGGTACTTTTCTACAGCTTTTATTTTTTAAAACACACTACGCGTTTCACCAATTTTATGGCACCGTAAAAAAATAAAAAGTGTAGAAAATTATCAAACATTATTATAATGAATACTTGACATGCTTGTTGGGTATCCAGTGGGTGATTTCAAATACGATCGATCACAGCCTATGTTTTACCTTTGATGCACTTGTTATATAATAAGTTCAATCTTCAAAATTTTCAGACCACTTTAATTTTATGCAAAGGCGCTCTTATGCAAACTCACGTCGTACACAATTTGCATAATTTGAGATATTTTTAAGTTTAAAGCAAAATTATATTTCGTATAATTTGTTTGCAATGAAAAAAAAAGCCAGAATATTTCTCTTTTGACCTAATATGCGAAAGCCAAGGGATCAACGCCTGGGATATAACCATTTTGAGTTCAAAGAAAATTATATTGATTTCTGGGCAGTATCTCCAACTAGTTTTTCATGACATATACAGTAGTAACTCTCTGGAGCTCATTCTTCCGAAGCATATGCGTATGCCAATGGTCATCTGACGACATTTCAACATTGTGACACGAAATTGCTCCGGAAGAATGAGTTCCAGCATATTAGCAAGCCATAGCGGAAGCCTTCACTTCAATAGTTCACATTATTTTAATTGCGAGAAAACAAAATTTAGCAATCAACACTTCTTGAATAAACCTGTAAATATTAGTTGTATTAGCTTTTTGTTAGTTGACTAAAATACAGCACCGCTATACAGTTGTTCTTAAACTTTATAACAATAAATTATAGAAACATGAACTTCATTATTTTCTCAAGAAACAGAGGACCAATTGAAAAAATTTACAAAAATGAAACATTTAAAAAAATGGCATCCATCCTAAAATGACATCCAGCGGCATCAGCAACTCTCCAGCAGTTGCGATAGCACTTCGCTGGTGTTGGTAATAATTTGCAATAAACACATCTCAAGTTTAACATCACATTAAACTAACAGCTAATAGCGCTATGAGCAGCATGACTGAGCATCCATGAAGAAGTAAAAATTACTCCATGGAATGATCATTTTCGCCTGAGAAATCAAAATGGGTGGTATTTCACCAAATAACAACATTCCCTTTGCTGCTTATCAACCCATCATACGCGTGGCATATTTCGAGAACGTCTAGAAACCAGCAGAAAAGGGGATTGAAATAGTTTTAATAGAGTAAAATAACTAGGAACTGGAAATAAAATTTATTAATAAAATATTTTTTTACTGAGGCTTTTCTGAATTAGATCATCAAATGTTACGTTAAGTTCAGACTTAGCTTTTTACGCTGGTATGCTCACTTTCTTCACTGAAGTAGTTCCACCGATAGGATAGGACGTCTGGCTTTAGAACATAACTTTCCACTTAAATTAAAAGTTATATTTTCTGCTTTCCGCCGCTCCAAAAGTTCTTAGGTCTGGTCATTATTTCACCATCCTCTGATTCATCATTAATACTTTCGAAGCAGCGGTCCCCTTCGAATAGACGCCTGTCTCCTTCTAGCCTCGTGAATAAAACCTTGGCATCATCATCATTTTAGGTTTTTTTTCTTCAAATCATTGCGATTGCAGAAATGCTATGGTACGCATTCACGCTCACGAAAGCAAAGATATACACCAAAGACGGTGACATTCGTCAAGAACATATCATTTGACTTGACTGGGATTCGAACCCGAATCTCTCAATTGCAGGTCAGGTGTGCTGGCCAGTTAAACCATCTTAATTCAATTCAATTCAATAAAACTCGCCTTTAATTAAAATGGCTTGGTGGTGTAACTGGCTAACACCAATTGACCGGCAATTGGGAGATCCGGGTTCGGATCCCGGTCAAGTCCGATGATTTGTTCATGACGAATTCCACCATCTTTGGTGTACATCATTTTGGGTGTTGTAGTCCGGCTCAATGCCACCTCAGAAGAACCTATATCTTAAATGGATGACCGGGAGGACAAAGTGGTTTAAGCACACACTCAACAGCGCTTGGGAGGGGTACTTAATGACACACATTTAAACTACTTCTAAAGGTAATCACAAATACCTACACGTGCGATTGTCGAGGTCTACTAGCAATAATTCCATCATCGAACCAAAAAAACTACATTGTGCACGAAGAGTGAAAATTTCTTTACAATAAGTTCTCCCATGCAATTTCCACGCCAGTTTTCAAAGAATTTCCGTGGTAGCCTTGAAAAGATCTTCTATTCTCCGATTTCCAGACACACTCACTGGTTTTCTCTGAAAATTCACTACTGCCCGTGGACGTTTTTTGTGTCATATTATCACCATTAACTGAAATAGGCTAGCAGAACCTTTGTGGAATGTGGAATTCATAACGTGCTTCGACCTCAGTAACTGTGGGAAAACCAAAAGTAAAAATGCACTTTTAAACCAAATTCTGCATGTATTTAAAAAAGTATATCGATTGAAATTTACACATTTATTGAAACCAGAATGTGAATTTTCCTGGTTGAATTAACATTAAGTTGTAGAGTAGTGTCCTAAACTTTTATTTTAAGGTGAGAACCATGCTACTGGGATGGTTGGAGTGGAGTGATTCTCTTCCCAACTCCTCCAACTACCATCCCCCTCCACACACATTATTTTTCCCAGTGCACGAAAAACCATTACATTTCGCTTCTCCTTGAGAGCTTCTCCCATTCCTCCTCTCTTTATCTCCTGCTGCTCGCTCCTATTCTAGAACGAGCACCAACGGCCCTCTTAATGTTCCACGGGGATTTCCTCATCCCACCCACCCATCTCTTACCGTCCTCCCGGATTCCATTGTGCGGGAATTTACATTTATTTCCTCTCTCTCTTCTTCCCTCGCGTCGCTCTTCTCTCTCTCCGTCTCGATTCACCGCCACTCCCCCTCCCTCCCCCTCTCCCCCCCCCCTTCACCTTGCTCTTCGGCGCCGGGAGCTATTTTTGAGATTCCCGAGAGAGACAGAGAGAGTGAAAGAGGAAAGACATCGAACGAAAAAAAATCCATCTGAAGAATAAACCGAACCCTTTACAAGTGCCTGAGAGATCTTTTGAGGATCCATGACGATGGCGTAGTTATTGAAAATAAAAGAACCAATGCACGCTCAGAGGGATTTCGACTGTGAAGTGCCTGTTTGATTCTCTTTGCTTCTACTCCGATCTCATTCCGATAAACTGATTGATTGTAGTTTATTCGACGCTTCGGTTCATTTTCGTCGAGAGCGTAGTCCTTGAGAACTCACTGCGTGTGACACGTCCCACAATACAGCTATCTTCTAATATCAATATTACGATAGTTGAAAATTAACATTTATATTATTATCCAGACTATAATCTGGAAAAATGTCCAAATGTTTTCTAAATTCAAGGCATTCTTATCGATAATAATTGTATGTAGTTAAGCATTTATCTCATGTTATCTATGATGACTTGGTTCTTTGTCTCTGACGTTCATTTATTCGACACTTTCTTAAAAAAGCGTTTAATTTCCTGAACATTTTCAATTTAAACTATCAGGTTCTAAACAGGGAGCAATTTAAAAATAAGTAATGACAATGATAGTCGATAAATTAGTACAACAAATTACAAGCCACTCTCTTCATTGCTACATTTGAACGTGGTTCCTCAGCTAACAGCATCATTATACAGGGTGATTACAAAATAATACGTCGTTTTCAAAGACCTGTATTTTTCAAATGGTACCAGCTACAGAGCTGCGCGACCTTTAAAAATGACCGATGCGTTCTCTAGTTTTGTTGGGAAAAAAAATGATAAATGTTCAATATGTTCTCCTTGAGTAACCCGAACAATGTCAAGTCAGTATTTAAATTCCTCCCACACTCTGTGAAGCAAGTCTGCAGTTACTGTCTTCACAGCCAAAGTTCTTTCAAATCCTCACTGTTAGTAGACAGTAGGTACTAGCGTCAGATGTTCAATTTCTGCGGTGGATCAATGTCATACTCACACCAAAAAGCACGTTGCACCATTGTAACAGACTCACTTTTCGCGTACTGTAACACACAAAACGACTTTTGTTGAGCTGTTGCCATCGTGAAGCTTGCAAAAACAATAACTGAGGTATAAAAGCTCTTATCTTGGCAACTAGCGGTTCCTAGCAGTAAACAAAAAAAATCGAAGGCCATTTTTACTGATCATTTTAAGAGGTTGCGCAGCTCTATAGCTCGTATCGTTTGAAAAGTACAGATCTTTGAAACCGACGCATTCTTTGATAATCACCCTGTATTTCTCGAGCATTGGCGTTCGAAGTCAATGAAACGGAATCAGATTCTCTGAAAACAGTGAATGGAGTTAAAATATCTCGAGATATAAATAATTATCTCGAGATATAAATATAAATAAAATATAATCAGCTCAATGTACAACGCTAATGCAAGCTAGATTAATTTTCTTTGTGAAAGGTAAAAATATACTATTTGAGTATGAAATCCGTGTTGAAAAAACTTGCTTGGCTGAGCTTTCTCATGAGAGGCGAGCAAGAAGCTATTAATATTTATTGAAAATGCCTCAGTCAAAATATAAAAAAAATAGTTAGCCACGGTCTTAAAACACGCAAAATACTGAGGCATTATTTTGCAAAAAAAATATTAGGACAAAAAAGAATAAAGCAAAGGAAGACGTTTTGAGCAAAGAAAAAAACTGAAACTATTCGTTATTGATTGTTGGAAGAGAAAACAGAGACTTCTATAAAATTTGTGAAACAGGGGCGCAGAGGATGAAACCAAGGGAATGGATTCCGAATGCAAGAATAATATGATGCACAGAGGAGCAAGATGTTAAGCAATACGGCTCCAAAAGGATGTGAGTGCACGCAATTGTATTGCGGGGAAGTTTATTGGCGTAGATGGCTCGTATATCGAAGTTCGTGCGAAGTGTTCCATTAAACCAAGTACAACTCATACGACTGAACTCCTATCCTAGCTGCTGAAGGTATTTACTACATCAACGCAGTAAAAATATTATATTAGTCGCACTGTTGAGAAGCAAAGAGAAGAATAGCTTCTTAAATACGCCCTGACGCTCGCCTTGTACAGCAAATTCATTGAACGGGCTCACGAGTTGAGGAAGTAGAGTATCAGAATGGAAATTCAGAGAGGATGAATGCCTCGTCGGATTAAGGATGCTGGAGCTGCGACTGTATCTTTAGAAAACTCTCTGAGGCACGGGAGAGATAGGTATTAGCATTTTTTTTTACTTTTGAGTAGGTTTCTAACTAGGTAAATAAAGTTAAGCCGTATGATATCTCGCGTGAGCATGTTTACCATGAACTGATAAAGAATTACAAATACAAGTACGTCTTTGCGAAGGAAGTTTTGTGAGGCATCGATCATTGATACATTGGACTGAAATAAAATCGAATAAAAAAAAATATGGCACAGAGCGTCACCGATGCTTTAAGGGACACATTGTTCATTGGTTGCTCAGATATGCGTGGATATAATTTACGTTAAATAATAAAAGGTAAAATATAATAAAAATCTCAGGTTCTTATTTAATGGTCGATGTAATATTGATAGATGTGAGAGATCTCAAGATTATGGCTGCATCTGGCAATAATCTGCAAAGAGAAAGTAATGGAGGGAAAATATCGTTCTAACTAGTGATCACAAAATCTCGTGATGCTAAGAACACAATTATAACAAGTGTTAGCATTGTAGTGCTCATCATTTTTCGAACTCATCCAAGTGATCACTGAAGCGCGTGCATACAAGTACTTACTCAGGCAAACAATAAGGGAAAACAGCTCTCATAAGTTGCAATTGGGGCTTGGGACTTTCGATGATTCACTGAAGTCGATTTATCTCGAATGTAATACCGTCATTCATCATCGTCATCAATCCGAAGATAGGTTTGCTGCAGCTCACCACTCTACTACCTTTCGAATCGATCATTTCACTCCGTTCTTATAGCCGTTCTTTTCGGATAGTTTCGTTCACTGTTCACTTCTAGGAAACTGTTGAAATTGATGGCACTGCTCCTAAGTCGGTCTCTAATCTCGGAGAAATGTAATTGATACCCGATTGAGAAATGTATTTTTGTTTCATATGTTTTTTTATCATTCACAACTGTCCTAAAAAGACAGTATATATTATTGACTTCGAAATTCATCGCTTTCAAACACGTTTTGCGATTTATGCTAATCCATAATTAGTCATAGTTACACTAACTCTAGGGTATAGTGTAATGCATGTTGGTGATTACTCACCCCCTGCCACACACCCCTGAGGTGGCTTGCAGGGTATTTTGTAGATGTAGATGTTTGTATTTCTCACGAAATATGCGGAGGTGAACTCTTTTGATGCCCTGTGTAGGTATTCTCGCAGCTCGGTGAGGCCCGAGTTGAAATTCATATGTAGCGATGTTATTTATATTAAACTTTCGAGTTAATTAAGGCATTTCTTTTAACGACCTGGGGTGCACGCCGGGACGGCATTAATTCGACTCCCTTGTGACGGTGGCGGTGGGAGGGAGGAGCGCCACCGTTGGACATTAAAAGGGGTTAGAGAAGAAACAAAGGGTGTAAGGGCACTGAGTGGGGTAAAGTGTTTTCATTGCGGGAGGCAGGGGCATATGGCTCGAGACTGCCCGTCCGCGAAGGGACCGAATAGCGGTCAAGGTCGAGGGTCTCCGAAGACGGGGCCCGGAGACAGGAAGTGGGAGAGGCAAGGACCCTGTTCCCCACCACGCCGAAGTAAAAAGGGTAAACACTGTCCGAAGCGAAGGGACCGACACCATAACCCTGGGTGTAGGAAATAGTAGAACAGGTAATGTAAAGTTTTTGGTTGACAAGGGCGCGGACATGAGCTTAATTAAGGCCTCCGCCCTAAAAAAAGGGATGAGGTATTCACTAAAGAAGCAGATCGCACTTTAGGGTGTAACAGAAGAAATTGTAAAAGCGCTCGGAACGCTTGAGTTGGTGTTGGAAGCGAAAGATGAGGGAAGAGCGCACAAATTCCATTTGGTGGACGAAAGTTTTTCCCTTAAGTGCGATGGCATCCTCGGGAAGGTTTTTTGGAAGTCAACTGGAGCCATGATCAATTATGAAAAGGGGGAAATTGCGATGGGGAATGTAGTGGTTCCCTTTGATTCGAAGGCAGATGCTCCAATTAAAAACGAAGTATGGCTTCTGAAGTTGCCCGGCAGAAGCAAAACGATAGTAAGGTGCCCGACAGTAGGCGATGGTGAAGGAATTATTGAGAAAAAGGAAATAAGTCCTGGGATATTCTTGGCAGAATCATTGACCTGTAGCGAGCAAGGAGTTTGTATTGTCAACACCAACGAGGAGGAAAAGATTATTGAATCCCCACTAGTACAAGTAATGAAATTATCAAATGAGGAAATAAAAAGGGATAGTTCCGCCGAATGTGAAGTAGAGCAAAAGCTGCGTAGGAAAGAATTGCTTTATTCCTTACTGGGACTGAGTCACCTAAATAGAGAAGAGAGTAGGGAAATTCGAATCATATTAGATGAATACAGAGATGTATTCTATCTACCAGGAGACACACTCTCTTGCACCTCCTCAGCAGAGCACTGTATTCCGACGCCTACGTTGGATCCTACGCAGTCCATCAGAGTGAAGCCGTACAGATTACCCGAGGCACACAAGCAAGAGGTGAGGGCACAAACGGAAAAGATGCTTACGGAAGGAATAATTTCTCCAAGTAAGAGCGGATGGAATTCGCCCATTCTCTTTATACCTAAAAAGGCTGATGCTTCAGGCCAAAGAAAATGGCGAATTGTGGTCGACTTCAGAAAATTGAACGACGTAACGGTAGGGGATGCCTTCCCCCTACCCAACATAACAGAGATCTTGGACCAACTAGGTAAAGCGCGGTACTTTTCGACGCTAGACATGACGAGCGGCTTCCAGCAGATTCCATTGAGTGAAGGAGATAAAGAGAAGACGGCCTTTAGCAATCATTTGGGCCACTTCCATTATAACACTATGCCGATCGGACTTAAAGGAGCGCCGTCTACCTTTCAGCAATTAACCCTTAGGCTGCGGGGAACGTACATGTACGTGTGTACAGGGAACTGCGGAGAGAACGTTCTTGTACGTTTGACCCTTTCTGTCTACCTGCTCCCTCAGTCCTTTCATATTTTTATGACCCAAACTCATTATTTCCAGCGGTGGACATCTTGGAATCCACCCTTTTTACCCAAACCACTCCCTTCCCACGCTTTTTAGGGATCGCATACCACCGAAATGAGGTGCGACCCTTTCTTCCGATTGTTCGCTCAAGAGGCTACGGTTGTCTCAAAAGTTAGTTGTCTTATGCTCACGCCCGGCTCAATTATCAACGGATTTTTTTGGTGTTTGGTATCAAATTAAACAGAAAGTTGCTAGAAAATATATTTTCATATTAGTTTTCAACAATTATGCCTATAAACAAATTTTCAAAATTAGTTCCATGTTCCACTAATCCCTCGACAAGTTCCGGTGCCCACTCCCTGGGATCCCGAGAAAAGGGTCGGGAGGGGATTACATGTGTCATATAACTGCCCGGCCTCGGCCCGTGGGAAGGAGTGACAGGCTCCGTCCGAATAGATATTTGCCGCACAGGGTGGACGAAATGCGCTCTAGCTGCCGCAGCTTAAGGGTTAATGAATACTGTACTTTTAGGATTGCAAGGCATTAAATGCTTTGTGTACCTGGATAACATCGTCGTCCACAGTGAATCTCCCTCCATTCACAATGAGAAATTGAAGGAGGTACTAGGGAGACTGAGGGATCGCAATCTGAAATTGCATCCTGATAAATGCGAATTCCTCAGGAGAGAAGTGACTTACCTTGGGCACATAACCACGGAAGACGGTGTGAAGCCGGATCCGAAGAAGGTTGAGAAAGTGCAAGACTTCCCGCAGCCGAAGACGACGAAGGCGTTGAAGGGATTTTTTGGAGTGGCAGGGTATTTTAGCAGATTTATTCCTCAATTCAGTTCAATCGCCAGCCCACTACACGCACTGCTAAAGAAGAACGTGCCACACTAATGGGGCGTCAAGCAGCAGGAGGCGTTCGAAAGATTAAAGGAAACTCTCACCACGGAGCCAATTTTGCAATTACCGGATTTTGCACAAAGGTTCATCCTTATGCCTGTTGCTCACGGTAAAATTTTCCATAAAACAGTTTTATAAAAATTTGTATCGAAAGTTTTATGAATCATACGTAAAACGTACTAGCTTGCTCAGGGTAAAACTCAAGAACCTTATAAGAGGACGTTTATCTCCTATTTCGATCGTGTTATCAACGGGCGCGAAAGAAATCAAGTTCCAACTTCGGCCGCTGGAGGGGCTGCAACCGTGCGTGAGACCAAGCATTTCTAGTCTAAAAATGTTTGTTTTAAATGGCTGTTGCGGGGCGAGTTTGAGTGGAAGGAGGGAAGAAGCTGTGTAGGAGAGCATAGGAGAGGTGTGTATATGCTAGAGAATCAACTGCTCGATCGCTGCGCCACGTAGAGTGGATAAGAGGAAACGGCATTTTTTCATAAGATGGCGGAGAGGAAAAATCGCACTTCTCAGGTTTGAAAGTTTCCCATTTCTAAAGTAGTTGATTTATTGTTGTGTTGAAAGTGTTAAACAAATTTACAAAGTTTGCATAATAAGTGAGGTGAATTTGGTTCCAATATATCTGTTTAAAGTGGGTGAAAATCGCGAAAGCAAGTGCGAGACGAAAGCTCACCTTCGCGATGAGCGGAACATCTCATTGGTTGTTGCATAAAATGGTTTTATGGAAATAGAACCTGTCCTATTCCGTAAAACGTTTTATAAAACTCGGTTTTATGTAACGGTTTTATCGTTAGCAAGCTCATTTTTATAAAATTTTTACCAAACGTTTCGGTTTTATAAAACGTTTAAACCAAAATTTTACCGTGAGCAACAGGCATTACGACGGATACGAGTAAAGAAGCTGTCGGATGTGTCCTATCCCAAGGCCAAGTAGGGAAGGATCTTCCGATTGCCTACGTGAGCAGGACGCTGAACAAGGCGGATAAATCATACTCCACGACAGAGAAGGAACTTTTGGCAATTATTTGGGCGACAAAATACTTCCGTCCATACATCTATGGTAGGAAATTTCTCATTGTTACTGATCACCGCCCTCTCACCTGGAAATTTAATGAAAAAGATCCCAGCTCACGATTACTGCGTTGGCGGATTATGCTGGAAGAACACGATTACGAGGTGGCGTATAAGAAGGGAAAGTTAAACTCCGACGACGACGCCCTCAGCAGGATCCACGCCGTGGAATTCCGCATCCTAAAATTCTAAAACAATAGCACATTCTCACTTTTAGTGTGGGACCTCTCTAGCGGCATAGTCCCAGATTTCAGAGGGAATGCATGCGCTCACGTGCTCCTAAGATGCACATAAAACTTAGGCGTGCGCGCATTTAACTATTTGACTGCTCCTTGGTCTCAAAGCTGGGAGTCTCAGAAGTGCCTCCCACTTCCGACTCTGAGAGTATATAAACTCGTTAATCCCCCTCCTCGGGGGCAGAGTATCAATGTACGCCGGAGGCCATACCGGCCTCATTGCTATTCCTCAATAAATTCCATTCTACCAACCAACGCGTAAGTTTTTGCTTTTTGGTGCCTGAACCCCAGGGTGCCGGGTTTGCCACTCGAACCGACGCACCCTTAATCACGTAGATCCTGCCGTGCAAGCGGCGACTACGCCCTTTGTGCCGTGAACCGATTATCGGGGCACGACATAAAAAACTGGTGTCATGTGTGGGGTCTGACACAGCGTTGGTAGAAGTAGACAGTTGGCGTGGGTAGCGCAGCGTTGAAGGCGATCCAGCGAATGCTGATCATCGTGACACGAGAGCCCATCCCAGAGGAGAGCAGCCGCCGAGCGAGAGCTGTTTCCTGAGACGCGGAGCCCCCAACGGAAGACCGTTGCCGCGCAGAGACGACAAGAGACCGTCGCCACTCCGAGACGCATAGGAGTCTCCAAGAGGAGAACTTCCGCTGAGAGAGGGGAGCGACGAGGGCAACTGTTCCCGACCAAGGGTGCGGTCCAATAAACGCTACGGGACGCTCCCGCCGAAAACGCGCCAGAGCATCGGTTCACGTTCGCTACCGGTGCTCCGATTGACTCCCAGGGGAAAGCATTTTGGACCGGTTTCGGAGCGTTTGTGGCAAAGAGTCATGGCCACCGTTTGTTGTTGTTCGGAAAGAAGGAATCGTCTGCTAATATCATTGGAATATACCTTCTTTCAGAGGAATTCTCGTTTCCCAAGATGATTAATTAATCTGTCAATGGTCAGGTAGGATTTCTGGCAATCTTGAGAGTAATGACGGAAACGATGGCTACTATTTTTATGATAACAAGGGAGATAAATCGGGGAGGCACTGCTTTCAATCGACCATTGAGACTCAAGTTTTTCAAATGTAAGTCATACATTTGGCTATCTATTAACAACTTGCGCCTACTTTACTTTTAAATTAATTATAAATTAAAATCATGCACTCTTACTTAACTTTCCTGAATTTTGCTGATAATGTGATGGTTTTCTGCAATAAGGTTTCATAACCGTACCTATAATGATAAATAATCGACCTGAAACTTTTGCTCATAGTTTTTGAGATAAAATCTCAGAATTATATCCTTGTCAAAAGATTCAAGGTATATCTTTGGTCTGGAATAATTCGACTTTCACACGGCCTCTTCATGAAGTACGGTGTTTGTATATGCACGATAACCTATTCTCACACTATTGAAATTTCAGAACACGAAAAATGTTTTACTCCAACGGCCGTGTAAATAAAAAGATATAATTAATAGTTCACTTGCGTTCATAAATTTAGATCACAGAAATATAATATATATATATACAAATATTAAAAATTAATAATTCACATGTATAAATAAAGAACACTAGACATTTTTTACTCCGACGGCCATTGGAGGAAATATTTGTCTTGTTCTTACATTTGGGGACGTAGAGCTTCTCAACCTCATGTTAATGTAAAATTTATTCCAATTAACAGGATTCAGAAATATCTAATATTCTGGTAGGCTTATCACTATTTAAAATAGTCAAAACACTAATTATATTGAGTGGACTTAACCTTGTATGCATCCACGAATAATGATCCGACCTGTCATCTATGAAATCCCGCCATGAAACCATGAATCGCTCCAGCAGCCCCTAGTTTCCATCGTAGCGTCTGGAGCGAGGCGGGCGCAAATATGATGAAATCTTCCTAGACGACATGGGATAAACCGTAGCGCTCCGGAGCGACTGGGAGCGACTTACGGACCGCTTGGAACCTCGCTCCAGACGCTCCGGAGCATTTGTAGCGTTTATTGGACCGCACCCCAAGAGGACGCGGAAGGACTTGAGAGGTCGACGACCAGGAGAAAGGAATATTGTGAGTAGGCCACACTTTCCTTGAAATACCCTCCTTTCCCTGCTATTTGTGTAATATGGAGGTAGATATGGCTCTTCCTGTAGATTCCTCTAATGAGGGCGAATATTGTAGCACCGCGGAGGCGATGAAAATAATTGGTCACCCATTTGACGGCACTAAGAGTAAATTGAGGGAGTTTTTGGATAATGTCGATGTGGTTTTTGATTTAGTTAACCCGTCGCAGCACGAAAGGTTACTTAAATTTGTTAAAGCTAGAATCACGGGAGAAGCCCGATCAAAGTTAATCGTGAGAGACGCACACGTGGGCGCAGGTCAAGGCCATCCTGGAGGAAAACTATTCAGTGAGGCGAACATTAGATTTTGATGCGTGCGCTATGTTTAGCGCGAAGCAGCGAAAGGGTGAAAGTGTCGCTGCTTGGGGGACGCGCATTGATAGCATGCAGACAGAACTGCGAGGTGCTGCGCGCAGAGTTTCTAGCGTAGTTGAAGAAGTTGGGGCAATAGCCTGAGTCCATGAATATACATATGAATCTAAATCTTCCTATGTGTTGCCTAGCTTTCCACGGCGCTGCAATCGGCATGGTTCGCTTGTGTGTGTCAAAAAATGGCCTGTATTAATAGGGAGGCCAATTCCGGTACCTTTATTACCAGTATTTCCATTTGAATCATGGCCTTTCCATCGGCATGGTTCGCTTGAGTGTGCCAAAAACGACCGGTTTAATTGGGAGACCGATTCTGGGGCCCGATTCTGATCTTCCACCAGTCAATGACTGGTGGAAATTCCACCATTCGTTCATTGAACGACTCTTGATCCGTTAAATGAACGGCTCAATGACCCCCTCTGGAGAGCCGAACATCACAAACTTATGCCGATTTCCAACTTACCTCGATACCGCGAACAAAAAAATGTCTGCCTTCCGCACGCTTACTTCCGTCCGAAAATTTCCACCACGACACTAGCACGATGACGGGTAGAAGGACGGCTTGACTTTCCACCAGTCATTGAACGATGAACGATGTATTGAACGATTCTCTGGTGGAAGGTGGAACATGTGACGTAGTGTCGGAAAGTCATGATGTTTTGGTGGAAACTAATGACGTTTTGGTGGAAAAGTTGAACATCGGGAAAGCATCAGAATCAGGCCCCTGGTGCCTTTATTTCCAGTATCTCCATTTGAATCACGGCCTTTCCTTATTAGAACCACTTTCTCAAAAGTGGCGGCGCTACAATCTGCTTGGTCATGATTCTTCGGTGAATGCGGAATGTTTGGCAACACCCACTGGGGGCACATTTAGGATCCGTTTGTATATTCATGCCTTAGTCAATCACTTAGCAAAGGCTTGTTTCGTGCAAGGTATGGACAATGACCGTATCCAAATCATTGTACGGAGCAAAGGAGAAACCCTGCTTTTGCCAGCAGCAGTGGAGGTAGCGCTAGAGGAGAAAAGTGCCATTTTGTCGGCTATTGAGAGAGGAAAGACGCAAAACGTTAGAATTCCTGTAAAGTGCGACAACTGTGGGAAATTGGTTCATCTAACGGGCAAGTGCTATATAACTGGGGGAAAGAAATACGATAAGAAATGATTTAGAAATGTATTTTTATGTTTCATATGTTTTTTTTATCATTCAAAACTGTCCTACAAAGCCATTATATATGTTTTACTTCGAAACTCATCGCTTTAAAACACGTTTGTATTTACTCACGAAATATGTGTAGGTGAACTCTTTTGATACCCTGTGTAGGTATTCTCGCAGCTCGGTGAGGCCCGAGTTGAAATTCATATGTAGCCGGGCGATGTGATTTATATTCAACTTTCGAGTTAATTAAGGCATTTCTTTTAACGACCAGCAGTGCACGCCGGGACGGCATTAATTCGACTCCCTTGTGGCGGTGGGTGGGAGACTGGGTTGCTGGGCTGAGCGCCGCAACGTTGGACATTAATTGGGGGAAGGAAATACGATAAGAGTGTTAGGGGGAGGACGCCGCGTCGCACTGGCGTAGGAGTGCAAAACACAACCCAAGCCATCCCTCCATTAATGTGAAACCCTTCAGTGGCGTCCCCTGATACGAGGAAAGATAATTATTTATCCATCTGATTCGCTCGGAAACGGGAATTGGTTACATGAATAAGTACTACTCAGATTGACTAATGGTCCGCATAATTTCAAATATCAAATGTCAATTTAGTTGGTGATGTCAATTTGAGGAAAACGTTTATCATATAACTACGAAGAAGCTTCTAATGAATGGGCCAGAAGATCACATATTTTCAAAACTACCCAATTTTAAAAAGGATAGAATATTGGAATTCGAAAAAAGGCAAATATGTTGGTAGTGAACAGCATCGCATGCGTGTTCCGGGTTAAAGTCACATTACTATTGCGTAGATGGTAGAAATAAAGTGAAAAGTGGCGATAGAGTATTAGTATTATCCTAAGAGATATTTTTCTGCGATCTAGTTTGAAATGTTTATCTCACGCACACCGATGTGATAGCATATAATTGAGAACCGCTGGCCAACATAAACCGACGGCCTATGTTGGGGATAATCGTTTAGGACCTCATAACGCAATAAATCGTTAGCAGTAAGAAGAACAAAAGGGTCGGCAATATGCACTGCACTCTCCATGCTAGAATTCCCAGAGAATTTTAAAGTTAAGTGCACCGAATCCTAAACAATAAACACTATTTACCCTGCGAGTATCGTGAAAGAAGCAAATGGGCGATGCCCTCGAGTACCCAAAAATAACATATCTCTCCTAGAGTATCTCCATGACAGCAGGCAGTGAGAGCAAGACCCATGAGTTCTCGCACGATACGAAAACCTCGGGGAAAGGATCTTGTAAACGACGTTTGCTGACGACCAACTGAATTAAGCACATTCAGTGCTTCCGATTAACTCTGGTGATAGCCGGATACCAATGGCAGCTTTTGGCATTCACCAGGTGGCTAAATGTATTGAAATGGCTCAAAGAGGGTAATCACGCATGCTAAGTCTACCTCGCGTTCACACAAGCCGAAGAAGACAGTTGCGCTAAAAATGCGCTAATAGATCCTCTCTTGTTCATCTCACCTCGGACACGGTCGTATATGCATACGCTTCGCCCCGGGGTAATCAGGCACCGGCAAACAGCGATAGACAGCTATTCCGCTGAATGGTAAGCACCACGGCGCACAGTGGGCTGAAATCCAAAAGTGGGCTGGCCAAAATTCAAAAAGTGATTTTTTCAAGTCAGGAAGCTGAAACCTTGCATAAATATTCTTAAAAGCCATGACGCATGCGATGACGCATGACATTTTCCATTGTACTCTGCAATTAACAATTTGCACAAATTTCGCAAAAATTTTCTACACCTAATGTTCTCACAAAATATTCAAAATCAAGCCCTTTCTAAGCCTTTATAGTCAGAGACTTGGAATAAAAAGTGATGAAGTTAGATACAACAGTTTTTCATCTTTGTTTTAATGTAGTCTACTTATTTTTTTGTCATTATTTACGACAGATATGAAACAAAATTGCAGACCCTCATTTTTGGTCATTTATTTAATATATGTTGAGAAATAGTAATTTGCATCGCCGAGCATCGCGAAGTAACTTATATGGTGAAGCTCTGCAAAGCTCTCAAAGTAGGAATCCGATGAGTTATGCTGCGGCCGTTTGAGACGCCAAATTTCACATCAGTCTTTCGATCGCTCAGTCGAGTCTGGTCCAACCCGCCTGCAACGGGGAGTAAGGTGGCGCTGCAAGTGTTTGGAATGGATTGTAGCCGCATCCACTCCTCTATGGAGATTTTAGAGATATTAACATTGAAAAGAGCCTCCATATATTATATTTTGGAGAAGTCGCGGAAATAATTACCCATTTTGTCACATGGGGTAAAGGTTTAGGAGGTACTGAAATACTGCTTTCTTCGGGTGCACCGCGGGCGTTTCTCTTTTTAGCATTTTAACATCGCCTACTGACAAATACGTGAACTATTAACGGAGACTCGAAGAGCCAATAATCCTGTGCGGTATGCATGCTGCATACTGCACAGGATTATTGTCTCTTCGAGGCCACCAACCCAAGGTGGTGTCGTACGGCTGCAACTCCCCCGCCCACTGCACTGCGGTTGGGCGTACGGCAAAGGGTTGTTTATTGGCACCGCGGAGCCCTTTTCTCGGTTACTTGCGGTTATTTTTGGCAGAACGTCTTAACGTCTTCTAGTCTCCAAAGAAAAGCACTAGAGCATTCAGTTTCATTTTTCAGTGGTGCGATGTAGTAGTTTTTGAAACATGAGTAGTAGATTTTGAAACAGTAGTTTTTCACTCGTATTTGGATCTCGCGAAATTCCCTCTACAACTCGTAGTGGTGTGGATACTTTGCTAACCACTTCAAGAATACCCGCTTTTTCAAAGTTATATACTCTATTAGGACAATCTGATGTCTATTTTTTAAATGGTTTATTTGTAATAACGTTTATGGAAATATTTTTTATATTCATTTGCTTTGGATCTCAATACGTCACTATTATTGCAAAATCCTTAATATCATGCCAATTCACTTTTCAAATATTCTTTTCTTTTGGAATGTGCATAAAATTGTACTCGCCCATTCCCTATTTAGGCTTATAGTTTCGGCTCTCTTTAAGGGGTTGATGGTGTTAATGAATGAAAAAAAAATTCTTGATCTTTGTGCAACATATTGTTCTCATTCAAAAATGTTTTATGGAAGAAGTATTCCGTTCTAGGACGTGAGACCATCGAAGGAAAAAATTTCCCTTTTTCCGGAGAACAGTGACCTTTTATATCTCATCTTTATTACTAATTCTTCATTCCACATATTCCCCCGTGAAATTCGGCTGGTAAATTTTTTCTTCCTCAATTGAACGGGTGTATATTTGTTTTGCTTTCAATTTATTTTTTTCCGTTAAGTTGTAACATACAGTGCATAGATTGTGATTGCACCCTGCCGTTTGTGCTAAATTCCTCGTTGTTATTTCCTTAATTTTATGTAAAGGGTTAATAGTATGACTATAAGTCACTCCTTGCTGAATTTTTGCAATAAATACACGGGGTACACAGATGAAAGTAAATTGGAATGCTTAGGAGTGCAAGAGACTTGGGAGGTGTTCTATTTATTGTCGATCCAAATAACTAGCTGTGATGATTAAAATTTGAGCTTAAACCAAGTTGTTTTTTTCCCAAGACTGTCCTTTACTGTTTTGAAAAGGAAATGTGCCAGAGGGCTTAAGGCTATAGTTGTTAATAATCGTGATATGTTAAGTCTTAAAAATTAGAGGGAAACTAAAATTTACTCTACTAATTCTAGCAAGGGAATAGGAAGTCTTCTGTGCTAAAGTTATTCAGCTCAGCCAGTTATTATGTTACAAAAAATGAGGAAAAAAGAATATAATGCATAATTATCAAGGTTCTTCATAACAAAAGTAGTTTTTTCAGGCTTGATGTCGTGGAATATCATAATAAAATAAAATGATATTGGCAATTTTCCACAGTAAAATGTATAATATATAAACTTATTATGTGGAAAATTGCCAATATAATTTTATTTTATTAAGGTTCTTCATGTGAAACATATCACTTTTACAAAATATGCAATACACGTACGTAGTACAAATTGCGAAGAATTGGAGGTAGAAATTTTCAAGGAAAATCTCGATTGTGTATAATGTGTTTAAATGCATAAGCTCGTAATTTTATTTAAAACACGTTTTACGTGACGTGATTTTTATCGGTAAGTATATCCTGGAAGGGCTACTATTTTTTTCTTACAAAATCCTTCTATCACGGGTGCTTTTAGCAAGCCCTTCTCCCCTCAATTTCTACCTCCCACTAACTATTCTTCCTCCTCTTAATCTCCTTCAGGCGTTCCCTCTCCGCACCATCCACACTCAGTGCCCCCTTTTCAATTCTTTAACCCTCCTCACTCTTCATGTCGTGACTCGCTTGGGAGCTGCCCCAGAGCCTTTCTCCGAAGGCGTCTACCCTGCATATTTCCACGTCACTACTCTAATCGGCAAGGCTTATCAAACGCTCTTCTCCAACTCCAGCCTGCTTGCTGGCTATAACAGCCTTTTCCTTCCTCTTCACTCTCAATCAGTTGGTGGGTTTGTAACCAGAGGGTGCGCAAAAGAGACAGAAAAGGGTAAGTACACTTCCTAGCCCATGTCTCCTCTACAGTCCCCTCCCCGGCACAGGAGCCTCCCTTCCAATAATCTCCCATCCCAATCCTTTCCAACGCACAGCACAAAGGGGCCCTTGTTCATCTCCCTGAAGGTTTTCCCAACCCTATATAACGTGCATCGTTGTTGAGTATCGAGTGTAAAACACGATTTCTTACCGAGAATATGCATCGTGCATTTTCGGATTTGTTGCTGATTCGTACTGTGTTTTTTTTGGACCGGATAATATTACATACTTTATAGAGAATGATCGTTGCATACCTTTTTGGATGCATTCCTTCCTGTTATTAATGCCTGAAAATTAAGAATGTAAGATATTTTAGTACAGGAATACTTTCCTGATTGAAACAGAGCGTGCAGGTTTTGAGGTCCTCGCGTACGTGAATTTTACCAATTAACTGATTCCGACCCTGAGGGCCTGAGTGATCCGACTTTTGTAATTCAACGAAGGACAAGAGTTTCCAAACACTATTATCATGGTGTTCATAATCCCCTTCCAGCTAGCCAGTTTGACAGAAAGTAGGAAAAATGTTATTTTCGGAAAGGAAGGTCATTAAAACACCCCCCCCCCCCTATGCATGCGACCAAGCACGACAGAGAGGGAAATGCTCCTTATTCACGCGTCTATTACTAATGAATTGCTAATTTACGAAATCTGTGAAAATAATATCTCTTTTTTGTCGAGTAAAAAAATAAGTGTGAAAACTATCTCAGACACCATTTCCGGGCCAATATAAAGACACAATTGAAAAGTGCGACCTTATTGTAACTTTGAATTGCCAAATTAAAGTACTGATCAAGATAATCAATCTTATCATTAAAACCGAAGTCCTTAGCACAAGTATGAAATTAGGCGTTCAGTTTTCATTTATAGGACTGTGAGTGACAAAGATCCAGGGAATTAATTTATAAGCTCATGAGATGCAGCATCATAATACTGGCTGCATTTGACTTACGTTAGTAGCTATTTATTACTCGTTTGATTATTCAAACGGTACTTTTATATAAATTGATCCTGAAGTTGGAATTTGAATATTATCAGTGTTTTTTTCACATACATACTCTTCATATCAAAGTCTTTGTAAGCGTTTTGTTTGCAATCTTACAATACGTCCCCATCATCTCTCTGTCATTGCTGAACGTTCAATTCGATACTGTAATTTTTCTTCTAATGTCTTTGCTACCTATTTCCCTTAAACGTACTACCAAGGTAATTAAGTTGTTCTACTTGGTCCATTACGGGCCCTCCCACCCTTAATACCAGCCTTGATTTCTTTGTCATCAATAATATTATATTATTTTCTTATGATTAATCATCACTCCGTGAATGACTTTCATATTCTGGGTAATTGATAGTTGCGAGGGACTTCCACCCCACTTATGGACGGAAAGGAAGTCAAATGAGGAAGTTCTTCACCGACGTGGTGAGGAGAGAAAACTTGTGGATGAGATTAGGGGAAGGTAGATTAGGTGGCTGGAAGCGGTAATGAGGGGCGATGGTTTGCTAAAGGCCGTGATAGAGGGTAGGATGTTGGGTAAGCGGGGAAGGGGAAGAAAGAGAATAGGTTTTATGGACCGGATGAAGAAGGGTAGGACTTACACTGAGATGAAGAAAGAAATACTAGAGGTAGATATAGCACGACACGTGTAAGAGTCTGTTTCATTTTATCTGACTTTCATCATAACCTACCTTTAACCGGTAGATTACTCAGATGAATCATCGCTCCGTATGTCATGCACCGATTTTCTAATACATCTAACTATGCCTGGCATCACTTTGGTAAACGAATAACTAACGCCTAGTTTTCATAAATTCTAACGTACTTCATCGGCTGTCTTCCTACTTTTATTCCCTCACTAAACTCCTTTGATTGGGGCACCCTTGCCTTATAACTGCCCACCTTTATTCTCCGTCAGTCACCCTCACTTGTGATGCCTGATTCATGAGCCGGTCTCATATTTCTCCAATCTACTCCTATTTTAATGAGCGTTTGCATTATATTTAATCAATTAGATCTGTCAAACCCCTCTTAGAAATCTGCGAAACATGCAAAAATGTCCTGATTATACTATCCTCCATTCCACTACCGTTTCCATCACCGAAATCGCATCCCAAGTTACCTTCCTCTTCCTTGACCCGAACTAGCTATCACTTAAGTTGTCGTATGAAGTTGTAGCCTTCAATCTTTTATTCATTATTCTGGTAATGAGCTCAACTTTTTTGGCGTGAAGAATGCAGCTATTTGTACTGTAGTCTTCGTATTCTGAGGCATTTTCTTTTTCTGGATAGGAATCAAAACTACTGTGGCCCTATTCCCTCCTTGTTTTCCTTACGTATTAGTCCGAAAAATGTTCGTATCTCGTTATTTGTTGAATTTCTCCGTACATCCATAAATATACTATCTACACCCACAGCTTTTCCTAGTTTAATGTCCCGTAGTGCCTTCTCTATTTTCTCCTCCCCATCCTTTTCTCTATCCCCTCCCTTCCGTGGCTGGTGTCCTAACACCCCCTGCCACATGCCTCTGTGACGTCACGCAGGGTATTATTATGTAAATGTATTATTCTCTGTCTTTGGTCCGAGGTAATCCTTCTCTAGTGTTCTTTAGTTCCTTATATCTAAGTTCACAGGCAAATTACTTCGGTCATATAGCTCTTCCACGTATTTTCTCCATCTATCCTGGATATTTTTCCGTTCGAGAAAAGGCTTCCGTTTTTTTCTCCTTAACTTTTGGTTCCGTTTGCACTCTCTCACCACCTGATAACAATTTCACTTTATAGCGTACAGCATATTTCCATTCTTTCTGATAGGGCATTAAACTTTGATCCATTGGCATTTATTATCATGTATGTAGCGTAGTCTAGGCGTAAGGTTTCTATACCCGTAGACTATTCCGCAAACAACAACACCTGAATTACAAATACTTGTGTCCGCCATAATTAAGAACAACCTCTACCTCAATTACAGCCTCTCAAAAATGATAAACACTTTGTTAAATCGAAACCTTTTGGCACACGGAGTAACGTTTTGTAAGATATTTCTGATCTTTATAATTGGTAGTTCTATCATTAGTCTATCCTAAATGTGAGTGAATTAGATTTTTTAAATTAAAAGTATCGTTCGTATTTTGTTTTTGTTTTTAATATTTCTTTGCTACGGTGAAATATAAAAATTTTGAAAAAAATTTGCCAGGCGTTGTGGGAGGAGTGCTGGGGTGAGGGAAGGAGAGTCTCAAAGGTTTCTAAGAATCGGGGTTTCCAATAGATACAATGGGTTCTTTGTAAGGGAGAGTAAAAGGGAGGGGGGGGGATGAAAAGGGACACTGCGGGTGGTACGGTTTGGGTGGGTGGGCTCGGCCCGACGAAAGGAAAAAACGGGAAGGTCCGGCTAGTGACGGTCTACGAGGGAGAAAGGAGGGTGAGGCTGAAAGGAATCGATATTTTCAGCTCTTGAACTTTCGGCATTAAATATCAAGTGACACGTATCAAAGTGGATGACAAAATAGGACTTGATAGAAACAAGCCAGATCAAGTGTTGCTTGTGATGTGGATGATGTTTGTTTACGTGTTTGTGCATAGTGAAAGTGTTGCATTATCTGGTCCACTTTTACAAGCACAGGTAATTAAATTAAATAAACAAATATGTGGTGCTGATGATATTGTTTCTTCTGCTGACTGGCTATCGAGGTGGAAAATTTGCCACGAGGTAGTGCAAATCAACATGGAAGAAGAATCTCGCTCCAGTGACAGCGAAGTACCTAGAGAGTTATGTGAGACTTATGCAAGATGATTGATGAGGGTGAGTAGACTTAAGAGCAATTGTATAACTGTGATTAAACTGCCCTCTACTACAGATTGCTTCCAACAAAGTCGCTCAATATTAAGAAGTCGGCAAATAAATCCAGAATGAAGATGAGCAAAGAGAGATTGACTTTATTACTCTGCGAGAACAAATCAGGAAGTCACTAAGTAAAACCTTTCACTATCAGTAAAAACCAAAGTCCTCGGTGTTCCAAGCACGTTAATTTGACAGCACTACCTGCCATTTATAACAACAGTAAGAATGGGGATGACTAGTGATGTATTTTTATCGTGGTTCAATGAATAGATGGTACCATCGGTAAAGATTCACTTACGATGAAAAAAGTTAGAAGAAAAAGCACTACTTCTGTTGAATATTTGTCCTTACCATCCTTCTGGTAAAATTGTGGCATCATTTTTACCAAAAAATACCACTGCCCTTTTTCAGCACTTGGACCAAGGATTAAGAGGACCAAGGAATAAGAGCTTTTAAAGCCCACTATCGGCGCTACTAAGCCCACTGCTGTCATAAACTCAGAACTGCAAGTACAAGATTTCCTGAAAACAGTAACCCAGAAGAATATGGCGTATAACATTGGACTGGCATGGGAAAAAACAAATTCAGCTACAATTCGAAATTACTGGTCGAAGTACATATATAGGAATAGTGGGCGATAGCATGGAAGACGGAGACGAGTTTTTGGGTTTTACGGAAGAAGATGCACGTTAAGCTTCAAATGTTTTTCCTGATAGACTAAATGATCTCACGGCCTGGGTACGTGAAGATGAAGAAATTCTTGTATCTGCACATAAGAACGATGAAGTAATTGTGGCTGCAGTTCAGAGCCGCGGAAGAACAGTTGCACTATCGGAAGATGAGAGAAAGAATAAAGAAGTAGAAGACGAATGTGAGTAAAAGACGCCAAAAGTAGGAAAAATATATAAAACTATCAACTATCGCGCCAAAAGAAAATACGGAGTAGTGTAACTCCCGTTAAAGTTGGGCGTGTATTTAAATCAGGAAACATCGATTGAAGGAGTCTTACGCAAATTAATTAGTTATATAATTTAGCTTTATGGGTTTTTCTATTGTTTCCCACCCAATTTCCTGTGATAACGCGGTTTTCCGATGACGTGGGTGTAAAATCCGTCCCCCTAGACCAGCGTTAAAACCGAATTTTACTTAGTGACGTTTTTATGATTTTTGAGAGGTTGTAACTTTTTTATCAGAAAATACACAACATAATTTTTTATATGCCATGTACAAATAGACAAAGACTGTATTTTCTGCTAATTTGAGATTTTTATCTCTAACCCCATCAGAGTGATTCAAATCCAAACTTTGAAATTTTTGAAAAAAGTGACTTTTTAAAAATTTATGACAATTCAAGGGCAAGTATATGTCAACCTATATTTCGTCATGTTATGTATAAACCTCCTAGTATAAAGCTAGAAATGAAAAAATAATTCAAACTGCATAATCCATTCCTACTATTGGAAAAAAAATTTCAAATATTGATATTTCTATTGAAAACGTATTTGCTTGCTTGTAGCTTTGCTTGTAGTTTTACCTTAGAAAGGATAGAGACAGGTATGCAAACTACGAGAATTATTTTTTAAATTGATAAATTTCAAACAAAATGCTTTTTGTTCATCCTTCTTGGATGAAAACTTTTATAATCAAATACTTTTACGTAAACCTTGACAAACGCAAAAATGGGCTTGCGCACCATTATAAAAATGGCCGCCCAAGGTAAACCGCTTGAGATAAAATTTTGAAAAAAATAGTTTTAATGTCTTAAGACACGAGGAAAACAACTAGGAAAGTTTCAATTTTTTTAAATTGGCCAAGCAACAAACTTATTTTTTTTTGACCAATTCAAATGGATTGACCCTCCTGCGTATTCATCACCATTCTATTTTAAATTATTCTTTTATGTTCACCAATAGTATTGCATATGCATTTATTTAAAGCCAAAGAGGAATCTATCCCTAGAGTCAACATTGGATTGCCTTAAAAAACAAGTTTTTAAATAAAAACACGTTTTTATTGCTGTTTAGATTAAATTATTTCAAGGAAAAACGAACCCTTATCTTAGTATATTCAACTAAAAAATTGGTTTATTACTGACTCAAGTTTTGACTGCACAGCAATTGTTATCAATAAATCAAACCATTAGCAATTTGTGAGTAAAATATACCAAGTTATATTTTTTTATCATATTGATGACTATTTTCCACAAAGTTACGCCTTCAACCATTAATATTATCCCTTATCTAATGTCAGCGGCTTTGGCGTGAATTGTATATTAAAATAATCATTTAAAAATACGCTTTTCCCACACTAGTGATCAGAGTCATTTTGAAGAGCACTAATCCGAGAATACCCCAAGATACGTCTAGTAGTAAAGCAGTCCTTGCATCGCTGGTAAAGACTTTGATGGAAATGTGTTGGGCTCTACTCTGGTTCCGCGTTCACCAATTAAGCGGGCGTCCAAGCCGTCGTCCGCCGCATCGGACGTTGTCCACTTCGCATCGACCGGTAAAAGTTCAACAGAGAAAAAGAATGCTCTCGTCTGACAATCCGTCCTTCTACTTCGGGCCCTTCGTTGCTTAAATCTGGAAGAATTTCTCTTGAGAATATAAAGTGCGCTAGGAGATCACGGCGATGGGAGAGGGAGTGGAGGCTGGGGGCGAGGGTGGAGGGTGGCAGTGGAGGGAAGGCTCGGATTTCAGAGAGAGAGAGCAGCATTCCATTCGCTCTTGTTTGACTGAGTAGGTCAACTTGCAACTCAACACGGCGCAGTGGATTCCCATTGGCTAATCAGACCCTGCGCACTTGGAAGCGCACTGCAAAGTAGGTCGGGAATATTGTTCGTATCTAATAATTGTCAACTAATATCTTACAAAAACCAACAACAAAACACCTTCGGGAGTGCGAAGTGGCCCAGGGAAAGGTACTGGCCCCCCTACCCTGAATGTGTGAAATTCACACGCCTGTGGCTTAGTCCGGGGTGAGCTCTGCCCTCAACTATCCAAACCAACCATCGGGTTGAATCACTGAATGAGTGAATATCTTAAATGAGTGCCATTTTACGCAGTCTTATTACGAAATTAGCATTCAATTGCATTTTCTCCCGTTGCTATCGTGTACAGAAAACGTATGTCTCAATTGGTATAAAATATATACTGTACAAAGCGTTACTTTTCACGTAGCGTGTTATTTTTCCTATCTTAGATGAAAGCGCAGCTGACCCCGGAGTATATTTGAGAAAAAAAGCACTTTCGATAAACTGATCCACCGTTGTTTTTTGTTTCTTTAATTGTTTATCAGAAGCGTCAAGAATGGATAGTGTTAATTTTTTAAATTATTCTACGATAAATCATGACCTATATACTTAGGCATGCAATTTGAACGAATTCGTTCATCATGTACAAAAAATGCGGCCGCGAATATGTTTTATGCACGGAATGCTACCTACCTGCTGGTTAACGGGTGTTTCCATTGTTCCCTTCATCGCCGATCGTTTGCGCGGAAGTGCGCTAGTGAATGTGTAGCTTAAGTCTGCGCGAGCCTTGAATGGAGAGTGAAGGAGGGGGTGGGGGGGGGAGGGGAAGAGAGAAATGGCAAGCACGCTATTGGATGCCCACGGGGCGTTTCTTCTGGGTCTGAGGAGAGAGGGAGGGAGGGGGGACAGAGGGAGGGAGGTGGACAGAGCATGTGTTCCTCTCCCAATGATCGCGACTCCACATCCGTTTATTTCTCCTTTTGTTTTCCCTCTCCGTCCCGCCGCCCGAGCCGAGGGGCGTCGCCGCATCCCTGGGTGTGAGTGCGGCACCCTGAGGAGGAGGATGAGACGACGAGCGCTGGCCGAGCGCGGCATTCCGAGACGACCGCTTATTAAAGAAGTTTAATCCTGTCTGCGGGAGGAATTTATTTATGAAACTTTCTCTTGTGGATTTCAAACTCGCCTCCGGTAAATAATAAAACAAGAAGAAATGAAACACTTCTCTCCAATTATATAAATTAATTAACTTCTCAACTCGCGCGAGAAATGCCTTGGATTTGTTTTCTAGCTCAGATTACTGAATCGGGAGCATTCGAGGAGCTCTTAACTCCCTCCAGCTCCATGCAGGAATTCATCGCGCAACTTAAGATAGAATATTTTACTCCCTACAATAATACTCCACTAATTAAAACTGAATGCGCGAGGATAGAGAAAATAACAGCACGAAATGAAGTAAATTATGCTGCGCTTTGGATGAATGTCATGTAAATCCCTTAGGCGCGCGTCGGCTTGCACTGGTAATCCACACCGATCCTGCTTTATCTCTCTGGGGTATTTGCATCACACCCTGCGTGGATTCTCGTTTGTTTTTTGTCGTCGTAAAATCCTCTCATAGTAAGTGAAGATATTTCTGCGGGTTCCGAGGTGCTCCAACAAAGAAACGTTCCTTTTGTCCAGAGGATATTTTTTTGTGATTAGGATATTTCCGAGGAGAGAGATTTTAGAGAATTTGGTTATAGACACAGTGTACTCTTTTTTTGTGACAATCTTAGACTCAGTGACGTCATACTTTGCATTCATTTTAATATTCCGTGGTTCCCTCAATATTTACTTTCCTATATGCTGGCTGAACGTAAAAACGAATAAATACAAATAAAATAAATAAGTGATTTCTTAGCCTCCGGTCTTGGTTTCTTCGGATCCAGTGGGCAATGTGATAAGCCATGAAACCACAGATCACACCTGTCGGATTAGTACGATTCAATGCACGGTAATTCGGGATTATTTCCTTGAAAATGATAAAGAGGGAGTGCAGAAGTTGTATGAATTCAAGATTCGGTAATATGCGAGTTTATCGCGTAGGTTTTGCGATTAAATCGCATAAAAATACAATTTTTTTCAAGCTTGCTTGATGAAATGAGAATTATATAGCAATTATAATCACTTTTTTTCATTGGATTTCGAGCCTATATTTCGGCCCAACCGGTAATGCCATCTCTCGCCCGTCTCTGTAATTCTCCCACGTTCCCTCTGTTCGCGAAATTAAGGGTCGGCCGTCAATGTGAGGTTTCGAAGTTCTCTCGGCCTCAGCGTTGACTTCGACGGGAAGTATTGGTAACAAAAAAATATAAGAAAACCGGCAAACTTCCGAGTCTCTCCCTGTAAATCATCGATACCTGAAAAAAATACTTTCAAGGAATTCCCAAAATATACGAAAAGGTCGTCTTTTTTATTTTGGGGGTTATATATTTCGATTCATTCACTGTAATCGATTGCATGTGTTTGATTTGATTCAATTTTATGGTCGACTGATTATCGGAATTGTTACCCGTATGACAGCGACCAGTATCGCAGCCGATACTCTCGATTGAATGTCACTCTCATGCATGAAACTCCTCTCCTCATCGATATAGTATATCTCGCTGCTTTCATTTCAGTCCCTGCTCTTTTCACAGACGTCACAGTTCAGTCTCTATCATTTTCAATACTTTCCTTACGATAGCTTTAAGTATTCAGTGATTTTAATGATGGTTTCAAAGTTTCCTCTCCAGTGCACGTCTACTCGTAATAATTTAACTATTCGATGAAAATGCAGAGATATCCAGTAAAAATTAATAAAATACGCCTTTTAAACATTATTGCTCTATTTAAGAGGCTAAGTAATGCGTCACTCGTACACCACGAAAATAGGCAAATTCTTCAAAAACTCAAAAAATCACTGAAAGGTATTACAGCAAAAGTATCTTCTAAAGGAAAATGCGTCAATTATATCGAGGTGAAGGCAATAAGACCCGTTTAACGCGGTCCGTTTATCGAATGTTTTGGCATGAATGAGCCCGGATATAATGATGTTTAAGTAATTTAATTCACTGAAATGATACTCACAAAAAGGAGGTAATAAATAATCAGAGTACTCCCCGTTCTGTAATTACTTACTTAAGGGATATATGATTGAACATCATATTTATCTATGCCTTGCCTTTTCACGTAGCTACCAATACTGTATACTAATCCTCAAACTGTTTCAAATAAAAATTTCGAAAATATAATAGACATTAAGGCCTCATTGTCTCTCAAACGCAACTGTACAATTAAACCGATACTTGTGCACATTATTTTTGAGGTTATTAATCGTGATAAATTATGCAGGTATTTTTGTATCTTGAGTTAAGAATACGCTACCATGTTCAAGATAAAAATTCCTTTCTTTGCAATGCTTTACTTTAGTTTGTAAAAACATAAAACAGTAGCGTTTCACGCTAGTTCTTGTTAGAATGAAAGGAGTAAGTCGAGGCAAGTGTATGACGCCACCGACAGAGAAACGCCCCATTTTAAGAGACGGAGGTGGGCATTCAGGCGGGCAGAGGGTGTTTGGTGAGGAGAGGGGAAGGGGAAGGGGGGAGGCGCCTCTAAGGGTTTGAAGTAGAAGGACGGATTGTCAGACGAGAGCATTCTTTTTCTCTGTTGAACTATTCCCGGTCGACGCGAAGTGGATAACGTCCGATGCGGCGGACGACGGCTTGGACGCCCGCTTAATTGGTGAACTCGGAACCAGAGTAGAGCCCAACACATTTCCATCAAAGTCTTTACCAGCGATGCAAGGAGTGTTCTTAGGGATGGGACGTGTAAACGTGTACACGTCTGGAGGCGTGTACACGTTTTATTTTTCTTGAAAAATAATACACGTTAGCATCGTCCGCCTTTGATCACGAATTGCCACCCCCCCCCTTTCTCCCCCAGTAACTTAATATGACTTTAGTCAAGGTGAATCGTTATGAATCAGTGTGTGTACGGTACTTCCTGGAATCTGGATCACAGTTGGTGACTACTGTCACTGTTTGACCTTGGCAGGCTGCCATTCTGAAAGCATCAGTGTGGGACTCCAACACTCTAGGCGTAAATACCTGTAGGCCAACCGCAAAACGGAATGTGGGGCCAAAGACTAACTATTGTACGCATCGGGACAGGTAAGACGTCTACACGCCTGAATAAATAGCGAGTACACGTTTACTGCAATACACGTTTTGCCCATCCCTATTTGCTACATCACCACGGCGAAAGAAGACCGATGACAGCACAAAAACTGATAGGGAATAGGAAGTGCATAGGGGGACTCACGTGTCCCAGAGCCAATAGCTGAGCCCCGTCATAACCCCATCCCCTTACCGACCCTGACTACGTTGTCACATGCCTTTCACTTATTAGTCTTGCCCTGAGTCTTCGTTCGAGATGTTTTCGTTGTCGTGTGCTTCAGTTTTTTGGTGTGCAGCGTGTATAGTATTGTAATTGTAATACTTTCACGATTCATCCATCCGCGCTTTCGGGAGTTCAGCAGTTTCTCTCACCTTTGTCCTAAAAAGTGAGCAGAAAAATACGTGGTCGTGGTGCGAAATTGAGTTCGCAAACTCGCGAGATGATCGTGCGTATCTTCGAGTATTTTGAGAAGGAAAAGCTCAATGGTGGGCCAATCCTACCAGTCACACGGGTGATGAAAAGAGCTGCACAAGCCTGTGGGGTTAGCTCAAAATCGGTATCAATGATACTCAAAGAAAAATACGGAGGTACAAACAGCGAGAGGGAGCCAACTGAAGTACTACGGACACCCTCGAAGAAGAGGCCGAGAAGAAGTAAGAAAACTGAGCGGGATAATTTCAGTGAGGAAGCGATCAGGAGAAACATATAAGGGTATTACGAGAGAAAGGAGTATCCGACTGTACATAAATTATTGCAGTCATTGAAAGAAACTCATCTTTTCGATGGTGCGCAAACAAGCTTGCGGAGTGTGCTGAGCAGGATTGGTTTTAAGTGGAAGAATATTTCTGAGAACAGAAAAATATTGACGGAGAAAAGTGACGTTGTGTCGTGGCGGGGGAAATTCCTCAGGGAAATAAACAAAGTGAACATTGATGACGTGATATGGCTGTACGAGACATGGGTTAATGCAGGCCATTAAAAGAATGTCATCTGGGCTGATGAAACTGCTAAAGGAACCATGCCAGCCCCGGTGGGAAAAGGCTCCCGATTAATTCGTCCGCATGCAGGAACATCAGACGGTTTTATTCCGAATTGCACGCATTTGTTTAAAACCAGCAAAAACTCAGGGGACTATCACCAAGAAATAACCAATGAAACTTTTAAAAAGTGGTTCGTAAATCAGCTGTTGCCGAATATAAAAGAAAATAGTACTATAATTATAGGCAATGCACCTTACCATAGTGTCAGAATAAATAAGTCCCCAACATGCAAGTGGATCAAGAAATATATTATTGAATGGATACGAGGTAAAAATGTTCAAGGATTGGAGCCGGAAATGAATAAAGTGGAACTTCTTACACTTGCCAAGTTTTACCAGCCTCGCTTCCCAACTTATGAAATTGATAAAATAGCCAAGGAGAGTGGTCACCAAATACTAAGAATCCCACCATATCATTGTCAATTTAATGCCATTGAGATGATTTGGGCGCAAGTTAAAGGGTTTGTTGCAGAGAGAAACAAAACTATTAAACTTTCCGATGTTTCGAAGCTAACGCAAGAGGCCATCTTAAATATTACGGCAATAATTGGAAAAATGTGGTTCACAAAGCATAATCAATAATCGAGGAGGCCATTAAGACTAATGGTGTTGTGAAGAACTGTGTGGAGACTTTAATTATCAACCCGAATAGTGGCAGTGACAACAACTCCAACTTTAGGAACACCGAACGATGGATCTGATTCATCAGAAAGTAGAGAAATTATCTCTCCAAGGAAACGGTATGTCATCATCCTTAAATGTAAAAAAAGGCAAATTTAAGCAGGAATCCTAATCACAGGCTAGTTGTTCTGAATTTCAGATTAGACCGCCATTCTTCGCCTTAGAAGAGCTAGAGGGAGTACGTCCTTTGGAGTGATAGCAGGCAAAGAAAAAACGTTTTTCCTTAATATAAAACGGACATGTGGTCACTATAAATTTGAATATTCTATTGCTTGAGACAATTCAAATTGAGTTAGAAGCTATTCTTTACTTATGGTTATTCCATTGGGATTAAAATATATATATTTCGATAATTATCTTATTAAATTATCTTATTATCTTATTATCGACTCTTAAAGTTAGAAGTGATTACAGCACTAAACATAGCTTTGTTTAAATGTCGTTTTTCGTGGTTTTGAGGGAAACGTTTTTACGTTCTAGATGGCTAACATAATAATGGTAATCAAGAACCTTAAATACCTTAAAATTTCAGCTGTTCAAAATTCTTTCTCATCACTAACCAATATTACAGAGTTTCAAAATATTATCAGAATCGTAAATTGTTTTTCCTGTTACAATATTTTGTTTACAAATTTGTTTTTATAATAGCCTTCTTAATTACATAAAACATCAAGCATGTTTTTTGCGCGGTTTTTAAGTTGTTACCAGTCTCAATTATGCTATTTTTTAGGGTGAAAAAAGTGACAGTTTACAATCGAAGACCTGTAAAAATATTAAACTATGATTTAAAAATTCCCCTTGCCAATCACGTAACGTAAACATAAGTTATCTGTAAAGGTCAGTCTATTTTCTTGTAATGGATTCATTGGTTATCCAAGGTAAAAAATCTCAAATTCCTGTTTCCCATCTCTTTGCGTGGACAGTAGCCGGGAGTTATGGTGGCTCTCTCCAATTACTACTTGGCAACTATGCTGCCCCACCCCCCACCCCCCCTCCTCACTCGGCCCGTCTAGCTGTCATCGGACTTCTTTCACCGTTTCGGCGACAGAAGTCTATTGGAGTATTCTCGGATTAGTGTTTTCCAAATTGACTCTGATCAGTAGCAGGGGCGGCATCAGACTAGAGGTTCGGGAGTACCCCCCCCCAGGTGTTTGCCCCAGGAGGGGCAAACACTGGCTATAAAGTTTTGAAATACTTTCCAGGAAAAGGAGAGTCCAGGGGTCTCGTCTCGGTAAATTGTAACAAACTATGTGTAAAATGAAAGAGAAACTCTTATTTAGCATAAGCCTACCATAATCATAAAATATTTTTTGCTTTTAATTTCAGGTCTAAGGAAAAATAAATAAAATACGCCGAGTTTTTTTTGGGGGGGGTCGCCTTCCCCCCCTTGGAGACGCCAATGATCAGTAAAGTGGATGAAGCTTACTTTCAAAAGATTATTTTAATACAAAATTTACACCAAAACCGATGATATTGGATGAGGTATCGTTTTTTGTTGAAAAAATTAATCTAAACTGCAATAAAAACGTTCTTTTTAATTGAAAACTTGTTTTTTACGGCTTTCCAATGCTGACTCAAGTGATAGCTTCCCTTTTAGCTTAAGATGAATGCATTTGCTATACTGTTGGAGAACATAAGAACAATTTGAAATAGAATGGTGATGAAAGGGCAGGATGAAGAACACTGGTGGAAAGAAATCCGATGCCGCATCAATCATATTTTTCATCCGAATAAGTGTTTATCAACAGTCAGAATGAAAGAAATTGCTATAAACCAAACTTTTTGCCACTGATATCCATATCAAGCTCAAAAAAGAATTTCGGTGGACGAGAGATAAAATTAATCAGCTGACTGTCTTTTATATGAAACAAATGTTTATTCGCAACCATTTGAGTGAATAATTTTTGGATGTTTTTTAATCGCCGGCAAAAAAAATCCTTGGTGTTTATACGTACTATACGACGGGAAATGAATAGAATAGGTATATACCGCAAGTCTTATAGATATATTTTGCCAGCTGGAAAAAAGAACCATTGTAAATATAAACAGCGTCTTTTTTATCGTTGAGTTATTCCATTAAAGCTATCGTGCCCGGAATTTGGACTTCTTCCAAGAAATCGTCTTCTTGAGATATGTTTCTGATATCTCCGAGGGCAATAAATTTGAGCGAAATTGAAACGAATTGTGCGCATGCTCCCATAATAACGAAGTAGTAAACCCAAAGCAACCGCCTTTCTGAGATTTTGAACGATTCTTGAAAGTTATTTTCTTCTCATTATTCAAGTATAGCACCAGGTTGGACAAAACAAATACCAATAAAAATTTAAAATATTATCGTGTTTTTGTGAATCGTCAGTGAGAAGTAAAGATGGAAAAACGAAATCCAATTTTACTTCATGGTTCACCACTGCATAATTGACTTATCTCCCACTTGGGCACTTATACTCGAAAAATATGATTTACACTAAATAATAATGGATAGATTATTTTTTACTTTTCATTTCAAGGAATGCTTAACTCTTGACTTAAATACTGAAAGTTCCAAGGAAGAACTCTTCAGGGAGTCCTCTATCTATAATTGAAGAAGAGAGCTTGAAGAAGACTACTTTTCCTCGGACTACTGATTCAGTTCATATACAAGTGTTTCAAAAAATACTGTTTTTAGTTCTTTATTGTTATATTAAGCCTTGATGCTGAAGGATTTACTCATCTTGAACATGGATTAGCTTCAAGACAGGTTCTTTCAATTGTATGCTTCAACGCTTTCCTTGAAAGGAGGATGGATACTATGGTATGTACCGTTCTGCCTAGTAAGTTTTTTCTGTGGTTAAATTATCTTTGGTGCATTTTTTAATTGCTTAATTATTTTTTTCAACTTCAATTTAAAGAAAAATACTCAGCCTAAAGCTATTATGATTCTACCGCAAAATGATCGTAGTTTTATTTTTACGGCATCTACGAACGAAAATTTCACAGAGGACAAATCATTCGTTTTCCCTGAGACTTGAATCAGTATCCATCAGTGAGTGCTTTAACCAGTCATGCTACAGAGGCGTCCTTTTTTCTTAAGTATTTACTCGATCCATAAAGGAGCTACTGTCTCGCGGAAGCCAGAAAGAGTGCTAAAAAACTTGCGAATATCGTGCACAAAGGCACCGTCAACGACGGCAAAGGTCAACATTAAACTCAGATCAGTGTTGACAAATAAAGAGCGTTCTGCGAACTATGTAAGTAGCAGTATCACCCTTACGTTACGTTACACCCGCGTGTGAAAGTATAAGTGAACATCTGTCAACTAGAAATCTCACAAAGTTACACAGGAGAAAGGGAAGAAGCACTATTGCAGATAAACCGGCCAAAGCACTCGGTGCAATGGCAAGGGGATTCAAATTTTAGTCTTGGTCTAGTCATATGATGTTTTCCCTGTGGAACTCTTGAGCTTGAAGCAAGAATGGATAAAGGAGAATGAATAAAAATTTCTATTGTGTCCCGATTTTTCCCATGTTTACCTAACAGCTGACGGCAGGCTAAAATACACAGACTATTTGCCGCAAACAAAATCATGTACCTACGGCGAACAAAACTTACTGAGCTTTCCCCTGACATACCTTCCACGTAACTATTATTTAACAAGGGATATCATAACGAGGTAAAGGGTTCTTTGCCTCTGCTAGCAGGTGTGTGGAGCCAGTAGCAATTTCATCAAAATACAAAAATGCGTTACTCTATTCTCAGTAAAACGCCAGCAGCAATTATTTTTGACACTCCACACCTGAGTTTCTCAATGGAAAGCAAACGGTTATTCCAATCCTACTCTTAATCTATGCTTTTCTAGCGATACCCCCCTCCTCTTACCTCACCCCTTCCTCATCCTTCAACGCACACCTCCCCTCTTCTTCCCCCAACCAACCACACTCCTCCCATTCTCACTCTATTCCTACCCTTGCCCATTCGGCCACTCACCCCCTCGGCCCAACCCTTTCGGCCTCCAAATCCGCATTCAGCCCATTGGCGCTAATTCAGTCACGCTTAATCTTCGCCACCTTCGGCTTCTCACGCGTGCCATCACTTTCACTGCTGCCGAATCGGAGAGAAATGCGTGACTCTTTACATTCAAGAGAGATTTCTTTAAAATGAGGGCTGAAAAATTTCGAAAAAATAGCGTTTTGGTCGTGCAATACTTTCCATAAGAACAAGAGGTAAGGTAGGACCGAGATTGAAAAAAAACTCAGGATGGAAGAGGCATGAATTCTATTAACTCCAGATTTCAACTTGCTCTGAGTGAAAGAAAATGCTAAGGGAAAAATTTAACTTATTCAATTCCTACGTAGACTACATAACTCACGAATAAATAGTTACGCCAGACGTGGATAGGAAAATATGCTAAAGGAGTTCTCAGCCTTTAATTAAGGATATAAAAAAATCACTTATACCGACTTAACGAGAGCCTTCGCGGATTGGAACTGTTATTTACTTAAAAGAATTTAAGATTGCTCTGTAAGTTTTCAATGAACCGAAAAAAGGTTTAGGATTTAGAAAATGAAATAAGAATTGTCACTCTAAGTATATTTCCAAATATGTGACGTCCTTGCTGCCGGATTCTTTGAGGGGAGGGGAAGTGATCCAGTCATGGAGATAGACCTTTTCATAGCATTAAGATTTCCTGAGCTGCCCTTCGTACCGAGTAGAACGGCTCTGCCCAAGGAAGAAAGGGAAGTTTAACGAGTATTCTCTCAGAAATGAGCTGCAACCAGCCGTTTCTAATAAGCAGCGCCCCTGCGATGCAAAAATAGGAAGCGGGAGAGGTAACCGAGGCCTATTTTTATGTCCTTCTTCAATCCTTCTTCCTCTGCCTTGCCCATTAAGTCACCTCTTCACGCCACGTGCATTTGTTCATTTGGTTTTTGTAACGCGTCTGGGCGAAAAAATCTGTATTCCCGGATGTGTGCCTTCATCATTGTTGCAAGCAGCTTGAGTGAGTCCCCTCAAGGATCACGATCCCCATTGGGGTTAACCTCAGTCAGGCACTCTTGAAACCAGGCATTGAGTGCTACATTGTTGAAACGGGAGCGGTGACGTGACACTTGGGGCCGGAGGAAAATGACGCCAGTGACCACAGCAATGTCTCGTGAAGACGATTACGGACCAGCCGACGACGGCGAGACACACCACTCGATAGCAGTTTCTCGGAATTTCGATGCCTTGTGTTGTATTTGGTGTGTATCAAGCAGCCCTACGACATCTAATGTGCCACTGCAGTCCCAATTTGCCGTATGTTTATAGCCAGTAAGTGAGGGTTAATTAACACGTTTCCAATTTCAAACTAAGCCATCATAATCATATATATTATTTCACAAGGGCTTTTTTTTGTCGGTACGCCATAACTTACTTAATACTTCATCAATTTTCATAAATGAGGCATAATTTTAAAGATTTTCTTAACCGCTACACCGGAAAAATATAAAATTTACTCACATTTTAGTTTTTTTTCTTGAACAATTACAATTGAAAAAAAAACTGTTTTTTGAAATCCCGCCCTCGACCTATCGATCCTCTATCGAGAATATCGAGATATATCGAAATGAAACCGATTTCGATTTCATGCATCTATTATCCCATTCTGCATTTAATTTCGACTTAAAATATTGATTTAAGGTATTCGATCTGCTGATCTATTTATAAAATGAATTAATTTAATCAAAACTGGAATTTATATTTACTTCCCCAAACCACTTGATTAGATTTTTTGAACTCATTAAGCCCTTCAGGTTTGCCACCTCATAAACTCATACTAAAAAGAAAGCTATTATCATGTAGATTAGAAACCTAAACGCTAATCAGGGCTTAATTAATGGTGCCAGATTAGTTGTAACTCACTTGGGCAACTACACTATCACAGCGAAATTGATTGACTCCGGTCAAACTGTCGTCATACCACGCATTAACCTCACCCCTTCTGATTCTACCGTGCCTTTCAAACTGACTAGGAAGCAATTTACCGTCAAAGTTGCCTTTGCCATGACTAAAAATAAGACACAGGGACATACGCTAACAAAGGCAGGATTGTACTTGCCTGACCCTGTTTTTTCACACGGTCAGTTGTATGTGGCGTTTTCCTGAGTGCGCTTTTTCAGTGACATCTATGTCTGTGTAAAACATTCCCACCAACAAACAATCACAGATGACCATATCATCACTTCAAACATAGTGTTCAAAGAGGTCCTGTAAACATGTAAATATACTGTAAATATCTTAACCTTATGTTTAAAAAAATATACAATCTAAAATTTAAACACACATCTATTCCTTACTTCAACCCACACCTACATCAATGACGCATCAACTACACGGTACTAACTATACGGTGTGCACTTCAATTAAGTGGGATTTGAGGAGGATACAGTGCGAATGCTTCGCACGGGTCGACTAGTATGTTATATATATATATATATATATATATATATATATATATATATATATATATATATATATATATATATATATATATATATATAAATAATAAGTTATATATAAAGCTACAAAACTGACTGACTCACTCACTCATTGACACGAATTCCTGGGCATTTCTAAAAGAGGTAGAAGATTGAGATTTTCAGGATAGGGTTGGTATTTGGTGTCGAGTCAGGAAAAAATCGAAAATCCCAATATTTTTGATTGGTTTCGAGTCTAGATAGGATTTTGTTTTTTAACGGGTTTAAATGGGAAAAACGAATAATTTACGTGTAGAGTAATTTTCTTTCATTCATTAAAATATGAAATAATTGAGATACAAGTTTTATTCTTTGACTGAAACGAGGCTAATACACCAAAGAGTTTAATTCATGCAACCGATTTTTCTTTTTCGATCGAAAAACTGAAATATATGAAGTTTAAACGCAAAATTTATGCAAATTTCGATCTTTTTTCATTTTCGTTGCTAGGCAATTTTCTCATTGTTCCCGAGACTTCCAGCTTATACTCGGGCTATAAAGCCTGCATTTAAAGAAATTAAACCTTCTTGGTGCGTGTTTCAATAGCTTATAATGATATTATTCCTTCGAACTACACGATTTACAATGTTTTAGGATGATATGAACACTATTGTGAAACAGTGAACACTAATAAAACAATCAAAGATTATTACCGAAAGACATTTAATGAACGTTCAAATGGAACTCATAGATCGTACAAAGAATATTCAATGGAATTTTTCATGGATTGTTCGAAGAATGTTAAGCGTAAATGATTCTCTAAATGTCAAAAATAGTTTCATCTCCGTAGGCTACTATCATAGAACCACAATGTATACTTATACCATGGAATCATCATATCTCCTCATAACTATCGGAATAATACTGTTAACACATGCCTACCTATGATATGCCATTACATACCCATACTCGAAAATGATTTGAACTACGAAACTAGAAGTACGTGTTATATACCTGGCCACTCCCGTGCGTCAATGTAACTATGAGAAGTAATTTTTAAATATTAATAACGTGATATTATGAGAAAATGCCATCCATTCATGATAATAGTTCTCCGATGTTAATTAATTGAAACCTTTGTTGCCACACAAAATGAATATAAAGTCAATAATTCCACTCGGAACATTGCAATACGTAAATTTGAAAATAAAACCACTGGACCAAATGCAACACGCCGCACATACCATGCTTATTTACATACAATACAACTTACTCCAGAAGTCAAAAGCCGGCAATACAAGTCAAAAAAAATATATGAAAATATTTCGTCACTACCATTTCAGTTTTGTGTAAACTAAACACCACGAATAATGTAGATTTACAATAATGCAGAAAGACGTTCTTCAATTTTCCTTAGACAATTCAAATATACCTTTAAATATGTTCTTTGAATGTTCATTCGGGGAGCATTATTGAATAAAACTTTGTGGACAGAAAACGAACGATCAATGAACAGTCTCAAATGAATAGTTCACACTTGAACACACAATGAACGTTCTGAAGTTGCATGCTCAGGATAAGTCAGTCGTGGACTATTTATGAATTAGTTCATCAATATCTTCTGCTTGCACACAAAAACAAAGCATATGTATCATGAACCCATTCCTTTAATGCTAGATTCTCAAAATTATATTCTTAGGTCACCAATGCACCTCAATAATTTAATTTCCATGAGTAGTAAGACTAAACTGCTCTCGTTTTAAATGATTTACAATGTACTATCATACACTTTTCCCCTTTTGCTTGCAAACTGCAAGCACCCATTTACTCGTTTATATATATTAAGCTACAAAACTGACTGACTCACTCACTCATTGACACGAATTCTTGGGCATTTGTAATCGAGCTAGAAGATTGAAAGTTTTAAGGGAGGGTTGGAATTTGGTGTTGAGTAAGGGAAAAATCGAAAATCCCAATATTTTTCATTAGTTTAGAGTCCAGATAGAACTTTGTTTTTTAATGGGTTTAAATGGGAAAAAAGAATAAATTCCGTGTAAAGTAATTTTCTTTTATTCATTAAAATATGAAATTATTAAGATACAAGTTTCATTCTTTGACTGAAATGAGGCCAAAAGATCAAAGAATTTGATTCTTGCAACCGATTTTTCTCTGTCGATCGATAAACTGAATTATTTCAAGTTTAAACGCAAAATTAATGCAAATTTCGATCTTTTTTCATTTTTGTTGCTAAGCAATTTTTCCATTGTTCCTGAGACTTCCAATACCTTATACTGGCTATAAAGCATGCATCAGTGCGTATTTCAATAGCTTTTAGCGATTATATGCCTTCGACCTACACGATTCACAATGTTTTATGTTGATACATATAAAAACAGTATTTTTTAACATTGTATTCTTGCAAACTATGAGCGAAAGGAATAGAATTATTAATCAAAAATATATTCATAAATGACATAGTATTACACTCTCACATCTTTAAACCGTAGCAATGCTCTGATATTATATTAAAATCAAGGAAAAAGTAACGAGCTCTCTAATTAATAGGATTTTTAGAAAATTTATTAGTTGGAGGCCATGAATCGGTTAACACCTGCTAATATATTCCATTTGCCTGGGATTCCTTCTCTCACTGCGTTTCCGGTTAACTTAAATCCTTGCACCTCCTTTCTGAAATATACCTGGAAACGCTGTTCTACAAGTCCAAACCATGTAAAACGATAATTAACCATGTTGCATTATCGCGTGGGTTTAAAAGACTATGAATTCAAATACTATACCATTTATTTAAAAGGCTCAATTTGTTTATATTAATTGAGATCAACGAAAATAAAAATGAAATGTGAAAATCCATTGTACTTATTGTTATTTAGGCTGATATTGGTTGAATTTAAAACTGCCCAATAAATGTAACCATTTTCAATTACTAATATATATCTTCAACATTGCCCAATGGCATGTAAATTATAGAAGAAATCTAGCGATTAACAAGAAGAACAAAGCATATATATTATGTACCTATTCGTTTACTGCTATATTCTCATAATTATATTCATAGGTCACAAATGCACCTCAATAATTTAATTTTCATGTGTAGTAAGACTAAACTGCTTTCGTTTTTAATGACTTACAATGTACTATCATACGCTCTACGTCTTCCGCTTGCAAACTGCAAGCACCCATTTACTCGTTAGTTATATATAAAGCTACAAAACTGACTGACTCACTCACTCATTGACACGAATTCCTGGGCATATCTAAAGGAGGTAGAAGATTGAGATTTTCAGGATAGGGTTGGTATTTGGTGTCGAGTCAGGAAAAAATCGAAAATCCCAATATTTTTGATTGGTTTCGAGTCTAGATAGGATTTTGTTTTTTAACGGGTTTAAATGGGAAAAACGAATAATTTACGTGTAGAGTAATTTTCTTTCATTCATTAAAATATGAAATAATTGAGATACAAGTTTTATTCTTTGACTGAAACGGGGCTAATACACCAAAGAGTTTAATTCATGCAACCGATTTTTCTTTTTCGATCGAAAAACTGAAATATATGAAGTTTAAACGCAAAATTTATGCAAATTTCGATCTTTTTTCATTTTCGTTGCTAGGCAATTTTCTCATTGTTCCCGAGACTTCCAGCTTATACTCGGGCTATAAAGCCTGCATTTAAAGAAATTAAACCTTCTTGGTGCGTGTTTCAATAGCTTATAATGATATTATTCCTTCGAACTACACGATTTACAATGTTTTAGGATGATATACATGATTTATGGTCGTTTATAACCCTGTATTCTTGCAACCTATCGTATCTTTGATACTCTCCTCCATACTATACCATAGAATCATCATATCTCCTCATAACTATCGGAGTAATACTGTTAACACATGCCTACCTATGATATGCCTATACATACCCATACTCGCAAATGATTTGAATTACGAACCAAAAGTAGGTGTTATATACCTGGCCACTCCCGTGCGTCAATGGAACTATGAGAAGTAATTTTTAAATGTTTATAACGTGATAGTCCGAGAAAATACCTTCCATTCATGATAATAATTCTCTGACGTTAAAAAATTAAAACCTATATTGCCACACAGGATGAATATGAAGTCAACATTGCACTCGAAACCATGCAATACGGAAATGAGACCACTGGACCAAATGCAACACGCCGCACACACCATGCTTATTTCAGGATCACATACAATACAACTGACTCCAGAAGTCCAAGGACGGCAATACAAGTCAAAATAAATCTATGTAAATGCTTAGTTACTACCATTTCAGTTTTGTGTAAACTAAACACCACGAATATTCCAATGAACATTGTCGTTAGACTATTTAAATATACCTGGTTTAAAGATGTTCTTTAAATGTTCATCTGGGGAGCATTATTGAATAAAACTTTGAGGACAGATAACGAACTATCAATAAACAGCTTAAAATGAATAGTTCACACTTGAACACACAAGGAACGTTCTGCGGTTGCATGCTCAGGATAAGTCAGTTGTGGACTATTTATGAATTAGTTCATCACTTACTTCTGCATGCACACAAAAACAAAGCATATATATCATGAACCCATTCCTTTAATGCTAGATTCTCAATATTATATTTTAGGTCACCAATGCACCCCACTAAAATAATTTAATTTCCATGAGTAGTAAGACTAAACTGCTTTCGTCTTACTTACAATGTACTACCATAAGCTCTACGCCTTCCGCTTGCAAACTGCAAGCACCCATTTACTAGTATATATATATATATATATATATATACTAGTAAATGTATATATATATATATATACATTTACTATATATATATATATATATATATATATATATATATATATATATATATATATATATATATATATATATGCATAAATAAAACAGTGATACACTAAACAAACACAGAAACACGCAAAAAGGACACTCACAAAAGAAAGCTTGTACGTTTCGGCGTCAGGACGCCATCGTCAGCGGTAGAGGAATGATGAGTCCGCTCTGTTCCCTTGGGAAGGAAAGGGCAGAGAGGAAGGAAAGGGGGGGTAAGTGCGAATGGATAGTGGTGGGGAGAGAGAGGTGGCTATTGGGCTTTTAATTCAATGGGCTAGGTTTAGCCCGGGCTTTTCGAATGCTCTTGTCACCCAAATATGGGCGTATTCACGAATTTTCACGTCAACATTACCGGCGGATTCAGGAAGGGCTTCTATGATCTCTAGGGAGAAACAATCGTCAAAATTTTGAGAGTGGGAGGCGGTATGTTTGGGAATGGGATCAAGAAAAGGTGGAGTTTTGGTGGCATGGCGGTGATTGTTCATACGGATATTGAGGGGGGTGGTACATTTTCCCACATAGAAGGCAGGGCAGAAATTGCAGGAAAGGCGGTAGATGATGTTGCTGGTGGTACAATTGGCCGTAGAGGAAGATCTTTTGAGGGAGGGGGTGGCGGAGGGGCGGAGGAGAGAGCAGCATTTGCACCTCGGGCGTCCGCATGTTGAGGAAAGTGGCGGAGGGGGGGCGGTGGGTTGCAGGGAGGGTCTAGTGGATTTTAAAATGTCCCGCAGATTTGAGGGACGCTTATAGGAAACTTTGGGACATGAAGGTAGGAGGAGGGAAGTAGAGGTATTGTTTTTTAAGATTGGATACAGGTCTTTCAATATGTTTTTGATCCTGTGTGCACCAGGGAAGAATGTGGTGACAAGGTTAAGTTGGTCAGGTTGGTGGGTCTTGGTCCGAGGGGTATATTTTGCAGTAGGAGACAGGATTTTATTTAAAAGCAACTTCTCTGGGTACTCTCGTTCTCTGAGGGAGTGATGGAGAGTTTCGATATATTCTTTTAGAGAGGGGGCATTGCTGCAGATCCGGTGGCCGCGGATAGAAAGGGAATAAGGGATTGAGCGTTTGGCGTGAGAAGGATGACAACTGTTAAAATGGAGGTATTGGTCGTGGTTAGTGGGTTTTTTGTGGACGGAGGTGATGAATTTATTGTCCTTAATTTGGATATTAATATCCAGGAACGTAATTAAGGAGTCAGAAATGGAAGATGTGAAGGAAACTGAGAATGAAGAGTTCAGTGTGGAAATGAAAGAAGATAAAGAATCACGGCCGTGAGGCCAGAGGACGAATATGTCGTCAATGTAGCGGGCCCAGAAGAGAGGTTTATGTGTTTGATTTTTTAAGAAAGTGGTTTCGAGATGGCCCATGAACAGGTTGGCATAAGATGGTGCCATGCGAGTACCCATGGCGGCGCCTTTAGTTTGAAGAAAAATTTGATTATTAAAGGAGAAAGCATTTTTTGTTAAAACCATTTCGGCTAGGCGGATGATGAAATTTGTGGAGGGAAAGTGTGGTTTTGGGCGTTGGGATAAATAAAACTTTAATGAATTTATGCCTTCATCGTGAGGGATGGACGTATAAAGGGAGGTAACGTCTATAGTGGCCATGAGTAAAGTAGCATTAGGGGGGATAGTAGACCCTCCCTGCAACCCACCGCCCCCCCTCCGCCACTTTCCTCAACATGCGGACGCCCGAGGTGCAAATGCTGCTCTCTCCTCCGCCCCTCCGCCACCCCCTCCCTCAAAAGATCTTCCTCTACGGCCAATTGTACCACCAGCAACATCATCTACCGCCTTTCCTGCAATTTCTGCCCTGCCTTCTATGTGGGAAAATGTACCACCCCCCTCAATATCCGTATGAACAATCACCGCCATGCCACCAAAACTCCACCTTTTCTTGATCCCATTCCCAAACATACCGCCTCCCACTCTCAAAATTTTGACGATTGTTTCTCCCTAGAGATCATAGAAGCCCTTCCTGAATCCGCCGGTAATGTTGACGTGAAAATTCGTGAATACGCCCATATTTGGGTGACAAGAGCATTCGAAAAGCCCGGGCTAAACCTAGCCCATTGAATTAAAAGCCCAATAGCCACCTCTCTCTCCCCACCACTATCCATTCGCACTTACCCCCCCTTTCCTTCCTCTCTGCCCTTTCCTTCCCAAGGGAACAGAGCGGACTCATCATTCCTCTACCGCTGACGATGGCGTCCTGACGCCGAAACGTACAAGCTTTCTTTTGTGAGTGTCCTTTTTGCGTGTTTCTGTGTTTGTTTAGTGTATCACTGTTTTATTTATGCATGTGCATCGTCGCCGAGAGCGATTTTCTACCAAGACATTATATATATATATATATATATATATATATATATATATATATAAAAGTATATATATATATAAGTATATATATATATATATATATATATATATATATATATATATATATATATATATATATATAAATGGATATCTGTATATTTGATTGTTTGTCTGTCCGAGATTAATAGACTTCGACACCGTTTCACCGATCACCATGAAAGTTGGCGCATATATGTTTTTTTTCAAGGTGAAGGTTTTCAAGGAAGGTCTAAAAATACCTCAGGGCCCCAAAAGGTCCCAAAAAGGGGTCCTTTGGTGGTTTAAGCTACGAATTGGGTGTTATGCAGTGGTTTCATTTTTAGCTTTTTTAAACTACTTATGCTCAAGATAGAGGGTTGGGATTTTTTTATCAAATGGCTAAAAAAATGAAGTTTGTAATTCTTTCAATTAATTGACTTTTCCTATTCGTATTTGTCTGAAAACCGCGTTTTAACCTACAAAAGCGCACATTTTTCTCAGAAATCAACAATAGAATATTTCCTTGGCAACCAGATTTTGGTCTTTAACGCATTTAAAATTGATTTAGTTTAGTTAATCTGATTAGGAATGCTAAGCATTGGGCTTCGTGCAGTGGTTTATTTTTTCTCATAAATTATCAACAGTAGATTTCCTTGACAACCAGCTCTGGTCTTAAACGCATTGGAAATTCATTTTGCTCACTTAGTCTGATTAGGCATTCAAAGCAATGTGTTTTGTGCAATGGTTAAAGTTTTTTGCTTTTAAAAAATACATTCACTCAAGATAGAGAGCTAAAAATTATTTTTTATGCTACATGAAATAATGAAAACTTTCATTTTCTTCAATTGATTCTCATCTTATATGATAATTTATAAAGGGAGTGTTATCCTGAGCTTCGCAGGGGTAATTCAGCTATACATATATAAACATGTTCTGGTGTCTGTATGTCCGTTTGTCTGTTGCTCCATCATTCAAAAACTACTGGACTGATTGAGCAGAAATTTGTCATGTAGATAGAAAATATAGGTATCTGGCTGTAACATAGGCTATATTGAAAAGCCCTCGGGGCCCCCAAAGGCCTCCCATGGTGGTTCATGCTAAGCTTTAGGTTCGGTGCAGCGGTTTAATTTTTTGCTCTTTAAAAGTACTTTCACTCAAGATAGAGAGCCAGGATTTTTTTATCAGATGGCTGAATAAATATAGTTTCTTTCCATCGATTTTTTTAGCCTTCATAATTGTCGATAATTTATTTTTTTAGCTAAAATATCTCATATTTTTCTCTAAAATCAGCAATAGCTAATTTCATTGACAACCAAAGATTTGATTTCAAAGGGTATTCATGCCTCTAGCATTTAAATGCCATGTTTTCCTGCAGGCCCATCATAACACGTATAAAGGATATATGTATAAGACGGGCCCAGAGTCCCAAGGGCCCCATGATAGATTGCTTCGGGGGGTAATCAATAATTCAATGCACATTTACAACAAGTTTACTCTTCAAAGTCTATTATCAAAGTAGCTCTCATAGGGGCACTGCATGCATATGAGAGAAAACTTACGTAGTAAACGATACACATAAAAGAATTAAAGAGGCTACGCAAGCAATTAAACGTGCAAGAATATTTATGTGCATCGAATGGTAATGGTAATAATGCCTCTCTGGCTACAACAAACACAGCTTTGTTTGTTATAGTTCAATACTCAGATGTATTACACGTAGTGGAACCGCCTTCTCATTACGATTGTGAATTGTTTTTTAGACCAATTCCCACATCATAAACGTTACAAAATATTTATATATGTTTAAAAGTGTTATAGTGCAGTTAACTTACATTTACTCAACCATCGAGTTGCTTATTAAAGAGTCTCACTCGCCGCTGTTTTCCCTCCTTGGACTAAAAAATATATCCAACAACATGCCTAATAGAATAAAGGGTAACCTTTCTTCTAAAACTTCATATAAAACATGAGGAATGTCATCTTGGCGAGTTACGGAGTCCTTGCATGAAAAACGACACTTGGATGCTCAAAAATATGTCCACCAGCGATCGCATGAGTATCTCCCCAAGGTTTTTCTCGGGTTACGATAAGAACCGCACAAATTTCATCCCAAACCAACCAACGGTCGGGTAACTAACTATAAATCTGGTTCAAATATAGACCCGTCTGTTTCGAAACTTTACTCTCTATTAAGATGGCGGAAACTATAATGACGTCACTACATGCTTTTCACCCGAAGGAAGAGCGGAAATTCTGCACAATGAACGACATCCATGCATAAAAATCAGCAAGTGCACTAAGAATCACCATAGATGTTTTATTTAGCAATCGTAACCAAAGATAATGTCTACTCTTTACACCGAAGGTGCAGTCCGGGTGACGGTGGATTGATAGGTCAAATAAACATGCCTGCCGCTACAAATGCTCCTTTTGACGTTGTCAACCGCTGGATTGTACCCTACTATCCAATCCTGATTAAGATACTAAACGCACATATCAAAGTTGAATAGCGCTACTCAATTAAGCCATTGAATGCGTATACATGTATGTATACAAGGGAAGCGATGAAGCCGTCAATCACTCAGAAGACAGCTCAATAGAACCGGAGGGACGAGGTGACCATCTATCAACCTGGGTGCTATTTAAGAATTAATAAACATGCGTGGCCCATTTTTGGGTTTCCCGTCAAGAAAGAGGACCAACGGTAACTCATTTCTCCGTGCACCTGGAAAATGGTCAGCGTGTCTACTTCAATGAACACAACGGACAAGATAGTTTACAAAATCCTTAAATGACCACGCTGACGCTATTCTTCAGGATTTGTGGTTTTCTTAAAAATAAGTTCAATATTTTCACACGCGTGGAATTTCAACGGGTACCTTCCGCTTTCCACTACGTTTCGGTGTTATTATAAACCATCATCTATGAATTATCAGCATACCATTATTCCGTTTTCGATTTTTTATCTTTTTGATATAAATTTAAAAGTGATTTCATTATATTTTTTTCTACTCGAAATCATTTCCCTTTTGTATAAACAGCAATACTACATTATTTTCAAGTTTTTTCTATCCCGTTGAGGACCAACGGGTATTTTCGTTGGTAATGTTATTTCGTTATGATGTTATGATGTTATGAATTGTGTTAGACGTATTTCATCATTCAGATACTACATCACCTTATGAGCAATCAGACAAGTGGTTCCGGATGTTGAGAAGAAATTTGTATAAGTACTTCTCTAGAATCAAGAGTTAGTTTTTTTTAACTGAGAGTTAATTTTTTGTTATCCTAGGACTCCAATGACCTTGGCTAAAATCTATCAGTCCAAAGTATCGTGCAATATTTTTAATTATAATCTAAAGTTATCAAATGTTTAAATAATCTAAAATAATGTTTTTTCATGAGCATTTGTTAAATTTCTGATCAACAAAATACTAAAAAACAATCATGCTGTTGAATTTAGCGAGGAACATAATCATGAAAGAACGGAAAAAATATAATGATGGCCGATGACAACAGGTTTTGTAGCCAACAATACATTAATGGCTGTACAGGATATTTGCCAAGGACATTAAAATAAACTCATCTGCTAACGCTAGACCACGAATTATCGAACACTTTCCTCGATAAGTGATCCAAAATCCTTTCACTCGCGAACTATATTAATTTCAAAATCGAATTAGTGAATTATCGAAGGCACGATTGGATATTCTTCCCGATGTTGACTTCGCTTTCCCAGTGTGAGTGACGCGATCGACAAGGGTTGCAGGGAATTTGTGTTGCGGTGAACTGACGGCATGGAATTCCGTGTTTTGTAGGGGGAATCATCCATCACATGCCAAGCGATCTGAAAAATCAATCGTTGAAGCAGCGTTCGGCGATTTTAATCTTCCTGAGGCAGTATTCTTTCATAAAATAAAGGTTCCGACATGGAAAGAACTCACAATACAAAGAGAGTTTTTGCATTTTACTCTGAATTTCGTGACTTGTAAAGTCGTGATGATTGGTTGGTCTAAAGTTTTACAAAATCTATTTTCAAGGAAGTTCTCCCTTTCGAATCAAATACAGCATAAGATTGCGTTTCACTGCATAATTAAAATTGTTTGTTAAAGGGCTTACGATTTGTAAGGAAAATGATGATAGAAGAACAAAGATGATAGAAGAACAAAGCAAGAACAGCATACCCTGAAGCTGCTTTTATTCTAAATGGTTGAAATATTTAAGAAAGTCACATGTGACGAAAGAGAGAGATATAGAGAAGATGCAAAAAATGGCAACGAGAAAGCGTGGATGGAAATTAAAGAAAAGACTTTACGGCGAAGGAGCCCATGAAGAACCAACGAATAGGGTAATTTGGAATTGGAAAAATAAGATTGCTGAACAAAGAATATGAGAAATTAAATTTAAAGAATTAATAATTATGATGAATGTTAAGTAAATATAATCATTTTAAAACATTAGAATGAGGGTGAAAAAAATGAAATAGTTTTAGGACAATCTACCCTCAACAAATCGGATGTATTATGGGAAGTAATTGTGCTTATAAGAAATTCGAAAATTAAATTCTTCCACTCAGTCACTAAATCTAACCACTCCTCGGGAAAATTGTGGAACAAACTTAAATCACTTGGTATAGGTAAAAGTAAAGACCTCATTCTCCCTCCTGACTTGTGTCTGAACTCCTTAAATGATAAGTTTTCCCAACCCCCGAACCTTATTCAAACCGAAATCAAAGATAAAACTCTGAAACTGTTCGCCTCTAAAGACTCATACATATTAAATAGAGACCAAAAATTCGAATTTACCCCTATTACCCAAATACAAGTTAAATCGTGTTTCAAGAGAATCAAGTCTAAAGCACAAGGCTCTGATGGTATACCGCTAGATTTCTTAAAAAAGCTATTTCCGGTTATTATCCCATATATCACCAATATTTTCAACTCCTCCCTATCTCAGAATCACTTCCCAAGTCAATGGAAGCGAGCGTTAATCAGACCTATTCCAAAAAAGAATAATTCCCAAGGGGAAAAAGAATTCCGTCCAATATCCTTTCTTCCCATCCTGTCCAAAGTTCTCGAAAAACTTGTATATGAGCAGTTAACACATTTCTTAAAGTGCAACAATATTCTTGATAAATGCCAGTCTGGTTTCCGACACGGTCACAGCACGTCTACCGCATTAGCTAAAATCACCGATGACTTGAGACGCTCCATGGATCAAAAAGAAGTTTCAGTACTCGTGTTGCTTGACTTTTCGAAAGCTTTTGATTCCTTAGACAAAGATATCCTTGCAGCAAAAATGAGAGGCATGGGTTTTTCTCCTACAGCAGTCCACTGGATAACATCATACTTATCAGGCCGGTATCAGCGAGTAATTACAAATGATTTATGCTCAATGTGGATCAAAACAGCAAGAGGTGCGCCTCAAGGCTCTATACTAGGACCTCTGCTATTTTCCCTGTACATTAATGATTGCCCTTCAGTGCTTAACCATTCCAAATATCATCTTTATGCTGACGATCTCCAAGTATACCTAAATTCAAATGTTAAAAGCCTATGCAATGGAATATGTAATTTAAATAATGACCTAGAAAACATCAACAATTGGAGTGAATCCAATTTTCTAAGCATAAACCCTAGTAAGTCGCAGGCTATTATAATTGGATATCCGAAAATACTCAAGTCAATCGACAGGGATCAATTACCGCAACTACGCATTTCTGATTCTCCTATAAAGTACTGCGACGAAGTTATTAATCTAGGACTGGTCATTGATGAAAGTCTGTCTTGGTCATCTCATGTAACTAAGGTATGTAAAGCAGTGAATGTCATTATTTCCTCTAATTCGTTTCAAACACTTTATTCCTCTCTCCTTAAAGAAGCAATTAGTTTCAACCTTAATATTTCCCCATTTTGACTATGCCGATGTTGCCTTTCAAGACATATCTCAGGCCCTGTCAACTAAACTTCAACGCTCCTTCAACGCCTGCATTAGGTTAATATTTAATTTACATATATCAAATCATACTACCAATTATATTAACAATCTCAATTGGTTAAAACCTAGTTCACGACGCCGGCTGCATATCCTTGGTCTTCTCTATCAAATTTTACAAACAAAAACACCAGCGTACCTAAGAGACGAGTTTCAAACACTTAGTAGAGTACACGACTCAAATACGAGGGGAAATGATAAACTCGTTATTCCTCACCACCGGACAGTCAGATTCAATAAATCATTCATTGTGACCGCATGTCGCGAGTGGAACAACATTGACTTACCGCTACGTAAATCATCATCACTCGCATCCTTCAAAAGGGCACTATACGAAAAACTTCTCCGAGAACAACAACGAGACACATAAAACACCATGGGAACAGTAGGAAAGATTCAACACTAATCTCCTCCTGCCTCATCTAATATTCTTTTTCTTTCCAGGTACTGGGTGATATTTTCTTGTATTTGTATACATCCATGTTTACATTAGCTCTTTCTCAGTAGGTTTTCGCAGGTTTTTCACGCCCCCCTTCTTGTGTGGGCGTTTTCCTGCAGTGGGTTTTTTCCAATAAGGACGACAGTCAATATCCTTAGGTTTTTCCCACGTTTGCTCACATCTTTTTACACTTTGCTAACTTATAATTTTGTTTGTTGAATGTAATTCCAAGAGCAACTTGACAATGTATTTAACTGCAATAATTTTATGTTTGACGAGGGGTTAGATGGAAGATGGGACTTTCTAGTCCCAATCTCGCCCAATAAAGACGTTTTATTATTATTTTAATTGTTACAGTTGTAACATGACCCTCCGAGTCCCCGGCAAGCATCAGGTTTCATTGCCGTCATAATGGCCGAAGACTCGAGAGGGGTTGGGCAGTAATCGCAGCCACGTCCGACGCCCATCGGATGTGTGGCTACGCTGCGGTAGGGTCATGCGTCCGCAGTAAACGGAGTGACCCCAGGATGACGGCCTTCTGCATGCGTGCAACTAGTAATTCCGCCTGTGCCACGCAGGACGGAATACACTTGATGTTATTTAGCAGCGAGCCCTTAACTCCACCGAGCACACCTATGATGAGGACCACCAGTTTTACAGAGTGTCCGGGGTACATCTGTCGAAGTTCGAAAAGCAGGTCTTGATATTTCGTCCGTTTTTCCACCTCCTTCGCATCCATGTTAGTTTCAGCCGGAGCCGAAAACTCGATCACGAACATGGAGCGTGTGAGGTGGTCGAGGAGAACGATATCAGGCTTGGTCGCCTCCAAGTGCCTGGTGGTGGAAAAGGAGTAATTCCACCAGATCGTGCATTTATCGTTCTCCACGACGGACTCAATATCTCCAGGGGCATAGGGCAGCACAGGTGTTTCGTCGATGCCATAATGGTGTCGAAGATGAAAGTATAACACCCGTAGGGCCGCGTTGTGCCGAGCTAAATATGCTGACTTAGCGTAATAACTACAGCCGGAGAGAAGGTGACTCAAAGTCTCCGGCTGGGCTCGGCACGCCCTACATCTCGTGTCCGCAACCTCCGCTTTGAATATAATGCGGCGGTACACGAGTGTGTTTATGACACCATCCTGGCACGCGAGGACAAAACCCTCGGTCTCGGACTTCAGACCGGCGGAGCGTAGGAAGGCAAACGTTAGCTCCTTCGATAGCCCATGCTTTTCGATGTTTCGATAGAAACCTCCATGCATGGGCTTATCGGTATGCACCTTGAGCAAGGCCTTCTGCTCGGCTTTTTTTATTTCGAGCTTGAGGACGTCTGCCTTCAATGACAAGATGGTCGTGTCATTGTCGCTTCCGTCGGATGACGGGTCGAAGTCGAGACCGGTTTCGTCCGCTGCCCTCTTTGCCGCCTGGAAGAGAAACGCCCCTGCTCCCGCACTCTCGTGATCACTCACGAGATTGAGCAGGGGGTCCCTGCTTTTCAAAACTCGGCAAGCTGTACCCAGGACAACTCTGTTGTGGAGACATTCCAGACTCAATAGTCCTCTACCACCTACATTGCGAGGGAGATACAATCTGGCGACGGAAGATTTCGGATGAAGACTTCTATAGATGGTCATCATCTTCCTCGTTCCCCTATCGAGGTTCTGCAACTCGTTGACGTTCCACTTCATGCATCCGAAGGTATACAGCAGTGTAGGAACCGCGAACATGTTCGTGGCAAGAACCTTGTTCTTGCCTGACAGCTCAGAACTCCAGATGTTCCTGAGAGTCTGTCTGTATTTGGCGGTGAGCCTTTCCTTCACTGCTGTAACCTCCTGCATTCGGCGCTGGGGGACGCCGAGATATTCATAGCTGTCATCGTCCTCGAGGTGACGAATGACGCTCCCGTCAACAAGTTGCACGTCTTCCTTGATCTCCGAAAATCTTCCTCTCGCCAAGTGGATGGATACACACTTGTCCAATCCGAACTCCATTCCTATAGCCTCACTGTATTCCAGTACGGTGTCCAGGGCAGTGCGAAGGTCTTTCGCATTAGAAGCATACAGCTTCAGGTCATCCATATAAAACAAATGGGTGACCTTATGCTTCCTGTCACCTGGAACACCACACATGTATCCTTTACCTCGTCGCAGCCTAAGGGACAGGGGTAGGAGGGAAATACAGAACAGTAGGGGGCTCAAGCTGTCGCCTTGAAAAACGCCACGGTGGTATGTTACCAACTCTGTGGAAACTGACCGCTTGCCTGAGCTCAGAACGAAGCGCGTTTTCCACAGTGGTAACAGGCGTTGGATGCAGGACACAACCTCAGGGTGGACTTTCATCAACTTCAGCATGGCGATCAATAGCTCATGCGAAGTGGTGTCAAAAGCCTTCTTGTAGTCCACCCAGGCCATTGATAGGTTTCGCTTATGCCGGATGGCATCCTGGCATATGCACCTATCAATGAGCAGGTTGTCCTTGCATCCCGCGATTCCTCGCTTTGAGCCCCTCTGCTCGTACACCTCCTCCCAAACCGGCTGGACTTGGTGTAGGATAAGGTCGCTCAAGATCGAGGTGAACGCCTTATATACAGTGTTGAGGCAGGTTATAGGGCGGTAGTTCTTTGGATTGGACAAGTCTCCCTTCTTAGGTATTAAAACCGTGCGTCCCTCAGTCAGCCAAGGTGGAATTGGTTTTCCACCATTTAGAAAGGACGTGAAGATTCTGGCGAGGTGTTGGTGGGTGGAAGTAAATTTCTTCCACCAGAAGTTATTCACGGCATCCATTCCTGGAGCCGAGAAATTCTTCTTGCCAGAGAAGGCCTTCTTCACGTCACTTTCGGTGACTGAAAGAGGTCCATCCACATCTTGTAGGTGGCGGTCACAAACCTCTTTAAAGAGGCCTATGGCCGGAGTGTCTCCGTTGAATGGCTTCGACGTTTCGTATATTTCCTTCCAGAAACGTTCAACCTCTTGGACGGGTGGCGGAGATTCAACAACAGGCGGAGGTGGTCGAAAGAGACGGGACGGCTGAAGGAGAAAGGTGGCATTTTCTCTCACGCCCCTACTCCTCTTCAGGAGTTTTTTCCGGGCCGTGGTGAGTGCCCGTACTCTATCGACCGCGTGCTGCTTAATGGTAAGCAGCACGCTTTTATTCAGCGTGTGATGGTTGTACCTGAGACTGCGCGCTATGCGCCGAACTTTAGGAGTGAAAGCTCGCCCAGATGCGATGTATTCCATCACACACTGAATTCTCGACGCCTGTTGTCTCGCCTGCGTGATCTTGGCCTCCAACTGTTCCAGCCTTTTTTCTGCTTTTTCCTCCCAAGAGGTGTTCTTTTGGGAGTGAGCCATGATTTTGGCAGCAGCGTAGACCACGCAATTGACCGTCCATAGGTCCGACGTCTCTGTCAGGATTTCGTCGATGAGGCCATTCAAACGGGAAAGGTGATTACCCCGCAGAGAGATTTTTTGGTGGATATCTCTCGGCCTAGGTTGTCCATCATCATAAGATATTGTGCTTAACAACCGCGTTCGTAGTTCAGCGACGGCCTGCCCAGCTTCATCTCCATTTGGCATAGACTGCGGCATGAGTGCCGTTCTAGCCTCAGGTGGTGCAGAGGCTGCCTGTGTCGGGGAGAGTGGTCTGGCCGGTGGTGTGTTCCTCTGAACTGGCGGTTGGTGGAGAGTTTCCTTTTTTCGCAGGTGGTTGGCATAATCGCGCAGATTCTGCTGCGATAGGTGGTCGTGCTCTGGATGCATCTCACACCACAAAGAGTGCATCCTTGCCATATACCCCCTGCGTTCGGGCTCGCTGGCAGCATGGCATGCGAGGAGGTCGCCCCTTAGGGTTTCCGTCCACTGCATCCGGGCTCCCGTAACGGTGTTATTCGTGTTGCCACTCCCAACTTCACTAGGGCCCCCATCCGAGAGGGGCCGGTTGTGGGAGGCTTTCTCAGAATTCCTTTTTGGAACCAGTTTTACAACGTGTGGGGTGGTTAGCCCCACACGCAGACGTCCACCATTAGCCGGCAAGAGCCGTTACCAGGTACGCCACGTGGAGGCTGGTGGTCCGGCTTCCGTACCCTTTATTATTATTATTATTATTATTATATTACTGCTCAGAAAATAATTAGCAATATTGCCTCTGAAACATAGGAGTGAAATGCTTATTTTTTGTTCACCGAGTACATTCCTCCTTTTTTCTGATAAATTACAGAAAAAGCAACACTTAAGACATACTAACACATGTAAGAGATGAACGATTTTTGTATGAAGGAATTGCAATTATCCCTAAAGAAGTAATTCCTGCAACCTTTAACGACATAATACGGTGGTTAGATACATTCCTTCATAACTAAGACAAGATCGAGACATTAAAGTTCTCTTTTTCACCTAACCTCATGTACTCTAGAAGAGAAAAAAGTATGTAAGGTAAGGAAGATTAAACTTGAGAGTAATAACAGATATCATAAAAAGTTTACAAAATAAACAATAGAAATAATAATAGCATGAAAAGAAAAATTTATGACTCTAATCTACATACTCTCTAACTCGTACATACATCATGATGACACAAAAAGTCAATACCCTAACGATGAATTCTCTCTCATTAGAGAAAATTACTTATGGATTTGGTTTCAATCTTTCTCTGTATACCTTACAAAAAAACATCCCCAATGGAAGTTGCATGTAATAAATTTGCAAAGTAACGACCAACAAAGAAGTTATGTAATTCACTCCGATTTAATATGTCAGGCACTAGCGAAGATATTTTATTTACATCAGAATTAAAATTTGAATTGTGAGAAAACACGGACATTAAAAATGAGCACTTACTCATTATAATTCAATCGACCCTCCCCATTAATATTTTCAGCTAAACACACGGATCCCTTGTTGAAACATCCCTAACAATATGCAAGATACATGTCTGTTTTGGTCTTCCTCGACCACTCACTATTCTTTCTGAGACACACGAGTTGAGTAGAGTCAGCAATTGAGAAAAGAATGGGAGGTTAAAAATTAAGCGATTGGTTTCAATTGGAAACCATAAAAAGGGAGAGCCAGATGGCAGTTGGAAAGACTTCGGTTCGAGAATCAAAGTAAAACATGTGATTTGGAACCTAAGAACACTAAAAAGATAATGAGGATTATATTATAGAACGCCACTCAATCTGCGCAGGCACTCACACTTATTGTAGCGAGAACTCATACTAACATTGAGTGCACGTCTTCATTAGTGTTATAGAAACACTCACTTCATTGAAGGGTGAGTAACGATGAAAATAACTGATATTTTCTACAGTTACTCCAGTTCCAGTTACTTATGTACGCAGAAAATTTGGCAAACGATTTCATTTTAACCACTCTATTAATTGAAATCTTGAAGTAAATATTATTTTAAAGCATTGAATTGGGACTATTTACAAAGTTTCAAAGTAACACATTTAAAAAGATAATCATACTAATATATAAAAATTGAATGGTGTCTGTCTGTCTGTCTGTCTGTTGCTCAATCACGCAAACACTACTGAACCGATTGAGTTGAAAATTTGTATGTAGTTAGAAAATGTACCGGGATAAAACATAGGCTATATTAAAAATCCGTCAGGGCCCCCAAAGACCCCCTCTGGGGGTCCCTTTTGGTCCATGCTAAGCATTGGGTTCGGTGCAGTGGTTTTCTTCTTTGCTTCTAAAAATTACTTTCACTCAAGACAGAGGACTGAAATTTTGTTTATCGGATGGTTGAATAAATGAAGTTTCTAATTCTTTCAATCGATTTTCTTTTACGCTTCGTAATTCTCTGAAAATTATGTTTTGTGCTGAAAAATCTCACATTTTTCTCTGAAATCAACAATAGCATATTTCCTTGACAACCAGAGATTTGAATTTCAAAGGATATTCACGCATATGGCATTTAAATTTTCCTGCAGGCCCATGATAGCACGTATAAAGAAAATTTGTATAAGAAGGGCCCAGAGTCCTAAGGGCCCCATGATAGATTGCTTCGGGGGGTAATCGATAAATTCAATGCATATTTACAGATATACTCTTCAATGTCTATTCTCAAAGTAGTTCTCATAAGGGAACTGCATACAAGAGAACACTTATGTATAAAACGATACACATAAAGGAATTAAACGTGGAAAAATATTTACGTGCAGCGATTAATAATGTTAATAATGCCTCTGTTGCTACAACAAATACGGCGTCGTTTATTATAGTTTAATACTCAGATGAATTACACGTAGTGGAACCGTCTGCCTCTCATAAACTTTATGAGTTATTTATATATACTTAAACGTGTTAAAACGCAGTTTACTTACATTGACCCAATCATCGAGTTGCCTATTCGAGTCTCTCACTTGCCTCTGTGTTTCCCCTCCTTGGACTTAAAAATATATACATAAACATGCCTAATAGAATAAACCTTGCTAAATAAATTTCATCCTAACCAAACCTACTTACGGGTAACCGGCTAAAAATCTGGTTCAAAGATTGAGCCATCTGTTTCGAATCTTCAATCTGTTTTAAGATGGCGAAAATTATAATTGCGTCGCTACATTCTTCTTACCCATAAGAAGAACGGATATTCTGCTCAATGGACGTCATCAGTGCATGAAAATTGGGAAGTGCACTAAGACTGATCACCATAGATTTTTAATTTTGTAACCAATGATTATGATTTAGGAAACAATGAATATAGCTACCCTTTATGCCAAAGGCATAGTCCGGGTATTGAAGGAGTCATAGGACAAATAAACATCGCTGCTATTGAAAATGCTACTTTTGACGTTGTCAACCGCTGGATAGTACTCTACTCTCCTATCCTGATTAAAATACTCAACGCACATATCAACGTTGATTAGCGGAACTCAATTAAATCATTGAATTCAAATATATTTATGTACACAAGGGAAGTGCTCAAGCTGTTATTCAACCAGAAGACGGCTCAAGAGAACTTGAGGGACGAGGTCACCATCTATCAACCTAGGTGCTATGTATTAAGTAGTAATCAGTCTTCGTGGCCCATTATTGGGTTTCCCGTGCATTAAAGAGGACCAACAATCCTTCAACTCTCCGTGCACGAAACGGAAAACGAACGAATCACAACAAACAAGATAGAATACGAACACCTCAAATGATCACGCTGACAGTATTCTTCAGGTTTTGTGGTTTCCTTATAAAATAAGTTCAATGTTTTTCACATCCGTTGAATTTCAACGGGTACCTTCAGCTAGTTATTGATAAAACCATTAATAACGTGCCCACGTCGCGTCGTAAGCAAAAAATAAACTTGAAACGCAACTGCGAACGTACGAATTTCTGCGTAGAACTATTTTGAAATGATGAAGACCCGGCACGAAATTATTTTCGCGAATTTTTGAACAAGGGATCGTTAAATGTGAAACTCTGATGAAACAAAATGTTCTGCTGTAATACTCTAGTTGGTAGACAGTAAGACTCTGGATGAGAAAAAACTAATAAATATTCGAGAATAAGATATTGCGAAAAATATATGGGCCCACATACGAAGAAGGGCAATGGAGAAAAAAACACTACAGAGAAATCAGGAATCTATATAAACATCCAGACATAACAAGTGAAATAAAGGCAAGAAGAATCAGGTAGACTGGACATATTCTAAGGAAAGAGGAGGGATGCTTGCTGAAGGAGATACTAAATAGGATTCCTGAAGGAAGAAGACCCCGAGGAAGACCACGACTAAGATGGTGGGACCAAGTGAGAACGGATATGCAAAATATTGGAGCAACAGAAAGAGAGGCAGAAGATCGATCCAGGTGGAGGGGATTTTCTGATGCGGCTAAATATCGCCTAAGATATAGATGGCCCTGGGAGTAAGAGTAAGTAAGTAAGACTCTAATTGGTACATTTGGATTGTTGTTCCGTAAAATTTCATATATTTCAGGTTAAATACATAATATATCGAAGGAGTAGTTAGCTGGTAATGTTATCAACATTTAAACTAAAATATTGACTGAAACTTCTTTATCACACTTTATTTAAATGAAAAATTTACCATCAACCTTTAAAATAAAATGATAAAACTCTGGTATAGTAAGATTTCACGCTTTCCCGGCGAATTGCAGTGATGAACTCTTCTCGGCAACATTTCAATCACTCACCCGGTGTAGAGCCCGAGAAGAGTTCAACTCTGGTATAGTATTCAGGTAGTAGTAGTTTATTGGCAGTTTTATTATCTTATTGTTAGCTAAATACGCCTTTTTTCCTAATGAACGCCGGAGAGCTTATTCATGAACAGTTAACTTCGCCTACGGTCAAAATCCAAAAAATCAGTGTAAATTGGATCATAGACTTATATAGATTTGTTATTATGATAAACTCTTTAAATATCATTGTAAGTGGTGTGACGCTTTCTGTATTTGCTTTTACTGAGGAATTTAAGTTTAAGTTTTGAGGGACTTCCAAAAATAGAAAAAAATTTAATGAAAAAAGAAAGAGAATGAGATAATATTAGACTCACAGGTGTCATCCCATAATGATCCTCCTTTAACAACTGTAATGGCTGCCGATACAATCACCCGTGGCTCTTGGTGGCTAGTGTTACTTGCTCTTTTGCACGAAGAACTCTCATATGCTTACCATACACTTTCTTAGTGCTATAAAGTTTGTTAGTCTCCGATTGCGGTAGATATTCTTGCCATTTGATGATGCAATGATAGGAGAGAAAATTAAATTCATGTTGCATGAAATTCATTATGCCTACATACCACAAAGTAAAGGACCACCGAATTTGACGCAAACCTATAAGCGCCAGGTAAGCGATCATTATGACTGATTTCTGATTTCTTCCTTCTTGGTATATTTTCAATAATGTGCAAATTGAATCATTAAAAGTGTCAACAGTAGTTCAGTTCACGTACGCTAAAAACAAAAGATATATAATATTTTAATTTATTACAATTTTTAACTAAATACAGTAATAGCTTTCGTTTTTTCAGTGTTCCATCGGATCTGGACGATTGAAATGAACGTTGCCATTCCATTTAAAAATAAATGAGCGGCAAAAATTAAATGTTACAAATAAAATAATCTATTTTTGTGATTGAATGGAATGAATAATTATTATAAACTATTGACGACTCAGTTTCACATATATTATAAAAATTTCAGAATACCTACGCGACCAACCAGGACCCAAGCATTGCTACCAGATTATCTGCTATGCTCTCTGTTATGCAATCCCTACTCCCTGATAATCACTAACCATGCGCTTCATTATTTTCATACCCTATTCTCTTTAAAAGTCCCTTCCTGACAACATTGACCCTTTCTCCTTATCTTCCAACGTCTTCGCTAACCAAGCCATATCTCATTCCTAAATAAAATAATCTTTTCTGGTCTCGCAATTCGGGGATATTCATTGTTCACCTTCATCTTGTTAATGTTTTGCGTATGTGTAATCTTTTGTGCGTTATTTGTACTACTATATAATCGTTCCATGCTGCATGTCGTCTTTTTTCAACAATAAAGAATGAAAAATGATTCTACAATTAACAGTATGCTATTCATCAAATTTCGATTAATAGTTCCATAAGCTTCCCGCGCCATCCTGCCTGCTGAGAGAAACGACTTTTCAACGTTTTTGAGCAAAATTGTAAGTTGGTAAGCGGTTGATTTATTTGAATCGTGACGCGGAAAAATACCTAATTAAGATGTAAAAATGAACCGTGTTAGTTCCCCGCAAGCAGAAAAAGGGAATGAATTCAATTTTTAATTATGATATAAATTATTGCATGATTTACCGTCATTGCACTCATTTATGAATAATTTCAAGGGTTTCACGAAGACATAGGTTGATTACATCGGCATAAATGGATTGACATGTGCACTTTGATGCATCAAGTTTCTTTAGGTGCAATGATTGTTGAGCTATTCATTCATTGAATATGCTCATACTTTTTAAAATTTTAGTTCTCATAGCTAGAAGACGTAGGAACCTGGCCAGGATATGTAATTAAAATAGTTAAGTTAATTCGTGATGCAATGGATGTTACTCCCCCATTGGCAATAACTAGTATTACTGAAATAGGATTACAAGTGAAGAATTGGTCCAATATTTCATTTTGTATGGGTGATGTGATAACGGCAGATACCGTGAAAATTGGTCACTCGATTTGTGTGTGCTCTCGAGTGTTTCCAACAGAGGTCACTCATATTTGCGAGGAGCGTGAACGAATATCGTCACTCGAGTCTTATAATAGACAAATGTAGCAACCGAGTTGATATTTAGCAATGTTTGAGGCAAATCTCCACTCGACTGTTGTTCTCTAAAAAGGCTATAGGGCATGAATAGGCATTAATTGATTGGTGAACGGCACTGTTGGCTATCCCTGAGGAGAAGAAATATGAGAGAAATTAAGACTAGATGATATTTTATGATTTAGCAGTAAACATTTTAAAACAGAAAATCTAAAATATCATTTTTAAGCAATTGTTTTTGAAATAAAATCCAAGATAGGTGAATAGAAACTGGAAAATTTCAACTTGCGTTGAAATCTTAAAAAAATGCAAGTCAAATACGATGCTTTCGCAGAATCAACTAGATACGCTAAGATTGGTCCTAGCTGCATGTGGAGGTAGTTATGGTGGGTCATTCACTATGTGGCGTGCGTCTTCCTGATCGGGAATAACGTAGACACATTCGAAGAACACCATGAACATTAGGAGGAAGCAGTTAAGCAATTGGGGACGTTATTAGGAATGAGTGTTGGGCAATGTCTGGAACAAGATAGACTTACAGGAAATTGGTCTATAGTTACTGGGATCTTCCCAATCACCGATTTTAAATATTGGTGTAATGTTTGTTATATTCACATCGCAAGGAACACGATGTTGTTTTATAGATTTAAAAAAATTATTTTTTTCAAGTACGGTGCAATTTCTGACGCTATTTCTTTAAGAACTAGTTCAGGAATTTGATCGAGATTCGGTGATTTCTTGGAGGTAATGGATTTTAAAAGGATTTGTATTCCACAAGTAGTGATAGTTATAGACTGAATTGGGACATTACATAGCCTAGGCGCTGTAGTGGTGTTATTTGGAGAGTAATTTGTATAGACGCCTTGAAAAAAGGAGTTTAGAATAGTTGTTTTCTCTAATTAGTTGTTCGCTATTTCTCCTGGGCCTGTTCTTTAGTGACGTTACCGTTGATTTACTGCCTTGAACCTTCTTCACGTACGACCAAAGTGCCTTTGGGTTATCCTCTAAATATTTATCATATATTTTACTTTCGTTCTCCGTCTTGCTTTTTGAAAGGCCGCCTTAGCTGCTGTTTTCGCATTGATATATTTTTCGCATAGCTTCCTATACTCCTCTTCGTGGAGATTCTTATGTGCCGTCTTCATTTTTGCGTGCCAGATTCGTTGTCATTTGAGAAATTTCCGGACGTCCGCATTATGCGGCCATTCAGTAATGAACTTTTTTAAGGTTACTTGGTATTGCGCTATTTGTGGCCAGTTGTTTGAGGATACGAAAAGTATTCCATGTATAGTCAGTACAACGGTATTACACAACACATGTTTTCGGCTTACCAAGTCATCATCAGGTGCACTCTTACACCTATTGAAAACCCGATCTCAGGGCAGTTTTTTCACAACTTTGACTCTCCAAATATCTCAGAAAATATGTCTGCCTTATAAGAAAAATTTTACATTTGACATAAAATGAATGATATTAGACTACGAAAAACATTTCAACAAAATCTAAGTTGGTGGGTGCCATGGCCCCAGGTAACTGATCTGGAATGTCCCAGAATCTAGGACCTCGGAAGCATGTACCACGAGGACCAATTTGGGGTCTCAGGCCAAAACTCTTCCTCTCACACCATTCAGTATCTATTATATTTCTTTCGCTATTCATTTCTGTTCCATTCTCTTTGCATGGCCAAACCGACGACGTAGGTCTCCTCCTTTCATGCATGCAATTTACTGGGGCTTCCATTGCACATTATTTCATAACCCACTTATTCCTAACACTATTCACCCTTTTTTCCAGCAAACTTTGATCTCAGACTCTCTCAGATTCAGACTCTCAATATCCCAACGCTCCCTATTCTACGGTATCCAAAAAACTTTCAACTCCCTAGCCTCGCAATAACCCTCCCTTGACCTCTTCTCCACACCCTCCGTTTTCAAATCAGTCCTCAGAAAACATATTTTTGACTCCCTCTATCCCATCTCCTTGTCCATAAATCCCAATACTAATCTTTCTTTCCAATGTATTTCTCTGTTATCTTTTACATTTTAAGGGTATATTTTGTTAAAATTTCTATTTATTTGTTTGCTTGTCCACCAATGTAATAAGCCTTTGTGCCGTTTTTGGGGACTTTTTAAATAAATAAAATAAATAAAGACTTCTCAGGCACTGTCCCATTCTCAGTGTACCAACCTACTCTTATGCGTATCCTGACAAACCCTGGTTTTGGAGTCATATGGTAACATCAGGATAGAAACACTTTTGTACACGTGCGATTTTCGCTTCCGTAGACAAGCACGCATTCCTAGATATGCTCCACATATGATATACGATTTTGCTACCAGCATACACAAGCCTTATAATCTCTTCTCCGCTAGATTTACTCTTTGATTACTTTTATTTCTGTTTCTATCAGATCTTTATTTTACCAAAAAAGAGAGTGCCGGAATTTGGCCCATCCTTTTTTTATGGCCGGTATCCTAACAAACCCTGCCATACATTGCGCGGTTAACGAGGTGCCATAATGAGAATGAACGTTTATGTAAAAATAATTACACGTGCCTCTTTTGAAACAACTTGACACCAAATAGAAAATTAAATAATTGGCAAAGCCTAAAAAATCATGAGCTTTTTCAAATAGCATTTTCCTTGGAACAAAACTGATTATTAACGGGAAAAAGATAAGAAATTCATAATAACTCATGATGAATAATACCATTGTTATAAAATAAAATGATGGATTGCTTTATGTTCACATGTAATCCCACATAATTTTCGCCATAAAATTACAATAGTATTTTATTTACTCCCACATAATTGGTATATAAACTGGTAACAAGCAAAAGAAGGGAGCTTTAGGTTGTCTCCTAGGTCATAAGACCAGAACTGAGTCCCCAGCAAATTTAATAAAATGCATGCCATTAAAATAAAAGCAATATCTGTTACATAAGTATAGTTCCAATGAAAATACCATCAAAATAAATGTTCGATATTTTCTTGAGAAAAAAGCTAGTGTTTGGCAAGTATTAACATTTTTTTTTAGAATTTAATTTTTTTTAATTTCAAGAGGGCAATATATTAAATATCTTTGGCCCCATAAACAGAAAGGAACATTTATATATAATGTTAATCTTGTGGTCTATTTGTTAAAATGTTCGACTCATTTCTTAAATTACATTTACATTTACCAGATGCACTCGGCATAATGCCACTCCTGACATAAATCCATTTTTAAACCTTAAATAAATACAAATCCCTTAGTGGCAACAACTTGAAGGCCACGAAAAACGGAAAGGAGCGTCCATAAGAGTTTTCTTACAATATTACACGTATTATTTTTTTGTTGCAAAACGAGTGTAACAGTAACAAATAAAAATAATCTCTCTCACCATGCAAATCAATCCCGTCAAAGGACAACAATGGCCAGTCACCCGTAGGGACTTACGATAATCGTTGCTAGGGAAACATTAACTTTGAGCGTTCAAGCAGACTGCGGTGAGACAATTAAGTGGTGCATTAATTGCTGAATATTAAGATTGGTGAATATTGAATTGGTGAATTGCTGAATATTGGTGAAGAATTAAGTGCTAGCCAGACATGGGAGGACTACGTGAGTACTGTCTTGTTCATTATCTCTAACAGCATAAGCTTACTTATCGGTCAGATTTAATTTATCTCCTGTGCTCGCGAATAACCAGAGTAATCGATAATATCATAAGGATGCTGATTTACGTGGTGACGATTAATGGCCACGAAACCGCATCAGGAAAAAATCGGACTGGACTGCCAATGGAATCTCAAAGTTTTGTCTTGCTGATAGACCACTATGGTACACAGCCTTCCTACCTCTTGTGGTCAATTAAGTAGGAATAAATGGACCTAGATGCTGTACCGTTGGCACAATGTCCGTGTTTCCGTTTCCGGCCACAGCATATTAGTGGATTTAAGTTATGCAAGATACATTGAGGAAAATGAGAATGGCCTTAAGAATTCGATAAAATTAGGAATGTTTTAAAGTGGAGGAATAGGCTTCAGACAATAGAAGCATACAAATGCTGTTTTAGAGAGCCCGAATTTGAGATGCATGGGATATAAGGTAATTCATGATCACCTAAAGGGTGTGAAAGTCTCTTTTATTGAAGATTTTTGTCGTTTCGTCAGTTTAATCCCACCTTGAACTTATGTACTGTGCTTGCAGCGTAATTACCTCACGATGAGGATGATTTTTTTCAAAAACCTGCAATTTCTTGCTTCAACTTGAATTAATATCTCAAGTTGATCCCACACCAATTCATCTACTTTAACACCCTAAATTCGCGGAAAAGAGTATTTTTATTAATGTGAAGCAATTCTTTAATTTATCTTGGCCTCCGAATCAATAGTCTTAAGTCATCCCGAAGTGATATCATGAAGCTAACTTGCGCAGGGTTAGAATATGTTCTACCGTGGTCGCTGGCTTTCTGGCGAGAAACATCATTCATAGCGAAGCTAACGACTAAAATCCATTGTCTCACGTTTCAGTGTCTTGCGTTCGAGGCAAAGAACGCTCTTCTAAGAAGAAGGAGAATTTGAGATGGAGAGAAAAGGAAGAGAATGAGGAGAGGAGAGAAGGCCCCTCCACCCCCACCTCCTCCACCCCCGTCTCGACCCCTGCCCCCAGCCCCACTCCTCCTACTTCCCGCCCACCCACCCCCAATCTCCCCCCCTCCCCTACTCCTCCCCCCTCCCCTACTCCTCCCCCTCATTCCCCCCTCCAATCCACCCCTTCTCCCTCGACCTCCCTCCACCCCCCTCCCCTCATTACCCACCCCTCGACCCTCCCTCTTGCCCCTTCCCCCCTCCCAATTTCCCCTCCTCCCCCCACCCACCGATCTCCACCCGTTCTCCCACCCATCAAGTCAGCAGCTGACAAACAGAAAACATCTATTCGGATCCCCACCCCTTTCAAAATTAACAGTGACAACTTTGAATCTGTCATTTTCATCCGCGAGAGGAGGATGTTTCGAGTATGGATTTGCTTCCTTCCCACAAAATTTACAGGTAAGTTAATAAAAGGAAGCTTTCTTACAATTTTGAACATATTTTTACGTAGTTGCTCTTTTCTTCCAACAAACATACTTCAATTTCTTTCTTTCTTGCTTACCTTTACTCTATGAGTTAATGTACTAGCCTTAATGTAATGACCCAGACATATTGAGATGCGAATAAGACAGAACAATGAAAGATATGAAAAATAAGAAAGCGCCTGGTGCAGAAAACAACAACGGATAAATCATCAAGATGTTTAGAAGCTAAACCAAATAGTGGGAAATAGCCAAAGATAACAGCGAAAGCGGAAGGTTATCAGAGGACTTTCGAAGGGGTGTAATGATTGCGAAGCGGAATTTGACAAGGACTGAGATTTGTGAGAAACACCGAACCTTGAGTCTGGTGTCACTAAAACGCTTACGCTAATAAGGACATAAAATTAAGATGACTGAAAAAGATAGTTAGAGGCAACATATCGGAAAACGAATTTGGAAGAACAGAGAATCAAGGCCATGTCCTGCCTGAGAGTAATGGTAGAGAAAATGATGCAGGAAAAAGACACTATTTGTGACATTCGTGGACACGGAGAAAGCCTTAGAAAACGTTAAGTGAAATATGATGTCTCCACGCTCCCATAATTCTCTTACTTCATGCAATTTATTTTACCCTTCATTCGGCACTTATAAATAACTTGGTCTTCGGGATGGTTTTGACTGATTTCCTAGTTGCTGGTATTATCCTTCCTTACATTTGATTTGCGCAGGGTAGGAATATTATAAGATTACTCTCAAGAAAACTTTTAAGTCAGCAGCAGTCTTCTATTTAACGATTGTTTTGCATAAGCATAACTACGTTTTCCCTCCATAGCTTCACTTTCTTACTAGGTTTTGGTTTCACTCTTCGTTTACTTTTAATACCTTTTTTGGACTTTCCCAATAATTCTCGTTATATTTTTTTGCCCTTCCATTCATTAATCAAGCTCGTTCGTAAAAACGTGCATGCAAAAATAAATTCCTACAAAAATGGTTACAAATTTCAAACAATGACTTTGTTAATTCACAGTGAAGAGCTTGTATTGAAATCAGTCACAGTCAATTCTCTTTATTCGTTTGCTCTCCATTCTTCAGTAGACACTTCCGTAGATTCCAAACTAAGTTGTTTCACCGTTTAAGTGGCTTATGCGTTTGCTTTTGTTTTAGGACGTTGCAGCAATTCCATTGCTTTGCCATCACCCACCGGATCACCCAGAGCACTACATCGAGTCGGGATCCAGACTACATCAACTCAAAATTAATGCCAGGATACTATCCAATTTCCAATATCTGGGGGAACGTTGTTTGGCCTTGAATAAATTTTTACGAAGAAATTATTGTGTTTGCCAATAAAATGGCTCTTCAGACTCTTATCATCCCTTCAACTCTTATCAACTCTTAAAATCAATAGTATGTATATTTGAATAAAGTATGATATACCATTCTAACCTGATTGTATTAATTTCTTTGAGCACCAACGATTTTTAATAAATTGTCGACATTGTCGTTTCTGTTTCACTCCTCAACAAAGCGACGCAATAAATTTATTGGGAACCTAGTTTGAAAAATGAGACGTAACTTGGAAAATACTTGCAAATTAGTTCATCATTTAAAGTACTATCTTTAGATGAACTCTCTTCAGGAGTTTTTTTCCACATCCACTCTCCTAAGCTATATATGATCGTCCTTAAACCTATTTGTCTCACGTCTACTCGGTCTTCCTAAACTTGCCTGCATGCCGAGTTTTCCTTCCCTCCATACTAATTAATAGGCATGGCGCGATAATGCATTCGATCATGTCCATCGCAGTTTTCTCTATACTTTGAACAACCGACATCTTGTGCTCTAACTTATGCGTTTCCAGCCCTGACTTCTCACCTGAGATAGTACATGAATGTGTTTATTTTGTTCCACTATTGGCGGCGTAATCTTTTTTACCCGACAACAGTCAGCTCAAATGACTCGGTTAGGCATAATCGTCGACTTGCTTTTGCCCAGATAATCCAATTGGCGTGTAATTGAGAGGTTTGGTTGTTTCTGAAAGAAAACAGGCTTTTCTCACCAATGTGAAAGAAAATCTGTGTGCTTATACAGTAAGATCCTTTGGAGTAAAGAGAATCCGTTCCAAGAGGTATTTCATTACATTTGAAATAATCCAAAGATATTGTGAATGGAATATACATTTAGATGGTACTCAGCAAGCCACTCAAAGGGTGCATATCAGGGGTTGAGTTTTCCCCAACATTTATTACTAATTTCAATAAAATTATAGTTGAACATTTAAAAAAATCGGAACGCTGCTGATAGATTGTGTAATTTTATAAACATTATTTATAATTTTGTAGCGTGTCAGTCAGTCAGTCAGCCATTTTGTATCCAGTTTCTTTATTTTTATCTCAATTCTTGAGCTAGAAAAATGAGGTTTGGTGCATTAAATGTGGATTCACTGTCTGTATGATTTGGTAGTAGTTTTTCATTTTTAGCAGTTGGTGGTGCAAAGAAAATTGCAAAAACCGTGGCAATTAACGTACACTACAGGCTTCGCTCACGGGCCTGCGATGAGAGACGCATACCAGCTAAATCCGGCTAACAGTAAGGAGTAATTTAGGCCGCCTTTGAATTTGCTTTGTCGTAGCCATTGCCAATAACTAGTATTACTGAAATAGGATTACAGGTGAATAATTGGTTTGACGTCCAATATTTCATTTTGATTGGGTGAGGTGATAACGGCAGATACCTTGAAAATTGCACACTCAATTTGAGTGTGCTCTCGAGTGTATCCAACAGAGGTCACTCGTATTTGCGGGGAGCGTGAACGAATATGGTCACTCGAGTCTTATAATAGACAAAGGTAGCAACCGTGTTGATTTTTAGCGATATTTGAGGTAAATCTCCACTCGACTGTCGTTCTCTAAAAGGGTTCTAGGGTATGAATAGGCATTAATTGATTAGTGAACTGCTCAATTGGCCATCCTTGAGGAGAAGAAATATGTGAGAAATTAATATTAATGAAATTTTATGATTTACCAATAAACATTTCAAAACAGAAAATTGAAAATATCATTTTCAAGCAAGTGTTTTTGAAATACAATCCAAGAAAGTTGCGTAGAAACCGGGAAATTTCCACTTGCTTTGAAACCTCAGGACTAAAAGTTACGTTCTTTGCAAGCAGAACTGAACCGTGTCTACCTCCTTAGATCGTAGCCTTTCGCAGAGTCAACTTGATACGCTACGATTGTCCCTGGTTGCATGTGGAGGTAGTTACGGTGGGTCATTCACAATGTGGCGTGCGTCTTCCGGATCGGGAATGACGAAGACACATTCGTAGAACACCATGGACATTAGAAGGAAGCAGTTAAGCAATTGGGGGTCGTTATGAGGCAGAGTCCGTCATCAAAGTAAGACGATAATGAAAGCAATATAGAATGAAATCTAAATCAATGGCAAGGCGATGACGGATTGCTCGATATATGGTATGTAATTTTTGTATTTCGGGAAACAAGAAATGAATGCGTTGTATTGGATTTTGCGATATTCGGGTGCTTCTTTAGTACATTCTAGGACACTCAAAGAAAATTGTGTTAAGCGAGCGTTAGAGAAAATGGTAATTGCTTTACGTCTTCTATTAAGAAAAAATCAATACTCAACCATAAAATATTCTCTTTTTGTAACGAGACCATATATTCTCGATCTAAAAAAAATCGGCGGTTAAAAAAGCGACTATTCATTAATCATCGATCGACTGACTTTCCATCTCCCGAGATGTATTTGGAAGTTTCCATGGTCTCCAAGCATCCGAAATACTTTCAGTCATTTCATCTTAGATGCTTGCACGGTTCAGTTTCGATACACTTAAGATAAAAATTTTATTAATTTGGCTCCTCTTCCAAGCAATTGCAATTAACCAACGAATCTATATTTATTAATTATGTAGCGTGTCAGCCAGTCATTCTGTATCAATTTTGTTGATATCTTTCTCAAGTTTTGAGCTAGAGAAATGAGTTTTGTTGCATTAAATGTGGATTCTCTGTTTGTATGATTTGCTTGTAGTTTTGGATTTTAGCAGTTGGTGGTGCAAAGACAAACGCAAAAAACCGTAGCTATTAAGCTCATAATCCGTAAAAACTGCTTAACAACGATGAACTTATTTGGATTAGCAATGGTGAAGTAGACAAACAGTACTCATTAAATTACAATCAGTTTAAAACCGTATGGGCATATAAACGTTGTTAATTTATCTTTTTCAGCTAAATGTTGATTGCACTACGATATATGTATTACTTTATTTTCATTTCTTTTATTTGACTTGATATATACTTTTACTACGCTACTTTTACGCGAATGAAGTAATTTAGTGATGATAAATAAATTATCCGGTTGAATGTTTAAACGTATGCCACTCCAAAACAATAAGGTTTATGTCAAATTTCTGTAAACTCAACGTTAATATAATGAAGTAAGTATATTGAAATTGCCGTTCCCTTGATTTGGTTTTATTGCATAAGATATACGATTAGCTAACGTAAGTGAAATGAACCTCAACAGTTTTCAATGCATTAAAGTATCTGGATAAATACCAAAGATCGTAAACGTATCAATAAATTTGCGTGTGCTGCTGTCTAAATATTGGTACAAACTTCCCGTCGAAAGTTTAGAAGTATTACTTATACAATTACGAATGCTATATGAATGTGCGAGAAACTGACCTCGGAGATAATTTATTACCTGTATTTGTTAATGTATGTCAAATATTGCTCCCGTGCTTGCTGTTTTGGGGAAGTAAAATTGCCAGTGGGGCAACAATACAATGTGCAAAAAACGCCTTGGCTCTCTGTGTAATAGAAGGCGGAATATTTGCCCTCATCTTTTTAGCTCTAACTCACCTATCTTTGGAGTTAAACTCGATGGTTTCAGGCTTAACTTTGTGAAAATCCATTCTAAAGAATTCAAAAAGATGTGGTACTTTTTTCACAGATTTTTATTTCAAGTCGACCGGTTTCGTCGCATAGGCTATGATGTCGCCTGATGATGTCACCTATGCGACGAAACCGGTCGACATGAAATAAAAATCTGTGAAAAAAGTACCATATCTTTTTGAATTCTTTATCTTTGGAGTGACTGTATCTCAAAAATGGTACTCTCCTCAGTCAACTACAGTGAGCATTGCACAGAAAAATGAATATTACGATTTTTTTACGCCAAAATGTTTGTTTCAAAAACTATTATCAATGTTTTCTCTTTTTTTTGGAAACATATAAAATCATTTAGCCGCATTTCCCACTGCTTCCACTTGAGTAGTGAAAACAAAATGAAAAAAACACCAGGTTCACTTCAAGAGCACACCAGACCGAGACTACATGCCAAGCAGGCAGCAGGCCTTCTAGTATAGGTATTAATTACTTTCGTGGCAACGCCATTCATTTTAGGCTGAATGCTCCAAAGGGAAATTTTATAGAATAAAGTAAGTAAGTCACTTGAAGACTATTTCCAAACTGATGAAATGAAACCCTATGGAAGGAGACATATGATATGGGTCCACAATACGGAGCATCCAGAGCGCTTGGCGAAGAGATAATAATCGGAAGCGGTCACTCTCTCACCTTCTCCCTCTTGTGTCCAATCAGCCTTTTGATTCCCCACACTTCCCCTCTCATTGTCACTCAGTGTCACCTGAAAAATCAATTTTTGCCGACTGCCTCGTGCCCAGACTTGCCGCACAGGCACGGCCAAGGACGCGAGATCTCATTCCACTGACTACGATGAGGAGGGCGTTTTTTCTAACTCTCTTGGAATTTCAATTATGATTCCTAGTCTCTGGCTCTCATAAGAGGATAGGCACTCGTGCGTAAATGGACATTCAACTCTTGGCTTTGCAGCGATGCTATGGAGCAGAAAGATGGCAGAAACGGCCTCCGTCTGGAGTATTCGAGCCAGGGCATGGAGAGAGAGATAGAGAGAGGGGGGGAGATATTTTCATGACGAAAGAAGGGAGGAGAGCGCAGACTAATGCTTCCCGAGGGTCGACCTCAAAACGACATTTCATTCTCTGAAGAGGATTCGACGCGGGGACTTGTCTCCACTCACATTCCCGCTCTGGGGAGTCGCCGTCGTGTTTTTGTTTCGCATCCCATGGAGCAGCATGCAGGAATCGTTGTTTGTTACTTCTGCAAAGACAGTCGCGCATGGTTACCACGAGAGAGCAGGCATTTTTATCGTGGACATTTTTCGAAATTGGACTCGGGAGACAAATATATAAAACTTCAGAGGCAGAAGAGAAACGTGAGATTCATGGAAAATATTGTTAAAAAAAGTGAGGCAAAGTAAAATAACAGGGAAGGAAAACATCAAAGGTGGAAATTGGAGTTTCCAGGCGATAGAAGAACTCTTACAATAGATAAAGGGATACGTAATATAGGGAAATATTGTATTAAAAATATTATACGAAACAAGTAAGTGAAAATATAGCTTTCCAGTCATTAGAATCTCATAAATAATTACCAAGGGAATTATTTCATGCCACGAAAGACATAGAATTTCATGATATTACTATGAAACCCATATTTCTTAAAAGTGGAAGCTATATTTTTCTTATGGACTATGGCGCAGGATACACTGCATCATAAAAGTTAGATGGGAGTGATACAAATACGTTTTAAAAAGTTCTCCAATGTGATAACTTATTTCTTAAATCGAAATTGTTCTCTCTAAGCCCGTACAAAGAAAAAATTAGAACCTGGTAAATGAAGGAAAGTATTTATCCGACATTGCACGCTGCCCCGTGCCAACTGACGGAATGACGAGATTCGGGCGAAGTGTTGGAAGGAAGGCATTCCATCAAAAGGACCAATGTTCTCACCTTTCAAATGACTCTTTGCGGGAAGGCGGAAGATCCGTTTGACTCTCCTAATGATCGGCTCACGATCGGCCATGGTCCGATGGTGATTCCATTTCACGTTCCTAACGACCGGTGAGATGGAACTAATGAAATACGGAGCCAAATGAAACGGATCATGAGTCGAAAGATACGGATCAAGACTCGAAAGAGCAGATGAATCAAATAAATAGACCGGCAGTTCACCTCTTGAGAGCCGAAGATGGTCACGCCGCCTGGGTGGCGGAGTTGAACTACGAAAAATGACGTAATTTTCCACATTTTAAGACATATTCTCACTTAGTGAGATTAAAAAAATAACCCCCCCAGGTCTACTGGCAAGAAGAAAAGTTCTACAAAATACGATCAAGAAATTCATTCAGAAATTCACATAATTTCTCCAATGAATTTCTTTAATTCCCTTATGGATTACTAGCGATACAATTGCACTAAGTATGTGTGACAAAAGGTCAATGAGAATGAAAAAAGTACTCGAAATGAGAAACAATTGATGCGATGAATCATGATGATGGAGACCTTTGGATAAGAAGATTGGTAAGACTTCGAAACACATTAAAATGCTGTATCAGGGTTATTTATGATTATCGATTACGTCACCCGAATCATAGTTCGCGTATCACTAATTCTGGCCATGATTTGTGATAGAAATACTTTCACTTAGATAATTCTTCCATTGAATCATATGAAACAGAAGGTGAGTTGTGGGTTGAATTAATGAGATGAGTCGTCGACTCATAGACAAATCTCGAGCCTCTCATGCCATAAATTCACTTCAATAAACGGATATAAAAATTTTTATGTATTTTTTACACAGGCTCCTCACTGTAGGAGGAAAATTATGAATATGAAAGAGAATGAAAACTGAGGAAGGGAGACACTAGAATGAGGAAGAGGGTCACTGAAGATTCATCACCGAGGGTTGAAGGACAGCCAAAGATCAAAAGATTGCCTTAGAAGGAATAGAGGAAAGGTAGAGAGACATCCGGTAGAGTGGCTTCCGCTTACTCTTGACGAGCGAGAAGTCCAAAGAGATCGATCGACAGATTTATTCGTTATCTAACGGACGGAGTGCTGCCCTTGAAGTAGGTACTTACCGGATGGCATCTGATCCCGGCGTGATCAAGATACCACTTAGAAACCTCAGCCACTGCCAGGATTCAATCCCGGGCCCTCAAAATGGGAAGACAATACCGTTGATACACCAACCAAGTCTTCCACTAACACATAATTCTCAATCAAAGCACTCCCGCATAAAAAACCATTGGACCAAGATTATTTCCTTCTTCGCATCTTGATATTTGTTGTCCTCTTCGTACCTTTAAAAGCACTATTAACTTCCTTCCTAAACTCAGTTAACAAAAACTCTAACATTTTTCCCTCTACATCAATTTGTAACTCTCCTATGGCTTAGTACTCCTTTTAACCAACTTATTCTGCCTTATTCCTGCAATGCAATGCAAGTGCCGTTCTCCTCACCATTGCTGCCTCACCCATTTTCATCCAACACACTGCCTGGATATGAGTTACTTGACTACACGTACGTAAGAGTCGGTTCATCACAAATTAATACTTTCACGATTACAAAAATTAACGATAATTATTTCAAGCTCATTGCAGGAGGTACTCCCGTGTTTTCATAAGATTCAAGTTCTCTCAGGCAAGTATAGCAACACTACCGAACTGTATTTTAAGCGCACCCTTGCGAAGTAATCTATGGGTTACTTCCACCCGGATTATTTTGGGACCACATTTCATTTTTCGCGTGTTACCAAAAGTGAGATCAGAAAATGTTGTTATATTTTCTTTTAAGCCTTACTCCGCTGTGCAACGGAACTACAAGGATGTATGCCTATAAATATTGCTTCACACCGTGAGGCTTACCTTGTTTACACAGAATTTTTTTAACGGTTTCCAAAACCGGCTATCAACATTTTTCAACTCGAGTGACGCTCGGCAGATCATGGAAAATTAGGATTCCCTCAGCATGTACTCTGACGGCTTCCAAACGTTTCTTCTGTGATGCACACGGCCAGGACGTTCAGGTCGAAGGCAGGTTCTGAAGCCGTGTCCCCTGAGCATCAAAAAGAGGCGACTCTCGGCTCCCGGGCCGATAACAGCCATATTGGATATCGAGGAAATGAAAAATAACTGCGAGCAGCAAGCAGCCCCGCTCAAAGTCATTATGGAGCGTTTTTGTATTTTGGCGCGATTGCAATTTTTTTCGCGGTTTACAGCTTATTTTTTTTTTGCAAAAGTCGGACTCACCACATTTAATCTCAGACTGTATTCCGGGTATTTCTCGTCATTTTCCTCAGCTTGTAGATCATTCGAGTTTCCTCCAGATAAGCCGGCATTATGCTCCAGCCCACGCAGACAAAGGCACTCCATTGATCTCAGGTCTTTCTCGGTCGCCTCAAACCCCCCCCCCCCACTCCCCTTCTGTCTCACGTTACTCGTAATGGAACCGGGGGATATAAAAACCGCCAACAATCATCTCCTTCTTCAAACGACAAAATGAGTTTCAGGAATAAGTATTCTTCATCCATCTCTCTAATTCTTAGTATGGACATACAAATTCCACCCTGCCGGTCTTCAAAATACGATTGCACTCACGAAGTGTTATCAAACGAGTCGTTTTGTGATATGAAACGGCCAAACTTCCATTCGTATCTTAAAGTTTTACTAGAAAAATTAACCAATTAACCACCTCGAAAGATTCGATTTTTTTTTCTTTTTGAAATAAATGTTTTTTTTTTAATTTCTCAACCTAAGATAGGCCTCTCACAATTTAATTTAGATAATTAAGACCAGGGGAATGTTTCACTATCGGGGAAAATTTACGAATGCAGGTCACCTAGCTACGTATCAAGTTATGCGATTACTTAAAAAATAAAAATAAATTAAATTCGCTTTAAAAAATGAGAGCAAACAAACTACATATATTCGTGTCGTATTTCGATTCCTCCGTGGAATAATTCCCTCGAGTGCCGAGATTCCGCCTCTTTTAAATCCCCGCTCACGCCGATAGATGGAGGCACAGGAGCTCCTAATCCGAACCCACCCAACTCCCCCTCCTTTGCCGCCTGCCCGCCCACCCTCCACCCGCACCACGTGATCCGGTCCCCCGCCGCCCCCGCCCCGCCCCCAAGCGGATCCCTAGCTATTAATCTCCACCAACCAGGAAAGAAGAGAAGGCAACAAATGGATCCAGAGATCCTTTTCCGCTCGACATGTGCACATGTGATCTGTATTCGAAATCATTCCTGGGATCGGTGGTCCTCGCGTTCAACTGGCCGACGAAGGCGTATACGATGACCTCCGCATGACCATAAGGAGAGAATCATCGAGGTAAAAGATTACTTTCCTCGATGCGAATGATGACGTTTTCATTTTCCCTCTTTTGTCGTCCTGATCAATTGCTTCCCACGCATCGTATTACCGTTTGCACGATATACGATGTGATTTATACGCTCGTACATAATGAGTGAGTGTAAAATTACTATTTCCTGCTTGTTTTTTGCTTAAATATCAATATTCTGGTACCAAAAATCAGGATGGCATCACAAAAGGCCTAAACTAGACGCTCTCTTCATCGCTGCCAACAATGGATAGGGCAACAGACTCGAAGGCAAACACGACGGCCATTGGGTGACACCGCAAAATGGATTCTGATATTCCTTTGGCGTGTTTTTCTTCCCTGACATATCAAGGTGTTCCGATGAAGTACATGCTTCAAAAGGGTTGCATAGTCACTATTCGCGTCGAAAGAAATGGAGATTACCCCTTATTCACATATGCAAAGCATGAAGTACGGGACAAATTAACTTGGAAAGTTCAACAGGAACAGAAGTCGTAAATCCAAAGATTGGTTTGCTGCTGCTACACTCTCCACTCTCTTCTCAGCTAATCGAATATGTCTCCACTAGCACTCATTTTAGCATTCCTCAAAACCTCTCTCATGGTCCTGTATTCCATTGTATTCCATTCTTGGTCTTCCTACGATATTATCTCGCTTCCATTATAGTTTTTAGAAGTCTATTGAGTCTAAGAATGGACACAGCAATTTCTTGTCTCCCACTTTGCTGATTTTTCACGAGGCACATTTTTCTTTCGAACTCTTCGGAAGATTTTTTTCTGACTAAAAGTGTATAGTACCGATTTTGGTTTCAGTAATTCTTTCTCCTCTTATCGAACAATTCATCAGAAACTGAGCAATCACTTTAGTAGCATAGTTATGATCTTCTTTTGCACGATTTGAAATATTTTTATATATTGCTCTAAATACCGCCCCAAAGCCAAACGGTATATATACAGAGATCTGTACATCTTGCCCATAAGTCGTGGTAATTTAAAATGAGTTTGTTTGGGAAAAGTGGATCGGAGGTATTGTAGTACCTACCTAATGATTAAACTGCGTGTGACCTGATAGCAGACATTTCAGAGGGCAGAGTACATTTAAGAACTGGTGATGTAAAAATATGACATTTTTAAGTCCCACACTACTTCAATCACAGCATACACAGACGGTCGGAAACGCAAACACAAGAAAATATATGGCGGGAGTACTGTGGGTACTTTGCGATATAATTTCTATTGCTCTCCTGCTTTGCTTGCAGCCTCGGCCGTTGAAGGAAGCCATTCAGATTTCTCTAGAGTACATCAGTTGCACATCCACCGCACGATGACGCCGCGATCGCAAAGCAATTCCAAGGAGGACACCTCTTTCCATCTCCCCTCTCCTTCACCCTCTCCCAAGTCATCCGTCTCTCAACTACGAAGACCTCCGTCGAAGTTGATTCGGCGGGCTCTTAAACAGCCTCCCGTCGTCACACTACGACGTTCTACCCATCCTTAAACCAGCAAATCGCAAATGTGAATTTGAAAAAATCTTGATACTTTGTTCGCGCACGATCCAACACCACCACCGAATGGCAAAGCTCTGTCCTCCGCCATCTCTGATCTGCACGAGGAAACTCCTCTCCCTTTAGTCCTTCCACATCTCGTCATCGACGGCCAAAATAATAAAATGAGAACCATTACGCGTGAGCCCGATCCGCTTCAGGTCCTTACTACGAATGGGCGACAGAATTACCACTGAGCAATTCCTTTAAGTATTTGCAGATAAAATATACGACTTTTTAGTTATAAAGATAAGAGTTGGCGTGATTTGTAACGACTCTTTAATGGTCTTTAAGATATTAATTTCCCACCTCCTCTCCTGGATGTACATAAAAATAGAGCACTCAAACTTCGACAATCATCTTTTTATAACATCCCTCCTTTATAAAAATGCTTTGAAGTTAAATTTTAAATGCCAATAGGTATTTATTTATACATATTTACTGTATAGGCAATGGCCACTTTTCACTTATTTCTTCATAAAGTTTTACTCGTTTTTTTCTAGGATGAATAGAACATTTACGTTTTTTGTTACTATAATAGATGATGTATTAGCTTTTTCCGTATAAAAACTCGGAATTTTTAATTTTACATACTTATGAACCAATGATTTTTATAACTAATATTAACTACCTGGTGTTTAGCTAAAGTTTTTCGGTGCAACATAATTCTTCCCAAAATATTTCATTTCTTTTTGACTATCCTTTCCGGAAATAATTTATTTATGGCAACTATTGCAACGTTTTGTGTCAGCAATAATTCCAATGCATATGCGTCTTCTACCCTCACTCTGGCAAGTCGTAACATTTTTCATGCGTTTGACCTGCTAGGCGGACGTCTAAGCGTTCGGTTGTGGGAACTCGTCACACCATTTCAACTATGCTGTGCTGTTAACGGTTATTTAGTTTCTCTTGATTTATGCACAGGGAAGGATGCTGGAGTGTGCGCCACAAAAAGTCTTGATGAAAAATTTGTCATTCACGCACAGCGAAAGTCTCAAAGGGTTGCCTTATTGTCTATTCTTCAATTATTGTTTTCTTCTATACCAGTAATGTCTGAGTTTAATTAAAACAATTTATTTGCTTGCGGAACTATAAGAAAAACGAAAAAATATTTTCTCGGCGATAAGCTCATGAAGAATAAAAGAATGGAAAAGATAGATAATGACTAAACAATGGCAGGAGATAAAAGTGTATGCAAATTGTTGGATCGTGGGAATTAATCTGTATATGTTATCAGCTTAATGCACAATCCAGCTAATGCCTTCAAAATTTTCAGTCGAAATAGTATTATTAGCAATAGAAAAGAAGTCCCATGTACCGAGGCTATCGTCCATTACAATAGATACAAGGGCGGAGTCAATATAATTTGATCTGTGTAGAACATGGCAAAAAACCGCCTCAATGGTGGATACATTTTTTTAGTAAATGGCTGATAGAATTTATTTGGGTAGAGTATCAATTTTACTATTGCTCCACTTGTGGAAAAGAAAAGTTTTCGCGTGAGAAACAATTTAAACATTTTCAAATTGTGAACCGGATTCTAAATGTAATTATTATAGAAGGGTTGCACAGTTTCTGTTATGCGATGCTTCGAGAATGGATGGACGGTGTAATATGATAACTATATTTACCACAAAACAGCGGATTGAGGAATTATAAATAGAAAAACTAAAAAGCCATAAGTGAATTCTTATGGGACTACTAATGGCACTTTTCACTGATGAATTAATATTAGGGCCTCACAGGATATCTTAGGGATTGGACGAACATGAACGAGAGAAAAAAGAAGCATGGCTAGGGTGAACAGCGAAGACAACCTACGTGAAAGTGAGGAAGAGACATTAGAAAAGAAGTCTGTCACCATTAATTAGACTTTTTCACTGATCCAACTGGCGCAATGGGAGGTGCAAGAATAGCCAGTGCGTGGATGCATGCTACATCTCATTTCTATATTTTTTATAACATTTTTTCTAATTCTTTCAGACAGAGAATGGTAACTGGTAGCTGTTCATAAGAGAGTAGGTCACGTGTGCATTGGAGATGTCGTGCCATTCTTGTGTTTCCCTTCCAGCATCCCTCTGACGGGTGACCTTGGAATGCATTCTCTCGTGAGTGCATGGAAGGAAAGCAGAGGAATCATCTCCGCCTTAGTTAAAGGCCTTCACGCCCGCTTTCGGTGAAACAGGCGTTGAAATAGCAAACTGTACCCTGGAGAATGAGGGATTTGCTTGAAGCGCGTGGGGTTGAAATAGAAATAATTAACACATATATGGAAACTCTTTCTTGAAAATTGGCTCCACCAGAGCAATAAAGTAAAGGAATAAAACCTTTTCAAAAACGTATTAAAAATTATTAAAAATGTTTTAATGAGCCAAAAATAATTTTTCAGCTGCTAAAACAGGCAGAACATAATTATTTGTCACTAAAAGTAAAACCATGGGGGTGCAACCAACATTTGTGATACAAAAGACTTAAACCATTGCTATACAGGTAACGTGGTAAAAAGTATTTTGTATTCCAAGTTGTAAAAGATCAGGAACAGTAATTTGTTGAAAATTCTTTAGTATCACAAGTTTCAATTAGGACTTGGATGTTTCTGGTGAAGAGTCTTTTGCATCACAAATGTTGGTAGCATTCCATGATTTTATTTTTAGTTTTTGAGGTTGTTCTTGACCATGAAGTATAAATCAGATTGTTTTTTTTTCGAGATTTGGTCAATAAAACATAAAAAACTTCTGCCAACATTTCGACCTTTAATTAGATCCTCATTAGGGCTTCAGCTTATAATGGTTTCCTAGTTTCAAAGTTTTGTTACTAGGAAACCATTATAAACTGAAGCCGAACTAATTAAAGTTCGAAACGTTGGCAGAATTTTTTATGTTTTATTGACCAAATCTCGAAAAAAAACCAATCTGGTTAATTTCTAGTCCGAAATAATCACGTTCTGCCCATTTCAGGCCAGTTTTAACAGTTACAAAAATTACTTTTTAATAAAAAAACATATTTTTACAATTTGTATTAATTTATTTTATATTTTTAATAATTTTACATACATTTTTCATTCTGTTATTATTATTATTATTTTATGGACAAATTATTGAAAATTTTATATTGAAATGTTTAATGAAAAATAATTGAACGAATTATTTTAGCGTTAAATTAATGCTTAATTTGTGTTCATTAGTTTAATTCAAGAGAATATTGTACTTTCATCCGAAATACACGTGGAAAAAGTTTCAAGAAACTCGACTTGGTGGATGTGGGTGAAAATTTGATTACAAGATGTCACCCAAACAAACAGAGATATCAGGCAAAAAAAGACATCTAAAAATAATTAAAATAAATGGCCGCGATTCATTTCTTCCGAATGGGCTTGAGGGTGGAAACGGGGGAGGAGAAGTAGTATAAGGAGAGAAGACCTTCGGGAGTGCATATCGGAGAGCAATAGGAAAGAAGAGAGAAAATGCAGAGAAGGCATTTTAAACTGGGAGGAGGAGGAGGGGTGAGACGAAAGCGGGGAAACGACACGGGCGGGCGCTTGAGGGAGAGCTGTGGATTATGTGCTTACACTTTCGTGAGTACGGAGAGGCTACTTACGAATGGGAACTGGCAGGTGGGTTGGCGGGGGTGTTGGTGGGGGCAGGGGGGTGGGAGGGCAAGGGGGAGGAGAGAGAGGGAGGGAGGTGGATGGAGAAAGAGTTGACGGGGAGTGACGACGGCAGTTGTCACTTCGTTGCTTCTCCGACTAAAGTTTTTGAGCTAACGGCTGGTTTTTCTCAGCTTTCCCTCGTTAACTTTTAATGACTTTCTTTATTTCAAACCTGGATCTTCGGATAAATAACTGTTCAGGGTGTTAGACATTGTATTGCTACAAATAGTTGCATCCGAGGAGGAAAATTCAGACTGTGTCACGGGCAACAAAACAGAAGAAAATCCATCGGCCGAATGGACCGAAAACGTTTTTAATAACCTACCCCTTGGTATTAAATCATATATTCTTTCAAATTGCAACCAGGCGGATACCGACATTTTCTTGCTAGTACATCGTAACTCAAGAATTTATGAAACGCAAGAGCCTCGGAAAATGTCTCGAGAAAATGATTAATGACCTTAAAGATGGCTCAATTTGGGTGCTGCATAAGAGCACGCACTTGAGTGTGGGGAATGAATATCCCATTTATCAGGCAACGCTTGGAATTAAAATGGTGATGCACGGGTTCTTGGGGGCTTGCGTTCGGAAATGTCTCGTCTCTTGTCTCGGAAATGTTCCTTTTGCCTCGCTCAACAAGCATGTATAGGCAAACGTTAAATTCACAAGAGAGTAGGCAAAACAGAGATAATAAACGCATAACTTGTAAGTTCTCCATTGTTATAGGTGCGTTTCATAGTTGGAGAACATTTTATAAAACGAATAAGTGGTAATGGAAACAATGGGAAAAGGTGGAAAAAGGACTAACACTTCGTATGAATAGGACTGCAGAGTCTAAATGGTAGGGTGATGCTGTCCACAAATATATTATTCGATACTGAGGTAACTGTGCGTGCATCATTATGCATTCAACACTTTTCATTCCCTCTATATTTTCTCCAGTGGGCATGTACATTGCATGGTATCGTTACGGTTTTAAAACATTGGGAAACTTGGGAGGGGATCGAGTGGTGGTAAATGTAAACCTCGACTGAAAAAATGTGGCAAAGAAACATTTATGTAATCTTGAAGGTGATTCATTCCCCGAGTTAAAAAAAACGAATTGGAGTGCGGTTGAGCGATTTATGCATAAAAAATTCAGAGTTAACAAATGATGATGCGCAGAAGTCTTTCCCGAGATATCTAATTACGAAAAAATTAAAAGATAGGTATTTATGAAGGGGTCCAAACTAATTGCATTATCAGTTACAAAATTTTGTATATCTATGGGCATAAATAACAGATAATGCTTATACTTCATGGATTTGTGCAGGATAGCTACGTAAAAATCTGAATTTTAGTATTTAATATAAGACAGACAAATAGAACAGCAACACATCCAACCAAGTATCACTGTGTTACGTTCTTCACGTCTAATGGCTAAATAACATTAATAATCATAAATCTCCTCTCGTTTTTATACAGGATTACTCTTCGAAACTTAAGCCGTGATTTAGTGATGAGTAGCTTACGATGAGTCTCCCTTATCAATACATTTTTCAACGTAAGAGGGAAAAAGGAAGTAACAAATGAAATGGGATTAGGATCGGATATTTTGTCCGTATCTAAGTATTTCATTAGTATAAAAGAATGAAACCATTAAAGGATTGAGACCTCAATATACAGACGTCAGTAATTTCTTCCTCTGATCACAACTTAGAACTTGACCCATTAGATTATACCAAGGAGCAGCTCGTCCACACCTGCAGAGTAGACTTCAATCCATCGCATGAACATTTGACCGGGGTTGATTTTGTATATGTCATTAATTGGGCGAAAGTCGATATTTAATTAAAGAAAATTTACTATCGATTTGTAATTCTTTTATTTTGTAAGATTCTCTATGCTCTAATATGTGCTGCTTCAAAAACTTTATATGGCTTTTCAAAGGTATCGCAACCAAGGCCTTAGCCTAAAAATGTACCTTTGACGACTATTTTGGTCCCTTATCGTGCCCTGAAAAAGAATCTGTCAAACTTGTACCATGACGGTATGTATACAACTCTAAATTTGACTTGGCGTCATTCTACCCAATATAGCATGTTAGGCGTTGTAAAACGCATGCACTAGGAAATGGATCTGCTTTGAATTGCAAATTTAGCTTACACCACAAGTCTCTGGGAATCCGGCTTGCTGTCCACGAATGCGTACACCTCCAGTATTTCTGCTTCTTTCGCAGCCACTTCATGAATGGCAAGAGTTATGCCGACCATCCATCAGGGGACGTAATCAGTAAAATTTCGTGGAATAGATTTAGAAAAAAGTTGTCCATGAAATGCATAGAGATTAATTCTATGGTAGTGTTTGAAGTAAACATAAAACTTAGTAATGACCTGAAAGATATTTCAATTTGCAGACCAATAATACTTCATCAATGTAACCACGTGAGTGTAACAGTGTTTCTTAATAAAAACGAACGGACATAGAAACAGAGTCGGTAGATAAGAATACACCAAGAGGTCCATCCTCCATGGAGTGTGGTGCACGCATTCCTTGGTGCTCCCCGCGCCCGGACCCCGCACCAGCAGCGTAGCGAGCGAGGAAAGGGGTTGAAAGGGGAACCACTTTGGTGCCGAGTGCGTTACGCCCCCTCCCTTTCCTCCCCTCCTCCCCACACCCCTCCCTTCATCCACTCCCCTCAAAATAGTTTTTGCCTCCCCTCCTCCTCTACCACCCCTCCATTCCACTTCCTCCCCCCACCCTTCCTCCCCCCACCCTTCCTCCCCCCACCCTTCCTCCTCCGTCCATAAAACCCCCTTCCCTTCCCCCTTACCCCCCTCAGTCCTCGGGAGGGAGTGGCGTTGCTGCAATGCGTCACCAACAGGGTGGCCAACTTCGCCCCGCTACACACAATCTCAACCACTCCAAACCTCCCTCCCCTTTCTACCCAAACACCCAAATCTGGGACCCATCACCCCAATCCATACATTTATATCCTTATATTTACACATCCAACCCCCATGTATCCACCCCCCCACACACAAATGGCGTGATCACTCTGATCGAATTATATCGCGCCGCCCACAAAGAGCGCCCACCGTGATTCTAGAGAGGTTACATTTATAGCGTTGGTGATTGATACCAGGCTGTCCAAGTCGATGCCTGAGGAGAATGGTAAAAAGAAAAGGGGGAGAGGTTTTTTAGGAAACGGTCTGGAGAATTCTCAGGATATTTTTAGTCAGAGCAAAATTTCGTTCTTGACATATTTAGAAAATAATTTGTTATGAGCTGCCACGCCGTTATTTTTTCTCCCTTTGCACTCCTCCCTTAGCTAGTAATTACATGCATTTGAAAATATATTTGTTTTTTGTCTCTACCTCAAAACAGAAAAGCAATGGCTCGACTATCGTACAATTTTGCATCAAGTAGAATATATGACTGGAAAGGACATAAAAAAGGGTCCCTGGCTATAAAAATAGGGTCCAAGGGAAGCCGCTAACCCCACGAGGCGACCCTTCCGATGGTAGTAGAGTTGTTGCTGGCTTAATGTGATTGGAGCGATTTTTCTTTTAGTGAAGATTTGCGTGAAACATTGCATACGTGCTCTTATTATCAATATCTATAGATAAAAGTGAACGAAATTACATCTGATCGATTTGGTTTCTTGGAATTACAACGCTATTTTAACATGTAGCATGAAAGCACAAGACATTAATATCGAAATGATTTGATTAAATATGTACAGAATTACTTCTAAACACGAAATAATACGCTTTATATTATATTAATCAATGCTTGAAAGCTCCTTAGCAAAGTCCCTGAACATATAATTGTAAGTTTAGTTATGAGATACCTCGATATACAGAACTTGTTAACAAAAACGCAACACGGATTCAGAATGGGAAGATCTTGCGAAACTCAATTAGTCACTCACTCACTTTTTGCCCACGATATTTTAGTCTCGGGTGAACATAACGTTCCAGTTGATGCAATTTTTCTTGACTTTAAAAAGGAATATGGTAAAGTTTCCCACAGTAAGCTACTCATGAAATTAAAATCCTACGGTTTAGACGATGACGTAATTTCCTGGATTAGAGAATTCTTAAGCAATCGCGTGCAAAGGGTTGTATTAGATGGCGCCCTCTGTAATTAAGTAAGAGTCACATCGGGTGTCCCACAGGGAAGTGTCAAAGGCCCAATTCTGTTCCTTTTGTACATAAACGACATCGGTGAAACAGTTGACAGTAAGCTTAGATATTTTGCAGACAACGCAGTGGTGTGTAGAGAAATTCGTAACCTTAATGATAAGTAAGCGCTAACTAAGGATCTCGAGGCAATACAGGAGTGGTGCGATGCGTGGCAGCTAGAATAAAAACTGAAAAAATGCGTTGTTATGAATTTTTGGGAACGGAAAAACGCTCCTTGTAACAGCTATTGCATAAACAACAGCAAATTAGAGACTGTAGAATCGGTTAAATACCTCGGAGTTAAACTGACTAATGATCTCTCGTGGAGTAAACATATTCGAGAAATTACCGGTCAAGCTAATCGTAAATTGGGATTTGTTAAAATAGTACCAGGCCAGTGCGACGATAAAGTTAGGGAAATCGGCTACTTCTCTCTCGTTAGACTCCACTTGGAATATCCTGCCTGAGTTAGAACACGTACAGCGAAGATCGGCAAGATACGATAAAGGTCGTTACGATAATCTTATAATGTGAATGACCTTTTGCAGCAACTGGGATGGGAAACGCTTTCAGACCGTCGATTAAAATTTAGACTCAATCTATTATGTAAGTTCCAAACCGGTCTATTTTCTGCCGACGTTGATAATATTTTACGAAATCCGACATACTACGGTAGATCAGATCATGAGAATAAAATTAGGGAACTAGACTGCAGAACGGACAGAATTAAAATGTCATTTATCCCACGAACTATAAGGGACCATAACAGCTGCCAATGAGACTTTTATCAAGGTTTGTCGCTAGATAGTGTAGCTCTTAGTAGTAGTAATACTCCCTAATATTTGAATCCTTATCTGTTACCTAGTACTAGCAGCACGCCGTGCATGTTTTCTACACAAGTCTTGAGTCTCTGTCAATTTGTGTAGTTGCAAAATACATATATATTAACGGTCCCTCTCCATTGTGAGCGCATCTGTAGTGTAGTAGTGCATGCTTGTGAGGTTTCGCCTCGTGACAAGCGCTAGCGAATTATGCTAATGTATAATTAGTCGTAGTTAGACTAACTTTAGGGTATAGTGTAATGCATTTTGGTGAATACTTACCCCTTACCACACACCCCTGAGGTGGCTTGTAGAGTATTTTGTAGATGTAGATGTAGATTTGCTTTACTGCATTGTGGCATTTTTCACCCCTCCTTTTTGGCCAGTCCTTGTCGAAAAGACTCCCTCCTCAGCTGAATCATCTCTGAGCTCGCCCTCTATTGCTGGCGAGACGGCGACCGGGTATCACCGTTGTGTGAGCCTGCTGACTTTGTCATTTTGTACTTAAGAGAGAAGCTCAACCTATCGTACTTTTATACTTAAATTATTTTACGACTGGAAACTCTCATTATGGTCGCCTGGCACTCGACCTATGAGTAAATTGTTTGTAACTTGGTTGGTTCTATGTGTGAAATATATTGATAGTTAAGTTATTGATTGATAATACTTGTGTTTCGTTCGATTTCCTCATTTTGTCTCACCCGAGCTTGGAAAGAGTTTGTTTTTTACGAGTGTTATCGGCGAGAAAATCTACTCCCTTCTCCCGATAGTGCTTCAGCATGTATTACGATTTCCACCTAATAATGAATTGTAACACATGTAAAATCAGTGAAATAATGTCCAAGAACTGTTTTTTGAATTACTTGAATAGTTATTTAAATGTGCACTCAATAACCGCTCTCCAGTCTACGCCTTAAGGCTTGGGGCCATTTGGGAATGTAAGCGTCAAACCTTTTCAGCAGTCAGATTTAAGACTTTAAATGTAAGGTTTGGGGCCCTCATCAGCCCTAAACCAGGTGCTTCTTTCTTTTGCCACTTCATAAGGGATGAACTGACGGACCTAAGATCTTGAAGCTTTGCACTTACTTTCAAGCATGTTTTTTTCTTGGAACTAATAAACTGTTTATTTTCTTTAATTCCTTCTAAATGGTAACACCTTTAGCTATGCACCATTGTTAATAAAAGCAAACAACGTAATCCTCTTCTTTAAGGCAGAGGTAAAACTTTTGCGAATTAGTGCCAACACCATTAAAATACATTTTTGGCTTGTTTGCGTTTGTAATAATACAACAAGTTATGTTTACGAAAGAAAAATGTTTCTTCATGTTCATGTTATAAAATTATATGCACTGCTAATGTTTTACTGCTAATGAGATATCGACTCAAAGTGAGACTTCCTATATTATTCAAATTGAGGAATACATTTACGCACGATATTGCAACTTTTAAGTGGACAATTAGCTATGAAAATAAATAATTTTTAGGATAGGCAACATAATTTAAATGAATATATATAAATTGCGAAGCTTTCAGTGCAATATCTGGTATTTAGACTTGAGAATATGTTTAGTTTTCTTCTGTGAAATATCACAGAATTTTTTATTGCTAGATTTCTGATATTAAGAATTTCCTGGAGTCATATAGCATATCTCATATGAACACCAATCGAATAGTTTTAAATTTTAAAAATCTTTTAAATCAAAAACGTTTTTAATAAAACTGGGTGTCGGAATATGGTATTTTAACTGAAAAAGTAGAATAAACTTTCAAAAATTACTAGAAGATGGAAGAATTACCTGCACGTTGCATTTGTAGATGTTAAATGAGATATGAGAAAAATGAAAATTTTAGACACGTCGCTTCAAATGTCTAGAAAATATGATTAAGGAAAAAATAGTAAACACATAAACCAATATTCTCCTTTCGTTTTGTACCAAAAGCAGGGAACTTAAATAACTTTATACTGACTGTTATGTGCTGTATGCTTCAATTGGTGCCTAAAATAGCAGTATTGCAAGTTTATTAACTTTTAGTCGATCAGGCTATGATGGGATGAAAAATATGGATTATTTCACTGATGGTATGAAATTTCGTTTCCCTAAGTGGTTTTGCCAAAGAAGTATCTCAATTCGCATATTAGTCACACCATCAAACTCAGTAAGGTAGTAGATTCATTGGGGTCAATATATAATTTTATTTTACAAATTAACTGATTTTGGTCCTTTGTAATGAACACCCCTTTCTCCGTTGGTTCTCATCATTGGGCTTGCATCGCCAGTAATATAAAATAAAGTTTGAGGTATCCTAGTATTGAGCAACGGAAAATGTGAGATTTGCACTTTCAAGGGCAGCGGAGATGGGCAGCATATTTAATCCGCAGACCATCTCATATCCGAACCCGAGACTTTCTCGTCCACGGACCCAATAAGGAACGGCTAGGGATTTTTACTCAAACACACTTATTGTGTCTTTTTTCCTTACATCTCTGCAACACCGTTGTGATAATTTCATCTCATTTTTCGACGCTGCCACGCGCAAAATTCACAGCGCGTCTACTCCGTGCCAGTTCCCTGCCCGCCAACAAAACTCATCCTTCCCCCCCACAACCCGGAATTTACGAATCGTAAGATTAGTAGTGACGAAATTTGTAACAGTACTTAGGCCGGTATACTTATATGGAAATCAGTTGGAATGCAAAGAGATTGCTCATGGTAAAAACCAGCTGAATATAATTGCATAAGCTACAGATTTTATCCCCCAGAACCTCCAGAAATTTCCTTCATTTAAATTTAATATTCCCCGGCAAAATGAACTCAGCGGGTCCAATCTTATGCACAACTCAAGTTCAGGTAAGAGCATTTTTAATTCCCTGGTAAAATACTCTTTCAACAGTTCAACCGAGATGCACCCCACTACAAATATGAAATGAAACGAACAGTATAGGAATATATTTATAAAGTATCAAGATAGATGAGTCTCATAATGTGACGACTTTATAATCATTTGATCGAGAGAAGTTTAAATATACCGGCAAAAATATCCCAACGAGGGATACCATGGGAAGAATAGTGGGGAAAACAAGATAAAGGGAGTTGAGGTCCTAAATGGAAGATCCCCTCGTAAAGATGTCAGGGGGCATAAATAACGTTAATTCAATAACGTTTCATACCTTTGACCCTACTTGGTTGAAAATGTGTATTATAAAAAAATGTACAAATCATTATTTTTTTTATCCTATGCTATACTGCCAATTATCCTGGCGAGGCAAGAGAAATTGTGTTACCTTACGTCGCGTCGTAAGGTAACACAATTTACATTTTATAACTCAGTGTAACCAGCTCATGGGGAGCTTTGAAGATAAGAGGTAAGATAGTTTAGAAAGAGTGCCTCCTTTTGGCTGGCAACTTCCTCCTACCCTAAAATGTTACACAATTTTTAACCTCATTTAAACTCTTTTTCCTCAACGAAAATGCAGTTCGTTTCTTCATTGAATTATTTGAATTTTTGGACAGTTAAATTAGTGGAATTATTGTTAAAATGAAATTTGTTTTTTATCTCTATCTTTCCACATAACAGAAAAGGTTCCAGTCCCACAAAACCCCATGACATTCACTGAAAAATCCAGTTTTCCAGGTGTAAGAAAAGTAAACGTTCATAAAAAATTAATCACGTAATATCTTATGTCCATTAGCGTTGAGCGGACCAATCCTCACTTCTATTATGGCAATCTAGCCTATGACTTAATCTTAATCGTTCCTGGACGAACACTGCAAAACAATTTGCATCATTATTCAATTTTTAAACGGAAGGAACACCTACATAGACATCAGACATATTTGACCACCAAACGCTTTGCTGAAATTGAATTTACTGGAATCACGAGGGTTGCTTTTTCCAGTGTCACTTCCTCCATGCTGTTTTATTGGCACTGACGATCCCATGTTTGAAGTGGGGTATGTTTTTGATGCACACCAACTGGTGCTGGGCGTCATCGACATCGTCGGAAAAATTGGCTGATAAATTCGAATCATCGTTTTGAGACTTTTGCTGGCGCAGCGATCGGTCGGGATTACCGAGTCGTCGGTAACGTCGAATGTGCAAGAGGGCCCTCCCCCCCCACCCCTTCCTCCGCCCAGCCGTCGTCCCGGAGGGAGTGAGACGAGGCAACAAGGGCCGGGTCAAGCGCGCCATGGAGTAGAAGAGGGTCGTTCTGAGCCGCCTCGCCCAGGGGTGGCTGCTCGAAGCATCTAGACTGTTCGGCTCCGTTTGACGAGTTACTCAAGTAGATTTATTTTTTTCAACCATTGACGGTGAAAGTGTTTCTTTAAGTTAAATTACAATTAATTATTCCTTGAAATGAAGGTTACGATTGGGAAATCAGAAATTTAATGCTGCAAATAACAGTTTTCGATCTTTTAAAATAGAAAAATATGTGGAAAATGACAAAAATTACGTTCGCATAAATCGCAGAGCTGATCATCGTCATATAAATGTTCAGGCTTTTTCTCAAAACGGCTGGATAATCTATCTGTGGCTAATCATAATTTCACCTTAGAAAATAAGTGCTGATGATGAGATGTATTCACTCTTATTATAATACGTTTACGCTGCACTGGCTTCTGACGGGTCCCTATGCAGTCAGCTTCAAAGGAGAAATAATGATGGGAACCGGCTGGAATTGTATAGTTGACGCCATATGGCTTTTGAAAAGGAAATATGGTTGATGGCTGAGGAATGTTTCTTCCTTACTCCATCCAGATTATCTCAGTAAATTCTCTGTCAATAATTCAATACACTACCTATTAGACCTCTTCCTTCCTACCCTTCAAAATTCATATCCACTCCAATCATTTCTTAATATGGTTATATACTCATATCACTAAAACTGATAGGCTTTATACTAAAATATTTGGAGAAACAGTCTACAATATCCTGTCTCCACTTCCGTTCTCCGATAAATTAGCAGGAGTGATTTCGAGGTCCGTGGGCTTTCCTTTAAGTAAATGGAATATCCAAAAGGCTATTAACATATAGATATGCTTAATACTGAGCGTCTCTACTCTGCAGCGATAACTTTATGTGATTACGACGAGGCATAATGGTGTTCTTCCGCTTCTTACTCTTACGTTTGTAAAATAAAAGAACAGCCGGAGAAAGGCCTGGCCTGGCCTTCGCAACCTTCTGCTCCGTTCACATGGCCTTTGCCGCACCTTGAAACTCAGATTACACGCGCATTTCAAGGTGTCATCTCTCGTAACTGCTGCCTTGCATCCCAGGAGTAACTAGGTTGGGGGAGTGGGAATACTCGTTGACAATCAATACACTCATTCAGAAAATTATAGTGCTCGCAACGTAGATTACGGCATCAAGTGTTCCTCGCCATAGTTATGGAGCACGCACAGAGCCATGGTTTGAGCAACTGGCGCCGATTAACGTCAAATGGAGCGCAGCCAATGGAGTCGTGAAATTCGCAAGTAACAGAATGAAAAAAATCAACTCAAATTGCTGTGGCTGACGACGGCTCCATATTCGGAGGAATTAACGAGGCTCGCCGGGGAAGGCATGATGTGCAGCGGCAACATAAGGACGGGAATTACGCAAATAACTAGGATCCATCTTCCTTCCCACCTCTCTTTTTCGCCTTTGTCTCCTCTCGGCTGCCCCTCTCACCTCGGAGCGAAATAAACTGTCCCCGAGTGATGGGAATGTGAAGGGAATGTTGAAGGGAATGTAGAGGAATGAAGTGGGGTGGGGTTGAGGATTCCATTATGTTTCACGGGCTGATTGCACTGAAGGAAGGGAGTCCCCTTCACCCCTCCCACCCCCCCCCCCTTTTTGGTCGTGCGCGTGATAAGACGTTCGCCCCACGCGTCTTCGTCGCTCCAAGGAAGACGTGCACATGCGTGAGAACACGATTGAGCGCCTCTCCCTCCACGACGTGGCGTCGGAGGGAATCAAGACGTTATTTCGCCGAGACACTTGTTGGGAAGCTTACGGAATATCTCTCCGGGCATGGAAACCTGAAGGCTTATTTAAGACAAGATGAGCACGCGTCAGAGGATGAGGAATGTGAGAAGATGAGACGCGAGGGAAAAAAGATTGTCGGGGAAAGAAAGGGAGACTCTCGCAGCAATTATTAATGACTGGTTGTTCAACTTTGAACGAGGCACTAGTGGAAGGTGTGTGAATAAAAATACATTTTATAAATTCATTTATTAAGGACATCTTATAACCAGCCATGTAGAAGAGTTTGGACAGAGAATGAAGGGAACTCAGGCGAAAAAACTATGAACATCAAGATGAAAAGATGAATATTGTTAAGGATATAATGAGTTAGTAAGATATACACACTTTTTTATCTATAAAAAGAAAATATATTACAGAAAAGGCTAAATACTGTGAACTAGAAGTTCTCGGCGAATCTTTGGCACTATTTTTAATTATACAGATATGCAAGTGTACGAAATCAAATATTTTCTACGTTAAAAAGTTAAGAATCTATAAAGTGGCATAGCGAATGAAAATGACATAAGTAAAGAGCAAAATAATAAAATATTAACATGAATGGTATAACTTTATAAGGTATAAGTCATTACCTTACTTGACTCGGTCTTAATTTTTCCGGTACAAAAGCTAGTTTGACGTAATAAATTGATGAATATTTAACTATTCAATTGAATTAATATACAATTTGGCGATACCTTAAAAAGCTACACGGAGAACGGAAATTCCGGCCAGGTTAGGGCAGCCATTATCTCTACCTCTTAGGTAAGATCAAACAGTGCGAGTTTCTCAGCCAAAGGTGAAAAGGTTCAAAGCAATGAAAATGAATCCACCCCGTGAACATACAAATCGACAAAGAGATCAAATACTTAAATGAAATCCAATCACCAGCGGCACTCAATTATAAGATAGCTAAAGCATTGAGGGAAGATTGGATCCTCCCCCCTCACTCTGAGGTACTAGACTCCCTTTCAGTTCCTCCCTGCGTGGACAAGGGACAGAGGGTGAGGCAATTGAAGTTTCCATAATAGTGAGATGACACATCGTCTCTCATGCATGGCGACAAGTTCCGTCTTCAACTAGAAAATAACGATCATGAAAGTATTAAGATAACGCCCGCAATCATCCAAGTTCACGCCAAGCACAAATTACTGCTTGCGTTCCACTGATTACACTCATTTCATTGAGAATGGCAACTTTTCGTGGACATTATATGAACCTCTTCCATTCTCTCAATCGATTACGGCAGTCTTTTACTCAATTCTATTACGACGCGGACCTTCCTGATAATCTTCCTGGATTAAATTACAAGATCCACGTTAACGTTTCTCCAACGGCTAGATCGAATTTCATTACTGATTCATGAAGTAAAACAAAGTTATAATTTAATTTCAATACTACTGTAAAAGATAATTTTAGTAACAATTCATATTCCGCTCAGAAAGAAAATGCAACGATTAGTTTACGATGTTGGCTTGAAGTAGCACAGCATCATAGTTACATGCCGTAAGTGGATGTGCGCACGTTTAATATATGCAGATTTCACTGTTGTACAATATCACCACGACATCATAAATATGCAAAATATTACACTAAACTTAACCATTTTAGGGGTTTACAGCATATCATGTCAACTGTTAGCATTGACCTATTCAATAACAGCCTCCTCAGAGTGTCAATATGAGTTGCGCATTTGTAACCTATTTATAACAACTTCAGATGTTGAGAACCATAAAACCTGCCCCCAACTTGCATGAATGTATTCTGCATTTAAAACATTACGGTGGCACGGGAGAGCGTAATGAATTTTCAATGTCATTTAGTGTCAAAAATTATATTTTCAGTAAATTATTACAAAGTATCATATATATATAGTTGAGGAGGTAGATGCAGAGGATGGAGCAGGCATCGGGGGTTGCTCACGATGTTGAAATACGATGGAATTATTTGTGGAGTTATTATTATTGACGCCATGAATGTAAATATAAATTATGAAGAAGAAAGCAGAGGAGAATGGTGTGCTGGCTCGAATGAGGCTGCGATGTATCATTTTTCTCTCTCATGATTGACCCAAGACTGCTCCAAAGTGTGAACTGCACAGACACAAACATATGTCACATTGCTTGTGATAATTCACACTCAATATTAAAGTGATCGTCGTTTGAGATCAGACCGATCGAATAGAAATTCACCATTTAGGAAGCAGTGGACTCAGCAATGAAAATGGCTCGTCGCTTTAACGATCTGCAGTAACGGTGGGAATGCATTTGGGAGCTCGTCTCTTCTTTTTCGTCCTCACCACGACAGCAGGAGTTAGATATCATTTCACACAAAAAACAATGAATTGGAAACCATTTTAAAAGAAAACGATGTTTCTTTTATCACTTATTGCAATGCATTTCAAAGTATTGGATAAATACTGAAATAGCTTTCCATAGGATTCGGTATGGCAGAGCTCTACAGACTGCCATTTTTAAAATGTTGAAGTTACGTGCTCCGTGAATCACTGAGATGTTCGGCCATAAAAGCAATGCTTTTGCGTCATGAATATAACTACGGTTAGTAACTTCATATTTCTCACGACTGCTTACATTTTAGTAATGTAGTAATTTTGTTTAACGTGCCGTCGAAGTCTAAGGTCATTTCGCACATACTGTCTGCAGGAGACAGGGGCAACATCACTCGGAAGAATCGGAGGATCGCCCCTTACAAACTCGAGCCGAGCCCAACGATGCTTAACTTCGGTGACTGATCGGGAACAGGGTGTTTCCATCGTGGCAGGCAGTTGCCCTGCTTACATTTTGAAATGAAATTCGAGTCTCCATCATGACTAGAATAGACTAAATATCGCTCAAATTACCTGATGAGGGACAAGGGAAATCTCGTCGTCTCGCTCGATCAGCCAATCGACCGATGACGAGGAGATGCCCCCGCCCCGGGCGGTCCTTTGCTCCTTTGCCCCGCGAGATGGGCCGCCTCCACAGCCCTGCCCCGCCCACGCTGCATTCATTTGTTCCCAGTCAATCGTCTTCGGAAGAGCGTCGATCACATCGGCACTTTGCCTCCACCTTGCAAGTGGCCGAATCGTTGGGTTGATGCGATTCTTGTCTCGGGCGTCCAGGGGTCTTATTCAGCAAGGACTCGACACAGTCACACCTCGGAAAATCCGTGGATGTGACGTCACAACCCCCCAAAAAAATCTCCAACGTTGAATGGCCCCACACGAAATTTTCGAGGCCGTCACGTCAAAATCACGTCAACGTCGAGGCTCGGACATTCCCTGCCCATACATTATATTCCCCCTCATAAGTAATAAGTGAGAGTGAGACGCATTTCGGGGTCGTCGTTGCTTTGATGGAATTCCCCCAACAACGTTGTGACAATCTCAAATGCCGCGCAAATATTCAAGTGAGTTTCGAGTATTTGAAATAAGTTATATTGTGGGCCTCGGTGGCAGCGGGGTCAAGTCCTGGGCACTTATTCAGTAAGGGCTCGATGCGGCCGAACCTCGGAAAATCCGTGGATGTGACGTTCACAGCTCCCGATAATTTCAACTTTTGTATGGCCCTATTTCAAAGTTTCGTGGCTGTGACGTCAACATTTCGTCACTTTCGAGACTCGGAGAATCCAAGAACATACAGATTAACCCCCCTGAAAGGTGACCTGAAAGGAAACCGGTGACCTTAGGTCGTGGGTTCGAGTCCCGCCTGTGGGGATATTTTCCCTCCCACAGAATTGTTATGTGCGTTCGTCCGTTGTTGACTGTTAGATATGCACACCGATGCAAAGGCCATGGGAGTTGTTTTCGATGGTCATGGAAATAAATTAATTAATTAAGAAACAGCATACCATAATTGTGCAACCGATGCACCTCAAGTTACCGTTCACCCTTGTCCTCTAATGACTGAACTCCTTCTCAATGCTACACCACTCTCCCAATTAATGTATCTTATTAATTACCTATTCTCAAGAGTTTTGCTAATACTAGGCGTCATCAAATGATTTTAAAGATGTCTCAATTCTATTGCACAGAACAAAAAGAAATTTCGAATACATAGTTCTGGGTGACGTTATTTTTTATTAAATCAGGAGGACATCCTACATGGATTGTGTTCCTAGCAACCTTAAATCCATCCGTGTATCATTCTACTTGGCTGAATTAAATTCAGCCAAGTAGAATTTCGCCCACTGATGTTCATTGCTCGATGACGCAACGACTTGTGGGATTGAGAAAGCAAAAATGCAACTGGAATTCGATATTGTGCATTTGAATGCTGCTCGTGTCCGAAACTGACGTTTTGTTGGAAGGACACAGTCCTATCGCCTCTCGATATATAATGGGGTCATGCTTTTGATCCAGTTTCACAATCAAGCACCAGTATTCATACTGCATCCGAAAATAACAGCCTACTCCGAGGATTTTTTTACTGTCGGCATTACGACATTCTGTGCGTCCACACTCATAAAATATCAACGCACAAAAGCCACAATATTTTTGAGACTCTCTCATTGTTCCATCCTCGAGCGCCACTTGCATATAGAGCGCACATTTGGCTCCAAATGGATATCTGATGGCCTACCGCCGTGTATGTCACGTATAAATTCGCTTGGATAAAAAAATCCAAGCCGCGTAATACTCGTGCTTTGATATCCGTGTGGGAGAAGAGCCCACCAGGCAAAATCCAAGATGAAATTGAACTTTTATCTGGGTATTAAAATCCAGCAGACGGGGTCCACTAAGCGGTCGCCCCGAAGAGTGTGGTTAGAATGGAAAAGGGATTTCAGGTCCGTCGCGGAATGCACAGCCGGGATCACGAATGCCATCACACGCGTCTCCTTATCACTGCATGGCTGCATGAAAGGCACGCTTTTTATGACCCTATGCCTACGTGAGATAGCTCGTAGCTCGTGAAAGAGTACGCGGGGATATCCTTTCATGAATTAAAATATTTTCCACATCAAAGCATCCCAAGCTTCGTAGGGTTAGCTACCAAAACTCCAAATTTCCCAAATTTTGAACATTGCATTTTCTTTCTTTCCGAACGATGAAGAATTTTCACCCAGGAATTTAAAAAAATATTCAGTGTCACCAATGATCAAATACAGTCTGCGTGAACGCGGAAAAAGTGTATTGTTTACGAAAATATATGTTTTCAATTGCGCTCATTGAAAAATATGTATCAAAGAGGTCGATACATTTATAATATTAGATACTATAATTTCGGATATATGCTAGTGTTTTACAGAGTAGAGCCATTTTATATGCGTACAATTGGATGATTCATCAGAAAGGCAACATACTGTAAACAAAGGTGTGCAAAAGATGCGCGATAACATTTCCCTATGCACTTCGGACTAAGGCCTTGGTTTTGAAATTCAACGGCGAAAAAGATACTGTCAGCAGTACTACCGTTTTCAATCGATCCCCATCACGTGATTAGCTTAGAGCGCAAACACCAGATGTCCTTCCTTCTGTGATCCCGGGTCGTTTCAGCACAACTGTAAATGACCTGGATTATATCGTGTTTTACATCCTATGCAATATATCATGAAAAGCATATAAGCCAAAGAAAACGCCTTTGATATACCCGTGAAGACTTTATACGTCTTTGATATTGATTTAGCCGATCCCATTATAATTTTAAAAATTATTTTACGCCTCATTGAACACAGGCGGTGTGCCTAGCGGGCTATTGAAATCCTAAGAAAATATTGATTGAAGAAGAAAACGTTTCCACCAAATAGCAACTTGAACAAGAACAGCAAGCACCATCTCAGTAGATATAAACCTATTATTAAGTTTAGTTAATCGTAGCGTATTCCAGCCATCAATTAAGAAATTATTTTTTTGGAGTAAATTCTTCGCTTTTTAAAATTAGAAGTATTTACTAGTGATATTTTGAATAATTTGGCAGGTGACCTGAAAATAAAAAGAGTTGGCGTTTCTTTGTTCTGCTCTCGTAAAATCATCACGTAAAAGTTGACAATCAGTGCTGGTCAGCAACACCAAAGTCACAAATATGCACCTCGATCATTATGGATCCTCAGCCAAGGGTACTACTTAATTAAGCATATGATCGTGTCATTATTGCTGGGAATATCATGGCCATCGAGGCGATGCCAAACATTACCAATGAGAAAATGAATCCGCTACATCTGAGTGAAGATGGGCAGCTGATTGATAGAAATATCCCACTGCGTTGAGATCAAACATATCTCATCGGAAAACATCATCCCCATAGAGACTTGCGTTTGGATTCTGATAATTTAAGTTACAAACAGAATTATTATGTTGATTTCACATTTTCCATTTTTAATTTGAGGTTTATTTACAAAAATATTATTCATATTATTGATTAAAATAATATATATTATATGTTTACATTATTAAAAATTATATTTACGTTCATTTTGTAAATCATTTATAAATAAATTTTCACATTGATACATAAAATAGTTTCCATGTCTAAAGAATTGTGAACAGAGCTTGAACCATGATGTATTTTAACGTTCATTAGATCCTCTTTCGTGGCAATCCCCAGGTCAACAATGAGGGAATCAATGAACACTATAGTTTATCCTCCGCCAAGTGATTCACCATCTCTTTCCCATGGCAGCGCTGTATCAGACGTCGACTGCGTGATTCCCCGCCAGACTGACGTCTATAGGTACAAGTTCTAAGTTTTGAGATGTTCGCCTGAACACACGTAGGGAGAGTTCACCTTCCGAATTTCAGCGCCAATGGACGTGATCCGACGCTTCCAAAAGCAGGAAGAACTTCCGCGTGCCCAGATTGGATCAGCCTCGTCAACAAGAGAGCCCGAAAGTTTGGTCCCTCGGCGCACCGTTGAAGGTAATATAAATATTTGCACTTGGGATTAGTGTGTAGATTTCTAACTACCTCCGTGACTAGGATAAGACGGGAGAAAGTAATTTAAAGGCCGACTGAGAGACCCAAGATTAAAATTGTGACCACAACACCTCATTTAAATTACTCTGGTCACAATTTTAATGTTGGGTCTCAGTCGGATTTTACATTAAAAACTAAAATAATAAGTACAGAAAACGATTCAGATGATACTAAACGCCTTGACTCAAGAAATTCACCAGCAACATTTTTCGCGCTTGGAGACTGATTAGTCTGAATGTTCGATGAAAATATGATTCAGTTAACAACAGATACTATGAATTATAGGAGAGTATTGTTAAATGATTGCGTTCAATGGGCCAATTTCACTTTTGTTGCTAAGAAAGAGGATTAACGTAACAAAGTGCCTAAATCAGGAAATAATCACTTACCACTCTGAAGCGCATCTCTAATTTATGACCCGAATTAAATCGTAGGAAAGTTAGATGAATTTTCAACAGACGTTAAACGTTTTCAACGTTACAGAGTAATCTCCAGGTTCTGAAGATGTTACTCTCTAACGAAACCAAGGTCGTGAACAAAAAAATTACACATGGAAAAAGCTGTGTTGAAATTTCATCTAACTTTCCTACTATGAAAGACTTCCACAAAGTTAGGCCAAAACAGTTTCCAAATGCAATGGTTAACGGTTTGATTAACTTTTTCCCCTGGTGAAAAAGCTATGCGCGGATAAATTTTAATTCCATATAAAAGTCTTGACTGAGTGTCTGTAATGTATTAAAACTGGTGCGATGCACGAAAGCAGGCATTGCGTTGAGAAAGCATACATGGCGGGAGCCTTTTTTCATGAAGAGTAAGCCAGGTTGCTTCCCTGGCGAACTCGATGTAGGAATTATTTCTCGGATTCTCTCCCGTTAAAGGCTCTCCATACTGGCCGACGTTTCGATACCCGACTCGCGTACCTTCTTCAGGACGTCGTCGTCACTCACACTCAACAGCTTTGAGGACGATGTACGAGTCGGGAATCGAAAAGTCGCGTCGGTCAGTATGGAGAGCCTTAACCGGGAGAGAATGCGAGAAATAATTCCTCCAAGAGTTAGCATTTAAGCAAAAATAACCAGCGATTGTGGAATCCATAAAACATCGTAATAACACTAACACTAGTGATATTTTGTGGTAAACACATTCAAAGGATACTGCAGATGACAATTCATACTGGGCAATTGCGACTAAAAAGTATGGGAACTTCCAAACTTATTTTCTAGTAACGTTCAAGAATATCATCAAGAATATTAAATCCGTAATATTTAAGTTAAAATACCGAACTAGACCGTGTTCAGCGGAAATTGACAGATTTTTAAAATACCTAATCATATTGTTATAATCACAAGCCAATTATAAAAAAAATTAAAGTTAATCATTTTCAGAGCGTGCGTATATAAATACGCGCCAACTATTAGGCAAGATATAATACGCTCTAATTTTCATGACGCATTGAGGAATCAAACTTCTGGTGGATGTGAGTCGGTAGCAACTATCTACATTGTCTCCATTTCTATGCCAGTCACGAATAACGAATAACACTGCGATTAATGTGCTTTTTTACATCACATAAGTAAGATATTACCATCATTTTACATTTGAACTTAGTCGGTTAACACTGGATTACTTTAACGAGCATCAATTACAAACTGCCTTATCTCATGATGCATATTGGATCAATAGCTACCATCTGTAACTCGTCTCTTCAGTGTTAAAGAGCGAACTAATAAAAATAAAACTATTTTATTTACTCCCACATAAATGGTACTAATTACTTACAAGCAAAATGACGGGAGCTTTAGGTGGACTACAACGTCGTAAGACCTGAATTGAGCCACTAGCAAATTACAAAACGTTTATGTCATGAAAGAAAAAGCTGTAACTATTTCATAAATTGAGTTCCAATGAAAATATCATCAAAATAAATTTTTAATATTTTCTTGAGAAAAAAATCAGTCTTTGACAAGTTATAACATTTATTTTAAGAATTTATTCATTTTTTTAATTTCAGCGGGCAGTATATTAAATATCATTGGCCCCATATACAGGAAGGAATATTTATATAATGTTTATCTTATTCGGCTTGTTACAATGTTTGACTCATTCATAAAATTATGTTTACATTTTTTTGAGACACTCGGCATAGTGCCACTCTTGGCATAAATCAGTTTTAAGACCTTAAATAAATACAAATGCCTTAGTGGCAAGAATTTGAGGGCCACGATCAACGGAAAGGTGTGTTCATAAGGAATATATTGACGATATTACACGAGTCACTTTTTTTGCAAAACGAGTGCACTCTTAAATGTGTTCATTAAATATGCACTGCCCAAGCAGATTATACCATAAGAAATTTAGGAATGGACCAGAGCACGATAAATGGTTTTCTGACCGGAAGTGGACATTTATTTCGTAAGATTTGGTATAGTTTAAAACACAGTACGTACTTGGAAGATGTTTACTAACAACAACTAAGCCATTGAATAATAAAGTCTCACATAAACCAGGCTATGTTTTATCTATATCTATGAATGTTTATATCTATGAATAAATATAGGAGAATGTAAACTCATGTTTAATACTTCTCCTTTCCACAAAACGTTGGCTGCATTACACCACTCACCTGTAAAGAAAAAAAAATAGTATTAGAAATCGTATTTCATCAGATAACTGCTAATTAGATTTCCTAAAGCGCACTCATCACGCATTAACGAGAGATGCGTTTGGTACAGATTAAACAGCTCAAGGAAGTAACAAGGTTGCACAACAGCAAAACAAGTAGCAAGTGAATGGTAAACATTTCATCAATAAGTGGGACATAAAAGTTGATGAAGACAATAGTTTAGTGTTGGCGGCAAAACAATCTTTTCAACTTTCAATGTTTATTACAGAATATACATTCGGCATGTTTCGAAAGCTACGCCATCTTGAGGTACATTCTGTCATTCCTATCAAATTCTGTACCTGAAGATGACGTAACTTCGCCGGTAAACATGCCGGTTGTACATTCTGTAATTAACGTTGTAAGTTGAAAAGATCGTTTTATCATTAATATGAAGACCTTCTACCAAGTAAAACTTACAACTTTTTACAATAGTTTAGGTTTATTATCTACTGCAGGTATAAAAATAAGGTACTGATAGTTGATTTAAGGTGCGCTGTTTTTCCTCCCACTCGCGAAAAAATGCTTATCTACGTGTTTGATCGTAAACTGCAAAACTATGTCACCTAAAGGATAAAGTAACGTAGCATGAGGTACTTCAAAAATCCCACTAAAAAATCGCTTTAGTCTGTACAAAGTGTATATTTAGTCTTCGCAGGAACTAAACCCTAGGAGCGGTAAAAAAAGCACCAATCATTTTTCCTGCTAATGATTAACACCACTAATTGTAAGTCAAATACCGTCTTACTATACCAGAAGGATTGGACCAGAAGTCAACAGTAACCATGGCGATTGGTTTGATTAATTGGAGAGGAGGCTATTGACTAATTACCCTTCATCCCCTGCAGTATAATCGTCGATTGGACGTCCAATTAAGTGAGATAGTAGCGAACAGTTTCCTAGGGAGCATACCTTTTCCCACTCCGAAAGCAACTGCATGCCTAAAGAATTGGGATATTTTATCCAGAAGCTGTCAACCAACGGCAAATACCTCAGGAACGCTATTTATAGATGAAATTTTCTATAAAGAGAAAGGAATATGCGTGGAAGAAGGTGAAATTTAAATCGAGAAGGGCAAACCAACTATACAAGGCTGCATTCTTTCCTGTGTTTCACCGCGTCGTTGTTTTTATAGACAACAGTTTCGCCTGCGTTCCAGCAGGCGTCTTCAGGTCATAGTGATGATTCCGGTAATTAACCGCCTTATGACAGTAATTACCGGCATCATCACTTCGACCTGAAGACGCCTGCTGGAACGCAGGCGAAACTGTTGTCAATAAAACACACGAAACACACGAAATAATGCAGCCTTCAACTTCTACACGTCGCGGAAGCCTTCGCACCAACTTCAAATCAACTATTGTTGCAGACCCATACTTTCATTTGCTTTAAAGGTTAAATGCGTCACGTAAACCCTTGGAGTAGAGCTTCTGTTAATATTTTTCCAATCATTGCAATTGTACAAAATGATGTGGTAAGTGGTCACGCGCATGAGTGCAAAGATACACCAAAGGGGTTGAAGTTCGACATAAAAAAATCATTTGAAATGACCGGGATTCGAACCAGGATATCCTAATTACCGGTCAGCTGTGTTAGCCAGATACACCACCAAGCCATCTGGCAGGACACATCGGACCGGCAATTGGGAGTTCCTAGTTATGAAACTTACAACTATCGAATGAATAGTGGAAGTTTCGTGCAACCGGACCTAAACCATGCAGAGCATTGAGCACGTTTAATAGGATTGCACACTGCTGCAAATACCATGAGACTAGCATTCAAGTTATTTATTAATTTTCCAAGCTTATTCTGCAAACAGTTAGGAAATTAGAAAAATACTTTGCACTGGACTGTATTTAAGCTTTCGTTTATCGCCATCCTTTGGCTGATAACTTCCTACCAGGAATTCATTATGACAAAAACACAATACAAAATTCCACTATATATTTTAATGCTGTCGACCGATTTCGACGTCTAAAACGTCATTTACAAGACAAAACAGATGGGAATATTGCTACTGCTAGCCACATATAATAAAGAAGGGGGGAGGGGTGGTAACATGGAGAAATGAGGGGAGGTTCGGAATTTACGGTTTGTTGGAAGGAGGACGGATCGGGGGTAAGACTAAGTCACGTGGGGGCGGGAGTAAGGTCGGGTGGTGGTAAAATGCAGGGAAGGAGTGGGTTTGTAACAAAGCAATCAGAACTATCAACGGTAGACAAACAAGATAGGAACATTTGAAATCCATCAAGACATTTGAAATAGTACACTCCGGCGAAAAAACGGGGGTACTCAGTTGACGGTTGGTAGAAAGAAGTAGAGGTCGGGGAGGAGACTTAGTTACGATGGAGAGAGAACGGGAGAAAAGGTCATGCGAGGTGAAATGCAAGGGAGTAGTGGGTGAGTCAACAACCGACCCCCTCCTTCCTCTTTCGTCTGAAGTGTACGGTTTTAAATGCTTTGATTGTAACGTGTTAATACTCCTCCTCTTTGCTTACCGCTAATATTTCTGACTTCTTTGTTTACCTACCCACCCCTCCCTTCCTCTCTCCCCAACTCTACCAACCGTCAACTGACTCCCCCCGTTTTTTCGCCCGAGTGTACTATTCCAAATGTCTCGATGGATTTCAAATGTTCCTATCCTGTTTGTCTACCGTTGATAGTTCTGATTGCTTTGTTACAAATCCACTCCTTCCCTGCATTTTACCACCACCCGACCTTACTCTCGCCCCCCCCCCTCCCCCGCCCCACGTAACTAGTCTTACCCCCGATCCATCCTCCTTTCTAACCAACCGTCAATTCCGAACCTCCTCTCATTTCTCCATGTTACCACCCCTCCCCCTTCTTTATTATACAAGGCTAGCAGCACCAATATTCCCATCCGTTTTGTCTTGTAAATGTCGCTTTAGACGTCGAAACCGGTCGACAGCATTTAAATAATTAGTGGATTTTTGTATTGTGTTTGTGCCATAGTGAATTCTATCTCCAATTTCCACCAAGTATCGCCAAAATCGATTAATTTGATTCCTACCAGGAGACAAGATGACCTCAAGAGCCCATACCACTTCTATGTTTTGGAGGGAACAGAACTCCGGAATCTAAGTTTACTCCGTGAGTGATCTTATCAAGAAAAAAAAAACGAAATTACTTTTGTTTACGTTCCTAAAAGCTCTTAAATTGCATTACTGAGCCTCCCCTAAATTCTCCTGCGCCAAAAGCAGGAGGAACCATAGCATACCCAGAAAAAATAAAGCTTTTTAACTCACTTTTTCTGACGTTTGACCTCTATTTATTTATTCATCGTGTGACCATGAAATGCAAAAACATGAAAACATACTCAAGAACGAATATAAAAATTTCGGAATTGACACTGTGACAAAAAAACTCTCTAGCTCCACTTATATAGCACTACTTTTGCATAAATTACTATTATAGCGAGCTTCCAAAAATGACAAGGATATGAAGGTGAAAGGACATATAATATAAGGATATATAAGGATATCTAACAGACTATAACGTGCAGCCGACTTCCAGCGCTTGAGTAATTGCTGGAATAGGAAAAATCTGCACGAAGAAGTTAAATCTTGAACCGATTTGTACATTGTTCGTGCTTCGTGATCTGCCATTAGTAAGATTGTCGACGAAACGTGTGTTTTTAATACTTTTCATTGCAATGAATGAAATCCTAACAAGGACCATGTAGCAAATACGATATCATTTAAGGTTCTTGATGCGATGAAAAATGTAAACGAAAATCAGCCTCGGATATTTTTATTTAAAGTGAACGGGAGTATAGAGGCGCCAAGCTGTAATTAGACACTGGTTATATTATCAGATGTGAGTTGATGAAATAAAACACATTATAACGAAAATCGGATGTTTTCCCAGGTTAAAATGCGATGACACAGAAGAGCATAAACGCTTTGGCATCAGGATGCCATAGAAACCATTGCACCGGATCATGTTGTCTCCGAATCATTCATTTCCGCGGTGACTTAACTCGAGTGAGCATGATTATGGCGTCAGGAAAGAAACGAACTGATTAAGTCATCATCCGTGCACCACGGACTGGGTGCGCGCATTCATGGGCGTGCGCCTTTCCCAAAAGAGACTGATCGCCACAATCTGACAGCGAGTGAGAGCTACCCCTGCTCCTCCAATATCTCCGTTGGCAGAGTCATCGCCTCGCCAGGGAGAGGTTATGTGGGAGGGTAGGAGTATGGCAGTGGCTGTAAACAGGCAGTCGCTTGATAAAGGATCGCGAAAAGAAACTACACTAGTGGTTCATACAGTTCGGCGTCCAAAGCTCGAAATACGTTTTCTATGCTGGGCCGTCTCTGCTGACTATGAGAATTTTTGGGTGTGCTTCACAATTTTAAGGAGATATTGTGTCCTGGTATTGGGGCCAGGTTAAAGAAAGCGCTCTGGACTGGCGGCCACAGTAGGAATTCCAAACGCTGGAAGGGCTTGCATAAAGAGGCGGCCTTAAGAAATAGGGGTGGAAAGAAATAGGCAAGGAAGGGATGATGCAGATGAGGAGAAATAAGCCGATTTATTTTTTAGAGAAGAATCGTGTGATTATTCAATTGAGTTGGTGATTTTCTACTCACTTGCAATTCAGAGAAAAAGTACGCCTTACGAAAAAAGCATCCGATATAATAATTTGGTGCTTTCCCGGTGAGTTATCTGAATAAAGTCTTCTCGGGTGACATGCGACCGATAAGAAACGTCGGAGACAAATTGAACCTCTCACCTATCTGGGGACCAGAAAAGACTTTATTCAAGCATGCGATATCCCATAACTGCTCTGGACTGCAGAAAGAGTAAGGCCAAATAAACGAGCAAAATGCCTAGTACCTATATTTATTCCGAAGCCTCCTCGTGATGTCAAATGTTAGCTTTTGCGATCCTTGGTGCTATCCATAGAATATAATCGGGCATTTTTTGCGTAAATTATGCGATTTGAACAAATTTGATAAGTGGAAATGCCTATTGGATTGCGTAACAGTATTAGATTATTGCCACTGGACAGTAAACATTACGCAGCAAAGAGTATTAAATAACAATATCCCGCAAATTAATTTTTATCGCATTCCTTTGAAGCAAATATTATCAGCCTACATTTAAATAATGATTATAATGACGCAAAGAAACTATTATCACAATCATTTCTAACATAACTGAAGATCCGCGTGTGTGCCAATTGCGATCCATTATCCCGTGCTATCCACCGTAGCTTTTCTGATCAATTGCGAGTTGTTTAATAAGTCTTATCCTCATTTATTCCCCCACTTAACTATCAAGAGAGAAGACTACGATGTATTTTTTCGCCACTTCGGTCACGGAGTGGTAGCCCTTCCCCACGCCCACCAACATTACAGCACTCGGGCTGCACTTGTATTGCGTGGACGACCTCTTTCCTTTACGACTATTTCCGAAAAGTACCGATTACGTTTTCGAGACGATTGTGTCGCCTTATAACCCGCAGCCGTTTCCTTTATGTGCTCGCGTTCTAACGCGACAGAAGTCGTTCTGACGGCATTTGGTCCCAATTGGCAGTGAATTTGGTGTAGTCCAAAATCCTCACAGTCACCAGAGACGGCACATGGTAGCCAAAGTGCTTTGAGCGCCGACCACTATGACCACCTTGCGTAATTTGTCACGCTTTTTTCTCCAGTGACTGTACTCTATAACGTATCCATTCAGGCCATTATTCGATGAGAGTGTGAGGAGTCCCGCTCAGGGAGATTATATTGTGATCTCAATTAAGTGAGAATACGTCAGGAAATACGGAGAACTACGTTATTTTTCGTAGAACCGTATCTTTCGACTCTTGACCCGTTAATTTGCCTCCGCCTTTCATTAGTTCCATCCCACGCGTCGTATGGAACGTGAAATGGAGCCACAATAGTTTCCACTGACCTCGCGTGATCGTGATCCGATCATTAAGAGAGCGAAACGGATCTCCGGCCTTCCCGCAAAGAGTCATTAAAAACGTAAAATTACAAAATAACCCGCATCGGAGACTTCCAGCATTCAATCTCTTAAAGTGAACGAGAGTGGCAAGGCAATAGGGATATGGGGGGTTATTCTGTAATTCCACTTCCGAAAGAGCTCTTACAGAACTCAAATGAACGATTCATTAGAGCTATTCCGCTCTCGAAGTACTTCTTTGAAGCCCAATTCGACGACCGAAAGATCTGGAAATGAACCATTCTCGGCAGAAATGAACGAGTCGATTGTCTCGTCGTCTGGTAGGCACGGTTTACAACTCCACTTTCCGTAATATTCGCCATATAAGGAGCGATCCGTGACGTCACGTTCCGTGAGGTGAAATTACAGAATAACCCCCCTGTTTGGAGTGAGCGTGATGGAGTTTTTTTTACGCTGAATGGAGATCCATGTGTATGTCGAGCGGAGGGATACCTACTCAATAGTCAGCTGATGTGTTCGTCTACCAAGGATGCTTAATGGTGACGTAGTATTTGACTTTCGACATCAACAGATGTGGTCCCGCACATACACGGTAAACGTGTGATCAGGCGCTATCGCTTTTTCTTCTGTTAAATACAGAAGTTTCCCTAAATGACAAAGTTCTATCTTCATTTTGTTGACTATTAACGAGCGCGTTGGTCGGTCACGTGATCGCGCGGAAGGGGACGGAACTGACAACCGAGGCTCCATGTCAGTGCCTCGTGTGACCACATGCCGTTAGCAACCGTCTATTTGGGCCCCGTCAGATATGTCACCGAGAGAAATAAACACGTTGGGATGGCGCCAATGAACGTAAAAAAATAAGACAATTTCTGCTACTTGCATTTATATCATGTCAAAATTAAAAAAATAAGACAAACAGAGATCGAAGCACCGTTTGCGCCTTTAAGGAACCGATGACGGATAAATATTCGGAAACCGTGTTTTTCTCTCAACGGAAGAGAAACAAACAACTCCATGATCCAACTCTAGAATTCCTCTGCAGAGAGGAAAAACATAATAAGTGAACAGCAGGCATCAACGGATTGCAATCGTTACCTACTAGGATAAAACTAATTCTAAGATAGTTTTCGCGTGAAGAACATTCACAAGGAACAGGGATATGTGTAGACATGGGTAGCGTGTTTTGTGTAAAGAAATGTGCATTGTCAAAGGTAAATGCGAGACGGAATTATCGAGAGTAGATAGGAGAAGGAATTAAGATGCCCACGAAGAGGGCTGGAAATAAGGATCTCAGGGACACTGAATTAGTACCTTACAAGAAGGAAGGCGATTTTTAAAAAATTACTTATACTTCACCAACCAATGAGTGTAAAGAATGCTTTCAATTGTTTTTTTTTCGAGGTCACGTTTCCAAAATTCTTGTAGTTCGCAGCATCCTTCAAAAATAAAAAATAATTTCAAGCAGTGAATAACCTCAGGAATATTCATGGCTATGAATGCGCATATAAATAATACAACGCATTTGAAAGTTTCCCCAAGATAACCAAAAGAACTTCGTGGAACTTTAATGGCTAGCGTGTGAGAGCTTGAATAATACCGAGCACCGCCTTGGCACAAAAACAAAAGGTGTAGAGCGCTAAGACTTTAAGCGAGGGTTCACTTCACGCTCGCCCCTCAGAATAAGCCCCCGCGGGATATTGTCGGGTGAATTTATTTCTCGCGTCGCAGGCGTAAGGGGAGGTGAGGAGGCGGACATTAAGACGCTAGACTCGGGAGGGATATGCTACCTAAATATTGCCGTTTAGTGCCTTCGGCGAAAAATGCTATTCCCCCTCCGCTCGTCTCCAACTCCAACACCTTTGCTCTCCTCCTACTAGTGGGTCGAATGGCGAGTCGTAATTTCGCAGCTGAGATCGAACAGGGTGCAGTATGCCCTGATTGCGTGACTTGATTGTTCCAGGAAAGGTGGAGAACTGTGGCGAAGTAAAACTTTGAATGGAAGGAAAAGCTTGGTGAATAGGCAACTATTGAACCGAATTTATGCGGGAGCCTCGGACAGGTGATAATATATGGACAGAATATTTAGCGAGCTCCGTGCTCCAAATGGCGAGCATACAAACACTGACTAACATCCAATGTTGGAATTCATTAGCATAATTACTGAAAATAATTGACTAGTATTTCCATTAAATCAGATAGTAGGCAGAAAAATGCGCAAAAATGGCTAGCTGAAAATTTAAAATGACGCAAGTAAATAACAAGGTTACTTAGCGTTCTTTTCTCAGGAGCTAAGCCATATCTTGGCGGAGTTCAGGGGGATATACACCCAGAGACACGTAAGCCATACGCTCTAGTGTGTTTCATTAAATGTTAACGAGCGAGCACATAAACACTTCGAATTAGGTACTACGTACGATCATTTCGAGCCCTAAAATAGTATTCAATCAATGCACATGAGTAACTTAAAACCGAACCAAATAACATCCCATAATTATACGGTACCCGCGCTTTCAATAAGGATGAATATGATAAATTTACCCTTACATATGCGCAAAATTTCATGTTTTGCTATTTTACAACGAGGATTTTTACATCACAAAAGAAATATTTTAGGCATTTATAGAGGCGAGATTGTGTTTAATCAATTAATAAGTCACAAGGAACAGAGACGAACATAATCGCCGATATTCTACATGAACATTTTTTGCACAACCATGGCTTTCCAGTGGAACAGCATAATCAAGTCAGGTAAAGAACATGTTGTTTTTTGTTTCAAAATATAGCATAATTATATTACTACAAGTGTATATTAATTTAAGATCTGGGCATTTATAAACATATCGGAATATCAAAAACCTCGCCTCACGCCGAAAGCAGCACGAAGGCGAAGACATTGCTAACGGAACGATAGCTCCATTACCCTGAAACTCATGTAAATAATTAGAATATCATTACAATGCAATGAAGTATTGCTTAAATATCAACCATCTCAATAACCCATAAGTGATTTACACGTTCCATGCGTGTCTCATGTTTAAGTTATTGTAATTTCAGAAGCGATGTGGTAGCATGCAATTCCATTAGTACACCTTCTATCTCCTTTCTTGTAATTTAAAATGCAGAAAACGGTACAAAACAAAAATTTAAATGGTAATCAAAGACACAAAGTTGTGGTGCTATCTCGACGAATAAGATGCCGGATATTTCCTCGGATTTCTGGGTTAAGGGATTCCCTGCATGGATCTTTTTACCTGGTGAGAAACCCGAGAAATGTTCCAGCAATAGATTCCAGGCCTTGAACCAGGGTTGTGGAAGACCCAGGTTAAATGAAAAAACCCTACCCACCTATTTTGTGGGTCATTGCTTTCTTAAAAACTGTTGGTTTTTGGTTCATTAGATAATTTTGCAGTTTTCGTATGTTGTTCAATATCATATGTTTCATTGAGGTTTGGTATTTATATTTATTATATTCTGGACTCTTTGTTTCATTGTCTATGCTTGGGCCAACATGTTTTAGTTTTAAAATGCCCGAACTTTGATGAGGCTATCTTTTTTTATACTATTTTTGATAAATGCAATCGACATAATAGGATTGGATTGCTTAGAATACGATGCCACCATTTGAGATAAAAATAATTCCTATTATTGATTTTATTATGTGTTTTACAACCTATTTTGAGACACTAAACTCATATTAACGACCGGGTGCCAAATCCAGATTTTGTAAAGCTATTGGTTTTTTTATACTTGCCTTTGTGGTATCTAAGAGTTAGGTCAGCTTAAATTTAAAAAAGGAGAAATTATAAATAACTAGGCAATGACGGTGGCATTACCGCACAGAAAATCAATAACAAAATCCCAATCTCACAACTGCCACACACTTGTGTCCTCGCATTTTATGAATTTGGCTTCAGTCATGACTTGAATTGCAAAGTTCCACCTTCTGTATTCATCACAATATTCTTAATCTATCATCATTGATTAGAAATATGGTGTGATACGGAAATAATTTCAATATAATATGGGTAGAAAAAATAAACCTACTCCAAACAGTCTGTCTCAGGTAAGCATTGCTTTCATTTTTCGAATGCAATAATTAGAAAAGATTCCATTTGTAGTTCGTAAGATGGGCACGAAATATTTCTTTTTTAAAGATGAACTTCTAATAAAACAGTGATTCGTCCCCACTATGATGTCCTAAATGACCATTTTCATAAGTAAAATTATGCCACAGTTAAATAAATATGAAACACACAGCGAAAGTATTGATTACAATCCAATGCCGCTGTGTAAAAAGACTAATATAAAATATCATACCGAAATATTTCCTCGGAAGAATGGATGTAAACTTGAATAGAGGTGTTAAACAAATTCACTGCAAAAGTTACTCAAATGACACCGTTCGCAATCACGTGTAAGAGGACAAGATAATGTTCCACAGAATGAAATAATATTGCAATTGACTCGAACTCGTTCTTGATTCACTTGGTCTGGTATGCTAGCATGTGATTCATTGATTGCATGCAGTAGCACTTTTATAGTATTTTCCAACAATATTTTTGAAACGCAAGAAATGTTTTGCGACAAAATTTGGCTCATTCCTCACGCCACTGGCTGCTGTAGAGTGACTACGTCTCCTGCGATACTATGAAGAGGGAAGTCGGAAAACTCTTGTTTGTACAGCCATTGGCCTTGCATTAGCCATTTGCTTTAAATTAAGATGGCACAGTGGAGTAGCTGGTTTACACACCAAATTGGCAGTTTAGTTTTAGGTTCAAATCTTGGTCACGTCAAAGATATTTACCGGGTGAAATACCTAATCTAAATTCTATAAATCAACCCAAGGGCCAAGTTTAGGCTAATCACCAATTAAACTGAGAGAAATCATTCAAAAGACATTCCCGTTAGATTAGCAGGCTGTAATTTGGAGTGAAAAAGTCAAGAATCTCGTTGAAAATAAAGAAACAGTAATGAAGTGGAATAAGTTCCTCTAAAAACTAAACATTGGCCAAAAGATTAACAGCAGGGTATTGGGGGATGAAGGCATATTTCTTTTGTGTTCAAGTCTTCTGACCTAATCTTTTTTCCTTCTTCCTATCTGCGCTACGCCACGCCCTCAATCACCCTCTTCACCACGCCCTCCGTCTTTCTCTCTTCGCTCAACACGTCATCCATCCATTTTACTGTCTGCTCAGAATCTCCACCTCTATTATCTCTCCGTCTATCACCACATCGAGCAATAACTTTTTATATCCTTTGTCACACAAGCCACTGTCCCCATTCTTTTCTCAGTTCTTCCTCCTACCTTTGTAACCGGATAGTAAGGCAGATGATGAACAACATAAACTGGTTGAAACTATTAACATTAAATGACCCAGACTGCATATATCAGCAACTTCACGAACAACTGAGTCACATATACTTGAAGGCCACCGTCAAAAAAACAAACAATAACAGAGTAAAAACGTATAAGCAACCTTGGATTAACGATATAATTTATTTTGAAATACAGAGAAGAGATGCATTATTTAGAAAGTGGAAATCTAATCCAACAAAAGATTCACATAGACAGAATTACAAAATACAAAGAAATAAAGTCACTGCCTTGCTAAGAAAGACCAAAAATAACTTCTACAAATCAAAATTTGTAAAACATAAAAATAACATTAGAAAAACCTGGAAACTAATAAACAATCTCAGAAGAGCTCCAAACAAAACAAATGTTGACGCACTAATAAAAAGTAACTTTCGGAAAGAGTGGAATGTAAACATTGTTTGCGAAGCTTTTGCTTCACAGTTCACTAGCAATATTAAAAACATACTGCCAAACTGCTCACACCACCTCCTCAGTGATTGTAATATTAATATTAGCCCCCATACCTTCTCACTAATGCCAATAACGGCAATTGAAGTACGCAATATCTTAAACAACATGAAGAAAAAAAGCCCTGGATATGATAAAATTAGATTGGTGGACCTTACATATAGACAGGAATTAACCACAATAATATCAAAGTGGATAAACCTAAATATCGAACAAGGAAAGATGCAAGCTAATTTAAAACTTGCAACAATTAGGCCAATTTATAAACAAGGAAAGAGAAATGATACTAACAACTATCGTCCAATATCTATTCTTCCCTCACTTGATAAAATCATGGAACGCTATGTTGCCAACCAGTTGAGAGGTTTTCTTGCTAAATTTAATGTCATCACTCGACATCAGTATGGATATCAACAACAAAAAAGTACTAAAATTCTTCTTGAAGACTTCAGCGAAGACGTTCGGAAATGTCTAAATAAGAAACATTCCGCACTCGCTGTGTTTATCGATTTTCAAAAAGCATTCGATACAATCGATATAAACATTCTTTTGAAAAAACTGGAACGATCAGGAATACGTGGAGCACCGCTCTCCTGGCTTAGATCTTACCTCAGCGACAGGAAAATAGTGGTCAGGTTGTTCGATCATCACAGCACAATAAAAACCATAGAAACTGGTGTTCCACAGGGATCCATTTTAGGACCAATTCTATTTCTTTTATACATCAATGATATACCTGACCATATTAAAAGATGTAAAATATATATGTATGCAGACGATATCGCTTTACTTTCGACCAGTAAGTCCTTTGAGATGGCAAGGCAAAAACTTGAATCCGATTTTTGTGCCATCCAAAGATGGTGTCATAACAATAAATTAGTAATTAACAATAAAAAAACTGTTACTTTACAATTTATCAGTGTTAAAGAAAAAAGAAAAGCTATAAACTTAACGCTTCATTCCCACTTATGCTTGCACTCCACTCAGGGCTGTCAAACAAGCAATACCTGCCGCTTATATTCATGTGTATTAATTTCCCAGGTTGATAATTTTAAATACTTAGGTTTGATTATAGACGAAAAATACAATTTTAGGCCACATTTGAATTATTTGTGTGGAAAGCTTCGATGCATTCTCTTTCAATTATCTCTTTTAAAATATACGTTGTCAACTGAGGTGAAAAAGTTACTTTACCAAGGATTAGCCGAAGCTATCATACGATACGGACTAACCGTATGGGGTACAACGTACCGAAGTTTTTTATACGAGGTATTGAAAATTCAAAATAAAATAGTAGCCTGTCTGGATGTAACTGAGTCCAATGTATCAAATATATATATGAAATTAGGTTTATTACCATTACCAGAACTTTTTCAGTATGTAATAATATGTGAAAATGTTTTCCAAAACAAGTTTAAAATACAAAGAATTGTTAAACATAATATTGGACTTCGCTGTATCGAAAAATATTATGTTCCAAAATGTAATAACAGGCACGGTAAGAGTTGTTTAATGTATATTGTTCCAAAGATATTCAATAAGCTACCACAAAACTTACGTGAAACTGAAAAAATCTCTGTATTAAAGAGAGAAGTAAAAAAATGGTTGTGGAATAAAGAAATATGCAATTGAGTCAATAGGGTAAGCTAACAGCTGATAAAATTAAATGTTGTGAACTTAATTTTAAAATAATATACCAAGTTCTTAAACTAAGAAGTTTACATATGATTTTTTAGAAATTTTTATAAATATGATTTATCCATTCATAACTTTTATTACATTTTGGAATATAATTATGTTTTCTTTTAAAATTTTTTATCTGTTTTTGACTGAAAAATGCTGTGCATTCTATAAAAATAGTTAAAAAATAAACGAAACAAAGGTAGATTTTAATGTTGTGATAGAAATTGTACTTTTTGTTTTGTGTATATTTATGTTTTTTATTACTATTAAATGGGTTTGTCTTTTACTTTTAACAAATTATAATTTCTGACAATTGAACAGGTAACTAAATACATTATTACATTTTTATTTATTTATTTATTTTTTATCTTTTTTTAAACTTGAACTAATGTACTAATGTATAAATATAGTATTTAATCGATTTTAAATATGTATTGAACTACCTAGTGAAAATAAATAGACATAAATAAGAGCACCTGCCGACAAGCCTGGAAAGGCTTAGCAGGACTTAAAAGGTATCCTATGTATGTTATGTATGATAAATGGCTTGACTGTATTGTATATATCAGTTTGCTATAATAATAATAGCGATCGTAATTTTATAATATAAATAATAATCTTCGAATGTATATCAATTCCAATGTAATTGTTTTGTAATTCAATCTTATCAATGTTTTGAAATTGTAATAAATAAACTATTTAAAAAATAAAAAATAAATAAAAATTTTACACACGCACGTGGTAAAAGCCTCCTGCCAGCACATATTCTAATTCCGCAAGGATCATGTCTCTGACTCAAGCAATGCCACACTCCATATTTGACGGAGCTGTTTAAGAAATCGTGAAAAATCACAAAATTGGGCCAACAACTATTTACTATAAATGAAAGGTAAGTGTTATTTTCTTTGTCTTTCCTCAGATTCACCTCATTAATTTCCCTCTCTTCGTAAATGCCTCCATATCCCATGCAATTCTGTATATTACGTCCTTGTTTATCGTTTTACAAGCAATTAATTTATATCATTTAGATGCATAAGGAGCATTAAGTTCTTGGGGATGGCCATTTTGAGGTACAATAGCGAATTTAAACGATTAAGCTAGTTTTTAATTCGTATTCAATGACAAAGTTAACACGAAACGGTTTTTATTCATAATCACGACTTCGTTGAATTGGTATCGACCACTTCAATAATGTTTGAGTTAATTTATAGAGCGTTGGTCGCGTCTTTTTTAAAATCTCAACTACCTTTTTTCGTTGACGTTTTGTCTTTTGATTAAAGCATCTTCAGGGATAAAAGGTGAGATCAACTTTCATGCTGTGACAATGGCACAAGACGGCATATGCAGTTTGTAATCTTAATACACATTTTACTCAGAGGATGTAACCTAATATAAGTTTAGCTGCCTAGACTTACTTAATACCAGCACTATGATTTTAAAATTAATTAAATTTTCCAAAATTAAAATCTTGATCTGAGCATGACTTGCCTTTAATAGGGAGCCATTATAATGTTTGCGTACTTTGAAATAATGGCAACATGATACAAATAATGGAAGAGGTGATGAATGTGAAGATAGAATGGATGCGGCAATACACGGGAAAGGCATAAGTCAGTCAAAGGCAAGAAAACCCAAAAATAATTCATGTATACATGCATAAGATCTGCATGAATAAGATGCATACTGTGGGAATAGTAAATTTAATGCTTTTTAAATGTAATCATCAAAGTTTGAATCGAATACTTATATGTAAGAAATCGCAAATCAATGAGAAATGGAATATAAAAGAATAATGAAAATATATCTAAACATTCAGGCAGTGAAAATTACTCGGAAGTCCTAAATCAGAGGTGAGTCACATGAAAAAAAGAACACACAATGACTTTCGGACATTCCTCGTCCGCTCGTCATTATGTACACCACGCATTGCCAATATATTTACGAACCTAGGATTCGCCAGGAGTTTCTCCTTTGAAATAATGAAAAAAGTTTCCCCGTATCTTTAAAATAAAAAGGTCAGGGAGAAATTGGGCACTCCCACTCTGTCAACATTACAGAAATAACAATGTTTTGGTAGCAATAAAATCCAAGAAGCCAAAATTTCCAAAAGATAAAAAGAGCCGATTGTATATCGAGCACGAATGGGGTCACCGTAAAGAATAAAAGCAGCAGTTAGGAATAGAAATATCACGGAGTCCCGAGGCACTAGAAGAACCGTTTCAAAGCGGAAACTCAAGAAGGCAAGCCTCTGGAATGTTTGCCCTTTGAATGATATGGTCCAGACAACAAAGGCGAAATGACGAAGCGTCGTCGTAAATGCCTTTGAAACTTCTCCCAAGGCCAGAGTGGAATGCTTCTTGTGGAATACCTCTTTAAAACGGAGTGATGCGCTCAAGTACTCTTTGCCTTTGACGGAGAGGCTGGAGTTAACGTATTTATTCATGATTAAGTAAAATAATTTGAAATTCTCTACTAAATTTAATTTTTACGACGCGTTTGACCGATTTACGAGATCGTGAGGTAGAGAAAATTTGTACAAATAAAATTTGAATGAAAGTTTGTTCGTTTGTTTAGAGAAACGCATCGTAAAAATAAAATTTTGTAGAATACTTGTAGCATGAATACAAACAAAAATAACTTCTACGAAGTCACTGCCAAGTTTATTAATTTTAACGTCACTTATTCCGTAACATCGTAATATTATAGTAATACCTTATGCCTCGGTTTATTGATTTATTTTCTACACTTTAGGTTTCCCAGTGTATAGACTGAGGGTTGGTATTTCCGCCAATAATTTTAATGCTATTGCTGTACCTCAAGTAAAATGTCGATATCTGAGTTTCTAGATTGTATATATCCTCTTTCTAAGAATCGGGTGGTCTGTAAAATGGACAAATATGCATACATCTTCTGTTCAGTTCTTTAATGGTGAACCAGACGCTCGTTACTCTATTGCCGAATATGTGTGTGGTGTAATTTAAATGCCATTTTACTGCTGCGAATACTCCGTCGACGGCTCTGTAAAGTCGATCACGTCTATTAATTTTATACCCTGGCGGAAGAACTTCACTATAGCTTATATCTTCAGTTATCCAGCAATGTATGAATATATCTGAGTTTTAAAATATACATTCACATGCATACTGCTCAGACTATTGGTGAACAAGTAATTTTGGTATTGTCAATTTTGATATGAGTCCCACTAATCCTTTGCCTCCGAGCCTATATGGACTCATTAAAATCCACAAACCAAATGCACCAATTGGGCCAGTTGTATTCAGCATCGGAGCTCCAGACCTAAAAAGTAGCGCATGTTCTGACATGAGTCGACGTATCTAAACCACTAACAGCTTTTCAATCGAATTATGGTTCGGGTTAAGAACTCTCTTGAATTAGTTGACACAGTCAAAGACATCGTAATTCCAAATAATTCAAGGCTGGGGCCCTTCAACATTGTCAATGTTTTCACTGAAGTACCAACAGTTAAAACTGTGGATTTAACGGTACAGTCACTTAAAAAAGCAACTGTTTCCGCAAAAATCATAAAAGAACTTCGTACTCTGTATGTGTCTCCCAAATTTACATTTTGATTAGCAATATTGTTTATAATGAATGAAATAACAGCTACTTGGTTATGATTCCACGCTTTATTTGAAGCCGAGAAGACCTAGGTTTCGACATATCATACCATCATGATATGCCGAAACCTAGGTCGTATTGCTTCAAATAAAGTGTGGAATCATTACCGAGTGCTTATTTTTTCATTCATTATGAAGGAGTTCCACCGAGTAACGCCAGAGGCAGGGTCATATAATATTTTTTATAGACCGATTGGTGGCTTAGCGATGGGATCACTGATTTCTCCTTTAAGGTGTAAACTTTTCCATGCGTCTTATAATTCATAACCACCACAAATATTTTGATGTTGATATTTTGTCTCTCAAGTAACAGACGTGAACTTGACTCACTTGAGTAGCTAAAAGTTTTTAAAAGAACCCGGATGTGACCGTTGTAAGTGAATATTCGCACCCTGCCTCCTCCCCCACCCTCACAGCGCACAAAATTCAGCGCTGGTAATGCCACCCAGAACGGTTGAGGCGAGCTGGGTACGATTCGACCACCGTCCGAAGATCCGCAAACACAACAAAATTTCCACAACCATCTGTTCAGGTCATCATTCCTTATCCAAACGCGGGGTACGCAGTCAGTAAGTGGTACAATGCAGCAAATGGTTAACCACAGATCGGTAACTGATACCCACATGACGATACCTAAATGGTTCCCGAACACGCTCCCCTTCCGAGTTTAATTCCCTGAAGAAACTCGAAATCTCCTCGGCTTCGCGTTCGGTGCCATCGTTGATGCTGACATGGTCCCGCAGGCTAGAGCAGTTTGTGCGACTCACCAGATTTCTCATGCTGAGATTTGGTATGTAAGTAATTTGGATTTTAGCAGCTACCTAGAAAAAAGTTAGCGATATAACTGAAGTAAAAAGCAAGCTCACTCTCAGTCCGAGAGGCCACTAGAATTCCAAGGCTATAAATATAATATACTGAAAAAAATCAGCAGTAGGCAATTTTAATCTTTCCACGACAAACCGCGCGCTCAGACGAGCCTTTCAATTACAACTTGTATAGAAGCATTCCCTTAAGAATTTCTTAATAATGGCAGTCCTTGATTTTGCAATCAAAACAACAGACGCTTGCTGACGGTATCTTGTTTTGTCATCAATATTCCCGAAAGATTATTCCAGCTAAACGTCGCAAAATATTCATATTATTATACGTATCGAAGAATTTGGAGTAAATGGATGGATGTAAGAACGAAGATGTTCGCGGTGGTCTACGATGAACTTCTTCATTTTTCCGGGTTCAACCGCGTTGGTTGCTGTGGTGATGACAACAGTTTCACTGGCACTACTGCCAGCGTCTTCAGGTCGAAGATGCCGGTTCACAATTTTGGTCCTCATTATATGGAGCTTCATTCTCGCCAATCGTTTGCAGGTGGTGTTTAACTTCAACACATACGGGAATGGTTTCTGTGTCCCGGCAGCGTAGAAGGAAGGCTAAGGAGGACAGAAGTCTCCCTTTCTTCCCCCTCAGCCTCTCAAATCTTCTAATAAGCCTGTCCATCTCCTCCCCGTAGAGGCGAATGATGTAAGAACGAAGATTTTCGCGGTGGTCTACGATGATCTTCTTCATTTTTCCTGGTTTTGACGATGAACTTTGAATTTCTACGATGAACTTCTTCATTTTTTATTCTGAGAAGCTGAGGGGGAACAAAGGGAGACTTCTGTCCTCCTTAGCCTTCCTTCTACGCTGCCGGGACACAGAAACCATTCCTGTATGTGTTGAAGTTAAACACCACCTGAAAACAATTGGCGAGAATGAAGCTCCATATAATAAGGACCGAAATTGTGACCCGGCATCTTCGACCTGAAGACAGGACCTGGCAGTAGTGCCAGCGAAACTGTTGTCATCACCACAGCAACCAACTCGGTTGAACCCGGAAAAATGAAGAAGTTCATAAATGGATGGATATTTATAATGGTCATCTGAATTTGACGGCAGGTGCCTTCTTTTAATTCCATCTGCTTCTTCAGCTCGGAATATTTCATAACTCTCATCAACGCATTCAATTAGTTCACTTTAACAACTCTCCGCAGATTCAGTACACTTCAGTCCATCATCACTGGTGAGAATTCCTTTCTAACTAAACCAGCTTATGTTACTAGTGAAGGTCGCGGTGTGATGCTGTTGGGGATGCGATTCTTCCAGGGCGTCTTCTACGCCGGAAGTATGACCACAGCATGAACTTCTTCACACCGGAGCAGGAGTTTTACGAGTTTTTTTTTCGTATATTCCTCTGTCATTTTATCGGAATTTGAGGTTATAAATGTTCCTACAATGCTCATAGTTTAATTTTGAGCTTACAATGGATACCATTTCAAAACATTTTCTAAAGAAAATAGTGTGGTTTTAAATTTCATCTTCTTGCATATTTTAGTCAGTTTGATCATTTAACTGCCTATATTCATAAGGCGGAAATGATAATTATCTCATTTCATTGTGAGGAAGCTTCTATTGCTCAAGTTTTAATTTGTGATTTATTTATTTTTTATTATTCAATCACATCTGCAAGAGGTGCGTTCTAGGAAGTTGGCAAATCGACAGCTCACTCTTCTGGCGTTTCCTTCGCTATTCACTTCGCATCACCTCAATCTCTTTTTCACTGCACGACATATGCTTGCCACGCACTCGAGCGACACTTTGAGGCTGTCACTCTTTGTAAACGCTGAGAGATAAAAACGCTCTTAATTCTCCCGCGAGCATAACATTTAATTGCGACACCCAATGGCGCATTGCGTCATTCTCGTTTCATAAAGTCTCTACATTCTGCAGTGCGTCGGCAACGGAATAATATTGTTACCCAGTGACTGAATGATTGGGCCTGAACCAGATGGTTTGAGGGATGAGTTATATCTTCGGAAGATCTGTAGATATGTTAGTCTTCATTTTTACTAACCTATTTTCCATTCCGAGCGTGAAAAGTTTCTAGCTGGAAATGGTCTCCGAAAACGACGTCATTATGTGTAGAATCCTACTTTTGAGACACCCATATATGTTTATACTTATCTTTTCACCAGCGGTAATGTCTTTATTAGCAGAAATCCATGAAATATATTTCTGAGTGCTGTAAAGTCTGATACTAATTTTAATCATAGGTAATCTGCCAGTTAGAATTTATTTACTCATAGCAAAAAAATGCGATGCCATTGATTTTGGATTTTTACCATTCCTGTTACATGACATTTTGTTGCACGTCCCATTCGCTTCATTCATTTCATTAAATTCCCTTCATCCGTTGATTAGTGCACATTCGAATACATTTAGTGCTAATGTTCAACCTAAAATTGAATCAAGATCTCAGCTCACTCATGCATTTTAATTGCATCCTGCTTCGTGCTTAGCAGACAATCTTGGTAAGCGGCAGGTTATAGCCGTTCGGCCGTCCAACATCCAAGGACGATGTGTGGGTGGTCGGGCACCCACGATTTAAGCGATTGCGATATGGTTAAATTGGTACTTTCAGGCATAGCTTGGTGAAATCCATTCATGTTGGAATGAAAAACGTAACTTTGATATTTTACATAGATTTATTTATTCACACGACCCGGGTTTCGACGTTCCTCAACGTCATCCTCAGGGGCCTGATTCTGATTTTCCACCAGTCAATGACTGGTGGAAAGTTCCACCATTCGTTCATTGAACGACTCTTGATCCGTAAAATAAACGGCTCAATGACCCCCTCTGGAGAGCCGAACATCACAAACTTATGCTGATTTCTAACTTACCTCGAAACCGCGAACAAAAATATGTCTACCTTCCGCACGCTTACTTCCGTCGGAAAGTTTCCACCACGACACTAGTGCTGTTCCACCAAGTGGATTACGGGTGGAAGGGAAGCTTGACTTTCCACCAGTCATTGAACGATGAACGATGTAGTGAACGATTCTCTGGTGGAAGGTGGAACATGTGACGTAGTGTCGGAAAGTCATGACGTTTTGGTGGAAAGTAATCACGTTTTGGTGGAAAAGTTGAACATCGGGAAAGCAATAGAATCAGGTCCCAGGTCTGAAGATGACGTTGAGGAACCTGACGCCAGGAGGCAGATGGACGCCAACTGAAGATGACGTTGCACGTCGACACCCAGGTCGTGTGAATGAAAAATCTATGTAAAGTCACAGAGTTATTTTTTTCATTCCGGATGCGTTTTACTGTACACTCTTGGTCCTCATCCAACAAACAAACCTTGAGATCAAGAAATATGTATGCTATTAAAGATGAGATTCTTCTGGAGTCCGAGTCCCCGCGTCCGTTTGTCCATTATGTTGTGCGGAAAGTTTCACGGTCGCGCATTTTCGAGGTCAGAATTGTAAGAAAAACTCAGGAATGACCTGAAGAAGCCGACACAACGTCCCCTCATCCTCTCAATTTCTTTCATGATTTTTTTATTTCTTCAAATTACTTCATTACACTTCCTGAGCATGTCCGTATTTCCTTATCACCGGCCCTTAAACGCCATGGCCAGCTACTCGCGTCTCTTACTTGTGAGCCATGCCTCATATTCCAAAGATGACTGGCGAGGACAACTGAACACATCCGCCAATAAATCTCATGAATATTCGTTAAACGTAAGTGGTCTACAGCTAAATCGAAGCAAATGAAGAAAAGAAAATTTCACGAAAAAAATCACGTGGCCATCATAATATGGTGAGACAGGTTACACTAAGGAGGTTAAAATGAAATGGAGTAGGCATGACCGTGAACGCTCATGGGCGAAAGTGAAGCAAGAATAGGGGTGCTTGGGAAGGATTTTGTGCCGAGTAGGTGTTGCCAAACCAGTCACAAAGCATTGCCTGGCCTGTGGTTTTTAACTTACATTTGACGAAAATCAAAAGCGACCGCTGGACACGTAAGCCAGAGGAAGGTCTAAACTGTGCCGACTGCAATGGCGGCATTGGCTTCAAAAATCAAGTGGTATGTCGCCTCCATTTCTTTTCTAACCTCCTTGGGTTACACGAAGTGCAGCATTGACCAGAAATTACACACGCCACGTCATTGGACCCAGAAAAACAGGACATGAAGGCAGTGCATTTCAATTTTGGTTTCGCCGTTGTAAAGGAAATAAGAAAAAAAACAGACCTGAGTACTTCGTGCAATTCGAAAGCCTTGACGTCTTATATTGAACGAGTAGCGTGGATATGTTCACATACTCAAGGATCGAAGCGATATTCAATGAAGTTGCAGTAAAATTCACGAAATAAATAACTAAGTTCAGACAGTTAAAATTTATTTCAAAATAGGATGAAGAAGAATGGATACTTATTAGGCTTGACACGCCTCATATTAATTACAATTCCGTGGGCGTCGAGTGTTGTGAGGGAACGCGTAAGGTAAGGGTGGCGAGTAGATTTGAATGCTATTTGCGTGACAGGTTCTTATTTGGGTTGACGTGCACGCAAAGCCGGTCAGGTTTAAGGTCTCCACAAGGCAGGAGTGGGGAAGGAAGGGGTTCCGGTGGCCGTTGAATGGAGAAGGGGAAGGGCTAACTCTCGGGTGAGTAATGTCCTCGAGGCGTCTCACGAAATGCAAGCGGATGATCTGGCCACGAGATAAACCAATAAGTGCTCCGAGGTCGAAAAGCGGAGAAGTTCTCACTTTTTCCTTTATCCTTCAACGACACGCAAACACGAGTTTCACCTCCAATGCTCAAAGAGAAGAAAGAACAAACCGTCTCAAACGGCTATGTTCATATATTTCGCTATTCCACGTCTAACGAAGTTGGTCGAGTGCTTCCATTAATCCAGCATTGATATGCATAGTGGTTTTATGCCCAACTAGCGCTTTTACCGGCAGAACTAGTTCGCAGAATGTCAAAATTATGACAAAATGTGTTTTTGTTGGAAGTTTAAAATTACTTTGAAGCGTAAAGTAACAAAAAAAATACGAATAACATTCCAAAAGACGTGTTCGGAATAACTTTCAAACCAAGAGTGATTCCTTAAAATTTATGAGTGAAGGGAAGAGACTCTTTTGATCCGTTGACCAAAAGTGGAATCTGCTCCCTCAAGTTTAGAGACCGCAAAGGAGTCAACGCGGGACAGACGGCCAGGAATTTTAAGATTTGGACAAAGGAGCAATTGCAAACTTATTTTAATAACAATGAAAATAAAACTAATTTTGCTCAACATTTAAATTATGATGATCATATGAGTAAATTCCAGGTAGAAATTTGATGAGTTTGTAACACCAGGGAGTTTAACTCCCAGGAACAATTAAAAATTTTAAAGAAGTTGTTTGACCCTTGAGTCTCTCTGATATTTATTTATATATATCTTAACGAATATTTGTTGGCTGCCTCATCGCCTATCCTTTCAAGTAGCTTCCCAACCCCATTCTCCTTCCCTTAATCCTCCATCACCTCCCCACCCTATACCTCCAGTCATTATCAATACCCACTGTCCTTTGAAATATTTGGCTGTGACTTCTCTCTACCTCCCAACATTCCCTTTTCTTCCCCTTCCTGCCACTCTGACTGCAGTAAAGTATATAAAGGGAAACTTTGCCCCGAAAAAAACACCTGATGAAGACGACAAATCGCTGAAACCCGGGTCATGTTTGATTTTTTAAGTGTGGTCTTTGTAAAAGTTATATCCGATTAAATATCGCGAAAATGTGGATTATCTTAATGTAATTAAAGAGAGAGTTTTACTTATTCTAGTCAGTCTAATTCCCAAACCCATCATAGGACGCACCAGAGCTGAAAATCCATTCATCTCGTCTATTAATAGCAAGCAGATTATCAAAACATATTTTCAACTACGTAACTAGACACAGTTGGTACCACGATGGTAATAGATCTGGGCTTGGCTCGCACCAGACGCTATTCTAGGTTGTGTTTTTGTTACACCGCACAAACAATGGATTTTGCGCGTAAATTACAACGGTATTTTAAACTCTTCATTTTACGGGTGGACAATGTGACTATTTGTACGGCGCATGTCAGTAATCTCGGGAAAATACTAGACTGCTTGCTAAGCGTTCGTCAATTTAGGAGAGAGAAGACTTGCCGGGTGCACGAAGGCTGGTCAGCCGCACGACACTCAAAAGATGCTCGGAATTGAGATGACTTCTTAGGGACTCGCGGGAGAGAGTGTGAATCCCCCGGGGTATCACGATTTAGCAGCTATCGGATTATCAGGTGAGTGTCGCACTATCGCCATCTGATGGAGCAAATCTGTCCTTCAAACTAGAGTAGGTACATATTCCACTCCCTGCCTGTACTCTTGACTAGTTCTAAATGGTTTATATTTAATTTACGGTACAAATACTGAATTTAAGCATATTGGAGTGGAAAAAGTTCAAATATTAGGCTGAATAGTTTGACTGAGAGGTGGGAGCGTAGGATAGAGTGGGGTTGATAGTCACTAGGGCCAATTGTGGACAGTTCCCGTCGTCGGGGCAGAAGGGAGAGAGCTCCAGGAAACACCGAGCCTTATCTAATTGTGAATCCTCACGTTAGGATAATGCACTACACGGAATGAGCAGTTCCAAACGCGGGGAAAGTGAGACGCTCAAAATCGCGTAATGAGCCAGATGACAAGCACGTCGACCGCAGATGACTAGGCAGCGGGGGCGAGGAGCGGGTGCCACAGCGATGCCATGCCCTGATGGCCCTGATTGGTGGGGCGAGTGGGGGTTGGGTCGGGGGGAAACGGTGGGGAGGGTGGGAAGTGCTCCACGTCACCACCGAAAGCGAAAGAGCGAGGGAAGATTAAGATCAGGAGAGGATGGTGGTGAAGGGGTTGATGGAGAGCCATGACATTCCCCCTCCCGACATCGATCTCAGATCCTCGGAAAAGCCTACCCCATTCATTTCTACTTACCATAGAAAGGTTGCAGAGAGGCAATGCAATGCACAATTCAAAACACCCGGCAGAAATAAATTTTATCGATATATCGATAAAATATCGACGTGAGAGCAATATTATGAATGAGAAGACGATGATACGGATAAAGAAGAAAATCAGCCTAATAACATACTTTCGAAATGAATGGTTATAATAATAATAACATGATTAATGTTTAGTGGCAAGCCACCTAAGAACAAATATATGCTTACAATAAAAGAAAAGAAAACACAGTTGGCACAAAAAAGACACAAAACTAGTTTTTAAATTCCATACATTATAAGTATACACAATTTCGCTGTAATCATTAAGATCAAGACATTTTACAATTTATTACATTGATATTTATAAAATAAACAATTTACGTTAGGTATCTTTAAAGAAGTAATTATAATACCTCATTCTGAACAGTGACGAACTAGCATTTTTGATAAAATCATTTGGCATATTATTCCACAAATTTAGTGCACAAAATAAAAATGGATGTTCATACATATTACTCTCAAAGAAAGTAGCGTAATATACCTTATTCTGACTCATAATTTTTGTTGCACACTCAGTAAGGGTCTTTCAATAAAAATATCTAATAAATAGTTTGGTCTCTAATTTTGGAAGATACCAAATAAAAACACGCCCAGAAAATACTTTCTCCTGAAAGATCATTACTCAAAGTGAACTATTACGATCAATCGACAACTATGTCCAAGTTACAAATGAGTCTATGCTTAATTTTTCTTGGCTAAACATACCTTGCCCCGGGGATCGCGTGATTAATTTAGTCATATCGAAATATCGGCGAATCGAAAACCGTTATCGGCAATCAATATACCTAAATCAAAGAACTGCGGAACTGGCCGCACAGTAACTTTAACGGAGTCACCCGCGCTTACCTCGTGGACAGTAGCGCTTAGCGTTCGCCCACGGGTACTTTGGTATTGTATGCACGGTACCTGCGAAGACATCTCGCTCCTTAAAGCCTCCATGAAATTCACTGTGAGAGATGACGCCTGGGTAGCTTAACTGGTAGAGCACTCGGCACGAAATCGGGGGGTATGGGTTCGAATCCCAGTCCAGGAATGATTTTTTCACTGTGAATTTCAATCAATATACCTACCTATTACTTTTTTGTCCTTACTAAATTGGTCGATTTCAAAATAAAACATTAGGGTTTAAATCTGCACAAGGTTACAGACTGCGAAGCCTCGAAGTGAACCCTCCCACCAGGAGATGGGGTTGCCTCCTCAAGAGAGAGAGAAAGAGCTCCCCCCACCCCCCATTCTACCACGGCTGTGGTTGTCTCGACGGTAGAGCTGCGGCCAGCCACTTTCTCTGTGCCCCCCCGCCCCGCAATGAAGCCAGTCCCCTCCACGACCAATTGATAGTGTTGAGATGAGGTGGAGGCAGCAGCATCACTTATTCATCTTCCCTTGGTCCTTTTCATGAACCGCAGCCTGGTGGTAGGACGGACGATGAATATTTCGCTCGCTTCGCTTCCAAGGGTGTCGCGGACAAGGGGGTCGCGAAGGGGAAAAGTAAAGACGACGTCCATATTTTACAAAGTTCGTCCTTTTCTTCTCGGTTCTTCCGGTTCTTCTCCTGATCGCGGTTTTGAGAGAAATAAAAAGCAACTCGGGTCACCTCCGCCGCTGCGGGGAATTTTATTCCCATGTCTGGTTGAAATGGTCACGCAATCTGCTTCACTGTGTGACTGGCAGCCATTAAAACACACCTTTTGCCGTGCTCCTTGGAGCAAGATTCGAAGAGAAATGAACACAAAGCTATAACGAGGTGTGAAAATAAGTAGAGAATTATCAGAGGCAACCAGTTCTTGGAAAAAAATTGAGAAAAAGGAGGGGAGACGGTGATTTGATTCCTGAAGAAATGAATCCCAACTAATATTTGAACTGATTTAATTATAATAATATCGCAATGTCAAGTTTTATGAATATCAAGCATAGAAAAAAATGGCTACGTATCATCTTACCAGGAGTTAATAAATTTGACAAGAGGTGATATTTCAAAAGGTTCGCTAACAAGTCCTCGGGGTCATGCATTTAGATGACACCATTTTGTGCAAAATCCCAAAATAAAAAGTTCTCATTATTCATGCTACTTACTACGGGACTAGACGTGACATCAACTTCATTAGTCATAACTCGATGGTAGGCGAAGTAAACTTGTGGAATTTTGACATAATAGAGTCGCCCGATAAGGTCACGTAAGCAAGAAATTCACTGAACTTATAAAAAAATAGCCGTAACTGATTGAAGCACTTGGTGCTTTAGGAGCAGAAGGATTAGGATTCCAATTCCGATCCAATGAGAAGATTTTTCCGGCAAATTCCAAGCAAGCAAAGTTCATTTTACTGCCGTAAAATATGGATTCTCGATATCAGATTGGAGTCCACGACTCTTGGATAACCAAGCGGATATGATAAAACTCATTCCACCAGGTAAGTCCTCAACAATGCAATCAGCGAAAACGCTTCTTAACACAAGTTACCCAAAACCGCTTTTAATAGACTACAAAAATACGCTTTTAATGCTAATGTATTGAAAAAAAACTGTGGGAGGTGACTGATGCGTTAGAATTCAGTCGGGCCGGCCGATTCTAGGCCATTCACGGAACTAGGGTATATGAAAGCCAATCACCGCTCAGCACGCGAAGCAGGGGCTGCGCTGCTTTTAATGGCGTGCTACGTCACACAATTACCAGGAGGTCAACAAAAGGGGTTGATGTAGAAACTTCGGTACTAGGGCGTATTGTTTGCTTACCTTTAACAACGCCCAGCGGTGATTGCCCGGCAACAGCTCAAAGGGGCGCCAAGTTTAGCTTTAACCGTAGCAAACGTTGACTTTTTCATATTTACAACATAGGGCAACATAAATATTTAACTAGCAGAAGTAACACGGTTGATTGGGATTCAATGATTTTTAATGTATATGGAATCTTCTGTAGAGTTTTGGGTGGGGAGGGGCGGTGCCATGAATAGGAGCCGGAAGGGCTGAAACGTTCTCTTTAACCTCCGCTGAAGTGGCTTATGAACACGATCGTCTTATGTGTCCAAAAGGACTCCTTTAAACCTTAGCGCATGCCACGAAGACTAAATGAGAAGCAGTAAAATTTAAATACGGGGATATAGTTCATTGCCTGTGTCATTTTACCATGGCCGCAAGGTGTTATTATTGAAATCAAGAGGGGGAGTCTGGGTTCGAATCCCAGTCCAGGCGAATGATTTTTTCACCGTAAATTTCACACAATTGAACACATTCTTTATACAGTACTAATATTTTTTACGCTAAGTAGGGTTGTGCTGCTTTTAATGGTGGGCTGCGTAAATGCAGCAAGAAATGCTCAGAACATCGGACGATAAGATTCATATCTTACACAGCAAAAGTACTACAAAGTAGTACCTACAGCTAACAGAAGGCTATATGGAAGGCAGAGTAGAGCAATCGAAGAGGAATATCATGGTTTTAGGAAAGGAATAGCTGGCGAGAACATTATATGGAAGAAATAATCCAAAGGTGATATGACGGTATAAGAGGGGTGTGTTTGGGAGGGAGAAGAGTAGAGTGCATAATATGTGCAGATGACATTGCAATGCTAGCTGAAACCGAAGAAGAAACAATTGGAATGGTAGAGGATCTTAACACCAAATATAAAGAATATGGAATGAAGATGAACTAGACGGAGACCAAGTGTATGGTTATCGCAGGAATAGGGGAGAAAATGTAAATCAAACGGGAAGGGGAATGCACAGAGGAATTGAAGAGTGTCTAATATCTGGGGAGTATTATAACAGAAGCTATGTCTTACAGCTGAGATAAAAAGACGGATACCATTAGCAAAAGAAGGATTTCAAAGGAAAAGGAAGTTACTCTGTAAGCCTTTGAACAAAGAATTGAGGAAGAAACTAGTAAAGTGCTATGTGTCGAGTGTGACACTATATGGGGCGGAAACTTGGGCAGTTAAGACGGAATATGGAAAAATTGAGTTGGAAGAATAAAGTGAGAAACGAGGAGGTACTGAGGAGAGTGGGCGAGGAAAGGATGGAAACGATTAAAAGAAGAAAGAGTAAATGAATTGGACATTCCCTGAGAAGCCATTGTCTGCTGACGACGGGAATAGAAGGAATGGTGGATGGAAAGCGGGGAAGGGGAAGGAAAAGGAAGCAAATGCTAGACAAAATAAAAATAGGCGAAAATTACGCGGACACAAAGTGCCTGGCTGAGAGAAGAGTGGAGTGGAGGAGGAGTCCATGAGGAAACCTGCCATCTGGAGCAAAAAAATATGTGATTGAATGTTTTTTGTACCCTCCATTTTTTTAGTGATAAGGAAAAAAAGCCCTAAATCGATGCTATAAATTCCAGTTAAAGTTAACATATTTATCAAAAGTTGAATTTAGCATGAGGAATGAATGACGGAGAAAGCCATGGTTGAATGTAAGAGGAGAGACTCTTAAGAGTAGGAATGTTAGAGGACTCAAAGAAAAGAGAGCAACCACGAAGTCGGTAATGCATGACTATAAAAGAAGCGAAATTGACATACAAGGATAGGGCACTCACTATTGTGGAAACTGTAACAAGAGAGTCAGTTTCCCAGGACTAACCATTGCAACTAAGCTCGTTCACTATTCCAAAAGGGAACGGCTATGCATGTAAATGTCACGTAATGCAAATACGTGTTAAGATGTTTTTACGCTGTTAATTTTCATTAAAATTCTCACTTCTTCCGATCGTTATCAGAAGAGTAGCCTCTGCGACAGGCATCGAAATTACACTGCGAATGTTTAACTGTGTTCTCATTCCTACGGACGGCAGTGTAAACTGAGACTCTAAACTAATTCTGTACCCATGCTAATTTCGAATGAATATACAAAGGTTAGCAGGATGAAAACGACGACCAAGCGCCAATCAACCACCACTGAAATAAAGCACGAATTAATTGCGAACCAAAACTCATTAGCATGCGAGATCGCTCCTACGGAGTCCGAAATCAGGGAGATTTCGCAGAACCAACGCTCGTAAACTCGACTTGCGTGCGGGTCGTTGGTGGTGGCGGGGGGGTGCTATTTTGACGCGGTGTTAAACTGTAATTTTCTTGCCTGCCAGAAATTATTCTAATCCGTTTGTTGGCATGTCCAGTATAAAGCTAAATTATAAAGGTATCTCATTATTGATAAAAATTATCTTATTCCTCGTGGCATTTCTTCCGGGAGACGAGTGAATAAACAAATTCATTGCAAGACTTGTACTCCGCACAAACATAGATTCGACATGCCCATATGAATGAAGAGGCAGGAGATGAAGCGGGACCATGGAAGGAATCCGAAAGTCTCACAGGGAAGAGAAGAGAGACGGATACGTAGGCGAAGAGGGATCTGGAAAGTAAGAACAAGAGTTAAGTACCTAAAGGAGGTAACTTGGGAGAGAAAGGAAACAGGATGGTTGAATGTTTAATGACGATGATGAATACTCAAAAGCTAAATAGCTAAAAAGGAACAATTTATAAGCTAAGAATAAGTTGAAAGTCCCCCGTTGGGGAGTAGGAGGAAGTGCAATATAAAATGTTTATGATATGATAAGATGTGTGATAAACATTGAGTGCTATCCACTATATTAAGTTATAATTATGATGTTAATTTAATTATCATTTTATTTAGTTTAATAAGTAATGAATTATTTTTAAAATGATATAGATTCTTGATTTATTTCTCGTTGAAACACTGTGACTCACATCTGAGGCCCACTGGACCACTCGAGCTACCTCAAGCGCAAGAATGGGACTCGATGGAGTGGAGATTATGTTCAAACAGACATCGCCCGCCCACGTAGAGGGCATTTAACTAAGGTTCCAGGTCAGTCGTATGCGGCTCGCAGGATATTCGCGCTGCATCTGCAGCGTCGCCGGCGCCGAGTAAGAACTGAGTGAGATGACTCATTGCGACCATTTCCATTCTATCATGCGGCGGAGGGGCACCATCGGGGGGCAGTGGAGTTTGCTACCAATGAGATAAATGGTGTGGGTGTCCCTTATCGTAGCAATTCAAATAGATCACATTCAAAAGGGATGAATAGAGAGTCGATTGTAAAATGTTAATGGGAATGTAAGTTGAGGGAGAGCAGAGAGATTTGGCAAAATGTGCAATCGATTAAGCGTTAGTTTTAAGTCAGAAACGAGATCAATGACAGGCGCAATAGCGCAAGTAGTGTCAAAGGTTATCAATATAAGGAAAATTTAATGGAGTTATCCCTGAATACAAAAGCTGAAATGAAGTTTAAGCTCGAAAGAAAAAAGTAGAGAATATTCACAAATGTAGACAAAAATTGAAAGAGGAAAGATGAAGTGAGGAATATTGAAGAAAAAATTCGGAAAGAGATCAATAATGTGAACTCCCAGTATGAAACTCAAGGAGCGTGGTATGTGTTGGTAGATCGGTAGCAGCGGGAGGAATGGCGCGGAAGAGAATGAATCGGGAGAGGAGCGTAGACGCGCAGATCAATGACTCGTGATCAAGTGGAGTGAGTTAGAGACTTTAGATCCCCTTATCCCGTCTATCCCTTTTGTCGCGTGGAAGAAAATGATGCAAACAATACGTACAAGCCACAAAAGTCTACCATCAAATTTTAAAGCAAAATAAAAAAAAAATAAAGGTATGAGGAAGAGAGGTACAAATTGGTGGAAAGCAGGTTGAGGGAGTAATTCGAAGGAAGCAACAAAGTTGGATGGAGGACGCATTGAGAGGGAACGGGTAGTGAAAGAGGATAACGGAATTGGGAATGAGAAGGACAACTTTGGACCTCCCACCAATTACAGTAGAATACCAACGATGATGACATCGATGGTGGGCGACATTTTGCTACGAGTGCCTACAATATGTTTCAGATACTGCGGAGCCGCGACAGTTATTTTCGTGAAGTCAATTTATACCGGTGACATACAAAATGTAGAAGCTTATGATAAAGAAAAACGTTCTTCTTGATTTGATGTCCGCGTGAAGATCCCTGTTTATACTTTGACCCGTAGCGTCAATTCTAGCGGTCTCACGTCGCGACGTTCTAGGCAATGATTGTAAAGTGCTTATAAGAAAAAAGTTGAATGTAGAATATTAAATAGACTTCACTGCGGCTTAATATGAAAAAATCAGTGTGTTGTTAAGTTTTATTCTAGTTCAAATAACCTACAACTAAATCCGAAATTTCCTCATCTCAACTCCGCGCCGGACGGCGGCCTCTTGCTAAAATACTTAAGTGGATTGTATTGGACGGGAGGCAAGTTGTGGCAGGATTTTTTTTCTCAGACGGTAGAAGAGACTTCACTCTTTATTTTGGTATAATCATTTCCGGGGATAAATGGGGATAACATAATTTTTTTCTCCACTTTATGCGAAAAACACGTGAAAAACAGTGCTTTTTTATGTTAAATAAAAAGTTATACAAACAATATACAATTTAAAAAAAATTATCCCTCATCCTCTTATATAAACTGCATACTTTTATATAATGTGGTAAAAAAATTATATGTGACTACAAAATGCCTCAAGAGCAAGAAGTATTTTAGAATATTTGGGAAAAAAAGGGATCTGAAATTTGTGGCTATTTGTGAAAACAATAGGAACGGTGGAAAAGAAGAGGGTTAAGAAGCAGTGGGTTACAGAAGAAATGATAAAGAAAATGGAGGAGAGAAGGATATGGAAAAACGTGAACACCGAGGTAGGGAAGAGGAAGTACAAGGAATTGAATAATAAACTCAGGCGAGTGACCAATCGGGCAAAAGAAAACTGGTGGAAGGGACAATGTGAGCAAATGGAAAAGATGCAGGAGGAGGGGGAAGTGGGCGCTTTGTACGCCAAGGTGAAAATGTTATCGGGTGGTAAGAGAGGTCAAGCGATACCAAAGGTTAAGGACAAAACAGGAAAGATATTAATCGAACAGGAAGATATCCAAGAAAGGTGGAGAGAATACGTAGAGGAGCTATATGACAGCGAGAATAGACCCCTTAGCCTAGATCTAGAGGACGAAGGAACAATAGATAATGATAACCTCGGACCAGAGTTACTTGAGTGTGAAATAGAGAGGGCACTAAGAGAGATGAAGGGTAGAAAAGCCGTGGGAACCGATAACCTACCTTCGGAGCTACTGAAGAATCTAGGTAGTAGGGGGAGAAAATCGTTTTTCGAACTTATTCGCAGGATCTACGAGGAAGGAGTATGGCCAGAGGATTTCGTGAAAACAGTATTAATACCTATCCCGAAGAAGAAGAAAGCGTCAGAATGCGAGGAGTATAGAACAATCAGTTTAATTTCGCACGCAGCAAAAGTGTTGCTTAGAATACTAAATAGAAGGTTGGAGAGCAGAGCAAAGTGCTATTTAGGCGATGACCAATTTGGGTTTAGGAAGGGGAGGGGAACCAGAGATGCGATTGCGGTAATGAGGACACTTATAGATAGAAACATAGAGCATAATCAGGATGTTTTCGCTTGTTTTGTAGATTTCGAAAAGGCGTTTGACAGAGTAAACTGGGAGAAACTAATGCAGATACTGGGGAAAATAGGAATAGACTGGCGCGATAGGAGACTCATCCGAAACTTATATATGGGGCAGAGGGCTCAGGTAAGGGTAGCGGACGGTGAATCAGGGTGGTCAGTTATAGGTCGCGGGGTGCGGCAAGGGTGCCCGTTGTCGCCTTTACTTTTTAACATCTATGCTGAGGAAATGGTAAGAGAGGCATGGGATGAGCTAGACGTGGGAATGAAAGTAGGAGGCCAGTGGATAAAGTCGGTTAGATTCGCAGACGATCAGGCGTTGGTGAGTCGGTCATCGAAAGGACTGCAAACTTTAGTAGATGCACTGGAAAAGCAGTGTGAGAAATACGGAATGAAGATAAATAATAGGAAAACAAAAGTAATGAGATTCTCTAGGACAAAAAAAGCGAAGCTGGTGATAAGAGTAGGAAGTCACAAATTGGAGCTAGTTGAACAATTTAATTACTTGGTTAGTACGCTAGAAGAAACAGGACATAGTAGCAAAGACATTAGGAGGAGAATAGCGCTAGCAAAGGAAGCGTTCAATAATAGAAGGGAGCTGATGACGGGGACCTTAAGTAAGGATGTAAAAAAGAGGCTAGTAAAGAGCTTGATATGGAGTGTGGCGTTGTATGGGGCGGAAACGTGGACCTTTAGAAAGGAAGACGAAAATAGGCTGAAGGCTTTTGAGATGTGGGTGTGGAGGAGGATGGATAAGGTACACAGTTGGACGGAAAGGAAGACAAATGAGGAAGTGCTTGACATGGTGGGCGAGGAGAGGAAACTTATAGATGAGATTAGGGGAAGGCAGGGTAGGTGGCTGGAAGGGGTAATGAGGGACGATGGTTTGCTGAAGGTCGTGATAGAGGGAAGGATGTTGGGTAAGCGGGGAAGGGGAAGGAAGAGAATCGGTTTTATGGACGGGATGAAGAAAGGTAGGACTTATGCTGAGATGAAGAAAGAAATAGAAGAGGTAGAAAGGGCACAGCACGTGTAAGAGTTCGTTGGATATTCTCTGACTTTCATCACAACCTACCTCTAACCGGTAGATTACTGTAATGAATGAATGAATGATCGAAAATTGGGCATGAAATTACACGTTCTTATGCCTTTTCCTCTGCATCCTGCAAATTATGCATCCCAGTTCAAATATATTACCCGTGGTTCCAATTTCACACGATCTGCAACGCGCGCGAAGGAATATGATGAATGATATAAATTATTATACATTGAATAATTAGAAAAGGTTCTTTCTGATGAATAAAGCATTGCTTTCCCATAACAACCCGTGTATTTTCATGCCCACTTCTTGAAATATCTTAAGAAATCTGCGGCAAATAATTCTGAAAATATCAGGTAGCTTTAAGACAACCAAGTTAATGTTTCCAGCAAGTTTCGAATTCTTGTAAGTTGAGTAAAACCACCGAACCTCCTTAAGATAATTGTGCCTCGAACTTGATACAAAAGACTTTCCTTTCATATTATAAATAAAATATTTACGATATTTTGGAGTTGGTGGCAAAAAATTAAAGGCGAGGACTAACCTATGAACCTCCGACTCTGGAAGAATGCCGAAGACAGAAATCATCATTTGTTCACAACTATCCATGATTAGTGCTCGCCATTCGGGCGCCGTGGCTTTCCCACCCCAGCAGTGGCGCCCCCTCGGATATCACCCGTCAAGCGGGCGCCCCTCGCAATTCATCACCGGGCGGCCAACAATTCATCAAATGTCTCTTCCAACTGCAGCCATCCGGAAACTGCCTGGGATTACCAATGACTTAACGAGAGTAGCCCATATTCTCAACGGCGTTTCTGGTTGATCACTTTTCTAGAACCTTCCGCTAGGGACTTCTTCTTTGAGCGAAAGGTCAGTCAGTTATATTCTTGACTCCTATTCGTAGACAACAAAATTAATTTATTTGTATTTTATTTTTATTTCCCTTCATTTCCTGGTTTTCCCAATTTTCTAAGAAGTTAACCTCACGAGTTGGTTTTTATGAAATGTTTACTAATATCCAGGGCGTCCGTTCTTGTTTTTTTTCTCCATTGAAAATTACTCAAATAAAAAAATGCAAAAAAAAGTCAGGACCATAAAAGGCATTAAAAGCACCACCACGTTCAACTGCCGTTGACATAGTTATAATATTAGACCGATAATGCATTGCCCGAAGCCTTCATTTTACCAAAGAACACCCCATGTTTATTCCTTTCTCATGCTGGAAAGTATTGGAAAATGCTTCAACTATCTGGAACGTCATTTTAAATGACAATTTACTTGGATATATAACTATAACCGAGATTTAATGGAGCACAACCGGTTCCAACCAATATTTAAACCTTCGGGTCAAATTACAAATGGATGAAATTGGTTGAGTCTAATAAAATCTCAGTGAATATTATAAATTGGTGTAAATTTTCATCAACTCATGCTTGTTTTCTTGAGCTTTCCTTTTCAGACACCTCCGTTGGTCGTTTCCCAGTTGATACTTTAAGGAGATGACCGGTAACGGTAACGGCGCAATTCTTAACTGTTCATCATCATCATCATCGGTCAGTAATCCTAGTATTGGTTTGACGCAGCCCTCCACTCAATTCTTCTATCTGCCAACCTCTTCATATTTACGTAACTCCTCTCATTTACATCCTTTGCGACTTGCTCCATGTTTCTCATACGAGGCCTGCCTTTTCCATTCTTCCCGTTCACTTATCCCTAGACGATTGTCTTCATCAGCCCGTCGTGTCTTAAGATGTGGCCTACTAAGTTGTCCCGTCTCCTTTTTAAAGTTTTCAGTAGACATCTCTTTTCTCCCACTCTTCTTAAGACTTCTTCATTTGTCACTCGATCGATCCATTTTATCTTCATCATTCTTTGATAGCACCACATTTCAAATGCTTCCAGCCTGGACTTCTCTGCTGCTGTTATAACCATTCAATAATGACGGACCGAAAACTATTTTTAAAGAGTTCCATCGCGGTTCCATTCAGGAATCTCCTCCATTTTTGGGACTCGAACCCGGTGCCAGAGAATAAAAGGAAATTACTTGAGCCTACACGCCAACCGTATGCACGTATGAATATTTTTAGTAAAGCAATGCTTGATATAACCATGAAATATCGAAGTGTAGATTTATTTGAAATCCGTTCTCTTGCTGCTGGTACAACAGAAAAATACTTAACCAGTAGGGCCCACAATTTATTTTAGCGACAAAATTTCTTGCATGTAAAACGAAATTCTAAAGTCAATAAGGACCCGAATTGTGACTGAATTTCTGAAGAGGCTTTATTTCGGTGGCGTGTCGCGGTGGCGGGACGTGCTTGTGTGTGGTGGAGACCCTATATTGGTAGGTATATAATATAGTACCTCTACTGAGCGGGGGTAGATTCGGGGTGGATCAAAATGGGGTCATATCTCAAACGCAAAGGGAACAGAGTTTCCGGAGATGGCTCATGATGGCAAATAAATATTGATCGAGAATTTGGTTAGTGGAACGTGAGTCGCCATAGGGAATTCTGATAAGTCGGAAACATAGAAAAGACAGGCAAGGAAACCTCGAATCGATTTGAAGATGATGTGACAGTGGATTGATCGTGTATTCATTTACACACGAAAGCGGTAGAAAGTGGAATAAAAGAGACAGGAGGGCAGGAGGAGTGAGCGGGGAAAGACAGGATGGACAGTCTTCAAATGATATTAATTCTGTGTAAAATCGGGGATGAGAATGATTAAATCCACTAGTAATGCCAATGTTAACGTAGTGCTTCAGAGTAATACCTACCTTTCTTTTGGATAGTTTCTTAATTTCCGCATTGGTTGTTAATTACATTGTGCATTTTTAGTCTAATTTGGAAATAATATTTTCACTATTTTAATTTAACCTTGACTGAAATTTAACAAATGTTCCCTTTAATTTGTGAGCTCAATGTCCATCGTGAGGGATTAGGATGACATTTAGAAACCATACTTCACGATTAATGTCCTTCAACGCACGTTACTGACGTAAATATCACAGCGAGTGCAGCAAAATGGTTGCACCACAGCGTTTTTTACGGTTAGTGCATGGCTGGTCTTTAGTCAATTCCTGGCACAATCTCTATAGGTGGATTACAAAGTGCTTCTTACAATTTTTCAAGTTATTTATTATATTAAAATATATTTATTGTTACAAAGAGTAATTTAGTTCAATTTTTAATAAGAGGGTAGACTTAAAAGTAAGGTCTCCAATTTTTTTTGTCATAGAAAATGACATTTATTTACATTTTTGGATACATTGTTGGAAAGGACATGACTTCAGCTATTTTTCGATGTAATCATCCTGGCGCTCGATGATTTTCCTCATCCGCATGATGAACTTTTGAATACCGTCGTCATACCAGCTTCCGTCCGCGTTGCGAAGGCGTTGACCTCCTCTTGCACCTTGTCGTCCGTCGCGATCTTCATCCCTCCTAGGTGTTTCTTCAGGGTGAGGAACATGTGGAAATCACTTGGTGCGACGTCGAGGCTGTACGGACGATGCTCGATCACTTTCCACCCAAACTTCGAGATCAGTTCCTGCGTCGGACTAGCCGTATGCGGTCGCGCGTTGTCGTGATGAAATGAGACCCCCTTCGTCAGCATTCCTGAACGTTTGTTCTTGATGGCGCGCCGAAGCTTTTGTAATGTGTGGCAGTATCTTTCCTTATTGATAGTGGTTCCCCGGGGCATGAAATCCACCAGCAATAATCCTCACCCTGAAGAAACACCTAGGAGGGATGAAGATCGCGACGGACGATGAGGTGCGAGATGAGGTCAACGCCTTCGCAACGAGGACGGAAGCTGGTATGACGACGGTATTCAAAAGCTCATCATGCGGATGAGGAAAATCATCGAGCGCCAGGGTGATTACATCGAAAAATAGATGAAGCCATGACCTTTCCAACGATGTATCCAACAATGTAAATAAATGTCATTTTCTATGACAAAAAAAATTGGAGACCTTACTTTTAAGTCTACCCTCGTATATAATAATAAAGAGTGCGCACATTACGGCCAAATCTAAAATCTGTCGCAGTTGTTATTATTTCACTATGATTTCATATTAGCATGTGATACGTGGGGGATAAACGGTCCCCAGGAGGCAGCTGAACAAGGATATTCTCCACCAAAGGGGTATCCGCCTTGAAGCACTTTTAGCTCCGATACTCCATTTGTATCCGCAACACGGCAAGTGACGCACCTCCAGGTTTTTTCTACTTGCCAGATGTCTTAGCCCGGTACGCAGAATCTCGTACTCCGGCGCAGAAGTAGTGAATGTGCGATGAGCAACCAAATCTCTTCCTCAAGGACGTTTTAGTTGCACTTACGGCACTTCATAGCCGTTACGTGGGAAGCAAATGAAAATGAACATGAAGATGGAAAGATGGCGGTGCAAAATCGGCGAAATCAGAGACGAAGGTTAATGTAATCGGGAATCTTCAATCGGGAACAAGAGGGTGATGTGATGAGAAAGGGGTGGGGGTGAGAGCTGGCACTCGCAATCGGGGAATAATAGTGATTTATTCGATGGGGGTGATGGTGAAGGGGTGGAAGATGACCAAGGAGAAGGCCTCCATATCCTCTCTTGCAATTCGATCCCTCTCTTTCACACGCACGCCACTTCGGCCGAAGCATCCCGGAGCGAGGATTTGTAAAATGGCACGCAACCTCTCGTTTGACGTTGCATAGGGAGAAAGAGGAAAAGTTGGAAAGAGGAGGGCTTCTGGAATCGGTGAACGGGCGTTCTCTTTGGGGGATGGAGTGGCTCAAGCGTTGGAGGGAGGGAGGGAGAGAAGATTGATGGCCGACGGAGTTGAATTGGCGGGGTTGAATCCACGTTCATGCACACACGAGAGCAGGAAGGATGGAGGGGTTAAAAGGGGATAGGGATAAGGTGAGGGTAAGAGGAGGGCAAGGGGGGGGGGGGGCAGGGGTTCCCTTCTCCTTCACCCGCTTACTGCTAGACCCCGAGATGATTTAGTACTTTGACTCTAAAATTGAGTATTTTTGGGTAAAAAATAAATAATTCAATTCCAGAGTGCCGAGGGATACTAAATAAAAATCCGCTCGGGGTTGTGACCAAAGGAAGAATGAATAAAACCAGATATATAAGATAAAGTTATATGGATGCACGACTGTTGGAAAATAATCTATTTATCGAATCGTTATGATTGAATACCAATCATAATGATCCGATTAATTCTTGGTGTCGAGTAAAAATAAACATAATTCATTTATCGAGTAAAATATACGATTTTTCGGTCATTCTACCGATTGGTTTCTTTGAAATATACAGCAATGTTTTGGACATGTTTTGGCGGATTCACCATGCATAACAGTTACCGGGGTCTACATTGGGGAAGTCCACCGACTCCATGAGTCATATTATTTAAGTATAAAGCCATTGATTTTATGTCATGTTCCCCATATAAGCAATTGAAAATTAATGGTGGAGTTAATTGCAGTATTTATTCCGGAACAAAGAAAAGCATGCTTTTCAAAGGACCGCTTTCGGGCTAAAAAGGATCTTCATTGGATGTGTCGTCACATGCCAATGAAACATAAATAAACAAACTTAAGAGGTTATTATGTACAGCGTTTCATTGTTGGTTTAGAATGCCTAACGAAGCCGGCAGAATAGCACGGCGAAACTGTTGCTAAAAAAGTTTAGTTTAATCGCAGAAATCCAAAAGAAACGTACCAAAATTTAAATGAACTGCGAAAATCTACGAAAAAAAACCTTTATAGAAATTGAGAGAGAGAAAATCAGCCATCGAAACTTAGCGGAATGGTGGCTTAATGCTGGAAGTGGATGACAGAACCTTCTTCGATCATATAATTCAATAACACTTTTAGTAATCATTTGATGTAAAAACCTACGAACTACATTTTATGATATTCAGCCGGATAATGGACCACAGGCCTCTCTATCCCTCAAAGGCTATGTGACAGAGGAACCCGTAATCCGATCACGTGCCAGACGTACGTTAAGCGGGAAAGGGTCGCAAGCAGTAACGTTTTACTGCCTATACATGAATTTACGTCCAAATTGCGGTTGTTGCATATTGGCGAATGCACGCGTTGACGAATATTTCTTTTACAGCGGTAGATTATTTTTCGAAACACCCAACGTGCGCTTCTTTCTAAGGTGAAGTTTACTGCCGGGCTTCCGCTAGCTTGCATTTTCACAAAAAAGCCAGGAATCCAATATCCTCCATATGCGTTCAACCCAAATCCAGGTTATTTTCGGAGGTAGATATTGCGTTCTAAGGGTCAGTGACAACCGCCTTTCTTCACTTCCTTCGTGCTTCAGTCGAATTATCAAGAGTGGTATTTTCCAACAATGTGCACACATGCAAATTACCTGTCGTTAGGTCATCGGTTTGCAATAGTTTTTTATTAACCTATTGATTTATCTATTATCGCTTCACCACAGCAATTTTGACGATTGTGCAGGTTGATTCTTTATTTTTTCCGCTATAAGATAAATATGAAGTTTTAAAATTTGTTGCAAAAAAGCAGTATATCAGCAGAATAACAAAAGAAGGTAACAGCAAAATAACAAAAGAAGGTATTAGTAGAAATGACTGCGAGCATTCATTTTTTGCTGGTGTTTTTTTATTTCAATAATTTTTACACCAACCTATATGTTTTGTAGTAGGAGTCGATCTTATTATTTTCAATTATTTTTACAGCTCTATCTTGCGTCGTTCTCTTTGATCCAAAATAATCAAAGAATTTTGTTTATAAACGACCAAATGTTATGTAAAATACAAAGAATGGTGTTCAATTCCACAAACAAAACATAAACATCAGTTTCATGTTTCAAGTATAAATGAGTCGGCTATACTGCCAATTGGTGAGCTTTCAGAGGACGTCCAGGAGTCGAGAAACAAAGTATTACAAAATGCTGTGAGTATCACGATCGAAAATTTTCAAGATTCCACGCCAATAAAGACTGATTTTGATCTTGGACCCAAGTAGATAATCAGTACATTGTGAGTCGCACTAACCAAATACCGTAGCCATATATATTTGCCTCATGAGTTCCGCGTTTTATTAAAAAATCCCCGGACTAACCCAACAAGTACTATGATCGCGATTCAAAAGAATCAGATGCGCAATTCTGATAGTTTACATAAATAATAAGTTACTTAATGTGCTGTTAACTAAATAAAAAATGTATATTGAAATAAAACTTTTTGTTTAGTTAACAATGAGTTTCGGCATTAAACTTTCTTAGTTCACTGAAGAATACGATCCATTCAATGTTTGTACTAGTTCATAATTTATGCTATTTTCTAATTCATGCTATTACAGCCCTATATTGAAAACATTTTGCATTTTATAGATAATATTTTAGAGTTATAAGCGTACCGTTATACAACTTCCTCTTGTACCAGTTTATTAGAAGTTTTTCCTCAACCGTTATTTCCTTAAAATTATTAATTTTCGTTACAAGCAACATTAAAATCGATATTAGAACCTCAGGGGTTCAATTTTCATTGAAATTAGAGAAAAATAAGATTTTTGTCTCTCTTTTATTCGCAATTTGGACCACTGTGCGACGACGCTCCTGAGGAGAGAGATATTTGTGCGTCTGTCTTCCGGGTGTCTGCCCACTCCCGTGCTTCCCTCTTCTTTTTCACCCACCCTCCCTAAACACTACCTCACTTTCTCGCCTCATTAAACCTTTGAATTTCCCTGAGAAGGCTTTCGCAGCGCAGTAGTGCAGACATTTATTTTTATGTCTTCCGGTTTCCGCATGGTCCGGCTATTCTGATCGGCGATAACGATTCGTTTCCATTGCACGTCACCTCCTTAGATCTAGTCCGAATGCCGACAGGTGGAAAATGGCCTTATTCCACATGGTGGTAGTGGGGCCAATCAGTGCCGAAGAACCTGATTATGGCGCGTTTTATTTTTGCGGAAGTATGTTAGCGGTCATTTCTTGGTGCTGTGGAGTCTGTAACCGTCATCTTTGTTATGTCTCGTCATTTTCCATTAGTTTTTAAAATTTCAATTGCTTCTCGAACGAGTCGCGGGGAATAATATTTTTCTTTGGCCAAGACTCGCGCTTCATTGCTCAATTATTCTTTGATGGCCCGGATTGGATAAGGCACGCTCTGTGACCGCTGACTGCATATGCAATATGTATATTTTTCTGCGGTGTTCGTTCAATCGGGTGGAAATTACTCTCATGCGTCGTCTGTCCCATAGACATTTGGCCACTGCTGCAGGGAATCTCGTAAAATCCTTCGTATAGTAAATCTGGGATTTTTTCCTTGGCTTGTTTCCTTGACCACCAATCTTCTTTTACTGCGCTGTATCTCGGTGTAATGTCACATTTCCTCAGAATTCTCCTGATTCTTTCAGTCGTTGCCGTTCAGAGATGCACGAATCTAGGGCAAATAAATACTATTTCTCATTGGTGAATGACTTAAAAACTTAGAACCAATCGGTAAAAAATTAAAATAGAAAAACTGAAGGGAAATTTCAACAGATAATTCAGACGGTCTCAGACTCCACAAAACTTGGAAAAGATTGCTGACATACGTACGTCGAAATAAAACGCGCCAAAATGAGATTCAATTCAACGCTGATTGGCCACGCTATCGGGAGGCCACCCTAAAGGACGAAATAAATGCATGCCAATTAGATAGCCGGACGCAGCGGAACCCGGAAGACATCCCAATGTCTGCACCTTTAAATTTATTCAAAGATACGACATACAAACAGGAATTTAAAATGTTCGTCAAGAGTTATGAGACTAACGTATTCGTCAGTTTTATACAATTTCCGATATTATGTTTTTATGTTAGAAGATGATAACAACACTTAGAGCTAAGAGTCTACTCCAATAATATTTTATTTAGCTTGGAAACTAAATAAGTGGCAAAAAGGGTTTACTTACAAAAGTAAATATTGGTTCAGTTATTCACATTCTTAAGTTTCAACTAAAAATATCTGAGCTAACAGTGATAGTGGACGCCCACTCTTTGCACCTCTGTCTTACGCAACCTAGAATTTTACGATGGAACACAAAGAGAGATTTCAGGATATTTGATTTTGGCGAAGGATGAATAACTTAAGTGATAAAAGTGAAAAGAGAAATGTCGAGATGCAAAGTTGAAGAGGTTAAGGTGGCTTAGGAATTAGATTGTAGAAGTGAAAGTGAATACCGTAAGGGTGTAAGGCGGGAGGTGATGAGCAGCAACTGGATACCAAAGACCTTGACAGAAAAGGCAGTATTATAAGCAGTAAGTCTCATATTAGGTAATAGGAGAATAGGTATAAGGATATTAATTTATTTTATCATTTTATTTATTATATAAATATAATGAAATTCGATGAAAGGAATGAATGGCCTAAAATTTTATATTTAGGCAAAATGTATTCAAAAGGGACACGAGAAATAGCTGCTATGAAAATCAGGAAAAGAAGAAAAATGGAAGTTTTATTGCTAAAAATAGTAAGATTTTTAGAGCCAATATTGAAATATCTCCGCCTTAATATGCAGATATACTAGTTAAGTAAAACTAAACATGTTTACTCCTCAGAAAAGAAATCCCGGTGCCTGTGATTCAGATATTGTGTGACCTACTATTTTCCCGGAAATCCGTGTTTCTGACGGAAACCTGGTGGAATTCGAGTAATCGGATAGTTACTTCCCAGAGTTTCATGACTATTCGAATCAAATTTGAGTAATTTGCATAAGCTACGCTCTTTCAGGGAAGATCTTGAAGGAGAGGATGCGCGTTCGTAGCATAGAAGTGGGAAGGGGAAATCAGAATGGCAAACAACTAAAAGACTAAATGCTAAGCTAAATTACATGAAAAACTTACATGGAGAAATAGAGAATCGAGAAAGGTTCTAAGAAGAAAATAATGAATGTTAAACATTTAAAAATACCATAAAAGTATACAATTTCAACGGCTAGGGTCTAAATTGTTATTAAAAACAACATGTGTAAATTATGTGGAAAAAATAAAGACAAATAAATGCCAAAAATAGTAATGTAAATCAGAGGTGAACTTGAGAAAAATACAATATTCATGCATCACTCAACTAAAGGATTGAGGGCACTTAGGATCTAAAAAAACATCTCATCAGATTCTGAAAAAGGTAAAATACATCCGGCTAAAATGCTACCACAAATGTAAAGCTTATTGGAGTAAACGTTATGTTGACAGGCAGCGACTCTTAACTCAAGAGAAACCAATCCAATTAGACAAACTACTTACTTGCATTAAAGGGGCCATTAATAGACTAAATTTATATGGAAATAATAATGCACGAGCGAAAGAAGCTTCTTTAAAAAAATATTATATTTCTCCCCCAAACTTTCTCTCTGTCAAATTTGAATGGGAAATGTATTCATTAAATACGATCAAAAATAATAAATAAATAAAACAGTGATTAAGGCGTGAAAACTTCCCCCTATCCTAAACGGGACATTTGAACCGCTGATTTTGAGTTTTACGCACACCCGCCGAATTTTCGAAAATTATTGGCTTGCTGGGCGGCCTCAGGAAACTGCTGGAAGAGAAAATATTCTACGAGCGTGGTACGAAGACCAGGCGAGAATGTTTTATCTCTTTCGGACGTGAAATTTCCGAAAATGATTCTTTTTCGGCCCATTTTCCTTAAATGTGTATGGTGGAGGGAAGGGCGTGGCTCTAAAGGCGCGAACATAAATTGCCCTCGTTTTGAAAGAGCGCGCCTCCGTATTTGCGGATTCCGGAGGTTGGGTTCGCTTCCTTCTGGCCTCGATGCAGGGGTTGGTGGGGGGTGGGAGGGAGGGGTGAAAGGGGGGGGGGCGAAGGGGTTCTGGGCGCTGCAGGGGGGGTGGGAAGGGGGGGATGGTTTAAGAGGGGGCTCATTTTCTTTCCCCTACTCCCCCTCGTTGCGGTTCCGGGACCGCAGGAAATAAAGCGAGAGCCGCTTTGCGGTACAGTTGATGTGCGGGGGGCGGTCGGGGGCGGCGGAGGAAGGGGATGGAGTCAGAGGGATGAATGAATACAGCCACTCGCGGAGTATGGCGGGGGGTACAGGTGAGGAAAGTCTTGTCGTGGAAAACACGGCAGCGGTTGGAGACGTGTGCACTCGGGAAAACGCCCTCTTGCCTTATTCCTCATCAACACTTTCGCTCCGAACTGTTATGCGCAATTCTTGAGCCATACTACATATTAGTTTGGCATTGAATTGGAGACCACCGGGATGGAATAATTGATGAAAACTGTAACGTTTTGTAAAGATTAATCGGGTTTGACACCGGGTAAGATTATTGAAATTCATCAACTTTTCAACGGTTGACTTTACCATCGTTATCAGGATAATGAGTCGTGCGAGGATACTGGTGGTTATATATAGCCACAGATTGTTGTGGAAGCCGTTTTAAATTCTTTGAATTTCACCAATAATCGGTCTCCAAGTCTTGCTTAAGTTGAAACCGTTGTCTCAATTGATGTTATTCTGTTCCACCTGTATCAATATGGCTTCTTTTGTTATTCTTTCCCAATATTCGGACGCCCGGGAAAGTAGCGTGGAATTAGGGAATCAACACGAAGACCAAGGGTAAGGCTATACTCTGCTATTGCAGGCTTTTCCGGTTGGAAAAGCCTATTGCTCCTTTCATGCTCTTTCATTCTTTTTTCTATGGTCCTTCCTGTCAAATAAACGTTAAATCCTTTATACTGTAACGTTTGATTATATTGGTGAAATATTACTGCAAAATAACTAAAGGCTATAAAAAATTACATCAATCCTCTCCTTCTATTGACGCTTTGGATAAATCTTTAATTTATAATGCTTGTCAATTGCTCTACCCTTTAATTCTAAAACATAACTTGAAAATCTCCATTATTTTCACGCTGTAGACGAAAAGGTAAATTGAGCGAATTACGTAAATGGGCGTCTATCATGAAATTATCAGCAACTATTAGGATATTCCAAATTTTACTGGGGAAAATAATGTAGTATTAACATAAGAAAAAAAAGCGAAACAGGTCAAAAAAGAATTTTTGTCCCTAATCTTGTCGTCGAAAAAATATCCAACGAAATGGGACATACATAAGCTTTACCTTCCATTTGTATTTCTTTATTCCCTCTCTTCCTTCCTCACCTAGCCACCTAAAAATCCCGATACGTGTCTTTACGGGTGGTTAGGATGGCAATACATGGACGTTCAAGTAGACGAAACAAGCTTTGAATGACTCGGGCCAGTGGAATTACTTCCACCACCCAAGACAAATTCCAGAAAACTTGCAGTAACTAGGACAATTTATACAATGGATACGTTATTATAGAGTTGAGATAATGAGTAAATATCATTCGCAATTTTAATTTCTAGGGACTTGGCAAAACGTCCAAAGCGAGGCAGTTACTGTAAAACAAAATTTTCTAATAACCTCCAATGAAAATCATGAGTTTATTTACAGAACCTAGGTGATTATATTCCCAGAGGTACGTTCCTAATTAAAAATTTCCCCTTTACATTCGAACAGAAAATTAAAGTCCACGTCTCCGGAACGTTCCCCACATTCCACTTTACTCTCCGCAGTAGAAATACTTTCCTCGGGCAAAATGAAAATGGAGTGCCTTCACTCTCAAGACTCGCATTCATATGCATTCATATGTGTCGGTTGGCATGTGTATATGTTGGCGTGTGAATGCAGTGGGCTCGTCGGGTTAGGAGCGGGAATTCTTTCGCGGGGGGAGCGGGAGGAGGAGGGTGGGGGTTGAGGGGGGGGGGGGGGTTGGAATCGTGGGGGTGGGGAAACATTCTCTCAATTTCCCTCCAACCCATCCTCCCACTCACTCACCCGGTCCCCTTGTTCTCGACGGGACTGCTCACACAAACGCCGGCACAGGGAAACTTACCTGTGAAAGGAGAGAAGACGCAGGCATTAAAGCTCGGTTCCACTTACCATATTCAGGCAAAACACAAAGCTACTTGACCACAATATGTGGTACTAAGTGCAGCACAACTTGGAATCACTACACTTTAAGAGCACTTAAAAAACTAAATAAAAAAAAGACTTAAGAAAATCACTAACTTAATCTCCCAACAAGGTTCTGTCGAGTATTCATGAACCTGGCGTAATTTAGGAGATTGAATCGTAAAGCTGCAATTGTAAAATGACTTGTTGATCGCATTCCCGGGAGAAAGCTGCCAATATCCTTGATGGGTTCATCAAATACGATGAATTTAAAGGCTTGGATAAGCATGCCTTACGTGCGAGAGGGAAATTCTGAGAAAGTGATGCGTTATTAGTATATTAACAACACATTTATTTAATGTATATCATTAAAAATTACGTTATTAGAAAGCTCACTGATAAAAATTGGTGATATGGTTGACAAGAGTTCCTTTGTTTGGGTTTTTCTCGCGTTGATTCATTTTAACAACAGTTTGACTTGCGTTATAGCTAGTAGCGTCGTCAGGTCCTGAATGAGCTGCAGAGATTCTTTTTCGTGTTATATACACCGAACGCTTGAGATAGTCAGGCGCGCGAATCACTGCGGAAGCCTCCATACCGATAAGGTTGACTCATATAATGGAGATGGTCACAAATTAATGAAGATACTCTGAGAAAGACTGGGTGACAGACGTATTTCAAATCATTACGTAAATATACCGTGCGAAATGTAAATCTTGGACGTCACATAGTGCGAGATCCTTGCCATGGAAACTAAGCCAAGGCCGGCGAATCGCCGTGGACCGGAAAAGGCGCATTCTCCGAGCCTTTGAGAGGAGGGGATGGGGTTGCGTGGAAAATTTCTGAAATAATAGCAATGTCAATGTACCGCGTTTTTATACAAAATATCTCATTGACTATGGAGCGAACACGAACCGGGTGTGGATTGTAAAATATTTTTTGTAGTCATTTCTTGATTACCACATCTTAATCGACGGTTAAATAATTTGGTTCATGGTTACCCCTAAAGAGATTTTATTACAATAAAAACCTAGAAAAACTAAAATATGTTGCTATTGACCCGCAATATTTAATATCTTGGTTTAATTTGCGACATATTCTTAGTAACTGGACCACCAACACTATAGGCCAATGATTACCTTCCTCTGAGATCATCACAAATTATGTAACTGAGCAGGCAACAAAAAAAGAAAACAACTTAATATTTTATATATTGCGAGTATTTTCCATCATTAGAAGGTTCTTCTCCTATTCCTCTTCTCTATCATCTGAGTAGTCTGCCGCTTAAAGGTAGATTGTGATGAAAGCCAGAGAAAATTCAACAAATTTTTCGACGAGCAGTTCCCTATCCACCTCTAGTATTTCTTTCTTCATCGCAGCGTATGTCCTACCTTTCTTCATCCCGTCCATAAGACTTATTCTCCTTCTTTCCTTTCCGCGCTTGCCCAACATTCTTTCCTCTTATCACGGCCTTCAGCAACCCATCATTACCGCTTCCAGTCACCTATCCTACCTTTCCCTAATCTCATCCATAAATGTCCTCTCCTCACCAACTAGGTTTCTATCAGAATTTCAAATCTTAAGCCTATCCACCTATTTGTTTTTTCACGCTGAGTAGGGGATACGTTGCCCGGCCGATGTTTTGTCCTTCACTGTCTATATTTCCACCAACGGCCACCTCTCCCATTCAAAGCATTCTCGTTCCTCATTCCCATTTCGTCCTTTTCATTCTCTCCTCCGCAGCGAGACGCCAGTCCATCTGTTTGCTGAATATTGAAAGCCGCACCCGTGGTCAGGCCACCCGCGCGCGGCCTGAACACACAGAATCCCAATTCCAGCAGACAAATGAAGGCGATGCTGCGAACGCGCGAATCATTTTGCGCCTCTCCTCCCTCTCTTCCATTCCCCTTCCTTCCCCTCCCCCCTCTCCCTGAAACCCACCTACAACGCCACTCGTCGGATTCATGCATTTACACGAATTCAACGTCGCGGTGGCGCTCCGAATGCGAAATGCGCTTCACCGCAAACAAGAGAGAACTCAAAAATAAGTAAATAATTCACGGGCGGCGCAAAAGTTGAAGGCTCTCTTGTCTCTCTCTGCAGACGCGGCGGGCGAATAAAAATGTCGACGTCATTCCAGCGCTGAGCGTCACTTCCCTGAAGTCGCTGAAACTGCTCCGTGAGAGTATTCTCTGAGCTTTCAACATCTTACGGATTTTTTTTGCTGGAGAAACGATTTTTCTATATTTCTATCGTGGCTTTGGGATCCTTCAGCCTGGGAAACACATCCGGGAGAGAAAACTAATTATAAGAACAGACAGCATGTGTTCCACAGCAATGTCAATCAACACACACGTATAAATGGCAGAAACATCTCCTGGATACATGCGACATTTTAAAAAGGTTCCAAGATATCATTTTAGTCTCATTTATGCGTCAACGCACAATCTTGTTTTCTCCCATTTACCAATATTTTGAAGAGGTTTTATACCTTTGCGTCACTTGGCGAAACACTCAAGTATGCTTTTCTAAGCTTTACACCCACATGTAGTTCAGCAGGGAATTTAATGAGGAAATATAACGTTTTAATTAATTTATTTATAACAAGATTTTGAGAATTTTTGAAAGATGACATAAACTGTTGAAACGTGAGTAAAAAACTTACAGTGATATTCGTAAAGTTCATTCCTTTCCATTATGGAGAAATTTCACATAGTTACTCCTGATAATGTACGATTTGTAAAATAATTTTTGTCAAATTTTGTGGAAGCAAGATTTAAATATTGTAATTTCAAGTTAGTTCAATTACTTCTTCAATATTCTTGTCTTCCAAGCTGCAAATGCTGTTCATCATCCTTCTCTTAATGTAGACTTCCTAGGAACGCGGTAGACGGAAGGTGACAGCGGCAGATGACAACTGCATTTGTCGCGGCAGCAGGTGACACTTCTTCGTGACACTATTATTTTAAATGGCCGTACTTCAGAAGCCGGGAGGCATTAGTCGCGCGACAGAAAATTACTTGTAGTGCCGTAGAGTGGCAGACGGCTATCTTGTACCGGCAGTGTATTGCCATGGGCCGTCGGATATCATGGTTGTATTTACTGATAGAGGCTGTGACAAATTAATTGATTTGGTGTCTCAGCAGCTTCCAATATTTGATTATAAGCATTGTAAGCATAAATATTAGCATTTAAAAGATAAAAAATCCATCAATGAGACTAAACAATACCAGAGTCTTATTATCACAATACTTATCACTACTTATGCGGAAAAAATATGGGAACGCAAGCCTATAAACAGTAAATTGTACACAAAATTTAAGGAAAATAAAATATACCATGACCACTTTGTGCTTACACACCGTAAGCACGGATGCATGGGCAACACTTAAAGGAAAAAATCCCTCTACTCGAAAACAAAGTCATGGAGAGGTGAGCTTTAAGTACGTTGAAAAATGGGTAAACAAAAAGTACATTAGCAAATAAATCCAGCCAAGCATAAGAAGAATTGAAAGGGAATTCCGATGAATAACCGAAACTAAAGAGCAAAGAAGAAGGGAAAGTTTATCAAATTGTAGACACACATATCGTTTCAAAAATTACAGATTTGTAAATTCTAAAAATAACAAAAAAAATAAATGAAGGGCTCACAACCAGCAACTTCTATCGGGTCATGGAAATTTGAAGTATGGAAATTTGGGAAACCTCAAGGTAATATATGTGAAAAGTGTCCCATAGAGGACGCATCCAGTAATAGAATCCAACTAGAATGAGATCAACTCGAAGTAGAACTTTTGAACGAGAGAGCAACGAAGCAATTAGACGTTATCAGATATGGCATCAATGAAAATGCTTAACTTATTAAACGCTAGTTCCTCAAACAGGTTTAATTGTGGAATAAGACGGTTCTAGAAAGGACGGCGGACTCGGACTGTGTGCCCCCTCCTGGGTTTGACACTTGACCATTCCCATTTTATGGACGTGACCGGCATTATGAAAGATTTGTAATGATGCGCACAGTGTGCAAAAAAGGTATACGTAATGTGGTTGAAAAATCTCTGTTGTGAGTAGGTTAAAAAAGAATATTGCTGAATTAAATATTATAGAGTTGAGCATTAGGCCAACCGCTACGTCATCTATTGAGGAGAAGGTGAAAATCCACTCTTTTCAAGATGGTGGAGTGCGCAGAAACGCACTCATCAATTTTGGCACTTTACTATTCCCTTAATATTGGCGTAGTTGCAAATTCGAAAGTTTTTTTACAGTGCGCATAGTGTTCAGAAAAGGTGAACATAATGTGGTTGAAAAATCTCTGTTTTGAGTAGGTTAAAAAAGAATACCTTATGTTCGATATCTCGCGTGAGAGTTTACGGCTTGAGGATTCCATTGGAGATTAGCTGACTTAAGAAAATTGTTACGTTCATAGTCTTACGACTTAAGACTTACGTCATACGTTCATTGTAGAACGGCCTTAAGACTTGATAAAATGCCATTGTAAGAAAATGCTCTGATATCCTTGGATAATTCTGCACTCTCCCTCGCTGATTTCTACTACCACTTCACACATTCCTAGTAACTCGGTATGCGATGCTAATTCCTTCCCCCGCTCGGAGTGACGTAGACAAACGACCCCCCCCCCCTGCACACCCTTGCCCGTCGCTAGGCAATATATTATACTCGTGCGTGCATCCCCATCCCCTTGGAAGGATTTGGGGCGTCTGTCTGTCGGTCGGTCGCTTGGGCTCCCGTCGGCGGATTCCTCGACAATTGCCTTGCGAAAAGACACGCTTCATTCTCCAGGCCGCCGCAAGTTGGCGCTAGAGCCAGCCATCTCAGCGCCCCCTCCCCTTTCTCCTTATGATTAACTCCCGGAACACTTCCTTGTTTATGCCTTCGCGCGAGGCATGTCGGGATGCGGATCAAGGCAGCAGCAGAAGACCTCGATAAATCTCTAGAATGCGAGGATTACTGCAAAAGGGTCTCCCTTCTTCCGCCAAGAACCTTCCAAGGACCCCGTTGCGACGCAAACAAATAATCCCTAGAGATAAGGGTCGACCCTTAAGTGCTTAAACTTAATTTTTCCTCCCTCAACTTAAGTTTTCGTCACACCGGATTCAAAGTTTGCAGGTGATCACGACAAAAAAAACAATGAATAAGAGTGGAAAACATTGACGAAGGGTAAGAGTGTTGAAAGCATTTATTGACTCGATCCCAAAACGTGGGTCATTTTTGGTTTTTCCTGCGAACTAATTTCTTTTTATGAGATATTTATAGATTAAAGAGACCGATAGGACATAGGTTTGCTTTAAGATACCTTTAGATAATTTTTTGCTCGGGCTACTTTAAATATTCCAAAATTCAGCATTCCATAATTTCCGAAATACGCGGACCACGGTCTAAAGGAGAATATTCGATACTTTTTCCAGGAGAGGCTTCGAGAGTGTTTACAGTTCCTGGTTATATCACTGTTATGGGTGTGATAGATACATAGATTGTATTATGATCGTCAGAAAAAATAAGGCCTTTATAAAGAAAATACCTTTGAAATTCCTTGTATTCATTACGAGTGGAAGAAATTCACTAAAACCTGGCTTTGACCGTATTTCATTTTCCCATAGATCTACAACTGATATTTGAAAATGGTGACACACTCAAAGAATATATAATTTTCTGCAAATTCAAATCTTCTTCACACTTTTCTCTCACTGTCTCTCTCTCTATCTTTATCTTTGCTCTTTATCGCGTCCGCAATAAGGTTTCCATGCATTCTATGTTCACAGAGCTAGAAAATCCTACTCTTTAGGTTTCCTACCCAGAGTGGTCGCCCTGTACCGCTGCTATCAACACCACCTCAATCTGCTCTTTCTTCCAATTCGCTTCCATCTTCTCCCGATTATCGTTTCACCTGCCTCACTTTCTGCATGCATTCAAAAACTCGTATCTCGCAATACTTGAGTCCACGCATAAGCTGTGCTCCCAATGAACCATTGAAAACCTATCGAATTCACCCAGTTAATCGGATACATCATCCACTCGGGATGCACCCAGACAAGCAGACCATCGCCCTAGGTATGTGTACGGTACGGTCCCTTAAATAGTAAAATACAATACTTATTCCTGCCCTGGGTATTACTCATAGAGAAAATATAGCTAGAATATGGTTTTGTCTCTACATTACGGTAAAATCTACTATAAGTAATAATCACCGATGTGTGTATGTATATGTATGTCAGTAACTTTCAAATATGAAATACACGTGAATCTGATTCTTCATTTCGTTGCAGACCATTTTTAAATTGCAAAATGAAATTAAAAATAGCGGTTTTCTATTGTTGGGAAAGGTACCAATAGAAATAAAATAAAACAAAGATTCTTATTCTTTCAATCAAAGTTTGTATTTCGGTCGAAATTCCGAAATGTTTGCTAAAACGTAACGATTTTTCGCAATATTTTAGCGTTCTTGAGTCATCGTACCCATGACGACCATACTCTGAGATTCCGTGTATTTCCATTAACTCAATAATTCTTTGCACTAAATTAGATATGAATGGTTTATAGCAATATATATAAACGATAATATTTTTCCGTCGATATTAAAAGGTTACCTTCACTAGTAAAATATAATCATGAAAATATGATCAACAGGTACAACTATAAAAATTATCTCACACACTGCTCAATGGTACATATGAAAGTCATGCCAACATTTTTTATTCGAATATATGCATGAAATCCGTGTTTATCAGGTTTTGGGGTTAAGTGTTCCATAGTTAGGTGATTGTAATAGATTTTAGATATTTGTTCGGCAAATCGGGTAGTGTATAAAACTTGGGTTTGTGCGAGATGTCTTCTGGGTGGCCATAAGGAGTCAGGCTGGGATTCCAAGTCGCGATGACCACTGTTCAAAGGGAGACTTTCTCTTTAAAACTTTTCAATCTTCAAATTAGTACATTTTTCCAGCATTTCTAGTACCTACATAACTGATTTGAGACATTTGCGGCATGGTACGGGAGATGACATGAGGAGAAAGTAGAGTTGGGGAAAGTAATTTTGTGGGAGATGAAGGTGTTGTGGGTGGTTTTGGATGCTGCTCAAGTGTGGAAGGGGAAGGATGGGATTTTTATGGAAACCGCTACGGCTCCTCCTATGTTTGCATTGGGCACAACCAAGTTTTTTGCTTGCAGTGACTTTTAAATTATACGAGGGTAAGTCAATAAATATGTCACAAAACTGGATATAGGCAATATTAATCAAAGTAACTTCCTGAAATTCATTTCACTTTTCTACATATTCACCCAGTGCATTCATACACTTATCCCATCTCTTAACAAGTCCTTGATAGCCGGCAGCAAAGAAGTTTGTTGGTTTCTGTTGCTCGTGGGCTACGGCATCATCATTTTCAAAACGTCGGCCACCCAAATGATTTTTTTAGGGGCTCGGCCTGGGGGGCTCACTGGGGGCTAAGTCTGGGGACTGTACAGTGGATGTTCCATGCGTTCCCAATGAAATGTTCGTAACAGCTTAACGTAACGTTTGTGTAACGTTTGCGACTTATTTATTGACTTCCCCTCGTACCATAGCTATGAAATCAAGCGTTACAGCAATACGAGAAAATTCATTGCTCTGAAAATCTTTAAAACTTTTACCAACAATAACTATATATTTCCCCCCCCCCTTATTGGGATCTGCTGTCCATCTCCACAGCCCATAGGGTTCAATGCCGCTCTCATTTCCCGCGCTTCAGGGGCCCGCCCGAGGGTCATGCGGCGAGAATGGCGCCGCTACCGGGTGAACGGGGAATGAGGCACGTTAAAAGAGTGTGGAAGGGGAAAACGAGAGGAATGGGGGAGAGATTATTCATTCATCCGGATGGCTTGGGGGTAAGGGTTGGGGCGGGGGGGACAGATAGAAGGATAGAGCGGTGACACCTTTGCCGAATGGAGCGCCAATTATACAAAGCTAAAAGGTTCATGAGGCATGCTCGTTAGTATTCGTAAGCACGCCTGCATAATTGATTGGATTTCTGACTTCTGATTACTTAAGACTACCCTGCGAAGTACCCACCAGGATCATTTGCATAATATACAATCTAATAAATGAGAAAGTTAAATACAAAAAGATCCTATTTCTATAATCCTGTGATTGCTAACCTTGTACCAACCCCTTCACAGTTTATCTCCAAATATTATTTCCTAACAGATTGGTCCGTCGCATTTTCCATATCTTCATACAACTCCGCCATAATTCAATTTTTTTCGCGTGCCCCTGAACGACTAATAGAAAGAAAGCGGTGAAACGTGTCAGCTCCATCCAATATTTATAAGCGTATGTCCCAGAGCTGTTTAATGCCGATGTGATTTAGAGTGTGCCTTCAGGACGACGATGTTAGCTCAAATATCATGTACCCTCGAAAGGATTTCATTGTCGCTTCATTTCCTTGTTGTCCGCCGGTTTCATGTACTTAATTCCAACAGCAACCATCCATGAACATATGTGCAGCCCATTCCCTGATAAAAAAACTCATTTTTCCAATTTCCGGTGATTAGCCTAAAATAGAAATGAGAGTGAGGGGTGAAGGTGCTATAAGACTTGGCCAGTGTTGATTGCCATGACACTTGCCTACACTATACCTACATAATACACGGCAATCCTCTGCGCAAGTGTATTGAGGGATATTCGAGGAAATAAGTTATTGGAAAGGGAGGAAAGAGAAATAAGGAATGATAAATGGATCATAAGGGAGATGTTTTACTGAAGTTCATCCTCATTCCCATCCGATGTACAGCCTACTTTACTCATTCATTCGGATCTAAGTGAATACCACAAGGAATAGGGATTGGATTCGGTCGGTGTGTGATATTCCTGATATGAATCATAGGCAACGTTGGTACCTTCACAGCCCACTGAGATCCAGAAGGAGGAGGAACCTTGTCTCGAGCATTAGTGTTCACCTCCATTAGTGGAGGAAATGGGTGAGGGGAAGGAAGAGAGGGGGAGGGGGCAGTAGGAAGGGGCGAGGGGGCTATTAAGGTAGTTTGAGCGAAAAATCACTTCACCTAGAATTTGATGAATTTGGCCTCATTTTAAATAAAAAACTCTCATCTCTCCAATTATATCAAAATATCTAGCCCTTTCCGAACTACTTTTTGAGTAATTTTTCAAAACATATAAGCTCTTTTATATGGGATAGATTATGGCTGGGCGATCCAGAGGGAGAATAATTAAAAAATTAGGAACTTCTAGCACCTAGATTTCGTCAAAAAACTAACGGTGTGTAGAAAACATGTTTTCTCAACTTTTTTAAAAAATTAATCTATTACTCATCATAGTAATTTTAACGGAATCGCAAAAAAATCTGCTGTTTTGAAGGGTTTTCGGCCGTACGCCGGGAAAAAATGAGTCAAGTTAGAGACTTATGTAGTTTTATTTATTTAATTACTGAGAATTTTGGTCATACGTAACTATATATTTGCGCCATTAATAATACAGTATTTATTTCATACTTCTTACAGTGACTGGCATAAAAAAATAAAATTTGAATATGATCACCATTACGACTGAGGAAATATCTCGCTCAAACCACCTTAAGCGTATCAATGCGGGACGTCTCATGTTGCATGTTCTTTAAATTAAATAGAGTTCCACGCGCTACGTCGAGCGGAGGGATGAGGGGGTGCGAAGGATGTTTCACTACCCGCTCGTTCACTTCGCCCCCACCATTATCACTCCCCCCCCCCCCCGGGGGAGCAAGAGGGATTCGTCCCATTCCTTCTTGCCATTCTTCAGCAGTATTCTTGTCCCATTTTCCCTACGTACCTACTCGTGAATTCTAGTTTCCATGGCTTCGTGTGACTATACCAAACTTTTTACTTAAAGAAAATATCAAAAGCAAATGTTGCAATTCAGTTAGACATTAGGATGTTTAGCTCAATCTTGTGACACGTATAATTTAACGCATATCGAGAAATATATAAAAAAATGGTTGAAGGTGAATGAAAAAAAACTCTGCCTCCTTAAAGTATAGTAAAACTTAGGGAATCATTGAGAAGCATTAATTAATGAGACTACGCCTCGCTTATAAGAACAATATTTAAATATATGCTTATTAATAATATTTTTAAAATACCGATGCCCAAAAATTGACTGGAGTGACGGGATGTAGGCCGGCATGATATGAAATGTCTTACAGTTGAAATGAAAGGCTCAAAAGTATTCATAATATTTTAAAAGTATCCGAGGCAGAACGACTCAATTTCCTGTCCTTGACGGCCATACAGTCCCTCCTCCGGTTCCGAAGAGGAAATTGAACGTCGACGTATCTTGTCGAGGTTGAAGACGACCCATGTCACGCTCTACAGGATGTGCAAGTAAATCAATGGGCGTATGTGTGTGTGCATCGTCCTGGCCGCACCTCGGGGTAAAGGAAACAAACGAGGCCGAGGCACGCGATGCCAAGGGAGCCGCAATGGGAGGAGAATGGGAATCAAAGAGAGACGGGGCTAATCTTCAGCACACGATAGATGAGTGCCCAGCATGAGGCACTGTTGCTCTCGTCCGAGGAAGTTTGAAGGAAGGAGACGTTGGCTCTTACGTGTGAAAGTAAATCCTGAATGAGAAGAGGTGCATGGGAAGGATTTCGTGTGGACAAGGTGTGACGTATCAGGCAAAAAACATCGCATTGGCTACGAATGTATGCGGAGATAGGACGAAAATAAATTGCGGCCACCAGCAATGTAATACAGGGTAAGGAATGGACCGTGCCGAATCCAATGGCGGAAGTTAGAATTTCACATAAATACATGCTACTCTCGCTCCATCTCCCGCACCAACCGCCTCAATTCTTGGGGGGAGACACCAGAGGGCACGCGTATTCAATTATATCACTACGAGCTCCCTCTCTTTATCTCACCGAGACTCGGAGCCGCTAGAATAATTAGTGGACTTTCTAGCAACACTTCAATTGGTTTTATTTTCGAAAAAAAAACAGAATTTTTATGAAATTTTACCAACAAAGTAAAAACAAAGAAGTGTAAACACAAAATTAAGCAAACATTCTTGCCTTAATCGATGCTGTTGCAATAATAATCAAAAGAAGACCCATACAAAACACACATTCGTAATTATGGATATGAGCACATAGAGCTTAAGTAGTAAAGAATAATGTAAGAAATGGAGGTGTGGTAGGAAGACACAGAGCGTCGATACCATGATCATCAAAAAGCGTAAACCCACCTTACCCTTCGCGTGACTCACCTCCATCCTATATCAATACCTAATTCAATTTACATCCATAATTCCAATAAATGCAGAACATATCTTCACTTCTTCTGCAATATTGTTATACCCCGACTTCAATTTTCTGTCAATTAAGTTCTCACACTCCTTTTTTTTGATGCGTGTCTATTCTTTTGGCCGATTCCATTTCCGGTCTATGCATCCTCCTTGTCCGTCTTATTCATCTCTTTTTTGCGCCAGTCTCTGGAACTTTCCCTTATGCCTGTATGGTGCTGATTGTGCTGATAGTGGGGAATGCATTTCTGATAGACGGTGCATGTGCGCTTTTCTGAAAGGAAGGCCACTATGCCCGTACTATGCTGATTTTGCATTCAGTGGGAATCGCATTTTTGATTGCCGGTGCGTTAGCACTTTACAGAAAAGAATGGGGCACCAGTGGAAAGTTCTAGAACGCACGGGGGGGGCGGTCGGATGCCGCGATGCCTTAAAAACTGCACGCATCATTCACTCGAGGTCATTTCGTCGAGAGTTGTAGTACGCGTAGCGGGTGCCCGGAAGGCCGTGGAAGGGAAGCTCTACGATTGACCCGGAGTTTCCGAGGGAGGAGATCACTCTTGGTCAACAAACAACTGTCTCCAAATACACTCCTTGCGGCAAACTCCGTATCTTTCATTTCTCACCGATAGTGTCCCTCCGAGAGGACCACCTCCGCAGTCCGGAATCCCTCAGGGTCAGTCAAGATCCCAAGTCTGAGTCGCCCCTTGTCGAGCTGTCCACGAGAGGACACGACAATATTATAAGGGCAATGTGAATAACAGGCATTGAGCTCCTTTGCAGTACTTATATACGTATTAATTGTGTTAATGTATTTAAAATAAATAATTATCATTGGTAAAATTTCTCAACTTTCCTCTCTGACAAGCATCAGGCTTCGTTCAAGCATCAGATCACAACACCTGGGATTGGTACTTTTCTTTGCCTCACCCGACTACCATTGGCTAAGGAGTTCCGCTGCGCGTGAGTCATGGGTTCGGAGTAGACAGGTTAACCCTAGGATAACAGCCGTCTGGATGCTCGCTGCGGGTGCCACGGAGAGCTCAAGACACTACCGAACTGCGTGTCCATTACTCCACCTAGTACACTTACGACGGATGAGTTATAATATTTTTAACTGAGTGTCTGCATCTCCTAGGCCAAAATTCGAACAGTAAGTCTTGGCGTTTGGTACGTTTTTCTACCTCCTTCGCATCCATGTTTATTTCAGCCGAAACAGTTGAAAATTGGCGGGTGAGAGCTGGTCGAAGATAACCGATATCAAGTTTCGTCCCCTCCAGCCACCAGGTGGAGGAAAAGGAGCAATTTCACCAAATTTTGTAGATTTTTGGGGCCAATCTATTACCATGAAATATGCCAGGTTGGTATGCCACCAGCTCTGTGGAAAGTGCCCGCTGGCATTTAGTCAGGACGAAGTGCGTTTTCCAGAAGGGTAGCAGGCGTTGGATGCAGAACACAACCTCCGAGTGAACTTTCATGTAATTCAGCAGGGCGATGAGCAGTTCATCCGGAGTGGTGTCAAATGACTTCCGGTAGAGGCCATTAATAGGTTGTCGTTGCTCTGAACGGCGTCCTGACATGTGTTGTACATTCATCAATGAGGAGATTGTCGTTTTATCCCACAATTCTCCGCTTGCAACCCCTCTTCTCGTATGCCTCCTCCCACACATGCTGGACCTGATGGAGATTAAGGTGGCATAAGATCGAAGTGAACGCTTTATATACAGTGTTGACGAAAGTTATAGGGCGGTAGTTATTTGGATTGGAAAAGTTTCTCGTCTTAGGTATGAGTAAAATCCTCTATTTAAACAGAAGGTTTTAGGTATGAGAACTGCGAGGCTTTCAAACTGTCAGTAAGGGAAACGGGAGAGTTCCCTGCTTCACAGAATGTACATTCGTGAAAACTCTGGTGTGAAGTTTTTGGGTAAAAGATTATCTCTCCCAACAAAAGCTCCATTCCTGAAGAAGTTCTTCGTGTCAGGGAAGACAATCACTTAGCTTTCTGTGACTGAAAGACGCCCATCCAATGGCCATATTGCAAAATTCAAAATCAAAATAAATTCAACTGAGCAGAGCTATTCAAAAAGTGGAATTTGGGATCTAGTATACATTTTTCAAAGTAGTTGTGGTACATAATAATACTGAATATGTATCGAATATGTAGGTATTTGAAATACAAAATACTTTTTAAAGTGTATTTGAAATACAAAATACTTTTTAAAAATGTATTTCAAATACGAAATGCTTAAATTATTTCAAATAGGCATCTCAAATACATGTATTCGAAATTCCGCCCAGCCCTTTGCAAACATTAGGCCCGGATCTATTCAAAAGCCCCTTTTCCAGTCAACTTCCACTAATGAACTCCTTGCGAGACTAACAAAATAATGAGCTACTTTAAAATCTTCCGATTCTTTCGTCGTAGGGAGTCTGTCCCTTTTCAGTGGGACTTTTTCTTGTCCAAGCCAAGTTTCTATTTATATTACATCCGTACCGATAAAAATAATTAAAAATTAATGTACACATTTCAAATAACACTAAAAGAGTTTAGAAAAGATGTTTTATCGTATTTTATCTAGTTTAAGTTTCTTAATTTATAAATTTAACGTAGATTACATTTATGCTAGCTTAAAAGAAGTCACATTATTGAAAAATCAAAAGATAGTGTTTACAGGAATCCACATTCATAACACGGAATAAAAATTCGCCAATTACTTTCCACGCGTACATGAGAAATGGTAATTTACTTAATTTAGCAAAATTGATCATTTATAAACCTGTAAAGTACAGCAACGGAGAATCTTTTAGAAAGCCCAGGTATATTAAGTTCACAATTTTATGAATGGACAATTAAGTACTAACACATTTGTTCTAGCACTTAAATGTACCTACATATTATAAATCAAAAACTGTGGTTAACACATTCTATAAAGAAACAAGTCAATACCATCAAAGTGGAAGCAAACATTCGACAGCTACCGGTTACTTGACGCTGCAAAAAACGATAACTGCGCCATTTCGGCCAAATTCCGAAAGCTCAGAGCAGTCCCAATTCTTACTGAGCTTGATATAGATATTTTTTCTCTAGCGTCGTGATACATTACGCCTTTTTTTAAATTAAAATTATTTAAAATCAACATAAATAATTTCCGCTAAAATAAAAGCTTTTTATCACAAATCTGAGTGCAGTCAAAAAGAGCTCATTTTAAAAACCAATTCGTCACTTACAAAAAAAGCACTAGGTACTTATAAAAAAGAAATACGTTCTAATAAAGTGGTATTTTTAATCAGTAAATCAGACAACACTTTTATAAAGCTAATTAATAGTAATATTCAGGATTCATATTGACGACCCATCCGTAACATCTTTATTCACCAGCGTGACACCCACGCATTAAACTCGAATTAATAATTAATTCTTTGAGGTAGTCAACCGAAGATCAGAAAGTGAACACAAGAGGAAGAGGTCGATGGAATTCTGAGAACAATATTCTTCTCCAAGGTAAACGCTGTTCACTGCATTTGCACTAGAGCAGATCTAATAATGTCACCGCAATTAACCACAACGAGGGCCCAATTGGAGTGGATACATTTAGAAATTCGTCGAATGGCTGTATTTTGTCTCAACTGCAGCGACCGTACAGAGTTGAGGAGCGCAGGTTCTTCCAAGTGAACAAACTTCACCGATAGCTCATCATCATCATCAGGGTCAAGGGCCCTGCAAATCCCAAGGCCCTAAATTCAAAAGTGGGGAATGCCGTTCGCCCTCTTTTACTCTCTCGCCCCACCATCATGATCATCCTCGACCTCGAACATCAAGGGCTGCAGCAGTGTGGTTCCTACGTTCCGTTCGAGGGGCACGGTTACGAGATGAGAGGGAGGAGGGAAGAGTGGGGGGGTAGGTTGAGGGGTAAGGACCTAAGGACGCGTTCCGGACGACGGAGGAAGGTCACACACAGTCTTTTGCGCCCACCGCACGAGGGCAGGCCGAAAGCGAAGTAGCGAATGAAGACGGGAAGTGAAGGGAAGGAAATCCTTAGGGGGCGGCGGCTGCACCCCCGGAGAAGCACAAACTCCACAAAGCCCTTCCTCGGGGCACACATAAACCCCTTCGGCAATAAAGGGAAGCCGTGGCGACCCCAGAGCCGCCGCTCCTGCTCATGAAGGGGCAGACCCTGAGGGCGACGTAGGGGAGTGAGGAGGGGGTAAGTGGGAGGGGGTGGGTGGGATGGAATGTTTGCAGGAGGGGGGGAAGGGGGAGAGTGGGAGGGGCAGGGAGGGTGGAAAGGTGCGGGGGGGTTGGCGACGCAGAAGGGAAAGGAGACCTCACCCTCGGATCTCTGAAACTAACGTCCAACGTAAACGAAAGAAAACCGTCGAAACCCGAGCTTCTGGAATTTTAACTTTAAACACACACGCTCCCTAAAAAATCTTGAAATTTCTTAAGCAAGTTCTTTAAAGCAAGCAAATTCTTGAAATTTCTTCGCAAGTAATGGAGAGACTTGAGGGAAAACAAGGGAAAGGCATTAAGCAAAGACAGTTGGAAAATGATCTCTTATCTTAAGGTCAACATTTTAAGGAGCCAGAAAGGTTATCATCTAGTTTTTCACCCTCGGAGCTTCGTCGCCACTGGGCGTTATGGCTTTTGATGGACTGACTGTTTAAAAATGTCATTGCGTAACCATTAAATTTTGTGTTATTTTAACCCATCGTTTACGCTTAACTCAATGAAATATAATAAAAGCAAGTGTGAACTACGATTATTTCTTAGAAAAAAGGTTCGGCATTTTTGAACAACAAGTTTGGCATTTATTCAATAAGTTCAAACAAAATCATACGCAATAAAAATAGTCAATTGAGGATTTCATATCCTCCAATGCTTTTATCACTAAGCATCTGATAAAGATCATAAATGATTTTTTGGTGTTCTTCATTTTTAAGTTCAAGTTTTGCCAAATTACGTGAAAAAAATAAGTAAAGTCTCCAAGTCTCAAAGTGAGCACAAAAACCACTCTATATATACAATTATATTTAATAATTTAAACAAATAACTAAACATGAGATTAAAAGTGCCGCTTACTTAAACCTCCTAGTCTTAAGCATAAACTTCATGTTAATTAGTAATACTTCAAATTTGTAAAATTATTTTGTCTTGGCATTACTTAAAAAACTAAACAAAGCAAAAAATCCTACCTCTCTCCCATTATTTTTTTAAGCTTAGACTAGAATACTACGCAAAATGTCTTGTAATGATAGGCAATGCTGAGGTTGTCATAAAAGCAAGAATTGCAAATCAGTTTTTAACTTAGCTCCCTTGATTGGTATTTGTATGGGAGGAAGTAATGTCTTTTCTGAAAAGCAATCACTCATCAAGTATTCTCATGGAATAAAATGCAAATTTCCAACCAATTTCTACCTTCGAATGGTGTTTTTGCGATAATCGCTAAAAATTAACTTCAAATAATTATAAAAGAGACTTAAGCAGAGTTTACATGTGCATCTACATATCACCCAAAAAGCCACCTCAACGGTGAAGATCGGGGGCAGACTAACTAAAGACAGAGGGAGGCTAACTAATGTCTCATCAATAATATCATTTTGTATAAATTTCAAAAATATTTACCGCCAGCCACAGAAAAAATATATATTGTAAAACAAAACACAAAGTGCTTCAAAAGTAAGGCAACTTTTAGCATTGAAATCGGATAGAGTTCTGAATATGCGAGGAGCAGAATACTAGCTTTAAGCGAATTTTTGTTTCAATAAATTCAATCAGATAATGTAATTATTCATATTAATTTATTCTCCCAAGCACAGAAAAAACTGTAAATAACATTTACCACTTTGGAAGTTGGGAACCCGTAAGTATGAATGGCCTGTGCATAGGGTACTTTATATTGATTTATATGCATTGCGAGGATACAAGTACGTTGATATATTTGATAAAAAAGTCTTGCGTAAGAGAATAAAACAATGTTGTTGGCAACAGGGACGGAGTAATTTAACTATGGTGCCGGAAGAAAAAAATTACTATTCAAATAATATTTCAATGTTATATAAAAAATGAAGAGCCATGGAAAAATGCTTAAACGAACAAGTTGCCATTAATACGCTATAATGTAATAACTTCTTAGATAAAATGAATTTGGCAATAGACAACTTATTTAAACCCATTATAATTATTTATCAACATTAGTATTCATCTTGCATTTAGAATCTATATTTTACTTGAATTTATAATTTACTTTTCCAAAGAGGTGGAAACTTGAAGCATTGAAAGGGTTGAAAAGGAGGAAATACCAAGATCTGGTAGAAAAGAGCATAGTTGAAGCAAAGCGGATGGGAACAATAGAGAGAAGATGGGAGGTTATAAAAACAGGCATCGCAGGAGAGGCAGAGAAAACAATAGGAACGTTGGAAAATAAGAGGGTTAAGAAGCAGTGGGTAATGGAAGAAATGATTAAGAATATGGAAGAGAGAAGGATATGGAAAAACTTCAATACCGACGTAGGCAAGAGGAAGTACAAGGAATTGAATAATAAACTCAATCGTGTGACCAATCGGGCAAAAGAAAACTGGTGGAAGGGACAATGCGAGTAAATGGAAAAGATGCAGGAAGAGGGGGAAGTGGGCGCTTCGTACGCCAAGGTGAAAATGCTATCGGGTGGTAAGAGAGGTCAAACGATACAAAAGGCTAAGGATAAAACAGAGAAGATATTAATCAAATAGGAAGATATCCAGGAAAGGTGGAGAGAATACGTAGAGGAGCTATATGACAGCGAGAATAGACCCTTAAGCCTAGATCTAGAGGTTGAAGGAACAATAGATAAGGATAACCTCGGACCGGAGTTACTTGACAGCGAAATAGAGAGGGTATTAAGAGAGATGAAGGGTAGAAAAGCCGTGGGAACCGATAACCTACCTTCGGAGCTACTGAAGAATCTAGCTAGTAAGGGGAGAAAATCGTTTTTCGAACTTAGGATCTTATCTACAATGAAGAAATATGGCCAGAGGATTTATTGAAAACAGTATTAATACCTATCCCGAAAAAGAAGAAAGCGTCAAAATGCGAGTAGTATAGAACAATCAGTTAAATTTCGCACGCGGCAAAAGTTTTACTAGAATAATAAATAGAAGGTTGGAGATCAGAGCAAACTGCTATTTAGGCGATGACCAATTTGAGTCCAGGAAGGGAAGGTCCACCAGAGACGCGATTGCGGTGATGTGGACACTTATAGAAAGAAACATAGAGAATAATCAGGATGTTTTCGCTTGCTTTGTGGATTTAGAAAAGGCGTTTGATAGAGTAAACTGGAAGAAACTAATGCAGATATTGGGGAAAATAGGAATTGATTGGCGTGATAGAAGACTCATCCGAAACTTATATATGGGGCAGAGGGCTCAGGTAAGGGTAGCTGACGGTGAATCCAATCTGGGGGAAATCCAAGTCTGGAACTTGGATTTCCCCCGAAAACGGGAGATAACAGATCCGCGTGGTGCTAGAACGAGCCTTTTCTCCCGTCGGTAGTCAGTAACAGGTTTCTTCGGGAGAAAGGAGTAACACGAAACGCCCGGAGAGAACTCGCTGCCCGACCCAAGTCTGTAACTCGGCGAAGCGCCTTCCGGGTGCCCCAGATGAGAGACAAGTTACGCCGGCCTTGCTAGACCGACATAAGTTTTCTCTGAAGAAGAAAAGTACGCATTACGACAGTGATTTAAAGTTTTGACCAATGGCATAAGAGAGTTCACGATGATTTACTTCTGCTTGGAAAACAACAAATCCACCGTCCATAAGAATAAAGTCTGTACTTTTCGCGTATTTACACGTACATGAGTATAATATATTAATTTTGTCAGTTTCCAATTGAAAAAGCAATGAGGGCCGGCACATTAGCATATACCTCATCCACATTAATCATTATGAACGAAGCGTTTATCAATTACTGATGTGAAATCTCAATTTTAGACTACGTAAATATCGACATGTAAATATAATGAGAAGCGGAGTCAAATTTGATGTTTGAAGTTTAAACTTCCACCTTTAATAGTTCACAACAATTGAAAATCTGCTGCTCTAATTACATTAAAGAAGAGTTTCACGAGTAATAATGTACCATACACGAAGCACACGTTGAGTTAAAGCTTAAGTCCGTATTATTATCTAGGTTATTATAATGACTTATACAAATTTCACTCCATTATTTTTGCAAGCTTCACGCTGATCGACATTTTTAAGGGCATTTGAGTTTTCAGTTACCTTATACGTATCGTACTGAATCTCACTTGGGTACTAATTCAATGAAACATCATATTTTCGTTTACATTATGACGATTAATAGTATGATTTCCAATCGCCGTTCCAATCCACCGTAGTCGTACGGGTAGCACGTATGATTTAATGTGGACGCATATCGGTTGTCAGTTGGATGTCATGCTGTGTACACGGAAGAACAGGCATTACAGTTATGAACGCTAGCGAATATGTTCTGTCTTGTATTTGTTCGTATATTCTAATTCATCCATGTGTGTGACTATAGTCTTCTAGTATACTTCCCATGTATTATTTTACACCAGTGACACAAGGGTAGTAAGAAGTCATCCGTTAACTTGCTCCAATGACAAAGAATTGGCATTTTTGTAGCTGTTCTCGTTACTCTTATATTCTGAGATTTATTTTGATTGAACTCAAATTCCAGGTTGAACGCCGCTATATAAGTGTTTGGGATGCTGATATAATCCTAAACTACACTGTATCGACTAGAACGACTTGAGCATATACCACGGCATGTATCACTCGATTCATGCATTGTACGCTAATACGTTTCCCCACAATGAAGTAACTCTCCGTTGGTGTTTGATATTTTACTTTTGGAGTGATGCTCTTGTGATACGTATATTATCCTGAAAATATAAGTGAAAATCATCGGACTCTTCCCTTAAAAAATCGGTGTGTTTTAGAATGTGTTACTGTGGCCAAGCATTCGATATTTCATACAAGTTTTGTGGCATGTTTGGCGTTTACTTGAACTTTGGATGCTACTTTTTAAATGCCTTGTAATAATGACGTGTGTTGTCGAGTGGTTAAGCTGATTAATGTCAGTATACTGACAGTACACGTGTTTAACGTTTGTGCAACTGACGGCTATTACTGTTTTCAATCTTGTCAATCGTCCATTGATTATGTAAGTAGCCCATTAAATAAATGTGTTCATTAATAAAATTACATATTAGAAAATTATTCAGTTCAATATCCATGTATCACTGTTTCAACAAATGTAATTCCAATGAAGTTTGCCCAGCCGGTGTGATATATATGCCAATACTATATACACATTCGGAGTGATTTAAACTAGGATTAAGTGTAACGGATACTCGAAAGTACAATCGTATTAATTATCTGACTGGTACATACTATTCAATAGAGGAAATTAATCAATATCGTGAATATTCGTCTTCAGAAATTTCAGTTAGTGAAACGTCGTGCAATTGTAACGTTGAGAGACGGCTATTACTCTGTTTTTAATCGTGTCAATCATCCATTTATCATGTAAGTAGCCCATTCATTAAATTTGTTAATTTATTGAATTACATGTTAGATAATTATTCAGTTTAATATTCATATATCGCTGTTTAACAAATTTAATTCCAATGAAGTTTGTTGATCCCGTGATGTCTTTCTGTCGGGATGGTTTGATAATATGCCCTTTGGGTATTTTTTAAAATAGAATGAAGTGTAACGGAAACTCGAGAGTATAATGGTATTAATTATCTGACTGGTACATACTCTGCAATAGCGGAAATTAAGCAATATCGCGAGTATTCGTCCTCAGAAATTTTGTGAACAAAGCAAACAATCATTCTCTCTCCTACAACTGTGAAAAGGTACAGTGGATTTCACTGGTTCACAAAAGTAGTTCACTGAAATATTTCTAATAGTCAGCTTTGACTTCAGAAATTTTCATACCCTCACTTTTCTCCTTCCGGTACAGCCGGCTGAAGTTTCTCCACCCAGTTACAGACTACGGCGGGTGATGTTTTCGGGCGAGATCTCGCTTCTCCTGTCTCGGGCGCCCCAAGTTACAGACTTGGGCCCCAGGTGAGGATAGCTGACGGTGAATCAGGGTGGGCAGTTAAAGATCGTGGGGTACGGCAAGGGTGCCCGTTGTCGTCTTTGTTTTTTAACATCTATTCGGAGGAAATGGTAAGAGAGGTATGGGATGTGCAAGATGTGGGAATGAAAGTAGGAGGCCAGTGGATAGATTCGCAGACGACGAGGATTGCAAACTTTAGTGGATGCATTGGAAAAGCGGTGCGAGAAATAATAAGAAAGCAAAAGTAATGAGATTCTCTAGGACAAAGAAAGCAAGGCTGATAATAGTAGGAAGTCACAAACTGGAGCTAGTAGAACAATTTAATTACTTGAGTAGTACGCTAGAAGAAACAGGACATAATAGAAAAGACATTAGGGGGAGAATAGCGCTAGCGAAGGAAGCGTTCAATAATAGAAGGGAGCTGGTGACGGGGACCTTAAGTAAGGATGTAAAAAAGAGGCTGGTGAAGAGCTTGATATGGAGTGTGGCGTTGTATGGGGCAGAAACGTGGACCTTGTGAAAGGCAGACGAATATGGGGTGAAGGCTTTCGAGATGTGGGTGTGGAGGAGGATGGATAAGGTACACAGTTGGACGGAAAGGAAGACAAACGAGGAAGTGCTTGACATGGTGAGCGAGGAGAGTAAACTTATAGATGAGATTAGGGGAAGGCAGGGTAGGTGGCTTGAAGGGGTAATGAGGGGCGATGGTTTGCTGAAGGCCGTGATAGAGGGTAGGATGTTGGGTAAGCGGGGAAGGGGAAGGAAGAGAATCGGTTTTATGGACGGGATGAAGAAAGTTAGGACTTATGCTGAGATGAAGAAAGAAATACTAGAGGTAGAAAGGGCACGGCACGTGTAAGAATCTGTTGGATATTTTCTGACTTTCATTATAACCTACCTCTAACCGGTAGATTACTCAAATGATGAATCACACTCCACAGCAAATGGAATTTATTAACGCTGAAAGTAATGAAAGTTACTTCTCGGGTCACACGAAATCCATGGCACGTCTATCATCTTACAAAAATCGCTGAATGGAACCTTTAATTTTTATTCCTATGGTGAATATATCCTCAAGCACTTGCAATGGATACATTGCAGACAATAATATCTGTTTATGGCTGAACTTCAGAGTTTGGTAGGTTTTGAGCAAACATGTTCTCAGCGATCCGGATAAGTTCCCGACTCTCAATCTCTCAATTATTGGACGGTGAGTGCTTCAGTTGCCGGTCGCCCGTAACACGCCCCCTAAAGACCCCTGCGTGCCAGGCGGGCCCGCAGTAACCGAGGGAAATCTTTTCGCACGTAGACACGGTGGAATGAGGGAGGGTGGTGTGGAAGGCAGTGGCAGGGGGGTGGGGGTGAGAGGGAATTAAGTGAAGGGAGTGGGAAGGAAGTGGGAAGTGAGCGGATCGGAAAACATTCCGGGAATCGGAATCCGACGCAGAGCGAGGAGTTTGGAGTGATTAATGTCGCGGGAGAAGGCGAAAGGGATTGTTGGAAGAGGAGAGGTGATTGGGAAGGTCAAGGAGAGGGGAAGGGGAGAGGGGAGGCAAGCGGAGGCAGGCTTCACCCTTTGGACGACCAATCGATTCGCTTGTGAGGCGATGTTGCACGAGTATACTTACTTTTGAGTGCGTAAGTGCATTGTCAATAGAAGAAAAAGAAATAGAAAAGGAAATAGACTCCTCCAAATGCATGCATTTTGGTCATCTAGGTGCCCATCCACGGAGAGAAGTTTCTAATCTCGTTAACACGTGTGTGTTGCCCGAGTCTAGAAGTCCATGTCTTGAAGATATTCATGCCTACGCAAATACAGTGAAGAAATAACGTGGTCATTACCAGAGGAAACCTTTCCTGAACTGGGAATCGAACCATGGACATTTCGCTTTCCGGGTCAATTTGTAGACCACTACGCTACCCAGGCAATTCCTAATTCCCTTAGTGGCAATGTAGGTGGATACAAGGGGACTGGATGTTAAGCCCTTGGAGTCCATTAAAGATGGCAACGCAAAGGGAGAAACGGACTTCAAATGAGCCACGACCCATACGGTGATGAAATAAGGGAGAAACTTGGACAGGAAAAAGGCATTGGAAAAAAGTCCGTGGTTCCATTCCCGGTTCAGGCCGATTTTTTTCCTGTATCAATTTCTCAGTTTATTCCCAGTGCCTTGCCAAGAGTTAGCCTCGGGCAACATCGCACACGTGTTCAAGAGATTAGAAACCTCGCCTCATTGTATGGTCACATGGATGACGGAAATTCATGCATAGGAGTCTATTTCCTCTGCTTCTATTGACATATTGGATTGATCATTAATTTAATTTACTTGTCAATTGCTCTCCTCTTAAATTGGTTAAGTACATATTTGGCATGCGTGCGAGAGGGTTGAAATGGTCGTGTGAGTGACGGGGATGGGAGGGGAGTAGGGGGGGAGGGTGGGCGTTGAAGGAGATAAGGGGAGGGGTAGGTCGAGGGAGGGATTCAAAAAGCGCACATCTCGGAGAGAGTCGCTGAAGACGGAGAGAGGGATTGAAATGGCAGATGATGAGACGGCAGATGGGTGTGTGTGTGTTGAGGCGCGGGAGACGGCGCCGCCGTCCGGGTGCGGTGGGCATATTCGGCGCTTCCGCTCGGAAGTCGATCGGGAATGGATTTCGGCCGCACACTGCCCACAGACACGCAAAGCAGTCCCTCCCGCCCCCAGCCCCCTTCGCCCCTGCGACTACATATGTAATCGCCACCCTCCCGGCCGACCCGAGGGATATGATCCATATGTGATCGGGATGGATGCCCGAGTCCAGGCATGTACATAATATGTAAATGTATGCGAGTGTGTTTTTGTGTTCGGGGATCGACCAAAATCATTTTTTGCAACGGAATGGGCGCCGTGCCAGTCGGATTTCTTCGGAGGGACTCCTCGACTACGGCCATGTACGATATTGACAAACACGTACCGTTTTGGTCGCCATTGCAAAGAGTATTCTTTTAATTTTCTGTTGTCGAGTTCACTTATGAAAACTTTGTTGAAGTTTCTTATATTTTTCTTCAGCCTCAAGAGGACCACATACCAATTACAGTATATTTTAGGATGGCTTCATGTAGTGTCACATGCGTTACATATGCTAGTTGTGTGTGCGGAATTGATAGGACGACTACATTTAGCATCTTAATTAATCATTTGAAAGTAAGTATGCGATTATGGAACAGCTAATGACCTTAATGTCCACATGAAGTTTTTAATCGTAATATACGCTTATAAACATTTGGGATACATTTGTAATATGCGTAATATTTTCAAATTAAACCATTTTAAAGTGCAACCGAAATACTGAAATACTGCGTTATGAGTACCTACATATTTAACCTCATCATATTGAAATTTGCTTTTGCCCCTTCAAAACATGTGGCAAAGATTTTCTCTGACCAATAGCAATCATGGTTGCGATTAAGAAGAAAAAAACGAATGCCATTTTTAAAGGGAATGATGGATTTAAATTTTCCGGAAATAGCTCAACTGCGGAAACCACTAAATAGCTCAATTTAATGAAATGAGAATTCATCCTATCCATAGATTTCTCTTGAATGACAGCTCCTATATATAAGAATGCCTCTCGTCTATGAACTCGAGGCGTGATCGGTTGAACAGGGAGATTAGCGTAAGTTGAATTACTTTGGAGGTGAGAGCTGAGGGAACGAAGATGTGGTCAGAGGGCGGTATTTTCCCGCAATTGCCAGTTATTGTGCCAACCGCGCCCACGAATTAGAAATATGGTTCACATAACACCCTGCGGGCGGCAAGGGATCCCGTCAACAAGTTAACCACCGAGGGTTCGTAAACCTCAAATTCCCTCAGGGGGCTCATTATGCACATATACGGGACCAAGGGTTGCCATTGCGATCCCTTTGGAAATAGCGCCCTCTCAAAGGAGGGGCTATCAGATGAGACACATTTTGCATGCGTCGCATGACCTGGGTTAAAAATACATAATTCAGCCACCAGGTACGTGTCAAATATTTCTTTACTGGAAAGAAAAACTTCTTTGAAAAAAATTAGGACATTTTTTGGTAAAAGTTCTAATCTCAATAATGAAAGTGAGGATATTAAGTTTCACTATTTATTTTTTTTATTTATTTATTTAATCAAAAATGTCCACATACAGCAACTGTTGCCAATTTACAGTGGCCAAATAACAAACGTTCAAAGAAAACAGATGCAATAAAAACATAACATAGTAACAGATATCATAACAAAACAGAAAATATCGGAAAGAAACTGAATGAAGAAGTATTGTTAGCTATTTTCAGAAAGATGAGAGAAAGCCAAGTATGTAAAGATGTTGGAGGATAGAAAAAAGGGATCAACGCTCTGAAGAAGGGAAAACTGCCTTGATAAATACACAGAATGTTGTGATAAAATAAGCAAACAAATAATATAAATATGGGAACAAAATGCGACAATTGGACCGAATAACAACTATTGGACCGAATAACTATATTTTCTGTGTAATTGTAAGAAAGCAAACGTCCATGTCAAACATGCCATCAACCTAAATGAATCTTCATTTGAATATATGAAGTTTACGCAGTAGGTACATCATGCACATGTTATTAAAAACGATGTAGACATAATAACGCATTTCCGCGGGGAAATGTACGAACTGGCTAGCTACCAATTAATTAGTTACACCGTATGTTAATATTCAATTCCTATCTAATCTTACGAAGCGATCCTTACCTTAGGTATATTATTTAAGTTTAAGTTGTTCATCAACGAAGGTAAATACATCATGATATTAACTAAAAATATTGCATATTATTGGGGCGTTTGAACAACCAGCTATTATGCACACAAGCCTATTCTTAGAGCAAAAATTGCAACTTTTTCGTAGTAGTAGCAGTGAAATCGAAGAGTAAACAAAACCATCAGACAACTCATCGTTTCCTTCCCCGGAAGCGTTTTAGAAGTGTTGACGGGGAGACGAAAAATGAAGCGTCAAAGAAACCATGAGGCACTCTCCGTTCGCTCTTGCGGAAGAGTTCGGGGAACGTGTTTGGAGTCAAAAATCTCGGAGAGTTATCGAGGAGTAAAGGAAGCTCCTCCAAGTGTATAGAACTCCCCGTTGACGCTGCCTCTACGCTAGGGCAAGCGTTCGATTTTTACCAGGGAAGTTCTCTCTGGCCAACATGGCTTACAGTATTCAACCGTTATCTATCACCTCGCTCAGCGTTCTTCCTGGAGTACGTTTTAAAACCTGAGTGGTAGTTAGGACATTGGTGATGATGGATCTTCTCCCCAGGCTACTATACCAGGATACTATCTGTGTACTACTAAGTTTCGAAATCCAGATGGACACACCACTTGATTTGCATGTGCCCAAAAGGGTCTCACCTAAATTTTTCCCCTGTTGGCCCTGCCTCGAGTCGAATGAACTAATAGCTGAACCAACAAACTAATGAGTCACTTTATTGTCAGAGGGCATTGCATTAAGTCCTCATGAGCATAAGAGATAATTTCATGAGACGACTCAACAGACGAAAATACGAAGGCGAAGACAGAAGAAAATAGCAAGCCAGGTCGCTCTCAAACTCGAGGACTGCTCGACCAATATAAGTGGCCAATAAGAAAATACCTCCTCGGCATCTCGGCACATTAAGAGCGAAGCCCTTCCAGGTAATCCAAAAAAACACATCCACCGCTTCTTGAATCGATGCTAGTTACTAGAAGTAAAAAGGCCGTCGCACGAAGACGCAACACTACCGGCCTCAATATATATATGAATCTACAATCTCGCCGGATGTGTGGATTCCAGTCTGGTCTTCAATGTAGATGATGTGCCAGCCGGATGAAAGGGAGGAGGGGTTGAAGGTGGGGGGGAGGGAGGGAGAGGGACGCGTGAGTGGGAGTTTTGGGCGGGGGGGGAGGAGGTCGCCCCGTTGCCATGGCGACGAATTCCTCTCCGGATGTCGAGGCGACCGGGTTCAAAGTCGGAGGTGGCATATCCTTCTCCCAACCACCTCTCTCTCTCTCGTCCCCCCCCACCCCCCCTGGGTCTCGTCCACCCCCGTGTCACTCCGTCCCATCGCCCCCTTCGCCTCCTCCTTCGATGGGAGCGATTGATTCCGGCAGCGAGCGAGCGAGGGCGTGTGTGGAGTTGGAAGGAAGAGGATATGGGGCGGCCCTTCCTTCTCACACGTCAATTCCTCTTTCATCCGCTCGTGGTGCGGTGGCTGACGAATTAAACACGAGAGGGGACGGGCAGCAATGGAGGGCGCCGATGGGTGCAGCCTCTCCCGCTCCCAATCCACTCCTGCCTCCCACTCCACACACGCCGGCGAAGAGCGGGCAAGGGAACGAACGACGGCTGGGCAAGGTGTACCTACTCCGGGCACTGGGCAGAAGAAAGACCGCCCCTCTATTTTCCCGCCACCCAAAAGACGGTCGGGTGAAGTCTAATGAAGGGTGCTCGGGGGGTTGGAGGGTGGGAGTGGGTGGGTTGGGGAGGGGAGGGGAAGAGGGGCAGAGAACGCCCCCTTTAGTGCCGTGTTTACGAAATGCCATCTGAAGAATTTAATGCACTCCTCTGACACGTTGTACCCTCGGGAATTAAATTTGATTGTTTTCGTTGTCTAAATATATACTTGAAAAAGAAACTGCAACTTTAAAATTGATACATGCTCAGCAAAATAATGATCAATTCTAAAACAATCATAACACGGTACAATTCTTAAAATGAGTCATTTTGTCCATCATGACAGAAGCTGACAAAATCGCACTATGTGGGTAAGACGAGCGGATACTATATCGATGCAGGCCGTAATTCCAGTATTAGATATGGACTCCAAGCAGAAATAAACGACTTGAGCGTAATGATCATCTACATCTACATAATGCCCTGTAATCCACCTCAAAGGTTTGCGGTAGGGGGTGAGTAGTCACCAGCATGCATTACAGTAAACCCTATTGAAGTTAGTGTAACTACGACTATTAATTGCATTAGCATAAATCGCAAATTCTTGTCAGGATGCGAAGTCTCACAAGCATGCACTACACTCAAGGTTTGCTACCAATGCTAGAGGGCCCGCAAGTATTTTGAAGCTGCATAAATGGACAGGGATACAAGAATAATACTGAAAGCATGCACGGCGATCTGTTAGGACTAGGTAGTACGTACTAAAACAAGTATCAACTGATTAGATACACTTCCTATCGACAAAACGGCAAACAGACAAAGGGGAAAATAACATTTTTAATTTATCTGTTCTGCTGTCTTGTTCCCTAATTTTATTTTCATGATTTCAACATTTGGATACACATAAAGGGAAATAGGATGACTTTGCGGCACCTCAAGGAGCCGGACAATGTTAATCCTTACTCATATATATAAAGGAAATTGTGTCTGTTGCTCCATCACGTAAAAACTACTTGACCGATTGAGCTGAAATCTGGCATGTAGACAGAAAATATTTCTGGTTGTAACTTAGGTTTTTTAAAAAAAGCTCTCAGGACCTCCGAAAGCTTTGGTGGTCCATGCTAAGCATTGGGTTCGGTTCAGTGGTTTTATGTTTTGCTTTTTAAAAGTACTTTTACTCAAGATAGAGGGCTGGGATTTATTTAACGGATGGCTGAATAAATGAAATTTCCAATTATTTCACTAGATTTTCTTTTACGCTTCGTAATTGTCTAAATATCATGTTTTTAGCTGAAATATGTCACAATTTTGTCTGAAATAAGCAATAACATATTTCCTTGACAACCAGAGATTTAATTTTTGAATGATATCCACGCCTGTAACCTTTAAATATCACGTTTTCCTGCAGGACCATTATAGCACGTAGAAAGAAAATCTGCGTAACAAGGGCCCAGAGTCCCAAGGGCCCTGTGATAGATATCTTCGGGAGTTAATCGATAAATTCAATGCTTATTTACAACAAGTATACTCTTTAATGTCTATTCTCCAAGTAGCTCTCGTAGGGGCGCTGATTGTATGTGAAAGAAAACTTACGTAGTAAACAATACACATAAAGGCATTAAAGAGGCAACACAAGCAATTAAACGTGCAGGATATTTAAGTGCAGCGAATAGTAGGTAATGGTAATAATTCCTCTATTACTACAACAAACACAGTGTTGTTTATTATCGTTTAATACTCAGATATATTACACGTAGTGGAACCGTCTGCCTCTCATTACGATTGCGAACTGTTTTTTAGACCAATTCCCACACAATAAATGTTGCGATTTATTAAAATATGTTTATAAGTGTTAAAGTGCAGTGAACTTACATTCACTCATTTTTGGGTTTCCTGTGCATGAAATAGTCACTCATCTCTCCATGCACCTAGAAAACGGTCAGCCTGTCTACTGCAACGAACACAATGTCCAAGATAGGTTACGAACTCCTCAAATGACCACGCTGTCAGTCATTTTCAGGCTATGTGATTTTCTTATAAAATAAGTTCAATGTTTTTCACACTCGTTGAATTTCAACGGGTAATTTCCTATAGAATGACATAAAATATTTTCTACATGCAAGAAAGAACTATCGAAAGGCAGTAGAGGTAGGCTCCAAAAATTACTCTAAATATAGCAAATAATTATGTATTTTAGAGCTAATTATCACGTATTAACCCTTTTCAGATCAAAATCAACAATAATCGTCACATAAAGTTGCAATTATCATACCGAATAGAGTCTGTAAAAATACACTAGCGTAAATAACAGCTCCGAGTATTTGTAATCGTGTCGTTTCTTTGATACGGAAGTCGAGAGGAATGGGGTGTGGTGATTCATATGAGACACTGATGAAGAGAGTAATTGTTGGAAGAAAAAAAGCGTAAATGTGACTTTTTAAAGGAAGAGCAGCATATGTGTACACCCAAAACGTTGAAAACAATGTTACATCAATTAATCGACCCGATTTCAGACCTTGAAAACACCAATTGCCAGTTCATAATAACTTAACCAGAGTAACTCGGCTTCAGGAGGCTTAGAATTCAGCACAGCTCAACTGTCTTCATATAAAAGTCACACGAGTCGCTCAAAATGCAACGAGTGACCAAAGAATTTTTCATAGCTGTTTTAAGTGTAACATATGAGTTATGTATGTTAGCCTTAGTAACCTGCATCCAGGTTTTTGTCTATAAGTTGTTTGTTTTGTTGATTTTCAAAAGGCTTCTAAAATAAATGACTTAACTGAATGGTACCTGAACTTTACAACGTGCCAGAAGAGGGATCCTGAAATAATAATGATGGAACACTTCAAGCCACCCGTACCGATGGAATTCTCGGGAATGTGGTGGAAAACTGGCGAAGATTTCGGAAAACGTACGAAATATTTTTGGAAGCTTCAGAGAAATCTGATGCGAGTGAAAAGGTGAAGATTTCTATTCTGTTAAATCTAATTGGGGACATAAGACTTGATATTTATAATACATTTAAGTGGTCTCCGGGTGAAAAAAGAAACTTTGCAGGGGAATTTTATAAAGTTGTGGCATTTTCCCCCCTGTTTTTTGGGCAATTCTCCTCTTTGGACAGTTTCTCCTCTGCGGACTGTTTATCCTCCGGACTTAGCCGAAGGACTTGCCCGAACGACATGCGCGCTAACGACATGTGCGCCAACGACGGCCAAAATGCCTACGACTACAAAATGCAGCGACTACTGCCAGCGACTTCTGCCACGACTTCTGCCACACCTTTCGCCGCACCATTCGCCGCACCATTCCCTCACCAGGTCCTGCCCCGCTTTTATAGCCAGTAAAGTGAGGAAGGATACCAAAAATGCGGTCATCCTGACCAAGGCTCAAAGGCTGTGATCCTGTATTCTGCGGCCGACGCCAGAAAACAGTTCCTGGCGCTCCAATTAAAAACTGCCACCCTATCTATCACCCATCCCATTATTTCCTCCCCTCCAAGGCTACCAATCGCCAACCTCCTGACCTTACCCATTCCACCTTCGTCCTTGTCGACAGACCCCCTCCTCAGCTGACTCGTGTCTAAGCTCGCCCTCTATTGCTTCCGAGACGCCGACCGGGTAACACCGTTGTGTGAGCCTGCTGACTAAGTCACTTTTGTACTTAAGAGAGAAGTTCAACCTCTCGTACTTGTTAAACTTAAACTATTTTCCGACTGGTAACTTTAACTACGGTCGCCTGGCACTCGACCTATGGGTAAATTATTGTAATTGGTTTGGTTCTATTTTGTGATTTGTAAAATATATTGATAAGTTAAGTTTATGATTGATAATACTTGTGTTTCGTTCGTTTTCCTCATTTTTCTCACCCGAACTTGGAAAGAGTTTGTGTTTTCAAGAGTGTTATCGGCGAGAAAATCTGCTCCTTCTTCCGATAGCGCTACAAAGTTTGATAATTATTGTGCACCACGAAAAAGTTTATTGCACGAGCACTATAAGTTTTTCCACACTGTCCAAAAAGAAGGGAAAAGTTTTGACATTTTCCTGACCGAGTTGAAGAGAGTAGAATCCTCGTGTGAGTTTAAGGAGGAAGAGATGCTGATTCTGGGTTGAGTTTTCTTCGGCCTACAAGATAAATCCCTGACGGAGCAATTTCTGCGCGACCCCGATATGAAGCTGGACAAAGCTGCTGATTACTGCCGAGCATTGGAGGTCAGTCACACCGAGGTTCAAGCCGTGCAACGGATAGACAGTCTGCGTCGACTGCAAGCTCGGAAGAAAGAAGGGGTTGAACATATCATTACGAGTAATCATTTTTCAAGGGGGTGTCCCCAGAGAGGTAGCCGTAAATTTATTAAGGAGGTTAGTTATCGTGATCCTCACAATGTCAATGAAGATAGTGAAAATGAAATTTATAGTGAGAATGAAAATGATAGTGAGAATGAAAATAGAATTTTTAACCTCGGTTTAGCTTCGAAAACAAAATATGAAACTGGTGATTTTTCATGTAATTTACCCAACTTTTCTTCCTGGACGAAGGATATGGTGATTAACGATACGGATTCTGTTAATTTTAAGTTTGACACTGGGGCAAAAAGTTAGTGTATTGCCGTTGAGCACATTAAGCACATTAGTTAATCTCCTTTACCTAGAAAAGTCAAACACAATTTTAGTTCCCTTTTGGAGCAGCAGCAAAATTAAGATTGAAGGTAAAGTTTGGTTGCATTATTCTACGCAAGAGGTGCCAAATGTTAAGATCTTATTCGCAGTATTTAACACTGAAAACTGTACCCCGATTTTGGGATTACAAGCTTGTGTGTCACTAAAATTAATTAGAAGGATAGACTTGATCAGTAATGAATTGACAAAACTGCAAATGCTGACGTCATATTCCGAAGTTTTCGAGGGAGTAGGCAAGATGCCGGGATCTTAACAAATAGAACCAAAAGAAAAGATTTGGGACTTAAATATGTAGTAAATTCATCATTTTCCAATAACTGGAAAATGTAAGGACAATTTTGTCAAAGCTACTGAACTTGATAATGTTCTAAAGATGTTAAAATCACTTCACTTAAATGGATGGCCTAAAAACATATCCATTGCTATGAAAGATTGTGAACATTACTGGACTCTGCAGCGATATTCATGCGCAGGATGATCTTGTGTTTCTGCAAGACAAACTCTTTGTTTCAAATGATCTTAGGTCTCAAATGCTTGTTTTGATTCATGAGTCTCATTTTGGAAAGAATAAATATAAAAAGAGGGCACAAGAAATATATTACTGGCCTGGAATGGCAAGGGATATTGAAAACACTGTGAGTAGCTGCTCCAGAGATATCAAAAATCTAATTGCAAGGAGACATTATTGCTTCGCCCAATGTCAGATTGACTATGGATTAAAGTAGCTTCTGACATATTGAGTTTTGGAGGTAAAGATTTTTTAGTTCTTATTGAATATTATTTCAAATGGATTGAACTTATATCTTTAGATTTTAGGTCTACTTCAGAAGTCATAAATAAGTTAAAAGGTGTTTTTTCTAAGTATGGTGTGCCAGAACAATTCACGAGATGTCGTATAATCTCTCGTATGTCAGATAATATGCCTTTCTCGTCACATAAGTTCAAGGAGTTTGCCAAAGAGGGGGATTCTTATCCATTACCTCCAGTCCAGGGTATCCCCAGTCTAATTGCATGGCAGAATAGGCTGTGTCCATTGTAAAGAACATGTTAAGAAAAACTTGTGATGGTGCTGATGTTTTTGTCTCCCTGTTAGAATACAGAAATATGCCTATAGAGAATGTAAGCTTGTCCCCTTCTCATTTACTAATGGGCAGGAGAACCAGAACAAAACTACCATTATCCAGGAGTCTCTTGTGCCCCTCTAAAGTCATCCCTTCTGAGGTTAAGAAAAAGAGCTTAGAAGAAATAGGCAATTCCTTATGATACCAAGGAAAAAATTGTAGTTTGTGTGTGTGTGGTTTGGTTTTGGTTCTATATTTTTTCGTTTACTGTTTCTAATGCTTGTTGATTCTTATATACTGTCATATTTATTCTTTGTGTACTTGTTTGTTAATAAACATTATCTTGCTTTTGCTATTTTCTTTGATTCTTCATTTTAACTGTTTTCTTTGATTGTGGAGAGGAAGTAACATATGAGTATGTTAGCCTTAGTAACCTGGATCCAGGTTATTTTTTGTAAGTTTATTTTAGTTGATTGTCAGAAGGCTTCTAAAATAAATGTCTTGCCATAATGATAACTGAACTTTACAGTAAGGACTAGGTTGGGAGCCAATGCAAGGCTCGGAGGCAACATCCTATGCTATAATATTACCGAAACAAATTAAGATAAGAGTACCTAGTTTCACGGTGGTATTATTTTAACCCTACACCCCATCTCTACAACTAATAAAAATGACGTAATCAGACAAATATTGCCTACGGATCGGTACAAAGGTTCTCTCTTTCCACACAGAATTATTGAAAGTAAGAAAAACAGAGTTACACCCTAAAACACCGCGTCAGCAAATGGTTCACTAACGCCCGTTCCCTATTCCACTTTTCCAATACCATTTTCTTCATCCCTAACGTCATCATGGCTTGTCTTCTCATTCTTCCTGCCATATTACCCTGCGGCGTCTTGTGGGGTGATCTCTTGAATCTAACAGATAGAAAGAGGAGTGGTGGCATCAATATCCCAAGGAATCGACTGTCACCGTAGACAATTTCTCGCCACAGTTCATAGAAAGCCATAGATGACAAAGACCAGATGCCCACATCTCAACATGAAGGTGTAGTGCTTAGCGGTACACTGAAGCAGATCGCGTGAATACAGCTCAAGAAGGGTACCATGTCTAAACATCTTCTTGGAAAGGCGAGCTGAGGCAGATGGTGGCGCCATCAGAGTGAATAACTGGCGGGGTTGAGGGTGGGGGAGGGATGGGGGGGGGAAATAGTTGGAGGGGGATGAGGGACTTGCCCTTGGGGTGGGGGAGTAGTGTCGAAGAAACTGCGGCGATGGGGAGAATATAGGCAGCGGTGAAAAAAAGGCAGAGAGGAAGAATCGAAAACAGGAGTCGGGGAATATGAGGGACTCTTGCCAAACAATTGTCGTCTCGAAGGGAAACGGACCGGAAGTGCTCGGAGAGGACTTTTGATTGTTGACGCAATAATGGCCTTGTCACCCGAGGGACGCCACGGCGTAGCCAATTGGGGCAGGGGTGTGGGGGGGAGTGGGGGGGAGAACAAAAGACGGCGATGGCAAGCAAGGAGTTGGAATCCGACTTGGAAGTTGCCTTTACACGAGGGCAAATATGTCTGAGAAAATCCCCCTCTATGATTCCCCGGTCTTCTCTGATGAGAACAAGACACAAGGCGAACGTACTCAAATCCCCTCATATGACGTCGCAGAATCATCCATCAACGTTTATGCCGTAGTGTCAACAGCCTGCCACTGACTGGAGCCATAGTAACTTACTTCCTCATGATTTATAAACTCAATCGCGTTCATTGCAAAGGTGACATGTTGGGAATCACTCCACTCATTCAAATACATTTTTAGCCGCGCACTTATGGCTTAGAAGACTGACTTCGGCAAGTTTCCAGCAGGACAGAGTAACACTGAAAAGTAAAATATTTGCCTCAATTTTTATTTTAAACTAAACTCTTTTCGAGTTTTCGTTAACTTAAGCCAAAACTGGAATTGAAAATAAGCACAGATCCAATTTTGTTAAATTTATTGGGATTCCGGTATCAATTTTCGATACCACTGATATTTATCTCGTTTGTGAGGTTTAGAACCCACATAAATGCAATAAGTAATGTGTCATCTCATTGTAAAGATGAGAGACATTAAAGTCGAATATGGATTGAGGTCACACAATCCATCCTATAGCTTTAAGAAAAGTGTGTTTGGAGGATGTTTTTGAGTGCGTAAAAGTCTCTACAACTGCGATCATGAATGTCGTCACTTGGGTATGAACACTTGCGATAAGATCTCTGTTTGTCTACGACCTGGAAATTTTCTTCACATCTTAAAACATATGACTGCTCACAGACACACATACAGGTCACGATAAATAAGCCTTAATGGGTTTTGCTACCAGAACATAGGCTCCGTTTTGCTGCCGATAAAACACCTTGTATTCAATTTCAAAGAAAGGAATTTCAGTAACTTCGATCCTATATTTAAGTGGTGAAAACCTGCCTTTTGTAAATTATATCCATTTCTCCGGAATCAATCTCGAATATTATTTCAATTTTAAGGAATCACATCAAATTTTCGAGGAAGAAAGGTTTCGAAGTTTAAACGTTTTATGTTATCAAGATATTACTCATGGTGATTGGACCGCAGTTCGATGCTTTTAATCCATCGTGTTCTTAAGATGTTTCTATCTTATTAAGCGCACCAGTGTCGTTTTCATGAAATATTGAGGGGACATCCGGAATCCACTCCCGTCTTCACAGCTGAGTCGAAGTCAGTTCCATCTAAAGTAACCACGATAGCACCATCGCGATACCACGACAGAACCATGACAGCGAGTCCCTGTCCGCTCTCTACTCATTTACAATTTAAATATATTCTATCTAAATGACTCTGGGTCCAATTAAAGACAGTTTCCTCACCTATTTGCTTAGCTGTGACTCAAAGAGTTCTTTGATGAGCACCGCCGGCTTTTTTATCACGCATCATATCATACAAAAGATGCACCTCGCACTCTTATTGCTCGGTTGGAAATGACCGTTCGTTTCCTGCAGATTATCGAGCATGTGGGAAAAGCTGAAAATGAGAGGGCCGACGCTTAAACGAAAGAGGCACTGCAGACTCACGATCTTATATCCAAGCCAGTTGCGGCAGAAGACCTTAGAATGTACGTAGCGCAGCGTAGCGCCGGAAGAGTGGCTGGAAGCGGCGCGGAGCCTCGTCGTCAATTTGGCTGCGGCACCCACGCCTTATCCCCCGCACCGCACCCTCATCCGTCACGCCCAGGAAGGAAGAAGCGGAGTGTGACAGCAGTGGTGGTATGTGCGCTGAGTAATGTTCGCGTGGGACATTGAACTAACCAAAGGGGAAGGCCAGGGTAGAATAAATATTCGCCATCCTCCACGTTTAAGCTATAAATTGCAACAATGATTTTTCCCAAAATCAAAACAAAAAAATATCGTTCACGTATCGAGAGAGATAGTTAAAAAAGCAGGAAGATTTTCCAGATTTTCAGGTTTCTGCTTTCGATGCAGGAGGTGCAGTGTGACTTGCGGCTGAGCCGGCGACGAGGGTGCAGCATTAAAGCCTCGAGACTCTCTGTCCAGGATGGAAAATCTCCAAAAAGCCTTATCACCCGATTGGCACCCTCCTTTCCATGTACCAATGTACGTTCATAGGTGCGCTCATTTCGATAGCGCCTGAGCGAACGAGGGATTACACGAGGGGGGTGTCTCTAAAGAGAGAGAGGGGAAATAAGTGAAGAACATATCATCACGGAATTGGGGTTTATCTATTTAATATTTTCTTTTCCGTGGGACTGAGATAGTGGAGAATAGCAGACACCCACGAAAAACTGAGGATTAGAAAATTATATTTTCCAGGAAAGATATTTCAGGATATTTTCGCAAACAGCAGCGACAGATGTTTATTTTTTTCAACAGACCATTAAGATTCTATGCATGGGATTCAATATTACAACTTGATTTGGCTTAAATTAAGAAAACGAAGTTAATTACTGTCCTCTTATAATTTTATGTATAATGCATCTTTTTGAATTAATTTATGTGTATTTTAAGTTACCACCTGGCTAGAGGCTCAACTGTATTATCTAATAATTATAATAATAAACTAAAGCTTTATTAAGAGAATCAAGAAGCAGAAAACGAAGCTTTTAAGACCTTGAAAAGTTTGCGACTCTAAACGGCCACTTTCTAGAGGGATAATAATTTTCCTTCGAGAAGTTGGCAGTCCAGTAAAAGAAAACTACCGGTATTATAAATGGTATAAATATTAAATTTTGGTCGAAAAAATCACAGATATCTTAGACGGTCAAACATGTGAACTATTGAAATACTGAATAAGAAATGTAGTGATAAAAGTGAAGCTAAGTATGATAACACACTATTGTGACGTAACATGAAATCAAGCTAACACCTTTTGGAGGACTATCGTCCCAAAATGCCCTCCTCTAGGATCGCCTCGCATCAGCATTCATAAAGATCTAGACTAGATCTAATTTATCTGCATTTTTCCAAGCAATTACCTAACCGAATGCATTAATCAGTCCACCGATTCCTGCCTTTAAGGCGCAAGTCTCTCCACGGTGAGGGAAGAGAAACGCGAGAATGGTCCACGTGTCCTGATAAAGGATAACTTAGGTCATAGAATTAGAAGGGCATGCGGACATGGTGTGAGAGCGAAGGGCACAAAGGGCGAGGGTCACTGAATTCAGACAAGAGCGTCCGGATTCACAGGCGTGGGAAGTTTCAGGGACCCATTGCCACCGACCGCAGATGGGCCGATTGACACCATCCACAGAGACTCCCGAATCACGCAGCGAACGGCGACGGTTCCACCACGGAATCCCTCCTCTCCGAATGGCAGTGGATGGCGACCCCGGGCCACGCCCCCACTGCCCCAGCCCACCCCCGCCGCCCCCTACGCGCGCGCGAAAGGGAGGCGACTCTCGGATGAGCAAGATCCAAAAATCCCCCCCTTAGGGTAACCCCCTCCGGAGGGAAGTGTTTTATGTCCAATTACTTTTAAGGGGACACCCTCGGATCTCCATTCGATTACTAATTATAAAACCACTTTGCGACTAACCCCCAAGTGGCTCACTGGAATGCTATTGAATAGCGAAACTTCGGTAAGGAATAAAAAAAGATGTGCTTGAACACTTTCACTGCGGTGATTAAGCAGGAGAGCTATTTTCCCTGTGGGAAGTTGGGAAAGGTATGGAAACGATCGCATTTTAGAGCAAGCGTGTCTCTCCTTCGGCTGGTGATTACAAAACACTCTGCCAAACTCAGCGAAAGGTAAAAAAATGCGTTTTATATGAAATAAAAAAACATTCAAAGCTTAAATAGACTCGAATGGGACAACTGTAAATCAAGAGAAAATTTTGCATTCACAAATGCAAATCCTATCACAACTACATTTCAAAACCACAAAATGATTCAATGAAAATAAGGAATTGATAACATGTCGAAATAAAGATTGTAAAATCTAATTGACAAATCTAGCTAAGCAACTTTAATTTTAGTACAGACACAAAAGCATTTTGATAAACGAATTCACAGTAATGTTTGAAAGGCACCTCACAAGTTATTCACTCATGAAATAATTCATAAAAGTCTGGATTCACGATATCTTTATACCTAACATCATTTCACTCTCTAAGGGTAAACACTTAAAGGAAATTTTTTTAGATAAATGGAAAACGATGCTCTTTGTAGAACATCGTACATGAACTCTTTTAGGATTGGCAAACCAAGGAAGCTGCAGCTGTCTCACCTCTTTTCATCCGAGATTTTTTAATAGTAATGTCACATTTAATTTACGTACTCACTATATGTCAGTCCTATTCTCACACCTTGCATCCATATCTTAACACTTCCCTCTTTTTTCAGAGTGTTTCTCAATATTTCAGAATCAATTGTCTTGGGTATGATTTAGCATCCTTAATATCCCCTCTTTCTTAAAACACGAAGGATTTTAAAATGAAATATCTCCTCGAAGCCTTGCAAGTGAAGAGAGAAAAATACATAAGATAGCATATATCGATAGGATATGTCCACAGAGTAAAAATTTGAATGAGAGAATCGGTGCATAACTTAATGTAAAAAAATATAAGATCTTCAACAAAAATGACACAAGGACCGATAGAAATAAAAAAATATCGAGATGAACTCCATTAATCGAAAATACGTTGTTTAAAAACTGTAATAAATAGAGCCAAAATTCAGCAATAGAACTAAGTCCATCTTGGTATCTCAGTGCAGAGTTCAAGATACACTTGCATTGATTGCATTCCTACTAGTTAACTTTCGTTTTCAGAAGCCCCTCACCTGCGACGAAGCAATGATGAGCGTGGTATCTCCGTTGCCGCCACTGCTCCGAGCACTCTTACGTAAAAAGAAATAAAACTTAATTTTATTTAATACACATTGGCGCCAGCATACCAAAAGTGAGAGTCCTTTCTCTATTATCGAGTCAGCTCGGCAGGCTTCAGTTGGGAGCGCCCTCTGATTGTCTAGGCGACGGAAGAAGGGAAAAGCTGGCTGAGTGTAATCTTTTCTACCCTCTGCCCTTTCTCCGATCGCCATACGGGCACCCTCTGCCATCGACCCCTGGAGCTTTTGCTTTCCTCCAGGAACAAGGAAAAACCAGTTGGGAAAGGGGATGGGAGGAGAGGAGGCGGACGATATTTGGATCAATGGATCAATCCCTTTCTTGCCTCACACGGCCCGCAGGATTGTACCCTAGGGGGCCTCAGAGGCAAAGGGACGATAAGGGATATTCCGGGCCTGTGAGGGTCTACAAAAATCGAACGTTCGTTTTATTATCGACACTCTACTTGCACATTACAAAGGGTTTGAGCATAACAATTGTAATAAATTGTTGTGATGGAATACCACAAAGTTTCTGAAGACTACGTTTTATTCGGTTTGAGCATATTTGTTAAAATGCTACCATAGAGCAAAAACGTATGCAAGATTGTAGAAATGTTTCACGGGTATTCCACCAGGTAATAGGCTTCATATCTGCCGAAGTTTCGAAGAACAACTTGTTCCTCATCAAGTTAGGTAGTCCCATCAGTGCTAATGAATAGTAATAAAGTATCCCTGATGATGCGGAAACATTTCTGTGGTGAAATTGTTCTATATAATATACACCGGGATAACCTTAGACAATTTGTAAGTAATATTGATGTAATTTGAGGCAACGTTGTTTTTTAACCTTTATCAAACTGACCAATAATCACTCGCCTTTTTATATTTGCAGATAATAAATTCAAGAATACAGTGTCTCTATAAAGAGATAAATGCGTTTTAAGAAAAAATTGCCCTTGCTTTAAAGGTCGCCATTAGAAACCAATATGGTGGATTTGCGGGGATGACGGAGATGCTGACACCAGCATTTAAGCGACGGAGGCAGAATTATGGTCCAGCCATCTATATCGATACTCGAGCGATATTCCCAGCGTATTGCTTTGCCAGCGAATCCCTTAACAAAATATCATTACTACACAGAAGCTAGGCCTTTAGGCACCTACACTTCATTTTCATCCTAAAAAGTTTGGAACACAATGTCAGCTACATTTCACCCTAATTACTTTTTCAATGATATGTGGCAGTACCTGATTCCATGCCAGGCCAACAATACGATGTACATTACCTAATAGTTAACATCGGGTTATAAACATAATCCTATTAACTGTATTTAATAATTCACGACTAATTATATAGTATGTAATGGTTTGGTCTATCTCCATACGATGCGCCACTGGCCTGATTTGTCAAAAAAAGGTCTATCAAGTTGAAACGATTGTGTCACATGCTATAACTCAGGCAGCCTATCAATATTTATATGTCATTCCACATATTTCCAATCTGGACTCACATCTCGCAAAGAAACAATGACTCCTGATACCTTTAATTTCCTAATCCTATTCTCCTTATTCTAAAATTGAGAATATACCTGAAAGCTTTACTGGTTTATTTAGCATAATAATAATAATGTTTATTTATCTATTAATTAACATAAAATTCACGACTTTACATTTAAAATAAAAAAGGATAAATTGTGAATCCCTTTTAGGCATTGCCTGTAACTTGTAATGCATCAAAACACATTATTATTGCGAATAATTGGAAAAAGTAAATAAACTGAGACTAGATACATAGCATAAATATATGCATGATAAAGATCTCAACCTGTCGTCCATTTAGTTTATAGTGAGTGTTTCCCACAATATTAACACTTCTGGATTTTCTACTCCAAAACCATCTTTTTACCCTGTTCAAAAATGATGTGAAACTAATTGTACCTATTGTATCATCAGGCAATATAATAAATAATTTTGGTACTACATAGAGGCGGCATGGGCGTTTGAATAGAGACAAACTGGGCTTGGGCAATATATATAAGTATATCTATGTTTTAGTAGATCTTAGATTGTATGCATTGGCTTTTGGTTCTACCTTAAGTTTAATACCACTTCTGAGGTAGAACAATTTAAATAACATGTAAGATGGCGTAAAAGGAGTAACTGTAAATCCACAACTAAGGGGATTGACGGTTCAAATTAACATTTTCTAACAATCATTCTCATGACTCCTTATTGGAGAATCAGCATTGAATTTAGCGAATTTTTGTAGTCACCTCCTCGGCAGATAATGCCGCAGTTAAATATATATTGCACTAAAGCATAATAAATTGTTTAATTATTAAATATCACATAATCCTCGGGGTACTGATAAGAAACCCTTTAAGGAATTTGTTGTTTATGTGGGAAAGTGACCGACCGCTCGGGTAGGAAGGATGCTCAGGTGAAGGAGGGGTCGGGGTTGATCGGTTAGGGAAGGGTTGGGTTGGGGAACGGAGGAAGGGTTAAGAGGATCCCGGGCGTCGCGTCGCCGTTAGCCTCATTTAGTCTTAACTATATTTTCCGAGAGGAGGAGACCGCTGATCAACGAACCATTCAACGAAAGTAGATTTCCCTTGAAGCGCCCCCCCCCCCCCGTGTAAAGATCGGGGTTCCGCTAAAAATATTCCACTTTCACTCCCATCATTCGAGCCCAATCCCTTGGGATGGGAAGCCAGTCGGCTCTCTGGCTGCCGCAGCAACCCAACCCCCAAAAGTATTCCTACTTCCCAGCCGTCACCCTTATTACGCAGTCAAGCCAAATTGCAAAGATATAAATCACTACAGACTGCCATAAAATGTAATCAAAGAAACTAATAAAAGAGAAGAGAGTACAGCACGAGAACCAAGGTTCACTCCTAAATCTCTCCACACTGAATATTCGCGCCTCGGAGGAGGGGAGGGGGAACTTGAGGTGGGGTGGGCCCAATAAGGAGGGGGAGGAGCTCATCACTGAATGAGAGGGAATGGAGAACGAGAAGAATGTAACGGAATGATGAGATGGGGAGGGGAGGACGCAGGAAGGGAATGTTCATTGCACGTGGGCCATTCTGGAGATGCACTCTGCCCCGCTCAAGTGCGCCACCGACTTCGTTTGTCTTCATTGGAGGGCCTCGGAGCTGCCCCTCCCCGCCCCGCCATCCGCCCCGCCCTCCACTCCTCCCTCCGCCTCGCCCCGTTAGTGGGGAGCACCACAGGAAGGGAAGCAAAGCACAGAGGCGCCCCGGGCGATATCACAACCCACACCAGCGTCTTCCGTGATAGCCTTCGAGTACAGCATCTGATATCCACACATCTAGCACTATAAATGAGTAAAGTGACGAGATAGTGTGAAGTTGCTGTTCATTTATGCAAAAAGATGGGTAAAAACCTGGGTGATGACCAGTTTTGTGAAAGTGGAAACAAAACAGTGAGAACACTTGCAAAAAACTGATGGGCGGAAACAAGCTTGCATTAATCAAGTATGTGCACTACGAAAAAGCATTCTCCAGCGTTGAATAATATAAAATGCCTAACTTAATGGAAAACTGTGAGTGTATTTCAATGACTGAAGCGACTCCATGGACTGAAGAATTATCTTCCAAACCTGCATGCAGGACTTTAAAAAAAACAGAAACGCCCGAGCAGGCTCCGCCGCCGGTAGCGGAGATCTAGTCGGAACGAAATCCTTGCCGGTTTGAAAGCATGGCCGATCGGTGCGGAATCGACGAAATACAAAATGACACTTCAGTAGTATTTCCTGTAACTCTTTAAGACATGTCGAATGGTTATTTTCCTTAACGATTTTTCAATTGAGCAGCGTCACTTTGTAACACGGCTTAATTGCAGGCGATCGTTGTAGTTTATGTAGCGCAATTTCGGTTCTTAAGGCCGTTTTACTTGGTGAATGATCATGAGAATGATCATTCAAGCATTAATTTGCGAATGAATTTGAATGATGACCTGAAAGAGAGTCTATTTTACACGGTTTTATTCCATCTCTCCATCGTCGTCGTTTTCCGTACGAATGCCGCCGCCCCATCAAATGGGTTAATGGGAATGAGTCCCGACAGATGGTGCGGGGACTCGCATTCATTGGAGAGCCATCGCGAAATGCATGGAGCTGCAGTCCATTTTTCCAGGATTCGTGTAAAGACGAGGAAGACGGAAGAGGTATGGCGGTCCAGAGGAAGAGAGGTTGCGGAAGAGGAATCATGAGGCAGACTTCCTCATTTCGTTATTTATGCGAAACAAGTTATTTCATCACTGAACGTCAACAAGTAAATTTCGTCCTCAGGCATACTAGATGTTGAATGAACCTTCAATTCTGGAACATACAACGTTCATGACTCTGCTTATAACTTTCGAATGTTGTACTTAGCAATAATAAATAGTATGAACTCTAGAACTGTTTAGTTTGGGGTATTTTATTCGATTCTAATTCAATTATATATTCTTTTCTGATAAATTTACTATTATACTCAATCATAGATGAATAATTTTAACACCATACAATAAAGCAAATGTAAGATGCAGTAACACCGTCAGCTTAATGAAGGGACCACCAAAGATTAATGTAATCATTACAAACAAATATCTTTCTCGTGCAGAGCGTAGATAATAAAGCATATGAGTTCAGCGCATTAGACTCAGACAAAGTCAGTTGAAACGTCCAAATGCTCTAATTTAATCAAAATCAGTGTAATTTTTACTCATTACAAAAACCACTATTTCTTTAATTTTTCACTATGCTGCTGCCACAGAAAAATTTGCAGTTTGACAGTAAAACGAACATCTAACTTCCACCGTTTATATCTATAAACTGTGGAAGTTAAAAAGTTCGTTTTACTATCAATATGACGACCTTCCTCCTACGGAATCTTTCAATTTTAATGTAAGCAGAGTCGATGAAAGTTATAAATGAAGAGAGGCGTAAGGCACTCAATAAACTCCATATCTAAATCCTTACCACGGTCTCAAGAGAACTACAATGTAAGACCCAGGAAACGTCTAAATCTATGGATTGGCATGCAGCAAAGTATTGTTTTTCAAGAATACGACACATTATTTACACCGCTTTATAAAATGGTTTCTCGGGCGGGATGTTTGACAGATCGCCTGGGTGAAAGGGAGAGAGCAGAAAGTTGAATTTGAAGGGGAGCAGTAGAGATAAGAGAGGGAGAGAAGAATTGTTTAAGGTTGTTAGGGGGCGCTCACTCGAAGGGGTTTGCCGGCGGGATGGGGAAGGGGCAGCGGGAGGGGATGAGGGCACTCTGCGATCTTCGTCTATTATTGATAACACCTATCCACAAATACATTGTTCCCAGAAGGAGGGGAGGGATCCAACCTGGCCCAGGTGGGGTCCCCCCCCTCCTTCTTCCCCCTCTCCCAACATCTTTTCGCGCAGGTGGCCACCTTTTATGAAAGTTGTAAAAATACTGCCCTCCCGATAAAAGTTCAAACTGAACGCTCTGCGGTTATTACTAAGTTTGATCGAGCTATAACACTGACACGTGAATGATTCTGGCTCTTTTTCAAGCCACCGATCAAACGGTTCGCTGAGAGACACGCACTAGTCTACGAGACATGAAAAGGAATAAGGCGGTAAGGAATAGATAACATACCTGCAGAGTATTTAAAGAGCATGGGGAAGAACGGAAGGGGAAACCTTTTGCGCTTTTTCGTAGGATTTATGAGGATGGAGTGTGGCCGGAAGGCTTCGCGAATACTGTAGTAATTCCTTTACCGAAGAAAGGCAAAGCAAAAACATGTGAAGACTATAGGACAATAAGCTTAATATCCCACACAGCCAAAGTGTATATGAGAATTATAAACAGAAGGCTAGAGAAGAAGGAGAATGATTACCTGGGTGACGACCTGTTCAGTTTTAGGAGAGGGACAGGTACGCAAGACGCTATATCGGTGATGAGGACGGTAATAGAAAGAAAATTTATGGGCAGGATATTTTTGCATACTTCGTAGTTTTCGAGAAGGCGTTTGATCGGGTGAACTGGGAGAAATTAATGGGAGAGTTGAAGAAATTAGGGTTTGATTGGAGGGACAGACTTCTGACTCGGAATCTGTATATGAACCAGACGGCGCAGGTTAGAGTAGCCGATGGAGAATCAGGATGGGCTACGATAGGACGGGGAGTGCAGGGGTGCCCACTATCGCCGTTGCTTTTTAACGTGTACTAAGAATAAATGGTAAGGGAGGCATGGGGGGAGGAGGAGGTAGGAGTTGAGCTGATAAAATCAGTGAAATTTGCAGATGATAAAGCATTGGTTAGTTAGTCTGCCAAGGATACATTCAATGGTGAATGCGTTAGAGGTTCAGTGCGTAAAGAATGGGATGATGATCAACCACAAGAAAACTATATTGATGATATTTTCTATAAGTAAGAAGGCTAGTCTAAATATAAGGGTGGGAGGTCACAAGACAGAGCAGGTGAAGCAGTTTACGTATCTGGGTAGTATTTTAGAGGAGAATAGGTATAGTGGTAGGGCCATCAAATTCAGAATTGCGCTCGCTAAAGAAGCAATTTCTAGGAGAAGGGAATTGATGAGGGGAGGTCTGAGAAGAGACGTAAAGAAAAAGCTGGTGAAAACTCTGATATGGAGCGTGGCGCTATCTGGAAACTTGGTCATTGCGAATGGAGGATGTGCGTGGACTTGAGACGTTTGAGATGTGGGTTTGGAGAAGGATGGAGAAGGTGAGCTGGTTGGCGAGGAAGACGAACGAGGAGGTATTGGGTATGGTCGGAGAGGAGAGGAAGCTTGTGGCAGAGGTTTGGAGAAGGCAGAAGAGATGGATGGGTGAGGTTTTGAGAGGAGAGGGCATGTTGAAGAGAGTGATAGAGGGGAGAACACTGGGGAAGCGTGGTAAAGGATAGGAATTCTGGACGAAATAAGAGGAAGTAGAAGATATGAAGAATTGAAGAGGGATCTAATGGCGAGACATCCTTAGAAGGGAAAGCGAGACAATGTCTATGAGGTTGGGATTCAAGATGGGGATTGTCCAAGAACCTACCAATCAGATGGTAGAATACTTAAATGAATAAGTAAATCTATTGACGATCACAATTCAACGTTTATGTTATAAAAACGTACTGCTTTCGATACATCACTTAACTTAACAGCGTTAGCTCGTATTTCCAGGAGTGGAGGCTTCAACTAATTCTTAATAAATGATCTGCTATACGCCTAATGCATAAGTCAACACGCCAACGCCATGCCTACACTTTATCAAGTCAAGATGGCAGATATGAAGCCTATTACCAGGTGGAATACCCGTGAAGCATTTATAATTCAGATTCACCGGGAAAATCTTAGATCATTTAATTAACATAAAGTCTTCAGACGAAATAAATTATTATGGAATTAGAGCAATTCAATTACTTGGGTAGTATGCTACAAGATACAGGACATAGTAGCATAGACATAAGAGAAGAATAGCACTAGTGAAGGAAGTGTTCAATAATAGGAGGAACTGTAGCTGATGACGGGAACTTTAAGTAAGGATGTAAAAAAGAGGCTGGTGAAGAGCTTGGTATGGAGCGTGGCGTTGTACGGGGCAGAAACGAGGACCTTGAGAAAGGAAGACGAAAATAGACTGAAGGCTTTCGAGATGTGGGTGTGGAGGAGGATGGAGAAGGTGCGTTGGACGGAAAGGAAGACAAATGAGGAAGTGCTTGACATGGTGGGTGAGGAGAGGAAACTTGTGGATGAGATTAGGGAAAGGCAGGGTAGGTGGCTGGAAGTGGTAATTAGTGGCGATGGTTTTCTGAAGGCCGTGATAGAGGGCAGGATGTTGGATAATCGGGGAAGGGGAAGAAAGAGAATAGGTTTTATGGACGGGATAAAGAAAGGTTGAGCTTATGTTGAGATGAATAAAGATTCACTATAGATAAATAGAGCACTGCACGTGTAAGAGACTCTGTTAGATATTCTCTGACTATCATCATAACATAACACTAACCGGTAGATTACCCTTATGAATGTATGACCGTAACCTCGAACTTATCATGGAGAACACACATAATACATGTATGCGGCATATTCTTAAGGAAACTAGGATTTATCAAACGTATAGAAGGAAGGTCCTTGGATGAAAAGTGAAAGAGAGGTGAACCTTCGCTCTGGTGAGGCCACACCTCGAACACGACGCCAGAATTTGGGGCCCTGGACAAAAAGATTTAATTCGAAAAAATACATATAATGCAAAGGAAAGCTGTGCGTTTCGTTGAAAACTGCTTCAAGCAGACAAATAGTGTTTCACTGCTTTTAAAGAGATTAGGATGGGAACCGCTAGAGACTCGGAGGCTACACGCTTGGCTTAGATTGCTTGAGAAATAGAGAACTAGTGTGTTTCAGTGGGACACGGAGATTTCATTTCGATGCCGACTAAACATCTTTAGATCGGACAGGAAAGATAAAATAAGAGAAATACATCCGCAAACAGATAGGTGCACAAATTTTTTGCTAAGATATTTATAAAATATTAGCAAGTAAAACTTCCATGTAGTATGTCTGAAAATAATTCACAAAAAAGTGATGAATCACAATTTATTGGAAAGGGTTTGGAGAAAGAATACTATTTAAGGGTATTAAACACCGGTTTCGAGCCTCTTTTGAAATGCATAACCCTTCGTTAAACGTATCCACACATCTTACTCCTTAGTTTAGGAAATATTATTGCATATATTGTTACTGCTATCCTTCTTGCTGTTTTAATATATGAACATTAACCCGACCCTTACCATAATGGCAGTTCATATAACCTCTCTCCGACTGCGTGTCTAAATAAGAGAAGCCAGCATTTTCACCAAAATGTCAAGGTTTCATTATGAGCCTATTTCAGTAGTACCACTTAATTAATATGCATTTGACTCCAAGATTACACGTTAAATTTTTTATTGATTTTGAAAAACGAAACGCTGACTACGTGGACTACATTTCCATATACCGGCTGCAACCCATCTTCCTCTCTTAAGTCTTCTGGCATCGTATCCTACTGGACAGTGCAAGTTTTAATTAATCAGTTATAAGATATTTTCTAGAACTGTGTATTTTCACGTTCTAACTCATCAGTAGCTGTACTTTCTTCCCTCCTCAATAAATTCGGAATACCTAGTTATTGTGTTCCTTTCTATGGTCTCCTTGCACAGTGCCCATGCATCCTTCCGTTACGGAACATTGATTCATATTCATTCCTACCTCATCCATTAACGTGGTCAAAATTGAACAAAGAATCCGAAAGAACTGAAATAAATGAACGAAGAAATGAGGAACCTAACCCAAGAAAATTTCTCTTTGCTTGCATATTACTCATTCTCAGCATTCTCCTTCCATTACATCAAACCTCTTTCTTTGAGCGCTTTCTGAAGTGGGTAAAGCGAATCATTCGATTTTCACTCCATCGGGTTTTGTTTTTAATTCCATAGTTTAAGGCTATTCTGAAGATTTTTAGTGGTGCATTAATTAATTTCGACATCCGTGGAAGCTCTAAACTCATTTCATATTAATTTATGCATTAATTCTCAGAATTTCATATTTAGGAATCATGGAGTACCGAAATAGATTAATAAACGTGATGAACAACTTACTTTAATTGAAAACGGGGTTTAAATCCAAAACTAGAACATTGCAATGCATCTCCTTGCAGACATCAGCAGCAGATGTTCCAAAATTGCGTATTTTCTGACCTATATTGCCTGAAAATACAAACAAGTGCAGAGTTTCTGAACTCAGTTTCCCTGCACGGTTCGTCCTAGGGGAATTCTGCGAGACTGAACGTGATATGATTTTACGGCTCCGTGGAAGTTTGAAGAGACTCGCCCTATCGAGTCGAACAGCTGTCGCAAACAATCTTCGAGAAGTGGAGGAGGGCATCACACATGCGCCAAACCCTTCAAGCCGGCCATCCAAACGCAGAGGAGACGAGGACGAGCGACAAGGGCCTTTGTGTGCGCAACGCCAATAAATTCCTCCGAGATTCGCAGCGCGCTCGTCTCTTTTGAGCGCGAGGAATTCGCATAACTGGGGGGAGGGGGCACTCTTCCGCCCTCTCCCTACCGCCTCTCCCAACGCATCTCCTTTCCGAGAGAGTTGAAGCAAGCGCATCATCATCACAGCCTCCGCGGTCCAAGCATTCTTCACTCCTCTCCCCGTCCTCTCAGCATGTCCTGCAGAGGTACGAGCGGGTTTCATGTTTGCCTCATTGGCGCTGCAAATCCACCGTGCCGTGTTCACACCTTCGTCCACTCCCGACCGAACTTCCGGAGGCAACTCCCTTTTATCCTCGAAAACTTCATCGCCGAATTCAGCGATTTGCTAAACTTTTCCAACAATCAGTACCTTCAATTAACTGCTTGCATTGAGACCGGGAAATTTTGGGGTTCAGAGTAAAATGAATCGTTTGGAAACCTCCGCTTACAGTTTAGGTTGTTCAAATACAAATTTATAAAATCGACTGAGACATTGGAAGAAAAGCAACTCACGGTATGGAAGTTGAACCACAAATTATGATAATTTCAAACTGTCGAGAACTGGCAAGTTTCCTGAGCTTGCGTCGTAATGGAAACAATTATGAGGTACGAGAAAGGGGAAAAAAGCCATTAAAATATGTTTTTCGAATGTGTTTTGCTGAAATGTGAGAACGAGCAGAGAATTCAAAGATTCAAGACTCTACTAAGAACCTGACCGACGTTTATATATTGACGAAATGCATCGGTTTCACAAAAGTTATAATTATATTTTGAAATGGGTGTGATAATTAGGATTGGTAGTTTTGTTTATACAAGAACGTGAAATTCTCAGGCATTTTGCAGGGTCCAGGGTTAACTTGGACAAAGGCCACCCTCTCCATAAGACGTGCTGTGATGAAACGCAAAAGATCTCTATTCGCTATGTTAACGGACTTATGTAGCTCATTTACGGTAAGAGGGAGTATTCATACTAAATCATTTTAGAGAGTATCATAAATTATAAGGCAAGAGCCCAAACTTTGCTATAATTGGAAAATTCTGCAATTTCATACTTCTCTGTTGGCTGCCGTTTTGGCAGGGGGTGTAAAGACACCAGCCATAGAAAGTGAGTAGAATACAAACTGCTTTTATTATTCTGGGAACAAAGTCCATTGGAAATTATTCCAAAATTACAAATAAAAATAAGAAAATAACAGAAACAAATTATAAATATCACTCAATTTGTGCGAATCAAAAGTTTGGTGTTGGGAGGAGAGTGCAACCATCACCAAACCATCGCCCCTAATTAACCCTTCCAGCCACCTACCCTGCCTTCCCCTAATCTCATCCACAAGTTTCCTTACCCACCATGTCAAGCACTTCCTCATTTGTATTCCTTTCCGTCCACCACTCCTTCTCCAAACTCCTCCACCCCCACATCTCTAGCGCATGCACCCTATTTTCGTCTTCCTTTCTCAACGTCCACATTTCTGCCCCATACGACGCCATACTCCATATCAAGCTCTTCAACAGCCTCTTTTTTACATCCTCACTTACAGTTCCCGTCATCTGCTCCCTTCTATTATTGAACGCTTCCTTCACCAGCTCAATTCTCCTCCTAATGTCTATGTTTCTTCTAGCGTATGTCCTGTTTCTTCTAGCGTACTACCCAAGTAATTAAATTATTCTACTTGCTCCAGTTTGAGTACTCCTAATTTTATGATCAGCCTCGCTTTCTTTGCCCTAGAAAATCTCATTACTCATAAATGAAAAGGAAAATTTTGTCTTATTCCACCAATTTATTTTACGGTACGACTAGTTTCGATTCAGTGCAGTGGCGTCATTTTTTAGGTACGATTGAGATACTAATTACTTATTTTTTTATGATTAATCTTCATTTCGTTCTATGATTAGAGGTATGCTATATATCTAAAGGTGGATTATATCTACATTTGCTGGATCTGTTTTTAGCTCTTCCACTTATATCCTATAATTCACCTGTTCTGTATACACTACTTTTCTGCAATTTTTAATGTTCATTACGAATGCAACATGCACTGTCTTTCATTGTCTCCGCTTTCCACTCTATAACCATCACTCCAATAGTCCCCGTCATCTTTCCACCTAACTTCACCCAGATCCATGACGTGTACACCCACCCTCTCCATCTCTTGCTATGCATTCTCCATTGTTCTAGCCCATAGCTTTCCTAAGATTCCACGTTCCTTTTGTGATTGTTGCCTTCCTCCTCTATACCTTCATTTCCCCTGCTGCTGTATTTGCCTCTACATCCAAGCAAGTATTTCGTGTGATGATGATCGCAGGGGCTTTACTCTATACGTTGCCGGGCACGACTCCCGGTCCAATGGGCCGAGTCCCGTAGTCGTCAGGATTCATTTTCATATGAGAACTGTCCATAATATCAAGGTTTTTAAAAATTGAGGTAGCATTTCGTCGTCTTTTACAATAGTGTTTTTTACGTGACACCATCACATGAAAGGCCATCCCACTGGGGGCAGAAGCCTTTTGCAGCCGCCTCACTGAGGTACAAATTCACAAAAAATATATCCTTGGACATTTCGGTGGTCATACCGTCATCGTCGGCAGTAGAAGACTTAAAAGATAAATAGGTATAACCTTGTGGGCTCTTCCTCAATGGCATCCTAAAACAAGGTGAATCGAAAAAACAATTGACGCGTTATTCCTCGATTTCAAGAAAGCATATGACAAAGTTCCTCACAAAAACTTATATTTAAATTAAAATCATGCGGATTAAACCAAAATGTAGTGAATTGGATACGTGACTTTTTAAATGATCGCAAGCCAAAAGTAGTTATTGACGGTATTAGCACTGATATGGTGACAACCGGCGTCCCACAAGGAATCGTGATTAGCCACTTTTTTTTATTAATTAAAAAAATTCCCATTTGAGTGAGCCCCGACCTGAAGCCCTTATTGAAATGAATACCCGAGAAATGTGGGTGGAGTAAACATAAAGTCGTCCTACGAAGAAAAATATCTGAGAATTACCTTTACTTCAAATCTATCTTGGAGAACACACATATTAAACATATGCGACACTGTTTTAAAGAAACTAGGATAAATCAAGCGTATAGTAGGAAAGTCCTCGGATGAAAAATTGAAAGAGAGATGCTACGTCGCTCTGATTAGGCCACACTTCGAATACGCCGCGGGCATTTGATACCCTGGAAAATTTTTATTCCAAAATTGAATAAAATACAAAGGGAAGCTGTGCGCCTCGTTTAAAACTGCTACGTGCGAACAAAAGGTGCTTCACAGCTTTTAGAGGGATTAAGTTGAGAACCGCTAGAGACTCGGTCTAGGCTTAGCTTGATTGAGAAACTCAGAACAGGTGTGTATCAGTATGAGACTGAGATTACCATTTTGACGCCGCACTACATCTCTAGGTTGAACAAAAAAGTTAAAATAAGAGAGATGCATTGCCGAACAGATAGGTGCACAGATTTGTTCTTCCCACGCACAATAAGTGACCATAATGAAACCTGAGGTCCACTGAATACATTGCCGAAATACACTTTTTAACCTCCCTATACACTCTCCTTTACACGGCAGTTGTCCTAACACCCCCTGCCACACGCCCAAGTAGTGGCTCATAGGGTACATAGTATGTAGATGTATACATGGGTGGGAAAGGGTAGAAATTGATAAGGGAAGATGGTATACGGGGAGTGGTGGGGAGTGAGAGGTAGCTTTTGGTTAGTCAGGTTTAGCCCAGGTAGTTCCAATGATCTCGTCACTCATTTGTAGGTCATGTCACAAGCCCTCAATTCGTTGCTAGCCACAGATTCGGGTAGGGCTTCAAGTATAGAGGGACAGAGAAGCACTCATCGGAAGTTTAGCAATGGGAAGCTGTATGATTAGTGATGGAATCGAGAAAGGGTGGACATTTTGTAGAGTGGCGGTGTCCATTCATTCTCATAGAGAGAGGGGCAGTGCATTCGCCAACATAGAATGAGGGGCAGAAATTGCATCAGTGACGATAGACGATATTGTTGGATGTGCAGTTTTCCGTTAAGGAAGATCTGCTGTAAGTTTGGGGGAGCAAAGGATAGGAGGAGGGGGCAGAATTTGCACTTAGTGTGGTTGCCAGTTCATGAGAATGGTGGAGAATGGGTTGAATCACAATGGGTGGGTGTCGTGGATTGAAGAATTGGCAGGCAGGTTTGCGGGACGCTTGAATGTTACTGTATGAAAGGTGAGAGAAGGGAAGTCGAACTATTATTTATTATCATTTAAAATAAATCCCGAATGATATTTTTGATTTTATGGGTGCCAGGGAAGAATGAGATAACAAGGTTGAGTCTGTCGGAAGCGTAATAGGGAAAGGAAGGATGGTTAGGAAGGGGAATATGGCCTCTCTTTTACCACTGACTAGGAATGGAGTGGAGTATTTGTGGGTTGCATTCCGAGGGACCAAAATAATAGCTGGTGAAGGAAAATGGTGGTGGTGGCAAAGGTGTTCTTATGTGCCCGCCCTGGAACTCCCAAATCACCCACGATGTCTTACGCGACCATCTCAATACTGGCCCTCTTCTTCCTCCAATCGGGGCCATTTCCGGCGCGAGATATCTACTTCTTCTCGTAGCTTACGATGGTCCTGGGATTTTCGGCTTACGGGGAAAAGTTCTCCCGCCGTTGTCGAAGATGGAGAATTAACTACTGCCGCCGAAAAGACTGGCAGGATGAAAGTTGGGAAGGTTCGCTTGTGAGCGATAGAGAGAGACCCTTGCTTGCTCGCATAAAGGGTTGAGAGAAGGCGTTGAAAGATGATGGACGGTGTGGATGGCATTAGGGAGGGAGGGGGGGAGGGGGGAAAGCTGGCTGAGCGAGTAGTTAACTCGCCAATACTCGGCGTTTGAGGAAATGCGAAGGCACTTTCAGCTATTTAAACTCGTGGGAATTTTTTCCTTATTCGAGTGACTCAAGAGAGGTTTTAAGAGACATTTTCCAAGCCTTACTACCTTCACTCTAAACTTTCATTCATTTTAAACAAGTTGTGATAATCTGCGGCAGCCACCCAATTGAAATAAAATAAATTATGTTTGAAATTCACTGTGAAAAAAACATTCGCAGACGAATTTGTCCAAGGTAAACACTGATTCCCTTGACGGAAAATTCAATTCATGCGCACAAATACGAGTTCTTACTTCGTGCCCATTGTATACTCGGTCAATCGCTAGAACATGTAGTAATTTTTAGATCTCTACGATATCCACATTCAGAGAGTAGGGGGCCTAATTGGTTGATGCTCTTGGTGCGGCTTACGGGAATCTAGAAGCTATAGCTGCAGCCCATACGAGTAATTTTATAATTGTGGCCAAATTTTGCCAATTCAAGTCACAATTCAATGAAACCCTTCCATATATTTATCCATTATATCCATCTTATTTCCCAAATGTTCTTCAATGGGTGTCATAAATTGAGGAGTGAAGAGGAATGAGTTGTAAACGTAATGATATAATAATTTTTGCCAGATAATTTTCGAGGTTGTTAAAGAAATAACCTTTACACACATTCTATCTTCTGATGAAATATTGCGACAATACTTACGGTTATACCGTGTAGCAGATCCCCTTTCGATAAATGCAATGCTTGTATACCTGGCATCCTAGTGGTGCCCCCTGCCACACGCCCTAAAGTTGATTCGCTTTTGTGTTACCTTCCACGTGGATCCCATTTGATAATCTGATTCTCTCTCTCTTCCTAAGTGGAGCTACATTTTAACTTTCACCATTCCCTTCCATGCTTTTACAGCCCCTCAATTACTCTCAATTCTCCTAAATTTTGCGAGAAGGTAGGGATATTTAATCCAATCGCAACACTATAATTATTGAAAATATTTTCATACATTTTTACAATTGTTATACCACGCACCAAGCAACAGTTTTCCGTCCTTGTAATGTGCCTTATGAAAGTTTTCTTCAGCGCAAGGATAAGATTTCTGCTTTACTCTCCGTATTCATCGTAGTCATTACGTAATTCAAATGTTTTTATGATAATGCTTGCCTAACTTGTCTATATAAATTTAAAAAAAAATTAAATTACTACGTGCATTGTAAGTAATTAGTTAAATCATCATTTTGAGTCATTACCTCTTAATGAGTCCGATAAGAGAGATTTCTTTGAATAATAAAGATGCAAACTACTTCAAAAAGTCCCATCATGTATCAATCATTTCTGAAAGTAAAAGTAAGCATTTACGCAAGCAGTAACGTGTTAACCGATTAGTGTCACGCATGGAGTCAGATATGAGATCACCATAAAATCGTCATTGGCATATAACAGAAAATTTGCTCCATTTCACCAACAGACTTATAAGTTATTATTGAAGTTCTATGCTAAACTTTAAGTCAAACCTCTATTAAAAGTTCCTCCAAAACATGACCCAATTCTTTTCAAAATTATCCCGAATCATTTCAGTCCCAAAGTACCCTCATTGACATAATGGTGGAATAGTGACCTCCCTCCCTCTAATATTATATATTTTTATATTTCCCTCGAAAATACTATCTCAAGAACTAATACGCTGTAAATGAACCATTGTGGTATTAAAAAGATTTTTTTTTCAGGGTTCTTTGTTGAACATATTGGACCAATACATATTTATTACTGGAAAGGGATGACTAGACTTACTTCCGGTCCACAGCCATAATTTTCATTTAAGCTTGGCGACACTCTAAGGAGAGTTATCAAAACAAACCGGTCAACTATAACCGTAATCCATGTGCCTCATCACGAGTGCATGTGTACATACTGCTTCGTATGCTTCTAATAAAATAAGATTACTCGCAGAAAATATTGTGACATTTAAATGTCATTCAACGCGTAAGGAATTACCGTATTTATACTCGCGTTGTAAGCCGCGCCCTCGTAATGTATCCCGAAGCACTCCCATTTTCGGGAAGGCTCGCGAGGGAAAAAATTATTTATATCAGAAAATCAAATTTTTGCCCTTGAGCGTACATCATTTTGTCATAACATGAATGCACGATCTTAAATAAAAATTCTGTGCCAAAGTAAAGTGTTGATGTACGTCTTGCTCATGAATTCATTGCGTTACGTTTTAATATCGCCAGCCCGATACACAGCCCGTTTTACTGTGCATCTTTTTCTCCTAACATCACACAGTAATCACAATCGTATATACAGTCACATCATCCAGCAATAAAAATAGCATCTGTTTGAAATGAAATACCCAGCTAAAATATTTGCAGAACTATATACAATTTCAACCCATGATCATTCGATTACGGAAATCCGTCGGCAATTCAACAAATAAAAGCAGAATGCCGTCCGTAGCTGATAGATGTCTGAAATATGATACGTTTGGTTCGCGTTCATAGCTGATAAGGGACACCCAACGGACAATGCCCCCTCCCCCCCTACTTTCGGAAGCCATCTTTGAAGTTAAGGCGTGGGAAAGCGATGAGTGAAATGTGATACTTATGATGAAATGTGATGCTGACTCGAGAAAAAATATCACTTTGCTCAGATCACCTAACTATGAGCTCGCCGAGGCGAGGGTGGGGGGAGAGAGAGAGAAAGAGGTGGAGAGGAGAGGAAGAGGCAGGCAAAGGACGCGCAGCCGTTCGCTGGACTGCCGGAAGCTCCAGCACTCGGCGCGAAGGCCCGTGGAAAAAAGAGCTGTTCATCCTCTTTGCCGATTAGGTGTGGCCAAACCAGTCACAAAACATCGCCTTGCCTGTGGTTTTTTACTTATTGTTAGATTTGACGAAAATCGAACGCGACCGCCGCGCCGGATACGTAAGCCAGAGGAAGGTCAACACTGTGTAGACTGCAATGGCGGAATTGGCTTCAAGAATCAAGTGGTATGTCGCCTCCATTTCTTTTCTAACCTCCTTGAGTGAAAGCCACCTGGGTAAAAGCGAAACTGGGCGAGGGTAGATAATAACAGATAAGGTGAAGGAGTGATCCCCTCGGGTTACCCCGTATCTTTGAAAGTTCGTAAGTCGGATGTTCGTAAGTCGATGACTTACTGTATTCACTTTAGAGAAACTAACGACAGGAATTTGAGATAAAATGATGTGCGGCTTACATGAAAATCTAGAGGATTCATGTAAGCCGCGCAGCCCCATTTTTTCACCGACATTTGGAAAAAAAGGTGCGCGGCTTACACGAGTAAATACGGTATACTCAAAATATCAAGGATACTGGAAAATAGTTCAATGCTTCACAAAGCAACTTTTATTTTACTATTCACGACAAACAACGTGTAATGCAAATGATAATTTAAAATGTTGTAATATGTATGTGCATAAATGTTCGTTTTGGATAAAAGACCAAGATTTCTAGCAAAGAGATTATCCTTAGCTTTGGATACGAATTTATTTTCGCCACGATAATCTATTTCAGGATACATTTCAATCCCCGGGTAATTTTGAAATCAAGAGAATATTAGAAGTTATAGGGATGCTTAAACTGAAATATGAAATTCGCACAAAACATATCTACTCAATAGACGATGAAAGACTCATAGAATTACAAATCAGCAAACATGCTCCTCGACGGGTGCATTACTCATATAGGTATTCTCATACAGAAATAATTGTTTGTCAATAAGGAACTAATTCAATGCCTCTATAAACAATTCATTAATTCCGACAAATACATTAGGACAAAGTAAAATCACTCTCCCAGAATATTAGCCGCTTAGCCAAAGCATTTGTCTCCGAAGCAGAGCATTGAAATTATTGCCTTATATAATGCTAATGCATACCCAATTAGGAATCATTTTCCATGAGAAAAAAATTCGCCTGGGTCGAAACTCAAAACACTATTACTATGATTGTATCAAAACAAATCTGCAAACCAAAGCGATAACTAATCTTTCCGTAAATAAAATATCCGTAGGCAACAAAGCCGCTCAAGAACCAGATTAAAATTTTCAAGTAGAGGTAATTATTCAGGAAAACCTCATGGGGCTGGGAATGTGTGACTATCTTTTTCTTTCAGCGTTGTTAAGCTCAATTTTAGTAGTTTATTCAAATGCACTTATTTTTTACGTTTCTATGAAAAATGTTTTAGCTATTTTTGGTTCTGTAATTTTATTCCATTGCTTTTTCAATATTTTGGTATTTTAAGTTCATTTCCAAAGAATGTTTTATATTCCTTGTAGGAGCCATAGTGTGCATATATTAATACCACTGATTTATTTAATTTTGACGGAAAATCTTCAATCAAAGAAGGATGCTGGATAACGGAAAATATGACCGTGATCATTTGGAGGCATATATTCTTTTTATAGCCCGTTTTATTTTTCTCATGAAAATTAGTAGTACTTCAAAATACAGGTCCTATATTTAGAGAAAGATGCTAAATAATGTCTTCAAGCGTTCTTCCTTGCTCCCAAAAATCATTGGTCTTCATTTGCATACCCACCTTCGTGCCATTTTCAGGGTACATCCTCTAGGTTGAAACTTTTCTCCAAAGAACTCTCCACATAAATAATCTTCTTATCTATCCGCAAGGAAGGCGCACAGTTATCTCTGGAGTAAACAACAAGAGGCAAGAGAATCGACCCCATCTTTCTGGACACAGTAAGAAAGTCTCGGAGTGGAGCAAGGGCAACTCCATTCGTTTGTGATGGCGGAAATGGGCTCATTGAGAGATGGAAACTTCCGCAGAATGGAACAAACGACTTCCTCAAAGAGATGCACTTGGAGAGAGATGGAACTGCATGACAGATTGCCCACGACCACTCTAAACCACCTCAATATTTTCATGAAGCAAACAATTCACAATAAAAATTTGTACATCCAGCAGTAGACGCAGGTCTTTGTTCTCGATTTGCGAAGGGAAGATGCATTTACAAGCCGTGAGCGGAGAAAATGGAGTACTTATCCGGGAAGCACATTTTTGTGGACGAGTTATTGTATTTTAAAAATCAACTGACGGGTTTCCATCGAAGCTAATTTGGATGAATTAAATACAATATTCCTTCACCAATGCACAATTATTTTTTGATAAATAGTTTAATCTATCATGGCTGATTCATGCCTAAAAGGATAGCACCAACATGATTATTTTCGATAATGCTTTAAAGATGCAATACACACTTATGTACAAATGGGTAACAATAAATATAAAAGGGTAATAATATAAAAGAGTATTTCAATAGCAATGCCTCATTCGCGGCAGAAATTAGTTTTAACTCTTGCAGATAAACCATCTGGAAAAAATAAAATCATCTCCATTGAATAAATGAGCATTAGTATGAAATAAGTGAAAGGTATGCACACTTTTGATGTCAAATCTTCATGAATTTAGGAAATATTCTCTAGGTAATATTTCGGCACAAATATTCATGAAAATGATACAGCGAGGAGTAATATTAGTGCCGTATGGAAAATATATCAGGTAATGTGTCAAGGGATAGTTTTTCTAGGAATTTTTTCAATTCAAATGCTTCTAAGGAGATGGCTTCCGAGAGAGACTCCTCTTTGGAGATGAAATCCAAAAGGAAAGTTTTTCCAATGGAAGGCTTCAAATATAGCAACTTTCCTCCACTGTCAATAAAGTAAAAAGCAAGGTCCTCCTCAAAGCATGGAATCCAATACGTTGTAAGGGCTGGCAGTGCGCCAGTCTCGTAGCACTCCCTTGAGACCATCGTTAATGGACTGCTCCCGCCGTACTCATTTTCGTCAGTCGAGGAAGAATTAATGAGTTCGAGGAATATCCTTGGCCCGTAAAATACAGCCGAGGAACATGGAAATTCACTTTTAACGGACAGTGCTCTCTTTTATATTCAGGAATTGCATGGACCCTATTAACACTCATTGAAGCTCGTGAATATATCCATTTCGTTGAGAGACGGATTATTATTGTGTCATGGGGTAACGTTTATCTTCTCACGACAAATACATAACTCTGAAAGTCCACAGAAATAAGCGGGATGCCAAAAAATGAAAAAGTATTGGCTATAGGAAAAAGCTTTAAAGGATTGCGTTGGCAATTTTCTTTTGATTCTAATAAAAGATTTTAATGACCACATTGATGAACTTCAAGGATCTCGATAAATTGGAACCTCCCAGTACTTGCTCAGACTTTAGATACCGAATTTTCGAATGTATATTATGGAGATATTATTTTTTTATCTGAACTTTCAGCAGAAATATTGCATCTTAAGTGGTACCGTTTCATGAGATAAATGATTGATTATTCTACCCTATACACAGAAACCTCTTTTCACCGGAAAATCCAAACTCACCGATTGAAGATAAATTATTTCCTTTATAATGTATCGAAAGATATGCACCCATCAACCAATGAAACCGGAACGGACGTCTTATTGTGGCATAAAGAAAGTAAACTATCAAGTGGCAAGCAAATCCTGTAGTGGCGATTGGGTGTGGTCTTGGCCACAGATCTAATCATGAAAGTGAGGAAAAATCTCTTAAAAGTTTAGGTACGCTTTAACTTCGAGATCACAAAACGTAAAACTCGAATGCAGGAAAAAAAATAATTAATAAGGCATATTTCAGTCCAAGTCTCACCGATTTAGGTTTATTTTCACATATCTTAATGAGCGAAAGCAAAATTGATCAGCAACGAAATTTTTCACTTCACTTAATTCATCGCATTGAAAAACGAAATTCCTTCTGTGCTCGAGATATGGAGACTGTTTCAATTTCTTATTTTTTCCGACTCACTATGAGAAATAATCCCTGCAAATATCAGCCCTTCAACTTGATTACAAATGCAAAGGAACATGTATCACATAGATCTGACGTTTTTCGGTGTTATGTCGCGTCATTCACGAGATGTTTTCACTCTCCATCAGGAGAACGTGTTTACAGCGGACTACGCTATAGTGGGAGTTAAATGAATAATGACAGTTAAGAAGTTCCACTTCAAAAACTGATATTGGATGCGTGCAGCATTAATCTTGAAGGTGAACGTCACCCTTTAAGATTTTATGAATACCCGTCAAGAGCAATTTCGCTCTCAAGGGACATTTCAATTTGAAAAATTAAACTGCGCTCATATTTTACCCAAATGAGGGAACATTTAAGTCAATTCATAGAACTGAAAACCATAGCATGCTCCGCACTTGTACCTAATTTTATAACGTTTGAGAGTCACGAAATACCACAATATTTCAAAGTGGCGCGTAGACTTCAGAGAGAGTAAACTTCAGGTGGCTTCGGCGGCAATGGTAAGTCAATGAGTGCACAACTTTATTACTTCTCAAGCAAGTCAAAATAATTCTTTTTTTGACTTGCCACAACACATTTTACTTAACTACATCCATACATCCACTATACGGCGTAAATCACCGTTACGCAGTAATGGATTTGATGCATGAATAATATTTTAAAATTTTCACCTTTATGCATTATTATGACGGATTTTCGACTATATCTTTATTCTTTTTTTTTACTCGACATGATTCCTTGATATTTGTTACCAACCATTATAAAAAATATGAAACGCATTATTTCGCGTTTAGGAGATAATCTGTACGTATATCACCTAATTATTTCGAAATATATGCAGTGTCACAAGGCTACCTACGTGTTAAAATAACATTTAATTGTCATGAAACAAAATTCGTAACATGCAGTTTTATTCACTTTCATCAATACATATGGATACGTATGCAAATTTCCACACTAATATTTTCATAAACAAAAACCGCTGGAGCCACCTTGGCATGTACCGCATACTTTATTATATAACAACATAAGATATTTAGTGCACGTCCATGCGCTTCACATGAATGTTTTACTCTCTTTGAGATAGTATTTCCAACAGGTTAACCTAGTTTATGCTCACCTCCTTGCAATAATGTCTTCTTTAATGTCGCAGAAAAGCAATCTAGAGAAGTAATTGACTTCAAATATCCACCAGCATTATGGCTTTGGATGTTACTTTTCGTATGTTTAACGAGGTGATGGCCGCATTATGTCTCTTCAGTCGTTTAACGGCTCCGAAAGTGTCAAGCGAATATTTCAAGCGGTCTGCCCGAGGATCAAGATAACTTGAATGGCAGTGGACAAGATATGCGGTTGGCAAATTCGAAAACCACCTCAGAAGTTTGACTAAAATACAGGGTTGGATAAGAAATCATGGTAGCGTTTGACACATGTAGATATTCATCTTCGAATCCATCGCAACCTCTACACGAGGCCGCTACATCCCTCGGCAGGGGCAAACAAGAGAGTGGTGACATGGCGCACTTTGGGGGCACGTTGCCTTCGCTCTTCCGTGCCGAAGGTTGATTCTGAGGCACGGGGGATGAGGGGGCAGAGGGAGGGGGGGGGAGGAAAGGGTTCCAGGGAAAGCAAAGAGAACCCAAGGTCGGATTAGACGGAGCGACTGCTGCTTGCGCATCCTTGTGTCCGTCGAATTGTTGGCCCTTAAAGGGGTCCCTCCCCTCGACCTCCCCCCCTGTCCTACCACGGTGGGCATTGCAGGGGGCGGCGCAGCAATAAGGGGGTGTCCCTTAAGACCATTTGTCACGTGGAAGAAAGCTTATGAAAGAGGCATCGGGTCTGAGCGTGACCACCGAGATACTCTCGGTGGTCACGGTCTGAGGGGGACCCAGGATGGGAAGAGAGTACGGGTTGCGGCAAGTCTCCATCTTGAAAGTCCCCAGGAGTCATTACGGTCGTGAGTACCGGGGAGAGGGTGGGGGGAGAGGCAGAAATGTTTGTTTCCGAAAGCGCGCCTCCATTAGGGGAGGCGAGAGACAATCGCACATGCATCAGCACACACACACGGGCGTATCCAAGGAAGCGAGAGAGAGAGAGGCAAGAGGAGAAGACGAGTGAGTCCGTTACCCAGGCAACGGGCGAGACCAACGAGAGTGGGTGGGAGAGTTACGCTTATAACTCTCCCACCATGAGTGAGGAGGAGGGAGGGGATGAAGTGTCCACCTCCACGACTCCCCCCCCTTAACTCCACCCTTCCTCCCTCCGTCCCCATAGAAACCATAAATCTCCTCCCGGGAAAATGTGTTGACTCCCCGGTGACGTCACTCCCAGCATCCTCCGTATTCCTTATTTCTTTAACGGTATTTGGATGGATAGGGGTCATGAGGGGGCGATGGGAGGGGGTGGGGAGGCTATAGGGGAGGGGAGTTTGAGGGGGTGTGGCACTGGAACAGGCGGAGTGAGAAGAGTATCCTCTTTCCGTCGAATACCTCAAACAAAACACACTAAAATTCTCTCTCTCTTGCCAAGAATGGGAGAAACCCTTTAAGATCCCAAAGAGATAAATTTAAACCTCTTGGAGGATATCACGAACCCTAGGATCAATGATCGTTTATCGGATGTACAACCCAATTACACCAGGACAAATAAGTATGTTTCATTCCCTTAGATCAAAAAAATACACATACTGCATCGCTAGACGGAAGTGAAAGTAACTTAAAGTAAAAGGAAATCTGTTTAATATAGAGACACTTCAATGCATTTGGAAAGCATTTAATCTCCAAATCTAAAAAAATAAAAAAGTAACCTATGGAAACCATTGTAGATTTAAATGTCTGCCACCAATCTGAGCATGTATTGATGAAAGATACGTTGAAGTTTTAATTTTTACACTGTGTACCTTTAATTCGCTAAAATGGACCTTATATGCACATTTTGGTAAAATTGGCATTTATTTACTCATTTATGCACTCAAAAATCAAAATTTTAAGTCCAAAAGTATTATATATTTCATAGTCGTAAGTGTTGGTAAAAGTGAAAAAAATCTTACAAATTTGATTCTTTATTTAGCTTCCATGTGAGCCATAGAGACATGTGCGCAACTATTACAGCGGTCCATATTTGCCGTCGTGTTCAATTGAGGAAAAATACAAAATTGGGGACTTGGGTACGCTGCACACAAACTTTTCTTTGACCGGGTGGAAGTAGATTCAGATCTTGACGCTGGATCACATGGCGCTCGTTCCTTGCGTTTGAGACATCCGGCTCGTCAATTCTTGGCCAAGTTTCGTTGCAACCGCGTTCAAGGAAGGGGCTGTACATCCAGACAGAGAAGGAGTTCCAAGCCAACCCACTCGCTCTAAGATCAGTTCCCCCCTCGCCAAATTGCTTGGGTACGGTGTGGCGCGATCTTCCATGGTCCATGGCTACGACGGCGGAGAATTATTCACTAAAGGTGCTCTTCCTGTTCACATACAACAAAGGCACTAGGTACGTTGGATTCCATTGTCACCATCACCTTCGGATTATATATTATGGAATTCGATATCACGGTTCACTTCATGACTTACGGTATACACCTGGTATCTCAAGTAAAAAAAACTTTTGCCTGTAGTTGAACTTTGCCCGTAAAACTGAATTAACTAGAAGGTTCTCAAGGCATCCAAATTGGCACTTACTATACTTAAGTTTGAGAAACACTGTAGATGCACATGACTCTACTAGTTAAGCTGATAACAGTGAAAACCTCAAGCGGCATTGTAATACAACTATAATAATGAATCTTTTATCTCACCTTGGTGTGGAAAAGGGCGAAAGGGCTCTCAGCCCTCGTGTCTGCTCGTTAATAAGTCTGTCTGTTTACGAGGGCAGGAAGAGAGAGCTCTTAAATTGCCCCAATAAAGCTTGGGAACACCAACACTTATCTAAAGGATATGATTAGACACCCGTAATTAAAATGGCAAGCGGGGTATCGCACAGAAATGTCCAAGTTCTGATGTGCCTCAGGTTAGCAGAATTTAAAAAAATGTAATAATTTATTTATTTGCTAAGGCTTGAGAAGAAAAAATTCCATTGTAATCACAGAAAAATATTTGCACTCAATATTTTTTACAGAGTAATATTTTTCCAGTAGTGCCCCAGATTCCAAACGCAAGTATTGCAAACAAATACTGAATAATAAGTCCTTCAAGAAGAATATATGAGAAAGGCTAATAAGCAATGTGTTACAGGACATTTTATTTTTCACATTTCCTCTGCGAATGCTGATTCTCAGAGATGGTGATTAATGATCAGCAGCATGATTAAACCAAAGTATGCAGTACATTCTCTGGTGTTTTCATTCAGAAATACATAATTTGATAACAAATTCAAAGAGATTGACCAAATGAATAGCAATGAAGTCAGATAAATCAACCAGTAATTATCAACTGTTCAGCAAAAAGTAATGCACACTCGTTAAATTCTAGTCCTGAACTAAATTAACGCAGAAGACTAGCGTTACCGAAAGAGCCCTAAAGCACTGGAATACTAAAATGGTTGAATGAAAAAATATTTATGAAAACTGTTGATTGAGGAAACGATAGTAATTTCGAACATAATGTCTGCCAAATAGAGGATCAAGTTTCTTTGTCCTTCCGCGCAAATATGAAAACTTACTTCATTAACTCGCTTCATCATCATGAAGCAAGGCATCTCTTTATACACGATGAAGATTGGATTGTTTCTCAAGCTGCCAAAAATCGAACAACGAAATAATATGTACATTTGATTCATGCTTTGAAATCTCCTTTAGAAATGGTGGGGTAATATTTCGTCCACTTTTAAAATCTTAATTTGAAAAAGTGAACGAAATCCTTTCCAATAGAGTTTTCCGCTAACATAAATGCTCCACAGTTAATTATTTCCTAGGGGTTGATGAAGTACCAGTGATGTCACCGTTAATGAAAAGGTAAAATAAGTCTTCGAGAAGAAAAGGGACATAAAAGCCTTGAAGCGGATCCAGGGATCTGTGGAGGGGAATAAAGGGACGGAGCGATTTCACTCGACAAGACAACAACACCTCGCTTTCATCGCTAAATGAAACCATACAAGCTCAAATATATGTTTCCCCGCAAACTCCAGATAAGCTCACGACATGAAGCAGGCGGGATATGAGGCCGTGTAAACGAGCTGGCGAGGCGCGAGGTTTATTGTTGGGTGGGGGAGGGGGGAGGCGGTTTAAAGGGGGCGTGGTTTTAGAAAGAGCGAAGAGAAAGGTTTAAGCGGGGAGGCGCTGTTAGCGCGTGATTTAAAATTACGACCCGCTCCGCGATTCCATGGAAACAACTTCTTCAACGAAACGGTTTCATTTTCCAACCTCCCCCCTTCTCTATCTACCTCTCTCTCTCTCCCTCTCTCTCTCTCTCTCTCCTCTCTCTCTCTCTCTCTCTCCTCTCTCTCTCTCTCTTCCTCTCTCTCGCACACAAGTTTTCGTCGAGTAAGGACGTCTCTCTGCAAATCACTCTCTAGTCTCTTTCCGTAGCAACTGAGTGTGAATTTGGAGATTCTCGACCGGATTTTCGGTGTTCCTTTATCGTAGTAATTGTCCTTCAGAATCATCCGGCACTCACTTTTTTAACTGAATGGTTGCTTTTTGTTACTCTGTCTGAATCGTGTCTCTCAGTGAATTTTTCCCGATTCATCCGGGGGAGGCGTATTTCCCTTTTTTATCCAACACACTGTATCGTTTTCCCCACGTTTGAAAGAAAACGGTTATCAGAAAACATATATAAACATCACTAAAACATATTACACTACACTTCACAATAATAAATACATTTATTATGGGGCAAATTTTAAACACAACAACACAAATAACCAATTTTTCCTGAAGTAATACTCTTGGATCCAATTCACGAATATAATTACTTTAGTTTTCAGATTTCACTAGTTAACATTTTATGATACTGTTTATATCTTTAAATTTTCAATCTTATTTAGTTCAGATCTTTGGAATTAACGATGATTTCACTTATCGTGATCTTGGAAGTGTCCGCTGGCGCAAGCTCACCTATTTCACGTAGGTACTCCTTTTCCTGGTCCATTCCGAAATGCTCCTAGATAACATTCTCTCTCTCCTTTTCTCGTTCACTCCCAGCACTGTGCGTTCTTAATACTTTCTACCTTCTGCACCTGACTGTTCTCCAATTTTTTCTCCAGAATATCTCTTTCCGGGCACTCTTTCTTCCTTTTTTAACAATAATCCCCCTTCTTTATTTATTTTTCCCGTTCTATAGTTTCGCTTCCTTCAATATTTATTTATCTCCGGGTCTTTGGTTTCATTGTTTAGCTGTAAATTTCTATATCAATTTATTAATTTTTTAAATATTTACTATTTCTGGACCACGGGACAGGCGTTCTGTTACAACACTTAATTTTCCGATCGGTACACACCATATCCGTAAGTCATCGCCGTTTAGGCGGCGTTGGCCTTGAACGAGACCAATCCTTGGCCTCGTTCGTTGGCCTTGCCCCTCCTCGAGACAGTTCTTCCCCCACCCGTGATAGTTGCAACCATTCATGTAAAAAATTCATACGGCCATTAGTATGGTTCTATTAGAGGCACACTTAGGAGTATCATGGGCTTCTAATTTTTTCCAGATGCTACTTTAACTCACAATGAGGGAAAATATATGGATGAAAGAAAGGCCTAAGAAAACTGAGATTATAGAAATATTTTTAAGAAGTTACAATTTAAGGCAATCTAAAATGTCACAAACCGACCCTGTAGTCAACCGGAGCTCCAAAATCTAATAAGTTTCACAGTACGCCAATCTCTTCCACAGGTGAAGTTGTTACCCGCACATAACTCTCTTTCACCGTTTAGTTTTTCGTTCGGTGTTGATGGAAGCATTCGCAATTGTTCAGGGTAGCATCTTTGATGCTGACGCCCAGGGAAGACAGGTGTGGCAGAAATAAATGTGTGGCAGGCTAAAGGGGCAGTAACTTCAGCGAAAAAGTCCGTTGGAATTTGATTCTCATGAATAAACAGCTCAACTGACAGCAAAATCACCGACATTATTTATTTGACTCTCTGACGTATTGCAATGTCTTTGATATCTTCTTAAGTCGAGAAGAGTCTCAAAGAATACAGAACCATGTAATTGGACAATAAAATGTTGAAACATAAACTTAAGAAACTTCTTTTACTTATATGAAGTATTTTACATTTACCGGCCCAAGATCCTTATTACATTAAAAAATTCAGTCGGAGCTGGTAGGATTTCTTAGATTGAATAAATACTTCGGGTTTCAATGGAATACAAAAGTATTTGCAACCCATTTAAAACTACTTGTTGGTTCCAGCTTCTCACGACTCTGAACTAAACATTTAGAAGTGCAGGGAGGATTAAAAAGTTTTTTTATCCTTCTAGAGCATGAAATGCAATCAAAAGCTTGCAAATATAATCTCTGATGTGTCTGAAGGTCAAAATATAAAAGTCAGACAGTTGAACCTTTGGGTGAAGGAACTTTCATGGCCTTGTCATCTCATAATATCTCTGGAACATTTTCAATGACTTATTTACGTCAAAAAACATTCACAGGAGGGTCTAAATTCCACCTGAATAAATCACCTTCCTTGAGAATATTCTTTGCTCTTATTCCCCCTCCCTTATATCCAGTTTTAGCACTCAAATGCATCTCTGGATAGTGAATAATAACTATCCTGAATACCCCAATGCATGAAACGTCATCTCCTCCAATGCGACAGTAGGTTCCTCCCTGAGCAATATCTTCCGCACTACAGAATACCAACATTAAACACAATTTCGTTAATGACGCAATAACAATCACTCTTATTAAAATTTAACTCGTAGGCATCAAACGAGTTCGAATTGTATCTAAAGAGTGTCTTGTGAAATTCGCTTGCAGTAATATAAAATATGATGAATTTAATTACGATTGGCTACTCACCAATTATTAGAATCAAAAGCCAGCGATTAAAAGTTCCTCGTTCAAATAGGGACAGCTCTCTTACCTGCAAAGATAAATACAAGGAAAATTAGCACATTCGAGAAGATATAGAAAAAATATGAAATACACAACCCATATTTTTCTGTTATGTGATTTCAGAAGTTATGATAAGTACGTGATCTTATATATCAACAGTGACAAATGATATTCAAGTTTATTAGTTTTAGGCAGTATAGGCAGGAGAAGTCAAAATGCCTTCCCGGTATTCGTCGCTTGGAAAGAATGTTTACCAGTAAGAGAAACAAGGTCAACGCAAGAAATTGGTGTGCCTACGCATTAGTGAACTGGAAACTTCCGTGAGGACACCTTGCCAAGGGAAAAATAGCGCACTGATATAACTTCATTCGACATTAGGTTTAAGAGACTGAAGCGTACTATCACTTTCAAAAGTCGGTCCACACGGTGAGCGCGACCATCTCCGTTTTCTGTTGAAATCGAGCTTCACGTATTGCATACCCGTTCCATTACTTCTGGGGGCCAATTTTACTGCTACGACAGGCACAACTTGAGTTTGTTTTTTACTCGCTAAGAGACCTTGCGTGCCCTTCTCCCTCCAACAACGAGTAGCCAAAACAATCCCAACCCCCACTCCCATAAGAATTCGCCAGCCGAAGAACCCGTGAAATGTTTTTGGCCGGTATTTCTTGTGGGAGGAAGAAGGCGATAGTTTCCCGTACTCTCCTTAAGACATGGGTCGTCATGGCAAGAATCATTAGTCCTGCGCAAAGGAGACTGATAGTAGCCTCGTTTGAATGCAGGAAAACTAGTTATTTATAAAGTTATAGTAAATACGTTGCCAAAATCCACTGTTGCAAAATCAGCTCGGAAACCTTTCCCGACAATGAGAAAATAAAGATAATGTTAAGAGATCAGAATTTTTATTTCGCACGCAATAAAAATAGCTGAGATAGCTGTTAAAATGAAATCGGGGAAAGGGCGGAAGACTTCCTCGGTGAAGACCAGTATGGGTTAAGGAAAGAGAGCGGGACGCGAAACGCATTTCTGGTGATGAGTATTCTAACATTTCTTAATAGATAATAGCCTCTGTCTCTATTTGCTTCATAGACTGCTGGAAGACTTTTGACAGAGTATATTGGACGAGAATAATAAATATTACTGCAGAAATAGGGAGTACACTGGAAGTGTAGGCGCATAATTATAAAACCTCACGGGGATGAAGCGGTATACGGGTAATGAATGACGAATCGGAATGGGTATATGTTGGAAGAGGATTCAGGCCGGGCCATTTCGTATTACCATTGATTTTCGATTGTTCGCTGACAATTTGGTAATAAATGTATGGAAAGGGATAAAATTGCGAAGGAAATTAGCAAGTAACTGTTCATTTTGGTAGATTTGCAGATGGCCAAGATTTATTTAGCCAGTCAGCCACGGGATTCGATGTCTATTTCGCAGGTGAAAAGGTGCGTGATATGTGGAATGTGAATTAATCATACAAAGCGCAGGTAATGAAGTTTATAAAGTAGTAATAGTCCAAAATGAAGGAAAATTAGGAAAATTCTGAGCTAGGGAAACGGGTTACCTTTCCGGGAAGTATAACTACGTCATTCAGTAAAGGATAAATTAATGAATGGAGATTTGTGTTACAGAGGATTTAAAGAATTGTGTTTGAATAGGAATTTCACTGTTTTCAAGTAGGATGGAGAGAAAAATAGACGAAAAGTCGATAGGAGATATACGAGAGGGAGCACAAATAAAACGTGGTGTTGCCTAAGGTGCCATAGATGGGATATGACTCAACGACGGGAAAGGGGATATTACGGCAAAGATCTATATTAGTGAAGCACACGTGGTGATGAAAAATGTGCAACTCTACCTCCATAATTGCAAAGTAAAATTAAAGTGATATTGCACAGTAAATTAAAACGACACCTTTGAGTAAAGTTTAAGAACAAAACAACTGATATAGCCTTCAAACTTATATCATTATTAGTGTATCGGAACGAAAATTTGGAGGTTTTGGAAAGCCTCCAGCACACACATTAATTACTGATGCGACGATTTTCCATTTTTGAACTGTAGCAAAATATATTGCTTGGATACACAGACCGTTGAGAATTTCATAAACACCAATAAGGGAAAAATGAACGCCGAGTGTTCACCTGGGATGAGAAACTGATGGGAGTCCGATCATTCTCTTGCAATCGGGAGTTGAGATTTATTCAATATTCACTCTGAATTTCCCTCAAGGTAATGACTAGTGACAAGGGAATGACTAATGAGGCACACAATGTTTTTCACAGTATGACATTGCTTTTACGAGAATGTATTCAAACTGAATTTATTAATTGATTGCCTTGCGATTGGATACATTGACTTATCAAACCAATCTATTTATGCTAAAGGATTGACATATTTAAACAGTTTAGAGTCCCTGATATCTCCTCAGAAGCTCATTTTTCGTCAGTGCGCGTGAAAGTGTAGGTTGTGCGCTGTGCAGGGAAAAAATCTCGTCCAAAGGAGCATAAAAATAATTACCTAATTAAATTTACGTCGTGCGTTTGTAACCTTGGATTTCACAAAAATTTCTTTAGCTAGCATCCCCCATTGCGCGACTGATAGATTCCATAGTCAGAGAGGTCAGTAGAGTTTGACCACATCTTCAGAATATATTGCCACCATGGTGATGTTCAGCTTCTAGAAATCAGAGGTTCGTTCAGGAACGGAGAACTGAGTGATGGATATACTTGCAGTGAATTAATCTTTTTGTTTTGTATTAACTTTCTAAACACAGTCGCAGTGCATTTAACAGTCCAATAAAAACAATGTAAGACGAATTACAGCCCTATAGAGCAAAATTAACATTGAAACATGCCTTCGGTGTAACGCCGCTCGAAGCTAATTTCTAAATACGCAAAGCGAAGTCATACCTATTTCATCCAACATATATCATTACTGAAAAATTATACTTTACGATATTACCTAAAAAGGATAAAACCCTAAGTAGGATAAAATAAATGCAAAACTATGCCGAATGAAGCTACAAAAGTGGATTGTAATTTATCAGAAATGAATGCGGTCATTTTTGAATGAGTTTTCCTTCAGTGGAGATATAACTTAATTGATTTCTCACTCTCAGAGAAGACATGCACTCCATTTAAAAATGATTACGATGAAAAACTGCTCATATATAAAAGATAAGATTTTCAGATAAGCAACATGAAAAATGTTCTTGTTATTTAGAATAGATTCGAACGAAATAGAAGTTGTGGTTTAAACTTAAATTTGGCGTTCATTTTGCAGCGAAAATTAATGGGAATGAGTCAAGATTTGATAAGGTTAGGAAGAAAAGTGTACTAAATAATTTGGGATAGTCATTTTAAGTATACTACCTATGGTAACAGAAATATAATACAAAATGTTCATTCATAAGATAACAACTTTAATATTTTGTAATATCGCCATTATTTTCAGTTGCAGATCGTAATCGTGACTGCATAGACCCAACCAAATGTTCTATTACATAGGTACGTTGGCTTAAAGAATTCCAAACATCCCGTATGTAGACTAATAAACTTTTACTCGGTTCTTTCTCCGTCGTAATGCCACTCATTCACAATGTTACCCTACGCATTCTCAATAGGAGAAAGGTCCGGGGAGTTAGCTGTCCAGGGTAAAACGCAAAGTCGAGAATTATCCTCAAAAAATTGCTTTGTATTGGTCGGTTCGTCAATCTATTTCCTCGATTTATCAAGAATACAATTAAGCCCGCTACTCGTAAGAGTGAAAAACACCTAACGCTTTTCCCTTTTGCATTCTCCGCCTACCGTTGCCTACCACTTGGAGTCGGGGGAGTTGGCTGGTTAGCGATAGCGGGAGAAGTTCATACGAGGGTCTCCATAGTTGAGTGGAAATGAGTCAAGTTGGCCCTCAGTAGTCGCTGAATGCATAGGCAATACCCGAAGTTCGAATTCAGCGAAATGCAAAGTTGGCCGCTCTCTCCGCGTGGACCGACTTTTGAAAGTGATAGTACCTACAAATCCATGGTCAAATTTTGCTCAGTCACGGGGAAAATATTTCTCTCCTTCATTCATTCAAGTATTCTACCAGCTGATTAGTAGGTTCTTGGACAGTTTCCATTCTGCATCCTAATTTCAAACACATTGTATCTTTTTCCCTCCTAAGGGTGTCCCGCCATCCCTATTAAATTATTCATATCTTCTAATTCCTCTTATTTCATCCAGAATTCCTATGCTCTTCCTTCCTCTTCCATGCTTCCCAAGTGTTCTCCCCTCTATCACTCTCTTCAACATGCCCTCTCCTCTCAAAACCTCCTCCATCCATCTCTTCTGCCTTCACCGAACCTCTGCCACAATCTTCCTCTCTTCTATAAACCATATCCAATACCTCCTCGTTCGTCTTCCTAGCAACCCAGCTCACCTTCTCCATCCTTCTCCAAACCCACATCTCAAACGCCTCAAGTCTATGCAAATCCTCCCTTCGCATTGACCAAGTTTCCTACCCATACAGCGCCACGCTCCATATCAGAGTTTTCACCAGTCTTTTCTTTACGTCTCTTCTCAGACCCCCCCTCATCAATTCCCTCCTCTTCGAAAATGCTTCTTTAGCTAGCGCAACTCTACATCTGATGTCCTTACCACTAAACCCATTCTCCCCCAAAATAATACCCAGATAAGTAAACTGCTCGACCTACTCATTCTTCTGCCCTCCCACCCTTATATTCAGCCCCACCTCCTTACTTCTACAGAATCTCATCAATTTCGTTTTTTTGTGGTTTATCTTCATCCCATACCTTTCGCACTGGACCTCTAACGCATTCACCATTGACTGTAACCCCTTGGCAGACTGACAAAACAATGCTTGATCATCTGCAAATCTCACTGATTTTATCAGCGAACCTCCTACCTCCTCCTCCCCCATGCCTCCCTTACCATTTCTTCTGAATACACGTTAAAAAGCAACGACGATAGTGGGAACCCTTGCCGCACTCCCCGTCCTATCATGGCCCATCCCGATTCTCCATTGGCTACCCTAACCTGCGCCGTCTACTTCATATAGAAATTCAGAATCAGACGCCTGTCCCTCCAATCGACCCCTAATTTCTTCAACACTCCCATTAATTTCCTCCAGTCCACCCTATCAAACACCCTCTCGAAATCTACGAAGCATGCGAAAACATCCTGCCCATACTCTAGGTTTCTTTCTACTAGCGTCCTCATCACCGCTATAGCGTCTCGCGTTCCCGTCCCTCTCCTAAACCCGAACTGGTTGTCACCCAGGTATTCATTTGCCTTCTTCTCCAGCCTTCTGTTTAGAATCCTCAGAACTACTTTGGCCGCGTGGGATATTAAGCTTATTGTCCTATAGTCTGCGCACGTTTTTGCCTTACTCTTCTTTGGTATAGAAATTAGTACAGCCTTCGCGAAGTCTTCCGGCCACACTCCATCCTCATAAATCCTACGAATAAGCGTAAAAAGTTTGACTCTTCCGTTCTTCCCCATGCTCTTTAAAAACTCTGCAGGTAATTTATCTATATCCACTGCCTTATTCCTTTTCATGTCTCGTAGAGCTTTTTCAATTTCGCTATCTAGGATACCTGGTCAGATGCCATCTCTGTCGATGTCGTCGTCTCTTTCTATATCTAACGTTTTGGGTCTTATTTCATTACCATACAGCTCTTCAACATACTCCTTACACCTCTCCTGAATCTCTTTCGGTTCTACGATCACCTTTCCCCTCTTGTCTGTTATCGTTGTAATTCCCCTTCCCTTGTTACCACCCGTCAGTTACTTTACTTTCCTATATAAAGCATCTGCTCTTCCCTCTTTTTGGTGTTTCTTGGTTGCACTGACTGCGCTTACTGTTGCCTTCGCCGCTTCTATAATCCCATATTTTAAGCTTCTCCATTCATCATCCACTGATCTAACTCCGAGATCCTCACCCATTATTTCATCAAACTTCTCCCGATACTTCTTGTTCATTGCCCCAGTTAATGCCTCCGTATTCAAATTTCGTACCCACCGTCCCATTGTTATCTTTTTCTGTTTAACCCGACATCTCATGACTAATAAGTTGTGATCCGAGTTCGCGTCAGCTCCTGGATAAGTATACGAGTTTTTAACACAGTTCCTGTATCTGTGACGGACCATAATATAATCTATCTGGAAGCTTTCTCTGTCTCCCGGCTTCTACCATGTGTACCTACTTTGAGGATTAAGTCTGAACCATGTATTTGTGATCACTAGGTTATTTTTTCCGGCAACACTCCACAGTTCCAAAACTCTTTCGTCGTTTCTCCTTCCTAACCCGTAATCGCCCACCTCCCGCCCATCTCTGCCCTCACCCACTTCCTTCTTCCCACCGCGTTCCAATCCTCCATTACTACCTAATGCTTACTACCAGGTATTCTACCATTTATTTTATCTAGCTTTTCGTATATACCATCTACCTTCTCCTCTCTATGATTTGAGGTAGGCATATAAACCTTTTACTTGAGGTAGTCATATAAATAATTTTTTAAAAGAAACTTTTTTAAAAGAAAACGCTGATCTATTCTGTAAAATTGCGTTGAGACTTTTGAAGGGTTAATATGGCCACAAGTGTCATTCCAGTTATATAATTAGTATTTTGAAATTAAATAACAAGCAAACAAATGACTTTAAAGGAAATGGTGTTAGTAGAGAATTGTTTTGAGACATAGTGCATAGCACCGCGAAGAAAAGGGGATAATAGCCTTACATTTCTTAACTTCCTTTAAGTTCAAGCCCGCACTCAATCCCCCCCCCCTACTGGTTAAAATTACATTTAATAAATATAACTCTGTTTCATGCTGGACCAGGTGGAAGTTTTGTATATTCATAAAGAATAAAAACAATTAGTAATCTTCCACAGATTTATTACTATGGCACGACGCGTTTCACCATTCTGTGGCATAATCATGTGATAATCAGATTGTTTATATTCATTATGATTAATTATATTTAAGTTTAACTGCTCCATAAAAATAGAGCCGGAGTTAAGAAATCGACTGCTTTAGCTGGTGGGGTACTGGTATGTTAATAAAAACGTGAAGGAGCACAATAGAAAACGATCACAGTCACTTCAAGATCAAGATCTAGTTGTCAACTAGCTATGTGGTGCGGAGTGAGAAGGAGAATGACGCAAGTGGAACTAACCGACAGAGAATTGATTCAAATTTTGCGCGAAGTATTCCGCCACGATAAAATATTCGCGCACATAACACGAAATGTCACTAAGGCAATCTAAAGTGACCCGCGGTCGTTACCCGAGGCAATGATTTTTGTAAATAACTGTAGTAAAAGAAGGATAGACTGAGAGATTTTCACGGGAAGATAAGCGATTTTCGATGTGGCATATCAGTGCAAGATCAAGGGTTCTGATGAATGAGAAGGGTATGAATGAGGGAGAGAGTGAACTCGATGGGGGACGGAGGATGGCGCGACGGGGGTCTGCATTTGCTATTCGCGTGCGCCTAAGGATCGAAGGAGCTAGCTCACTCTTTGGGGGGCGGGGGGGGACCCTCAAAGGAGGACCCGCAAATCCCAAGGAGGAATATTTCCTCCTTGGGATTTGCGGAGACAGGGCCGCTTCACGTCGGAGGAGGCGAGAGTTGTGGCAGAAGACGAAGGAACCGAGGGCGTGGGGGGGGGGGGGGCGGGTAGGGGCTGATGTCGCCCCCGAGGAGGGCAACTGCGCCCCCACACCCGTCTTCCGGCGCGGCGGCGTGCGGTGGTGCAGGATAGCGACATCGGGTCACTTATTCCGCATTCTGGGCGGCGCGGGTCGGAGCGGGTGAGTCGCATAAGCGGAGACCGCGATTGATTCCGGGTGCTCGCCGGATTCGACGACTGACGACCCGGGTCTTTCATCCCGGGCGAGGAGCTCCGGAGGAATGAAATCCCGGGCCGACTCGGGTCGACCCAAGCAGAGTCGCAGTGCACGCAGAGCGGGAAGAGGTGCAAAAGTGGATAAGCAGAGTGTCATCGCAATAGTTGGCATGCAAATCTTTGTTCCAGAAAATATCCGAAATAAGTAATTATGATTCACATTTTGCCAAAAGTAAATCCTGATTCACGTTGTCATTTTTCACGTACAAGTTCAGGGTAGGCAACTATGATAGCTCAAACGAAATGTCTTTCTTTGGGGATCTTTTTCGGGGATAGCCGCAATAGTAGGAGTACCAAATATCCCTTTACTCAATACTTGAGAACGACCTTTTTTCCGTGCCTGAACACATGCGCGACTCTGCCGCCAAGACCCAATCAGAGGGCTCGGGAGCAAATAGGGAATGCGGCGATTCGTGTCAGTTTTAATGAAATGAGTATTTCAAATATTAGATAACGATTCTCGCAGTAACAGATGAGATGACCCTGTAATAGGGAAAACAATGGCAGGAGCTATTATTTCCTATTTCATTAAAAAGCCGTAACTCATATGATTCCTGGACTTGCACTTGAAAAATTACAGAGTGTATCAGACTTGAGGGTCGTCGAGTGACAATATGTACGTAGTACACGGCATCTAGTCTCAGTAAGCAACATACCAACAAAGATTATCATGAGTAATAAATTTTTCACTTCAGTCCAATTTAAAGTGCAGAGCACGAAAGGAATGACATGCAGGACCATGAAGGCAAGGGAAACCATACAAATGGCGTTAAATGAAGAGAATTAAAGAAATAAACATTGATATCGTTTTGCGCTTCAATGGATAAGGCGAGACGATCTAGCACCATTTGCATCCTCAGATCTGAAGCTTTTTGTCTGCCTTTACTCGGCAATACTGCATGCAAGATAGCAATATGAGTTCATGAACAAAATAACGAGAGGAAACCTTGATAAAAGCGATAGCATTTTTGTATTTTACATTAATCAGACAAATACAATCACAACCGTAAAAAAAATCTTTCAATTCAGGTCAACGAATTCTCGGCATTCTATATGAACGCATGGATATGGTTCCAGAACGAGGATATGTCCTGTCCTAATCAACAGCCCATAAATACTCAGGAATATAGATTAGGATATAAAAAGTTGTCACCCATGACAGGATATAAAAAGTTGTCACATAAAAAGGCTAGAGTTAATTGCGTAACAATTTTCAGTGACAAGCATTATCACATATCATTGGGCGGGATAAGCTTTTTATGCCGGAACAATGCGTTTTCAAAGAGAGTCATTAGGCAGCTCAGTATGAAATGCACTACAAGCATTGAATAGATTTAAAATGGGAGCGAAAGATATCAACTGAAATTGCAACATGCTCGTTTTTTGTGGAACATGCGACGTCTACCATTTCTCTGTAGATTTTAAAGGCAAAATAGAATTCACCATCGCAAGCACCAAATAGTCGTAGGAAAGAACCTACTGTAAATCCGATAAAACACTTGCGTTAAGCAGGATTCTATTAAATTACGAATCAATTTACCGGCTTGGCTGAAAGTTCTTGGCACTTGGATACGAAATGCGAAAAAGAAGGAAAAGAAGGGATACTGAGAGCAAAAGCAGCAAGTGGTTTGAGAGAAGTCACGAAAGAGTACTTTCATTCACGCCCCCCCCCCCATTTATGGCTGCGACGTATCGAAATAAAACACGCCCAGGACAAAAATGGGTTTCTGCGTGTCAGGAACTGTCGTCCAAGCTCTAGTAGAGTGAGCATTAGAGGGTGGCTCTTATTTTTCAAAACTGAGAAAAGTTATGTTTTCTACCCCTCAAAATGATCGAAGTGGGGTGTGAATTCACGTGTCAAAATTCTTTCATCATCGCGAACCCGTGCCTCAAGAGCCCTATAGTATACTTCAAAACTAAATATTCAATTTTTTGGGCAGAAAAAACGCATATTCTAAGTAACATGCAAAAGCAAAGTTCTTTAGGGCCGAAATTTTTTTAATGTTCACGTATATTGAGGCGTTTCTGAGCTATGGGCCCTCGTATTTCGAGCGCCACCCCCCCCTCCCAGGGCGCCACCCAGCGCCGCTGCACCACCGACCCTAACCCCTAACCATCATCACTTCCCCTCCGAGGCACAACCCCTCCATCCCCTCCACGTACCGGAACGTCGCGTGGGACTCTTCCTCCCAGCTGGCGTCCAGTGGATTATTTCACTTCTCCCTCCTCAGTACGTGGGAATAGTACGCTACAAGTATGAGTCCCTGGGGGATTTCGCTTAACTTAGAGGAGGTAAAAACTGACGTATTCAATTTTCGAAGAGAAAATGAAAAGTGTAGTGTCCGAAATTTTGCTTCACACATGGATTAACTTCTATAAATAAAACAGTAAGCAAATGCTGTAGTATACAGGCAATTATAAATAAAAAACTTTATTTACAGTCCCTTGTTACACTATTCTCCCTCTGGCAATCCAGTTTTTGCAATTAAAATTGCGCACGTTAGGAATTGTCCGATGAAAATTGACATTTAATAACAAATTTTGATATCCTTCTTCCTTCTTGATAACAGATTTATTAAACTCTTGGAGTAGTTTCACTCCTCTCTCTGCGTAATCATTTACTACTTGAAGATGAGCAACAACTTGCAAGCCGTTTATGTAATCAGAATGGTTCTCCCATTCTCGCACTAGTACAAGAACCCTTTGCGTTTCTCTAGATTTTAAAACAGCTTTCTCGAATTCATGGTGGTGAAATCCGCTAATGGCAACGTCAGCAGGGTGTCCAGTTGGGGTGAGGCTTTCTTAGTCGGCCTCCTTTACGCGTCCTTAAACGTTTAATGATATTTTCTCTTTCAAGAACAAGAAGAGAACTGTCAAATATAGAGAGCCCCACGACCTCTTCACTAAAGTACCATAACAAAGGTTTAAAAACCACTTTTGAACAGCTTTTGCAATGGTAGTACTATTAATGGTAGTAGTAATGATAGAGCATTAAAAATAAATGCATAGACTAAATGATTTGATATGCGTCTAGAAAGGGATAACATTGGCTAGTTCCGGAAAAAAACACGTGAAAATTTCAATAGATGCAGTGCAAGAAATGCAGTTATGGAGATTAAGGAAACTAACAAACGATGAGATTAGCCAAGTGATACAGATACAACGAAGACGGTGATCAGATGGGAATGGCAGGAGATAAACTTTCTTATTTTACACCTGAAACTTTAAGAGGACTATTAAAGAGCAAGAATACATTAGAGAAATATTTTGATACGTACCACTTATTGTTTCTTTTTAATTATTAGGTATTAAAACTCTCAGACACAGGGAACCTTCAGTAATATATAAGGTGTGACTCATGCCATTAAATGAGTGTTCACGTCTCATCTACGTCTCTTTGGCTCCAGAATACACGCAGGAGAAAGAGTCAAAAGGCATTCAGCAATAGAGTATTTGCACACTTTTGGGAAGTGACATCTAAAAAATCTGTCGATTCTTCAGACACTAAATTTTCATTCTGACGCTCGAGAGGCTTTTCGTTATTTTTTTATTAGCTAATAAAATCTAATAATTTATTATTGCGCCGAAACACTGGTCCGCCATGTTTTGTAGGCTCTGACGTCATCTCCCACAGTCGACCATTTGTTGATTTGGAGATTGTGTGACTGTGTTAGCTATTAATTAGCAAATATCGAAATAACTTCGAAAAGGCAAATACTATTTCACTCTCAACGCACCGCTAGGCTATTTCGCTTCTGCTAATATGGGAGATGACGTAACACTACGAAGAACCATTGGTTGGGCGTTTAGACCTAGGCAATTTCGATGCTAAAACAATGCATAATAAAAGCTATTTATTAAATTAATTAGTTGGAATTATTCCTTGGTATTTCGTACGTGGCATTTCGAAACCAAACACTACTCGCTATAATAAATTTCAACAAAATACCTCACTTACGCAAATACTCTATTGAAATCAAGAATGCCTTGGTTTAACTGCTTACAATGCAGTTCAAGCTGTTTACTTAACTGTGGAGAATAAATATTTTCCATCCTAAGTTCATAGTAATGACGCTCATTTATACAATCGTCAATAATAGCATCTCCACATTCTCCGAGCTATAAAATAAATGTATCCCTATGCAAGTCTATTATGCACTATGTAAGATACTGCTTCAAGTTCCTCATTTTCTCAAATAATTGCATTTGCAAAGAAGGAATTTTAATTTAATTGTGGCTTCTAAGGAACGAGATGCTCTAGTCACAAGAAACAGTGCACGCAATTCAAAGAAGTTTTGGCCTTAGTGCGATTTGAGGCACATTTCATAAGAGGAAAATTCAATCTCAGGAATATGGCGCCATCCAGTGTTTGCCCGAGTAATAAATCATGACAACGGTGACTTCAGAGGATGAATTCAGTCCCTCTTCAGGCCCTCATCGGATCGATAGCAGATAAACATTTTATTTTTGCGTGAAAAAATAGGACGAACAATGTAAGAAAGAGATTGTTTCGGGTGTAACTTTGCGGAAGTCTTTCAGAATAGGAAAGTTAGATGAACTTTCAGCACAGCTTTTTCCACATTTATTCTTATTTTTCGTGACCATGGTTTCGTTACTGAGTTCCTATCCTATCCTATCCTGAGAACCTGAAGACGTTACTCTTTAACGAAGCCATACTCGTGAAAAATAAAACTACAAGTGGAAAAACTTGTGCTAAAAAGTTATCTAACTTTCCTACTGAACGGTAGTGCGCAGGTGCAAAGTAATTATATCCAATATTTCTTAATTTAACAATTTCGTATTTAACAATTTCGTATTTAACAATTTCGTATTTAACAATTTTGTATTAAACAATTTCGTAAAGTCACATCATCATCAGGCTCACTGCCGATGAGCACGCTTTGGCTGCCTATCCTCTCCAAAGTGATCGAAGCAATGGTGTGACGCCAGCCATTTCATCTCCCCAAACATCACATGTGACACAATCGGCGAATAACAAGGGTTAAGGGGGTAAGAGGGGTGGGTGGGGTTGAGAGGGTGGAGGGGAATAGCATGGTGGAGGGGAAAGGTAGTGCCTCTGTCAGCCGAGGACTTTTCAAAGGATTGCGTTCTCAAACGCGTCGTTAAATTTGAAGTAGGTTGACGGGCGTCGACGGGGCTGAGGCGGCAGGTATGGGAGAAGGCGGAGAGGGAGGTCAAGGGGCCGCAAGAGATATCGATGGCGGCAAGAGGGCCGGGCACAAGAGTGCCGGGCCGGGCCCGCTCATTGATGCATTCTCTCAAAACGTCAATGTGGGCTTCGCTTTAGATCAAGGGCCCTCATTCCAGATTTTCTGTCAAAAGTGGATTCTTGACATTACGGGAGGTGCGAGGTGGCAGCATAGACAACATTGAAATTTCGCAATGCATATATATTCAATCTTTTCGAGGCAGCGGCACTGAAATCTCACCGTCGTTCAGGATCAAGAATACCGAGCCCTTCCTTAGTTAAATTCTCAGAGAGTTGATGGAGAGGAACAGATCTTTCGGTTGCGTCATGGGAAAATTGATTTCTGCGATGGAAAATTGTAATACTTCCTGAGGCACACCATGAATTAGAAATTTTCTAAGCAGGGGGGTAATCCGAAATTCAAGGCTAAAGAGAGTTAAGTGGTCATAATTTTCGGTGTAATATGGACCTTCAGGAATATTTTAGATTGGAGAAAGGGAGGAAATGAGCACCGTTGGAAGAGGCCTAATCTTTACGAAAGGCGATTAAAAATCCATAGTTTTTTTGGCGACAACGTTCGAAGGACAAAGTACATGCAGCAATCAAAACTCGATCGGTATTTCAAAGATAATTTTTCAAACCTGCCAGTAATGGAACTCCAGCTCTTGACCTACCTAGACTAGCCTAGCCAGAATTTCTTCCCGGGATATATATATATATATATATATTATAATATCTATTAACGGGATAGAGAAAAAATGAATTCAATAGTACTCCAGAGAGAAGTTCATTATTGGTCATAATATTTTCAATAATGTCGCATGAGAAGACTCTAGCAGTAATTTCGAAATAACTTGTGTCCAAAGCATAATTTTTACTCTGAATTAAATCCATGCATAAGCTCTCCATTCTACTCAGCGGTGAATGGTTTGGAAAAAATAAACAAACGAATTTTTGGATGCATGATTGCTGATATGATATTGAAATACACCTTTGAATCCACAGCGATACGATTTCCGGATCCTTGTACTACCGAAGGATTGCATACGACGTTCCGTAACCTTTAACACCAGAGAGGGGGGTGGAGGGAGGCCATGCAGCTATTCTGCACATTCGTACAACTATTCTGTATCTATGGAATGCCATAAGAACCCGAGCAAAGATGAAAGAAGGGTGAAAGACAGTGGCAGGGTAACTGTCTCCGTAAAGGCGTGTCAAAGAGGGACTGGAAATCGGGAAATGAAGAGAAGGTGTGATGAGGGAAGACAACTCATCTCCTCCACATCATTTTGGCGCGTGGTGTTCAATGTGGCCGTGAAAGGTGTGCGCGGAAACGAATCCTCGCACCAATCGGCCACTCTTCCCACTCGGCCACTTTGCCATGTCCTTAGGAGTATCTAGCTTCGATCGAAACTTCCAAGGGAGACTCCGATCTCAATCCATGGAGTCGCTTCAGCACCTAGTCGTGAAACCATCTGCGAGTGCAATCCGTGTGCCGCTTCAGCGAGGAGGGGATATTGTCAAAGAAAAAACATTTTGAATCGCAAGGGATCGCGAGAAGAGCTCGAATGCAGCCAATTCACCGCCATTATCACACCTCCCTGTCCCAACATACTGCCGGGAGTCGAGTCCACCGCCACGATCATCATTACGTCCGCCTCGACACGCGGCCTCACCGGGTTGAGGCGAGCGTCGAGGCCATCGGAGCCGAGAGGCGTGAGAACCGCCGCCGGTCGCGCGCAAATCACAACCAGTCTACACGGACGCCACGTGGACACCTCACACCAATTTCATTCCTCTGCCACCACCTGCCATACACTCTCCCACCACGCATCCATCCCCACCCCCGCCCCACTTCGGCGCCCAACCCCTCCTGCCCCCCAAAACCTCTCCACCCCCGACGAAGCGTGAAACCGAGACCGCGAAAATCCACCGCCACCGCAACCCATCCACCCGCCCCGTGATAGCACCGCGGTTCTCCCTCCCCCGCACCCATCACCGCATCGCGCGCCAAACCGCCGTCCTCGGTCGCTCCGCTGTGGGGGGTAGGGGACGTAGACATGGGGGAGGAGGGGAATAACAATCACGGGCGAGGAGGTAGGCACTCGAGGTCCCTGAATTGAATCCGAAGCGATGCGTTTTTACACGCCAAGCACTCGGCCATTGCACTGACATCCAATCCCCGCTCCTTTTCCCCACGAGGGGTGGGCGGGTGGGATTTGTAGGGGAGGGGGGGGCAGGAGAGAGGGTAAGAGGTCGAGGTTTGTTTATCCGTGTAAATCCTAGGTTGGGCGCTGGAAAATGATGATGAGGCTGAGGAGGGAGGGGTGCGAGCTTGAGGAAGGGATTCTCTCACTTTAGCGGAAGGGAGAATAGCGAAGGAAACTAATCGCGAAGGAAAGAGAGCGAGAAATGGAAAAATGGGTTTTGAGTGCCACATTGTCTATCAGTTTCATGGCTATGAATGGCTCCAGGGAAAATCACCGGACTTGTCTCTTTAGAAGTCTCCCTCCTTCTCTTTTATTCGCCTTGGAGTAACCTGCAGGCGTCATTGCATTGTCACGGTCACATCCTCAAAATCATAAGCGAATCAACTTCAGTGATATCGCTTTCGCTGATTTCATTAACCACTGCATCACCAATTCTCTTCTTCAGGATCCCATATTTTGGCAGAATAGTCAACGAAAATTTCCAGGAAACACTTTTTTTACTTTCTATACGCAAAGTTTCCAAATTTACTTAAAAAAGAATAAATAAGTCAGCAGTAACATTCATGATGTTCCCTTAAATTATTAGGATTTGAGAGTGAATGCAAGTGTTTTACGCGGAAGCTAGCGCTAAAATTGAACGCCATTGACAGAGCAGTTTCTCAGGTCATACGAATTTCAACATCTGGTACCCCTCGTGAAAAAAACATTTAATTATGTCTATGTTATTAAATTTACCTTTGGCGAAGAATTTAATGAAGTTTTTTCAAAAGATAGTACATGCTATCCTATGAATAAATACATTTGAAATATTCCGAGATAGGGAGGCATCAGGGTAACGGCAAGCCGAGATGGAAGACCCGATCCCTCACCATTAACGAAGGCAAGTGACGTTGGTCTCGGTTCGAATTTGGATCGTTCAATTCTACCATTGCGCTTTTTCCTCTGTCTTAAAGTGGCGGACGCTAAACGATAATTACATGCAAGTTACCGAAGACATTCTTTACAAGATTCAACTGCTAAGGTTATGCTTTGGACGCAAGGCCACAGTGAATAGACCTTCCATCCAAAGACAAGCGCATCAAACATACCCAAGATGTAGTACTAGTTTGCTTGCACCACTGCCGGCTTCAGCTGAGTCTATGCCTTGGATACGACCGTGGTTTTTCGTGAGTGAGTCTGCGTTGATTTATAGCAGCCGTCGCCGCCTTGCTTGCTGCGTCGTTTGCGGTGTGAACGGCATCGATTATCCGACGCTCCAAAAGTCGTCTCTGATGCATAGATGAACTGTACGGTGACTCATTAGATGCCCCTTCCGGTGACCATGTTCTCATAAATTTACTTATAAATTTATCCAAAATTATTTTGTTTTAAAATGAAATTTTACTAGAATTTTCAATCTTTTTTGTTTCAATCTTTTTTCAATAGAATTCCAAAGGTGGTTTTTTGTCTTAAACAGAAATATTTAAGGGGTTAATTAATTCTTCGGTTGTACACCAATTTCAGGACGAGAGCACATCGAAAGATGCGAGAAGTACTATGCTGAAATTTCCGCCATCGCCTGAAATTGCCTTCAACCGTCGCAACGCAAACTTACGGTCATTGCATTCATTATTCCGACCGCCGAATATCTCATTTATTTTAAACGTGCTATCGGTTAGAAAATCAATAGTGTCATCACCTCACTAACTCTACAATCCCGTTCCCAATCTGGCACCTACCCCATTGTAAAACTGATTATCATGGGGGTTCACTTCAATAGAAATTGTAATAGATTTTTACCATTACCATTGAAGTAGATTTACATGGAATTCCACAAAAACCAAAATACGAACATTTTTTGAACCATTGAAAAAAACCTTTATCCCAGTGATTAAATTTGAAGTCCACCCTTTGGTTTTTAGCATTTCCAAAATATTACATGGATGGGAATATGGAACTCCATTCCACCGCGTCAAGGTTGAGGTCCAAGGGAACGGTGCTTTATCTAGAAATGACATGAATGACGTCAGCGCACTGTAGTTCGAAGGGCACTGTAGAGTGAGACGCCGGATCGCAGATCTTGCCAGCATAAGGGGGTGAGAAATCCAATGTTTGGCAGGGCAGTAAGTTGGCCAAGCCACCACCAGACGTCGAGCGAGCGTAACATGGCCTCGTGTGGACACACATGTGGTGATCTCCGTGGGATAATAGAGAAGGAGGAAGATGGGGGGGGGGAGTGGGAGGGGAGGGGAGGGGGTCAGATTTCGATATGGGGATGAAAGGGCACGTCGCCGCGCGCGCCAATCAGATTACACAGTTGGCCAACAACCTCCGCGATTCCTCCCATTTACGGTGGCCGCCAACCGAAGGGGTATTCGAAGGGTTCACCGACCGCAAGTCCTTTCTGCACACCCTTCATCCCTTCCCCGTCCTCCAACCGTTCGTCGATGGCGTCTCTTATTTTTCCTCTCCCCCCCCCCTCTCTTCTCACATTCAGGGGCGCGACAGGAAGTGCAGCCAAAACACTCTCATCATAATACTCTCTCGCTTAATTATATTTGTCTATTGTTCCATGTCCCTATCCTTGGGCCATCGCATTGTTTCCATTATGGTCAGCGGTGCAAGTTTCGGCGGTGTTTTTCGTATCAATATTGAGTCATTTGCATTCGGTAAAGTTTAAGCGGTGAACGGCATAGGAGAGAAGATCGCGAATTTGGCGAAGACGGAGGAACAATGCTGGTTGGAGTGCAATCATCTATTTCCGCGACATCGACCAAAACATTAAATTTTTCTGATTTAATACGTGCTTTGAGAGCTTGAGGGAATAAGATATCTTGAGATCGTTAGTCTTCACTGAATTAAACTAAAGAAATGAATTCAATAAGGATTTTACTCAGCTGAGAGGAATCTTTACAGAAATATACGAAGCTCAACATAAAATACAACAAAGTAATTTCTCCTGCTTACATCCATTTTATCATGCGCTAGAAAAAGTTCTAAAATAACGATGCAGGTTTGAGTGTATTTAGCTTAAATTGAAAAACTATAGTTAGTGAAACGATAATTTAACTCGTAGATGAAAGTTTGAACATATTATGTGTTTTTGAATGGTTATGAATATCATATGTTCCTCTATTTAATCTGTATTGACGTCTTAAGTGTCAACTACATGTACACCACTTGCGTATATACACAAAAAAATTTAACTATAGGTAATACCTTTAAATACAGAAAACATGGCGCCCAAAATGACATTTCATGCTTCGAAACATTTATTGTGATGAAATTAAAAACAATTACGGGACAGGGTCCTGTTTTTGTACAGGGACAATATATTTTAACGGTTATCTACCAGGTAATGCCATAAAACAATGTCTTTATTCATGTATGTCAAAATTTGCTTAGCTTAATAGATAAGGTGAAATGAAAATATAAAAAAACTAGCATCCCACCTCGAGCTGGAGAACGATAGAAAAAGTAAGGTGTGTAAAAGCAAACAAATGAAAACGAAAGAGCGTACGAAGAATAAGATGGGAACAGAAGATTCAAAATGAGAGCAGATGTATGACGTCTGAGATTACAAGGGGATATATTTGATAACCATGGAAGAGGAGAAATAAATAGAAAATATATTAAGGATTCAGTGTAGGTGAGTACATATTAATATTAAGATCAATCGAGGAATAATATTTCTTGCAAAATACTTTTGAGAATATGGGTCTCTCAAAGAGTTTTTTTTCAAGAAGCAGAGGAAGCAAGAGCCGTGCAGAGGATAATCATCTCAGCCGTTACATGCGTGAATGACTCTCGGGACTATGAACTCCATCCACGTGAGACGAAGTAAAGGACGGATGCGTAGCACTATTCCAAAAATATACAAAGCATTAACTAAACGATGAAAAATACGCGTTAAAGACACGTTCGTTGAATATATACGAGTAACTCTTTAATATGTAAAATTTTAAAGGATTTTTCGTGGCCATTTTCACACACTTTATGTATAATACACTTCTGGCCAGTGTACAATTATAAAATTTATGAAATTCATAATATTTAGTTTTTAAGGCTGAGCGCACATAAATAATAGGGAAAGTGAGAACTTCATTTCCCAGTTCTAAATAAATTTTGAATTTCTCATAAAATACCAAAACGAAGATATTTTCCATTTAGTTGGAATTTCAGTTCTTCGGTCAAACAGTCTATGGTGATAAAGGGATCTGGTGCACAGCATCCACAAAAGAAAGTTTTTTTCTCTTCAGAACAGACCATAGGACGCACTTTAGGCTAGGGTGGTTCGAAAAAAATAAATTATTTTACTTCGGAATGCTATAGAGCGCAAAAGTTGCCATTGGTATAGACAAGGAAAAATAATATTGAAAAAAATATTTATACATCTTCCGGTCGCGTATTGCCGTTAAAGTTCAGTACAAATCGTTAAAAACAATAAACTTTCAATATATTTTTGAAAGTATGAAGGATGGTATGACTTTCATTCTACAACGATTTTATAAGTGTTTGAAAATGACTTTAAAAAAAATAAAATATATATATATATATATATATATATATGTTATATTTATATCATATATTTAGGCCGCGCATCGCTATGGAATATGTGATAAACTTGCGATATTAGCAAAATTTCAAATTTTTACATTTTATAACGAATTTATAACAAATCTAGCTGAAACGCATTAGTTACATTCCTGTACCTATAGGTGCTTAGAAAAAAAGTGCAGTAAAATAATCCTCATATTTTAATAATAACCGGTCGCGCAGCCTCATTAAAAAGTGACTAATGCTGCATTGGCCTTAGTCACTGTCGCGTTCTTTCTCGCGAACTTTCTATTTGATTTTAAAATAAATAAGATAAAAGTGTTATATTTGGACACGAGCATAAGCCTATTTCTTCAAACAGTATTATTATAATTCTTTTTGGTCGCGCAGCTGAATGAAATAGAGTTCTAATCATAAATTTGGCGGTATTTTTCAAATTACGCGTGTGCAGTTCTTCGCTCATTTTGGTTTACAATAAGACCCAGAACTCATCACGGGGAGGTGGCTGCATTTCGAGTTCCACCCACACCCTACTCAACCTACCATTCAATGATTAGGGTGTGTTTTTTACAATATTTACAAGTTTAAAACATGTAAAAATTTACATAGTTTTTTTCTGTACTTTTCCTCCTTGGTTTAAAACGTTACTCATTTTTGTCATTCACTACGAATTCATATTCAGATTTGTGTGGAAAGGTAGGCATGGCTGATCTTGACAATAATCTAATTCAGCTGTTACCATCTCTATCACTGTGCCCACAGACTTCACTGGAAGCTTCTATCACATGCTTAACGCACCTTTCGACAGCTTGCGTGTAGAGGTATTGTTTTTTAAGATTGGATACAGGTCTTTCAATATGTTTTTGATCCTGTGTGCACCAGGGAAGAATGTGGTGACAAGGTTAAGTTGGTCAGGTTGGTGGGTCTTGGTCCGAGGGGTATATTTTGCAGTAGGAGACAGGATTTTATTTAAAAGCAACTTCTCTGGGTACTCTCGTTCTCTGAGGGAGTGATGGAGAGTTTCGATATATTCTTTTAGAGAGGGGGCATTGCTGCAGATCCGGTGGCCGCGGATAGAAAGGGAATAAGGGATTGAGCGTCTCTCTCCTCCGCCCCTCCGCCACCCCCTCCCTCAAAAGATCTTCCTCTACGGCCAATTGTACCACCAGCAACATCATCTACCGCCTTTCCTGCAATTTCTGCCCTGCCTTCTATGTGGGAAAATGTACCACCCCTCTCAATGTCCGTATGAACAATCACCGCCATGCCACCAAAACTCCACCTTTTCTTGATCCCATTCCCAAACATACCGCCTCCCACTCTCAAAATTTTGACGATTGTTTCTCCCTAGAGATCATAGAAGCCCTTCCTGAATCCGGCGGTAATTTTGACGTGAAAATTCGTGAATACGCCCATATTTGGGTGACAAGAGCATTCGAAAAGCCCGGGCTAAACCTAGCCCATTGAATTAAAAGCCCAATAGCCACCTCTCTCTCCCCACCACTATCCATTCGCACTTACCCCCTTCCTTCCTCTCTGCCCTTTCCTTCCCAAGGGAACAGAGCGGACTCATCATTCCTCTACCGCTGACGATGGCGTCCTGACGTCGAAACGTACAAGTTTTCTTTTGTGAGTGTCCTTTTTGCGTGTTTCTGTGTTTGTTTAGTGTATCACTGTTTTATTTATGCATGTGCATCGTCGCCGAGAGCGATTTTCTACCAAGACATTATATATATATGTATATATATACGCAAAACCCTGTTAGTGGTAGTGAGCCATCATGAGTGTGACATAGGGACAGAGTCACGGATTGAAAAACTTTTAGAACAGTGCTCTGACCGGATGACTTTTAATATGCCTAATAAATACAATTGATCTTTGCTAGTATTTACCTATCTACTTCAGGAATCGTACAATCGATAGGTTTAAATTCAATTACCGGTATTTTTCACACCCAGGTAGATCTTTTCCAATTGGCCCTGAATTACCTACCTGTTGGGCCTGTTGTCATATCATGTAAGTGCTTGAAAAGGTGGCGGAATGGAAGTTCGTTGAAATGACGAAGACAAATACTCCATTTCAAAAGTTTTACCACTTACATGAAAAGTGGTAAAACATTTGGAAAGCAAAGAAAGTTACAGCATTCATAACAGTGTCATCACGTCCCATCATTTCCAATTTGTTAAGTGATAAGTCATTTTCAGATTGAGAGCCGTAAATATATGCATAGCTCGTATATACACGATAGAGATAGATACAGACATAAATTTTTCTCTTTCACACATGCAGTCAGTAAGTATTGGGCTCACACAGGCATTTGTAGTTCTCTTGCAAGTACAGTCGTTAGCAAAAATCTGACATTTGCATACAGAAATGTCAAAAAGATAGGAACCCTTCTCTTTAAATTCGTTGTCTCAGTGTAAATGTTACTTTGTTTTTTTAACGATTGTATTATTTCTGAACTTACAATATGATTAATTGTAAGCGTTAATAAGCTGGAATGTCTCAGTCGGGATAGAAGCCTTGCCATACAAACACTTAATTTTCTATGCAACTGTCGTGGCTACTTCTAAAAAGGAGACACTCCTGTTGTTTGTTTCAACAGCCAAGTTAAATCTCTCTTGAAATTAGCAACGGAGAACATCCTCATGTGTTGGTTGTTAGCAGCCTCATGTGTTGGTAATATGAAACGTGTGTAAAAAACCTATACAAAACTGCACCCAATGTTAAATTCTACAACTTTTATGTGAGTAAAATGAAAAGCTTGAAAAAGGTCAATGAAGGGGGTGATCAAAATTGTATGTAACCTAAAAAAATAAGGAGAGTTTCAAATGTGTGTTGGTAGCCAGCAATTCAATAAGTCTCGTCGGTGGCCAAATGTAGGGCATTCAAAGTCCTTTCTAGTTATTACAGCTACTCCTACGTTCTGGGACGCATCCATCATAGCAGTAATACACTAGCACTTGTAATCACTAACACCTAATGAAAAAGCACACGCAAGCAGTAAATAGACAAGAGAATAGTTATGTACTATCACAGGAACAACACCACGTCCAGTACTGACTGTACCTTACAGCAGACTGACAGTTGACAATTAATCTCAAAATGGCGGAAGGCGGACAGACGCGCGCGCAGCCACAGAGGAAGTTCGAGCGCACGCCTGCTTCTCGTCATACCGGGATTAGTCACTTTTTAATGCACCTGCGTGACCAGTTAGCATAAAATAATGAGGATTATTTTTCTGTACTTTTTTTCTAAGCACCTCTAGGTACAGGAATGGAACTTTATCGTCTCAACTAGATTTATTATTAAATCGTTATAAATTGTAGAACTTCGAAATTTTACTAAAATCGCAAATTTATTACGTATTCCATAGCAATGCGCGACCAAAATATATGATATAAATATAATTAATGTAACTTAAAGTCATTTTTAAATACTTGTAAAATGGTTTGCGCGATATAAAATTGTAGTCATACCATCCTTACATACTTACAAAAAATATTGAAAGTTTATGGTTTTTAACGATTCCTATCGAACTTTAATGGCAATGCGCGATCGGAAGATATATTTTTAAAAATTATATTATTTTTTCTTGTCCATACCAATGGCAAATTTTGCGCTCTATAGCATTCCGAATTAAAATAATTTAATTATTTCGAACCACCCTACTGTAGGCCTCGCAATGCACTAAGTCGAGAGAGAACACGATCTAGAGTCGTCGTTTTAGTGCTCTGTGTTTTGCTGTTTCCTCAAAATATTGAAATGGAAATGGAAGTTTTTTTGGGAGCGAGTACGGCAAAAATACGCTAGATCTCAGAGGAATACATTTTAGAGCAAGAGTAGGAGGCGAAAAAATGATGCATGGAAAAGGCTATTAGGAAGAAATTACAGGGTAATATTGCATTGTAATTTTTTCCTGCCACAAACACTTACGCAGTAACTTTGTAGCACTCCAAGTATATTATTTCAGGCAGGCTTTTGCAATGGAAATGTACGAAATAAGCAGAATGATTTTACTTAAACTCTTTTTTTTCCTATGCTACTTAATAACTACTATTAACTATTTATTTTTAGTTTAAAAATATCAGAAGTTATAACCTTAATTTTTTCACACTCAAAGTACGCTTAGCCTTATAAAATGATAGCAATTGCCGATTTAAACCAGAGTATTAACGGTGCCAGTGGAAAAGTAGAAAAATAAATTTTCGTGTGCTATGACAATGTATACCTAGTATATAATTAGTCGGATATTATACCCCGTTACAATCCCTTTCCGATAACTACAAATTGTAGTCCGTCTATCCGCTAAAATTGATCCACATGAATGACCACGATAAATATTTTGTGCATACGGGTATTGGCCGATTAGATTGCCAATTCGTGAGACTTTTCTAATAATTGTGTATTCCTATTTCAGACTCAAACGGAGGGTCTACGTGAGGCTTAGTTTACTAGCTAAACAATCTTCGATAAAAAATATAGTATTTGTTACAATCTCCTATTTGAAGTGTTCTGGACTTAAATGATTTAGGCATACATAATTCACGCATAGTACTTCTTTCGGGAAGTGTATGATCCCATAGAACCCCGGAAGGGAAACTTACGACCGTCCATAGGAAAAAAACACCCTTGCCACCAAATTTCATTCCGTGATTCTGTATTTTCAGGTTACTAATATTTAATTATCTTATTTGGTGACCCCTGCACCATCTTTTCCGGGCAATGCACTGCGTTCTGTGGGCAAAATATTAACCCCTGATTTTTGAGCCAACCCTGAGAATTGGTTCGCAAAAATTGGCGTCAATATTTACACATTTCTTGATGCCTGACTTTCGTACAAAATTACACGTACTTAAATTAAAAATAAAACGAACGCAGAAAGAATGTTTTGTGAAAGATTCGCAGAGCACAAGAGCCTCTGAATTCACGCGATCCGAACCACGTGCGGGCGGAGTACTCTTACTCTCCCTCCCCGGGAGCTCAAAGCCATTCATTCCTTCCCTTTCCTCTCCCCGCCGTTCGCCGCTCAGGTGCTCCGGGGGAGGATGAGGGGGGGGGGGGGGGGGGGAGGGTCACGTGATCGTTTGGCCCTCCTTCCTCCACCCCTCTTTAGATCCACCCTCCCCTGCCCCCTCATCCAAACTCCCCCTCGCTCTCCCGGACGCATAAAATAAAGCGTTCCCGGGGTTTTCCGGGTCCGGGGCTCTATGTTCTCCCGGGCCGAAAGTGTTCCGGGCCATAGGACGGGGCTCGCTCTCCTCCGAGAGAAGGGGGTTGACGAGAAGGGGTTCGCCGAAGGCACTCTCTCCATTTGGCCTCAAAGGTCGAACGGTGCTTCTCCCTCGCTGCCCCGCTCGAAGCGAACGCCAAGGACGGTTGACATTTTACGGTACACTCCATCCGTATTGAAAAAAAAACAAAAGAAATCACTTGCCTCACTGTCATCAGCGATTAAGTCTATATAATTTGTAACTCAAAAGTTAGATTCCTTCGATTGAAGAATTCGATACTTCCTTTAAAAACAAAAATGTATAAAAATACTACCGAAAAAGTTAATATAACTACAGGTTTTCTTTTTCAGCCTGAGGTAAAAAAGTTCATCACCGGAAGGAGAGGCGCGCAACAATGCTTGCGCAGCAAAACCGCTGGTGACAGCCCCAGCGCCGAATGGCAGTGAGGAGGCGTAGTGAAGGCTCAATTTCCTCAAGTGTTCGGAGTCGCCGCAAATATTCTCATCCGAGCACCTCTCACGTGGAGTCTCACCCTCACCTCCACTTCCCCCCTCCCCCACCACCATCTCCCTCCGCCCCCCCCCCCTCGCATTGTGCCTCGACAAAAAACACAAGGTACGGTTGGGGGCGAAAGAGAAGACAAAAGGTGTTGGCTGTCAGCCGGGTGGGGACTGGAGGCGACGCGGTGTGAACGGGTGGAAACCGATGGATAATGGAGAATTCACCGCTTACGTAACTTTAGGTTGGCCCCCATTGCTCTAAAAATCATTCAGAAAATTTGATAAATGGCGCGAAATGAATTAGTGGTAATATGAGTGTGTAAAAAATTATATAGGAGAAATTATCATGAAATTCTTGATTTATTAGCAACAAATATACCGCACAAAGTAATTAAGGTAAACACTGTTGAGGGCATTAGTGACCATAGAGTAGTTACCGCAAAGTTCTCTTTGAATACCATTAAAAGTTTTAAACAAACAAGAAAATTCTACATTTAAAAAAAAGCCGATTTCAATGCGTTCAAGAGTCATCTAAAAAGTTCTCTTCCCGAATTCCAGGAATCAAGCTTAAAGTTAGACACGGAGGGTAGTTGAAAAGCTTTCCTTTCGATCGTACATTCAGGGATCAAAAAATACATTCCAAGTAAAGTAAAAAAAGAGGGCAGCGAACCAAGATGGTACAATGCAGAAGTGAGAAAATCGTTAAGACGTCAGGGAGTATACCACGCCAAGATGAAAAAATTCCGTAGAGATTTGTCCACTAGTGATCAAAATTTAATATTTGAAAAATACAAATTGTCTAGAGCCACTACAAAGGAAGCCTTTCGGAATACATTCATGGATTTTAAAAGAAAAACATTAGTAAATCAATTACAGGTCAACCCAAAGGTATTTTGGTCATACGTAAGGGAATTTCAAGGCAATAGATCAACAGTTATTCCACTACGAAACGAAAATGGCGAATTATTAACAAGCAGCTCGGACAAAGCCAACTTATTAAATTCTTACCTTCAAAGTGTGTTCACCAAGTCATCGCAGATTACATCCGTAAAGTTAAATTATCACTTCCAGCATAAGGTGCCGCCTATCGATATTTCCACTCACGGAATAGAAAACTTGCTAAAATCTATAAGTCCAAATAAATCCCCAGGTCCTGAAGAAATTCCTGCCCGCGTGTATAGAGAATTAGCTTGTGAAATAGCACCCTACTTGCAGAATATATTTAGTAAATCCATCAACGAACACAAAGTACCCATGGAGTGGAAAATTGCAAATGTCACTCCCATTTTCAAAAGCCGTGATAAGGAACAGCCATCGAACTACAGACCGATATCTCTTGCAAAGTCCTTGAACATATAATTGTAAGTTCAGTTATGAGACACCTCGATATAGAGAACTTGTTAACAAAAACACAACACGGATTCAGAAAGGGAAGATCTTGCGAAACTCAATGAGCACTTTTTGCTCACGATATTTCAGTCTCGGGTGAACATAACGCTCCAGTTGATGCAATTTTTCTTGACTTTAAAAAGGCATTCGATAAAGTTTCCCACAGTAAGCTACTCATGAAATTAATATCCTACGGTTTAGACGATGACGTAATTTCCTGGATTAGAGAATTCTTAAGTAAACGCGTGCAAAGGGTTTTATTAGATGGCGCTATCTCTAATGAAGTAAAAGTCACATCGGGTGTGTGTCATAGGCCCGCTTCTGTTCCTTTTGTCCATAAAAGACATCGGTGACAAAGTTGACAGAAGCTTAGATTATTTGCTGACGACGCAGTGGTGTATAGAGAAATTCGTAGATTTAATGATAAGGAAGCGCTAACTAAGGACCTCGAGGCAATACAAGAGTGGTGCGATGCGTGGCAGCTAGAATTAAACCTGAAAAAATGCGTTGTTGTGAATTTTCGGAAATGGAAAAACGCTCCTTGTAACAGCTATTGGATAAACAACATAAAATTAGAGACCGTAGAATCCCTTAAGTACCTCGGAGTTAAACTGACTAATGATCTATCGTGGAGTAAACATATTCGAGAAATTACCGGTCAAGCTAATCGTAAATTGGGATTTGTTAAAAGAGTACTTGGCAAGTGCGACAATAAAGTTAGGGAAATCAGCTACTTCTCCCTCGTTAGACCCCACTTAGAATATGCCGCCAGTATTTGGGATCCTTTTGAGATAGGCTTGGAAACTGAGTTAGAACGCGTGCAGCGAAGATCGGCAAGATATGTCAAAGGCCGTTATGATAATCTCGTTAGTGTTACTGACCTTTTACAGCAACTGGGATGGGAAAAGCTTTCAGACCGTCGATTAAAATTTAGACTCAATCTATTATGTAAGTTCCAAACTGGTCTATTCTCTGACGACGTTGATAATATTTTACGAAATCCGACATACTACGGTAGATCAGATCATGAGAGTAAAATTAGGGAACTATGCAGAACGGACAGATTAAAAATGTCATTTATCCCACGAACGATAAGGGACCATAACAGCTGCCAATGAGACTTGTATCTAGGTTTGTCGTTAGGTAGCGTAGCTGGTAGTAGTAGTACTCCTAATACTTGAATCCTTATCTGTTACCTAGTACATACTAAAAGCACGCCTAACATGTTTAATACATGGGTCTTGAGTCCCTGTCCATCTGTGTAGTTGTAGAATGCATGTATATGGACGGTCGCTCTCCATTTTGATGACATATGTAGTGTAGTGGTGCATGCTTGTGAGGCTTCGCCTCGTGACAAGCATTAGCGATTAATGCGAATGCATAATTAGTCATAGTTACACTAACTCTAGGGTATAGTGTAATGCATGTTGGTGATTACTCACCCCCTGCCACACACCCCTGAGGTGGCTTGCAGGGTATTTTGTAGATGTAGATGCATGATTGGTGCAATAATTAATGAGTTGAAACCTTAGTGAAATACCCTCGACAGAATGATGAAAAATCTCAAGACGTCTGTGAGTAATATGCTATTTATGTAATCTACAATTGTAATGTACAATTTATGATTCCTGGTTAGACAGGTTAGATAAAAAAACTCAACAGTGATAAGAGAATTATCCTTCGTTTTTTTTATAAATGCCCTGCTCATCAAGATATTAGGAAATATCTCAAAACTATTAGGCTTTTCGTCACCTAACAAGAAATCTAAACTGCAGCCGAAAAACTATCCATAGAATTTTGCAAAACATGGAAAATGGAAATACGTCTGTAAAAATCAATTTGATAGTCGAATTTTTTTGCTGTAAAATTCGTGGGGGAATGTGAGCCAAGATACGATTACTAATTGCTTTCGCATAGCGGGCTCCATGGACGTTGATTCAAGGCCTAAAAAATGAGAAGATACTACACTACTCACACTTGAAGAATGGCCGACGTTTTAGCAACTGATATCGTTTAATGAAGAGCCCAACGCTTTCCTTACATGGACGAGTGCGACTTGGTAACGGCTGAGCATCCTCCAGGCAACGACATCATCATTTTCAGCAAAAGACTACCATTTGGAGATCGAATCTTAGGAGAATTTAGTGTTTGACCGTACTGTAACCCCTTCTGCAACCGAAGCATTAGAGACTATAGAAACAGTTCGAAGCTTCGTTTAGGGACGACTTCATATTCTGTGCACAATGAACCCTGCACAATTTTATGGAAACATGAACGTTGGAAATTAAGAAACAGAAAATGATGACTGACTATTTCGAAGCACAAAATGAAGTAAGTTTATTAAATTTACAAGTATTTCCACAGAACGAACATTTGCCCGGAATTAGATCATACGTTTGTCATACTTGTTATTTTTTTCATTTTTAGTTACACTCCCGCCAGTAGTACGAAAAAGCATTGGTAAGTTTTTTTAAGTGAATTTGATTTACTTAACAAAAAAATTGTAGGTTCATTAAAAAAATAATTTATTTAAAGCAATTACTATTTGTAATAAGTATTACCAGAATTTGATGTAATAAAAACTGTACTCATCTGTATGCTATCAAATGCTCTTATAGTTAATTTCAATGGACTGCTACAACTCCATATTCTCTAACTCGAAATTTCTGCAACTCGAAGCGTTTTTCAGTTCTCGAGGCACGTCGACTTATCGATGTTCGGTTGTTTATTTTTTAGGACGTCCACTATGGTTAGCATCACTTCGGTAATCAAAATAATTTACCTGCTAGCCAGGCGGGAAAACTTGTTTGGAATCACTGCAATGATATCGCGTTCATAAATGACAAATTTGCATTCTAAATATCTTCATCGTGGTCCACGTGAATTCTTACCAGTATGCAGCAGGACTAGCAGTATTAAATACGAAAAAGTCACCTGGGTTTTAGCCCAAACTCGGGATCAAATTGAGTAAAAATAATCCAGCTGGCCAGGAGGGGCTGGAGAGAATGTGTACATCTTATCTATCTTACACATATCCCTATAAGAAAGTGATACATCCTCTAGGGTATTCCACCTGTATTTAAATTATAAGTCATAGTAGTATCCAATCTGTGCACATTAAGTACTGAACATTTTCTTTAATCCTTTCACAAACCGTATTGGATACAAAGTGTGCTGTGTATCATTGACATTATGTCTAATGTTTTAAGCTTAGCGAGTCACCTGAATCACAAGTAAATGGTCCAAATTAAGTTATTATAATGTTTGTCAATTTTGTGGAAACATGAACGTTGGAAATTAAGAAACAGAAAATAATGACTGATTATTTCAAACCACAAAATGAAGTAAGTTTATTAAATTTATTTCCACAGAACGAACATTTTCCCGGAATTTTATCATACGTTTGTCATACTTGTCATTTTTTCATTTTTAGTTACACTCGCTGTCGCCAGTAGTACGAAAAAACATTTTATTATAAATAAAAATAAAGTAAATGGTCCAAATTAAGTTATTTTAATGTTTGACAACAAATCTTTATGCAATAATTCTGCATCAATGAGATAATTTATCTTGGTTCGTCTGCAAAAGGCTAATTATTGGCTAGAATATTTTCCTTTGGGGTTAACAGCCCAGATGTCTATTATGTAGTAGAGAATAAGGGACATTTGGCATGAAGTCTTGCCTACAGATCTATAAATCTAAATACTAAATCTTGCATCTAAATACTACGGAAGAATTAAAATAACTTAGTTAACTTCACTTGTAATATTTATTATTACAAACCGTGTTTCGGCACTTTGTGTCATCTTCAGGTCCTGATAATAAATATTACAATTGGAGTTTTCTAAGCTATTTTAATTCTTCCGCAATGGATAACTTCCACAAAATCAAGCCTACCACCGTTTCCTTTATTTAAATACTAGTAGGAGGTGAAACAAAAATCTTTGTAAATGACGTGGTTATGGTTGATAGTCAACTGGAAAAACCTAACATTAAAACTCTAATTACTAATACCAAAAGCATTGAAACATGAGATGCTCGGCTACGTACATAAAGCATACTCATTGATCAATACGTTCCATTTCATTGCCATTAAATGTACTGCCTTTCTTTATATCCAATACTGCATACAGCGGTCCAGCGATCGGTAACCAATGTGTTCGCGTGTCACATTTGTATCAAATTTATTTACAATCAGAGTTTTTGTCACTCCTAAGTAAGGGCATAACATATCAGAGAGTTTTATTTAATTGCCCTTTTTTTGTCGTGCCCCGTACAAAACTTTTACCATTACATTTCTCCCCTGGGAACGAAGCACACGATCCGAGGGAGCTAGTGATATGGATCCGAGAGGCGTCTCTCTCCAGACGGAGCTCCATTTTGTGGCGAATCGCACCGCCTGCTCGTGAGTAGGTTGTATGTCTTCCATTTCATTCTCCCTCGTCGTCATCCATCACCGTAAGAGGACGTGCTGTAACTTGTTCGTCTCTAACACAACGATGAATCAAACTGCAGCGACCGAAGCAACACGGCGGCGCCCGGGCGACGGATGTTCTCGGAAGGCGTGGAACGGACGATACTGCTCTAATCAATGGACCAGTGCATCAGATGCTGCATAATGCCTACAGAGATTACCTTTCTCCTTCCTCAAATAATACACGAAATTAAACTCGCGGCTAACCACCTTTCTACAGCTAAATGCGTTGGGCGAACACACCTACATGAAGCGGTTTACATTGGAACATATATTACGCCATAATTATGGATAAAAGTGATTTTAAAAAGCATACGTCTAATGAAGAAGGTAATTGCTAGTCATTACAGTCAAGAAATTACTTTTTCTTAAAGAAAAAATACCTGATGAAAGATGGCTGCATTAAAATATTTTGGGTCAAGTACCAAAAAAATGGAATTAATTTCAATTAATTTATCAAAAATGTAATCATTTACAAGTAAACATTGCTTTCCATAAAAATAATCAATTAAAATTGTCATCGGTATATAATTACCTAACATGAAATATCGCAAATCCTGGGATTACCGCAATAGGGAAATCTAAGAGTCCTACACAAAAAATCTTAAATTATAATCATTTAAATCCTATAAAAAAGGATTCATTTTCATCATAATGAATTGAACATAACTAATAACCATGTACCATATTCCTCCTCCAGGTTAGACCATAAAATTACGACATAAGATTCAACCCCAGACTATCTTCTGAACACCATAAAATATCTTGAGCTAGAAAACAGTTTTGAAATGAAATTCTGGTGTAATTAGTCTAGCAAGAAGCGGTACAACCGCCAGGTCTCGAGCATTGGTGATAACAACTTAATAAAATCCTTTAAATGACCCTTAAAAAGTTGGCCTTGTACGAAGTGCATGCTCCTAAAGCATATGGCTTATTTTTCAAGAATCTTAAGTTTACCAATCCACCGCTTGGTCATGGTGTTCTTGCTCCGTTGTAATTGGAGCAAAATCAACTAATTCTAAGAGATGTTCTCCTATGCTCAGTGACACAAGAAAAAGCCTTTAAATTTGCTCATACAGTTGATAAGTCTGTTGTTTTGAACTGAGCAGGTCTTGGAAATTTTCTTGGCTCACAAAAGGCTTAGGGAGGATAAATATACTGAAGCAGTTACCAATCTTAAACTGAACTTCCTAAGGGTGATTAAGAGTCTCAATCGTTCATTGAATCTTCCCACAGCGGTAAATTGGTACTCTTGAGAGCTAGATTAATTTCATTCAAGTATTCTACCAGCTGATTGGTAGGTTCATGGACAGTTCCCAATCTGCATCCCAACCTCATATACATGGTCTCGCTTTCCCTTCTAAGGATGTCCCGCCATTAAATCCCTCTTAAATTATGCATATCTTCTACTTCCTTTAATTTCGTCCAGAATTCATATCCTCTCCCTTCCTCTCCCACGCTTCCCCAGTGTTCTCTCCTCTATTACTCTCTGTAACATGCCCTCTCCTCTTTAAACCTTCATCCATCTCTTCTGCCTTCTTCAAACCTCTGCCACAAGCTTTCTCTCCTCTCCAACCATATCCAATACCTCCTCGTTCGCCTTTCTCGTCAACCATCTCACCTTCTCCATCCTTCTCCAAACCCACAGTTCAAACGCCTCAAGTCTACGCACATCCTCCCTTCGCAATGACCAAGTTTCCGACCCATATAGCGCCACGCTCCATATCAGATATTTCACTCGCCTTTCCTTTACGTCTCTTTTCAGACCCCCCTCATCAATTCCCTTCTCTTCGAAAATGCTTCTTTAGCCACGGTAATTCTGCATTTGATTTCCTAACCACTATACTCATTCTCCTTTAAAATACTATCCATATACGTAAATTGCTCGACCTGCTCTATCTTCTGCCCTCCCACACTTATATTCAGCCTCGCCTTCTTACTTCTAGAAAATCTTATCACTTTCGTTTTCTTGCGGTTGATCTTCATCCCAAACATTACGCACTGCACCTCTAACGCATTCACCATTGACTGTAACCCCTTGGTAGACTGAATAACCAATGTTGATCATTTGCAAATCTCCCAGATTTTATCAGCTCACCTCCTACCTTTATTTCTACTATGCCTACCTTAACATTTCTTCTGAATATACGTTAAAAAGTAACGGCAATAGTGGGCACCCTTGCCGCACTCCCCGTCCTATTGTGGCCCATCCCGATTCTCCATTGGCTACCATAACCTGCGTCGTCTGGTTCATATACACATTCCGAATCAGACGCTTGTTCCTCCAATCTTCCCCTAATTTCTTCAACACTCCGATTAATTTCGTCCATTCCACCAGATCAAACGCCTTCTCGAAATCTACGAAGCATGCAAAAACATCCTGCCCATACTCTAGGTTTCTTTCTTCTAGCGTCCTCATCACCACTATAGCGTCTCGCGTTCCCGTCCCACTCCTAAAACCGAACTGGTCGTCACCCAGGTATTCATTTGCTTTCTTCTCTAGCCTTCTGCTTATAACTCTCAGAAATACTTTGGCCGCGTGGGATATTAAGCTTATTCTCCTATAGTCTTCGCACGTTTTTGCCTTACTCTTCTTTGGTATGGGAATTAGTACAGTCTTCGCGAAGTCTTCCGGCCACACTCCATCCTCATAAATCCTACGAATAAGCGCAAAAAGTTTGACTCTTCCGTTCTTCCCCATGCTCTTTAAAAACTCTGCAGGTACATCTAGGTTCTCTACATCTCATCTATTCCCACCGCCTTATTCCTTTCCATGTCTCGTAGAGCTCTTTCGATTTCACTATCTAGGATGTACCTACTCGAAATAAGCGACTGTGAGCACCTGCTCTTGGAGGTAAAAACAATCCAAAACTCGAGTAATCGACAAGATCACTGATCTTATTATTTGATCTTACGTGTTGACTACAAATCACTCCGAGTAAAACTATTACACTAATGTAGCCCAATTACTCTGGTAGTAGAAGGCAAGTAAATTTAAAATTTGGATAAAAGTAACGATTACTGGTAAAATTCAGTCAAATTCAATCATTATGAACTGATAATTGGATTACACATAAACAATTACTTACCATCACTGCTTATTGGTCAATTTCCTTCGGTTTAACAGACAATGAAATCATTCTTACTAAAAAGGAGGGGAGTATCCCGTGGTAGATACGTAAGATATATTCGTAAAGGTAATAAGATTATTTTATCTCACTCAGAGCAGTAAAGTCATTAATAACAGCAGTATTTATAATATTTTCAATAGTAACGTAAACAGGCTCCAAAAAGAAGAGAGGAATGTAGAAATTTTTCCGTCAATGGAAATGTGTCCCTAATCCACTCCCCTGCAAGAGGATCAGTAGTGAAGCAGTGTAACTTCCCGCATGATTGGATTTTAATTCATCGCTGACGGAAGAGAAAGAGGGCAGTTGATGAATAATGGATGACTCGTTCCTTTGTAGCGAAAGCCGATGAAGCAGACTGATATACAAAGCAGTGATTAATTTCACTTCTAACGAAAGAGATTTATTACCGGCTCCCCAAGGGAATGAACATTTGCGCAATATTTTTCGCCGAAGCCAATATGGCTGCCATTTTTATCTTCAACGACAAAGAGAACATATTTCCCGCACGTCTCTGTGTATAAATGAATATATTAATAGTTTTGCACGAAAGGTTTATATACATAGTAAAAAAGTTGAATGTCATTGAAGGTCACTTTGGAGCATTTTTACACCATTTACATTACTCAACCCTCGATTTTTATTGTCAGCCAAGAGGAGTGAAATTTGTCAGGAATGGCAGCTACAAGAACATATTGTTGGTTGACCGGTATGTTTCATGCAGATGTATAGAAGGGATGAACGCATGGTCAAAGATAAGGGAACAGTATTGTAACGAATCCGTGCGTCCCCAGGACTCGCCCGGATAAGTCCTAAAGGCACAGACCGACATACATCAAAAATTTGAAAAATAAAAGATTTTGGGGGGTTCCACGACTCGTGCTCGGCAAGTCCAAAAGGAAAACGAAATTCAACCAAGGAGGAAGTGGGCTCAGCATCAGGCATGAGGACGAGTAAGCACAACTACTCAAGGCTTTCATTTAAACAATATATTGTACGATCAAATTACATTACATAAAGAAACACTAATAAGTTGCCCTCGTACCATGGCACGCGCAAAAACCCTCTGCAGCACAGTGAAAGAAAAACAGACGGTTTTTCTTTACCCTCCAAAATATTACACGAGAAAAGAACAAGAAAGACCAATTAATTATTGGACTCAAGTTTCTTCTCCTGCCGTAACGGACGAATCAAGTACGCCGTCTCACTCAAAATAACTGAGTCTCCTTTTATCACTTGAGACGATTCAAGACAGGGAGACTACAACTTGGTGCGGGAACTCCCGAGCAGACAACTAGACGGAAAAGGTGGGGGGGGGTTCTCTTCGGCCTCCCCAGCGAGTTTTAGAGAATGGAGAGAGGGGTAACCTCAGAGGGTAACCTGAATTCCAGCGCCTCCTCTCGGTAGAATTTTAAACTACGGGTAACTTCAGAGGATAACCTTAATTCCAGCGCCTCCTATCGGTAGAATTTTCAACTACGGGTAACCTAGGATGGCAACCTCAGCACCTCAGTTTCTACATTATTATCATTCGGGATGTAAACAAAACATGTTATTTCATATTGCATGCTAAATAGAGTAACCTAAGGTTATTATGTTTATATAATTCACAATACGAGCATAAAATTTGGAACATTTCCTATAATTATTCTAAATAAACATAGGGTAACCTTGAGGACAACCTCAGTTTCGAAATTTTTATCATTCGGGATGTAAACAAAACATTGTGTTATTTCATACTGCATGCTTAATAGAGTAACCTAAGGTTATTATGTTTATATAATTCACAATACTAGCATAAAATTTGGAACATTTCCTATAATTATTCTAATTCAACATAGGGTAACCTTGAGGACAACCTCAGTTTCGAAATTTTTATCATTCGGGATGTAAACACACACACACACACCCCTGCCACACACCCCTGAGGTGGCTTGCAGGGTATTTTGTAGATGTAAACAAAACATTGTGTTATTTCATACTGCATGCTTAATAGAGTAACCTAAGGTTATAATGTTTTTATAATTCACAATACGAGCATAAAATTTGGAGCATTTCCTATAATTATTCTAATTCAACATAGGGTAACCTTGAGGACAACCTCTGTTTCGAAATTTTTCCCGAAAATCCCGAATGATAAAAATTTCGAAACTGAGGTTGTCCTCAAGGTTACCCTATGTTGAATTAGAATAATTATAGGAAATGTTCCAAATTTTATGCTAGTATTGTGAATTATATAAACATTTTAACCTTAGGTTACTCTATTAAGCATGCAGTATGAAATAACACAATGTTTTGTTTACATCCCGAATGATAAAAATTTCGAAACTGAGGTTGTCCTCAAGGTTACCCTATGTTGAATTAGAATAATTATAGGAAATGTTCCAAATTTTATGCTAGTATTGTGAATTATATAAACATTTTAACCTTAGGTTACTCTATTAAGCATGCAGTATGAAATAACACAATGTTTTGTTTACATACCGAATGATAAAAATTTCGAAACTGAGGTTGTCCTCAAGGTTACCCTATGTTGAATTAGAATAATTATAGGAAATGTTCCAAATTTTATGCTAGTATTGTGAATTATATAAACATTTTAACCTTAGGTTACTCTATTAAGCATGCAGTATGAAATAACACAATGTTTTGTTTACATACCGAATGATAAAAATTTCGAAACTGAGGTTGTCCTCAAGGTTACCCTATGTTGAATTAGAATAATTATAGGAAATGTTCCAAATTTTATGCTAGTATTGTGAATTATATAAACATTTTAACCTTAGTTTACTCTATTAAGCATGCAGTATGAAATAACACAATGTTTTGTTTACATACCGAATGATAAAAATTTCGAAACTGAGGTTGTCCTCAAGGTTACCCTATGTTGAATTAGAATAATTATAGGAAATGTTCCAAATTTTATGCTAGTATTGTGAATTATATAAACATAATAACCTTAGGTTACTCTATTAAGCATGCAGTATGAAATAACACAATGTTTTGTTTACATCCCGAATGATAAAAATTTCGAAACTGAGGTTGTCCTCAAGGTTACCCTATGTTGAATTAGAATAATTATAGGAAATGTTCCAAATTTTATGCTAGTATTGTGAATTATATAAACATAATAACCTTAGGTTACTCTATTAAGCATGCAGTATGAAATAACACAATGTTTTGTTTACATCCCGAATGATAAAAATTCCGAAACTGAGGTTGTCCTCAAGGTTACCCTATGTTGAATTAGAATAATTATAGGAAATGTTCCAAATTTTATGCTAGTATTGTGAATTATATAAACATTTTAACCTTAGGTTACTCTATTAAGCATGCAGTATGAAATAACACAATGTTTTGTTTACATACCGAATGATAAAAATTTCGAAACTGAGGTTGTCCTCAAGGTTACCCTATGTTGAATTAGAATAATTATAGGAAATGTTCCAAATTTTATGCTAGTATTGTGAATTATATAAACATTTTAACCTTAGGTTACTCTATTAAGCATGCAGTATGAAATAACACAATGTTTTGTTTACATACCGAATGATAAAAATTTCGAAACTGAGGTTGTCCTCAAGGTTACCCTATGTTGAATTAGAATAATTATAGGAAATGTTCCAAATTTTATGCTAGTATTGTGAATTATATAAACATAATAACCTTAGGTTACTCTATAATTAAGCATGCAGTATGAAATAACACAATGTTTTGTTTACATCCCGAATGATAAAAATTTCGAAACTGATGTTGTCCTCAAGGTTACCCTATGTTGAATTAGAATAATTATAGGAAATGTTCCAAATTTTATGCTAGTATTGTGAATTATATAAACATAATAACCTTAGGTTACTCTATTAAGCATGCAGTATGAAATAACACAATGTTTTGTTTACATCCCGAATGATAAAAATTTCGAAACTGAGGTTGTCCTCAAGGTTACCCTATGTTGAATTAGAATAATTATAGGAAATGCTCCAAATTTTATGCTAGTATTGTGAATTATATAAACATAATAACCTTAGGTTACTCTATTAAGCATGCAGTATGAAATAACACAATGTTTTGTTTACATCCCGAATGATAAAAATTTCGAAACTGAGGTTGTCCTCAAGGTTACCCTATGTTGAATTAGAATAATTATAGGAAATGCTCCAAATTTTATGCTAGTATTGTGAATTATATAAACATAATAACCTTAGGTTACTCTATTAAGCATGCAGTATGAAATAACACAATGTTTTGTTTACATCCCGAATGATAAAAATTTCGAAACTGAGGTTGTCCTCAAGGTTACCCTATGTTGAATTAGAATAATTATAGGAAATGTTCCAAATTTTATGCTAGTATTGTGAATTATATAAACATAATAACCTTAGGTTACTCTATTAAGCATGCAGTATGAAATAACACAATGTTTTGTTTACATCCCGAATGATAAAAATTTCGAAACTGAGGTTGTCCTCAAGGGTACCCTATGTTGAATTAGAATAACTATAGGAAATGTTCCAAATTTTATGCTCGTATTGTGAATTATAAAAACATTTTAACCTTAGGTTACTCTATTAAGCATGCAGTATGAAATAACACAATGTTTTGTTTACATCCCGAATGATAAAAATTTCGAAACTGAGGTTGTCCTCAAGGTTACCCTATGTTGAATTAGAATAATTATAGGAAATGTTCCAAATTTTATGCTAGTATTGTGAATTATATAAACATAATAACCTTAGGTTACTCTATTAAGCATGCAGTATGAAATAACACAATGTTTTGTTTACATCCCGAATGATAAAAATTTCGAAACTGAGGTTGTCCTCAAGGTTACCCTATGTTGAATTAGAATAATTATAGGAAATGTTCCAAATTTTATGCTAGTATTGTGAATTATATAAACATTATAACCTTAGGTTACTCTATTAAGCATGCAGTATGAAATAACACAATGTTTTGTTTACATCCCGAATGATAAAAATTTCGAAACTGAGTTTGTCATTAAGGTTACCTATATTGAATAGGAATAATTATAGAAAAAATTCCAACTAAACATATAATAACCTTAGGTTATTACGTTTATATAGTTATTATGTTTATATGTATTGATGTTTTTTTATATGGATGGATAACAAAGTAGCCTTCGAGGTCTCTTTTTGAACGCATTTAACATTTATAAGAATAATGAATACTATATTCGACGCACATCATCATTATTACCTTACGTTACTTATGCATTTCAACCCTGTGGAATAATTAATTGCAACTTAACTCATTTTACAATTGTTTTAACATTTTTCTACATTTCTGAATGTAAAGTTATGCAAATTGTTCAGTTATATTTCAAATCCTTTTCTATTCGCGCCTAGTGTTGCGCATTTCGCCATGACAGGTTGCCTTTGAGGTTACCCCTCTCTCCATTCGGAACGACTCCTCCCCAGCCATGGTATTACTAATACAAGGTAAGTCGTTGCGCATCTGTCGACGCGCTCCGATGCGATTTTGTCGAGTGTGCGACGTCACTAGGATAGCAAGCCACAGTTGTTTACATCCATGAGCATTGCTTTGAGCGTACTCGAAGTGATTGGATTGGAGAGTTTACACTCGTCCATCTATATCTCGTGCCCGGAATCCCTGGCAATGTCTTATTGCGCAGTATTTGGGTGCAATAATTCTGTAAGGAATCGGAAGGGGAAGCTGAGTTTTTTCGATTTCCTGCCGAAGATTCATTGCGGGCGAAGTGGATAAACTCATGCCGGAGGCGAGACCATTTCAATGCTGATAACGGTAATATCATTTATTTTAATTTTTACTTATTTTAATTGTTACATATTAAAGTAATATGAAATAATTATTAGCCATAACTTACGAGAAAATGAAGTTCCATCGGTGTGTATTGCTGTTGTATTAGAACTTAAGTTTACTACCCATAAAATAAGGCAATTGGTTTATTTTGCTAATGCAAGCTGTTATTTTTTTAGCATGGATTTGATCGGTGCATTTTGACGAGGATGCTTTTTAGCAGCAACTTCTAAGGTATTCTCCTAAGAGTCGCAGGAAATTGAAAACAGACGCCGTGCCCTCGCTCCATTTACCGTTGTCAACGGGGGAAAAAGAGGATTCTTGGAAGAGGAAGGAAATATGTGTTGTTAAGGTGAAGAGAAAGCTAGTTGATTCTTTATTAGAGGATAATAATGCCTTAGAAGAGAATCCTTGAGTACTCGTATTAATGGAAGGGTGAAATATAGTCGGTCAGATTTTGAACATTGTTCTGCAACCAATAGTTTTGGATCTTGAACGGTATGCCATTTTTGGAATTTTCCGGATTTCGTTCATTGCATTGCACCCATTAACTTTCACCTTTCCAAGAATGCGTTATTTCAATTTTCCGTCTTATTTTCTTAATTGAGTAAAAGTCTTTTCTAAGGAACTGGTCATTTTGAGAGTAAACAATGTTTTTAGGAGTATTACATTGGGAAGTAATCCTATTACTGCTAAGATGTAACTTCAGTATTGCACTTACATTTCCCTCCCGTCTCTTAAGTGTTTAATTGAATAAGTATACCAGAGTGTAACTAATACAACATCTCCTTTTGACTCAATTCGGAATATATCCAGCCAACCCAAACGTAATTTTCGTTTTGTTTCGTGGCTTCTGACCTACTCCTTAAAAATGCTTTCCTCGAAGCATTTAATAAAAATTATGTTGCCTGCAATGTCTTAACTCAGTGTTTGTTGTGTCTCAAGGATAATGTTTTGTTACCTTGCTCAAGTGTCATGATTTTGAGAGCTTGTTCAGCGTTAGTTTTTATTTACCACAACATAATTGAACCCTCGGTGGTCAAAGATAAGGGAAATAAAATTTTGATTATCCACCTAGCTCAGTAAGTTATAAAGAACAAGTTAATTTTAATGAGTAATGGGATTATTGTTGGAGGCTGTTGATTCTGAGAGAAATGTGATTTTATGCATCTGTGAATAATGTCCGCTTGAGGAAGATGAGTTTCCTCTACTACCATTACGAGCTGACAGATCATGTGAGGAGCTCCTTAAAAGTAAAATTATTATCCCCCATTTTTGCTGGTTTGTTCCCCATCAGTGCCTATTAATGAAGTTGCAAATTAATTTTCTTTTAAGGTATGGTGCTTTTTTACCACCCTACAGTGAAAATGAAGCTGGAGGATGTTCACAGGAGAGTGTGACATATGATGTAGAGTTTGAGGATAATCCTTGGAATATCCTGTGAGTATTGTGGGATAACACATTGGTTAATATGGTTAGGAGAAGAGGTAGCAATTGTCAATGTGTAAATCCACTCAAATAATCTTTTTCAGGGTGACAGCAGACAGGAGTTATGAGTGAAACTATTTTCTATTACCAGACTCGACTGGTTATGTGCACACCATCTTTGGACATAAGTATTGAGTATTGATGAAAAAGGTGAAAACCATGTTAAGAATTGATTCCTTACATATTAATCCTTGGTTGTTATAGAGTATTATTGTGTAAAATGTATATGTCTACCTTTTTTCTGTGTCTTTCTTTTAGTGTCCTGGTTAGTCTATAGCAAATGTGTGTAGTTGAGGAATTACAACAGGAGACCCTGACCTCATGAGAACCTAAGACACCACTGTGGAATGTTTGGATAAATGACTCAAATGACCTTTGTTGATGTTGTATGCTCAAGCTATGGGAAGTTCATTCTTGTCTGATCCTGAACCATTGTATTTAATTTGTTTTGCTGCTGATAATGTAATAACTCTAAATTAACCATACTGTTTCACGTACCTATGTGAAATAAATGTTTTATCCTGCATCAATAGCAAGCATAAAATTTGGTTGTCATTATGCCTCCTCCAAGTCCCCCTTTAGAAGCTGTTAGCAGTATATAGCAGTTATTTTTGAGTATTTTTGGTAATGTTACATCTCGCTAGGAAAAATCCCCTTTTAAAGTCTTCTTTTTCAGAATTGCATAAAGTTCAACTGTAAAACGTACCAAAATCCAATTGTAAAATTTACAGTAGCAAACTTGTTGTAGAATTGTCTTTTGTTTCGGGTGTTAATATGTGACTTAGATAGCCTAATACGTTAGCGTAACTTTAACTATAATAATGAAATGACTATTGGGACTAAATAGCCACCGCCTATCCGAGCAGAAATTTGTGGTTTGAAGATTCCATATAAACTGAATCAAAGAGTAATAATTTATGGTGAAACAATTTTCTTAAAACTGGAAGTTGATCATTGCTAATCCCTGCTGATAACTACATAAAGATAAGATAAACTGGCTCTATATTGTCAAAAGTTGTTAATTATGACGATACGGTAGAATAAACATTTTCTAGACGTTTGACTTTACAAAGCTTAGTTAAGATCGGGGATAAGTTTTTGACGTTTGAATCAATTACTTATGTGATTGTCAAATATTAATGCAATGACGAAGAAAAGTGAAATGATGTACACTAACATGCCGAGGTACATTTTTGAACTGGAGAAGTTTGGCAATTGAACTGCAACACTCCCGGTATTTCGCTAACTTGCGTTGGGATAAAAAAATTTCTATTCGGTAAGGAGGTTGCTACTACTCCCGACTTCTACGCATTATTAAATACCGATAATCCTCGTTCACAATCAGTCGCATTTATATTTACTGCCTCAATAACGTGGCTTCAATGTTTATCCGGTAGCGTTTACTCATCAGTAGTTCACGAACGATGCTTTAATATTAAATCCATGGATTTTCGTCCAAATATAACTAATGTGAGATTGAAGTAGTGTTTAATGTTTTATCCTAACCAACAAATTTACGGTAATGATATTCTTTACTGTCCCTGTTACCTAAGACTAAAGATATAAATCACAGTTTTCATAGATCCATACATGTAGCGAGTCGTCTGCTGCTATCCGCGTGACGTAGATGCGCAGAACGGTCTCATTTTGGTCACGGGAACGGCTTACCTCGTATTAGTAGTACCATGTCCCCAGCTAGGCCCACTGATCACTTAGAGGAGGGGGGAAATGGCAGTGAGAGAATCTTACGCCGCGGATCCTGGTCACCTTTCCTTGTGATTCCGCGGGTCCTCCCAGATTCCCCGTTTCTCTCCTCCGCCCTGGTGATCTGCCCAGCTCCGCTTCTCGTTCACCAAGTCCCTGACTTCGTCTCCTCTTGCGCAGTACTGTGATGGCGAGAAGTCTTTGCTCCTTCTCCGTCACGCGCCAGTGTCAAGATAGTCCTCGCGTTCTTCACCTCGGGCCTTTTTATACCCGGGTGAAGAGGGGAGGGGGGGGGGTCACACACTTTGACGGTCGAGTGGGATGGAGCGGCGGCACTTTACTAGGGTCGCCGATTCCTCCCTAGGTCCCACTCGACTCGGCGACTTTCGAACGACACTTCTCTCATGCGCTCACACACACACGCACACATGGAGCCGACGTCGAACCAGTGGCGGATACAGAAAAAACTCAAGGGCAGCGCAAGTTATCGCGACGATTGTAGCTATCAAACTGACTGCCTGGCAGCGACTCTGCTTCCCTTATATATGTAGCTCGGTTGTTTCGAGAACATTCGGTGCCAGAATGTTCGCTTCCAGACTTTTAAGGAGTGTGAACAAATACAAACAGAAGAATATTCGCGACTTTTCTCGAACAAATGCCAGATAGAATAACGTATCAAGATCACTAGAATGGCCGCGACTTTTCCCAGACAGAAACGTATGAAATACGATGACGCGGACGTTCGCGCGCGCTACATAAGAAAGTACAACTACTCGATAACTCGACTGACGAAAGAAACGAACGAATAAAGTGCGGGCTGACTGGCAGGGGCGGCGCGGGCGGCAATGTGGGCGGCCCCGCAAGGGGGGGGCGCGCGCCCCCCCGTGCCCCCCATAGGTATCCGCCACTGCCGTCGAACCCATGCCTGATGTGGAGGCCAACAAAGGGAAACGTACAAAAAAAACTGCGAAGGACGCAGACCATCACAGTGTCAACGTTAAGAAAGTCACAGGCGAGGAATAAAGGGAATGGAAGGAGACGGGTGATGAATCTTATCACTCAAGCCATCCGAGATTTCCTGTCGCTCTCCTAGCTCAGCCTCACATGTCTTTGGTACTGAATCCCTCTGACGCCTTACCCGAGCCGGCAAGTGTTTGCTGGAGCTTTTCATCATAGTTGTGAGATCAGCTCATTTCCCAGCACTTGCATGGCGGATGATCTTTTAGTCCGACTACGTGTGAATGAAAAAGTGGTCATCGTCGCGGTGATCTAGCGTGGCCCCTGATCAAGTACGATAAGAATCGTGCATGGGTTTTGAGATTCCGCCGTCAAAAGTATGGGGAGCATTGCTAGAAGATTGCATTGCATCCATACCACGTAAAGTGATTGAAACACCTTTGACCGAGGGATCCTGACAGATATTTGGAGCCATGCGAATGCCTGCTTAAAAATCACCACTTTTCCCGATATTATTTATTGACGATACTTAGTTCGTACGAAGTGGCGAAAAAAACGAAACGATACTCAATTTTGGTCCCAAAATTAATCCCAGCACCTCTAATTAAAGCAACATCCAGCAGTGGTTCAGAGTTAACGTGAGATTTGGGAATCCTTCGCCATCATTAATATGTCTATGATTGGTCTGAGAATCGACTTACTGGAGAGGTGAATCTTCAATTTCTAAAACACAGCTTGCCTTTGCAGCAAGTGGATTTTCCCTTGGCTGCAAGACTAAAGATATACTTCCAACAATATGGTGCCCTACTCATTTTTCTTTCTCCGTAGCTAATCAATTAGATTAACGGTTCCCTGAAAATTGGATTGGGCATGGTAGTGCATAGAATTGAGCACCGAGTTCTCTGTATCTAAATCCTTCCATTTTTGCCGGAGGGGTTGAAATTAAAAAGGCGTTATATCATACCAAAATACGTTTAATCGCAGGACGCATGCCTTCTTAGCATAATGAATGTTGGGGCCCACAGCCGTAATAACTAATAACCCAAGAAAGGCAATGTAGAGGACTCACACTCATACAAAAATGATGTCGGAGGAGGATTTTTTGACATATTTTTTCCAACGTGCAAAAGGGTATTTTTTCTTGGCAGCATGCGGATGATAATTAATCCATAACATTAATCCCCGCTTGAGGATGTTGTCGCCGCTGGATTCTTTACTTTATTTTGCCCAGAAAAAGACATCTCCGTCTTCAGTGGTTGATAATAGTTTTGGATACTTTTCAAGAGGCCATATCTCCGCTAAAAATTTATTATTAAAAGTATTTTTCCAAGTATATTAATAAAGTAAAATTTCTACTTTTTTGAAATTTTTACTCGTACTATTTTCGTTTCCATGAAAATAAAGAATAAATTTAAAAATAACTTTCTAAGGAGTTTGCTAATTTCACTTTCTATCTTGAAAATCTCATGCAAAAAGCATAAACGGTAGTCAAGAAATGAATGATATCAGGAGGACTTCTATATCACGTTTTCATGGCTACTGCAAAATGCTTCGGATAAAACTTTTGCGTTGAGACGGCTTCGCGGGCACGTCGGGGAGTCGGTCAATGCACTCTGTGCCCATCGCAAACTACGGCACCTCAAGCACATCCACGGCAATTGTAACCCACTAACGGGGAAATGTACTTAATGGCTAACCCATAAGCGTGTCTCATCGACATCGCCAAAACCTATTATTATTAATCACTTCATTGATTTCGTCAGCAACATCGGTTTGCGAAAAGAATACCATTTAAGCTTCCAAGAATGCTAGCGTGAGGGGGGTTGGGGAGGGGAGGTGGAGGGGTGGCAGGAGTTGAGAGGGGACGGGAGAGTGAACTTGCGAAGAATTCAATCCGGTGCAGAGAGAGAGAGAGAAGATTCCTCAGAAAGCACCCTGGCATCACTCTCGGCCTCTGAACTTCAAAGCGTTGAGGACTTCCCTTGAGGGTCTCGGCTGCGTGGGATAAGATGGTCCTCGTCAAGGGTCTTGGATTTCATCCGGGAGTCTTTCTCTCTCTCTCTCTCCATATGAGAGAAGAGGATGCCGGAGGAATGTGACGTCATCTCCTTTCCCTTCTTTCAACCTTCTAGCCCTTTTCTCCTTCAATCTCAATTCTCCTTCTCAGAGATCGACATTGATTTTTCATTTCCATGTCGCCCAGCACCCGCAAGAGAGCGCCAAAAGATTGGGAGGGCCGTTCACGAGATGGCGCCGATAAAAAAACACGCAAGGAAAAAGTGTCAAACTTTGGGGTCGAGACGGATTATTGAAGCAAAATGAAACAGACAGCGCGTCATCTTTAAAGGGAAAGTGCAGTCGCGCACAGGCCCCGTCCTCCTTATCTCGGATTGACGCTTATGACGCTTTATTGAACGCACCTAGACACTCACATGTTTTCTATTATTTTAGTCCGTTCAAGGCTAGATTTTCCCTCATCGGAGTAAGGAGACTTTACAGAAACGTATAGGCGCGTAACGTCAAAAAGTTATGGCCAGCCAATATTGCCTGGAAAGCCAAGGTTCAATGGCCATCTATCTCAGCCTGGAATGATTTTCATCTTCGGTATTTTATGCAATCGAGTGCTGGTGTCCAAAAGAAGAATAAAATTTCATTCTTAGTATATCCACCTATGTAATATAATGCGTGCCACTGGAACAATAAATTGCATATCCTCCTTTTCTATTGGCATTTTAATGCCACACAGAAAGGTGGGACTTCTAAATATTTAACTTCAAAACCACCAAATGTAAAATCCTAAAAACAGTCCGCATGGAAAATCAAAGCGGGCAGTTATACACTGTACGGTTGTTATTACACTGTTGCCCGTTATTGCCTTTGCTCTTCAACGTTTATGCCGTGAAAATGCCAAGAGAGGCTTTGGGAGAGCTGCTTAAACTGATAGAAGTGTTTCATACGGAGTGTAGCGTTTTACGGTGCACGAACGTAGAAGCTGAGGAAAGAGAATGAGAATGGACTGCAGTCTATTCTCTTTCGTCAGTTTCCTTCCGGCACAGTCGTTTGAGGTGTGGATGCGGAGTAGAATGGAGGAAGTGTGATGGGTGGAAAAGAATACAAACGAGGAAGTGCTCGGCATGGCAAGTCAGGAGAGGAAACTGCTGGAGGAGATGAGGAGAGGCTGAGCGGGTGGTTGGAAGGGGTAACGAGGGGCAAAGCGTTACTTAAGTCCGTGATAGAGGTCGGATGTTGGGTAAGCGAGGAAGGGGAGGAAAGAGAATAGGCCTTATGGATTGAGATGAAAAGGAGTAGGACGTACGTCTAGTTGAAGAGAGAAATCACGCAAGGAACAATTGGTCTGTGGCTTCAAAAGGTTTCTTTATTTTCTTAATCAAATCTTCCTCAAGCGATATATTACCTATAATAATAATAATAATAATAGAACAAGGGTATGAAATAAAAAATGGAATATCTTATTAGTATTTGTTATATAAACGCCCATCGCATTAAATTCTCAAGGAGACGAAATAACGTGGTTATCATTGATAATATAGAAGAGGGAAATGAGCACCATATATAACCATATGTTCCACTAATTTTTTGTTTATTACAACCCAATTTATTTTATCGTCTAGCGTCATCCTCAGGTGAATAATACTAGCAATAAAGGTGGTAATGAACAACAATTTAGCGGAGTGTACGTAGCTAGTGCTAATTTCCCCGCTTCATGGACCGATTCCAAAACTTGAAGCCTCTCATACAGTAACTAATTTCGATCAATGGTGTAATTTCTCCAATCAAATATTGAAAACGAAGTGAATTTTCGCTTTCTCTGTATCACCTTGGATGTCAATAATGTACGAAACCTTGTACTATCACGTCAGCATGAGCCTTTAGAGGCGCCTCATTTCATGAACGCTTTCATTTTTATAGAATTACATAATCATTAATGGAGCTTACCAAAATTATAAAACAATTATTGTCATATTGCTTAGTTCCAGCACAAACATTTGTTTCCATTCACTGATTGTGAAACTTACTGAAGACACCCCGTGATTGAGGAAATGTCAGGCCCAACAGTCCAGAGAATTAACGCTTTTTGAGAGAATAGCTATTTGTACCACAATAATCAATTTATGCTTAAAATTTGACCTAATTTTCTTTCACAATAATATGTAATTTTTTTCCTTTATCAATAATTGCCCATCTCTCTGTCATAATCCTCAGGGTTTTCCTTCATTTCTAAGAGCTAGCGGCTTCATCATTTGCAAACAACCCTCAGCCACCCACAGGCCCTTCTTCCATCGGTGAATAACTTCATGCTGACCTCCGAGGAATCATCAGAATACCATCTAATCTTTGCATCAGCATGTGTAAACAAAACAAAAAGTTGGAGATTATGTAGGTGGTTTTCGGAAGAATCGTACTACCATTGATCACATTTTTATTACAAGACAAATATACGAGAAGTTTTGTTAACAAAATATAGAAGTACATAGTCCGTTTAAAGATGACAAGCAGGCTTATGATTCTCTCAAAAGAAGTGCATTATATGACATCACGAAAGAATTTCACATCCCCTCTAAATTAATAAATCTCATTAAAATGATACTAGACAATACTAAAAGCAAAGTTAAAGTGAATAGAGAATTATCATCTCCGTTTGAAGTCAAAAGAGGAGTCAAACAAGATGCATTACCATCGGTGTTATTCATATTGGCTTTGGAGAAAGAAATGATACAGCTCCCAATAAATCCTGGAGGAACAATAATGAACCGAAAAACCCAATATGTTGCCTGTGCTGATAACTTGGCCGTAGTCTCAAGAAACAAAATTCAATGGAAGAGATTTTTATCTCTATTGAAACCGCATCAGAAACTATGTGATTAAAAATTAATAAAAATAAAACTAAATACTTGAAAATGGAAAGAAATCAAGAAAAAACTAGAGAACCAACAATAAAAATTAACAACAAACATTTTCAGAGTGGAGAGCTTCAGATATCTGGGATCCTTGCTAACAGCAAAAAATCAGATTTCCCTTGAAATTCAGGACAGGTTACACATAGGTAATAAATGTTATAATGCACTGCAGCCTATTTTCAGGTAAAGAAATATTACAAGAAGCACCAAAATAATCATATACAAGACAGTGCTAAGACATGTTGTCCACTATGCCTCTGAAACATGGACACTAACAGTTACACAAGAAGAAATTATCAGGAGATGAGAAAGAAATGTTTTCAGATGAATTTACGGTGCCATAATAGATGAAGGAATATGGAGGATAAGAAAAAATGCTGAAATCTATGAACTATATGGAGAACTATACATCATATCAGTTATAAAGCAAGGAAGAATTCGTTGGGCTGGCCATGTACAACGAATGGAGGAAAACAGGGCAGTCATAAACGTATTCAATGGCACTCCAGGAGGGAGGAGAAGCAGAGGAAGACCACGAAAGCGGTGGCTTGATGACGTAGAGACCGACTTGAGAAGAATGGGAGTCAGGAGATGGAGGCGAGTTGTGGAAGATAGAGATGAATGGGGGCAGATTGTTCTGGAGGCCAGAGCCCTACATGGGCTGTAGCGTCAAGAGTAATGATGATGATATGTAAACAAAAATATAATAAATATAATATAACCCACAATCTTAGAGCTCTGTCTTACGAGATCCGTCAAAAATATAACAGAACGTTTTGTGAAAAAATAATGTCATGCATCTATAGTACTTATAATTTTTTGGTTCCTATCTCCATCAAAATATGTACTCTCCTCTAAAATTACACTTATTCCAGAGGTATTTTCACTTCACTAAACAGATCCAAAATGCTTCTTCGGGTATTGCATGAAGTTCCCGTGCCAAGTTGTCTGTAATGTCTTCAATGGCGTCAAAACCACGTCCTTTAAGCATTGATTTTAATTTTTGGAATGAATATAAGTCACAGGAGGCCAGTATAGGTGAGTAGGGAGGCTGAGGGAAGATAGTAATTTTTTTGCACAAAACTCATGAATTGACGAGGCTGAGTAGGTTGTCGTGGTGGAGGAACCACGAATTGCAGCGCCACAACGCGGGGTCTCTTATCGCAAATTATTTCGCAAAAACTTTTCAACACACGCTTACAATGTCAATGGCGGACTGAATGACTTCATGGAGAAATAAAAAAATGAACAGCGACATCAAAATCGAAAAAATGGTGTGTATTTCCTTGGAATTCGAGCGACACTGTCGTGCTTCAAGACGATTCTCAACCTTCCTAGTCGGTGATCGTCTTGAACTGGCTGGAGACCAATTTTAAATCCGTTAAGCCTTTCACAATACTTCGTACGACTCAGGATACCATCTCTGTACGCCACCTTCAAAAGTTTAATGGTTTCTGTAAAGGTTTTTTCAAGTTTCATGCAAATATTTCACGTTTCAACGTCGTTCCTGTTACTTAACCATTGCAAAAATTGGCCCGACGTCTAAAGTACCCTCCACTAAAACAGCGATATTGTGTAAACTAAACAATATATTGAGAAACAACAAGCCAATGGCTGCCCGGGAGGTTTTAAAAAAATGAAGCACCACATACCAGGTGTCTCTAGGACTATCCGCTGTTGCCCAACAATAAAAGTTCGGTTATTTGTTTAGTGGAGCTGGGCGAGATGATGTGAGATTGGTGCCGAAAAAGACCGGCCGGACAAGTTAATTAGGTGCTCCATTCCCACATTAGCATTAAAAAAATGGGGGAAATATGGAAGACGGCTAACTTTGACGAATTATTTATCAGCATAATTCTGTTGCGAGAAGTGAAAAACCGGAAAACACAGCTTCATTCATGTACGAAATATCGTGCAAGCCACCTCCAGGGAATGTGGCACACCATGCATGCAGCACTGGACATAGTTCTAATCAGAACCGCTCCCCCGGCGGAAAGGGGAGGACCAGAAAGTAGTCAGGAGAACAGTGTGCAGACAAACCAGAAACCATAGGGAGTGATACGTTGGCAAACATGCTAACATGCACTACATGGGTGAACATATTACTACGGATTAGTATTATTAATATTTTTAACTGATGGATACCAGAAGATATTAGTTCGTGAAGAAAGTAAAACTATGCGTAAAATTTCACGCGAAAGGAGGTGACTCCAAGATAGGAGTCTTAGATATCTTGGAGTCACCATAGATCAACAGTTAAAATGGGATAGTCATATGCTACATGTTTCTGGTTCACTAAGGTACTATTTGTCAAAATTATATTTAATATAAAAGAAGTGTTCTACCCTTTTCCGTAGAACCCTTTATTTTGCTTTGGTTCAGTCAATATTGAATTAAGGATTAGTTTGCTGGGGGGAAGCTTATCAAAATGTACTTCAACCAATTATAGTACTGCAAAAAAGAATAATTAGAATCATTACAGGTAAATTACAACACTGTCACTCGTTTCCCTTATTTTTTTTCATTAAAATTGTTACCATTAAGACACATATATTTATAAAGTCGTAAGATTATCTCATTTAAGAAGTGGAAATAAACCTTTGCAAATAACTCATCATAATCTTCGAAATAAATTCTATGTACCTCCAATTAAACCTAACAAAACTCTCTTTAAAATATACTTTTTGTATATGGGACCTAAAGTATACTATTTGATACCAGTTAATATAAAGGTCAATAGTAAAACCAAATTCCTTCTAATGGCTGTGGAATGGCTACTTACTCAGCCCAGTGTAGACTATTTATTTAAAATCATTGTGTCAAGATCTTGAATTTATTGTATTAGTCCTGTTTGGCTCATTGTAAAACTGTATTGTATTAATTATTTGATTTTTTAGATTTTATAAATTATCAACTTATTGTTCTTATGAAAATATGCAGCTATTCATTTCTTTGAAGGTAGCCTCAACACAGTTTTTCTTAGAGGCTACCTAAAGCTTCCTAAAACGTGAATATGAAATCTATGTTTTTCTGTGAATGTTGCTTTGGGAAGTAATATACGTATTATTATTATTGTTATTATAAGCACAGCCTTCAAAAATCTTAGTGGTAAGGATAGGTATCTTCAAAAATTTATTTAGTTTATTTATTTATTATTTTCAGTTTTTAATGTCTGTCTGGAACGCTAACTAAACTTATGTTTCTTTATTCATGCAACAATATTTGCGTGCCAGCAAGACTGAATAGGTATGAAGACGAAACTGAACGTTGCTTGGTGGATTGTAATTCTGTTTATTAACTTACCATTATTACTATCGCATCCTCTCGCTTGAAATGTTACGCATAGTTTTACTTTCTTCACGAACTAATATCTTCTGGTATCCATCAATTAAAAATATTAATAATACTAATCCGTAGTAATATGTTCACCCGTGTAGTACATGTTAACATGTTTTTTCAACGTATCACTCCCTTTGGTTTCTGGTTTGTCTGCACACTGTTCTCCTGACTATTTTCTGGTCCTCCCCTTTCCGCCGGGGGAGCGGTTCTGATTAGAACTATGTCCAGTGCTGTATGCATGGTGTGCCACATTCCCTGGAGGTGGCTTGCTCGATATTTCGTACATGAATGAAGCTGTGTTTTCCGGTTTTTCACTTCTCGCAACAGAATTATGCTGATAAATAATTCGTCAAAGTTAGCCGTCCTCCATATTTCCCCCATTTTTAAATGCTAATGTGGGAATGGAGCGCCTAACTTACTTGTCCGGCCGGTCTCTATCGGCACCAATCTCACATCATCTCGCCCAGCACCACCTTCCCCACCTGGGCACCACTATTGCATTTAAACTTTAATCACCACACTCCGCTCTCTCCTTCCGTGCGCGTGTGTGATACGTATGCAAATGACCACCCTCAGCAGCAAACGCACGAAGAAGTAGCGACTCCAAGGAGAAGAAAGGAACTGCGTGCCTCTGCCCCCTTCGCGTGACCGAGATCACTTCTCACCACTCTGGGGGGGGGGGGGGCTGAGGTGTGGAGGCGAAGGATGCATGATATGTATGGAGAGGCAGTGGACTCGCGTGATTTTAAAGCACGGCAGACCGTGCGTGCTTTTCTTACGTGCCGACATTTTACAGGGTTAAATAAAATTACTCTCCTGAAAAATTTTTTTCATCGGGTCGAGCTATTCGAGTCACGGGATTTCGGTACGGCATTGGTAGTGCCTACGAAAGGAAAGGGCAGAGCAACACAGTCTTAGGTAAAAGAAATGCTATGCTTTGGAAGTGAGTAATTGAAGAGGAATATATGGTCTCTCAAGAGCAGTAAATCATATAAAATGCATTGCATAAATGTAAAAGAAGCAATAGAAATATGCAAGAATATGAATACAAGGAAAATATATTGAGAGTTTATCGATTAAAAAATAGCTTTTTTTTCCTGCCCCAAAACGAAATGGTTTTTTGAGGGAGCTCATGAGTATTTTTCAAGGGTACCTATATTTCCGCTGAAATGTCACCCATGACATTTCCCCTTACAGGTATTGCTTGGAATCTTAAGGCTCGGCAACTATGTAAAATTATGTACATGATACTGAAGTATTAATGAGAGCCATCTCTAAAGAAAATATGCTTTTCAATATAGTCATCCGTGAAGAAGCCGGGGTCAACCACTGAGAGAATGGTTTTATAGCCCTCTGTGGCATGGGAAGGGCTGAAAGAAACTTGAAATATTCAGAGCAATCATGTGACCAAATGAGCTATCAAATATACACCGGCCAAAATCTCCAAAGTCTACTTCGACGAGAGGATCTCAATCCTATTTTTTACTCAAAGGAACTCAGGTTCACACGAGCTATTGCTAGTCTCCACCACAAAAACTGATGCAGTAGGGAGTATATCAAAATATCAACTACTAACAGGGTCAATTTATAATGTAGCCACTATATTATACAGAGGCATCCATAGCCTTAGTCGATTTTACAAGGGGTTAGAGGAGGGATAACATATGCGTGCAAGCGAATTTGATTAAATTCCACGTGGATAGGAGGCTTCCTCGCCATTGGCCACTGTACGACATGCGTGTTAAATTTCACGCTACCTAGCCCTTGTAGATTTTTTTTGCAGTTTCCGTAATACAGTGTATTTCGTTATTTTTCATAAATTTCATAATCGTTTTTATAATTTTTCATAGCTTTTAATAAAATGTTTATTTAATATCCATTCTCACGCTATTTCCATGCCAGACTATTTCCGTTAAAACTTAAGCAACTCGTTAGTTTATATATTTTATCATCATGAAGAAATGCTGTTAAGTAGCGCCAGATACGGTATCTACCCGTAATACATTCATGGTCAGAAAGAATTCACTTCATGATCGTTTGGCATATTTTTGCGCATAAATCTGAGCAATTAGTCATCTTTGAACACCGGCACCACAATAAAAACTCTATAATGCGGTGGCTCTCACAGTCACCGGCTGCATGCCTTTGTCCCAGTCTCTTTCCTTCCAATTTTGAGTCCATCCATTCTACCCATTTTACGAACATCAGCGGCCTGTCTCTCAGCGAAAATTCGGAAAAGACCACCACTACCTATTCAAGCGCAAATCATGCCAAACGAAAGATGAGTGTTTCTGTTCACTTTCCCATCAAAATGAAGTTACACAGGCTCAAAGAGTCGCTAAATTTATTTGAAGGTTGTTAGGGCTTCCCACCGAGTTAAACTCTTCATCCCTGCCGAAAATACATCGAAACCTAACCCGAAAGGGAAGCCCGAACAACCGTCAACAGTACTATACGTCGGGAATGCCTTTGCTCTTTGTTCAGTTGCCAAAGTAATAACTTAAGCATTTTTGTGCCTTTCTAAAAAAAACGTTCACGTTGTCTTTCTAATCTTTCACCTGTCTTATCTGTTTCTCGTTAATCAACACAAGTTTTTCATCGTCATCAGTTGCATTTCCGTAAGTTCCAACATTTAAATGTAAGCTGATAAAAATAAAACGAAACTTGTTAACATTAAAAATATATGCACACATCTACTCATGAACAGGTGCGTAGCGCTTCTCCTTTTATACAATCCTGTTATAGTTTACATTCTGTATGATAATAATTTATGTAGTCAAGTGAATTCCCAAAAATAGGTTTTTTCTCACCGTCATTTACTTTACGAATTTCAAATACATCACCGAGGTTTCCCTCATTCTCTCAATACAGGTTTTTAGGGAATATTTTAAACTTAACATCTTTGGAGAGAGACCTATATTTTAAGTGGGTTAACAGGGCGAAGTATCAAAGATTATAAGACACGCGTTTCAACTTCCCTCGGTGTAACCGAGATCCTGTTCAGCATTTAAATGTAAATTTCTTGCATCCATAACATTAAATTGTAAATTATTCCAAACAGGCATTGGAAGGAATATCTATAACAGTGATGAGTGATCAGAATACCCAATCAATTAGAACTCATTTTGTAAAAAACGGCACGTGTAAGAGCTCGTTGGATATTCTCTGCCTTTCATCACAACCTACCTCTAACCGGTATATTACTGTATTGAATTGAATTCGTAAAAAACGGGCTTCTTATTTAAGTCTGGGGAAATTCCTCAAAAGGTTAATTACTGGGAAACATATCTGTTAGTAGTCTTTAATATCCTAAAAGTATTTCATATGCTTTTTGAACGCATTTTCCCTTCTTAACGCTACTTGGAGGCAGATGTAATCTGAATCAGTGAGTTCAAGTTTGTGCAGAGGCTCTTCGCTCTCCCGGACCCTTGAAACTCTGGAAGAGGTCACGCGATTGCTGTAAAGGGGGCACGGGAATGTAGGTCACGACCCGTGGGGATGAGAGGGAGGGGTTGATAGGGTGGCCAGCATCGCCGGATACATTCCTGCCCTCGTGGGTCGTGGACGACCGACGCCCACGGAGGCTATCTCAAACTCACTCCTCAAAGCAGGGCGCTTTTCACTCCACTCCCCCACTGTTAAGTGCCTTTCCAACAATCGAGAGCTCAAATTGCACGTTAAAGACTGATTTCCATAATTGCAAGGTACATGCGTCATGTGCGTGCCAGCGACTCTGTTGGCGAGGGAGGCAAGGCTCCCCACTCTACGGCCATTTCGTCGATTACCCTCGCAAGCAGCGAGGATGCGGTGGGCTTAGAAGACAGCGGCCCATGAACCTCACCCCTCGGACAATTAAGCAATGAAAATGGTGAAGCTATACTTCCCGAAAACCACTGCTAATCGAACACCCATAAGACTTAATTATCGTGGAGATTTTCATTTTGGTCTAATCAAATTTTATGTAGTCACGTAGCAACTTCCGCTCCAACGAACTTACATTGAGTAATGAATAATGCAGATAATACAATTGTGTACTCCAAAAAGTCCAATGGGGAATATTCTCAACAGAAAAAGAAATGTGGAAGGAGAGTAGAAGGTATTAGTTTATGGACGGGAACCGAAAGATAATTGGAGATGGTCGTCAATAGGCTCCAACTCCAGAAACTCTAACATTCAATTTAAATGTGAAAAAGGAATTAACTCCTCATTAAACCTTCTGAATGTTACAATATAGATAACTTATGGATTTATTTACTTTTCCATATTTAGGGAATCGACCTTTACTGACCGCGTCCTCCACGCGTCCTCACGGCACCACAGCTCCCATAGGTTTAAGTGATTTCATTCCATGGTATCAATGCTCATACATATCTCACTATCAGACGAAAATTTAACCAGGAGCTACTAACATTAAAAGTTATCACTCAAAATAATGGCTACTCAACACACTTAACTGAAAATAAAAATAAAAATAAAAAAAACATCGAAAAAATACTGTGCTACAATGGATTTACAAAACCATTCCCGAGATTAAAGACCAGCACCAATGATCTAAATCACTTTTTCTGTTCTTTGTCTTTAAAAATCTCTTAAGTCAATGTTTAGACGTCATTCAACCTTGCTTTTAACGATAACAGACATCTAGGGAATCTGTTTAACAACCACACCGATAAAAGAGATCCCCAGCATCTCTCCGGAATTCACTCTATGCATTGTAATGACTGTAACACCATTTATGTCGGCCAAACGGGTCGTAACTACAAAGCCAGAACTAAGGAACATATTCGAGCGTTCATACAATCACAGCTGGAGAAATATCACTTTGCAAAACACATTATCGACGCAAGGCACTGGAGTGATTTCAATTCTGCATCTCTTAACATAAAACGATCGTAAGGTTTGACAAATGGAGGCATTGGATCAATTATATATTCGCCTCCATCAAGTTCCTTTTAACTTGATTATTTTAAAAAACCTCATCCCCTTCCACTATCAATCCTGGGAGTCACCCACATCCTCCCACACCCTAACACTAAACTTGCCCATCACCTGAGGTGAATCACCACCACTCAGCCCAACTTTTCATTCCTTGACGTGAAATTATTGTATTTACTTTAAATAAATTATAAATATAAGAAAAACAGAAATGTTGCATCTAGTATTTTATTATGGTAGACATAAAGACACAATGAGTCATGTCATTGTCTTACTAAGTAGTGAACTACGAATTAGATATCAGTCTCCTATTGATCCTTTAAACAGCAAATAATTGGTGGCAGATTCTATGCAAATTATACGATTAATCCCATAGAATGTACTCGGAAGTCCTATATCTGTACATGCTCAAAATATTCTTGTAACACATATGCTCAGTAGTACATTCTCAGGATATGTACCATCATATCATGGTATTAAATATTGCTGACTGGGTAACCAAATAAGGTGGTGGACCAATTATAAGTGAAATATTCACATTTTTGCCGCAAGTTAATATTTCCGTGAAAAGAAACACGCATTGGCATTGGCAAGAGTTTCAGTGGGGAACTCAACGGAAGTAAGAGATAAATAAGAAATAGACTTGAGAGAAGACCTTCAGCCGTATGACTTGGAGCTATCACTGATGTAAGAAAAAATATTCTTTAAATTAGGCATCTCATTTTACCTGGGACTCCGAATCAGACAATTTATTTATCAATCAATCCCCCAAGGTTGAATTGGAGTGTTTTTTTAATGTTAGAGTGAGTGACCATTAATTCATATCAAACATTCATAAGTAATTTGCCAGTAACATACCCCCGGTAAACGCAGTCAAGCCTTCCCTAGCAACCTCTTTAACGATCGTCAATGTTTGAAGGGAGTGCCGCTCCAAAATGTATGACTAATGGCGTGCAATGCTTCAATCTCTGGCACGACAGCAGAAATCAGTGAAAATACACGCTTGACAGAAAGCTAGAGATTAATAAGAGCTGTTTGGATGAATTTCGAAGGGGGATATTGCTGGCGGTAGAAGAGGGTAAGTATTATAAAGGATATGTACCGCACTGTTAACGTGTCGGGGAGAAATTTGCCCCGGCCGCGAGAACCAGGTAAACTGCGAAAAATGCCCGCCATTTGTACGTGACGCGGGGAATTTTCCCGGTCATCGATAAAAGTGTCGGATAAGCGAATTTGTAGAAAAAAGCCAGGCCGCAAGAAATAACAATCCCCGCAGAACAAGACCTGATTTTAATGCAAAGCAAGATCGAAATGGGGCTAGCATGAAATTTTAGACGCTGGATTTGAAAAAGGAGAAAAGATCCTCAAGACTCTGGTCTTCCCTTCTAGCAGCAGAAGTTGAAGCTTCCATGATTACTTAAATAAAGTCTTTTTGCGCTTCACGGTGGAGAAAATTTAAGTCTTATCAATTAAGTCTGAGCACTCTATCGGTAAATTAGATGCCCACGTTCCCCTATAAAAATTGGCATTGGCTTGGTGGTTGATCCGATAGATGCACCTGACCAGTAATTCATTACTTTGCTTCATTGTCCGACTAATGAGAGTAAGAAGTGTAAAGAATTATTTCTTCGTCACTGATAGTTGAATTTTAAAGTGTTTCAACACTTATCTATCAGTGATAAGGAAATTCAATAAATGATTGGGGCTGTAAATTAAATCTCTCTAATGGACTAATTAGCTAAATGATATACATTATATTAGAAGATTAGTCATGTATATGTATAAAATGTTGCACCTTGCACCTTGTATAAAATGCACCTTGTATAAAATGTCTACAATCGCGAGAGTTTTTACGGCGTAGGTATTACATTGTTTCACTTAAAAATCACCACATATAGTTATGTTTAAATTTAAGAATTTCATGAATAATCGATTGCTACATGAATAGGAACCAAGACACTTAATAAAATATTCCACTTGTAAATACATTTTTCGACATTTAATTTTAATGCTTGGATAACGAATTGGGTCATTAAAAGGAAATATGCAAATACTTTCCCCTCAGAGCCAGCAGAAAACTGATAAGCATTTATTTTCCCTTCGAAAGTCTCTTTGAGGGTTCAGAGCCCCATCGGCGATGTCACCTAAAAGTCACGAAATCTATTGGAGTTTAAGCCAATGTGATAGAAGCAGGAAAAAAAACCACGATCCTTGTTATTCGGCGGACACGGATATCCTGTTATAAATATTTTCAGGCCCTTCGTGCATTCTGCGTAGAGAAGAGGACCGAACTCATATATTGGATTTTAAAGTATTCCACTTGGCACAAATGCCTAAAACACACCCAAGAAAAATTTTTCCTGTAACGCCACATGGTCATTTATTTCAGATTTAAAAAACATTTAGTGAAAGAAAAAAAAAAACTTTCACCTTTAAAAATCTTTAATGGCTATGTCCCTTTCTGAAAAAAATTGCTAGGGTCTTGATTGGCACGTATGCAGGATAGCTTGACTTCCGTACATCAAATTCGATGTGAGGTCATCACTTCGAATGAGTGGATTGCTGTTGACCGTAGCCTTCGGAGCAACTAATGAGATCTCCCCATTAGCTTCTAGTGAATAGCATTTCTCACGTTCCACAAATAAAATATTTTCGCTGACTGCGAATGAAAAATTGATGCTTTTATAATTTCGAACACTAGCTAAAATTTTGGAATGAAGGAAAGAAAATATATTTAATGTTTACAAAAATTCTGTCAAATATTACATGCCTCCTACGGAAAAAATTTGACTTCATAGTTTTGATCAGGATATGATTCCTGAGCAATTATATTAGGAATATTCTATGTTCTTGTTTTTGTATTTCATCTGTGATGGTCGAGTCGGTGACCCCAAAACGGAGATACTGTCCAATGGGGCACCTATATTCCAGACAAATCATTGTAAAAATAATAATTGTATTTATCTAATCTGGAATAAAAATCATTATTATTATATATTATAACTGACTGCGCTTGTAAAATTCGTATACGTGCTTTATAAACAACTTATTATTATCATCATTAATATTATCGTCAGGAAACCGCGATACACAAGTTGAACGATGGAAATAGATTTTTTCAGCGATTGCGTTTTAAAAAGGAACTTTTTTATAAACATAGAAAGAACCAGTTAATAAAGCACATTCTTTGCAATTTCCTTCCATAACTAATGAATCTTTAATTCACGGACTATCAAAATTTTAATAAACAATACATTTAATACAAAATAAACCATATCGAGCTGCTACACAATAAATGAAGAATAAGATTTCAAAACCATAAGGTTAAATGGGAGATTGGAAAACGTTTTTCTACCTTGGATGAATACGGTAATAAACTTAAATAATTGGTTATCTAATCGATAGTTTTTCATGGATCATTTCTTATCTCCTCATATCATTTTTAGGGTAGTATTTTTTACCTTATCGGTTATTTTATGGAGGAGATCGAGGTCTGATGTTATTTGCGACCATGTGGAGCGTTGCCGGGTAACTTGATTAGGGAAAGAGTTATATAGGAAGGGAAAGCCGGTACTGTATCAGGCAATTCCTAAAGGAAGGCAACGCAGTTAAACGCCTCATTTGACGGAAAGACTCCACAATATATATTTGAAGTACTCTTCACATGGAATCCAAGTGGGGATCGGGGTTTAAAAGAAAAGAGTCTTTAACTACATAGGATTCAGGCTCGGACTCTCCGGATAGGATGCCAGCACACACTTGAGCCATCGCACTCACCTTTTCAATCCTTCTCACACGATCCCTCACTTCAGTTCGCACTTCTGACCTCATCACCACGAAGTATACATTGTGAAACATTTACTCGGAAAATGAAGTATGAACCTGGAAAAACACATATTTTGCTCTTTTATGCTGTTTTCTAGCTCATGGCATATAATCATGTTCATCAATATGTGCTCATTTCTTCATAAAGTAAAGCATACACAAATGATGATGATACAGGCGATAGACATCCCAAAGCAAAAAAGGATAGTACATGAAATGATATGAAAAAAGAGTGTTTTACGATCGCTGTGCACAGCAATGGACGCCCATTAGATCGCAGCTTGGGGAGTGTCTGAGTGAGAGCGGACTCTCGGATGTTGTTGGATGCATAAAGGGGAGTGGGAGAAGGGACAGGCAAAGGAGGAGAAGGGTTGGAGAGGTCTATTAACCGATGATCCCCGAGAGTTGTGATTGATGACTCCAAGCCACATTCCAAACGCACCCCCTCCACCCTCCCTCCCACCCCCCCCTCCCGGAACATCGCCGAAGAAACGAGACAGATGAGGACCAACGCCGCGTCCTCGTCTCTGGTACTTGCCGCAGGAAGCGACACTGGTGGTGGTGGCTCACAGTGGGGCGAAATCCCAAAAAGTTGGAAAAAAATTAATACAGCTGTTATTTCTACATACTTACAAGTCTTAAAAGTGGTTATTGAAGGTTTTCTATACGCAGAATCAAATTTGAAGTTATTTTTGCTGTGTCTTTGATATTATTTTTTTAAGACAAATTATTCAAACAATTAATGTACCATATTGAAATTAAACTTTAATGGCTGTTCCTAAATATCTTTGACCCTCAGAATCCGGAGTTGAAATTATTTTTGCTGTTTCTTTCATATTATTTTTGTTTAAAAAAGATACATTGTCACCGGGCGGTGCAAGGGTGTAAGGACCTTGTGGCGGTGTGGTCACGTAAATGCGCCCTGCGTTCAATCCCTCAGGAGGGATCACGTGATTGGCCCTCGCCACCGAATCCGTGGATTTAATGTTGTGCCACTGCACGGGCGGAGAGACGCGGACTATGAAAAACATTGAAAGAAAAACAAACGGGGAAGGCGTCGCGTACTTACTGCTTCGCGATTATTCCTTGCGAGGGCGACGCGCCGGGTAGCTTTTTATCTTGCGTCACTCGCGGATAGCCCTGGGCTTTGGAGGAGGTGGATTAAACCTCGGGTCCACCCTTAATCCCTTTCGACCCTGAACTAAGCTCCGGCATCGACCACGGAAGCCACTCGTTTCGCGACGCCAACTCCACCACTACTGGAACTGAGGAATATAGAGCAAGTGCTTTGATACCAGTGATGGTGAACTTAAGATATTCTCATGACTTAAAAACTGATATTTCACATTTATGTACTTGTACAGTGCTAGCGAAAACACTGGCCTTTTTAAGTCATACGATATTGTAACTGACCCCTTTTTCATTGACCCTTCTGCCCATCCGCAGGAATATCACTCACCTTTCATTTGTTTACACTGCTTGAAATGGTCAGTACCAATCCACTGAATTACTCCCATACTTTTCACTTCACATCCCCGCCCGTGCCTTGCGCAACAATCACCTTATACACCAACCGAAATTCCGTCTTTCTTTCTCCCAGCGATCCCTTTCTTACAGGCTTCCTGTCTTGTACAACACCATTTTTTCTGCCTACCCTTCCCTCGATCTCCCAACTCCTTTCGGAACATTCAAGCACCAGCTTTGAAAAGCGTTTTCCTCCTGATTCCCAAAGTTCGCATGCTGTTATAGTTAATTGATTTATGCTATTGCCTTTTTTTTCATTTATTTAATATTGCTCAACCAATGGTTTTTTTTATATTTTATTTTTATTAACGATGCAGATTCTAAGTTAAAAATGTTCAATTTAATGGCCAACATTTGCTTTTTTTTTTAATATTTAAAATAAAGCAAATGAAATAATTGCAACAAATAATTTTTACCATGAAAACCACTTGGCTTTTAACAGTCAATCGCCTCTGATGTTAATAACCTTTACTTTCAATGCTGAAGATGTTGTCGCATTTACGCAATATTTTGCCATTTACGTCTCTGTTATCTCGCATGACGCTTCTTCAACCGCCCTTCTATTCCTTCCGCCTCCACCAGTCCCATCCACCCTCGACACTCACAACAATATCTCTCAAAGTTAACGAACAATGACCTTCCCTCCTACCGCCTTCCTTTCCCTCCTACTGGCCCTATGAAGGTTAAATACAAAAAGGGAGGAATTAGGCGAGATGTTGTGGAATATGAACATAATAAGAACTAAGACGGTGCAATTTTCCACAGATAAAAATTTTTAATCGACCCGGGTTTCGATGCACTGCATCATCATCTGAGCTGCTTTTTGAGCTTCAATACACTAAAACGATCGAAAATGTAATTTGCACCTTGATATCTGGCATTTTTTGTCAAAGTAATGGTTGGTGAGAATGAAAATGGGTGAATTTTACGAAAAGATATTAATTAGCCATTTGCAATCTTCATCGCCGCTCGAAATGCAACTATCTCAATGATCGAGTATAACTATTTATCGAGAAGAATATATGGCATACTTTATATAAATAATATATAAAATAAGTATGATCCAAGAAGGCAATGCTCAAGTTGAAGTTTTTTAAATAATTAAAAAATCATGACTTACGCTGAGATGAGGGAAAAAATATTAGAGCTAGATAGGCACTGCTCGTTTAAGCGTCTGTTGGATTTTCTCTGACATTCATCATAACCTACCTCTAACCGGTCGATTACTTAGATGATGATACTATTAACTCTTACTAATTACTTCTCTACTTCAAAGTATTGGTTACCTCAATGATTTATTTGCAATTCATGATGGATACAATATGATAATGTTTTAAAAAATGAAATGTGGAGGGAGTAGTTATGCGATCCTAGACACTTCTCCACTTCTTTCCCTCTCCACTACATTTTCCAGTTAGTGACCAGAGCAGAAAATAATGTCTTTCCTACAGGGCACAGTTTTATTACATGATTTATCACCAGTGTCGCACATAAATATCCTGAAAAATATTTTTTGCGGCAATCGTTTCATCACATGTCAAACTGCCATTTAAAATTATAATGAAAATGCAATACTAAGTTAAAATTACACTCCTACCTTTTTTTACATAATTATGTCTACTTATACTATCTCAATTAAAAACCTTGAAATTATGGACAGTTCTCAAATGTAAATGAATCCTGGCAACTACTGCACTCGGCCCAGAGGGCCTTGTGTCGTGCCCGGCAGCGGTGGGAGCAAACCCCTGTGATAGTCATCACACGAAATCCTTGCCCTAAAAATACAGCTGCAGAGGAAGAGAAGATAAAAAAGAGGAACGAAACAATCAGAATAGGCAAGTGGAATGTTAGGACTATGCTGAGGGCGGGGAAGCTAGAGAATATAAAGCCAGAAATGGAGAGAGTGGGTGTAGACATCATGGGTCTGGGAGAAGTAAGATGGAAAGATAGCGGAGACTAACGGAGAGCGATGGCTATAGAGTAATTTATAGTGGAGGGAATGAAAGTCAGCGCGGGCTTGCATTCGTAATGAATAGGAAACTAGGTAGAAAAATAGTGCATGCTGAAAAGGTGAGTGATAGGAAAATAGTCGCGGAACTAAAGTCAGATCCAAAGAATTTAGTTATAATCCAGTATTATATGCCTAACTCTAATCATAGAGAGGAGAAGGTAGATGGTGTATACGATCAGCTAGAAGAAATAATTGGTAGGAGACCAGGAAGTAAGCACCTGGTAGTAATGGGGGATTGGAACGCGGTGGTGGGTGAAGGAAGAGATGGGCGGGAGGTGGGCAATTACGGGCTAGGAAGGAGAAACGACCGGGGCGAGATATCTGTGGAGTTTTGCCGTAAAACATAGCCTAGTAAATACAAATACATGGTTCAGACATCATCCTAGACGTAGGTACACTTGGAAGAAGCCGGGAGACACAAATAGGTTCCAGATAGATTATATAATGCTTCGTCACAGATACAGGAATAGTGTTAAAAACTCGCATACTTATCCAGTAGTTGATGCAGACACAGACCACAACTTATTAGTCATGAAATGTCGGGTAAAACTGAAAAAGATAAGAATGGGAAGGAGGGTACGAAAGTGGAACACGGAGGCATTAACTGGGGAACTGAAGAAAAGGTATCGAGAGAAGTTTGAGGAGATAATGAGTGAGGATCATGGAGATAGATTGGTGGTTAATGAATGGAGAATCTTTAAAAATGTAATTGAAGAAGCGGCAAAGCCAACAGTAGGTGGCGCTAAAAACAATATTGCAACTTATATGTCAAAATACAAGTAAAAATGGCTTTAAGTTTAAATATTTTTAGTAAGGTTAAAAAAACTCCAAGGATATAAACTATAAACTCTAACCAAATCATTGGCTCTTGATGCATCAATGTACCATTTTATGTGAAGTAATATTTTAAACCACATATGTAGTCCCAGAGATTTCATTTTCAGAGTATTTCATCCATTGAGGTAAATTTCTCTAAAATCGACGGAGATCGTGCGACAGGCCTATTTATCTTGAATGACCTATGTTTGACAAGTTCCACAGATTACTATGAGCAGTACAAATTGTGGGCCATATACTGTTTAATACGATAATACAGCTTTCAAAACTTCATCGTATAAATTATAAAAAATGGCTTTTGGCTAGTTATTTTTCGATTTGGGACCACTGAGGGACAACAAAGAATTATATGCGTAAATTTACAACGATATAAAAACAAGGCGAAGTTTTATCTGGTGATAGGAATTACTACTATGTCCCAGCGTTTTTGGCTGATATGACGAACAATAGTAACATAAACCACGACAGTGAGAGGTTAAAAGAGAGATTGATTACTTTTATGATAAATTACTTATAACTTACCCTAATAAAATTTTTGGGCAATTCACCCTGCAATGCTTAAATATAAGTTTTATTTCGTTAGGTATTCTTATCATTCCAGCTAAATATTGAAACGTATGAATAGAAAATCGGAAACATAAGATAGCGAGAGATTATTGCTTGCTTAAGTGAATGTGTGTCCTACGACGTGCTTATCCATTCACAACGTGGGAAGATGAAGGATTGCAGAAAGAAAGAGATAGAAAACTAACGGAAAATGCAATAAAAAATAATTTATGACTGAAAAAATAAGATTTGCAAAATTTTTACTCCTTTAAACACATGAAAGCATGCTATGCTGAAGAAGTAGTTACATTTTTCAAGGCTACAAAAAGGAACACTTGCAGTGTCATATAACTCCTACTCGGAGCCTCCGGCCTTACCCTGTCACATGCGAAGGCTTCTCATAAGGACGTCACGCAGAGAGGAGGTCGTCTCTTTCTTGGGAGACTTTCTCCAGTCGAGAGAAAAGGCCGAGCGAGTCGCGGATCAGAGAGAAGAGGTTCATGTCCGCTTTCTCCGAGGAGTATTTTTAGGATATATGAAATGATTGCTAAGAAAAAGTACCATCTGCTAATTCCTCTAAGGCAACATCTTAGGCATGAAAAATGTGGTCAAGTCTCAGAGGAATACTCCGCCAAAATAAGAGATTGAAATCGAAATGTCTTCAATGTTTCCTTCAAAACCTTGCTGGGGTCCTTCATGAAAAATTATGAAATATTTTTCATCATGCAATGAAAAATATATAATATAATACTCACTGTGAATCACATATTGTGGTCACTACTCCTGCCGGCTATTAAATACATGGAAATTTTCGTGATTAAAAAAATCCACTGGGCCAGGAATCGAACCACGGAACTTGTCAGTCCAGTGAGTTCAGAGCGCAGCAGTCTACGCCTTGGGCCCATAAGCTAAAACTCCCTGGTTTTATTCCTCCCTGGTCTAGGTCGATTATTTTACTATGGCAATGTATTCCATTTTTAAACGGCTATAAGTCGATAGAGTTTTAAACTTATGTCAACGTCAACTTCGGTATAGCTGATCAGTACTAATGATTAATGATAATACTTAGTACTTTCTACAAAATTAATCATGAGTACTAATATAACATATGTACTTACACGAAATGAAGCCTACCACTCTCAAGTTTACTCAGCATAGCTCTCCATAAAACATTATCCATTAGAATTTGTATAACAAATTGATATTAAGCGTTTCGATGTAGCAATGCAATCGTGGATACCGATTGAGATTTGAATAATGCACCAGTGCAAAAATACCTGCAAACATATTACTCATTTACTGACGCTGTCCTCTGCAAGCAGACAGCCACCGTAGGAATCGGAACGAAGCGCTAGGTGGAGGGGCAGTAGTTGGTCCTCTGGCGCCATAGGGCGGCGAGGTCCACATGCAAGCGTCCATCATATGCACTAGGCGCCGTTGTGAAACACAAAAGGTTACGCTTATCTCCCGATCGATGGGCGTATGCTCCGACCACGCCCCCCTCTCCCACCTTCCCCTCCCCCTCCCCTTCGTTCGCAATACTCGCCAATCAGTAAAAGGCGTTCGCAGTGTCCCTCGGTACGATGGGAGTGTGTTGCATGAGTTCCCCCTAGGAGTGATAACAAGTATGAAAAAAGTTCCAAACCCTCAAGGCCTTTGGTGATGACACTACTAGCTAAAAAAAAGTAATTTAGTCATTGCTGGTTGCTGCGCGAATACAGAAATAGAGAGAAATAGAGGGAGAGGAAAAACAAATAAAGGCATATTATTCGACGAAATGCTTCAATTCACAAAGTTCACGGTTAAATGCTTTCATAAATGGCTGTGAACTGCGATTAATTTCTCATGGGCATATAAAGTGGCTTCCACTAAATTACGATTTTAATTAATGCATTCTGTGTTCTGAACTGTTCATTTTGTCCTCATTTTGAGTGATACGTTTCACTAAGACTGGTTCCTAGCAGTACTGTTATTTTAATGCCGACACTAACAGCAAACCTACGATATTATAAAACATGTGCCTAAGAATTATTCAACTAATTAATGGGAAATAACATAGATTTATGGAAAAAATTAGATAGTAAAAGTAAAATATGCAATTCACAATATGCAATAAATATTTATGATCATTTTGAACAGTTTATTGATGAGTGAGGAAAATTATGTCGAGTGGAAATATTTTGAACTCAAGGGTCCATTGATACCGTCGAGTCGTGTTTTCAGAATGTCACTTGCAGGCTCCACTACACATACTATTTATATACATATGTCGTTATCCCTAGCAGGCGCAGGTTTTTACCTTCCTTTGCCGTTTTGAAATAGATCCAGAGCGCCCGCAGAAATTCTTCGGAAAGACGACCGTAAAATAGAGACTTGGGCTCGGAAGCACCCAAAAATTATTTCAAGGATCTTCCTTTAGTATCAGGTAACAAAGCCACATTTTGACGAAAACCACAATTTTTATCGGAAGATTTCCTAAGCTCTACGAAAAATGTTGGGATGAATATGACTCAAAAATACAAACTTATTCAAAGGTTTTTTTTTCAAAGAATACCAGGACAGGGAATAGCTCTGTACTGTAGACACAGTATTTGCTCTGGAAATATCTCTCATAATTTCTTTTGAGCAATGAACTGGCCGCTAGTTTGATTGTGAGTGTGATTTGATTGTGAGAATAGAACTAATTCCAACATCCCTAGAGCGTGTTTTCTAGGGGCAGTAAACTCAACCAACTTGTTCAAAATTCCTACTATGCACGTCAGTGAATATTTTTCCAAGTGTCTTTCAAATAATTTTTTGTCAACAGGAGAATTACTTTTATGCCCTTTTCGGCCGCATTTCGTTCCTAATTGCTTAAACATTTCCTGTAAAGAATTTAAAAAAGTCTTGAAACCATTGTGAACATTTCATCTATGCGCGAAGAAAGTACTTCTGGAGCCACCGGAAAGAAATGCTTCTCGCAAGTGAGCCCCGACCGACCTCGGTGAATGAAACAAGACCTCGCTCCTACTCAAGAGCAGCGGCCGGCCAGCCGGAAAAAGATTAAGATCCTACGTACCGCATTACTTAAGGGTTAGCTGCATTGCTGGTCAATTCAAAGGTCTAATTATGCCGGAGAAAAACACAAGGTGCTATAACATGCTTCCAAGAGTACCAAATTGTCAAGCAAATAAAAAATTCCGTATACTATTTTGAGGACTCCACGATGTTTAATTGCCAAATAAGTACCAATTAAAGTTTATGATAATCACTTTAAATTTTATATTTTCTGATAATATAAGTTGTATCGGTTCAATACACCAGGTTCTTTCCACAAAATAATAAAAATCAGTTTTATAATCTGGAGATTAGTGAGATACTACGGCCCTCAATTCTTCTCCTTTAATGATATTGGACCTATACACTTTAATGGTTTTCCCTTCCTAAATAAAGCGTTTTAATCAGTCTCAAGTATATTTCCTATACATAGGATATTCCAAAGAACTGAGGATTTTCATTTACAGCTTAAGCAATCTAAAAAATGTTATATATTACGAGATTGTCACCCATAAAGAGAAATTATGAATAGCCTGGATTCTCCATTTTACCCCTCCTATCGAATAAAATAAATTGAGCAACAAATATTTTAATATAAGTTTGGGATTATAATATCCAAGAGCAGTAGAAACTTTTATATCATAAGGACTGCTAATCGAGTTCAGTCTCAGTTCTCACGAAAAACGTCAGCAAAGAACGCATTTAAATTCGAAGTTTTACACGAAGGTTACAATACTTTCAGTTAATGGTTCTATCCCTAATATCCAACCAGATAAATACATTATGTGTTTACGACATTAAAAAATTCACAAATTTGAGGCTAATGTCTCTGAGGGTGGAACTAAGTCCGGGATTCTATGGCAACCGGCCGAATGTTTGCTTTATATTCCTCCGCGCACAGCCTTCGAGAGCCGATGTCCGTCAAACCATTAAAACGCATGCGAGGCAGTAAGGAGCCCACCCTTGCCAACTCCGAGGCCCCTTACAGTGACCCCGTGAGATCATCCTCCCACCCTAGAGCGCCCATTAGAGTGTCAAGGAACGACTCAGCTGCCGGGAATTGGGCCTTCACTTGTGCCCTGTGTATGGAACTCATCAGTCTGCATACTTGAGACCGTCAGTAACTTACGAAACCGAGGCTAGTACTGAGACTCTCGCAACCAAAATAGTTTCAAGACGAAACAGTTCCGCTAAACACCCTGTTGCGGACAAGAGCTAGAGGCACACCAAACAACAGGCGATCGATTGGGGCTGCTAGAATATTGCTGGTAGTTCTTTATTCAATGTAAAAATAAAAATTTCAATAAGATAACAATTTCATTACGATTCATGAAAGATACTCCGCAGTACTAATTCTATCTGCAACGATGGGTGGACAGGCCTTGGCTAAATAAACCGGCAACCTCCGGCAATGGACTCAAACCCAACAAATTGTAGCTTATAACCGCAACGCAACCACACGTGCAGTGCAACTGGAACAGAATAGAAGACGAAACACCTTTAGCTATAAGTTGCCGCTGCACAGCACAGAGCGAAACAGTTTGCAACTATTTGCAACAGTTATTTGGAACGGTTGTCTGACTGAGACAGTTGCAACTGCAGCCGTTTTGCTCCGACAGCATTTTGTTCCACCACTAAATCAAGTACATATCTACTACTTGGACCTGAATGACTCTGGAAGAGAGGGTGAGGAGATGGCATTTGATATTTGAGTGAGGCGAAGAATGGAGAATGCTCCATGAGTCATAAGAAATGAATTCGAAAGACTTTCGGATGCCTAGTCAGGAATGACACGGAAGGTACGCCAGGGAATGAGTCGTAGAGACTCTGAGATGATGATGATGATGGCCAGGGGAGAAGGTGAAATGCTGGGTTATCGTGCCACTGAAAGGGAGAGGGTTGCCTTTTTGAAATTGTTGACGAGGAATGGGAAGTATGGGAAACTGAATAAAATAGCAGTCGCAGTGATGGGTTGGGCGAAACACAAGGCGGCGTCTGAAAATGGGCACAGGACCACCAAGCCCTCTCGTAGGTCACCATCTCGCTCTTTAAAAACGAAATGAATCCATACTTCCATCTCCGAAAGATGAGCCACCTTTGGGCAAAGCGAGGGACGTTAAGTACAGTTGGTTGCGTCCGAGGATTAGGGAATATGTAGGCAGGGAAATTTTAGAATTGGATTGTGTATTATCGAAAAAGATAAATGTCTTAAAGTTTTAAGTGCGTAATATAATAAAAAAAACTGGATAAATTTCTTGCCATTAGTATGAAAACGAATGAAACGAATTACAATGCGCTACACAACCAAATTTAGTTCACATTTCAAGTGAACTCCTTCCTAAATGTTTAAAAATCATTTTCAGTTTGCTTGCATATCATTCAAGTCTCATCTCAGAAAGTTCAAATCAGGTCTTCAACGCAGTCTTTTATGTAATTGCAACCAGACTACGGTTTACTTAATCAGCCATTATAGAACTAAAGTTTGAACTTCAGTTAATTACGTAGGAAGGAAAGGCTACGTCATATATATTTTTCCCTTCTAGTATAATTTCAAATGCTCTAATTTTATCACCAGGACCTTGGCAAAAGCGTTACCACCTAACTTCAGTAGCAGCCGCTGACAAAAAAAACAGGCATGCACAGTCCCTAGTGCGCCGTAAGGTTTGATTCGCTAGTACTCATGGGCGGAATACATGTTAAGTATGTTGTGGGTGAAATGAGCACGGGGGAAATTTGTTTGACATTTATTTATTTTCGCCAGGTTTGGGTGAATACATAGCAGTCAGTGGTGTTAGTGAGTGGAAAACGCTTAGTAATCTAGTCTATTTAGACTTCTTAGTATCATTTTGTTCGTTTTGGACTGGTCTTTGAGGCAGTTTACGTTTGCTCTGACGTAATTGAACTTTAGTGAGATATTTTGGCTCCGTAGTAAAATCTTCGACAAATCGTCACATTTAACTTCTCACAATTTTCAAACCAATTGATTAATCTGTCAATTTGATCAATAAAGTTTTAAAACTCGACACTATCTTAAATTTAATATTAAACTAACTACGAACCGGCAACGTTAATTGAAGCTACAGCTGTTGAACAGTCCAAATTGTGCCCAAAATTTGACTCATATCCCCCACCGCGTGGTACAAAGGGAGGGGCTCAGTGACAAACATGGTCGACGTGGCTTAACTTCCTGTAAGCAATGCAAGGTTATTTATCCACCTCGGCTGGTTCTCACTGGAGGTTTGGGGAATGGAGATTCCAGCACTTCTAGTGACATGCAAGTTTCTGCCGATGACGCCCATGCATGCGCCTTAGAAACCCGGTCCGATTTTAAAGACGTATTCTCGTTAAACTCTGAATTGGAGGAATGTGAGGAAAAACGTCAGATTTCATTTCGTGAACGTATGCTATACTCCTTATGAAAAATATACAAAGTTGTACTATTTTCACTGAAGATTATATTATCAATCCGACCTGGGTTTTGGCAACTCGTGTCATTATTGTGGGGAAATTTGCAATGAAACGAGACCTTAAAGAGGAGGGATATCTACGGAATTACCGCATTTTGACTTCAATCATCGCAGTTATTGACTTATAACTCTAAAAATGAGGCAGTAAGACGCCTCTATTTTATTTTTATTAATTTTATCGGGAGTTTTCCCTTCCTATGAACAGTTTACCGCAAAAATGGCATTTATATTGTGTGGTAAAATATAATTTTTCCCGTGTTTATCACATTCACGCACGTAAATGTATGTGATTTCAAATTCTATTGGTGAGAAAAATAGCATGGAAAGGAAACATTTTGTCGTTAATATCGGATAGAAGACGTGTTTTTCTATTAGTAGCCCGAATATGAATGAATTGATATTTAAGTCATTTTACGGCGGAACCATCTTGAGTTAACCCTAGAGACGATCATGAACGTTTTGATCTAGTAGGTCAAATGGACTCAAACCTCCCGGGGAAAGTTAATAACGGCAGTCAGAAGTAACCTCTATCCATAAACTTAATGGCCGCCGTATTACTCCATGCATTTCCTTCCTCGAGCTATCTGTAAATGGCTAACAACCTCGCCAGACATGCAAATGGATAATAACTTAAAGGCGGTAGGGTGCGGTTTTTGCACGCGCCACGACAGAAAACAAAAACGCGTCAAGGATTGATCACGAACGCACGGCACAGCCTTCCAAAGGTCACGGTGGGAAAGAGGCTTTCGTGGACTTTATCGGAGGGGCTGACTCATGGCTCAGGCGATCCAAAGTAAATTCATCATGTAATGTTTGCACCATATCTTTACCGAGATTTCCAATGTGCGTGTGCAATGTCACAAAAAACAGTGAGAGAATAAATTTCTCGCGCGACAAAAAATCTCAGTGCCGACCACGATAGTACAAAGTAGGACTTGGCTTAATACCACGAAGAAATATTAATCTGGGACACGGTTATTCATTCTCAGGACTCCCACGTGCAAATTCGCTCATTCTTTGAGCGGGGATTAAAAGGCGCGGCGCGGAGGGAGGGAGCGGGAGGGAGGCCCGCACCCGACCGACCCACATGTACAACGTAGGCGTGGATTGAGGATCCACTCCACTCCACCCTTTCCCATCGAATCCTTTTCTCTGTGCAAGAGCAGAGCTTCCTCCAAAATGGATGACTCGTTGGAAGGGAGGGGGGGAGGCAGATGAAGGAGGGGGCGGGGGGGGGGGGAGAGAGGGAGTTGAAACACGTGCGAACGAATAAAGGAATTCTCCCCCCGCCTCCCCACAATCTCTCTCTCGGCCACAAACCTCCCCTGCTCATCATCGCCGTCGCCAAATTCTCCAAAGCTCGCTCGTATCCGAGTGGGGATCGGTTTGGTGCGGTGTATGAAGTACTAACTTCACATCCCGAGGGGTCCGATTCGAACCCTGGCAGTGGTGGAGATTATTTTCTGTGGAATCGCGATCCCTACCTCAGTCCTATCTAGAGAGCACTTCTAGTACGGTAAACCGTCCGATGGATGGGGCGATAATCAGTGGAACCTTTCGTTAAGATAAGGCTCAATGTCCACTCCGTGTTTTTCTCCATCCTTAATCTCCATTCCCCGAATTGCACTTCCCTTACTAACCTGCCCACCTATCCTAGTCAGTGCAAATGATGTCAACCCTCACATCTACATCTACGAAGTGCCGTGCAAGCTACCACTAGGGTGTGTGGCACGGGGTGATTCCACACCAGGCATGTAGCACTCGTTCCAGCACAAATCAGAACCTCGCACGCTCCCCCTGGCGCTAGGCGCAGGCCAAAAGAGCAGTCAGGAGAACAGTGCGCAGTCCAACGGGATACTGGGAGAGTGATACGTAAATTAACATGAAAACATGCAGAACAATGCTAAAGACACATCTAGTGGTTAATAATACTATTACTGTTAATTTATGAATGCTACAAGATGCTACTTCATGCAGAGAACAAAATAAAATAAAATAATGCCGGGCAAATCGACCGGTGTGAAGTGTTAGTAATGATGCTATGTTCTTAAACGCAAGTGAAAATTCTCCTCTACATATTGAGGGTGGGAGTTTCATATGATTGATTTATCGCAACTATTATGATCTCTTATTGTGATTTGTGAAATGACATTTTGAATCTATCGGTTCTGCAGTCAACTTCCTTTATTTTATTCCTGTGATAGTTTCTACCGTAGTGCGTTGGCTCTAGCAGTAATGTTGAACGTCCGGAAAAAACTGTCTGCTCCGAACTTGGGCCTGTATTTCTCCCTTCAATCAGTTAGAAATTCCCACCCCAATTCCTTCAACAATTCGGTAACTCTGCTAAGCTTATCGTAAAAACTTTTCACAAATCTTGCTGCTCTCCGTTGTATTCGACCTAGCTTATCGCCCACTGGGGACGTGCGCGTGGATATAAGGGTTGGATGGGAGGAGTATCATCTCCTTACAAGTGGGGAGACGTCGAAGAGGGTGGTGGGAGGGGGTGGGCACCGGGTGAGTGGTGCCAGACAGGAAGAGGCGTGGCTTGCGAATCGGAAACCCACGAGCAAGTCACTCTAGATGATGTTTGTCAATCGAATCTCCACAAATTTTACTGTTTCTTGGCAGCAATATCAGCTATAATACGAATAATTAAACCTTAAGTGAGTTTTGACGCTAATGTTATGGGATTCATAGAAATCCATGCTGTTAATGAGTATGAAAAACGATTTCCTAGATTTACATATCAGTCGAGTATGCACACATAACTGTACGTAAAGAATGCCAAAAGTCAATGCATGGTTACACAAATTTAAATGATTGACATCTTCCCCTGGCCATTACTCGGAGTTATTTAAATTTGATTTCGAAGATGTTTGATTTTATACAAATAAACTTTAATAAAAATGCCGCAAAAATCGTAGGCGATTTTTTTCGAACGGTATTTACCAATAATGTAGTTGAGAAACCATCATCGCCTTTGTCTTACTAGTTAACTTTTCGTCGAATGCTCAAAAAACGCTCTTATATGGCCCATTCTAAATTCTAAATTTTTATTTCATCGTGTTTAGTTTAAAACATTAATTCACTTCTACAAAGTGAGAAATGTAGCTTCATTTTGTTAATAGAAAAGGGAAAATTCAAATGATTTCGCCACTCCTGACAGTTTTCATGATGGTTCTTTTTTATTCAATTAAAGCAATTAGTAGATTTGATTACTTTAAGCTTTTTAGTTTGAAAAATTATTAGGCTCCAGTTCAAAATGTAATGCAGCATAAAATTTACATAAAACGAGCAACAAAACTTGTGTAAGGAATTTAAAATCTATAATTTTACTATTTTATGACCAATAGGGAAATAACATGGCGAACAACATATTTGGAAGCAAAATGTATGAATTGATAAGGATAAATTAACTCTGACCTGTACTCAAATCTGTATATTTCAGACGTTAGTCATTTCCTTTAAGCCTAGTCCACGATTGTTCGTCAACTTCAAGCGTCAAGCGTCAAACGGTAGTTTCTTCACGCAAATCTTCAATGGAGTCCACGATTGGGGGTCAAAGGTCGTCGCTTCGGGCGGTTTCGGACATGTTCGTAAGTGATCGCCCTACTGCCCAGTAGGTTGACGACCTCTATCCACATTCCACTGTCTGTGTTTGCATACGCATGAACCGACCTGGGCCTGTTTCTCAAAGCTACAAGTCCAAAAGTTCAAAGTCTATTCTCTTTTAATTTGTGAAATTCTGTTTCTCATACGCACAAGTCTACAAGTTACAAGTCCATTTCACAAGCTACAAGTCATTACAAGTGTTTATACACAAATGTTTTCATAGTTACGAATCATTCTGTTTCTCAAACCGAATTTTAAATTACAAGTAGTTGTAACTTGCAAGGAAATTTCTACTAGTCTTCCGATGTGAGTGAATCTACATCTATATACTACCCCGCAAGCCGCCTCAATAGGCGTGGGGTGTTAGGACACCAGCCGTTTACATATAAAAAGTAACGCTCTAGTGAAATTACGCCTAGCATTTATTATAGTCCGTTATTGTTCGGGGGAAAAACGAATTCCCATACCTATCCGTTCGGCAAAATATCTCTCTTAATTTATCGTTTCTGTCGGACCTGGAAAAATAGTGGGGTTTTAATATGATGTTCTCCGTGTTGCTCTGAAAGATATCTATTCTCAATTGTCTATCTAAGCCTAGTGCGCAGCCTCCAAGTCTCTAGCCTAATTCGTTTAACATCTGTGTAACGCTGTCTGTACGCCCGTAGCTGTTTTTGACGAATCGCGCAGCTTTCCTTTGTATTTTAATAAGTTCCCGGACTAAGTCTTACTGCACCGGATTCCATATTCTCGCTGCATATTCAAGGTGTGGCCGGACGAGTGCGAAATAGCACCTCTCTTTTACTTTTTCATCCGAAAATCTTCCCACAATACGCTTGACGAATCCTAGCTTTTTCAGAGCTCTGCCACAAATATTTCTTATATGTGCTCCCCACGATAGGTCCGAAGTTATCGTAACTCGTAGATACTTCACTTCATCTGTCGCCTTTATGTTAACACCATCCACAGCATATACATGGGAATAGTTGGACGACCTCCGCAAGAAATGTACCGCCGTGCATTTGCTCAGATTAAGTTCGAGTCCCCACTCTTGGCTCCACACATGAGCGTTGTTTAAATCCGATGATGGAGTTTCAAAGTCAGAGTGATCACTAATTTCACGACAGATGGCAGTGTCGTCGGCAAATAGACGTATTTTACTGCTTATTCGAGAGCATAGATCATTTATGTATATAATGAACAAAAGGGGTCCGATCACGCTTCCTTGCGGGACACCTGATGTCACTTTAACTACATCAGAGCTAATTCCGTCAAGAACTACCTTTTGCTTACGATCACTCAGAAAGTCGCGTATCCAGTTTACTACTGTTTCGTTTAGGCCGCATGACTGTAATTTGTATAAAAGTTTATTATGAGGTACCGTGTCGAAAGCTTTCTTAAAATCTAGAAATAATGCGTCAACTTGTCTTTTCGATTCACCAGATTTGAGAACGTCATGAAGAAAGAGCGCGAGTTGTGTTTCACATGATCTACCTTTCCGGAAGTCGTGCTGAGAGCCATGGAGGACGTTACGACTGTCCAGGAACGTCATGATGTTGCTAATGACGATATGTTCGAGTATCTTGCCTATAATCGACGTTAATTAAATTGGTCGATAGTTCCCTGGGTCGTGTCTGTTTCCCTTTTTGAATATCGGTGTAACGTTTGCAATTTTCCAGTCTAATGGTATCTTTCCTTCAGACAATGATTTCTTGAATATTATGTCTAAGAACGGTGCGATCTGTGGCGCTAACTCCTTGAGGACACGCGCGGGTATTCCCTCCGGACCCGGAGATTTACTATTTTTTATCGACTGTAGCTCTTTAGTTATCCCATCGCGTTGAATAGTGATTTCTTTCATCGGTTCCTCAGTGAATGAAATTTCAAAATTACATGCAGTATCGTCTGCAGTGTATACACTTTTGAAGTGGGAATTTAACGTGTTAGCTTTGTCAATATTTTCGGTGACAAGTTTGCCATCTTTATCAAATAACGAATCTACGGTTGAATATTTTCCCTGAAGCTCTCTCGCATATGACCAAAAAATGCAAATAAATGTGGCATGGCCATCTTTAAAGGTATATATTGGTGTCAGGCGGCTTAAGTTAGGCTCCAAAACATTTTAGTCACAGGTTTAACGTACCGATTTTAAAATTTGTCATAAAACCATTACTAATAGATATAAAATGACATGACTTTATACAATATCCGTAAAAAAAACCTACGTAAGGGTGCAAATAAAAGTAAAATAAATGAAATTCGATCCCTGTTCCATTTGACTACTCTTGCTAAGGTGATCAAAGAGGTTCATCGCAGAGATCAAATATAGAAATTGTGGAGAAAATACATAGAAGAAACATAACGGGCATTAGGTGTTCATGAACTTCCAATTTTCTTGTCACATACAATTGACTTACAAGATGTTAACTGTGCAGCAGAAAAACCCGAATTCTAGCTAAACATGTTCTCTATGCCGGAATAAAATATCAAATTTCATCTACGCTGTAGATTCAGAGGACAAAACTCCTTTCTATGAGCCACAAAAGGGTTTCTCAGCTTGGATATCTTTTCAGACCGCGCAGGAGTTGAGATACCTTGGAAAGAGCTAAGATTAGTAAATAGGCAAACTCAGAATTTCCTGAAGATGGGCTGCCCTCTTGCCACTTATATAAAGGAGCGCAAGCATAACTTCACTGGTTTCCTGAATTTTATAAATGTTAACGTATTCCAATAGTCTACTGCACACTTCAATGCAAATGCCAAGGGAACCAAGAAAGGAGAAATAGATCCCGGGTCTCTCGGCCTAGAAATGTTGCCGAGGAAAGTCATAAAACCGTGAGAGAAGACTCGTCCTTATTCCAGTCAGTGGAAGCCGCAGCGAAAACATTGTGGTGATATATCGTCGCACAAAAGAGATTCGTCTGGCTAGACGGGTCTTCCTACTTCGTGAGCTCCGTTTGGTGACACTGCGGAAAGTCCTTGCGATTGGTAAGGTTAAAGGCTTCAGGAGGAGAGGAGACTGTTTCCTATATAAAGCGCAATATTGCTCGAGGTGACGAATGACACGCTCACAAAGGGACAGACAGACACACTAACACCGCTCCCTCCCTCCCGCACCCTCTCTCTCGTTCCTTCGTGCGGAGCGGGAGTTGAGGATGCGGCAGGGAGCGGAGGGTGCACTAGTAGCTGCACCCTCCGTTCTCTCGGAGGAACGGAAGTGGGAGGATGCTCGGTGAATAAAAGAGAGAGGTATGAGGCTGAACAACGGCGCGGCAACGGAATGCCTCGATTCGAGTGAAATGAACGCAAGGCAAAGAAAACGTCGTGGGACTTTGCTGTCCGCCACACCGCGAAATATGTAGAGGTTTCTACAGAAAATTTGGGTTTTCAGACGTACGTGCTTAATACAATAAAAAAATGAGAAATAATGAAATTTTATTAGTGATCGCTCAAGGATGGATGCAGAACAAATTACAGGTGAAACAATCAAGAATCTATCATTTATTGCGACGAATGACAAGGCATATGTTGCCGGAGGAAAAACGACCTGGGGCCTTGTTCAGAAAGGGATCAAAATTTGTGGGTATTGACCTTGTGGAATGTTGACGGCATCTCTACGAACAATCCCGATTTCATCATTTAAATCACTGTACTTATCGAGACTACGAAGTCACACACTCGATACAGTTGAGGTCCAACGATTAAAAGTTTTGCCTGAACATAGTCCCTTGACCGAAAATCGAACCACAGACCTTTGAATTTTCGGACCAATGTGCAGCCAACTACTTTTCTGAGAATCCTGTATAACTAAGTAGTCTGCGCATTAGCCTTGAAAGCCAAAGGTCTGCGGTCAACTTCCAGGACCAGCAAAAACTTTCCCACGGATGTCCACTTGGAGAGAAAAGCACAGCTGGCACAAGGCAGGTCGATAGTCGATGTTTTCAAAGGCGATGCAGCCACGATCAAATTTTGACTAAGTTAAGAGGAAAAAGGAATATAGGAAAGGGAAAGGCACAAGCAATATCCACTGTCTCCGTCATCTATTGGGGAAAAATATGAAAGGAATCCAATGGAAACTCTGCGCATGTTTCAACGCAGGAATAAAAAAATAACACATCAGCTCTTATCGGCAAATTATATAGGCGGAGAAAAAAATAGACATCTTAAGAGAGGACACTAACTTTTGAAATAACGGTGCCGCTTCTCAGCCTAAAGGAAGTCAAAAACAAATTTAGACCTTTTGTTGCGGGTGAAGCATCTGTCGGGTGAAGTAGAAATCCAATACCTTGCAGACAATAATTAAAGGAATTGGTTTGCCTCTCTCTTCTGGAGACAAGAGTCGCCGATTAAATATTACCGACTGAAATAATTTAAGACTAGCACTAATAATCTTATGTTTCCATCAGATCATATCTTATCGCAGACCAATGATTATCGAAGGCCCTTAAGGAACATAATAGGAATTCCAAAATGAAAAATATACTTAAAAGTTATGTAAAAAATGTCTACTAAAAGTACGCAGGACTTGGACAGCGATGAAAGCTGAATGAAAAAAATGCTTCATGAAAGATTCTGCTCACATTCTCGTCCAAACAAGCAGTTAAGGTTTAATTCAATATTTGGAGATGAGAGAGGAGGTTGTGTGAATAAATGGAAAATGAGAGTAAGAGTTGAAGCCGAAATTTGAACGTTGGATTTTATAATAAATTGCAAAATAAGATATTTATTGTAGAGTGTCTGTATTCGGGCGTTCGTTCGCGTGTTGTCCTGTAAGGGCAATATTTCGCCAGCCATTCTGCAGGCTTCTTCAGGGTAAACCTCCGGATCAAAGATATTAATTATTTAAATTTGTTTTGCTATACTTGAGCATCTTCAGGGTGAAAATACCGAATTTTTCCAGGAGATAACACGGTGAAGCAAAACTAGTTGAAGTTAATGTTGGTGGTTTCTGGCATTCCTCTATGTAACTTGCTGTTAATTTTGATAAAAAGGTCAAACTTTGTTTTTTCCACATTAGGTTTTAATTTTTACGACCATGGTTTCGACGTTTATCGTCATTATCAGGCATCAAGACCTGATGTTGACGTTAACCATAGAAACCATGGTCGTCAAAATAAAAATCTGATGTGGAAAAAACAAAGTTTGACCTTTTTATTCTAGTTGAAGTTATAAATATAACTGTGTAATGTAGCAATTTTTTACTTGAATATTTATGAATAAAAAATTTAAACAATTTAGAGACCATCAAATTAAAAGAGAAAAAGAAAAAACAAGAAATGATGTAAAGATGCGATGAAATTCTGAATCAGCGAACCTGCTGAAGAAAAATTGAGGGGGGGGATGACCCATGTCAAACCACTCAAATTTTTGACGAAGACACCACCTTCACATATTTTCAGGGTTTAAGAAAGTAATAAATGGGGAGAATCCCCAAGAACGTAAGCATATGAGTTCATGTTGAAAAATACCTAGGCGTAATGTCAAAAATACATGTACAATTCTTCATCAATTCCAAAGACCACATTGAAAATATCCTGCCAGCAGATCTACACAGCTCCTGCATTCATTAACAGTTTACATAATAAGTTACAACATATTTTACAGCTTTAGGTCCATGGTATGATTTCATTGAAAGTATTTTTCGGTACCGTTAGTAACATTTTACAAGCACAACATGAATATAGACACATAATTACAGTTACCCCTGTTTTCTGACTCTTTATAGGCGACGGAAATACTGGCAGCCTGCGAACAGCAACAAAAATGACACTACTTTCCTCATTACCGCAGCAAAAGCAACACCAATTGTTATTGAATTAACATGGATTTTTCCTCGGGGACACGGACTGGGTGACCTTTTAAAGGTGTGGAAACGATTGGGAATCGGGGATTTGATTGGCTCCGATGAGCGCGAGTGAGGTGGGAGTGGATGGTCTTCTATGGGTATCGGATGGCGGACAACATGGCGCGCCCTCTGAAGACAGCGCCGAAAGCAAAATGATTATAGAACACCGAATTCCGAGCGGGAAAATTAAGTCTTGCAGTTCCCATGAGTGTGAAAGGAACACCCAAATAGCAGGGAATGGGCAATCCAGGTGCACGTTCAGATAAAATACACCGGCAACTTACAGAAAAAATGTGCTCTTAGGTCAAAGTAAAAACGAATTTAGGACTCAAACCTTTCACTTTCATTGTTAAGTCGATGCGTGATGTCATCAGCAGAACTCAAGGCCCGCCAATCATTCAAATTAGCATTCTTTCCCCCTCATAAAAAATAATAATCCCTCTGGCCCTTTCCGGCCTTTGACGACAGATGAAATGTCAAGAACATTAATTGCAGGAATGGCGTCGTCGTTCAGAACGCACTCGAACATCCATCTAATATCCCGCAATGTGGCATCAGGGAATGGCTTTAAAATGAAAGTTTGGCATGAAAAACTTTTTTGAGGTAAATTTTGAGGCAGTTGTCTATCATTTAATCGTAGGATATGAGGGGACAGAACGGAATTTATGGATATAGAAACTGAAAATATTTTAGGAAACGTAGAAATACCGGAAATAAAGACACAAGAAGTTAAAGAATCCCTTAAAAAAATGAAAAACGGTAAATCTCCAAGCCCGGGAGGTATTCCAGTAGAGTTGTTAAAAAATACTTCTGAAATAGTATTAGAAATATTGACGACAAACTTCAACAGATGTTTTAATTCATGGAGAGGACCCACCAGATGAGTGTAAGTTGGCTTACTTTACAACAATACATAAAAAAGGTCCAAAAAAAGAATGTAAAAATTATAGGGGCATTAGTGTGACGGCGATTTGTGGAAGACTGTATGGACGAATTATTAAATAGAGGTTAGAACGTGAAATAACTGTCGGGGAAGAGCAAAGTGGATTCACAGCAGGACGATCCTGTGTAGATGACATATTTACATTGAAACAACTTAACAGAAAAAAATAAGAACAAGAAACGGAGAAACATATCTGGTATTCATAGATTTAGAAAAGACCTACGACACAGTTCCTATCAAAAATCTTTACCAGATTCCGAATGGAAGTAATATAAACGAAAAATACATTATAGAAATAAACAATCTGTATAAAAACCTGGAATCAAAAGTAAAAATAGGAGGTAAACTATCCCCGTCAATTAAACCCAAAAAAGGACTAAGACAAGGGTGTTGTCTATCACTATATACATTGCTTTTTGCTGACGATCAAACAGTAATGACAGGAGATAAGTACGATGCGGAATATATGATAGGGAAATTGATAGAAACATATAGTAAGACGAGTCTGAAATTAAATTTCAAGAAAACAAAATATATGGTAATAAATGAGAAGGCAACGAATCTGGAAATAGAAGGAAATGCCATCGAAATCCGCAGTGAGTAGAAAAACTAAGGTGTAACGATTGGAAAAGAAGGAACCAGTAAAAAAAGAGATAACAAGCAGAACACCTCAGTAGAAACTAGTAATACATAAAATGAATAATATATTATAGTCAAAAGGCATAAGTAGGAAAACAAAGTTGAAAATATAAATAACAATTATACTGATAAATGCGATGGTGGGTGGCGTAACATGGTGGAACTCCTTTATGATTCACAAAGGGTAAGAAAAAAGTCTTTGCCAGATGATGATACGCCGTATCGAAACCGGTCGCAAATATATTTTATTTTGTGGAACAGCAAAGTCTTTTTTCTTACCCTTTGTGCATCAATTATACAGATTATACTCCTTTACGGAGCAGAGGCATAGGAAATAACCAAAAGGGATAGGCAGGGACTAGAGGTCGTAGAAATGAATTTTCTAAGAAGGAGCTGCAGAACATCTAAACTACAAAAAATAAGAAATGAAAATATTAGAAAAAGGATGCAGGTAGAAAAAACATCATACAAGGCATAGATAACAAACGGCTTAAATGGTATGGGCACGTAAAAAGAATGGAAGAGAAACGTTGGCGAAATAAAATATTAAATTGGAAACCACCAGGGAGGAGGAAGAGAGGAAGACCACCAGAAGACTCGAATTACCAAGTCTTCAAAGACATGAGAAAGAGAATATTACAGAATGAAAACTGGAGAGACAAGGGGGCTTGCAGAAGAGGATGCGAGAGGCGACCAATGGCACAATATAAAACTTGCTTATATAATAGTAAGTATGGAATTCATGAACACTGGGTTACTGGCAATATTCATTCGGAGCTCAATCATTTAACTCACCGATTTGATTGACACGAGTGGCAAATGAATGAAGTGAAAGAAGACATACCACCCTAATTGACTGGCATATTAAATTACGTTCTTCACCTCTGTAAACGACTATACGAGCAAGACGTCAGGTAACCAGGCAAACATAAACAAGTGGAGACACGAAAACGAATGTGATGAGAAGCCAGTCATACTGAAACAGCTTGATTGCACTGAACTTCGACATGGAAAATCCAGAATTTTGCAGAATTATAAGTAGGCGTAGTCAGTGCATCTAAAATTAGAAAATCCTGGATCAAGGAAAAGATGATAAGGGATGTGCAGGAGAGAAGGAAATAGAAGAGCGTAAACACAGAGCTAAACAAGAGAAAACCTTGGGAATTACATAACAAGCTTAAAAGATAAACAAAGAAAGCAATAGAGGCGTGGTAGAGAGAACAGATCGACGCGTTAGAGAAATACCAAAAAGAGGGAAGAGCAGATGCATTATATAGGAAAATAAAGGAACTAACAGGTGGTAATAAGAAAAGGGGAATTACAACGATAACAGACAAGACGGGAAAGGTGATCGTAGAACCGAAAAAGATCCAGGAGAGGTGGAAGGAGTATGTTGAAGAGATGTATGGTAAACAAATAAGGCCCAATAAGTTAGATATAGAAAGGGAAGACGACAACGACAGAGAAGGCATGGGATCAGGTATCTTAGATATCAAAATTGAAAGAGCTCTATGCGACATGAAAAGGAATAAGGAGGTGGGAATAGATAACATACCTGCAGAGTTTCTAGAGATAATGGGAAAGAACGGAAGATTTCGCGCTTATTCGTAGGATTTATGAGGAGTGAGTTACACCTTGATATTTGTTAGCAGCCATTATAATCATATGAAACGTATTATTTCGCCTTTAGGAGAACATTTCTACGTACCTACTCACATTACTTCAGTGTTAAATTAGCACTGAAATGCCATGAAACAAAATCTCTATCACGCAGCTTTTTTCCACTTGTATCTATTGATATTATACTAATAAAAACAGAAATGCAAATTTTCACACAAATCTGAACAGAGACTAAATCGCTCCATTCACCTTTAGCAATCAATGACTGAGTGGATGGAAAGTTAGGCCGTCGTGAACGCGTGGGGGGGGAGGGGAGGGGGAGGGGGGCGCTGAGAAGACGATCCCGGGAAACCGCACTCCATTGAATGAATTCCGGCTTGAATGCTTTGGTAATGCATCGAGGTCAAAAACTTCAGGTTGTGCCAAAGTCCCTCGCGAGAAGGAACCGCAATCGATCATCATCAACAGCCGCTGTGACGTGCACTGACTAGTCGGGAATTCTGTAGAACTCTTTTGCCGTCAATCTTCGGCATTGGCGTTCATGGACCGGGCGGGGATTTAACCCATCACGGATATTTACGTGAATGGAAATTCGACGATAAAATAAAGGCGCTTTTAAAGCGTGGCGCCAAGGATATTGTGCGAGTTTTTCATGGAGGATTTTCAATGATGCCAAAATGTAATGCACATGCAGGTTACGCCATCTTAGCACAGACATAATGCAATCCAAATTGAAAAAAAACATGACCAGAATTGTACTCTCCGGTTTTTTCATTTTATCGGCACACAGCCATGAATGAAGTCTTTGGGCATCTATAATTAATATAGTCTTGTTTACAACTAATGTAGGATTTAGCCATATTTCCATAGTATGGAGTTGTAAAGAATATTTCTTTCAGTCAATTGAAGAACAGAAAAATATAAAAAAATTCTGGACAAAAACAGTGCAATATGCTGTATTTAGTATGCTAACAGACGTTAGTTGAAAGCATTTTTCAGACGAGTGATGGTCACTGATGGATACAGATATGAACATTTAGACATGAAAATGTAATTTTAAATCTAGTGATATATAAAAAAGAAGTCTCTCCGATAGTGAATTAAAGCTTGGATTTATAATTATTTTAGGTTGTTGTACAAATGAGGATTAAAATAAATTCAAACAAAATTACGACACAATAAGTCAGATGGCTGAAAAGGCTTTTCGAGTAAAATATGTTGTTAGTTTATTATTTCTAACTATTCACTTAGTCAGGGGAAGGCAAAACGATCACATCAGGCCACATAGTTCTTGCTACAAATAATGAATGTCTCCATATTTCAGGCGCCTGTATGTTTTTGACCACTTATTTAAGTGAATAGAAACAAGGCACGTTAACATAGTAGTTGCTGCAACTGTGCTCAACCGGATTTAGAGACAGCGGCATTCCCCACCTAACGCTCGGCGTGTTGCTAAAAGCAGTGCCCGTCTAAAGTTTCGTCTTATTATGTTCTGTACTGCGTCGTTCTGTTTATGTCACCCTAATACAAAACTTTATGCTCGCCCAGGCCGGGTGACCAGGCCTTAGCTTTTACGCGCGCGCGCCGCCCCCGCCCGGATTCCTTCTCCCGAAGAAGGATTTCCGCGTAGTATATCCTCCCTCCCACCCTCTTCGTCCCCCTATTCTTCCCGACAGCCCTTCTCCCGTCCCCTCCCCCTCCCCTCACCCCTCATCTAACCCTCCCCTCACACTCCAGCGACTCCCGTTTTCCGTCCGGGGCTCTGCGACCTTGAAAACACAAACAAAGGTCAATGGTAAATTTGCTCGCATTGAGCAGTATCCGGGTATTACCCTCGTGGCAATTAACTATTTCACACTAATCAGGGGTAAGAAGGTATTAGTGTTGAACTTTGAAATTGCGCCCGCCGGCTGAGGTCATTATCGCCACTGGGATCAAGTAGATGGTTCGGTGCAGGGAGGATTAGCAGAGAATTAATGATTTAATGATATTAAATAAACCGGTGACGAAATTTGTTGAAGCGAGAGATAATTAAATCAGTGGATCGAGGTTTCATGGACGATTTAGGACTCCCTCATTAATCTCACTTCGGGATACAAGATATGAAATCCACGGATAATTGCCTACGTCTGCCGAGTATCCAACCTGCGGATGAATTCAAAGGTTTCCGGCTACTAAAAATTGTTTTTATTATTTCAATGCTAAACCAACGTTATAAAAAAAAACTCGGTCCCAAATGTAAACAGACTGCGGCTGAAGTTGCTGCTTGGGATGAAAAACAGCAATAGAAGCTCCAGTGATGCCCTGTGTACTGTGCTGCCCTGGTGCCCGTAATACATTTTTTTAAAGGATATGTTTCAACAACAACATTGACAGATATATCTCATAAATCCGCGACCAAACCCGAGTAATAAGGATTGCCATTAATATTGACTCGTTCAACTTAGTTTCTAGTGTTTAGAAATATATATTCGCTCAACGGTGGAAATCAGAGATTAAAAAGAACCAGTTAAAATAAATCTCCTTTAGAATAAACGTGTGCATGATATGCATGTCTCCATCTCTTATCATTATTAAGTTACTGTTTTTTATGCAATTAACCATAATTAATGAAAGAAGTGACAAAGAGGAATATGAATGTCATTAGAGCATAAGATGCATGGAATGAATGAGAGATTGAAGCAAATAATGATGAAGAATATAAAGATATTGAAAATAACTATCAAACGGAACATCTCATGGGCATATAATTCTACCTCCATCCGCAAATCCCTTGAAATGTACGAATATTTTAAAATTACGTTTTACATACAGTAGAAACTTGGGTGTTCTACTTTGAGACAGATAGTTTTGCTCTGGCAATACGGTTTAAGAGTTTAGTCAGAATACAACGCACGCACATGCCTTTGTATGCAAGCTGATTTATCAAAGAACCATCAGAAATAATATTTTATACTTAAATGGGTAGAATATGAGTGAAAGCTGAGGCTAACATTATTGTAATAATGCAAAATGGTGCAGAATATTGCTGTTTATCAATATTTATTTCATCAAAAGTGCAAAATTTGGGAATAAAATTATAATCTGAAAATATCCACTGATAATACAGCCAATCGAAGAGGCCATTGAAATGTTATGTTGAAGACGGATATTAAGGTGTCCCTTATGTGGTCGAAAAAAATATTTCTCCGTATGCTTAACACATATCCATTTATTTTGTTCATAAGGGATTTATTAGGTTTTTGAAAACTTTAGGCTCAATTGACTGACAATAACCCGTACTAAACTTTGTTTAAAATTATTAAGCTGTTGATGAGTCCATGAATTATCAGAAGAGATTATCGAGCCATTCATTCCTCTTAAAATTATTACAATATATTAAGAATTTTAGCATATATTTCTTTTCAAACTTAGTAATCGGAAGTGCTTTTCTTACTTTCGTGGTTATTTCCTTTTTAATTCTTCATTTTCATAGCCAGTGCTCCTGAGCGTATCGCAATGCATACTCCTTTTTTTACTACTGTCATCAGTTCATTTGAAATTTGCAATACCTTAACCGCTCGTTCTGCCGTATCATTGTGTGTACTGTCTCAATAGCCATCACATATAACATATTGATAATTTGAGCAATTTCTATTTAATTATGGAATATTTAGGCCCATTAACGAACATAAATAACAATCATGAAATCATTTTATGACGCCACAACTAGAAAAGAGGTGGTCCACTTGGACATAGAGACGAACAAAAATATATAAACCAGTACCCATCTGAAAACGAATTCGTTCACAAACGTTGTGTAAGGGTTACTATTCAAGCAGCAATTGATTTAACTTGTAAATGTTAATTAACTTTCCCAGATTTATCTGTTAAAAATTAATTAGCTTTAATTACTTTTGAATGCTGGTTCAGACGGTAGCGCACAACGAAAAAGGCCATGGTTGGAGTAAGAGTAACGTGTAGGGTAGGGAGAAGGAGCGTAGAAAAAAGCTAGGACAGGAAGTGAAAATGCATTTATCTCGATAAATATGATTCACCACATAGGATTTTGCCGAATAGAATGTTAGGCTCACTCACTCTAACCATGGTGGTGGGGCAAACACATAGGTTCACGTCATGTACCACCTATTCACCCGCAATGATCGCTTCATAGGAAGTAGACCATCCAAATCCAAAAATCTTCCTCTCTGCATCTCCCACGTGCTTGTGCAAAAGCTATGCAATCTCTGCCTTTTAAACTAGAAAAACTCATTCATTCAAGTATTCGACCAGCTGATTGGTAGGTTCTTGGACAGTCCCCATTTTGTATCCCAACCTAATAGAAATTGTCTCGCTTTCCCTCCTAAGTTATTAGATCCCTCTTCAATTCTTCATATCTTCTACCTCCTCTTATTTCGTCCAGAATTCCTATCCTCTCCCTTCCTCTCCCACGTTTCCCCAGTGTTCTCCCCTCTATCACTCTCTTCAGCATGCCCTCTCCTCTCAAAACCTCCTCCATCCATCTCTTCTGCCTTCTCCGAACCTCTGCCACAATCTTCCTCTCCTCTCCGACCATATCCAATACCTCCTCGTTCGTCTTTCTCGCCATCCAGCTAACCTTCTCCATCCTTCTCCAAACCCACATCTCAAACGCCTCAAGTCTACGCACATCCTCCCTTCGCAACGACCACGTTTCCGACCCATATAGCGCCACGCTCCATATTAAAGTTTTCACCAGCCTCTTCTTTACGTCTCTTCTCAGACCCCCCCTCATCAATTCCCTTCTCTTCGAAAATGCTTCTTTAGCGAGCGCAATTCTGCATCTGATGTCCTTACCACTAAACCCATTCGCCTCCAAAATACTACCCAGATACGTAAACTGCTCGACCTGCTCTATCTTCTGCCCTCCCACCCTTATATTCAGCCCCGCCTTCTTACTTCTAGAAAATCTCATTACTTTCGTTTTCTTGTGATTGATCTTCATCCCATACTTTTCGCACTGCACCTCTAATGCATTCACCATTGACTGTAACCCCTTGGACGACTGACTAACTAATGCTTGATCATCTGCAAATCTCACTGATTTTATCAGCTCCCCTCCTACCTTTATTCCTACTTCCTCCTCCCCCCATGCCTCCCTTACCATTTCCTCTGAATACACGTTAAAAAGCAACGGCGATAGTGGGCACCCTTGCCGCACTCCCCGTCCTATCGTGGCCCATCCCGATTCTCCATTGGCTACCCTAACCTGCGCCGTCTGGTTCATATACCAATTCCGAATCAGACGCCTGTCCCTCCAATCGACTCCTAATTTCTTCAACACTCCCATTAATTTTGTCCATTCCACCCGATCAAACGCCTTCTCGAAATCTACGAAGCATGCAAAAACATCCTGCCCATACTCTAGGTTTCTTTCTACTAGCGTCCTCATCACCGCTATAGCGTCTCGCGTTCCCGTCCCTCTCCTAAACCCGAACTGGTCGTCACCCAGGTATTCATTTGCCTTCTTCTCTAGCCTTCTGTTTAGAATCCTCAGAACTACTTTGGCCGCGTGGGATATTAAGCTTATTGTCCTATAGTCTTCGCAAGTTTTTGCCTTACTCTTTTTCGGTATAGGAATAAGTACAGTCTTCGCGAAGTCTTCCGGCCACACTCCATCCTTATAAATCCTACGAATAAGCGCAAAAAGTTTTCCTCTTCCGTTCTTCCCCATGCTCTTTAAAAACTCTGCAGGTATGTCATCTATTCCTACCGCCTTATTCCTTTTCATGTCTCTTAGAGCTCTTTCGATTTCGCTATCTAGGATACTTGGTCCGATGCCATCGCTGTCGATGTCGTCTTCCATTTCTATATCTAACCTATTGGGCCTTGTTTCTTTACTATAGAGCTCTTCAACATACTCCTTCCACCTCTCCTGGATCTCTCTCGGTTCTACGATCATCTTTCCCGTCTTGACTGTTATTGTTGTAATTCCCCTTCCATTGTTACCACCCGTCAGTTCCTTCACTCTCCGATATAATGCATCTGCTCTTCCCTCTTTTTGGTATTTCTCTAACGCGTCGATTTGTTCTCTCCACCACGCCTCTCTTGCTTTCTTTGTTTCTCTTCTAAGCCTGTTATTAAATTCTCGGTATTTTCTCTTACCTAGCTCTGAGTTTACGCTCTTCCATTTCCTTCTCTCCTCCATCTCCCTGATCATCTCCTTCGTGATCCACGGTTTTCTAATTTTAGTTGCACTCACTACGCCTACCGTTGCTTTCGCCGCTTCTATAATTCCGTTTCTCAAACTTCCCCATTCATCTTCGACTGATCTAACTCCATGGTCCTCACCCATTCTATCATCCACCTTCTCCCGATACTTCTTCTTCATTTCCCCAGTTAATGTCTCCGTATTCCACTTTCGTACCCACCTTCCCATTCTCATCTTTTTCAGTTTTACCCGACATTTCATGACTAATAAGTTGTGGTCTGTGTCTGCATCAGCTCCTGGATAAGTATGCGAGTTTTTAACACTATTCCTGTATCTGTGACGTACCATTATATAATCTATCTGGAACCTATCTGTGTCTCCCGGCTTCTTCCAAGTGTACCTACGTCGAGGATGATGTCTGAACCATGTATTCGTAATTACTAGGTTATTTCTGCGGCAAAACTCCACAGCTTTCTCGCCCCGGTCGTTTCTCCTTCCTAGCCCGTAATCGCCCACCTCCCGCCCATCTCTTCCTTCACCCACCACCGCGTTCCAATCCCCCATTACTACCAGGTTGTTACTTCCTGGTATCCTACCAATTATTTCCTCTAGCTGATCGTACACCCCATCTACCTCCTCCTCTTTATGATTAGAGGTAGGCATATAAACCTGGATTATAACTAAATTCGTTGGTTCTGCTTTTAGTTCCACGACTATTATCCTATCACTCACCTGTTCTGCATACACTACTTTTCTACCGAGTTTCCTATTCATTACGAATGCAACCCCACGCTGACTTTCATTCCCTCCACTATAAATTACTCTATAGTCGCCGCTCCAGTAATCCCCGTCATCCTTCCATCTTACTTCACCCAGACCCATGATGTCTACACCCACCCTCTCCATTTCTTGCTTTATATTCTCTAGCTTCCCCGCCCTCAGCATAGTCCTAACATTCCTAGCATAACGTGCCTATTCTGATAGTTTCGTTCTCTTCTTTATCTTCTTTTCCTCTGCTGCTGCTACGTCTGAGCAAGGATTTCGTGTGATGACGACCGCAGGGGCCTTGCTCCCACAGCTGCCGGGCACGACACCCGGCCCTCTTGGCCGAGTCCCGTAGTTGCCAGGATTCATTATCAATTGAGAACTGTCCATAATTTCAAGGTTTTTGTTTTAATTGAGATAGTCTTCCGTGGCCTTACTCAATAGTGTTTTTTACGTGACACCATCACTTCAGAGGCCGCCCCACTGGGGTCAGACGCCTTTTGCAGCCGCCTCACTGAGGTACAGACGCTGCGCGGACTACCATTCGTCTGTCTCCTAACCTTCGACCAATCTGGCATGGGTGGCCCTACCAGGAGCAATGCTCCCGCCAGTGCAGCTCTAGGGGTCATCGGAGCACGCAAGCCCTTCAACCACGACAAGGTTGTAGTCCAAGAGAAGAGCTAGAAAAACTAAGTGAAGAAATATATTAAATTGAAACTATATATTAATAACTACAAATTTCAAAATTTTGATGTGATTTCTGCCTATTATTTGTAAGACATTTCAGGAAATATTTTTATGTTGGCTCAATATTTAATAACCACATTTATTCCTGCATAATTTGCAAAATGAAGTTACAACCTCCTCATAATTGTTTTTTTCTAAATTTTCAAATGTGCATAGTAAATTTATAACACTTTCAATCATTAGCTTTATTCTGACTTCAGCAGCGCAAGGAATTAAAAAAAAACAGGGAGTGACGAATGAAATTTTAATATTATGGAAAGTCGATTGAAAAACACCACGGAAGCAAACACTCTGGCTTTTATTAAGATAACTAAATAAGTTATGCAACAAAACCGACGCAAACAGAGGTAGGGTTGAACATAATTTTCTTATAACTGGTCCATTTGTGTCTTGTTTTACTTTTACAACTTTACTTCTAGAACTAGCTTCAAGGAAGATACTTAGCCAAAATAAGTGAACGATGATTTACTCATTTTATTGTGTGAAGCTCTGTGAGGAACACAAAAGATTCATTACGAAAAGCCATCCAAGGGAACATAGAAACATCGTTATAAGTATTGAGATAAAGGTCTCCTTTGACAGGTTGAAGTACTTAAACTGAAGAGTCAATAAATGGACAAATACTAATGAGATTCTAAGAGAAAATTGTCAATATCAATCGTAAAATAAAACGTGTATATCTCCGGAAAGACGTACTATTTTTAACATTTAAGTGTAGTGGAATTTGTAATGTTTAAACAGGACAGTGATGAAAATCATAAGATATTTCTTTGTTATAATAGTACAGAGAAAAATATACTGCATTTTCCATAAATTAAAAAGTTTCACTACTATCAACGCCAAGGATGCTGAAACAGTTATACTCAATTAATTTGATACGCTTATACAAATTTAAAAAAACGTTAACCATTAGCGTTCCAACAAATAATAAAACGAAAGCTGATAGTCAAAGGATTTAAACGCAGTGGCCCTCGATTCTATATCACTCCAAAAGTTATTAACTCCTGCCGCTTAAGGCTAGAACATTCGAGGTCACAGCGCCATGGATATCAAAACAAGTGTATGCAATAATAATGGAAATGAGCGCCAGGACGGATAGCTAAACTCCCGCGGACGAGGAATGAATGATAAAGCCAGGCACAGCGCACTCGGCTGTAAAATAGGTACCCTCGCGCGAACTTCCGCTAACGGCCGAACTCGAACGGCGCGGAGTGGCCGAGGCACAAATAACGCCAAACGCCCGTTCGCTTGGGTCGCTTTTAATTCCCTCGATGACGTCAAAAGTTATAGCTATGTTTCCCAAACTCCAAGAGTGTAATTACAACAACGCGCATGCATAAATGATAAAAGAGGATGATGAGGTCAGGTTACCTTTTAAATTTTTAAAAAATGTACCAGTTTTTTTAAATCTTTGAGTGCATAGACGCACTCAGGTGTGCTTTAATTAATTCGGGAACCATCTGGGAGCAGTCGCGGAGCGGACAATTAAAAGATTGTCCCTTTATGCACTTTGAGGTCTCCTCGTGGTACGTCAAAGGTGTAAGATGCAATGTGCTCCGTATGCGTCGTAGTTTTCTGGCTCATTATATGTGTGGTAATGGTTTTTCCAAACATGCCTCCTAAAAATATAGACGAGAACTCTTCAGGAAAAAGTTGTGCCTTCATTGGATCCATGTCTGCATGCGATATCTATGAAAATTCTTACAAATGATAAATTTCAAGAAGACGTTTTTTCTCTCACTCATTTTAATACGGAAAAGTTAATTGGTGTAAATGACCAAATTTATATTTCGGCTGAACCAAAATGTTCTTGGAGCCCAAAAGATGGTCCCATTTATTTCATGCTTGACCTTGCACCACTTTGACTTAAAGGAAACTTCATTTGAATGGAAATTAGGTCTGATTTTATTTCTACTAAATGGAAGTTGGATTTGGACATAAATGCCTTAGCGATCCCCGTTTATACGAAATATCACCGAGGACCTGAATGAACGTAAACGTTATTATCATGGACGATTTTGTTAGAAACAAAGACTAAAGAAGGGTTCATCCATTGAAGGACCGATCAATACTAACTTACCATCATGAAACGTGCACGAACGATAGCTTTGCGAGTAGTGAATCTAAAATTGTGTTTCTTGGATTTTCTCTTGTCCACGTTGCGACCTTCTTGAAAAATTTGGAACGATCTTACAGCCAGAGATGTATTATCCAATGTTTTAAAATTGATGTAGACTCTTTAAAACTTTCATTAATGGAATGGTTCTCGATGAGGGATTGATCACAGGGAATGCCTTCGGAAGCCCATTTTATATCAGAAGAAAAGCTTGCACTATGGAAAAAATATACAAGTATTTAATCAAGTGGATTCTGAATGAAATGGTCGTGAAAATTTAATTCATCTTGGCGTTTATCTGATGTTTGTAAAAAGTATCGTCCTCCTTTAAAAAGGTTAAAAAATCTATTTATTAAGGCAATAATAAAATAAAACATGAATCAAAAGAACAAAAAACTTATACCTTTATTCTCGAACGGGTAAGTCATAATTAAGTGATGCGAGTTAATATCTCTGACTCTTTATTTTTGCGGTCATTTTATCATAATCAAAGATCCATTTATTATCTTTGTTTTAATTTCGGCTCTCCTCTAGGTAAACGGGCATTACACCAACAACGTCAGAGGAGTGCAATTACCAATCAACTGGTCATCTTCACAATTTTGAATGAATATGTCCTCAACAAAGACCTCGCACGAAACAATAAAACTCCGTTTAACGGCATCATTTCCCTTAAGCAAATCTCAATATCTGGCTGGAGTGTGATTTATTTTTTTTAATTCTGCTAAGGTCAAATAAATAATACATTGACAAATAATATGCTGAGTTGGAGAAAATGCAAAGGTGAACAACTTTCGGATGGATACAATAGGAATTCTTTCCGAAAAAGGCATATAACTAGGTTAAAAGGTTAAATTTAATAATTATTTATATTCTCGGATACTGGGTTCAAATTATTCAAATACAGCAAGTAAATATAATACAGAATAATGCCAATATATTTAGGCAGAGTGGATGAAACGTCATTGGAAAAACCCTTACACGGCGTCTTCTATCTCAATGAGGCATTTATAACGTTGATGATGCTACAAATAGCACATTTTTACAGAATGACACCTGAAATGGAGTAAAAAGAGCCGAGTCGTGCATCACTGCTCTTTCGCAACAGAGTGTATCCTGCGGGGAAGAAGAAGGAGGAGAAATAACGAACGGGCTGAAAGGAGGCCGACTCCAGACGCGGAGGATGTGTGCAGGCACTCCATCAAAAAGGGAACCCTTTGCGGGGGATTAGGGAGCGTGGGGGGGGGGGGGGAGTGGGTGGATGAGTGGGGTAAGGTGGAGAAGGAAAACACGCCCACCCTTTCCCAGGAATGGATCGCGAGAAATGGAGTGAGAGTTGAGGGGGAAATGGAGGCGATGTGTGTAAACGAGTTTGGGAACGAGAGGGTTTGCGAAAGGGTGGGCGTTTGCTGAAAACCCCTCTCCCCTCCCACCGCCGAAAGGGCAAATCCCCGGGAAGGAAGTGAGAATAGGGCCTCACTGAATAACCCCCCCCCACCTCATTTCACTCCTTCCCCTGCTCAAACAATCGCCCCCCAACGAACGGCGCCGCCGATAAGAAGAAGAGACGGAAGAGGAGATAAAAGTTAGACAAGGCAGGGAATCTTCACTTTCCAATAGGATCCATATAATCTGCTCAGACGCGTGAGTAGAAACGATCGATCCTCCATCGTTTGCAGCTGAACGCATTGGGGATCCATTAGTAGAAGAAAATGACAGTTCACGTTGACATGCAGAATTTACGAATGTTTGAGCCCGTGTACAAAACGCATCGAAATATCAGCAGTGTATATTTGACAATTTAGACTTATAAGAATCACTAACCTACACTAGTAACATTTCTTCTCTCGCATCATTTAAAATTACACTAATGACCGAAATGTTTTTGCAATTGCTCAGAAAACAAATCATGGTAAATGGAGTTTTAGCTAATATGTTTGCTACGATTCAAATTAGCTGCGCGTGTTAAATTGTTTTCATCGGGCATATTAAGATATTTTTTCTGCCGAAGAGTCGCTAACAATGCATAATTAGCATGAAAAGCTTCGATGATGTAAAACTCTTAAAGATTTTTACTAAGAACTCGGAAAATCCAAAAAGAATACGGAATACTCACGAATGGCATGTCAGGCACTTGTAAAGTTTTCTCCAAACAATAAATAAACGACCATATATAGTATGTTTTGAAAAAAGAAACCACCGATACAAAATATCAAAAATCGTTGAGTGTGTTATTCTACTAATGCAAGCTATTTCCTCGTAAAGCGAAGAAATTATGATAAATTGATTGGAGTTTTCGACATAAAATTAGTTAAAAGCGAATGATTTTGGAGTGAAGACAGAGGGTTATATCATAATTAGATTGATAGAAAATCAAACATTTTAACTGCCTATACAACTGGGAAGATAGTGAGTTCAAAACCGCCAACAGAGCAACAAAGATTAGTACCTACGTCAAATTCTGAAACACTAGAGACGGCAAGTGGACATCAATTCCTAGAGTCTGATGATGTCTTTGAGGTCAAAATAGAAATACCTAAACCAAATTTGCAACAAAATGTGTAACATCTTCAAAGTTACCAACCAGCTAAGCAAAAAATATCATGAGACAAGAAAAAAAAGACTAATCTCACCTTCAGGGTAAAAGAATGGTTACCACAACCATTCTTATGAAAGTAATGGCTAATATTCAGGTCAGTTTTTTGCCAATTTCCCTAACTTTTTTTATTCATGCATCCCGCTACAGTCGATTGAATAAAAAGGCAAAATGATCTGCGCCTCGTTCCCTCACAATCTAATGTTAACAGGTCTAACATCAAAAAAGCCGTTAAAATAAAAAAAGTACGCAAAGAAAACTCTATACTTTGAAAACTGATCATTGTATTTTGACGTTAACGTATCGATGATCAAGAATAAGAAGTGCTAGACTTGAATAATAAACATAGAAAAGTGAAGTTAGAACCTTAAGTTTGTAAATGATAAGTATGTCTTAGTTATATATTTATTACGAAACGAAAGGTCGTCTTGTTGTAATAAATCCATGTGGAAAAACTAAGTCATACTTATCTTTTACAATGCTACGCTAATTCTACTAAGTCACGCTCGATACAACGTAATATAGAAGCATAAGGTACACCACACGAAAAAGCGGATACTGTTATTGAGTAAATAACATAAATTCACCATGATTAAAATTTATGAAACGAAGGCTGTGTGTCCCGATCCCCGATTTCCAATCAAAATAAAATTTTTCTTGCGTTAAGCTCTTGATCAAGGCTCGAAATTAAAGATTAAATTAAGAGTGCCAACAGTGACAAAAGTGTACGAAAGGTGTACTAGTGGAAAATATATATTTGAAGGTGAAAATAAAGGGCACAATAATGGTTACCACAACCATTCTTATGAAAGTAATGGCTAATATTTAGGTCGTTATTTTTCCAATTTCCCTAACTTTTTTTATCCATGCATCCCGCTACAGTCGATTGAATAAAAAGGCAAATGATCTGCGCCTCGTTCCCTCGCAACTCCGCCGTTGCGAAGCCAGTGGTAGACAAGGGCGGCGCGGGGAATCAGATAGGCGGCGCAACGCGGGTTATTGGACGGAGAGGGCAAAGAAAACAGTGTCCGGACCTTCATTCTTAAAATTAAAATGATACCAATGACTACCGTCGAGTCAGTTTGATGCCAAGTAAATTGAATCTCACATTTAATTTCACATTTTGAAATAAATTTTCGTTTTTTTTTCTGGTAAAAACTATTGTACACCTACACATTTCAAACTACCACGTCATACGTGAGCAGCAATATCATGATTTGGGTAAACGGAAAAAGTTCTCCCTGGTGTGAAAGAGTATTCCATGAAATCCTCTTCCACATTCCAACTTCCCCAAACTTTAAAAATAAGCTAGATTAATTCCTGGCACTCAATCATTTTTCTTACTCTTCTTTCCTAGTTTTGTGAATTGAAATTAATAGAGGTAACGGAGAATCAGCTGGTTTCTCCGCAAAAGGTAACATGCAACTCTCAAGTGCGATGAAAAACGTGTATCCAGTTCAATGAACTCACCGATAGAATTCCAACTCAGCGTTTGTGTGTGCTTACCTGAAAAGAGAAAGAATGAAAAAATTACAATTTTCTTTGAAATTAAAAGTTCTCGTGCATAATTGTTTTATATTTCCAAATTGTGATACAAAGTTCATTTTGATCAATGAAAGCAAAGAAAAATATTAAGGCATTTGTGTTATTTTTTCTTGCACATAAAATCCAATGCAAACGAAACATATAAACTATATACATAGTGTGCTGATAATCTTACATGTCAGCTACTGTTGAAATTTCGTAGATGGACATCAGGGAAGCATTTCAACTCTACCGATATTAGTTACTACTATCAGAAAATAGCACGCGCCCGGGTTGGCTAAGATTTTGACATCACTTTGCGCCAAAAACCATATTTTATGAATCTTTGACTTGCTTTGGCGCAATTCAATCAACGAAGAGAGAAGGTTTCCTCAGGCTTATGTCTTGAAAACTCTAAACAACTAAAATTCGTGCTTTGTATCACTCATACGTCACTCCTTTATCTCAGTAACGCTCAATATTCCAAATTGTTTACGGAGCTTCGTTGCTATGTAACCTAGTTCTGGAATATCATCAGAGTCGACCTATTGTAGAGTTCACTTTTATTGAAGTCTTTACCATAATATCTTGTGTAATTTTGCATTCGCCTACTGCGTTTGTATTCAAATCACAACTGATGCCTTGTAATTTGCAATTGAACCATATGATACAACCTAGTGCATTAATCTCGTTTCGTTTTTTTGCAACAGATATATGGAAAGAATTACTATTTTTTCTGGAGCACGAAATATTTCAAGCATCCAAAACTGTTCTCAACCGGGTAATTATTCGTCGCTGAATATTTCAATCCACAACCGCAACTCCCCTTCAAATTACTAACTAGTTGACATCTCTTCTGGTAAAAACCCTTAAAAAGTATAAAATTGGTCAAATATGCTTCGAAACACCGCAAGATAGAAATTGTTAAATAAATTGAGTGTTTCAATAAAGCGGTCATTGCATTATTTATTGAGGCAAAAATAAAGAAAGTATGCGCCTCCCTATGGTCCTGCATAAAGGCCCTCGGTAAAACCTGGATACTTCAGCCAAAGGCGATCAAGTGGATTGACGCTGCAGTCGTAAAGCCTAGATTTATACACTGCTCAATTATCTAGTGGAAAAAAACCAGGCAGATAACTGCCAGGAAAAAACACAACCACCTGCAAATAATGGCCTGTATGGGTATCACGGTTGCTATGAGGGCGATCCCCATGCTGGCCCTTGAAACTCTACTGAGTCTTGCTCCACTGTATGTGGAAGTTGAAACTCAAGCTAGGATTATCGTCTCAAGAGACAGGGACAATGGAGTTACAGGGGAAGTTTCTCCGGCCACAGATAACTATGGACGGAACTCAGGGAGTCGAAACCCATTTGTGAATTGGGCGCTGACGACATAACAGCCGTGTTCAACTAAACACCGCCTCTCTTCAAAACCCGCTTTCCAGGGAGGGAATTGTGGGTTATGGAAGGAGACAAAGATCTTCAAAACGGAGCACATGTCTGGTTCACTGACGGCTTCAGGAAGGAAGGAAGAGCAGGAGCAGGGATTTACTGTCACCGCCCTGATAAAATGCTTTCAATCCCCTTGGGGGAGCATGATACAGTTTTCCAGGCAGAGGTTTATGCTCTGCTGGCCTGTGCCCATTCTGCCAAGGAGTTATGCCGTAAAGGCAGATCAATTCACAAACGCGCCGATAACCAAGCCGCTTTAAAAGCTCTCATATCTCCATGGTGCAAATCAAGACTGCTGCTAGTGTTGCTTGAAGCACTCAATTCCCTCAGCAGACAGAGCAACGTAGAACTTTTGTGGGTCCCTGGCCAGGAATAACTGAAAACGAGATATCGGATGAACTGGCAAAGGAAGGCTCGAGTGGGAACCCAATTGGACCAGAGCCTTTCATCCCAATCGCACCCTCTTCAGGGATTACAAAGATCAAAGAGTGGAGCCTAGCTCAACACTCTAACCTCTGGCAGAATGTACAGGGGCTCAGGGAAGACAGGCTCCTTATAGGAGGACCCAGACTGAGGCTGGCAAGAAGACTTATCTTATTAAACAGAGGACAACTTCGGACGATAGTGGGATTGCTTACCGGACACTATCAATAAATGAGACACCGCCATCTCCTGAGAATTACAGACTCGGCAAGATGCAGATGGTGCGAGGAAGAGGACGAAACAACATAGCACGTACTCTGCGAGTGTCCCGCTTTGATGAGGACTAGAGTTAGGCATCTGGGATCACCATTTTTGGAACTGGATGAAGTCAGGAGAGAGGACATGCTAGCCTTTAGCAGGGCGACTGGATTCTATGGGTGATTACAGACATGGTGGTTGGCTCAATGGACCATTAGGTCTAAGTGCCTCAGGTCCTCCTTGGAGGAACTCCACCTATATACAATCTAATCTAATCTAATGGTCCTAATACTTATCGGACAGAAAAATGAGGCTGGATGTAAATTATTAGTAATGATAAATAATTACGAGTTGGAACCCATGAATTGACGAATGGCGGCCTCTCTGACCCTCAAGTTCATTGCTCATAGAAAAAGCCAGGGCTCAGAGAAGTGTTTCGACTTATTTAATAATAAGGCCCTGAAAATGAGATGCTATAGGTGTGATACCATATAATTTTGTATATATGAAAAAATCATTGAGAAAAATCAAATTATTCATTCATTTGATGCATGAAAAGTTAAATAAAAGAGATCCAGAAGAGGAAATCGAAATATGGTACCAATGATTTAGGAAAGAGAAATTAAAATATTTAGAGATTTTAATTGAACTATTCCAAATTAAATAAATTTTTAACATAATTTTACCAGTCAGCACCTTTTATCATTTATAGGACTCACTGTGAAGGTAGTTATTCTTCGTGGAATAGAATTAAACACCGTGACTGGTGGAACTTACCACCTCCATTGAAGCAACTAGTGGGTCAAATGGCCTACGTGTTTTGTGCTCATATTTTCGTGTTTTAACGACTTATGATAAACATTTGGTGTTTTTTGTTATATTTTTATCGTCAAAGGTTCAGAGCTGAAATTTTTGTTGATTTTTTAAAACGGACAGATATATTTATTAACAAGTTTTTAAAACGAAAACTCAGCTAATTTCAAAGATATATCTTACAAATTGAAGTTTGTTTTATTATGAAAGCGCTATAGTATTAAATGAACTTAAAATAACAGCCCTTTTTATCTTCACATTTCTGGTCCATAAATTATTTCTAAATGCCAACATACAATCCAGGCATGAACATGAAAATAATGAAAACGGTAATTACTTGGTCATATTAAAGCTCGTTAGAAATCCCTCATTAAAAATTGGAATTCTTTTTCTCTTGACCACTTCAGTTGGTTTGTTGCTAACCAGAAAAAGACCTTCAAGTTATGCCCCTGCATAAATCGCTGTATTGTATGCGTAGAAAATCCTTGAATCGACTGAAGTGTATATTTGTATGTATTATTCCATATTTGCTTAATTTTTAGTAATGAACTGAATATAGCAGAATTTTCTTTTAAGTTCGTCTAGTTTTTCATCAATTATGGTATTATCATCTAGTGCGCAGCAATTTTAACAGTTTTGTACAAATTTTTCAAATAGTTTTTTCATTGTTGCTTCACGATCAACCTTCTTCCTTTCTAAGATTGTTTCCTTATTATCAAACTTAAAACATCTCATAAAAAATTGAAACACTTGGTAATCATTACCATTCTGGATTTTACCTAGAATGACCACAAGTTTTCGGAAATCAGTAAATTCCCATGATACACACTGCAGCTAAATACATAAGACCTATAAAAGTGTTTACTTCAACTCCATCGATTTCCAGAGCACCTCTTGTTAAAAAATAGTTACATTCAACAGATGTTATTTACTGATAATATAAATCATAATACTGCTTATAATAGAATAATAAATCAAATGTTCACAATTTCTAAAATAGTTTTGCCTGGCCCGGCAACCCCAGGACGTTGAAATGATACAATTTGATTTTTTCGCTGTCTATGATGACATGATATCTTGTTGTTATCATCCCAACAATTCACTACCATACCCTTTTATTTTGCACTGCAATAAAACTATTAGCATCAATTAAGCCTTCTTTGTAACAGCTTTCTTCAGTCGGTCAGTTCAGAAGAGAATATACAAAAGAAAACGTACTTGCATGAAGTGTCGCGCACATACGATGCATACGAAATACGACAATGCTGCGAAACGAAATAACTTACTAGTCTCCGGACATCTGATCATTTTCAACTGAATAAATACACAGCTAAACACGAGCCAGGGTTATCTGGCCCTCCTGTTACAAAGTAATAAAAATAATCGCTATGAAGGCGTATATGAGAGATTCACAAGCCGGGCGGAAGGTAAAATGTTTTAAATTAAAAAAGCTATTTAAGGGTACCAAATGTGGGTTAGGTTACATATTACTCGCACGGAAAAGTTTCTCAGTCTGATGATTACAGCACGGAGCGGAGCGACGGATATTTTCCAAATGAGTCACCAGCAGATACATCTTGTGTTAAAATAACCAATCAACTACTTTTTCATGGTCAATGCCCGACCTCCGACTGGAAACTATTATTCCCATTTCATTCTCGGATATCATTAACCATTCTTGTCCTTTTGAGGCGTCTTCCATACTTATATTAGTTTCCATAATTTAGAAGAGCTGTATCATTAGTTATCATAAGAGTAGTTATCAGAACTTAATATTAATTTTAGCACATCAATAAGCATGCTGTACAAAACCACTCCCAAGCAAAACTAAATATCGCTGCAATCGAAAATAAGAACGAATTGGTCTCAGGCGTCAATTGTGCTGCAGCAAAATCTTATAGCTTCATTTTAATAAGTATCATCCAATGCAACGTATCCATACAAACTTTATATCCTTCTCTACCTTCGCTCGCAGCACTAATCCTCTGCTCGCACCTTGCGTATCTACCACTGTGGTTTGGTTTCCACTCATCTCAAGACTAGGGCGAGTCTCCCGAGAGCCATCAGGTTTTCTAGCCTACGTGAAGAATGGAGTATGGCCATCGTTGGCTGCCACGAAATGGTTTACTTTACTGAGGTAGCCGGGCACGCATCAATCATTTCCAAAGCCATGGTCACACCGCTGCCGCAACGTACGCGAATGGACTGAGATAGCCTCGAACATTCGGGTTCAGAGCTTGCAGCGTAACTCTGAAACGTGATAAATACATAGCTGGTGATTGCACCCGTATATTTAGGCAGCACGCAGTGCACAGCGCTGTGGTAAGTGTCGAACATCATATCTTGCAGGGGCCGCAGGCCTCCGGATAGGAGCCGTGCTCAAACAGTCGAGGCAAGAGCAGGGGCGGGAGGGGAGGGTAGAGAGGAAGGAGGGGGAGTGTTTTTGCGCACGCTTCGATGGGAGGTCGTGTGCGTTGTCCGGGGCGACGGCCAGTCTGGCCCCCGATGCGGGGATACGAGGCCGCCCCTCCGAAGGCGTCTTCGACAACGGGCCACCAATGACACCCCAAGGGTGCGGCTCCAGGGTGACACTTGCGCGCGGCGTCCATGCGTGTTTTGTTACCGCGAAGCGAACGCGTCATTTGCGATCTCTTGCGGTCCAGATGCGCAGGAAAATGGATTTCGGCCTCTTTCCTAGCCCATTTCAGAATTCCCATTTCAAGCAAACTCTCCCTAAAAATAACGCTTTCCTATGTTGAAAGAGGAAATAATAAACTCCACTAATGAGTAGCAGTATTCAATAGGTTAAATTTAACAGCTGAAAGAACGCAGATGACATCTACCGCACGAAATGAGTCTCAGGCAGAGAAGATAAATAATTCAAAAATCATGTCTCACGTACTAGGAAAAATAAAACGCTATTCCTCATCTATACCAAATTGTTTTGGTAATAAATTGATACCTAATCGCAGTAAAATTTACATCCTCTATGAAAGCTATGTATTTAATTATTCCAGTCTCCAGAAGTACACCTATCCCCTTATTAAACATATCCTTTTTCAGTATATTTTTTAGGATCTTGTAGCAGTGGGGTAATTTATAGCCCCATTCTGGTTGCCCGGATAGCAAAATTGCAGAAATATTTCGCACTTTTTTCCGGAAATATGGGCTAGGCTCAGGTTACAATTCTTTAGCGTACGAGGGAAATGATTTACTATATCGTAAACTAGGTTCGGATATGGACAGACCGCCCGCCGCCTACTTCCGGACGCGAGATGAATGGAAAATGGGAAACGACTTGGCTTCGGAATCAGGCCAGTAACCGCAAAGTTTGTAAGCACTTGTACTACACATTATCTGAGGAAGGATAGACATCAACCAAAAAATGCTACAAAATACATTGTAAAAATATAGCAGGGAGTTTGTATAATGCAATAGTACTTCCTCTGGGAATGAAAAAATAATTAAATTGAAGGTTTTATTGATATTTTACTGCAGTATATTTTTGTAGATGTTCAAGAACAGCACGACAGCATTAATTAGTGGAAATATAATCTATTAATAATATGAATCACTGAAATTAAAAAGGGTAATATTCGGAAAAAAATACAAACACTTTCTCAAGAACGCTGAATTTGAAGGACAAATATTTGAATGCCTTATAGTACATGCAGAGAGCGTCAGAATTGCATTCTGTTTGCAAATATTAGCTGTCCTATTTCGTTCAAAGCAGCGTAATGTACTTCAATTGCAACTAATAACCATATTCGATTTTCGCAACGGAAAAAATGCCTTATTAAAGGGGAAAAATTAATCAAATTCTTCTCAAAGCTATACATCCATTCAATGTTTTGAGACGTAATTAAAAATTACTCAATTACGACAATATCGTGATTAAACATACCTGAGATCTTGAAGAGGGAATTTAATTTGTGCATATGAGTCCCTGTTTACAATTCAAACAATGTTAGTGGAAGGCACAAAGGCGTAGCCATCGTCATAACAGACAACATTTACTTTTATGATTCGTGTATTTAATGAAACGTTTGCTGTTTAGTGATATTATTATAACTTCTTTTCGTTTCCCGAAGCGGTTTATTGCTGTTCAGGTGTATCAAAAGAACTAAACTGAAAACTGAACTGAGAAACTGAACTCAGAAAGAAAACTGAACTCAGAAACACTATTTTATGTAGCAAACGAATACACTGAGCAATGACCTTTGCACATATTCCCGCACTGAGCCGATTAATCTTCTCGTATTAAGTACAAAAGAGGGAGTGTGAGAATTTTAAGTACTAATTGGGAGTTCATGAAACATCAAATCACATCAAATGCTGGGCTCATAAATGCATAAGTACCATTATTTGAATGTGTTAAATCTAAAATTGTAGGTATATTCACTATTTTAATCCAATGCATTCACAAAATACCTTTTCATACGCTAAAGAAACATCCTATTAGCTGATGATCCTGACATCAAATACAAATGTTTTCATCTAATATGCACGCCTTTACTAACTTAAGCTTTCTCTTAAAGTAGATGGTCAACTGGTTCAGGTAATCCTAGATCGATACTTTGTCTAGTAAGCGTCCGCAGGTTCTACACTCGATCTGGATCTTCATCTCACATTCTATTTCACTCTAACTCATCTAAAATTCTATGACGGCCAGCATTTTTTCTGGAGTTAATTTTCTGCGAATTTTTCTTTAATCTTTTTCTCAATCTCAAGTTCCTCAGTCCAATAAAATATGATCAAGCTGTTTATTAATTTTTCGAAGAATATATTTTTCTTTGCCTCTTTCCTAACAAAGACTTGAAAGCTTAAGTAAAATATACTGCATTCAATGATCCTTAATACAGAGTATCAGGTGCCGATGCCGACTCAGATCACAACTTGAAATTGAATTGAACAAAAATGAAAGGCTCCGTTTAACTAAAAAGATAAAAAGAGGTCGGAGGATACGAAAGCGTAATACAGAAGTATACATAGGGGCAACTAAGAGAGGTATAAAGTATGCTGATAAAATCATTAGTGCGGATCATGGAGTGAGATCAGGGTGAGATGGATGGGGAAGTTTGAAAAGAGGAATTGTGGAAACGTGAAAGCAACGGAAGGTGTAGTAAGTGCAAATAAATTTAAAAACCAATGGATCATGAAAAAGAAGATAATGGAGATGAAGGGGAGAATGAAATCGCAAAGGGCGTATACTCAGAGCCAGTCGAGAGAATGCATCAGGAAGGAAGGCTTTTCTCAAAAGAAAATAAAGCCTGGTTGACCTTTCGGTTGACCATGACTCTCCTGCTATAATTGTCAAATGAGAAGCAGAACCTTTTCCTAAGGAAAACATTTGCAGATAGTAAAGCCATACAGCACTTTATTTTAACAGAAGTAATTAGTTTCAATGGGCTTAAAACGGACAAATATTTATGTTTTATGTACTTGTTTGTGTTAATTGATTGGAAGCTTATTTTCTTCAAAAAGCTACATTTATTTTCAAAGTTGATTTTTTTACAAACCTTTTCATTTCAATAGCTAGGCATCTATTGCGTCATAACTTAATGGATTATTATTTAATTAGTTAATTCAAACCTGAACATTTTCACAAAGTTTAATTTATTTCTATAATTTCATACCTTAATGATTGTATACAGTTTAACTCTATTCCAACTGGAAAAAACAATTATTTTGTCTAAACTTGCGTTTAGGTTATATTGCATATTCAGACGTTTGAAAGAAAGATTAGGTTGGAGGGCGTCAGATACTCAATCACTTTGAATATATATATTTTGGTGGATGGTAATAATATTCAGAAACGGGAAAGAAAGAAAGAAAATTCTCAATAAAACTTCCGGAGTGCTAATTTATAGAATTGCAGCCGACCCTTTGCGTCCGAGAGAGAGAGAGTTGAATTCCCATAACGGCGTGAGTCCATATGCTAAGAAAATCGTTGTCTTCACCGCGCCCACAGCCAATGCAAAGGGTGATTATTTTCTTTTCGTTAAAGTGATTAGTTGTCCACATCCTCATTCCTTCCTCTCCTTTTCTTAATCTTTGCTTGGCGCCAGAATATCGCGACCGGATCGATCCATTTCCTGTTCCCGAGCGCGCTCTCGCCTCGCTGGTTCGGAGTTAGAAAGAAACGGAGACTTCGAGGGGGCGGGGCCATGAATTCGATTGGAGAGTGGGGCGCTCGGATGGGGTGAAGCGAGCGGGAATGGAATGGGAACCGCATAAGGAAATGTTAGGAACGAATTTCGCCAGCACCTACAAAGTTTATACCTTAACAAGTGATTCTCCATCACCACAATTACATACCTTTCATAATTACGTCCTCATTTCTTTAATATCTTACAACTCTTCAATTGAGAGGAAACAAAATATGCAATCAAATTATCACTTATCATCTGCGATAACACTGTTAGAATTAATCTTGAACCGTTAGAAACTCAAATAGTACTGGAACAGCAAGCGGTAAAGTATCGGTGAGCGATTCTTAGAGCTTTCGGTCTTTTTTCGTTAATAGTGAATGTATTTTCAAAATCAACCAAATCAAACAAAATGAATGGCACATCTTTGTATTTTCACGCATTGTAGCATTCATATGATAGTAAAAGCATTGTTCACTGAATTGTGACTGAATTTCGATGGAAAGTAGCTTCCATCTTTCTCTAGGTAGAGAGTAAGAATGCTTACTCTCTACCTAGAGAAATATGGAAGCTACTTTCCATCGAAATATCGGAAATTTTAATTTGTGAGTGTTCTTTTTTCCGTTTGTATATTTTTATCGGCCACCCTCTTGGCATATTGTATATATATATATATATATATATATATATATATATATATATATATATATATATATATATATATATATATATATATATATAATATGCCAAGGAATATATATATATATATATATATATATATATATATATATATATATATATATATATATATATATATATATATATATATATATATATATTCCGTCCTCAATACCCTTCCCGCCAATACTTCGAACACACAGCTGGGAAATACTGAGATGTCCGTGATCTGGTTTTGTAAAGCTTTTTCCCCACCCGGAATCAATGTATTGCATTAATCCCATGAATACCTCTGCCCCCTATTGTCACAATTATAATTTTCCTCTGCCTTGCAACACTGTTGCATTTCTCACTCTTCAAGAACTCCTCCCTACTTCAAAATTTTCCTTTGATTAGCTGACACAACATTGTCACATTGAATACCCCTTCCAGTTCCCCTCCCCACACTCCATTTCTCCCCCCCTTAGTCACTGACCCTCAATATTTAGTGCCCTCAGTATTGCAACATTGTTATAATTCTCCCTGCTTGAAACTTCTCTCATCCGAAAACAGCCAGGTGCAACATTGTTCCCTCTTAGTTCCCCTCCCCTCCTAGTTCCCCTCCCCTCCTTCATTTCCTCCCCTACCTTCCCCTTCCCCAGGGCAGTACTAACTGCTCACTTCTAGAGCTGACGAAGGACCAACTGGTTCGAAACGTTCCGTAAGAACGAATTCTTTATCTTTTCCTATTTCTCCTACCTCCTGTAAGTTTGAATTTATATATATATATATAATATATATATATATATATATATATATATATATATATATATATATATATACAATATGCCAAGAGGGTGGGCGATAAAAATATATAAACGGAAAAAAGAACACTCACAATTTAAAACTTCCGATATTTCGGTGAAGATATTAGCTCCACCTTTCTCTAGGAGAAGAGCTTTCTCTTTTAATAACAAATTCTTTCTTCAAATTAAAGGATGCGCCATGGGTAGTCGCTTCAGTCCTTCTTACGCCAACCTCTTCCTTGGACTTTTTGAACAATCTTTTCTATCTTCATGCTCATTTAAACCTCTTCTCTGGCTTCGTTACATTGACGACATCTTCCTTCTATGGCCACATGGTATTCATTCTCTCAACTCTTTTATTTCCTCCCTCAACGCCTCCTCTCCCCTCTCCTTTACTTCTAACATCTCTGCCTCTAACGTCATCTTTCTAGACGTAAACGTCTCCCTCTCTGACCGCAAATTTAGCACTTCCGTGCATATCAAGCCCACCAACCAACAACAATACCTCCATTACAACAGCTGCCACCCCTCCCATACTAAACGTTCCCTCCCCTACTCCCTTTATATTCGTGGCCACCGAATCTGCAACAACCCTGACTCCCTTGATAAATTCCTCACTAACCTCCATCAATCTCTTCTTCGCAGAGGCTATCCAGAGCACCTTCTCAATAATAAAATCCTCAAAAAACCACACTCCCCCAAACTGCCTCCCACTAATAGCATTTCTCAACACAATATCTCCCTCTATAACACCTACTGCCCGGGTGTGGACTCTATTAGACGTATTATTAAAAACCTCTACCCTATCCTGTCAGACAACCTAACCACTTCCAAAATATTCCCCCAATGTCCCTCTCTCAGCTTCAGACTAATCCCCCCCCCAATCTATCCGCCATTTTCAATATCACCAAACCCGTCCAAATCACTCAAACCCACCAAATCCCTTCCCACCCCTTGCAACCGCCCAGGATGTAAAACTTGCGTCATCCTCATCACCCAGCCCTTGCCGGACAAGTTCCTCAATTTTCCCCTCCCTTCTGTCCTCTCACCCTCCTGCACCACGCCTAACATTGTGTACATCCTCCTCTGCCAATACTGCCCTTCTTTTTATATTGGCTTATCCACCACTCCTCTCAATATTAGAATGAATGGGCACCGCTCGTCTTGTAACGATTGCCCCTCCCTCTCTGTTTCTCTCCCTGTCGCCATTCACGTCTCCTCCCACAACTCCACTTTCAATAACACTTTTAAAGTCGGTCTACTTGCTTCCCTTCCCCCTTCTTCCTCTCCCCTTCAGCTCAAAGATCTTGAATCTTCTTGCATTCTTATCCACCAGGCTTTCTCGCCCCCTGGACTCAATAAATCACACTAGTTTCTCCCTCCCCCTCATCTCATCTCTCCCTGCTTCCTCCACTCTCTTCTTCCTTTTGCTCCCCCTTTTTTCCTCTCTCCCCTCCGCTCGCCCTCTCCCCGCTCTTCGTCTTTCCCCTTCTTTCTCTCCCCCCTCTTTCCCCTCCTTCCCCTCGTAACACCTTCGTTTTCCCCCTCTTTCCCATCCCATACCTCAACCTCTATCCTTTTCCTCATTCCTACTCTTCTCCTAGAGAAAGGAGGACTTCTCAATTTTCTACAGCTGAAGAAGGGCCTTGCCCGAAACGTCCCAGTAAGTCCTCTCTCTCTTTTTACTTTTCTTTCCCCACCCCCTGTCAAGTGTTTTTATTGTTGTGGCCTATTGGCGAAATATTTGTTTTGTGTATATATATATATATTATTTGGGATAAAACATAGGCAAATTAACAAGAGAAAACGGGACTGGTTGTGTCAGGCGAAACTTGGTGGAACTTGCTTAACATAGTGAAATGAAAGTTTCAACTTAGTATTTCTACATGAACTTTATTTACGACATACGTTTCGGCGTATGATATTATCATCAGGTACATGCATTACAAAACACTTTTCTTGAGAAAACTTAAACTTGAGAAAAAACGTTTTCTTATGCATGTACCTGATAGTGACTTAATAAGTCAAAACCTAGGTCGAAACTAAAGTTCATGGGGAATTACTAAGTTAAAGCTTTCATTTTACCAAGACAACAGGGATATGGAGAGAAACGCACATGTAGGTTGGTGTGTTCTAAGTGTGACTATCATGTATTACAGTTAATGCACCGATGTCTAGTACAAAAGACGGAAAGCAAAACTTTCGGTGTTAATGTATGGTCAGAAAAAAACATTCCCCAGCACTAAAACCGCAAGTGCCTGTACCTTCTACCATTTGCAACTAAACTTCAAGTTTACTGAAATTTGGTTCTTGTGACATGACTGTAGCAATAGAGCATGATAAACAAACGGGAAAATTCTTCATCCATATCTTTCCCCTTTCAGATTACCTTGAAGTGTAAGAGGAAAGAAAGTGTCATTAGGTAGTAATGGCAGTGTGATAAGGTTACTCTACTTACTATCAAAATAAACACCAGGTAAAATGTCAAATGCCGCAGTTGACACAACATCAAAATAAATAGTTGAAGTTAGACCCAAGGCCTGAGCTCATGTGGGAACATGGATTTCTAACTATTGCCGTTAAAAGATATCACGTTTTGGCAACCGATTATAAATCGAGCAAGAATATGCAACAAAAAAGAATATAAGGTTTCATTAAAATAAATTTACATGTGACATTGCCACTAATGATGATAAGGTGATACTTTGTACACATATTTCCGAAACAACTCCAGTTCTTTATTGAACTCTCAACCTTTTTCCCAAATGGTTTACCAACGCAATCCTAAACAAGCTCATAATATGAAAGCCACACCACAGTCTATATAGACTGTGGCAACACTTTCCTCTTCAACGGGAGGTCTAAGTACAATGGATTCTGAATTCCACGCCGCTTTACATGTCTGACTACTTGTGAAGAAACATCTACGTATAACACGCAAAATAATACTGTTATGAATGAAAAACATAAGTATTTTTTAAATAAACGATTAATAAAGGAAAGAAACATACTAACAGAAACGGTACAAATTCACAAAGTTATTGTTTATCACAGGCATCTATTTACACAGCAAATAATAAAAATAACACCATGCAAATGCACTTTAATGGTGCTCTTTGTTGTAATACCCACCGCAATACATTACAAGTAAGATGCAAAATGCAGATATACAGACGTCGCACAGTGTTCCAATTCGAATAAAAGCTGGTCAAAATTAATACCGCTGCTGTTATTGCTTACTTACTTGATATAAAGGTTGATCACTATGGTGATCAACCTTTATATCAAGTTTTATCCGATCCGGTAATAACGAATTTAAAGTTATTTTTTCTGTATTTGGGATATTTTTTAAAGTTATTTTTTCTGTATTTGGGATATAAAGGTTGATTACTATGGTGATCAACCTATATCAAGTTTTATCCGATCCGGTAATTACGAATTTAAAGTTATTTTTTCTGTATTTGGGATATTTTTTTCTTTTATTTATTGCAGCATTTGTTAAACAAAGAATTTAAATCCATGATGAGAAAACCACCTTTGTAAATTCCACAAACTTTCTTACGCTGGCACTTACTGTGCCAGCGTAAGAAAGTTTGTGGAATTTACCAAGGTGGTTTTCTCATCATGGATATCCATAATTTCCACGAGGTCAGGCCTGAGATCAGCAGTTTTAATGAATTTAAAAATCCAAATTTAATTTAGGGTTATTTCCGCAATTGTAAATAAAAATTATATATCCGATGCACCTGAATTTGATGTTTTCTTGAATTTATCTAGTGTTATTAAACTATTGTTATTGTTTGGACAATTTTCAAACAATTAATTTTAAATAAACCAAATGAATTTTTTTAGCTTCGCAAATGTTTGAATATATTTTATATCTAAGGAATTTAATTTGGAAGTTGGTATTATTTGTCTCTAATAATTATTAGTCTACTTCATTAATTGTTTAAACAATTTATCATAACTAATGAAATTAGGTACATGCAGTCATTTTTTTAAAACTTATTTTAACCTGCTAATGGATTAGAAGGGAGCGTGGTGGCCTAGTGAGTAGAGTGCTTGGCTACTTGGGATCGAAGGGTCCCGGGTTCAAATCCAGGAGAAGCCTTTGAACGCCCCCGAACAAAAAAAAATTCCTTGGAGTGCGAGGTTGCCCAGGGAAAGGAACTGGCCACCTACCCTCAATGTTTTATATTCACACGCCTGTGGCTTAGTCCGAGGTGAGCTCTACAACAGTCTACAACTATCAACTATCCAAACCAACCTTCGGGTTTATTTCACTGAGTGAATGGATAAGAAAGCTTTTTTTAACCGCATCACATCATAATTTTCAATTTAGGTACTATTTTTATAGGTTAAAAAACATAAAATGGCGCGAAACATTTTGGCATAACGCCTTTTTTGCTCGGGATTTACGTCAAAGTTATTGCTTCGATTGCAATAAGCTCATTTGGGGCTGAGAGATTTGTAAAAGAAATCACCGAGCACAGCATTTGGCAATAAAATTTTAATCAGATGTAGGTACTATTTATTTTGGTATTAGAAGTATGAATGTAATAAATTAACTCTTTTTACATATTTTTATCATACATTATCAAGAAAAAATACTGAACACACTCAAAATCATCGTCTGATAATTCTTTATCAGTCTCGTCATCACTCTGTTCGCTCGATGCCTCTAGGGTAAGAAGACTCCTTACCTCAGCAGATAATTGCACAATTTTTCTTTTATAAACTCCTGAAATTGTTGATAATATGGGGTCTGATGTAAGAAGTAATCTTTGAAATAGATCTTAGTTTGTAGCGTCCCTGGAAAAGTTTCTTGTGTGGTGCTCCCGGAATCTTCTGATATCCTTATTCCTAGCCTCCATCGCCTCTTCGGACGAATGACCAATCGGGAGGATAGCTTCCTTGGCGATTGCTGGTCCATGAATTAGTAGCTTGTGGATGACGGGTGGCATGAAATACCACGAATAAAGTTTTACCAATTAATCTGCGGTTGAACAACAGTATTCTGTAAATACAGCATCATTTATCTCGTGGCCACAAGCCAAGGCCTTAATTCCTCTTTAATTATTCTTGCAACATTACATTGCAATATTTAATTATTCTTCCTCTTTCATAATTTTTGCGACAGACTCATCACCTTTGCCTCGATATCTCATCGATGTGGCAAGCGATAACTCAGCTGGTGATGCGCTAGCCCTAAGATCCTCTATTTTCCTTCTCTTTGCCCTCCCACTGGATTTCTCAAACAGTTTTTTCGGTCGGGCAATTTCAGCTCTGTCAAACCTTCAAAGAGTAATGATTTGAATTATCGCATAGAAGCAGGGAATACGGATATCACTGCCAACTCACCACAAATCACACAGTAGATACTCACCGGATGTAATGGGAAGGTTATTACATAAAGCCCGAGAAACTACAATTCCAGCTATAGCCAAATTCCAGCTATAGCCAAATTCCAAAGTTTCTTCGGAGGCTGCGCGCTAGGCTTAGATTACTTGAGCAATTGAGAATAGATATCTTTCAGAGCGACACGGAGAACATCATATTAGAACCCCACTATATTTCCAGGTCCGACAGAAACGATAAATTAAGAGAGATATTTTGCCGAACGGATAGGTATGGGAATTCGTTTTTCCCCCGAACAATAAGGGACTTTAATAAATGCAAGGCGTAATTTCATAGAGCGTTTCCTTTTTATATGTAAACGGCTGGTGTCCTAACACCCCCCGCCACACGCCTATTGAGGCGGCTTGCGGGGTAGTATGTAGATGTAGATGTAGATGAAGTGTCAGATCGTAGAAAGATTTTTCTTTACTAATATGTTGCATACACTATACTCTTTTAATTTATACAAAAAACTCTGGGGAAAAAGAGCCGCTAAAAACGATATTGCATTTTTCATTTGAAAATTAATTTAAAAAACACTTAAAGTTTTAAAAATACTAAAAATCATAAATAAAACATAATTCGAACCAAACTAGGTTTAAATGCTACCCAATGGTATATATTAATATTTTATAACGTTTTTTGGCTAAAAATATAGGCTAATATTTGTCCTCCATGAAGGTGAACTTCACCGAAATCGGCAGCTTACACGCGACTGGCATTTTCACACTGAATGCTCCACGTTTGACGGGTCCCAGAGACTACTCTGATCAATGCAAATACCAATGTAGTGGCGTTTATTTTAGACCATATCCTGTAGAATCCGAGTACACCATTCACAACTTCCTCGCCGTAAGTCAAGAAAATGACTTTCGGCCAGCTTTTTTCGTTTTGGGACCACTGTGCGCCGTTATTATTGTCCCATATTCTCAGCTTAGGAGCACATGAAACTCGGTAAAATTAAGTTGCAAGAAGATGAAATTTTATCATCACCACAGTATAATCAGGGTTCACTGCTTATTAAATGTGATCTCAGTGAATGCAACTCTATAAAGCAGGACTTCATTAGCAAAGATAATTTGATAGGGTATTATTTTTTTCCTCAATTTCCACCACATGGTGGACCATTTTATAAGGCATTTATCCACTGACGAGTGGACCCACAGATAGTGGAGGGAGATGAGAGGGTGAGGGTTGGTATTGGAAGAAAGGATGGTGCGAATGGGAGAGTCTCATCTGAAGTGTGAATGAGGCTGAACGGCCGATCTGTAATGTCCTCCGAGATACCTATATTAAAGTTTAATCCTAAACTGGGAATTTACTCGTAATTTTAGTTCCTGCATCCCACATATCTTTCAGATATGGATGGAGTGTCTCTTAGCTTCAGCGCAGCTTTCTGAAAGATCTGACACCCTTTCTGAGATGATGGCGGTGACATAGGGGAGGGAAATTACCTTCTTTACCTTAAATGAATGCACGGTGTGAGCTTCATCCTCACCAAGCAATGACGACGTAGAATCCGAGGCTAGTGTTTGTTGTGCGAAGTGTTATTTTCTATGAAGACGTAATAACAATGGCCCTCTTTAAGAAACTCAAGTTCAAAGACACCCTAATTGGCAGGGTGGAATTTTCAAGAAGAAAGACCATCCCCCTAGGGTTCCCCATGGCCATCTGTTGGAATTAACGCAGCCGAATCTCCCCGACAAAGTTGTCGGTCACGAGTTTGGCAGCAAAGGAGCCCCAATTGGAGATGTCTCCAATTACCCAAATTACCCTCCGGATCACGAGATGAAGGAGCAAATGATCCCATCTTGCTCCGACCTCCTCCCAAACAACGGCATTCCCAAGTTGGGACCCACTCGAATAATTGAAAGGCGGCGCGCGCGCCAATCCACGCCAACTCCAAAAGGGTCGCCCACGCTATCTTCCTCTCTCTCTTTGTTGGCGTTGCAAGGACAAGGCGGCGGCCATTAATCTGAGTCCTCTGTGACTCCTATAAAGAGGGGGGAACGCGAAGCAGATTCTCCCCAGACCCCTCTCCGACCCCCCCCCCTGCACAACTCCTGCGGTATCTTAAACGGACATCAAGAAAAAGCTCCACCACCCGTCCCTCTTCGCAGATGGAGAAAAAAAGGAATCCTTTTCCGTTTAACCCCCTTCTCAGTCCTCCCATCACTTCCCCCTTCCGCCCCTCCCACCCCCCCCCCCCATCCCACCTGATGACGCCTCCAGGGCGACGACAACAATAAACGAACACCCGCCTTTCACTTTCCTTTCACTCCTCCTGCTTCAACCTTCTCTAGCGCCACCAAATCACTCACACAATTCCTCTCTCTCTCTCATTCTCCCAATGCGTACACGTGCAGATACCTAACTCTTGTGTTGTACACACATACAAGTCACCTTCAGAATTCCATTTCCACCGCTTGCTCACATCCACATGCCGAACCGACTCCGCTATTGCAGAGGTGGGTCCGTCGCGAGCGAACGAATTTAATAGAACGACTCTTAGAGGTGAATCGATGAACTAAAATGTTCGTGGTATTGAACCGTCGTTCTTGACGAATCATAATAGAAATGGGCGCACCACTCGCCTAACATGAGAATCATCTGACGCCATGAATTCCCCAACGACTATGAAGAATGTGACTACGGCTATGAAGTTTGAGAGAGGGGAGACCTGTATACTCGTATAGCACGAGCAGTGGGAGGACTCCCTGACGGATGAATCTGTAGACTCGTGATCCAATGAATTCTCGAGGAATCTTACTTCCAGAGGAAATGATGACTCAAGACTCCGAGGCTCCTCGAGGAATGATGAGGATATGAGGACTCATGATTCAGGAGATCCTCGATGAATCCGTGATCCTGGACGAGTAGCAGATATGGCTTCACTTCAGCAGATCCACTAGTGGTAAGGCCCTATGAAAATTCTACCATAGCTCCATAAGCATAGTTGGAAGCTCTACCAGTAATCTAGACAGGCATTTTAAATCATAGCATCCCCCGGAATCCATCCAAACGGTCATCCGGTGCCCAGTCGTCGTCTGTGTCAGCCCAGTTGCTTACAAAGACTCCTACTCTGAACGAAGACGAAGATAACAATGTGAGTGATGTCCTTCCTCCACCAGAGCCCAAAGTTTCTTCGCCAACGACTCGCTATTAGTACGTTTCTACCATGTCAGTGAAATCAAAATCACCAAATCTTACTATTAGCATTCGTCAATATTATTAACACTCCCTTTAATGAAATGTAGGTAACCGGATACGCAGTTGGCATGATTGAACTGTAAGGAATTTCATCCTTACAATGTAGTAATTGATGCCAAGTTCAAAGTTTTTATAAGAATGCTTAATCCAAGACGTTTAAAATAGAACTCAAACATTTTCGGGTTTTGTAGCGAATTCACTTTGATTCCTTATTTGTAATCATTTATTGTTGTTGTCATGATTCAGGAACCTTCAAAAGCTCAGTAAAAATGCACAATTAGCGCTTATCTTTTTCGCTTCGACATACTTATGCGAGTATGGGTTTAGTAACCTTTAGTTAATCAAGGCAAAATCTAGAAATTTCTTAGGTGCACAGGCAGACATGCGAATTGCTATCAGCAACAGTGCTACGTTTTGAAAAAATAATACATGCAATAAAAAAGAACAATCCCCTTTCTACGATATCGTTTCCTGAAAACGCACTCTCGCCTCCCGAGCGTCATTAAGCACCTCCTGGTGGTACGAGTGCGAGTCATCGAGGCTTGGCAACATTCATAGGGGTGCCGTTACACACGGCGTCTCGTCGTTGACTCAGGAACGATCGCTTTGAAGGGTGTGTTTTAGCTAAATGGCATCGCCTGGCATGACGCCAATTCACTCCACACACTCTCATTACACTCCCGGTGAAACGACTGATGGATTATCAGCACCTATAAAAGATGGTGCATGTTTCTTCTTCCCCGTCGAAATGCCTTCACGCGAAACTGCGATCTTGGCTTTCTCTAGCGATTCTCATTGTAACACTATGTTTTAAAATCAATGGACTATTACTAAAGCTATTTTATCATCCCAGATTGGTAGAGCGTTACAAAGAAATATGCCAGAAAATAAATTACCAAATAAATGAAAATAACGGCTGGTGGATTCTTTTATCATTGAGCTCTGGGAGCTGTGTCCGGACAATTAAAATGTTTAAGTTATCATCATCTTCATCATTATCTGAGTAATCTACCGGTTAACACTAGGACGCCCGGACTTCTCGACATCATTCAACGCCCAAACGTCATTTTGACCCACGGTATTTAATAAATATATTTCTCACGAGGCATGCACATATTAATATTTTTTTAGTTTTACTATTAACTAGCACCCTAATTATTCACATTCATTGTTTTCTTCAGTTCGTTATGTTAATTTTTTTCTCATTATAATTATTTATTTAAATATCTACTTTGAGTTTTGGTATAATTTTCTAGTTTTCTTCAGTTTTATTTTTTTCTCGCCTAAAATTGTGACACATAATTACGAACAAATCTCACCCACTATTGAAATTATTTATTTATCGTTGTTTTAGTTTTGTTGCAATTAACATACTCGTAATGTTTATTTCTTTATCTAAATAGGAATTTTCCGAAAAATCAAAAGCGATTGGTTGATTATTTTTTATTATTGTAATAGAAATTGTAAAAATATATTACTCCAGTATATTATCATAAATTTTAATTAAACATTTTAATTGTTTAAACTATATTGTAACAGATTTTTGTTCATAAACTTGACACACGTGTATTCAATTCCTGTAGCACACCAAATGTCGCCATCTTGCAGAATTGACATTTCAAAATTGTTTTATTCTCTTTACAGTTTTCTTTATTTTCACACTTCTGTCTTTTTGTATCTATAGGTATCTACTTCTGAAGGTGGCGCTTGACTCCTTCGTCTATTCGCGTAATTAGAACGGTGTTCCTCCGCAAGCTGTTGGATAAAATTCATTCGTGAAATTTTCCTCCCAGTTACGGCTCTATGCATTACTACGGCATTTATTGCTGCAATACCTAAATTAATAGAAAAACAATGAACAGACCACCTCCTTGATGATGCTTAGACTGAGAACTGTCTTGCCATTTTGTAAATAATATCCACACGACAATTCGTTGCATTATAATACGACACAGTTTCTGGAATTATTTTCTTATAATAGTTACAATAACGCTTGGGTGAAGAGAACTCAATAGTAAGAAATGTTTTCCCATTTTCTCTCGGTACATTGTCAATATAATATTATCACATTACAAGTACACTAGTGAAATACAGTTTTTCTCCATAATACAGCTTACAGAATACAGCTTTTTACTGAGAGAGATCGGCACATCACGTTTGGAGCAATTTACTGTCCTAAATAAACTGGTGCACTTTTCCTTCAGCATATTAGCCAAATTCAGGGATATAAAGAAGTTATCCGTAGTTACATTTCTTCCTTTGCACAGAAAAGGCTGCATAAGACATATCACTACATAATCCGAAATTTGTTGATTATTGGGATGGTAATCGACTTTTTCTAAGTAAGGGAACCCAGTGAGCACATTCTTCAAATAAACATCTACAACGATCCAGACTGACGATATTTATCAGGCTTCGAAACCATAAACTGAGAGAATTTGCACCTAGCTATGGTAGTGAAAAGTTGTTCGTCAATTGTTATATTCGCCCCCATTTTGTAATAAAGTTTGCAATTTTCCATAAAATGATTCCACTCGGAGGAAATCAATGCAAATTTATCAGTTTGCAAGCGAATAGATCTAGTTGATTTTTCATGAAACTTAAAAAAAATTCATGATTTCACAGAAGTGGTTCCTAGGCATCTAGTCCTTACAGAAAGACAATCCTCAACAATGTGAACATATAGAGTGAAGCTCCTTGTTTTTACATTGCAATGAATGCTTCTAATTCGTCAATGCTGACGGACCACTCATTGTTTTCAAGGACTCGGTGGGCTTCTGTCTCAGTACATTTTTTACATTATTCACCATGGATTTATTTATGAACAAACGCCAAGAACTTGCCACGCTGTTCTCATATGTCGTTTAGCATGGACTGTGGGACCTGGCTCTTCCCTCAGAATATTCTAAGAGGAAAGTCGTCCTCGAGGCGTTGAATCCTAAGCCACTTCCTTCCATGTGCTCCCATCTGGTGAAGTGTGGTTCTAACATGAGTGTACGTAGGCATCATCAGCTGATGATTCTTCCTCTGCCATTGAATTACGATCGACAGCGTGGTGATCTACAGGGGTAGTACATGTAAGTCCACGACGGGGACGGTGGCCACGTCGTCCTCTTCCCCTCCATACGCTTTGTGGGCCTGTTTTCTGATGAATGATTTTCCCTGCCAAAATATAAAATGTCATATTCACTTTCTGAGAATTCTGTTGGTTCTTCATAAGTTTCAAGTATCAGCTCGTCGTCAAAGTTGTCAAATAAACACGCTCCACCATCTGACTAACCCTCTTGAACCTTATTCAGCTCCACAAGAATGTTAGCAGAAGGTAATGTTTGTCTTTGAGACATTTTGACCACCTCAAAATAATGATCACATTGCAAATTCAAAAACCACGAACCGCGAAGCCACCCACGATGAACAACGAAGCCACAAACTTCCGATTCAGGAAAGGAGAGAAAGACTGCGTCATCCAAAGAAGGATAATCAGAGTTGTAGTCAACAAAGTCTATGCGAAAGCGGGGAACAGTAATGCATTCTCCTCAAACCGTAAATGTGACTATGTACGATGGTATCAACAAAGTGATTACTAAATATTCCACACGTAAGCAAGACGAAAAGTGAGAGTACGAGGATTTGAAGGGGAAAGAAAACAACACTGCTTAGAAGTGTGACATGAATTTTGAAGAAAACCGAATGAAAAGGATAAGACGAGAGAGAAGTAAACAAATGCAAATAATAGTAGCAGAATAATAACATGAATGCTGATAAAAAAGAACCTTCGGTAAGGATAAAACGCGCAAATGAACGCTTGGGTCAAATTGACCCCATTTGGGCGTTCAGGGTAAAATATAATTTAACTGCTGAATGGATTATTTTAGGAAGATAAAACTTTTTGTATGCAAACAACTATTAAAAATATTAAAAGTCACTGGTGGAAATTTTTCTCTCTAAAAAAATGAGCTCAAAATATAAATTTAAAAACACGTTTGGGTCAAAATGACCCCTCTGGGCGTTCTAGTGTTAAAGGTAGGTTATGATGAAAGGCAGAGAAAATCCAACAAACTCTTACACGTGCCGTGCCCGCCCAACATCCTACCCTCTATCACGGCCTCCAGCAAACCATCACCCCTCATTACCCCTTCCAGCCACCTACCCTGCCTTCTCACAAGATTGTATTTACTTAATTCTTCAATATGGAAAAGTTGAATTTGTCCTATTAAGTACATACAGAGACCAAAACATTTCAGTACTTATGTTCCTAGAAGAACTAGAACCATTAGTATCTTGTACTGGAAGAAATCGCGTTATTGTTGGTGACATTAACGTGAACATTCTAAATACCAAAAGTAAGGCTGATTTTTACAAAAGCTAGATGGGCACCCATGGGTTTCGTTGTCACATCAATCAACCGACGAGAATAAGTACTCACTCTTCAACCTCCATTGATCATATCTATGCCAGATTTTACAACTCGCATAAGTTACATCTCGTTGCTGTTGTATAGAACTTAGGTATAACAGACCATTTAATGACGACACTATCTCTTTCCCTAGGTAAAGACCTTCATTATGATCCAATAGAAGAGATCCAACAAGGCAAAATTAAAATTAATTACGATACTCTTAAGATTGTAATGCAAAATGTTGAATGGACTCATGTGTAACACTGAATGTTATACATCCAGGTCCTTTTCTAGACTGATGGACTTGCTGAAAAACGGTATTAAAAAGTCAAGTTATACTGTATCCTTAAGAAAAAAGGCCAAAATATTAAAGCCTTGGCTCACTGAGACATTACTCAAAGATATCCATAAGGAAAAATACTTGCTGAGGAAATGTAAGCGACATCCTGAGTGCATTAAATTGAAGGAGTCATTTTTTAAATTCAGAAATAGTCTTCGTATTAAGTTGATAAATGCTTCAAATAATTATTTTATGCAAACATTTGAAAGATACAATGGAAACGTTAAAGCCCAATGGGAGTTAGTGAGAGAAATCAAAGGGGAAAAGTCAGAAATAGGGAAACCAATTGTGCTTAACTTAAAGGGAGATGAACTCACGAATCCTTCTTAAATCGCTACCGCATTTAATTATTACTTTATTTCAGTGTGGAAGAAAAGTATATAGTGGAAGTATATGGTGGAAGAAAATGCTTTAAAAATAGGTAAATTTGACAACCCTTGTCCCACTAACAATATTCAGCAATCGTTTTTCAATGAAACCGTGTCCGTGAGCGAAATCTCCTCAGCAATCAAGACGCTCTCGACCAACTAATCCCCTGGAGTAGATGGCATCCGAGGATATATTTTGAAGGAATTGAAAGCCTTTAAAGCACCAGTATTAACCAATATCTAAAATCTGAGTTTATCAACTGGTGATTTCCCTTTGGAGTTAAAATAAAGTGATAGTCATCCCAGTGTACAATAAAGGTGGCAAAGAAAATCTGGAGAATTATTGACCGATTCCACTACTACCGGTATTTTCAAAAATTCTTGAAAAGCTGGTTATTATTTTTATTAGTTGAGAAAAAACTGCTTAAGTTCTTCGATAAAGTGGGTTTCCTTATCCACAATCTATTCGGTTTTAGAAGTGGAAAGAGTGCTGAAAATGCGCTCAAATTAAGTTATGGATTGGTTTGTTGGGGTGGCGCTTACAAGTGCACCAATAAATCTATTGTGGTGTTACAAATTAGAATTATAAGAAAATTTACCTTCAAAAATAGATTTCATCACACACTTCCACTTTTCCGCGCGTTAAACGTTCTACCCTTTAGGTATTTTTATGTATATAAAGTGTTGAAAAAATTGTTTTTGTGTAGTGGGCAATTGAATGGCACATCCCTTGGCATCATAGGCGGAAACATCGCTTTCATTTCGATGTTCTACCCCCTATGCCACATTTGAATTTAATTCAGAGAAGTTTTATTAATTTTGCCCAGAAAATTTTGATCTACTTCCAATGGCAGTTAAAATGGAAAACAAAGTTAACTGTTATTTAAAGCAGGTAAAAAATGTCTACTTGAACATGATGATATTGAAATACTATGTTAGAGTGCGAGAACAATGTTAGAGTGATATCATTCATAAATATTTACCAATGGTAATGTATAAACTTGTGACCCTTTAGCATTCATACAGTCTCAAAATATATTTAACTCACACGAAGATAATCTAAAACCAATCAGGTCTAAATTTAATTTTAATCTTTTATCATCAGATAATGATGAATAATCGCTTCTGAAACGTTCTTATTGGAAAAAAGAATTTTCAATCTCTTCACTATCTTTTGTTTAATTTATTATTGTTTCACGAGTCCATGCTTTGAGCAATACACCCTTTAGACGTCTCAAACAGATAAGCTTGGACCTTTTAAGTACAACATCTTTTACTTTCACTATCCATTGTACTTAAAGTATAAATGTGCTGCAGATCTGCGCAGCTACCAATGCATTCCAATTTTATTAAATCTTTAACTTTAATTAAAACTATGTTTTACAATGAAAACCACCGCTTTGACTATATGGCGTTAATATGGAATATTCCTGCATTAGATGGATCTAGAAGCCTTTTACTTACGACTGTGGTTCCCTCATGCAAGCAATTTTTCTTACCAATCTCTGAATACACAAATGGTCTTTATCTTATTGATTAGCATTAGGGGAGTTGGATCTTTTACGAAGTAGCTTGATGCTTACGTTACTATGTATTTTCATTCATAATTATTTGAAAAGAAATTACAGAAGTGATATAAAATACATAATGATGAAAATAATTCTAAACCTTTGAGATAATAACTCGAAACTGTCGAAAAAAACACTGAACTAGTGAGGCAAGCATGTATCCTCAAAAACAAATGCGTAAAATATACTTCGCGAGTATTTTTCATGTGGTCTAAATGCTTGAATTTGTATAGAGTGTCACGGAAATACTCTGGACACAAATGAAAAACTTTACTGTGGATGGATAGCTTTAATATAAACGACGGTGTAGCAAGAACTTTCATTTTAAAAATAGTTCGTTTTGTATGGACTAGGTATTACATGTCTAAAGACATTTTCATTCCGTAGTACAAGAATGAAAATGCGCACAAGATAAATGAAATTCCCGTATAGACAGATACAGTTCCAGTCTCCCGTCGTGTCTTGGAGAGTATTTTTCTATATCTTTTTATATGAAATGCCAATGAATGAATAGCAGTGAAGAAGTCTCAGACAGTGAAATAATAATAACTCTGTTAAACCGAAGAACTGCATCAAGTTATCCTCGACGAGACTTTCATTGGAAGTAGACATATGATTGGAAAGTGCTTTAACACTTTAAATTGGCCCTATCTTTCATAAAATCTTAATCCTACAAAAAGAGAGACTCAAACACGCGAATTTCGTTACCACGTCGTCGCTTCAAAAGCCTGCCTCCAGTGTCCGAAGCAAGAAGCTCTGATCACGTATGGAAGCAGAGCACATTCCACAATCGAAGGAGAAAGGTGGATACTCGTCTGTTTGCGTAGTTCCACACTAAAATCAAGTCACTCTGCCATTTTCGTCGCACTAAAAGCTTTGATTGCTTCACTATTCATACTGCCACTATCGTCTTCCACGCTAACGCAGCATCCCCCGCTGGACCTCAAGTCTCACCCACTGGTCAACCGTCCCAGATGTCCACCACCCAATACTCTCACAGCATTCCCCTCCAAGATATATGCTTGCGCATCGTTTCCACCTGCTGTTCCATGCAAATGCCCATAGCGGCGTTGAATGCAACACACGGGCTCCTAATTTCATCAGGGGTACCAACCATGGCAGAGTCAAGATGGATGATTCATTCACGAGATTATGCTCTCGGTCCAGTTCTCTCTCTCTCTCTCCCTCTTTCCCCCCTCTACCTCCCCCTTCATCCACTCTCCCAACACCCTCCCCCCTCGAGAAATGAATCCCTCTTGTGTCCCGTGCAAGAGGAAGAGTTGTTATCGCTCGCGACGCATTGAATTAGTGTCCCCGAGATGGCGCACGTAGCCGTCCATCTTTCTCTCTCTCGAGTGCGAGAGATAAGGCCTTTAGAGATGAAGAAGCTGGAGGCGAGGGGACCGGAGCTCCATCTTCAAGGGACTCCGCGGAGTCCCTTGAAGATGGAAGTCGTTAAGGAGGAAGAGAAGGCTTTGGGGAGAAGGTGGGCGGTGAGGCTGTAAGATAGAAGAAGCAAAACAAAAAAATGATGCTTTTTCTGATGCTTCCACCGACCCAAACTCTTTATTTGCCTCTATAATCATCGTAGGTAGTATTGCATTGAAAAGAAAAAAATATAAAAATACATGTATATAATATAGTTTCAATTGTACAACTACCTCGCGACTGAACTCCGCCAATCAGATATCATTGTTTGTAATTTGAAAAGGAAATTCTTGGCGATATGAAGTGACTGAAGATTTAAGATCCGGTGCCGCGTTCAGGCAGCACATACTATGATATCACGTTACGTTCCAATGGTCGGGGAAGGGGGGTGGGGAGAGCGGGGGTATTAGAGGGTGGGAGGGGGGTAGAGTAGGTAGGGGGGGGGGGGCGTCGCGGGGGGGGTAGGTAGGGGGGAGGCGACATGGGAACGGCGCTACGTCGTCACGGCTGCCTCGATGTGATTAATGCAAGACTTTGGGAAAGGTGGAAGGCGGTTGAGGTGGGGGTGGATGAAGATTGAGAAATTGGCGTGGATGGGGGGACCCTCCTCCGGAAAGATCTCAGAGCGGAGGCAATTGATAGGAGTAGGATTGGGAGGGTGAGTAGGATTGGGATGAACGGGGGACGGAGTTCAGTGTGTGTTCCCATCTCTCCGCTGATGACGAATCGAGGAGCTTAAGCTGTCTTGTGGCTTTTTATCGCCAACTGACATTTTTCCGGTGCTTTCACAACACTACGTGAGCGGACTGTCACTCAAGGGCTCCAGCAGAAGGTTTGTTAAAATCTCACTTGATCGGAGCATTTAGGACCCAAGAGCCCACGATAAGAAGTTTTAATACGAAACCTATTCTTCGTGCAGTACTCAATTTTACATTCTGCTGATTATACAAATTCAGATGTGTTTCATTAATCTCGAATAATTTGACCTTAATGCGAAAGCTTTGAACCTAAAAATGAAAGTAATAACGTAAACTTTCAGCTTGATATTTATGATATTATTTTTTTAAAGAGGATATATTTCTTGTCAGAGACAATGAATTAACAAAATAAACTGGAAAAAAAGAAATGAAGTAACACAGATAAGAATATCAAATTACATTGGCATAAGAGAGCCTGCTAAGTAAGGGGTTAAATGGATATATGGAAAGCGTTTAAAAAATAATGCCATCTGCATGCACGTTCTGAAACCTGCATATTAATTAATTATCATCCACCATTTCATTAGCATATCAATCGATTTAATATTTTCCTGTGCCTGTCTAATAAACGCTAATATAGTTCACCTAAAAACGACCCCATAACTTTTACTACTTCTCGATGAGGTTGTTTTGCTCATTGCTCAATTTTCACAACCTATTCACTATTTGCACTGCACATCATTAGCGATTCGGACATCAATATACTGATCATTTGAAACAGGAAAAACTAACTAACTAATATTTTAACTCACCCTTGCAATAACGTTTAATAAATAGTAATACAAAATATATTTACTGAGCATATTTGTGTTTTTTTTAAACGAAACGAAAGGAAGCGAAAGATTCCTTTCTTAAAAATTCTCAAGTATAAAACATCCATCCATAGAGAGATTTAATGGGTACCCCAAAAGTTTATCAAATGTTGATACCATCTGATTGTCGTTGATACAAACTGACTTTTTAAAGTGGAAAACTGCAAGAATTATTAGATTCAAAATGTTAATCAAGTCACTTCTGCGCGAGGAATTTCTGATGACTGTGACAAAAACAGCACCAAAGACTGGCTTGGAACGGGATCAACTCTTTTTGGATTTGAATTTCAAAACGGAGGGATTGCAGAACAAAGCTTAATGGCTCTGATTTGAGTGTTTTTAAGGCTTTGAAAATATTAGGAGGGTTTTGCAAAACTTTTACGTTGGTATTTTATGGGCTGTAAAGGGTAAGTAATTCCACTTTTTCGATCTAATTTGAAGTAGGTATTATTGCATCATACATAGGCATCTCTACAAATATTCTAAATATATACTTAAATAAATGAAGGTCATATTTTCTAAATATAAACCCGGACGGGATTCAATGCGTAATGATTATTCTCGCATAATTCGCAATGACTTATCTTCATAGCCACCGAGCAGTCTTCAAACGCAAGCTCGGTTTTTCATGATGTAAGATATATATTTTACTTAAATAATTACGTGATGTTCCGACCCAACCCGCCACAACATCCAACTTTTAGCCACGGTTACTATGCAAAAATCGTCACCATATAATCAGCAAAACAAAACTGTCTCACAGTCAGCCTTATAAAGCTAATTGAGCATCTGGTCTGTGTTAAGAACTTAAGGTTCACAGGCACCGTTATAAATTTAATTTCCTTTTTTTCCCACAACCTCTATTTTAGTTTTTAAAAGTAGCTTTGCAACATAAACGCTGCTGTAATACTTATGTTGGCATGCATGATGCAATACATTGAGTTAAAATTTTAGGAAAGACAGAAAGGTTTGCAATTTTTTTTCAACCATAATCTTTCTTAAATCATCTTCACTAAATGTTTTCGTAAATTTTCACAGTTCATTTTGATTTTGGAAAGTTTCTTTTGTATTGCTGCAACATAGCTATAATTTTTTTACTAAATATCTTCAGTAGTCGCTTTCTTCATGATAACTAAAATGTCAGTTATTCATTCATTAATACGTCAGTAAATCTGTGAATGTGTACGTCTTAGAAAAAAATGAATGCTCAAATATTTTTCCTCAAATATGTCTCTTTCCTTACTGGACCCAAGAAAATTAAATCAGCAAATAACTATTTATATCAGCATGAATTATGTTTCACCACTTCCCTGTTTTTCGTGATTCTTTATGTTCATGTCTCTTTGGATGGCAATAAAGATTTGATTAAGTGTAAAATATATCGAAAACGTCCTCAGCAACAATAAGCAACACGACACATTTACAATCTAGGTTGTTCTAAAAGTAGCCCTTAACCTCTCACTCAAAATATAAAAATTAGTCGTGTTTACTTTATATAACTAGCAAAGAATGGATTGAAATCGTTGTAAGAAGAGTCTGAAGAAATATTTTAAATCACTTCCAAACATTTGTCACCATTCCACTAGATATCGAGAACTAAAATTCTCTTTGTTTAGAGTGAGTTCATGCATGGGGGTAGAAGAGAATTGAGAAGAGTATAATTCTTCATTTTTTAATCGTAATGAACAATAATTTGGAAAGAGAACATATTGTACAACATGTATCCATCGTTACCCTTCGGTACTGACCTTCATTTACAACAGTCAGGGTCGTAGGCACAGAGGGATAAAGTGAATCAATCACCCCCCTATCGTCCGATGTTATTTTTCCTGCATGTCATGATCGACCGATAATAATTGTTTCCCGGCTATTTTTTATAATTTAACCTATTGCTTCTCTGTGAATAAGCATTGGAAGTACTTGAGTCCACATAAAATCAATAGCATTCGCGGTATCTTAAGGATGAAGTTGGCTACACCTATGCCCCTTAACAGTTTGATACAAATTTTAATACCCTTGAGAAGCAGGCAGCATCTACTATTAAAAAAGACTAACTTACGTACATAAAATTCAGTTGCTAGGCATAGTGACTCAGATGAGCACCAATAGATGGCAAGTGATCTCCGGTATACATTCTCCAATAACTGACACATGGCGCGGGCGTTACAAATTTTTCAAAATACGCAATGCTTAGTAACATCTCCACCTGGTTCACCAACAGTGTTGTATACAAATAAATCTTTAGCAATTAGATCTTTTCTATTGTTTACCATGATTACATATATTTTTTCATTTAAATTAATACCACTCTTTAATTAATATTTAATTACATATTTAATTTACTCCTTACTTTTTGCCTATTTCTCCAATATTTTAGCCCGTTTCAGCATGCTTCTAAAGCAGTCAATTAATATAATATCAATTGATATCCTCATGAAAAATTCGTATCTACGCCACAGCAGAAAGTCACATAAGTCGTTGTCATAGTAAGTATAGGATGATGAACTCAACGTTAATATTTTTAAAATTAAATTAACACTTCCCCACATGTAATCTACGTGTCTCTCAGAGCCACTTTTTTATAATCCAACAGTTTAATGAAATTTTTAAAAATTTTTTACTGTTCTTCACGAGCTCCGTCAACGAACACCGCATTTGTTTAAATATTGAAACTAACTTTTACTGATTTTGCAATGTCCATATTATTTTGTCCACAGTCATTTGACGAATTTTCATTACTTGATAGAGCAAAAATATGAATGTTTCAGCAGAAATGCGTTTCCATGAAATACAGTGCTATTTAAAAGCAATGTACTTATTATTAGTTTAATTATGCATTCTATGATCAACTAAGTTTATAAGTTACAGTTTGAGCCTTCAATTTGTGGAAACGCGGCACATGATATAATTTCTCGCTTCGTACATTCCACCCTTTTTTATTTTTACCCACCGTGGTTTCGACATACAATGTCATTTTGTAGGTACGCATCTCGTATTTCAGCGTCCATATATACTCTAACCGGAGGTGAGTGGAAGGAAGTTAAAGAGAGGAGAAGAATGATTGGGAGGGAAGTTGGTTAGGAAGGAAGAAGAGAAGAACTAAGTGTTCTGCATGATGCCTCAGACCAGAGGCGTAGCGAGGGGGGTCCACCCCAGGCCCCGCTTTTAGCATAGGCCCCCACATTTTAGTTTATACCAGACCCATAAAAACCTTGGTTTGAATGAATAATTGGTTGACAGAACTATTTATTGAACTACATTGTAAATTTAGTTATAAATGAATTGATGAGCAAAGAAACAAAGTGTGAACACCGACTTGGGAAATTTCTAGGCCCAGCGTACAGCAATGACATAGGCCCCGACGAGCAGAACAAGAGAAGAGGGCAGGGCGAAGCAGGCCACGCAGATTTGCAGACGCAGAATCAGCTGTTCGCCACTCGTCATCCACCCTAGCCATTGTAAGTCAACTCTCTATGCAATGAAAGCCATGTCCATTCGTTTCTTTGTTTTCTGTACTTGTGGAACCACATTATATGTTAGGTAAATCTTGCACAGAAATACTTGCAGATTGAAGGGATCAATCTTGAAAAATAATATGTTCAAGCTGAGAAGCTTGCATATATTTTTTAGAAGAAATTCGGGAATAACTGGTTAACAATTCTTTGGAATATGCGACTGCAACTTGTACTAAAATGGACGTTGATATGGAAAGTAGGAGACGAAATCGTGTTATAAAAAATGATGCTAGGATAATAGGCCAAATACGCAGGCTTGACTCCAAAGCAGGAAGTGAAGCGTTCTATGTTTGAGTGCTTTGATAAGTTTCTTGAAGAGCTAAAAACTAGAGCAACCACAATGGAAAATGTTTGCTGACAGTTTGCTACTGTTTATCCGATGAATCTTTTAAAAGAAAGTGATGATCAACTCCCTCTTCTAGTTCAGCAACTAACAAAAACTTTGATGATTTTGAGAGGAATGAAATGGTGCCAGAAATCATGAGGCTTCGAAGGCATCTACAGACTTCTGAGAATTCAAAAGATGTTGCAGTGTCGTGGTCCGCTTTGAATATGTTACTATTCATTATCGAAATGAATTTTCAAGAGTTGTTACTAAACGACCTTGAAAATTATATATATTATTATTATATTTAATATTTGTGAAGCCCCAAAACAATTTTTACTGCATGTGTGTATGTCTCTTCATTTGAAAGAAGTTTTTCTAAACTTAAAGTAATTAAAAGCTAACTTCACTCAATAGTGAGCCAATCCCACCTGACAAACCTAGCCTTAAATATCAATAGAGAACGATGTTGCAAAGAGAGTAAACTTTGTGATATAATAAAATAGTTTGCAGAGGTAAAAGCTCGCAAGGAAGAATTTTAATTCTTACTACTGTACTATTTAAATCATTAACTTTTGGTTTTGATTTCTAATAATGCTTTGAAATAACAACTCTTCATTTAATACCTATTAAATACCATTGACGAAGGAAGAGCATGCTAACGTAATTTTCCCCTGGCCATTGCACTGGGCACTGGTACTTACATCAAAGTTATTAAAAGAGTGCACGAATACATTTAACCTATCATTCTGTGAATGCTAACATAAAAGACGAATTCCATTGATAAGTACTCGATTCTGGGTCTGCATGAATACAAGAAAAAGGCATGTTCCTATTATATTTGTGTAGACTATTTCAATGTTATAAATTAAAAAATTCAAATAGGCCCCATACCGAATAGCAACCAGGCCCCCGGCCATGTAGTTACGCCTCTGCCTCTGACATTATACGGTGTATATCGCATGTTAAAATTGAGTTTCAAGGAAGTTGGAAAGGTGACTTTTGTGCGTCTTTTCCGGATCCGGTCCACCATGTGTCACCTTGTGTGGGGAGGAAGAGATGTTGGCGACTGAAGATGTAAATGGGAATTTGATCTTGGAAGCACCCAAAGTGGAAGCACTTACAGCTAAGCCCATTCTACGCTTGTCCTAAGCGCTGAGGAATCTGCAGAATTCCTGCCATTTGGATGAGATATGCCTCGCATGTGTAGGTATATACTCATTTACTGGATAGGTTGGGGGAGGGAAAGGTTTGGAGGGAAGGGAGAGGAGAGTGCGCGGTCAGTGAGACTGGGAAGAGAGGTGGATTTTAAGAGAACGAGTGGAGAAGATCAAGTGGGCTAAGGTCGTTGGTTAATGGCCAAGAGTGAGGGCAGTGCAGTGTCCAAAAGGGCAGGGGGTGTTTTTCAAACAATGTATCAACCAAACTAGAATCTTATGCATTCCTTTTTCCAGAACTTCCTTAAATACCAACTGCTTCCAATTTCTTGATCGGTTTTGCTCAATTGGTTATTATCATTGAAGAAGAAACTTTACATATCTGAATCCAATTTAATCAATTTTACATTTTCGTTAACTTAAAAAAGTAGAGCTTTCAAAAAATTAAATCATTAGATAAAGGGTATATGACGATTTACAGAAGCACATTCGGAGTTTTGAATTTGGGGACTAATTTAAAGTAGGATGAATGCTATCGTTTCAGGATGGTTGATCTTTTGGGTAAAGGACAGCTGACGTCTTGGCACCATTGTAAATAGGCGGAGAGGTTGGCATTGGAAAGTTTATTTGAAGAGGGAAGGAAGGGGAGAGAGAAACTTAGTATCAGAATTAACCTATTCTTTAAAAAAAGCGCCTACTGATTCACAATATGACGTCCTATCCAACGGACGAAGGTTTGCTCCTCATGAGGTCTCCATATTTCACTCAAGCAGGAATAGGGATTGAACTGAAAAATCTCGGTCTCCACTGGGATTAGAGCCTGGGCCCTCAAGATCAAAAGCAATTTCACTAGCCACAATAAATAATCTGATATAACTAATTTTTACCGTTTCAATATTCTCATCGATAAATAGTCTGCTTCACTGATAGTTAAGTAGTCATAAATCATCATAAAATTTCATACAATGCATTAAGCAGCTTAAAAATGAAGTTGGAGAAACTATACATTTTGTTTCTACGGTGACACAACTTATTATGTTCTACCGTGCTATATCAGAAGAGTCAATTACCCGGAAAGTTCAAAAAATATCCACGTCCAACGTGTAATTAGGACTTCAGGACACCAGACAAGAAAATTTTCACATTTTATCATATATATAGTGCCCTATATTTTAACGGACAACGACCACTTTTTTAGGCTTGTTCAGTATATAATTAAAAGCGAAAATATGTACCAAGACATTTTCCTAAGCAATGAATCACTACAACGAAATGACTCCCAATAAGCGTACAATAGGGTGGAATTAAAATTCGCGACACTTAGGCTGCTTATTACAGGCCTCGAATTCGAATGTCCAATATGTCACTATCCGGTTAAAAACTATTTATACCTGTCCTGAAGTTCAATATACATTCAAATTTTAACCATTATATTAAATTATTAAACCGGGAGTTCATCCATAATTACTTTTGACTTAATTTGGGTGTACATGACTTTGTTTTATCCTTCCTAAGGATACAAGGTAGACGTCGACACATCTTTCACGGAATACTTTGACTCGGAGACAAAAATTTTTCCTGCATTTTCAAAATGTTCCGGAAATTATTTCTTTAATGTCGATGATTTAGGTAGCCGAAAAAGTGGTCGATCCTCGGCCAAAATAATAATCTCAGAGTTCATTACGACGGGACGGGTACAGAGGTGAAAATCGCTGAGGCGAATCAACTGGGGATAACGGGAAAATGGCCGCAGCGAGATGGCTGTGAAATGTGAGAGTGGGAGGGGGTGGGGGATAATGAGAGAGAGACCGCTAACGAGCCGAGTAATTATTCGGGAATCACCGCGGTGGAGTTCGGAATGGGAAGTGTGGGTTGGTTTTGAGAGGGAAGACCGCTCCAGGTCCACTCTGTAGTTGGCACCACTAGTCCTAGGGAAGGGGGGGGGAAATGTGGGGGTGGGGAGGGTTAGTCTGGACCAGCATCCCTCCATCTCCGGTGGGCATCGCTGAAGGGACGGAGCGGGAATATTGGTGTGGAGCACTAGGATCAGCCACTCCCCACATGGATGCAAGAAGCATCCAGTCGAATATTGATGGGGTTTGAATCTCCGTTTAAGTTGCTAAACACAAATAAAGTATGTATCTCATTATTTCCATTTATGTGGAGATTATAGTTGACCATGACTCCAAACATATCGGAGGCCTGACTTAGTTACTCCCTCATTCACAAGTCTTTCCATTTGCATAGATGGACTGACATGTTTTTAAAACAACAGAGCTAGGTTTGAAATAGCTGTCAGAATGTCAATAGTGTTGCACACGTTCAATTATATACCATAGGGTTTTCAATCAAATGTTTGGTAAGTTCATCATTAGTCACAGCCTAACTTATCCGATTTGAGATTATCATTACACTTTTCCGCACGTAATTTGCCTACCAGCAACCTCTATATCATAGACTTCAACAAAGACCAACAAATTCTCCCTAATTCGTCCAACATTCAGATACTCTTCCTTCCCCATTCGCTCTTCCCCGATCCTCTCCCCTGCGTACAAATCCCTCCATTCAACATTTAATAATCACATCATCCTTCTGCATTTCCTGCATTCACCGTAAGAGCTGTATTTTCTGTGTACCTAAATACGGTCAATTTATTTCTCTTTTTGAATACTTTCTAAAAAAATATTATGAAATAAATAATTGTGGCATCTGTTTTACCATATCATTGATAGATAAATGGTAGATGAGTTCACTTTGTGGAATTTCATTTTAATGAAAATATAGAGAACTTAGTAATTTTCCACACTCTTTTATTTTTCACTCAACCGGTTTCAACGTACTGATCACGGAATGGTATCGCCGGTAGTAATACGACAGATTTTCTCGACTAATTCATCTGTTTAACTAAAATGGCCAAATAGAGCTGTTATCATTTCCTTTAAGGAAGACAGTGAACGAGTACTATTAGATTATTCGTGCAGAAATATACGTAGAAAAGAGAACGACTACGTTACCAACGTTAGGTACCTATTCGAGAAAACTTTGCGTTTTTAAAAATGACATGCACATTTCAAAAGTAATCATAAAAGCCTGCGGTTGAAGCATGTACATTTGGGTTATATATTCGAGTTTACTGGAAAATCTGCACATGTAAACCACTGAAACGTGAGAAGTAAGTTTGCTCCTGTGAATCAATTCTGGGTTGCTAAGATCTTGGCTTCCAAATATCGAAATGCAAGTAGGATTCTCATTGTTCCGTAAATTCTGTTTCTTGCCTCCATCTGATAGAAAAATGATGCCCCCCAATTTGTTGACATAATAATTCTGTATTCCAGAGTATCACGACAGTATACTTACCTTGCACACATAATGGCTACAACAGCTACCATTATCTCGAAATTTTCTCCCTGGTATTTCTCAAGAGATTTACACCTGCGTCCGAGCAGTTTTGATGTATCGGATCATATGATTAACAACGGAAAAACGCGGTGGTCATATGTGCTTATTTTTTGAACTAATCGCGTTGAAGGACCGGGGTTATCCATAAAATATTTGGACCTGGTTACCTTCCTATCATGTTTACTCCCTCTGTGTCACTCTTCACTCAAGTTTGACCTCCCCCCTCCAGTCAGCAGCGTATTGCCGGCTACGAGTTGTAATGCAATTTTTTATTTTGCTCGAAATCTTTACAAAACCCTTTTTATCTGAAAACGGAAACAAGAGGAAGAGGATTCCTGTTCGGTCCCTTCTTCGTGCTTTCCTTCCACCTCCCTTCACTCTCTCTCTCTCTCTTTGCACAACATATTCCGACCAATCAATAACATGAATGTTATTAAAGGCTGCCGTAACGAATGCCGTCACACCACTACCTAGAAAGTACATACAATCATTGTGTACTCCACTTGAAAACCATTGCACTCGCGTGCATGAGTTTTGCACTTTGTCTCATTTTCTAAAGCTCATAATCCAACAGTTTTCGAAGTTGGTGGAAGAAGGCGAAGAAGAAAGGAGAGTATAGAGTAAGATTAGGCACATGACGAAGGAGTTAGAAGAGAGAAATAATGCAGAGGCTTTGTTTCAATAGTGGACAACAAATGCTTTTAGAAGATAAAATTATATTAATGCATAATATGTTACACGGACACCGAAAAGTATACAATATAAAATTGTTATTCTTGATTTAAGACGAAACAATATGCAAAAACTTCATCAGATAAAATAAATACAAATAATATTCAATAATTGAAAATAGTATATCATAAATTAAAAGAAGAATTATGTATTGAAAAAATAAATACGATACCAAGTATAATTTATGTGAGAGATAAAGACGCGATCAAAATAAACGCTGCAGCGCTTTATTTTTGTATTTATGTGTATTTATGGTAAAACGTTGAACATGTTGCTTAAACGAAAACAATAAATAAATGCAGCTAAAATTCATTAAGAGTCCCAAAATTAGATTGCACCAATCTCCTGAATAAAACGTGATACTCAAATTCATTAAAAGTCACAAAACTCGAAATTACTCTTCTTTAAGTGTAATGAGAGAGAGGGAGACGATGAAATGTCCAAAACGGTCAAAAAGACCGCTCCCGACAGCTCCGTGCTTACATTGTTAACCCTACCAATAACAAAAATTGATCCATCCATGAAAATATACCTCAATATGTATTTCTTTCCCGTTACATGCTTTATTTCGGAAAAGTCTTTTTTACAAGCTTGCATTAAAAGGTATCAATGGACTTGAACAATTTTTTCGAAGTCAATTTCCTTAAACATTTCGGTAAATATAATAAACAAGATAATTATTGTTTTAAAACTTCTTATAATAGTCAGGAAATTTGCTATGCAAATCATCATATTATGAATTCAATATGGATTTTGGCAGAAGTTAAATAACACTTAAAGGGTACAAATCTTGCATACTAAGGAAGATGGAAGAGAAATTTATATTAATGAATTAAATGCTGCTGTCAATATAATAATATTGAAAACGGTATTTTCTCATCCATCATTTTCAGTCCGGTGTGGAGTTTGCAAGGAAGGTGAGGAAGGAGGAAGCGTGTGAGGAATGTTCAAACTTCTTCGCCCAACTTCAACAGATACGTATTCCCCCAAGGCTGGGGAACATGCCACCTAAGTTTCACATTTTTCCCTACTCTCGCACATTCCCTTAAAATTCCAATAACGCCTCATGTTGGAGTCCGCGTCGCGCTCCAGGTGCATTCATATGGATAGACGCCGCAAGTAATATGAAAGAACGTGTAGCGTACTGAGAGTGAATGCTTGCTAGAAAAAAGGCGAGTCGAATTCATGGCATCATGGGTTTCGGTTGGTTCGAGAAAGAGCAGCTGGCTGAGGACGGTTGACGACTGAAGAGGAGGAGGTGAACGGGAAGACGGCAAACCGCTAACATTGCATTACAATCTCAAAGAACGATGATCGAATAACAGAACTAAAAAAGTCTTGTCTCACATGAAAGAGGTCCGAAAATGTCGATATTGAGAACGTGCACCGTACGGAGATGGATGGCTGAGAAGTCATTCAGCATCTTTGCAGTTATTTACTAACATTATCTCTTGTTCCGAAGAAGGTGGTTGTGCTTCCGAAAATTGAAAAGCTTTAGGTGCGTTCCGTTCTTTTTGTTTTTGTGTTTGAGCTTTTCACGCCCGTTTATTACAATGTTGGATGTTTTCACGACAGTGAACGTATAAAAATCTCCGTCAGTCTAAGCAACATTAAATCTCATAAGAACCCCTTTAATCATATTTCAAATGTTGCTGACTATATTTATATTACCCAGGATCTGCAACTGATTTTAGATTTCACAGATTACATTAAAGTTCAAAACCACATGGCCAAGGTTAGAGTGAGATAGCTGTCCAACAAGAGAAATGTTTTTGTCTATTTCACCCTCAGTGGTATTCACCGTTTCACGCGTAAGATTGAAATACAATACTTTGCATGCATTATATCGATAAAATATTGAACATGAAAAATAAGCAGGAAAATTTAGGAAGTATTCACTTATTTTTCAAATAATGTTTTCTTAAACTTTGGAAGAATTATCTGCTTCATTAAAATTTAAAATCTCCGAATAAAAATGTATAAAAAACTTTCAATACAATCTCTTCAATTCAATCTCAGTCTACAAAATTCAACAGCCAAATTATCTATCCTTTGGCCAGAATTTATTTAAATTCTTTCCAACTTGCGCGCATTACACCCTGGTAAGTAGGTTGCTAAGAGGACTTAGAGCCGCTGTCGAATTTATCAATTAGGTCAATAAGCTTCTTAAGAGAGTTACAAGTCAGTATTTGATACTGAAGAACAAAATCTTAGTTTGTAACTCATTTTTGGGGAAACACAATTCTAAAATTTCACAAAATCTCTGCGGCACTTTCGATTTGACGTGCGTCAGTCTTGCAGAGGCATAATTTCATTTCTCTTCTTCCACGGCGGAGGGCGAACTCGAACATTCGCCCGGTGCCATCCAGCCCAGTGCGTTGCTGCTGCTTATTCCGAGGTCGGGATCTCTTTTGATTGAAGTCGTTTCGTTCCCTTGTCTTTCTTTCGCCCGGGGAAGATTTTCCGAACGATATAAATTGAATTCCTGGGAACTGACAAACCTGGCAGGGAACCGAAGATGAATCCCTCGGGTGCGACTGGCAGCCTGCGATCTCCGACGCAGTGGGTGGAAATAAAATGGAAGCGATCTTATTTCGGATCGGACGCGGTATCGGCAGGCGATCTTTATTAAAAGGGGACATCGAAATGATCATGCAAGCAGTGGAAAAATGATTTTGTGACTCCAATGCAACTCGATTCTTTAAAAGCTAGTTCTAGCTCGATGACTTTCAGTTATGTGTTCTGTGAGGTTAGCTAGCAATCGTATAGTGATTTTGAAATATAGAAGACCACAGTGAAAAGTTGAAATACATCAGACCACCGAGATGTTTTTGAATTGCTTTGGCAGAGCCGTGATGCCACAACTTCGACATTTTAGTCGTTCGATAATTCTTAGTACTTTGTGAATCGAGTCTCAGTTTTGAAAATGCATATATAAGAGAGACTGATTCCTCCGTGAAATCAAAAATCTAGCACATGTGGTCGATGGTTTTTCTTCTAATATGCAGACATTCGGGTGAAATAGGTTGACTCCTACCTTAAGGTGGATGAGCAATCAGCAACATGGATGCACGAAGTGGCACGTGGGTCATTCACAATTATTAAAAGAAATATGTATGACATGAAATGTCGCAGGGGACGGCTTCATCAGGAGTTGTTTTTTACACGCAATGCATAATTATAATTTGCAGAGGAATGTTCAGGTTGTCAGTTTGGTAAACTCACTGGTAAAAGTAGACGCATTTCGAAAAGAATCAACGACTCATTCAACATTAAGTTCAAACAATACGATTCAAGTCATGACTAATGTACTTTACCTTTCTAGGACGCACAATTTTATGTATTGAAGCATTATTGCATGTTTTTAATGACGAATTTCTTTTTCATACGACGAAGTTGCGAAATTAAAGTATCTAGGTGAAATAATTCAAATCAACGGACTAGACGAGTCAACAAACGATGAAAGAGTGATAAAAAAGGAAGTAGAAGAGAAATTGACCAGGGATACCCACAACAAGAAGAATATATTCAGTAAAACCAAATCGAGCATTATAATTGAGTAATTATGCCAGAAAGTCTCAGCCCCGCCAAATGCATTTTTTAAATTGAAGCAGAAGAAATAAAAGGAATAAAGAAGAAGTAAAGAATGATTCTGAAAAAAATCCTGAAAATGTTAATTCTGGCACGCCTAGCAAGAATGAAGTCCTCCACAAGAATGAAGAAAGCGGAAAATTTCACCCACGATTTGGAAAAGAAGAGTTAGGTCATTCGACCACATAGATAATGAAGATAGACAACACTAGATTAAAAAACGCGTTTCTAATCATGTCTGAATGTAGCGATGGCAACAAGAGGATCAGAGTGATAAAAAGAATGAAGTAGATGAGGATAGTGGAAGGCATAATACGCGATGAAGCATAATTAGATAGATCTTGCATTAAATTGGTACAAAACTTCAGGGGTGTCCGGGACAAGAAAAGGAATATAAAACCTGGATGGAGGGTAGAGAGGAGGAAAGAAAGGGAAAGAATGAGAAGCTATTGGAGATCAAGGAAAGTAGTGGAATATAAGAACCAAAAGTTAATCTCTAGGGTCATTTTGCGTGGTCCTTAAGAGTGACAAAAACGAAAGAAGAGGACATGCAGGGAAGAAATGTTTCCAAAATGAAGGTGTTTACCACGCATTTCATATTTTTAATTGTAAGAATTTATCACACACTCTGAAGCGCACAGAAAATATATTAAACGTCACACCCCTTCACGATGAAATTAGTCATTGCCGATTTACATTCATAAATCATGGCTAACTGCTCTTATCATAATAAATTATTAGAGGAAAATAAAAGTTCTTTGCAATTATTTTTGGCTTCCTTACTTTCGCCTACAAAAATCTTTCAGAACAAAGGATTTGCATTAAAATGCCCAGTAATATTCTCTTTTTTATTTTAACTGAATTGTGTTCAATTATAACACTCTCACTCTTCTCTTTATATTTCACTCACTTCACCACTCGCCACACACGCTAAAAAGGACAAAAAAATAATACAATTATCATAGTTCTTTACTTCAAGGACTTTTTCCCAAACTATTTTTATTAGTATTATTATGCTGTTACTGTTGTAACGTTCCCCTCCGATTCCCCAGATAGCATCAGGTTTCATTGTCATCATAACGGTCGGAGACTTGGGAGGGGTTGGGAAGTTATCGCAGCAACGTCCGTCCGTCGACCGTCGCGTTAGGGTCATCAGTAAACTGCTGACGGAGTGACCCCAGGATGACGGCCTTCTGCATGCGTGCAATTAGTCATTCCGCCTGAGCCACGCAGGGCGGATACGTACTACTTTGCAGTGAGCTCTTAACTCCACCGAGCACACCTATGATGAAGACTACCACTTTCACATGCAGGAACATTTGCTGACAGTTCAAAAATCAGGTCTAGATATGTATCCCGTTTTTCTATCTCTTTGGCTTCCAGCCTGAGCTGAGAACTCAATCACGAACATTGAGCGAATGAGGAGGTCGAGGAGAACGATATTAGGCTTGGTCGCCTCCAACTGCCTGGTGGTGGAGAAGAAGTGACCAGATTATACATTTATCGCTCTTCACAACGGACACAATATATCCAGGGGCATAGGGCAGCACAGGTGTTTCGTAAATGCCATGATATTGTTGGAGGTGAAAATATAACAACCACAGGGCTGGGTTGTGCCGAACTAAATAGGGTGACTTGGCGTAGTAACTGCGGCCAGAGAGAAGGTGACTCAAAGTATCCGGCTGGGCTCGACACGACCATCTGATCGTTTCCACGGCCTTCGTCTTGAATATAAGGCGGCGGTACACTAGTGCGTTTTCATAGAATTATTATTATCATCAGAATTTTGTATTTTTATGCAAACCTTTGATTGACCAATTGAAAATGCTGCGTACAAATGTCCATTACTACACGAAGGTCTATCGATGTATGTATATGTAACAGCATAAGTTAAGTCTGCAGGCGATCAAAATGATTTCTCAATTGATTACTTTTCCCCATACATTCTTCAACAATGGTACGCTTTGCTCAAGGGACGCTTTTCAGGAGAACGCTAAACATCTGGAGATCTATGAATAATATGTATAAGTTCTCAGAAAATTTAAGCAAAAGCAACATGCAATTATTCAATTAGAAATTTAATTTAATGTACTTTCATATAAATCTTTCCATGAGCTCGTAAAATCATCATTTTAAACTAATTGTACCAAAAGCAAAGCCTCCTTACGATAAACGTGAACTTTACAAGCAATACTAATTGAAGTGGACGTGAATAATCTGAAGAGGAACCCGAGATTTAAGTTGCGGAAATAAGTACCCTTTTACCAGCGGAGTGGCAGCATTTAATTATGAATCAAGTTTGAAAGTTTTCAACGTCTAGTTCATTAAAAAACTGAGCGTCTTGTAAAAGTGTTGCATGGATACGTTGCAGTTTAAACTTATATTTTTATGTAATGTAGGATAAGTCTAGGTCTGTTTAAAAACTATTACCACTAAGTACTAATGAAAGTTAACTTTCAAGTTAAGGCACATAAAACTTAAAGCTCATTAAAATCAATATGCCTGGATGCAATTAATTTATTCTCCTTTGCCTCGGCTACCTCCACATAATAAAAAGAGTCATATTTCTACTCGATTACGCCCTCTACCACGCACTCCACCACGTTTATACCACACTGAAGGAAAACCTGTATATTAATTTAACAAATTCACACTCACGCACACGAAAACACATGCATTGAACATGAATGCGGTAGACACTCAATTCGTCTGCCTGGGTATGTCGGCCTAAGGGCCACGTGATATGTAGAATGTCAGACTTTCCGCATTGGGGGAGGGTGGACTGGGAGGAGTGGGGGCGCGAGTCGTACCTGTCCACCGCTGACGCTCACATGTTCGGGCTGAAGGGGGGTAGCGCTCCCCCCATCCACCCACCACAAAACCAAAACCCCATCTCCCCATTCCACAAAACCTCTCTCACCCCCACCCACGATCCCTAAATCCCAAAAAATGTTTCGGGAGGGATGATTCAAAGGGACGCGAGAAAGCGATGCCCCTTCTGCTTCTTGCGATGCCACAATGGGTGGAAAAAGAGAGAGAGGCCCCTTCTCAGATGGACGTCGGACGGAGCCGGAGGCCTTTCCTGAGGGGGCTATTCTGTATGTTATCGGAATTTCCGGGCCTCGAAAGTGACGAAATTTTGACTTCGCAGCCTCTAAAATTTATGATATCCATTCAATAGTTGAGTTTAGTCGGGGGAAGTCACGTCACATTCACGGATTAACCGAGGTTCGACCATCTTGAGTCCTTACCGAATAAGGCCCCTGAGGTGAAATCGACTGCTGGAAGAGACTATCGAATGTTCTTATAGAGTCGAGATGACTCGGAAATAGTTCTTGCTTGGATAGGAGAAGTTTCCCTATTTAACTATAAAATGAACCACGTGACTGAGGAAGAGAGAACTGAAGATAGCTTTTCTGACGGACATGTTAAAATAACAATAAGAGTAACGTTGAATATCAGTTAGGAAAACTTTCCATCTGGAGTTCATTCTCATCTATGGACTCCATTTACTCCAACAACGATTAAGGTAAAATCTCTAGCGTGGCTGGTTCAATACAGTGGTGAAAGCTTTTTAATGCTGTATTGCTTTATTTGTGACGTATTTCCTTATTTTGCACTAATATAAGGACTATATTAAAGTACTTTTGACAGACTTGTTATTAGCAGTATATATGTCGTGTGCATATGGCAGATAGCTGGGTGGAGGATATTTTGGTGTTGTTTTATTATTTTTCTTATGGCTGACGACAAAAGGGATTTTTAAGGATAAGTAAAAACAATTTTATTCTGATTCCTTCTTACTGACTTCATTTGACAGCATGATTTAGAATTTTTATGCTTCATCGTTAAAACATGAACGTTTTAATGTTCTCAGAAAAATTTTATTCATCGTTTTATTTTCAAAAATCAGCAATGCCTTCCTATCACAGAATCTAATTACAGCTAACATAGGGAAGATATTATCGTTTCACATACATTAAATAATTCGCTAATGGAAACTTTCTATTGAAATAAAAGCCTCGATACATTGGATGGTAGTCAATCGATAGCCAATGAGTCTTGGCAAGTGGCCAAACACACAGGCACTGACTTCGGTCACTCCTCTTGGATCCAAAGAGCGGCCCTTCCGGACTCAATCCTATACACCAAATACGGTGAAATTCGCCGTGACAAAAATCATTTAACTTGACCGGGATTCGAACCCGGATCTCCCAATTCCTGGCCAGGTGTGATAGCCAGGTTTATGCGACTGTCGCATATACAATGCACGACCACGTTTCCTGTGCTACTATGTAGACTGGGGACGAGAACAACTTGTTCGTATAAACCCTCTCCGCTGAGATTCACTTGGAATTAAGATGTCTTGGTGGTGTAACTGGCTAACGCACACCAGACCGGAAATTGGGAGGTCCGTGTTTTGAATCCCAGTCAAGTGAAATGATTTGTTCATGGTGAATTTCGCTGTCTATGGTGAATATCTTCGCACCCGTGCCCATGGCTGCGTACTATATCGTTTATGCAATAGCATTGATTGGAGAAATGGATCCTATATCTCAGCTAAAGCGGCTGACACCGAAGCGATGCACTCCCTTATTTGATTCAGCAGCGCACATCCATGAATGCGTCCTTTGGCATCCTCTCCTCTCCCAATCTTCTATCTTCTCCCAATTGAATGAGATGGATGTCCGCGGATGAAAATCTCCCATCCCATCAGTCAGCCTCCGCCTCATAGTCTCAAAAGACAGGAGGGGAGAGGAGGGGGAGATGCACTTCCCCACCCACCCCTCTCTCTCTCCCACTTAACATTCATCTCTAATGGTTACGCACGTATGCAAGTTAGTCGAACCTGAGAAGGGGGCGCGCGGCAGCTCTTAAAGGCGATGCAAGGTTGGCACGCTGAACCAACGCGCGCACCCGAGAACACGCAGAGATGCCACTCTTGCACTCGACGCTGATGCTTTTGGAATGAGGTGCGATTCCGAACGTCATTTCCCGCCACCCCGAAGGGTTTCCCGGCCGCAATAATACTTGCCTGCAGTCCATGGGTTTATAATAATATTTTGGAGTAATTAAAGTCATTGGAATGTCTGGCAGCCCAGAGTGCACCTTGAGTAAGTGCATGATAAAATCGTGAGCATGGTGGAAAATCTTGATTCGGCGGCATTTTACAAGGGAGGTGGTGGTGAATCTAAAAAGACGCTGAATACGGAATCTGATGATGGAAATCGAAAACTATGTACATGTCCTGGTTAGAGATAACATACCTACATCAGTAAATAATATGAGCAACTTCCTAAGAATAACATCAGTAAGTCCTATGAATGATATCAGCAAGTCCTAAGAATAAAATAAGAATATTAAAACAAAGACTGAATGCAGATATACAACTAGAGGAAGAGTAATAGTGACATTTATACTGGAATTGCCCAGAAAACAATGTGTACCCAAAGTATCCTAGTCATCGGATGTAAATACAAGTGTTGAGTGTCGCTTTTGAACGTACGGTGTTTCTTCCTCGATTGTGTTGAGATGGTTTCTCAGAAATATTATCAGTTAGCATCCGGAATACCTATAACATCACCTACTTTCGGCCACTTTGAAAAAAATCGAGCATAAATTACGTATGCGCAATCTTCCTCAGGTTACAAATACTTGTGCTCGAAATGATTCATGCTTGGTTGCGAAATGTCTATCTTAATCTAATAGCATTTGTTTTCAAAGTTCGGGGTGAGCTTTATCTAGCCTCAGTCTTTCTTAAAAGTGTAATGTAGCGTTGCCGCGAGACGACATTACGGAGTCGACCTCGAATCAGTCTCGCTTTCCGAATTCGAGTCCTGTCTTGTATCTCACCTTAAGCCCCCTCTACTACGAGATTCATGAGCCTCGACTCGTTTAAACTGATAAGTATAATGTAAATGAAAAAGCAATGATTTACAAGGCTAGCAAGTTACCCGAAGAAGATAAATAAATCGTAATATCATCATTACATCTACTTTTAGATAAATTAAAAGGGTTTAGGATGCAGAAATTAAACAAGGAATAACATGTAATGCCTCCATCAATGTTCAATTCAAAATACAGAAATAAAATTAAAGGCTCTTGCTACAATAGTGCAATAAAAGCATCAAAACTAGTTAAGAAAATTAACTAACATGTGATTAATACTTGAAAATAAAATATCATGACATCCAATAAAATTTTCTCGGTTTATTATAACTTTTGAAAATTTACAAGAAAACGTGAGCCAGACATCTTTTATTTAATTTTGGATGGACTGCATCCGCGGAAAATTTCATGTAAGATGACTTTCTAGCATAATTACTCTCACGATCAACGCTGCCAGTGAAATGAGTGTTTAAGCAGAGACTTACATCAATGTCAAGCAAATATTTTGTTAATATTGCAAAGTCTGAAATAGTACTCCTACTAGCCTTACCTTGAAAAAAGTACTCTAGTCACGGAAAACCATATCGTTTAAAATTTGTAAACTTCTCATATCATTGTTGGAGTATTAGTATTAATAAGGACGGACGCATGTATATAGGGATATATAAAATTTATATTTTCGCTGGCTAGACTTGATGGTTGAAACACTCAGATTGCATGTGAAGCCCACAGTTTCTCCTCTTATGTAGGATACCGTCAAATGCTATTTTTATTGATGCTAAATTCTTCATAAATATGTGCCCAAGAAAATGTTACGGCTAGAAAATACAGGTACGTAATTGCCAGACGTTCACAAAAAAACATAGAATCGTAAAAATATAGCCTCCCCCTTAGCAGCGCTTTCTTTATTTGCCATCATAGAGTAAGTATACAGTAAGGAATAATAGTTGGCTGTATTCTTCGACTAATGATGGCTAACAATGTAGTATTCCGACAAATCTTAACGTCGCCCATATCAGAGGGGGGGTATATATCGTGGCAAGAGTAAGTAGAAAAAAGGACAAATGAGATACTATGATCGAGATGACTGTGAGGACAAGTGAAGAGGTGAGAATCGAGGTAGGTCACACACCTAAACAAGACAAGAATTGAAACGAATGGAATGAAACGTGAGAAGATATCATTTCATGGCTTTTAGCCGACAATAATGCTCTTCAAAAATGTCTTCCCGCACAGAAACCTGCGTAAGGGCTTATATGTGAAAACTTTTTACGATAAGTGGTATGGATGCACTGACCCACAGATAGTCAAAAGAATTCAAATTTCCCGTGCAGAATGTATGTTTCATGGGGACATAAAATTACATACTTACATCTGCTTCAATAGACATTCTGCAAAGAGGACTTTTTATTTTAATGCAATATGTGAATTATCTTCTTTTTTGCACTCCCTCCCCTTACATCCAAGCATTCCTCCCTCGATAGCATAACTTTATCATCCCAACCCCGTAAGAATATGCTCCAAACACTAATTCCAACACGTAATGTCATCACTTATTAATCTCTCACAGCTATTTTAAAAAAATTGAAAGGAAAACCGCCTGATACTCTCGATTAACATTTTCATACACGATATACAAACGCGTAGTTTAAATTTGCTTCTTGAAAAGTTAAACTCAATTAACCGTATACCTATCAACATTCCACAAGCATTGACGACCAAGTATAGGTAGATTAAATACGAAGGCTAAATGATAACTAAGGAAAGAGGAATGTTTAGTTGAAAAAGTAACCAGTGGAAAAAAGTGTAACATAGATATTAGGATGACTGGGATAGGGTCCGGTGGAGACTCGGAGAATATTTATTATTAAAAAGAAATTCAGTTCACAAAATGTAGAAGAGAAGATTTTTACATTCAAACTGGCTAAGCCAAAAAGCTTTCATTTTCGCACAGATAGGAGGAGAAAGATATTTTTGCACGAACCCTTCATGACATCGACAAAGAAATAAAAATATACATCGAAATAATTGTAATTTTAAAATTATTCCCTTTTCCGATTCATCTTTGTCATTCGCTCCTTTTTTCGTGGCTTCCAGGTTAATTTTTTTAATCTTTCTGCTTCCTTTTCCATCTTTTTTCAAAGTAATTTAAATAAGTCAACGAATTAAGTTCGATAAAAATGAAAACGGTGAGATGGAATAATATATTTTCTGCCGTCAGCAATGAAGCATGTGAATGCATTCACAGGCTTAAATTTACCAATACGCTAGAAGACTTAACCATACGTCCTCAATAACACATCCCTTAAGTTTAAATATTTATCCCTTGGCCATCGCGTCACCTACGGACTACGATATGCAGTCTACATTGCTGGCTGCAAGACTGGAGTCTCCCGCCGGAAACCACGGCTTCGAGAAGTGGATCTTCCACCAACGACTTGACCATTAAGTATAGGACAAATACCCCGGCGGTCAACAGAGAGAACAAGCCAATGAAATGTGTCTTGAGGCGGGAGATTAGATTGGTTAAGGGAACGGGGAAGGTGAGTGGTGGTGGGGGAGGTCTGCACGGACCGCCCCGGGCTGAAAGAGAGCTTTTGATTGGGAAGGGGCCATCGGAGTACAATTTTCTCCTCAGTTGCAATGGTGATAGTGTAGGTTGTTGTCATTGCATGCAATGGTCAATATACTATTTGTGATTTTCTTAGATACGCACGAAAGTTATTAGCAGCCTCAAATTTAGCATGAAATAGCCGTTCTCTAACACTACTTGGTTCTTCAGCTGAGCGTGTACCTTATCACTTGCTATAGTGCCTTGACATCCATTCTATGCCTTTTTTCCCGGTTGACACAGCAATCTTCATTCCACCGCCGCGGACGACGCTGTTCCACTGCCCCTCATTAGTGGCTCTATTCACTTTTGTGGACTCACATACAAGTCCTCCGAAGGCTCATTCCCACTACTACTGTGTATAGAATGTTTCCATTTTCGTTATCCCGGTTCACCATATTTCACATTTCCCCGTCCACTTTTTACATGCTTTTAATTCGTCCAATCATCTATCACACTTGTACATCAATGATTGTACAGTCGCCGCATAAAGTCTGGCGACATCGACAAAAGCGCTGTATATGCAAAAATACGATTTTTTGTGGCTCCACTGATTAAAAAGTGAGGGATGGGGAGGAGATATAGAGAGGAGGGGTGTGGGAGGGAGGTGAGAAAGTTTGCAGAGTATTTGTGAATAGGAACCTCGTCTTTGGGGCTAGTGAAGTAAGGGGATGAAGTTGCCGATGTCGCCAGACTTTATGCGGCGACTGTACATACATCTACTTCATGAGAAACTACGCCATCTGCTTCAAGATCTTTCCTATTGTTATTAACAGCGGTACATGAGTTCCTCTCCGCTTTTTTGTGATAATACTCTGGTTACAACTATAGAACTATGAAAACGACTTTTGCTTCAACATTTATTCATCGATGAATTTCAATTTTCCATCCACTTTATACATTCGCAACAGCATGCCATTAATTATCCATGATCACCTGATGTTAGTTCCTTGTCTCACTCAAAGATGCTCTACTTTGTGAGCTTAACAGGTTAAAGGAAAAATTGTCATCAAGGATGAATGGGACGTGAGGCAAGAAAGTCAGTTTCTATAGCACCGTCATCTATCGACGATTGGATCAATTAAAAGGTCCCCGAGGCGGAGACACTTGACCCAGATCTCCGCGAATCGAGGAGGTGGGGGAGGGGAGAGTAGGAGGGGGGGGGGTTGGGGGCGGGGAAGACTGCTCCCCCTGGGGGCAAGAAAGGTGCTCAAAGGTTTGAGGGGTGGAAAGTGAGTCGAGAATCGAACCCGGAGGCAACTGGAGTCGATGGCACTGCTCGAGTATGTTCCGGGCGCGCACAAATCACTCTCAGCACTCTGGTCGACTGGGAAGGAGAACTGGCAGGGGGTGTTCAATTTTCCCGACCTCCCTACTCCCTGTGGCGAAAGAAAATCCGGGCACCGCCGCTGAACCAGGGAGATTACGAATGCTACGGTGAATCACAGAAAGAATATTAGCATTAAGTGTACTATTACATAATGACACTATTATTAAGTGAAAAAATTGTCTACATCATCCATACACGTCATAATAATAACTGGTTTCTTATCTGCTTTTCGCATTATTATTTTACCATCCCTTAACCAGAGATATTTAAAGTGTTTTTCCATTTTAATTTGCTTAGCTGCGTGGAAAACCTTCCTCCTACTTTGACACATGCTATGTAAATGGGAGTGTCCGGGACACTTGAGTCGAAGGCGACTCATGGAAAAATCTCTCTTAACCCTCTTGACTTTTCTCCCAGCTAAGCAATCGTCTTTTGCTCTTCTCCGGACGAACTCCACGTGCACTCCTGTTCAACTATTGCCTTTGAGTGGAAAACAGCTATCAATGTCAAAGTCATCCACTTTTGCACCAGACATAACTCAATTGCAATCGTGCAATTGACGAGTGTGGTATATATGGTGAACATTTCTTTATATTAATATTAAGCCATATAAACTCTAGATAATTTTTGTTGGTTAGGGAGAATAAAAAAAGTTTTTACTTGTTGGTGTGATTTTTTATTATGACACTGTAAGGACGGTGATTGAACATGTGTGTTTTTCAATTTTTCATATTGACACCATTTTTCTGATGGACAGGAGGTACACATTGTGTGCAAGTGACGAGTGTGGTTTATTCAGTTAGCAGTAGTTTTATTACCAGTAGGCCATTAACTCTAGATAATTTTGTTGGTTAGGGCGAAGAATTAGTTTAGTTGTTTGTGTAAAGTTTTAGTCGGACACCTTAATGACGGTGATTTTTAAAAAAATGTGTGTGTATTATATTGTTCAGTTAGTGATAATTAGACCTTTCCTCTTTAAGAGGGTGGTCACGGCGGTTTTTAAAGCGCTTGGTCCCCAAATCCTCCTACACCATGCACCTCTTCTCTACCCCCCCCCCCTTGCAACTCCCCCTCACACCCCTAAAAACCCCATCTAAACACTCCACCCCTCCTCTAACCCCCAGCCATCGGAGTCGCCTAGCAGTCTACCGAGAAACCCATAGCCTCTTTGGTACTCATTTTTAAACTTAACGGAAATCCTCTGCCCTCCCCCTTCCCCACCCACCCCCTCTCCTGTCCTCAACATAAGCCCAGGCTATATATTCCCACGCAACCTTCCGCTAAATGCACATGAGTATGCCACAGTGTGGTGAAACGCGCGTCGTGCCAGCGTAAGAAAGTTTGTGGAATTAACAAAGGTGGTTTTCTCATCATGGATATCCATAATTTCCACGAGGTCAGGCCTAAGATCATCAGTTTTAAACATGTATTATGTTACCAAATAGAAGAATTGTTCAATATGTGTGTCATTCTGTTTCCTTTTGCATCATTCTGTTCACAATTCACGTATTTAAGGACAACGTTTTCAAAATTATTAAGTTGTTATTGCATTATTATTATTTTATCCTGGTTTTGTTTCATTGTTAAATATTTTGAAAACTTCTATCCCTAAATATGTCAATGAAAATTAACATAACGTTGGCTAAGTCCATGTAAGAGTTAATTATTAAAAGAAAAAGGCCAACACTCCAAAAAAATAATAATAATATATTTACAATAATTTTATGGTCGGTTAAAGAGAAGAAGTTCCAATACTAGGGTATTAATATTTCTAACTAATTACCAGTAACCAGCGATATTTGAAGAATGCTTAACATTGTCGTTTAACGTGTCTTTGTCCGTCGACGAAAATATTCCTTATCATCAGCAGTCATTCATCCGAGTATTGGTTCGCTGTGGCTCTCCAATCCACTCCCCTCTAAGCCAACTGATTCATTCCTACACGACTCTTCACTTTGACGTCAATAATAATTTGCTTGATGAATTCCATTATTGGTCTTCTCCTGTTATTTTTTCTATTCATTTTTTCTTCCGTTACTATTTTCAATATACTATTTTGTCACAAAATCTTTTGCTTGCAGCAGTTTTTGTCCATGCTTCGCTGCGGCATAAGGGCATGATCCAAACATATATATAGATTGGTCTATCAAATTTTTCTGTTCATAACACAGTCATTTTGTTCTAAACCTCTAAAGTGATGAACAAATTATCACATCCCTTATAAATCAGGTTTATTAATAAGTGACACAAGGGGTTATTCGGGTCAACGATCCTGGGGTAGTTCGGGTCAAATTCAGAGTGGCGTTGGAAAATCTATTAGCTTTCAATAAAGGGCCATTAAGCCTCTGCTCTACAAAGAAGCTTATTTTGAATTTGACTAAGACTTATTACACGTGGGACCCTGCTTTGAACCGAAATAAAGATGCAATGACTACTCCTTCCACTCCTCCCCTTCCCATCCTTTGCCCTCCTTGAAACCCCTATATAAACTCCACCAACTAGACAGATACCTCATTCCCTTTGATAAGGTGGCCAGCAATGGCCACGAAACGTCGGGTATCACACCTGGTCATAGTGCGCGGGGTACACCCGAAAAAAACAAACATACATTGATAATGACCCGCGAAAGTTTTAACCAAGAATTAAGACTTATTTAATTGTCATTTCACTTTACATCACTTGTCCTAGTTTTACAATGAGGCGATAAACGAAATGCTTATGATAAGTACTTAATCATTATTTAAATCCATTTACTTGGCAATGCCATGCCCTTATCACATGTTTGACTTGTCTCAACTTTTACTTATTTTTTAATCTTACTAGTTGTAGAATAAAACATACTTAAATAAAATTAGCTGCTTACTCAAGATAAAGTAGGGTAGAGCTCCAATTATTCACATGAATTGGGATCGGATCCCATCCGGATGATTAGATAACTCACAAAATATGTATTTCCTTTAAAAAAAAGGATGGTTCATGCATCATGTATTAGTTATATGACTAAAAAAACAATGTTTTAAACATTTTCAAGTGAAAAGCCTATGAATTATCGTCTGCCTAGGAGATAGCGCTGTCCCTGCACTCCATAGTTTTCCTGTAGGAAGGGCCCAATGCGGCGCACGACTACTGAATATTGATTGTTCGCGAGAAGATATCGTCTTTTAACATGCTCGCTACGGATTGATTTTAGAACGCTAAAGAAACTTATATACAGCTACAAATATAACTGTCGAGTGAAATCAATATTATAAAAGATGCAATACACGTTTCGAAAAGCCTATTGCTCAAACAGCATTAATTAAAATAACGGATGATATAATACTTTCAATGGATCAGCATAAAATAACAATACTGGATCAGTTCGATTTCAGCAAAGCTTTTGACCTTGTAAACCACAATATACTTTTAAGGCGACTACCTAATAAAAAATTATGTACTTCTCTCTTACAATGGTTTCGCTCTTACTTGAGCCAACGCTTTCAGGTGGTGAATGATCGGAAGTATAATTTACGATCAGAATTCCCGTCGAACACGGTGTCCCCCAAGGGTCAATACTAGGGCCACTACTCTTTGTCATTTACATTCCAGATCTCCCAAATAAGATAAACCACTGCAAGTACCATTTATATGCTGATGATTTGCAGATTTCAACACGAAATCTCCAATGCTATCTCACGAATTAACGGAGATATATCTTCTATATGTGAATTGGCGTCAGAAAATTCATTGAACTAAAATTCACAGAAAACAAAGAGAATTATAATAAGTAGTACTAAGGTCCTAAAATCTGTCAACATTTAATCACTGTCTAAGATTCAAGTTCAAAATGTAGAAATAAAATACAGTGATAAAATTAATGATTTAGTTATTGTTGTAAACAAAACGCTAACCTGGGATGAACACTCCAAATATTTCTAATAAAGTAGCTAAAACCATGCACCAGCTGAAAATTTTTCGTAGCATGATGTCCTTACCACTGAGACTGCAATTAGTCAATACCTTATTAATCCCTCATATTGATTATTGTTCTTTGGTGGTGTCAAATTTCTCTAAATCTCAGTTACCCAAACTGCAGAAAATACAAAACTGTGCTATACGTTATGTGTGTGATACAGCATATAAGGAGCATATTACTCCATACTACCATGAATTAAAAATCCTAAAAATCGAAAATAGAAGAAAATTTCAAATTGGTGTATTTATGTATAAACTTTTAAAAACTGAGACTCCTAACTATATTTTCCAGCCTCACTTAGATAATTTAGCTAAAAATACAAGGAATACCAGAAATAAAACTAAATTGATTGTACCCTGTAAAAGGACCACTGTATACCATAGTTCCTTTTATGTAAAATCCTGTAACATATGGAACTCGATTCCTCAATGTTTGAAGAACATTAAGACAGTAGAAAGATTTAAAATATGTTGATTTTCGTTCTATTTCAATGAAATTTGATTTATTTAAAAATTTATGTGAAACAAATGTACAAATATATGTTGTTTTGATGTGATAAATCCTATGTATTGAAACTGTATTTGTATTTATTTGTTGTAAGTTGTAATTACTTGGTATGTGTTTACCTTAAATTTGATTGATTGACAGACTGTTTACTTTGAGTGTGATTGTTCTCTTGTTCTGACCAGGTCTGTCTGAAATGTTGTTATTGTATAATCATGCTCCAAAGGAAATTCCTTGAGCAAATAAAGATTATATTATTATTATATTATTGCCGTGAATGTAAAAAGCCGTTTTAGAGGGTTTTTCCCCTCTGAGCGATCTGGATAGTTGGCCTTCCGGATAGTTGGAGTTTGGATAACAGGAGTCGTACTCCAAGTACATTTGAAGTCTAAATAGATCATGGTCAGTGGTTACAACGAGGGAAGATATAAACTAATGAAAAAGGGAATCTCAGTTCAGAGAAAAATAAAAACTGTGGATGAGTCTCAAAAGCAAAGCTTTAACCAGTATAGCCTCCTTACACTAACATGATACTGACGAAGATGTGCTACAATCTAGAGACTTTGATTTTTATATAGAAAACTATAAGACTACACATTTTCAAATTTGTTTCTGAGTATGGAATTAACCACCCCTGCAATACTGGAAGATAAATAAGAACTTATTGTTGGTTTCATTGTTTCATGAAACTGAAAATTTCTAGGTCTTGCCTTGCAGTTAAACTTGTACGGAAGTCAAACACACGAATGCGAAAAGTTCACAGTGAAAACATTTATCCCAATCGAGGCGAATACCATCGCAGCGAATTTTCCCCCTATCTCGTATGTCGGTGAATATTAGAAATACTAAATTTTGCAAACAGTTTTACAATCGAGTTGCAGAAATAGGGAAGGCCTGATTGCTCATGTAATCATTATTAAAGAGATCGGTCAACAAACAACGAACACTCTAACGTAGTATAACTATAATTTCTCGCGATTTTATTCCCATTGCTTAAGTAGAGAGAGGAAAATATAACTATCATTTCATGTGTCTGTGCTCACGGTGTTTTCCACCGTTAGTGATAATTTAAACAAAAAAAACGAAAGAAGAATAGCGTGCAATGTGAAGGTTCGTTAAGATTTCCGTCTCCGGGAAATGTGATCTATTTTGAAGAAACATAACAAACGGAAAATAGAACAATCAAAAGACAAGCATCCTCTGAAGAAAACACTAAGGCGTCATTGCCATCATAAATTATATTTCTTAAGCTGATGAATAAGATTTTTAAAAAATTACAATATCCGTTATTCTCCTAGTGATGCACACAAAGAATACTCCCATTTTTACAGTAAGAAAAACTAAACTAGTAAAAGCTTAAAGGATTAGTTAACACACGGCTGTTGCTTACTCCTCCGCTATATTTAAGTGATCGAGCAAAAAATGGATTTTAAAAATCGACCTGTGAAACTGTAATATTGACGAAACTAGGAGGAAATAATTATAGATGCAAAAAATAATAATTATCAATCACGGGGCAATAAAGAGATAACACGAGGGTTCACCCTGACCCTTAGACAAAGGGTTGAGAATAGCTTCCGGATCGCTTTCTTTTTTTAAGAATTTCTTCTTTTTTTCACCTAACGGCTCAACAACGGCGTCAAGAGGCGATAAGCATCCGTCTCCATGGCAACAAAACACTCTTAACCTCCCCCCGTCCCCAATTGAATGACTCACCTCAAGCGCGTCTCCCTTCTTGCTGCCGCCACCCGACGTGACCCCCTGGCCACCCCCACTCTGCACGGTGTTCATCCTGAGGCCACCAGAGGAAAACCCCTCGAGTCAGGTACCTGCCTCTTCGAGAAGGAGAAACGAGCCAAGAGGAGGGCTGTCCGGCCAAACACTTCGATGGTGTGCTTTAAGGACACGCAGGACTCCCAAGAGCAATGCACACGATGATGGGAATGGAAGGGTCCACCGCTCGAAGCAGAAAGTTTCTCGAGGCACTGGGGAGTTGAACGAGTGGACGTCACTGAGTGTTGATGGGACAGGAGAGAGGAGGAGTTGCCGGAATGCTATTCCCTATCTCTCTCACTCCCTTTGACTGCTCAAGGGATGACACGGGGCTGTCAATTTGGAGAGGTGGCGGTGGCTAAGCTAAATGGTCGATAACCCCACTTCCCCGGCAGGTTGAGGGACCGGGGCCATCTAGATCAGTCGGGACCCTAATTACCCTTCTCCCTATTCCGACCCTTTCTCCTTGAGGCGTCTCGAAACCCTATTGTATTCCACCCTGGCCACCGAAATACACTTTCACAAAACAGGGTCGGCGTTCCCGCTCGACTCCAAAACACGTCGAGGCCGAAATAGTTTGGCAATCACTTGGACTCAGGCAACGGGTCACAGACCTCCTACTTCTCGGGTATGCGCTGCAGCGACGGCAATGATCTTGATATACAAAAAGCAATAAAAGCCTTCGTTCCTCGTTTGCGGTTCACTATTCCCAAAAGCATACGATGCAATGAGAGCATTCAACGAAGTGGAAATCTTGCCTTGGATGGCGTGGAGAGAGACGCTCAGTAGTTAGATATCACCAACGCTCTGTGTATAATTGGTGGCCACTCAACGCGTAGGCGAAGACTTCTAAATGTTTTTTCTCCGAGAACATGCCACGTCTTTTCCGAATACCGAACTATATTTGTGGTTCAACATTTTGGGCAAGGCGGGCCTGTAACTACTGAGTGCGAAGTGTTACTTTGCTGCAGCTAATTAGCTTTTGCAAACACTAAGGATCACTCGTTCACAACTTCCCCCAGAGCTTCCCCATCAAATGCCTTCAAATAGAAGACTATAAGAAAGAGACCGCCACAGTCACGGCAATTATGATATCCCTCTGGACCGCGAGGCTGTGAAACGGAACGTTCTCTTGACAGCCTCCACCGCGCCCCTCTCTCCCTCCGACTCACCGCTAAACCACTCACCTCTCTCTCCCTTCTCCCTCAAGGCACCAAGGAGTATCAATTGACCCGAAGAAATCTTCGCGAGGTAGGTAATCCCCTCTCGTCCCTGATTTAAATCCGAGTATTAAACCACCCCTCCTGAAACCTTCGTATGGCTGAACGGCAATCATGCGGATACCCTGTATGCTGTCTGACTTTTATGACTGACACAAATATCAATTTTCTCCGCAGAATTTACTTATCATTAATTTAACACATGGTAACATTATAACAACCTTAATAAAATTTGAAATCTTGTAATGCAACATCAAATGCGAGTATTAAAAATAATTTCAACAACATTCATTGATTGTCATCCTGAGATACCGTGTTGGTTGAAGCAACGATCACATCACGAGCAGCGAAGATTTTCATTTGAGGATATTGAATTTCGTCAAAGAAGAATATTGAAAGGTTAATTCCAAAATAGTGCAAAAGTTAGAGATGTGAGAATCAAAGATATTGAATAGATTTGCGTAAAATATTGAAAGGATGCCACTTACAGAGAATGGAAAAACAGTTTGAATAGGTGCAATATACCAGCGAAGAAGAATGCGAGAAATGTTTAGAATACGTATGGCTACAAGTTCAACGCCTTGTAACCAGTCAAATAAACTAGTTCCCTTTTTTATCCCTTGCCACAGAGTTACCCTCATCAGCCTACCAGTACCAAATTAGACAAACACGAACGGGAAACTCCCTTAAGAACGTCCTCCGATCCGATCCTACGTCCTCCAAGAAACTGATCCTATGACGAGAAGGATTGAGTCTTACAGAATGTAGGCTGGAGCATTAAACACATACACTGAAAGCCCTGATGTGCCACCTAGTATTGACTACGGTGGACTTCCGTTGCATTATTTCTTTTGTCGGGGTGACTTTCTAGAAACGTTCGGGGTTAAGACCTCCTCCGTCGTGGCAGAACTTATTTCGACGGAGTGTCCTTCGAGCGTGGTTCTCGCCAGGAGCCGGGCCGAGTTGGAGACGAGCAAAGTGCGACAATGGGTGGATGCTGACTCTGTATTTCATTCAGTTGACGATTAACTTCCTCGGTGGTGACCAAATATTCTCGGGGCGTCCTTCCTCGGGGAGAAGAGGAAGAAGGAGAGAGAAAGAGAGAAGGAGATGAGATGAGGACGGAAGGAAATCCTTTGTTTCTTGGCGCGTATGTTGGTGCGTGGGGGAGGGGAACGGGTTAAACCCTCGAGGATGCAGGACAGGACTCCAGGGGATGAGGAGGAGGACGCGAGAGACGAAGAGATAGAGAGATAGGGAAGTGAAAGATGGACAGAGAGAGAGAGAGAAAGGGCGCCCCCTCACTGCTGCACCCTCTCACACACACAGCACACGGTGGAGTTCAGAGCGCGGGGCGCGGCGACAGGCCGAGCCTGCGGTGCGGCGGGGAAGAGGGCGTGGCGCCCGCACGTGGTTGCCAGGCGGTGCGCGGCCCAGCGCCCCCCCGGTCGTAGCAGCAGCGACCCCCGGAGGCCTTCTCCATCGCCCACGCGGCGAACGACTTTCGGCTCGACTCGCAACCCTCTCTCAAACCTCCTTGAGATGGCACTCTCTCGAAGGAACCACTGGAAACACTCGCCCTCACCTGGATCTCGCAAATATTCCTCGTCTCTCTTCTCCTGCCAGAAACATTAGAAGGTCAAGCTTAAGAGAGAAGCACTTTCAAATGCCCTCTTAATATCAGGCCACAAAGAATGGGACTTTTTCAATTTGAAATTAAGAATAAATCTCATCCGTTTCCAGTCTCAAATGCTGTTTTAAATGACTTAAAATCTCAACCAAGTTGTTTGAGGACATGAAGTGCCAGAACAACGGTCCTTCGATAACCTCGATTCAAGTTTGGAAGCATCGTTTATTTTCCATCGCACTGAGATGCGTGGTAATCGTTTCGGCGATCCGAGACGATCGCAGAAAGAGCAGTAAGAGGTGATGATCGGCTGTCGATGGAATTCTATGCCTCGATCGTATTATCGATAAGGGTATGTGATCGAGAAGCCTCGGGTTCCCAGATCCCTATCGCGCCCAGCGGCCTCTGCAGCGGCGCCCCGAGACGCCGCGCGGGCCGCCGGCACTCGGAACGGCGTCGGGCGCCCCCGAGGAGGGACGAATGCGCGGTTGAAGTGATCTGGCGGGACGACGGCAGGCACGGCACACGCAAACAATCACAGACGCAAATCCAAAGGAACACAAAGGGACGGACGAGCACACTCGGTGAATCGTTCCTTCCGGATTGAACGGGAGAGCAGACGCGCACCCGTCCTCGCCTTCGACACAACCCCTGACACCACCAACAGTTCTCCGAGGGGAAGAGATGACGACAAACGCCTAAGACTCGAAACTAATAGCAGCGAATGAGTTTTACATCTTCGCTCGATGGGAGAGCCTACGCGCGCCACTGGAAGTCGAGACCACGGAACCGTTTGATCGTGGAACCGAAAGGCAAGCCACCAGTCCAGCCGTCGCCTCCTGAGCCACCCGTGCGTGATGCTTCGTGCGCGGCGAAGTTTTCGCGCGCCCGCGAAGTGAGCCGTCTCCAGGCGGTGGGGGGCGAAAAGGGGGCGGGAGGGGCCGAAGGGGGCGTGTGAAGGGCGGGAGCGGTGCCGTGAGACAGAGAGACAGCAGTGGGTCGAGGCGATGTCAGCCGCCAACTGCGATCGGGGAGCGCTGTGCCCGGCGCCCAGGCGATCCCCGGCGCGCGGGGCAATGGGAGGGAGGGGGGCGTAGTAGGGGAAGAGGAGGGGTGGGGGAGGGACGAGCATGCGGGAGGTAGGAAGGGGGGGCGAAGTGCGAGGGGAGGGGGATGCGCGCTTTCTTCCTCCTGGACCGGATTCCCATCGCCGAGGAGAATTTATTCACACTCTCGGTCCAGAGCCCGGACCTTCGCCGCAGTGCCTTGAACCCTTGATCCTCGCCGATCAAGAGAAGTTCGGATATGATCCGTCGCTGGCTCCTCCCGAGAGAAATACGGTCACTCAGGTCACACGAATTGAAAGCGATATTGAACCAAACTGCTTTGGCGACAGTTTTTAAGAAGTAAAATATAGCACTGACGCAAAATCAGACACCCTCTCTATCTCTGTGAGCTACTTTCTTTCTACTCGGTATTATCTGCGTTTGGGATTTCGCGGATCATTCAGCCGTGTTGTCAAGAGACTGATTTAGTTCATCCTTTATAGGAAAGGGGAAAAGAAGACTCCGTAAGCTATGCTTCCCCTATACAAAAACGAAAGCGCTGGTAGGATGCGCGAAATTAGCCTTCTGAAATTAGGAAGGGAGGTTCCATTTCATTCAGTTAAGAAATTCATACTAAGTGGGTCATTTTCAGGGAAGACTAAGGGAGAAAAAAGGAGAAAATATTTCAAATCTAAGTCAAATAAAATAATGGGAATATTCGGCGGCAAATATCTTAGAAAAAAAGCATACTAACAGCATGGAATCGTGGCTGGCAAGATTTTAATCAAGATAAACATGCTAGGTTTGGTATATATATATCGCTTTATTTAACTTCTGACATCAAGGGAACGAATCAATCCAATTTGGATATGTACTACAGGTCATTTTAAAAGTACTTATATTTCACAACGAAGGTATGTCACCAAGAAATCACCAAAATCAGTACGTAATAATTCATTTTCCAAAATATAACTAATAAATATATTTTCAAGGACTACGGACTTAAGTCGGTTACTCTTATCGCTTAACCTAATGCCTATTTGCTTCGAGACCGACTTCCTTAAGTCTTCTCCTGATATTGATGAAGGATTACTCAGTTTTAAGTAAGACTGGACTATAATGTTCAGTTCTGTTGGGCAATGACTTAAAGAATGGTCATTGTGATCATCGTTGCATTTACTAAACATTTTTAAGATCATAATTGTAGCATATAGGTAGGGTAGCTATATTTATTCAATAAAATGAATATGAGAATATTCCGTATGCGCAAAGCCCAGCTGAAGTATTAAACTGTGAACAAACATAATCTCACGAGTTTTTGTTCGCAACTTTGTTTTCGCTCACGTACATTATAAACAAAATTTTAAAAAGTCAATGTCAACTAGTAAGAGTAATTTACCGCTGAGGACATGGACAATAAGTTGGAATGATTTAATTAAAGGAGAAGAGAGCTGTGAACTTAACCAACATTGAGTTATTTGGGAAACAGTATTTCGGGAAGGAAGAGGATGAATTTAAAATAAATGTGATTTAAAAACCTAAACAAACTGTTCGCAAATAATATTAAGGGAACGGGGAATTATTTAGAGGCTATAACACAATGATGTTAGCAATTCTTTCTAAGTGTTGAAGAGAGTAGAATGGATGGTATGGATGGTATAAAGGATAAACAGTAATAAGAAGTCTGAGGTGGAGAATAAAATTATATTTTGAAATTTACGTTTGAGACTGAAACGGAGCAATGAGAAATACCATAATGGCTATCCATACCTACAAATCTACCAATGGTGCTCCATCCGTGTATTCGTCGCAATCACAAAATGGTAAGGAAACTTTCACGCATTACAAAAGGCATTCAAGGGCTCTATCCACACTGCGTCTTTCAAAGATATCCAACCTGGGGGAGGTTGACCGGAATCGGCCCGCATCCCTGGGCGAGCGGGGTGGAGATAAGCAGCATCGGAAGGCCCTGGCGGGACACTCGCCCGAGGGCAGGCGAGGCCGCCCCTAATCGCCCCTCGAGCGCCAAACAAACCCTTCCCCAACGACGTAACTCCTTAGCTCTCCTAACAGAGGGCTCTCGCGTCTCCAAATTTTGCGTTGAGTCGGAGAGTCCGGCGGCTGCGCGGACCAATAGCTATTGCCTGTTGCGTCCCAATGATGATTCGAAGGCCGTTGAGGAGGTGGGTGGGGAAGGAGGGGGGGCTCCATGCATCCAGATAGGAGGGGAGGCCGAGGTTTGAATGCCGTCTTCGCACACTCCTGCTCATTGGCCGGGAGAATAACCTCAGAGGACGAATGCAGTCATCAGCTGATTGGCAGGCATTTTACAAGACAATATTGGTACACGGAGTCATGATGTCGGTGGTCTATTGAGGTCGTTCGCCCAAGATTATAAGATATGCAGCGATTTTTAGTCACATTCAAAACCCACTAGCTCGTCTATGTCCTTGTATTATCTAACGAGGCGAAATAAAAAATCAAGCACTCACACTATTCTTAAATATCAGTTGCATACTAAAAATGTTTTTCCTGGAAAACTTCAATTAAACTACAGATGAAAGTGAGAAAAAGTAATAAAACAATAACGTGATAAATGATCTAATATTTTTCCGAAGAATCTGATACATAAATTTTTCATGGGTATTCCACCAGGTAATAGTTATCATATCTGCCTGTTACCTGGAGGACAACCCGTGAAAAAGTCATATAAACGATATGTCCATCATTTCGGTCACCAAATAAAGTTACGGCTGACGGAAAAAGTACAGTTATATTTAAGTTGTCCAGCAGCTTTCCATTGGGAAGTGCTGATGACCTATGCCCCTAAAATATGTATGCTTAAGGTATTTTCAAATTTTTGAAAGCCAATCAGTGTTCTCCATTTGCTTGTCCCCAAACTTTCCTTGGCAGCTGCACAAAGACAACTTGGTGCAACGACAAGCTCTTGTGGTGCCGTGTCCCACCAGTGTATTTGGGTTGATTTCAATCAATGATGCCTCCGATTGTATTGTTGTTACATATTCAGGAGCTTTCCTCATTGACTAGGTTCTAAAACAAACATAAATTTATTATTATAGACGCAGCACAAGTCCTAATTTTAGGCCGCATGATTTACGGCTGATGAATTTAGTTAATTACCCAAAATAACGCTTCAAATTCAGGATATTTTTGCCACATTAAACTTAATCACACAGCATTGATTCCGAGAAAGTGTTCTGCATGAAATAGAATGCCTTTGAGGCTCAATTTTACACGCGCTGTTACCTCTTTTGATTTTAGTATATTTAATTTACATTTATATTTATTTTTTATTTTTCAAAGAATTAATTTAAAATACTTGCTTTCAATATTAAGTGCTGAGGAGCGGGAAATGTTTCCCGAAGCTGAAAAATGTTTAAATTAATTTATTTGCTACCCAGATTGATTGACAACATGATTTGTAATGTTGCAAAGTTCTAGAATGTATACAGTGATACGACCATACAATTAACTTTAAAATCACTGAAGAGTGTGCATTCCATTTTTTTTCAGATTTAGTTCTTTAATGGGTACTGGTTGTCCCTTAGCAGGCCACTTTTTTCCTTGGTGGACTTGTTTATTTAATGTATCCGATTTGAGACATCAACACTACACGCAATGGCTAACTTAGCCTTGGAAATAGAATATCTGGTGCTGAGATATGTACCTAGAGCTATTTGCCTGTAATTAAGGCTAAAGTTCAAATACCACGTCGTGGCAAGAGGCAATAAACTCGTCTGCCTGCGGCATGGCCTAGATACGGGCCCCGTCACAATTCCTGCCAATATATGTGGCAAAAAAAATTACTTCTTTAATGGTGACAAACCATTCCCTCGTGAAAGAAACTGAGTGCCCTAAATTAGTTGTGTTTGGTGAATCAGGGTGGTAACTAATGGATAAAAGAAGAGGCAGGCTTTTCCACGAACTAAAGATTGCACACCTGCCTATGGAAAGTATGAGGATGTGTCGATGAATGTGACCTGCATGTATCGTACATCCAAAGTCGAAGCGACCGTCGTCCCTGCAGAGCCACGCAGCAGAATCGTGTGATCGCGGCCTGGGATGGATGGAGTAGACACAAGCACTCCTAGGGTAGGGCGGGTAGGAGCCAGAAAAGAATTTATTGGATTCGGCGAGGGTGGAATATTGGAAGGGGTCCCCAGCCTAAATATAATTTTCAAATTACCAAAATTATTACTTAATTTGATGACGAGGTGGTTACCTACTTAAAAAAGTAAAGACTGTTGAAGAATTGCTTCAAAGATTCATGCTTCCGCGCAGCCTTAGTCTCTATTTCTTTTCCATGTCGAGTCCTTTTCCAACATTCTCTCCTCATACCCCTCAAGGCTGATGGCCAGACACAATATGTCATGTGCAATTGCGGCGACGTTCACGGGGCTTTTGAGATGTAGGCTACTAAAGTGTTACATACGCACGTTCACTCAGCTTTTCGAAGGGCCTCAACTATATGCACGCCATTGCTGCATCCGCAGAAGTTGAATTGAATCTGCGCTGAAAATTGTTGCCTATGGGACCAAATATATTCCAATTTCCATTAATTGGCCGTTCCATCCTAAGTTGGTAGAGTGCAGCCTTTCATCATTCCCTGTCTAATGATAGTTCCCTTACTAGTAGTAGTAGTACTTTAGGTTCACGTGCTTCGACGGCTAAGGTCATTTCGCACATACTATCTGCCACGTGCAGACAGGGGCAACAGCACTCGGACGAATTGGAGGATTACCCCTCCAAATTTGAGCCGAGCCCAACGATGCTCAACTTCGGTGACTGATCGGGAACCGGTGTTTCCACTGTGGCAGGCCCTTGCCCAAGTTTCCTTACTCCAAGGTAGAGTTCAAGGTTCATTTACTCTTCTCATGTGCTAGCTTCTTAATAAGGTATATGTAATAATCCTTTTACCTTCTTCTTGAGATTATTTGGATCACTGCTTTGCCATTAACTATATTCTACAGAATTCCATAGTATCTCAGGGTGTTCCCAATCGAACTGGATTCTCTTTTACTCTACAGTATACTTCTGTACGTCCATTTGATCTTCCGAATTCTCCTCCTACGCCACGTTTTCAATGCTTTTCTGATCTGCTTTTCCAATGGACCATGTTTCCAATCTAGAGTCCACACTCCACACGAATGCTTTCACACACGGTTACCTCGTTCCTGGTCCTATCTTCTTTGAACTCAGTAGTTGCCATTTCGTCTTGAAAACTTTCTTAGTTTGGGCTATTGTACGCTTGATGTCCGTTGTACTTCTTCCATCCCATGTGATGTTACTTCCGACGTAGGAGGAGGAATCACTTTTAATTTCTCACCTCTTAGAGTGACTTCTTCATTCAGCTTCTCTCTACCGCATACTAATATTTAAGTCTTCTTCTGAATATTATTATGCTATATTCTTGATAAAATTGGTCTATTACGTTCAGTAATCTTTGAAGATAATCACTAATTCCTGCCATGACTGCGATGTAATCTGCAAAGCGCAGCATGATTAATCCTTCTCCATTAATCTTAATCCCGTTCAATCCCATTTGTTTTTTTTCTGTTATTGCCTCTTCCAAGTATATTTTGATCGGTACTCGTAAGGGGTTGCATCCTCGTCTAACTTCTTGTAAGCTTCTATTTCCCTTCCGTCTCTTATTTGCATTCTCTAATGACTTGCTTCTTCAATAGTTGGTAGAATATTCTTATTTCGTTGTAATATACTCCGAGTTTTTCGAGTGGGGAGGGGGTGGACGAGGGAGAGGAGTAAAGGACGACCGTCTGGCTAGGAAATAGACTTGGATTTTCACGATTTCACGGAAAAGAGTCGCCGATAATATTTTTCCACCTTTCCTCGCTCGTAAAAGCTCGCATTCTGTTTATTCCGAAACCAGCGGGAAACCCCACCCCCGAACCATATAGAGGACCAGAGCGAGGCTTTACTGCGAAAATTTGCTACAAAGGATTCACCAGTTCATATCACAGGGTCACATGGTAGATCTATTCACAAACGATTTCTTATTCAAATTGAAAACCGTTGAGACTCTTGGAAGACGGGGTCGATTACAAAGAAAAGAAAGAAAGCTATGACCTTAATAAGGTACTCCTATTCATACATACCATTCATTTCGCAGGAAGAAAACATTACGCTATAGAACGTAGTGGAATGAATGTAAACTGTTGGTGACAAATATTTGCTTCATTAAGTAAAAATAAGGAAAAAAGATATTTTAAATTAACGAAGTGCCTACCCCGGGAAATAAAGCAACAGACATTTAAAAGGACCCTATAATTAATGCAGCAGTAACGAGCTTGATGAAATGTGGAGACTTATCATTTTAATTTAGATCGCATGAATCAGAGTTGATGAAAACCGTCCAATCGGAGGAAAACTTCTACTTGAATTGAAACATAATAACGGTGTGAAACGTAAAATACACTCCATAAGCCGGATCTCAGATTCATCAGATAAGGCATCAAAATAAATTCAAAACTCACAATTCAAAAAGCACTTAACGTGAGGATACCACACCATTACCTATTCCATTTCAAATGAGCAATAAGATGACAGGTGATTAGGTATAAGGTCTAGACAGAAATTGAGAACAGAGAAAATGGTAAAATAAACCGTGGGATCCTTTGAAAAAAGTAATACTTCAGAAAAAGTAAAATACCAATAAAATATTTACGTACAGCACAAATGTAATAATTACACTCCAGTACTCTACTTTTACTAGGAATTTCTTGAATTGCCTACAGAAAATGAGGACATATATATATGCCCATTATGTCCGAATGGATGAGTATATATATATATATATATATATATATATATATATATATATATATATATATATATATATATATATATCAGACGCTCAAAGGCGCGAATAAATTCATACAATCATAGGAAATGGAAAGGGATAGGAACACATAAAAGGACGAACACAGGGTTTGGTGGGGAAGATGAAAATGTGTCGAATCCAGATAGAAAATATCCAGATAGAAAAAAGGTTTCAGCAAGGCTACTCAATTAACTGCTGAAACCCCGTCGAATTCAGCAGTTAATTGAGTAGCCTTGCTGGTGTAACTGGTAGCACACTCGACCGGCAATTGGGAGATCGAAGTTCGACTCCTGGGTAAGGTGAAATATTTTCTATCTGGATTCGACACATTTTCATCTTCCCCACCAAACCCTGTGTTTGTCCTTTTATGTGTTCCTATCCCTTTCCATTTCCTATGATTGTATGAATTTATATATATAAAGGGAGTATATATATATATACTCCCAGTATGGTCAAACAATAATAGGAATCCTATCCTGGTTAACACAATAATTATGGAACGTAAAGAGGACTATTGCTAAATGAGGTTATAGAGAGCTAAAGAGTTGAATGGTTCCAAAACCCGGAAACTATGGCAAAGAACACAGAATCTCATAAACTCTTTTAATATTTAACGGAAATGTTCTATGTGTAGAATCTCATAAATTCATTTAATATTTAACGGAAATTTTCTATGTGTGCGTCTGAGGATATTTTGATGAGAAAGTGATCTTTAGAACCATAAATAAATGTTATTTTGAAACTGCAAAGGTTCTTATGTAATAAATCGTTTTTAAAAAGAATACAATCAAACTTTGGTTGGTGGGTTTTTTCATTTCACTCCAATTTAGTTATATTTCCTAACATTAAAAAAAACTTGAACATTCGCATGATTGTTTGATTGTTCTACGTATTAATTCTAATGCTATTAAGAGAGTTATAAACTGATTTAGCAATAAGTTCAGGTAATTGATAAAGGAAATAGTATAAAACATTATTTATCACAAATGTATATTTAAATATTCATTCCATAAAAAATATTTATTATTATAATAACAAGAACTGGCAGATGCTTCTGAGCAAACCGGTATACATTGTTTTGTATTAAAAAGGTAATACCATGCTAATTTAACTAACGGGGCTTGGCATTTTACCTTAAAGAAGAAAAAACTTAGTAAGTTTAATTCAAATTCATATTAATGTAACCATCACCAATAGCTATCCAACCCTAAAAGATCCGTTGACTGCAGCACTCTACTCTCTGCTCAGTCCCCTTCTAACTCCTTCACATGTGAGATACAACCGGGAGGAATCCCATCACGTCTATGAGAATTCAAAGCCGCATCTTCTGGGGAGAATAATGCGGTGACTTCCCGACATCGGAGGAATGCTGCGGCAGTTCCCACGAGATGCGCTGTCGCCCGTGGGTATTGAAGGTGATGCCACACCGCCATCAGTGCCTTTCGATTACACTGATGCTTTTCGCCTGTTGTACAGCACAGAACCATTAAGAGCAATAATATCTTCGTCATCTCTTTCCAGAGAGTTCTGAAAATATTGATTTCTAAAAGGAAAACATTTTTTTTCTAATAGCGGAAACATTTTTTCCGCCCTCGAATCTCAAACCATTGGATAAGGAGAAACACTCCTAACCCCCAGGAAACCTGGCGTTGTCATAATTTACTCATCCTTGGTGAAAACAGGGATATCCTTCCTTTCCAAATATTCATTCAGATCGAGTTCAACCACTGTTAAAAGTGTCAGTCTCTTCAGTTCCTGTGCTGGTGAAGGTAGTAGTCCCTCCATTGGTTAGAGCCTGACAAGACACACACACAAGAAGACTCATTCATTGGAGAGGCACAAGGCACAGGGGTCAATGGAAGGAATGGCGCGCGAGATAGAATGAGGAGATGCAGGAGAGGGGAGAGCGAGGGGGGAATTGGGGGGGAAGGAGAGAGGTGGTCCCCCCCCTCCTCCTTCAGCAGTGGCGCCGCCGCCCATTGGCGGATACTGGAGCCGAGGCCCGGACACGGGAGGCCGTTGCCATGCCAACGGCCTCTCAGATACCCGGAAATAATGAGCCCAGTTGAACCTCGATTACCTGAGATAATGAGGACCAAGGTCTCTCCTCGATTAATATTGAAGACTCAGGTGATGTGAAGACTCACTTTGTGACCATTCGGTGCTAAGCTAATAGTAAACGAGTTATTTCCATGCCTTTCCACTAAACCTGTGCACCCATTTAAAATTAACGGTTCTGAAATTTATGGCCATCATACAAAATTCTTAACCCTTAAACCAAGAGTATTTTCGCAGGTGTGTCAGCTACGTTGAAGTGATTTCCGACCGAGAGGGAAAGGGACAGGATAAACAAATTCGAGCGAGCAAGATAAAAGCGCAAGGATACGACGGGCCGCCAAAAAGTTTGCGTTACTCCAGTAGGCAGCTAAATCATCTACGAGACCATTGTGAATGCTCGCCAAAGAGACAGGAAAGTATCAACTGGGAAAAAACATATACAAGATCGTTTCATTGCTATTCGCGGCAATAAAAATTACAAATTCTGGCAATTTCAAAGAGAATAGATAGACGTATTTAGGAGAAGTATAACAAGAAAACATTGCGGTGTTCTTCAATTCTGTTTTCTATCGTCCGGCATGTCTCTCCAATGTAGAGTTCCCCACACCCACAGGGCACGCAGGAAACTCGGGGTGATTTGAGTCCAACAGCGTCTTTGACTTTAACCAATTGGTGTCTTAATTTGGAAGTTGGTTGAGCCGCAGGCATCTCCAATTAAGTCATAAGGATAAGTTGGCAATAGTATAGTATAGTATATATATACTGAGCATAGTATACTAAAATAACCACTCTATCCACTGGGAAGATACTTAGACTTGAGCAAACCCCAAATTGTTACTGGGATCGCATCGTAAAGGAGGCAATTACAGATCCGGCTTCACAGTAACAATTTTAATAGGGACACCGGCTACAGTCTCAGCAAGACCTGAGATTATTTCACCAGACGGAGAACCGATGAACACGGACGTGATAGAAGGAATTGGCGCCAAAGAAAAATAGCGAGGAACCAATCACAGACCATCTGACCACCTGACGCAGTGAATATGTGGCGGACAAAGTGGAAAATCTGGCGTTGGATTCTCGCATCCCTGAAGACGATGGGCGAGTCACTCGTCGAAACGTCTTAAGTTGTGACCTTGTGTTTGACCTGAGAGCTCTTCATTCACTTTATTCACTGGAAAAACTTGCAGTCATACATCACAAGACATGCAATTAACTAGATTAAAAATTGGAAAAATTTCTTTTTTGGCTCTAGAACTACCCGCGAGAAAAAATCCAACTGGACCATGAGACACATTTGTTACATTTTGCCTTTCCATTTTCGATGAATCAGAATTGTGAATTCCGGCTACGATAAATCGGTGTCGAAATTTTGGGGTACTTTTCTGGCAGCGCATCGAAAAGAAATTCCTTGTTCACGGTGACTGGAATTTGAACCAACCAAGAATTACACTTAACTCATTATGTACGTCACGGATTTAATTGCTCGTCCAATGAAAATGGGAGAAGGTCTTATGACATGATGTTCTGCAATCAGCCTGATAGTAACTCAAAAGGCCCTTCAGCAGAAATTCATCAAACTGCACAGTTAAAAAACTAATATTAAAAATTAAATAAAATGTACGCAGCGGTTCCATAGATAATTTTACATTGAACGTAGCCACCACTTCTCTTCCTGTCCCCTTCCTCTTCCACTTCTCTGCTTAAACCAGACCTCCTCAATTTGTAGGAATTAAGTGAGATCCCAAGTAATTGAGTAGCACAAATAATGTAACAATTTTAAAGGCCGGCCATGTCTATGAAACTATTTGTTTGACTTCATTTTAAATATTTTCTTCATTGGAAAAATATATTCCAACAGCTTCATAGCATAATCTACTATGCATTTGTACATTGGTAGAGTGGTAGGATTTTCTAGTGTAATAACTATGTTCCTTCTTTGAGGGTAGGTACTTTGTCATGTGCATGAGTTTTACCAATAAACCCTAAGTCAGAAGGGAAAGAAATGTCTTAAAAATTCCTATAATTTATGAGGTATGCAAATATTAATTAAAAATTCTTTCTTGTTTCAGGCTCGTCGATTTCTTGACATGAAAGCTGTAACCTTTTTTCAAATAGTCTTTAAATTGTGAATCTGAATTACTTTATTGCCCTCACATTTACACTGAAAACATGTATTTGTATACAATCTTGACCACTTAATTATTATTGATGTTATTTCTGGAGTTTTGGTCTATAAAAAAACATGGCCATAGTCTAACTTATTGACATTGATCCAGGTCCACCTTCACATGTAAAACATTATTGTAAATTAACAAATGAGAAGAAGTAATGTCTTCTTATCTAATTAATTGCAAATACGTGTCCAAATTAAGACAATGTTTTGGTCACCTCAGCATAAATATTAGATGGCGATTCCAATTTTTGATTGCTTACTGAATACGGCTCTAGGAATCGTGCCATTGACCTTTGACTTTCCGGTCCATTGATCAGCCATGACGTGACTTAGAGTTCTTAATCACCGTGGTACGAAATATGGATGGATAAATGGAGAGATAGTAAGATGGATAGACTTATTTATTGGGGCGAGTTTGAGACTTTTAAAGTCAATTCTTCCATCTAACCCCTAGTCAGTATATGAATACAGTAAAAATGACAAACACTGAAATATATAAGGGGAAATCCTCCTAACTTGAGCTACCTATGTTACTATGATTTATTTTTTTACTAATCGATATATTTCAAGCCGAGACCAAATTTAATTTACAATTATTTAATTTTATAAGTATACAACAATTTACAACGTTTTTCGTTGCTAAGTAACTGAATTATGTTACATTATATCTGAAAAATCCCTTACTTTATCAATTTTAACATTGTTACGTGGAAATATTAAATAAATATTTTCGCTATAACTTTTTCAGCATTGCATTAAATGATTTGAATTTTTTGGAGATAAAATTTCACAGTTTTAGATATTAATCTCATTTACTTTCATTAATGTGCCTAACAATATGAAGGTACATATTCGAGTTAGAATTAGAGTTACTGCATTTGCATCAATTGGACAATCTTTCGGTTAAATCGTTCTAAATTTTACAGCATTGACATTTTTACATTATTTATGAATGAATCGCGTATAAGACATTCAAAGAAAGAATTTGAAACCTTTTAAAGAATTGTGCCTCAATATTGAAGCATCATTTATGGCTAATTTTTGAAATATCTCTATGCGTAACTGGGAATTAATATTGACATTTTAAGCTGGCACAATCACATAATCCGTGTAAATGATGTAATAACGTAAGTAATTGTTAGTGTTTGTACTATTACACATTCCTGAAAAGTGCTAAGTGTAGGTATAAAATATTACTGTATTTGTCAATCACGCAAAAATCTCAAAAATATCTATACAAATAGATTAATTAGACAAATTCATAAACATGAAAAATAGATAGATTAAATGTATAAAAATCAATGGAACTAATCGTTTTCCATGTATTTTTATCTATTTTGAGACCTATTTGAACAAAATAATTGATTGAATTGAGTAAAAAGCCTTATGAGAATAGTTATTGGGAAAGTTACAAAAAATCATGGGATGATGAAACAGTTTTTTAAACAAAAAATTTAGTAAGTGTTTCGTCTATGAAGAGATATAAAAATTCAAATTCACTAAGTGTTCAAATATCACGTCCAAATTTGCAAATTATCAAATCAGAGTTTGCTCAAAAGGTTAAAATCTTCTTTGAAAACAATGAAAATTCTATCTTGGCTCCAGGAGTCAAAGACACAGTTACTAAACATAAAGTTTCAAAAAGAAAAAGGTATTTAATTGACACAGTTAATAATTTGTACGAGACATTTAAGTCACAAGAACCTACGTTAAAATTAAGTCGTACTATATTTTACCAACTAAAACCGTTTTGGATCATGAATCGAAAGATTAGTGGGCACGAAACATGTTTGTGTAAAATTCACGAGAACATTAAGTTTATAGTTCAACGCTTATCTCTTCATAATTTGTTAGACAGTATTTCTTTGCAAACTCTTACAAAAACGAGAGTATGTCATGTTTTTAATATGGAATGCTGGTATGGTCGATGTAATAGTTGCATTTAAAATAAAAAAATGGACATTGCAAACGTTAAAAGCGAAAACACCTGATACTACAAATGGCTCACTCATACAATCGAAAGACTTGGGGTAAAAAATAAAATTTATACCGTAAAAGTTTCATAAAAAAATTGGAGTTAATTGTACGCTGAAAATTTTCATTTGTGAAGCAAATAAAATCATCCCTGAATTTTTGAAACATGAATATCGTCGAATTCATCAAAGTAGATCCTTTTCAATTATACAAAACCCGTTGAAACCAAACGAAGTATTTATCATCGCAGACTTTTCTTAGAATTATATTTGCAAGTGTAGTGCCGAAATTCAAATTGCTTATTTTGGGGCTTCAAAGAAGCAGTTATCCCTCCATGCTGGAATATTCTATTTCAAAAATGAACAAAATAAGTTGACTCGCACATCATTTTGTACTGTTTCTGAATGCCTTAGTCATGATGCTGCTGCTGTTTGGGCGCATTTGGAGCCTGTTTTAAAATTAATACAAATGAATATACCTCACTTTAATACCATGCATATTCAGACAGATGGCCCCAGCACGCAGTACAAAAACAAAACCAATTTTCATCTTTTTCAAAAATATTGTAACGAACTACAGTTAAAAAATGCAACGTGGAATTTCACGGCACCTGGGCACGGAAAAAGCGCGGCAAATGGGGCTGGTGGTACTGTGAAAAGTCGTTGTGATCGGTCAGTTATGCAGGGTAATGATATCGTTACGGCAGAAAAAATGGTAGAGACAATTAATTCATCAACCAAAATCAAAGCATTTTTAATTAATGAAAATGATTTCAAAAAAGTTTATTTAAAAGTTAATACAAAAATCTGGCGGCTCCAAACACAACAAAAATATATCAGTTGATGTGGTCAACACAAATTCCCAAATCTCTCTTATTAAATGAAAAATCCTGTTCGTATTGCGTTAGTAATTCTTTGTATGATGTTCCTTGAAAACATTTTCCTTTAAAACCAAATAGAACCCGAAGAAAAGAAAAAAAAACAAAATTTCTGAGAACAATAGACAAAGCAAATTGCTTGGAAGTGAAAAACTAAGTTTGAAATAAATTAATTGCAAAAATCTGAGAAAGAAAAATGCTGTGATTAAAAGAAAACAACGAAAAGTGCTTGAAGGCTAAAATAAAAGTTCACAAAAATATTGAATCCAAAACTAATCTGAGAAAAAAATGTTAATAAGTGTAAGGTGAATAATACGATAATAACCTATTATGCGTAGTAGAAAAAGAAAAAAATAATGTTAAACGGTGCATTTTTATATTTATAATTATTGCATTTCATAAGTTATATGAATGAATATTGAATATAAGCGTTGTATATGTTACAAGATACATTTTATTTTTATGTAGTACGAGACATAATATATTTTATGTAACATGATATGCATTATGCATACATTATTATCTGACATGTAACTGTTTCTGATGTAAATAGAGCCAATCTTCTGTATGTTTATGTTACATTTATGTTCAAATAAATTATTAAATGAATAAAAAAATTATTTTTCGGTCTGGTTTACTCAATATATTATATATTTAAATTTAAATATAAATTTGTTTTTATTAGAAGTAAATTTAATTGAAAATTTTTAATTTTTTTCTATTTTACAAATTTCTCCATACATATTTCAGCAATTTCCAAAACCCAGTAACACACATGTTTATCAATCTCATAGGTTAGTATTCAAGTAAGGAAAAAGTTTCAGAGATGTGCCTTTAAATTTAAAAAATAGAAAAAAGATTTAAAGAGCTCAAGTTAGGCGGATTTCCCCATAAACCAAAGAAATAATATCAAACCTAATAGAAATAGAATATTAACGCAACAAAATGAAAAATCAGAAATAAGCGTAAAATGGTATGTACAATTGTGGGAAAAACGTGAGGATTTCGGCTGGCATTCATCACGGAAAAAACCCACTCCAGGAACTCACCCACACATGAAGGAGGGTAGAAAAACCTGCTTAAACCGACTGAGAAAAGCTAATGTGACTTGTAATAGTGAATAATACAAATGAAAAATAAATACCAACATTGAAATTTGTAAGTGCATTTCTTGGAAGAAAGAGTATTTTATGTGTGTTCGGCATATTATGGTGTGTATTTAACTAGTCACTCTGCTGTGCCTTCATAAGTGTCTTATGTAATTCCTTTTTGAAATAAGACAGTGATGGTGCATTTCATAAAGTAGTGTCAAGATTATTTCACTCGTGGCAAGCGGTTACAGTAAATGATTTATTGAATATGATGGTTTGGTGGTGAGGTATTACAAGTTTTTGATTCCGTGTTTTTGTTCCATGCACTTTGCTGAGTTTTTGAAAATCTCGTTTGTAAAGTACTTGGGCGTTTTCGTGTGAAGGAATTGATAAGAGTAGATATAGCGTATGCAACAAACGTCGGAAACTATGTTTTAACCAGGGGAGATTATTTACGAAACAAGTAATGTGATCATATATTTTCAGCGTGAATATGAACCTAATGCAGGCGTGGAATGACCGTTGAAATCTTACTAAATGACCCTGAGATACATCTTATTAGGCTACATCAGCGTTGTCAAAATGGGATAATATTCATGTGGAAACTATTTGTTTCTTTAGGGAGGCAGGAATGGCGTGTCACCATCTGAGGAGAGAAAATAATGATTTATTTACTGTTTTTTATATCTTAGTTACATGAGATGACCTGGAAAAATATTCATCCATTATTATTCCTAGGTTATCAACTGCTTCACAATAAGGTATTGAGTCATAAGCTACCTATGCGCATTAGAGTAATTGATTGTTTTTAATTATTTCAGTATTATCGGATATCCAATTAAGATTGCCTGCAACGTTCCGGGATTAATGCTTAAAAAATTAGTTTCACTCCAACAGTTGATGTGTTCTAGGTCAATAGGAGGATTAACGAGAACTGGGGCGTATTCCCTTTCGGCCCATCATTAACGGGCACTGTAGGCGTCCAAGACTTCAATTTCTACAAAATCCATGACCGTAATTTATACAGGAGTGCAAGACCTCCCTATGTAGATTACCTTTTTGTAGGAGTATCGTATACTATTGGACAGATGAAGTTATTTTGAGAGACTACGCTCTTTCGCGTCTTTTTCTCGAATGGGTGTCGTTGAGGTATTTCCGACTATTATTCGTGTTACTCATCACGGAACACGGTCGTGTATGCATTTCGTCCTTTTAGTCGAATAACGGTGACGATTCGTGCATTTATTTGAGCAAGCAGTTTTGCGAGGCATGTTTTCCCACACGATTTCCTCTTCAGACCACTGGCGCCTAAGTAAAGAAAGCAAATCTCAAAGACATTAATGGTAAAGGACGTTACCTTCCGTGTTACGAGGCAGGAGAGAAGGACCAGTGAATGAGAGAAGAAGAAATGTCGAACGAGTAGATGAGGAGAAATGAAAAGATAACAATTAAAGGAAGACATTGCTCGAGGCTGCATTGTCGCAGCCTCTTTAGGAGGGGCTGAAGTAGTAGGGAGTTAAAAGAAGCGCCAGCGAAAGGGAAGACTGTGCCAATAATGAGCGCGCACGAAGATAACGGTGAAAGTTAAAAGGTACGCTAACTTCTCAGACTTGTGCCAAAAACATTTCGGAGAAGGGTGAAGTCATTTTGAAGCGACTGCACCCATTTGGTGTCCCTCGTATCGGACGCCTAATTTTGTAGCATTTTGTTGCACCATCGGGTCACAAGCTACGTTACGCAAATCACGTTAGAGGCTCTAAATTGAAGTAGGACTTATAATCGAGCTGAAGAATAACAACCACTAGTTGAAACAAACGGGAAAAAAACTTAAAGATTTTTCAGTAGATTTAAGGTAGTTTCAGCGAGATATTTCCCTAGTCATAATGGAGACCATATACGAATTTTATTTTTTTATTTCAGCGCCTGTAGGAAGTATGAGGTAAATATTGCAATATAAATGGCGCCAAAATATAGTTACCTGTGACGAAAACTGTCAGTAATTAAATAAATATTTCCACATAAGTCTATAACATGACTCAATTTTTCACGCCGTACGGTGAAAACGCCTTCACAAAGGTAGGGTTTTGGTGATTCTGTAATAATTACTGCAGCGATTAATTGATTACTTATTTAAAAATAGTTGAGAAAAAATACAAACTTAGTTAGTTAAGTTAGTAATTTTTTTCAATATTCTCCCTCTGGAGTGCACACCCGTAATCCATGCCGTGTAAAACTGCTCAAGTATATTTTGAGGCAAATTGCTCGAAAAGTAGTTCATCAAGGTGTTAATATTTTGATATAATTCGAAATATGGGAGTTTTTTTCTATGAAATTAGGCCAAATTCTAGTTGAAGTGATAGTCTCACTCAATTCTCTCATATCTCACGGGACACTTTACACAAATGACTAAAGGAGCACTAGGCACGCGAGTCTGATTCAAGTAATTAACTCAGTCGCAGTAGAAACTAAGAGTTTATTTACAACATCCTCTATGCTATACAAGTAACAGAAACATTATATGTATACACGTAAATCTCAATGCTGTGCAAGTAACTCTTACAACTTCAAAAGAGGGGATTATTTAAGGTTATACAATAAATTGAATAGTAAAGATTGGAATACCAATAATTTGGTTAATAATGCCAATATGGGTTTAGAAATGTTTTAGAAATATTTTTATGAAGCGATGGATGTGTCGATTCCTAAATGTAAGACATTAAATGAAAAATATCTCTCTTGGTTTAACTATGAATATATAAAGAAAATAAAAAAGAAAGCCTGACAGAAAATTGTTTATGAACTATGGCTCTATATATCACCAGACATTGTACAATATTTTGTAGTTAGAAGTTAAAAAAAAGGTATCTAGCACAATTTTAATTTGTATTTGGAGAAGGTAAAACTGGATATAGCCTGTGGAAATCATGATAGCTTATGTTAATTCGCAAAAAAGAATAAATCTGTTAAATATACCCCAGACATTATGAAATTAAATGGGCGTGAAATAAATTTTTCGGATAAAATAACGAGTGCATTTAGATAGTATTTCATGTCAGTTTATGAAAATGCTACAAGAATCTCTGAAACTGACTTAACTGATTGTGAAGTATTAAATTGCAATAGTAATATTTATTTAAATTATATCGATATAGACGAAGTACTAAATGTAATAAAAAGTGTAAAACAAAAAAGTCAATTGGTCCTGATAGCATTCCAGCGTTTATTGTGAAAGGTTGTAAAGATATCATAGCCCCAACTTTATGTCATCTGTTGAATGCTTCCTTAAAAACAGGAGTATTTCAAACTAAATGGAAAATTTCTAAGGTTTGTCCTGTTTTAAAAATGGAGAACGCAATGATGTAGTGAATTACCGCCCTGTGAGTATTCTGTCTATATTCTCCAAAATAGTTGAGAGTATAATATTTAAATATATTAAATTTCAATTCAGAGCCGTATGAGTCAAACACAACACGGATTCGTAGCGAATAGATATGTGATAACAAATTAACCGATTTCACAAATTATGTTCATACCGTTATGGACAGTGGCTCCCAAGGTGATGATATTTACCTTGACTTTCGAAAAGCAGTTGACAGCGTTAGTCATAGCATCTTTATGAAAAAACTTCAAAGCATTGGGGTAGCAGGCTCGCTCCTTTAGTTATTGTGCTCATTCTTGCTTGAAAGAAAGCAGTATGTAGTACAAATGAATTCCTCATTGAGTAAATATCTTGTATCATCGGGTGTGACACAAGGTTCAAATTTAGGCCCACTCCTTTTTTTAAATAGTTATAACTGAATTGCCAAGATATATTCAGCATATGAATTGTATAATGTTTGCTGATGATATCAAGATACATAGAAGAGTGAATAATCTAAATGCCTGTTCACAATTACAGGGTGATTTGAACAATCTCTTTATTTGGTCACAAAAAACCATTTGCACTTTAACGTTGATAAATGTTTTATTACTACCTATTCAAAAAGAAAATATGATTTAGAGTATGACGATTTAATGAAAGACCATATTATCAAAAGGAAAGCAAACATAAAAGACTTGTGCAATCTTTTTTACCCTAATATGACTTTTATTAGCCACATTTTACATGCATCCGTTGCTACATGTAAATTACTTGGTTTTTTATGTCATTTTTATAAGTGATTCAAAAATGAAAGTAAGTTAACAATGTTGTATTATTATTTTAACCGAGCAAATAAGAATACTGTTCGGTGATATGGACACCATATTAAAAAAAATATAGTGAAACAATTGAGAAAGTCCAGAAAAGGTTATTAAGGTTTCTTTATTGTGTTCGATACCATGATTACCCCACTTTTAAAAACATGTTACTAATGAAGAATTATTGTAAATGTTTAATTTTCATAAACTTAGTGATAGAAAAATGTTAAATGATATGGTCCCTACATGACGTAATTAATAAAGTAGGGAGCTCTAACTTGTTATTCAATTTAAATATGCTTACCCCAAAGAACACAAGTAGACACAAGAGGACATTTTACATAGTGAATAGTACATAGTAACTACTGTAAAAAAGCTCCCATTGATAGAATGTGTACTACATTTAATACTGTGTGGAATGACTTGGGTTTATTTGAGGACAGGAAAACTTTTAATAGAAAAGCGTGTAGTAAATTGTTACCACTCAAATTGTAAAATCTATAAATCATGAAAATATGTGTATTATGTATTTTTTTGGACCAGCTTGACTCCCTCTTGAATTTATAGCAATTGTGAACATTTGAATTTGTTATAGTTCACATTTTAATAATATTTAATTTTTTGGGTGAAATTTAAACTCAATTAATTCAATTCAATTCAACATCAGCACGTTTTTTTTAGTACCTACGAATGACGAAATTTTTAAGTATGTCGTTAATTTTTGCGCATAAGAACTTCTTCATTTGTCATTCCCGCCGTCCACGGTATCTTATGAATCCTTCGGCTAATCCATATTTCGAAAGCCTATAACTATTTGATAGTGTTTGCTTTCAATGTCCAACCTTTTACACCATGAAAACTTTTAATTAAGCGTAATATTTAACGAACCTTAGTCTTAGGTCCAAGTCAAAATCAGAACATGTAAGCCCTCTTTATAATTTTAAGAAAGTCTGTGGAGATTTTTCAATGCCGCATTTTACTTTTTGGCCAGAAGTCCATTCTTTGCAAAGCCATGTGCCCACTGCATGACATGTACTGACTCTTTCTACGGACATTGCGTTAAATATTATGTTGGAGTTTTGAAATAAAATTAAATTTCATGAGATGATCAGAATTTTTTTCTTTTGGGTATTGATTCATTGATGACCCATTGTTTTACTGTTTCTCTTACGAATGTTTTCTTTGTAATTTACAAAGCATAGACATACACAGTTCATTTTATCGTAACGATTCTGGACAAGTACTTGTGTTGCGACTATCACTTCTCTTGGACCTGCGTTAGTATGCTTAGGCAGTGGAATAAAAATAGAGGGCATTAATTGTTGGGGGTAGCGACCGGTTTCATAAATTTTGTTACATGCCTAATGTAGTCTAGACGTTTAAGTATCTCTGATGGAATTTCTGGATCATCCATTTTGTTATTTTGGAGTTTGTCATTGCTTTCATTCTATCTATCTACTGTTTCATGATTGATGGGCCAGCTAAGAAATTATAATTTTCAATTTCTGAGAGTCGTGAAAAAGTCGTATAAAAGTACTTTAGTATATTTTTCCTAAGCATAACTTTTTCCTTGCTTTATTCATCTACCCTGTGAAAATATCCTACCGGTAAAAATAACCGACTGGCATTAACGACCGAGAAAAGTAAATGAGCATGGAATGTAAAAATCGAGAAATTAATACGTGTCACGTTTCCACAAAATCAAGCCTAAAACTGTAGCTTAAATTATTTTCTTCTTTCTATTATCTCCCCTCTGGCTTATTTGCATATTTAAAGAGTGAGCTGCTAGGTGTGGCAGAGAGTAACAAGGAACTACTAAGGCTTGGGAAAACATTACAAAAAGCCAGCACGGATAAGGAAAAAAGAATAAGACACCTGGAAGATAGGATCAGTGTGCTAGAGCAGAGACAGAGGGATTGCAACATAGAAATTCACGGCCTTTAGAAAGCTGTAGACAAGGAGAATAAGGCTAATTGCTAGTTTGGAATAACTGGATTATCCTAATAATGTTACAGTTAAAAAAGAGGACATAAGTGGTATTTATCGCCTGTCGCAAATACACGGGAGTTGACCGGCTCCTGTTTTTGGCCAATTTAGGGCAAAATATATCAGAGAGGCCTTTCATAAAAGAAACATACAGTAGTGAGTTATGTTAACTCCTAATGTTAATTCTGACAAAGTGCACCTTAATGAAAATCTATCCCCGTATTTTAAGCATTTACTTTAGATGGTCATGACTACAGCCACAGAGCACAGATACAAGTATGTTCAGTTTAAAAATTATAAAGTCTACGTCAGGAAATGAGAGTGTCCTATTAAAATAGTAAATGAAGATGAAATGGTTAAGTTATCTCGTTTGATTATTATTCAGTAGCAGCTATGCATAGTTATGAATAAAATGTCAATAGTAAGCTTTCAACTTATGATAACCTTAGTGATTGGAATTGCCATTCAATGAAATCAACACAGAAATATATGGAGAATATCACATGCTAAGGCTTTTGCATTAAAATATTTGTTCACTTTCTAAAAACTCGAATGAATTTGTGGTTTACAGTACGGATTGTTTAGAAGATATTGTCATATTGTCAGAAATCTCAATTTCTAAAAATATTATCAAACAATACCACCTTGTTGTATACAAGAGTTTGAGTCATACACGGAGTCATGGTTTTGGTGGTGGAACTCTTAAATTTATCAAACATTCCTTCCGGTGTGGGGTTAGCTAGTTCCCCCATCAGGCGCCTCCCCAGGTGGCGGGTTGGGGAACGCTCGACTTCGGCACCGGGGAAATAAAATACCCGGGGCGGACCAAAACTAGCACCAAAATCCAGGGGAAAGTGACCTATTGTGGGCGGCCACCTGGTCTGAGTCTGTTCCCAGAGAGGCGGCAGCTAGTAAACCTTGCAAAGGTATAAATTGCAAATAAAAATCTATGCAATGGCCAAAACAAACGGAATTATCACCCCAGGTGGCAGCCCAAGTTTTCTGGAAAAACCATCCTACGGATTCTGGGGGGGGGCATCTATCGTATTCAGATGACCCATTTAAAAGGAGCTTAATAATTAGTAGAACACCACCAACAGCGAAAAATAAGACATTAAAAACGGAGCAGGAGAATGCAATGCTAAGAGATAGACTCAGAGACATAGAGGAACAAAGATGAAGCAGATAATTGAGAGACTAACACAGGAGAACGAGCAATTAAAAACCTTGGTTGAAGGAAAAGCAGCTGGAAGTGAAGAAACAGAAATCTATCACAAAGAACAGCAAACTATAGAATATGCTAAGGTTGATGAAGAGCTTGCCAGAGAAACTGACTGGATTACACAAGCCTGCGATGGTTGTGTTTTTTAATTTTTGATAGTTGATTCTTATGTATTTTTTAGCGCTGAATCCGAAAATTCCCTTCATTTTTTTCCATCACGTCAGGATTTTTCGCTTATCAAAAATTTCATAATTTGTCAAAAGTCAAAATATTTCGGAAATATGAGACTTCAAAATAGACTTTAATTTGAACGTTTTTCTCTTATAATTAATTCATTTTTTTGGCTTATACTACGCATTTTTATAGCTAAACAGTTGAGGAGTCTGAAGAGGAGGGCGGAGGTGGGTCCATGACCCCTTAATTTCTATTGGAAATTGCTATAAATGAGCTTAATTTATTTTATTATTATTTTTTTAAGAGGTACTTTGGGCCCTTGAAACCCTTCCCCGTTTTACCTCTGAATCTGCAAAATATTTTCGGTCGAAGTTGACGAGACGGTGGGAGAGTTGGTTCTCCATTTTTCAGTGAATGCGTAGAGTCGACAGCTGTTTCATGCCATGGTTTCAATTTGAAGAATAAAAGAAAAATCGTGTATCCTAATACGATATGCCATCCGCTTCACGCCCTATTCCTCATGGTCCAGACATACCATGAGTGCCAATTCCACCTGAAAATTTACCCGAAATAGACGGTTCCGCAAGTGATACAAATGAAGATAACACCGAGGCTGGAGATAGCTCTCTTAGCTGTTTTCACAGTCTGAGCTAAATGATTTGGTTCGAGACTTATATCTGACCAAAAAAAATTCAGAATTGCATGGTTTGAGGCTTAAAGAGCAGAACCTGGTAGAAGTTGGCACTTAATTTTCTTGGTTCGGGTACAGAGAAAAGGATTTTCTTCCATATTTTTCTTAAGGAGGTGAATTAGTCTTTTGCACTGATGCACGTGAACTTGTGACTCAATTTAACATTCCATGCAAAAATTCCGATTTGAGACTGTTCATAGTTCCTTCCAAGAGAAGCCTAGTCGTAGTTACACTAACTTTAGGGTATAGTGTAATACATGTTGGTGAATACTCACCCCCTTCCACACACCCCTGAGGTGGTTTGTAGGGTATTTTGTAGATGTAGACGTCACTTACTCAAACGGTGACAATTTTGTATAAAAATTGAATGTAATAAATATTCCCAAATTGCACTCCATCACATTTTCAAGTATGATTATTGAGCTTCTATAGATTTTATTTTTCTGTGTAATATTTTGTTCAAATTACAGTTGATTGGATGAAACAATTCAGTGTACTTAGGAAATTATAATGAGCCTTAGCTGCATATTCTTCAGTTGTCCTTAAGTTATGTCGCGTACTATCAGTAATGCATGTTTTGTCGACAGGCCTTTGTGCCTGACGGAACTATTGGCATGGATATTAAAAAAATTAGAGGTACTAAATTATGAAGATGTTGTTAAAATAGTGATAACATTTTCGTCTGGTCATGAATTATTTTCCTTCAGTCACAACTTCAGAGCTTCGTTTTAACATCTGTAGTCAAATATAACCAATATTTTTACATGAATTTTCAATTTAAAAAATTCTCAAGCTAGGCACACGAAAAGAGTAGACAGAATTTTGGAGAAAAGCATTCAACGGTATTTTCGGAGGCACTAGGAAGCCATTTGTCATCCAAATGCATTCATCTAAAGAGTCTCGCTTAATCTTTTTACTTCGATTCATTTCGGCAAACTTTCGGAAATGAATTTCTCTGGAGATTTGGATCGCTTGCTCTAATTACGCTCCACGACATTCAACGAACGCGCAGAGCGACAATCGCGGGAGAACACAAAAACGATAAGTCATCCGTGTTTTTGTCGCTTTCGACGATTTAAGAGCGACCAATTCAATCCTCCTCCACACCTCCACGCCATCCCGAAACACTAATCGCAAGGGTCTGACGGAATAGCGATGTCTCGTATGGATTACTACTGGCGCCAATTGTTTCAGGCGCAAATGGAAAAATAAGTATGTGTGAACAAGAAAAAGATTGTATGGTTCTGCCATAAATCTTTCATTTTTTTGTGAATAAATGCAGTAATTACTCCATTTGTTGTAAGCCGTTTATCAGTTTCCACTTAAAATACGCCTGGGACCACACGAGACATCGCCATCGCAATCGTAAGTAAACAAAGAAGATGGCCGAGAAAGTACACACTGCAAAAACGCCTAGAGAAGGACTAGATGTCATTATTTCGTTGCAATCTGGTTCCAGAATTTTTCAGGAAGCAGAATTGATTATACACTTAATTTTTTAAGTTCCCCTGAGATATAAATAGATAATTTCCACCATAAATCTGCCAGATATTCAATTAAAGAGTATACCTGTCGCGCTGATAGTTAGCGCCTGACCGCTAGAGTTCTCGGGGTGAAATGTTTAACTATTGGAATAATGTGAGTGTCAGACCCTTGACTAATCGGATGACGGCGATCCATCTACATCTACATACTACCCCGTCAACCGCCTAAATAGGCGTGTGGCGGGGGGTGTTAGGACACCAGCCGTTTACATATAAGAAGGAAACGCTCTAATGAGACCATGGAAAATACCGGGCAAAGTGGGAAGAGGACAAGGAAGCCATCCTGGTTGAATTTCACAAATTTAGATAACCGCGTGCCTAAGCATTAAAAAAAACTTTAAAAAGTGCCACTTGACCTGGTAGTGCTGTAAAGAAAAAATTGCAAAACGAAGCTTGCGACAAATTTACGACCGCTGGTCCATGAGGTATATTTAGAGACGCAGAAAGCACGGCAATTGGCGTGGTCTCCGAGAGCAACCCAAGCAGCTTCAGGGTTCCCCAGAGTCTTATTTCGGCCCATGTCATTTCTTATTCAATAAATTCCGGAATTTCTTGGCAAACCACGTCTTCTTTCCCAAAAAAACCTTTCCTCTCCAAATAATCCCATATACATATATATCGGCCTCCGGATTCTTCCATTTAGTAATTCCCCAGCCGACCTTGAACCATTTATTTTGCTTACCGCGGGAGGGAACGATGCTTCGCTCTGGGCCCCCCCCTCCCACCCCCCACACCCATTTGGGCCCCGCTGCACAAAGGGAGAGAGGAGGTAGGCATGATGGGAATGACTATTCCGCCGGGGACTCTACCCTACCGTTCTACAATATCCACGCGAGCTCAGCGAGGTCCCAGAATTCATTTGAGGGCAGCGAAGAGCTATAAAACATATCCATAGAAACCTGACTGTTCATTTTCTTGAAAAGAAGCCAGAGGCTCCCGACAGCAGTCGACGCAAACTATTGAAATATAATAATTCCCTAGGCTGAGAAACGAAGAGTGCATCGCTATGCATATCTTAAGTAGTCACTTAAACGCGTATTTATTTGAAAAACGGCTTCCTACATAACATTTTGGAAAATTGGCTCCGAAGTACGCAGTTCAGGGATCTGAATAAGTATTGCACTTGAAAATTTAAGAAATACTTCGTTATACACCACTAAAACGAATACATGGAACTATTTTTAGCATCTGATTTGAAATGTTGACCGTATACACTAATAAAACCACGCCTCAAAAGCTGATTATCTGAAATACTTTAAAATATGCAATAAAACATTTAAAAAATGTTATAGTACCAACTTTGCCACATGACTAGTGTCTTTTGCGCATGACATACTACAATATCCATGTACGTATACAAACCCAGATAAGTGACATAAAAATGTTAAATTAAAATCAAGAAAGGAAATATTTTGTCACAGAGGAGTTATGATATGTAATGATTGGGATTGTAACATGAAATTGGAAATGGAAATATTGATTTAGTTATAACAAATTCGTTTATTTCTCTCATGGCCATCGGAACTAGGTAACTGAATTTAAAGTAATACACCAACGTATTACTGTCATGGGATGGTATAGAAACGAGATATCCTCACTAAAATTCAATTTTTTATGTAATCATGTATTATCAGAAACTGGGAGATCACCAAATTTAAATTGACTTTATCCGATGTATAGCGGTTAAATACCATGTAAAGTTAGGAAAGGTGTCATAACGTAATTAGTTTATGTTGTGACCAAATAAAAGATAAGGAGTATGTAAACGGAAACAACCAATCCAAGAGAGAAAGCAATAATAGGGAATAATTGTGGAATTATAAAAGGACCGTCAGATGAGAAATCTAACACTCGAAGTTAAAAAACTTGCCGAGGTTATTAAAGGAACACGGATGGTGGATTCCTCAGCAGACCTTTGAACCTCTCTTCAATGAGGCAGGGAAAGTATAAGAAGGCATAATTTCACTATACCTCAATTCTCATGTAGTATTCCAAAATGACAGCTCAGTGCCACTTCAATGAGTAATACACTAATGAGATGAAGAAGTTGATGAAGACCAGGAATTAGGGTTTCAATATTAAAATAAATATTTTCATCAAACATAAAAATGTTTTTATTTTTCCAATGTCTTTTTAAATTTACTCAAAGTAGACTTAATGCAAAAAGGACTGCTTTAGCAAATTGGGGAGTGTTAACTAACGAGGAAAGAAACAAGGGTGGAGGATTCAAGCTGAGGAGGTTGAGGAAACGAGACTAAGATGCTTCGATGTGGATACTTCCTAGGAGGTGATGTTACTAAATAATTTCGAAGGGACCTAATCTGGCCATTAACGTTTTAACATCCGCCAAAAAATCACGATTGTTGGGTAAATTCTTTGTCATAAAAAATGCTCGAATTTTATAATCCCATATTGGAAGCAATAGGCGAAGCAAAAGCGTTGACGCGTTCTCTCTCCGTGTCACAGTCATTCCCTCCGGGTCTTCTGACTCCCAACAAACTTCCATAATTAAACGTCGGGAAGTTAAGTGTACTGGATTGTCTCCTCTGGTCTCCTTCCACTCACGCGCCTCAAATAAAATAATTACATTCCACACATTCCATCACTTCCGTCCGCATCGCTCTCTATTCTCTCTCAGCGATCTCTATTCCTTCCTCTAGAAAGAAACCCAGCTCCCCACACTTAAGTCCGTGGAAGTCAAGAGGAAAATAAAGGACTTTGGAAGAAGTCAGTTTCGAAATTTTTATCATCGGGATAAAACTTCGCCTTTCGTCCGGGACATCCGAATCCTTATTGCCGCCGGATGATTTAAAACGGTCGCTGCGTAGCCGCACCCTCGGGAGCGGGGAGGCAAGTGTGACCTGCATCCATTCATAGGTATGTAGTATGTATATATGTACACGGACGGAAGCAGAGAGATGCGGGAGTGTTCACATTGGGTTTGCACTGGCCCCGGGCAAAGGCCGCGTGCATTGCAAAAAAAATAAATTTAAACTGACGCGGTCTCCTTTTTGGATTACCGTTCGTACCCTTAGCCGCACGAAAGCAATGGGCAGAAAGTATGATCGAGTTTTATCGCTTTCAGACCGCCGTTTTAAATGTAGACTTAATCTATTATGTAAGTTCCAAACAAATTTATTCTCTGGTGGCGTTAATATTTTACGAAATCCGACATACTACGGTAGAACAGATAATGAAAATAATATAAGGGAACTAGACTGCAGAACGGATAGATTTAAAATTTCTGTTTCTCCGCGAACGATGAAAGATTTAAACAGCTGCCAATGAGACTTTTAACTAGGTTTTTCGACATGTAGTGTAGCTCTTAGTAGTATTAATTCTCCCTAATACTTGTATCCATATCTTCTACCTAGTACTTACAGCACGCCGTGCATGTTTTCAGCATAACTCTTGAATCTCTGTCCGTTTATGTAGCTGCAATATATACATACATAAATAATAACGGTCCCTCACACATTAGTAATATATCTCTAGTGAAGTGTATACTTGTGAGGCCTCACCTCCTGACAAGCATTAGCGATTTATGCTATTACATCAGCAGTCGTAGTTACACTAACTTTAGAGTATAGTGTAATGCATGTTGGTGACTACTCACCCCCTGCCACACACCCTTGAGGTGGCTTGCAGGGTATTCTGAGGATGTATATAAACCCCCGTAATGTGGCCAGACGAACAGCAATCGAATATATTTTCCTACTCCTGTGAGTAGATAAAAAATTAAGTGCGAAGCACTTTGTTCAGAATAGTTTTAGAGGGGGAAACCACCCGAAAAGGGATATCCAATCGTGTATATACAGGTAATGCAACACAGAAGGAGGTAGGTGAAGAAGCACAGTACGGAGTCTATATAAGATCAATTGTAAATGCGGGAAATCCTACATGAGACAAACCGGGAGATTTCATGAAAAGTGAGGGAACGACAGAGAGTGACGGAAAAGGAACAGTTCCGCCTCTCAGCTGTCGCCGAGGATGAACGGTCTGGGCCTGGCCACTCAATGTACGTCGAAGAGACCGAAGTCATAAGTAGAGAAAACCGATACTTCCCCCGACTGGTACGGAAAGCTGTCGATATAGCAAAATGCCCAGAAAACATCAATATAGACGATGACTGCAACCTCTTTGCAATATGGAAAATAGTTTTGGCGCTCCACAACGTGAGCGAAAAGAATGGTCTGCTGAATTTCCTCTTTTTTTATTCTAAAGAGGCACACCCGTGTCAAATTTCAAAGGATAATGACCTTTGTTTTGGCAAATAACTTCTAAAGTAGTGTAAGTAGAGGCATAATTTGTGATACGTGATTTGCTTCCTTACAATGAGATTGAAATCACGGAATAACATGGGTGGCGATAGCAGTTTTAAGCTACATTCAAGAACTGTGGAAAAAGTCAATATACGAGAATTAGGCCCTGCGTGGAGACGGGTGTTAAGTCACGGAGGCGTTCGAAAAAAGGAGAGGGGAGTGAGGGAGGGAGGGAGGGAGGGGGAAGGAGGGGCGAAGAAGAAGGGGGGGGGAAGGAGAGGACACATCCTCAGAAAGCGATTGAAAGTGTGCACTGGTGACTCATAGCAACGAGTGTTCCATCTTGGCACACCGAAAAAGTCTCCATGGCCGTAAATTCTGCTCAGGGAGACTGGAGAGGGGTTACAAAGTCGACCTTGGATAAACGAGAAAAACTACTTTATACTCTCTGCGTACATCAAATAATGACCCAGGAAGAGATACAAAAATGCAAGCTAAGGAAAGACAAGTGCAGAGTTAGATTCTATTCGGTGATTACCTTAACTTTTCCGAGGTTGCATGCCTTGCAGGACTAATTTTTTTCACTTTATCTGAAAGCACGAGATATTTGAGGCGTTTTTTTACGCGACAATTAGACACAAGGGGTGAATGCATTAGCAGTTCGCTGCACCACGGCCATTATACTCCTGAGTTTTACAAACAGTTTGTTTCACTCGTGCAAACCATTCCATATTTACACCACTCATGGCAAGATATTTGTTCCCAGGGGCCGGAGATATACCTCGCCCGATACAGACCGAATTCATGCGACCCGACCCCGACCTATTCACCCGACCTATTCAATTTCATGTAATCACATTATTCGGTTAGCCAAAGAATATTTATTGGTTTAAGCATTTATCGGCGCAAAGGGATTACAGATTTTTTTAAGGATTTTTTTTCACTCTCCTTCTTCTTCATAATTATACTTTATATTCGCGCACATTCGGGGCTTGGAGGTGGAAAATAATGTTGACAGCACCACAAGAGAGCTGACTACTACCATTATAAAGGACACAATTCATATCATTTTCGAATCGTCATCACAGTCGCAGCATACAGATGGAGAATTAGGGAAGAGAAGAGTAAGGGCGTCTCTCGCCATTCAAGGTAACATTCAAAGCAACAGTCACTGCCGTTTTGGTAAACCTTTAGTCAACTACAAAGGGATTGTTCAAGCGGCCAACATTTGGAAGAATCAAAAAAACTTGAAAAATCAGTATCGCGTGAAACAATGTGGGCCACCAATTGCCACAACTCAGGACCACATACGCAAATTCAGGTCACACGGGATTCTTTCCAGTTTTTTTTTAAATATTTATAAGAACATCAGTTACACTATTGATGATATGCTTTTTAGCGTCCATAACTTTTTTAATTAAGGGTGAATGGCATGTGAAAGAAAACATTGGCACAAAGACCTCTGCCAAAGAATGATAAATGAAATCACCATTTGGAAAAGAGTTCCGCAATGGGTACAACGTACGGGTTAATCGCCAAAAATATAATGGGATTCATCGGATTAAAAAAAAAACACGCACGTTTGCGTGGGACTCATCTACCCACTGAAACTACTAGCTTGTGACGCAGCAACTCGGAGCGAAAAAAAAACATTCGCCACCCCCCCCTCCCCCATCTTCGGGTGCTAAGTTCCTCTCAAGGCAAGCAAAGGGGTGTCTCTCCATCAACATTGACACACGACCACTCGAGCGAATGAATACACATTACGGCTCATTTCAACGGTGCACAAATGTTAAATTCCTTTGATGCGACGGGGCGACGATAAAAAGCAAACGGAGACAAGGCGCCTGTATTCGGGGGGTGAGAGGCATGCGGGGGTGAGCGGGGTAGGACGTACGCGAGGGGGGGTTGTAATCGCTCGACGACTCCTCCCGAGGAGACGATTGCAGTTGTTTTTCCCTTCGAGAGATGTCGCCAGTGGAATGGGCTAATATAGAGCCGTGGGGTGGCGCCTCTGGTGAGGGAATGAGGAGGAGGAGGGGGGCGGACGGCCCCGGAACTGGGGCAAGCAGTCGAGAGGCGCCGAGAGTCAAAAGAGGAGGAAATTATGGCATTCCTCGCTTTTCGGGAAGAGAGTCGCATCGGGTGGCCAGGCGACGCACCAGACAGCTCCGCGATGCTAGACGCAAGAGCGTCCTTTCCTACTCCATGGGTTTAAATGAAATGGATGGAATTTCCACCCTCACGCGATTGGCCATCTCAACCATACATCCATATCTGGTGCATATTTGTGAGCACCTAGTTCTGATAAAATTACCAACATCACAATTTAAGGGGTTAAAAACTGTATTTAATTATCCATTCATGAAAGTGAGGGAATCTTACTTAACATAGCGGGGCTTATATTGATCACTAAAGTAATTTGTCCTAGGTGTTTTCAACACTCTTTTTTCCCAGACAGTCTTTCGATAGTCACTTGGCTAGGAATAATCCAGGTTATAAAATAAAGAGAACTATATTATTGAGTGTATATGCCAATCGTTTTCATTTAACTGAGTTTTAATAAAAGCGTCAATTGAAACGACACAGATATCTCCTTCAGAACTCATGCGTCAAAAATAAAACATCACTGCATGAAAGGAATCTTGCCGGACTTATAAGGCTGCTCTTGTTCAGCGTTATTTAAAGACATATCTCACAATTAGGACACAATCAGCGATATAATGTTCTTACTCATGATAAATTTGATATGATTAATCGGCCATTAGAAGCACATGACCCCAAATTAAAAAAGTAAACTTTTATTTCGTTCAACGACCGCCAATTTGTGTTTCTCGAGTGATGATGGTGACGGAGAGACGTTGGGGAGAGATGTAGAGGAAGGAATCCTCGAAGGAAACGTCGCGCCGTACATTCTAAGAGTCGACTGGGGATGGAAATCAGTCCCAGGCTGTATCTGTCTTTCTCTTCTAATCCTCATCTCGGCTCCCTCTTCCCATTAAGAGAGAAATAGAGAGATCAAATTCTTCCCATTTTCCGGATTCCAACGCTCCTAGATTCCGCCGGGGAGAATTGAATTGTGAAGGGGGGGAGGAGTTGGGAGGTTGAGCAAAATGGGAAAGAGCCATTTGCGTGCACCACCTCCTCCCATCTCTCTTAATCAACATCCTTCATCGCCCAGTCGATTCCGCGCGGAACTCTTGATACCCGCTTTCATGAATCATCGTTGAATATTTTCTCGAAATGACAACTGAATTCGGTACATTTTACCATCTAAAGCTCTAAATCATATTACGGGCAGAGTTCTATGCAACGTAGAAAACTCAAACTAAAAGTGTAATACTAAGGTAACGAAAATGCTACGTCATCTTGCGGCTAACGTTAATCAAATGATAGCATAAAAATTGGCCTAAGAGTTCTTTCCTTCTCTCTCTGTCTTTCTTTCCCCTGAGCCAGCTTTTGGCTTCTCAGCTCTTTGGTTAAGGTGGGTAAAATGAAATTGAATAAAAAACCTCTATATTTTTACATGTGCTATCTACCTATAATATTTATTTCTTTATCACCTCAGCTATTGGAGAGCGAGAATCGTGACGTCCAAGCTTGGATCCTGAATTGCTCGGCGTTCCCACGGCAAAGCGTTGAATGTTTCTGGCGTTCATTCGGTGTGCACGTAGGCCCCGCTCCCTCGATACCGTAAATTCTGTCCGCTTCGCGTGTTTACGGCCGTATGGCGTGGCCGATCGCCGATTCGATTTAGAGCGCGGGCTCGAACGATAAGATCGTTTCTCAGGGCTCTGCTGACTCTGGGTTCTAATTTCCACGACTTTAAGGAATAAAATTAAAAAGACTCGACACTGATTTGGTTCAAAAGAGCCTGGAACGAATTTTAAGCGTTCTTTTCCCTCAAAATCACGAATTCAATAAATTGTTAGTTTTTTTAAATATCTAGTCTGGTCTCAAAACGTTACTGTAAAACGTTACAGGTCCAAGGAGCCTACAGTGCTGGAAGGACGACAAACCGAATTAATGATTGGGTCAAAACGAGGTTACTGTATATGTGAAACCGCTGCTACTGTTCTGATATAAACTGTTTAGTAGCGATTTTTTATTGTCAAATTAAGTTGTTTCATAAACTATGTCTTATAAATTTGGGTTACAAAATATCTGAATATGGTGAACCGAACGTAAGATATACTACTAATCAAGGTCACTAAAACAACCTAATCTGCCAAAGCCTCATTTCATCTCTTTCCTATGAGGCACTGTAGCCCTAAATTATCGGCTCTCTTTAATGTAATGAGTAATAAATGATATCAAAAACTGCAAAACACAAAGAAACATGCCTCAATCGTTACATATTTCTGTTACGGCTTTCTTAATCCGAAGAATTCTTAGACTATGATCTGATTAAAGAAAGAAAAGTTAATTGTTAAACAGAGATGTGTCGATGTAACTGAAGAAATTGACTATCTCCAGTAGCACCCATGTTTTCAATGCTGAAGAATTCTACAATAAACTGCTGTAATGCTGTATCCTCTTTTCAAAGTATATTCAACAGTTCAGCTGAGGGAATATCACTGTGATGGGGTGCAGAAAATCTCTAATGCCTGGAGTGGTAGCACTTCAGTTTAACGTGCTTAGAAGAGTGATCAAAGGCGGGGAAAATAAGTAGGAAAAAAGGGGTCTTCTACTGCGCCTGGCTCTCTCCTCCAAATGGTGGAACATCACCTCAAATGCTGATGTGGATTATTTTAAATATGAATTTATGATTTAAAATTATATTTTATTTTGTTTTATTTCACATTGATACGAACTCTATTACTCAGTTGGTTTGTTTTCGTCCATCCCCAAATTCATCCCCTTCTGGTCTACCCAGCCCGTTTATAAAAACATGGCCTTTCATCCGTGGGCGTAAACCCCTTTCTTTTCCTCCGCCTCTCCGTTCACCACGCCTTCTATCCCACCCCTTATTCCCCTCTTGTTATAAATTAACGCCCATCTGTTCTTCGTTAATGTCCTTCTACCTCTCTAACTTGTAAGCACATGGAAACCGGTCAGGCTGTTTTATTTAAACCGATCGTAGAATATAACGGAGTGTTTTCTTTCAAAATAAGTAAGAGAAATTCCAAGAGATTCCAAGTTTACAGGCACCATGCATTCTTCGACTTCTCTTGGCTTTTATCGCAGGAAACATTCTTCAAGTGAATCGATGGGGAGAGAAAGCTAGACCCATAATTCGCTGTTCATGCTCTCCAGTGTGGGGCTCGCGTGGCTCACACAGCAGAGACTCTCACTTCAGGGTCTTCAGGAACGCCAGGGCCGCCTCCAAAAAACGCGCAGGATAGACAATATATCAAGAGGCTTTAAGCCAGTTTGACCCAGATGTCCCTACCCATAAAATTCAACGAGTTTTGTCTATTTATAAATAAATGAATCTCATCTCTGAAATGACACCAAAATAACCCACTTTTAACACAAACATTCGCGATATATGCCAAAAGAAAAACGTTATAAATGAGATTTGTGACGCACGGCTGGACACCCCACAGAGATATTTTTTCTTAAAAAATTAAGAAATTCTGACGCATATGTTACGTCAAAAATATTATGGCATGCAGTCCATGCGTTTTTACAATCATTAAAAAAATTAACCAGTAGCCAAACGCCTTTTCATTAGCACTTTTCAGTAGCACTTAATCAGTAGTACTTTTCATTATATTGCAAAGATATTTTGGTCCTAAAAATGCTTTTACCATATGACGTGAAACAAATAAGACCAGTTAAAGCCTCAAATATGTATCTAAGTTGTTAATAGTACTGTCATCTGTTATACTTCTATTTGAGTCAAAATTATAGCCTTATTTTCTTCGTGCTTCTTAAAACTGCTAAAATTTCAAAATTGATTCTGTATATGGCCCATACTATGGAAACTTTGACTATGGAAAAGCCTTCCTCAAAATGTGTCTACCACAGGGATACGCAATGAGCGATCAAATTTATTCGGTATGATCTCCTGGTTTTTTCACATTTCTCCCCAGCTTCCGAGCCCCGGCAGTGCCAACTCCAATATGGGTCCTCGTTCAATGTGGAGACCCTCAGTTGGGGCCGCTCTCATCGCTATCCCTATCCAGTAGTTTGGTTTCAATGATTGTGTGCATCCAGGACATTTGTTTGGTATATACCGTGGAAGATGTAGGAAAGAGACTCGTCCACGATACCGTGCTGGGCTAATAAACTATGGGAATGGGAAACCACAACATTTTCTCCGAAATAGATTCAGCACAGCATCTAGCGACAGTCGCAATAAAGCTATCCGCTGGAAAAATAGTCCACCACTTGAAGTATAAATAATAATCTATAAATAATAAAATAGTCCACAAATCTTGCATCAGCATAGCTATTTAGATATTTCGGATTTGTGGGAAAATGGAAGACTTAAAGGTAGATATTACCCTGCTGGGAATGGATACGGCTACTGCTTAGCGAAGTAGGAAAAGCCGATCAGATGACATATGGTGCAGAGGCAGCAGAGTTTTACACTCAGGAGGTTACTGCGAAGAAACTTGGCTTAAGGGAAAAATAAGAAAAGAGCCTATGCTTGTTGTTACGACAGTTTTTGTGGCTTATTTTGAGCTGACGCTGCTATGATACTTCTATATTTTTGGTGCTTCAGGTAGTTATATTTTAACCAAATGAAGTTTTGACGGCTACATAAACTGGATATAATAAACCATGACCAAAAGTCAAGCGCTTGCAAACCAATGTACTGCTCATCAGACAGAACCACATGATAAGTAGGCCAGCATTTCCGATTTAATCGAGAAATGGATCGCACGATAGTGGCTAACTTCCTTAAATTTTAATAAAAGGATGACATAAATGCATCCAATAATATAACACACACACACCACTCAGAAGTGATGCAGAGCACAGAAATACTGGAAAGCATGTTTCATGCGTGATAAAAAAGTTAATCGCACCATTTAACCAGATTGTTTGAACGATAACCTTTGAAGTCAATGCAAATGACTTCGTCTATAGATACTTGGATGCCTTTCGATTTAAATCATTCACCGCTCCCAATTTAAATATTTATATTGATGGCTCTCAATTCCATCTGCATATTTTCAAATTAGGAATTATATCAGCAATAGGTTTTACAAGCCAAAATAGCTTTTTAGGTAATTCCAAAAATAACGAACACGTGCTTGGAGACCATTACAATATAGTTACGGTTGAAGACTAGACCCCAAAAGGTTGACATGAAAACGATTAGTAAATGAGATATTCCGCTGCCTTGAGTAGGCCATGATGGACAACTTCCGCTCCTCATTCCCACATTCGTCTCATACGCACCCTCCCGCACCCGATGTCTCTCTCTCTCTCTGCCGCTCACCACACCACTTCCTCCCCACTCACCGACCGCAGGCACCAAGGTCACCACTCCCACTCTTCCCCAGCAACCTTGGACAATTGGCATAGACATCGCTCCACCTCCAATCAGTCACTAGCCCCGTCTCCTCCTATACTCCTCCTCCGACTTTTATTCCTCCTTTGCCGAGTTATTTTTCGTTCTTTATCCTCTCCGCCAATCAGCTTTGCTTCCTGGACCACGCCTGAGCCACATCAGCAACGTCTCCAATTCATTCTCTTCCTTACAGCCCACAGCCCCTTGTCTCCATGTGAATTCAAAATGAGTAGTAAATTCGTAGCGAACAAAGTATTTTAAATCGGTTCTTATCTCTTTCTCTCTATCCATTATGCGCACTCAATAACACTTAGTGCAGAAATATCGATAGAAAATTGTCCGAAGCCACACAAAATTTTCGAATCAACGAGAAAATGTCACCTATTTGACCAGGTGGTGAGAATTTAAATTCTGATTATCTCAAAGAACTGTTTTACTTCAAATTTTCTGACATTTAGAATAACTCTCATATCTGATGAATCGCTGATTTTATTAAGGGAATCTTGATAGTAGTAGCTTCAGCACTCTTCATTAAATAGTCATCAGATTTACGGTGTTCATTGATATTTAGACATTGCAACGGATAGAGAATAAACATTAATTTAAAAAAAAGGAGATTGAAAGAGCCATTTAGGTTTCCGCAGCATCATCTGATGTACACGGAGCCAGGTAACTGCGATGTAGGCCAGACGAGCGATGGCTAGAAAAGTGTTTAGTGCTCCACAGTCCTAGAACACGCGAAACTGCCTCGGGCGAATGTGCAGGGATGGGATGATGAGAGGTGGTGGTAATCATGATTCCCGTGCACGTGCAACGCCCAGTCATCGGGTAATGCAAGTGCGATGAATAGTCTCGCGCGAGGAAAGAGCTCCTCCCTCCATCTCGGTGAACGATTAAAATCTCGACAATGCATCGCCAGAGCCAAGCAAAGCCATTATCACGGAAGCACACACATAGTGGATGCGCCAACCCGCTCTGTCTTTATTTTAGCGGAGGCCATATTCAACCCGTTCCTTAGGCATGTGAATTTAATCAAACGAAAGCACTCGTTCTAGTTTTTTCCTCATAGATATCTTCGAAATAATTTTTCACTGAAGTCTAAGTAATTATCTTAGTTAATAAATTTTTCACATGCATTACGGCACAAGGAAAAGCACATTCACCGTAAAACTGCCAAGAATTTTACTGGAAATAAAGCAAATACAAATATTAGAATTTAGCTTTATGATTATGGCTGAATCCTAGATGTGAAATAAACTGAAAAATAATATGAATAATAAGAGATAAATAAAATAATTTAACACCATTAATTTTATGAATTAAGTAAAGGACATAAAACTATTGAAATTTGTTGAAATAATATGGATTTCAAATAATTGAAGGAATGGTATTCGGAAATATCTCATTTGGCATAATGTTGCTAGTTGTATCGATACCATTTATTAATATTCATGGGATTGCATAATAATTATCTCGTTAACATTTTATGCACACAATGATGAAACTCATTTTTAAATCATTGAAGAAAAAGTAAGGTATTATGGAAAATGTGCCCTGCTAAAATCGAAAGCCCATTGGGAAAAAAGCTTTCAAGACATATTAATAATTAGTCACCTCTCGGTGAAGAGTCATTACGGAAAGAGCACGGCTTTGGCCTTCGCGGTCAAGAGAATGCGTTTCAAATCTCCGCCCATTCATCTCGGAACGAGGGTGCGCATTGCGAGACATCTCGCCCGATTACATCCTCCATCCACGAGACGGTCAGACGACGGTTGCCTCACCTTCTCCTCGTTCGTGACGTCACCGCAAATCTCGCGGACACCGAGCACGATGGGGGGGGGGAAACAAAAGACTCAGAGGCATCAAAGGACGAAGGGCAAGAAGGGCAGCAGCCTCTTCCATCTCCGACCACCCGCGAGCACTCTGGACCGCGCGTTCTCCCAATTCACAATGAAACACAGCACTCGGATGAGAAGACGAGGGAGGGAGGAAGCGAACAGACTCCATTCCTTGCGCCCGATTCCTCACCCCCCCTGACCTTGGATCGAAATAAATGTGACCTTCGCCGCGCCCTTATCTCCCACCACACCATCCGGGGAGGTCAACCATTCGCAGACGCATATGACTGATTAAGATGAGTGGGAAACCATTCCAAACCAATTCGTTTGAAAGGTAAAGTACCCCCCTGGTTATCCCACCTCCTAATAGAGTATTTGCGTGAGTTATTTTGTTGAAATTTATTATAGCGAGTAGTGTTTCGTTTCGAAATGCCACGTACGAAATACCAAGGTAAAATTCTTACTAATTAATTTAATAAATAGCTTTTAATATGCATTGTTTTAGCATCGAAATTTCCAAGGTCTAAACGTAGTGTGACGTCATCTCCCATATAAGCAGAAGCGAAAAAGCCTAGCTGTGCGTTGAGAGTGAAATAGTATTTGCCTTTTTGGAAGTTATTTCGATATTTGAAATAAAACGTTGGTGCTCATCATAAAAGTTGGATTCGCAAAGGCAAGTACCAATAATCTTCCGGGTGTGGACGCGTTAATGATCGGAGATTTCCTGAGCAACATTGCATTATGGCACGAAACAATACTCTTTGTAGCTCTTCTTTTTCGCAGTAATTTTTAATTGATATCATCAGGCATCTACGTGGTAATTTTTGGAACTATTTAGCCTGTAAAAAGGATATTTACCACACAAGGCAGTAAATACAACACAGAACGAATGTAAACAAATCCGGCAGCGATTGCGGAGTAAGGGCGATTACGTCACAGCAGATTCAATATGGCCTCGGTCCGTTTGTGCGCAAGGTTCGAAATGTGATTTTAAATTGCTTGTTGTTTAAAAAGTAGGAAAGTTATGACAGTAAAATTTTGGATTTACGGTTTTTACGCACCAAAGCAAAATTTAACATAGTTTCCAAAAAATGTGCAAATACTCTATTCCAGGCAGGATTATAGTTTTCCCGCCTCCGGACTCTCAATGTCTCTTGCTTTCCTTCATGACCATCCTGAATTTGACCTACACGGGTTTTCCATTTAATAGGTTCTAAGATAATTCACATCTGCAATGACTCCTACTATAAGACCATTTTCTGCCAATCCCAGAGTAAAACTATAAACGTGCCTTGAAAGTCCGTCGAAACTCCCTCTTTCACAACCTCTTATCCCGTTCAGCAAACTTTCATTCGAGTATTTTTATTGCAACGAAGGGGAATTGATGAACAGTCTCTTGTAAATGGGATGCAATGGAGCGAGTGGCTATCCGCTTATGCAGGGTCCAAGTCCCATCCCTATTTCAACGAATGGGATTGCAAAGAGTAGACAATGGGGAAGAAGAAATCTTCTGGAGGTCACTGATCGCTTACAATACAAAAAATTCACTACACTAACCGTGTTTCGCTCCACCGATCTATCTCCCTCGAAGCCAACCCAACCAAAATCAACCGCGCAAACTTGCCTCGAATTCTACTCTGAGCGTAGTTTTTTGCTTGGTTTCATCACGCTTAAAGAATCCGCATCTCTAAAACGGTAAGTAAAGTTATTTTAACATTTTTCATAACAGTGATTATTCAATCACTTAAGGGGTGGATAATTTACTTCATATGTGAAGAAGTAGCTCCGAGATCATGGTGATACCCTTTATATCCCAACCCATAGATCAACTCTACTCCACAACTCCTTCTCGGTAGAAGCAGTTAGACTATGGAATTCTCTCCCCATGGTATTCTTCAAACATCATCGGTGAACTTATTCCAGGCAAAATTATTCCACTAACTTCGTTACCCCACTCCGTCTTTCTCATAATATCTGTTACATTTTTCTGTGAAAAAACTGATTTTTATAATTTAAATAATTTAAATCTGTCATTGAGTCGAGTCTTATTTTGTGAAACATGTATTTTACTTTTTATTATTTGATTTGAAAGAAACGTTTCACTTAATTTAGTTGTTAACTTTTACACCTGTTTTCAACTGATATATTTTTATAATTTAAATAATGATCTGTCATTGAGTCGAGTCTTATTTTGTGAAACATGTATTTGACTTTTTATTATTTGATTTGAAAGAAACGTTTCACTTAATTACGTTGTTAACTTTTACACCTGTTTTCAACTGATATATTGTCGTTTGATGTGTTTTTTGGTTTATTTTTGTATTCTACATTTGTTTAGATGCCCTTCGAGGCCTTTATCTTTATTTTTGTATGTATTTGTATTTTTGCAATTAAATTCATATGCGCTATATATCCACCTGAACCCAGGGGAGATGGGATCCCAGGATCTAAATAAAAGTTATTCTATTCTATTCTATACTCGACAAATAATATGAACGCCCACATTGCGAAAGTATGGAAGAAATCTTTTGTGCAAATACAAGGTCGCAATATAACAGCTCGTATAGGCAAGACAAAGTTTTATCTAAATCTTTTTTCCCGACTAAAATATGAACTAATAATGCTTCCGTTTCTTCAACAATTCTTAAAGTAAATTATTATTTTTTTGTAAAAAATATTTAAAACTTCTACCCTATACATCTTAAATAACCTCTAGTCAATGAAGGCCATAAATGCGTGGTCGAAAGTGTATTTATTGATCCCTAAGCCAGCACTAGTGCCATGGTGAGCACTTCATTTAGAGTTACCAATATAAAAGGCAGCACCTTCTCAGCTTCCCTTCCCCGACCCTCACCTCAGCTCCACCCTCCCCTCCAACTCCGCATCGCTACCCGCCCCTCTCCGTCCCCACCTCCAACCTCACTCCCCTCCAACGGCGACGAACACATGACGCCTCGCTCCAGGAAGTCGCACAACGCAATTTAATTTGCCATCGATTTGATAACATTCTTGTTCTAAAGAACATACAATATACTTATGAGCTGAGTGATTTGTGAGATGAGAACCGTTTCTACAGCTTTGAGGCACCGTTGCTTAGCAGATGGATTTAAAAATATAGAAGCAATATGATTTTTAAAAATATTCCCAAACCTTCGGAGATAATGTAGCGACATCCCTGATAAAACGATACTGGTTTGAATCAGTACGATTGGTCATATATTTAATTTTAATAATTTTACGAGGTTTTTCTCAGTTATAAGTTGCTGAAAATGGTAATATCTTTTTAAGAGGTTAATTGATAAATCACATTCCATGATATTTACATAAAAACAAATACAGAACAAATATAATCTTTCATTACCTACACCGTTAATCAAATACATATATTGTTGTGTCCCAGTTAAGGTACACAGTTTTGCGTAACTCATTGAAAGGAGCGCATGTCTTGGTGGCAGAAAGGAGAATCAATAAGAACACTCAAATCTTAAATACTGCATTTATTATGCACGAGCACTGGCTAACATTGCAAATGAAAGTCGGCTGGGGATCTGAAAGTCTATGGTACTCCGACAGGGCGATGAGGCGCGGTGGTCGAAGAGGTCCGTAGGGCTTGGTCGCAGAGGTGAACGTTGACAGCGACTAGTCTCTCTATCTGAACACGAGTGATTTTCTCTAGCAGTCTTCGAAAGCTTTTATATGAACGCTCTGCCCCTCTCCATGGCCATGTAAGGAGATTCCTTGGGAACTTTCTTAATTGTGAATCTCCTATGTTTGTGGCATTTGTATTTTAATACGATGCCCTGGCTTGAGGCGACCAGGGGGGGTTATGGCCTAGGGGGGAACGAGGTGGTTTGCCAATTTCCCAAAATACGGAAATGTCCCATTGATTTAATGGGAATTAATGAATGACAAAAAAACTGTGGGAAGTCACTGACTGACGTCTACGGGGTGTTATCCAATCGCCTTGGAGGTGGGGGGGGGGGTTATGTCCTGTTATTCCTTTCCTTTGCTCACTCTCGGATGTCGTACGAGTGCATCACTTACACTCATACGTGCATGCGCTGGCGCAAAAAGGAAGGTGACTTTAAGTGGAGGAAAAAACCCAGGTCCTTATTCACCGTACCGTCCTAATCGTGTGTCAAGGGGCCAAGGGCCCCTGGGACATAACTATATATCAAGGAAAAAAGATTGAGGACTTTTCAAAAGTAGCTGAAGTTTAGAGCCTGCATTTAAAATTCGTAGTTATAGTGGTAGCTGCACAATTATAGTCGAGTAAGAGGCTGAAAAGTAGCTTTTCCATATTCAGAAAACTAAATACAGCCCTTTTCCCAGCATTCTTCGAATACTCATCTCAAAATCCCTCTATTATTGTCGATTGATTTCATTTTGTTTCTGGAGTTAAATATTTATTCGGCTCTTAGAGATCAATAATGACGGATTAATCGCCAAAACATTAGTACCTATTTTTAAGAGCAGAGAGCGCCACTTCCGCGCTCTTAGCTCACTGTCAACGATGCCTCGCCCCTCTCCGCAGGAAATGATCGATTCCTGTAATATCATTTGCCTCCAATGCCGAAATTTTAGGATTTTTAAAAATGCTATTGACTGCTCAGACTTTTCCACTTTTTGTTTAACTAGTGCAAATGTGGGGATCCATCGAAGGGTCCATTTAGAGCGACATTTTGAAGAATTTTGCGACGGCCGAAGGTGTTTGCTAATTGTTGGTCGAGTCAACAGCTGATTGAGAATCCTAATATTCTACACATTCACAAAATTAAAGCCATTAAAACGCCATTGCTCATCGGTCAAGGTGATTTAATTCAAGATGGACGAGTTTCATTTAGTAAACGAGTTTGCCAAACACTGTGATTGACGTTATAGTGATGGATGAATAGAACAGATCCCAGGCAATTTAATGGAGTATCTTTCATGGCATACCTGAACACCAAACTGAGGAATGACTTTACAAATTCCAGCTGAAGCCAATAATTCCTATCCACCATGGCAAATTCGGAACCCATGGGAGGTGTCTGATTTTCCACAGTGCTCCCAGGGATATTATCCGGGAATAACAGAGAATAACTTATCATGAAGCCAATTTTCCTGGTTAATCCTTCAAACCGGAGCAAAGATTTAAATGTCTATGCCCTACTCGCGGTTATTTAAATTTTAAAAAGTTCTCGTTTTGCGTATCTCGGTCGAAAATAATTAATAACTGCCTTGTTTTTTTTTAATTGAGAAAAAAATATGTTTTAGTTATATGCTTAGTTCATTCGTAAAAAATTTACTTACGTCATATCTCAATTTTTCATTCCTGTATTTGCTTCGTAGATCCGAAATTATGCTCTAGAAGCTTAGTTTAGTGTGGCAAATTTTAAAACAATCCTCTAAACACTGGCTCACAATTGTAGTCTGGGCACTATTAAACAGTATCTCTCCTTTTCCCTCTAGCGGAACACACTTGGCATCTCCTTTGAGGCCTTGACTTCTTTGAGGTCGGCGGAATCTTGTCGATGAAGTGCCGCTCGACTAAACGGCGCGTGGTGAGGGGTTTATGGGCGGTCTCCGGGCAGTCCAAGGGTGGGGAATAGTTCCGTACTTTGAATTTGAAAGATTTTCTGAAAAGACTGCCGCAACAGGCTTAACATATCTTATCCACTTTTACAACGACTGCATAATGCAGTGCCGGAAATATTTTAATAAGTTAACTATAGATCTGACACAGTAGTTACAGCCAATCCTTAGCCCCAACGAATGCTTCACCGAATATGTATCTGTGACTTTAATAGGATATTTATTAAAGAATTTAATAGTATAGGATTATTTTGGTTTACATTCGAGTCATCTCTCGCGAAACTGAGAATTAATTATATTTGTTTTTAATTAATTTTCGTCGATTTTTAGTTATGTGGGTAACTATTGGTGGCTGTCAATTTTGCCTGACATTACTGACTAATGATATTCATAATTTAAATCATTTATGTCATACTTAACCATCACTTTGTGCTACTAGTAGGTGTACCTAACCCTAAACATATCGGAGCAACTATCGTATAATACAATTCTTATTGTAACCAGATGTGACGTCACACGTGTAGTTCACCACTTATCGTTGATTCCGCCAGAGTGGAATGCGGAGAAGAAGTACTTAGTAATTTTCTTCGTTCTATTTCAGTGATAGCACATGCTATAAAGCTATTAATATTCCGATCTGGAAGCCTAAAACTTCATAATTTTATCCGAATCCGAGCCCAGCCCCAGCAACGCTTAGGCATCGGGGATCGAGAGGGAACCGATGCTCCCGAGGCGCATTTCCCAACCAGAAAGTAATTGCATACTGAAAAACAAATCCATCGAACTCCCAGATTGCCTATGCACACACATTTTATTTGCAAACTCCTTACATATTCGAATTTTTATCGTAGCACCTAATATTTAGAATGTCTTCCATCCTCTTTTAAACTAAAAATTCCCCCATGTTTTCAGAGCCATCATGAATATTTTGCCCTTTAGTACGGACTCCATGGCTCATTTGTCTGCCTTTCAGCAATAATTATAACATTTAGTCTCCCAAAATATCAATTCTTGGAAGCACAAAGTATGTTTTGTTAAGCACAATAGGCCAGAAAAATGAAATGAAAAATTGAGATATGACGTAAGTAAATTTTTTACGCATGAACTAAGCATATAACTAAAACATATTTTTTTCTCAATTAAAAAAAAACAAGACAGTTATTAATTATTTTCGACCGAGATACGCAAAACGAGAACTTTTTAAAATTTAAATAACCGCGAGTAGGGCATAGACATTTAAATCTTTGCTCCGGTTTGAAGGATTAACCAGGAAAATTGGCGTCATGATAAGTTATTCACTGTTATTCCCGGATAATATCCCTGGGAGCACTGTTAAAAATCAGTCAGCTCCCATGAGTTCCGAATTTCCCATGGTAGATAGGAATTATTGGCTTTAGCTGGAAATTGTAAAGTCATTCCTCAGTTTGCTGTTCAGGTATGCCATGAAAGGTACTCCATCAAATTGCCTGGGATCTGTTCTATTCATCCATCACTATACCATCACTCACAGTGTTTGGCAAACTCATTTACTAAATGAAACTCGTCCATCTTGAATTAAATCACCTTGACCGATGAGCCCGGTGATAGTTGGGCCCGTTGAGTGTGTGAGTGAGTGAGTTCTTGAGTGCTTGTGAGTGTGTTTGTGTTCATAACCCAGGAATTCTTAGTTGGATCTCATTAGCCCAGCAAATAATCCCTCTTTGGGTTGAGTGTGTGTGTGTGTATCCCAGGCATCCTTAGCAGGGTCTCATTAGCCCAGCGAAGTATCCCTATTCGGGTTGATTGTGTGTGTCTGTGGTTGTCACTGGCGAGGAAGTAACATTCCCGTAAACCACCACAGGGGTTTTTCTGGTAGAGAGGTTGTGGTTGGTCACTGGCGTGGATTTTTCCCCCCATTTTTTCCCGCAAACCAACACAACATTTGTGGCGTATTTTTGACGAGTCGTGCCAATTTATTACGGCCATTGGAGAATTTTACACCTTGTATACCTTGTAAGCACTAACGAATCCAGGGAATTTAACGATCATTCAGAAATGTTTATTACACTTTTTAAAAACTATTACCATGTGTGAGATACCGTCATTAAATCCCACTACTAAACATGCGTTTCGATAATCACAACCATACTGCTCGTTAAGTCTTAATAATTAAACTCGCCAACATTATTGCGTCCATTATAATGAAGTAACCGCGCCATTTCCGAAGTCTCATGCCAGGCACCATACCACCCGCTTGCGGGTCCACATCCTCTTGATATGTCAAAGATTAGTACTACTAATATTATACTGCCGTGCGTGGAGCGTGTTTGGACGCAAGGCAACCTGGAACCACACGGGAACGCTGGACCATTAAAAGACATGGCATTTGTGAAGTAGATTAGGCGGTGGGTGGAAGAGGTGAGAAGTGAATAATTGGCACGGGCGGTATTCTGCCCGGGACGCACTCCCGGGCACAAGCAGTTCCGCAGTTTCGGAGGCCCGGCCCTCAGCGGAGTGCTTCTCTACGAGTGGAGCCGGTCCGGGTGGCGCGTTGCCTTGGATACGAGGAGGGGGAGGAGGGAGGGGGTGGAGGGGGGAGGGTGAGACGGGAGGGGAAGGAAATGGGAGGAATGCGGGATGGGATCATCAAGGCAAGTGCCTCGACGGGCAGATTGGAAATAAAAACGTAAGTTTAAATCGTAATTTTTTCGAGTAAATGCCAAAAACAGACATTTCTCAAGGAAAAGTATTTAAAATTCAATACGGGAGTAAAAAAATAACACCAACTCCATTTAAAACATCGTTTGTAGCAAGCACATTTTTATATTTCTTCCATACTCATAAAACCGGTCATATATGCGTGTACAGTGGGCACCAACTGCTCCCCGAATTTCCGTGAAAATACAAGTTACATTTATGGCTAAAGGATTGCGGAATGTGAAAAAAACCGTGCCCGAGAGAGAAGCTTTCTACAAACTGCAAGGTCACGGAGGACTTAACTTATGCCTACAGATATATTCAGCATTACTCATTTAAATTATATTTAGAAAATTGGGAAATGTATTTATTGGACACGACGAACGACTTTCATTCGGCTAAAAACTGTTTTTTTTTCAATCTAAAAAAACTGCCGATGTGAAATCTATAAGTGCATTTATCGTCAAAGGGGAAAGGTCGTTTGAGGATGTGACTGAAAATTGAGTGGATTTCATTCAAGGAGGAATATAGGAGGATCTGGCTAAATGGGGAATGGCGAAAGGGTGAAAGGAAACTCGGTGCCGGCATGATTCCACTCTCAAAGAAAGGCACAGACCAAGGGATCCACAATTGAACGACCCATTCGAATGGCAGCACTTGAAGTGCTTTTTTAACTCTCAAAGCACTAATGGAGGGATCGGGATAGGGATTACGCTGAAAAATCTCTGCCACCGCCGACATGCGAACCCGGTCTCTGAGGATGGTGTGTTGGGCCTCTTTCCATCACTCTCCCCGGATCCCCTATTGGTCAAGGGTCAATGGGAAGATGGGAAGAGAGAGATGTGCCGCCGTGAATAATAGCGAAATTAACTTTCCACAGGAGGAAAGGTGACTGTGGTGACACGGCCCTTGCGACTGAGTGCAGGAACCGTTTGCTCATCTACATCCGCCGCATATTCCTTTCCTTACGAACCACTAGGAGGGAGTGCGGCAGTGCGGTCTTAGGACACCGGTCATCCACAGAGGGAATAGGGACAAGGGAAGTGGACAAAGACCAAAATGGATTTTCTGCTAACAGAGTACGTAGCTCAATATCACACTGTTATTTTTACATCCGCCGATGTTGCATGGAAGAAAAGAATTTCAGTATCTGTTGGTTTGGCAGGGTATAGCTCATGTTTGGTCACTTTTTCCGGCTCTAGAGATTAAATATGGGGGCAATATAAAATCCTCCGTGCCATTCTGGTCCGATTTGAATATTTTCGATAATCTCAGTCTAGCGTGCAGTCTCCGAGTCCCTTGATGCTCTACACTTAGTCGTTCCATCAGCTGTAACACTTTCTGTTCGCACGTCCCTGTCTTAAACTAAGCCTTCGGCTTTTATTTTAATTTCGAAAGTCAAATGTTTCTGAGCAGGGCCCCAAGTGCTGAGCAGGGCGTACAGACAGCGTTACACAGATGTTGAACGAATTAGGTTGGGAGCTGCTAGAGACTCGGAGGCTGCGCGCTAGGCTTAGATTACTTGAGCAATTAAGAATAGATATCTTTAAGAGCGACACGGAGAACATCATATTAGTACCCCACTATATTCCCAGGTCCGACAGAAACGATAAATTAAGAGAGATATTTTGCCGAACGGATAGGTATGGGAATTCGTTTTTCCCCCGAACAATAAGACTCTTTAATAAATGCTAGGCGTAATTTCATTAGAGCGTTTCCTTTTTATATGTAAACGGCTGGTGTCCTAAAACCCCCCGCCACACGCCTATTGAGGCGGCTTGCGGGGTAGTATGTAGATGTAGATGAAGTGCTTGCGTCGAATCTCAGATAGTGTTTAACCAGTAACATCTCTGTCCTTCACTTTTTGACCCGGGGACTTTCGTGCTATTCGTCGCTTGTTCTCCCTTTTCTCCTCTTCCCCCCCACTCCCTATCTCTCAGCTTTCCTCCCCTTCCGACCCTTCTCGCCCTTCTCCTCAACCCCCCCCCCTCCCCATTCCCTCCACCCCAACCACCTCACGATCCCGGATTTTGGCGGAGAGCCTGCAAGTATTAAGTCGCAGGCTACAAAAAAAACCATCTTGTTGTACGGCGACGTTTGGCTTGAGTTACACTTCCTTCCCTCCAGCAACGTTTCTTTTTAAGGAAATTGCCTCCAAGGTATTAAAGAGGATATTAAGAAATTCCACAATTTCGACGTCACCTTTGAAACTTTCCCCCACAATGTTTTCAATGAATATAATTTTAACCAGAAAAACTACTTAGAGATAAGACTTTTTTAAATCCTCTAATCAAAGTCGATCTAACATATTAATACTTGCATTTTCAGATTCTACTGATTCCTCCCTTCATTGCTATTGTTTTTGCCGCACCAAATGTCCCGTACTCTCAGGAAGACTTTCACTGAGGTTTACTTCAGTCATTCTCGGTCGCCCGAGATGCAGGCAACCGATAAATCGGACATTTTAGAGATTTCATGACAAAATCACATGGTAATGGAAGCAGAAAATAATACAAGTGCTTGAATCCGTCTCCTATAAAGTTAAAATCGATGTACGACGAGGTGGTTAAAAACATTGAGGCCGCGTGCTCTTTAATTATGCGATTTTGGACACCTCAATTATTTGTTTGAAGTTTCAAATACAACTTCCAGCCGGATTGCGCTTGGGAAGGAGGGAGTTTAAAAACAAACAGCAAGAGAGTACACTAGCGTCCGGCCTCCGCGCGCCCAAACATCAAGCCTATCGTGAATTGACGAATTCACTTAACAAAACAAACCATTACAAGAGAGCCTAGTTCAAATATAATAAATATAGACAACCTTCTTGGCTGAATGAAAAGAAAAACAAGAAAATGACACGTCAGAAAAATAATGAAATGCCTTAATAGGTTTGAGGCTGGCAACGGCATAAACTTCAATACCGGCTGCGTGAGTTGGCCGGAAGCTGGTATGAAGATAACGACCCTGACGATACCCTCAGTTGAGCATCAGTTTGACAGCACAACCAAGTATCCATATAGGAGGAGGAATATGAGCGTCATGAATATGGAGAGGGTGTCCAACAATAACATTAGAAGAACCCTCAAACTAATAAGTTCGTAGCGGCATAAGGTGAATATATTCTCTTGACCAACGCCGTACAAAGTCACATTTAATACCTTGAAATAGCTTCCAACGAGTTGGAAGAGAAACGACATCTTGAGTTATGTTTTACGGTAACTCTTTGAACAGCCGGTCAATAAAAAATGGCCCATATGATCGACTTCCGACGGGTCAGGTGACCGTGGAGTAAGGGAGAACGAGTTCGATATGGACAACATTTTCCAAACAAAATGTGTTGAGTTCTTCATAATTTAACGATTGCCCTTGGATCACCCAAGAAATGTGATGCTTCACCAATTTTATCTCGGCTACCCATAAGCCCTCAAAACGAGGGGCAGATGGCACATTTAATTTCCAAACGATCCCCGAACCAGGAAAGGGAAACGATAACACCTGCTTTTGAGAATGGGACCGAAAGTAACGAAAGAATTCATACTAAAATGTATCCGCTCCAAAGACATGTGTATAACAGGCTGATAATAAAATTGAGGGAATTACTCGAAGGGAAATAAAACGCTAGCATGTGGAATTGAACTAAAAATATGATAGGGAGGTAACTACATCAAAATTATGGCCTCAGTGCAAAGGCAGATGAATAAATAAATATGCCTATGAATACGAAAACTTGTCACCAGTTGCACCATTTAGTAACAATGGCCCACCATGGCCAACTCCTACGAAAGAAAAATATTACTAAGACTCGATACTATGCAATGGCGATTTTGCTTTTATTTACTGAAAACTTTAAAACTAACGCCTTAATGAAACTTGAAATTTAATGAAAACTGGAGGACAAGATTCATTAATACCTGCAGAAAGTTTATCACCATTACGGATACAAACTGTAGGCTCTACAAAGTGATATGATTTGACCAGCTTCGCTGATGAAAAAATAGCTCAAGTCACACGGATATCTACAGAAACACAGGGTACGCCATGCTTTGCCCACAGAGGGTCCTTAAATTTGGGGACGCATACCATCATTCGGACTAGCCTGATATAAAGAGAAAAAGTTTTTATCAAAGCTGAAGTTTGTTCCTCTTTCTGCGTAAGACCCAGTGTAGAATGACACCAGCACAATTCTGGGAGAGCGGGCGGTTCCAACAGAGCAAGCGGGCCAATGATCATAGACATTCTATGAAGAAAGATGGTCCCGACCAATTAATTGGGTGCACCGTAGCTGCTGCGGGAGGAAGCCACGAGAACCGCAATCACAGGATTTTGAGCAGGATCATTATGACGCTAAGAACACACCAAAGGCTGTCATGTACCTGAGTCAAACTATTGGCGAAATATATTTTGAATAAAAAAAGAGGGGTAGCCAGCCAAGGAATAACCTGTATCGCCTCTGTAAACGCAAGAGGGTGAGGTACGGAAATCCTATCTTCACATATATTACAAGTGCGATTCAGTAGCCGTGATAGCAGAAATACCGTTAATAACTGCAATTTAGAAATGTTGTTTGTTTTTAGCGGCGATACTTTTTCCTAGCGGCCAGATTATTAAATTTACCACGGCTAATTCCCTCGGAGCTTAAATGCCTCGGAGCCTCGGAGCTACATCACTTCAACCAAGTTTGAAATCTTCAATGCATTGATATTCCGAACTGTTTGGAGCTTTAACGTGGCGTGGAATGCGAATTTCGGATAGAGTGGGAACAGGAGGGACATGAATTTTTTCTGCTTGAGGAGATATTTCTCAAAGATAGGATCATCCCATCCCTACTTTAACGACCAGAAGAAGTGCACTAAGACTTCGGCCCAAAGGACTAAGGGAGACAACGTGCCGATCGGATCAAACATTCTGGCTACGCTAAAGAGAAGCATTCCTGTGGCTGTGGCTTGAAAATCGAAATAGTCGTAATAGAAAAAAACATCAGCCTAAGAAAACCAATGAACACCTAAAACTTGCAGTTAAACAATTTCATTTCCCTCGAAATTTGACACGACTTCACATTGCTTATCGAGAAATAAGCACAATAACTCCAGAGAATGACTAATACATTTTTTAATTGGAAAATCCCCCAAGCCCAAAGGTTTTTTAGAAGCTGGGATTGCAAAACTTCGTTGGCTGGCAAAGAATCAGGCTCTGTCGTAATGTCGTCGACGAATGCATCCTGAAGGTCAAGGAAAAATATTTGTTTCCATTGTGGGCTAGCTGATGGAGGACGCGAATGACCAGAAATAGAGAACAAATCCAAGATCAATGCGTATTTGGCAGTGTTTGGTTCAACTCTTTCATTGAATTGCTTGAATGTTCACGACAGAAAAGTGCTGAAAGCGTTGCTGCTTTGAATTAATCTGAATCTGCCGTTACACTGTTACGATGTCTCCAGTAAACGCCATTTGGTGCGTTTGGAAAGTAATTAAGATATCAATGATATAAGTTATAGGACACTTCGGAGCTTAGGACCCGTGAAGAGAACATCGCTGAGGGATCTGTCGGCGGTAGAACGTGCAGAGGCATCAACCTTGTAAAATATTCTCGAGGTTTTCGGACAATTCAGAATCAATGGCAGTATTCAGTATCAAAATCCTCTTTACCGACGTTTCCGTTCAAATTCAAACCATCTTAAGGGCATTCGTATTTTATAAAATTAATTTACACTTCACATTCAAAACCCTGGATAACATGAAACCATACAGAAACCACAATATAATACTCAATGAATTCACAGAACGAATTAAATGAGTTTTTGTTAGGCAGCAACAAAGTATTTACAATTTACTTTTTTAATATACTACCATCTCTTCTTGGTTGCTCCTAAATGGTTTTCATCCTCTTCCGCTTTCTCTAAGGGCACATAGTTGTAAGATTTAAAACCTTTAGGAAAATAAATTGGACGAAAAACACCTTAGTATTGGTGTCGAAAAAGTATTGGTGGTGAGTTTTTCTCAGTCTTAAGACTGGAACGTGACAAAATATATGAATAAGAAGAATAATAAAGAAACAAAGCCAGTTTCATCGCATTAGAAACTTATGTCAAGAATGCTCTCGACCTTAGTGAAACCAAAAAAATTGAATTTTTAGTTACACTATCAGTATAATTGAATAAAATGTACAGCGGTTATATTTAACCAGCATCACTAAGCTTAGTAATTCCCTCTGTATGTGCCACCTAGGTTGGCCACATAAAATTTCACGCGTTCATTAGATAGAGAGAAACCGGATGAATGTGCAGACTCCATTGAAATCAGTTGAAAGCCTCCTCCTCGTCCATTTGCAGAGGGAACCCGAGTGCAGGGGAAGGTGCCGTTGAAAATGGACGTCGGTGGGAACTTTCACTAGTCGCAGTTTCATTACCCTCTCTCAGTTCTCGCGGGCGCCTGCATCACGAAACAATTGCAGAGCAGGGACGGTGGCCCCTCGAGGCCAATTCTAGGTGAGGTTGCCACAACAACAACCACGTCAAAGCCATCATTGCATCCTTAGCAGCGTTGCGTACTTTCGGAAAAATAAATATTAAAAAATAATTCCTTCTTCCGAGTTTTATTCGTCTCTCCTTCCTAGTGTCCTCCGGTTACTCGCGTTTCGGTAACGAGGTGGAGTTAAGAATTAAAGCAGAAATCGGAGGGCCGAGAGAAGGTGAAAACTTTTAACGAGGCGAAGAGACGCGCTTGCTTCCGAGTGGGGATGAGGATGGAACCCGACACACACATCTACATCTACATATTACCCCGCAAGCCGCCTCAATAGGCGTGTGGCGGGGGGTGTTAGGACACCAGCCGTTTAAAGATAAAAAGGAAACGCTCTAATGAAATTACGCCTAGCATTTATTATAGTCCCTTATTGTTCGGGGGAAAAACGAATTCCCATACCTATCCGTTCGGCAAAATATCTCTCTTAATTTATCGTTTCTGTCGGACCTGGAAATATAGTGGGGTTCTAATATGATGTTCTCCGTGTCGCTCTGAAAGATATCTATTCTCAATTGTTCAAGCAATCTAAGCCTAGCGCGTAGCCTCCGAGTCTCTAGCGGTTCCCAGCCTAATTCGTTTAACATCTGTGTAACGCTGTCTGTACGCCCGTAGCTGTTTTTGACGAATCGCGCAGCTTTCCTTTGTATTTTATTAAGTTCCCGGATTAAGTCTTTCTGCACCGGATCCCATATGCTCGCTGCATATTCAAGGTGTGGCCGGACGAGTGCGAAATAGCACCTCTCTTTTACTTTTTCATCCGAAAATCTTCCCACAATACGCTTGATGAATCCTAGCTTCTTCAGAGCTCTGCCACAAATATTTCTTAAGTGTGCTCCCCACGATAGGTCCGAAGTTATCGTAACTCCTAGATACTTCACTTCATCTGTCACCTTTATGTTAACACCATCCACAGCATATACATGGGAATAGTTGGACGACCTCCGCAAGAATTGTACCGCCGTGCATTTGCTTAGATTAAGTTCGAGTCCCCACTCTTGGCTCCACTCATGAACGTTGTTTAAATCCGATGATAGAGTTTCAAAGTCAGAGTGATCACTAATTTCACGATAGATGACAGCGTCGTCGGCAAATAAACGTATTTTACTGCTAATTCGAGAGCATAGATCATTTATGTATATAATGAACAAAAGGGGTCCGATCACGCTTCCTTGCGGGACACCAGATGTCACTTTAACGACATCAGAGCTAATTCCGTCAAGAACTACCTTTTGCTTACGATCACTCAGAAAGTCACGTATCCAGTGTACTACTGTTTCGTTTAGGCCGCATGACTGTAATTTGTATAAAGGTTTGTTATGAGGTACCGTGTCGAAAGCTTTCTTAAAATCTAGAAATAATGCGTCAACTTGTCTTTTCGATTCACCAGATTTGAGAACGTCATGAAGAAAGAGCGCGAGTTGTGTTTCACATGATCTACCTTTCCGGAAGCCGTGCTGAGAGCCATGGAGGACGTTACGACTGTCCAGGAACGTCATGATATTGCTAACGACGATATGTTCGAGTATCTTGCCTATAATCGACGTTAATGAAATTGGTCGATAGTTCCCTGGGTCATGTCTGTTTCCCTTTTTGAATATCGGTGTAACGTTTGCAATTTTCCAGTCTAATGGTATCTTTCCTTCAGATAATGACTTCTTGAATATTATGTCTAAGAACGGTGCGATCTGTGGCGCCAACTCCTTGAGGACACGCGCGGGTATTCCCTCTGGACCCGGAGATTTACTATTTTTTATCAACTGCAGCTGTTTAGTTATCCCATCACGTTGAATAGTGATTTCTTTCATCGGTTCCTCAGTGAATTGTATTTCAAAATTACATGCAGTATCGTCTCTGGTAAATACACTTTTGAAGTGGGAATTTAACGTGTTAGCTTTGTCAATATTTTCGGTGACAAGTTTGCCATCATTATCAAATAACGAATCTACGGTTGAAGATTTTCCCTGAAGCTCTCTCGCATATGACCAAAAAGATTTCGGATTTTCTTCGAGTAATTCACCAAGTACTTTTTTCTTGAAATTTAGCAATGCAGAACGCATTGATTTCTTAGTTTTTGAGCGTTGCGCAGCGTAACTTTCTTTTGCTTCAAGTTCCTTCGATTTGTCACCTACCGTAGTGAACTTTTTAACCAAGTTGTACAATTTTCTCTGTCTCTTAAGGTCCCTCCTAACATCGTTGTTATACCAGCGAGGTTCTTTACTGTCGCATTTCAATTTTTGCGGAATATATTCGTTGATTCCCCGTCGTAGAATTTTTAAGAAATATTTCCATGATTCATCAGTGCTTTTATCCTCAGTTTTAGCTACGAAATCCGTGTACGAATCATTAAGCATCTCGCCAAATTTGATGAAGTTGCATTTATCAAATAAATAAATATTGCGTTTCGGTTTTACAGCTGACTCTACTTCAATTTTTAAGGTTGCAAAAATTACTCTGTGATCACTTATGCCGTCAATAATATCGAGCTGTTTTATCAACTTAGGATGGCTTACTGCAAAAAGGTCTAATATTTTATTTCCTCTCGTAGGCTTGTCAACTACTTGGGAAAGTGAGTGATTAGCAAGTGTGTTGAGTAAGATCTCGCTGATTTCCCTATTCCTAGAATTCGGTTTTACAGTGTAAGAATCCCAATTTATAGATGGCAGATTAAAATCTCCCCCTATAATTATTACACTTTTACTGTCTCTCACAGTAAATGCGGATATTTGATTATCTAATTGGTAAATAACATCAATTTTGGAGTTTGGAGGTCTATAGAAGGAGCAAACATGTATACTCCTTTTGTTTCGTTGTTTAATTGTACACCACACGCTTTCTATTTCATTGTCAGTTATTTCGTGGTCACACAACGACGGGGCGGGCGTGCCCACCCGAAGAGTCTCGTGGCAACATATTCAACGCCATCTAGTGGTTCCTTATTTGATTTACATAACAATAGCTACCATGTTTTAAATCGAGACCTAAGTCATACTCAACCTGAAGTCCCAAACCTTGAAAATCTTTATCGATAAATTTTCCATCTTTTCAGAAGTTGTTTTCTATGTCAGATCCGTGAAACTAAATCTATTGTAAATCAGAGAAGTGCAAATCGGGAAAGTTGTTACACCCGTGATAGAAGTGAAATTCTATCAACGACCAGACACTTGTCTATATATTCTTGACATTTACAATTATTTATGGTAGATTGATTATAATTAATTATGTAATTGCTGACTATCACTTATATGTCAACCACCAACGGCACTGCATAAACAATCACCATTAAAACTGAAATATCAAAATGAAAATTTTCCCTAACAGTTGTTGGTGCGCACTACGAGATTTTTTCAATGCATATTCCAAATGGGTTTGAGGGTTAAAAAAACTTAACTTTACGATTTACCCCGTATTGACTATTTAAATTCACGGAAATTTTACCGGAATAGTTCTAAAATAGCGCGTCTTTCCAACTGTTGCATACCTGCTTAGAGGAGTTGTTGATTATAATGCAAATATTCGAGACTGAGTAAACACCAAGCGCTGTTTCTTAATTATAGTCCAGGAAACAGAGAAAAATTTATATTTCAGGAATATAATTGAGGACTGAATGGGACCTATTTTACGTTGCAGGGGGAGGATGAAAGAAGATCCCCTAATAGGTTTGCAGCTCGAGATTATGTGTCTTTTCGGAGCTACGTAACTCCAAAGCCGGCTAAAACATTTTTTTTGTTCTGCAAGCCATAATAAGATGATTAGAGAAGACCATCACTTTGAGCCGCAGTAAGTTCGAAGTGATTTACTAATTATTGCAAAATTAACGAAAGTCCGTCCAAAACGGCTATTTAAAAAAAATAATTATTTATCACAAAAGCAATTCTAAAATGTTTTGATCGTTTTAAAAGGAATCTTTTCCAATTCAAAATCAATCTAGAGTTTGTAAAGAGCAATTTGTTGCAGAGGTTTGTTAATTTTTATATCCCAAGACGCTAAATGTTGAAAGCCATAACTTTTTGCATTTATCAACGTTTTGGGTCAATTCAAAATGGGTTTTCCTTTGGAAGAGTTTTGTTTTCTGCTTTATACTATGAAGCACATCAAAATTTGCCATACAATTAGATACGTCATGTTGCTAAATACAAAAACATTAAGTAACTATATAATTATTATAATTAAAATTACTATTCGAAGAATATTTCATTTTGTACCTTTAATTTATTGAAATAACATTCCGCTTATTTTTATAAACAAAACTAAATGTGAAAAAAATCGATAAAATCTGTCAATATTAGTTATTTTTAAAATTTACAACTTATTTTGTGTAAGCAAAAATGAAAAATTTGATTAGAAACCATTTACGCAGTTGGTAATAATTTTTCAAGCAACCCCAGATTTAAAAAATCGTCGAAAACAGTTATTTTATCTCGGAGATATGGCGAATATGTTCGCGCGCCGCTGATTTGAAGTTGCGTTTTCAGTTTTTGCCTCGCGCGCGAGTCACTCGTCGGCTATCCCCACCACCACTTCCGCTACTGTGGCTCTGATTACGCTTCACTTTATACGCTACTTTAAGTAACTAAAAAACTCTTTTTGGAAAAACAAATTATGCCTTTTGAAAATTTAAGACTTTGAATATCTAATGACGTTAATTGATAAAAACAAAGCGGCTGCCGCAAATTTTCTTTAAAATTTATGTAGAAGCATAACTGATAGCAAAACTTCCAAGGTTCTAATCAGGGCTACGAGTTAGCAGATCTATCGCTCCGCGAACCTTTCACTCGCCTTTTCAAAGTAAGACGCAACCCTAGGAAATGCAAGTAAAACGACCCGTCACGTGAATAGGCCAGCAGGTGAAGTGCCTATCCCCCCCCCCCGTCTTTAAATTGGAGGAACTACCATTACAACTAAATTTGAACAACGGAGCACTTGCCGAATTTTCTTAAGAAGACTCTCTTTAAACTTGTTTTAATAAAACTCAACAACTTTGGGCTTTCTATGCCATCTAGCGGATTATTTAGTCACTATGGACTGCGCAGGTTAGGGTAGCCAATGGAGAATCGGGATGGGCCACGATAGGACGGGGAGTGCGGCAAGGGTGCCCACTATCGCCGTTGCTTTTTAACGTGTATTCAGAAGAAATGGTAAGGGAGGCATGGGGGGAGGAGGAGGTAGAAATAAAGGTAGGAGGGGAGCTGATAAAATCAGTGAGATTTGCAGATGATCAAGCATTGGTTAGTCAGTCGGCCAAGGGGTTACAGTCAATGGTAAATGCATTAGAGGTGCAGTGCGAAAAGTATGGGATGAAGATCAATCACAAGAAAACGAAAGTGATGAGATTTTTGTAGAAGTAAGAAGGCGGGGCTGAATATAAGGGTGGGAGGGCAGAAGATAGAGCAGGTCGAGCAGTTTACGTATCTGGGTAGTATTTTGGAGGCGAATGGGTTCAGTGGTAAGGACAGCAGATGCAGAATTGCGCTCGCTAAAGAAGCATTTTCGATGAGAAGGGAATTGATGAGGGGGGGGTCTGAGAAGAGACGTAAAGAAGAGGCTGGTGAAAACTTTAATATGGAGCGTGGCGCTATATGGGTCGGAAACGAGGTCATTGCGAAGGGAGGATGTGCGTAGACTTGAGGCATTTGAGATGTGGGTTTGGAGAAGGATGGAGAAGGTTAGCTGGATGGCGAGAAAGACGAACGAGGAGGTATTGGATATGGTCGGAGAGGAGAGGAAGCTTGTGGTGGAGGTTTGGAGAAGGCAGAAGAGATGGATGGAGGAGGTTTGAGGGGAGAGGGCATGTTAAAGAGAGTGATAGAGGGGAGAACACTGGGGAAGCGTGGGAGAGGAAGGAAGAGGATAGGAATTCTGGACGAAATAAGAGGAGGTAGAAGATATGAAGAATTGAAGAGGGATCTAATAACGAGCCATCCTTAGGAGGGAAAGCGAGAAAATTTCTATTAGGTTGGGATACAAAATGGGGACTGTCCAGGAACCTACCAATCAGCTGGTAGAATACTTGAATGAATGAATGTGGTCATGGGTACATGCGTCCACGAGAGAGACTACAGCCGTACCCTTACGTCCAGCTGTCGTTCAATTTATAATAATCCATGAACGTCTGAGTACGTCCATCGTCCTTCTCGGAAACAATTAGAGGACGTACCATTACGTCCATAGTACTCTGAAGTTTTTTTATACGGCCACGCATGCAGATGGTGCACTCAAGGACAGAGAGGGGAGGTGAGCGCTGGTGACCTGTGTCTCGGAGAGCGGATGTGTACGTCTAGAAGGAGATGAGGCGGCGGAGATGATGGGAAGAGGTTTAAGAGAGAGCACGAGGCCTCATTTGGATGAGAGGCGGATGATGCGAGAGTGTGGTTGTTGTGAATCAGAACATCTTCCTCACACGGATGATATGAGGCCACCGACGACACAATGTGTTGAACGGAGTACACGTCCTGGGGCATGCTGGGGCTGGTATGCATTGCTGCTGCTGCTCTCGAGTGATGAGGGCATGGAATTTCTACCGAGACAGGGCGAGTACAATTAATATAAGAGACGAACGAATGGGACGATGCGGTGAAGTGAAATAAAACAGCAGCAAAAAGGCCAGAAGCGGAGGAAGGGAGGTAAAATGCGTCAAAATATTGAGGGCATGTCGCCATTACGATGCTGCGTTTACTTTTTTTTATTTTTTGTGATCTGTGCTGCTGAATAACATTGCCGGAAAAGAGCTTAGTAAAAAAATAAAATAATAATTGTACTTTTCTTTAAAAAAAGCAACTGTCCCTACAATGCAGCCTCAATTCCGGCAGTCAATCGTGACTAAACCAAACCAAGGAACTAACTATTTGATAGTCAACCAGGTATTAATTCAAGGCGTTTTTCATTTAAGCTCGTTGTTTGAAATAAAGGTACTATAAATGCTATGCTGTCAACCGCGCAGTTAACATCAACTGCCGATACCTTGTTACCTGTAATAGGCAATAACCTGTAGAAAAATGGAAGTGGCCTTTTTTTGTGTTAACTCTTCTCGGGTTAAGTGACGGATCAATTTTTTCATTTCAGCCAACGTTTCGATCAGCCTCTTACTCAACATCATCAGGACTGAGCGAAACGCTCATAAAAACGTTGGCTGAAATGGAAAATTGAACCTGGTTTTAAGCACGAAAAGATTTTTACATGCGGTATTCATCGGTAAATAGTTAGCCCTAACTAAATGTTCTTGAGTACAAATATAACACTTTTGTTTACATCATATTTCCAAAGCAACTAATCAGATAAATGCTAACAATGTCGTTTACGACGTAAGAGTTCATGGTTTACTGCTGCAATCTATACCTTTATTGAAAAACATGTAGTGGTAGTGATACTTAATGGATAGCATAAAGATCAGTTTCAGATAAATATTTTTCGAATTTAGAGCATATTAGCGGTAGATAGTTCCCTCCAGTCCATCAGAAAAGGGCAGAAGCGGTACTTTTATGACTTAGCTAAGCGTTAGGCTGCGAAAAGAAGAACTCCGATTTAGATTCTCTTAAAGAGTTACACCACAAGACACCTTCATACAATGCCAAAATGCATAAACTTCGAATTGCTGGGACCATCTGAAGACCTGCATGTGGGACCAGAAAAAGATGTGGAAATGTCCGGGGAAGTGCTCCGGAGAGATATATACAAGTCTTAGGACGAGGTCAGCCTTGCGCTCAAATGTAAAGAAGTGCCAGAGAGGAATGATGCCGAGTTGAATAGAGCACACCACGCCATTCAATGCCAATGCTTGAGTGCATTTTAAATATGTACATAAAAAGATACCTTACCGTACTTAAAATGTGCCTAAGGCCTTTCATAAATGGTATCTTTATTTTGAACGAGTTTTGCTTTTGGTCGCCATTTGACGTACCGTCAAATGAAGAACGAGAATTGACAGTAGCAATGGCATCTGCAATACAAATTTTACCTCAACACACTCAGGTCAATTGTGAGTTAAGTCCTGAGATAGAATTACTGGGCTGAAAGGAGCAATTTGTTCGATTTTATGAGACTTTATTTTTTTCATTAATAAAGAGTACAGTGGTTTGAAAGGATAATAAAACAGAACTTCTTAAAATGATAATTTCATACCATTCATTTTAAGCTGATTGACTCCACAACCTAGTTTTTGGAGAAATGTCATTTCTTGTCTATGCAAATTCAAAAAAAAATCAATCGAATAATTTCTCCAGCTGTAAATCCCCACGACAATTCCGGTTATTTAGTAAAATGGCTATTTAATATAAGTCTAATCGCTAAGGGTTTAAAGAAAATGAGTTAGAGGTTACTTTCCGCATGAGAATTCTTTCTATCTTGCAAATATATCCTTCAAAGCACATACGTGACTTGGAGCAGAACTCGAGACGGGTATTGGAGCGAAGCAGTGGATACGCATCTTGCCCTCTGGTCCACCGTCACGTAAGAAATAGAACCTCGAATCCACCTCGAAAAACTGGCATCACCCCAAATCAAATCAAGCAATGCTCTTCACTAGCTTTTATTTGTCTGGGATACGCGATCAAAGAGAGATATGAACTAGGACCATTCATGGTATGTGTCGTGCACCAGAAAAGTTTGAATTCATAGCATGCATGCATTGACATAATTAATAAAATATTGGGATCACAAAATGAAGAAAGAGGGGGCCAAGGGCCATGAAATAAAAAGTTTCAAATGTATATCTAGAGGTTTGCATCAATCGTGCGTTGAAACTTACCACCTCGGTGTGGAACCAGAAACAGTAGAAAAATTGCCTCTTACCTGGAATATAAAAAGAGAAAACGTTTAGTGGACAATGGAAATAAAATTCATATTTTTTACAGCTTTCTAAATGCAGAACAAAAGTTTTTCCATGAAATTAAAAATGCCAGTAGAGCACAAAAGAGAGTAAAATTCTGGCGTCGCTTGCATTCATTGTAGCCAACCGTTGTGAAGGATTACTTTGTGAAGTGAGATACGGAGTCATAGGATATACCAAATGGGATCTTGGATTGTCCAGCACTAGGACCAAACCGACAACACTATTAACCGTCAAAACATGAAACCCTACTTCTTCGGTTACTGGCAGTGACAACATAGATATTTGATGTAAGAGTTTCCCCGTGAATCTGATACATAATTGTTCGCGGGAATTCCACCAAGTAATAGGCATCATATCTGCAAACGTTTCAACGAACGAATTATTCGTCAACATCAGGGCTTCTGAATGTCACGCGAGTCAAAATTGGCCGTTATTTATATCCAGCAAATCGAATTAGGCGACTCATTACATGGATATTATCCAAACGTAGTGACAGTTCCAAAAAACAAATGTTACAAGTCGCGCACACTTTTGGCCTTTGTGGAGTGGCCATGTAATAAAATGGGCGCAACTGTCATCGTTGGCATGTAATCGTAATTATCTTGAGGAGTCAAACCACAAATAGGTGAAAAAATTAAACATAGCTACCATTTTTTTAAATTTATAAAGCTTAAGGATATTAAATTAAAAATAGTAATGTCCTAAGCATCTGTCAGCTACATGGCAGTTCATCCATAAGCGGTCAGAAGATGTAGTGCATGCCGTTCATTCTGAAACTTTAAGCAAATGATGAAGTTTATCTGAATATTCACGTCACATTTCTCTAAACAGAGGAGTAGTAATCCCGACAAAGACCACAGTAGCTCAGAGCCACTGGCAAGAGTAAAATTTCCTCGTGGCTCAAATCCGAGCACCTAATGTAATTCGCGGAATCCCGGTGGTATTCCACCGAGCTCGACCGCAAGGCGTTGAAAGAAGAGACGAGTATTTCGGAGGACATTAAGCAGGAATTTTTAATTCACAGCGAGCGAGCGTTTAGCGCCACGGGCGAAGGAATGGGGTGGGTTTGGGGGGGTGGGGGGGGGAGTTTGGAGGGAGGGGGTGGGGGCAAAAGGGCTTGAAGGTCCGGCCGGCCTTCCCCCACTCAACAAGGGCTGGGCCGCGGCCGCGCCGGCGAGGAGCGTCCCCAGGGGGAATCGGACGAAACGGCTTAAGTGAGTCATAATGGTGCGACGAGGTGTGGGATGACGAGATGCGAGTAGATGTGTCTGTGTGTGTCAGTGGGTGAAAGGGGAGGAGGGGGAACTTCACCACAGAGGAGAAAGGGAGAGAGAGAGAGTGGATGAGGAAAGGTGATGAGAGTTGAAGAAGGGCTCTTTTTACGGGGAAGAACGCACGGCAGTTCAAGCAAGATTTAAATTTAGTCATAGTTTCATACTCGAGTTGAACTTTAAATGGGGGATTACCATTCCAATGTTTATTCGATATAACCGTTGAAATCAAATTTGCTAAGGTTTTCAAGTAGATTTCCGGAGTTGCTTCGAAACATTAAGACCTAATGACCAAATAACTAATCTTAGAAAGTTGCATTATTTTCTGCTTCCGCAAAACGACCTCTGACGTCATTTCATCCATCGACTAAAGGCCCGTGGCTCGATTCCTGGTGAAGACGGAAATTTTTTTATAAGTTTTTTAAAAACCTTTATACTGTTTTATATCCGGCAGAGGTGCACATATTCACAGAAGCCTTATCTTTTAGAATGGATATTGAAGAAGCGATGGATGAGATGACGTCAAGGCCGTTATGGGAAGGTTGACCATCCATTCAACATTAGACTCCTATATCTCTCGCAATTTTTGGAACCTTTAAGAGTTGATATGCAAATGATCATTTGTCATGGTCCCCTGCACGATAAAGGAAAAAAGCAAAAGTCGTGATACACCCGCATTAATACCTGTTGGGCAAGCGGGGAAGGGTAAGAAAGAGATTAGGTTTTATTGACGGGATGAGGAAAAGTAGGACCTACGCTGACAATGAGATGAAGAAAGAAATACTTAAGGTAGATAAGACACTGCATTTTTAAGAGTCTGAAGGGTTTTCTATAACTTTCATCATAACCTACCTTTAACCGATAGATTACTAAGATGATGATAATGATGATGTGAGAAGCATTAAGTACACATGGTGATATAAATCATTAAAAAACTTTTTTTACCACTCTACAACTCAACTTCCAACTAACTTTATACGCAATTTAGAGACATTAAATTGAGTAGGCACGATATAGAACCTTTCATGGTATAAATGAAAGGTGAAACAAAAAAACTGCCATTTTCACATTGTATTTTAATCTACATCTACATCTATATACTACCCCGCAAGCCGCCTCAATAGGCGTGTGGCGGGGGGTGTTAAGACACCAGCCGTTTACACATAAATAGGACACGCTCTAATGAAATTACGCCTAGCATTTATTATAGTCCCTTATTGTTCGGGGGAAAAACGAATTCCCATAGCTATCCGTTCGGCAAAATATCTCTCTTAATTTATCGTTTCTGTTGGACCTGGAAATATAGTGGGGTTCTAATATGATGTTCTCCGCGTCGCTCTGAAAAATACCTTTTCTCAATTGTTCAAGTAATCTAAGCCTAGCGCGCAGCCTCCGAGTCTCTAGCGGCTCCCAGCCTAATTCGTTTAACATCTGTGTAACGCTGTCTGTACGCCCGTAGCAGTTTTTGACGAATCGCGCGGCTTTCCTTTGTATTTTATTAAGTTCCCGGACTAAGTCTTTCTGCACCGGATCCCATATGCTCGCTGCATATTCAAGGTGTGGCCGGACGAGTGCGAAATAGCACCTCTCTTTTACTTTTTCATCCGAAAATCTTCCCACAATACGCTTGACGAATCCTAGCTTCTTCAGAGCTATGCCACAAATATTTCTTATATGTACTCCTCACGATAGGTCCGAAGTTATCGTAACTCCTAGATACTTCACTTCATCTGTCGCCTTTATGTTAACACCATCCACAGCATATTCACGGGGATAGTTGGACGACCTCCGCAAGAAATGTACCGCCGTGCATTTGGTCAGATTAAGTTCGAGTCCCTACTCTTGGCTCCACACATGAACGTTGTTTAAATCCGATGACAGAGTTTCAAAGTCAGAGTGATCACTAATTTCACGATAGATGACAGCGTCGTCGGCAAATAGACGTATTTTACTGCTAATTCGAGAGCATAGATCATTTATGTATATAATGAACAAAAGGGGTCCGATCACGCTTCCTTGCGGGACACCTGATGTCACTTTAACTACATCAGAGCTAATTCCGTCAATAACTACCTTTTGCTTACGATCACTCATATAGTCGCGTATCCAGTTTACTACTGTTTCGTTTAGGCAGCATGACTGTAATTTTTATAAAGGTTTGTTATGAGGTACTGTGTCGAAAGCTTTCTTAAAATCTAGAAATAATGCGTCAACTTGTCTTTTCGATTCACAAGATTTGAGAACGTCATGAAGAAAGAGCGCGAGTTTTGTTTCACATGATCTACCTTTCCGGAAGCCGTGCTGAGAGCCATGGAGGACGTTACGACTGTCCATGAACGTCATGATATTGCTAACGACGATATGTTCGAGTATCTTGCCTATAATCGACGTTAATGAAACTGGTCGATAGTTCCCTGGGTCGTGTCTGTTTCCCTTTTTGAATATCGGTGTAACGTTTGCAATTTTCTAGTCCAATGGTATCTTTCCTTCAGACAAATACTTCTTGAATATTAAGTCTAAGAACGGTGCGATCTATGGCGCTAACTCCTTGAGGACACGCGCGGGTATTCCCTCCGGACCCGGAGATTTACTATTTTTTATCGACTGTAGCTGTTTAGTTATCCCATCACGTTGAATAGTGATTTCTTTCATCGGTTCCTCAGTGAATGAAATTTCAAAATTACATGCAGTATCGTCTGCAGTGTATACACTTTTGAAGTGGGAATTTAACGTGTTAGGTTTGTCAATATTTTCGGTGACAAGTTTGCCATCTTTATCAAATAACGAATCTACGGTTGAAGATTTTCCCTGAAGCTCTCTCGCATATGACCAAAAAGATTCGGATTAATGTTCATGATCATGGTTTCGTTGCCTAGCATTATCATCAGGTGGGCAACTGCTGACCTTGCCTCTTAATTCACCTTATAATGTCGCTTGGACACGAAACCATGATAATGAAAAATAAAATACAAAGAGGGAATCTCAACTTTCATTCTTACCTTTTACAAACGTGCTGAATCTTTTTTTAATAATTAATATATTTTACACTTGAACGAGGTGAATGAGTCAGTAAGAACGCTTCAACACGGAAATAATTGGGTAAGGTAGTTTTCACTGTATTTTTCTAGATATATTTTTATATTTTTGTGATTAAAATGGATACCATAGTCTGTTTAGATAACTATAATTACTTTTCTTTAAAATTGACTACTATGTAGATGTCGAATTCTTGATATACAGATCGAGACCACCAAGCCTCCACTTATATAAAAACACTACTATAAAATATGTAGTGGCACTACAATAAAATATGTAGAGGCTTAATCTCGTTAAAATCCTATCTAGTGACTGATAGGATGAGGATTTTCGAGGAGGTTTAAAGTAATAAATTAACCAAGGAAGGGAAAATGAAAAATAATGCTCTTGCCTCTTTTGAATTAGAGATTCAAATTAAAAACCTATCCCAGGCCAACGAGAGTAGCCCCTTGCCAAAATTACATTCAAGCAGTCTCACGACATCCTTTAATTAGTAATTGCAAGAACCATGCTTGTAGTTATTTTGCAGTATGTACCCTCACTCCTAGCATTATAAATGTGAAACCAATCTCCATGTGCAGCTTAAGTGATTTTACTAAGGGGATACACATAAACAATGTTTTGGCCAAACATATTGGATATAAAACATTAGGCTGATGATATGTAGGAATAATGAGTTATGTATGTACCATAAATTTAATTATCAAGCCCGTAATAATCCTATCAAATTGAAAGGGTGGATGAGACTTGATGTTCGGGTCTTCTTCCAGTCAGCCGGTAAGTGTGCGAATTATTGTCCATGATTATGAATAGGCACAGAAGACGACTCGAAACTCAAGTCCCTTCAATTCCAAAATTCCGCGAATGCCTTCACGGGAAATGGAAAGGGTACCTATATTAATGGGAGAATGAAAAGCTTTATAATACAGTAGATCACCGTATAAAATCACTCAAATGGTGAAATTTCCCTAGAGCAAATGGTTTATTTCTAGTCCGGGCGAAATTTACATGTAAAAGTATAGGAAATATTCGTAAGTACAACATTTCGCACGTACGAACGAGATTAATCGTGAGTTCATTTATTCAATTAATCGGTAAATGACGCCTTACTATAATTTATTATTTTTGCACAGAACCACAGCCAGATGCCTAATCCCTTACCAGCCGTAGTCTTGTAGCTGAACGATATCGCGGGTGAAATGGTCTGAACTGTTGTTAGAAAGTGGCTGGTAAGCACCGGAGGTTTTATTGTGCAAATTAATAAATGACACAAGGCACTAGCAGTAGCAAATTTGAAGCTATAACCATCTCCTTCTCTCAAAATTTATTTTTCTGCGTGAGGTCCCTCAAATCTCTAATTTTCCAGATGGAAGTCATCGGATCCTTTACAATAATATGTGGAAAACATTGAGAAAACTCATCACGAGTTTCCAATCTGGCGAGGAGATCAGGTACCGACGTTTCAGTGACTAACTCAGCTATCAATTTCAAGGAGGTTGAATCTCATTAAAAACGATGAGGAATTTCATCGTTGACATGTTAGTACCTAAAATCCTGGCCAGGCTGGAAAGTCGTGAAGAGGTTACTCTCACAATTCACCGATAAAGCACCAGATCCTTCGTGTAGGACACTGTTTATCATAATAATAAGGAGTCCACAAAATAGGGTTATTTATCATTTTTATATTGATTGCTTACGATTGTTATCATAGGCGATGTCTTGTTCACGAATGAACCGTTCCTCTATTTAGTGCGAAACTCCTGTCCTCCCAGTGTAAATAAATATCATGAATATTTGTTTTTCCTGAAGGTGAATAGATTTAATGAAAAATGAGAATTTTCCTTAGATAAACTAATGAGCTTACGAGAAACCTAAAACAAACTAATGATTTCTCCGATAAAAAGTATCCTGTTTTATAAACCTCCATAAATGCCGGTATTTCTTACCTTTCTCGCAAACGCTAATCGTGTAACTCTCTTTTTCTTTTTACGCAGCTAAAACTCCCCCAAGTATTATCTCATTTGCTCTGCAACGCCTGCTACGCCTCCTTCAAGGCACACGCCATGTTCCAAATGTGAAAAATCTCTGAAAAAGTTCATGTTAATACAATAATAAAGGGTGCAGGAAAATAAATAACGAAAATGTTTTTTTCGTGAATTAGAAAACTAGAAGCACGGGCAACTGAGAGTAATCCTGGAGATAATCAGCAATAAACGTATGAAGTACATACATACAGCTGGAGAGTAACCGAGATTTGATTTGTTTTTTGACGCAGGATAAATTAAGGAAAATTAAAAAAACTCCTTGGACTCATTTTAATCTATTGTATTAGAGACAAAAATGCTTTTGGTTGTACAAATTATGCTCTTTTTTAGCAAGGGAATTATTAACGTCCTCCACTACTCTTATTTATTTTTAAGGCTAAAATACTTCTAATATTAAATTTCTTTTTTGTAATTTCGGTATATATTTTAGGAATGTTCAGAGGCATTAATGCATTGGAGTACTTGATGCAAAGCATGCATTAATATATGTTTGCATAATAACATTTGAATTTTATTTTTTATCATGACGCACTCACCACTTGGGAACATTTCTCTATCGTGGTTTTCAAGCACACCCGCATTCCAATTTCAGTGTGTGAGGCAATAGCATATCTTTCCTGTCTGCTTTCCTGCAAAATGAGTGACACGTGATGCGTTCTTTGGTAGTACGAGATGGAGACGTTGGACAAAGCTTAAGCCATCAGAACCTCCCGCATTGAATGCACAGCACCTTTCAAGAGCCTACTTGAAGCTTTCCACGCTAATCAACACAGAAGTAGCACTGAGAAGTATGTACGTAGTGATCTCTAAATCGTAAGCAGCGATTTAATCACAAAGTATTTTCCACTGTTTTTCGACTGTGAAATTTGATTATTCAACAGTTCGTGTATCAGGAATATTATTTTTTAACTTTTTACTAATCTCGACTTCGCTTCATTTTCATAATAAATATTTAAATTTCAGTTTTCGGTTGTATGAGACATTTTTGGCACGGAGAAGCGGTGCTTCTTGAGCACTTATGTGTACATAAGTGCTCAAGTAAGTACATAATAAGTAAGTACATCAAGATGTACTTACATGAAAATTTTCAAGAATACGCTACTGTCAACAGATTGCAAAAATCATAGCATGTACTCATACAGAAAAATTAATCTCATTTTTCCCGAAAAAGAGGATAATGTGCGGTGGAATGGAATATGTTTACGTTGTCATCACTCGTGGAATAAGAGGCCACAAACATTTCTCAAAAATTCTTCCCCTAAAGTCGAACGGTTTTCTTTTACAGCGATTTATTTATACGGCCAAGGAGTTCCACGACCCGTTCGACCAAACGACCGAAGCCCTTTTCCTACCCGCATCACCCCCTCCTCTCCTTCCGGCCGCAACTCCCCCTCCCCCTACTACTCGTACTTCATTCCCTCCCTCCCACACCTCCCTCCCACACTCCTCTCCTCATGACCCAGTTCTTTCCTTAGAACGGAATATGAAGACGACGACCGCGGCGCCAGTTGTCGCTAATATACACACACATAAAAGTGAACTCCACTTGGTCCCCATTCACAATCTACGAAAGCAGAAATCTCCTCTCCCTCTCGTCCGAAGAGTCTTTGAGCGCTAGTCAGTTTCAAAAACCCACGACAATTCACTCAAAAGCGTGAATTTGCTTTGGTTCAACACATCACTCTTGCATAAGAACAAACAACGGAAGAAACACATTTGACACATTATTTTATCCACCGCACAATGAAAGTCCAGTAAGTGAGTCAAGACGTAATAAGGGCACTAAGTGTAATAAAAAAGAGGAAAGTAGGTATTTTTGGACTTTGCCATCGAATCATTCGGTCTTTCTAGATTTTTTGCCGAATGATTGTCACGGAAAATGTTGTAGAAGATTTCTTCCGGTCAAAGTAGAAAATAATTTACTCGAACTTTATAATCTAAAGCTTATTGATGCAAATAATGTTGAAATTTTTTAAAAGCCTCCCACCCTACAGCCATCAGCATACTTCATCACAGTAAAATTCACCGCTAATGAAGATGGGCTTTCTAGGACGCAGGAACATTTGGAACCATGGACAGCCAAGACTATCAGGTCGACCCAACACCACCCCCAGGAGACAGCTTGAAATTTCCCTTCCAACCAAGAACTATCGACTGCACCAGTCCCCTGCCAGAAAAAAAATCCAGAACCACCCCTAGAGCCTGATTTCTCTACTAAAAAACCATTTCCCACACCGGCATAATCGCCTTGCTTCTATTATATAAACCCTAGTCAATGTGACCAGAGCCATCCAGCAACAGCTGGCTCTCTTGATCCAGGTGATATCACACTTAACCTGATGGAACCCCGCGATGACTAAATGTGCTCGGCAACACTCTCCCTTCACAGTAACTCTGTGGAACGACAGCTAAGGTCTCTCCTAAAACCCATTTTTCCGCAGCCATAGGGCTGACATTGCTTTGAGCACTGAAAACAAACTACACCCGGGAAACGGTGGAAAATCCCTGGATTCCAAGAATTCTGCTCTTATCGTCCGGAACATAAACCGGCTTTCGGCCCCTCTGGTGGTTATACAGCTCTACCAATATACGTAATACGACTACATCAGCTGCAACTGGCTGACCACAACCCTGGAAAACAACCTCAATCCTCCTTTTCTGACATTACGGTGACATTCAGGGTACATCCATCTACCTCCATCTTGGAGTTAATTTCCCAGAACAACACTATTCCTCATGAATCACAATTATGTGTCCAGGGGTGACGTGAGCCAACTTCAGCGTCAAAAATCAGCAGAAAACAGACAAAAATAACATTTTAACAGAAAAAGAAACCATCAGCGGAATTGGCTAGATCACGCTGGGATCTACTTACTTGGGCCCACAGTGGCGCCCAAAGAGAGGTATTTAGACAAAATAGCCATTTATGCAGGTCTTCTCCTTGTTCTCATATTTTAAGCATGCTCTACCCAGAGGCTTAGAAAATAGTCGGATTCATCAGTTGGCCGAAACCTGGAAAAACCCTCTGCAAGTCGGAAAACTACCCCATTTCTCTCTAAGACACATTAGGGGAGCTTCTGGAGAGGTGACTCCTGCCCGACCTTGTCAACCTCATTACAGAGGAAATATCTTACTGGACTTCCAGTTAAAATTTCGCCATCAGCCCTTGACTACGCACGCGGTGCTACACGCCAAAATTTCATCATAACTTCTTATGAACTCCTGTGCTGGCTGCGCAGCGGCGTTCCTGGATATCAGCAAAGATTCTTCCTTACTCGTTCCTCTTCTTCGGTCCTAACTCGCCTCTTTCCAATCAATACAACTCCTCAAGGTCGCTTCACACGCAACCAGCTGTAATTGATTCAGGATATTTTGAAGTTTACGTACCTTATATTTCTCACAAGCACCAAAAACGGCCATGGATAGGTAGCGTAACTCAAACTTTTAGAGTCGACCTATAAAAACCGCTAGTGTGGCTAGTTTACATATTTTAACGAGTGATATCGGGCGCACCAATAATAAATATTATATAATTTGACCACCAAATGGTACTTGACGAGCCATAACATACAGTGTACCAACAGTTCCAAAATACAGTACATGTGAGTTTCGAAGACGATTTAGAATACTTTGACAGAGCGATACAGGATAATTTTCTTCATATTCCCCATCGATTTGCTGTTGGAAACCCAGACTGACTGCTGACCATTTCCCTTTGACACCGCAGAGATCTCCAATAGGTCGGCAATTGCGTCGAAATGGCATCGCGAACCCCTGCGACCGTCCAGAACACATATCCACCAATAAGAACCCATCAACGCCTCCCTTCCTCGATTCTCGAATCCCCAAATGCAATCAATGGTCTCCGCTGGATGTACCGCGGGAATTCACGTCGTGTCGGCGTTCGCGTTGGCGGCACTACGACGAGAAAGGAAAATAAAAAAATCCAACGAAGACACCCTTCCGGGCGAAATTGGGTCAGTTTCGTGACAGTGAATGATGCATGAACAACAGTACACCCAACTTCGGCCGGAAATGGCGCACCACTTCGCAAATGCTGCCACAAATTGGCGGCGAGTTTAACCGGTGAATGCCAGTTTTTTCTCTCTCCCCTTTTGGATCCGGAATAACAAATGAATGGGTGATTCCGAAATGCACAGAGAGAGAGAGAGGACACCTCGGGGCGAATTAATCTCCCGTCAGCCGCGAGATGTCCTCCGTGTCGACTCACCCACCAATCGTAAAATCCGCATTATAGGCTCCCTGGAATCCCTGCCTCCGATTCGCCCTGAGCGATGATCACACATTTCCAACGATAACTAAAAACAAGTAAACCGCGCGAATTCTCGGGGCCTCATGAAATGCAGTGCAGGGAGTCTTCGGAACCCAGAACCAACTCATTAAGATCATATACTACTTATATTTCCACGAAAAACGCCCGATACCCATCCAACACAGCAACAAAACAAAAACTGATAGCTGTAATGAGCAAGGCGTCGGGTGAAATATCGAATGCTGTGCATTTGTTTTCCAACTTCTCATTCGAATTAGTATCGCAAAACCTTAGAGATATTTTGAAGCTTACTATTTTATTGAAAGATAGACAATATTATCATTCTGCTTTGAAGGCTTGCTTAGCTTTTGTACACACTTCCTACTCAGTTGTAAGCCCCAAATAAAATTGAAGATGTCATTAGAGACTGTATTAGCTTCACATTTTCGAATATTTCTACTACAATTATCAAAAGAGAGAGCAGAAGTAGTCTGTCAGTCAGACATTTTAAAGGAAAAAGAAGCCATGGAGCTACTAAAGAAGAAACAAACACACTGTTAAAATAAATATGGAATACGGAATGGCAATAGAGCAAAGGTAGGAACTAATCAACACCCAGCTAACGTCAGTTATGGACAGGATTTAAGAGCAGAAAAGGAAAGAAAGTTGTCGAGATATGGAGTTCAAATGAAATAATTCAGAAGTTAAGCAAAAGAAAGAACCGAAGATATAAAAACAGGGGAAGGACAAAGAGAATACCGCGCTATAAGAAATTAAATAAATGGAGAATTTAAATCAGCAAAAGAATGATGGTTCGACGATAAGAGCAAAGAAATGGGGGACCCGATGAAAAATAAAGAAAAAGCTGAAGACGGCACAAAAAATAATGAATAGATTACTTGGGAGTCGAGGTCCCAGGTGTATAATGGTCTCAAAAATAAAAAAGGGAAATTAGTGTAAGATCGCCGAGAATAGGTAGATATTATGAAAGATAAAATAGGGGAAAAATTTGGAGAAAATTTGTAAAATTATATCAATAATGAAAAAATGCTAATAAAACGGGTGAAAAGAACAATGGAATGGGGAATTATATAAAAGCAAGCAGTAAGAATAGACGGAATATCGGGTGAAGGTCTAAAAACAGGCACTCTGTAGTTTGATAGATGTTTACGAGAAGGGTCTACTACCATTGAATCTACCGATGATACATCATTTGGTTCCCTTAAGCCCAAGAAGGTTTAGTAAAATTAATATGAACAACGCACCATAGCTCTAATACCGTTGCTTGCAATAATCTTAATACTATTGATTACTCTACGTAGGTTAAAGAAGAAGAAGAGGAACAACTCGCAGATGGCCCGGTCGGTTTCAAACGCCTCAAAGGCACAAGAGAAGCGATATTGACACAGAGAGTCAAATTAAAAAATAATAGAAAAAATATGAAGAAATACGAATGGCTTTTATTAATATTGAGAAAACTTTTGTGCGATGGAAACAACTCTTCAAAATATTGAATGAGGAGGTAATGGGCAAATAAGAAAAACGTATAATGTAAAAGAGGACGTATAAAGAAGAGAAAGCTGTGAAAAGATGCGGAGGCTATGGGAGACGCCTTAGCACGAAGAGGGGTGAGGCAAGGTGTCACTTCGGCTGTTTCAATTATAAATTAAACAAGGGCTACATCTACAAAATATTCTGCAAGCCACTTCAGGGGTGTGTGGCAGGGGGTGAGTATTCACCAACATGCATTACACGATACCCTAAAGTTAGTGTAGCTACGACTAATTGAGCATTAGCATAAATCGCTAATGCTTGTCACGAGGCAAAGCCTCACCAGTATGCACTACTACACTACAGATGTTATCACAATGGAGAGACACCGTTAATTTATATGTATTTTGCAACTACACAGATGGACAGAGACTCAAGATCCATGTAGAAAACATGCAAGGCGTGCTGTTAGTATGTACTAGGTAACAGATAAGGATTCAAGTATTAGGAGTACTAATACTACTAAGAGCTACACTACCTAACGACAATCCTAGATAAAAGTCTCATTGGCAGCTGTTATGGTCCCTTATAGTTCGTGGGAAAAACGAAATTTTAAATATGTCCGTTCTGCAGTCTAGTTACCTAGGGCTGGATGAGGTGAGATAATTCTGTGAAAATCAGCTGAGAGAGGAGAGATGTGTAAAGATCCAGTGAGTATGACTGGAAGTGTAGCACTTTGCAGAGGATTCTGCACTGATTGCAAAAAGTGCAAAGATGAGGTTACACTCTTGCTTAATTAAATGGAATCTAAACTGAGTGGCCCATATGACAAGAAACTGAAACTAAAATAGGACAAGGATAGAGTGGGGAAACATAGCAACATTAAAACAAGAATCACAATTCGTGGCGAGCAAGTCCAATTCTTGGCACAGATGACGGTAGGAGCGATCGAGAATTAGTAAATAAGATAAACGTTGCAAAAGTTGTATTCAACAACAAGAGGTACTTAAACATCTATTATATTAATATTTGCCTCAGAAGAAAAATGCTAATAATATACGCATGAAGTGTTTTAATTAAATTCTCCGAAACTTGGAATATTGGAACAGCGGAGCGAAGAGGACTGAAGTGTTCAATGATGGCGCTTTGGGAGGTTATTAAAACTGCGATGGACAAATAAAATCTCCAACAACATAGCCCTCCAAGAACTGAGGAAAAGCATTTACTTTTGGAAAACCCTGAAACGTAAACGAGATGAATGGATAAGAAACATTCACATAGTTTTTTAGAAACTCTGTTCTGGCACTGAATATCACCTCCAAGATTTTTTATCGTCAACTACGAGATTTACAATGACAATATCCTAGAATGTTCAGAGCCTTAAATCCACAAATATAAAATTGGTATGCTTAAACCTTCATTCTATGGTTCACTTTTGAGCAGAATCTTCTAGGAGTGAGAAAACCCTTGGAACGTCTGACCGCTTACTGGAGATAACGCCATTATATCGCACTAGGCCTATAGGTCGCTTTCAGGTAAGCAAAACAGCGTTCAGTGTGCTGGGTGCCAGATCTTCCTGAAAAACTACACGCCGAAAATGACCGACCAGAAAATAATTGGCACCCGCCACCCTTTTCACCACTCTAAGGTGAATTTCGTAAGCCAAATAGTTGGTAATTCAATAAAATTCACAGAAAACTAATTTAGTTTTACGTAGAGTATTTTCAATAAAGCTTAGATATTTTGTACAGCAATGTTGGAAAGCTACATAAGGAAAGAGAATTAGGTATAACATGTGTAAACAGTACAGTCACAAACATGTCAATCGAAGCTTATGTCAACTTGGCTGCACTAAAGTACATGAAAGGTAATCCATTAGTCCTGTAATGATAATGAGGTTTATTATGCTGGGGAAATATTAGATACGGAAGAGGGAAATCAATCCGATAGCTGAATTCACTATAAGCGTCACTTTAAGGGTGCCTCTGGGTATTTAAGAGACACTATGTATTGCAATCATACTCGGAGTAATATCCTTGAACCTAAAGCATAGAGAAAGACAGAAATTGTTTTAATCCTACAGTCAATTGAGCCGCGGTAAAGTACCACCTCTAATTTCAACATTTATCATGTTTTCCTGCATAGAAAAATGATCTCAATGGAGCGCCGAATCAGAGTCCAGCGAAAAACATCGTTGACCTAAAAAGAAAACTTCCCCACCGTTGTCCGGTGCACATCTTCATCACTGAAAGGTAGCGGGTGAGATGTTACGTCCCTGGAAAAAAGTTTCGCTCGACCAACTGTGACAGGGAGCGCCTTGAATGAGAAAAAAAAACCATTCGAGTCGTCATCCGGTGAAGGCATAGAGAAGGACACCTACCGAGCACAATGGGAACTTGGAGGATCAGCCCGGCACCCGAGTCCCTCTTTCGGTGGACGGGGTAACCACGAGGGATCTCCCCTCTACCCTCACCCCCTTTGCATTCCCCCCCCCCCCGACCCTCGGGGAGTGATTGCCATGGCAACGGGAGGGCGGCGGGCAACAGGGGGGCGTGGCCGTGGGGTGGCGGCGATCGCCGCTCCGCCCGTGGGTGTGGGTGTGCATTATCGAGCGGGTGGCGCCAAGGGGCGAGGGGTAGAGGGAGGGGAGGGGGTTCGGTTGCCATGGTGAAGGCAGGGCATGGTGGTGTTTTGACTTGGTGCTTTTGGGTGGGTAGACCACGTGGACGCCACGGAGGTGTCGCCGGGAGACCGACAGATGGAAACCAGGTCGTGACACGATGTCGCTAACGACTTAAAAATCCTCGGTGCTGATTTACCCCTCACTTGCTCATCGTCAGAAGAAAGTTCTTCACGAATAACTTTTTTCAAAAACCCTTTCACGAATTTCCCGAATGTTCCTCTCTCATTCAAAGGACTCGATACAAAATAGTGACGAAGCTTTCACAGCTTTTCACGGATGTTCATTCACGGGGAGAAATAGTGGTCCCTTATTTCTTCTCCTTCAAGAGTGAAGGGCATGACGAGACACGATCTTTTATAAAATCATTCCTTGAAATGAGGGAAGAGACGAGGAATCACAAAAACCACAAAAAGGAGAGTTAAGATTGGATTTTTTAATATTTGTTTTTACCTTGAATTTGATAAAAATAATAAAGATGTCATAATTGAGATACCGGTTTGCATGGCTTAGGGTATCTCCATTTATTTATAGAGCAATCTTATGCCAACAAGAATTCCTTCTGAGAACTTAAGTTTTTCAGTCTTTACTTGTTCATTGAAAATGAGTCACGAGACTTTCACGTACAAAGATAAGAGCACTGGATATAAAATGAATACATTAAATTCTGAGTTTCTTGATCCAGCATTGAGTATTGGTATCCCGATCGTGTTATAAAAAAATAGTTTTATGAGGGGTCAAGTTGAAAAGGAAAAAAGGAAAAGATCTCTTTGAAGTAAACCAAATCAAGGAGGTCCTTTGCTTATTCAGGGATTATTAATTTTAAATATAAAAAAGATTGTTTGTGTGTTCATTTTTTATGCACTCCAATGCAATTCATCTGATTGCGATGAAACTTTGGTGAGTTTTGCGCGTAGCCATAAAGGTTTCTGAATTATAAAATTAAAAAATTGGGGTAAAAACAACCCCAAAATATTATTTTTGGGGTTGTTTATACCCCAATATTGTTAACATTTACTTCCAAAAGAAAAGCATTGAATTTGGTGCAGGTTATTCCTTAATTGCTTTTTTAAATTACTTGCACTCGAGATATTGGATGGAACTTTGTATCATAGAACGCAAAAAAAAGTATTTAATTCTTTCATTCACTTTTCTTATACGCCTCGTTTTTGTCCAGGTATTGCGTTTTTATCTCTGAAATCATCAATTTCTCTTATTTTTCAATATTAGAAATATCGCTCCATGGTTTCAAGCTCAACTATGTGGAAGTTGAATTTCACAAATGAAAAATTAATTTGTTATCCTATCACATTTTTATTTTCCTGGTACGACATGTTTCGACACAGCGGTGTCATCATCAGGTACAAAGTTTTAACACTTTCCAAGAGGTATAAATACTCTTAAAGGGACTTGGTGGAAGGTAGGAGAGGGGGGAAAGGGGGTGTTGAGGAGGGGACAAATACCGGGGGAGAGGTAAGGAAGGGGTGGTGTAGGAATCTAGAAAACACCCGTGAAAGAAACGTAAGTAAGTGAGTGGGAGAGGTGGGGTTTGTTGGTGGGGGGAGGGGTGGGTGGGTTTCTTCGGTGTAGTTCTTCCTCGAGGGTTAGGGATTAAGGAAGCGGTGGGTTATCAGCAGGTGGGGTGGGAGGGTCAGGGTTTTTTTTTCCTTGAGGGATAGAGAGACTTCTATGAGGGGGGAATGTTTTTCAAAAAGGATGTCGTTGAGTGAAAGACATTTCTTCATGATCCTTCTTATTTCCAGCTCCTCCATTTTGTCCATCTTCCTTCCTCTTTTCTCTCGGTGTAATATCTCCGGTATGAAGTCCCTGTTATGGTTTTCTTTCTATAGATGTCTGGCGAAGTGGGACTGCGATAGGTTAAATTTCCGGAAACATCTCTAATGTTCTTTGATTCTTGTCTGGAAAGTGCGTCCTGTCTGACCCACATATGCAGCACTGCAGTCGTTGGACTTTAATTTATATATTCCACTATTTTCTAAAGGTTGAACTTTGTCTTTTGTGTAGATCAGGAATTTTTTAAGATTGTCATTGTTATAAAATGCTATTTTAAACCAGTGTTTTGGGAAGACGTTGCCTATTTTTTATTGCCTAGCACCTAGCATGGTATTATTGCAACATTTAGCTTCAATAAAACTGATGATCTCAGGCCTGACCTCGTGGAAATTATTGACATCTATGATGAGAAAACCACCATTGTCATTTCCTCAAAACTTTATTACGCTGGCACGACGCGCGTTTCACCACACTGTGGCATACTCAATTGCATACCACATAATTGGTAGAGGCACATGAGTATGCCACAGTGTGATGAAACGCGCGTCGTGCCAGCGTAATAAAGTTTTGTGGAAAAAACAAAGGTGGTTTTCACATCATGGTTATTTAGCTTTAAAACCATCTAAAATAATTTATATTCGACAATAATCAACGCCTTTTCCTTGATTCCACGTAGGCTATTATACCTAAGTATTAAGAATACTTAAAACTCAAATAAATGCGTGTCAGTAAATTTGTGGAAAATAAATGTCCACTGGAACGATCCTACAAAATAAACTATTCTGTCAAGGTTAACGTCGCGTCCGTTCTATAATTAGTCGTCAGATCAGATATGCGAATCAATCTCACAGCGCAGGCTTAAGGACTCGCTTACCTCCGGAGTTAAATTCGTTGTGAGTGATTATGCGATCACACGGATGAATTTTGAGAGATATATTGCAGAACTGACTGATTTAGATCGCCACTAGTTCTGTGAGCTGCCAACTATCTCAACTGTGAGTTTATCGCGTACGACTGGGAACCGATACCTCCGACAATGTCAGTGGTAAGGATAGGTAGCTTTGATTTCAGCTCTTATTTATTTTTTCATCACTCACTCAGTGATTCAACCCGAAGGTTGGTTTGGATAGTTGAGGGTAGAGCTCAACCCGGACTAAGCCACAGGCGTGCGAACTTCACACATTCAGGGTAGGGGGGCCAGTTCCCTACTATATATATTAACTCCCTATATTTTTTCATATGGGATGCTAATTGATGTTGTTTTAGTTTCTGCATACTTGTAATACTCTTTGCATGTCAGCATGACTGTCTTGGTATTAGGACGATACCTTAAATCGCTCGGTAGACTATATCTAGGCACTTCCACATAACGATGATGATTTGGTAACATAGAAGAAGGAATCAGGTGGCCACATAATCAAAGAATAGCTAGGATAGAGAATATATCAAAGGAAAAATATAGGCTAAATACTTACGTAAGCTCGAACCAGACTGTTTATCGGGATACGTTTAACATATTTTCCTAAAGCAACAACAAACGATCACAGGTATACGATATTCAAAATATATTTTAGAACAGATAGATTTAAAATATCATTTTCCCGCGGGATATTGAGGATCAAACAAGTGTTGATAGAGCTTCTTCTAGTATATTAATCAATAAGAAATGAAGGCTTAAAAACATTTAACCATAATCCGTGCAGCCCGCCTTGTTGGAGCTAAAACTTAGCCCTCAAAAGCAATGAGTGCAACATCATCTGGCCTGATGAGATATGATCACTATGCAGCGGATGCCATTTTCTTTAGTAAAAGATTTACTCGGAACCTTCTCATAATACCAGCATCGAACCAGCGTAGAAAATTTGTGATCAACTCAGCTTAAATCGTTGCCAGCATTTCAGGTTCTCATGGAACCGTAATGATGGAAGAAATGTGAAAAAATATGTAAAAAATAGTCATATCAATCGCGATTTCCATCCTCTCATTCACAAACTATTCGATGAGGATTCACGAATGGTGCAACAGCTTTCGCAGCTCGCCTTAGAAAAATCATTCACCGTTGGTTTGCTTGCTCACACAACTCACGACCTGCACTCAAGAACTGTGATTTACGTTAGAAATGATTATTTTTGAGGATGCCGGGACTAGTCACGGAAGTTACCTTTACGGAGTCACCCGCAAATGCACATAAGTGCGATATTCCGCAGAGGAAAACTCGCACTTATGTTAGAAAGGATACCACTCTCAATTGTCGTAATCGGTAAAAATGAGATCTTTGCTCATCAATCAATCTTCTACGAGAGCTGAGTCTCGAGATTTGATCATTCACAACCAAGCCATCACTACTACAAATTAAATTTGAAAAGCATAGTACAAAGAGTTTTGAGCTGAAATGAGTTCTAAAAAGGAACATTTCATTTTGACAATTGTCTTAATTGCTTTTTTGAGTTCATTATATACTTATAAAACTTGAAACATGTTTCACAGCAGATATTTTCAAGTGTGATTCAGGATGACTCTATCTTCCAAGGAAATATGTCCACAGTCAGGTGAACTGTGAATGTTGATCAGTTGACATTCTCAAAATCAAACCGGATTCCCAAGTATCATTTTCTTACAGTTAAGTTGCAGCTATAGAATAAAAAAATTAGGTTCCTCACTAGGCCACCTTCTCTCTCTATACGAAACCCTAGTTCGATCATTTGGGTAGCTTGTCTAGCTAAAGCTCGTGGCTCAAGCATAGAAGACCTAAATACTAATACTAATCGAGTTGAAAGATGAATGACTTCAGGCTTTCACGGTGTATTGCATGGAAGAAGGTCTCCATGGAACACTGGCTACTGGAAGAGAATAGAAAAAGAGTCAATAGAGATTAGGTAGGAGTAGAGGAAAATTATCCGTGACTGTGGGTTTCACCACAACACGATATTGGTGAAATAATAGACAGTAAACTTCGATTATTTGCAGACGACGCTGTAGTATACAGGGAAATCCGTAGCAGTGAAGATAAGGATAAACTAACGAGCGACCTTACTGCAATCCAAGCATGGTGCGATGCGTGGCAGCTAGAGTTAAATTTGAAAAAATGCGTAGTAATGAAATTCTGGGGGAAAAATAACTCCCCACAACAGAGCTATTTCATTCAGGATACCCAATTAGAGACGGTAGAATCCGTAAAATATCTCGGAGTTTGGCTCAATAATGATCTATCGTGGAATAAACATATTCGGGAAATAACAGGTCAAGCTAATCGTAAATTGGGATTTGTTAAAAGAATTCTAGGCAAGTGCGACGACAAAGTGAGAGAAATAAGCTACTTCTCCCTCGTTAGACCCCATTTAGAATATGCTTCCAGTGTTTGGGATCCTCATGAAACAGGCTTAAAAACAGAGTTAGAACGTGTACAGAGAAGAGCAGCCAGGTACGTGAAAAGCCGTTACGATAGTCTTGTTAGTGTTACTGACCTCTTAGAACAACTCGGATGGGAATCACTGTCAGACCGTAGATTGAAAACAAGACTAAATCTATTATGTAAATTCAAGTGTAGTTTATTTTCCGACGAAGTTGATCATATTTTACGACCGCCAACGTACTATGGTAGATTTGATCATAAAAATAAAATAAGAGAGATAGACTGTAGAACAGATAGATTTAAAATGTCGTTTTTTCCGCGAGCGATAAGAGACTATAACGGTTGTGTAAGGACTTAGAAATAGATTAGTTGACTGGTAGTGTAGCTTACTAACTTATGTATTTCTTAAAGCATGTTTACGGAGTTTTATGGTGTTTCTAACAGCATGTTTTGCATGTTCTAGCTTCATAGACAGATTGCCCTCTTAAGTAGCATGTAGAATATTATGTGCCATCGTACATGTGTGGCGTGCATGTGGGGACTCTCTTGCATGCTGCATGATGGTTTTTAGTTAATGATGGAATTGGTTAGTATCCTTAATATTCATGACCGTGCGGTGTGCATGTGGCGGTCCGCTTGCATGCTGCATTTTGGTGACTTGTCACCCCCTGCCAAACACCCTAGAGGTGGCTCGCAGGGTAATATGTAGATGTAGATGGTAACCTATCCTCAACACCAAAAAGGAGGAGCGGGGAATCGGATCAATCAGATGACACCGACTCTCCCGACTTTGGATATATATGTCGGTCAATTTTCTTGAAACGGCACTCATCACCCTGAGGACGATAACGGAGTAAGCCGACGAAATGTTGTACATGTTGTGAGCCACTAGCACGGATGGAAACCCGAGAGACCTTCAGCCTAGACGAATGACTTTCACGTAAGAAGGTTCCGCCGTGACTGTGTGAGTCAAAATAATACTAAATTCCACATTTTTAATATTTTGTCCAAAAAGATCCTACTTTCGCTGATGAAATGCGTTACCTATAGAAACCCAAAAGTAAGGTACAAAATATGCAGATTATACCACGAATGTATTTTAAATGAGCACTTTTTTCCAGCCATAGGAGCCGACTGCAGCGCCATTTCCTACGAATTACCGCATTTTGACTTCAATTGCGGCATTAATTCCCTAATAACTGAAAAAATAAGGTGGTAAGAGCCCTATATTTTATTTTAATTGAATTTCACTGGATTATTTCCTTCTTATAAATAGTTTTCCGCTAAAATGGCGTTTATATTTTATGGAAAAATACTATTTTCCCCGTGTTTCTCTCATTCCCCCATTGAACACCATGTAATTTCAAGTTCAATTATAGAATAAAATAGCGTGGAAAGGTATCATTTTGTTGTTCATATCAGATAGAGGTCAACTTTTTCTACAAGTAGACAGAATATTAATTAAATGAAATTTAAGTCATTTCACGGTGGAACTGCCTTAAATGAGAAGTTCACTCAGTCGTTGGTCTCATCAGCGAGTGGCACCTGTCACGTTTTGCTCCGGGATTTTGAGCTGAGACTCTCTCCGTATTTTATGTTACATTTGGAAACTCGCAAAATGCAATTAACATTCACCGTTTATGTAATGTGATTCCAAATTGAGGTTAAAGAGCAAATTTGTAGCTTTCATGTAAGAACGAATCCAAACTATTGAAAAACTTGGCGGAGACGACAGTGGTAAGTAACTTGTTTGAGGAGTGTAAAGATAGTGTCAGTATGTGTGAATTAGAAAAAAACGCTGACCGATTGCCTGATTCTATTAGTAAACAATCAGTACACAACGCTGACTCATATATTGAAGAATCCTGCGCACAAGAATAAGGTGACACTTCAATGGTCAGAGTGGTGATGAAGGCATCGAAAGACAACGGAATAAAGATGAAGATGAGATGAAATGGCGTAGGCTACTTTTGAGGTCGCATGCGATTCAAGTGGTTATTCAATTAACATTTATCGCATTGATATATGCAAGAGGCATCTTGGGGCAGAGGCATTTGTCTATGAAAAGCTGCTGGGACAAAACGTGGGGTTCAAAAATATTCTCTAGCGCAATGGCTAGGGATCGATTCTTGAACATTATGAAGCACTTACGCTTCGATTCGAAAGTGACTCGTAGTCAAGCACGGAAAACAGATAAATTTTGTTTGATGTCTGAAATTTGGAATCATTTTGTGAACCATTCTCGATCCAGCTACAATCCAGGTGAAAGCGTAACAGCCAATGAACAGCTCTATCCTATGAAATGCAGGTGCCCCTTTATACAGTATATGCCAAATAAACCAGACAAATTTGGAATCAAGTACTGGGTTTTGACAGATGTAAAATCAAAATACTGCCTAAATGCATTTCCATACTGTAGTAAAGATGAAGATAGGCCATCTAATCAAGCACTGGGGGAATATGTGGTTAGTAGATTGACCGAGCCATACCAGAATTCAGGCATAAATGTTACTTGTAACGATTATTTTTCATCAATCCAGCTTGCTGAACTTTTGAAAAAACGGAAATTATCTCTTGTAGGGACGATCAGAGAAAACAGGCGGGACTTGCCACCTTCGGTCCGCATGAATATTCCAATCTATTCCACACGAGTCTTCAAAAATACCATAGGCCATACTCTCACGCAGTACCAGGCAAAAAAGAATAAGAATGTACTTTTACTCAGCACCATGCACGCAGACGTCACTGTTTCGAAAATAAAAAAAGAAAACCAGAAACCATACTTTTTTATAATAAAAACAAAGTCAGAGTAGACATAATGGACAGCATGTGTCGAAAATATTCCACAAGGTCAGCTACACGGAGGTGGCCTGTCCATGTATTTTACAATATATTGGACCTGACCACAATAAACAGCTGGGTGCTTTACACCGAAACAACGAACAAAAAAATTGAGTCGTAGAAAATACATCCAAAAATTGGTGGAGGAAGTTTTGGGAATATCAGTGACGGAACCCTCACTCTCATCCTCGTATCAATTGAGTAATGTGACTTCAAATCCAACAGCCACATGCCCACGGGCACAAAAAAAGGTGCCAAATATCACCGAATTGCTCTAATAAATCATCCAACGTATGCCGTCAATGCAAAAAAGTATTTTGTGGAAAATGCGCTGAAAAAATTACTGTGTCTGAGATGTACAACGAAGTAATATTTTTTAAATTTTTATACAATTTGTGTAAAAATACTGTGCCTATTGTAAAATATTAAATATAACTTTTGTACTGAGTGCATAAAATGAAATTTCTTGATTAAATATGTAATTGACTACTCAATATGATTTAATTCACGATTTTTTTTAAATAGTTATAAATTTTTGGGAGTTGTAACATTATTTAAAAATGATAAAAAAATGTTTTTAATGAGTTAATTAAACAATTTGTACAATAAAATTGAATATAAGATGAAAAAAGGGTTTTTATTCCAAAAAACATTCTAGGGATCAAATGACCCTTAGCCGTCCTGGTAGGTAGTGCGAAACTCCCGTCCTCCTAGTGTTAAAGGAGTTGCGGAAGGTTTTTTAAGAGTCCCGCTTGTTAAATACTTCTCCCACGGGAAGATGTAGCGTCCTCAATTGTGACGCAACGCACCAAAATCCACCCGCAGGCGATCTTAATTGGTCAGTTTCATTCTTGCTTCCAATGCACAGAGTACCGCCAAGGTCACTCGATCGAGCGAATGCGGCGAAGGCATAGATATGCGTTCATTATTTAGCGGAAGACCGTCGAAACACACGTGGGGATCATTTGACTTGATACAGAAGCAGTCGCAAGACTTGTCTATAGCAGTCGCCCTCGAAGTGCAATTAACACAAACGGATCTTCCACTCCTTCGACGGAACAGCGCTATCCCGCCCCGAAGGAGTACAACATGGTTAGATGGTAACCAACACCCTCTCGCACTCCCGGAAAGCGGAGAAGGAAATCAATCGCTCCACAGCGGACCAACTGAATGTGAGCAAGACGATGACCCGCGACCGTAATACGACGGCGCTGAAATTAATATCTGGCGGCGTCATCCGTGGATGGAGGCCGGCAACGTAAAATGGAATTCCCCGCTCGTTTTCAACGTCACCCCGCGCGTCGTGGATTCACCCTGATAGGCTTGCACCGCACCGGCCCCTGTAGATGGTTTGGCTGCAAGGATCGGAACTCACGGCTATGAACCCATTGAGCAGTGGAACTATTTCTGGACCCATTACTCGGAACATATTGAGTAGCGGAACCGTTTGTGCGCCTGTTGCCTGGAAGCGTAATCAAACCCATTGCAAAGCGCCAACGGGCTCAATGCCACCAGAATACTAAGGTTCAAAATTTTGTAATACATTTTTGAAGGAGAATGCTTGGATACGCAGGCCCAAAATGTTGTATATATTGAATTAAAAACAACAGGCTTCTACTCTTATTTTTATTAACCATCTTATTACAATTATTAATTATAAACTACTTATAGCTTCATTAATTCAAGACTCTTAGCATAGTAACTATCTTCTCAATAATAAATTTAATGTAATCCTATAGACAAAGCTTTCAAGTAATACATCAACAAGAAAAATGTCTTACAAATCAACTCCTTATCTCTAAGTAGCAACACGCACCTTAAAAACCTTAGCAACGGGATCAGTTAACAACTAGAAACAACATGAAGCATGGTGATTACTACTTTAACGACGCGTTTTACTGTCAAAAATAAATTCTTACATTACAGCCTACGATTTTAATTGCTTCCGGAAGGAATGTTGAAGGAATTAAGTGGTTTGCCGAAAGAAGAATTCATTGGAGCTCTGAAGCAAAACTCTTTTCGCATTGACGACTGCTGATGATAAAGACACCTTAGCCAACGGAATCTTCGGATGATGCACGTCAAAAGGTGTGGAATTGATATGGGATCCAGAGTGGTTTTTCAAAGATCACATAATCAATTCTACGGTTAACAATGTACTCATGAGATGGTGGATTGCACCACTGACAATAAGCCGTAGGTTGACCCAATTGCCGTGATACGATGGCATTTGTGTGTGAATAAAATAGTTATCATTTTGGTCCGCCACCAACCCTAAATCAATATACCGTCTTTCTTCCCACAATATGCACATAAATTTAACACGCTATCCATCCAAAACAACTGTATTTCTTCTTTGTTTAATGACATTTAAAAATAGATATTCCCAGTAAAAAATGAGAAGTTAAGCGCGTCAGAATAATTTATCGCATGAAAGGATGTAATAATAGTTACAATAAGGATGTTAAATATTGAACCTTTAGTATCAGGATATTGTGATTCAAATTTTAAGAACAGTAACACTTTGAATCCACGAAATGAATTTCAGCGGAGCAAGAAAGCTAACTTCCTGAAAGTGAATACAAGAAAACCACATTTAACTTCGATTAAAATTGTAACTGATTGTACCCTGAAGTTATTGATTCCATGTAAAAAAACAATACCTAAGTTAAATCCCCATAATTGCAAGAATAAAAAAGACATATAAGCATTAGTGAGTGGTAATGGCATTTTGCATTGCATTTACATCTCCTGTGTAAAATAACTGCGTTTTTCAATAACACATCGGCAATACATTTGTGGTAATGCAATCCCAAAATGGCACGTCACCTCGTCGTCAAATATTTTTCAAACTCAATGCGTATATATATTCTTAAGAATAATATACAATATCGCAAAAGATATTATATTTATAAAGAATATTTTTCCTCTGAGTCTATTTTGCGTTAAACTATTTTCAACCCTGAGCTCGAAAACAAATGAAACAACTAAAAAGGTAAAAAAAAAGGTTCATTCAATTTTCGTGAGATAATATAAATTTCAGTCCTAAAAATGGAGCGAACACAAGACTACAAATCAGATGTAACATTGTTTTCATTTATGCGAAAAAATGTAAAAGACCTTGCTGGTAGATGCGAGATGCTGAAAGGCAGCTATTTTGATCAAGCCGTATGCCGTAGTGGCATAAAATAATAGGACCACAAAACAGATGACAGAATCTTTCCCCGACTCGAAGCCAAATGAGAGAGGATGATAAACGAAGGACGAATTCTCCTTGCAAAAATCCGTCAGAATAAAAGCTCCAATGAAATATTGATGGTGTAAAGCAGGTTCATCTATCTACATCTACATATTACCCCGCAAGCCGCCTCAATAGGCGTGTGGCGGGGGGTGTTAGGACACCAGCCGTTTACATATAAAATGGACACGCTCTAATGAAATTACGCCTAGCATTTATTATAGTCCCTTATTGTTCGGGATACATAAGTATCGACTTATGAGAGGAGAGAATATTACAACTGTAATACAAACATTGCTCGGAAACGGGTGTACGAGAGACGGCCGTTGGAAATGCGTCCCTCAGGCATCGTTGCCCACAACTGCCCAAATACTGGTGGGTGAGTGATTCCACCAGACTTAACATTTATCATTCTCCACGACGGACTCATTACCTCCAGGGACTGCACCTGGCGCCTTAAATGGTGTCGTGGGTGAAAGTAACTTCCTTAAACATGCTACATGTACATACATTACCGCGTTGAGACGAGTTATTTTTCGTCCACTTGTCAAAAGAAATACATCCGGAGAGAAGGTGATTTAAGTGCTAAAATTCCAAGGAGGAAAAATATCCACCTTAAGCGGGACTCGAACCCAGATCCCTCGATTTCGCGCCGAGTGCTATAACTTGAGTTATAAAATTTGACAGTGCAGAAATACACGTTGGTAGCGTAACTCGTTAAAGCATTTGGCGCGATATCAAGGGTTCGAGGCCCGGTCAACGTTGATGATAAGTCCCCTCTATCTATAACGGTCACATTTATGATCATTGGCGGGAGACACCGTAAAAGCCAGTTCAATGGCATATTTGGCGCGCCGGGACGATTCCCACGCAGGGTGTCGTCGTCACTCACTATTTCACCATCGCACAGTGATCGGAAATCGAAAAAAGCCGGACAAAAGTCCAAAATTGCCTTTTTTGAGATGTAGACTAGAAATTTGGCACATGTATACTCTACATAATAGCTGTGGTAAGATGGCTAAATATGATATGTCCGTTTTTATTTATTTATACATACCGTGGAATTCGTCTCCGTGAGGTTTATAAGATGGTAAAATGTGATATGTTTACGATTTGTAGGGTTTGAGAAAACCCCTGTGGCAATATGCGATGTGTCCATTTTACTAAAGTTGGCCAAGAGCAAAATGTTATGTAAATTGCTTTCCTGTTAAATTTACAAAACAAGACATATCATATTTAGCCATCTTACCACATATAGCTAGTTATGGAATGGTGTCATATTCCATAGGTATTACTCGTTGCTTACAAATGAGATACGGAGACTCGAACATGACCAACATTCGCCACCCGCTGGGTCGCGACGTGCGATCGAAAAGTCGAATTTATTTTCGGCGTCGCAAACATTTTTCAAAGACTCTTTCAGAATTACCTTAATATGTCTAAAAACTAACACTCTTTATAAATCCGCGACCATATTTGTAAAACCAATTCAAAATGGCTACTTTATGTGAAATTTTCCCTGAAAAAAGCGTCCGCCATTTTGCAACTTAATAACACACAAATGTCACCAATAATCTCTTAAACTTATGCATATGACAGAATAGGTACGATTATGATAGATGGTAATATATTTATTTCATTATAATCCTTCCATAACTCCACTATCTCCTGAACGTTTAAGATTTTCGAGGAAAAATAAAAGCAGGCGTTTTTTGGAATGTTAGTCATTTTTGTGCCTCCGTATCAAAATTACTGGTAATACCTATGGCAAATCGCTAAGCATTCCATAATTAGCTATCTCATTTTAGCATATGTGCCAAGTTTCAAGTCTATATATACAAAAAAGCAATTTTGGATTTTTTTCCTGCTTTTTTCGATTTCCGACAAATGTGCAACACCGCCTGATTTTCAAGGCGCAAATAACGGACAAGAGAGATGCAGAGTAAGCAGCCGAGCTCAGCCGTAGACATGAAGCCACCTTGACTGATTTAGAGTAAACCGCAAAATAGCCACAGTACAACGTTTACGGTTTAGTATTTGTTATTAGCCTTCCTTCACTGCTCTCGCTTCTTGCATTTAGACGCCGGAAAACCCCAAGATAGTGGCGCGTCTCGCATCATTGTTATCGAGATGACGTGCAACGTTTGCGTTAAGGAGTTAGTTGAATGCATTCATTGCTTACTCCAAATCTTCCCTTCACCTTTTACACTTTTTTCCTGTCCGAAATTTATTCCATTTTCCTCACTGTTATTATGTGCGATGTTCATGGCCAGCATGGAGGTCTTACGCACACGAAGTATGCAGCTTAAAGTCATCCATGTCGAACAAGCAGGTTACCTTACGCTTCCTCTAACCTGGGACTACTTCATATTCATTCAGTTCCACATCTCGACTTAAGAGATAGAAGAAGGAAGGAAATGAAAAGCAGAAGAGGATTCCAGCTATCCCTTTGGTAAACGTCCCGGTGGAATGCTAATAAACTCTGCCAGCTTTGAGTGAAGACGAAGCGCACTTTCCCAAGTGGTAACAGGTATTTGACACTGGACACAACCTATGCTCGGACTTCCAACTTCCGCATAGCAATTAAAATTGTATGTGAAGAAGTGTCATATGCCTTCTTTTAGTCCACCCATGCCATAGACATGTCATGATTACATTGAACACGTCATGCCATACGCACCTCTAAATGAGCATGTTTTCCTATCATCGAGCGAATACTCGCTTTGAGCTGCTCTGCTCTTACTCCTTCCAAATCGGCTGGATGTCACGGAGGAATTAGGTCGTCCAGAATGGAGGCGAACGCTTTATGCTCAGTGTCGATGCCACTTATAGGGCGGTACTTTTTCGTTCAGTAGTTGTCTCCGACAAGAGGCGACGTGATTGTGCCCCACTTTTGATGTGAGGATTTTGGCATCTGGTAGCTGCGGGCAGAAGAGAACTTTAAAAAATAAAATCGTGTTCTCGGACAATGAACTTCACAGAAACTTGAGTATCAAAAACATTTAATCCCTATTCCTATCATTGATTAGGTGACAAGTAGGTATATATTTCAAGCCTAACGAGCGCTTCGCATTGATATTAACTTCCTTAAAATATGCATCCATATGAAAATTCAAAGGTAGATGAAAATTAATTAAAATATAAATGCAACATTCAAGGAAGTGGCCATAGTTCTCTCCTCCAAATGAGAGGGTATGGCTGATATTTTTTTGTTTTACATGTTTCCCTCTGCTCTCTGAGTAGATGAACCGTGGGATATTGATAATGGCTTGTTGTCTGGGCAAGAAAATTAACTTTTGTAAGCCAAACCGATTCAAATGCGTCGAAGGGAGGATATAGAAAGGTCTCTTCCATCCCGGTCCTCCCTGCGAAAGGAGATCTTTTCCTACTCGTACGCCAGGTGGAGAAATGCGCCTTGGATGCTCTCTGGCGGTGGAACGTTGAACTACGTACAGTTGGCGTGGTGACGTGGCGGCGTTTGAAAAGGTTATGTGTCTGAGCGGTCTGGGCTCATCACCGCAATTGCATCCAGGGTTGCTTTACCCTTCTTGAACCCAAACTAAACATCACCGACGCAGCAATGTGTCCTACTCACCCGATATTTGACCATTCTGCACGCAATACATTTCTTTCTTCTTTCATCTCTGGCGATCTTGCTTCCCAAAGAACAAAGTTCTTCCACTTTCGCAAGTTTGCGTCGTCCAAGATTGGCGGGGATTATGTCTTGAAGGCCTTAAAGTTATTCCTCTTCAGTATCATTTTGTCGATACCTAAAACATCCAGACCCATTCTTCTCATCTCCATTTTCACTTTTTCAAGTTGTTCACAGATTAAAGGCGATATTTCGTTCCAGATACACATTCTTAAATTCAGCTTATTGTTCATCATTGATATAAAGGCATTAGCAGATACCTGTGAACAAGCTCGATCACGCAAATTGTGGTAATGCTGTGAACTGAAACATTATGTTGGTACCACGTGGTTGCTGAAGAGAGAAGGGATATGATGTAATGAATAGGGAGAAGTTAATAACGAAAAGAAGCATATGATATTGTTCGATTTACTGTGTTTGAATGGAGGCCTCTTCTCGCCTAAGTGCATAACTCTACAAAATATACTCAACGGTGGGCGAGTGTTTTTCGTCGCTTATTTCGCCTCTATCACCTTAATTTCGACCGAACATCGCGAGCGTGCTGCCCGGCTTAAAAGATTCTTGCTAAGCACGGACATTATTGGGGCACATTTGAAGCCGTGGAACCACACCACTGCGTTTGAGACTGGTGCTAGGAGGGAAACAAGTCCGTGATCTCCTTTACTCGGTCTTAATAATGGCTCTTAAATCTTCTTCCTTTTTTAGTTTCTACAATTTTCTTTGCTACTCTCTTTATTTAGTCATTTTAATATCCTTTATACTTCTCTCAGTTCATTCCATTTCTTTGTGATCGTTTTGGCTCCTTTTCTCTAGCTCCTTGTGTTTCTTTCTCTGGTCAAAGCATTCCACTCATACTTTTCACGCTTTGATACTGATACCTTAGGTCTGAAATTACATCCTCCAATATGATCTGATCCCTTTTGAAGTATAATGAAAACGAAAATTTAAAGTGTAATAAATCAGCAGACCTGAGATTGCAGATTTTGCGGTCATAGTCTTGTCATTACAAAGATCGAAGAAAAAAGAAGGTAGAAAAAATTCAACCTTGAATTAGGTATGAGTAAGTAAAAAGAATGAAATAATATAATTGAAAATAAGGTGACGAAACAAAAAGGCAAAATAAAATTGGCAAATAAGGAAATCCAGAGAAATAGAGTACTAAGATGAAACATGTAGTTTCATTTCATTAAAGTATTCTACTAGCTGATTGGTAGGATCATGGACAGTCCCTATTCTGCATCCCAACCTCATAGACATTGTCTCATTTTCCCTCCTAAGGATGTCCCGCCATTAGATCCCTCATCAACCCTTCATAGCTTCTACATCTTATTTCGTCCAGAATTCCTATCATCTTCCTTCATTTTTCATGCATCCCCAGTGTTCTCCCCTCTATCACTCTCACTGCCCTCTCCTCTCAAAACCTCCTCCACTAATCTCTTCTGCTTTCCCCGAACCTCTGCCACAAGTTTCATCTCCTCTCCAGCCATATCCAATACCTCGTTCGTCTTTCTCGCCATCCAGCTAACTTTTTCCATCCTTCTCCAAACCCACATCTCAAACGCCTCAAGTCTCCTCAGATCCTCCCTTCGCAATGACCAAGTTTCCGACCCATATAGCGCCACGCTCCATTTTAAGTTTTCACCAGCCTCTTCTTTACGTCTCTTCTCAGACCCCCCCCTCATAAATCCCCTTCTCTTCAAAAATACTCCTTTAGCGAGCGCAATTTTACATCTGATGTCCTTACCACTAAACCAATTCTCCTCTAAAATACTACCCAGAACTACTCGACCTGCTCTATCTTCTGACCCCCCACCCTAATATTCAACACTGCCTTCTTATTTCTAGCAAAATCTCATCACTTTCGTTTTCTTGTGGTTGATCTTCATCCCATACTTAACGCACTGCACCTCTAAAGAATTCACCATTGAATGTAACCCCTTGGCAGACTGACTAACCAATGCTTGATCATCTCCAAATCTCACTGATTTATCAGCTCCCCTCCAACCTTTATTCCTACCTCCTCTTCCACCCATGCCTCCCTTACTTTTTTTTCTGAATACACGTTAAAAATCAACGGCGATAGTGGGCACCCCTGCCGCATTCCCCGTCCTATCGTGGCCCATCTCGATTCTCCATCGGCTACCCTAACCTGCGCCGTCTGGTTCATAAACAAATTCCGAATCAGACGCCTGTCCCTCCAATCGACCCCTAATTTCTTCAACAATCCCATTAATTTCGTCCAGTCCACCCGATAAAACGCCTTCTCGAAATCTACGAATTATGCAAAAACATCCTGCTCATACTCAAGACTTCTTTCTTCTAGCGTCCTCATCACCGCTTTAACATCTCGCGTTCCCATCCCTCTCCTAAACCCGAACTGGTCGTCACCCAGGTATTCATTTACCTTCTTTTCTAGCATTCTGTTTATAATTCTCAGAACTACATTGGCCTCGTGGGATATTAAGCTTATTCTCCTATAGTCTTCGCACGTTTTTGCCTTACTCTTCTTTGGTATGGGAATTAGTACAGTCTTCTCGAAGTCTTCCGGCCACACTCCATTCTCATAAATCCTACGAAAAAGCGTAAAAAGTTTGACTCTTCCGTTCTTCCCCATGCTCTTTAAAAACTCTGCAGGTAATTTATCTATATCCACCGCCTAATTCCTTTTCATGTCTCGTAGAGCTATTTCGATTCGCTATCTAGGATACCTGGTCCGATGCCATCTCTGTCGATATTGTCTTTCCTTTCTATATCTAACATATTGGGCCTTATTTATTTATCATACAGCTCTTCAACATACTCCTTCCACCTCTCCTGGATCTCTTTCGGTTCTACGATCACCTTTCCCGTCTTGTCTGTTATCGTCGTAATTCCCCTTCCCTTATTACCACCCGTCAGTTCCTTTACTCTCCTATATAATGCATCTCCTCTTCGCTCTTTTTGGTATTTCTCTAACGTGTCGATCTGTTCTCTCCACCACGCCTCTCTTGCTTTCTTTGTTTCTCTTCTAAGCCTGTTATTAAATTCTCGGTATTTTCTCTTACCTAGTTCTGAGTTTACGCTCTTACAATTCCTTCTCTCCTCCATCTCCCTGATCATCTCCTTCGTAATCCACGGTTTTCTAATTTTAGTTGCACTCACTACGCCTACCGTTGCTTTCGCCGCTTCAACAATTCCATTTTTCAAACTTCTCCATTCATCTTCCACTGATCTAACTCCATGATCCTCATCCACTATCTCATCCACCTTCTCTCGATACTTCTTCTTCATTGCCCCAGTTAATGCCTCCGTATTCCACTTTCGTTTTCTCCTTACCATTCTTATCTTTTTCAGTTTTACCCAACATCTCATGACTAATAAGTTGTGGTCTGTATCTGCATCAGATCCTGGGTAAGTATGCGAGTTTTTAACACTATTCCTGTATCTGTTACAAACCATTATATAAACTATCTGGAACCTATCTGTATCCCCCTGCTTCTACCAAGTGTACCTACGTCGAGGATGATGTCTGAACAATGTACATAATTGTAATTACTAGGTTATTTCTGCGGTAAAACTCCACAGCTTTCACGCCGCGGTCGTTTCTCCTTCCTAGCCCATAATTGCCCACCTCCCGCCCATCTCTTCCTTCACCCACCACCGCGTTCCAATCCCCCATTTTTACTAAGTGCTTACTCCCAGGTATCCTACCAATTTTTTCTTCCAGCTGATCGTATTCACCACCTACCTCCTCCTCTTTATGATTAGAGGTAGGTATATAAACCTGGATTATAACTAAATTCGTTGGATTTGCCTTTAGTTCCACGACTATTATTTTATCACTCTCCTGTTCAGCATACATTACTTTTCTACCTAGTTTCCTATTCATTACGAATGCAACCCCGCGCTGACTTTCACTCCCTCTACTATAAATTACTCTATAGTCATCGCTCCAGTAGTCCCCGTCATCTTTCCATCTTACTTCTCCCAGACCCATGATGTCTACACCCACCCTCTTCATTTCTTGCTTTATATTCTCTAGCTTCCCCGCCCTGAGCATTGTCCTAACATTCTATGTGCCTATTCTGATTGTTTATTTCCTCCTATTTATCTCCTTTTCCTCTGCGGCTACTACATTTGAGTAAGGTAATTAAAGACATACAGTTAAGAACAAGAAAGAGAAAGTTGTTATCTTCTCAGGACATGATGGTGGAAGTGATTTTCTTCTAAGGCCAAATAGGGAAAGTGAATATTGAGAGGAAGAGATCCTAAATCTAACAAAGAGATAAAAGATCAATGCACTCATAAATTGAAGACGTTTAGAGTGACGTAGTGAATCATAACCTAGGCTCATGAATACCCACTGACGAGAAAGAGAAAGTAATACGAGAAAATTATTCTACAAAAGCAATATAGGATATTATAATATCCCATTGGATTTTCCGAAGCAAATTGAAACGAAAAAAGATGATTGCCAAGTACACCTTGGAACACAAACATGTATCCAACTAATTCTTTGGGAAGATGAGGAAAAGGTTTTTGCAGAATGATTACATGAAAACAGTTTTAATTCTCCTTCCTAAAAAAAGCATTAGGATTTGAATGAAATAGGATAATTTTGTTTTTACTCCATACTCGTCAAGATATGACTATTTTCTCATTTCTATTAATTCTTCTTTCATAAAATTATTACAAAACTCCAGTTCCTAAATTATTTATGCTTTTTTTATTCATCAAAAATGTAACTTGATCTTTTTTCAGACTAAGAGTTGGCCTGCATTAAAATTAACGATATCTTCAATAGGATAGAAAAATTATTTTGACGTTAAAAGCACTCAAACATGTGTCTATTTACCAAGAGAAAAATAAAGGTGAAACGATGTAATTTACACTCATGATTCCTAATGTTTCGATTTTCATTCTAATCTTCGATTTTGAAACTTAAACTTAATTGAGATAAAATGGCATGGATGAGTATGATTTGAACTACTCTTTGATTTGACTTTCCAGTGACAAAATGTTATGGTGAAAATAATGTAGAAAAAAGAGAAAGCCAAACTTGGTGCTACATACGGGAAATGTATCAATAGGATAAAAGTTATTTAAAAAACGCGAGGAAGCTCATATTGGCGAAACCAACGTTAAGAGGCAGACAAGCGCAACGCCACCGAAAGTAAATTACTTAAGGTGTCGTTGACAAATGTCTTAACCCTCCAGCTGAGCATCCCGCGATTTCCACGTGCATGTGCAACCAGTAAATTTTGAGCATCCCGCGATTTCCGCGTGCAGCCTGTTTTTTGAGCTAATACCAATGCGCATCCCGCTATTTTACCGTGCAGTGTTTCCATGCACATGGGAGATGTGATACAGGTATCATATCATGATAAACCAGTTTAACATTATGTGAAACTTAAGAGTTCATCCAAGACAGAATTTGGGATAAGATTAGATATGAATGAAAGGACAGTGGTTTTTAAAGCGTAAAGAAAATAATAAAATGTTCTGTTGCATGAAAATGAACATTTTAGAAATAAATTATGCAAATTAGTGTTTTTTATAGTATATAGTTAACTCCTGGCAATCAAATTACCAAATACTAAAAATAAACATCAATAAAATACCTGCACAGCTATTCTTTAAAGAATAAATATAACTAAATGGATATTTTAAATGGTTAAGTGATTTGTCGCGCATAGCGTAATTTCATAATCAAATCATTACCCCTGGTTCACAAAAGTCAATAACAATGCATGATTTATTCGTATCTTGAGTTTGAAACTCATAGCGGTTACGGTTATCCGGTTTCAATCGCGCTATAGTAAAAGACATTCTCCGTGCGACTCACTTCAGCCGTGTCGGGTGGAATTGTGGATTTCGGGGCAGAACCGGCATATGAGGTAGAAGTGACGAAAAACACTATTCCGTCTTATCTAATACAACCTTCTACTGGGACAAGATAGGGCCCAGGCATTCGACCCAGGCACTCGGACATTTCTTAAGAGTACCTTACACTGAGGGACATACCCTCACTCCCATCATTTCCGTTAACTTAGCCCAAAGTATCGCACATTCTTTCTCCACTAACCAGCCATGAATTGCCAGCATAAAGTTATAGTTCATTGCATGGCCGCGAAAGGCGTGACCGAGCTTGCCCACAGACATCTAATACATGTGTCTGTGACCTCATGAGTAGTTCCGCTCGGACATTTGAACGCGGGGGGACTAGTTTACACCTACGGAAAATTTTACCACAGAAAATTCCATTATTATCATATATAATACCGGTCGCACAGGGATAGCATCCTGACCCGCTATCCCTAAGGTCTCGGGTGCAATGCCCGCCTGGATTTCTTTCACCATCTAGGCCATGGTTGTGTGTGTTCGTTTAAATATATATTTAATTGATGTTAATTGGCTATAAACAAAAAATAAATTATTACTATTAACAAAAAACAAAGGAGAAAAAAATTGAAGAGCTGCTTCTTCTTGGTATAAAAGACTGATACTTTTCCGTCTTCTTCCTCTCGCCGAGAACAGGCGTTTGAGTAAACATATGTATATCTTACCGCGCCCTGAGTGTAATGGGTGTCACTGTACCGATCCACGCGGTCTTCATCTTCCCTCACGCGAAGGAGGACTGCCGCTCTTGCTTCTCAGGGCTGTATCCCGTTTCCATGGCTGCAGTTAGGCCAGACGCTGGTCATATTTGGTAATGGAAACGCCAGTTAGCACCCAATGTGGTTGAATCTCCAACCACAGTTGGCTGACCCTAGTAAGCCGGTAAAGCGGGTCATAAATTGTAGTGGGAACAACACTAGTTCTGCACATATCAACAAGCGACTAACGTGTTTCACACGTGAACTGTGCTGAGATTCCACTAAGAATGTCTTGAGTGGAATGATACTCAACTGGCCCCCATCAGCTCATTCGTTACATGGGTCACTACTTCTTTCCTGGAACGTAGGCTGGCATTCTCTAACCTTCAACGGAAAGAGCATTCAGAGGAAACGGGGGATTAATGGCATCGTATTAGCTAGCAGGACAGTCCCCAGAGAGACAGGGTGGCCCCCAACACTCTCCAGTTGTATTAAACCCACGACTTCTTATTCGTCGAGTAAACTCACTTATTTTGCAACCTGGTGGACGCACTTGGTGGCGGTAAGATTGTAGATTGTTAGTTGGGGGGGCCTTCGTCAGGAGCCCGGGCACTTAGACCTTTCTTGGTTCATTGTGCCAACCCCATACCTGTCTGCCACTTGCAGACAGGGGACAAGAGCACCTTGGTAGAGGTATGGAGGATTGGCCTCCCCCTGCTCCCCCAGTTCCAGGTATAGAGGGTGTCCTCCCTCTAACCTTCCCGGTCTGGGTATATCTCCCACCGGCCTCCCGGTGGTCTGGAGGGAGTATCACATCTCCATCCACGCCTGGTCCAGATATGGGGGAGGGTCACCCATCCAACCACTGTCCGCGCCCAACGTTGCTTAACTTCGGTGTTCTGACGGGAACCAGTGTTTCAACATGGCTAGGCCCTTGCCCTGGTGGCGGTAAGCTAGCTCCAAAAAGTTTTATGTATGTACTTTTTTATAATCCTAACGCTGTGAGTATAATCCTTTCTAATTCAAAAGGCGAAATCAAATATTGTGACCTGACTGATGTAAGTATATAGACTGAAGAGCTACTCTACTAATTGTACTTTCTCGTACCTTGCACAGAGTGGTCGTGCCATCAGCATTCGTGTGCTTGAACACAATTAATGCTCATTTAAAGAGTGTCGTTTTTTTTCTAAACATTTAATTAAGCACGATCATTTGAGTAATTTTTCTCCCTAAGTCCTCCTTACCTCCGAGAAAAATAGAGCTAAATTTGACTTCCTTGAAAAATTGGAGATAGTGAAAACATTCCATACCAAAGATGTACACCTTTATATGTGAATATGCTTTCCCATTTTACTTTTTTTACTGTTTTATTCTCTCCTTAATATTCTTTAGACTCCCCGGCCTTGTTACACAAGTTGGATTTCTGCTCTGACGTACTCAAAACCCTTAATCAGCCCCCCTGTCCCTCCACTTCCATCACTCACCTTGGTACATCTTCTTAACCCCCTCCTCTGGATTTTTACGCGCATCGCCATGCTACCTCTAATATTAATCTTAATAATGACTGCAGAACAGACGAAACCCCGGTTGGTTATCAAGTTCGTTTACATGTGTTGACTATATGAAGTTTTTCATTTTCATTGGTGTATATTCGTTGAAACGTAAAACCTCGAACTGTATATGCTTTTTATCAGTCAAATAGGCAGAAAATTGAATTGATTAAAGAGTCAATTCCATAAGTTTACGTCGCTTAATTTCCTCTCACTCCACATTATGCAATGCATCATATCATTCAATTCCAGCCACATAACAAATTAGATAGTTTCAGGTGTGACTATATAGAAATGGCAGATATCCATTTAAAGGTTTATTAATTTCTGTAATAAGTTTCACCGCGATTTGAGGCATCTCCTGTCCAAGAGATGACGCCTTATCAATATGAAACCGGTATCAGGGGAAAATAAACTTTGGAGAAGTACAAATTGATGGTGTTATTATTGAAATGGGCACGGATTGCACCTGAATTTCTTCGCGGGAGCGGCAAACCACCGCCTTCCTCCGGTGCCCTCACTTAGTTTCCGCCCTCGCCGTCGCATTCATTTCGGCGCGGAGAGCGGCGTTGGTCATCAATGGTGGCTGAGTGAAATTTTCATCGCTTAATAAACTTTTGATGAAGGAATAAAAAACGGGTCCGGCGTCATGCGATGCGTTGTGACTGCCGAGGAATGCTTTTTCTTTTGTTATTTCTTCCAGTGCTGCCCTCCGCTCCGCCTCCGACCAGCCAACGGGCAACCTTCCCACACCCACCCCTGACCCTCCCACACAGCAACAGCAAGGCAGCAAGGCCTTGGGGGATGGACGCACGGGGATTAAACCGCACACTTTGCGCCCGTGAAATGAAAACTGCCACCCCCCAATCCACCCACGAGGCCACAAAAGGGACTGCCCTGGCGATAAATTGAATCACATTAAAAGGCGCGCGGGGAGAGGGGCACCCTAGGGGCGGGTTGGGGGAGAGGGTGGGGGGGAGGGGAAGTAAACTGCCTCTGACGTCACTCCACGGAAATATAAACCATCCCATCATTTCCTCGGACGTGTCCCCTTTCTGGAAAAAATGACGCGCTATGGCAAAACGATTAAGAGTCAAAAATTGAGTTACCAACTGATTAAACAATGAGTAACACAAACGAGAAGGACGAAAACAAACAACTCCATCGACTCCCACTCTGAATCCAACCGGGCAAGGGGTGAGTCCGAGTGTGGGTTAAGCTGAACAATTGGGTAAGCGATCGAAAATTAATGTCAAGAGCACCGTTGAGGGTCAATGGACGGAAAGAAAAGGAAGACTTTTGGGAATGAGAGATGGGACGGAAAGAAAACTCGGGTATCGGCATTTTTCAACTCTCAACGATGGTTTTGGTCCAGCGGTAGCTACAGTTCAACGTCCCCTCCGGTGCACGGAGGAAAACATAAGAAACTCTTGGGGCGCAGAGTCTCATTAACAATGGAGATGCCACTGATAGGTATCCAGCACATACACAAACTTATGCCATCGTACCGTTCGGAAGCAAGTGCCGTAGCCACCGCAGTTCCAAGGCCTCCGGGAAATGCCATGTGCGAGGAAGTACGCAATGGTCAAATAACCAGAGGTATCCGTAATTTCAGTTCCAAATGCATTTAGGCACCTAATGCAAGTGAACAAAAGAGAACCTTCAAAGTTTGCAAACGGAGAGTGTGGAAGTCGATCTTTGCAGCGAGATCCATTGTTTTCGGCCTCTTCCAGCCGTGATAATTCGATAAATACGCTCGTTGGATTCTTACAGTCTCTATGAAATGCGGTATTGAAACTTTAGAATATAATTCGCGCATCATTTCATAATAAATCCATTTAGACACTTTACAGAGAAGCTCAAGATTCTATTGTGCAATTAAACAAGTTGCCTTCACGATGAAGCTAAAACATTAAAGTAGGGATGCGAATCTACGAAGGAGAAACCAAGTGACCGTACAGTATTTTCTTTGAAGGGTATTGGGTTCAATTCTGCGTGATACCTCCGCTATCTTTGTGCTCTGGGCAATTTCCTTCCACTCCAACGCCCTTTCCTCTCTAGATCTGAGGAGGAGAGAAAATAATTTAGAGCTGTGCGCACTCGAAGCGGCTACTCAACGCTCTCAGAATTGAAGAACCGTTGAAGTGACCAGCATTCAAAAAGAACTGTGAAACATCTAACACATTCAGCGTTGTGAGCGATTGATAAGTGACAATTCATGCCACTAGTAAATTGCCCCAAGCATTGGGATAATATAACAGAAGTTCAGCACATCGCTTTGAGGCTCAAGTAAAATACTTTCAAATTTTTGTCCGTTGACTTTTGCACCATCCACCAGATTTTAATACTACCAGCTAAGCGTGGTATAACTGAATCCTTCGAGAAATACTTTAAACAATTCGTATGAAAATAATAATTAAACGGGTCGTGATGCGATAGTGCCAATATTTTAGCTTTGTAATATTTGGATAATCAGGTATTGGTACAGTCAAAAGCAAAAGTAAATGCGGGAAACTACGCTTATGCCACGACTCGGAGCGAGCTCGAACCACGCCTATTTTTTGTGAAAATTCGTACGTTGGTAGTGCGTTTGAAAATTGACGCAATGTGATAAGTATAAGGTGGGAGGGGAAAAACGGGGGATGTAGGAGAGGGGGGGGGTTGATTTGGGAACGGCGAACTAAGAATCGGGAATATGGTTTTTGCGTCGTAGAGTTCAGGTCGAACGAAAATAAGAACACACTGCGATAAATTATTTAATAATCCGCAGCGATAATTCTTCGGTGATCGGAGACAAGAGTGTGAGCCGGGACCCACAGTTTTTGTATTTCTTCCACAGAGATTGCACAATTCTGGGGGTAAAGAGAAGCACAGAATAGATATGCGTGCTTCTCCGCGGCCTTAGGTGATGAAGCATCATTATGAGTAAAAATCAGTTTCCTAATTTGGTTTTACTGCAAAAAATAGAGGAAGTGGAAAAATAGGTAAATCGTTCGACACATTCTTAATAGTAACTTTGAAAACCCAGGATTTTTGAGTTAAATAGCAAGATGGTTTCGAACTGACCCATCATTTCAAAGACCTTGAGTTCGAATACCACCAAGTGTACGAATATTCATGGCATTGAATTTAACCTTAGGAGGCACGTGGCACGGCCGGAAAAAACCATATACATAACAAGCTGGGGCAAATAACATTCTATGTCTAAGCTTATGGAAAATATTCCAATCTTTAATGCGTTTAAAACAGCCGAACCTTCGGAAAAGTGTCATATTTCAAAGTCTTAGCCATGTATATTTTCTCTGGATAAGAAACAGTCCTATGCTTGATATATTTATTCATTTGGCATGCCAATGGGAAAATACGCGAATCTTAGGTGTTTTTATGGGCGAAAATGGTAGCAGCTAACCGCTCAACAGCGGCAGTGGCAGCAAATTTGGGTGTTCATCCATCTGCCGCTCTCATTGGTTAAGGCGGTTAAGGCGTATAAAAAGTATTTTTGATTAATTCGGAGAAAGGCAATTAATTTCAATGAAATGCTCCTCTAGACGAGCCACTAGGGAGATGCAAAATTTAGGTTACAGTTGCTTTATGGATGTAGCATTGATGACAATCGCAGGCTTCCAATGCGCGAAAAATGAACTTTCCCCCATAGGTAAATAACGGATCTGAAAATTAGCATTTATCGGGAGATTATTATGATGGTCCTCAGATGAGTAAGTAATGTACATATGATATTTAGCTCTAGTTTGGCCACATCTCGCATAAACTGCGAGCATTTGCGCAGAAATATTTAATCCGAGAAGTAAACAACTATCAAAGAAAATTCGCACGCATCGTATAAATCCGCATTCGAGCGAAAAGTGTCCACTCTGCTGATGGCATGACTAATTGGGGAGCCGTTACAGACTAGGAAGCTACACGCGCTATGAAAAGATAATTTGAAAAATTCAGATCAGGTGAGTTTCAGCACGATACAGAGGATAGTCTTTTGACCCCAAAATATATCTCTAGAACTGCCACACACCCCTGAGGTGGCTTGGAGGGTATTTTGTAGATGCAAATGAACCGACAGATGAGAGACAGAATGAGAGAGGCACACTACCGAAATGATAGGTGAAACAATTCCTCCTTTCTGCGCAGCAACAGTGATCAAAAGTAAAAGCAGAATGTGTGACACATAGCACACAAGGCACAGCGTTAACACGCAATTAATTTCTGTCCTCTTCCACTTCCTAACCCTCCCCACCCATCGCTGTTGCCGTAGGACGCCCTGCCACGCACCCTCGTGGTGACTCGCAAAGTAGTATGAACCCACACAGCACACGATTTTACCTGGTGCTCATATAGGAAAATCCCGTTTTTCCCCATAAAACCGAAAGTAACCTCGTAGAGAATGTTTCCATTTGCTTGTGCATGCACCTAAAAGAGAACGCTTTCATCGCATCGTCTCGAAAGCGTTTTCATTCAGTTTGCGCTCTGGCAACGAAAACATTCTCAGAACGTTTCCAAGGTTTCCAAAAGTATGTGCGACAGAAAACGATTTTTAAACTGTTTACCAACATATCGCAGGTCTCGTACTTCTCGCGATCGGTCTCATGTCCCTCGTGGCTTCCGGTGTTTGGAAAAATATAATCGAAGGAGCATTTGTTGGCAAGAGTGTATATAATCTTTGTTGGCAAGATAATACGTGTGCTACGGTTAGAATGTTGTGATATCTAAGGACGTAAATTATAAATACACTGGAGTATGTGAAGTGTAAAGGTGTGAAGTTATGTGAAGTTATGTAAGCTATGTGAAGTTATACTATATATCTTTATGAAGTTTGTGAAGTGTAAAGGTGTGATTTTTTAAAATTTTGTTTTGTATTGAGTGACTAATCCGCATTCTATAATGATGAACAAAGAATTGTGAGTGGATTTTCTGATATGATATTTCATAACCATTTTAATTCTGGTTTTATATTAAATCATTAATGTCATAAGCATTCTGAGAACATATCTTTCTCCTGACCTATAGTTGTTAAGAAATACGTATTACGTACGTAAATTGTTTAGGTACATGTTCATTTGTCGTGCTGACTTGTTACTTAGTGTCTTAAGGATTCATTCGAGTAGGTTTTATACGTAAAGTAATTTTTTTTAGCGTTACCTTTTGCTCACTGCAAATAATTGCCGTTGCTTTGATGCCAGACGGTTACATCAAGTTGAAGAACATATACTCATGTTTAATTAAGTTACTTTGCAGTTTTTTAATAAAGGTTTCCCTAGTTTTCAATCATTTTGGAAAATACGGTCGTTTAATTTCATATTTAGCAGCGACTTGTATGTGATTTACGTCTCGGATTTATGTCGTTGTTCTCTCTTCCCAAGTGCAAATGCTCCCTGGTTAGAAAGCATGTGATAAAGCGGTCGTGAAGTCATTGAGTGAGTGGTTATAATGGTGAGACCAATAAGGGCGAGAGATTTTAATTGTAAAAGGGCAAATAATTTTACGTGCTCTCGGTACTGCTTTTGTGGCATGATACCAGCGTAATTATAACGCTGGTATCAAGCAACAAACACGACGTAACGTCATTATTATGCCCGCATAGAATCAGTAGAAAAACGTTTTATACCATCAGGAAAACCGTTTTAAAACCGAAATTTACGGCTTCCACTCGGCTGAAAACGGTTTAAAAACTGTTGCACACGTTTCGAAACTAGCTGGAACCGGAGAGAAAGCGATACGATAACGTGTTATGAACAATCAAAGAAACATTACAAAGACGTGAATTTGCCGAAAATTGGCGGACATTTGCACTATTCCAGCAGCATTTCAATACGTGAATGGGCCAGTAGAAAACGTCCCCGGAAAGCGGGATGAATGCGGAAATGAAACGATTTGTGCTATGTGGGATGATATAGATTTAGAAATGACAAGGGTATTTCCCGAATTCACGCGATTGCAATCGGATAATTGCGAGGAGTATGTGGCTAAGATAAATCCAAGGAATCGAAAGGAGTCCTTCTCCATATTAGATGGTCACTGGAGTATTAACCGAGGCGCAGCATCTCGCACACGCGAAAAAATCTTGGTCCACCCGGACGGCATCGTAAGATATTCGTCGATTCCAAAGAATACACACCCAGGACACAATCTCTCGCGGAGGTGATGATAAGACGGGGGAAGTGACGGGGAGCCACACTTGTTGACGGCCACAAACAGTCGCGAAGGGAAATGACGACGCCAAGAGCGCCAGACGGCGACCGAGGAAACCTGCCGTAATCCACATTGTTCCCCTCCAATCTTACACGAAATTTCTTTTCCCACATCAACCCCTCCCCGCCCCGCTAGCCCTTCCCCCTCCAGCACCCCCCCCCAACCCCCAGGGGACGACTTTTTTTCTTCCCTCTCCCCCAAAACACATTTCCCTCACTCTCTCTCTTCCTCCCTCTCTATCTCTCTCTCTCTGTCTATCTCTCTGGCTGTGGTTCCCAAGGCGACCACCGCCCGTGCCACGCCCGGCGACGAAGAGTTTGGGGGCGGGGGCGGAGTGGATTGAAGGGGGGAGGTTGCCATGGCGATCGGTGTGGGTGGGTGGGTTAGGCGGATGGGGGAGGTTCCCGAGGGTAAGGATAACGTACAGGGGGCAGAGGGGGGGAGGAGAGTACAAGGGGGGGAGGGACACGCCTCCTCCCACATTCTATATGCCCCTCTTTTTTTTATTCTGCGAGAGACAGTCCTTCCCCCCCATCTGGCCCCATTCCCCACCCTCACCCTCCCCTTCCTCCACTCCCCACCACCAACGCCATCAGGAGACAACTTTTATTGCTTTCCCTCATCCTCGCCGTCTGTCCGTCTCTCCGCCCACCCACCCAACCCCCGACCAATCACGTCGCCTCCACGGACCACACCTACTTTCGGATCTTCTTACATTTCCAAAAATTAATCAACCTCCAGCAAAGAGGAAGCGGGCATGAATTTGGTCTCGAATCGCTTTCTAAATGCGAGCAACTTCATCTCGAATTTCGTCTGCCTGTTGTTTAGGGAGATTTCGGACTGCGTCCTCCACACCAGTCACCAGATCTTCTTTGGGAACAACTGTAGGGGCCATAGCATAATTTAAACCTTTAGAGAGTACGCTAATAGCTGATTCACTTAAGGTAGAATCGGTCAAGTTAACATTTTTAGTCAGAGCAAAACGGCCGAAAAACAACATCTCTCGAGAAGAGAGAAAGGCGATGAAGGAGCTCCGGGAAAATACAGATCTATTAATAACTCGGGCAGACAAGGGAAACGCTACTGTGGTGATGAAGAGAGAGGATTACAACGATAAAATTCGAAGCCTACTCAACGATGAAGCCTATGAAGAACTGCAAGGTGACCCGGCATCTAAAATACAGCGAGAAACTAAGCGCATCATCACCCAGTCATCCATTCCGGAAGAAAAAAGACGTTGGATTCTTCAAACTGCACCTAAACCTCCAAGGTTATACGGCCTACCCAAGGTACACAAAAACGGCATTCCACTGCGACCGATCGTAAGTGCTATCGATTCTCCTACTCATAAGCTAGCTAAATATCTTGCTGATGAACTCTTTCCATTCTCGGGAAGAACGGAAACCTACGTTCAAAACTCCATGCATTTCATTGAAATCATCAAAAGAGCCAGGGTCATCCAGGAGGATATTCTTGTAATCTTTGATGTAGTTTTCCTTTTCACCAATATACCAACGGATGAAGCGGTAGAAATCAAAAAGTCTCTTACATCCAACGGCCTCCCAGAAGACGTCCCAAAAATGGTCGAATGTTTCCTAAATAACTCATATTTCCTGTGGAATAAAACCTTCTACAAACAGAAAATTTGGAGCCATGGGTTCACTTCTTTCTCCCTTGATAGCTAACGTATTCATGGAGGTATTAGAACAAAAAGCGATACAATCTTATAACAAAAAACCAAAAGTATTCCTAAGATACGTAGATGACACCTTCGTTATCTGGCCACACAGAAAAGGAAAGATGGGAAAGTTCCTGCAACATCTAAATGGACAAGGAACTCTATTAAATTCACAATGAAAATAGAAAAGGACAACCGCCTTCCATTCTTTAACCTTATGGTCCAGAAGAAAGAAGATGGGAAATTAGGTCATTATGTGTACCGGAAATGTACCCACACTGACCGCTACCTACATGCCACATCGCACCACCACCATCAACAGAAAGCCTCAGTCATGAGAACGCTCTATCATCGAGCTTTTACGATCTCTGACGCCGATTCCATCGCCGGCGAAAAACAGCACTTATTAAGGACATTTGAGAAAAATGGTTTCCGCCGTGACTACACCTTGAAAACTGCACGGAAAGAAGAAAGAAATTCTCTCATATAGTATCTCGTATCATACTATAGTGAACAAATGCAAAACTCATCAAATGAATGTTGCCTTATCAGCTGCATACGGCATAAAAAAAGGAGGGCACAAAATAAAACTGCAAAAATTCCTTAAACCAAAAGTTATTCATTATAATAATATGATAATATATTCATACATAAGTTAAACAGCGGTCATTAAAACGTATTTCATATTCCCTATTCATGTTGGCTTTTAAATGGAAATTTAACGACCAAAAATATACTTGGCAAAGGTATCACGGAATATCTTCCAAATCTTTCCATATACTTTACAGTAAATAGATATAAATTATTGGAATAGAATAAATTTCATCCAATATAATGGATTAACTTATTTCCTATTTTGTACCTATATATATATATATATATATATATAATATATATATATATATATATATATATATATATATATATATATATATATATATATATATATATATATATATAGGTACAAAATAGGAAATAAGTATAGGTACAAAATCCTTAGGTGATGTATATATAAATATATAAAACTTCCAGGAGAATCACTCGGGTGATAAATATACAATATGCCAAGAGGGTGGCCGATAAAAATATACACACGGAAAAAAGAACACTTACAAATAAAAACTTCCGATATTTCGGTGAAGACTAGCTCCACCTTTCTCAAGGTTTAAAGTAGGAATCCTACTTTAAACCTTGAGAAAGGTGGAGCTAGTCTTCACCGAAATATCGGAAGTTTTTATTTGTAAGTGTTCTTTTTTCCGTGTGTATATTTTTATCGGCCACCCTCTTGGCATATTGTATATATATATATATATATATATATATATATATATATATATATTGCATACCATTGAATTCACTAGCGTTGATGTACATAAACCGATCCCTCCTGCGATAATAAATTGGTTCACTTTACGTCGGAATTTACATAACGAAGGGTCCTGAGGAACGGATTAAAGTCGTAAAGCTGGGTTCTACTAAATATCAATACATGTAAATATTTTCCTTCCAAGAAACTCCATATGAACTCAATTGGTTCTGAATCATTTACTTATTCCGGCCAAAATAAGGAAAATTGGTAGTGATCCTTTCCATGTTCAGAATTATTCAAACGAAAAAATTCGATGTGCACTATTAGAGTTCGGAAAAAGGTTTAAAATAAAACCTGTGTTGATATTGAGCGTCACGGCACGAAAAACATGAGTGAAAATTTCTGTCAATTATTCCTTTTAAAAATAACCTTGTCGAAAAATGCTGCTTGAAATCAGTAAAATATGGGTCTTTGAACATAATTTTGTGAAATATAGCTATAGAGATTCATTAAAAAAAGAGACTAAATGCACTAAATGCGACTTTCATTGAGAACTAACCACTTAAGAGTTCAATTCTTTGTCCACGTTACTATGAAGACGTAAATAGTTTAATTATGACCTTAGGCTTAAAATTGTGCATGAAAGGAGAGCCCGTGGATACGATTCCCCAAGAAGTATCCTACGCCCTAAACTAAGGTGTTTTCTAGTATTAAGGCATGGCTTTGATTTTTATTCAATCATATTTCGTGAATGTATTCATAAGCTTTATGCTTTAGCCTCTTAGAACTAAATATCCTAAGCGATTACGGTGTAAAACCTCAACTCTCCGTTAGTAAAAACCTATAGCAAGTAAAATACATTACTTGATTTAAAAACTTAATCTTTACTAATAGGTTGCCATAAATGGCTGTAAGTAATCATGTTGTAAAGGTATCTTGGACGATGTAACTCGCAAATATTTAACTATGCACAATAAACTGAATTATTAACCCGCATTATATCGTCCTTGGCGTATATTATTTCGTCAAAAGAATAAATGGACAGATTGCATGTCTCTCCCTTTCTATCACGCCTAACTTAATAAGATAGAAATCTTTGTACCCTAAACAATTTAGTTTTTGAAATGTTTTAAGTCATACTAATATTGTTGGTCTTTATTTATAAGATATTAATCATATATTTGTGTGCTACGTTCCACATCCACACCTTTCACCCTAAGAAGTATCACGTACAGCCCGAAAACGTAACCAGCCCATCGCGTGTATGCGGGGAGGTACAACAAACAGGACGAACGAGATCGCACGGAAAATTGAGAAAGCCTCCCATAAATGCCGCTATCGACAATATATGTGAGAAAACTGGCAGTTAAGACTGACTAATTTGTCCAGAATGTTGTAGAACCTCCGCGTGGAGCCATCAATAAGATCCTTAATCAACCAAGAGATAATTAGGCCACGCTTTTATAAAGGGGACACATTACCGAAATCACACTCTTACTCGCAAGTACTCTCTCCACGTCACTATGAATTCTGAATTCGAGTAGTCACTATTTCTCTACGAACGCTATATCGCAACCAGAGAATAATATTCATACGCGGTATCATTTTGGCTACCGTTCATAGACACGCTAAATTTAATCCGGCATACAACCTTCCTCGGACATTTGGAAGAGGTAATGCGGTAGGGGGCCTAGCATAGTGCTTGTAAGCGCATGTCAACTCGTTCAACAGCAATTCGTTCGACAATTTTTCGTAATTGACTGAGCGTTAGCAAGCGCAATGCAGTGGGATATTACCTTTTTCTAACACTGTGCTGAAGAGACCTGCGAGTCCTCGTTGTGGCATATGTGGAAGTGGAGGGTAGGGGACCATTTATTTACTTCCCTAATTTACCTGTGATGTTGGCCAAAAAAACAGGAAAAAATGTAATCTATGTAGATAATGCAGGGTTAATAGCGTTGATTCAAACAGGCATTCAAATTGTCTTGTAGCATTTAGGAAACGTTTTTAGGTGAACGGAGGATTGTATGGAATTTGATTTCCGCGGACAGGTAAAAAGGGAATATAAAAATCAATGCAACGCAAATTTGGCGAAGCACATATATAAAAAGAATTACTTAAACCACTACAATTCGAAGCAAATATGATAATAATTCACGAAAATATTCTCAGCAGAGTGAAGGATAGTTCTGGGTTCGATTAAATTGGATGGCAGAAAGGAAAAACAATGGACTTAAGTGCCGTTTTCCGGGTTGCATGCGTTTTTCGAGTTGCAGGCGCGTTGTATATGCTGTGGCTATGCAGAAACAGTAGGTTGAAGATACATACCGGGGCCCGATACCCCTTAGGAGAAGCATTCACAGATAACCAGAACCAAGTGGAGGAAGACAACCATGGACCAGGGATACTAAGAAGCGAATTTGAGAGAGCAGTAAGAGACCTGAAGAATGGAAAGGCGCCCGGAGAAGATAAAATCAGCGGAGAAGTAATCAAACGACTTGGTTAAAAAGCACGAAACGCACTATATGGAATAATCCATGATTGCTACGAATCCGGAAAGCTGCCAGAAGACTTGACCATACCGAAGCGAGCAAGGGCTGAGAAATGCGAGGAGCACCGAACCTTGAGTCAAGTGTCACATGGTTCCAAATTCCTTACTCGGATAGTAGGCAGAAAAATTGAAGGAAAAATTGAAGAAAACCTGTCAGAAAACCAATTTGGATTTAGGAAGAATAGGGGGACAAGGGAGGCCTGCCTGAGACTACTGGTAGAGAAAATGATCTACGTGAGCAAGCCATTGTATATATCCTTCATGGACTTGGAGAAGGCATTCGATAATGTCAAATGGAGTAAGATGTCCAATACTATGGAAAAAATTGGCTTGGACTACAATGACAGTAGGATCAACTACCATCTCTACAAGGACCAAGTGGCTTATTCTCTAACTTGAAGCATCGGAACTTTCTGGTGAAAAGATGCTTCAATAAGCTACTTGCTCCCATCGGTATTGAAGCTACCGGAGAAAGAGCAAGCAGAAGCTACCGGTAGCATATTAGGCTCCCACCCATATTCTGTAAATGTCAAGAAGCTACTTCCGTAGCCCCAATAAGCTCCCACGGTAGCCTCACGAAGCGAGGCCTCCGAATACCCTGCTTAAATATTGGTCATTTTATTACGCTTATCTATCTATAATTATCCAACGCACGGGTATGTTTCTTACATTTATTAAATGCGCATTCCTTGCACTTTCACTGGGTTACTTTGTCATTTTTGCCATTAGCGGCATTTTTCACAAAAAAGATATTAACTGGAGTGACGGAAAGCCATATTTACCTTCGGTGAGTTACGTGATTCCAGCCCATAATGGGATAGGTACTTAGCGGGCCGTGGTAACGTGTATCAACTTCGCATTTCTTTTGAAAGTTTCATCTTCGTAAATTATTTAAATGATTTGAAGCAACTAGTAATTGACGAAAGCAAATAGCACGAATCATATTGAATCATATCATCGACATGAACCCTAATTCCCGAATATATTTACGAACAATCTTATTTCAAGTGATCAAAACAGCCAAGATGGACATCGGGCGTTCGTATTCACGAGATTATGTGAGCAAAAATAAAGCATTTTAGAATTTTGCTCGCATAATTTTTAATGCGTGGAATTTTTCGCTAAAAAAGATGCACGTACATCTTCACCGTCTAAATCTGCCTTAAAACAGGTTTCACCAGTTTTATCCTCGAAAAAACATTGAGACGAGCTTTCCCATTGGTTCTAAGAATGACGTCACCAGTAATGAAGTTTCCGCGGATTTGTTTTAAAAAGATTCTCATACCCGCCTATCGCCAAACCTCTCTCCACTTCCTATTACGTTCTTGAGAAAGCTCCCGCGAGTTAGAGAATACGGTTGGAAGCCAATTCTGGTAGCTTATTCGAAGCTACGGCATCGGTAGCTTCGAGATAGAGAATAAGCCCCCAGGTGGCCACAATACGCACGCAAGATGGAAGAAATATGGAGGAAAAAATTAACAAAGGGGTCCGACAAGGATGTATCCTTTGACCAGCACTCTTAAATATGTACATGGAGGAAGCAATTAAAGAAAGAGAAGGACAAGGAATCAAAGGAATGAAAGTGAAAGGAGAAGAAATCAACATGCTACGCTTTGCTGATGATATCGCCGACGTAACAGAAAACGAGGAAGACCTACAGAACTCACTGAACACATTTTGAAAACATGTTCCAGAAATACAACATGAAAGACAATAAGAATAAAACCAAGATACTTAGGATTACGTAGGAAGCATAATGGAGTGGAAATTTGAAGGGAAAGTCCCCAGAAGAAGAACAAGAGACAACAAGTAATTGGGGCAATTCAAGAGGGATACGGGGATGAAGAACCATAGGGAAGTAAAGGAACTGGCATTGGATAGGGCAAAATGGAGGTCTGCAGTACACCAATAATAGGATTGTCATACTATGATGGTGAAGTATTCATATAACTGATTTGTTTGTTCATGAATAATGTGATGCTAGCTTCAGTGTTTTTTCACTCTCTCACTGAGTGTTTCAAACCGAAGGTTGGATTCGATAGGTGAGAATAGAGCCCACCCCAAACTAGACTTTTTTAATAGATTTATCATATTTGTTTACTTTTTTCAATAGACAGCAAAAACACAGGTATTAACTTGAATTTGTTTTAATATTAGCCTCATTTCTCAAAACTGTCAATTTTGTCTTAGAAAAAAATTTTTCTCTCAACGGCTCCCACGTGTAGTGAATACGCACACGTAAAGTTGAAACTAGGGAAACGCACGCCTTGAGATATTTTTGTGTCACCTAAGTATTAAGAACGAGTTCCATAAGCATCCTTATACTATGTAATCATCCAGTCTTTGAATCACATTACCTGGATAGCCACACCTTTAACTAAAAATGAAGAAATATTTACCCAGGAAAATATATTTGAGTATCAATGTAAATTACTCAAATTATACTCAATACTAATAACAAATGTCAACCCATGTCTGCATAAACTCTCGACCGTATGCTTATTTCCTTAATGAAAAAATTTGCTTGATACTGAATAAAAAATACGCTGCCTAACCCTTAATTGTTTTTGACGCTCATACAGGGACATGAAAAATATTACGAAATATTTGATGTTTATACCACCTACCATTCATAAAAATCAACCAAAATGATAATTTATATTCGTTTAGAATTCACTCGCAAGTTAATAACGTATATACCATCGAACCCAATAAGGAAACTGGCGTTAACTTCTCAATGGCTTAGTATTGTATTATCGAAAGCTCTGTGAAACGAGGAATGCTGGATTTTTTCAAATGTACGGGCATACGGCCATGAGCCTATATTCTTAATTTCAAGTATTTGAATGAGACCTTTTCTTTGTTTATTAAGGGAAACTTTACATTCTGGATTTTACTTTAGAGAGCTATATTTTGCTGTGTGAACACTTTCTGAAATCGGCTACCGTAGCTGTCCTAATACTTCGGACGTATATGAGATCAGCTACATATCACGAATGTTAAGTTTTGAATGGTTATGTGCGTGGACTTGAGGCGTTTGAGATGTAGGTTTGGAGAAGGATGGAGAAGGTTAGCTGGATGGTGAGGAAGACGAACGAGGAGGTATTGGATATGGCTGGAGAGGAGAGGAAGCTTGTGGCGGAGGTTCGGAGAAGGCAGAAGAGATGGATGGAGGAGGTTTTGAGAGGAGAGGGCATGTTGAAGAGAGTGATAGAGGGGAGAACACTGGGGAAGCGTGGAAGAGGAAGGAAGAGGATAGGAATTCTGGACGAAATAAGAGGAGGTAGAAGATATGAAGAATTGAAGAGGGATCTAATAACGGGCCATCCTTAGGAGGGATAGCGAGACAATGTCTATGAGGTTGTGGTGCAGAATGGGGATTGTCCAAGAACCTACCAATCAGCTGGTAGAATACTTGAATGAATGAATATTTCTGAATTAAGGCTAGAATGTATTTTTCGAGTAAAATATCATCAAATGAATTTTATAGAATAAAATGAGCTAGTTAATTTTAAGTTAATAAATTCAATGTTGAAATCAGAGCTGTAGTCAATAAATGAATTTTCACTTTTTATATTCCACTCTTTTTATTTCCGACCATGGTATTGACTATTATTGTCATGATCAAGGTGCGGACGGTAGCGGGGTAGCGTTGGATGGATGGACATAACAGTGGCAAAAGTAAGAGACTTATGACGTAATAGCATAGCTGGGAAGGAATGGGAGATAAAATAAAGGTTGTTATTTAAGATAACGGATTATTAATGTATTAAGCGGGGACTTCAATATTTTTTGTAACATTATTGACATCAGTGGAAAGTGGTTTTCGAAAGTCCGGTCATTCACCAGTTTTACACGTCCCGAATGTACAATGTCAAGTCCATCTAGAAATTCAATTTGCTTCCTCTGCACAGTACATGTGATATCTCCGAATTCAGATCACTGCAATGTCCATTCCCTAACAAATGCTGGGAAAATTTGATGCTCAGTCAAAAATTATAAAACTCCTATATGTTCACCGCTAATTGAAAAATTTTAATCTCATTGGCTGGTTTACCAAGTACCTACGTCACAAGAATATCATTTTAAGGACTATTGTCACCATTATGAATACTTTTATGCATTAAATAGACGACCGTACTTTTAAAAGCCACTCTCCACTGACGTCAATAATGTTACTGAAGTAAGTTTTTGTCCTTGTCCCCACTTTGTTTATTTATTTCATCTAACCCCCGTTCACCTTGGGAATAAACCACCCCCTCCGATTCCTATTCAGCTATGTTATTACGTCGTAATGCTTCTGCCACTTCTCTATCCATCTTGCTTACCTCACCGCCCCCCCCAACCTTGTAAAACAAACCTCCATGTCATCTGAGGTGTGGATACAAGACATCCGAACACTTGTTACTGGACCTTGATAATGAAAGTGATTGTAGAAACCACGGCCGTAAAAAAACATTGGTTTACAAAGTACGGATTCATTAAATTCATTCATTAAGTGACGTTTAGCAATTCCATTAAGCTACGCCTGAAACCTTAAATTTTATTCGGAGCTAGAAGTTGGCCATTCTGCGATTCGTAAAAGAGTCCTGGGTGTAGAAAACAGGTGTGAATTCCCTTCTAACTCGTCTCAGCTACATTATCGTACATACATTAACCTCGAATCCATTAACTTTGTAAAATATGGGTGTCGTAAATTTTGAATCTCCTTAGCCCCATTACGCAAGAGTCGTTCAACTGATTTTAAAATATTGATTTAGGTAAATGAGTTCCTGGTGGTATGTTGATTTGATGAATTTGCACGCCATTATTTCACGCAGATGGTTTAAGACGCCCTCGCAAAAGAGACAGAGAGGGAGTGGTGAATTTTGAATCGGAAGGATAGGTCTATAAAAAAACCGGTCACCGCGGTCGAATGGGTTGTAGCTCTATGCCTTTGTTTACTTAAGAAAACGCCGAGTGCAATGCGCTCACTATTCTATGGAAAATCGGAATTTTTGAGATTGTATGACCTTGCCGTCTCCAACCCTAAAATTTCATTTCGATCCTTTTCATACCCTTGCCACTAGTGCCTCCGAGACGCTTTTGGCCATCAGTCTGCCACTTTAGGTAAGAAGTGCACAAATCATTCCAGTCTTGCACAAAAGAGCACGAGCTAAGTTGGAGAGAAGTGGAGGGAGGTGAAGTCTTTCAAGATTTTTTCAAAGAGGGTAGGATGAAGATCACCGCAACCTTTATTTGGTTCTATGAGCAGGGGTTTTCATACGGGGGTGTTTCGGACGTGGCACATTCAACTGCTAGCATAAAGTTCCGTGCAATAATAAGTACAAAATAGAGAAGGTGACTAGACTCACGAAAGAACCTTTTTTTGGTAAAATGATCTCACCCTACATCGCTATCGCACGCAATTTGTCCATAGTTTCAATAAATATGGCAGTGCTTTTTGTAAATGATTTCCATTTTGCATTGTTATTGATAAATCATTACTCAACTGCAATTCCAATACACACACAAGAGTTTTTGGCACATTTACTGTACAAGTGATCCATTGAATATGGCTGATCGCGCATTTTAATGGCATCAGTATTCTCCAGTACTATTGTATCGTCTAATCTATGAGTGCAAAGGATAAGAAGCCATTCGAGGTAAGCGACGCGTGAATCCACCTGTGAAGGGTAATGATCTCAATCCTTAGAAGCAAGTGTACGAATTAGTGCTAAACAAATACCCTAATTGTTATAGGTAAAGAATAGTGAAGAAAAACAACTTTTACACCGATGTTTACAAACTCAATGAAAATACTCATCATTAATGAAAATACTAATTACTTTTCTAATAAACATTTTTATTGTAATACAATTCAACGACTTACGGCAACGGAACGTCAGGTACAGGAAGTTTATAATATGCGTTAATTGCTGTTGTAGTAAATTGTTGCCGTATTTCTGTGAAAAGCGGCGTTTATTAAAAGTTGTAGAAAAGTGATAAGTATTTTCCTTAATCTTGAGCATTAACACAATGAACGTCTAGGAAGTGGTAAACTGAAGTTGTATTCATTGAGTTTACACTGTAAAGTGTAAATTCAATGAATATAACCTTTTGAGTATGGAGACGATTCTGTAAATTTATTTGGTTTAATAATCACTGGAAATGCGGGATAACATTATTTTTCTTTTTTCAGAAAACCTACATTTTCAGATGCCGTAATTCCTAACGAGTCAACATCATAATGAGTATAAATCATCAGCTCTGAGATACCCGACTTTTAGGCTAATACAAATTTCTGTAGCCGAGTTTAGTTTTAACACAAAAGCTGACTACGATTATCAACATATGCCTGCTGGGACCGTTTTTGATACCAGTTACATCCACAAATTAGTCCATCATTAGAGGCTGGTGAAAACTCTGATATGGAGCGTGGCGCTATATGGGTCGGAAAATTGGTCATTGCGAAGAGAGGATGTGCATAGACTTGAGGCTTTTGAGATGTGGGTTTGGAGAAGGATGGAGAAGGTTAGCTGGATGGTGAGGAAGACAAACGACGAGGCATTGGGTATGGTCGGAGAGGAGAGGAAGCTTGTGGCAGAGGTTCGGAGAAGGCAGAAGAGATGTTTGAAGGTTTAAAGAGGAGAGGGTATGTTGAAGAGAGCGATAGAGGGGAGAACACTGGGGAAGCGTGGAAGAGGAAGGAAGAGGATCTGAATTCTGGACGAAATAAGAGGAGGTATAAGATATGAAGAATTGAAGGGCCATCCATAGAGGAAAAGCGAGACAATGTCTTTGAGGTTGGGATCTAGAATGGGGACTGTCCAATAACCTACCAATCATCTGGTAGAATGCTTGAATGAAAATGAACAAGGTGCCTCAATTACTCTCCGGAGGGGGCGTGGCACTTTTGGAAGTGCAAAATGGTCAACTGTCAACGTCAAAAGTGTCAAAGTGTCAAAATGAAAGCAACACCGCAATTAAATTAGTTCAAAAGCGCTCACTTCATTAAGTCTACATTTAATGGAAAGCTGAACTTCAAAACTAGATTGGAAAATGATTTATATTCATAGCATGCAAATCAAAATATCAAAAAATAAAAGTATGTACCTATCTAATAATTGTAAATCAAGCGCAGTTTTTTTATTTTTTTACAAAACAGCTGAATATTTGAATGGATTGTTTTGTTTCCTTTGAGGTAAAATTGAAAGCTGGCCATCAAGATGCGAACACCGGACATAAATGCATTTAGTTAACAATTCATGTAACTAGTATACCGCAACCCAATTCTAACAGTTCCGAAATTTATTCGGCAAAATATAAAATCAATTGTCCTAATTTTACTTATTAATAGATACTTAAGAAGGTTATCTGACGTGAAATTGCAATTTTGATGAGCTTATAAAATCATTCCGTTATCTAAAGAGCGTGTTAAAATTAGAATGGTTACCAAGCGTAGAGTAAAATGAAGATAGAAAACCCATTTTAGGAAACTTTGTTTTTTACTGAGAGGACCGAAACTGCCTGATCAAACGTCACTCTTTTCGATCTCGGGCTTCTGTTCGAGCGATATCAAGCGTGTTGGTATTTAAACGTTTACAGGCGTCCATTTGTCCTTCACAGGTAGATGACTGAGGCGGACGAAGACAACAGTTGACAATCGGATGAGTCCTCATCTCATATGGGACTCCAATAAACTCAAGGAATTCCATCCAACGAACGCATCGGGCAAACCTCAAGGCCATGAGAGATATGCGAGACGGAATATAGGCAGGAATATCTCTCAATATTAAATATTTAATAAAATAAACTTTTACAAACCACATAAAAATCAGAACTCACGATTCGAGTTTCGGTGCTCAAGCGTCATAATGAGGTGATGTGTGTTGGGATTTACAGTCCCTTATACACAAAAATGTCTGTGAAGGGAAAATGAAGAGTTAAGGTGGTGTTGACGGAGTGGGCAATTAGTGTTTAGAGTGGTGGTGATGGGGATGGGGGTTGAAGGTGAGGAGGGTGGAGGCTGGTAGGACCAGGTTCAATGATTTGTGGAGGAGGGAGGGCCAAGCGGGAAGCGGCGGGGAAGAAGCGGGGTACAAATATCTCTCATCCCCCACCTATTTAGCAAGCTTCAAGAACTCATGTTTAAATGCATAGGATTGGACGGATATCCCACCGATATACTCCGCTTTACAGTTCCAGATGCCAGCACATCAGGTGAATTTATCCAAGAGATTCCGCAGCATTGAGGGAAAGCAAGCAGTCCTACGAAAAACATTCAAAATGGATGGTGTCTCCGCGAAAGTCATTTTCGCAGAGGCAGTCACGCCAGCGATTGGTCACGTCATAAACTAATGTAAATTCGACCCCCCCCCCACCTCAATCCCTCTCCCCCCCTGGCCCCTACACCTCCCCCTCGCGCTTCTACACCCTCATCTGTCCGCGGATGTTCGAGACGGAGAGAAAGCAGTCTGAGAATACAACGCGCGCGTGGGGCGGAGAGGGAAAAGAAGAACAAATGAAATACGATGAAGGGAGACTGACTGCAACACGCGATCTCGCCCAAAAGGCACGAAATGGACTCCAATTGGTCGACGACAATCCCACTCATGCTAATGGACATTGGCTACTGCCCGCACTTAAAATAATAACGAGGATGGCCCACGTGAGGCTTCTTTCAAGGACGATTCCCTTTCATATCCAATTACGAAAATGTATTGTCTCCCTGAATAACATACACTTACTCGACGACGGCGATTAAACCGGAAGAACTATACAAAATCCAAATGGTAAGGTGTGAAACACATCAGAACTTGCAGGAATTTTATTGAAAAACTACGATCTCATCTTCTGCACCAGAAAAGAGCATGTATATGATTTGGCTCACATAAAATCAAAGATTTATCAGCGTCACTAGGTGCTACAAATGCCAGAAATTTAGTCACACAGCCAAAGTGTGCACTAAGGAAGAATACACATGTGGGCACTGCGCTGAGAATCACGATACCCGGGAATGTCCAATTAAAGACCAGGACCCATGCTGTGCAATCTGCAAAAAGGCAAAAATTGATGATGTGTGTCACAAAGCAGGAGACAAAGACTGCCCATCACTAAAGAAGCGTGAAAAAAACCTTACTGGATTCCATCGACTGTGGCATCGCCGAATAAAAGCATAGTAAAAATAGGTCAAATAAACTTACAACATGCAAAACAAAACACCTACGAATTCACAAAGGTGGAATTGGACTTAGGCCTTGACCTTTTACTAGTGCAAGAGCCATATTGCAGTTTCAACCCGGCAAACAAGAAATGGAGCATACCCAGACTAGGCATCACCACCAGAATGGCACCATGTAATGCTAAAGGAGTTTTCTCAGCTGGAATTATACTCCTGAACCCGAATTATGACTTTCTTTGTCTTTTGAACTGCAATACATCCCATTTTGAAGCTGCGGAAGCTAGAATCAATAAAAACTCGATAATATTCATCTCAAGATATATACCACCATCTGAAGATCCTGCGAAGTACATCACGGAGCTCAAAGATATTTTAAGAAAAATACCAAGCCAAGAGATCCTCATTTCGATTGATTACAATTGCAAAAATGAGGTTTGGTGATGTATAGAGAAAACAGATAGAAGAGGACAAGAATTGGTAGAATTTCTAAATGCAGAGAGGACTTTACCTAATAAACGAACCTAGGCAACCAACCACTTTCTCCTCATCACTCGGGGAATCAAATATTGACCTAACAATCTGTAATGTAAAGTTATTGAAAAACATAATTCAGTGGCAAGTGAATGGAGAACTGTCGGTCAGCGATCACCGGTTGATAACATTCGAAATTGGCACTGAATTACTCACTACTTAGAAACCACGCAAGAGATTTAATATCAAATCTGCACACTGGGAGCGCTTTATCAAGGAAACCCACAAGTTAACGTGAGAAAAATGTGAAAGCACCACGTGGGAGCCCACGGTACTAAATATAAACAAAAGAGTGAAAGCTCTCACAGATAGTCTACACGAAAATAAGTATTCCTACGCTAAAATACAAAATCAGTAATGTTCCATGGTGGAATTCAAAACTCCATATACTGAAGCTAAAATGCAGGAATCTAAGAAGAAGGATGCAAAAAAGTATAAAAAACCACGACTGTTAATATAAAAAAATGGAGTACGAAACGTTAAAGGAGAAATATCAACAGGAGATACAAAAATCAAAAAGTAAAAGTTGAAACAATTTTGTCAAAGATGACCTAGCAAGCAACCCTTGGGGGGTTGTTTATAAATTGGCAAGGGTAAAACTAAAAATCCCGCCAACATAATCCACCAATGAGTTAAAAAATGGAAACGCCCACCTACTGGAGGGAACCTTTGAACACATCCTACAAACCCTAGTCCCTAACGACTCGGAAGAAGGAGAAACCGAGTACCAGAAATAAGTCAGGCGAGATTATTATAAGGACAGCGATAAGAGAAATATAGAAATTACAAAGGACGATGTAGTCACGGCAATACTGCAAATTAAGCCAAAAAAAGCACCCGGCCTCAACAATATTAACGGCACACTCATCGTTTGGGCGGAACATATAATAGCTGATTATCCTACAAGAATTGTACAAGACAGCATCAAGCTAAAATATTTCCCGAATACCTGGAAAAAGGGACTACTCTGTACAATTCTGAAGGATAAGGAAAATGATCCCGGAGACCCTAAGTCGTACAGGCCAATAACTATTCTTTCAGAATCAGGAAAAGTCTATGAAAGAATTCGAAAAGAAAAAAGTAGAGGAAACTGCTAACGAAAATGAACTAATTCACCCATCCCAATATAGGTTCAAAAAGGGAGGTTCGACGATTGACGCTGCTTCCAAACGTTCCAAACTCATCAGCGAGATCCAGACTACTATTCGCAAATACAGCTTAGCAATGTTTATTGACTTTGAGGCTGCCTTTGATTCCCTCTGGTGGTCTCAGTGCCTCAAGAAACAAAAAATGCAACATCACAGGAAACCTGATGGCAGTAATTCGGAGTAACTTTACCGTAAGAGCCATTACTATTCAACTGAAAAACCTGGCCACAACGAAGAAATAACTAAAGGAGCACCACAGGGGTCAATCATGGGACCTGTACTATTGAATATAAGCATGAACGAGCTATTACATCAAGGCCTGCCAGAGGAATGCAGATGGACGGCCTACGCGGAAGACATTGCGATCACCATTCCAGGAGACTCAAGAAGAGAGATAGAAAAGAAGGCCGGTGAATGTGGCAAAGTGCTAGAAAAATGGACCAAAAATACAAAATTCAATGTATCAACAAAAAAGACAATGTACATGGTCTTTGGCGGAAAGCTGCAACGAGAACCTACGGTAAAGATCTATGGGAAAAACATTAAAAGGGTCTCTGAATTTATGTATCTGGGAATCAAATTTTACGAGAAGCTACAATTTACCACCCACGTCAACCAAACATCAATAAGAATAAAAACGGTATTTAATAACTTAAAAAGATACTGTAAACAAAAATTTAGCATAAGTACGGATAGTCTTCGAATCATGCATCAAGCAGTAACAATACCCATTGCTTCCTATGGTATAGAGGTGTGGGGACATAGAATCAATCATAGTAGAGTTAAAAGAAAGTTAAAGGGAGCACAAAGGAGCTGCCTTCTACATTTCGCGAGAGGTTACCGTACAGTGAGCAACGAATCATTAAATCTAATCACTGGAATTAAGAAAATAAATTTATAATTGATATCTCGACTCCTACAGTCACAACTAAGGAGAATCGGAAGAGCTTCAATAGATGGAACTCACATAAGAAATACCGAAAAATGAAATACAGACAAGAAAATAATCAATGAAATTACGAACAGAACCTGGCGGGCAGAATACAATTCAACAGAAAAAGGAAGATTAACGTTTAAGTTCTTCCTCAGCATTGAAAATCGACTAAAATGTAAACTCAAACAGGACAGATACATAACCGCAATCCTAATGGGACATGGATGACTCAAGACCTATCTTAAGAAAATAGGAAAAGAAGAAAATGAAGAATGTGACTGCAACCTAGGACCAGACGATGTACAGCATAAGCTGTACGATTGTCCAAAATACACAGAAGGAAGAACTGTACTTAAAAAGATCTTCGGAAACTGACCAGTCTCACTGGAAGAAATTGGAAAAGGACTGGGGAATAAAAAAGCAGCCGAAGCAGTTTCAAACTTCACGAGACCGCAAGAAGGAGAAGGGACGTAGAAAAATCAAGACAAAAAAGAAAAGGAGGAGAGAAGAGAAGAAAAGAAAAAAGTAGTGGAAGGAATACTGGAATTGCTGAGAAGGAGGAAGAAGAAAGAAAACAACTATGTGACAGAAATACTAAGATGGCAATAACATTTGTAAAGCAAGCAAAGAAAATCGCAAGACACTCGAAGAAATCAAGGGAGAAAATAAAATACATGTTGTTAATAATAATACACTATGTAAAATTAAATACAATAAAAAACATTGAAACTTGAACTACGCTAGTAAAATACGAACCAATTGATAAAAAAGTAAAATGTAGAAAATTGAGGGTGTAATAATAAGTACCCCAAATATTATTGTAATTGATAACAATAAAGAGAAACTCTACCCTACCCTTGTAAGGGAAGACGGAGTGGGAGAGAAACACCGCGAGAATTAATGTGGAGCGTGGGCGCCTTGGAGAAGGCGTCCAGCTACCGCCATTGTTCCAATTCTCTCCCTTTTGTTATTATATTTACCTATTATAAAAAAAGGAAATAGAACGCTTAACTGATCGATAAAAATATTCAGTGTCTTTATTCTAATGCGTAATATAGATTGACATTGCCCTCTAATCAACAACGAAAATCATATAATTTCACTCATTAATCTTTGATACAGAGTATAATACAAGACGCATATAAATCTACTCTGAATTTATAACCATGCTCGCTTTACTAAAAGCAGACTCAAAAATATGGCATGAATCATTAGTTTCCGGATATTCAGATACGAGATTCAAGCCTTTGAAATGTAGCTCTCTAGACCCATACATAAGGTGCCCAAGTTCTCGCAATTTATGACCTATAAACTGTGCAAGGATCTATTTCAAGGATCTATAATAGACCTCGTGTATTAAAGGTCTATTCACACAAATATAAATACCACTGCACGCTGGACGATATCTTATCGTTGTTAGTTTCAGAAAAAAATTGAAATTGTGTGTTTTACTCGGGAACTTTGGAATAGAAATAGAGCGATACTCGTTCTTCACAGTGAACGTATCATTCGCTTGAACTGGGGCACACAATCGGATGACTCCATTTTTGTTATTGCGTGACCAGTCAGCAGTTTTTTGTTATTTATTTCGTCGTCCCCGATTCGCGCGTGCGACTTCATCCCTTTCGCCATTTGACGCTCTCTCCCCACCACCACCACCACATAGTGTCTGCATAGTGTCCACCCGGCCGCCGTTGCTGCGGCGTAGTACATACAAAGGAGTCTCCATTTCACTCTTCGCGCCAGACACGACGACCGCGCCCTTGTTTGTGAGGCCAGATGGATTAGGGGGAGTGTTTTGATAAGGGGGAGGACATGACGGGGTGGAAGCGAGGGAGGACCACTCCTTCTAGTCATCCGAAAGGGCTCGCGACTGCACTGGCGGGGGTTGCACTGGCAGGGGCTGCAGAGCAGGGAGTTAGGATTAGTTCGTCACATGGAATGCAAGTGATGGCCTGGGGGGGAGGGGGGGTTGGTTTACTTGGGAGGGGGGTTGGCTTACTTGGGAGGGGTGGAGGGTGCTTGTTGGGTGGATTTGGGGAGAGGCCATTAAGACAGAGGAGGATGGGACAAGAGTGGAGAGTTTACGTGCTCCACGTGTTGACGAGAGATCCCCCAACTATGAGCTCCGAACAGAAAAACATTTGCCAGAACTCTGTTACACCGCTCTCATCCTAATGGCTCTCTCACTGCAAATGAAGACTCTTGCCTATTTCCTTCCAAAGTGACCAACATGAGTCCCATTTTAGCATTGTTTAGTACTTCTAATTAGCCGCGAACTTTCAATGTGCAGAAAACCCACACCTTACATGGTTATTCTTGACACTGTCGACCGTGTAAATATATGTTCTACCATTATTCAATTCCAGACTTTAAAGAGCGATTTGCTGTGCTATGACCAACTGGAAGAATGCAATTACTTATATCATAAGAGATTAGAGAAGTGAAGAAAAACTCTCCGAGAAAGCATGCCAACAGTGGCTTCTGATGAAAGGCGCTCATAAAATTAATTAATCATTGTTATTATGCAACGCTATTGTTTTTTAATGCAATGAGATATTTTGAAGTCACTCATATTTATAAATCTTTTTTATGAAATATGCTGCAGGTGTGGAAAATTGCATGCTGGCCATACAAAAAGAGCCATAAATACCATTCTAATAGAAAATGAAAGAGCGATTAACATAAGGAATAACTCCACTCCGCCTTAGCCGAACATATCTGTATGGAGGATGGGCACCAAATAGACATTAAAAATGCGAAATTTCTACGCAGGGAAAGGAAACGCTGACCCCGGATCATCTGGGAGGTTGTCCAAATAACCAAAAGGCCACAAAACACTAACAGGGGTGATAGCTTCAAATTACACTGGACATGGATGAAGCTTCCAAAATCCTCAGTTACAGCAGCAAATATTTCATTGTAAAAACTATAAGTATGATGTTCTTACTAGTCCCGGACAGCTAGTTGTTACCATATGGCAGCCCGAAATTCTACCAATATCGGATATTCTTACACAAATTAAGGTACCTGCCGTTTTCTCCATAAGGCTTAAAGGGGATCGAGAACAAAAAAAATGGTTAATTTCGCAATTCCCAAAGTGGAATAGTGTGGGACGACTCAACTCAGTGAGGGAGTAGTGTTGAGAATGACATGCAGAGGACTCTATAGTAACTCAAAATTACGTAGTTTAGTCATACATTTAATACCCATGCGCAGCTTTACCTGAAAGCACAAGGTTTGATACTTTTCTAAGACCAAATGACATCTCACTTAAATGTGTGTCTGAGTGAAGAGCGATGTCCTGATTTCTTGATAGGAGATGATTAAGTGACCATCAGTTGATGATGACCATCTTTCTATATCATGCAAAAGTTAATGGCCATCTTTCGGAAAGTATTGAAAACTGTAGGCTATTCAACTTTTATGGCAACATAAGGTTGAAATAAAAAATCAGATAATCATTTTCAGGGTGAGGTAAAAATTTAGGGCTTCACAGCGTCATTATTTCATGATAATAGAAATATTTTTTTATATTTAGAATGCCAAGATTCAAATTCAGGTATATGAACCTAGTTCTAAAACGAATCTTATGTATCTAAACATGACACATTTTTTTATTAAGTATACAGTATTTTCCAACATGTATAGTCATGAAACTGCAGACAAGACATGTATTTCCAATTACAGATACTTATTAAAATTATCCTCTCATGGATTCAACTTTCAATCAATTCCTATATCGTCTGACCACTGTGCAATCAAGGTGAGACAAGGTTTCTACACAAACACATTATGACCAGGTGAAGAGACATGAAGCTGAGTCAGCTTTAGAACTACAAAATACTGTCCACTATGTTTACAGGAACTGTAGAAATGTACCCATTTATCACTGGAAAGTCTTATTATGTAATAATTATAGTATTGTTTAATTGCTCTTTAACAAACTTCATTAAATACAGAGATTGCTTGAATTATAATGAGTCAAAAACTCTGTACGCAGTGATAGGAACTAAACGATTACAAGCAATTCAATCATCTGTAACTATTGCATTTGAATTACTTTTAATTGTAATCATTAATTTTCTATTTTATTTTTATTTGCAATCTACTTCTAAAATAACCGTTTCATTCATGGAATCGCAACTTTCGGGATAGTTTGTATTTGATCTATTTTCCGATACATCATGCCGTGAGGTCGAATTGGAACTTACTTTTTACATTTTGGTAACAACGCAGACAGTATTAAATTACTTTTGAAGCACTTTGTCGAAGATATGCAAATTGTCTTATATGCATATCCTTGAGAGTCGGCAAAGACGATAAAATCTGCAATTTTTTTGTCGAGCAGTTACTTAGCAATTTGTCAAACTTAGTGTAGAATCAGAAAGGACTTTTTTAAACATGAGGGGTACTTTCCAATAAATATAGACCGAGAGTGAGTGGTGCAACATTGGACACTATCAGCTTTTTAAGGTGATATTTCTAAATGTTTTGAAATTTTTCTTTTGGAACCTCTTTAACCTGTAAGTATTATTTATTTTCGTAAACTCAAAACATTCGTTCAGTTCAAGATGCTACCACAATTACAACTTTTTTTTTTTTCTTCGGGTTTTCTATGTATCTTGTTTAATTTTGGTTCAACCACAAGAAAGATTTATTTTGATATATGTGTATTGGTTATTCAAGGTATCTACCAATATATGAAAAATAAATTCAAGACAACAATTTTAAAATTCCTGACCAAAAAGGTTAATTTTTTAATGCGTTCTTGTGAAGGTCAATAGTTTGATTCGCAGTCCTGTCTAATTTTTTACTTGGAATTGTCTTCATCTTATTATCTCCACACCACCGTTGTGATCGTCCAGTACTATGCGATACCTATCCTTTTATTTAATATTTTGTGTGCATGACATATTATATATATGTCTATTGTTATTGACATCCTTAATTAGCAATGAAGAGACTTTGTGACTTCCATAGTTTATTTAAAATAGAACGACCGGTTTCGGCTGTCAAGCCATCATCAGGTACATCACAAATGTACCTGATGATGGCTTGATAGCCGAAACCGGTCGTTCTATTTAAATAAACTGTGGAAGTCACAAAGTCTCTTCATTGCTAATATGGAGCCCTTCCACCACGTCATAGCTTCTAATTTCGATTTTGACATCCTTAATGTTAGTCTAATTGCTTTATAACATTAAATATCAATGAATGAAAAGGAAAAATTTTTGGAAGTTCATTTTATATATGAAAATGAAAACTGTGTCTTATTCCACCATTTTATTATACGGCAAGACTAGTTTCGACGCCGCGGCGTCATTTTCAGGGGTACCTTTGGTAGGTTGGACGCCGCTGCGTCGAAACTAGTCGTACCAGGCCCCGCTCAATCCTAGGATGCAAGAGTTTGACTGTAGGTGTCACCATGAGTTACGCTTACAGCGCTAATTACGGCAGGGACTGAAACGACGACGCACGCTGCATGAATCTTTTCAGGAAACCCTATTGATGGTCATTGCTTACGGAAATTGAAAAGTTTTTGGCACCTTGCTGCCCACAGTTGTGGACAATGGACTATGCAGGTAATAGTCGTGGTGCATTAATATTCAGGGAAGTAGCTGTAGATATATACAGTTACATAGAGTTACTAGTTTTCGCTTCTTTGATTAAATGAAAAATTTTCATGCCTTTTATCATATTGTAGAATGGACACTGGAGAAGAACATGAAATGTATTAATGGACGATTTCACACTTGAAGGTCGATAGTAGCGCCGTCGGGAGTAGCTGTAACTATCGGGACAAACAAATCGTGTTTTTTGTATGTTTACCATTGGAAAAGGTCATCTCGCTGATTTTTTAGTTGCGTTAAAATGGTGAAAAGGTGTGCTTATGGGTTGTGCAAAAGCGACACGAGATATAGGAATAAGCCCTATATGGAGGGAGTGGAGTTTATGTATGGAGTTAAATTTTGAGCCACCTTCAATGGTTTTGAACGATTAAAATATTAGTTCAAAGGCTCCAGGTTTAACTGAAACCAAAATTAATCAAAAGAGACATTTACTATTATTTAACTTGATTCCCTCAAGACTTCAATGGTTGGATATGATTTGTTTGTCCCGATAGTACCAACTTCTTCCACGCGCAAGCGTTGCGTGACGTCATTTGTAAAATCGTCCATTACGATGTAATGGGTTTCATGTCACGAGATATTTCTCCGGAATGGTATATGTTATTGACAGACTACTTTATCTTGTTACTGTAATTAAATACGGTTTTTTCTTTAGAAAATCGCGAGATATGCTTTTATCGCATACACCTAGTTGGATCGACAGTTCTACTGTAGCCCTTTCGGTATGTTCAACCCCTCTTAATAAGTTGAGTAGATAATTATTAAGTTTAGCTCGTAGGCTTCCACGGATGTAGTTTTGACTGTTTCTTATTTCGGGATTCATTCCGCGAAGGGCAGGAGGACCAGCGAAATATTGTTTTTTGCAATTTTAAACGTCGCGGAATGAATCCCGACAAAAGAAACAGTCAATTACTAAGGTTGACAACTGGAAAGAATGCCTCAAGAGGGATCCTCAATGGTAGGCTTCACCTTCAATTACTGCCAAGTGACAGTTATCAATTTATTTTTTAAGGGTAGAGAATTGGGTCAGATTTTCTTTAAGGGAGGATTTAATTGGGAAAGACATTGGGACCCGTCGTAACAGAAGGCAGTGAGAACCATTTTGAGGAGGACTTCACTAAGAGAAAACCAAGGACCCTTTTTGATGAAACAGGTCATTCTGTGGTAGGTGTGTATTAAATAATGCAATAATTATGAAGTATGCGTAATGTATATAGGTGCTCTCTGAAAGCACTCTCTGATTAGTCAGCTGCTGTACTACCCCTAGAAGAATTTGTGAAAGCAGGCCAAGTATTGATAATGGTCCCTGTAGTTCCAGGTTGGATCATTGGTTAATGATAGCTGAATGAGCATACTCTGAAGGGGTAATCGGTCTGTTCCTTTAATCAAGGATTATATTTAATAATAATGATATCAAATTTATTGGCGAACACATTGATCTATTAAAAGAAGGTTCTAACCCTTTTCCAGCGAATAATATGAGTAAGCTATTCTCGGGCTCTCCACCGGTTTAAACTATTCATAAGCGCCGATGTTTCGAGAGACGACTCGTCACTCATTCTCAAGGCAAGAATGTTGCAAATCTTAAACTTCAGCCAGATTAAGAACTAATTATGAATAGTTTAAACCGGTTGAGAGCCCGAGAAGAGTTTACTCACATTGATCTATTGTTGAATCACGTCTCGACGATGAGTACAGTATAACTTTGAAATCATACCTAATGACTGGTGATTTTAAAGTCATTCGCCTTTTATTACGTTTATCAAACCCCCATTATCACATATAGTTAATGAGAAAATTAAACGAGAAAGTTTCATGCATTACGATATATCATAACCGTTACGCAAATTCCTTAACATTGACACAGCGGAATTCAACCCCACATTCAGGAAAACTCACGCTCTTTCCAGAGCTATTACCCAATACGTCGTAATCTTTGCAAATACCGAGATTATTAGCAACAAAAACAGCTTAACAATTTAATGATGCATTCGTAATCAACCAAAACAACTGCATACGCCATGATTGTCCACAATCGACCAGGGAGTCAATGATCGATTATTACTGGTGAAATCGATTCTCGTTGATACAATCGATTGTGAATACTTGTAGTTTCAGTTTCACACGTCCTTTCTTGTGATGCCGCCATCGTCGTTAGAGAGAGAGAGATACAGACAAAACCCATACTATGGGTCCTTATGGGAGTGAAAGAGTACTGGTCGTACTGTAAAAAAATTGGTGGAATAAGACAAATTTTTCCATTTCATTTATGAAATGAACTTTCACAAAGTTGAGCCTGAGGCGATTGAGATAGTTAAATATCAACTTTTAAAAGATTTTGCTGTTAAAAATGAGATAGGGTAGCAAAATAACTAAACAAGATTCCATCAAAGTTATTTTATTATGATAAAAAACTGCTTTCATACAATGGCTTACAAATATATTTGTAATTACTCATTAGTTTACAGAAAACTGTCGGTGTTTTTCACAAACCATTGACTCACTTCAAAATTAATCACTGATAAAAATGATTCACTCACAAAAAGAAAAAAACGTATTTAACATTCCAACAAAACGGCACATACAGCGTCATCGGCGACGACGTAATATAATGTTTGTATTTTCCAGGGGCGGATTTCTGTTCATTCATGAAGACGTAATGTTAGTGTTATGTCGTAATGAATCAATATAGTTCAATGGTTAATGCAAATAACAAAATGGCAAACGGTAGGCTATACAGAAAGGAATTTCTTCTTGAAGAGGGTGAAAGAAAGCACTGCAATTCCGCACTAAGTTTGATTTATTCCACCCAATGACGATGCCGAGCATAGAAACGTATCGCGATGCGATCAACGCGATGGGTTAAATACAATATATCTGGAGGAAGTCAACAGAGTTGCACCCACAGAGGCATGGCAAAACGAAAATTGGAAAATGTCACTATCGAACTATAGTTCGATACATATCTCGCTCGAGTCTTTGGTAGCGTTGCAATAACCGCGGTCAAAGTAATTGTATCGAAATAATCATTCATGGGCAGGAGGGTAGTATGCCATCTGCAGCCTGCAACCGACTCAGCCGAATTGTCGCGCAATGCATGCAATGCAGGATACGGTGCCCACTTATAGCACAAGCGAACGACCTAAGTCGCAAACTCACAAATACTGACCAGAGAGGTTTAAAAGAACACCTCCTTGACGAGACATATAAACACAAAGGGAAACATAAGATTTATTTTCGTTATGTTATGTTAGCCATTCCAATTTTGATCACGACGATTAGCAACCAAACCATCACTGATCCATTTCCCGAATTTTGATTATGTTTCTGTGAGTTCCCGACTTATTCCAGATATTTTCCCGGCATTACAAAATTCCCGACTTTTTCCAGGATTCCCGACTTTTCGCGACTTGCAGACACCCTCTTATTGTGCATGGGTGATTCTTATCTACCACTTCACATGAAATTTTATGTAAAATTATTGCCCTCATAAAATTAAATCTTTTTCCTTTCTCCGTAATTCACCTTTCCTCGTCGATCCTGGGATCCTGAGGTTTAAGAAATTTCATTATTACTTACACTCCTGGGATTGAGTTAGATTTTTAATCCCAATGGATTTTCTTTATGAAAACTTTCCTCTACTACAGTTTTAAAGTGCGATTGGTTTAAAAAAGTATACGATTAAAATGTTAAAATTAAAAACCATGGATTTTAATATTTTGACATGAGAAATGTATCCCTCTTCATCTTTCAACTTTCGTCCTAGATTGTCCTGCTGGAGATGCCCCTATTCGTTTGAAGAAACTTCCCGAATTTCTGGGAGCATCTCTAGAGAGGCCGGATAAAGGTGGGAGGGGGAAGCACGCAGATGATTGTAAGATGGACCACCAACCACACTCAAGACTCTCCTAAACTATGCCTCCTCAGACTCGAATTCTTTCACCTCGCCCACAGCCCAAGGAGATTGATTTTTCAAAATTTATTGTGAAAATATTGGAGTATTCCTTAATTCAATGCTTTCAGGCTCCACTTTTTGAAACAATATTGTAAATTACGAGACTGCAAACTTTTCAATGTCACAGAAATTATATTTAGAACGACCAGTTTCGTGGAATAATTGTCAAAATACCAGTTTTGTTGACAATTCAATGAACCTAATAATAAATTCTGTGAAACTAACACAGCCTTTACTCATTTTGCCTATTGTATTTCTCATTGAATTAATTTGTTCCTTCCTTCTTTAGTATAATGTCCACAATTTGGTCGTGGAGGGGGTATCATCATGATATTGCTTTCAACTCTCTGCCCAAACACTAAATGCTGTATTCGCTAACATAAAGGGCTGAGTAATCATCAATAAATTAGGGAATAAGTGAAATGAAATTATACCAACCCAGAAATTAATATGTACGTATGCTCGGACCGTCAAAAGTGCGATAAAATGAGCAAAGTTCGCTCAACTTGACCTTCAACGATCACGCTCCAAAGTACTAGGGATCTACCTTCGGAATCGACTCGCATTCTACCAGCGAGGAAACACAACCATTTTAACAACTACGACGCAGAAAAAGGCGAGTCATAATGCCTTCAGCCGTGAAGTGAGGACAGGAGAAGATGTAGGAATTGGGACGTGAATTGATAGGAAATAGACATGGCATAATGTCACTGCTTCCCTCAGATTGTAATGTGCTCAAAAATAGAGGGCTAGAAAAACATATTCTGTACCCAATGTCCATAAATATCTCATTCAGTATCCATTCCAGTACATTTCTCGTATTTTTCGCTTTCTTCTGACCAATAGGCAATAGGCAATGAGTCCGTATTATCTCCAAACAATGTGAAGGTTTTGATTTAGTTATCTACACTGTATTGTCAACTAAATTATATAGTTTAACTAGCCGATTAATTAGTCGATTTCCATCACATTCCCTTCGCTATTGGGTGAAATAGTCTGTGACTCCCAAACAGTTCGTAACTAGCAGCTTTTTTATAGGAACAATCACGAAACTATATTCTTGCCGGGTAGTACTTTAGTATAACATGTTTCAGCGGCAAAGGCCCTTTCGCAATTCACTGTCAGCCTCTTACAGACATGGACCATCGCGCTCGAACGAATTTGAGGGTCATTCATTCATCCAAATTCGAGCGGAGCATTTACAATGCTCATAAACTCCGGTGTCAGAAAGGGAACCGGTGTCCCCATTGCGAGTCTGGAGCCGTCACCACCAAGGTGCAATCCGCATATACGACCAAACTCAGCAAGACTCCACGAGCAACCAATCTCGATTCCAAGTATTTACAATTGAGACGACGTCATCCGCAAAGATTGAGGAAAGCAATCAAAGACCAATTATCGACCCTTGTGGGATACCTGACGCCAGAGACGCTAGACGGCACACAAAGGGCAGACGGCGAATATAGAGGTGCAAACACTCGGAGTCCGGCTTCGCGTCCCCATTTGGGGGAACTGTGGGGTGGGTGGGGGAGGGAGGAAGGGCGACGACGAACCGGGGGGCGGTCGTTGGGTTGGGTTGGGGGAGGGGGGGGGGGTTGGTTGGTTGCTCGGCAACCCCGAGGATAAAAAGACGCGCTCCTCTCCCATCAGGCGGACTCCTCTCGGATCGAAGGCCTCCTCCTCATCCTCCAGACGGATATTGCGACGAAAACGTGAAAGTGTGTGCTCTCTCCCAATCCGCCCCCGCCCCTGCCCCCCCAACGATATATGACGCGGATGCCCCTGCCCGTGTTCCTCGAAAACAACCCTTGCACCACCCAGATCGTCCAGACGAGAGACAACGAGAGTAGCTTTCGACACGCACTTTACAGACACAACCTGATTCCTCGGAGAGTACAACTGGAGCGAGATCAAGTGAAATATACTCTGAACTTCAACTCCCGACGGGTCGATATATTTGAAGCTATCAAAAACATTGCGATAAGTTTCTCATTCGATTATTACTTCATATCAATTGTAAAATTAGGAAAATTAATTGAAAACTCGTGGATTACACCACGAGGTAACAGGCTGGGTGGTGCATTACCTGGCAATTAGAATTAAGTTGAATTTTAATGCACGATTCCGAGATTTTGGAAAAATAATTAGTCTGCCTACTAAAGTTATACAATTATTATAATCTCTAGGGGAAAACACTTGCCTCCAATCAGTGTACAATTTAATATTAAATAGGGATTTATTACAAAAAAACTCGGAAAATGTGATGAAAAGGTGAATGGATGTAATTTTTTTCTCGGAAAACATAAACGCCATTTCAGGTACCTCTGAACTTCTGAAGAAAAGTGGGGGAGGAATCTCCAAGTAAGTAATTGGCAAAGATCTAATGGGAAATGAGAGGACGGATCGCAGCCTCCCAAAATTTCGGTCACCCTCAACCCTGAGTGAAGTTCACTTCGTGCTCCGGCGTGCTGTGTTGCCAACTTTATCGCCGCTCTTCACTCGATCCGTTGAAAGCCAAACACTCTCCCACTCCTCCAGAAAGATGTCATAGAAATCTTAAGCATTAGTCCCAATAGTCCCAACAAACTTCATAAAGACCGTCGCAAACATCTATGATAATAAGAAAATATAAATTTAAAAAAATGGATTACCAGAGTCAATTACAGTTGAGTGTGGTATCAAATAGGGCAACACTGTTATGGATGAAATTATAAAAAAGATACGCACCGGCAAAGGATATAAAATGGGACAAAATGAAATTGAAATCGTATGCTATGCTGATGACGCCGTGTTATTTGCCGAAAATGAGGTTGACCTTCAACGCCTCCTGCCTCTATTCAATACCACCGCCAAAAATTAAAACATGGTAATATCTGCCGAAAAAAACAAATGTTTAACAACATCGAAATACCCACTCAGATGCAAACTGGAAGTGGAAGGCAATATTGTCGAACAAGTCATGACGCAAAAAAGTTAGGGATTTATGGGTCCAGCCATGGGGACATCGAAAGTATGTATATAAAGTATATGAAGTACGGCAACAATTCAGTAAAGCAAACAAGGTAGCTGGCAGCCTGAACGACACTATGTGGAAAAAACAAATACATATATAATAAAAGATACAAAAACAAGGATTTCTAAAGTTGCCATTAGACCTATCATCGAATTCACCACCGAATCAAGACCAGAAACATCTAAACAAAATGGCTAATGGAGACAACAGAGGCGAGAGTACTCCGTAGAATCTAAAGAAAGACCTTATTAGGCCATAACAGAAATGACAATGTAAAAAGAACATGTCGGATCGAAAATATGTTTTACTCGATGAGCAAAAGGAAACATGAATGGAACAACCATGTAAATGGGATGGATTGCAAAACATGCATAAAGATTCTTAGAGACAACGTACCAAAAGGTACACTAAGTGTAAGGAGACCCAGAAGACGATGAAAGGCCACCATAGGCATTAGCGAAGCCACTGGCCTATTATTGAAGAAGGAAGATAGAGAAGGAAGGAAGAGACATCGTAGGTGGTTGGAAGAGGTAGGTAATGAGGGAATAAGGATTATTGAAGGCTGTGATAGAGAGGAGGATGTTGGGTTAGCGGGGAAGGGGAGGAAAGAGAATAGAATTCATAGACGGGATGAAGAAGCGTAGGACTGAGATTAAGAAAGTTATTATTGGTTGATTGGGTCCGCTTTATGTTCAAATATAATACAGGTCAATTTGAGAAAGAAATTTCTGGGATCTTCTTTATCGCCACTTTTATACATGGCAATGATATTTTCTCCAAATCCAATTTGGAGCACATTATCTCAAAATAACTTGCAATTTCAGGTTCCAGGATTTTATATACACGGGCGAGAATACGATCGGGACCAGTGACGTGGTCATTTCATTTATCTGAATTTCCATAGCACACCAATTAATGATATTATCAAGTATGTGCAGAATGTTATCAAAATTAGACTCGGATCTCTCGAGCATGTTGCGAAAACGCTTTAGAAGGAGGAGGTTAATGTGCAATCATCTTTTAACCTCTCTCTTCGCCGTTCTTGAGTTTGATAGTACCGTTGATTTTGTTCCTTGAACTTCGATTGCATAAGACAAAAAAGCTTTAGGATTATCGTTTCAATGTTTACCCCATATTGTTCTTTTGAAAGTACCTAACGCCATTCGACCCGCTTTCTTAACTTTTTTTTCTAACTGCATGTAGCTTTTAAAGAATCTCATTCCGTTTGCCAGAAGAAAAGCCTAAACGAATCTTTTTTCAGTCTATCATGACCTATTCCCTGTAATACATAGGAAGTCCCTATTCCAGCATTATACAACCGGGACTCTCCGTTAAACTATTTTAAGTTCGCTAACTGCTGAGTGTGTAACCTCAAGAAAACATACCTACTATGAACACTCTGTTTCTTAGTTTAAGCACCTACTCCTCACAATTTGCTGAAATAAAACCACTACTCTGGATTCATCCCGTTGAAATCAGTTACACCAAGCAAATAAATATTTCTATGTTCGTTTGAGATGTTTGAGGCGTTTGAGATGTGGGTTTTAGAGAAGGATGGAGAAGGTTAGCTGGATGGCGAGAAAAACGAACGAGGAGGTATTGGATATGGTCGGAGAGGAGAGGAAGCTTGTGGCAGAGGTTCGGAGAAGGCAGAAGAGATGGATGGAGGAGGTTTTGAGAGGAGAAGGAATGTTGAAAAGAGTGATAGAGGGGAGAACACTGGGGAAGCGTGGAAGAGGAAGGAGGATGATAGGGAATCTGGACGAAATAAGAGGAGGTAGAAGATATGAAGAATTGAAGAGGGATCTAATAACGGGCCATCTTTAGGAGGGAAAGCGAGACAATTTCTGTGAGGTTGGGATACAGAATGGGGACTGTCCAAGAACCTACCAATCAGCTGGTAGAATATTTGAATGATGATTTATAGTTTTTATCCACAATAACAAAATATTTTGCTGTCACTGATTTATGTTCACTAATTCCATTATCACTACAAGTAATTCCTCTTCGGGTCCATATGTCACTAGTACATCAAGTTTTGTTTCCTTTGATTGAAGCAGTGACCAGTTTATGCAAATAATGATATGCAAGCATTTACAAAAGGGACTCACAAAGCTCCGTATTTTTCCTCAGTGAAAACACTCCACACATTCCAGTCTACGGGCGACAGATTGAAATAACCACCAATTAGTTATATTAGTATTATGCATGTATTAGTGGTATGTAGAATATATTAGTAAATGATGCTAAGGTCGTTTTCGCGACGCTATTTCTTTGACTTGTCTTTATAGTCCTATTATTGAGTCTATGTTGGCATCAGTAGGCCTATAATATGCTCAGACATAGAATGTATTTGATGTAGTGCTTTGAATGGAGCATTGTGCAGCTTCTATTGGACATTTGGATAAATTCTCCCCCGGTTATATCGTCTCTGTCTTACCTACAAATGAATAATTTTTGGAAAATTTCACTTTCAACGATTTCATTAGATCACCAAATTTCAGTCTCTATAATTATATGCGTCAGTGCTGTCCAAAATTTAGTCAAATTCAGCGAATTCAGTTAACAAAAAAATGGCAGTTTACTACCACCACAGACTTTACTTTTGGTCAAATTTCAGATATTTTGTTGCTGTTGTCACAATTTTTCTCTAGATCACTGTTAACCGATTTAACACAATTCTTCAAAATTGACACCTTAATTAACGTGTCTGATTTTCTCTGAAAATTTTTTCCACACCTTTTTTTGCGATAAATATTTTTTAACGGCCCAATAGTTTACCTACTCTGTGGAAGAACCGTCCTTGCTATATTTACCCTAAGGGTATGCTCAAGGACCTTTGCGCGCATCATTATCCTGTGATATGCATCGTGCGCGTTGAGGACAGCCAAGCAAATAAGTGTTACTCGGCACGAATTCGGCACCGGCCTAAGATCTCCGCATTATCGCGTTCACATATTTCACCGCGTCTCCTGTTTATGCCGTTCACTCGGCTTCAAACCGTTGCACCACGATGCGTTCAATAAATACTCCTCAAAATTTCGTGCTCAGGATACCCGCTTAAGTAGGATATAAATAAAAATATGTTTGATCACTCTATTACTGAACTCAACGCTGTAAGCCACATATCTCTCAATAGGAGCTAGAACACTGCAAGAGCTGATCCTTAATACTATGGCCATCGCAGCCTTTCTGCGGACGTTGAGGCAGTGGGGTGAGTATGGCTTTGGAAATGGATTAACGCGAGTGTTAGATGGAGTTCCATGTGTAAAGCCAAGCGGAGGGATATCTACCCAATTGTCAATTGCTGCGTTCGTCCGCCTGGTACGTCTGATTGTGAAGGACTACTTGACGCCTCTTTATGTCTATATTACTTTCTTGCGCTATCACCACCGCAAACGTTCTCACGCACTGAAACGGGTAACGTGCGATATGGTGTTTTTTTTATATATTTCGTGTTAAATATGTGTATAAGGCCCCCGACATGGCTGACTTTTATATTCATTACAGTTGACGTTAAGTGACCGCAATTCTTCTAAAACGTTCCGGTATGACGCCACGCGCTCCCTCAGTAAAATAAACAGCTTCGAGCCTGCCGAGAGCATGGCTATCCTCGAGTTTTCACGTGGTGGGCTCTAAAACCTGATGGCTCACCGGAGACTCGTCTTCTTCCCGGGAAACCCAGACACACACGCAACGCTTGAACTATGGGGTGAGGGAAAGGTGATACTAGGTAAACATATACATAAAGGCGTACACGCATTCAGTATGTAAGATAATCAAGCTGAACGTGAGGGCTTATATCCTCTATGCATTTCATGATATTAAGATAAAGTAAAGAGCTAGTTACTGTAAATCTCATTACTCAGCAGAAATCAGCACAAGAGACGCTTGAGTAAATTTCCTTTTTATTTACTGATCCGGTAATAATTATTTATATCTGGGAGTGGTTACGCGTACCGCGATTGATGATGTGCTGGAAATCATATTAAACATTTCAATATAATTGCTCCGCAAGAGTAGAAAAAATAAGAAAAATATGGAGAAGGCCTCAAATTAACAGATATGATTCGTGATGTCATAGCATGGTGGTGGAATAATTGTTTATAGTCACCAAACGAGTAACAATCATGGAAAATTCGATGATTCATTAAATTAAAATTACAATGCATGAAGATTAAATACTTTCACTAATTGTAAATAACTCTATGGTGCTCACTTAAAAATTTCAACTAAAAATTTATTTTTATCGTACAGATAAATGTTCCTACTTATAAGCTACCTAATGAATGACTCGAGTACTTTAATGTTCATTGCCTTATCTTATTAAATTCCACTTCTGGGTTTCGAAGCCACCGAGTCATGTCGAGGCTCGAGGGGCACTCACTTGTGTTTTGCGACGTAAGGAGAGTTTCTCGAGCATTTAAATGGAGGAAGAGAAGGAGGGCGAACTTGGATGAGGCCCGAGTTATATCTGCTCGGCTCGGCCTGGGGCGAGCGACTTCTAGCGAGCTGTTTTGCGCTTTTGCTAGGGATCGAAGCCCTTATGTATTTCTTTCATTAAGAGCGAAAGCAGTTTGCGGATAGAATTTAGGAGTCATAGGAAAGAGAATTATACGGTAGATTGTATCTGAAGTAAGGGAGTTTATCACTGTATGATTGGTTTTTTGCTCTTAGTTTCAGCAAGAAGGATTACGTATTGACGATTCTTAAGGCATCTATATCTACACATACCTAATACCTTGCAAGCCACCTCAAGGAAGCGTGGCAGGGGGTGAATAGTCACCAAAATTCATTACGCTAAACCCTAAAGTAAGTGTAACTACGGCCAATTATGCATTAGCATAAATCGCTAATACGTGTCACGAGGCGACGTCTCACAAGCATGCACTACAATACAGATATGCTCCCAATGGAGAGGGACCGTTATTATATACGCATTTAGCCACTACACAAATAGACAGAGACTCGAGAGTTATGCTGAAAACATCCATTGCGTGCAGTTAGTACTAAGTAACAGATAAGGATTCAAATATTACGGAGTACTACTACTACTAAGAGCTACACTACCTATCAACAAACCTAGATAAAAGTCTCATTGGCAGCTGTTGTGGTCCCCTATAGTTCGTGGGAAAAATGACATTTTAAATCTGTCCGTTCTGGAATCTAGTTCCATAATTTATTTTCTCATGGTCTGATCTACCGTAGAATGTCGGATTTCGTAAAATATTATCAACATCGTCAGAGAATAGACCGGTTTGGAACTTACATAATAGATTGAGTCTAAATTTTAATCGACGGTCTGAAAGCGTTTCCCATCCCAGTTGCTGCAAAAGGTCAGTAACGCTAAAGAAATTATCATAACGACCTTAAACGTATCATACCGATCTTCAGTGCACGCGTTATAACTCAGTTTCCAAGCAAGTCAGTTTAAATCCGAGGTATTAAACCGATTATACAGTCTTTAATTTGCTGTTGTGTATGCAATAGCTATTGTAAGGAGAGTTTTTCCGTTTCCAAAAGTTCATAACAACGCATTTTTTCAAGTTTAATTCTAGCTGCCATGCATCGCACCACTCCTGTATTGCCTCGAGATCCTTAGCTAGCGCTTCCTTATCATTAAGGCTATGAATTTCTCTATACACCACTGCGTCGTCTGCAAATAATCTTAGCTTAGTGTCAAATGTTTCAGCGATGTCGTTTATGTACAAAAGGAACAGAAGTGGGCCTATGACACTTCCCGGTTCGACACCTGATGTGACTTTTTCTACATTAGAGATAGCGCCGTCTAATACAACCCTTTGCACGAGATTGCTTAGGAATTCTCTAATCCAGGAAATTACGTTGTCGTCTAAACCGAAGAGTTTTAATTTCATGAGTAACTTTTCATGGGAAACTTTATCAAATGCCTTTTTAAAGTCAAGATTAATTACATCAACTTCAATGTTATGTTCACCTGGGACTAAAATATCGTGAGCAAAAAGTTCTACTTGAGTTTCGCAAGATCTTCCCTTTCTGGATCCGTGTTGCGTTTTTGTTAACAAGTTTGCATATCAAGGTGTCTCATAACTGAATATACAATTATATGTTAAAGGACTTTGCAAGAGATAGATGTGAGATAAATTGGTCTGTAGTTCGATGGCTGTCCTTAACACCGCTTTTGAATATGAGAGTGACATTTGCAATTTTCCAGTCCATGGGTACGTTGTGTTCGTTGATGGATTTACTAAATATATTCTGCAAGTAGGGTGCTATTTCACTAGCTAACTCTCTATACACGCGGGCAGGAGTTTCTTCAGGACCTGGAGATTTATATGGAATTAAGGATTTTATTATTATTAAGGATATTATTATTTCATTTAAGGATAAGTTTTCTATTCCGTGACCGCAAATATCGATAGGCGGCATCCTTTGCTGGAAGTGATCATCTACCTTTACGGATGTTATCTGTGATGACTTGGTGAACACACTTTGAAAGTAGGAATTTAATAAGTTGGCTTTGTCCGAACTGCTTGTTAATTATTCGCCCTTTTCGTTTCGTAGTGGAATTGATCTATTGCCTTGAGCTTCCCTTACGTATGATCAAAATGCTTTTGGGTTATCCTGTAACTGTTCTACTAATGTTTTTCTTTTAAAATCCATTAATGCATTCCGAAACGCTTCCTCTGTAGTTGCCTAACACAATTTGTATTTCTCAATTATTAAATTGCGATCATCAGAGGACAAATCTGTACGGAGTTTTTTTTATTTTTGTGTGGCATACTCTATGTCGTCTTAACAATTTTCTCACTTCTGCATTGTACCATCTTGGTTCGCTGCCCTCTTTTTTGACTTTACTTGGAATATATTTTCTGATTTTCGAATCTACGATCGATAGAAGAGCTTTCCAACCACCTTCCGTGTCTAACTTTACGCTTGATGCATGGAAGTCGGGAACAAAAGTTTTTAGATGGCTCTTGAACGCATTGAAATCGGCTCTTTTAAAAATGTAGAACTTTCTTCTTTGTTTATAACTTTTAATGATATTCAAAGAAAACTTTGTGGTAACTACTCTATGGTCACTAATGCCCTCAACAGTGTTTACCTTAATTACTTGCTGCGGTATATTTGTTGCCAATAAATCAAGAATATTGTCCCCTCTGTAAGGCGTCGTAGCTATCTGATATAGGGCATTTGATGAGAGCGTGAAAAGTAGGGACTCGCATATATCTTTGTCTCTTCCCCCTGGTATGTAATTGTAGGTCCTCCAATCTATAGAGGGTGAATTGAAATGTCCACCTATGATTAAATTTCTTTCGGCGTTCCTGGATGCGATGTACTTTATTTGTGTTTCGATTTCTAAAATTTAGGTGACGTCGGTGTTAGGTGGCCTGTGGTATGCGCTCACGAATATTGTTTTTGATTTAGGGCATCTAATAGAGCACCATACAGATACTAGGCTGGTATCTTAAACGATCTCCACTTGGCTGACAATGGTATTCTTTACAGCTATGAGTACTCCGCCTCCGGTTCGGCTGGCCTTATCTTTTTTGTAAACGTTGAACGATTTAGGAATGATTTCACTATCAGAAATATCGTCCGTCAGCCAACTTTCTGTGCCAATAATGACGTTACACTCCGTGCTATGAATAAGGTGGTGAAATTCTGAAATCTTATTTTTTAAACTACGGCAGTTAACTACTGCAATGTCTACTGCTTCATGATTATTGTTTATGCGTTTCGGGGACATTTCAAAATTGCTGTCTTCAATTAAGCTATTCTCGAGCCCTATACTTGGAATAATCTTTGCCAAATTACTAACTGGCAACACATAATTATTGACCCCACTAATGGACCTGTTCTCTAGCCTAACGTCTATGTTAAACACAACGGGTATGGTCAAGTATCCTGTGCGCTACGTCCTGCGATGCCTCGTACGCATAGTGGACACCCGAGCGATTTATAGGCACCCGACACGAATCCAACACCGGCTTGAGGTCCAAAAAACTCCGCTCCTTCGCTCCCACAGACTTCACTGAGTCTCTGGTTTATGCCTTCCACTCGGCTCCAAACCATCGAACCCTGATTCATCCTAGGTACCAAGCTGCATATGGTAAGCCTCAAATTGGTACCAGATCCTCCGCGAATACGGCGGAACTCGGAGCATAGATCTCTCAAAGCAAGCTGCCTCCGCCAGCAACAAGGATATCCATCCGAACTTGCAATCTGGGCGGCAAAACTCCAATTGTGTAAGACGAATTGTTGAGTTAGAACCACTCTCGCTTCATGATGGATTCCAAATTAACAAAGGCAAGAATGCGAGTAGAATTTTAGACAAATGAAGTGTCTGCACGTTGAAGAAATCGGAATAATCCCATTTGTCTGAATTGCAACGGTCGTATCAGTTAAGAAGACGAAGAAAAAATATACGCACTGCGCAAGAAAAAATACAACTAGCTATCAAACATTATGTCTTAAATTAAAATTGCGTCCACAAAAATACGTACAATGAGGGAACCATTAGCAATCTGGAGAAAATAAAAGAAAGTGTGATGAATGCGGCTATACTCTGCCAATCCTATCTTTAAAGGATGACTTAATGTGCAAACAAACAAATATACTAGCTATCATTTGCGACCTAGCTGCACAGTCATACTGTGTCGCGTATACACGCGTTCAATACACGCGTATGAATTTTCGATATTGTCACTAGACAAGTAAAGATATGTAAAGGTTTCTGCAGACGAAAGAAAAGAGAAATATATTGCTGGAGAAGGAAACATATAATCCAGGTGTGTGTTTGATTACTACACTACGCTATGAATGAAAATACCGACAAATATGCACTGAAGAAAGTTTAACTACGGAAAGATGGCAATACTGAATCATAGACCGCAGACTGCAATATTTTCTAACAAAATTCATCACTCCAGTTCCTTGTGATGGGTTTGCGGGATTTCTACCGCGTGTGTCCATTTTGTAGACAACAGTTTCGCCCAACATGCAGTGGGCTTCTTCAGGTCCAAAGTGGATTTCTACCGCGTGTGTCCATTTTGTAGACAACAGTTTCCCGCAAACCCATCCCAAGTTAATCACCGCGAAAGCCTGAACAAGGAACTCCAGTTCTTTCTTCATACGGCTAAATAGAAAACGGTTCATCACAAATTTTCTTACAGTCCTCAGCGAGATAAATTCTTCTGCCGGTAACTTTTAATCCTTACACTATTAGCATTAACGCATTAGAGAGATGCCCAGGAAGCTCGCTAGTAAAAATAACAGCATGCGATGAATAATGTGAAACTTCCTGGTGTACGAATCGACCAAAAACTAGGTTTTAACCCAGATATTTGTCGACTTCAGTCCATTATCATTTCCCATCAAACGATAAAATGACCTCATTAGCAAAGCAGAATAAAAAATTTGACATTTTATGTCTCAAAAATTCTTATTTTCATACTAAAGTATAAAAAAAGCTGGATATAAAATGAATAAGAAACTGGAAAGGCAAAACTCGTGAATAATTAATGAAAATCGATTATTTTATCAAAATCTGATAATGAGCAAGTCACTCAGGTTTTAAGTTATCCCAAAATCTATACATCATTCCTTTTCCTATTAACTGTGGGATTTTTTTTTTAGATTTCTACGGCTAATTTAACCTCATATCACAGTGTTATATAGTATTACTTAGAGTGAGGAAGCTGTACATAGAGGTGCAGCGTTCAGGTCCTACGCTCAGATATTTGTAAGAAAATTGTCTTCAACCTGTCATAACCAAGCTGCGTGTTGTTTTAAACAGATGCACTAAAGGAAAAGCAAGGAGATAAAGCGAAAAAGCTCTCTCTCTCTCAGTCTACGAGAGCGTGAATTTCACTTTGATAGAGCACGGCTTCACACCACATGAGCTTTGTCCTCGTGTGTCAGAGCGACATTTAAAGATTAAAAAAAACACTACCACGCAATAATCTCACGATGCTCATTATTATGCGCAGAACGGATTTTGTATCCATGGATTGTGGGTTTGTTGAAAAGAGAGGGAAAGTGAAGCTATTGCGTAAATGAGAATGAACGTGTTTAGAGAACGCCGTATGTATGTACCTTAGAAAGTATCCGCAAGTACCTGATTCACAATGATATTAAAGGTTGTGTGCCCTCTGGCCACCGCACATGGCTGCCCAACTGCACTCCAGTGCTGCCTTCGCTGCGCTGTCACTCAAGCTAAAGGAAGAAACTGTGCTAGTATTTTTATGATACGAAAACATTACTAGAGCGCGGAAAAATATTCCTCAATTTCACAAAAACAAGTCACCTAAAAAGTTGCTAATATTTGTGCAAGTATGTTGAAAACTTTTAAGTTATTATTAAAGACCAGGGCATATAAATGCGGTTTTCTAATTTTATTAGTTACTGAAAGGACTTTTTGGGATAAAAATACACGAAATACTTTTTAAATATTTTCAGTACATTTCGAGTAACACTCCAGTTCATGACTGGTACCTACTTATGAGATGGTAAGCATTTTATTCAATCGGGATAATTTTTACTCTTATCGCTGCTACTAACAAATCTCTTGAACTTTTTTTGTCAGGGAAACATTAATTTGGAAGCTCTTGAGCTGCAGAATCCTAATAATGGCTCCATTTGAGTTAAAAGTTATTCACTACTTGGTCAATTATTCAAGAAGTACTGTTTTTAGAACTGATTCTAAGGTTGGCATTTGAATACTGATTCTTGTCATTAAATATTCTGGAAGTTTGTAATACATTTTACTATGGATGTATACCTGTTGCTTCAAATGCGAATTCTCGATGTAGAATTTAAGTAATTGAATACCTTATGTAAATAAATTAATAAATAGTCATGAGAAAAGTTTGTTTGCATTTCCGGTAAAGATACGTTTATTTCACCAAATTCCAAAGTGACGCCTCTGGTAAAACCGATTTCTAATAGTACCCGTTAGTATCTAGAAATCTAGTTAGTAAATAGAAATATATATTACTCGGTAGCACCGAATACCGGTAATTTTTGTCCATCCCTAATTGGATGCAAACGACAGCTGGCTTTTTTGACAAACTCTGCGGGTTAACGGCTTCTTTCAATTTAACAAGAGAGTGATGCAATGATCTGGCAATGCTCTGTTTTTGGTGTGAATGTTTTGTCAAATGATATCTTGAGCAATCGTCGGATACATTTCAATATCAAACACAATTCAAATTAGGTCTGTTTATTTTAAATTTTGAATTTTCTATTTAAAAAAACAAAACATTTGAAGTTTGAAAAAATATATTACCCAATAATATTTTTATTAATTGTTTGTACTTTATGGCAGAAACGTATAGAAGATAATTTCATTTGATAGTCATCAGTATGTAGTCATCAGATAGTTATTCAAAAATGTTATTGGATGTCCTCATGGTCACTAAATTCTTATTGTTATTGCTAACACCTCCTTTGCATTAAACTTTACCTGTTTAAGTGACATTAGCGTCGTGATCTGCGTATTGCATGTAAGAATATTTCATATCATAACTCCGGCATAGACCTGGCTTTCCTTAGCCCTCTTTTGTGGTATGAGGCGCACAGGTGTGGCATGAAATTTGATCTAGAACGTGTACGAATGTTGAATGCCTGATGTGGAAGCACTCCGTGCCAAACTTCATACATGTGGCTTGCATGGAACTTCGTACCTCTGTAATGCCGATACAATCCTTTTCATGTCTCGAAGAGCTCTTTCTATTTCGCTATCTAGGATACTTGGTCCGATGACATTTCTGTCTTCCCTATGCATATCTAAGATATTGGGCCTTATTTCTTTACCATACAGTTCTTCAACATACTCCTTCCACCTCTCCTGGATCTCTTTCGGTTTTATGATCACCTTTCCCGTCTTGTCTGTTATCGTTGTAATTCCCCTTCCCTTGTTACCACCCGTCAGTTCCTTTACTTTCCTATATAATGCATCTGCTCCTCCCTCTTTTTGGTATTTCTCTAACGAGTCGATCTGTTCACTCCACCACGCCTCTCTTGCTTTCTTTATTTCTCTTCTAAGCTTGTTATTTCATTTTCGGTATATTCTCTTACCTAGCTATGAGTTTACGCTCTTACATTTCCTTCTCTCCTCCATCTCCCTGATCATCTCATTCGTGATCCACGGTTTTCTAATTTTGTTGCACTCACTACGCCTACCGTTGCTTTCGCCGCTTCAACAATTCCATTTTTAAAACTTCCCCATTCATCTTCCACTGATCTAACTCCATGATCCTCACCCATTATCTCATCCACCATCTCTCGATACTTCTTCTTCATTGCCCCAGTTAATGCCTCCTTATTCCACTTTCGTACCCTCCTTCCCATCCTTATCTATTTCAGTTTTACCCGAAATTTCATGACTAATAAGTTGTGGTCTGTCTGCATCAGCTCCTGGATAAGAATTCGAGTTTTTAACACTATTCCTGTATCTGTGACGAACCATTATATAAACTATCTGGAACCTATATGTGTCTCCCGGCTTCTTCCAAGTGCACCTACGTCGACGATGATGTCTGAACCATGTATTTGTAATTACCAAGTTATTCTACATCAAAACTCTACAGCTTTCTTGCCGCGGTCGTTTCTCCTTCCTAGCCCGTAATCGCCTACCTCCCGCCAATCTCTTCTTTCACCCACTACCGCGTTCCAATCCCCCATTACTACCAAGTGCTTACACCCAGGTATCCTACCAATTATTTCCTCTAGCTGATCATACACCCCATCTACCTCCTCCTCTTTATGATTAGAGGTAGGCATATAAACCTTGATTATAACTAAATTCGTTGGATCTGCCTTTAGTGATGTCTACACCAACCCTCTCTATTTCTTGCTTTAAATATTCTAGTTTACCCGCCCTCAGCATAGTGCTAACATTCCACGTGCCTATTCTGATAGTTTCTTTTATCTTCTTTATCTTCTTTTCCTCTGCTGCTTCTTCGTCTTAGCAACGATTTCGTGTGATGACGACCGCAGGTAGATCCTTGCTCCCACCGCTGCCGGGCACGACACTCGGCCCTCTGGGCCGAGTCCCGTAGTTGCCAGGATTGATTATCATTTGAGAACTGTCCATAATTTCAAGGTTTTTGTTTTAATTGAGATAGTATTCCGTGGCCTATCTCAATAGAGTTATTTACGTGACACCATCACTTCAGAGGCCGCTCCACTGGGGTCAGATGCCTTTTGCAGCCGCCTCACAGAGGTACAGACGCTGCGCGGACTACCATTTGTCTCTCTCCTAACCTTCGACCAATCTGGCATGGGCGACCCTACCAAGAGCATTGCTCCCGCCAGTTCAGCTCCAGGGGTCATCAAAGCACGCATGCTCTTCCACCAAGAGAAGGTTACACGCATGTTCAAGGGCAACGCCACGCTAATGCGAATGCCCTCAATAGCTTGTTGAGGCATAAGCACTGGAGTATTGCTTGAATACATCGGCCAGAATATCACTGTTGTGATGCAACCTGTGATCTATGCCTACCCTGACGACACGCCAATGCCGATTAAATAAATGAGATGTGAACTACTAAATTAGATTAAACAGGCCGAACTCACTGATTTTATATGTTATTCTGATTAGAGACCACACATGCTGTTGATAAGACGAGAAAAAATGTCACAACATAGATAGCCAATTTAGTTAATATACAGTGTAATGCATTTTTAGAATGTTACCAAGCACTATCACATAATAAATTTCACATTTCATAAGTTCTGGTACTTGCAAATATGATTATAGTATTTTATACAGTGCATGCTTTGGTGAAAATGTACCTCCCGACATTTTTCTATGAGGTTTCTACCTCGGCACTACACGGAGTATACTCAACTTATTATTCAGTGCAATGCTTAGAATAAATATACAGTTGCTCGTTGTTGGAGGACAACTCGTAAGAAAGAGGTCTCCATGGAGGTCTCAGTTGACAGGATGAAAGTGAAAACAATTTTACTATGTCAGTATAATTCATTGCTAGTAAATCTACATATTGCGTAAATATGTGAACCGTTAGTTTTATACATATCAATTAGGTAATGAAGCGATATTATTACCCAGTTACATCCTGTAAAGAACAGAGATTTGGTAACCAGAAAACATTCCACATTGTGTATCGTTATAAGACCCGAACCGGCTCTTCGGTGGCTTATGACAATTTGGTTAGTAGCAAGTATTTGTACTAAGACAGAAAGGGAGTTGAACATTTCTGATTAGTTCAATATAAAAACAGGGCCGAACCGGATATCATGCAGCTTTAATTTCAAGCTCTCAGTTCGTAATTTTACAGAGCGTAAAGGGAAACAGATATTTCCGTTGAAATTGTGGCAAAAATTAAACAGCAACATTCAAATGTTGTAAAATTGATTGATTCTAAATTCACATTCAAAGGAACCTCGCTAAATGATGCGGTCACGCAGTCTGGGCATCGACGCGCATAGTCCATTTGAAAACAGTCGACCGATCTTTCAACAATACAACAGCGCCCAAATGAATATTAAGTCGCCGGAAGTGACGGCGTGACACGCCACGAAAACCAACGGAAAACAGACAACATAGCCTTTGGTTCGTTTGGGCCTCGCGGCGCCGAATTTCTATCGATCTTTCTGGATCAAATACCGCCCAGAGACGGAAAAAAATACATTAACGCATACACATTTTCCCAAATCAAATGAAATAACATTATCTACGGAATGGATAATTACTGGATGAATTGACATTGCAAATAAAAAGGTATGGAAAAGAAAATTTTAAGTATATAAAAACCAAGATGAGTGAAAAATCAACTACATTTCAGCACATAATATTTTTGTCTAATTGTAGTGCGTTCCCTGACAAATGTTATTCTTATGTCAACCATTAATTCATTTAGCGGAAATCATAGTCTTTTCAGAAATATGCTGAGTCAACCGTTCTCTAACTCTGAGTAACACAAGTAAACGTTCTTTTCATTCAACATGGAACACAAGAATGTAAGTTGAACCAGAAAATCAAAGCTACAAGCATCATTGTCATTGGATTGGCTCAACAGATCAAGGTTTATAATTCTTACCCAAGGAAGTCGTAAAAGCCGTACTTATATCAGTACAAACCTAAAAACGTCGAGCTATGACTGAAAGCTTAGCAGTAGAATTGAGCCCAAATAAAAGCAAAAATAATCCATTTGCATGCGCAAAACGATTAAAACCAGCCATCAAATCTCATGGGAGGTGAAATGAACGAAGGAGTGCATTCCACTCTAGTATGGCAATGAAATTTATCTAAAATTACTGTAAATAACTTTTTTTTCGGTTTTACTTTCATTAAAGGTGGTATCTCAAACCACTTTCACTCAAATTATTTCTAGCCTTCTGGACAATTACAGATAGCATTAAACCATTCGCCAAGGAAATATCCGTATGATCTTCTTGAAACACGAAACGTTTTAGCGTTCCATCCTGAGGGGTCCAGGCCTGGAAGTGACAGGAGGTCCTTCTAGTCATGAATTCCAATCCTTTTCATGGATGGTTTGTGGAAATCAATTCGAGAGAGGTAAGTACTCCGTCCAAAGAACGTGCAACTGTGGAACGGTTAGAGACAGTGCTTTTGCAGTTAAGAGGAGTAGCCTTTGAAGTGAGCTCCCCTTCCACTCACTTTCCGGTTCTTCAAATCACGTGACCTGCACCCGAAACCCACGCCTACATCAGAGGTCTTTGACGCTGCAAATTACTTCAATTATTTATCAGTCGCATACCATAATGAATACTCCAGGATTACGTGGAAAAACCTTTCGTCATCCCGGAACATACTCCATACTTCAAGTTCATAGATACGTACTTCTTACAAGCGAAAGTTTCAATTCGGAACTCAAGATGGGAAATAGCTAATGGATGCTGCTAATCTCTGAGGGGTGAAATCTTTAGATTTAACAATTGCACTTTTGCTGAAAACTGAGCATGAAATGAAATCCCATCTATGAAACAAGTATTGAGCATATAAAAATAATAAGAAATTTAGGTAACAAAAATTTACGTTTAGACATGTTATATACAGAAAACCTTTATCTACGTTCTTTTAAACTAAGAATGGAAAAATTTCATTAGTAACTTCAGCATTTGTCCATGGCAATTCTCTCTCATCATAATCCTTCCCTTTTTCTAGTACCAATCACCATAAAAACTAGCGTTTGGTAACTTTAAAAAATAATACAATGTACGAGAAAAGGAACTAAACAAGCAATAATTTAAAATGCAGTATATTGCGGAAAAACTGACCACCTTATTGAATAATTACAAAAAAGGGGAGAAACTTAAGCATAGCGAGGCACTTGATTAAATACAATTGAATTCCTTAACGTATATCAAACTTATACACTTATTGTTAGCTTTATTTACATATATTAATAACTTGCACTTTTATTATTATTATTAAAATTAGTTTTGAGTATTAAAATTAGTTTTTTTGTTTGGCCTTTTTCCATCATTGAACATAAAGTTAGTTTTCATAATTATTCTCCTTTTGAGTAACTCCTACTGCAGTGGTGTGGCTGAAAAACACCTGGAGTGACCAACCTTGCAGTGCTGAGGCCGGCGCGGCGGTCTCAACAGTCGCAAAACTTAGGAAAGTACTTTTCTCTCTCATAACTTAGCAAAAAGCAACTGGGATTTCTCTGAAAGCTATTTCTATTCTTCGGGAACGTTTCTCTTGCTGCGTGCCATGCATCTCTGCCATGGTTGAGATGCATGTCGTGATTTCTTACTTGGAAAAATATCTCGCTGACTGACTTTTTCACAACAACAAGATTTACAAAACGCTCACTTTGAAAAAACATTCATTAAAAAATTTTTAAAAAAATGGCGGATTCCTATTCATGTAGTCACAATAAAAAATATCACCTCTCGTGCAAATACGTGCTTTGAACGCCCGCTGCTAATACATGGGAGAGATAACGCCATTCAAGCTCATAGTAAAATGAAAAAGTGGGACGCACTGCACTCAAATTGAACGTGGTAGACCGGCAACCGTTTGGTATCGCCGCGTGCCGACGCCACAATTGCCGGCCTCGGTGGCAGTGGGGTAACGTCGTCGCCAGCTAACCTGAAGGTCGCGGGTTCGAGTCCCACCGGGGGAGTATTTTCCCCCTCCCAGAGCATGGTTGTATGTGATCATCTGTAGTTATTTTTATATCCTTCGATATGAAGGCCATATATGAATTAGCTGTTTTCTGAGTCTTTTATTGATTAAATTTAAAAAAATACCCATTCGTTTCTCCCCACTCGAATCTCACGAGGAAAGCGAAGAAGAGTCACTCACCCTTAGGAATTTCACCACCTTCTCCTCTTCGGTGCTGTCGAGGCGCCGGCGCCGCTTCCGGTCCTCTGGGCGCACCAGGTTCGACTTCTTCGCCTCCATGACGCGTGGAAGGACTTGTTGGGGGGGGAGTCTGCTTCCGGGGAAGTAAGAGAGTCGGGTGAATGTCGGAAGGAGGAAGATCTGAAGGGGATGCAATCGCCACTCGGGTGGACGGGAAGACCCTCACTACAGGGAAGACGCGAACCCTTTTAAAAAGGGTGTTATGAGAGCGCGATAGGAGCGGACCGCTCACTCTCTATTCCCTATTCACCACTCGCGTTGTGGAAGGGACTTTGCACTCCAGTGCCCCGATATCGCCCCTTCCAGGCTCCTCAGGGGCCCTTCGGAGAGGGAGGGCCCGCTAATGCGAAGGGCAGAGGTCCCTCCCCTCGCCCGAGGGCGCCAAGAAGTTTACGATCTCCCGCCAGGAGGGGAAGGGAAGGGCGGTGGTTCCGAAAGCCTTATCCCGCGGGATGAGTGGCCATGAATAAGAGAGCAGGCAGAGAGGCAAAGGGCGGAGGAAGAAGCCGAAGGAGACGGCACGATGATAATAAACATGTGACGGAGAATAACAAACTCGCGTTGCGCGCTTGCGTGCGAGTGAATCTCCCCAAAACGTGGAAAATGACTGTCACGGGCGAGCAATAGTGAGAGCCATGGAGAGATCCAGAACTGTTGGAAACGATACACTCGAGATTGCTATTCACTCATTACTGTATAGTGGGTACAAAGGATGGCAAGAAACAACGGTGAATGACCATTCCCAGCTGGGGGGGATTGAGGGGAGAATGACACCGAAGCCACGAGGATGGCGATGAGAAATGTAGCGTGCGAACAAATAACTTCCTCACAAAAGATTCACACGCACTGAAGAGACAGCTGATATCACTCTCGTGCACTCACACGATCTGGGGGTTACATTATTCAGATGAGTTGTCTCTGCAACAAAATTAAATCTCTAGAGATTTTCTCCTATGGACGTGCACCTCAAGACATCATCGGTGAACTTTGACCCGGAAATGTCGAGGAGGGTCAGTGGGAAATGAATGGACGAACAAGTCGAGTGCCAAGCGCGTGGATTCCATAAACCACGCCAGCGGCTTCGGAGATCGCCAAGAGAGCATTAGAGCCCTCGAGAGGGTTAATGAAACACCTGTTGTCGGTCCCCGTGTGATGCGACGGTCTCCCTTGGCTCCAATTGGTCGAGACGAGCACGCAGCGAAGATGGCAAGGGATACATGTGCGGGCGAAGACTCGAGTGAATTGATATGCACCGAGGACAGAAAGGGAGGAAGGCTTGAAACTCTTTCCCCCGGGGCCAGAATGAGATCCTCCCTTCTCTTTCCGCTCTTGAGGGATTTTTGAAAAGGCAGTTTTCAAGTTGAACGAAAACAAATGCTTTCTCTAAACAAAAGAAGAACGAATTTCGGGATAAAAGTTTTCATATTTCAAGTTCAGCCATCGAGTGACGCAAGAGAGGGAGGGGAAATGACTTTGGGGGGGGGGGAGTGGGGGCGGGGGGAGGGGGGAAGGGTAAAGGGTGGGAGGGGTAGGGGGAATCACTCGACTCCCTTCCCCAGAAGAAGCGCGCACATGGTTAGAGGAGGAGGAGGAGGGGGAAACACGGTCTCTCTTATCCTTTGCATCACCGATACCAGCGGGAGACGTCAAAAAGGCCTCCTCAAAGGCGGACCCGCGAGGTACCTTTCACCCTATCTGAATGCACAGAGAGGAGCACCGCGCGAAGAAAATTTCAAAGACAACTGTTCCCTTCACGCGAATCCGTTTTTTCTTGGGCGCGAGTTGACTTCTATACACTGACTGCTCCTGCAAGGATCAGCGTTGAGAGGACTACAGTTGGAGAAAGGGATATTCAAAGTGTTTGAAGAGTGAGGAAACACGAGTTAAATTCGAATCGAAAAGTTGTCGTCAGACTGGACAGAGGACGCAAGAGCGGAGTCACATTAGGAACCTGTCAACCTCAACACGGGAAACACGTCAGCAACTACGCAGGAGGGACGATGGGTGTGAAGAAACCTTGCCCACTGCCGCTTCCCCTCCACGTGGCGATACTGGACAATGGAGGACGAGAGCGAGTGCGACGGGTGATCAAGAGTGGGGGCAGGGGGGGGGCAATTAGGGGCAAATGATCGCCGGGGGCGTCGCCTCGTGACGCTGTGACGCAAAACTCGTCAAAGGGCGCCCCCCTGGGGAATAATGGGGGGAGAAGGGAGTGGAATAATAGAGGGGTGGAGTGGTCTGGCGCCTGGCGCCTATCCGGGTTCACCCCCCCACCCCCTAACGATAGGTGTTCGTTCCGGGTGGGGCGGAGAGCGTCAGAGTGTTTTCGAAGTGGAAGATCTCCTTCGGAACAGCGTTGGTTGACCCAAAATCCAACGGAAAATTTCCAGGGCAAGTGTAAACTATTGCCAGCCGAAGGTCACAAGTGCAGACGCGGGTTTTATATGTAACCCATTAGCACATATTTTCATCTCTTCCCTCGTCCTTCCCAGGAGCCTTCTTCTGAAGTAGGAGATCAATTTCGCAGAACTTTCTCATTGCACACGACTCCGTGGACTAATCCAGATGATATCCAGCGTATCATCTGAAGTAGCGCTTAGCCGACAGCTCAACAAGAAGACCATTGAGTCTCTATCAAAAGGAAAACGGGGGAATTATCGGAAGCAGAGGCGTCACTTGTGGAAACGTAGAAGAGGAACTCGGAAGATGTCGGTGAGGCATTCCTTCAGAGAGCCCAAGTCTTCCCCCGTCAGTTGTCTCCAACAATCGCGTTCTTTCATCACTCCCAAAAGGCAACAGGGAACAAGCGTCGCCAAACAACGCGTCGCGACGGAGACGAGACAAGAACCTCCCTTCTTTCGCCGAACTCGCACCAGAGGGCATCATGGCCAGGGTGTCGCGTGCGCCGAGACGGACATGACAGATGAAGATCGCTCGCGCGAACGTACGGCGCCATTCGAAATTGAAATCCGAACAGGTCAGCATACCACGAGAAGACGCACGCTATCGAAAGCACGCACTGTCACGGACGAAATACAAAATCGGCACGCACTCCCGCAATTATCCGAGTGTCGTTTGCACTACCGATTGCTTTCGCGTCGTGGGAAGACGACACGCGACAAAAGGGAGAAGGTGGGGGTGAGGAGTGGACACACGTTCCAATGGAGTTCTGCGAACGTCTTCTTCTTAACGTCGTCGGTGGGGAGCAAACACGACACTAAACTCACTCGCAGAAGTCACTGGCACGATGGAATAGGGAGTCACTCTCGCTTCGGATGCCACTCTTCCTTTCGAGCAAAACCAAACACCACGTTCACTTTGCAGCGATGACACGCGTGGTTCGCGCGCACCGAAGAAGTACTCATCATCGGACGGCGATTCGCCAACACTTCAATCAACAATTTCACTCGTCTCTCTTCAACTACGGTCACCATCACATAGAGTCGCGGGGACGCCGGGACACAATTGGGGACTCGATTGCGTGGACGAATGTTCCCCGCCTATAGGGTCGCGTTCGACTGACTCTTTCAGCGCGCCGTCTCGCGGCGGTCGTTGGGCAAGATCCTATAGGGGCGGCGTGGGCGGCGGACGGCAGTCTCGTGGCCGTGAGCAAAGGGGTCTGCCACGGAGTCGCCTCGGGGAACGACTGAAGGACGGCGGGAGGGTGTGTGTGTGTTCCACCAGAGAGGGAAGGAAGGAAGGTGGGGGGGGGGAGGAGGAGAAGGAGGGAAGGAGAACCGCGTCCGATATAATGTAGATGTCGCCTCCTCGGGGCGTCCGCCTTTCGCCCGAGGAGGAGGTTAGATGGGGGCGTCGTTCGGATCGGCGTCCGCGTTGTTGATCCGGGGACGCCGGAGTCGTCGCCACTTTACTCCACCGCCTAAAACGCCGACCATCCACTGTCCCCCCTCCACCGCCACGCCGTCTCTGCCACGCCCCTCCCCCGCCCGCTCCCTCCCGCCCCCAAACAACGCCTTCGAAGGGCGCCTTACACTCCCACCCCACCGCCTCCCCCGTTTTAATTCACCTCCCGCCCCACTCCGCCCCAATCTATCCTGGCCACCCTACCCACTCTACTTGCCCTACCCATCCTAACCACTCCACCGATTCGGATCGCGCCCTCCTGAAAAGTCAAAATAAAAGCCCCGATCCCACTTAAGTCCCACTTTTATATTTCACTAGTCTTGATATATAAAGACCGTATTTGACGTTTAATTTAAAACTATGCGCCGTAGTTAGTGGCATGACGTAAACATATAATCAGACATAACCTTTTCAGGCTTTACTTTGGGGAAGTTGTCTATCGCAGAGAAAATGAAAAATTACCTTTTGAATTCTACTAACTCTACTATAAATTTAAATTGGAGTTCACGAAGAAATTTTACATTTTTTCTTTAAATATAGTAATATTAATCGGGAAATTTATTATTTTTTTGACTCCTTAACAATCAATTAAACATCTACATTATAACTTGGGTCGTTTGCTTCATGTCGTACTCTGAAAACATTATCTGAGCCAAAAAAGTTTCAATAACGTTAAAAGTATTATGGGAATTTATACAAATATTTTTTATTTGATGAGAGAACAAACAAATTTATTACCATAACATTTCTTACTCTATATGAGCATAAATGATTCCTCACATTTTGTATATTTACGAGACGTAAACAATTCCAGTAATTATGGCTCCAAGTTCTGACATGTACCTCGAAAATTAAGTGAGATTTGTGAGAGAACTGTTCTCAACTGAATTAATTACTTCACATCTCCTTTCCATCGCCACATCAACATGGTTTCCCCCAAAGTCGATTCTGCTTAACCAACCTCGCCGTCTTTCAGTACCACGCCTTCAATGTCTTCGAGAAGTCGTCTCAGCTTGATGCTGTTTTCTTAGACTTTTCTAAAGTTTTGGTCTCCCTCAGCCATCACCTGCTTCTTCAAAAACTCAATCACCATTTTAGCATCTACGGTAAATGTCTCAAACTCATAGCTAGCTTCCTTTCAAACAGAACCCAACGCGTTATACTCTCCGTTTCCTCTTCATCTTGGCCTAAAGTAACATCTGGTGTACCCTAGGGCAAACTCCTTGTACCGTATCTTTTTCATTTATTCATCAATGCCCTTCCCCATCAACTCCTTTCTTTCAAAACTTGTTCCTTTTTTACGCACGCCGATGACTGCAAGAGTTTTAAGCAAATAAATAACTCCTTTGACTGGCATGACCTTCAAGACACCTTAAATAAGACCTCAGCACAGTGAAATAACTGGGAGCTAAATTTAAATCCAAGTAAGTTATATATTACGTCTATTTACCCAAATAAAATCCGCAATCCATTCCAATTACGCTATCAACTCTACCCAATTGAAAAGAGTTACATCAACAAAAGATCTTGGAATAACAATAGACCTGAAACTCGTTTATTCCGAGCACATCCAGGCTATTAAAAGTAAATCTATATCCCTGTTAGGCCTACTTTACTAGTTCACTGAAATTAAAGATCCCAGGGCATTAAAATCTTACTTCACATCTCTTGTCTGTCCCATTTTCACCTATTGCTCCCATATGTAGTCGATATCTGCCCCAACAAATCTTAAATCTCTAGAACACAAAAATGAGTCCCTCATCTCCGAAACTTATCCTCCAATGCTGTCTTGTCTTCACTTTCTGTTTCTAACCTTAATAACAACTTCCTAAAATTGGCGTTCATACTCAGTACTTTGAACTCAACCTTTTACAATCCTCACCTAATTCCCTTCATTAAATTCAGAATACCTAACCCGACAAACAAGGACCCACTCGTTGTTTCATATCTCACTTCTCGTAGATCATCACTCACCAAGCACTCCCTTATTGTTCGCCTTCCTTCTCTCCTGAATTCCCATCTTGACAACAATTACCCTTTCTCCACATCTTCCAACGTCTTCGCTAACCAAGTCATCAATCTCGTTTCCTTATAAAATAATGTTTTCTGTCTCGCCAATTTGAGATATTATTTGTTAACCTTCATCATGTTAATGTTTTTTCATGTGTCCTCTTTCTATTTGGTATTTTTATAACTATAAAATTGCATCTTCCTGTGTGTATTCTTTTTTTCAAACAAATAAATAAAAGTGCAGTTAATGGCTTTAATTAGCGTATCATTAAGGCCGTTTTTCATGGTACATTTGTTTGTACAAACTCTTCCGTGAACTCTTACATGAGGCAAAATGCATCGTGTAAAGCGGAAAATATTATGAACGTTGCAAATGTCTCAATGCCTGAACGGAAAATAAAACCTGTTCTAATTTCGTTGAGACAAATTTACAATCTCACGTACATTCGTTTGTACAAAATCTTTCATCGTGTTAAATCGGCTTTTAGAAAGATGAAAATGTCTCCCTATAATATGGCTCGATTCACAGAGTTTTATGTGTAGGAATATCTTACTACAGCTATTTTGAAGTAACACATTTCATGGGTTAGGGGGCGAATGCTAGAGTAATTTGTGCCATTGCAGAAAGGAAAGCAGGTGGGCGAGATGGATTATTTGTGGAAAAGGAAGGGGGTCAGAGAGAAACTGGGCGTCTTGCATTATTACCCAGCTCTTGACGTTAGGTGCCAAAAGAAGAAATCATCTTACCGTTCCAACCGACGGATGGAGTACTGCTCAAGTAGGTATCGGTACTTAAGTATAGCCACCTCGGCCGGGATTCGAACGCGGGCTCTCGTAATGGGAAGACAGTTCTCTATCCACCCCGCAAACCCGACAAATGATTCCATCTCGAGCGAGCACGGATCGGGTTTGACACGACTGGCGTGAATCGGCCAAATACTTATTTGCAGAATATTTCCGAGCTTGCGCTGCACTGATACGCTCAAGTATAAGTGCAATGCAAACATTCAAATTCGGAGTCCATGGCTGTACGGAGTAAAGTGGGACGTTAAACCGTGGTAACTTTGCGCGTTGCGTGAGCCGTAAGTAATTCCGTCACCAGGTTTCACTCTAGACTCTCTCCAGCTTCTGGAAAAGAGGACAACGGAGAGACTCGGGAATAGGATTAGTCGGTCGATCCCCGCTAGGCTGTTGAGGGGCTGAGGAGGGGTTTGGAGGAGATATTGGCCAGAGGAATAAATGTCACTCATTGTTTTACAGTTAGAATTTGTGCATCGCAAGATTTCCAACTGATCTCACTCTCTCGTCGAGTTCTCTTTTAACTGAAATATAATTAATTTTGAACGAAATCACTGAAGTGGTACATGTCCAAAAGATGCTTCGCAATCTACGATTTGGGTGCAAGCGTTCATTTACTCGGTCTCGGACCTTCTTCCTGTTTAACCCAATCATTCACTCGCACTCCGTTCTGTAAAAAAACAACTTTTATACATATTTAGGATTCTTTCATCATTTTCTGGAAGATCAAATGTTTTAGACTCACACAGAGAAAGTTATCACGCGTACAGTCACAAGTCTAGGCCATTTTTCTTGGAGATTTTTGCCTAAAGTTGCATTAGTTGCAAACTCTTCTAATTCATCGATACGTACATAATTTTCCCATTCATTTTTCTTGGTACTCTTTGTCTTCTTTTTTTCTTGGTTGTTAGATGCTATTTGTTATTTTTCGACGTTTGATGGCGATATTGATATTTTTAAAAGCTGGTAAGCCATTAAATTGAAACAAACCAACTAACTTTTGGTAAAAATGACGTTTCGATGTGAAATGAGTAATTTAGTTGGTTTAGGAGTATTTCCTACGAAATGAGAGTTCAGGGACTTTACCTTTACTTGTGATAGTGACATCAAAAAAGTTAAGTCTTGTTTTTTTATAGCAATCCTTATGTATTTATTCAAGGAGTTTCAAATAACCGATCTATATAACTGTCACACAGTGCCTAATCACACGTAAAAAAACATCGTCCAAGTACCGCATCCAATGAAAACTATTTTTCCTTCTGGGGTCTGTGGACCAGAATAATTTATTCTAGACATGGTCCACAAAGATTTAGGATAGAAGTGCGGATTAGATAACTCCAATTGTAGAACCTCATGGTTTTGTTAAATATTTTGTCGTTGGAGTTGAAATATTTTTCCATGAAACTTTAAACCTTGAGCAAAGTTCACTGGTGCACGGTGCTATAACAGGGTCACGTACGAGGATGTCATCGGCCAGATGAAGACTTCTCTTGATGGGGACACTGGAGAAGAGTTGGCACGCATCACAGGATACGAGGGTACACTTCTTCGAGGAATCTCATTCTTCAGCGTTCTGAATTACTTTTGCCGGCCAACTGAATAATTAAATCCGCCGAAACTATGGCTTGTCTGATTCTAGGGCAGTCAATACTATAAATTTGTTAATAGAGTCAATTGTAGACCGCGAATTCAGCTTGAATACTAGGAATTTATCAAAGCTACGAGCCACTAATTGTGTTTCCTCATTTGAACTTCACTGCTGGAGGTGAAGAGATCGTGACTTTCTGGCATTTATGCTTCAACATTTGATTTTTTTTCGCTACCTTCCGTTACTTAACACTTACCTAATGCTAAAACATATTAGGGACACTACTTTCTCTCGCTTCGTGTCGTGGGATACTACGAGTAATACTCATAACGTAACCTCACAGACCAACAACCACTTCCTTCTCTGCATACCTTTGTCAAAACATCTTTCAGTGTTTCAGCCACACGACTGACTAAATGGCTGACAGAGAATGGCATGGATGCCAGAATCTCCTTCTCACTCTTTGGTCCACGTCCCCATCAAATTCGCGAGACTCGAAGGTTCAGTCTTTTGCGCGTCAAAGGACATCAATTTTTTGCATGGGTGGTTTTTTTATCTCTTTCGATACCCGAGCACGAAAGTGGCATCTGCTGCCGAGTTTCTCAAAAGAAACGGCGGGGGTAGAGAGGGTGTTTGTTTTTGCAATCGCTCCAGCCTCCCTTCCCTGCCTCCCCTTCATTCCCCCCCCACTCACCCACCCTGTCCCCCCACCCCTCCGAATAAGCCGCCTTCTTTCACGAGTACGTCCGCGCCGGAATTACGCGCCCCCTACAGTACGTTTTTAAAATCGAGTGATCATTAACTCCAAGGAGGTGGCACGGTCGCTCAAGTAACCAACAGTCTCAGCATCTCAACCTTGCGGTCTTTTATAAATCAAGACGCTTGATATTTATTTCACAAAAATGCTATTGTGGGTCAAACTGTCATTATAATCGCCCTAAGATTCACGACGCAGGCGGGGTAAACTCTTTCATTCAATCATATCATTAAATGAAAATTGCGTTGAAAAAAAAACAGTCAAGCACAAAACAGGGAGCTTGTGCTTTTGCTGAGATTGCCACTCTGGCGTAGTGATCCGGTGCTATATATATTCCAACTGAATTGCGCAGTAATGAAATAAGAGTCAATGAGACGTGGGGTGTGCGTCGGAAAAGAAAAACCGATCTCCTTTATTCAGTGAGAACACGGCCAAGGGCGAAAAGCAATGAAAACTGACAGGAACCGCTTTTTCTAAAATTCGGCTTTTGGATTCGCGTCTTCAAAATATTTATGGTAAACAATTCCAAGAAAACAGAGGGAACTTTGAAAATAGACACCTGGAAGACGTCTCCACCACATCGTCGTTTCGCGGTTTCAAAGCGCTGAAGGATTCAATATGTACTCCCCCTCGACCTCTACCTGGCGCATGTTTCCAGCGCTATTATTTAACGAATTCACTTAAATCACTTCCGCTTCGTTCACCCTTCCCCTCCCCCATTCACCAACAACCCAACCCTTTCCTCCTCTTCAATTGCTAACGAATATATAAGGGCTTATTTTCCATGAATATTTTGCTAGATTATGATGTACAGCAACGAAATCATGGTCTATGAAATGTTTATAATTTTGTAAAATTTGCAGAGTTTACTTCACCTTTACATCATAAAGAAATCACACTTAATAAATCCAGAGAATCTCACCTTCAGGATTCAGCAAGCACTGAAATTTTAACCTTGAAACAGCCGGAGCCATCATCGCGTTGTTACCAGGGGCCCTGCGTTGCCAGGGGTTGAATCTTGATATCCTGAGCTTGACTTGCATTCTTTTTGCTAAGATGCCTGTGCACGGTATAGAAGTGTAGAATAGGCTAATTAACCCTCTGTTAAGAATATATTCAGCATATAAAGAACCAAGCGTTTGGAGTTTTCATAATCATATAGCATGAGGCTTTAGAAGTATTTATTTTAAGTTTAGACGGGAGGATATTAATAAAAATAATAAATTTTCATCTGCTGGAAACAAGTAATAAGAGGGATCAATTGAAGAAAGGCATCTAGACAAGAAAAAATATAGATTATCATTACTAGCAGTCATCAAACCGAAGATTATTTTTTGTAGCTCTCTCATCTCCGCCAACCATATTATTCCTTTATTTATCCTTTATTATATTCCATATGTAATACACTCCTATCATTCCCCCAAAAATATTTCTTAATGTGATAAGAAAGTGTCAAATGTAAGAAGGGAGTGTACGTTTCTAATTTTGCTCAAAATAAAGACGTAATTATTATTATTATTTAATTCCCCTTACGTTGATGTTTCAAAAAGGCTGTAATAGTTTCCACGGCTTCCAATCTTCCTTGTTCTACACTTTATTTCTTTCTAGTACCCTAGCTATGTCAAAGTATGCTCCATGGATGAGTTTTGTCGTAGTGTTGCCCGCTTCCATAGTTGTATTGATAGCCGCTAGAAGATTTTTCATCTAATAGAATGCCTTCTATTCATAGGTTTTCCTGCCTACTCTTATCTCTTCCACACGCTTACTAGATAGAATGCAACTTTTCTCCACTCATCCCATTTTTTGCTGCAAAAGCATCACGGTAGCTTTTTTCTCTTAATTTTTTCTACAAATCTAGGATTTAGTTTTCTCTCGCATTAATCTATTGCCTCTTGCATTTTCTTACTTTTGTCCACTTCAGAATTTTCGTCCGAATTTTCCTCTTTTCTGAAATTTAAATGTCACCAGCAAAACTCAGCACACTGAGTTTTCTCCATGCTCGTGTATATCCTTATCGAGAGACATAATATCAACACGTTTTGTCCTTATGATTACGTAATGGCATAGTACTTTTAGCAGATTTTGTAGTCTTCGTCTCCCAAAAATGCTTTCATTCCTTCATAGAATTGCTTGTGGTGGTATAATCGGACTACGTCAGATCCTTAGAAACACTATAAGTATATTCTCCGAGTCCTCAAATCATAAATATCTGATTCTCGGATGCTGTGCCATAATGGTATCAAATGACCAATACGTCCTCTAGCCGAAGCACCCGTAAACAAAGACACACAACAAACAAGGACTGGGTCACTTTATTCTTAGTACATAACATACTACATTATACGATTCAAAGAGAAATAAATTGGTCACTCTTTTCATAAAAATGCATTAACACGATTTCCCGTCACCAATATTAATCTCCCATTTGACTTACATAAGTTTATTTATGGAAACCATCTCCACTGCTTCATTGAGGGGTGAAAAGGGTTGTGCATCCATCATTCTCTGAATCGACGATAGATAAACATTATTTACTTCTCGAAGATTCTCGTACGAACGTAGCACAGTAATTTGGGATTGCAAAAGCAAGGATTGAAAATATCGCCAGAGACGACCCCAAAATTGGTGTACGAAAGGTTAACCTACATTTTAAACTTAGGATTTTCAGGAACTCATTCAAGTAAAATAGTGAATAGAAGAAAGTTACATCAGGAATAACTGTGCTAACATACACCTGACCCTAAATAGATGAAGCTTATCACTTTTTGCATAAAATTAGTGGGACATAAAAATGAAAAAATGAGGAACGGGATTGAAGTAAAAAAGTGACCCTAATACGAGTCAACCTTATGCCTTTTTGAGGTTGAACCGAAGTCGGCAGTCGCAGAACATGCCATTAGCTCCGACCATACCATCCAGTGGAAAGAGACGGTACTGCTCGGCCACTCAAAAGGATATTGGGACCGGCTTACCAATGAGTCAATAGAAATCCGTCTTGAGAGTCAATTACCTCAACAGAGACGATGGGTTTCACTTGAGTAGGACCTGGAACCCAATCCTGACAATGGCGGGAAAAGTGGCCTAAGGGACTTCCTATATAAACACTGGCACCCCGACACCCGGTATCAACGGTCCTGATGACGAAGGATAAGTCTTCCTTCGAAACATCAGCAGAGGAGAAGATGGAGTCATTACCCCGTGAAGAATTTACCTCAACTAATGCGTCATATTCTTAGATTTCGGTCTTATGTTAGTAAAATTCCTACAAAGATGAATAATTGCTTACATGCAAACAATATGTTTTATAAAAATGCTTCATTCAACTAATTTAGCTAAAGTTAAGCAAGATAGGAAATTCTTTTAGCCCGTCATCGCCCAAAGATTTTCTTGTTTCAAAAATCGTTCATTTTTCTAAAATATGATGCTTAAGTGCAATGAAGAATACTTATAGTTCCTATTCCCCTAATATTCAGTAGAACCGGAAACACAACTGTTTTTTTCTCATGCAAAATTCCCTAACGTTTTCAATACCCCACTATATCATTAGCGTGCTCCGTGTATGTCTTTGATTCAAAATGTCCTTTGGCTCTAATTTACCCATTTTCAAGAAAAAATGACAGGGGTCAGCTCTATTGCTCTTAGAAGCGCTGTTGAAACGTTATTTCAAGAAATTATCTATTAATTTGGCTTATAGTTTTGCCATTATTATGGCGTGGATTTCGAAGGGGGTTCTTTACTCTCGTTTTTTAGATTATAGTCAATATTCCTCGCATTCGTGTGCGAACTCACGAGACTAAGGACGAATTCTCTCCATACTGTAAAAGCCATGAATATGCTTTGATTTTTCCGTGTGGTGAATATACCCTTTTTAGTCATTTGTTCTTCGGTCCATTTTTGACTCTCTCGGTAAATTGCAATGGTCAGGACAGGGTCCGGGTGTTTGATTTGGGTGCATATTTTTCAACTCACTCACAGTAATATTGCAACTTCTCTTTAACTGGGTGAGCGGTAATACTATTGATCTTCCACACTGGGAACACATGTTTCCGGGCACTCACAGAAAAAGCCAACAACTATCTACGTTTAATTTTTGCGATCGCGTAGGCTTAGAATGTGTTGTATTGATTCGATGGAATTTTTCCTGCTGGCCAAAGATGACACTAAAACAATATCTAACCGATTCGGTAACCTAAAGAGAACACAAGTGCTCCTTCACTCCATATGACATCAGTACCATGTGCCATGTTTCATTCTGGTCCAATATGAACAAGGCAGAGGCTGAAAGTCTAGCCTTATTACCACGTTTTTATTAGTTCGGTTTCCGTCATGTCTGTCTGTCAGTCCGGATGGAATATTGCAACCGAGTTTGAACTAACTTCCCGATCAGCTAGAGACTTGAAATTTTAGCCATAGCTCAGATGTGGATGACAATGCAGTATTAGTTTTCTATTATAACCATTATTTGATTAATCAATTAACAATTAATTAATTAATATATTTACTGATGAGCTAGCAGAGGCTTGCAATTTTAACCATAGCTCAGAAGTGGATGACAATGCAATGTTAGCTACATGTTATAGCAATTAATTAATTAATTAACGATTAATTAATTATTTCAATTCCACACACTGTCAGCTGAACAGAATCTGAAACACACCGGGAATTTCCTATGTGTCCCTGTCAGAGTCTCATCAAGATATATAAAATCGATTGGAAACTTTCACCCGGGCATAAGACTAAAAAGCAGAAAGTAATTAATTAAATTTTAAAAAATTAATATAGCACGTGATTTAAAATGGACTAAATTGTATGAAATAATTTTTCTGGGCCCTTCTAAATTTTTGAGGGTGAATTTTTAGTGGCTATGGAGATATTTGTAAGACTTGAAGAGAAAAACGTGGGGCGCAGGCTGTAGTTAATAGAAGTAGATAATCTGGATGAATTCACAACCAATTTCAGTGCATTGCAAATGGTATTAATTGTGGGAGTTTGCTCAACGACACCTGGTCCCTTTACTCCTCCTTAATTATCATGGGTTGCCTGCGCCCCACGTTTTTCTCTTCAAGTCTTACAAACATCTCCATAGCCACTAACAATTCACCCTCAACAATTTATTAGGGACCAGGAATAATTATTTTATACTTTTTAATCTGTTTTAAAAACATGGTACGTTAAAAAATATTTTGTTAATTATTAATACTATTTACTACTGTACTGCTTTAACGTAATGCATAGACATTATTTTTAATAGATGTGTCGAAATGCTATAATTCTTAAATATTTTTAAATGAAAAAATAAGTTTCTCTTACGATAGAAGCTCAGATGCATATATTAGGAAACATTTCACCTCAGAATAAGATGTATTTGAGTTGAGTATAAGTGCATGCCCTCACCCAACGAGTTAGCGTTCATCCGTAAAAGAAAAAAATTAAACTAAAATATAACTGGAAGAAGCTGCAATCGGAAACATTCTCTAATACGCCCGTAGGAAAAAAAACTGGCTTATTTTCGCTTGCAATTTGTTTCAATTGCGCTAATCGAAATTATTTATTTTGCCTGAATCTCGTGGAGTGCCCATTGTCGCTATAAAATGAGTGCCTTCGGAAAAACACCATTTTCCAGCGTCATTGGAAGGAAATGTTCTCCATCAACACAACTGTAACTCTAGCAGCAAATTAAAATATTCAGATAAACCATAAACTTAAAAACGTAAGTAATAACAGAGTGAAGGGGGCTGGGATATTTTACAACCAAATATCTGCGTTAGAAAGGCATATTCCCACTAGGAAAGGATTTGAAGCCTGGAGTTACACTCCACCGTGATTTAATTTTGTAACTATTACAGTCCTACTTCGGTTTTTTGTACTTCCTCACAGTTTTTGCGCCTCCAAAAAGTATTATGTACTAATTTTCTATACGTTTAGGTCCGGGTAATAACTGAGTTACTACTCACTGAAACAGCAGTGCATTGAATGCAGTGCATTGAAACCATGGTCATATTAAATCTCATCTAGTGGAAAATTGCCATTTCTGTGCTTCATTATGATGTGAGATTGTTTAAAACGATCTTGAGGCAATGTTGCTTTGCTTTGACACGACTTTGCTTAAGCTACCACTCGCGTATTTCGTTGCCATAAAAATGGAATACATGATGCCATTATGCACAATACCTGTTATTCTCGACCACTTTTGATAAAAAAGTAGTTTATTTCAAACTTCTGTGGTCTTCACACTTCCGCGACACAAGCCAAGTGAAACGTATTTTTGATTAAAATATAAAGTAATCATATATTAATTTTTTCTTTGCCTTTTCCATGATTAATGAGGAAATGACTTCAAACTACCGCACAAGAGGAAAAGTCGGACGAAATCCAAAATTGAAAATGCTGAAAGGACTGACAATGAGTGCAACAGCTGAAAAGAGAGGGCATGTCCTCCTTTAGCCGGACGTCACCCGAGCCATATGTCTCACTCAATGAACCAATCAATGAAAAACGGTGAATTTTTTCCTTTCAGCCAGAAAAAAACATTGAAAAATCCCTTTCTAAATAATTATTTCCTCTTCGAAACCCAAACCAAACAGAGTGTACCTATTTTTTTATCGTTCATTTCGTTCACTGATAGTAGGCAACAGACTAAAGTGTATGCAGAAACTCTTCTCCCAGAGATAGCTATTTGATCACCAATGCCCGATGGCAATTTGATTTCGAATACTGAGCAAATACTCTTGTTGATATCTAAAGAGAATTTCAATCATCATAAATACATTTTTTATATCTCAATCATATCTCAAAGAGCGTAACTCCCAAGAAATATTTTCGCGGAAAATGTTACATCTAGGTAAGTTTAAAAAAACCTAGTGGTAAACTGCGTCACGCGTATCTACTTAGCTATTAGGTAAATGGCATAGATTGAATATAAAAGATGCATTTCAATTGTATTTGTTCACGTCTCATTATGCAATAGGGCCTAATATACTTAAATAAAATACTTAAATAAAATGGTTAGGTATTTATTAAGTATAATAGTTTCCTTCACCAAACAAAAAAAATCATTTATTTGCGATTTGTGGCCCACCATAAATTATTCATTATACGCTAATGTTTTGGATAAACAAATTTCGGCTCGCAAGAAAATTGAATGTTTATTTTATGTTCATTTGAAAAAGTCCGTACACAGTGGGTGAGCGGCAGCCATGTTGATTACGCCAGACGTATGTATTTTACATTGAGAGGTATAGCGAATATTCATCTCCTGAGCTTACAACTGTATTTCTGAGTCCATGGACTTTGGTTAACATGTATTAATAATCACCTATGAAAAATCTCAAAGCTCAGAAAGTCTCCTAATTTAAACACGGTATTAATATTCGTTTTCTAAGCTCCTACGTTCCATGCTAGTAGTCTTTAGCTACTTACTGCTTTAACTACTAAGCCCTCTTATGGCTTTCCTTCGCGACGAAAGTTCGTGCCATGTGTAGAAAAATGAATAACGAAATCCGTGCACTTGTGCCAGTGACTTCATGTTCCGACTCGTTTGCTTTCATTTTGGTCACTCTAGCTTTTACTACTTATCTCATTTACTTCACCTTTCATTTATCGTCCATTTCATTTCTATCGTACACAAGCGTAATATTCCATAAGCTCCATTTTATTATCATCGCCGTTAACCTTTTGCCGGCCCTACCATTGTTTACGAGATGGAGAGGTTCTCTGAGAGCAGGCTCAATGACTTCAGGAACTGGTTTTGTAAGAGGAAGTTTGGACAATCTACCGAAAGTGGATGTGTTTATGGTGGTGAGAATTCTTATGAGATGAGATGTGCGGTTTAGCGCAAGTGAAATCAGAGGATTGAAGCAAGCAAGCAAAGTGGATGCATTAAGGTGGCTGGAGCGATTTTTGTTTGTATACAGATTTGCGTGAAACTTTTCATACGTGTCCTTATTAGTAATATCTATCGATAAAAGTGAAAAAAACTGCATGCTACCGATTTGGTTTCCTAGAATTTCAATGATATTTTAACAAGTACTCTTATGGTTCACGGCATATATTTTGAAACAATTCGATTACTCATGTACAGATTTTCTCTTAAATGCGAAATAATAAGTTTCATATTATTATATTAGCTGCTAACAAATATCAAGGTATCATACCGAGTAAGAAAAGCGTATTTAGATATGATTTTCTCGTAAATTTCGAATTTCGCGCCGAAAATCCAAGTCAAAACAATGCTTTAATTAAGGCGAAAATTTGAAATGTATATATACATTTCAAATCATCACACGTCACACGTCACGTACCTTGCATCACAAACATTACTGCATGTATGGTGATTTCCTACGTATAATCACGTGTACTTGAGTGAAATGCGGTCCAAGAATATTTTTTTCGACTTACTTGAAAAGTTATTACAATGTGTCTTCAACGACTCACAATTACCACTCCAGCCACCTTAAAAGATGTATTCGCATTGTGTAGGAGGACACTCCTTGTGTACTACGCAGAAAAATATAACGAAAATAAGACTCTCCGTTGTTTCTGGCGTGACTTCGTGGAATATACTTAACATTGTAAATGATAAGTTTAACTTATTTTTTCCACAAAGATTTGATATAAGAATGATTGTATATTACAACCGACTACAACAACCTGACCTAGGTTCTGACGAAGCTCGTCATCATTAGGTTCTGCGTCTCCTGATGATGGCGAGCTTCATCGAAACCTAAATCGTCTTGTTGTAATAAAACAAAGTGGAAAAACTAAGTTGTCTATACTTATCATTTACAAAATAAGACTCGGAATTGTACATAATGGGTTTCAAAGTTAGAGAGATATTTAAAATTGACTGCGGGAAGAATGGTTTATCTTCATTCATTACACATCAATTTCTCTCATAAAATCGATGCCCTGCAGAATTTAGTTTTACATAAATTTACATACGTTTGCGATTGCATACTCCATAACAATTTCATAACTGCATATCATATGAAGAGCGTTCCTCCGATACTTGTATGTATATGCTTTCACGAAGGGCATTGTCTGAAGCATAGCGGCATTAGCAGCACCACCAAGAGGCAGGGAGAGGAAACGTCTCACGTAGATTTGACCGACATGCAATAATTTGCCATGGCGTTTTCACGCCGTTGAAATATTTCACTTTTTAATTAACCAGGAAAAATAATTTATGTAATTTTGAAGACAAACGGCTTCAAATAAGCACTCCAGGGGTTATACACTTTCGATCAAGACAATAAAAAAGTAGGAAACTACCCTGTTGTTTACGATTTGAATCAATGGATACCATATAAATTGCTCTTAAAGGATGGTAGATGGCAGTTGAAATAATATTTTATCGGTCCCGGATCCACAATGTGTACACAGAAATTTCTATGGAAAAATATGTAAAAATTGAGGCACGCTCTTGGCCTTCAATCAAAGTCGCAAATCACTTCGTGGAATTTCGCGAAGCATTAGTGCCTTGGTTGGTTGACAAGCATTATTATTCGCTCATTCCGTCCAATGCCACTGGCACCAGTGGAACCCTTGCAGCGGTTGGAGATGAAGTCTTTTTTCCACATTAAGACGCATGGATGCAAATACTTATTCTCTTTTCCCGCACGTGAATCGGGAGTATGATTTTCTTTTCCACATACTCGACTCAAGGATAGTATGCGGCAGTGGATAAGCTGTCCATAAAAGAAGACGTAGGCGTCAATTTCAGCGGAGATTTATAGATCGGTAGGGATTAAATAAATCTATCATTACTATCCCGCATCCGCTTAAATCGGACAATGAGTGAGACAATGTGACTTGAGCGCATTATTTTCTGACATAAATGAGAGCATGTCGCAGAAGCGACCCCTTTGCATGTACAGTGCATATAGGGCAGAATAAACCAATGGAATTCGATCGCCCGAGGTTCTGGTTTTGTGCTCAGGAACAAAAGGGGAAAATATTACATTATTATTTTTTTTTATTTTTTATTTTATGTCCTTCAGTGGACCACTTTAGTCATCTTCTGGATTTCTTCTGTTTTCTCTCAGCCCAGTATTTCTTCATTCGCTCGGATCGTAGCTTTCTTTCTTCATCTGAGATCACCCCTCCTATTCTCTGTTTGTTGATCTTGGTTTGTAGTCTGATCTAATTGTTCATGAGTTTCACGATACCAACAGTCTTTTCTTTCAAATCTTCTATTGTAATGTGTAATTCACTCATATCTTCCATAATCTCTGCTATCCATCTTGCACTGGTCTTACTGTTCCATTATAATCCTTATGCTTATTATTTTTTCCGGTGCTTATACAACGATCGACCCTAGAGCGAAAAGTTCCCATTCCAAAATCACATCACAGATGATCTCATCAGCAGGTTCATACATGTATTTTGGCTCTGAATGAACTTAAATTAGTTGGTTTCGTATTAACAGTCACAATAATGGTTTAATCGAGGACTTTCAACTGATAGGTTGTCAATAGTATTATCCAAAGCAAAATAGAAACTATAACTTTATTCAAACCTTTATTTATATTTATTACACTATGAAATTGGTAATTAACACCGTATTTTTCGAAGATATTGTCCATTTTTCCTTAACGAGCGATGACAATACGTAGAAATTACCTTTGGAAACATCTTCCAGGACCTGGAATCGAACTACGAACCTTTGGCTTGTCGGGATTGATGGGGGTGAATGTCTCGTACCTATCTTAAATCCTTCCAAATTGCCTTAGGAATTAGGAAGCCTGTGTAGCGTCTGCGAATTGATCCGGACAGCAAGATCCATGATTTGGTTCCGGGTTCAGGTGGATTTTTTTCCTTAGCCAATTACTGCGTACCGTAGATATTGTTTATTTACATTTCGGTTTAAAAAAAAACAGAATTTTTTCCGGAAATCAATATCCCCTAAATTCTGTAAGTTTAATTGTTTTTTTGTGAATTCTTGATATGTTATTTTACCCTATTTTTCATATAATGAATACCTTTAAAAATACAGAAAAAACAAATTAGAATATAAACTATTCCAGATTCGGTTACCGTCACCAATTTTCGATGCCATAAAATTGCAAGCTGAAGACGGACATGGTATTTATGTTCTTGAGGTGATGAAAAATTTGGTCGTTACGACTCCTGAAGGAATATTCCCATGACAGCATTTAGCTCTAGTATACTAGTTTATTTTATACTGTTATTAACCAACTGAATATGGCTCTGTGACTTGAAACGCGTTGCAGTGTTAAAACCCTGTAGAAAACTGCAAATTGTGTATGATTTAACTGCATTAAGCGCTCAGCATTATATTAAAATCTTGCCTGAGAGCAAAAACTACCGTCGCCCTCATCAATCCTGCCCTGCCCTATTGGGGCAATTTTTTGGGCAATTGGGGCAATATAGAGTGGCAGGAGCGTGTGAGTGGTGCACACCGTTAGCTACGTTCAATTTTATGTATATGTAGTACATACATGCATGTCACCTACACGTCGGATTTGTAAACATGGCCGTTTCCCGGGAATCCCAAGCGGACGAGGATAAGCGGGCGGGCTTCCTCTTTTTTGTTTGTGATTCGCGGTGGCGATGCACGATCGCTATTTATTTTCACGCTGCGCCGCCCCCCGTGGGGAGCAAGTTAAACAGCAGAGCGGAGCGCCCGCGGGGGCCGTAGCTGCCCGGCCACGCCCCCTCGTCGTCGGCCACTGCCTCCCGGCGGCGGCACGAGGAGTCAAGAGCGACGAGGACCTTGGCCCGTCAGATGTTGAGGCGAGAATCCTTTGAGGCACGCGCCTCGGAGTGAGGCGTCGTCGCCATGGAGATGGAAATAACTCGAAGAGCGCGCGCTTCCAGTTCCGGGAGGTGGCCGCGTATAACTCCTGTCACGTGACCCTGAGCCGACCGGCGGGCGCCACGAAGAGGCGACGAGGCTGCTCTTCTCCCCCATAGAGCCTCTTCCGCACCTCACGACGGACCGCAGACACACTTCAAATAGATAGCGAACGGCCTATGACCCTAGTGACTCATTACGTCGGCGAAGATGTTATAAAAAAGGGGTCCATGGCCAGAGCAGAGGCGGGTTCCCAAAGATGAGAAACTGCAGACGAACCACAGTTCTGTGCCTAAGCCTGGCTTGGAGGCTATAATTCTAGCCCCACCTTGCAGCAGCAGATCCGACAAAGTAAGAGTGATAGACCGCCGTAAATATGCTAGGAATTCCCCTTAGCCAAGACCAACTCACGAAGAGAACAGAGCGCAAGAGTGCCTTCCCTTCTATCCGATCCCACTCTCCGACCCCCTTGACTTCTCCATAACACCTGCACTCAATGAAGAGCCGCAGAATACTATTCCGAAGACGGAGAATTGCTAACGTCAAATTTCACTTAGGATATCTATGGGAATCCACCCGCTACTGCATGTTTGAGATCCTATGGACGATAGAAGCGGGTTGGTATGGCGACCAATGCACTGGCTTCCCATTCCGATGGGCCCGGGTTCACATCCCGGCACTGGTTACTTCGAATGAGACGAAAAGGGATGCTCCCTATGGCGCCAAGCACCGGCTGAATTCCGGCGCCAGGTTACTCTGCCAATCCTCCTCCATCACCCAAACAATCTCATCACAAATCAATGTGACTGTGAATGAAATTTTGATGGAATCGAAAGCAGTTCCCTTTTCGAGTGGATCGAGATTTGAAAGCGGAATCTCTTCTCCGTTTTACTGAGTGGCTCTTCGTAAAATTATTAAAGTTGAAAGAACTGTATCTACCGATAAAACGTAGTATGACAGAGTAAAAAATATAGGATTGTTATAAATCACTCGATATCATAAGACATAGTAAATTTAGTACGAATCTCAGAGAGTTGCTCTTCTTAGTACGAGATAGATGGCGGGTTGACGACTGGCCGCTAATAAAGCGTCGTCACATGAGACAGCAGGCTAAGTAAATCCTCGCAGTCTGAATTTTGCTCAAAACTTATTGCTTATCAAGGTCCAAATGTATATTTCATCACTTTTCATGTCTTTAGTTGAACATCTTCTATATCATCGCGTTTTATTATACGTTAGTACATTTGTCTTGATACAATTTAATTCCTATTTTCACCTCAATTTCAAAATTCTTCAATATATTGCAATGCAATAAAATTTTCAACTATAATGTCAAATAAAATTCCTCGGTTCCCTCTCAAAGACCGCTTGATTCACTTTTAACGTGATGCACACATGAAAATCGAATGTTATCGAAGTCATGCCAATGCAGTGAACGAACATAAAGGGAAACGGTTAGCTGTATTTACTGCTGCAACCCAAAAAAATACACATGCAAATTGGTCCATTTGCACCAGGTTTCAAATTAACCACAACGATATGTTGCAGGAGAGATAAGGAACAAAAGGGAGGGAAGAAACTCGAGTGAGCTCCGATCGGAGAACACTATCGAACACTTCGTGTATGACGATGAATGGAACGGTGTGTGCCGGCCAAACATTCGGTGACCTGACGGTAGATGGCACACTCCAGTAAACTATAGTTATGGCCGAATGTTTAGTACAGAGTTAAAATATTCCTTCGAACTACGTACTTAAAAAAGTAGGGTTTGGACCACAAACCATTTGAAAACTTTACTCACTCAATGTTTGACGCATTTACAGAGATTCAACACATAGCCAAGAATCAGGGATATGATTATCGAAGTTCTTTATTGCGCCTAGCGCTAATAAACTCTGGTCGCGATCTCCGCGGGGTCCGAAACAAATGAAATACAACTACGCCCTTGTGTAACAAAGAAAACAGCGCACAAGCGCAAACGGAAAGCTATCACAGCTACTCGATGCCTCTATGACAACCGCTCATATGTTCGCATCTTATTGAGTTCTTAGCCTTGCCATCCTAGCGTACAATTCATGGTGAAGCGAGGCAATTTTATGGAGGTAATAGTCGGTTTTAGGTATTGTGTAAAAATATAGAAGTTTAATGCTGATCTCCTGCAAGGTAGACGTATAAACTGTTTCAATGATTTTAAAGTGAGCTCTTTCGCGTGAAACCGTGGAGTTGAACCCAGTGACCTCCTATTCACGTCAAAACGTTCTACTCAACTGATAAAAAGCCAACCTTCATATATTCCATTTTTTAAAAAGTCTTACTGTTGGACAGCCCGCGAAGCGTACTTCAATTTTTCCGTATAAGGGGCGCTAGAAATCAATCTTTGTGCCCACCTCGGTGAAAAACATCGCCGGATGATGTTCTTCTAAAAGTAGGATGACCTTTATCTCCTATTTTGAATGGTGAAGATTTTATGAATAATACAGATAACTGCTTATTGAATATTAAAGCGGACTTTTTTTCCACACTGCAGAAGCAGATAAGCGCTATTTTTACTTTTTTTCCTTATTATCGATTAAACGACAGATACTAAATTGCCGCAGTATCAGATGAGAAGAAGAGGGAATACGAACCTGGTATAATAAATTTCGAATGGTCAAAAGGGGGCTGCTTTGGACATCAAGGGAAAATAAATCAATAGTGCGCTTAGTCATTGTCCATTCCGGTATGGTAACATACTTGAGAGATGAAGTATAATCGATAGTTCAATGTAATTGATTGCTTAATTATATCTAATATTTTATACACTTCTACTCTCCATTTTTGGTCTCAATGGTATTACTTCAAACATAACTTTGCCTAAATAACGGGATGAAAACATTTTTGAGGGTGATAGTCAATGGTAAAAATAAAATTTCCTTCGAATAACTAAATTACTCACAAGCTTGTCAACACCGTCAAGTGAGGAATAGATGGCTTCGATTTTGCGCACACTGAGAGATGGAGGATGTGATATCTGATAACTCGAGATTCTTAGGTTGCATAAAACATGCGGAAACCTTTAAAGGCTAGTACATCCAAACTAAATCACTAATTCTAGCAAATATTTTTGCCATACTTAGTCACTTGTACATCTATCATATTACATTTTATCTTCTGCTCATTTGCTACGAATAAGCACCCTCATAATGTCATTTACCTCTGTAGTTAATTAATTGTAACCTGATTTTCTTGACTAGCCATTGTAAGGAGAAAATGTTCTCATCTGTACGAAATGGCCACTTCAATTCAAGTGCTTCATCATTGAATCTGCTTTGTATTCCTGCAGTCAGTAAATATATGCAAAGCTACGCTAACGTAAATAAACTCTTATGATACTACATTACTCCAAAGAAGTTCACATTCATTTTCGTCGAGATATCTATTCGTCCGGGACATCGCTATGAATATCGACGCATGTAGTACGCATAGTTAGCGGCATTAGTGCCTCGTTACAAAACTCGTGCCACCTTCAGACATGCCAATTCTGCTATAAGACGTAGAAGAGGAAACGAATTAAACCAGGACATGAATTAAGAGTGATGTCGCTCTGCAAGAGGGCATTTCCAGCGAACGATGGCGATTGAGGCAGTTTAAAGAGGCGTCCGAGAGTAGGGGAAACAAAAACACCTTTTGTGGTGCCCGCCGTGGCTGAGCGCTGCCCAGGTCTCCTTTTCTGCCTCTCATTAGTGGATCGGGTCTCAATATTCTTCAGCTTTTTGGGGTCACGTGTGAGGTGAGGGGGAAGGAGGAGAGGGTGGGGGGGAGGTTACCGGAAACCGCTCTTATTTGAAAGGCAAAAGTGGAGAGACGCCGCTCGGTTGAGGGCAAATCCAGAGCTAGAGTTTAGGGGCGATGTGAGAGAGAGAGAAAGAGGTGCGCCCGGCGTTTTTCGATTGTCACGTGACTCCGATCGCTGGCAACGCGAGATTCTCTCCCGTGAAACTCCGATTCCGACTGAGCCCCATCATCTTCTGTCGACTCTGACTTCCTCGGTGGGCCAATGGGCCTTCGAGCGATCCCAAAATGTCGCTCTCCATCACAAGTAACGCTACCCTTTCATCTATTAGCCACGCGGAGCGATAATAACAAATATATCTTTGCATCCTAGAGCACCCATCATCCGTCCCTATCATGCAGAAGAATTTATGCGTTATAACTTAGGGGTTAGGCTAAAGGCAGAAACATGCAACTGCCCAGGCATTCAGAGCTTACCCTATCCATAAACGTTTATTATTGGTCCTTGAGTAAATGGCAAAGAATAAATTGCATTTACAAATCAGTTGAAAAAAATATTGTCATTGCCTACTGAAAAGAGCTAGATAAATATTTTAACCATCATAGGATGTGCCCATTATTCTAAACTGATCTTTAGAATATGGATATTTTATGTTAACTTCTACATCCAATATTAAATCTTTACTCATGCGTAGACTGGTGGATGCTTCCTTTTCACAACAGTGGTCCGTGAAGTTGGGTTTTAAAAGATTTATCCATAAGCCTGATTTTCCAAATTCACCCAAATGGTCAGTACCTATAAGATGTCCGATATTTGGTGGGGATACCAACTATTTGAAAACTTCTGGAGAGTCCCAGGTCCAACAGCTATTTCATGCCAATTTACCCGGTGTAGGGACAGATATTTTTCTAGAAAATGTCCCTTTTTCTTTTAATGGCCTTAAAAATGGGCATTTCAGTCAAAATCTATAAGAAAAACGCCCAAGCTCCGGCAAAGTCTGTGGACTGCCAACAACTAATGGCTTGAGATGAAATAAATAATGGTGATGCGTCACTTTCCTTTGAAGCCGCGTGAAGAGTCTTCCAAGCATTTCCTCCCCGTGAGTGAACTCCCCAAGCAAGGTGAGCCAAGGTTATGATATTCCTTCTCTATTCTACTTATAGCTATGATCATCCATTGTCTTTTAGCTCGATAATTAATAAATATTAATATCCGCTTATCCGAATGCTTCATTTTCAGGAAGTCGATATGGTTACTTCTTTTACTGGAAGCACTAACTTAAGATATATTATGAAAGTTTACCAGCCTTTTCTGTACCTGCGCCGCGAGCAGCTTTCCCTACTAAAGACTACGTCACTATACCGGTCAGATATGGCACATTTTCGTCCTTATGTTACAAGATAAACCAAAGCCTAGATATTCTGTAGACTGGATTTCACTATTTTACTCTAGCTAGGATCCCTTATGAATGAAATACCTTAAGAGCCAGCATACCGCTGCCCGTGACTTACCACTAGGAGGTGCACTGACGTACCAGAAACCAATACGATTACTTTTAAAATAAAATGAGTTACATCTATCTAGATTCTGGAATTAACAGACAGAGCCATTTCACGGACCATTCATACGGACGATTCCGCTATCCCTCGAAGCGTGAGGAAGACTTGTGTTGGGACTTTTTGTATCAATGACGACTTCACTGTTTCGGACAGTTTGCAGGAGTCTTCCGCAGCGGAGAGGGAACAGGGAAGAAATGTGGAGGTCAGAGGTGGAAGGGGGCAGGAGAGGCGAGGGCTTGATTGGGTGTATGCACAGTCAAGGTCAATGGTGAAACAGTGGAGGTTTTCACGAGGGGGACACAGCACACACGATGGGCGAATCCCAAAGTAAATGCGAAAGAAGTTATACATTTGAGAACACCTTGCCATTAGAAGTTTTTTGGATTATTCATATATCAAGGTTAAAATTATAGAAATAAAACCAACGTGTCTGAGGAACCTCTAATTGTGTTATTTGTTTTTGTAAATGTTGATAGTCTATTGGAAACAACGAAAACAGGTTGTGGTAAAATTTGTGACACTTTATCAGGACTCAAGGATGTTTTTATTTTTTACCAGTTATTAATGAAACTAAGGGAACGGTGACATTTAGTGAATACATCATAAATATGTTAAAATTTTCTAAAATAACTATTTATTTATATAGACTGAAGCATGTAAAGAATGGAGGTAAAACCATGATAATTCCATACTACTTTTTTTACCTGTTACCACCAATCCTTACATAAGTTTAAACAAATGTTATATCGGTTCCTTGAATGACCATTCATCTGAGTAATATAATGGTTAAAGGTAGAAAAGTAGGCTAAAATGAAAGACAGAGAAAATCCTCCACATTTTTACACATGCAGGGCCCTATCAACCTCTAGTATTTATTTCTTCATCAACAACTCCATATCTCATCCAAAGCTTGCTCTGATGTTACTCATTCTTACACACTTACACCATCTTGGTCCACTCCTCAATTCAAACCTATAACATGCATTTTCGTCTCCAAAACAGTTGTTTCGCCAGTGCCCTTCAAAGACCCCCCTCTCCCTCCCTTAGTTAGTTCCCCCTTTCCATGATCACCGCCCGTCGCTCCCTTTCCGTCGTCAAACGCTGTTCATTACGATTTGTTAAGGGCCGCACACTGGCACGCTTCATGTCGAAATAATTGGGGCAGGTATAAGTTGTAATCGGGGGAAGTAATTCCGTTATCCTTACGAGGAGATTATCGCAAGGACACTCCCGTGCACCGCTCACGGAGGGCAACGCTAATTGCCGCTCACCACAATACACCGAGAATGCAGCACAAATAATGTCGCAGCGTGATTGGCGGCGATTGACACGGCGGTGGGTGGGCGCGCGTGCCTGGCACGGGAGAAGAGACGTCCCACTGCCTAATCCTCCACCCCCCCCCTCTCCTCTCTCCGGGGGAAGTGGAACGGGAGCTACAGAAGGTGGAGATGCCTCCACACTCGTTCGATCGGCGCTCCATTCGAGCGAGTAGGAAGAAATGCTCCTTTGAAAGAGGTCCCTTCGCGGAATGGGTGGGGGTGAGCATTTGCATCTAATCGCTCATCAGTAGCTAATAACTAATTGCTACCTTGTGAGCGCCGAAGCGGAGACGTGCGGCAGGGGGTGTAATTCACTTACTAACTAAGGAGAGGGGGAGAGAACATGGAAAAGGAAGGAAGGAAAGTAGAGAGAATGAAAGAGAACAGCATGGAGTGTCACTCTTTTTGTTCATGGAAAGAAGGAATTTTTGTACCTATCAGGTCGGCAACTCCCTCTTATTTTGTCGCTTCTATCAGCTCCAGCGATAAAACAGATTCCTCCGTGTCACACTGCAACTCTGAAGATCTGAACTTGTCAAGTAATGTCAGCTCTTCTTCGTGTGAAAGTCGAATCTCAAGGGGCCCCAACCTGCTCCTCCCATGAACTGTTTTACACACTCCTTTCGCAGCAGTTGTTCACGAGGCGTACGGCATACCTTGATACATATTTACTTCGATGTATAAATCTTCCCTCGCAGGGTCTCGAATTTTCGTGGCGTATTTCAGACGTACCCTTGCTTGTGCAAAATAGGATCAATCTCTCACTCACACAGTTTTTCCACCGAAGAACTTCCAACTATTTGCTTCACAAGTCCCAGTTTCTTTAGTGTAGCGCCGCAAATGTTTCGTGTGTGTTTCCCTCACGTTAGTTCTTCAGTTTACGGTGATTTACAGGTATTTGTTTTCATTGGATACATTTAAATTTACTCCCCTCACTTATCAGATGTGGTATTACTTAGAGACGGATTATAAGTGCCGCATTAGTTTGTAGTGGGGACAATTTTCCAAACGAGAGACGAGGTATCCCCATCTGTACCGCTGGTAAGTATGCACGCACAATAGATACACCAATATCGTCTAGAAAAATAGCAACTGCATCCTATATTTCCCTTATTTAGTGGTTTGAGTTTGCTTCCTCTCAAAAATACGCTTATTAATATTTACAAGCTTGCTCGCATGTTCTACGAAAGAAATTGAAACAAAATACCTGCCTATATCTTAATAGCAACTTTGATATGAACTGACTGGAAAAAGCACCGTTGACTCATTTTTCCTTATTATGATGGTATACAAGGATATTCCATTGATAATCTTTTTAAGAATAATCAAATCCATATTTTTCACAGAAAATTTGCAAATGGCTCTAGATTCTTCGTCACATGTTAAATACTCTAATTTTAATTACTCCAAGTATAAATACTTTGGCATCGTCATCGAGCAATGACTCGAGGACTCGTTTTGTTTCCGATTATCACGCTTAGACGTTGAATCTCAAAGTGAAACAATTTTGGTGATGAATTTTCATTATTACCATAGACTCAAATATTCACCGCAAGTTTTTTTGCTATTGATAATCAAGTATTCTTGTGACTTTTTTGGTGGATTTCCAGACTTTATAATGTATTTTCTATTATGTAGGTTAGTCAACAAATGTAAATCGGTTCAAAATCCAACCTATCTGCATAAATATCAATATTCAGTATACTAAGTGATTGCACTGAGATGAACTTGCAGATTGAGATATTGCAGATGAAATACATATTGCTTACTGGTAAAATTGACTCTATGCATTTCCCTTTCAGTCCAGTTATACCACTCATCTACTTGATAGTTGACGATGGCGTCAAAATGTGCTCCAAGATAATGAAACGGCAATACTTGCAAATATAATAACAGTGACAGAAAGAATTGTTCTTCAACTGAAAACAGCGACTTCATATACTAAGGGCAGATAGACAGGTAATTATATAAAATATCCGTTTTAAGTCAATTCCAGCCAGCAGTAAAGCTTATGTAAAACATAAATGCAAGCGGCATTCATTTTCCACGCTATGCAGAAGTGCTACACTTAATACTTAAATATGTTCATAACTCGCTTATTACTTCTAGCATTTTAATTTGAGGAGATATCCCAAACCTACACAGCAGAGATCCATTTGATTAGTTGCAATTCAGGCTACGCTGGTAATGATATTCCCCAATTGTAGTAACTTTGAAAGATAGCACATTTGAAACCAGAACAAAATTTGCGCGAGAAAAATGAGTAGAATTAACTTTTTTGTAGAAACTGCGTCATAAAGTTCTTATATAACTTAGATTCCTCTCGTGTGCTTCTCCAGAATGATTTCTCATGTAGGGTGTCGTTCTTATTAGCCAAAAAACTTGTTATTGTTACATCTCATACGCAAGTAATCGCAATGATTTTAGAATGTTATCGAGGATTGATTCAAAATGAGATAGACATCAGATTAATTCTGAAACCTTTTACTCTCGACCTAGTTCGAATATTTCTTGACGCAGACGCAGTCAACGGGAAGTTGAAAGGGTTTCCACCCGAGCAGGGATAAACAAAACCACTGGAATATTTACTTTGATTTTACTGAGACATGAGACACATGCGGAATGAGTGACATCAAAATAAACTGGATTAAATCACATTGAAAATGAAATGTAATAAAGGTAAAATTAGTACAAACATGCCAGAATTGACTCAAGATTGGCCAATGAATTTGATATGGGAAAGCAGGTAACAACTCTTTCATATCATTTAAAAATATGAAGATGATAAATATCCAATGATACTTAACTAAATCCGGCTATCAAAAATTTTACATAGAATATGTCGAAATTATAGGCAATATGTTTTCATTGATCTATAGCAATTTAATGACATAAGCTTTATATTTCTAGTAAAATTGCATTTGGTTTATCAAATCGAATGAATAAACAAATAAAATAAAATACACCCCAAATGTTAAAAATTCTACATTCATTCACTTCGTTTTCCCAAGAGAAGTTACAAGGAAACTGATTCCATCACCAACATCCTGGATAAATCGTGATTCTTGGTAATTTCTGGGCAGGTTACATGCGATCCGGGTACTTATTAACTCATCGTTTCTAGAGCGGACCAGGTGACCTTCAACTGCGCAATTCGCCTAAAAATATAAACATGTGCCTGGTGACAGGCCGCCCGGATGTAAGCTCAGCCGAAGAGAATCCCTAATACTAGGTAACGAAAAAATATAACCCACGGGGATTGGCAGTTCCAATTCACTGAAAAAAAAACATCACTAGAACCTTGTGTGCGGAAGTAGTTCATTCAAGGGGTTAATTTTTTCATTCGTGGGAGTTGAGGACAATGGAGAAGGTGCGGTGGACGGAAAGGAAGACAAACGAGTAAGTACTTGAGTGAGGAAAGAAACTTCTGGATATGATATGGTGATTGGAAGGAGTGATGATGAGCGAAGGGTAACTTAAGGATGCATGAGAGGGTAGGATGTTGGGTAAGCGGGGAAACGGAAGCAAGAGAAACGATTTTATGGACGGGATGAAGAAGAGTAGGAAGTATCCCGATCTGAAAAAATAAGTATTGGACGACAGGTCCCTGAACATGTAAAAATGTACAAGGTATTTACTGACTTACTCCATTACACCTTCCTCAACCGGTAGGTAACCAATAGTATTAAAATTTGTTTTTCATTCTTCAAAAGTGTTAAACAAACGATAATATGTAAGAAGAAAAGCTTAACTTTATCTTAAGTTTATCATTTTAATTTACTTAAGGATGACTGACTTGGTCCATTGAAAGGTTGGTTTAAAATATAAATAGTATTATGAACTAGTTTTAAGTAAAAGAAAAAAAGGAGAGGAATGTAGTTCTCAACATTTATTAAAATTAGAATCAACGAGACGCTGAGAGCGAATAATTGTCATAAAGGAAAATGGAGGTGTATTTATGATGGGAAATTATCAAATCAATCACACTGAAAATTAAACATATTTTCTTCTCAGCCATTATTAAGGCATACGGATAAATAAAGCAAACTTGAATATTCACTCAAAGCATTAAAAAAAAATTGAATTCAGAACCTTATGACGTTAAGTTACCTTTTGAAAATATTAACCCAAAGATCACGTGCTCTCGCTCCTTCTCGGACAAATGTTCTGCTGGCACGTAGCAGTTGAAAATCATATTTCGAAATGAAAAATATCAAGCCTCCCACTCCGCTCAGGCAATGAAAAGAGTTAAAACGGAATTGCTTTGGGTGAAGAATCCCTGGGGAACTCTCAGCGAGATTGTTCTCTAGCAATTTTAGATATTTTAAATCATATTAGAATTTTATTTTTAAATTCAAGTAAATGTAAGAAGATTTATATGAATATATAGATATTAATGAGATAAAACTAATATTAAATTAAATAAACTTCTCCGCAGGTAATTAAATAAAACTATTAAAGGATATACCATTTTTCACGCCATATGCTAAAAGCGCCTTCATAACGAAGGTTTTTTGCGATTGTACGAGAGGAAAAACAAAGAGAAATATATTCACCTATAAAAATTATGGAAATAACAACGAAATTTAATCCTTAAATTAGTAAAGCGATGTACAGTATTGCGCCAGAACCTTCTCATTTTACATTAACGTTTCTGTAGGGACAAATCATTGAATTTAATGATAAGTAGGAGTAAAATACAAAAAATAATAGTTGGTCGGACTACATAAATAGCTCCATATTTTCTTCATTTAAATACAAATCTATGACAATTCCGCGTCTATCTAGAGAGAGAGAGAGCATGGCGCATTTTGTCGTCTTTTTCGAATGTGAGAGTTAATAAATGGAGGAAATGGAGGAAAAGCACAATGATGAAAAAAGATGATCACTCAAAGGTTAGGAAAAAAAGATATTCTAAGATATTCTAAAAAAAAGGCATATTTCTCTTGGATCTCCTTAATCTCCAACGCTTCATTTTTCTTCAAGGTTTCATAATTTCTTTCCGAAATAGATATAAAACTCCGCATCCCAATTTGAATATAAATGTCACACAAATGAACCGTGATGTTTACTTTTCCTGCCCCTGGCCATCCAAGTGTTCATCGGAACGTGAATGAAGCGCTCTGCAAACGCCGGCGAAGTAAGCGGAGAATCACGGGAGCGTGGAGGGCCCAAGAGTAAATCAAGCGTCATATTTCGAGCGCAAACGAAACTTCAGTGGAGCAATGAGCATAAATAACGCACAATTTTTCCTCAAAAGAAAAGTTTTAGTTTATATACAAAAACCCCTTTTAATCGCTCGCTTCACTTAAGTTCGAACTTGCGACTTGTGGTTCCAGCTACTTATGGCACAGAGTTAAGGCGTACAGAGAGGACAGAGGGCGATGAAAGCTGTAATTATCTCAGTGTGCATTCCACCATGATCTAAATAAGTGATTCGTGGTTGAGTAGAAGGAAACTAAATTAGCAAAAAGTTAAGTTATTGAGTCACAAATATTAATTAGCGTTTCATCCGCTATTTTACGGCATTAACATAAGGGTTGTTTTGAAGAGACACGGGGAAAATAAGTAAGAAGAAGAATAACACAGAAGGAAGCTGTTTGGCTTGGTGCTCGGCCACAAATTGCAAAAACAACTCGGGAATGGCGGAGAAGAAGTACATTTCCTTCAGTTTCCAGAGAGACCCTGTGAGGCAAGTTATTTCAACAAATTTTACAGATCAATAATTTATAAGAAATATTTAGAACCATTCGGTGTTTTTATACCCTGGCGAATTTAAATGGCGGAAAATATTTGATGACATTTGCTTATGATACAGGTGCAAAGAATGGGTGGTTCCTGGCCATCAGTCGCAGTTAGAAAACAAGACCCCCAGTTATCTGCTTAACAACGGCCGGATATGCAGTGTGCACTTCTAATGGGTAATATTCCGGAATGCTTTTTTAAACCAATTACATAGCCATACAGTCCAAGTATAGTTATATATACCCAATTATGATAAGATCTGGCAGCTCCTTGTCAAATTTAATATTTTTACAATATATGATATAATTACAATCCAGTGCAAAATCTCAGTTTAAAAACTGTAATTAGTTTCATTATAGATATTGTTCGTATATTTGTATTTTACAGTGCGCCAAAGCCATTCTTAAAAAAAAACAAATTGGTGAAAAACACAGTGGTGCCCATTGAACTGGGATTGAACAATCTGGGAATAGTCGAGAGTTAAATATGCATGGTATTGGGATAGATACGTATGTTTTGGCTATAGTATGAGTATTCTATAGTTTATTATACCTGGCTGTCTTTATGCTATCTCTCAAATTTGCAGTAAGTTTCTTAAGAAGTCAAAAACTCCGTATAGAAGCTCTCTCCGACTCTCAGTTGAGTTTGGGATGCACGTGACGGCGTGCGCAGATCGAATATTTTGCCCGAGAGTGAACAAAGGAAGTGCGAGAGTAATACACTCTGAGAGAGTTTGCAACTCTCCATTGGCGCATCTTCGCGATTGGACGGGCGATTGGACGATTTGTACGCGGGTGATATCTGTTGCCCTGTACCGTTTCCTACCATGTTTAAAAGGAAACCGTTATCATTAAACAAAAATATATACATATGCATTAATAAAACATTTTATTCTACACTTCATTATAATAAATACATTTACTATGGGGTAACATTTAAACACAACAACATGACCAATGTTTCCTCAAGTAAAAATATTGGATCCAATTAACAAATAGAATTACGTTAGTTTTCTAATTTCACAAATGAAATTTTTATAATACTGTTAATGTATTTTATCTTATCAATCTTATTTAGTTCTGCTCGTTGTTATTAGTAATGATTTCACTTATCGTGATCTTGGAAGTGTCCGCCGGCGTAAGCTCTCCTATTCCACGTAATTCTCTTCCTGGTCCCTCTCGAAATGCTGCTTTTTCGGTTTACTCCCGGCAACGGGTGTTTTTATCACTTTCTGCCTTCTGTACCTTTTACTTCCTTCCGGTTTTTACTCCAGGGTATCTCTTCTCATGCACACTCTTCTTCCCCCTTATTTTTATAACAATAATCCCCTTCATTATTTATTTTTCACGTTCCCTAGTTTCAGTTTCCCTCAATATTTATTAATCTGCGCCCTTGGTTTCACTGATTAATTATAATTTTCTAATTTAATTCATCATTTTAAAAATATTAATTATTCCAGGCCTCGGAATAGGTGTTTTGTTACAACCATTAATGGTCGATGTCATGGACGTAATGGAATACGTGTCGCTTACAATGAAATACGCGTAGTGAAAAATGAATCGCTTTCTCTTCAGACGTTTTTTTTTTTTATTTTTCACTGTTCCGTGGTCGAGACGACGCCAACCCTCCCCCTCCCTCCCCCTCCCTCCCCTCCCACACACCCTCACCTATTCCAATGGACGAGTCGCGCGAATATACGTCCAGGATCATGTGACGATAGCACTCCCGTGCTGGTTGTAGGATAACCACGTGAAGCATTAGCATCTTAAGAGAGTGGAGCGTAGGGAACTTGAGTGTCGTTGCATATTTTTTGATAACAAAAAGGTGCAGTATTGTGCTGTTCCGCATTGCAAAAGTTCTTCCAAAACGCATGGGGTATCGTTTTATGTTTCCAATAGAAAACGACCTCTTCATGGTGTGGGCTCTTTGCGTCGAAACGATGAAAGGATGTAAAAAACATTCATCTCACCTGTGTGTGTATTCTTGAGATTTTTTTACTTCGGACTTCAAAGAAGACCTTTCTGGAAGGAGTTTTTTGAAGAAATCCTTCCTACCCTATGCCTTCGATTTTTATATTCACTTCACCTAGAAAAATAAGATAACTGATGACTGAGGAAGAACAAGGATTTCCCCCTTCGTCGAACATCATGGCAGCCCATGCCATCGTCCTCCTTCCTTTGAAGTGGCACGGGAGCACTTCAATCCATTAGAGGAGAAGAGACGAGGGGAGAAACGTCATTCCTCTTCCCTGCCTCCGTTTTACAGTGGGCCATAACCCCGTCCCGTGGTATTCTCTGGAAACCTTGTTCCTGTTCCATCGCGTGGGGGATGTTGTTCCTCCGTGGGCCGCCACTTAAATCCCCGACCCCCCTCCACCAATGACGAACTCGCCCTAAAACACAGAGCCAGCCTCTTTCTCTCCCTTGGACACGCGATCCGTGTGTTAGGCGAGAGCGCCACGACGCACAAGGCCTCTTCGCCCAACCATTGAATAAAAAATGCCATGTACGCCGCTCGGTCTCCCTTGTTCCACAAACACCCCTCCCCGTCTCTTCTCCCCCCCCCCCACATCCCTCAACACTCCCGCTCTTCCCACCGTCCCCGTTTCACCTCCATCCCTTCCCGCATCCCTATCGGCTTCTAATACGCCGAAGAACCCTCACTCCAGTTTTCGTTCATACTGACGCAACAATGGCTGAGACGGACAAAGCATGTCACACCTGGGAAAAACATCCTCGCTTATTGAGAAAAATATTTGTTCCGTCAAATTTTACACTCCCTATGTCTCGATAGTAAAAAACTCATACATGTGTGATGAATTACATCCCGTTTACACAGGCAATGAGAACAAGAACAGAACATATCGTAAGAAAAGTGACTTCAGTAAAATTCAATGACTCGCATTGATTTGAGTCCGTCCAGTCAGGAAACCTGCGTTCTCCGCGACGTTACTTCTTCTTGATTTAATCGCACCTCCATTTCGTGCATAATCACCGTACTTTGGATTCGCGTTTGCCTTTAAACTTAAGCAATATATCTAGACGAAAAATCGTGCTCACCACATGCTGCCTTGCAACAGCAACCGACTTCAGCTCATTAACGTTATTTTTTACGCTCAAAGTATAATGATTATAACCGACGTGCGCGATCAAAGAAATGAAGAATGATATTGATATCGTGAACGATAGACTCTGCTAAGTAACTTATTATTAGAAAACCTAGCAGTTAAGCTTGTTTAAATTGAAGTAAGTATAAATCCTCCATATTTCCACAGGTGCAGGGCCATAACTACCAATAGATATTATTTCTTTCTCCATCTCATTATACGTTCTACACTTCTTCATCCATAAAGCCTAAACTCTTTCTTCCCCTTTCCTACTTGCCCAGCATCCTTCCTTAAATCACAGCATTGATAAACCCTTCATCTCCACCTTTAGCCACCAACTATTCCTAATCTCATCCACCAGCTTCCTTTCCTCAACCAACAATCCCGAGTACTTCCTCATTTGTCTTCCATTCCGTCCACCGCACCTTCTCCATCCTCCTTCACATCCACATCTCGAACGCCTTCAGCCTATTTTCGTCTTCCTTTCTCGGAGTTCACGTTTCTGCCCCATACAACGCCACACTCCATATCAAGCTCTTCACCAGCCTCGACTCTATCCTTATCCAATGTCCCCGTCTTCAATTCCCTTCTTTTACTGAACACTTCTTTAGATACCGCTATTCTTCTCTTAATTTCTCTGCTACTGTGCCCATTATCTTTTAGCATACTATCCAAGTAATTAATTTCTCCATTCCTTCCTCTTTTAAATACCAGCCTCGCTTTCTTTGTCTTAAAGAATCTCATTATTTGTTTTCTTATGATTTATCTTTATTCCGTGCTTCCCGCAACAATTTTTCTAATATATCTCTTAAACCTTGTACTCTCTTCAATGATCAATTAGCCAACGTCTGGTGGTCTGGGAATGAAACTGACAGTATAAGCTAGCTTCCTACTATGATACCAACAGCTATCCAATCCTCTTACCATTTCCTCGGCTTTAATTTTAAAAAGGAAAGTAGAAGACGGGTACCCTAGTCATCACCAGCAAACTAAAATTACCCACCCTGATTCACCGTTAACCACCCTCAACTGTGCCCTTAATAAAGAAAAGAAACATCTCCATTATACTCGATTTTTCTTCCAATAAGTGTAGGTATTCATCACCGATGTCACATTCCGAGTTACCCTCCACTTCCTGGAACAGAATCCTGTTAAGGCAGACGGCTACTGTTTGTCTATTTGGCTCACAATAAATTCAGCCGCGTCCCACCGTGTGTCTTCTGATAAACAAAGATAAAGTCAACAAAATCAACGAACTCGATGGATACCCAAATATTCAAACATCTTTGCATCAAAACCGCGGAAACCTACGATGACGAATTATGGTTAAGACAATTAATGCTCTCTACTCAAGGTTTTGAGGTACGCGCAGATCGAAAAACATCAATACTCATAAGAATAAACGAACTCAATATCAAAATCATAATTCGTGCAATCACTCAGGATGACCGGAGCAAATGGTTCGGATGAACAGCTTGTGCCGTATCTCCGACCCGTCCTGCAGGGGGCGTTAGTCCACGTGACGCAGCTCCCGACTCGGATGTCGGGACGCCGCGAGAGGTGGGCCAGAGAGGGAGGCGGGGGTGGGGTGGGAGGAGGGGGTGATAATGGGGAAGTGGAAGCCCTCTGCCTGGCGCTGGAGTTGAGTTTCACGAAAGTAGCCTCGCGTCCGGGGAGAAGAACTGGGAATCCTATGTACAGCAACAGGATTTAATTGACTTCAGAGACATTCTTATCGCTCTTTGAAGGGAAAATAATCCTCTATTTTGCTATAATATTTACTTCGCTTAAGTCGACCATTACAAAGGTAAATTTAAGAAAAGTATGACTTCAACCAAAATGCCATGAACCTATGGTATAGCATTACAGTGAATGAATTGCAGCTTAATTTGTACGTTTTCCCAGATATACTCATCAACAATGTTTTATGGGTTGCTAAGGGGCTAAGCTGATGTCCTCAAGGTTTCTTTATAAATAAATACTGCATTTTTGGGAATGTTGAAATACTGTGTAAAATATCTCGCAATTCACGGTTAAAAACGAAGTTATTCGACAGCAATTTAATTAAATATCCTTTCTTGTTAAACTTCTTTCAAATTTGTGCGACCTTTATTTATAATTTAATTTAGCAAACGAAAAAAAGCCTGCAAGCATTTACATTGAACTTAACATAATTTTCTCATGGAAGTTTTTTGAATGATCTGGAATCGAGCCAGAGACAAATGGTGTGCACAAGTATAAAATTATCTGTAAAGTGGTGAAATTTAATAATGTGGAAAGTTTGAGGATTGTTGAACTTCTGGTTCTTGAAAAAGTTTGAACGTTGAAGAAAAATGTTGCATTAAAAGTTGCTGTTTTTGGATTATCATTTCATATAGTCTACGATATATAATGTAGGAATTAATTTTGATGTCTAATCTGTTTCCAAATCATCAGTCAATTTTCTGACGTATTGAAGGGAAACCCATGAACTTCCACATTGTTTGAAAGTGAGAGTTGCTCAAGACCGTCAGAGAGATTTAAAAGAAGAAGCGTTAACTCATTTCTTAACTGTAAATTTTCACTTTTCAATTCACATATTGTTTCATTGCACTCATCTAATCTTTTGGTTTGTGTCTCGATAAATTTAACACTTTCTTCCAACCTTTCATAAAGCTTTTCAATGGAATTGTTGTCTCCCTAGATGTTTCTCAGTCTCTCTTTTTCAGTTTTTATCTCTTTCACCAGGGAATACACATCATTGAAAGAATTACCTTTATCACCACATTTGTTTTCATCCAGTTGTTGCACCGGTGCATTGAGGCTCTGCCTGCGGGAACCTTGGCACTCCAAGTACCTCCTCTTCTGATTGCTTGCCTGGATACCAGCAATATCTTCCTTCTTGCCAGTCCAGCTGAAGAAGGCACTGCCCATGAAAGAGCTTGTTGCAATCGGTACAACAGGTGAAGACGGTATTCCTTGTAGATTTACGGCACGTGAAACATTGATTGCTCATATAAGCACGACACTCAATGCACAGCATTATCACTTAGAGGGAACTTATTTTCACCAGCAATATGACTAGACTTCAACACTGTGAGCAGCATGACTTGGCCTTGAGCGTGGCTCAGAGAGTGGATAGACAACCTTCCTCTCCGCAATCCAAACAGGAACTGAGGCGAGCCAAAAAGGAATTGTTTCTCTTATATTACTAAAAGTTTAGTGCGTACATATTTAGGTTGACTATATTTTCATATTAGTTCCTAAATACCCTCACTTAACTTATAACTTAGAATCATACCAGTCAAAAGAAGACAATTTTGGACACCCATATTGCTAAGGACGCAAAGATAATTCCGCGGCATGACCAGATACTTGAAATACTCTGCGAAACATTAACGTGGAACTTTCGATGTGCTGAAGTTAGCGCAGGCCGTACCACATAAGCGCACTTCATGACACATGAACGATGGTGAGTTGAACGATGCACGATGGGGAAACGTTCGGTATCCTGCCAGAGTCATCCTGCAGCTTCACAAGGACCAGGGCAGATTGTTTTGTTTATATTCATCGAATTCATACTATATAAGTACTAAACAACGTAAACTTATTTACCAAAGGATAATTAAAAACTTGATTGTATCCGTGTTTGGCCCATTTTATTGAGAATAAATTGAAAAACAACAATCTTGGATGGCATTTCCGAAGTTCTTTCATTGTTTATTAGCAAACATCAACCCTGCTCCCGATCTGGTATGCAATTCGCTGCTCACTGCCCTGAGTCTACAATGATTGGAAAGCAAATACGCATATGCATAGTAAAATGAGTAGCACTCAAGTGCGAATGGAAAGCACTCTTTACGTGAACTCTCACTTCGGGATTTTTTTATCCTAGTAGAATTTCTAATATGTATGTGTGGAGGAAACTTTGGGGCAAATCAGTGATAGTTCTTCAATGAAATTGTGATTGAATGGACAAAGCAAAATGTACTTAGATTTCTGGACGGACAAAATCTGACGTCGGTAAGTTAATTGTTCAATTTAATGACGGCGGTAAGTTAACATTTTTCGAAAGTACCGCTAAATTATGCGTTTTCATTTAACGCATAAAAATTACTAAAATATAAGAACTTTGAAGATATAATTACTCTGAGGGTTTGATGATTTTGATGAGCCCTAAGTATTTCGAGTAATCGTAATGCCTTTGGAATGTTCTTCACTCGACTTCATGATATAACACTAACCTATTCGCGGACCGGATTTATAATGATTTTATAAAAAGAACTTTGTAATTTTCCACACTGTTTTATTACTAGTAAACAGGCCTAACCGGTTTCAATGTATACACATCATCATCAGTGGACAAAATTGCAGCGTACAGAGGTGGTGGCTTGATATGCATACAGATATCCACTCGGGGAAGGAAGTAAGGAGGAGGTTGGGAGGATATTAGGGATGGAAGGGAGGTTGGGAGGGGGATATCAGTAGAGAGGCGGGGGTTAACGGGGCAAGGTCACGGGAAATTTAAAACCAACCGCATCAAAAGAGGAAGGGGGAGGCACTGTATAAAAAAGGGGGGGGAAATTTGTACGGAATAAAATCATTTAAGACCCTATGACTAGATTTTTTAAAGGCTAAAACAATTTCAAAATTTTCTAAAAAATCCAATTTGGCACCTTTGTCACAAAAATATAAAATGTTGGGATTAAAATTAGAAATTTTACTGTGGTCAAACAGATGCCTAGCAAACACAGAGCTGTTGACATGATTTCAAAAACATTTCAAATGTTCGGAAATTCTCGTTTTAAATTTACGGCCAGTTTGACCGACGTAAAAACAGTTGCATCCGGGAGAATCACACTTCAGGGAGTACACCCCGCTTCTCTCCAAATTGTCATAGGTATCTTTAGAGTTAAAAAGGAATTTACCGATAGTCAAAGGATTATATAAGCATAGTTTAAAATTGTCCTTAGGTAGCACTTGGCTAAGTATGTAACTTAGTTGGCTGATGAATGGTAGCATGCACCATCTCCTAGGTTTTCCGGGGGGATGGGGGTGAGGAGAGTGGAATTCGATCTGGTTTTTTGCGTAAATTACGTAACAACAACTTTTTAAAAAGGTCTACTTTGTAGCCATTCCGTGAGGCGATACGTTTAATGACATCGAGTTCATTTGAAAACTCGCGGTTGGGGATTGTTGATGAGACGGTGTAGGAGACAATGGAATGCCGTGAGTTTGTGGCGATGGTGGTGGTTTGAATCAATGAGGATGATAACATCGCTGAAGGAATGCTTGGGGAAAATGGAAAATGAGTGATTATTCTCCGAAATGGAGATGGTTAGGTCTAAAAAAATTGATTTTCTTACCACCTTTTTCCACAGTTTCCACATTTAGAATATCATTCGCTAGTGCGGTTCAAAACGCAATAACTTCTATTTTAGTATTTGTAAATGCCAGAAAATGGTTCGATCTTTCATTAAGTGTGAAGTCGCCTCCTAGGATCTCCCGTCCTAGGCATGTGCCTTTATACATACCCCTTGATTGAAGAGCTATGCAGCATCAAAATCCTAGATAGCTAGGTTTACTAGATAATTGATAGGTTCTCGGACAGTTTCCACTTCAACTTCCCCATTCCTATCCTACCTTTTAACTTTCCTGCACACTACGCCGTCGCCGTTACTGAGTCACCGTGTTCAGTCGCCGAGCCGTGCGCTTGTGCCTCTGCTCTCGCTAAAGTACGCCATTCGTACCTGTGGAACTTGGGAATATTTCACGAGGTCTTTTAAAAATTAAAATAGATTTGTGTTCCATAACGCCCATCCCACTCGGGACTAGCTTACCCTTACCAGTGCATCCACCGTGTTGTGGATGGTGGGTGGAAGTTTAGATACAGAGATTAACCACGAAACTCGTGGTTTCTTTTTCCTACTACGAGTTTACTCGAAAAAACTCGTGGACAAAAAGCGGCGGTATATAGAGGGTAGAGAGAGGTTAGTTGGGAAAGACAGCTCTAAAATGCTACGAAAACCCGCGAAGGTGCCGTGACTTGGCGAATGGCTTCCGCCGACCAATAGATGGCCAGTAAAGCGAGGAAGGGGGCAGCAGCAGTCCACCTTGACATGAGTGACAAGGTGGAGACCACGTGGGTCGGTGCAGTGACACTCATTATTCTATGAGGCGCGCGGTATGGTATTAAAGGATTCAAGTACAGTGAGATGGAAGGCAATGGGGTATCAACACCTTATTATCCCTCGAAGAAGTGACTCATGAACATTTTTCTATTAAAAAGTGAAGTGTGAACTCCTGTTCATATCCTCAACCTCACTTTTGAAAAAAGGGAGGTATGGTTTGGGAAAACGGAACGATAGGGGAAAGAGGCTGATTGAGTTCTGCGTGCAAAATGGTCATGTCACCACATACACATTGTTTGACAACCACTTCCGAAGGGGGTTGACATGGAAAATGGCAGGAGACAGAAACAGATATCAAATTGATAATATATTAGTGAAATAAGAACAATTAAAAAACAATATCGGCCCGGAATGCGCTCACGCATTCCGCATAATCCTCTAAACAGCAGAAAGAGCACCTTATGAATAAGAAAGTTGTATGCGAATAAACAAATTATCACGGGGATAGTATTAGATAACATGAAAAAGAAGATAATTTAAAACTGTAAACTGGTATAAAATTCAGTGTGAAATTTTTCGACAAAACATAAGGCGAAGCTTAGTTCACCGGAATGCATTTCGAATAATACGCGGTAAATGTTAAATGGATAATGGGAGGGAGGGTGGGGGGTGGGGTGAGTGGGAGGGTATATGGGGGACAATTATTCCCTCCTTGTAGATACCCCGCGCCCCCTTCGGAAAGAGGGAGGGAGGGAAGAGACGTGCCTAATTACTACCCACCCCCACATCCTTCACCGTCCGCCCTCCTCTTTACTCTCCTCCTGCAGACGAGCGCTACTCCTCCGCCTCGAAAACTCCTCCAAGACGTCAAATATCCTCACCCCTTCCCTCCCTCCGACCTTTCCCTCCACCCCCCCCCCCACTCTCTTGGCCCGCCCTACCTGCTTACCTCCAGCTGACCCTCCACAACTCCCTTCTTCTCGGAGAGAGGGCAGCACGCGGCTCTCAACACTTTCCCTCCCTTCCACGTGATCCCTCTTCTCCTTCTTCTCGATACGAGGTCAGGGGAGAGGAGAGGGGGAGGGACAAACAGAAAGGAGACCGCTCTTGACCCTTCCCGCAATCCCATTCCGAGCCCCAGTCCCATAATCCCCTTAACCTTCCTTTTTCTTCTCTCTCCCTCTCTTCTCCATTCCTCCTCTTTCTCCCTCTTCTCATCTCTCTTCTCACTTAATCCCCCTCTCTATCTCCACATTCGGAAAAACAATAACACGCCTCCATTTCTCACAATCCACCCGCATTCCTCCATATAACCATAAAACCATACGAGAAGACGTTTAAATATACCGTTAAACTCCAAAAATGACTCAACGTCCGATTTATCACCAACTGAGAAACAATGCGGTTTCCACACACATACTCGAATGCTGCAACGTTTAATGCAGTATATATTGAGTAGAGGTTTTACCTTCACAATCTTTTATACATATATGCCGAAAGATCATTGACACTAAACTTCATCAGTTGTAAACATAGACCTAAAATGCTCACTTACTACTTGACACTATTCATTGTTGTAAGGGAACAACAACTTATTGCCAGAAAACCAGTCTGAATGATGATGGCACCTCGGAATACATCCAATCCTATCATTTACTAAAATGCCAAACTTGTCTGAGGAATTTCACCAGCAGTAGTTAAAACCATACTCATGGAGCAAATAATATTGATAGAATGGATATAATTCCCCACTCATTCACTCTAAGGCTACACAATAAAGGAAAGACAGCGTAATATATTTAAGCAAGTTTCCCACTAAATAATCAAATATATAAATCAATTGATATATCAAGTAACATTGGAAACAAAGATCCACGCCAGATCAAGTGAGGTAGGTTTCAACGAGCATACAGAGGTTTGTATCTTAACTCCCCCTCCCCCTGAAAACTTTCTTTCGCTAAATGCTATAAAAGATAAAGCCATAATTATTGGTAGCTCACAGTAGTACGTACATTAATTGAATGGGAATTAACCTTTTACCTAAAATCCGTATGAACGGTGTTGAAATTGACTATTCAAACACAGTAACAAGTCTTGGCTTAAATCTAAATCGTACATTAACCTGACCTCATCATAAATGAAAACAATTTACAATAAAGCACATTGTATGTGATTAAGCAATTCAAGGATCTAATTCCAACTTCCCCGAGAATTAAATTATTTAATACCTTAATAATGCCTCATATTGACTATTGTTCTCTCGCTTATACTGATATTACTATGGAGCTAAATCAACAACTGCAGAGGTTACAAAACTATGGAATGAGATTAATATTCATTATTCCTTTAGATAAACATATTACACCATATTTAAGATACACTCAGGTGGTTGAAGATAGATAAGCGACGAGAATATCAAATCAATGTGTTCTTGTACATGCTTATTAAACCAGAGTGCCCTAGTTATTTGTTTGACAAAATTATCTTTAATGCTAACACGCATAAGTGATTAACACGAAATACTGTGGTATTATTAATCCCGAATTTCCAAATCAATGTGTTTGGTAGATCTTTTCAAGTTACATCTTGCAGGCTGTGGAATTCTTTCTTGATGTAATAAAGCCTATTGTACATATTTATGTGTTTAAGAAGCGGTTACATTCATATCTTATACAATGCACATAAAATAATTAATGATTTGTAAAATGTACTGATTATGAAATTAAAACTGATGGTTTTTGTTAAAATGTTATTGTTGTTAAATTAGTTATTTTGTATAAAATATTGTTCTACTACACACACCTTATGCCAAATGTTAAGTCGATGATCATACGACAACTAAATTGTATCCTTAATGCCACTAACGAGACTGTGAATCACTAAAAATTGTTCTCTGTAAATGTTCCAAGGGACAGAATGTCCAAGAACAAATAAATATACATCTATCCATCTATATCTACCGCGTTCTACTCCGTAGTCTTAGAACCAAAAGCTTCTTTGCCGAGTCATGAAAGATTCTTATTACTACAATTGGCAAAAACAATCTAAGCTATATTCCCCAGCTACACTAAGTCAAGATTCCGCCCAAGATAATAGCGCAGAGTTAGAGTTTGAAATGCAACCAATATGTAAACACGTCCAATGCCGTTTGGGGAAGGAAGTCACGAGATCGAAAATGGTGGCCTTTGATTAAATCATAAGATCGCGAAAAAATTCTTTAATTTTCATTTATTACTAATATGAATCAGTATATTTCAACTGCGCTATTACCTTGGACAGACGGTGTTTCTTTCTCTACAAAATGCTCTCTACAACTACCCCTAAGAGAAGAAAGAAAAGTTTGAACTCCACACGATTAATCATACTTTCTCATTAAGCAGCTATACGGTTTTCAAAATTCATGTGAACAAGCATAAAAATCATAAGGCAAAAACCATATTTTGGTAAAATGTATTTTGTCACGAATGATAAGTGATTAGAACTATGTTTTGGATAATAAAGAGAATATTTTTAGTGTGACTGAACTCTTATTTCATCTTAGCTATATAAATACTCAATCATTAATGAATGACCACTGGCGACAAAATTACCAGTCTTGGTGGCGATGATCATCGATTTCATTTACCGTTTTCTAAGTAGCTCCCCAATACCACTTCCGCAAGAGTGACGCTGAGTAAAACACACTCCGTCCATGCAAATCATTAAACCCATGCTCTCCCTCCTCAAAGCTGCCCTCTAGCACTTGAGCGATTGTAAATGCTGGACTTCTTCGGGAAGAAGGGCATCATCATCTTATCAATGAGGTTAGAGGGGACGAAGGGAGGTAAGTCACCCACCACGCTGAAGAGAGAAATATCGAGAGGAAACAAAGCTTGAAGATGAGATAGCGGAGCGGAAAATTGATAGTTTCATTAAATTAAATACCGCATTGAAAACAACTTTTAATTGGTTTAATGACATTAATTGTTGTAGTATTGCTTCCACTCCCAAAGTTCAAGGCCCATTAAGAGGGTTTTCTCATTCCTTATTCCGTACCCGGCACATTCCCTTTACCTCAAGCATTTTCTACCAAAGCACTTTAGAAGGAAGCGGAGTTTGAGATCCGTCAGACGAATTACCACACGGGGAGGAGTGATCTCGACTAACGGACTTGATCCCGTCCACTCCATCTCTTGGCCACACCGAAGCTATCCCAGCATCCCCCGCGACAACCCTCCCCCCTCCGCCACTGACTCCTCCCTCTGACGGCGTCACTCCACCCCCCCCCCGCCCCCGCGAGAATCAACACCGGAGATATTCCCAGGGACGAGGAGTGGATCATCGACCCCCCTCCCTCCTCCACTGCCCTCTCCACAATCATTATGACGACGGTGCCTTCATTAAGAGCAAAATTAGGACTAATGATTAGGGTGGATCGATATTTACTTTTTATTTAATATCCACACGCCTATCGTCACAAAAGTTGTCCTTTTGGGTGCTTGTTGTTCATACCATGCTCCAGCAAAATCAAAATAGGCGCTACCCACCCACCCACCAGCATTTGAATGTTGAAAATTTCCCGATAATCAGTTGGAATCCGTAAATACCTATACCTACTACGATAAAACTGGTATTTGCTCAAGTTATAATATCTAACCGGATGGAAAATTAGCGCTAAACTTTGTAATTTATCTCCTCTGTAAGTAATAATTTGCTTCGCAGAAATGCCCCTTCGCCATGAAGTAAAAGAAAGTTAAAAAAAATGAGCATAGGCACTTAGGTGCTCCAATCGGGGCTGCATAAAAATTCAATCAAATTACGATTCACAAATTTCATGATTCAAAATATACATTTTCCTATCTAATTCTACAGCACGAGGCATCATAGTCATTTTAAGAATGTAATAACAGTTACAATACATGAGAAAACGTTTAGTTTTTCTTCTAAAATAGCAGATATTTGAAAGTATTTCGCTGGTTTCCGCGGGTTTCACCGTGCCAATCCCCGTCTTATAACCTATAGCTATTTCATCTTTCTTTTTCAATTATGTAAGGATGATATGGAAACACCGACATTGGCTTAGGCAAAGTTAATTGTCTTTTAAGTTCTTTAACTGACATTAATATACAATTTTCAAGGATCGTGCAAAGAACACGCCTGTTCTCTTTTAAGCAAAGGATATCAAACTGTTATAATTAGGAGAATTTAATTGGTTCTTTTTTTAATATAGAAGATAATTTAACTTTTCGAAGTAGAAAAGAATCGATTTTCTAGACTAGCAACACACTGGCGAACACATATCAAAGAGACAAGGCCGTGTATGTTGGCTACACCGCTCCAGAAGCTAGAATCACTGTTGCTATTACAGGTAGCATAGTGACTCTTTTTAAATCATGGAATGGATATGAAAAATTAAGTGGCCCCGGGTTTTAATGGAACCTTGGATAGTAGAGGTCCAAAAGAAGGCGTCATTCGTTTTATGTAGAAGAAACTGAGTTAAAACATCGCTGAAACGGCACGAGAAAACGGCCGTGACCGTTACAATACTAATGCGTTTTATCCCGCCAACGAAACAGCAGTTCAGTCCAATGAAATTGAATTTATTCGTCCATGTTTCGAAAGCATCTTCCACAAAGGATACCTATTCAAAACATTTTAAGCAAGAAATGAATTTTCAGGCATCCGCGAGTGGAGCGCCGAAGTGTCGGGTTGGTTGGTTACCTCCGAATTTGCCAAACTTTCTGATACTTCTTGGCAAAGGAGCAATTTTGCGCTGTAAATTAGTATTTACTGAGATCAATTAAAACTTCTACCGTTACATTTTACATTCGGTTACAAAAATATTTTGACTCGACCGATAATCAACTTTATCGCAGACGTTTACGGATTCCACCTGTTTTTCGAAAAATTATTAACATTCAATCGCATGTAGGCAAGGTAGGGTCTTTTTTGATTTTGCCGAAATTTGGAATGAATTAATTACCCCAAAAGAAAAATTTACTCCCTGAGGCGTTTGGAAATTCGAAAAAAAGTGAAAATCAATGCGATTTGCTAAGGAGTCATTTCTTCCATTTCAATATGTAGCAATAACAGACGCAGACCCATGGCAAGGGAAAAGAATATGCCTCGGAAGCGGGACTTGCGCCCTAAGTATCCTTAGCGGGGTCCCATTACCCTAGCGAAGGATCCTATCTGGGTGGTGTGACCGCGGCTGTGTTGGTCACTGGCGTGGAAGCATTCTTCCCGTAAACTATCACAGGAGGGTATTCTGGTGTAGAGGCTGGGGTTGGTCGCTGCTGTCGAAGTCCCATCCCGGCAAACCAACACAGCAAGGTTTGTGATCTCTGACGAGTGGTGCCAATTGTTTACGGCTATTGGAGACTCCCTTTAATTTTTGTATTTGTCCAGCCGTAAGAGCTAACCCCATCATTTTAATAAGGAATAAAAACGAACGGGACAATTATTTATTATTATGGCTCTTAATAATAATGAAACCTAATCTTCATTTCAAACGAATTACTTCCGAATCGGACAAAAATCAATAACTATAAGTACAATAAAGATCAATTGGGTATCAGGGACCTTTAAAAAATTCCTAAACAAGATTACCGTAAAGAGCATTGAAAGTTTTGCAGCAACCACGCTGATATTCTAAGACCAAAAGGAGCTATGGACAAATATTCGGCGTATAATGTTATGCATTCGAGAATGATTTATTAACAAACTGTGGTACCTACCTGATAGCCTCATCTCATGCAAAAATGGAAGTTCACGGAAACACGTCCTTACCTGCAAAAGAAAGGAATGAAATTGTCATTAATTTCATAAAATGATATACGGAATGGGATTTAATTGGATTTAACAGAAATTTTACTTTTAAATTATATGAGCTCACCTCCCAATAAAAAATAGACAAGGTTATTCATATAAAGTACACGGTAAGCACAAATGAGGAATTCCATTTCTTCTTAGGTAAAAGCAGTGTCTCCCGAACTTTTTCCAGTCAATACATTCCGCCACCTATGTGGCCACAGCCAGCCACAAATTCACACAAAATTTTTAATGCGATGGGTCTGATGAGATAAACCCGTTTCCTAATGAACGGGGGTAAATGAAGGTTATATTTGGTCACAGCTCGGTCAGAGCCCTACCATCACCGCCCCACTGCCTCCCCCTTTCACCTTTTTGCCCCCTGGGAATAAAGCATCGCCCATCTGGGAGCGGCAGCACCTGCTTTAGGAACCATTGGAACACTAAATACTCAACGGACCAATTTTTAAAGTTCACTCTGTCTATACTCATTAAAAGCGAAATTATTTAGGTACGTGATTCAGAATAATATACATCATGCTAGCGATATGCTCTTCAGCATCACCAGTCAGGGGGAAGTTAAAGATCATATCGCTCGGATGGACATGAAGGTTTGAGACGGCTGGGTCAGAGGGAAAATCTCCACCTAAGGTCTCCGCATATTTCTAGAGAAAGCTCCTAAAATATTTATTTGCAATGTCCAAGAAAAGCTTCACAATGAAGTGCTGTTGAGCATTCGAAGACTTGACAGCAGGCATGAGACGGTTCACCATCTCATAAAATTAAGCCCATCCAGCGTGCACAACTTAAAACCATTCAATCCCAGATCTAGGGAGCGTGAGTTCTGCGGCCTCTTAAAATGACAAGTTATAAAAATCTCCAATAGCCTCCAATAGTAATAAATTGGCACCACTCGTCAATATTACACCACAATTGTTGTGTTGGTTTGCGGGAAAAAGGGGCAAATCCACACCATTGATCAACCACAACCTCTCGACCTAAAAACCCCTGTGGTGGTTTACGGGAATGTTACTTCCTCGCCAGTGACAACCACAGACACACACACACTCAACACAAATCGGGGTCCTTCGCTTGGGTCAATGGGAACCAGTTAAGGATGCCCGGGTTATGAACATAGACACACAAGCACTCAAGAAATCACTCACTCATTCACTCAGACGGGCCCAACTTCTGGGAGAATCCATCTCAAAACAGCGTAGTCAAAAAACGGCACAAATAAACAAAAAAAGACGAGGGTGTGCGTCGGTTACGCGTATTTCGGCCACAAGGTGGCCTTCTTCAGCGAACTGAAGGGAGTATTCACTTGCAACGCAAGGTTGGATGTGAATCGGGAGGAGGATAGCCTAGAATAAATACGAAAATGAAGAAAAGGGGAGAGAGGGATGGGGAACCAATGACGTTGAGTTGTGGGAGAGGGAAAAAGGTATTGGTGGGGAAGGTGAATTCCGCGACCGTTGAAGCAAGTAAGGGCCCCCCCCCCTTGTAAGTAAGGAGGTAGGGGGGGAGTGAAGTCCTTGACCATTGAAGAAAATGGGGGGGACGAGAGAGCGGTCAGCGTGAAAATATTTAAAAAATAGACAATAATATAAATTAAATATTTTGAATTATAAATTTAATGTTAAAATATTTTAAAGTGAGGTGTTCTTTCTTTTTGAAATTATCATATTTCAAAAATATTTTAACGTTGACCGCTCCCTCGCCCCCCCTCCCCCCCACTTTCTTCAACAATCACGGACTTCACTCCCCTCCCTACCTACCCCCATTACTTCAATGGATTTGCCCCTTTTTTCCCGCAAACCAACACAGCAATTGTGGTGTAATATTGACGAGTAGGGTGTATCACGAAAAACTTTTTTTTGAAATTCAAAATTGCAAGTTGATAAAAAGTTGTCACTGTGTTCACTTATGCACCAACAAAAATTTGAGACGGATTGAAAAATGTTTAGGTCTCCCGGAACGGGCCTAAAGTTTGATTTTTTTTGGTCAAAAACGTAGATTTTCACTTTTTTTTAAAGTAAATAAAAAGCAAATTTTTGTTTTCAAGTACAAAAATCTAAAGTTTCGAATGCTTTTTAACAGTAGAAAAAATATATATCTGTCATGTAACATTTACGTCTCCCGGAATCTACATGAAAATGTTCATTTTTTACCAAACACCTATTTTTCAATTTTAAACCCATCCTTCAGATTAATTTCAATTATTTGTTTATATTGTAGGTATTGTTTTACAGCATTTTGAAGTAGCGAGAATATTATTATGAAATGGTGAATGCTACACTCAGGTGTGGTTTCACTGGTGCGTCTCGCGGCTGCGTCCGAACGCTGCGGCAGGTCGCTGTGGTGGGTTGCTATTTCGATGGTCGAAAATATGAAACAATAAGTAAAGAAATTGTTAGTAGTAAATGCGTTCGGATAACTATACAGGAAGAATACATATATTTGTTTGAAGAACCAAATTCAACATGTTTTGGACACGTTACTCCAGCCAGTGGCTCTGGGAAAGACATAGTATCATCCATACTGAAATTCATGAAAGAAAACTGCATTGATGAGAAAACTATTAAAGCTCTTGGCTGTGATGGTACTGCATCTAATACTGGAGTCTATAATGGATCAATATCATTTTTTTAAAGGCTTTAAAACGCCTAGTACAAGCAACGGTTTGTTTGCTTCACTTGAACGAATTGCCGCTTAGGAAAGTTATGGTTACCCTTGATGGTACAACTTCTGGGCCCAATTCTTTTAGAAGCCCAATTAGAAAAGTTTAGCATATTGTCAAGATTTACCAGTTGTTGAGTACAATGTAATAGATAGCGTTTTTCCAGAGGTTGATTTTAAGGATTTGAGCACTGATCAGAAATATCTCTGGCATATATGTCAAGCTGTGTTAGCAGGCGAATGCTCCAAAGAGTTGGCAAGCAGAAACCCAGGAAACATCTCCAACATGCAAGATGGCTGACAATGGCAAACCGAATTTTACGCTTATATATTGCATCACTTGATCCAACCCCTCAGTTGAAAAACCTGGCTGAGTTTGTCATAAACGTTTATGCTCCCTCATGATTTACAATCAAATGCCATCAAAGGATTATTTATGCTTCACAAAACTTTTTTAAGATTGTGAAACGCATGAAGTACTTAGAAGGTGATCTGAAGGATGTTGTTCAATCAAAGCTACAGAGAAATGCTTTTATGGTACACCCAGAACATCTTCTTTTGGGAATTTTGTTTGATTCACGAAAAAATATTAGGTGTCTGGAAAGCAAAAGAATACAAATAGCTCTGCAAACAGATTTAAAAGCAAAGAGGGTTTTCAAACCACCACAAGTTAATTTTGATGAAGAGGACTATGTAGATCTTATTGAATGGCAGTCTACAACAGTAACGGAACCATATCTCCTAACTAACTTAAGCAAGCAAGAGCTAGAGTTGATCGTTGAAACAGGAACTTGCGATAGAAAGTAGTTTAAATCTCCTTCACACACACAAGCAGTGGAAAGAATTGTGAATGAGGTTACAGAAGCTTCTAAGCACGTTTGTGGCTACAAAGAGAGAGATGGTTTCATTAGATCAAGATTAGATCTATTGCTGGACAGAAAATATCTTCCAAAGTTTGAAACGAAACATCACTTCACATCTGCAACAGCCCAGGAATAAACATCAAGTAGACTTTATTTTCTATAAAAATAAAATATCAACTCTTTTGGAAGCAATCAACTCTAACTAATATTTTTTGTTTTTTGTAAGCATATAGATGAGTTGCTAGAAATTGTTCTTTAAAATCAGTCTTACTAAAAACTTTGGTTACAGGATGCGAGAGCTGCTGTTAACTGATATATTACATACCTATTTAAATAAACCTATTCCCCACGGGCAACTATAACATTCTGAAATTTTCATTAATTATCAAGATCTATAGATCATGTAATCAAGATTCATTTTGAATTACTTATTCAAGCTTAACTTCTTAATATTTGTAATCTTTTTTTTTCCTTTTGAAAATAAAATCCTTTTTTCATATATCTTACTCGAAAAATAGGCTTAATAAAAAAAGGATAATTTTGGCCTAGCAAACACACATTAGATTGTAATACCTTTTATGTGTATGGTTAAAATAAATTTATAAATAAAATAAGTTGAATATAAGAAATTTATAAATAAAATAAGTTGAATATAAGAAATTTATAAATAAAATAAGTTGAATATAAGGATATGAAACTGTCAAAAACAGACCTTAATTTTGCACAAATATGTCTTTTTTACACCTTATCCGGGAGACATAAATGTTACGCGACCGGTGTAATTTTTTTCTACTGTTATCTAACGTTTTAAACTCTATATTTTTGTACTTAAAAACAAAAATTTGTTTTGTATTTACGTTTTTAAAAAAATTGAAAATCTACGTTTTTTGACAAAAAAATCAAACTTTAGGCCCGTTCCGGGAGACCTAAACATTTTACGATTTAGCTCAATTTTTTTTTGGTGCATATATGAGCACAGTGACAACTTTTTATCCACTTGCAATTTTGAATTTAAAAAAAAAGTTTTTCGTGATACACCCTATTGACGAGTGGTGCCAATTTAATATGGCCATTGGAGATTTTTATAACTTGCCATTCAATCCCAGAACGATTTTCACACGGTAATGCCAAGGCATTCAAATGAAATTGTCAAATGGTGGTTATATAGACTAATTTATCATGTTATGAGTAAATTTACCATTTTTTACTCACAAATACATAAAAATTTGTTCTCACATAAAATAATTTCCATAAAACGGTTCCATTAAAGTTTTATTCCCGTTCATACTCATTAAGGCAGCATGTACTGCTTTAGCCAAGTGTCTTTCCATAAGTTCCAGAGCTAACACTAAAAATAAATGTCAAACTTTATCAAAATTGAATAAGTGGAATGAGGTGCCATACTCTGGGCACAATGAGACGCCATTTAATAAGCCTCCAATAGCCACGAGCAGCAATCATTTGAAGATTGCCTTGATCGCCACAGCAGGGCAGTAACGGAGGCAGCTTCAGATGTGCTTACTAGCCGAACTTTCACTTCACCTGCACAGCTACCAGAGAGTCAAATATCCGATGGAAAGAGTTTTCCCATGGAAACTTGGAAGCAACCTTTATTCAATTAATATTGCTTTGCAAATGCATGACGGGAAACCGCTGAAAGTCAAAACAGCAGATGAAGGAAAAGCTGAGAGGTCACTTAACGTTCATTTGATGATCTATTGACCAGTAGTTATACCTTCTATTCATATTTTAATTTCCATTGCTGCATGTTGCTGCATTTGGAAAAATACACAAGAGTTGTACAATGTATTAGTATGTATATGGCACCAGTACGCAATCCCTAAGTTAAAATTGTATTACCTTCGAAAAAAGGCATAGTTAAATAATATTAAATTTGTATTTTCTGCCAAATGCTAATTTATAACAACAAAACCTTTCTGCTAAGGTACTACTTTGCATTTTTGTAATCTAATAACTGTTGCACCTGGCTTGAATTTGGAAAAGGGTTATTGAGCAGCATATGAAACACTATGTGGCAAGCAATCACCTGGAGAGCAAATCAATCTTTGGCGCCAGAGAACTTAGCATTCAGTTCGCGGAGGAATATTGTGGCCCCGAGGTAACTCTAGCCTCCTACCATAGGTGGCAGCGCCTGCACAGATGAGAGACATCTAGTCGCCGGGAGCGAAAGCAGGCGAAATATTGACTCGAAAACGAGGGAATTTCAACGTGCCTACTACGTCGTCCTATGTTTCCTCTTCTGTCTTCTTTGAATCCTTTGGACGACTGAAGCGAGGGAGAACACAGCAATATGCACATATCCACACATATAACTAATTCACTCAAGTCTGTCTGTCAAACACCTGTTTGAAGGGTTACTAAGTGAAGCAGATATTTGGTGCGAATACAGGTCTTTATCTAAAACCTAAGCATGAAAAAAGCACGAGAAACAATTTAAAAGGGTCGCGTTTCCATAATAATTAATGAATTTCATCAATTTGATTTTAGCCAAGCTATTATTCATAAAAGCCCTTTGCGTTAATTTAAACTTTCCTAATAAGAGCACTGAATTTAGTGCAGGAATTTCTTTTTTTGCTTTTTTAACTAAAATGGATGGAATTTTCACCGACATAAAGCTGAGAAAAATGTAGAACCGATCGAAAAATTGTGTAAATCGCAAACAACAATTTTATTTACTTGTTTTTACCCCATATTTATAAATATATACTCTCATAAAAATAGCAAAAAGTTCAGTTCAAGGGTTTCTTTCTCTGCTCTTGTAAAGTAATTGCATTTAAGTGATAAGGTGGATTTTGTCATTATTAGATAGATAGGAAATAAAGCTTTGATTCTTGCTCAATGTGTTGTGTACTTGTCTTGCATAAAATTACGTTTTTTCCTCAAAAACCGTCCATTATTCTAAACTATTTCAACCTTTAAGTTGTTTTTAATTTCTTATCAACCGCATAAAATGTCAACTTATTCCCGAGGCCTTCGTGGCTAATATGCTACTAAAAAATGTAAAAATTACAGCGGGGACATACCATGTCAAATCACCAGGCTTTTGCCTCCATCCACTTGACTGATTTCATTCAAACTTTCTGATATGGTTGGAATTTACGTCACTCACTCACTAACTTTCTTACGACTCATGAACTTCAGTCATCCATTTTTTAGCGTCGTTTCCACGTGATATCCCAAAGGTATCTCTAAGGGGAGGGATTCATTTTTCCTGCAGTTGCGCGGGCAGTCTACTCCTCTAAAATTCTATTTTTTGTGCATTCTATCTGACTTCAAAATACAATAGAAGAACTGAAAATCCAATAGCTAAAAGTGAGGAAAGATAAGGATCGCCACCAGCGCTATAACTAAAGAACAAACTGAACACCTTTTTCTCGTGCAGTAATAAAGATGAATTCACCTGACTTTGTGTTATCAGTGACCCATTCCAGTAAAGAAGAGAGTGAAGATCTTCATTGGTCAGTTACAACACGTACGAGTACTTGTTCACCACTATCTTTAGGAAACTCACGAATTCTCATTTGCCTGACAATACCAGCAAATAATTTCATAACGGGTCGTGGGTGCGCCCCGAACGAATTCGGACCGCACTGTGCCTTTGTCATTTAAACCTGATATTCGTCCTGCTATTCAGCGAGAGGTTACGAGAGAAAGGTACGTGAAAAGGCAGCCACCCGTCCTCCGCCTATGATGCAAGGAATCCGTAGTCTCCGGGTTTACGAGCAATTTGACGTGGAAAGGAGAGACCCGTCGCTGCGACTCATAACGAAAAATGTATTACTAGCGGACATGGTATCGCTGTAGTAGAACAGATTGTTATCTTTTTAATGCTCTTGAATTAGTCTTTTCTGAAGAAAATTTGATAGAGAGACCTAGTTCAAAATTTATCTTTCAGCTCCTTAAAGCGAAAAAAAAATCGGAAAAAGTTTCTAATTAGAAATACAGGTATAAATTTAGATCATACGCCCTAAAACCCCAGCAATGTATTTGAGATGAAGCTCTTTTTATGTTCTCCATAGTTTAAAGGTCGTACGACTATCCCAGATATCTCTCCTGCAAACAAGCCTCGTGTGGTACGGAAAAAATCTTTCTTGCTTGTTATAGGTCTCCACAGTTCAAGGTTTCAGACAAGGATTATTAGTTTTGAGAAGTAGTATACAGTTCTGAACTTTGACAAGTAATGAAAAACTTTGTGTGTGTAAATATTCATTTGAGCTGCACTTAAAAAAACTAGCTAAAATGGTAGACAAAAGTTAGTTTTCTCCTAAATCAGAAGTGCAATGGAAATATGATAATTTCCTAATACTAAAAAAATAGGTTTAACAGTTTAAGCATGATGACACGAAGTCATGTAACAGCTAACAATGAGGACAGCATTTGCATTGGATGAGTGAAAAGGTCCCACTCATCCATCGGTGGAAAATTCTCTCCGTGAAACGAGTCTCACATCAGAAAAAACTAGTTTATTTCGTTCCCTATTCAAAGTGAAGGGCATATTGCTATTTTTAATCCGTGGGAATGGTCACTTAAAAATATTATTACTCGAACGATCAAAAAATTTTAACATTACATCCGTTTTAGCTACAACGAAATATAAGATTTTGGTCTAAATCTTCAAAAATCTAAATATATTCCTTCGGCGAGATGCTTCTAGCACTATCGCATATGTATACGACACGTGATCGTAAAGTCATTGCACAATCGCTACAAGTGAACAAAGTTGTGCAGCCGATATTATTTCATGCTTATGATCGCTTCGGCGATTATAAGCTGGCCACTGCGTACCAAATCCATCCACCATTATTGAGGGTGACATAGTTTTTGCAACGGACGCTCCGGGAGCCTATAAATTATCAAGAGGAACTGCCCGTGACCTAACACACCAACTGGTTTGAAACACCCAACGCAACGGGTACCGCCGCAGAAAGCACGACAATATTCACCTTTAATGACTCCATTCATGATGCTATCAATTACATTTATCAAGACGCACTTCACAGTCACGCTGAAACGAGTAAATTTGCTTTCATAAATACTTTTTTTGATACTTATGATCAAAAAAATAAAATTTATTAACAGCTTTTTTGGCAAAACTTGGTATTACATATTTTAAAAAATTAATCACTAAACTGAATGAATTGCCATGCCAATTATAAGAAAAGTGCAATAAACAACGAATGCACGCTAGCTCTTAAATGCAATCCGCTCTCATATGGATTGAATACAGATCTGACAATACCTACCTTAAATCAGAATCTGTTTCTCTTTCAATTACATAAAAGTTATTAACCCGCAAAAGCGGCTCTTCCCAATTAATGCATGAGCATTAATTAAACTGACGGAGAATTTTTCAAATTAAATCAGTAAGAAAGATTTATCTCAGCGTTGTCTCCATTTATAATTGAATCAAATGTCTAACATAAAGTCTCTTAGGATTGACATAAGGGACTTAATGCTAAATTTCGTATTGAATTTTATAAAATTTCCATGGAAAATTTACCGAACAAAATTACGACATACGAAAAATATGAGTTATCAATAATAATAATCAATTTATAACAGCAATTTTGAAATCAGCAATTGTAAAACTAGTCATTCTTTGAAAGGCATCATACAAGAAATGAACTCAATCAGCGAATATTACATGAACCATGCACGGTCATATAAAACTCACTGAACGAATTTATTCAACGCAAGGGATAATTATGAGATTTCTTTAAGAACCTGATAGGTTGGTGAATATTATATATTTAATGATATATTTTAATTTGCTGATTTGCATCACTACAGGAAATTCACCCGAGTATGGGATGGAGTAATTTCAACCCGTTAAATATTGTGCTATGTTCTAATTATATTTTCTTATTTGAAGCTCACATAACGCAGTAGTTAAAAAATCTTTGCTTGATGAGAGTCCTCAATGTCAAGACTGAGATAGCACTGATACATAACTCCTCCGTGCGACGGCAGCAATATCGCGAAGGCGCGGAGGGATTCCGCTCCCCAGGCGCCCTTTGCTTCCCTTCCGACGCGCGGCGCGCCCTACGACAAATCCACTCCTCGTGTCTGCTCCCGGATACATTACAGGCCCAGTTCTTATCTTTTTAAGTCCACTCGTAAACATTTGACTGCTTCCCCATTAACCTACTTATCCAAGGCAACGTGCCCTAGGCACATATTAAGTGAATATCAAGGTGTGTTCGGAAAGCATTACTGCCAGAGTGCACGGCTATATTGCTCATCATTTTGCGGCAAAATATGACGATATGCCAAGACGACTTCGTTAGCATAAACGAATATCCAAATTCATTGTTTGCAATTCCAAGATAAGTACCAATAAAATGTGAAATCATGAATAAGAAACACATTATAGTGAAATGAACTTCTGTTGATAATAACGCATTTGCATCTTCAATGAGCTAAATGTAAAAAGTATGAAATACTTCATGGAGTCACGGACCATACCAAAGTAACTGATTGCGAGTCGCAAAAAAAGAATGACAATCGAATAAAACATTAAGATAAACGTTTATGAAAACACACGATGATCTCTTCCCGGCATAAAATTCGAAATCGCTCTTGGACGAGATCATCCTAAATTGTTTATTTAATCTCCTGCTTCAATTTGTTTTCAAACATTTACTAAACTGCTTCTTATCATCAAAACCACCGCCTACGCACTCGAAGAAAGTTCGGGCAACTTTGCATCTCGAAGTGATTCCAAGTTAACCGGGTGTCTTTTCATTCCATCAACCGCTCCTCTCCTCTCTGATGTGGGAGTGTTGTTGAGGTTTCTGTCAGGGGCAGGCAGAACTTGTTGACCTTTGAATCAAGTCAGGGTGTGTCATATGAACAAAAGACAGCGTGCTGGGTTGGAAGAGTAAAATTCTCTCTTTTTGAATGTACAATTCCTATAAGACGCACCTGAAAGATGAGAAATAATGTACGATGAAGATCGAGTTGCAAGAAGGTGGAGGGAATATAATTATTTTAAATATTTCTAACATGACGCGGAAGAATTAAATGAAGATGCAGTAGAAAAGAATATTGGCATAAATGAGTGTAACAAAGATGATACGATACTAGGAGGAGAAACTAATGGAGCCCTTACAATCATTAACGGAGGAAAGTCTTCAGGACTTGATGGAGTCCCATTGACCTAAAAAAATCAGCAGGAAAAATATTGCAAGAAATCCTCAACAATCTGGTGTGCACCATTTATAAATCTGGAGAATCTCCTGAAGACTACATCAAGAGTGTAATTATACCGATACCAATAAAGGCTATTGCGATAAACTGTGAAGATTACCGTACTCTCAGCTTGATATCCAATGCCTTTAAAATCCTAACTACAATAATAATGTACAGGTTAAACAGTATACTAAAATTTTCCATAAGTAAAGACCAGTTCGGATTCAGATCAGGAAGGGGAACACGGGAAGCAATTCTGGCGTTGAGACTACATATAGAAAAAACTCAAGGAAAGATAAAAATGTATTCATTGCCTTTGCTGAAATAGATAAGGCTTTCGACAAAGTCCGCTGGAACAAAATATTTCAAATACGTCAAAAACTCTTCATCTCATGGAAAGACAAAAGAGAAATTCGGAAGATCTATAAAAATGCAACAGAAGTCGTCAGGATGGAGAGAAAAGTCACGAAGAAGTAAAAACACAAAAAGGAGTAAGAAGGGGTCGTAATTTATCACCAATACTTTTCAACGTGAATATCCAGGAAGCATTAGACAGGGTAAGGGGAGAAGTGAATATTGGAGAGAATGTACATGGTGAGAGAATAGACATGATTATCTTTGCTGATGATATTATGTTATAGCGAGAAGTGAGCAGGACATTAGTTCATTATTACGTAGATTTGATGATGTACTTTAAAAAACCTACAAAATGCAGCTAAGCAAGAAGAAAACTAAGTTTTTGGTACGCGGCAGAGAGGATAAACAAATGCAGGTAAAGATAAATGACGAATGCATGGAACATCTAACGGAATTCCAGTACTTGGGCAGCTGTATAACTCCTGATGGACGAAGCAATAAAGATGTTAAAATGAGGATCACCCAGGCTAAGATAACGTTGAATAACAATTAAACACTCCAGTACGCAAACGACATCAGCTTGAACATAAGAAGACAGTTTCTAAAGCCGTATTTATGAAAAGTAGTACTGTATGGAAGTGAAAGTTGGAAGATCAGGGAGAGGCGTAAAGAAGAAAATTAGAAGCCATCGAGATTATGTGCAACCGAGGACTTCTCAAGATACGTAGGAATGAGGGAGAGGTCAATGAAGAAGTAAATACATACTTCGATGGTTAGGTGAAGAACGAAATATATGGAAGGCCTTTAAAATGCGCAGAGATACGCTCGCTGGTAATGCTCTGAAGCATCAGGAAAGTCTGAACAACATTTTGGAAGGAACGGTGGAAGAAAAAAAAACCACCGAGGGAGAAGCAGGCTTCAGTACATAAATTAATTCATGGATGACATCAACTGCACGAACTACGTTGAAACTAAAAGATTGGCCCAAGACAGGAGAATACGGATACTTACTACAAACCAATCTGCGGGTTGCTAACCACAGAGAGAGACGCACCTTTCTCCCCGAAATATCGAAAATCATTCCCGGGTCTTATAGGCGAAGTCAACTCTCACATAGGCTTAAGTCATCGACGAAGCTCTTTACTGAGAGCAAATTTCACCCCAGATGGTCAAGTACTACCCAAGAGTGTGGTGGTTATTATAATAACCGGTTATATAGTTACACGAACTGTACCACGGTTGATATATACCTTATCTCTCCGAATGTATTCCCCTTCCGAATAAACGCCACGTCAAATTTTCTTCTCAATTTTTGGAAATGGTAACTAATTTCTACCCATATTTACTCTCGTACCACGAATATCCTTCTTTTACTGGTTTAAATAAAAAAAGTGGGTAGTCTCTTTTTTATGTTTCTCCAGATCCAATGTGAGGAAAAATATTTTAGCGCGGGTTGTATTTTAGGCGGCATTGCAAGGCTATAGAAACATCGTCATGATGAAAAATTAATGAAATAATAATACTTTTCGTAAGAAATAGATAGGAACTCTGAGCTTAGAGGTAGTATAATAAATACAAAAAACGTTGGAAAAAAGGGGAATTAGCAATTAATCATTCATAATAGACCTAATCTCCAGAGGAAATAATACTAGTTTGGAAATTCTTAGAATGGTTGCAGAATATGTGATACAAGTTTTTCGTCTTTTTTCGACAGGTACCTCAGCTCGAGCGGAAAAATATTTACGACACAGTTGCATTGTGGGTTGCATAAGGTATTAACCGAGTTGCCATACACCTGTAACAACATCCATATGAAGAAACGTTAGTAAAATAATGAAAATATATTTTATTCGTTTTGATATGAATTACATTAGCGCAACTACCTAATTCTCAATATTATTTTGGGCCGTTAACCGAATAATTTAAGAGTAGTTTTTTATTTCATGTTCAATACAATACCATTGGCATTACAATAACCGATATCTGGTCAAAAATGAGGGGCTTATATTTGGACGTACATGATTTATCGTTTTGATTACTTCTGCGATATTGAAGAGCAATATATCGAACGTCATCAAAAAGTCACTTGCGGGTGGTAATTGGATGTGTAAGCCTGGGCTTCCCTGGCAGCAGGGGTCGTTAGCATGGAGGATTTAAAACTATCTTCCAATAAAGTTGCTCATTTAATTGCTCATAGAGGTGGATACTTATGAAATACACCACTAATTAACATGCTAGGTAAAATATTTCTTAGGAGTCCACAATTGAGGGTAGTTTTAGATGGCGTTAGTTCAGTTACAGTAAAGATCACATTAGGTGAACCCCAGGGAAGTGTGTCATCGGACCCTTATGACTCCTTTTGTAAATCAATGACACTCTACCGTGGAAAAGGAGTCAAATTCGCCTTTTTGCAGACGACGCAGTGTTGCATAAGGATGCACCAAGTCAGACATGCACACGTTAAAATGATACCTAAATACATTATTGTACGATACTTTGTTACGTTGTGCATGTTTGGAAAAAGAATAACTTCGTCATCGAAAGTTACACAATTGATAATGACATATCATCAAATGTACAGTTAGTCAAATTAGATACGATTCTTACTCTCTTGGGAAAAACACGTAGGAGAAATTTACAGAATAGCAAATTGCATATTGGGATTGATTTAAAGAACATAGGAAATGGTGACGAGAAGGTGAAATAGCGATGCTATTTTTCAATCGTGAGACCCCACTTAGGGTATGCCGCTAGGAATTGGAACCCTTACAAAGCAGGAATAATCTCAGAAATATATAAAGTGAAGCAAAGAGCAGCGGGATTTGTAAACGATTTGCGTTTTTACAATAAACTTAAGTGTGTGGCCGTATTGTGAAAGGAATTAGGGAGAGAATTTCAAACTGACTGAAGTGAAAAATTAGCTTAAATCGTTAGCTGATTTTTAAGACCGTGGAGTAATGCTATCGAGACTCTTATATGCCCTCTGCAGAAGATACCTTAGGAGGTCAAAAGCAAAACATTTGACAAAAATTATGAAAGTGACCGAAAGGTCACATGTGGAATGGATAGGGGCATAATTGGGAGGAAGTTATCTGCGAAAGAACTGTGAGTAAATATATGTGGTCTAAACTCAAGGGTATATTGAAAAATAGTTTGGCGATAACTGTAATTTTAAAAAGAGAGAGTGTTAAAAACCAGTAGTCAGAGCTGAAGGCATTTCCCTTCTAATTAGCAAAACGTGCAACGAAACTTAAACAAAAGAGTAAGATATGGCTACAGGAAGCTATGCCTTCTCACTGTGCTATGATTCCAGACCTTGATCTGAGGCCTGGGTATGGAAAAATCACACGAAATAAGCAAATAATTGTGAAACTTCATGTAAGCAATTAAGAGAGTCTTTTCCAGTGTCATCTTAAGTATCCGAGGAAGATTTAGAGACCAAAAATCTCTCAACTTAAATTGAGCTAGCCCAAATTCGAAGCGTTTGCATTCATTCATACGTAGTTAGTGATGATAGTAAAGCAATAAACGAGTTAAGGAGCATATGTTATCCAAGTAGTATATTATTATGCGATTTATTCTAATGATGCACTTAGCACATTATAACTTTCAAAATTATGAAGCTCATTTAGCCAATATATTTCGCGCAAGAACCTGAGTGAAAAAGGAGTAATTCAACCACATATACGCTTTGTTTAAAAGTTTCCTTTGGCTCGTAATTAGTTCCTTAAAGTTATAATTTTATATAAAATATTATTTCCTACTTAGCGAAGAATAAAAGTCAGAATTTCTTTTTACTTCCAGGAGAAACTAGTGGGCCCGCAATCCCTTAGCTGACTGGCTAGGAATTTAAGCTAATTAATTCGGTAATATAGCTGAATGAGCGCACATCCAACATGAATAGGCACTCTAAAAACTTCATTTGCATTGTGCAACTCTTGCGACATACTGTACGTCAATGGCAGGGGTGGCAGCAGCAGCACTGCTCTCGTGGGATACGCAGCCGGCCGGCCGTTCTGAAGCAGCATTGGTGACATTCGGGGCGGGGACGCCCATCATATGCAGACGCGCCGCCCGGTGGGCAGTTGGCTTGTGGGAGCTCTCGCTTGTGGGAGGAGACGCCCGCCGTCGGTCGGTCGGTGCGTAGATGGGAAGGGTGCGAGGTGACGCCTGGTGTAGGGAGAATTAGCGAGGCGGTGGGTTGGGCCGCGGTGTTTCAGATTCATATTTGATGCCCAGCCTCATCATGTCGTCCTTCCTTCCAAGCGAAAATAAATGCTCAGCGGGAAATGCTCCCACCCTTTTAAACAACGCTTCTGTTAGTCCATTCTTACTAACACCTCTCTTTTTCTCCCAATTGCTGAGGATGTTCCACCTGATTTTGTTTTCCACATGAATAGATAACTCGTATGTGTTATACATGCATTAGTAGTATATTGGTTGATACCAATGCCAAGTCACCTCTTTATTAGAGGTGACTTGGCCCTGATACCACGTCATGTTACCATGTTCGCCATTGTAGCACTCTCTCAATTTCTGGTTTGGATGCGCGTTGTTTCCATGACTGCATTTGGATCGCACCTGGTGATACGGGGTTCGATCTGGGGTTCGACCTTGAACTGGGGCGAGTGTTGCATGCTGGTGTGGAATCGCCCTGTGATACACACCCTGGAGATTGCTTGCATGGCAATGCGTGGATGCAGGTGTATAAATTTTTGATAAAGTATTTGTATTCTTTTGCTTATCAACACTTTTTTTCAATTTTATATATTTTTATGCCCTAAGTTTTTAACAAGCAGATCTCATAGCTATTCATTAGCGGCTCATATTTTCTCTTCGTTTGACTATTTTTCAATTTTTACTTTTTCACTCCAAAGTTAACAATAGTTTTGAGTAAATATATATTTAACTAAGTCAATAGTAAGGCTAAGCGTTGCTCGTTCCGTTCATAGCATTTAAGAAAACTTTAATAATATATTTATATCCATACTTCCACCTCATACCACTTCCACCTTTTCCTCCCTGTGCTTACTCGTAGGCATGTACGCCTGGACCAATATGAAATTTGTTGGGCGTGCTTTTATTTCAACCACTATTATTCTGAAGTAAGATTTAGTAAGAACACCGGCGGCACCTTCGTCTAAGACAAATAGAGAAATCAGCCATCGCAGAACACAGCATCTCCATGGACCACACCATCAAATTCGAAGATGCAAGATTACTCGCCCGCTCCGGTGGCTACTGGGAACGAGTAGTCAAAGAAGCCATCGAAATCCGGATGAAGAACCGAAACTTCAACAGGGACCAAGGATACTCACTCAGTAATGCCTGGAAATCTATACTAAAAAACGTGAAAGAAGACAGAAAGAACAAACATCAGACCAATCAGGAGGCTCCAACACCTTTCCCGCCACTACGGACATTCAAGCGCCGCGAAACTCGCGACTCTATGATATATAAGTCGACACACAAGCAGCATTGACATCCTTTCATCAGTCCTGATGACGATGACTGAGTCAGACATCGAAACGTCGCCCTACATGGAGATCATCACCCGGTTGGAAACCCGAGAAAGCTTCACCACTATTATTCTGTCGCCCTTTTCTTTACTGTTTACTACTTTCTTCCCTATTTTAGTATTCACTACCATAGGTGCCTGATACTGATTCTCATCTTCCACACTATAAAATACCCTTTACCCAACAATCCAATATCCCCGCCATCCACCCATCTCACCTCGCACAGCCCCAGAGCATCAATTTTCCCTTTCTCCATCTCCTGTTTAATATTCTCAAGCTTCCTAGCCCTCATCATTGTCCAAAAGTTCCAAGTTTCTATTTCTCCCGCTGTTTTCGTCCTCCTCTATTTCTTCTCTCTCCTATTCATTTTATCATCTGATGACGTCGCTGAGCTGGAATTTCTTGTCATGACCGCAGAGGCCTCGCCTCCTCCATTGCACGACACCCACCCTATTTGACGGCGTTTCGTAGTTGCTAGGATTCAATCATCTATTAAAGACTTTCATAGTAAGGGTATTTGATAGTTGGGAGGGGTTTTCCATCGCCATTTCCCAATGGCATGTTTAACATGACACCATCAATTGAACTACCTTTCGTATTGGCTCCTACCCTTCCACTTATCTTGCATGTGTGGCCCTACCAGGAGTATTATAATAATAATTATATTTTATTTCACCGATTAACAAGAGTACAATGGCATGGCTACGTCATAGATAATAAACAATCTATATGAAAAAATACCATGATGAAGTGTCATCAAAATTACATCGAAATTACATCAGCAGAGAAACGCCTAATAACAATAATAATAAATACATAAAAGGATTAAATGTGAAAATACAATAGTATGGACAATGCTAAAATAGGAAATGTCACAAGTAGCATCATGGAGGTTATCTGATTCACAAAGTATCTTCCATATATACAGCAATGCTGTAATAACACTTTTTAGATAGAAGATGTCTCAGCTTACTCTTAAATACATAAATTGAGGTGCTTTTATTTCATCAGGTATTTTGTTGAATATCGCTGAGGCAGAGTGTCTCGGACCCTTTAAACAGAGAGAGCTGGAGTATTTTTTGGAATGTATGTCATTACTTGAACGGGTGTGGTGTTGGTGGAAGGTGACATTTGAAGGAAATTTATCAAGGTTTGATTTAACAAAGCTGGCACATGTCAGGATATAGAGAGAAGGAAGTGTAAGAATCTTTGATGCAGCAAAAAGGGGTTTGCCAGGGGTGCGGATAGGAACTTGATGCATAGTCTTAATTGCTTTTTTCTGGGCGGAGAAGGACCTTTTGGCAGCAGTTCAATTTCCCCAAAACATAATGCCATAGGAAAAATGTGAATGTATTTTGGCATAATAAACCATTTTTAGGGTTTCAAAAGACACAATTGGAGACAATTTCCTGATCATGAAAGTACCCACAGAAACTTTATTGATTAAGACCTGAATATGAGGAGACCAATCCAAGCCATCTGAGATTACGAGCCCCAGGAACTTTGTTGTTGTCAAATTAGTGGAGTGATTTATATTGTTAATATGAGGGATAAGATCTCTCTTGTTGGAGTTTTTAAGGAGGAATTGTAGGAAGAAAGTTTTCTCTTCATTAAAAATGAGGTTGTTGTTTTTACACCACTGATGCATTTCCTTAATTGTCAAATTTGTGAGGTCATTCAAATCTTGAGCAATCTTGGCTGTGACAATGGTGGAGGTGTCATCAGCATAAAGAATAGTTCTACAATGGGATAAGTGATTTGGGAGATCATTAATAAAAAGTAAAAAAAAACAGTGAACTAAGGAGAGATCCTTGAGGTACACCTCTGGTCAATTTAATGGGACCAGATTTTATAGTTGAAGATCTATATGGATAACATAAAACTTGTTGTCTGTCACTTAAATAGGACATGATCCATTTTAGAGCAGGACCGGTGATTCCGAGAGTAATTAGCTTGTTTTTTAGGATAATATGATGAATTAGGTCAAAAGCCTTAGTTAAATCAAAGAAAATTCCTACAGCAAGGAGTTTTTCATTTAGACTAAGTAAGATGTTATCAACTAGCTCAAAGGACACAGAAATAGTGGACTTACCAGGTGTAAAACCATGCTGATTGTCATAGAGTAAGTTGCGAGATAGTAGATAGCCCAGCAATCGTTTATAAAATAATTTTTCAAATAACTTGGAGAAAACTGATAAAATGGATATTGGCCAATAGTTATCAACTTCACTACGGGAGCCTTTTTTATAAACAGGGAGCACACGAGAATACTTTAGGGCTGATGGGAACTGGCCAGAAGAGAAAGATGAGTTGACTATATCGACCAAGGGTGTAGCAATAAAATTAGAAGCGGTTTTTAATACAGGTATAGGGATTTCATCAAGCCCAGCAGAGAATTTAATGTCGAAAGAATTTATTATCTTTATAATCTCGGAGGAATCGGTTGGAAAGACTGACTTTGGCTAGTGCTGGGTAAGGGTGTATTAGCCGTAAGCTGAGAAGCAGTATTGCAAAAATAAGAATTGAACATGTCAGCGATATTCTTAGGCTCTGTAACATTGATTCCATTGAATGACTATTAATAACTGTTCCTGCCAGTTCAGCTCTAGGGGACATTGGAACGCGCAAGCCCTTCTACCCTGTCAAGGTTGTAGTCCAAGGTAAGAGAAAATAAGAATAATGACTAATAATAAATAAAATAGTATTCCATAAATAAAAATACTGACTTTCTCAGAAAAAGGGAAGTATTAGGCGTGATGTTATGGAATTTCAACAAAATATAGAATTAAGAAGATGCAATTTTCCACAGTTAAAACTTAATTTGACCCGGAACCCGGGTCGAATAATTTTTTTACCGGTGGGAAATTGCATCTTCTAAATTCTATATTGACTTTCTCGCAAACTTAAATCTTCAGGCATGTTAGTTGAGAAGGGTAAATTGCATGAAATCGATGACAAATGGAGTATTGAGGGAGGTTGTCATGGTGTGAAGAGACGGCGTTCGAGAGATTGATGAGCGGCAGATGGGAGAAGAGGATGGATTTTAGGATTTGCGCGTAGCACGGAATGAGGTGGACGAGGAGGGAACGAACTCACGAAGAGCGCGAAGAGTCAGCGGCGCGGCGTAGAGTGCGAGGAGTTCAGGTGTCGAGGCGCTCAATGAGGTCACTTAACAAGGCGGTGATGCATTCCCAATTAAATAGTGACACTCTCACACATTGATTTCCATGAAAGAAACACAAGGTGGATCTGCAGTACGCTGAAAAACTCAAAATTTCAAAAGGACTACCAAAAATTAACAAGAACACTCTACTCCAATGCTTCCTGAAGCGATTAAAAAAACTAATTGAAATCAGCTCATATTCGACACAACTCACTACTCTTCAGTTCCGAAAATAAAAGAATAACAATGGTGGACCAAAAAGACTGCATTGAGCAAAGATGCTCCATATTTTCAGCTATTCTTACTCTAACATGCGTGCTAACGTTCGAATATGAAAATCATCTCAATGCATTTTCGAGGATGAGGCGTCATTTGGCGCTAATCGAAAGGCGTGGAAAAACTCCACCATTTCTAAAATTGCAAGTAGATACGGAGGTATATAGGAGTGATATATGTTTGGGAACAAAAAGGCGAAGACAGTGAAAATTTGAAATCATGGGAAAGCTACAGACGTAGCGGCACATAATTGACTATCTCCATGTCACTGATTTGTAATTTTATTCCATCATTTAACGCAGTCCTTCTCTTCTCAAAGTGAATCGACTGGAATGACTTCTTCTCCATTTGAGTCACGAATCAATGAGATCACGGAAGCGAAGGAAAGAACGGCTACTCTTCGAATAACAATATGAACTACGTGGCAATTGGGAATGGGAAAATTAACAGACTTCTCTTTTGGCTATAATATTCACGCCGCAATAGACCCTCTAAGTCACGGTTAAGTTGAAATTCATTTTCACTGTATCTGGGAGTCAATTGTGGAACTTTCTCCGATAGGAAATAGCATACCACTATCGAATGAAATGGTAGCGGTTGCCTGCAATGCTATTACGGTTCTAGCCACGATATTGTACGATAGATTTCGGATAATCTCGGGAATATATCGTGTGTCAATGACAATATCGAAACCGAATATACTTTGGTGATGATAGAGCGACGGCGAGACAAATGAAGAGCGAAAATGATCAAGCGGCGAAATCGACTTTGTCCTGAGGATGAGAGCATCTTAACAATTGATTTCTTCAAGTAGAAGTCAACAAAATATTTTGTTGTTAATACGATAAAAATTCATTAAATAAACTAAACGAATGTGGTTGCTATATTCATAAAGCTCGACAATTATAACGAAGCGTTCAGTAAATATTTGGTTTTACCTACTGTGGGAAATAGGGAGAATTACGGGCGGGATGGTGTTTTATGTTCTAATTTCATTATAATCCATTATTATCAATCGCAAAGGGTTAACTCATACATATAATGAGTGGATTTAACTAAATAGTTAACATGACTTCAATAACATTATAGAGAAATAAATTTTTAAAAATACGTGATTCCCATTCGTGTTGCAGAGATAATCACTGTGAGTTTATTAACAAATAATCATTCAAAAATAGCCAAATATTGAAGCAGAGAACAATTCAGCAGCTGCAACTCATGTCTGACACCAAATTCCTTCATTGCTACTCAGAAAGAGTCTCAAAATTAAATTTTGCCATTAACGTAACTGAGACCACCATCTTGATGGAGTTAATATTGATGATGATGCATGGGTGTTATTGATAAATATTGTAGTTTTATCATAATTAATCACGTAAGTATACAGGTATGTTAACTTTACTTGGAATTAAAGTGATTTTTGTATTTCCTCAGTGTTAGACAATATTACAATAAAGTGCAGCGTACAATTTATTTTCCCCGAAAATATTTTGCATTACCATTAAAAGTTGGAATATATCATCGTCATAGACGCATATTGCATTGAAAATAAGTAACTGGCTATTTCTCATTATTAGACAAATAGTGAAACCAAATAAAATAATGCCCGAAAAACTATTAAATCAATGTAAGGTATTAGGTACGTAGGCATTGTGTCGCTGAGCTCACGTTAAATTTTAACAATTTTTTGTGATTTAAATATTAACTTCTTTAAATTTTTTTCACAGTGACAAAAATTTAACCAAACCAAATTTTAGACCAAAATGTATGTGTGTTATCTTACTATGTTAAAAATACATAGCGAAAATATATTCCGACGACAGGAAATCGTGCGATATCTCGGCCTTATCGGCTGATATGTATTAACCGTAATAGCATTAACCACGATTGTGAGAGATAACGAACGATATCTCAGCCAAAATCGTACGATAGCACTAAGACCGATAAAAAAACGTAACCGCAGTAGCATTTTTATTATTGGAAACGATAAGCCACGTAGCAACCGCCTGTTATCCTGCGATAACGCTTACAGAAAAAGTTCAGTAATTGACACCCTGCGGGTCAATTATGCAAATGCCATGGGCATCAAAAGATTCATAGCTATAACGGGGTTATTATGAAGCATGGGAGGTTCAAGCGATTATTATTAGCGTCATATTGCTCATGACGCTATGGAGCGAAGGGGAACAGAACTTAGCTACAAGTTGGTTGGTAGTCCTTCGTTAACGAGAAGAACCAATGAAAATCACCGAAATATTTACGAACCCTACAAAAAATTGACTAGCGGGAACCGCGAACACTATGCAAACTATCAGGTAACAACAAACGCCGTGAACGAGTGTGTTTCAAGCATGAAAACAAATATGTATAAGCTTTGCGTTGCTAGTTCTTTATATAAATAATTTTATGAAACAATATGTACTAAGGAATATGCTTTTTCATCAACAGTTAGTATGACGTGCCCATATATTGACCATTATTACATAACAGGTGTAAATTTGTCTAACATTCGGCGAATGGGTTGAAGGAGGCCGGAAAGAGGTATCGTAGTAAATAGCAGGTCAATATTTAAAGTACAAGTACGGTAACATTTTGAAGATGATTTGCTGAAGACTTTGGCATGCATTTTTGCATGAAGTTGCGCCATATTAGAAAGTTTGTACTGCACAATTATCTTTGCAAATGAATGTTTCTCACGGGAGTTGAAATATACTCGTGTCCATTCACATGCGGTTATCATTTACAAGTAACCAGTAATCGTCCATATGAAATATGTGAAACAGCAATGACATAAAATGAATTTTATAAATTAAAAAGAAGTCATAAATCCGCTGCATTAATGGGAAAGCAAATATCCTAGTAACAAATAAGGTGTACACTTCATCGTGTGAGTCATAATTTATTGTTTAATAACTAATTCTACATAACAAAATATCTCAAGTACCCCGAGCAAGCTACGCTTATAATCCAATAGTTAAGCAATTTAAAATCGTTCAGTGATATTAAGCAGTGACTAGGTTATGGACACTCAAATGGTTCAATTAAGTTTGATTGTATATTATTGCACACTATTGAACAATCTTCTATAACCTTGTAAATGAAAACCTTTATGTTCCTATGAGAAATGTAACGTCTGCACTTCAAATTAGTATCGCACATTCACTACACTTCCACTTAGACATTTAGACACTTCCACTTCTGTCAGAGTAAATATGATGGTGTTTATTATTTATAAATGAAATATTGACCGTAATTTATTTAATACTTTCGTGATAAAAGAGAGCACTCCTATTCCGCGATCATATGATGGCTCTGATGGAGTTTTTAAAGCGTCATACGCTATGATAGTGGGGACGTATTTATGACACGTATGACATTTGCATAATCGACCCGCTGGTGCCATGTTTCATCAGACATCGCGATCGGTTGAGCGTTAACTTTTAAAAAAGAAATGGAAGAAAGAGAGGAGGGACTTCTAGAAAGAAATTATGTCCATTTTTATTCTCTTTCCGGGTTATTTTGCGGTTATGAAAAAATAATTCACCTCGGATCATCATCCAGCCAACCTGAAAATCATGTGCTCAGCGCAGTTTTCAATTTGCAGCCTCAAACATCGTCCGGCGACTTGTTATGCAGAAACTAGCTTTCCGTCCGTTTTCAATAGAATAGTAAATAGCTTGGTGCTCCATACCAATGCTTCAGGAAGAGTTCGACAGGTGATTAGGTTGGTGACGTGGCTAGAGTATTGGCTTCCCATCCGGAGGGCTCGAGTTCAAATCCCGGCGTTTTTAAGTGGAATCGCGATCTCTATTGGTTATATGTTAAGAAATTCTTACACAACAGTGCCACATCCATCGGATGGGACGTTATGATAAGGTCCCCTCGCCACCCTACATCAAGAGCTGACTAATGCCGATGTAGTCCACTCTTCCTCCATTCTTCGAACGATCTCTTCCTTGCCAACATACTCATCTGTGCTGAATGGCGTGAATGGACTCAGTTGTCGACCGATTTTCCAAATTACCAGCCAAGAAGGCAACTGACTGACGATCAGAAAAAAATAACCGTCTGAATCGAAATTCCATATGATACGTAGATAATAATAATAAAGCGTGGGACGAGTCCGATGAACCGGGACACGGAGCACTCGGAAGCAGATGGAATGCAGAGCGAGAATATCGCGTGCATTCGCTACCTCTCTCTCTCTTTCTCAAACGGAGAATTAGGTAATTAGGGGCAGCATCTCTCGATCCATACAAACCAGGGGGATGGAGCCATCACCCCCGCCGTCATCGCCATCGGCGGAGAAACTTTGAACGAGTTTCGAGTAACCCGATGATCTCACTCGCTCTGAATTGAAGGAGGAGATGGGGAAGGCCGCTCCAACCCAAAGTGATGGCACCGAAACAACGTCGTACGTCGTTGGCGGTGTTGCTTCGTCTTGCAAGGGGACCAATGGGGAGAGGGGCGCCAATCAAATATCCTCCCCTCTGCCTTACCCCGCCTCTCTCCCACAGCCTCCCGACAGCCGAATGGGTCGACACGGGCATCACGGAGGTGAACCTATATGTTTATCATATTTAGGCGAAGTGGAAGAGATGCCCTGCGAAAGGACGCACGGAATGATGAGGGACACTGGAGGGCAAAAGGATCGATAAAGGTACTAAGTCAAGTAAGTAAGGCGTAGCATATGTTGTTCAAAGCCAGACGAAGGAGTGAAAGAACTTTAAAGGAATGCTCTTCGTCAGTTAAATCGAAGAGTAAAAAAATGTGGTCAAATATATATTTCAAATGTTGCCTAGTTAATTATAAGTTTTGCTCATTGTTAGCCTGTAATACTTGTTTCTATTTTAAACTTGACTGTACTTTCAAGTGCCTGATATTGAACCGGCGAGGAAAATATGTTTGGTCTGGCGAGGGCAAGTTGCCTTAATAAATAGAAAGGAAATTAGCTATAAGGATATTAGGTTTTCAGAAAGTGAGCGTAAAATACCATAAGCAGTAAATTAATTTCTGGTCTGACCCGGTGACATCTCTAATGTTGATGTTACGTAAAAAATGTTATCGGGGAAGGTAGTGATATATTGCTTCAAATAGGTATATATTACTTGAAATTAAGGGCAGTCCTGATCAGAAAATCGGAATAACTTTACTTTTGGCATCGGTCCTTTCCAAACGACTAATAACCCACCCACCCGTTCAGATGGGTGAATGATGTATGTTAGTTGGAACCACTTTTTATACGAGCATAAATCAGTCTGCTGAATGAAGTGCAGGTGACATATGACAATCACACACGTAATTTGCAAGCTACTAGTATTTCGGGGTAAATTTTTTTGCTGAAATGAATTTTTTCACTCTTCAGGGGATATCATAAATGTATGGATGAAATTTATCATCTCCAAACCGTAACTAAATAATACAAAATCCCCGACGTGGGATCGGAATTCCTTTAAAAAAATATCCTACGCAGGGATTTGAACCCAGGCTCCCGGGGTTGGAGCTACCACCCTCACCAATCCCATTTCTGATTAAGGGAGTGGAAAATATTTCACTTAGGACAAGGTTTCAATACCTTACTTCGCTAAATTGCTAAGTTTGTTTCCTGTGTCTCAGCAATTTACTGTTCACATTTTATGTGCGTAGGAAAATTTGACTCAATCATGTGAAAAGGGTTTAGGAGGAAGATGAGACTCAAAAGAATATCAATATCTCCCCGCACGACAAAGACATTTATCAGTCCACCTTTCTATAATCAACGGGTGGTTAGACGCAGAAAAATTTGTAGTATCATGGCGTGAGGCACATTATTGTCATCATAAGCACGAAGAGAACGTCTTACTCACTTCGTGAGATTCGGTGAAACATGAATACACTTTCACACATATGGTTTTTGGTTTCTCGTTCATACAAGCTCGTCCAGAAATTTTAGTGCTACGCGCTAGCTGACAGTCAGGGACCTCCCCTTAATACCCACCCCTTCAACGGCTCAGAGAGAGAAATGCATGGAAAGGCGTCACCTTTCCCCTTCTCAAACAGAATACTCCCTTGGCGTGGTGCACGGGTATGGTGCGTGTGCCTATGGGCGTTGGGACCGAGCGAATGGACCGCGAGAGATGAAGTGATCGTGACTTTACACTATCAAGATGGACGACTGTCATTGCTATCGTTGCTCGCCAGAATCAACTTATTCCCCCTTTACCTTTTCCGTAATTTGCCCCATCGACCTATCCAACTCCCAAAATGCAATACGCATCCTACTTTCAAATGGAGATTAATAGGAATACAGTGTCACCCGGATGTTGAAACGGAGTAACAGGAAGCAATTGACGGCACTTGTTATAGACTTCACGGGTATATGAAAAGAGAACTGTCCATGGATAACTTACTGAATCATTCTCCTGAAGGTGGTTGACATAGCTATCGTATATGCACTCTGAACTCCGATCTTTAATTGTGGCGAGTCCATTCATGGAAAGCCTCATAAACGGTTTCAGGTGTACAAAGCTCTGTCGTCTTCTCAAATTTCTACGGCAATCATCTTTTATGTGTGCGAGAGGTTTTATTGGAAGGGGCAATTGTTGGCAAAGTGGTAGAATGGGGGTAAAGTTAGCAGGCATAGAACGATGTCATATGGTAATCATCACGAATTTTATAGCGTTTTTCCTGCCAATTGGCAATTTTTCACGTGCACCCTATAGTTTTAATGAGTTATAACTAAAACAAACTTTTTAATAAGTCGATTCCAACTGTACTCCTAGCAGAATTAGTTGGAGTGCCATGACATCTATCGTACGGATTTCTCCATGGACAGTCGGCGAAGTTCCAAACTGAAATAGAAGACTGACATTGCGTATTCTTCCAGATATTCGGTTGTCTGACCAGTAAACATGAAATGAAAGCGGGAAGGCATTCCTCTCACATTTTAATAGAGTGCCTCGTGCCCTGAAGGGGATATGAACAGGAAATCGATCAGCTTTTTTCGTGCATAGTTTAGCTTTTCAAAGTAATGAATCGACGGCTTTTGGAATCGATAGGTTCATGGAAGTTTTCTGATCGCACGCTTCATTACTCATCCATCGGTTTTCATTTCAGAAAGCGTTCTCCCCCCTCCACTCCCTTGACTGATCACCCCGTCACCACTCCGCCCGCACTTACCTCTCAACAGGGATCAAGTTTGGGTCCATAAAGTCCTACCGCCTCCTGCCACCCCGCCCCTGGAACTACCTTTGCTACCCGATATCCCTCTAATAGTTCGCACCGCATTTGCAAGTGGGATACTCAAGTCACCCACTTATTGGTGCTCGATATTATTATAAATTCAATAAGGGAGAAATGGAGATGATCCTGAATGGCAAGGCTCTTAGAACAGGTTGCGTGAAATAAATAACCATTATATCACTCAAATTAGTAGAACATCCAATTTGAAATTATTGAGATTAGGCTGAAAAAAACCATGAAAATAGATCAAAGGGATAAACTGTGGTTACAAATGAACAAGAGCTGGGAATAGTCTTCAACCGAGAAGCATGTGTTCAACGAAAATTCAGAAAATAGAAGAACCTACGAAAGCCGTGAAACATAGAATTTATAGTTGAAAGTATGCAACATATAATCGCACAAAGGTTTCAAATGCAACCTAACCGCAAATTCAATCAATAATCGATTTTGAAAGGAAGGAAAAGATAAGTTGGTAAAATACTTTGAATGCCCATCAAAAAAAACTTATGTTAAAAAACAATTATCCTATATTTTCCACTTCGCAGATTAAATATTTCTGTGTTGGGTCCCAAATTCTCTCGGCGTATAAGAGATGTCTCCTAAACAGAGGAAAATAGCATCTCGCTTTCACATCTTTATCGGAGAGCCCTCCTACTATTCTCTAGATAAATCTTAGTTTCTGTAATGTAGCGCCGAAAATTTTTCATATACTTTACCCACGCTAGGTCTGAAGTCAGGGTGATTCCCAGGAATTTGAGTTCATCTTATTCCTTTACAGTTAACCTTACAACTTAAAAGATATGGCGTCGGTGTGATTGCTTCCTTAAGAAGTTTACTGCAGTGCATTTACAAAATTTAAGCTTTATCCCTCACTCAAGACACCACGAGTTAACGTTGTTACGGTCCGATATGAGAGATTTTCAGTCAGAAGTTGTGACAATATCTCGGAGATGACAGAATATTCTGGAAAAATTTGCTTTTTTAAATTACTCTGGAGTTTATGACGTTTATATAAACGCGGAGATCATCACGCTTTCGTCGAGGACTCCAGATGTCACTCTAACCACGTTGGAACCAGGTCCTGGGTAAGAATGACACTTAAGTATTTAAATTATTCTACATTCCTCCTTCATCTTCACAAAACCTTACCAGTCACATCAAGGTTGTTTGGCAGAGGATGAGATTTCACCAACATGCACTACACTATATTCTACTGAAATTTATGAAGCAATGAAAATTTATTCATTTGCAAATACCTGCAAGTTGCTTTCAGAATGCGAAATGTTAGTGTCATGCTATTATCGTGTCATTTACGCTATTAGTGCAAGAGTAATGAACCTTGATTCAATGAGTATTGATAATTTGGTTTGATTTATAATGCAACTTTTTGACGGTGTTTTTCCAAAACTTTACCAACAGGCATTTTAAAAATTACATTATTTCAAATTTATAGCTACCTACAAGTATTTCACCATTCGTTTATGGCATCTAGGTTTACTTTTTACTAATTGCTGTCAGAGTCACAACTAACATCCCTATGAAATTCTGCGTCGTATGCAAAGAGTTTTCATTGTTAATGCATTAATGGTTTCATCAGTGTACCAAAAGGGATAATGAAGGTCCAATGACATTACCATGGGGTACCAGATCAATTTTTTTCAAAGATTACATCAACTGTATCTGAGCTAAAGCCATCTAAAACCACCCTCTTTTCATGACCGTTTTAATCCAACATATTACGTCGCGGTGTGTTCCATTTGCTTCCTACCTTACGAGTAACTTTGAATGAGGAACTTTATCCCAAAGGTTTTTTTTAATTTAAAAATGTCGCGAATACCTGAGCATGTCTTTCTCCCAAGGCCAGAATATCGTGATGAAAGAGGGCTTGCTGGATTTTGCAATACCTGTCTTTCCGGAATCCATGCTGATTTTGTGTTATCAAGGATTGACAATTAAGATACCCCGCATTCAAACTGACACATTTGTGCCCCAAGTTTTTGCACGAGATGGAAGTGAGGAAAATTGATGTATAATTACTAGGCTCTTCCATATCACCGCTCTTAAATACAAATAGGTGCAACGCTCGCAATTTCCTAATGGCAAGGTACATGACGTTCTACTAGAGATTTTTCAAATATTTTTTTCAGGTAAGGTACACTTTCTGAATATTATTCTTTGTAAACTTAGGCGGAGGCAAAAGATTTGATAGTGATGCTCTTCGCCATTATCAGTGGAGTGGGACTCAGGAGTTATCGATAGCAGTTGCGACGTCGTCACGTGGTGAGTCGTCGGGCGCATAGGGCCACAGCGGGCACCCATTACCATGCATTTTACGGAAGAAAAATAATCATATTTTAGTTATATTACAATAAAAATTGTATCCCACTGATTTTTTTACATATTGATTACAATTTTGCTATTGTTATTAACGAAAATCAATAATTCGATGGGAAATTGGGGGAGAGAATAATTCAAAAATACCCGTAAATTAGGAGTTTGTATACAAAACGATTTAACTCTGAAAGATGCTTGAAAATGCAACCTGCTTACATTAAAGGAATGAAAAGCTTAAAATTGGCAATAATAGATGAAGGGTCAGTAGTTCGATGAACTAGTTTGAACATTGAATGGATTGCAATCTTCAGTGAATAAAGAAAATTCAATGCTGAAACTGAGAAAAAGCTAACTAGTTGAAAATTAAAATGCTATTTGAATGATGATTCATTAATTAATTTAACAACACAGTAAGCAATTTATAATCACGTGAAGTTTCAGAATTACGCATTGGATTTCCTTGAATCGCCCTCTGTCTCGCACTCGTCGGCTAAGTCCGGTAACTCTTTTAATTAAGAATTCATGGAATTCATGAGGTTCGTTCGTATATAACCCTACGGTATTTGTTCAATGTGACATATAGCACACTAGTTAATGGGTCAGGGGTCAAGATCAATATTCATGGCTTTGGAGTCGTAAAATATTTCTAGCATGATGCTCACTGCATTTTCGTAAATCTTTGCGTTGTGGGTCTTCTCTGAAAGTTCACAAATTGGCAGTAAAGGAAAATCGATTATACTTGCAAAAAACGGCAAATGAATAGGTATGTTCCGGAGGTGGCATAAAGTATTGTGTTTTACTTAAATATATGCCTTTTCCAAACGATAATCTTTAATTTTTTGGATCAAATAGAACGACACAAGATATATATTTAAAAATAATTAATATTTTCACTATTAGATCTTCTTTTACGACTGAAAATATAGGGTTACTGTTTTCTCATGTAAAACATGCTGATAACAATGTACATACTAGTAAGAAATGGATACGCGCCAGTTATTTTTGCTGAAAATGCCTGTTGCTTTCCTGCTGTTACTTATTTTTTGGCCAAATGCGAACTAATAATCAATGCTAAACCTTCTTCTTCACCAAAGAACGAAACATCAGAAAAATAACCAAACAGCATAGTTGCCATAATTGCTGTGATGGCGAGGCACTAACAAAACAACAGATCAACAGAAAACTATTGCGAACCGAAGAAGAATTGCACATCGATGGAAAAGGAAAAAACTGAAGAGGACCTTCAGAGTTACTTTCGACTGAAGCACGTAAGAGGTTGAGGACGGATGTCTTCGCCGATCCAGAGCCTAAATCCTGGATCTACTTCCATTAATAATCTGGAGTTAGATAGTCTGCATTTGGAGGATATGAAGTTCCTGGATTTCATTCGAGAATGTATACCAGCGGCAGCCAGACATTAAAACCCATTACAGAAGAAAGGTCACAAGGGGTGTTTCGAGCCAGGAATGACCGCAGTTAAAAACATCCGTCGACGCGTGCAGTTTCAAACGGAGGTCAAAAATGCCGGTAATTAACGCCAGTTGAATGGTACTAAATGTATTCGTTGATAAAACCAAGGGTGCGGATCGTGGAGTGAGAGCAGAGGAAGATGAATGGGGAAGTTTGAATAAAGGAATTGTAGAAGCGGCGAAAGCAACGGTAGGCGTAGGCGGTGCAACTAAAATTAGAAAACCGTGGATCACGAAGGATATGATAAGGGAGATGGAGGAGAGAATGAAATGGAAGAGTGTAAACTCAGAGCTAGGCAAGAGAAAATACCGAGAACTAAATCTTAACTTAGAAAAGCTTACAAGGAGACATCGCTTGACTTACGTTCGGGATACAAACGAGGCAATTATTTTCTGAAACTATAGAGAGAATGCGGGATAAGTGTCACGGGTTTCTTCCACATAGGCCCGGGTTCGAGAGAAAAACGCTATTAAAGAATATTCCTCCGTATAAATCCTTTACAGTTCACGCCTCTCTCAACAGAGAGCGTAGCCCTGTGAGTTGAGGCAGAGTCCTCTGGATGGCCGTTCTCAACACTACTCCCTCATACTATGTAGTGTATTATCGGCAATCCAGAGGACTCTGAGTTGAGGAGCTGAGCCGGTTATCCTCATCTGGTGGCTGGGGATTGATGCTGGATGAGATACGCTCAAGTAATAGCTAAGGATTAACTCATAGAATGCAAAGGAAGTCGTTTTTCTATGGAAGGAGACAAAAAAATGTTGAAAATCGGAGAGAGAAAACCAACCGAAGCTCCGAGCAATTGTATCCGTTGGGTTTGGATTTAAAGTCATCTGAGCACGATTCTTATATACTTAACACGGAATAACCTCATTGTAAAAACGACTCTGTTTTTTGCTAGTCACTGTACTAGGGTATAATGGAGGATATGTTTAGTGTGGTGATCAATATAAAATTGAAAGGCTTATATTTTCCAACTTTATAGCTATAATGTTTAATCCTCAAGTACAAAGTGGAGCCATAAATACCATGTGGAGTTTTTTAATTTTTTTGGCGTTGAATATTTACCATTTTTAAACAATTTATTTTATGCGTTGCAGTGTCCTAGGCCTTAGTTGTTTTCGTTCACCAACGGCATCGGGATATATTCTTTTGCCGTCAATTTTAATTTCGGAAGTCTTCAGGAGAGACACCTATTCATTTCACTTCACGCAGCTGAACGCTTCCTCTGCATCACGAGTCCTATTCAGGAAGAAATTGACCACGAAATGGTGGTGGACGTGACGTAAGAGCCTCGAAAACTTTAGAATTTTAACGTTATTACCTGGAGACTTCAGTGGTGTAACGTCAAAGCTCCGACAAAATTGAGACTCAAAAGTTCCAACACATTCTTGAATAGGGTACTAGAAGTGATATTTGGTCGTAGAAATGTATATTTTCGAGTTAAGTCTAAGAAAACTAAAACGATTCCAATAGGGTTTGAATATTTCCCTGATTCATCCAAATTCAAAATATTATATATCATCAAATTCATGTGCATTCACAGTTGCTTGATAGTTCAATAATAAGCTTGCTCTCGTTAACATTTACGATAACTGGTAGTTTGCGTAGGATTAACGTAAGTTTTCGTTGGATTTTTATCACAATTACTACGGTCGTCTTAAGAACACGCCTCCCTGCTCCTCCCCTCTCTTTCCTCTTCAAATACACTCCCCTCCAGGTTGGCCTCAACCCCCCTCCCTTCTTCACCTCCTTCCACTAACCAGACGAGTCCTCTCTCTCTCTCCTTGGTAACTGACCCCCTCCCCCCCCCTCTCTCTCACTCCCTCCCTCTTCAACCCCTCACCGCCCCCCCCTTCTGCCGCGAACACACCTCTCCGTCTCCATGGAAACGAACGATTCGACCGAGCATCCGGGGACTGACGCAAACGCTGAATGACAGACAGCACCTCCTCCTCCCTTCCCACCTCCCTCCCCGCCCGCACCACGCACCAGCGATAGAGACGAAAGGAAACAAGCACTCGTCTCGCCTCATTCCCTCCTCTTCCTTCTCACCTGGGCAGTATCCTCAACCAATTAACCCAATCCTACGCCACCGACCTCCCTCCCAAATTCAGCTCCAAGACCATGAACCGGTTCCGATGGAACCTCCGCTGCCCCTCTCTCCTCCGATCCACATCTGCCATTCATTCGTCAAGTCTCGTAGTCACAGCCGCCCACAAAATGTTTGACGTTTGAACGTACTTCACTGAGATACTTTAAAAGAGGCGGTGAACGCACCTTATATAGACTTCTAGACGGAAATCAGAGCGACTAATAGCTCAAAATTTAAAAGAGCCAATGAGGACAAACATTATCTAAACATATTTCAAGAATAAGATATGAGGAGATTACTACTTAAGAATATGCATCAACAAACAATTCAAAGATATCGACCCGTTAAATTTTACATTACCGCGAGGCACTCGAAAAAATAAAATATCCAAAATATGAAGCACTTAGTTATCCAGTCGTTCATATTATCAAGACGTGAATGTATCATCAGGCATGTTTGTTTAAGGGTTGCTTAGTCGCTTATGTATAATTAACGTATAGAAAATCAAACTTACCAAGGCAACATGTTTCTGTCAATAGGAAAATATAAACTTTTTGTACAATGGGCGTAAATAGTTTGATACTTTCTCGTCTATGCAATTAATTATAGCGTTATTATTATGGATCTATGGAATGAATTAAAGTGATATGTAATACACGGACACGAACATACGGTCACCGTGCCAGTGCAGGTTTACATGCCGACCTACAGCCATACAGAAGACCAACTAGAAGAGATCTTCGGAGTACAGAAGTGGAAATGAAACCTCATCATAATGGGAGACTGAAATGCACTGGAGGGAGAAAAGAGGGAAATAGGTTAGGGAATTTAGGACTAGGAAAACGAAACGCCGAAGGAGAAAGATTGGTGGAGTTCTGCAATGAGAAGAATATGGTAGTAGTAAACTTTCTCTTCGTGCAAAATCGGCATTTACCAGAAGAACACATGGAAGATACCAGGGGATAGAGGCCGATTACAGATCGACAACATACTTTTCAAAGTGAGGTACAAAAACCAAGTAAAGCAGTTCCAGAGTTATCTCGGTGAGGATATAAATGGTGACCACAACCGAGTGCTCATATAGAGCCGCCTTCAATACACGAAAATAAAGGAGATAAAACATGGACCAAAATGAAACGAAAAATTGCTTGCGAGGAATGATAATAGAGAAACATTCTCCACGGCCGTGCACACGAAATTATAGAACGAAGGAGATACAGGCACTGAAGGAAGGTGTGATTAGTTAAAGAGGACAAATTCAAAAGTAGCAGAAGAGCTACTGGTGAGTGAAAGAATCAAGACAAAGCAGCAACGGATTACGACAAAGATTAGAAAACTTATAGAAGAACGAAAAAAATGCAAGAACTCCAGAAACGAAAGTGAGACAATCTTTCTATAAGAAGTTTCAAAACCAAGGTATACCAGGGGCCCGATTCTGATCTTCCACCAGTCATTGACTGGTTGAAAGTTCCACCCTTCGTTCATTGAACGACTCTTGGTCCGTTCAATGAACGGCTCAATGATCCCCTCTGGAGAGCCGAACGTCACAAACTTATGCCGATTTCCAACTTACCTCGAAAACGCGAACAAAACAATGTCTACTTTCCGCACGCTTACTTCCGTCGGGAAGTTTCCACCACGACACTAGCGCTGTTCCACCAAGTGGATGACGGGTGGAAGGGAAGGTTGACTTTCCACCAGTCACTGAACGATGTAGTGAACGATTCTATGGTGGAAGGTGGAACATGATGACGTAGTGTCGGAAAGTCATGACGTTTTGGTGGAAAAGTTGAACATCGGGAAAGCATCAGAATCAGGCCCTAGAATGCAAGATGGCATTGAAGTATTGGATAGAAGGCTGCTGCTGCAACAAAATCAATGAAAAAATTAAGAAAGGGAGCAACAAAACAGCATACGAGCTAGTGAAGAGGCACTTCGGAGAGACTAAAAGTAACAACATCTGGGATGTGAACGGGAATATACTTATAAAGGGTGAAGACATAGGGAATAGATTAAAGCAATTCTTCGAAGAATTCTAGCATGGGCCAAGGCCGCTGGAAGACTGTAATGAAAGACGAGAGTGAGTTGAAGAAGAACGACCGGGGCCCAGACAATCTGAGAAGCGAATTTAACAGAACTTTGAAAGATGAGTAGATCAACAGCATGCCTGGAGCACATAACATCAACGGAAAAATAATCAAGCCACTTGGAAATAAAGTAAAACCTGTGTGGATTAATCGAAAGATGGCGAAACGAAAGCGGATGACAACCGGTGGACTTTCAGAGGAGTGTAATGATTGCGAAGACACCGAAGAAGACAAGGACAGAGTAATGTGAATGTGAGAGTAATTTAATTGAGCCATGGTGTCACATGCGTCAAAAATAGGCCAACAATGAGCCAAAGAATAGAGAGGAAAGTTGAGAATATACTCCCGGAAAACCAATTTGGATTAGGAAATAACAAAAGAACTTGGGAGGAACGGAAAAGAAAACGAAACCTGTAGAAAAAGCCGCTGTATGTGGCATTCGGAGATTTGGAGAAAGCATTCGACAACGTTGAGTGGAACAAGATTCCCAGCCTTATGGAAAAACTCTGAAAGGATTACAATGACAAAAGAATAAATTACTAGCTAAACAAGTAGCAAGTCACCACAATACAAATAAGAGATGGAAGAAAAATTGTATCTAAAGTTAACAGATGAGTCAGACAAGGATGCAAACTCTCACCAGCATTGTTTTACGTATGCATGGATGTGGTAATAATGGAAGCGTAAGAAATGGGATTGGGAGGAACTAAGGTTGACGGTGAAAAAATGAAAATTCTCCGTTTTGCAGATGCCATCCCAGTGATATCAGGAACTCTTAATGTTCCTCAAAGATCAGTGAATACAATGGACCAAGTATTTCAAGAATACATCATGTAAATATATAAGAAAAAGACCAAAATCCTAGTGTGGAAAAGAAAGGAGTTGAATTCAGAAGTCACACTAAGGCCCGTATACAAAGCCGCGTCATAAGCATTTGGATGACGGAGATCGTATCAAGCGCGAACTTTAGCTCAAATTTCGTTTCCAGTCGTCAAATTAGGCGGTCTCAAAATTTTTTAAATAATTCGAGCTTCATCGAGATCGCCTTATTTTAGTAGGAGCTCTACCGCTTTCATAGTTTCACAGATAACAAGCAACTGCTCAAGCATGTACGGTTTCATAGCCACGGAAGCTCGTCTTTTTTGTCAAATGAGAAAGCGAATAAGGTCACCTTTGTCAATTCGACCTCGTCTTAGGTCCACGATTTAGTAGGTTTTATTTTGTGGATATTCTCGTCATTTGAAGTTGAGCCGTTAATATACTGTATCACTTGATTGAATCGATCGTATATGGTATATATCAATCAGATGATATGATCAAAGAGTGTTGAACAAAATTAATGTATTTCAACTGGAATATTACTGACTAGATTCGAATGAATGCATTCGTGGAGAGCATGGCACTCCGTGAATCAGAAACATGTACCACTAAATAAGCAGGCCAGAAAAGATTAGGAGCTTTGGAAACCTGGTGCATTAAGAGGATGCTCAAAATCAAATTAACGGATAAATAAAGAATTGAAGAAATACACGGATGAGAGTATAAGGGGAAAAAGAACAAACGGAACCCTATACAGAGGAGAAGAGTCAGATGGAATTGGCACACCCTGAGAGGCAACACAATGTGTTTATGAAGGCTATAGTTGAAGGAAAAATTAAGAAAAAGAGTCCCAATAAGAGGACCAAGGGGTAAATACATAAAACCATTATTGGTCGTAAATCCTGAGATTGGTTTCCTGCAATCCTCCATCCTTCCTTATCTAATGCTAGTGCCCTCACGCCCTGGTAGTTCTTCCCCTCTTTATTTTCTCTATGTATTTATCCCTTGGTCTTCCTCTTAGGACCTATCCCTCTATTTTCCTCCTACTACATTCTTCACAAACCATTATGTCTCAGGGAGTGCCCAATCGTTATGGTTCTCCTTTTCTGTAAAGTGTTCCATATGTCCTTTCTTTCTATCTCTTCTACTGCTCTATTTACTACTTCATTTCTTAATTTAAACAACCATTTCATCTTCAGCATTATCCTCCAACACCAAGTTTCGAATGATTCTAATCTTTTCTCGTCTGCTTTTCCAAATGTCCAATGCTTGCAATTCATAGATTGTTACCCTCCACGAATGTATTTATATACTGTTTCCTTGTACTTAGTCCTATCTCTTTCAACACAGTAGCTGCCATTTCATCATGAACGCTCGGAGTATTCAACGATTGATATCCCTTGTACTTCTTCCGTCCCTCGTGAAGGTATTTCCGAGGTGGGAGAAGGAATTTACTTTCTCTAATGAACTAAACAGATGGATACATAAACCAAATAAAGAGGAAAGTATGTGAGAATAAGCACCTAGGAGTAAGAAAACGATCATTATATAGGGAAGAAAGGAAGGCTGCAGTCAACCAATCTTAGGATTTAACGACCAATGAGGAGAGAATATATGGAGTACAGAAATGAAGACCAAACGAGTGGTTCAGTTGAAGAATGTATTGCAAGAGCTGTTGGAGGATTTTCGGAGAAAGAAATTAGCAGGGTGTATGAGAGGATAGTAAAGTAATTAGTTTTGCAAAGGCTGCAAAAGGAGATATGAAAGATACTTTGCTATCATATCATCTGATTGATATATACTATATACGATCGATTCAATCAAGTGATTCAGTATATTAACGGCTCAACTTAAAATGACGAGAATATCCACGAAATAAAACCTACTAAATCGTGGACCTAAGACGAGGTCGAATTGACAAAGGCGACCTTATTAGCTTTCTCATTTGACAAAAAAGACGAGCTTCCGTGGCTATGAAACCGTACATGCTTGAGCAGTTGCTTGTTATCTGTGAAACAATGAAAGCGGTTGAGATCCTATTAAAATAAGGCGATCTCGATGAAGCTCGAATTTAAAAAAAAAATTTTGAGTCCGCCTAATTTGACGACTGGAAACGAAATTTGATCTGAAGTTCGCGCTTGAGACGATCTTCGTCATCCAAATGCTTATGACGCGGCTTTGTATACGGGCCTTAGTGTGACTTCTGAATTCAGCTCCTTTCTTTTGCACACTAGGATTTTGGTATTTTTCTTATATATTTACATGTTGTATTCTTGAAATACTTGGTCCATTGTATTCACTGGTCCAATGTGAGAAGTGACGTGAGCACAGAGCGATGAGGGACAATGCCAATGGACACGAATGGAGATTCGAATTCTTAGCGTAAACTTGTAATCCAAATAGGTAGATAATTCATTGGTCACTTCCATTAAAAAAACCTTTTTTTCATACCTCATTAGGACCTGCTTTGAAGGACGTTTTCATTTGAGCCAATTTTGCTTCGTCTAGTAGCTTTCAATAGTTCATACCTTCAACTAACTTCTCATTGCAATGTTCACTCCAACTCATTCTTCCACACTATCCTAACGCTAATCCTGATGTTTTGAAATACTCCTTTTGCGGAGTGTGGAAGAGGATAGTGTGGAAGAATGAGTTGGAGTGAACATTGCAATGAGAAGTTAGTTGAAGGTATGAACTATTGAAAGCTACCAGACGAAGCAAAATTGGCTCAAATGAAAACGTCCTTCAAAGCAGGTCCTAATGAGGTATGAAAAAAAGGTTTTTTTAATGGAAGTGACCAATGAATTATCTACCTATTTGTATTACAAGTTTACGCTAACAATTCGCATCACCATTCGTGTCCATTGATATTGTCCCTCATCGCTCTGTGCTCACGTCACTTCTCACATTTCCAACACGGAAACACGCAATCTCTACTTAATCAGTATTCATAATGAATGAAAAAAACACTTGGTAATCTTCCACAGAATACAAAGTGTTTTTTATTCATTATTATTATGAACAACATTCACCAGGTCCAGCCTGAAACAGCTATATTTTTTCTAATTATTCAGTTTTATTTCAGCAATATTGACGATGGTATTAAGGGTAATTGGTGTCATAAAACGGACGAACTCGTGCAATTTTCCTTAAAAGGGAGGTCAAATTGCGCATTCAGTATTATATTAATAATTTACACTGCGACAAACTACAGAAACAATTACGTAGTGGGTCAAATCTATAGAGCCTAACTATTAATGGAATATTTTATTCTGGTCTATATTTTGGGATATACAAGCATAATACCAGGGCCAAAAATTATTCTCTAAAATAAAATCCTTCATTAGGAACTGTATGCAGTGGTAATTAACGAAGTTTAACCTTTAGTATAAATAAATAAATGTTTAAAGCTACTTGTAACATGCTTTTAAAACTGTTTCAGTTAATGTGCAGAATAGTTTTATTTCTTACGTTAGTATTCAATATTTTTAGCAATATTTATTTCTAAGTCAGCAATTGCATCCAAATTCTCCAGGGGAAAAAAATTATTCAAAAGTCGATGGGCGAGGATTTGAAATAGATTAGAGGAACTTTTAGTTAACTTTTTGCTCATTACACACCATTTAGTTGATTACGAGAGAAACATCAAAGAGGAAGTAATTTTTCCTTTGCACGAAATATATTATGATGAACATTAACCAAATTACCAGCTCACTGAAAACAATTCTATTTATCCAAATGTAAACGCAGGAAAATCATATTGCATCAAGAGCTCGTCAGAAAATCAGTCAATGCAAAGTCGTCTATCAGTAAAATTGCATTTACTAAAGTAAATGCTAAACGACTGGTTGCTATGGAGCCCAATGTTGGAATGGACGATTTCACACTTGAAGGTCGATAGTAGCGCCGTCGGGAGTAGCTGTAACTATCGGGACAAACAAATCGTGTTTTTTGTATGTTTACCATTGGGAAAGGTCATCTCGCTGATTTGTTAGTTGCGTTAAAATGGTGAAAAGGTGTGCTTATGGGTTGTGCAAAAGCGACACGAGATATAGGAATAAGCCCTATATGGAGGGAGTGGAGTTTATGTTTGGAGTTAAATTTTGAGCCACCTTCACTGGTTTTGAACGATTAAAAGATTAGTTTAAAGGCTCCAGGTTTAACTGAAACCAAAATTAATCAAAAGAGAAATTCACTATTATTTAACTTGATTCCCTCAAGACTTCAATGGTTGGATATGATTTGTTTGTCCCGATAGTACCAACTTCTTCCGCACGCAAGCGTTGCGTGACGTCATTTGTAAAATCGTCCATTTGATTGGTCTTGCGCCCAAATTGGAGCCCGGATGCCTGTGCATCGTCAATAGGCGATAATTGCACGGTGGCGGTCTGGGTGGACGAAAAAGGTGAAATTACGCACGATGTATCGCCGAGCCACCCCCTTAACCCCTCGCCAGATGGCATTTGCAACGCAAATCAAACAATGAAGTCGTTTCCGGAAAATTAATTCATTAGGGTTGCCTCAATCATCTCGCCAGCAACAGCGATTCTTTAGTTGGGAACTGAATACCACTTTGACGATAATTTGGCAGCATCCGTGTCACACTTATTGGACTGGTGGTGTGTGACGGCGAGGTATGTCGGTTGCAATGGTGAACGCTATTATGCTTCCTAAGTCAATCCGAGATACAGCACTTTTAATCATAAGCAATGAATGAATACATCATTACTGTTTTCTATTCTAATGCGCATCAGTACTAAATAATATGTTGCATACCTTGGCTATAGCATCTCTGAATGCAAAGTGCCACCGAATTAATCTTCACGTCAAATATGGCATGTCATAGGACCATAAAACCTGATCGCCCGGCATTTATAGTAAAAGATCGTAAATAATGGGATATTGAAATCGTTAATTCGTCTACTTAATGATCTCGTGATTAAAGATTAATATATTCAGCTATTTTCTAGTTTACTTGTAAACTATATTTCGGAGAAAATAATTTGTCTCATGTATAGGTAATCTAAAAGAATGGTCATTAACATTTATTTTCTTTTTCAAGGCATTACTTCTACATTAGTTCTTTAATTTGTAGTGAACTCAGATTTAATTGAAAAAATAAGCTACACAATTCATTAGGCAATGTAATTTTAAGTTTTGCTTACAACTGAATGCATTATATTCTGTTCTTGTTCGAATTTGAGTTTTCTTATTCCTTACCTGCCATCGCTGAGTGACAATTCATCTCTTGTAGGTACTTATAGACAAGGAAGTTGAAAAAGTAACACCCGTTTTCACGAAATATGGCTTCAAAAGGTTTTTATGATACAATTAATCCATTCCTTAATATAAAAATTGTTTATTAATCTCCCTGCTGAATAATCACGCGGAAAAAGTGTATTCAAGTACTGATTTTCATGCACAGAAAGCACGTAAACTTATGAGCTAGCAAAACTATGAATAGTCCACTCGACCCTTATTCCATTGTGTATTCCAATGAAATGAGTTCATACATTATATTGAATAAATTTATATTTATAGCACTGGGAATACTTTTTGTTGCAATTCACTAAAAGTCTTTTAATGTAGAGTTGTAGTTGCTGAACTCGACATCTCTTGTTAAATAGGTACCACAGAAATAAGAATGTTAAATGGACTACTGGACTAATTTTTAACTTTTTTTAAAATATTTGAGTTTTTTCTCATATGTCCCAATTATTTGGAGGGAAAACAGCGTATGTCAAATATTCGTCATGATTTGCAAAGAGAAAAGATTAAAAAAAAGATAATTAGCCAAAAAAGATGTTCTCTACCAAATGCATCAACCGGACAGATTCCTATCACGAGGAAAATGAACTTTCTGTAAAATTGCAAAGATTTAATACTCTGAGCAGCTTATTATTATTATTTGAAGACGTCACCCAAAGTTATAAAATTGATTTACCATTATTTGCCATCGTTGATAAAAGTATTTCAGCTAAAATTAATACTCGGTGAACAGCACACTTTATTGATAAAATAATCAAAATGAGAGAAGTTATCGATATCATTGCTATTAGAGTGAAGTCTACGGAAGTTAAAAGGGCAACGACCTTCGTCGAGGTCATTAATTAGCTGCAAAAGCGTACGAACGCGAACTGTCAATACAAGGCCTGCAACACTTCTTTGATGACTGCTTTCAGCAGTCATTGGAAAAAGCGTTAACTTTCAAACACCGAAACTAAGCTAATAGCATGCATGAGCAATGGTAGACCATTTGGCAGAGCGTGGTGGAAGGGAGTCGTGGCCTTCCGCGCAGTAACCGAAATTTAACAGTCACTTATGTAGCGCTTCGTCGAGGGCGCGTCATGAACAAGTTGACTCGCTCATGGCAAGGCTTAATTTCCTATCTCGGTGCAATCCCGTCCACCAGCACCTCAATCACTCGTCTCCATCACCTCGACTCCATTCGCATCCTCGGTCCCTTCCCTAGGTCCCAGCCAACAACCTCATCATCATCTGAGAAATCTACCGGTTAGAGGTAGGTTATGATGAAAGTCAGAGAAAATGCAACAGACTCTTACATGTGCCACGCCCTATCTAGTATTTCTTTCTTCATCTCAGCATAAGTCCTACCTTTCTTCATCCCGTCCATAAAAACTATTGTCTTTCTTCCCCTTCCCTGCTTGCCCAACATCCTTCCCTCTATCTCGGCCTTCAAGCAAGCCATCGCCCGTCATACTCTGCCCCAAATCCCCTTCTGCCCGTCGCACTTCAGAAACCCTTCCTTAAATCCACATTAGGAATAATTTCATCCGATCGGCATACGCACTCTCCATAATGCTATTACTCCGGCACAATTCGAACACATGACTATGAATATATTTTTTCGCCTGCACTGAAAAATAAAACTAAACAATTTTTACTCGTCGGGCCAAAAGGCAAGCCCCACGCGCTCAATGGCCCATGCTGCCTACTGCTTAAAACAATTTTTTTAATCCATTGTAAATAATTTTTAAGGTCATTTACTTTCATCGGAGAAGTAATCACAAAATGTACCTGTTTTTACCTCAGTGTATAGTTCCACTTCCTGAGAGGTGAAGTTTCTCTTTGAACCGTTTCGACGGATTGACAAATCTTAGCTTGTTTTAATAGACGGCTGTTTGCCATTCAACATGAGCTATTTCGTTCCGAGGCTTAATTTTCATAAATCAATACGAAACTCACGATGAGCATCACGGTGCGACCCGCGAGCAAGTGAGCAAACGGTGGAGTCGGGAGTGCCTTTCAACCGGCGCGCGGCGGGCCGGACACCAGCCATCAACCCCGTCCTTCCTCCACTCCCCAACCCTCACAGTCCCAAAGGAGAGAGAGAATGACGACCGCGGCGGCGGCACTCACGCGATGGGAGTGCCTCGGAAGCAGGGAGGGGCGGGGGCAGGACCCAGGGCATATTTATGCGGAGGCAAGCGTAAAAGCCGAGAAACGAGCTTTCCTCTTTCTCATGCAAGTGAAGTAGGATGGATGAGGGGCAAGCATTGCATGATGGGTGATCTGGGGTTTGAGTGGACGCAGCGTGGGGGCGGTCGGGACGTGGACAGATAAGGCCCCCGCGTCCATCCACCCAAAGGGCCCCCCTGCCCCTGCTGATTTCTCGGGGGACGTCGTAATCTCTCTTCCGTTGGACCCTCCCTTGCTCCCTATCCGTCTCCACTTGTTCGGCAATGACCAACGAGGTAGTGACACCCGCATTGCATCCATGCATGCATGCGCATCTGTGAGCGCTGAGGACCAAAAGGGTCAGAGAGCGACAATAAAAGACATTTTAAGACAAGATGTTCGCTCGAAAATTCCGGTGAATGATGGCGCACCCTCTTTCTGGAACACGTACAAGGGGGTGGTTCTAGACTTGGCGCTAGGCAAGTCGTGCCTTGGAGGGCAACGCTAGTGAGAGAAATCTAGGGGAAATCGGTAGGACACGCAAAATTGCAAAAATTGAAATTTTCGTAGTTGTTTCCCTCATGTCTTGATGCATTAAAACAATTTTTTTTTCAAATTTTTATCTATAGCGGTTTACCTTGGGCGGCCATTTTTATAATGTTGCGCAAAGCCCAATTTTGCGTTTATAAAGGTTTACGTAAAACTCTATAACTATATAAAAGTTCTAGAATGCTGAAACAAAAAACATTTTGTTTGTTAATTCTCAAGGTAAAAACCAGGTCCCATGGTTTGTTCACACATCTCTATACTTTCTAAGGAAAACTACCAGCAAATAAAAAAAAGTTACGAGTGAAATTTCACTTTTTGAAATGTTTTTTGTAATAGTAGGAGTGGATAATAAAGTTTGAATTATTTTTTACTTGAAGTTATTAGTCATTAGGTTTATCACAAAAAATATAAATTGTGATACACTTACCCTTAAATTGTTATAAGTTTTTGTGTTATGTGCACATGCATCCTTTTGCACAGGTTTAAAGCCATTTCTGAACTTAAAAGGTTACTTGTTGCAACACGTGAACTGTATCTCTGCAGTTACAGACTTGTCAGTCTAACGTCAGCCAGCGGTCAATCTAACATCAGCCAGTGACTTTTTCAAATCTTCACCAAGTGCCTTATTCCTCACTGTGTTTGGAAGTGTTTATTAAATCAGTTTTACATTATAATAATAGCCTTTATCAATCCATAAGGAGATTCTAAAACCAGTTACATGTTACCTACTATACTTAAGTTAGGTAATTTAAACATGGAAGAACAATATTCCATAGGAGCTTATATGAAGGAAGAGTGGCATAAAACGGTGTATGGTGCAGTGTCAAAAGTATAAATCATGAATGTTATGGAATTCTGTGAAGAAAATAAATAACTTATTAATTTACGAGTAAGTTCAGATGTCACAACTGTTTGTAATTATCACGAAAATTTTTGTATTCAAATTTAATCATCTGTATGGATAATCTTGGTGTGATCCTTTGAAAAATCACCAAAAAAATAGTCTAGAAAAATTTGAGAGATATTACGCTAGATGCCCTTAAAGAACAAATTTTTAATAAAAAGTTAAACAAATCTACTTAATTAGCATTTAGGATAGGCTAAGGATAGAACTTCCAATTATAAAGAATCAGAAACATCTTAAAAAGCCTTACTCAGTGCGCCAAAAGGTTTCGCTTTAACAAATATTTTGTCCTTTTTGGGAGGTTGTAACTTTGTTATTAGTTCAAAACAAAACAAATTTTTTATTTTTCATGCACACGTACAAAAAGACTAAGTCCTGCTGATTTGAGATTTTTATCTCCAAGCGCATCAGAGTATTATTATTATTATTATTAGCCATTATTATTGATTATTCAAAGCCAAACTTTAAAAATTTTGAAAAATGTGACATTTGAAAAATATATAACAATTTATCAAAATTGATATATTTTGTGATAAACCTACTGACTAATATGTACAAGTAAAAAATAATTCAAACTATAATCCACTCCTACTATTTAAAAAAAATCAAAAGTGAAATTTTCCTCGTAACTCTTTTTTATGTTGCTTATAGTTTTACCTTAGAAAGGATAGAGTAGTAGTAATTTTGTTTTACGTGCTTCGGCGGCTAAGGTCATTTCGAACATACTGTCTGCCACGTGCAGACAGGGGCGACAGCACTCGGACGAATCATAGGATCACCCCTCCAAAATCGAGCCGAGCCCCAACTATGCTTAACTTCGGTGACTGATCGGGAACCGGTGTTTCCATCGTGGAGGACCGTTGCCCCAGAAAGAATAGAGATAGATGAACAAACCATAGGACTTCGTTTTTACCTTGAGTATTTACAAACAAAGATTTTCGTTTCATCCTTCTAGGATATACACATTTATAGTTATTGACATTAACGTAAACCTTTACAAAATCAAAATTGGGCTTTGCGCAACATTATGAAAATGGCCGCCCAAGGTAAACCGCTATTGATAAAAATTTAGAAAAAACTGTAATATTGTCTTAACACATGAAGAACACAACTGGGAAAGTTTTAATTATTTTTAAATTGGTCAAGCAACCACCCATGGACCACTTCAAATGGATAACCCCCCTCAAAGTGACGACTTTATTTGCACATTTGAGTCTAGTCTATTACAACCGACCGAGTGCTTTTCCTTCCAATACACATGTCCTGCAAATCATTGATTTAAACCTCAAAAATGCATTTTAATATTATTGTTTCGCATTTTCGTGTTCTCCACTCGCGTTCGTTGACTTTAGATGACAACAGCTTCAATAGCCATTCTGCTATCATCTTCATCCGCTCCGACCAATCGCAGCGCAGCACCAGGACGACCAGCCTGCTCCATATATATCAGGCGGCCAAAACAGCTTCCTTCCACCTTCGATTTGAAGGTGATAGTAGGACGGTTGTCGAAACCGTTGACAGCCGAAGTCATCGAACGCGGATGAAGAACACGAAAATGCGGAACACTAATGGACAACTTTACGAACCCCTTCGCAAGAATTGCATTATAATATGATTTAATAGTAATTTATGTAATTAATGACAAGTTTTGATCGTGTTAGTTCCGTTGAATGAATACATTTTACCACGTTCATATTAAATCGCTTTCTTGTTTGTTTTTTTGTCCTTCCGGGCAAAATCTTGCAACTCAAATTTAACCCACTTCCCGATAAGCTATCGGCTTAATATTTTCAGTACAGATCAGATCCAGATTGCAATGCATTCTTACGCTACATCTAACTCTTCAGAGGCAATATGAGCCAATATTTTCGGCAATTAAATTTGAATTAATCGCTCAGCGGTTTCATTTGACAGCCATTTCCTCGCGTTGCGAGGTGGCCCAGGGAAAGGAACTTACCCTGAATGTGTGAAACTCACACGCCTTTGACTTATTAGTCTGAGGTGAGCTCTACCCTCACCTACCCCAAACCAACCTTCGGGTTGAAGCGCTGAGTGAGAGAGTGATCCATTTTACCACGTTTTCATTAAGTCGCTTTCTTGTTTGTTTGTCCTTCCGACTTGCCACCCGACAAAAAGATCGCGAGCGGAAGGCGTCTGCTGCTCGAAATCGAAATGAAAGCGATAAAATTTTTCACCTTGCTAAAGATCGAAAGCGAATGTTCTTATCGAATCATGCGTCATACATGTGATTTTGTACTATACCTAGCCACTGATTCTCATGTGCCAACCATCGCCTCCTCGTGGTGGGCCTCCAAAATAATCAAAATTGGAAGCCAACGAGGGAGGCTATTTATACAATATTCTGTATTTTTGCACATATGAAATAAAACTGAGAAAATATAGATATAATATAATAGATTAAAAATTTAATCTAAAAAACCAAGTTTTTATTTAAACTAAAAAGAAGAAAAATATATAATACAATAGATTTAAAAAATATTCTAAAAAATCACGTTTTTATGTAAACTAAAAAGAATAAAACAACCCACCCTGTCTTGGCCCAAGGTCTAACGATTAAATTTTACAATAAAAAGACTATATGTTCAAAACAAAAAACGTGGTGCGCATCAATTTCAATATCTTGAATTAAGTTCTTTCATTGTAAGTATTCCTTACAATAGTACAACTAAAATTTTAAATATATGATGATGAATTTATATCACTCCACTGTCTAATGTAAGGCGTCATAAAATTTGCTTCAGAGTTGAAGCATAATTCTAAAACTTATGACATTTCATATACCTTTACGACAATACGATTTTAATAGAGACAGCAGATGAACATGAAAGAAAAAACAGAGAACTCGATTCTTTAAAGCTACTTCTGGGGAAGTCACTTAATCATTAAGGAAGCTCAGGGCCACATAATAAATAGATATTGAAATTGATGCGAACCACGTTTTTGGTTTTGAACATATAGTCTTTTATCTGTAAAATTTAATCGTGAGACCTTGGGGCAAGGCAGGGTGGTTTATTTTCTTCTTTTTAGTTTGAATAAAACGTGGTTTTTTAGATTAATTTTTTAATCATATTTCATACATTTTATTTTTTAATGGGCGTTATAAAGTTTGAATTCACAGTGTATGAAATTACGATATCCTGTGAAAATACAAATTGTCTTATTTACTTGAAAGGAAGCTTACTTCTGGGTCGACGTTGAAACACTGAGAAACACGGTTTAGTGCTTCACAACCAGCGACGCTAAGACGGCGAAATACACTGACATTCTTGCGGAAAAACATGTTGATCGAGGGCTGATATTTTGCAGAGAAAATCCATGAACGGTAATTGAATTCAATCAGGAAGATGTGAATGCATTAAAAGCCAGAACATTGATGTAATTCGAGTAACTGATGTAATTCGAGGGAGCATCAATATTTTAAGAGAGTGAGGATGACCAGGTGTCGATCATCATAACTGCTAAGTTATCATTGTATTCTGCATGCAGGCTTTCGCAATAAAAACAGTATAACGTTCCTCATCATATGATTTCATTATTGAAACCGCTTGGAGGAAATATAGCATTCAGTGATATAGCTAATTACGGCTATTTTTTATATGGCAAGACGTCGCGTTATGTGGACAGGATAAGAATATCCATAATATTACGGTCGCATTTAAAAAATAATGAGGATACATAAATTAAGTCAAAGAGATTATCATTACCACTGACAAATTAAATGGCTATAATTATGAACAATTAACCATCGGGAGCAACGATTTACATGATTAGCGGCTAAGTGGACGGAAAGTGAGTTTTTGTACCTTCGGTTGAGAGGCTTTTAAAAATAAAGAAGAGAAACACAATTCATTTCCCGGATGGAACTCCGTGAAAAAAGAAAACAGTTAGCTTCCATTAATTGATTCCTACATTTTCACTCGCAAATTCGCTTCAGAAGCCAATCGAAAACGGCAGAAAGGTTAAGCATAAATGTTTACGGTAAGAAGGTGAGCGCATTCACTTTTTTCTTTCCTTTGTAACTTTTTACCATGAATTCGCATTCCATGGAGAGGAGGCCTGCCATTATTATGTTGTAGATTGCCCCAGCTGAATTTTTCGAGAGTAAATAATACTCCTATACTGCCTGATAGAAGCTTTACACTCCCACTACAAGGGAAAAATTCTCTTGGCTGTAGAAAAGTTGATTTAGCCGGCCTAAAATCACTTTCTTCGGGCCATTAATCTTGCTATTGGGCCTGAAATCTATTGGGCTTTAGTCATATACAATAGAAATGCAAAACCAAGCCAATTATTTGTCAACAGATCTGGGGCTGTAAAGGGACTGTGAATCACAAAGTCATCAGTAATGCAACAGCTATCTTCAAGGACTTTCTTTAACTTTGAGTGACCAAGGGAAAATGAAAGTTGAATCCATTATTTTGCTCTCTCATTATTAATTTTGACTAGCAATACTTAAAGATTATAATAAGGCAACGGTGGTTTTTATCTAATATGAAAACGATCTGATGCTCCTCATTCAAATTATTGTTATTCCCAAATATGAATGGTAAAGAAATCTTTCCGCTGTCGTTGTATGCCTCCTGTTTTGGTTCGACGATGGCAAGAACGCAACGCGTGAGTCTTTTATTTCGCGGGTTCATATAAACGGCTACGGAGAATAAGGAGGTAATAGGCGTCGCTGCGTAGAATGGCGATGGGGCAGAATAGGGCGCACCTCGTACCCCAAGGTCGTTATACCATTGGACGTCATCCCGAAGGCCTTGGGGTACTCTTGCATCAGATCACTCCGGTGTAAAAGGGATCGTTTGGACAGATAGCCGACACTCCTTCCCTCGCATTCAAGGCCATCCTGCGGCCAAAGTAGCTAGCTCCACGCCCTCCCCCTCCACTATAAACCGCGCTCTTCCTTTTCGCTTCCAGAGCACTTACAGATCGGTGGTACGCATGACGTATATGTGAATAGTGGATCGTGAATAACTTTTTTACGGCAACGACATTTGGTCACTGAGAGGCAACAAGTGATAGCAGTGAACGTTTTCGGGCTTCTGATATTTTTTTCATTTTGATTGAATCTCAGAAACCAGGGGAAGTCCACATTGATTTCCAGTATATAACCAATCGTACGAAGGAGAAACGGTAACCAGCGACCGCAGAATTGGCGGAAGAATGCGTTGACCTTCAGGCGTAAACTCGCAGTAAAGCAGCAAGAAAACGGCGGCGATATTAGTTGAACCCTGCCATTGATGGGAGCTGTAATGGCGACGAGAGGGGCGCCCTTAACCCGCGCTTCGGAATAAAGGAAGCGACTTTGTCGATTTCACCCTCGAATGGAAACGATCGAGCGGGGATGAGAAGCGCTACAGAGGCCACCAAACGACATGGTTGTATGGGAATACCCAATATTGTTGGTTATCTTAAAGAGGCTGTTTAAGGGGATGTTGGTAAGTGAATAAAATAAATTAATATGCGTAAAAAAGGACCTGCGTACATTTTTAAATCAAGATATTGCAAGAAAACGTGTCATATTGGCTGGTGGTAGATGTCGCATGTCAGCCCACTCCCTTAGTGGAAGCATGTGCAACAAAGATAGGTCGTCATACAAAACGGGGAACTATATTGAATACCACTTCATTTTAGTCAGAGGGATTATTTTTGTCATCAGAAAATTTGATGGATTTATTTATGAAAACCATTCACAAGAGGGAAATTAATTAGCTCTTATACAATAATATGAATTCCTAAAGATAAATTTGAAACATTGGTTTCTTGCTCTAATCAATTCAAATGATGGTCTAAAACTAGTTGGCGAAAAGAGATTAAAATTAAATCTGGCTTCATAGTAGTTGACAATTAGAAAATCGTATTTGTTAAATAAACTTGGCAAACGTTCGTGCTGGCAACTCAAATTAATATAATTAAAACACAATTTACCCAATATAATATTATAGATTTCAAATCAATTCTCCGTTCCTAGGAGAGTCAGACTCTGGAAGTCAGTGCAGTTACTGCAGCTGTGAGCTCACAATATGCCGTCTATAACAACGTTCTGAATTATTCACTAACCCTTTCTGATCGGGTGGTTGCATATGGAATCATTTAATTTCGTCGATGCCAGAGTCTATGTCAGGTGAATAGTAATTAAAATTGTTGTCTTTCATTCCAGCGTAGAATTGAATATAATTTTTTTTCAAATATTTAATTTTTGTTTTCTTACGCCTTATATAATATCAAATCTTAGTGCTATGGAAATTAAAAACTCTGATAACTAGTTCTTCATCTTTACATATCATTTTCTTTAAAAACAAATGTGTAACAAGCTGAGGAATCGCGCTAGCCTTTGATGGTAGTTCAGTAAACAATTCGAATGATCATACTGTACCTGCGACTTATTTGCACCTACTATATTGCTTGTAGTTGTTTAAGCATGAATATAATTACTGATTCTTAAATTTTTGGAAGCAAAAATTGAATACCAAAAAGTTATCCATAGTTTTACTAAGCGTGACTGAGTCCATCGTCCAGGGAGATGCTAAGAGGCTTGTCACGAATATAAATATTATTTATCGTAGCAACTTCCAGGATGGATAATGATGTAATTCTATTGAAGTGAATTTGAGTAATACTAATATATTGTAATGATCCGGAAATGGAAGAACTCCATTTCCCAAAATATGCATAAATGTGTTGTTGTGTGACGTCTCAGAATAGCCAGCTATGTCAAACTATACCTCGGGAACTGTAGCTTTCCCTTTCGAGAACGGCTAGCCTTCCTCTTCTTCTTCCCCTCCCTCCCTTGCCATTTTGTCGAAAACATCCTAGTTTCACCTTTCCTATATAATGGCACGGTGGAGACGCTATCGGGGAGTACACCCGACACTCGTCGGGCAGTCAGTCAGACAGTGATTCACTAGTCTCTCATCGGACAGTGATCGGCTATTGGTTACTCTGCAACCATTCACTGACGGTACAGTCACAATGTAGCCGTCAGTGGGAGTCGAACCGCGGGCCATGGGGCCCGTGCTACCGAAGCGCCTCGCTATCCACCCGTGCCATCACCAGCAGCTCCTCTTCTTCCCGAGACATTGGTAATATGTTAACATTTGGCTACTCTAGACGCACCAATTCATAACTTGATATTTTTTCATTGAATTGATTCTTTTGGGATTTTAAATGGAAATAAACTTTGAGTAAAAGACTTTAAATATTTGTGTGTGATTATTCGCTTCCCGACACCAAGGGCAAGAACCCACGTAAAATCTTATGCTCTCGGGTTCCCAAATATGTGGGGGCCCGGGTCATAACAATATGTCATTACTCAAAGAACACTATGTACGTTATGTATGACAAAACAATGTATAACTCGCAGCGATGCACAGATTACTCACCACTTAATGGCAATTGAAAATATTTGGTGATGTTAAACGTGTAATTATATAAGGTACTGGAAATTAGTAATGCCAGTTAACGAAAATACCGGATTAATTAAATGATTATTACGTAAATTGGCAATTAATTGATATAAATAAACAGTCAAAAATAGAGGTACGACGATAATATGGCGTCAGTAATACCGTTTTAGTACAAGTATTGCTTTAAAATACACGTCGGTTACATATTCGTACTTTTTAGGTACCACCGATGCCTAGGCAGCAATACAAACTTGAAGAAGAAAGAGATCCGTGAATTATAAGATAAAACCACGAATCCGATGCTACGCTTGGAAACCTTAGGGCACACTATCAACTGTAAAGACATAAATAGACAAAAGGCCAAAATGTTACGGGCAGTATTGGCATACATTGGTTAATTTATGCATTTCTGTATTATTAAAGTAGTCAATAACCATTCAAAGAAGTATTGGCATAGCCAACACATAAAAACTACTTTTAAAGCGTACACTCAAACGCCAACACTAAGCAGATTGCAGATATCCAGTCATCAATGAACCTCTGAACGGCATATCCATACATTTCGATACGGTAAATAAATAATTACGCACGATAAAAACTAATGCCTCATGTCCAGACATGATAACTGCTCGCAAGCTCATAGCCTTAGCCCCACACATTGCAGAATTCCAAGAAATCACATTCACTCTCTTTATTTGAAGGCAAACTACATGCCACGAAAATAGAAAAAAAAGTTGGTACTCCAATTTATTTAAATGGAAAAAAACTAAAGGCTAAAAAAGAATAATAAATTCCAAACCTTAAAAAAAAATTAAGCCACCGACCTATATGATTAAAATTTCTATCGTTAAAGGTTCTCAAGAATAAAATTTCCAATAGTAGTATAATCCTGCTGCACAATCAAAACCTGTTCAATAGCAGTCAGCATGGCTTCCAAAAAAGTAGATCATGTGAGACTCAGCTAGGGTTTTCATTTACGATACCATAAAATCAAGATGAGACCAAGAAGCAATTAGATACGTTATTCTTGGATTTCAGGAAAGCATTAGACTCGGTTTCTAATATCAAATTAATATCTCAATTACAATCATTCGATTTTACGAAGATATAGTAAATTCGAAGCATGAATTTCTTAGTGGCCGCTAGCAAAATGAAGTAGCCGTGTGTGGTGTACAATATTTTCCTGATGGTTGCCAGCCGTTTATAACCTCTATATATTCTTAATCTGAGGTTCTCACTGATGGTTTTTTGTGCATCTCACTGAAGTATTTTTCAGCTACTATTGAGATTTCAAATAATGTCGGCATAATAATAATGTTTTCCTGCAGGAACCGCTTCTTCTCTAAGAAAATAAATTATGTGAAAGCTGGAATTTCTTACCAAAGTCGTCAATTTCGCTGAATTCAGATTCCTAAGCAAATGTAGTAGTAGTATTTAATACAACCGTTTGTCGTTCATGGTTAACCAGTTAACTGGATTTATATTTCCCATGGTAGAAGCAGTAATGACTAATAAATACTCTCTCCAAATCTAATTCTGTGCGTCCAATTAGTTTCCTTCGCTGGAGATATTGAACTCATATTTCCACATTCATTCACTTTTCCTCATTCTCAAGTTTTCAACATTACCTACTTCCCACATTTCTCTCCACTTCGATGGATATCCATTGGAATTCAATGAATTGTCTGGATCTCCTATTCAAAAGGGTGCTTCCTATAGGAGAGGTTAAATAAGGAGCCAGGGCACGCCAGGTTAAGGGGAGGGGTGGGGGAGCGGTTGTTTGAGCAGAGGGCGCGAGAAATGTCGCTCAGGGAACATTCCTTCGCATCCGCTATTGGTGGCACCGCCGTCACCAACCCCTATCACAACCCTCCCCTCCTCCCTCCCCCAGAATCCCCTTCCCCCACTCCTGTCTGCTTCGTCTTCACAACGGCATCAATTGTGAAACCTCCAACCGGGGCAGCAGTCCTCCATTAAAATGGTTCCCTTCCACTCATTCCTTCCCTGAATGCCGTAATTGGTGGATCGTGACTATTACCTGCTCCGAACACTAGAACCCCTCATCCACTGGAATTTCGGCCGGGAGTCTCATGACTCCAACGCCATCCTCTGTCGTCCAAGGCGAACGGCGAGGGTCGAACTTAAGGGGTTTGGACTCCATGTGCTAGCTATCTTTATTACTCTCGCATCATTAACAACGGAGGGCACCCACGCACAGCTGGACTAATGGACTAGGAGGTATAAATGTCACGGTCACTGTATTCGTCACTCTCTTAAAGGTGGTTTGTGCGAGATAGTTCCACATGGTCATAATGGAGACCATATTATAATTGTTTTGTTTATTTCAGCGTCTGTAAGAAGTATAAAATAAATATAGTAATATTAATAGTGCAAAGATATAGTTATAAATGGCAAAAATCCTCAGTAATTAAATAAATGAAGCTACATAAGTCTCTAACTTGACTCATTATTTCCCGCCGTACGGCTGAAAACCCTTCAAAACGGCTGGTTTTTTTTGCGATCCTGTAAACATTGCGGTGGTGAAAAATGCAGTGGTTGATTTTTGTATATCTTTTGAAAGATGAGAGTTATTTCTTTAAAATGAGGCCAAATTCATCAAATTCTAGGAGAAGTGATTTCTCGCTCAAACTACCTTAACCGCTGTCTACAGAGTAGATAATTGTTCGGGAGGATTTTAACGGTGTGTAGTTTCAACGCCAAAAGAAAGCTTGCCCATAATTCGAAAACAGTTTACCTTGGTTGAAAACACGAAGTTACTAAAGCAGCAAATATCCTTGTAATGACCCACGGGGCATATGTTTAAGGAATTGACTCAAGATTCCGACACGTCCACTTTCTACTGGCCCACACCAACGGCCGCAACAAGACGAGTGATTAATGGATCGAAAAAAGTATTAGTTAAAAATATATTGCGGGAATGCAATTGACATAATTAGCTGGAATTCATTCCTTTCACTGCCAAATGAAGTAATGAGGAAGCGGGCGCGAGGTCAGAAGATGCAAACACCGCGACCTCATTTCGGCCCACAATACTAATAAGAAAGCAAGAGTTCCTCTCAAAGTGGATTCATAGAAAAAAATGTTCTTGGTGTGCACGTTCCTTCATCGTCTTCCAGTTTATGAACGGAGATCACCATCTTGATGTTGAATTTGGGAATGTAACTTGACAATGCCTTGCACATTAAATAAATCTGGTTAACGCATGTAGATGTCTGGGCGATGTCCACATTTACCTCAAGCTTTGTTGATGGTCTTAGCGAAGGTGATTTGGACTCGGTCGTCTTCAATGCTTGAAATGCATATACCCTCATCTTCGCTGATGAATGTGATCCTCGGAGAGAAAACACGCTTGCCTTTGCGTGTACCATTTGGATTTGGTACCATTTGGATTTTAACGGTGTGTAGTTTCAACGCCAAAAGAAAGCTTGCCCATAATTCGAAAACAGTTTACCTTGGTTGAAAACACGAAGTTACTAAAGCAGCAAATATCCTTGTAATGACCCACGGGGCATATGTTTAAGGAATTGACTCAACATTTCATTGACTCACTGGCGCCGAAGCAGTTGTAAAGACGGTACACATGGAGTAAAGTCACGTTGCATAAAGCTTTTTCTCCATCAATGCTCCGGATTAGCATCATCGCCGCATCAACTAGGAACGCGAACGTCAGCAGATGCGGAGGCATTCCAGGAGGATTCATCCCATTCAGCAACTCCTATTACTACAGCGTCTCAATGCGGTATTCATCTAATTCAACATCGCCCATACGATGATACACAGACGCTTCACTAGGCAGTCTATTCATAATATCGTCTTTGACCTCGGTCAAACAACACATTGATAACACGTTAACACGATTTTCCCTATACCTTTAGTGAATACCTATCACAATGTATCTTAATTCAGTACTCTAACGGTGAACACACAGCAGAGGGTTAAATGGCTGCATAAAAAGAGTGGTATAAACGAAGTGTTGAATTCCGTCACTACGACCTGGTTAACTGCTGAACAGAAAGACTTAAAGTATAATCTTCACAATACCAGACAACCAAAGCACTAATACTGTCAAAGGACTTCTTGGACATAACTTATCGCGATCTACTGCTCCAGAAAAGGTACGCTGTGCACGTTGAGGCGGGGGTAACCTAGGAACGGCAACTGGACAGACCAGCACCTCCCACACGAGTGAACTCAAACCCATGTTGATGAAATGGACAACCAAATTGAATCCCAGCATCCTAGATTCAACTTAGGGCTAAACTCTTCTGACCACATCATTATATATACTTACCCTCTCCTGTTTCCCTCTCATTTTATTTTTTTTCTCGTTTGTGTGTCAACAGTTTTCATTGGCGTCGTCCGCGAAGAGTAAAATATTGCTCTTTATAACAATATTGATGTCATTTATTTACAATTGGATTATTGAAGATCCTTGGGGTGCACTTGATGTGACTTCGCACATGAAACTTCTGGTCACGGCTCCTCCACTTCTGGTCACGGCTGCCTGAGACCATGAACACGAGCTGAGTTTCACTACATCTACCTTTCCAGAACTGATTCATGAGATTTGCAGTCAAGTGTTGAATATCCTTCTACTTCATGCTCGAAGCAGTGATTTTTACTCTATCGGAGGTGGGGCTGGCCTACGCTTGGGGCGTCATCACAGAGGGGCGATTTATTCCCCCAATAATAAGATTATGTTGAAGTACATAAAATCTCCTCCACATAGCCAACTAGAATATTATGGAGAATATAAAATAATAACAAAAAGAAGAAATAGAGAAGAATATACAATTGGGGGAAGTAGGGGCCACGCCTTCTTTGTTACCAGGGGCATTACAAGGCACATTACTAACTAACAATTATATGTGCCAATACCTTGCACGAGATGGAATGGAGGAGAACCGGTGTACAGACACTAGACATCCTTATCACCGCTTTAAAGTACTATATGTGTAACTTTCGTAATGTTCCAAATGTTAGTAACACGATGTTCAGTTAAATTTTTTTCAAGTATTGTTTCAAGGTAATGAGCCACTTCTGACACCGATTCATTAAAAGCTTGGGCAGAAATTTGATTGGGACCGAGTGATTTCTTGAAATTAATGATCTTTCGGTGAATTTATAAACCTCCAAGAGAAACTCTAACAGTGATTTGTTTTCAGAATAGCCTGGGTAGGGTAGTGGTTGTATTCTGATAGCATTATTTAATGGTGTTGTGAACAAGATATTCAGAATGTTGTATTTCTGAAATGCTATTTGCTCTTTCTCCTCAACAGTAATTCAGTAATGTTATCGTTGATTTATATCCTTGAACTTCTCTCACATTAGTCAGATATTCCTTTGGGCTATCTTCAATACATTTTCGCAGCACGATAGTTTATCTTTAAATTCCACTAATGATATTATAAAGGCCTCCTTTGTTGCTTCCTTAGATACTTCACAGTCTCTTTCACTCCTCATTGGAGAGATCCTGATTTGCGTTCTTCACTATTGCTTGTCAGATCCGTAGTCACTTGAGAGATTTCCGGGCGTTATACCACCTATTTTCAGAATTGAACTTTTCAAATTTACAAGAATTTGAGCATTTTAAATGAAGGCATGTCACGCAAAGACATTTTTACCATTCGTCATCAGTGCAACGATTTTGGCTAACAATTTTAAATGTTGAAAATAAGTTAAATAATTCCCGTTATAAGCCTTCGAAATTTGCCAAGCTGAGAGTTGTATGAAGTTGGCACATATTTTACTTCGCGGATTGAATGCAAACATGGTGATACTACGCTAATTATCCCTCCTGGGTAGGTTTCAATTCGTGCGTGCTTGTGGCCGTAGATTTTCTTGACTCTCCGTCGATAAGCGTTTGTTCTCGCTCCGAGTGGCCTCAAATATACAAGGCCGGGATGCACATCCGCCCAAGCCATGGGTTTCGTGGACCGCAGCGCAAAGAAAGACATCCCCTTTAATGTAGATTTCGTCCAATTGTCCTCGCATATTTTTTTCCTAGTCATTGAAGATGCAAAGCGGGTGAAGGCGAGTGCTTGGGAGCTTCTCTCGGAGGATTTGCAACAATGTGCACGCATCGATTATCCATCTTTTTGAAATGCACTGATCGATACCCTTCCTCCCTCTCGACGGAACCCGGGAGCAAGACTCGTTCGATTCTAAATCCAAACCACAGTCGGATGACGATGGAAACAGCTCGTATCCATGTCAACGATACGATGAAGACTGAAAATCATCGAGAGAAAGAGAGACAGCAATCGTTGCAGTAAAAAATCAGGCAAATAAAATAAGGTTTGACCCGTTCTAAGACTCAATATTACACAATCGCTATGATTAGAATGTACTAATATTATATATTAAAACAGCAAGAAAAGATACAATGCAAAATGGAGAAATATTACGTTTTAGTGTAGATGCAGGCGACACGACAGTAATCATCAGTAAATTCCCAAGGGCCACAATTGCTGCATATGACTCAAAATTTACAGCTAAATATCGGATAGACAATGCCCGTTTTTATAAAATATTCTATGACTATCATCAAGTGGTAGGGATTTGTGTTTGACTGCTCCAAATAAAATGATTATTCAAGATTTTGAAGAATAGCCCCGAATTTCTACACCGATTTGGCACCAGCACGAGCCTTTCTGAAACCCTCGAATACATTTAACCTTATCTTAGCACAATTCTCTAGTCACATTCGAACCAGAAATTATCTTGATTAATTCTTAAGAGGAGCATGTAGTCATGATCTAGGGACACTTTTGGGATATAAGAAAGATTAGGAGAACAACTACGTGGTCTACGCTACCGCTTTTCTTTTGAAGAAAAACAGAGCAACCAGAAAACCGTATTCTACCTTTACGCGAGCCTTAAAGTCCAATTTTCCAAAGATAGTCAGTCCACTGATTTACGCCTCCAATCTTACTCGACAATACTTCCAGCAATATATTTTATTTACGGCATTGTCTTAATTAACGTACATGCGAAATAACGTGCATAGCATAATTTCATTCCAAAAGTATCATCACTATTTGTACCAACCTATCGACAGTATAATGATTTATTTCTAACCATAACCAAATCTGCCATTGACAATTCAATGTCTGCAGTGAAACACTAATCTCAGGGGTGCACTCTATTTTTCCCGTAACCTCGGTGATTCATTCAAATGTCAGGAAGAACGCTTCCATATCGTTAGTTAATTACTGCCAAATAGACAAATCGCAAGGAGCGTACAAGTACTATGGGATACCATTGACCCTGGTAGTGGCAGAGTTAATCTCACGCCTTCCTTCTCGAGGTTACGGGTTTGAATCCCTCCTGTATGGATTTCTCAGGGAATAGGTGTTTGTGTATTTGCGATGCCTTAGATTAATGTATCCGACTGAAAAGTGCTTTATCAGGAGTAAGGAAAAAAATAATATATATACCTAGGGCCATTCCCTGAATGTAAGGGCGTTTACGAATGGTTTCAATTCCTGAAAAGTACTAACGACCGAGAGTGCTGGATTTTCCGGCAATTTTCACAGCGTTGAATCTGTTTTTTTAAAGGAAACCCTGATTAAACGCAGCGGGAACTTAAAGAAACCTTGTCAAAGCCTCCCTCAGAAATATGAAATGAGAACATTGAAATTGATAGAGAATCGATCGTGAACCCCTGGTTTGGAGCCGAGTGGAAGGCAAAAATCAGAGGCTGCGTCGTTTCTGTACGGACATCGGAGCCTCCTTCGTTGACCTTCGGCCGGCAACTCGATCGTGTCGGAACCCTCTGAACCGGTCTGGTGTTCATTACACGGCCGATGTAGCTAGGTGTGTACCTGGTAGTATCTTAGAGCACTGCAGGGATTTTTTAGGGTAGAGAGTAGGGCAGGGGGTAGATCACGTAGTGGGTTATCAAAAAAAGGGGTCACCGTAAATATATGTTGGAATGAGAACTTTTTTCAAATTCAAAATGACTTAATATCCGAAAGAAATAGAAACCGCGGCTCAGGTACATCAAAAACGAGTGCCGATAATGATATAAAATACTCAATAGACAGGACTTGTAAGTCGTATCCCAGGGATTTAATTTCAATTGTGGTTGTTAATTGCCGTAGTATAAATTACAAAGTCGCTGATTTTCACCATCTCATTGAGAGCACGGACACTGATGTAGTAATAGGAACAGAAAGTTGGCTATCGAATGAAATTGAGGGTACCGAGATCTTCCCAAAATCAAATGCAATATACAGAAAAGACCAACCAGCAAGAACAGGAGGAGGAGTATTTATCGCAGTCAGAGATAAGTTCGTCAGCAGAGCCGAAATATTTCCAGATAATGATTTAGAATGTGTGTGGTGTTCCATAAAATTCTCAACAAAAAGAATTTTTATTTGCTCATATTATAGACAACCCAATGCAGACTTAAATTCAGTTCTGGAGTTGGATAGACAGGTGAAACGTCTCACACGTTAAAATAACGAAGATAGCATAATTATCGGTGGTGATTTCAACGTTCCCTCGAATGACTGGAAGACATATAGCTTCAAATATGGCGGAAAAGATAAGGAGTTGGGCGACACTCTACACATTCACATCTGATTCCTTACATCAATAAGTCACAACACCGACCAAAGGAAACAACGTTTTAGATCTTTTGGCAACTAACATACCAGAAAGCGTCCTTAATGTAGTAACAGTGAACGGAATTAGCGATCACTGAGTAGTAAAACCTAGATTCCATATTAGAACTGACAAAAAGGCACCCGTAAAGAGAAGGGTATACTTATTTCACAAGGCGGATTTCGAGGGTTTAAACCGAGAACTATTGATCTCGTATAAAGAATTTAGTGATATTATAGAAAAACGTTGTACTGAATAAATATGGAATACTTTCCGTAACATCACACGACTAGCCATAACTAGCGCAATACCAAGTAAACTTAAAAAGGTCAATACTGAACCTAGGTGGTATAATGCAGATGTCCGTAAATCTCTCTAGCGACAACGAATCTGGAACGCAAAAATGAAGAACGCACGCCAGGGTCTCCGAGAAGGGGAGTATAAGAAGTTATGCGAAAAATATAAGATAGCAAAGAAAGCAGCTAAGGCAGCCTTTCGAAAAGCATTAACGGAATTCAAAAATAAAATATTGGAGGAATATTTGAAGGATAATCCAAAGGCATTTTGGTCGTACGTGATGGAGGATCAAGGCTGCAAATCAACAGTAACGTCACTAAAGAACCATCTAGGAGAAAGTGCGAACAACAAATTAGATAAAGCAAATAACCTCAACACCTTTTTCAAAACATCTATAAAACATACTCTCAAATAACACCGCTACAATTCCTAGGCTATAAAAACACCCAATGCAGTCATTTAAATTATCTAGTCGTGGAATAGAAAGTTATCTGAAATCCATTAATTCCAAAAAAATCACCAAGTTCCGATCAAATTCCAGCCCAAGTTAATGAAGAATTAGCATCAGAAATAGCATCGTACCTGAAAATAATATTTGAAAAATATCTAACACAACATCATGTTCCTTACGATTAGAAAAATCGCGAACGTTACACCAATATTCAAAAGCGGTGATACGGAATAGCCAAGTAATTAAAGACCAATTTCCCTAACGTCTATCTCGTGCAAGATATTGGAACATATAATTATCATTTCGATTATGGGGTACTTGGATAGTCAAAAGTTGTTAACGCAAAATCAGCACGGATTCCGGAAAGGCAGGTCTTGCGAAACCCAGTTGGCCCTCTTCCTTCACGACTTTCTTTCCTCGGGAGAAAAGCTTGTCCAAGAAGACGTAATATTTCTAGATTTCAAAAAAGGTTTCAACTAAGTCCCTCATTCGTAGATACTCGTTAAGTTTGAAGCTTACGGAATAGACCACGACGTAATAAGTTGGATAAGAGAGTTCTTTTCCGACCGCGAACAGAGGGTAGTTTTAGATGGCGTTAGTTCAGATGTAGTGAAAGTTACATCAGGTGTACCCCAGGGAAGTGTCTTCGGTCCCTTATTGTTCCATTTGTATATTGATGACATCAATACCGTTGTTAAGAGCAAAATTCGCCTCTTCGCAGATGACACAGTGTTGTACAGGGGTCTAAGCAAAGTGTCGGGCAAGATTGCGTTACAGAAAGACCTAGATGCTATAACTGAATGGTGCCATACTTGGCAGTTAGAATTGAATTTAAAAAAGTGTGTTGTAATGAATTTTTGAAAAAAGAATAACTTGGTCAACGAAACGTAACCAATTAATCAAACCAACTTATCAAATGTAGAGTCAGTTAAATACTTAAGTGTGACCCTTACTCAGGACCTGCCTTGGGGAAAAACGCGTCCGGGAAATCTGCGGACAGGCTAGTCGCAAATTAGGATTCATTAAAATAATATTAGGAAATGCGACGAGAAGGTTAAAGAGCGGTGGTATTTTTCACTCGTGAGACCTCACTTAGAGTTTGCCGCTAGAATATGGGACCCTTACGAAGAGGGACTAATCTCTGAAATAGATCGAATACAACGGAGAGCAGCAAGGTTTGTGAAAGGTTGTCACGATAAACTTAGCAGTATTACCAAATTGTTGAAGGAACTAGGGTGGAAATCTCTAACTGATCGAAGGGTTAAATACATGTTAAATCTTTTACGCAAGTTCGTAGCAGACAGTTTTTTGCCGCACGTTCAACATATATCGCTAAAGCCAACGTAGTACGGTAGAAGCGATCACAGGAATAAGATAAAGGAAATTGACTGCAGAACCGATACATTTAAAATGCCATTTTTCCCACGTACAATAAGGGATCATAATAGTTGTGATAGATCAATCATATGAAACTCCCACTCTAATAGATCGAGTAGAATTTTTACTAGTGTTTAATAACATAGCATCATTACTAACACTTCACTCAGATTGATATGTCCGGCATTATTTTATTTTATTTTGTTCTCTGCATGAAGTAGCATCTCGTAGCATGCATAAATTAACAGTTTTTGTAATATTAACCACTAGATGTGTCTATAGCATTGTTGTGCATGTTTTCATGTTCATTTACGTATCACTCTCCCAGTTTCTGGTTGGACTGCGCACTGTTCTCCTGACTGCTTTTTGGTCTGCGCCTAGCGGCCGGGGGAACATGCGAGGTTCTCATTTGTTCTGGGATGAGTGCTGCATGCCTGGTGTGGAATCACCCCGTGCCACACACCCTAGTGTTGGTTTGCACGATACTTCGTACATGTAGATGCATAAATTAATAATCGTAATAAATGGAACATCGCATGAAGTTTAATTCAGTGTCGTCTAAGGACTGCAGCTATAAGTATAAGGCCAAACATCATATGAGAGTAAGGTAGCGGCTTTCGCGTGTAAAAAAAAGGAATGTGGATAAATAATCGTGATCTGTTTTCTTGATTTGAAATGTCACGCAGAAGAACCACTGAAAAAAGTCACTTGGATTGATATCATGAAATTTTCTCTCAAGACGTGCCTGAATTGGCGTATAATATAGGGCAATGGCACCTTACCTGGAAGATAACGTATTATTAATGGATGATGTCCGAGTTGGTTAAAAAGCATCATCCCATGGCTACCTAGTTTACTCTTACGATTCGAGGAACATTTTCATACCAATTTTCATCTCATCCTTTCTAACATGTACATCCCATGGCAAGTGCTTGGAAATAGCACACTAAAAGGTAACAAATAAAAATTCAGGTCGAAATCAAAATTAGCATGAGAGCGTGCGACAGCGTAATTGTGATGTGGTGATTTTCATTCAATTACGTTTCAAGAAAGTCAAGCATTTATTTTCAAGCACCGAAGTCTTTCCATTGTTAACGACAAGTCTACTTTCCGTCAGCGATATAATTGTGTACCTCGGGCGGATAATTAATGAGATGTGACGCATTCCAAAAGCCCGACTGATGTGGTTACCGCTTTAATTGGTAGAAGACTAGAGGAAAAAAACAAATATGATGTCATTGTTCAATATTGGAATGCTGGTCTTGCCTATACGTCGTCAAAAAACCACGCCCTTTCACGGAGGTACAAGACTCAGCCAGGAGTATCTCTCATTACTTCTTTGTCATCTTAAGGGTAGTTTGACCGATCAATTCACCCAGTATTTGATTAATTTCACGCATTTTTAAGAAAGAGCTCACATCTTTCTAATGATATCAAAATAGTAGCCCCTTGCCAAACTACTTGTCGAGCAATTTGTCTAAGAATATAAGCTGTTTTACTTGGGACATAGATTACGGCTGTGCGCTCCAGAGGGAGAATATTGAAAAAGCTAGGAACTTCTAACACCTTCATTTCGTCAAAACACCAGCGGTGTGTAGTTTGTATGTTTTGTCAACTATTCATAAAATATAATCTATTACTAACCGCAGTATATTTTACAGAATCGCAAAAAACATTCTATTGTGAAAGCGGTTTCACCATACGGCGTGAAAAAATAAGTCAAGTTAGAGACTTATGTGGTTATATTTATTTAATTATTGAGAGATTTTGTCATAATTGTATTTTTGCGCCATTTATATTACAATATTTAAGTCATAATTTTAACGTACGCTGAAATAAAAAAATGAAATCCAAGTGTGGTCTCCATTATGATTAGGGAAGTATGTCGCTCAAACCACTTCAAGCGACACGCACGCACACCTCTCGACAACTCCGTGTCTGCCGCTGCTTGGCTCACCTTCCAACGGAGCTTCCTTCCCGTGGCGTATCAACAAGGGCCTCCTCCCCCCTGACCCTTATCGTCCCTTCTCTACGACCCTTCCTCCGTTTGCGGCGAGATCTCATTGAGGGTATGAGGCGGGGGAGGAAAGGGGGAAAGGGCACCGGTCAGTGGGGGTCCTTCCTAGGGTGCATGGGGGGGGGGGAGGTGCGGAAAGCGGAAGAGCCCCTCTCAAGGGGTGGCACCCTCCTCTCCATCTATCCGGGAGGGTGAGCGTTAAATTAAGGGCGCTGCCCTTGGAGACGCACCACAACACACACGCACTCACGGTCGGTCGCAGTGAGTGTGGCTGTGGTGGTGTTGGTGCTAAGAGTGGTGTCGGCCGCGCAGGGGTGAGGTGTTGGTGACAGGGGCGGGGGGGGGCGAGTCGCAGCCAGTTGTCCGTTGAGTGTCATCGGAGGAGGCGAGCGACGGTGGCGCTCATTAGCGAATCGGACGACGAGGAGGAGGAGGGGAAGCGGCGAGACGTTTCTTCCATTAATGAGATGATGGATTGGGTTCGAAGTGAATAGCCAACGGCACTGAATGCATGGAGGGAGAAAACTATGGCTAATCGATATGGTGCTGTTCAGCTAACGCCGGGAGTCAAAGTTCTGCCCCCAATTGGTAAAAAAAGGGATAACATTGAGTGGTGAAATACAATGAGCGAAATTGATTTCAAGAAGTTCTCAACACTTTTGGACAGCAGGTTCCTGCGTTTATGCAACCGTGGATTCTCTATGACAACTGGAATAAGATATAAGGGGGAATGTGAATTCACCCGATACAACTAATAGTAGCACTATGCTGGGAAGGCATGCACCTCAAAAATATAAAATTCACAATAAAATAAGTATCTCTTAATTGCTTTGGGCAACCGTTGCTCACGCAGTGGACAGGGGTGTAAATTGATGACCTCGCAAATGGAGTTGGTTGTTTCCGGCGTAACTTTGTGGAATTTGCTTTTCATTTTGAATAAAAGGTAAAAACTTTGTTTTTTCCACATTTAGATTTTAGTTTAGACGACCATGGTTTCGACGGTTAACGTCATCATCAGGTAAAAGACACAATTTTTGAGACACTTATATATACATAGTTGAGAATGCAGGGAGGGGGATGGAAAAGGGGGGGCTGTACAGATGGGGTGGGGATGGGAAGGTGGGGATGGGAAGTTGGGTGTTCAGAGTTGGGAGTTTTTTGAGCCATGGATCTGGAATGAGTGAGAATGACCTCGCAAATGATTATTTCTTCGTGACATTCTCACACTCTCACGCATAAGACCGTGGTCTAGGAAGAATGCCTAGCTCCATTACATCAAATTTTCCCATTGCTGGCAGTTTTTTTATTCATGTGAGAAGTAGCATAGATCCCCTACCTAAAGTCTAGTCTTTGAGCAAAGCAATAAATAAGTTTGAAGATAATATGTTAAATAAGACACATTTGCTGAAAGCCAATTTAAAAAAAAACTCCAATTTTTAAATTCAATTAACTAAAACGCATATATGAAAACGTCCTAAAACCTAATAAAACTAAGATCACCGCTTTCTTGTAACTAGAGATCAAACAATGTCTCTTTCACCGATATTCTGGGGGATTTTCGAGAAAGAATAATTTTTCATGAAAACAACATTGTATGTCTGTAAGTACTTTTAAAACCGCTTAGAGAAACGAAGTACCTGAATCACGGGCAAACCTGGAAAGACGAAGGAAATCAACAAAATAAGTTATCCCGGAAATTCTATTGAACAAATCTTAAAAGATGTACAGGCTTCATTAAGTAAGATGGAGAAAGCATGCCAAAAGGAAGACAAATCGAATAAAATTAAGACACTTTTACTGTAGCTAAAAGAATAGCTTGAACCATAAGGTATCATAAGAATCAACCGTCTTCGCAATAAAAAGCATAGAGTAAGATGAAGGTAGCTCGCCAAAGATTGAACCCGGAATAGGTGAACTCGTTTCGGCGTTCATGAACAAGACGAAGCATAAATGTTTGAAAGAGCAAAGGATCGGAATCAGAATGCGGTGCGTGGAAATGTTTGTTTGGAATGTAATGGTTTTGGAAAATTGGCCGTTGCGAAGGAAAACAAAGAACCTGGAGGTGAATGTACAAGGCCAACTGATAAGCTAGGTTGTGATCAGGAGATCTAATTCCAACATGGGGCAGCATACCATAAGATAAACATATAATATACTTCATTTTCATTCATGTGAACACAGTAGATAGATTGAAGGGGGTGAGACTCTCTCAAGATGGCTTATAATAATATAGTTTCATTGCCGGGAAATAATGCTCACCCTATGGACAAATACGTTGAGGTTTCAGATGAGATTAGGAAAAAAATATTGGGACGCATACAGTCAGCCACAAAATTAAAAAAAGCAGAATCGGATATTTCTTCGTTAAATTCTGTGATTAAATGCAATGGTCTACCTAATAAACCAAAATTACATAATTTATTCAGCATTAAAAATAAGATCACTCCATGGCTAGATGGGAAACTATTTCGTGACCGTTTCCTCATGTATATTACAGCTTTTAGGTTACTTTTTGTGAAGTTAGTAGTGAAAACACTTGTTTATGTGCATTATATATTTGACTATTCTGTTAATTACTAAGCGATGACGGTATTTGCAATATTCAATTACAAAGACTTCCAGTATTACTTTCCAAAGAATTTCATTAATTCGTAAATGTTATTTCGCAAGCATGAAGTTTAGATGTTGCTCTACATCGTTGAATGACCACGATTTGGTTCATAAAATTCCCTTAACTGTAATGTATGTGTAGGAAAAATATTAATACACTATGTTTCATAAAATGACGTTCCTACTCCTGAATAATGTTTTTTTTAAATATGACGAAAGAGTAGGACAAAATTTATACCTCCTGCTAAGGAGTCAACAGCTCCAAAATGCAAATAAAAAGTTATATTTTACGCAATATAATATTATTCTGTTGATTGGTTTCTAAGAATTATAAAAAATTAATTATAAAGCAGTTTTAAGGCGGTCTGTTCACCGGATAGCAACAGGGAGGTGGAGGTCAGGATAAGACAGTACTCTCATGACCTCCGCCTCCCTGACGCTATTCAGTTTCTCATTCATGGCGCGCTGAAGTAAAAACAATCTTCATAAATAAGTTGGGTATTTTTTTATCTACTTATTGGATCAGTTGAGGAAATGAATAAGTAATTCAAGTTTTGATATTAATACAAACGAGGAAGTGCTTGGCGTAGTTGGCGACAGTAGTTGGTGAGGAGAAGATACTTGTGGATGAGATTAAGGGGAAGGCGGGGTAGGTGGCTGGAAGGGGTAATGAGGGACGATGGTTTGCTTAAGGCCGCGATAGAGGGTAGGGTATTGGGAAAGCGGGCAAGTGGAAGGAAGAGAATAGGTTTTATGGACGGGATGAAGAAAGGTAGTACTAATGCTGAGATTAAGAAAGAAATACTAGAGGCAGATAGGGCACGTCACGTATAAGATTCTGTTGGTTTTTCTCTCACTTTCAAATTAACCTAACTTCAACCGGTAGATTACTCAGATGATGATGATTGCTCTTGATTACCAGAGGAAAGTATGAGTAAAATTGCACGCATTGCAACAAGAATAGGTACTGTAGGTACAAATGAGCAGGAGGCACAAAGTTTTCCGGCTCTACGGGAGGGGAACAGGGGGTGGGGGAGGGAGGTCTAATGCAGTGGAGGATGGAGGAAGGGTTGGCTGTAATAGTTTTGTGTCCGTTGATGAATCGCAGGGGGTGGGGGGAGGTGAAGAGCTCGAGGGGCATGAACGGGAAGGGGGAAGACGTTCCATCTTGCCCCACCGGAGACCTCTCGCGGCAGAATGAAAGCCTCTTCCGTCTCACCACCTCCAAGGAGAGAGCACTCTTTATCATTCATATCACATGAGCCTCAACGCATTTGCGCCTCACACTCCCTCCTCTTCGGCGGTCGTAATGCCGCTTCCCTTTCGCTTTCGCCGGACTTCGGCGACGACGACTACGTAGTCATATTGTGGCAGTGCACGAGGACCTCTCCACTGAAGACAACTTTTATCTCGTGACGATGCTTACCGTTCCAACTCCCGAGTGAGTACACCTCAATTTAGGATCCTTAATTCGACATTGATCTGAGTAGGAATTCAGGTCTCCGTGAAGCAACCACTTCAAGACTGTGAAGAACAAAATTTACAAGAATTTTCAAAATAAAACTGCTTAAGGTATAAATTCGACAGAGTCGGGCGATATATGTTGGAACAGCATTTTAGTACTTAAATAAAACGACAGTAATTGTACTGTCCACTTAAATTTTACTCAGACCTGATGATGACGCCCTAAGGAACGTTGAAACACGTGTTGTGTAATATTTACATTAAAATTTAAGTGAACAGTACAATTAATGTAGTTTTATTTAAGTGCTTAAGGTACTCTGCTATCTATTTCAGAAAAGCACTCGTTGCTCACTCAATGACTCAGGAAAGCTGTAAGATGGAGCCACAATCACTAAGTTTTAAAATTTCGTTATTATATGGAGCCACAGTCACTTTATTCAATTGCTTGCAAGAAATTTCATGAAAGCGAGAATCATTTCTGATTTGTCTCCGACTGAGACAACGCTTCCTTTCATCTTGCGACGACGACAATTTCCAGTGATTCCGGCATATATATATCGTAATCGCATATGCGATTAGAATCAACAAGTTTCAGGCTCAGTCGTTTGACACCACGTTGGACTTCAACTCCAAACAGAGCAGTATTCTCAAACAGGACAACTGTTTGTTTCTCTTTCTCGCTCTATAAATTCCCGCCCAAAAGTGTGTTTATCGAATAGCCCAACCCTCTGCAAGGACCACTGCTCAACGATAATAGTCAATTCACACGCAATGTGAGAATTTATCGGAAGTAATGTAATTTCTTTAGTGTTGGGAATAAACTCATGGTATCAAGTGTAATTTAATTTTAATTCCTTCCTTAAATAAGTGGGCGCCACGCGGGCGTCTTATGAAACCTATTTTTGTAAGAATTAAACTGAAAGGGAATGTTATTGGCTTCATTTCTGAATGCATCCTAGGTATTATTTCACGTTTTATGAAAACTGTTTTTTTTAATCTTATTTCCCATCGGGATTAACTGCATTTCTATCCTCTTGCTATGAGAATAAAATGAGGACCTAAGTGATGGTAACTACTCTACCCTCTGAGTCAGGAGGAAAAAGAGGATAAGCTAAGAGTGATTCAAGGAGACATATCAATAAGAACATAATAAATGTAGGATAATAATTCGAAGTGGTGTCTGCCTTCAACTGATTATCGGGATTGATGAGTTATTGACTTGCGAGCCCGAAATGCTGTTTTCCCTCTGAAGAATGGAGCGAGTTAACTAAAGTTATACGGGAAGTGGCTCAAAATAACTAAAAATACTATAAAACTCAAGACTCTCATTATTGAGACACCTTCTTCAATGGAAAGACTGCGCTTTTGAATATTCTGGTAGTGATGAGTATACATGAACACGGGCATCTTAAGTGGATTCAATCTATTGAAATAGGGATTTGTCGTGATAAACCGTCTATAAATTTGCGCAGATCAGAAGCGAATCGGTTTTCCCCTCATGTCATTGCGCGAATTCTGATGGCTTCCTGTTTCCAAATCCACAAAAAAATCTTTCAAATTACCCGTCAAAGCTTTCTCAATATTCAATTTTGTATTTTTGGTCCGAAAAAGGAATGATTATAGCTGTATGCTTTAGTTGTGGCCACTATTGGTGTGCGGGGAAAAGTAATTTTTGTTCTAATGGACACAGCATAGTAATTCACTTTTTTGTCACTTGCACTTCCAGTTCTTATGATAACCTCCGTTTAAACCTTTCAAGTAGTCTTAGCCTAGCGTTTAGCCTCTTCAAGTCTCTCTCCAGGCTCCCGATGAAGTCCATTCATCAGTTATGTTTCGCACTCTCCGTCGGTTCGTGGCAGTTCCTAACCAAGTGTGCGGCTTTTATTAACAATCTGATTATTCCACGTATTAAATCTTTCAGTGTAATGTCGGATCCGAGATGATCGCAACGTGTTCAAATTGCTTCACCGAAGTAAATCGAAGAATCCATCTCTGTATCACTCACTCTTTCATCCGAGGACCTAACAACTCTTTCATTCGATTGATAAATCTTAGTCCCTCGAATGCAGGCCAACAATTATTTTGTACGCGTTTCCCCACGTTCAGAATGAAGTGGTTATTTCCAGGTATTCCCCTTCACCCGAAACATTTATATTTACTCCTTCCAATTTGTAGAGTGGCATTGCTGTGATTGATTTCGCAAGAAGTAAGCCACAGTGCATTTATTCACTCAAATTAAGTTCGAGCGTCCGAAAAAAGGCAGCGCGAATGAACGTTTTTAAGATCGTATGACGCAGCCTATAAATATTATTTCTTAGCTATTTCTCGGAAGATGACCTCATTGTCAGCAAATTATCTAATTTTACTGCAAGACTTAAAGTTAATATCATGAAATTAACTAAGGAAGGGCTGAGAACAGATAACGCTTCCATATGGAACGCTGGATGTCACCATAAAAACCCAGGAGGGATTTTAACATATGTGAGAGCCCCTAGTAGCCATTCTGCCGTTTGTACCATGATAGGGATGCTAGAAGAACTTAGCACAGCATGGAACTACATACATGGCTTGCTCTACACTCATCTACTCACCAACATCGCTATCTCGTAGAGAGCCAACAATACTCCCTCCAGGAAGGGATTAGCTTCTTGCGCAACAATGGCTATTGAGCGCAGTGTACTAGTCACATTTTCGATCCAAGCTGAAGAAAAAGTTGATAACTTATGGGCGAATCACCGCAACTCAGGCGACAAAGATAGGCGCTCGGTTGTTCCAGGGTGGCGAGGTGGAATCCATGGCGACGCCCCCACAGAGCAGCGGGGGATGAAAGTGGGAGAGGGAAGGAGTTGGAGGGGGAAGGAGTGTGGGAGGGGGAAGGAGGAACGGCCGACGGCCACCCCGTAACTACTTTGGCGGGAGTCATGACGACGCCTTTGGCCACGAGATGGCAGTGACGTCGCGTCGGCGACGAAATTGAATCGACGACCGTTAAAGTTTTGATTCGCATGCCGGGCGTAAAACCAGGCATGTTCCTCCACCCAGGCAAGAGTCAGCCGATGAGGAAGACTGAAACTATGAAGATGAACTCGGCTCCATCGACTTCACCGGAGAGTTCAGAGAAGCCCGTTACCCCAAGCGAGATACAGAGTTAACACCCAAACCACCATTGAAAAGATGTATTTGATGTTTCTTGAAAATTTGAATGCATGATACTTTGAGGAAGTATCTCAGGTGTGTGTTGCCGTATATGTCACGGATATTTATTTAAAACCAAGAAGCAAGAGTCTTTCAGTTAGGCGTGCTTCCGTGGCTGAGGTCATATCGCACGTATGTACTGTCTGCCACTTGCAAACTGTGGCAACATCGCTAACAACGAATATGAGATTCAACCATTCAAAGTTGAACCGATAAACAACAGTCTGAACATCGGAAATTGAGCGGTGATTCCATGGAGACACTCCGTTGCCTAAAATAAATCTTTATGAACTTGAGGAGACTTTTTACGGTGTGGCATAAAATCATATGAATAGGAAACTCATATAGGACTACTTACAGCCGTCATATAACGCGATAAGGGTAAAACATTTCTGATGAAGGTAAATCTTCAAAATACGGCAGTTAGGAGGCTCTAAAAAATTTAAAAGGTGTGACAATGAAACGTTGAGGGACACAAGTTAGGGAATATCGATCTGTATACTCATCAAGATATACTTTTATGGATGGCTATCTTAGTTTATAAGGAAAAAAGAATTTTAAGGAATAAAAAAATGCTTCAATTACAAATAATACCAAACAAAAAACTAAAAGATAAACTCTCTGTCCTAATACGAATTATTTCTTTGGCTTGCTATCATTCGAAAGTTCACCTCACACACAAACATATCTCTATGTCAATGATAACTAAGCACACCCTTAAAAAAATTATGACCACACTGAAATATAAGTACAAATATAATGCATTCACATGTAAAATTAACATTACTTCTCAACTGATTAATTGCATTGATTCCTCTTTTTTTAGCATTTAGTGGCACCTAAATCTAATGGTGTGTGCCTGCTCCCTCAACGGCCTTCCCTAAATTTAATTTCAATTATGCCGCATAGTTGATGTGGCAGTCCATTACTAGGATAATCAAGATAAAATTTTACAAGGTAATACCATGAAAGAAGCCACAACGTCCATTATTTTATTTATTCTTGAATCCGCATATTTCACTGGATATTGGATGCAGGACCTGGAAATGCATAACACAGAGAATTTTCTGTAAGATACCTACGCGTAAACACTTCGTATTAGGCGCACTTTAGCAATTGATCTTGGCAATACCTTTGGACTTTTAACGCAAGCAATGGTCGGCGAATGGCAAGAAATTTGGATGCACAGAGGCAATACTCAGGACGATCATCAGATATGAAATCGTAGGAGCTACAGCGCATATCCGTCGCAGGATTTCAAAATACTCTTTCACGGCATAACGTCAACAGAAACCTTTAAATAAAATTAAATGACATTTGATAAGATCGAGCTTTAAATAAAATTTACATTAGCTCTACCCAGAAATCCGCTTCGAAAGAATAAGATATGTCAAAACTTCACAAGGAGGAATACCTGCACTTCACGACTAGGGAAATAAATTGAAATTTCCTAGAAAAGTAACAACCTCCGTTAAAATTGCAGAAATTTCAGAGAAGGCTGATAATTGAAAGGGCATAAACCTGGAGTATAAGAGAGGACAATTTTAAACAAATCAAAAGTATGCGCACGATGTCGTTAATCGAATCAATTGGGCATTTAATAGAGAGGCACATTTTTTAACATCAGATATTAAACCTAAACGCGAATTTTGCTTTTAAAAGGGTGTTGGTGCATTCTCGCATTATAAAGAAAAGAGGAATCAGATGAATTGGGCACGCTTTGAGGCACAATTGGTTTGCGAAGAACGAAATTGAAGGAAAAATAGAGAGAAACGCACAAGAGGAAGACCATGGTGGACCAAATAAAGAGTGAAGTACGTAAGAAGAACTACCGCGGTGTGAGGGAACTAGCACTACTACAGATAGGAACCGATGGAGGGAACTGCTGTCAACCAATCTTAGGATTAGAACGACCAGTGAATGATCAGAAATGCCTTCATGGTGAAGGCATTTCTGATACACGAACTTCTTAATATTTTCGGGTTCTACAGCGTTGGTTGCTTTGGTGATGACAACAGTTTCGCTGGCACTACTGCCAGCGTCTTCAGGTCAAAGATGCCGGGTCACAATTTTGGTCCTCATTATATGGAGCTTCTTTCCCGCCAATTCTCGCTGCTGCCCTCCCATTGGTTCGTTTCAGAATTCTCCTTCAAGTGTAGTCCAGGTGGTATCCCTCGTCTCGGTTAAAATTGTCAGTCCGGGCTATCTCAATTGATTCCCTAATTAATCTAGGGTAATATCTGCCCTCTCTCACTATCACCTTGGCTTCGTCAAAAATGTTTTGGCATCTTTGACCTGAAGACGCTGGCAGTAGTGCCAGAGAAACTGTTGTCATCACCACAGCAACCAACGCGGTAGAACCCGAAAATATTAAGACGTTCATCATAAACCACCGCGAAAACCTTCGTTCTTACATCATTTCTGATACATTATCTTAAAGAGAAATTATTTTATTCCCAAAGAGAAATTATTTTATCCCCAAACTGTAGGTCTTAGTTGTTCAATAATAAATATTTAAAAATAATTACTCCAACTGTATTATTGTAAAATATTTATAAAATTCTCACTTACGAATGACTCACAGGCATGGATGACATACATAAAACTACTGAGCACATTTACATAAATTGCCCAACAGCTCCGTATTAGGTCCTTGATGTTCATTGAGGAACATTTTTGAAAAAGTATAACTTAGTACACTTTAAACTTTGCGTTTATTAAGAAGAGAATTTAGATAAATGAGTTAATAAGGTCAATTATTATATTTTTACGACTTATGAGTACGCATAAGGAAATTAAACTTGGACTAAATTACGCAAAAAAACAGAATTTCTTTTTACATCGACCGATTTAAACCGTAGCTATTGCCCATAATTTATGATAATAAAGGCCAAACGCGTTATTTAATAGCATTTTTCAAACATCATCACCATCGTCACAACCGTTGTTGCATTAAATGTTGTTTTCTTTCTTACTAAGAAGAAGTAATGCCTGCAATAGCAAAGCGTTTTATTTTAATGTAAATAAGTTGAATATAAAGAATATTACGTTATATTTAACCCTAAAAAATAACTATACTTACATCTCTTAAAGATAAGTACCAACACTAAATTAAATATAAAATTTAGTGTTAAACATACATATTTAAGGGAAAGTAAAACGTTTCATTGCTACTTTGTTTATTGAATTTCTTTTATGATATTTAGTAATCATGTTATACAAGACTAAACTAACGAGGCTGGTCCTGAAGTAGGAGGGCACAAAATGGAGCAAGTAGAACAATTTAATTACTTGGGTAGTACGCTAGAAGAAAATGGGCGTAGTTGCAAAGACATTAGAAGGAGAAGAGCGCTAGCGAAGGAAGCGTTCAATAATAGAAGGGAGCTGATGACGGGAGCTTTAAGTAAGGATGTAAAAAAGAGGCTGGTGAAGAGCTTGATATGGAGTGTGGCGTTGTATGGAGCAGAAACGTGGACCTTGAGAATGGAAGACGAAAAAATAGGCTGAAGGCTTACAAGATTTGGGTGCAGATAAGGATGTAGAAGGTTCGGTGGACGGAAAGGAAGACAAATGAGGAAGTGCTTAGTTGGTTGTTGAGTTAAGGAAACTTCTGGACGAGAATGGGTGGAGGCAGAGTAGGAGGTTGGAAGATGTTATGAGGAGCAAAGGGTTACTGTGATAGAGCGAAGGATGTTGGACAAGTGAGGAAGAAAGAGAAAAGGTTTCATGGACGAGTGAAGAAGGTTAGGACGTACGCGGAGATGAAGTAAGAAATAAAAAGGTAGATAGGGCCCTGCACTAGTCAAAATCAGGAGGGTGTTCTATGACTTTCAATGATTCCTGCCTTTAACCGACAAATTGCTTTTCTGAATGAATGAACGAACATGAAAATCAAATGCAGGAATAAAAACCTATATTCTTTTAGTCATCCAGCATTTAAACTCCAAGCCCATATCAGGAGTTCAAGTAATTTATAAAAGTACACAAATGCACCCCTTCACCGCTTGTAATGCATTTTTAATGGAAGTGAAAGTCAAAGAAGTAAAAGGGCTCAAGTAGAAGTCGTGGTACACTTCACCTTCCTTTTATTACCTGTTAATCGTTCAAGGTGCTAAGAAACATATGTACCAAATTTTGTTCAAGTTCGTCAAAGATTGGATGTCTATATCGTTCAGACCAAGATAAATTCAGTTGCAGGCGAATGCGATGCTACCTTTTTCCTCCGTCTAGAATTCTCAATAAATTATTTATCAATTTGTAAATTTCTGACTCTTTAAGGTTCACCGACCACTTTTTTTACGAACGATGTCATTTTCAATGTTACTTCAACTTAATAAATACATTGCAATTTGAAACCTTGGTTGGTGAGTATATAAAAGTGTGGAATTTACACATTTATGCATCATTTAATTATTTCGTAATTTATGCGCTGTACACAGTTTATTAGGAAATCTGGCCGCTTCAATGCTTTGATAAAATTCATGTCAAATGCAGAAAAAAATGTCATCAAAAAAGATAATACTATTAGATTTCTATAAGATAATACTATTGTTGTAGTCAATATTTCTCGACAATACGCCTAGAACTGGCTTTTTCCTCCTAGCAATAAAATTTATCTAAAGGGACTGAATTGAATCTCATTGCCACATATTCAACTAAGAAAATATATGATTGTTGTACCACTAAAAATATATGAAGTTCAGCTAAGTAATAATTTTGGAGTGGAGCGCAGATGAAGAGGTTGCCGCAGTCTCACTACCGGGAGGTCTTCCAAGGATTTTCAATTAAGCCACGAATGCCCAAGCACCAGGAACTTCCTTTTTATTTACCACGCTTTCAATAAAAAAGCATTTGCGTCGTAAACTGATATCTCCTCGACGCCAGCGTGATTTACTTTTGAATATATTTCCTCTCAGCCGAATTGCATAGGACGAAAGGGACTTCTCGTATTTCCTCCGAACATGTCGTAAAATTACCCGGGGAGAATGTAGCCAAGACGATAAAAATAGATTTCAGAGGGCTTATGATGCCTAGGTACAAAATAATCCAAGGAAGACTTGGTTAGCAACCAGACAAAAATTTTCTCGTCTGGAAGCGCTAACAGGTACAAAATTTTACTTAGCGTAAAAAAAAATAATATCATATCCGATAATTTATCATTTATCATGAAAATTAATTTGTAATGGTTTATTTATAATTACGCATTACACCTAAGAAATATACCCGCGAGGCTACATGTTGCCGACCAAGAATATATTAGTACGATCATTGAGGCAGAGATATCGGTAAACCAAAGATGAGGTAATTGAATAAATTTACTTTAGTAGTAAAAGTTGTACTTATGCTGGCAGGATCTTTATGACAGCGCTCACGTATTTTACAAGTCCGAATTTTCCTTCGTACATTTTTTATTCTGAGGCATGAAAGGTAAAGGTGCAATGAGCCAAAAAAATATGCTTACAAGTTATAACCGAGGTTGAACCAAAAACCCAATTTGTAGGTATATGAAATTTGGGAATCAGAAAAATGTATCCTAATTATCTTCCAAATACCATCACAATTTGCAGGGAAAAGTAATGGAAATCAGCAGAAACATAATTATACGTAAAAATCATAAGGAATGTTAAATAAGTGCAGAGCTTTGGATGTAGGACGCAGAAAGAATCTAAGGGATCAGGAAGAATGAAAGGCGACGAATCCATGAGAGTTGATTCCCTGTGATCCCCAGACGAAGTTCAGTGACAAAGCGATCAGCCACATCAGCACGTGGAGACAGATATGTGCGTGGGAAAGGGATTCGATATAAAGAGCAGAGATTAGTCTTCTCCACGAATTCGCCCAGCACCGCTTGCACGACAGCGCCCTCAAGTGGCCCAGCACTCACTCACACACTGGTAGAGATGGGGTGCGGTTTCACGATCTGTGATTTTGTTACAGTGATCTCTTCCTCACGACCCGGTGCTGTGACAGGATCTAGGAAACCGCAGCTCCCAGAATGCATTGCTTCGTGCTTCTCCGCTACAACCGGGTGGAGTTTTGTCATCCCTGCGGTTCCGGAACTGTGACGCTCCGGACATGTGACGATTTCGTTTGTAGGATGTCACGACTTGTGACAAAATCACAGATCGTGAAATCACAACCCATCTCTAATGCCGATGTTGTAGCTCTCCTCGTCATCGCACCGAAACCATGAGAGTCTACTTTCAAGGATAATATTAAGTTACCGATATCTCCTAATTTAACTATTTTATTATTTTTAACTTCAGGCTTCACTATTTGGAACCTCTCCATATCGGAAATAAAAATTACATTTCGTAATGGACCACTAAATAGATTTATTTCTTCAAATCGATCAGGTTACATATGAAGATGTCACTATGTGATGAAACCCGGGTCGTCAGAAATAAATCAATTTAGTGGACCATTGCGAATTGTAAACAACATTTTGTCGGAAAAACCAAAAATAAATATCATTTCATTATAAAAGGTTAGTGTGGGGGTCAAACAAATTCCAGAAAGCATTGAAAAAATATCAAAATAAATTTCCTTCGAAACAGAGGAAATTTATTTTGAATAATGTACATTTAAATTAGAATGTACATAAGAATTATGGGCGCTTTCTCCCCAAATAAGCGCATCAGATTTAAAGTCGAAGTTTCAAAAGAAAATGATTGCTTAAAAATGAGGCAGCAGCCTGTTCTATTACCAAATTCTGGAGTACCTAGTTTGAATTTCATTGGGTTGGGGGTTGATTGAACCCTTCTTGACTTCCGCCTAATATTTCCTCTGGACCCACAGTGTAAGCTTTCAAGGATGCGAGGTGCAATATGATACAATGTTTTCGATTTACACATTTCTCACCAAGCATTTGTCCCTGTGAATTTATCCGTTTAGTATTCAGTGAACCTAAGCGGGAACATCCCGGGGCATATATAACTGCCAGCTGGGACAAATTTGCCAACCAGGCAGGACACCTGGACATACCCTTAAAACCATATGGTACTTCTATTCCTGGGAGAATTCATAGGACATAAACAATCCAGTTCAACAACTAAGACTTACTTCAGGGGTGAAACAAAGGCCCTGGAATGTTCAATACGAAATTAACGCAAATTTATGCTACGGTGGCCTTCGAAATCGACACCTTTGATACAAATTACTGAAAGTATTATTATCTTGTCTCTATTTTGCCAGGCATACATATTCTCTCATTTATTGGGAACGTCACAGTCGTGGTGCCATATGTATGACAGTATTTACATCCACGAGGTTAGTGGTTCAATTTCAGATAGGCTGGTGACTATATGTTCAACTATAAATGACGAGTGAGTTGAGTTTAAGTAGATATGATCACAAGGATGGACAGGAAGCACCATTCACAATAATATACTTGAATAGTTCACCGAATACATGATTCGGGTCAAATTGACACAACCAAACCAAATAGCACTAAACATATCAAGTAATATGATAGCAAAAATTACTGTTCCAAATGCGAAAGTTATGATAGAATGCAGATTGACTCGCAAATATAAACTTTTTTCCATAAAATGAGCGTTTCTGGGTTCGTTTCAGGGTCTTTTTCGTGTGCCACAGAGTACCCTCTAAAGACCTTAAAGATCAGATCCTCTAACCTAGTTAAGGTTTCATGATAAATTTATAATCTTACTGCATGTACGCAGACACACGTTCCAACACACATAAAAGCATATTTTTTGGACGGAAAGGAAGACAAATGAGGATGTTCTTGACATGGTGGGCGACGAGAGGAAAATTTTGGATGAGATTAGGGGAAGGCAGGGTGGGTGGCTGGAAGGGGTAATGAGGGGCGATGTTTTGCTAAAGGCCGTGCTAGTGGGAAGGATGTTGGGCAAGCGGGGAAGGGGAAGAAAGAGAATAGTTTTCATGGACGGGATGAAGAAAGGTAGGACTTATGCTAAGATGAAGAAAGAAATAATTGAGGTAGATAGGGCACAGCACGTGTAAGAGTCTGTTGCATATTCTCTGAATTTCATCATAACCTATCTCTAACCGATAGATTACTCTAACGAATGAATGAACATACGTATGTCAGATCGACGGTAAATCACATTGTGATTTTATATATCAGCATTTTAACGTAAAAACGAGACAAGTTAAAACCTATTTTTAGTACTGTCAACTTCTTTTCAAAACATACATTACCTCTGAACTCGTCTCTATATTTATACGTGTATCTTGTAAGAAAAATCACATTCGTGACAAAATCATACGTTTTTGGCACTGTGACTGGGTCGGAGTTGTCACAGTGGAAGCTGCGACGAAAACATCCTGTCACATCTCATCCCTGCACACTGTTCACCTGGCAGGGTTCTCCTAGGGCGAAGAAACACCCCACCAACCGGCGCTAAAGCAACGCCAACCGCCTCAGCATCGCGCTTCTGTGATCAGTATGTCGATGGCACCACCTTTTTAGGATCTATCGTGCATGAAAATAACAATCAACAAAATAGCTCACTAATACCCGATAGAAAAGCTGAAAGAGCATCATGAAATAAATAGACCAATTCAATTTTTCATTAATTAACAATTCCTACGTACCGCTAAACTTGACTACGTTTTCCTTCAAATCAAACTTTGGACCAAGTGAATAAATTGACATAACATTATCCAATCTTTATATATATAAAAGTCAATGTTTGTATGTATGTATGTATGTATGTTCCACATCTCCTCCTAAACAACAGGACCGATTTTGATGAAATTTGGAACACGAGTTTGTTACTGATAGACAACAAACACTGTAGGGTTCAATTAACCGAATCCCTATTTTTTCCAGGGTTAAGGGTGTGATCCTTACTAATATGTATAAAAATGTAATGGTCTCTTTCTGTCTGTTGCTCCATCACGCAAAAACTACTGGACCGATTGAGCTGAAATTTGGCATGCAGATTGAAGACATATCTGGTTGTATCGTATGCTATATTAAAAAGCCCTAAGGGCCCCCAAAGGCCCCCGAAGGTCCCCCGTGGTGGTCCATGCTAAGCATTGTGTTCGGTGCAGTGGTTTCATTTTTTGCTTTTTAAAAGTACATTCACTCAAGATATAGGGCTGGAATTTTTTTTATCGGATGGCTGAATCAATATAATTTCTAATTTTATCAATCGATTTTCTTCTACGCTCCGTATTTTTCTGAAATTCATGTTTTCAGTTGAAAAATCTCACATATTCCCTGAAATCAACAATAACATATTTCCTTGACAACCAGAGATTTTATTTTCATAGAATATTCACGCCTCTAGCATTTAAATATCACGCTTTCCTGCAGGCCCATGATAGTACGTAGAAGCAAAATCCGTATAAGAAGAGCCCAGAGTCCCAAGGGCCCCCTGATAAATTGCTTCGGGGGGTAATCGATAAAGTCAATGCATATTTAACAAGTATACTCTTCAACGTCTATTCTCAAAGTAGCTCTCAAAGGGGCACTGCATGGATATGAGAGAACACTTACGTAGTAAACGTTACACATAAAGGAATTAATAGAATACACAATTAAATATGCAAGAATATTTACGTGCAGTGAATATCAATGGTAATAATGCCTCTGTTGCTACAACAAACACGGCGTTGTTTATTATCGTTTAATACTCACATGTATTACACGTAGTGAAACCGTATGCCTCTCATTATGATTGCGAACTGTTTTTTAGGCCAATTCCTACATCATTAACGTCACGAGTTATTCATATGTTTAAAAGTGTTAGAGTGCAGTTAACTTAGATACATTCACTTAATCATCGAGATAAACAAGATAGGTTACGAACTCCTAGAATGACCACGCATACAGTTTTTCTTCAGGCTTTGCGGTTTTCTAATAAAATAAGTTTCACGTTTTTCACACCCGTTGAATTTCAACGGGTACCTTCCGCTCGTATATTCTAAAAGTAGTTTTGGAAAAGGTAATGGTAGTACCCAGGAGTTAGGAGCACAATTGTAGACATTGGGTGTATGTGATATTCCGTTGGTTGTCTGATTTGAAGCAGCAATAGCTGTTTTGTTTGTGCTGTAGCATATATTGTTTTTCATCACTTAAACTTTAGAATGTGCAAGCCTTAGGTATCTTTCCAGCAAGATAGGTACCTTTATTTAAGAAGAAACTGACTGTCTCCAAAGTATAGATGGATTAAAACATTGTTGCAGCTCCTCAAATTTTTTCGCCCAAGTATTTTAAAAGATAATAGATATTTCTAGAATAAATATTCTTGAGGTAAGATTGTCCCCCGTTCGGATCTCCGGGAGGGGACTACTCAATAGGATACATCACTCTTGAACGATAAACACCATTTTAGGATTGGTACCTGGAATATAATATCGCTTTGAGGCTGTGTACGACTTGAAAGTGTGAAAATGAAGATGAAAAGATGGGGTCTTGATGTTTAAGGAATCAGCGAAATGAAACGGCCCGAAGAAGGGCTTCTTGAGCGGCAGCTGCCAAATTATCCACTTTGTATCTACGAATGGAAATGTGAGTGTTAAAAATACTCAGAAAAAGTATTGGTATGCGAGTAAAAAGCCATTTCCATGATGGTAAAAGGATAATTATAGTTAGAATAGCAATAAAATATAAGGAAAAGGTGGTGGTATGAATACACAAGCCAACGTCAGATTACGAAGGTGTCGACGTAAATGATATGTACGACAGAAATAAAGGCTCTTGTCCCTAAATATGTAAAGGGCTTGGGGAATTCAGGGGCAATCTGATTGGCTGTAGGGTCCGTTGGTCTTTAATTGTTGAAAATCCGTTTGAAAGTTGTGAAGAGGGGGTAGCCTTCTTCCCTGTAAAAATTGTTGGGAGTCTATGCAATTTCCGGCCAAACTGTTGTCCTCGTGGATGAATTAATGCGGGAATAACCCTAAAACCATCGAGTCATATAATTACCACGGAATGTATCGTAGCAATCGAATTTATGCACTGTTTGCGCAATCATTCATTAAATGTACACCAGTGCTGATGAGTGCAGGATCCAGACACTGTTGCTGCACAATTAAACCATGGCCGTGATCAATAAAACAATTGATGAAAAAGTATATATCGCACCTGCAGCCGTGTAAATTATATATCGTATTTGTACAGCTGACTTTTTGAGGAGGCTGGAGTAGTATTACCTGTTGCCAAAACTGCTATCGATTAGCTACCAGACTCTGAAACGATGAAACTCATATTTCAAGTAATGTGAATGTGAAAATTCATACAGAATCTTCGTGAAATATGCCAAAAGTTCAAAGAAATGTACTCGATTCATAAATAAATATAATGATGTGTCATAGTCCAATGTAGTAGTAGTGCCATCACTTAAGTCGCGAGCATACAAAACGCTCTCAAGAACCTCATAGGTCATACAATCAGGCATTTCATTCGTACGAATCCTCGGAACGATGTCTGTGCGAGTGAAGAGTTAAAGCTTTTCCGTAAATAAATGAAAAGACACGCGTTAAAAGTTGGCCAGAGGAACGCCGCACGTGTGGAAGAGGAACTAAATGAAGTGGCGGGTAACAAATGAAGGGGCGGATGGAGAGTTTCATAAAAAAACAAATCCTCGAGCTCCATAATTCGAACAAGGCGAGATTTCATTGCACACATATTTATATATTACGCAACCAGGTACATACGCAGAATGGGTGGCCCATTCATAATTCACTATCCAATGAACGTTCACGCCCTGGATTGTCACTTGACAACGGCCCACCAATCGACTCTTTGAATGTCTAAATGAAAGAGCGAAAGGAAGAGGTGAGGAAGAAGAGTGGGATAGAGCGTGCGGATAAGTAGAGCTCCCTATCCCTCCGCCGCACGTGCGCCCGTGATTTATTCTAGAGAGAGAGCGTGAAAAGAAGGGGAGAGAGGGTGGAGAGGGCGGGGGGGGAGGAGAAACGTCGAAATATAATATCCCTTGAGACAGCTCGGTCTCTTTATTTTTTTGTCTAATTCCTCGCTCCACACGATTCTCGTTTTTAAATTTCCTTTTGTGTCAGATAGAGGGAGAAAGAGAGAGAGAGGAGGATTCTCTCGTCCAAATTTAATGAGTTTCCCTTAATGATCCGCGAATTTAATTCCCTCATTCACTCCTTCTTCCTCCCTTTCTCCTCTTTCATTCCGCCATGCAATCTCTCCTGTCATTACCTCTCGTTCGCCCCCAACAGTGTGAAGGGGGTAGGAAAGGGGGTGACAGGGGGTGGAAGGGAAGGTGGAGGAGGTTGGGACTCCTCTCGCCCTCGCCAATCGATGGAGGGAGAGTGATTCGTGACACGCCCCCTGCTCTACCGACGCGTGATCTCGCGCGGGGTTTGGCAGAGTAATGACTGCGAGTTCCATTGATCTCTCTCTCCCTCCTATATGCAGCGAGAGCACCAAGTGTCCACCCTGTCCTTCTCCCATTTTTATTGCGAAGGAGGAGACAGTCGGGTGGGCGAGCATGGAGACGCAAGGAAGAGAAGAGGAATGGAATGGGATTGGTGTGTTTTGGGCGAGAGAGCGGTGTCCACCCTGACCGGGTGGAGGAAGCAGGACGGGCCGAAGTGCAAGTGATCGCCGATTGCCCGGGGATCCAATTAAATTCGAGGATTGGATTATTATTAGCGGACTGGATTTATCACCGTAGTGTGCCGCGTAAAGTCATGCGCGGAATAAAAGAAGACGCCATTGCGTAGAAAGGTCACGATTGGCAGATGGGAATGGTGATTAACAACTCTAATCTTGGCGTGTTTCTCAATGTGAGGTGATGTCTCTGTCATAAGTTAAGTTGACCTTGACTGATAAAGTTTCAAGCTCAAAGACTCCCTGTTTATCGCATTGAATATATTTATCCGATAACCTCATGTTGATATTAGGGATACTAGTACAAGAACGGAGGAAATTGAAACTAAAACTTTCTTAAGATTTCAATCGATTTTCTAGTTATTTATCATTAAATGTCCGTGTGTTCTGACCATAGATATACTAGATTGGCAGTGTCCACTCTGGCCGCAGGGATGCGTTGAAGCCTACCCCTTGCGCACGCGGCCATCTTACATAATTAAACGAATCGTAAACAAAGCGCAGTATTGATTTGTGAATCTCATTGTAGACCTTTCTTTTGGAGGAATTGGGCCTGAAACGACAATTAATAACCGTAAGTCTGAGCACAGATCAAAATAAAACAGATTGGCTATTTTCAAAAATCTTTAGTTGCCACTCATTGTAAATTCTTAAGGATGACATTATACATGTTGTTATCGAATTTACGATGGTGTCGGAAATTTTGTTGGTTTCGTGGTGAAATAAATAGTTGCTTTGAAAAGTTTTCTTGTCGTCTTCATTCTTCCTTTTCTACAACTTGGGTTAAAGATGGAATAAAATTCCACGTAAAAAATACCCCCTAGCCATTCTAGTAATAAAATAAAAGTTATATGGTTGGAGAGCCTAGTGACGTAGAATTGTATACACGGAACTTTGTTTTACTGAACTACTTTAAAAATGATTTTCATGAATTCTTGACCGTAGCCGTCAGTGCAGATATACACAATTTGCTGAGGTAAGATGGCGGCGATGACGGTTTCACTTTAGCTCCACCCACTTCCAGGCCTTGGTTCTGACCCACGCAGAGGTATATATATATTGGTGTCTTCTTCTATTGCATTGATGTGGAAGATATCACCGCTGGAAGGCAGGACGATAAGCACTCCAGCGAGTCAGCGCAACTTTAGGTGCTAAACTCAAAACTCATTTGGTCACCTTCCCCTCCTTCCTGTGCTCCCCCACTCCCCAACACCAAGAGTGTTTGTTTTGTGACTTCCTCAGTTAGCTGCAAACCTATTCACACTAAAAAAAACGAGCTATAACCAATGAATTGTTGCTTGTACTTGAATTATTGGATTTATTGTTATTTGCAACGCTGCATTAAGGCAGACATTACAACTACAAGTTTGCTATAAATCCTAAGTTTGCTTTAACCTTCAGAAATGAAAACAAGGACCTTCGGTTCGATAAGCGTGGCAAACTGAATCCCAAGTTTATTTTTTGTGATAGGCAGCATTTTCTTTCGTTCTTTCTGCATTTTTCCTCTGACTGAATTTCCCTGTCATTCGGTCGCACCCGAAGATCCGATTGGAGGACTAACGATTACCCCCGGATTACTTTTCTCGGAGGGAGGCCATCACGTCATATATTGATGAATGAAAATTCTAGAAGACTTATGTGATAGTTTCCCATTGCCTTCCACATTTCCGTACGCTTTCATATCTCTTCCCATTTATTTTTTCGATCGTGAATTTAATTGTTCATTCGTGGAAGGGATGGTTGTTAAAATCACACGAAAGAATAGAATCAGTACTTCCCCAGCTTTTAATACGTGATGCTTCGAGAGATAGCATAGTCAAATTTTGATTCAAGCTTGCATATGAACTCGCAAACTTTCTCGTCCGAAGCTGTTGCAGGTGATACCGTACCTATGCTCTTGATATGATACCGTACCTATGCTAGGGGTAATATTTCATTTAAGAAAGAAATATTTTTAAGTATAGGCGTAACGCTATGCTGGCCGCTCGCCGCGGCGTCCGGCTCGCGCGCTGACCGGCTGGCGCGCCGGCGACCGTGCGGTATTCAGTCAAATTTTTTGACGTTGCAATATCTTGTAAACGGTTGCATTTATTACAAAATGGCTCTGGGGTTTTTAATATACTATCAAACGAGGAATACATGCCAAATTTGGCCAAAATCGGTTACCCTAAGTGTCAATTTGCCGATTTTTTGGTCGAATTCACGTGGAATGACCCATATACATTATTGTAATATGGCATTTCACCTTTAAAAGAAGACTCATTACCACATGATTCCGAAAATTTTCTAGATAAATTATGTTATAAAATATTTCCTTTAAATTCGCGAAATTTAATTTTTAAGGTTTCGACAATCATTCCTATATAAAATTCTAAAATTAATTCACTGAGCAGATAACGAAGTCATGAACATGAAATACATGAGCAGATAATGCAGTCATGAACTACGGTCTTTGACGCTATAGGGGAAAAGAATAAAGCTTCCGTGAAATAACTAGCTCAATACCGTTTCCTTAAGATTATTTTTTGCTTGGAAGATTCGCTTTCACTTTCAAGATCCTCCAAACCTATGGCTAGGGACAACTGCGCATAACCATGTCTTAATCACTTTTTTACAATTACGATTTTGTTCGAACGAACTATGAAAGTTTCACAGACTTGATGGCTCTTTTTCCCATCTCCCACAAATGTGCATAGTAGAGAACCTCGAGGCATTAAACCGAATGTGAATGCTCCGCTACTCTGAAATACTCCTCGAGACTTCACCTTAGCCTTGCCTCTTTCACGCAACTCTGATACGCCACAAAATATCCGTGCATACCTATTCTCTAAGGGGTTGATGATTTTAAATTCAGGGTCTCAATTTTTGCGTTCCCTGTACTTATTCTATAACGTTTTCAAGAACTCGAGACTCACTCGTCATTGACTGAGCAATGCTCTTTCAAAACACGGCTTTGCAGTGTGCATGTGAATGAGCGCCGTTACAGTAATCGAGGAAGACACTCGATGGAAAAAGACAACTGAAGACAGGAATCCTGAGCCAAAGAGAACAAACACCAGGGGGAAGGTAAAGGCGGTGTCATTGTGGGCGTGTCACGCGTGAACTAGTCGGCGAGTTCCGCTCGACACGACGCACAAAGGGAGGCGAGGATGAGAAGAGAGACAGAGCGTGGTGCTCGACGGGAAGGTACTTCACTATAAAAGAAGAAGGAATAATGAACGATGGAGACGGTTCAAGTGCAATTGAACTTGAGAAAACCGTTACAGAGGAAAATACATCAATAAAGAGGGAAGGGGAGGAAATAAGCGATGTTATGATGACGCGTGAATGCAGGGGTAGGTGAAGAAGTAAGGTCTGTTTACGTCATATAAAATTACTTTCAAAATCAAAGGTCACGTTCTGACGTACAGCTCTCGCGGAAGCTTATGGCCTTCGGATGCGCGGCGTTTGTGCTGTCCGCGTCATACAAATTCCATTGTTGAAATGCACTCATGCATGGCACAAATACCATGGCTTCGATTTCCCCTACGTCCCTTTCCCCTACCCCTTCCACCAAAATTTACCCCTCCACGACGTCTTCTTCTGCACATCCAAACGCCATAAGCTTTCGCGAGAGCTGTAGACGGGGCTTGGATAGACGGTTATTCCAATTTCCGGGATTTCCGCCGCGTGGTTCTATTTTGAGGGACAATATTTCGCCGGCTATCCTGCAGGTTTCCTTTCAAATCCTTCCTGCAAGAATTTCTCTTGACTCATCAGAAGAGCGTTGGAGATTACGAAAAACAAAAACAAAAACTTCAACCGAGATGACGGCTACCCACTGTCCGCTGCTTGGAAGTCGCTTTTTCAAGAAGACCAAGTCATAGACTAGGAGCCAAATAAAAGCGCGAAAACTACCGAATATTATCGGCGCCACCCGGCGCGGCGGAAATCCCGCCGCGCCGGGTGGTCCCGGCGAAAATCGGAATAAGTCCGTTGGCTATTTCTATTTCTATTTCTGCCGCGTTGTAATTGAGTGCTTGGCTACTAAGTAAGCCAAAATTTAACTTCCGTTAAGGTTAAAAATGCTCCGTGAAAGTTCTGAATCGTGGATTACTATTTAATAATGGCACATTTGAAAGCTCCACTGCACAATAGCATTTGCTCATGAGTGGAAAGTCATTCTTGGAGTTGGAAGACATTACAAAAAATCCCACGAAGGGTTATCAATGTTTCTGTTAATCGTAATTTGGTACACAATGGGACATTGAATATCGCAACGCAAAACTCAGATTATGCGAAAAAATATTTCGAGAGAAAATCTCACTTTATGTTGAGCACTTAAATCCATGGACCGTGCCAAATTCGAATATTTCCAAGGGTTCAATGCTATTTGTTATGACCATCCGTCGAAAAATAAGCAATCAGATACAATAATTATCATGCTTGAATATTGGGCGTTTATTTGCAGCTAAATCCTTTAAAATCGATGTTTATAGTCAGTCTGGGTAACAGAAATTTATTTTTACTTAATCTAAAAACTTTTAATTGAAAATTACGCAAAAAAAAATTTACACCAAAATATAATGAAATCAACAACCGTTATGGCAAACAGGTTAGCTAATAAAGATATCTATTACTTCGGGTGTCAGACATTTCTATTCAATTTGATTGTTTTTCGTCCGTCATTTTTGCATTCAAATATCATTCATGCGAATTATTATGAGACATTTTATCCGTCATTACTTGGAAGTAGGGCCGCGGAAAAGTGATACCTGGTTTGCATAAACGTTAGATCTTCCTCACTTTAAAACATGGAACCTAATAGATAGAACTTTTAGTAACCTGATAAGCAAGCCCGTCGCTTTGACTTTCCCAGGTCGTATTCAAAGGCCATTAACTGAAAATAAACTTCAAAAAGGCCAGCCAAGGTTTCTTGCGGCTGAAAAACTAACCGATGATAACCACCCAATGCTATCGCGTGGAAGCAAGACCCGACTGATCCTACATGCCTTAGTATCAAGTGAAAACATTGGCGGCAATAAGCCGCGCGGACGATGATGGATTAAAAGACGTAGAGATATATATACTGGACATGAGAATCTACTATCTGGGATTTTATGCAAGGTAGCAGCTGAGGGTATTACCATCCTTGCGTCGGCATCAGATTATTCCAAATTATTGGAAGTCACCGAAAGGGCTCACAGTTTTACGTTCAACTTGAAGGATGGAGTACAGCACCGGAAGTGCAAAGATGCAGGATTGGATTACGAGACCTCCGAAAATTGCAACATTCATGGACCTCGTCAACGCAACTCATCCAGCCGTCAAACCAAACCTTTGTTAAATCACTTAATTCCTCTCTCTCAAGGAATATGATGATTATCACATTTTGATTGAATTGAAACTTGAATGGTTTAAACACATTTTTCAAAAAGCCACCACATATTCAAGCGGAGACAGTAAAATTTGGTCTTAGTATAGCAGTAATCACGAAATAAATGCGCCATACTAAGAAAAATATTTCCTAGAGGCGAAGAACGAGTCAGACACAGCAAAAGACCATCGCCATATGATACATTGTTCATTTGGTTGGCAAGGCATTATGTAAATAAAGAGATATTTTAAAATAACAATGAGCATTCAAAGTTGATATCCTCAGCGTATTAATTCAGAGGTGATTCAATAGCGTCGAACTTTTTCAACATCTCGCAACATCAATTAACATCCATTTATTCATACTCAGTTACTCCATCAGTTACAGTGCATCAGTTACTTAGCTCCAAGGAGATATCTGTCCTGGAAATAATAGGAATTGGCCGAGGTAATAACATAAAATTACTTCGCCTGAATTGCACAGTACTTGCCGTGAAAAAGTACGATATAAACGGAGTTTCTAAACCAAAACGCTATTGAAATATTGGAGTGTGAATAATGGGCTTCAAAGAACTCTGAAGCCGGGAATTTATGCAAATCTACATTCACCGATTACGTGAGTAATTGGGATATGGTTGGACAACAGCAATTGAATGGGGAAAATATAAGAAAATAATGGACGAGATAAGGGAAAATAGGAGTAATGCATCTTCATAAACTCAACTCAAGAGTTTTGCGGAAAACATCATAACAGTAACTAAAACTAATTCGCACGTTTAAGAAAAGCCCAATGGAAAACATTCACGCGTCTGTAAAAAAATAGTCTGTGAATGACAAATTATAACATTAAAAATTATGCTGAAGCATCGAATGCATTACATTTTTCCATAGCAACTCTCAATTGGAGCTATCAATGGGCAAAATATTAATTCCAAAGTAATTTTATCTTTAGTTATTTCATATCAAGAGCTGTCCAGTGTCTGAGCCAAAGTGTCCAGCTGAGCCAAACTTTTCTGTGTCTTTCTTCTAATGTTTGTCTCGTTTGCCTACAACAGGCACATACACTCAGCTCAGATATGAAGCGTAACTGACCAAGGAGTGGCCAAGTTATGCACTAATGGGTCCTCTGGCGCTAGCGTCTACGTGAAATCGACGATTTGAGTCATTGTCAGCAGAAGATGGAACGTTCAATTGTTTTTCAGCTTTTTTTCAAAAGTGAGTACTTCGCATTGGTTGCTTGCAAAAGAAACATAATTTTGGACAAATACGGGAGGAATCGCATGACTAGATACCATGGAATTATAGGTGATTATATCACCTTATGAAATAAGTTCTAAGAGTAATTTCCCTGGAAACTACAGAGAAATAAAGAGCAATTAGTTGCGCTACGGCAAAAAAATCTCCTCCAAGGCGTTTTATACTGAATGGAATTTCAAATTATTTCCAACTGTACCTCGTGTCTTGAATTACGTTAAATACGAGAAAACAAAGCTAAAATGTAATTGAGAATGCTTGATAAAATATTTCTGATCTGCATGAAATAGTCATCATCCTTGAATAAAGAAAGTAATCGATATAGTACTTCCACTTTTATTCAAAATTCACTACACGTGTTTCGGCTCTATTCACTAAGCCATCCTCGGGTACAAAAACATTCCAGTTTCCGTAAACAAAGAAGAGCCAAATTTTAAAGTGAACATTATAAGTTTCGAAAACAAAGGACGTCGTCTGGATGCCTTGGAGCAGTGGGAGATCATTAAAAGGGAAAAAAGAAAATAAAATTGTTAAATTATATTGAATTTGAATGCCACTCCCCCATCCTAAATCCTTCTTACCGAGAACCCAAAACATGACTCCACTCCTCCCCCCTCCAAACCAACAACCCACACCCACCCTACTCTTCTTCTTCACCTACGAATGGCACTGGGATGACCTAACCATCGTGCTATTATGTTAACCCTCATACCTCCATTCCCTTCCCCCCTCCTGTATTACTCCTCAATACCGGTAAATCTTAACCCCCAAACCTCCCTTCCTCCCCCCCATCCCTCTCCCCCGGCCTTCCTTTCACCCTCCCCCCTTCTGTTGGACTGGATGTGTATATATATACTAACCGCAAAACTGGAATGTTATTGTACCCGAGGATGGCTTAGTGAATAGACCCTTAGTGTTGTGAGTTTTGAATAAAAGTGGACGTACTACATCGATTACTTTCTTTATTGATATGAAGTTCCACCACATCTCGCCTGGCACTGTTGATGTTAAATTAAATTCACTTCAAAGAATATTTAAAATTGATATAATACCAAGTATGAGATTGAATACGAAGAAAATGAAGTTTAAATACCAGTATTTTTGTATCTCCGGTGTGCAAGAACGATTGTACATACCTTGACTTACGAACACACCGTACAAACCTTACGAAAGGTGGGAGGCCATTAGATCGGGGAATTATGCTTACGATGCAAACTTTAAATATCCATACAAATTAATGGATGCATATCTGATAATAGTTGTTATTCACCATAAAAAGTTTTTACTATCACTGGTTAAAAAAACAAAGCCGGATTTGCCAACAATATTTGGTATGCTTTTGAAATACCTAGAAATTCGGTTCATCCGGACAGTTGCGTACTCCTTGACAATCATCGTAACAAATATACCTACATGCTTTTCAGTAAATTCATGTCAACAATAAGCGAGTCTAATCACTGAAATACGTTTACATCAACTTTCTCCAATACCTTAAATGTTATTGACATATAATGTTTCTTCTTAGGAGGTGGATCGCCAGCATATGTGGACATGAGCAGATGATAAATTTCTCCTGCCATAAGTATACACGAACCGATTTCCTGAATGATGCAATGAAACGCCCTTACGCATCTAATCCCTTTTGGTGCAACCGTACTCATCACAGAACACAGGCATCGCAAAACCGCAGCTTAATAAATGTGAAAACCTACAAATTAGGGTGAGCCGTGAATAATCAACTTAATCGGATCAAAAACATGTATGTCTTAAAAGTTGTGAAATAGGTCTAAAGTGAAAAGCGTAATATAAAAGACTGGGTAGATAATACTTGAGACTGCGCAATCGGCTTAAAAATATTTTTATGTAAAAAAATTGAATTTTGTCGCATTTTTTAAAATATATTTAATTTTGTCAGATCAAAAATATGTATGTTAGGAATGATAAAAATTATGCGAATTTCACAAAAGTACTTTTGTAAAATGTTACTTTTGTGAAATTCGCATAATTTTTATCATTCCTAACATGGAAAAATTTCACTTAATACACCCTGAAACCGCAAATTTTCTTAAAAATATGTATGTTCTAAAAGTTTCATTTTAGGCCTATAGTGAATAGCGTAAAATATTCGGCTCGAGGGATAATACTGTTGGACTGCGCAATTGGCTAAAAAAATCAATTTTTTGCGTAAAATTCGAAATCTTTCTGAATTATTTTAATAAACTTACCAAAATTAAACTTATGCTGAGTTGTCCAAATAGAGGTCAAAGTAGTATTTAAAGGTTTAATAACTACTAAAATAACATATTTAGGATATAATATGAGGATATTGGATGACACAAAAACTAAACATTTCAGCCATTTGTTTAAGTTTTGAAAAAGTCAAATTTTATTGTTTCGCCCACATTTTTTCTATACTCTTCTCTGTGGTATGAACATTGAACAGTAAACACTCTGCAACTATTCGCTAGTTCATATAAAAGAACTACCCAGGACTCACCACGGGTAGTTTAATTAAATATTTATTAATTAGTACATTCCCGCCCGGCACCTATACCACAGCGGACGAAGTATATGCCGACGCGCGACAAGTTGCAACTTGATTGCAAATATAGATTCGTCACTTGTCAGTCAGTTGTTACTCTGTGTTGGTGGAGTGTGCACTTCACAATGCTATAGAGAATAGTTGTTTATACAGTAAAACGTGCATAGATTGCAGCTACTTTAGTTTAAAGTGAATCATTTTGTGTTTAGTGAATTTTGTGTTCTACAGCACAACAATGGCGATGTTGGCGGGCACTCCAAGACATTCGTCATCCAGTGAGTACAAAAGTTTTGGTAGCGACAAGCAAATGTGTAAAACGGTGTTGTCGACCATGGGTGATGTAATTAGACACTAAAACTCTGAATGTAAATTATAGTAAATAAAAGATGACGGCAAAAAACCCGGGTACTATGCGATAGCTAATAGAACTTTAAATAAAGTAAAACGGTTATGCCAGAGAGCTTTCATTCCAGTTCTCTCTGACCTTACAATGAATGACTTATTAAAAAAAATTGATATCTTCAGAAATTTTAAAAAATCATATATAAGAGACCAAAATAAATACGGGTTCAAAAAAAGGCTATCAGATTTTATGGATAAATCAAATAAACTGTTTGATATATGTTCTTGAAAACGCATCGATATAAATTCTTGCGAATGCGTGTTGGGAAAAAATTCCCACATTTGGAGTTTTTCACAGACCAGGGAACAGCTAGGAAAATGATAATATCTTATGTTGTTGATTTTATTACAACATCACACATTGATTCGTAAGAGGGAAGCCAGAAAGCAAAAAGATCTTACGTGTAAACAAATGAGGATGGTAAAAATACTGAATGTTAAGAAGAAAGGTACTCCGATTTTGTTTCAGACGATTATTTTGATGCATATGCAGATCGAACCAGCAATCCTCAGATCCCTGTACAAACTTCAACAAACAGGTAAACTAGAATAAAGTTAAGTATCTTTGATAGAACATGTGACAGGTATGAGATAGGCCAGCAGCAGGCTACAGTGGTTCAGATGGAAAATCCCTGTCCAACTGTCACAAACTGCCTCCTGTAAAGTTTGAACCAACCAAGAGCCCTATTGAAAGTTATTTCCTGACCTCAGAAAAGACCTGAGTACCGATCAGAAATACTTGTTTGATATATGTAGAGTAATTTGCACGGGTGGGTGCCCCCCTGAATTCGGAGAAAAAGTTCCAGGAATGCTGAATCACGGTAGATGGCTCATGACTGCCAACCGCATTTTACGACTGTATATAATTCTGATTCGCCATCCGAGATATTGATAGAATTGGCAACATACGTTGTAAAGGTGTACGCAGCAAGTTGGTTTACAATAAAATATAACCCAAAACTGCAAGATAGATCATCCAATTTGTGGAAATCGATACATTTCTCAAGTTACATGAAAGAAGAACAGAAGATAGTGGTATACAAGTGCTTACAATACAATGGCTATTTTGCCCACCCATAAAACGTTTTATTTGGAATGTTAACTGACAGCAGGGAGTACATCCACCATCTAGTCATCAGGCAAATTATTGCAGCTCGAAATAAGTCAATCGTTGCAGGAACAGCTTCTGTTAGGAAGTTTGAGGTTCCCGAAATTAATATTACCGCAACAGACTACATTTATTTAATCGCATGGCAGTCTCTAAGTGTAACAGAACCACCGATCACAATGCATTTATCACAAGAAGATCTGTACTGAATCCTGAAGCTGGAGAAGAGTGTTTCCAACATTCATTCAGAAGGTGTTCTTTTGAAGCTGCCAACTCATAGCCATAAAAGCAGTCAAAGAAGTGACGAAGGCCTCTCAACAAGACGGTAATTAAACGAAAAGAGATGGAGTAATACGATTGCGATTACAGGACAGAGCTATAAGAGCAAAGTTCGAATCTAAGAAATATTTCAAGGCGTAATGTTAACACCAGAGTTACCGTGCTCTGATGGTTGGGTGGTTGGGAGGGCACGGGTGGAACTAGACATGTAACTACCTCCCCGTTGTAGGTCCTGGGTAGTTCTGCTTTATGAACTATCGAAAATTTGCACAGTGACTACTCTTCAATGTTCATATAACAGAGAAAAGTATAGAAAAAATGTGGGCGAAACAATAAAATTTGAATTTTCCAAAACTTAAGCAAATGGCTGAAATGTTTAGTTTTTGTGTCATCTAAAAGTGTCCTATTACATTCTAAATATGTTATTTTTGGGGTTATGGAATCTTTTAATATAACTTTGACCTCTACCTGGACAACTCAGCATCAGCTTACTTTTCGTAAGTTTATTAAAATAATTTCTCGAAGAGAGTAAGATTGCGGGAGTCGGCGATTCATTCCACGCCGCGCCGGACAGCGCGCAGTCCGTGTCTCTTCTGACGGTGAGTTTTCCCCGAAGTGCGGTCCGCGCGAGAAATGTGTCGCCGCTTCCTCTGAAATGAAAGAGCGCGCGGAGGGGACGGAGTCGGCGTGGCGTGAGTTGCAATCATCGTAATTATGAGGAGTGCTCATCTCTGGACGGAGGGATGAATTAGGCGTCCTCCCGTTCGAGATATTGAACAAGGGGTGAGGGTGGGTCCAGGGGGTAGCCCTGGACGAGACTGCTCCTCTCTTTTTCTTCTCTGGGTCGTCAGATGCGATGAAATGGTGCCAGAATGAGGTGTACACTTCCTGGGGAAGCGGAGGCTACTTCGCCCGCGAGGGCAGGTCTTCACCCTGCCGTCGATCGAGAGGCCGTCTAAGATTGCAAGGGTCGATAAGAACATTTTGGGCGTCTTGTACGACTAATATGGCAGTGACAATGTCGAGGTACCCCCTCTTACTCCCTCCAAAAGGAGAGTGTCATGTCGAAACATTTCTCGGATACGCCATTCGATGCCAGCTCCTGAATTATCGAAAGGATAACACCCGCACTCGATACACCCCAAGCGTAAGAGTTAAGCAAGTCCGTGCAAGATAAGAACAATTAAGGGTTTTCCCGGTGAATAGATTAAAAGAAGAGATCAAGGGGTTTCCCACCGGGTAGCAGTGTGTTGTAGCAGGGGCTAAGTCTACCAGTCGTCTTGAGGTGGTTCATCCTATTGACGATGACAGACTTAGCCTTTGAAACGTGTGAGTTGATCGATTCCTCTAACCTTAACTCGAAATATCTTACTTAAAACTAGTACGCGTCAGGTATTGGCCAAGACCTTTTTTAAATCATTGAATCAAATGCGTAGCTAAAACAAGGCCACGCTCCCATGTCTAATCCCAAAGGCCTTAACAGATAAATGCTCCTATTGGGGCGAAGGAGGTCAAATCATGATTTCTCCTTCGTATTATTCTAATAAGTACTAATTCGTACATGAAAAAGTCTCTTTTTTAATCTCTCGACAATCGCAGCAACAAACCTAATGAAAAATGAAATTCTATCTCGGATTAACATAAAAATCCGTGTGGGGGAAAATTTTCTTTTCCAAATCATTGTATTTATCTCGAGAAAATTTCGATAGCTAATTTTGAAACACGATAATAAGTTGTGAGATTTATAAATCAAGGGAAGCGATGAAATGCAACGTGAATGAAAAATCGGTACAAATTATATTCTTTTATTACAAACTCCGTTTTTTTGGAGACTTCGAATCGAATCTGGCATCATTACCTCAGTATAAAACCTTTAGTTACAAACTGGACAAGAAATGAGGCATAGGCAATAAAAGAACGTTAAGCCCACATTCAAGTATTCAATTTGGAGTGTAGATTCTGTTACTGATGTGAATCCTCTGTTAAGAAGACTACCAATTTTTTCGCGCATCTAAAAATAGAAAAGGTGACCACTCCACAAAGTTACTTAGTCCCCGATGACATGTTTGTCAAAGTTTAGTAAGCTATTGATGGATTGGCAATTGAAAGTTCAACATTTAAATATCCTACTAGGGATTTATGTGTAAACTGGTGCACGGCATTCTCTGCGAGCAGGCGTTGGTGGCGATGGAAGACGGCGCTTGAATCATTCACGCATTCTAAGAAGGGATCGGAGATATGCGAATGGGAGAGAAGGGAAGAACTTTCGGGATCTGCGGATCCGTTTTATACATTCAGGAGGAGGAGAGGAAGTTGAGTGACTACGAGGAAGAATATTTAAAACTTCGGAGCACTCTCGAAGGATATCGACACTTCATAGAATTTTGCGGGCACATTATACCCCCTCGCGGCTGCCTAGGAGACCGAGAGAGGCGCATAGTAAATCTAAAACAACTATTCAACAGGAACTTCAAATATCGGAGCCGTAAGTCGGGGGGATAAAACATAGCACTACCACACACATTCGCGAAGCTCAAAGAAACAGATGAATGTACTAATGGGTGCAGTCACTCGTGAATAATGAGGAGACTCCAACAGTAATTTTGTAAAAATAAAATAAACCCTGTTTTGAGCACTAAAATTGGAGCTGAAATGTTTGCTTGTTATTATAAACAATTTCAAATTATGTTTCAATAAAATTGCAAATAAAGACCATATAATGAAATATAAATTGCTCGTTAAACCTTAAAAAAGTTTAATAAAAACTCTGGATAACACACTTCAAGCCTTTGCATTCACTCGTAAACCAGTTCATTAAAATTCCGCGAACAGTTCGTGCGTGTATATGTTTCGGTTTTTCCCATTTCGGCATTTCAGTTTCTCCCACAGGAACTGAAAAATATATTGACTATTATTCTGAATGGATTTGTTCCAATTAATATGATCTGAATCTCGGAATTATTGTAAAACAACATAATGACACTTTCAAAAAAAGTTCAAAATACCACGGTGAATCTAAAAGGCAAAAACTTAATTTAAATAAAGACCAGATTCTAATTAAAAAGCCTTTAAAGTTGAACAGTTTGACGTCACTTGCGTGCTTTTACTTTATCCCACAAAAATTGCCGCGGTGTAATGTCCACCGGTATGAAAAGACGAGCAATGATGAGAAGATGACGATATCTGAGGAAGGGGCCAATGGTTTTCTACGGTGGAATCTCAATACTACGGTATTGCTGTGCTCGTGGACCAATCAAAATATAAAACGGATTATTAAATATTTTAATGCGTCCATCTCTGTTTTCACTAATAACTGAAGCAGCATGCTCCGTGAGAAAATGCTTAAATTCCTTATCTGACCCATTTAGTTGCAAATAAATTTGTAACCAACAACGCATTTTCAAAATCAATAAAGCTTTGTGATTTTAATGATCATTGGAATCTTTTTCTCATCAATTATATTTATGTCTTCTAACATTTCCTTCTTTCATTATTTCAATGTTTTAGCTAGAAAGTTTTTCTTTTATCATCATGAATTTTCCAGGAAGGTTGGCGAGTTCATTGCACATTTCGTTTTTACGCCTATCCAATGAATACCTAAGAAAAATAAGTTGGGACAAAAAAAATCATATTTCGGCACGGATCAATTTACGCGTTATATTAAGTTTTCATAAAATTTAAAAGAGGTTTACCCAGCGAAACTGATGGGTACAAAAAATATTGTATTTCCACGCACCATTAGAAATTATAACAAAAACAGCGTGACACTAACATAAGACATCGTTAAAATTCAATTCGTCTCCGTCCTCTCCTCCCTCCTTTTCCATATCCATCCCCCCTTTCCATGGCTGGTGCCCTTACAACCCCCTGCCACACGCCTCTGCGGCGGATCGCAGGGTAGTATTTAGGTGTAAAAAAGTTTAAAGAGAGAAAATTAAAAACATTTGCGGTTTCTGAAGTGTAAAAGTACATAAAATAGCGTCTGTTTCACATGAAAGATCATACAGGTAGTGACGTATTCCAAAGATGTGCACCAAATTGGGTTAAATTCGTCATGAAAAATCATTTTAATTGACCAGAATTCGGACTCAGATCTCCCAATTGCCGGTCAGGTGTGTGTAAGCCAGTTTACACCCCAAAGCCATTTAAATTCAAGACGAATTACATCGGGGGTTAATACGAGCAAGTTGTTCTCGTCCCCAGCCTACATTGTAGAACAGGAGACGTATTGCGCATGATATGCCACAATCGTGGAGAATAAAGCCAAAATTGCTTCTTTAGAACGAATGATTTTTGACAATTTGAGTACTTGAAAACATTTTACACGTTCTTCCCAAAGGCCTAAAAATGGACGCACATGAAAAAATAAAAATTAGCAGACAATCCAAAGCCTTCGTAATGAATTATTATTTCCGCATCCCTTCCCACTCCTCTCCGATAAAATTAACCTATCCCACTTCACTAGCCCTTTATCTACGACCTGCTACGTAGGGCTAGGGTAACGGCCTGCCACGCCATGGAAACACCGGTTCCCGATCAGTCACCGAAGTTAAGCATCGTTGGGCTCGGCTCGAGGTTGTAAGGGGTGATCTTCCAATTCGTCCGAGTGCTGCTCCCCTGTCTTCTGCACGTGATGCAGACAGTAAGTGCGAAATGACCTTAGCCGTCGAAGCACGTAAACAAATACTACTACTACTCACTAGCCATTTATCTACGTGCCTTTCTCAACCCTTCCCGGATATTTGTATTTTTCTCCTCCTCTCCCGTACAACAACAAGTGGCGTTTAAAACAAACTTTCTGTTACTGAAAAAAACCGAAAATCGGTGAAAAGCCCTGTACAAATAAAATTTTCTAGAATAGTACTAAGTATTTTACATGAAAAAAAACAAATTATTAATATTTCATTCGTATTTTCGTACATTATAAGCATTTTCATGGGAATTGTTGCATTCAACTATTTGTGCTTACATGTTCATCCATTCTCCTGTGGCCTCTTTTGCTTTACAGCTGATCGTGTTTCGTATTATTTATGCAACTGCTACCGCTTCTGTATTCCAATTTTGTGCACTTTCATCTATTAGGTCCAGTACTTCCTGCGCAGTCCAAGGCCCTGATTATCTATTTTCCTCTTTCCTCTCTTTCTGATTATCCCTTTTTCTTCTACTGTCATAAGAATTCCTATTTTGATATCTGGTAATCTGGATACGATCAACCACCTATCATTCCCATCAACCTTTTTCTATGTCTCCTGTACCCATCCCGTTTCTCTTCGGCTTTGTCGAGAAAAGTTTATAGGCCAATCTGTGCTATGTTTCATTCAGCCTTTTCGCAGCTGCCAGTGATTTTGTTTTTTTCGACCTTTTGAGTTTTTAAAAATTAAGCTGACATTTCATTAGACCAATTTTTTAAATCAATATCGATATCTACGCCAGGGCTCTTCATAATTTCCTTTTAATGATAAAAAAAACATTTTCACTAATATATAATCAATTTGAAATCTGTTTCTGTCTCCCGGCCTTGTCCACGTGTTTATTCTATTGGGGTGGTAACAAAACAGTGCGTTTGTGACGACAAGATAATTTTGCACGCACAACTCATCTCAGTCTCCCTTCTTCATCGTTCTGTTTTCCCGAACCATAATCAACTACTGTCTTACTCTCTTGGTCTTCCCTCTTAAATTCTATTCCAGTGTCCAAGAATAGTTTATTTTTCATCCCCTTTCGCATTCCTCATCTTTTCTTCACTTACGTCCTACGTATCTTCCAAGCTGACATATTCGTAATCTGACTTTGGCTTGTGTACTTGAACCACCGCCACCGTTTCCTTAGGTTTCATTTCTAATCTAACCATAATTGTCCTTTCTCTGCATTGAGGTTAGCTTTTCCCTCGGATACCGACACTTTTCCCGAGTATTATTATTCCAACTTTTGCATTTCCACTCACAGATTCAGAGTCGATAATGCCGGCAGCTGCCAATCCAGAAGCCATTCCATTTCGCAAATACCTAAAAAAATCCAGACCCGTTCTTCTCATATCCATTTTCATGTTTTTCAAGTGGTTCACAGTTTTGATGTGATCTTACATTCCAGCTACCAATCCTAAAGTACTGCTTATCTTTCTTCACCGATGCACCCTCTCAAGGAGCAGTCCCCGCACGGAGATCTGAATGAGAGACTAGAACCTCCGGAATATTTTAATTGAGAAAATTCCTTTATTTCCTTTATTTCATTATTAGAGAAAATTTCACGATAAAAAGTGATTTAATTTACGTTTCTATGCTCAATGCTTCCTTACTGTGTAATGATTTTGTTTTCTCATGCAACCGTGCCCCAGCCTTCAAGAACAATATTTTTTTATTTCCTTAAATATTTCTTGTCACTTCTTCTATTCCATCGTACAATTCTTCTACTTGTTCGTCTTCGTAATATAATATGAGCATGAGACCTTTCTAATCTGGCACGGCAGACAGTTGAGTGACACGGCGGCCACACTACGAAAGGTTTTGCGTTCCGAAGGTTCCATTCCCGTCTCGGGCACGGAATCAGATTTTTGTCGAAGTATTGAGGTCTCCGCCAAGACAGTTCACTATATTCCTGGAAGTAGCTTAGCATTGCAAATTCACTATTCGATCCTTCCCATTGCTCGGAAAGTAATCAAGTAAAGCAAACCGATTTTTTTATTTTCTCCTTCGCAAGCCTAGCATGAAAAAAGCCATGGCACTTTCGTGGCTCTCATACTACGAATTTTGAGCCCCTCATAAATTGACGAGCGGAATGTCATAATTCCGTAGGGGACCTGAGAAAGGTTTCTTCGGGTGATAGCAAGTTCTGCATCTCCTTGTTCATTCTGGACTTGAGCTGTAAATAGGAAACAAAGTAAGTAGGTAAATTCTGGCTTGGAAGCAAGATGTCATCAGCAGGATCTCTGATGTTTTTATATGTCCTCTGAGCCGGAGGCTTACTATATGGTTTTGGAGCTGCTCAAATATATTCTTGAGATATTACAACGTCAGTATCGTCAAAATTTAATTAGTCATGTCTCTAGTCGGGTTGGTTTCAAAGTTGCCTTTCATGCTGTAAATGATTCGAAAAAAATAGGTTAAGTATGTTGGCCATTTTTTACGCACCTCGACACAACTTTTCTTCGTTTTCCTTCCTTTCTACAATTGACCATTTGTCTTGTATATTTCTAACGTATTGCCAAAGGATCTCGGGTACTCACTTTAATAATCCCAGAGTTATCTGTATTTTAATTACACGCTAAGTTTTGCGCATAATTTCTGTGCTCTTCGTCGATATTCTGAAACTTTCTCTTTAAAAGTAATTTTTACAATCTCTTCATGACCATTAAAAGAATTCGAGTTTCGTTAGCTACAGATTTTATAATATTTACCGTCTTAGCGTCGTTGTAACTACTATCGCCGCAAAAAAGGTAGAACGCTGAAATGTAAGCATTTGTATGAAGTTATACCGAACTCCATAAAAACGTGAAACATATTTTTTTACTCCTTGTATATTTGACTACAAAATGCATTAATTTAACAGTGTTAAAATGTAAACGATGCATCACAAATGTTCCTTTTAAATTAAATTTTACCCATTTTTTATTTTTAAAATAGCCAAAAGCTAGGCTTCATTTTGCAAGCTGTAGAAAAGTATATAAATATCGATGTTACGTATGCTTTATGGAAAAAATATTGCAAGACTTTTCATGTAAGGAAATGTTTATATTTTCCTCTTACTTAAAATAAACCACAAAGAAGGAAATAACCCCGCGGCAATGCACACTAGGGTAAAACGTACATTTATTGGCCACATGGTATTTTTAAGAGACTAGTAGAGCGATTTCAGTAGAGCGATTTCGCAATGGTGAGACCTCTGGTGAGACCCCTGTCCAGCGCGGATAGAACAAGGAAAGGGAAATGCCCTAGGTATTTTATATTCTTTAAAATTAATGTGGATGGATTTATCTTGAATAATTTGCCATTAGATATTTAATTCAGTTTCAGAAGTTACACACTCAACTCGTGACAACAATGCGTCATACAACCAATAAACTTAAATAAACGTATAAACAAACAGTATGTTGCTAATCAAACACTTATACATGAAACACTAGGGACCCCTGGAGTCAAGCTTTATGGCCCTGGAAAAGGGCTGCAGTATGACCTATTAAGTACCTTCATTAATGACTATTTCTCGAAATTCTGAAACCCCCTACTAAAACCTCAGTTCGCATTCCGTCATTCTAACGACACCATGCCTTTCATGAAACGTAGGGCATTACTAGATATTTGTGGTGATCATGAAGACGAAATTGTAGGAGATCAATCTTGTGTACTTTTACTTCAACAATGAAGCTAGATTCAATACTTTGCAATACACTTGTTTGCAAGAAACTAAACTATGTTGCAATCGATGTGTGTGTGACGTAAGAGCCACAAGAGGCAGGCTTTCCGCCGTAAATCTTTCTTTTCAAAGCGACCCAAATTTCATCTATTCACTCAAAGTTGTGTATGGCTCCGATTCGTAAAATTCTTTCACCGATATGGTTTATTTTTCCTAAACGTTTGTCCTAACATCCTTACACTCACAGTGTCGCCCAAGGTTTACCTCAACTCCATTCCTCACTTCAGCAATTTCATTTTGTTTTCGCTCCCGTGCAAAGTCGACTTCAGAAACGCAAAAGAGGTTTTCGTGGGCACGCACCAATGAGAAGAGATGGGGGTGGGGGCGTAGAGGGGTGGGGGGTGGGTAGTGGGGGTGGGCGGGGGTGGAGAACGGGAACCTGCGCGACCTCCGGCGATATCGCTTTCGCTTCTGCACGCCGAGCGCTCTTCTTTTTTTTGCGCGTCGTCGACGCTTCCACCGCCCGACGGAAGATGTCTCTTCTGAAAGATGGTGGGGCAGGGAAGGTGAGCGCCCTTGAAACACAATTGCGCCCCTCCAACTGATGGACCAACCCGCGATTGCCACGTTCGGAGAATTCATTCCACAGTTTTATTACGAAGGTGTGAACTTCCAAGGCGATGCTTTAAGGGCACAATTAAGAAACCCCTCGGAATGGCATGCAAGGTGGTTCCTGAATGCTGCCCTTAAAGTCAATATTCAGGGACGAGGAAATATGGAGTATAAAAAGTCATATGTCAAGCAAACCTTGGGTTTGTGACGCCAACTGGAGACACGGTAGAACAACAAATTTGAATTTTTTGACAAGTAGGTGCTTCAAAGAAGAGTATGGTCATTGTAAAAGCTATGAGGCATATAACTTTTAGTTATCCCCATTCATTGAAATCTACGACAATACCGACATTACTCCAAGTATCCGTGAAAACCTCGATCAACATCCAAAACTGAGTTTTATTGATTCCTAAACTAACTTGGCCTCAAACCTTGCTCACGTTTAGTTTGCAGCATTCAAGCTTAGAGCTCACTGGTTCCTTAACGCATTAATTGGGTGATTAATGAACTTTTAATGCAATTTACTGTCACAACGATATACTGCAGGGTTCACTAATGAAAAATGGTTGTTTTGTTAACTCTAATCCCAACTAGTTGTTGAAGAACACCTCGTAGAAAAATACTACAAATGCAATGAGATTAATAAAAATACACAGTGAAATAATTATCACTCCATTGAAAAATAGTAAATAATTGTAATGTCCAAAACGTTTTCTCCATGCACCATAAATTTATTCAGCAGGTTCCATAAATGTATTCACCAATAGCCGAATCGTCTTCTGGGGATTCAGTTGAAGTGTTTGAGAAAGACCGTTTAATTCAAAGAAAGATATTAACCGAAGACTGTTATGAAAATAGCTGACAAATGTAATTCCTTAATTGTTTTAAAATATAAAAATGAGTCAAGATTTATTCAGGAGTCAAATTGAACTTTTTTAACAAATAACTTAACAGTAAAGTTCCAAAAAGCATTCAAAGATGCTTTTCGAGTGTCAAAAGAACTATTTCAACCCAAAGACAGAGATTTCTTAAGGTGTAAAAATCCTATTTCTCAGCTTATATATGAGCAAATTGAAAAGAAAAAATCTGGCGCTTTCATATGACCAGTAGTGTTGAGTACGAACGCTCCACAGGTGGACAGCGTAGTCCACATTTGATACAACTAATCACTCAGCATTCCCATTTCTAATATCCGCGTGGCTTCAGAAATGCCCTTGAACTTGTAGACAAAATTTAAAACAAAATTGTGATAACCTTACATGAAGACTAATGACTTTTGAAACCATCAGCCTATTTTCAAATGTGACACCGGAGGTAGCAACCAATTTTGTGATTATTCTCCTGTGTTCAGCGAAGGTCACAAGAGAGGCATTATTATCATTACAATTCGCTGCACATAAATATTCTTGCACGTATAATTGCTTGCGTATCCTATTTAATTCCTTTTTGTGTAACGTTTACTACGTGTTCTCTCATATAAATGTAGTGCCCTTATGAGATCTACTTTGAGAATAGACTTTGAAGAGTAAACTTGTTGTAAATACGTATTGAATTATTGATTACCCCCCGAAGCAATCTATCATAGAGCCCTTGTGACTCTGGGCCCGTCTCATACAGATTTCCTATCTACGGGCTACGATGGGCCTGCAGGAAAATATGCTATTTAAATGCTAGAGGCATGAATATCCTTTGAAATCAAATCTCTGATTGCCAATGAAATTAACTATTGCTGATTTTAGAGAAAAATGTGAGATATTTCAGCTAAAAAATACATTTCCGGCCAATTTGAAGCCAAAAAAAAACAATATAAAAGAACTATATTTATTCAGCCAACTGATAAAAAAATCCCGGCTCTCTATCTTGAGTGAAAGTACTTTTAAAAAGCAAAAAATGAAACCACTGCACCGAACCCAAAGCTTAGCATGGACTACCGGGGGCCCCAAGGGCTTTTCAATATAGCCTATGTTACAGCCAGATACCTATATTTTCTATCTACACGACAAATTTCAGCTCAATCGGTCCAGGAGTTTTTGAGTGATGGAGCTACAGACAGACAGACGGAAATACAGACTCCATAACATTTGAATATATGTATAGCTGAATGACGCCTACGAAGCTCGGGATAACACTTCCTTCATAAATTATCATATAAGATGAGAATCAATTGAAGAAAATGAAAATTTTCATCCTTTCGGGTATCCGATAAAATAATTTTTCGCTCTCCATCTTAAGTGAAAATATTTTTTAAAAGCAAAAAACTTTAACCATTGCACAAAATTCATTGCTTTGAATTCCTAATCAGGTTAACTGAGCAAAATTAATTTCCAATGCGTTAAAGACTACAGCTGGCTGTCAAGGAAATATGCTGTTGTTGATTTCTGAGAAAAAAATAAACCACTGAATGAAACCCAATGCTTAGTATTCCTAATCAGCCTAACTAAGCTAAATCAATTTAAAATGCGTTGAAGACCAAAATCTGGTTGTCAAGGAAATATGCTATTGTTGATTTCTGAGAAAAATGTGCGTTTTCGCAGCTTAAAACGCGGTTTTCAGACAGATTAGAATAGGAAAAGATAATTGATTGAAAGAATTATAAACTTCATTTATTTAGCCATTTGATAAAAAAATCCCAAACCTATACCTTGAGCGGAAGTAGTTTTAAAAATCTAAAAATGAAAAATGAAAACTGAGGTATTTTTAGATCGCATAACAACCTTCTCCTTGAAAACATACACATATGTGCCAACTATCATGGTGACCGGTGAAACGGAGTCGAAGTCTATTAATCTAGGACAGACAAACAAACAAATATACAAACATCCATTTTTATATATATAGACAAGCAGACCAGTAGTCTATCAATCACATCAGCCCTTCATCCCTTGTTGACGGATATTTAAGCGATAATTAAGAGAACAAACATATTCGCTCAGGCAAATGCTCATCATATTATGTTGTTTATTGATAAAAGTTTGATAAAGATGTTATAGTGTCATGGAAAATGACAGAACGAATACTAAACTAAATAATTTCAAAACATTCTATAATGATTTTCATCCTAAAGCTTCGTTTACCTGTAAAAGAGATTCTAATCATTTCCAGAGCTACCTTCACATTTATATTTCGATCATGAATGATCTACTCTAGGGACGGGCGATAATGGTTTCGCTCTTTATCTACTCACCCACTATAGGGACGAGCGATAATGGTTGTGGTATGAATCTGGTAATTTGAAAACCATTCAAGAGTAGTATCTGTAGTCCGCAGTGGAAATGGAGAAATCAAGAAAGCTAAAGTGCATGCGATTCGGTTAATAAAAATAAAACTTTGGGGGAGATACAAGGTAGATGTGCTTAATTGCCCTTTGCGGTCCTTTACCGCTTTCTTAACAGCTCGCTTTCCAGCTTCTGTGGTTTTTTATATCGGTTATGTTAGATTTTTCAATTATCCTTCGCTCAAAATAATGTTCCGCCGAAAAAGGTTAAATGTGGTGATTGCAACACCACTACAATTACACCTACCTAATAAACTGATAAAGGTAAAAGAATATAAATGACAAAACTCAATTGCAGTATTGCGTAGTAAAACTTATCTGAGTGCGTCGAAATGATCTTGGCATCATTAGTGCTAACTATACGAGCTAATTGAAGCTCAGAATAAAGGCTCATTATTATTATTTGTGGAAAAGCTACATTATCCAAACTTCAAGTTCTTGCGTAAAACTAATGAAATGCATACGTGAAGCCTGTTTACATGCCTCAAAGAAATGATGCATAAGACGTTTTGCGTTCCATGTTTCTCGTCGAAAACGTGCTAATTCCTCCAATAATTTACAAATATACATTGTATTGCGAAGAAATTGATTTTTTTTATTAATAGTGGTGAATTTTGACAATTTTTACTGTTTGGGATCCATATATAATGATAGATTTGAATTTAAACAATATTGGTGGATACAAATTATTTACTCAGAAATTAATACCTGAAATAAGTTTTGTGTTTATACTATCTACTATGTCTTATCATATTTTCACTAGCTTTTTCTTGATCCTATCAAGAAATATCGTTTAAAAAAAGCTATTTTAAATAATAACTCGGCAATGTTGACGACTTTAGAACAATAATTGAAGAGAAAATGAATGGGAGGAACAAATGACAGGACGGAGATTGAAATTATCAGGTAAATTAGGGATTATTATATATGGAATTATAAAGCATTTACAACGATAAAACAGCTGGAAAGAGACTCAAGTACAGAGTTGAAGCAAATCAGTTATCGGATTTATGATTACTAATGATTGGTTTATGGCTGGATGTTCAGGACCCTCGGTGGAATCATGAGTAGGTATTCCTACGTTTTGATATGAAGTGCTGCTAGAACCATGTTGTCAATAATATTCCTGCAATCTATGAATTAGGCGAACTTTACTGTTAGTTTGTTAGTTGTCACATTGAGTAAGAGGGACCAAACAACCAGGGACAAAAATATTTGGAATTTGCCACTAGATATTGCTCAATATCCACTATAATCACGGCATAAATTCTAATTTTTTGTAGAATTATTTATTAAATAAATCATTTTGAGGGAAACAAATTATTTATTTTGCAAATATAGGCTATCAAAAAAATAAAAACTGAAGAATTTAAGATTCAACATGGTTATCAAAAGTAGTGGATTAAAACTCATCCCAACTAATGACATCACAATTAAAAAATAATAAGTGTATAAATGTGTAAACCAATTAGTTTATATAACAATTGATTTCAAAGTTTAGCCGATTTTATAGTAAAAATCCAGAAGGCAAATATTAAAACTTTAAAAACAATATAAATAAAAAATAAAACCAATTAAAAGTTTAATAATATTTAAAAAGTAGTAGGTAGGTTTTTTTTAGTTTTTTGAGTTGGCATTTTTTTAGGGCGGGTCTCCTTGCAAGTAAGTGTCAGGACTAATATTTTCTTCAATCTTTTGAGTTGATTATTTGAGTAATCACCCCACACATATGAGATACTCCAGAAGAGAACTGAGGATAAATTAGCGATTATGGAGAACGTTTCATGGAAGCTACGACGACCTGTTTATTTTCTCCTATTTTCCTCTCTTAACCAATACCCACGTTCTTTACATTCAGAATTATGCATATTTATAACCAGGCAAAGGCAGCTTAGGCTGGTCTTCTAATTATAACCTACAATAATCATATGCACAATGATGAATAAAATGGGACATATGAGTTCAAGTGAAAGAGGCGTTAAGCAGCAAAACCATGCATAAGTCATGCAGGAGTCAAATTTCAAGACCCCCTTGATGTTTACTAATCGCAACACAGTAAAGTAATGTGAATATGCATACCCATTAGGATAGAAAACACTTAACATAACACTCATCCTTATATCCATGCACATCATAGCGTTCACTCTCAGGGCTGGCAGAAATAAAAGTGCTTGCGTCTCAATGTTAGGCCTTGATATCTAACTGGCTTTTATTTATAATTTTCTCCAAGCCTTTTAAATATAATAAGCAAATATATAGTATTATCTCATATGAGATACTCAATGCCATCTCACAGAATTAAAGGCTCCAAAAGCTGAACCATGGGCGTTGATCCATTTTTTTTTTAAATGTCTGAAGTGGAAAAATTAGTGCCATTACGATAATTAACTCATTTTAAATTCACGAAGTTGAAGGAGGCTACCCCACATCTCAGTTACTAGTCATGGGAGTAGCCCTTCCATGAATGCGTTAATATTTTCATGGAGGAACATTTTATCTGATCCAATTCGAGGAATCAGGTAAACAAAGATATTTACTAATTTTTTATAGAGCAGCGTTTTTCTCAAATCATCTCACCATTATTTTAATTAATAAAAAACGTGGGATATCTAAAGTTAATTTCAAATTCCGAATAATAAAAGTAAAATTCTTTTTGACATATTTACTGTTGAATAAAAATGTTGATTATTCCTGTTTACCCGAACTCTACCCATTTAGTTCAGTTATATCATGTGATCTACAACTAGCTGGTAACAATTTATTTCGAACAAAATCTTTTAATATTAGGAGATAACTTTATTAGTTCGTCGTCTTTAAGATAAATAACAACTTAAAGGTCTTAAAGTGTTCTTTTACTCAATGCCAAAATAAAAATGCCACATAAAAGGTCAAATGAAGGGATTAACATCATATAATACAAATTTCAAATTTAATATTACCTCGTAAAATTAAAAAAGAATATATGATAAGGAAAAGTTGTCTTATACTGTACAAGGCAGCGAATGAAATGATTATTAAGTCACGCATATGGCAGACGTATATGTTGAGCATAGCATGCTGAAGAAAGCACATTCATCTAAAATACCATTATCGTAGCACTTTTTGAGGTTATGGCTCAAAACGGACTTGTGTCTTGTTTTGCATTAATTTATTTTAGCTTTCACCCATCATAAGTGACAGGCGATAGAATAATTATTTTCATTTTAGTGAGAATTGTTTTAATTTGTAAATAATTGTTCGTGAAGAAGAGAAAGAGGGAAATTTCAAACTTCAAAGTGCATGTAATTCGTGGTTTAATATTACGAATGGAATAACATTCACGTGTTTATTTCCATCAATGTGTAAGATTTTCGACTTCTGTATGTAACTTCCGGAATCCATTTTTTTTAAATTGGCCATTTTTTTAAAGTACAATTCTAATGGTGTCGTTTAAAATTTCATTTTCCAAAAATTTAATTTTTAATTTCCATTTTCATTCATTTCATTCATTTCCGTTTTCCATTTAACAATTTTTCAAAGTATTTTGCCGTTAATTTTGGAATTACCTGCGTCTATCTGTCATTATAACTTTAATTTTTTAATCAACTTAAGCACCCTAAATGTTAGTGGATGATTATATTCATGAAAAAGAAGAGCTCTCAGAAGCACGAAACAAGCACAAACTTCCTGTCAATGACGAAAATAAGGATCGGAGGCATCTTTTTGTGCAACAAAGACCCATAGAAGAGAAGTCCCATTACATGAGGGCAAGGCATATTGCGAGTTCCGCGCTGTGACTTTTAAGCCAGGGGCGGCTCACGTCTGCGGTGTGCCTTATCTCTCAGAGTCAGAAAATTTCCAAGATCCTGACTTCGATTTCCGATATTGAAATTTTTCAACACGTTTCACAAAAACAGATAATCAAACTGGACGGAGTTTCCAAGATTCACGATGATCACTGCTCTAAGAGCTCCATAAGATGCACATTTTAACTAGCATTTGACGTAACAAGCACGAAGAAAATTATTATTTCTGACAACAAATATCTTTGTGCCTGGATGAGAATCCAAGGAACTGAGGTTAACGGAAATAATTCAAAATGGCTTGTAAAGCCGAGGTCGAAAATTAATTCACACTCGCATATCAAATAAATTAGACAATATTGACTTCGTTTTTAGCAACAAAGGTGTCATCACATCAGCCACGAAACTTATAATATGCACAAACTACTACCAATATTTTTTTATCTGGACCCTCGCACCTAATTCGCTTCGCAAAGATTTTCTAGAATCTTAATTACAACCGTACTGTCATCATCAGCTGATTCAATTGTCTTCTTTAAGATGCCGTGTCATGTTGTTCACCACTATCGCGAAGTAATTTTGATTGTGCAAGAGATTTTGAGAAAAGAGAAACATTATTCGATTGAGCAAAGAGAAATACCAGCGCAAGGACAAATGGTGGCCGATCTCGCCCGGTGCATATGGAAGTTAATTTTTCGGTGCATATTGCTTCATCTACCATTTATATAATTCTGAAAATGCATAAAATTGCAAATAGCACTCAATCATCAATTGGATCTCGCGGATGAAAGAAAAATGCGTTAAATTTTAGCATATTATTGCAATATATGTTAACCATAGGATAATTTTCGTTAATTCTGAAAGATCTCTTCAATCCACATTTATCTCGTTGTCCCGGCTAGAAACAAGGGTCGTAAGGAAGCCAATTAATCATATAACTCTGGTTATATAGTTGGCCATCTGACAGTTGGTATTTATAACTGTAACCAACGAATTTAGACTGTACCTAGACATATAAATACGTTTCCACCGCCGCACACAGTTTATCACAATAAAAGTTGAAATTCAGTTTTTGCTAGAAATTACGCAAATGACCTTATACCTGAAAGATTTATCCAAAAACTTTGTGTGCGACTTTTTTGGCACACAAATGAATTCCAAAGTGTGACTAATCCTTATTGCCATGTCTATTCGAGGAAGGAATTTAAAGGGGCATTCTGCTGAAATATTTTGTGATGCTTTCCCGGACCACAACCTCGTGAGTCAAAAATGCCACGAATAAAGCAATAAATGCATAGGGTAAATCGTCGTTCGGCCAGGCGAAAGGTTAATAAAGTAATTAAATAAAGCAGAAATGATGTGACCGTGATCTAAATTCTAGCATTTTGAAACAGTAGGAAAAAAACTTAATGATCTGAGCGTATAAAATGACAAAGAGGTCGCGAACACAAGAGTGACTCTTTCAGAAAGGGAGATACGGATTCGAAGTACTCGGTTGTAGTATCTCTTATTCTCCCTTGAGGGTGCTGGCAACCGAAACAAGGACGAGCGCGCGGAAAGTTGAAGGGAATCAACACTCTGCGCCATTGAGAAGTGAGAACACTTTACGTAAAAAAAACTCGCCATGATTACGTAGTCTCCTCCTCCTCCAGTAAGACGCTTCGACTCCAAACTTCACGAGAACGTTATATCTCCACACATACACACACTAGATTACACATCAACTAGCACTTCCAGAGCACACTACTATTTAGTCCTAGGAGATAACGTCTCCAAGTGGTGAGGGCACTAGAGGTGCTCCGTGAGTAGAGGGGGGGGGGGACAAAGGATGAGTCGTTGAGCGCAAATTATGAGCGGCAGAGAGAGCGCTTCTCTTAGAGGGAGGCAGGGGCCGTCTCGCGTCGCGGTCGCCGAGGCAACGACGGCGGGTCACGTGACCAACTCGAGTCCCGGACCCCGAGATGGAAAAAAATGCAAAATATGTACACAAAGCAGAGCAGACCTCTCCCCTTCCTCCCTCCCCCTCCACCACCACCACACAACCCTCCCCTCCTCCACGTAGCCGTCATAACTCACCCTCGTCCGTCCGAGCAGAAGGGCGTCCATCTCTCCTTCCGGCGTGGGGTTGACCCCTGGACCCGTCGGTGGAGGCACCGCCCGCGCCGGAGATGACACCGAAACGCTGCCCTCCTCCATTGCCGGCCTCCGCCGCCAACCGCCGCCGCCTCCGACCACTTCCCCTCCCGCCCCTTTCTCCTTCGCCCTCCCCTCCTCCCCCCGCTCAACACGTGGTGCCCCTCTCCTAACCCTGTCTGTCTGTCTGTCTCCACTAACACACACACACACACGAACAACACTCCCTCTCTCCTGGCCTTCCTCCTCCCCCCTCCCTGCTCCTCACCCTTCCCCCCTCCCTCCGCCGAAAACCCCACCCCGCACTCAACCAACGCCAACCCCCTCCTCGCAAGCACGAGTCGAGTGGGTTGAGAGCCAGGTATACAACGGTATCACTATGTAGTTAACACATATATATGTACCTCTTTCGAGGATGCATGTATTTATATGTGCGCACATATATTCTCGTTCACGTTCACAGCCGAGGGAGGCTAAGATCTCGCACTGCTTCACGGCAGAAGGGAATGAGACTTGTAAATAAATGCATCTGCATTTCACACAAATGTATTTATCGTATATAAATATGTACACGCATATATCTGCATGTATTTTGGCGCTGACGCCCACAAGGCCCCTTCCAGAGTCGACGAAACAGCCGCCGAGCCTTTTTGGCACAGGGGTCCTCTATCTCAAGTGGGGGTGCAAGGTCGGGGGTCAGGGGAGAGTAGGGGTGCTCGACCCAAGGAGAGGGGAAAGGTGGGTAAAAAAATCTATTTTAGAGAGAGAAAAAAACACGGTATAAAAAAGTGGAAGAAAGAGAGGAAGCAGAGAGGGATGGTGAGGAGGAGGAGGTCCGCGTTCACGGATTCAATCCGCTCTCTTAAAAAACCTCTTCTTCCCTCCTCTCTCCCCCTCACGATTGTCCTCTTCCATCTTTGTTTTCCTCAACCTTGCTCCTATTCGCTATTCCGCTTCGCTCGAACGCGTTTCTCGGTCGCAAATTCCTGTCCGCGTACCGTCCAAGCGCTGAATGTCCACTTCCGTTCCGCTCACATATATATATATATATATATATATATATATATATATATATATATATATATATTTATACAACTTCCCTGCTCCTTCTACTCACGACCGTAGAAAAGTCTTCACTCACGAGTGGAACCAAGCGAGTCGTACGTTCACTCCAGGTCTAACTTCATCATACCCCCTTACCTCTCCGTTTAGTAGTGTCAACCCTCGCAGCTGCTCATCACCGCGACGTCTGAAAGACCATACGACGAAGCCGTCCGTCACCCTCACAACTCTCCAGCGTCCCTTTATTCACGCACTGTTTAAGTGGTGACCCCTACCACAAACACATCGTGGACACAAGCCCATGCAGCACTCGTGGTTTCGCTCTCTGGTCTGTCGCACCGTGGAGGGGACAGAGGTCGATTTGCGTGAGAAGGAGCCTTCGCCCACTGCCCTTCAATGTCCCCTTCGTCCGCTCCACATCCACAACATTCACCTCATCCAACAAGTTGCTCGTTTCGTCCACGCACAATTCCTCGCTTCCTTCACGCTCCTCTTGATCTCCTCAAAGGCACCAAGTAATCGAATGCCTTCACTCTCTCTCTCTCTCTTCCCTCTTGGTCTCACAAGAGCACACGAATCGACACACGCTCCTCCACAAGTTCCCTGAGATAAAAACATAAACCCCTTCTCATTTGCAATTTCTCTCCCAACTCTATCCACTTTCTAATCCCCCTCAGAACGTTTTCCTCAAGCTCCGTTTCCCTCCACTTATTTCCTTTCTCTTAACTGACTCAATCGTGCAAGGCAAGGGCTACGTCCAATTCACAAGAATAATTATTCCGTCCGAGAACCGCTGGCAGGAGCGCAGCCAAGATTTCGTCAGCAAGAGCGCTGCCTCGCAGAGACTTCCCCTATCTACTTCTCCATGGGGTGCACACCACTAAGGGAGAGAAGACCATGGGACCATTGAGGAAGAATGCTATCCCATCCCAGTGAGTTGACTCATCATCTTTAAGAAAATCCAAAATAAACCACTTGAACTCTATATTTTCGAGGGAGAGTTAGATGGTGATAGGATAATTTATGGTAAATAGCGTTATTTGTCAGAAATGTAACATTCACAGCAATAAAATAATCAAACTATATATTTTTCAGATGTATTTACCTACTTTTGGCACAAATTGTGACGAAGTATATTCATATACAAATAACAAATGTAACAAACTGGTTTAGCTAACGTGTGACATTTTTCCGTAATTTGTTATGAAAAAATGAGATTAAAGTCATTTCAGAATGCATCTCCAAATTTGCACTGACTACACAGGCAAACCGGTTTCATCTCAACTTCCACAATTATATCAACGCCAATAATCATGCCAAAACATTTAAATCCATCAATAGTTAGCAAATTATATACACAGATATCCGAAAAGTATTCGTTCAACCTGATTAATAGATGCTCTAACTATAATTTATCGACAGTTATTTGTTGAACACATACTATTCGGGGGTAATAATTTTGTTATGGATCAGAAATATAAAATATTTCAATGACAAATACACTATACATGGCTTGAAGATAATTATATTGCACGTGACCAACTAAATTTCGGTACAGTTTTTTTCTTTGCTGAATAAGAAAAAAGTTGCCTTACGTTTCTTTAAAATTCTGAAAGAGTTGTCGTTCTACCTAAACAAAATTAATGTGATAGATAAAAGCGACTGCGTCCAACCCAAGAGTCCAGCATTATGTTAGAAAGTTCTCTTTAGAAGGCCCTTGCACGTTTACACGATTCGCTGCTCAGTAAATTCATTATATTTTTCCTATTGACGTAATCATATCCCCTTTTTGGATTGGCTAACACACGCGGCAACGGATTAATCTCGCCCATATGTCATCGCAATCGTATCAATGCATGCACTGTCTACTTGTTCAAATCAGTGCAGACACACACGAGAGGTGGCGGTGGCTCTTTGAGGCGCGAGAGAGAGCTCTCCTTAAAGTGAGGCGGTCGCACCCTGATCCGGTGAGCGGGAGATGAAGTTCCTTCTCTTTAACTCTTTTCTCTTTAACATGACAAGGGGTATCCTGGCGTTATCATCGCGCCATTATTTATCGGTCGATGGTGACGGATCGAATTCCAACCACTCAGTCACTCCCTCTAACCCTCCTCTGTTTTGTTGCCCTCCACCTTCCTCGGGAAGTTCGGGCTTCCCCCGCCGATGGGCGCCGCCTTCGGGATTAGATCCTCTCTCTCTCTATTCGGCCACCAAGGGGTGGCGCGGTCAGAAATGGGGGTTCCGCTCCTCCCCACCCCCCTTGCCCCACCCCCTCCTGCCCCACCCCCTACCACCACACACACCCCCTACCAAATATCTGCCCTCGTCCTCGCGCACGCGCAAAAGAGACAACAATGCCGCCCTCTCCCCCCCGCCAAGGACGTTGGATTGTTTATTTTTTTATTATTATTATGATTCCGGAGAAACGGAGGAATGGGTGAGGGTAGGAAGGGGTGGGGGAATAGGGGTGGGAGGATGCACTGGCGCTGGGGGCGAGGAGGGGCGCGTGAATGGGGATGTGGGCACACTCACATTGGCACTCACGCACAGGATCCGTTCCCCCTTTCCAATAGACACAGTCGCTTCGGGGTTCCAAGTTCAGGGACGACTTAGCGGGCGGGCCGAGAGGACGATGGATATGGACGGTATGGAATGATAGGAGTCACCTCTAGTGCCTTCTCTTTCTCAAAGTGCAACCCCGCTCTGCCTACGCGTCGATGGCCCGCTCCGCCATGGAGACGGCCAGAGCGAGAACGAAAGGGTGACGAGGGCCTCTGCTCGCTCTGGGCAGAGTCGAGCACCGAAGCGCGTCGACGATGACTCCGTCGCAGGGTGTATTTTGTCGCCGGAGACTCCCCGACTGACGACCGGCGTCTCCTTCTTCCTCCTCGAGTGGAAGCAAGGCCAAAGGGATTATGGTTGTTGGTGGTGCGGTCGAGTAATGAACGTCACACGTGATCATATTTGCAAGAAATTTTCTCTGGGATACAATTACTGCGCTGTAATCTGCCTCGTTTTCCGATTGACGGGTGAATAGAGCGTTATTTCCCGTGGGCGGGAATTTCATGATTTGCATGGGAAGGGACACGAAGTGTGAGGGTCGATCTTCGCCACCAAGGGGCAATTCGGGAGCTAAGGCAATTTCTACGCCGAAAGATAGCTGTTGCTAGCATTATATCCATTCGGCATCGCAACAGGCAAGAACTTGATTTGTGCTGGGATAGGGAACATTTAAATGAAAATAGAATTTCGAAATTTTCGTGTTGATTTGATCAAAGAGGCTCGCGGCCACTCACAGAAAACGATCCAATTCAAAAGATGAAAAGCACTTCTCTGTTTGACTAAAACGTTGGTCATGTGTAATAGAACACGCAATTAGTTCCATTATCAAATCAAAGCCGCGAAATAAACATTTCTCAATCATCCTCTCATCTCAAAATGTCAAGCTGATGTCTTAGCAGTCACCAGCATAATGATGGTAATTATTTGGAACGCTAAAATGTAAAACAGTGCCATTACAAGCATCACCATCTTGGAAGAATTAATTCCTCTATCTTGAAGAACAAATTTCGTTTGACAAAGTAGATAATCGATTGATATGTTAAAAGTTCACTCCACCAGGGGATCATAGCCTTGCAGGATTCAACAGTGGAGAGCCGTTCTTCAAACACGCGAACACCTCACAGCCAAGAGGCAGTTCCAAAAGACGCGTCTAGGAGAAATGGTGAAAATTTAGATGCAGACGAACCATGTGCTCATCGGTCGTCGAATATATTCGGCGCATCCGAGCCTTTCTCTTCAGAGAGGAAGCCTTTCCTCCAAAAGTGACGCCACAGGTTGCTCGAGAGGGACAGAGAGAGAGTGCGGGACCACTTGTGCTTTCTCCTTTTTCTCACAATTCCCCTCGACGCGTGCTTTGCAGCATCGGCAGCTCACTCGAGTTGATCCTGCTCTCCACGAGGTTCAGCTGCAGTGGCGAAGCCTGCTCTCAAGGAATAGGCCCTACGGCTCGCTCACTCTAGGACGCAAATCTCCTCCTTCGAGGACTCTTTCGGAATCAGTCCTGTAAGGACCGTGCAGCCGAAGTGAGGGTCTCACCTCCGGGCGACGGAAGGACTCGGCGCTTCTCTCCGAGGAGGATTCCCTCAGTCCCACTCCCCTCCAGAGCACCAATCCCTCTCCTTCCACTGAAGGAGAGGCGGCCAAGGGGGTGGTGCGGGAGGCAACGTGGTGTGTTTTCCCGAGTGATGGATGGCGGGAAAAAATGGGAGAGGCGACAAGAGACGGCGTCGGCGGGAGAGCAAATGGGAAGCACTTTGGGAAGCTCCTCAAATTCGCACCCGGCAGGGGGAGAGGGGGGAGAAGCGAGTAATGCGTCGTGAGTGTCTTCTCCTCCTCCTCAAGGGATCTCTTCTCTCCCTCCCAATCCCTTCACTTCACGGGGAAGACGTCTTGTGAAATATCCATCACCGACCTTCTCTCCCCTCCTACCTCCCGATTCACTCTCGGGAACATTTCCCTCCGATGAATGAATGAAGCTCCCCTCTGCTTCGGCGAACAGCTGGCGACGGTGACTGGCAACGGCCGTCCGCCAACGGGACGGTCGCCAAAGTGATAGCGATACTATTCTCGTTCCGCTAAGATCTCGAATAGCTGGCTTATATATTCGCGCCTCAAGATGATTCGTAGTTACAATCGCAGAAACAGTCGCAGTTACAAAAAATTGATACCGTTCCATGCAACTGCTCTTCGGCCACTTTCAATGCATATCTTTAGAATTTTCTAATCCACTGTTCTGACATCGGCCTCTGCCTTTAAGCATTATAGTGCGAGTGACGTCTCGATATAAATTATCTTATCTCCCCACAACCGACTTCACGAAATGTACCTCTAGGAATCTGAAAGCTGGTGGTTAGAAATACAACGATAACTGGCAGGAGTTCCTCGACCAAATATCCGATTTCGTGTATCAATGAGGGAAATGATCTTTCATAGTGGAAGCAGAGGATGGGGAATACGAAGTGGAAAATAGAGTTGGATATTAGTTCATCTGCATCCTTTCTTCCCTCGACGATGCAGGTTAGAACAGTCAACGGAGAACCTCCGTGGCAGGCCAATGAATCAATATCGCTGAAAGTCTCAACAAATACTAATAAATAGATTTAGTGTTTTTTTGTGAAATCATTTTCACCGTAAAAATAACTGAATCTTAGTGTTTCGCAAAAACATCAACCAAAGTAATAAATAAAAGTCAGCCAACAAAATGAGTCTCTCGTGGAATTAAGGTCGTAATCCTCGCTCGGAATTCACTCTTTTTCATTTTTCTGAGGAGAGAGAGAGAGAGATAGCACGAAAGTTATAGAGAGAGAGAGGGATGGAGATCGATTTCACGTCACTTATCGCGATCTTTGGAAAGGAGCGGGCGGTCGCCTTAAAAATGACTAACACGCAAAATACAGAACTCAAAAAGAACCACAGTTTCCCCTCTCTCAGCGGACATCCCACCAAGTGGCACTTTTACCATAAAAATCAGGAGGCTAGCCAACGTATGATTTTTCGGTTTTACAGGTGAGCCTAGAAAGATAGAAATTTATTTTTTTCTTCAGGCCTTCTTAGAAAAAGGTGGCACCAACTAGACACCCTTCTTTAAAAAAAAGTGAGAGTCGTTCAAGAAATATTCACCGGGAAGGTGGGAAAAACATAAGTGGGGTCGGGAAAGAGGGAATCTCTTGAGTGATGAACTCCTTTCCAGTTAGCCACTACTTGACAGTAGTCTCTCACGAGGCTCACGTCACACATACGGTTAGGGGTGGAGTTAAAGTACGATGACTACCGACGTAATAACCTCCGAGTTTCCTTCTCACTTTCCACGTGTCAAGCTAAAGTGACGCGAATGACACAGAAAGTCGGTTCCACTGCAGAAGACTCGACCGGCCACTGAAAACTTCCGATGAGTTCACAATATGTTTGGGTTCTCCAACTATAGAAACATTCAATCACACACGCAAACACATACGTTAATGTCAAATCAGAGGAAGAGTCTCAAATTTCGTTCTCCGCTTTTCTGTCGCTCACAAAGGGACTAAGGCGAGGAAGGAATAATAAAAAACATCGCAGGTCACAAGAATGCACGTTGCGGTGTGGTGAATATTTATGCCTTTTTACGCCCATGAAAAATGGGTTTAAAAATAACAACACACGAACGAAAAGATGGTGACCGGTGCAGAAAGGGGGGGGGGTTCGTTGCCAGAGGGGGTGGGGGGGGAGAAGGTAAAGCGCACAGTTGGTTGGTCAACGGGTGGTCGACGGCAGCGGCGACAGGCGTTGGCCGGCGGAAGCAGAGAGCCGTCCCCGGCAAGTGCTGCGCCTCGAAACAGAAGGCGATCGGTGAGCGTGGCGGTCGGCAGTCCCCGGCGAAAGAGCGAAGCGAGGGTTGGACTGACTGGTCGGCCGCCTGACTGAAACGACAGACTGGCAATGGGTCCTCCGATTGTAGGGGAGGAGGAGGGTATTCCCAAGTTGGAGAGTGCGGGGAAAGTCAAGCGAGGCGGGCGATGTCAGCGAGCTAAGGGCGCGTGGCGACCCGGGTGCAGAGGCGAAGAAGAAGAGGACGACTCCTGGAGCTGAGGTGGTGGGCAAGGACGTATGGCGAAAAGGGCGGGAGATAGGGCGATAGGGCTAGCAGCGAGAGAGGGAGAGAGCCAAGCGATGCGAGCCGTTTTGGGCGTTGTCCCGCCGCCTCCGGAGAGAGAGCGGAGCTCGCGTGGTGCTGCTCGCCGGAAAGGCGATGGAGGGGAGGTGGTGCTCGGAGGGGGACGTCGATGGAGATGGGGAGGGGAGGGAGGGAGAGATAGAGAGAGGGAAGATGGCGACCGAAGCGAAGCCTCGCGGCACACTTGTTGAATCCTCCCTCCCCAATAGAAGGGGAGGGGGGAGACACACGGAGCAGCAGTGTTGCCATTTTTTGGCAGTTCATTATTTCTGGGCGCGCGTCTTATTTTTGATGATTCCCTCGCCGTTGCCGAGCAACGGGACCACGATTCGCGATTTAAATCGCAATAACCAACGCAAAATTTTACCTAACGTACTGGAGGTAAATTATATAAATTTATCGAGTAATAAATTTATGCAAAGAAGCTATACAAATTAACAAGCAAGTTCAATTGCTTTTATGGTGAAAATAAACTGTAATTCTATCTTAATTTCTTATTCCAATCATCTAATCTCTTCAGGTATTTTTAATTATTCTCTATTCACCGGGAAAAATTTAAATCGTATCTAATCTCTTGTTAAAATGTTTTTCTAAGCAACCATTCCCCAAGCAAGAAAAATACAACAAATCTGACAACGTGATTCAATAAGGTATTCCATGTTTCTAACAACTAGCTTGCATCATAATCCATACTAAAAATCGTTTAACGCTTAAATAGGAAATGACTGCTCATGAATTATAAAATGCAAATTAATGCGCATTAATAATATATTCTAAAAATAGTCTTATGGTCTTCGAGGCCGTATATAAAGCGCGCATCAAGAAATTCGAAAGCGCATGGCGTTTTTATCGGGATGTATATGAGTATCCATTCCCTTATTATGCGGAGAATAACTTTTTATACTTCGTTTATTCTGGCATTTATTAAAGTAATCTACCGATTACAAGTAGATTTTAATGAGAGAAAGAAAAAATTTTCCAGATATTTAGAAGCGTACTTCCCTATCTAAATCTAGTACGTCTTTATTCATCGAAGCATAGGTCCTACCCTTCTTCATACCATCCATAAAAATTGTTCTCTTTCTCCCCCTTCCCCGCTTACCCAACATCTTTCCCTCTATCACGGCCTTCAGCAAACCATCGCCCCACATTACCGCTTCCAGCCACCTACCCTGTCTTCCCCTAATCTCATCAATACGTTTCCTCTCCTCGCCCACCATGTCAAGCACTTATTCATTTGTCTTCCTTTCCGTCAAACGCACCTTCTCCATCCTCCTCCACACCTACATCTCGAAAGCCTTCAGCCTATTTACGTCTCCCTTTCTCAAGGTCCACGTTTCTGCTCCATGCAAGGCCACACTCCATATCAAGTTCTTTACCAGCCTCTTATTTACATCCTTACTTAAGGTCCCCGTAATCAGCTCCCTTCTTCTATTGAACGCGTCCTTCGCTAGAGCTATTCTCCTCCTAATATATTTACTAATATTTTCTGTTTCTTCTAGTGTACTACTCCAGTTAAATTGTTGCACCTCCTCCAGTTTGCGCACGCCTGCTTTATGACCAACCTCGCCTTCTTTGTCCCGAAAATCTCATTTGTCTTGATTTCTTATGATTTATCCTCATTTCTTATTTACCGCACTGACATTGTAATGCACTAGTGCTTCCAATTCCTTCGATAATCGACCAGCAAAGTTAATCTCGAATCTTACCGACTTTTTCAGCAAGCTCCCTACTTTGAATCCTACGAATTTTGAATGAAATATACCAGTGACAATAGGAAAATACAAGTTTTCCCACACCGCATATTCGGTAGATCATCAAAAAGATCAACGTCACACTGCACTAAGAACTCATTTTACATTTCACCGATATCATTTTTTATTCCTTCTTTCTATTTCGTCTTAATTCAAATTCACTTCTGTCACTCCAATGCAATTACACTCCTCTTTCAAGCAACTAAAATATAAGGCACAAGGCTCATATGTTATACCAGTTGACTTCACCAAGAAGCTATTCCTCTAATCCTCCCATATATCATCAACCTCTTCAATTAATCACTATATAAAAATAATTTTTCAAGTCAATTGAAGTATGCTCAAATCAGACCAATCTCAAAAAATCATTTTCCCAATGATAAAGATTTCCGCCATATCTCTTTTCTCCTGATCCTCTCCAAGGTTCTTGAAAAACTCGTGCGTGCACAGATAACTGATTTTATAAAATGCAACAACATACTTTTCGCCATGGACACAGTACCACTACTGCCTTAGTTAAAATAACTGATGACCTAAGAAGATCAATGGACAAGAAGGAGGTATCAATACTCGTTCGTGTTAGATTTCATTAAAGCTTTCGATTCATTATAAAGAGATACATACCCTTGCAGCAAAAATGAATTGCATGGGTTTCTCTCTCTCGGCGATTCACTGGATTACTTCAACCTATCTGGTCGACAACAAAAAGTGATAAAAAGTGATCTTTTGGGGTGCGTTTGGTTCTCTCGTTTGTCGTTCGCGGCTTCTCGCCCGAGTCCTTCGGGTGAAGTCCAAGGATCCCGCGCCATTAAGCTTCCCCTAATCTTATGGAAAAGAATTCGGGGTCGATAAATACCGATCGCAAACTCGTTTAAGGACCGGTGAAGTGGATGACCTTCACAGGGGTGAACATAAAAATAAGCGGAATTAGTTAAGATTGCTTGAGAGAACGGTAAGTGTATCATTTAATTGATAGTTATCCTGAAACATGACGAATCACGTTTTAAATGTTTGAAAACATTTAAACGTCTGATAAGTAACGCGTTTCGCGGGATGTGAAGGTGGTGGATTTTTTTTTCGTTTAAGGAAAATGAACTATGGGTAATATTATCACATCGTTCCATTAGCACCACGCCTAACACAATGTGAATAGATCATGAGTTTACTCGTGCTTTGCGCGCCATCGCATCGGTTATGAACGGAGCATGAGATAACTCGTGTTTTTAACATGCCGTCCTTGGATGCTATCTGTTGTGTTCTTTTTTAACTATTTCGTCTATCTAGGTGTTTAAATCGGTATTCAATGTAACAAATTCGAATAATTTAATATTTTTTTATTTACCGTTTTTTATTGTAGTTCTGTATTTCAAAGAGTCAATTAAAAAAGCACCTGCCGGAAAAAAATACATGGCCACTGGGATGAGCTGAAAAGCATAGTCTTTAAATTGTTAAAATATGCGGTGTGCCTACATCGCACGGATGTATAAGTGAACTGAGGGCATTGCCGCCCGGGATCAATTTTGGGCATTCAATAGAGCGTTTTTATTTAAATGCCAACTTAAATGTGCATTTTTCTGTTCGCACGGCCCGTGAACCTTTCATCTCCGTGTGTATTTGTAAATGTAGGTATGATGATCCTTTAAAGTTAAGGGATCAAAGAACACATAAGGGCTGCCTTTTGAATTGACCAAAGATTATGTTCGAATTGACAGACTATTCGATGGATACGTCTCAAAAAAGTATTTCGGGAAAAAAACTAAAAGTCACATTCACTTCTCTTGATATTGACTATAATCGTCTATCAAGTTAAAAGTTATTGTCAAGAGCCAATCATAGATAAAGTTTTACAGATAACTGGCCGTATTATGTTATCTTCTATTCTTTAGACGATTGCCCGTACTCATGTGATTGAAGGCCTTGGGGAATGTTCCCCCCGCCACCCGCCCCTTTTGAGATCAAGTGCTGGGGCGCCACCCGCGCCCCAGCACTTGATCTCAAAAGCATGTTATGACGACGTGTTATACGCGTGTTGCTAGCCGTGGTGCAGGGTGGTTGGCTGGACGCGCCCTTGGCCCCGGCGGTTTCGGCTGCGGCCATGAACTGGGACTCTGCGTCCCTCTGTGGCGGCCCTCGGTCCTAAGGGCCGGCCACCCCGAAACGTGGCACTAGAGAATGGGATTTGCGGAAAGAGACATTTTTCCTCCCTCTCCTCCTGCCACATTTCCTCCTTCAACTCGCTTCGCGGTGACGGTGGTCGACGGATCGTGAATCTCAATTTTATGCACGAGGGGGGGTGCCGAGAGCTGAGTTCTTCCCACCCCTCCCCCAACTCTTTCATCTTCGGATGAAATAGTGAAGGAGAGAATCCAACTTTCTCTGATTAGGCTACAACTTCAATACTACGCAAGCATTTGCGACACTGCACAAAAAGACCTGATCCACGAAATAAATAAAATTCACCGGAAAGCAGAAGTCTTCGTTAATAACTGGTACAAGCCAACAAAGAGTGGATAACAGATAATGGATGGGATTGGTTGGGAGCCAATAGAGACTCGGAGGTTATACGCTAGGCTAAGATTACTTGAAAAGTTCAGATCCCGCGAGTTAATGTGGGACACGGAATATATATCACTTTACCCCGCACTACATGTATAAAACCATTGGAAGTGATCAAGTAAGATAGACCCAATAATTGACCAACACACAACAAGTGACCTTCATTAAAATACTGACGAAATACACTTCACTTCGTCACAACACTATTACATTTTCCTTTATAAATTTACTGCTAAACACCCATGCTAAACACCCATGCTAAACACGGCTTACAGGGTATTACGAAGATACAGATGTAGATAGTGTTATGTATGTGTCGTCATATTGTACATGTATACGGACGGATATGTACCCGGACGCTGATGTAGTAATAGGAACAGAAAGTTGGTTTCGAATGAAATTGCGGATACCGAGATCTTCCAAGAATCAAATGCAATATAAAGAAAAGACCAAACAGCGAGAACAGGAGGAGTATTTATCGCAGTCAAAGAAGAGTTCGTAAGCAGAGCCAAAATATTTCCATATAATGATTTAGAAAGTGTGTGGTGTGGTATTTTCTCATGTTATAGACCACCCGATGCAGACTTAAATTCAGTTCTAGAGTTGGATAGACAGGTGAAACGTCTCACACGTCAAAATAACGTAAATAATATAATTATCGATGGTGATTTCAACGTTCCCTCGATTGACTGAAAGACATATAGTTTCATAAATGGCGCCAAAGATAAGGAGTTGTGCGACACTCTACACATTCACATCTAATTCCTTACATCAATTAGTCACAACATCGACCAGAGGAAACAACATTCTAGATCTTATGGCGACTAACATACCTGAAAGCCTCCTTAACGTAGTAACAGTGAACGGAATTAGTGATCACAGAGCATTAAATGCTAGATTCCATATTATTACTGACAAAAAGGCATCAAAAAGGAGGAGGGTATACTTATTTCACAGGGCGGATTTCGAAGGTTAAAAACGATAACTATTGACCTCATATAAAAATTGTGTGATATTAGTGAAAACCGCTGAACTGACTATAAATGGAATACTTTTCGTAGCATCACACAACTAGCCATAACTAGCGCAACACCAAGTAAACCTAAAAAGGTCCATGCTGAACCTTGGTGGTATAATACGGACGTCCGGAAATCTCTCAAGCGACAACGAATCTGGCACGCAAAAATGAAGAACGCACGTCAAGTTCTTCACGAAGAGGAGTATAAGAAGTTATGCGAAAAATACAAGTAAGCGAAAACAGCAGCTATGGCGGCCTTTCAAAAAGCATTAACGGAATTCAAAAATAAAATATTGGGCGAATATTTAAAGGATAACCCAAAGGCATTTTGGTCGTACGTGAGTGAGGTTTAAGGATGCAAAACAACAGTAACGTCACTATAGAACAATCTAGCGGAAAGAGCGAACAAAAAATTAGATAAAGCAAATATCCTCAAAGCCTTTTTTTCAAATCGTCTATAAAAAATGCTCTCCAAATGACACCGCTACAATGCCTAGGCTATGTAAGCACCAAATGCAGTCAATTAATATCTATCACTAGTCGTGAAATAGAAAGTCATCTGGTATCCATTAATTCCAAAAAATCACCTTGTCCCGATCAAATTCCCGCCCGAGTTTATAAAGAATTGGCAACAGAAATAGCACCGTACCTTAAAATTACATTTGGAAAATCTCTAACACAACATCGTGTTCCTTACGAATGGAAAATCGCGAACGTGACACCAATATTTAAATATATGGATATATGTTGGATAAAGGAGTCCTTAGCCGACCGCGAACAAAGGGTAGTTCTAGATGGCGTTAGTTCAGATGTAGTGAAAGTTACATCAAGTGTACCTCAGGAAGTGTCATCGGTCCCTTATTGTTCCATTTGTATAGTAATGACATCAATACCGTTGTTACGAGAAAAATTCGCCTCTTCGCAGATGACGCAGTGTTGCACAGGAGTCTAAGCAAAGAGTCGGACAAGATTGCGTTACAAAAATACCTTGATGCTATGAATGAGTGGAGCAATATTTGGCAGTTAGAATTGAATTTTAAAAAGTGCGTGGTTATGAATTTTTGGAAAAAGAATAACTTGGTCAACGAAACGTACACAATTAATCAAACAGACTTATCAAATTTAGAGTAAATTAAAAACTTTGGTGTGACCCTTACTCAAGACCTGTCTTGGGGGAAACACGTCCGGGAAATCTGCGGACAGGCTAGTCGCAAATTGGCATTTATCAAAAGAATATTAGGAAAATTCGACGAGAAAGTTAAAGAGCGATGTTATTTTTCACTCGTGAGACGTCACTTGGAGTACGCCGCTAGCATATGGGACTCATAACGAAGTAGGACTAATCTCTGAAATAGATCGAATACAGCGGAGAGCATCAAGATTTGTGATAAGTTGTTACGAAAAACTTAGCAGCGTTACCGAATTGTTGAAGGAATTAGTGTGGGAATCTCTAACTGATGGAAGAGAGAATTACAGGTTAAACCTTTTGCGCAAATTCGGAGCAGACAGTTTTTTGCCGGATGTTCAACATATATACTGCTAGAGCCAACGTACTACGGTAGAAGCGATCACAAGAATAAGATAAAGGAAGTTTATTGCAAAATCAATATATTTAAGATGTCATTTTTCCCGCGCACAATAAGGGATCATAATAGTCTCGATAAACCAATAATATGAAACTCCCACCCTCAACAAGTACAGTAGAATTTTCACTTGTTATTAATAACACAATATCATTACTAATACTTCACACCGGTTGATTTTTCCGGCTTTCTTTTATTTTTTTCTCTGCATAAATTAGCATCTTGTAGCATTCATAAATTAACATTATTAGTAATATTAACCACTAGATGTGTCCATAGCATTGTTCTGCATGTGTTCTGCATCACTCTCCCAGTTTCTGGTTGGACTGCGCACTGTTCTCTTGACTGCTTTTTGGTCTGCGCCTAGCGGCCGGGGGAACATGCGAGGTTCTGATTTGTTCTGGGACGAGTGCTGCATGCCTGGTTTGGAATCACTCCGTGCCAAACACCCTAGTGGTAGCTTGCACGATACTTCGTAGATGTAGATGTGCTGCCACCTATTATATTGTGTGTCACTACTCACGGCTGTCAGTCATGTGTGGACGGTCGCTTTTGTAACTTGTGAGACAATAATTGTGTATATAACATGTTATCTGAAGTGTCGGGATTCCTTCTCTTACGTGATAAAGTATTTTTTTTAATATTGTAAATTGGGTGTCGTGTTTCAATCAAAAATAGTTCGAGATGCCTTTAGACGACGAAAACGAAAAATAGCAAACAAATACGGGTACTTTAACACGATCATCAATCAACTACGGGTTGGATGTGTTCAACTCCTTCAACCTGGACAGATCGGAAGTGAAATTCGATGATTTGGTGCAGGAATTGAATTTTCATTTTTTACCAAAAACGAACCTGACAATGCAAAGGCATACATTTTTCTCACAACTCCCAAGGTCAAGATGACTTAGACGTGTTCCTAACCGACTTACAGAATCTTAGTGATGCGTGTGAGTTCGGAAAGTTATGTGATTTGCTTGTGAAGGACATATTTATTTTAAAAATGAATAAATGGCATCACGTGGTTCCAGAGAAACTACTGCAAGAGCCGGACCTCGATCTACTTAGAACAGTTAATCATAAAGCCAAAGTTATACTCTCGTCACAGCGAGATGCAGAAAAACTGGAGGTGGCTGATGTACGCTATGTTCAACGTTCCCGTCCCGGAGCATAACCATCACGACGGTCAGCTTCGCAGAGATCGGCAACTCCACGGCGCTCGGAGAGTCAGCAGTCGCCAGCGTACGCGCATTCAAAAGGCTTTTCAAAGGGCTCAAGAATTTAATCTCAAGTTTAACAAATGCAAATGTCATTTTGGAGTAAAGGAAATTAACTCTCTCGGTCACACTTTCGATGAGAATGGCATGAGGGAGATCATTCTAAAGTACGAGCCATATGTGAAATGGCTAGACCACAAAGCCCTAAAGAAAAAGATTTTTTGGCATGATTAATTATTTAAATCAATACCAATAATTTGGCCAAAGAGTCTGAGCCACTTAGAGCACTTTTCAGTAAAGTTACTTTCTGGACTTAGTATTCAAATCATGACAATGCCTTTAATAGGTTGAAGCAAATAATAAGCACTGCTCCGGTTCTCTTACAATTTGATATTAATATGCAAATTACTCTGTCAGTTGATGTCTCTAGTACAAATGTGGGAGCTGTTTTAATGAAAAAGGGTCAACCAGTTTCATATGCTTCAAAAAGTCTCACAGAAAGTCAGCAGCAGTATGCACAGATAGAAAAAGAACTATAAGCGATTCAGTTTGGGTGTCAAAAGTTCCATCAATTTGTCTATGTCCATGAGGTAAATATAGAAACAGATCATCGAACTTTGGTAACTTTATTCCAAAAACCATTGGTGGAAGTGCCTGGGCATTTAAAAAGAATGATGTTAGCACTGCAGTCATATCACTTACAAGTTAACTATGTCCCTGGAAAATATATGTATATTGCGGATGTGTTGTTAAGGGCACAGGAAACTGAAGTCATAGACAGTGAACAAGAAACAGAAGTTCATATTAATGTGTTCTAGAATAATTTAGCCATGTCGGAGAAAAAGCGTCAAGAACTTTTACTGTCACAAATAATGATCCTACACTGTCAGTTCTAAAAAAATATTATTTTAAAAGCTGGCCAAGTTCTAAGAATAAGGTGGAACCGTATGCTAAACCTTATTGGAGTATGCGTTCAGAAATACATACGGCAGGTAACTTAGTTTTTAAAGGCTCTAGTCTTGTTGGCCCTACTGATTTACGTCAAGAAAGTTTACAAAAAATTCACAAGGGTCATCAAGAATTAGTTAAATCCAAGAATTTAGTCCGTGGTATCACAAACATGCTAAACATTAACTCTTACTTGGAAAATATTATTCGTCAATGTGAAATTTGTGCAAATTTTTGATGTCGTTATCCGTATGAACCAACAATTTTCTTATTTCTTTATTTCCCTGGGAACGAGTTGGAGTCGATTTGTTGTCCTTTCGAGGTTCGGTATATTTAGTGGTTAGAGATAACTATTCCAAATATTTTGAGTTGGCATTATTACCATCTAGATATACTGCCTCATTAGAGGTCACCCAACTCAATTCAATCTTTGCTCGCCATGGTATTCCGGTCTATTTGGTGAGTGGCAATTGCCCTCCGCTCATTTTAGCAAAATTTAAATCTTTTATCTCTGATTGGGAAATAGAACATATTTACTAACCCATACTTTACAAGATGAAATGGCCAGGTAGAAAGTTTTGTCAAAATAGCAAAAAATAGAGATAGCAAACTATTAAAGAGTCGAGAAGAAGAAAACAGATCCTTATCTTGCATTACTTCATTATAGGGCTACTTCTAAAACTAACTTGCCTTCACCATCAAAATTATTAATGGGCCATCAATTAAATTCAATTTGCCAATTTATTTAAAAAATTTACAACCTAAGACAGTAACATTTAAAGAATACAAAAGTGGTATTTCAAAGCAAAGAAATAAAATGAAGACATGAAAATCAAAAAACAAAAGAAATACCAGCATTAAACGTTGGGAATGATGTTTATTTCAAAAAGTCTCCAAATGATTATTGGCAACCGGCTGTCATAACAGCTGTAGTGGACAATTGCCCCAGGTCATATCACCTCAAGACTCCATATGGAATTGTTTATCGTAGGAATTACCGTAATTTGAAGCTAAAAAGTAATAGTTCTCAAATATATTCATATTGGAAACCTAATTCAAATAATTTGGAAGAACCCCCAACTCCTAAGCCACTGTCAGGAGGTAGCAATGATAGGATAAGGGAAGGACAGAGAGAGGATCCAACACCTCACGCTGTTAGGTCTAGGTCAGGTAGACTGGTTAAGACCCCTAACAGATACTCAGACTGTGACTTTCCTTGAATTTTTGTGTGCAAAGGTATTTAGTTGTTTTATAATTTCGAATGTATGTACAATACCAGTAATCTAAAGTTCTAATATTTTAACTACTTATGCAAGCAAATAGTTTTAATTGTTTTGTTTCTCATATGAGCTAATGATTTGAGTCCTCATATATTCAATGTATTGATGGCTGTCAGACTCAATTGTAGAAATGATTTATTGTGTCTGAATAAAGGGAGGGAGATGTTATGTCTGTGTCGTCATATTGTACATGTGCTGCCACCTATTACATGGTGTGTGTCTGTGTCAGTCATTTGTGGATGGTCACTTGTGTAACATGTGAGACAATAAACGAGCATATAACAGATAGATACACTGCCTAACAGAAAATTTAAAAAAATACTTCTTTCTAAGCGCCATTCGCGTCTGTAACAAAACCAGACGGTGACACTGAATTACCCACTTGTTAAAATTCAGTCACTTTCATCTTTCCATCTTCCTATTCCCATTTTCTTGGCTTGTGTCGTAACACCCTCCGAGACATGTCCCTGATGTGGCTCGCCGGGTAGATTGTAGACTCAGATCCTCCCCTATGGAATGCCCACTCTGAGAACGGCTCCCCTACTTCCTTTTAAGACCCTCTCCGCATCCCTCTCTCTCTCTTTCTCTCCATCGCACCCTGAGTTAATGCAAACCACTCCACATCCACAAAGAGTTCCAATCCACAGAGAGTTCCCGCGCACGGAGAGACAGAGAGATAAGACACGCCCACGCACGTGCTTTCAAAGTCCCCTCGCCCAACGTCTCCGCATTCCATCAAACTCTCGCTTTCTTCTCCAAGGCACTCCCGCCTCCCTCCCTCCTGAGGCTGAGGCGATAAATACTGCATGCATGTGTGTGTGTGGGGAGACCACGATACGCACCAATCGTAGTCTCCATCTCCACCCTCATTCATCCCCCAAAGCAGGAAAGTCTTTTATGCAGTAACCGTGATTCCGCCACCCGACCCACCAAGCAGACTATTGTTGGGTCCAACGCCGCATTGTGAAAATCGAGGTACTTTGGGTAGGATAGAGCCATCGTCCTGTCAATCTTAGTCACTTAATGTTCCAAAGCGTTAATATTTGGTACTTCATAACGAAAAGAAAACTTCGTATAGTCCACGAACAATTTTATTGAATTTTTATGACTGTGTTACTTGACACATTGGTCGGAAAATTCAACCAAAACTGTTCGAGGACTATACAACGTGCTTTTCACTTAATCTTAGTCACAGCTATATTGTTGAATGAGTGTTATGTTCTTGCTTTGTCACGTCCGTTGTTTCCTTTGTCGTTGTTGCTTGGTCGGTACTACGTCTATCGTAAACCATCCGCTTTTCTCTCCTTTCAAACCGTCTGAACTCCAATTTTTCTCATATCCATCCTGCGCTATCCCAACATTACCCCCTCTCTATCGCTCTCCTCTAAACATCTTCAACATGTTGTAACATCTCAAAGAATTCTACATCATCTGCTTTTCATTATTAAAAGAAAAGCCAAGACCGGTCCACTTGTAAGACCTTGTCACATGCAATTGGAAAAACGTTTTTCACTCATCCACAGACATTTTACAGTTGGTAGACAATGTCGAGCAAAATTCAGATATTCATATTAAAATACTAGACTGTGCACTTCAGGGTGGAACTTATTTTTCAAATTTGAAAACATTAATGCTTTCCATCTTTAAAAATGACCATTTAGGAGCGTGAACTCACTTTTTAAATTCCAGTAATTCTTAGTAATTGGAAACCCGTTTCCTAAGGGCCCTAACTACTTTGGAAATAAATTATCGTTTTTTTTCGGGTGGAACACGCTCTTTGCATAAAAAAAACATCGTCATTTCTCATGTAAACTCACATATGCCTAAGCGTTGACAATTCAGAGCCTCTATGAGGAGACACTTTGCCATATACGTTTGGTTTTATCTTCGTCTGTACCAAAGCAAGCAATCAGAAAGCCATTACCAGCATTCGAGGGCGTCAACTGCACCAGCCATCGAAGGAAAGAAGAAGCCGTAGAAGGGACTGCGAGGTAAGTTCCGGCCAGGAGGGAACCAAAGTTGAGCGGTAGTCGATGCTGGAGTGGATGTCTGATTGTTGCGTGCTGCGCTTCGCGAGGGTTGAAAAGGGACACTCCCTTCTCCGTGCATCTACGTTCTTCAAGGGAACTCCCCCGCGCAGCGTGAGAAGAAGATACATTAGCATTGCAAATGGCTGACCCAAAAATGCAACAGCGGCAGCGAGAGGGACTCTCCTCGTCCCAAAAAAAGTGTGGGCCGACCGATCGGTAGGGGTTGGGTAATGGGAGTCAAGGGGCAAAAGGGGAGAGGAGGGATCGATCATCATGGAGCATATCACATGGTGCTGGAGTGGAGCTGCGGTCCACGAGTCTTCGTCACTTGAGTTCGAGAGAGCGAACCTTGTCAAACGGCGAAGGCCACTTCTCGCCAAGCTAAGAGCCAAATAACGCTATACATTCCACCAAGGTTCCATCCTCGGAAATTGGAAGTTTTAGCGGAGAACTTCGAGGATCAGCGAATCAATATAAAGTCTGAAGTTTAATGAAAAATTGCATAATCGAATCCAGACATAGAGCTGGCTTGTGCTTCTGCATCCCAAACCCAGCTACATCGGCATTGATGTGGGATGAAGTGTACGAAAGGATATATTTGTCCTTAATCTAACACCTCAAAGCCTAATTGATGACGAAGGTCCACAAACCAATATCCCATCAAGTGGATACTATCGTCTCAGCATCCAAACGTCTCCCAATGTTTCATTCACGATATTACATTTACGAGTCAACAATTTTCTCCAATCTTTCTCCAATTAAAGGAGAACTGGCGCATTTTACATCTTATCCTTTTGTTCGGCACCCAAACGGACCAACCAAAAGTGCATCTAGGTGATCAATAGTTCTAAAATATATACTTTGTCTGTCTTTTCACTCTATTATCTGATATCTCAAACCTCAAACTCTATGCTCATGTTCTTTACTACTGATGAGCAAATGCTGCAAGGCAAATGCGGCCATGCTTGGTTGATTTCTTTATTCTGAACAATATATCTCTGAACTAAAAGGACAAACTTAGTATCTTCTTATTATAAGACTAAATTAAGCATACAGATATCCATCGTTTCCACCAATGCAGGCCTGATTCAATCAGTTTGAACATTTCTCTGTGTAATTTGTTTTCGTCCAAATTTCAAGGCTGCTTAGTTAACCTTCTCGCAACTTCATGAAAAGAGATCATTGCATAAATCATTGGTAATCGGGAAGATAAATGTAATGTACTGAGAACAATAATTATGCATGCATTAAATTTCATTTGATAGTGACATTTGGAAATCACGAAATTTCATATAAATTATGGTGTCGCTCTCGCTTTTCCCTTTGTTTTTGAGTGCGAGATTTAGTAATTTAAAAGAATGCACTGGACTGCTCTCATTTAAATTAAGTATACTCAGGCATTCTTGCCAGCTAATTTTAATTCTGATCCAAGCTCAGTGTCCCTGTGTTCAATATAATAAACTTTAAAGTGTTTCTGTGAATTTTCCCTATTTATTGTGAACAAACGCTGTCAAAAATTCTTTTTTTTTTAATTCAGATTACATATAAATCTTAGGAAGAATATTTATTATCTAAATTTATTTTAATTTAGAAGGAAGTGACCTGTGTAACGTGCACAAGTCTGAGTTCTTCGAAAGCCGTTTGCCAAATAGGTAGCACTTCTAGGTTTCTCACAGATTAAAGTCAAATCAGCTTCAGTTATGGAATAGTTCTTTACCATGAATGATGTAGTGAAAATGCCAGGAAAGCAGAGGGAGTTAGGAACTAGTATTTTCAATGAGTGAACTACGCATCTAACACGGAACCAAAACTCACAATTTGGACGTTTTATACGACTTTGAAAAAGTAACGAGAACTGCACCTCATTGAGAGCTACTATTGGTGTGGGTTCCTATGCGGGGTTTATCAAGTCTCAGCGAGGCAGCAGCTTCTTAAACGCAATTTCGTCGGCAATTTCGCTTTCCTAACGGCATTAGCGCTGTCTGGAGATGTTGCTGGCTGGATGAGTCCTGTGAAAACTGGGAAGGGTTTGCTTTTGAGGGTGTGAGGTGTTGGCAGAGGCGGGATGAGGGGGGGGGGGGTGAGCAGTTTAAACGAAGGGGAGGAGTAGGGGGAGGGTAGGGGAGGAAAGGGGAGTGAGAAAATGAGCGCAGCAGGTGGAGGGATCCCGTAAAGAAGAGATCTGTTGAGAGACGAAGGGGGAAGGGAGGGGTAGGTCTCGCCCTACATTTTGTGCTCACGGCTGACTGAGGGCGCGCTTGGATCGAATGGCATTGGTTAAGGTAATTTCAGCGAAAAATCACTTCACCTAGAATTTGAAGAATTTGGCCTCATTTAAGATAAAAAAGCTCTCATCTTTCCAATGATGTCAAAATATCAACCCCTTGCCGAACTACTTTTCGAGCAATTTGCCTCAAAATATAAGCTGTTTAACATGGGATAGATTATGGCTGTGCGCTCCAGAGGGAGAATATAAATCAAATTAGGAAATTCTAGCCCCTAGATTTCGTCAAAATACTAACAGTGCGTAGATAGCATGCTTTATCAACTATTTATAAAATATAATATATTACACACCACTGCAATATTGACAGAATCGCAAAAAACCTGTTGTTTTGAAGGGTTTTCAGCCGCATGGCGGGAAAAAATGAGTGAAGTTAGAGACTTATATAGCCTTATTTATTTAATTACTGAGAATTTTGGTCATATATAACTATGTCTTTGCGCCATCAAGATTACAATTTTTATTTCATTCTTACAGATGCTGAAAGTAAAAAATGAAATTTGAATATAGTCTCCATTATGACTAGGGAACTATCTCCCTCAAACCACCTGAAGGAGGCGCCGCGCCGTAGGGAAGGGTGTGGGTGAAGGAGAACTGACCCTTGACCCTCTCTCCCTCCCTGAAGAGACTTCATACGGGGGGCACCGGAGGCTATTTTGTAACTTTTCGCACCCGAATCGTAAGATGTATTTGATTGCTTATACGGATAGGAGTGGAAATACAACGGTAAATATTTAGATAAAAGCGTGGTTCGAACCATCTCTTTGACAATGACGTAAATCACAAATCACATACAATCGGTACGAAAGGTACGCAAGCGCTGTTCTGCAGAGGTTAAACCCGGGTCGATTTCGGCGGATGGCGCATGTGGTAGGCGATCGTCGAGAAACCCTCATCAACCGCAATAATTGTACCTTTGAACTTTGTGGGCTACGTACATTCGAAGCTTCTGGAGTGGTTGGGGAGCGGATGAAATTCTAAAATAAAAATCCACCAAAAGCATTCTCTTTCAGTATTAATAAAAGGCAAAAGAAGCCGTGAAAAGTCCAAAACGGTACTATTATCTTGTAAAACGAAATATAACATAATATTACAGATTTTGGTAGGCAGGTATGCTTTCTTCCGGTACCTCAAATTTGGAGGTAATTTCACGCCTTAACTAAATTTATTTATATTTTATAGATCTAAGGTAGAGTACATATTGACAGTTATAGCAGATGAGATAAATATTAGTTTTCGTAAAAAAGACGTATTATCGGAACACAAAAGTTAAAATAAAGTTAGAGAATTCCATCTTTTCGAAACTTTCCATTCCATTTCCATTCCATCTTTTTATATATATATATATATATATATATATATATATATATATAAAACAGTGATACACTAAACAAACACAGAAACACGCAAAAAGGACACTCACAAAAGAAAACTTGTACGTTTCGGCGTCAGGACGCCATCGTCAGCGGTAGAGGAATGATGAGTCCGCTCTGTTCCCTTGGGAAGGAAAGGGCAGAGAGGAAGGAAGGGGGGTAAGTGCGAATGGATAGTGGTGGGGAGAGAGAGGTGGCTATTGGGCTTTTAATTCAATGGGCTAGGTTTAGCCCGGGCTTTTCGAATGCTCTTGTCACCCAAATATGGGCGTATTCACGAATTTTCACGTCAACATTACCGGCGGATTCAGGAAGGGCTTCTATGATCTCTAGGGAGAAACAATCGTCAAAATTTTGAGAGTGGGAGGCGGTATGTTTGGGAATGGGATCAAGAAAAGGTGGAGTTTTGGTGGCATGGCGGTGATTGTTCATACGGATATTGAGGGGGGTGGTACATTTTCCCACATAGAAGGCAGGGCAGAAATTGCAGGAAAGGCGGTAGATGATGTTGCTGGTGGTGCAATTGGCCGTAGAGGAAGATCTTTTGAGGGAGGGGGTGGCGGAGGGGCGGAGGAGAGAGCAGCATTTGCACCTCGGGCGTCCGCATGTTGAGGCAAGTGGCGGAGGGGGGGTGGGTTGCAGGGAGGGTCTAGTGGATTTTAAAATGTCCCGCAGATTTGAGGGACGCTTATAGGAAACTTTGGGACATGAAGGTAGGAGGAGGGAAGTAGAGGTATTGTTTTTTAAGATTGGATACAGGTCTTTCAATATGTTTTTGATCCTGTGTGCACCAGGGAAGAATGTGGTGACAAGGTTAAGTTGGTCAGGTTGGTGGATCTTGGTCCGAGGGGTATATTTTGCAGTAGGAGACAGGATTTTATTTAAAAGCAACTTCTCTGGGTACTCTCGTTCTCTGAGGGAGTGATGGAGAGTTTCGATATATTCTTTTAGAGAGGGGGCATTGCTGCAGATCCGGTGGCCGCGGATAGAAAGGGAATAAGGGATTGAGCGTTTGGTGTGAGAAGGATGACAGCTGTTAAAATGGAGGTATTGGTCGTGGTTAGTGGGTTTTTTGTGGACGGAGGTGATGAATTTACTGTCCTTAATTTGGATATAAATATCCAGGAACGTAATTAAGGAGTCAGAAATGGAAGATGTGAAGGAAACTGACAATGAAGAGTTAAGTGTGGAAATGAAAGAAGATAAAGAATCACGGCCGTGAGGCCAGAGGACGAATATGTCGTCAATGTAGCGGGCCCAGAAGAGAGGTTTATGTGTTTGATTTTTTAAGAAAGTGGTTTCACTCATTCCTCCAGGAATTCCTCTCTCCTCCGCCCCTCCGCCACCCCCTCCCTCAAAAGATCTTCCTCTACGGCCAATTGCACCACCAGCAACATCATCTACCGCCTTTCCTGCAATTTCTGCCCTGCCTTCTATGTGGGAAAATGTACCACCCCCCTCAATATCCGTATGAACAATCACCGCCATGCCACCAAAACTCCACCTTTTCTTGATCCCATTCCCAAACATACCGCCTCCCACTCTCAAAATTTTGACGATTGTTTCTCCCTAGAGATCATAGAAGCCCTTCCTGAATCCGCCGGTAATGTTGACGTGAAAATTCGTGAATACGCCCATATTTGGGTGACAAGAGCATTCGAAAAGCCCGGGCTAAACCTAGCCCATTGAATTAAAAGCCCAATAGCCACCTCTCTCTCCCCACCACTATCCATTCGCACTTACCCCCCTTCCTTCCTCTCTGCCCTTTCCTTCCCAAGGGAACAGAGCGGACTCATCATTCCTCTACCGCTGACGATGGCGTCCTGACGCCGAAACGTACAAGTTTTCTTTTGTGAGTGTCCTTTTTGCGTGTTTCTGTGTTTGTTTAGTGTATCACTGTTTTATATATATATATATATATATATATATATAAAACAGTGATACACTAAACAAACACAGAAACACGCAAAAAGGACACTCACAAAAGAAAACTTGTACGTTTCGGCGTCAGGACGCCATCGTCAGCGGTAGAGGAATGATGAGTCCGCTCTGTTCCCTTGGGAAGGAAAGGGCAGAGAGGAAGGAAGGGGGGTAAGTGCGAATGGATAGTGGTGGGGAGAGAGAGGTGGCTATTGGGCTTTTAATTCAATGGGCTAGGTTTAGCCCGGGCTTTTCGAATGCTCTTGTCACCCAAATATGGGCGTATTCACGAATTTTCACGTCAACATTACCGGCGGATTCAGGAAGGGCTTCTATGATCTCTAGGGAGAAACAATCGTCAAAATTTTGAGAGTGGGAGGCGGTATGTTTGGGAATGGGATCAAGAAAAGGTGGAGTTTTGGTGGCATGGCGGTGATTGTTCATACGGATATTGAGGGGGGTGGTACATTTTCCCACATAGAAGGCAGGGCAGAAATTGCAGGAAAGGCGGTAGATGATGTTGCTGGTGGTGCAATTGGCCGTAGAGGAAGATCTTTTGAGGGAGGGGGTGGCGGAGGGGCGGAGGAGAGAGCAGCATTTGCACCTCGGGCGTCCGCATGTTGAGGCAAGTGGCGGAGGGGGGGTGGGTTGCAGGGAGGGTCTAGTGGATTTTAAAATGTCCCGCAGATTTGAGGGACGCTTATAGGAAACTTTGGGACATGAAGGTAGGAGGAGGGAAGTAGAGGTATTGTTTTTTAAGATTGGATACAGGTCTTTCAATATGTTTTTGATCCTGTGTGCACCAGGGAAGAATGTGGTGACAAGGTTAAGTTGGTCAGGTTGGTGGATCTTGGTCCGAGGGGTATATTTTGCAGTAGGAGACAGGATTTTATTTAAAAGCAACTTCTCTGGGTACTCTCGTTCTCTGAGGGAGTGATGGAGAGTTTCGATATATTCTTTTAGAGAGGGGGCATTGCTGCAGATCCGGTGGCCGCGGATAGAAAGGGAATAAGGGATTGAGCGTTTGGTGTGAGAAGGATGACAGCTGTTAAAATGGAGGTATTGGTCGTGGTTAGTGGGTTTTTTGTGGACGGAGGTGATGAATTTACTGTCCTTAATTTGGATATAAATATCCAGGAACGTAATTAAGGAGTCAGAAATGGAAGATGTGAAGGAAACTGACAATGAAGAGTTAAGTGTGGAAATGAAAGAAGATAAAGAATCACGGCCGTGAGGCCAGAGGACGAATATGTCGTCAATGTAGCGGGCCCAGAAGAGAGGTTTATGTGTTTGATTTTTTAAGAAAGTGGTTTCACTCATTCCTCCAGGAATTCCTCTCTCCTCCGCCCCTCCGCCACCCCCTCCCTCAAAAGATCTTCCTCTACGGCCAATTGCACCACCAGCAACATCATCTACCGCCTTTCCTGCAATTTCTGCCCTGCCTTCTATGTGGGAAAATGTACCACCCCCCTCAATATCCGTATGAACAATCACCGCCATGCCACCAAAACTCCACCTTTTCTTGATCCCATTCCCAAACATACCGCCTCCCACTCTCAAAATTTTGACGATTGTTTCTCCCTAGAGATCATAGAAGCCCTTCCTGAATCCGCCGGTAATGTTGACGTGAAAATTCGTGAATACGCCCATATTTGGGTGACAAGAGCATTCGAAAAGCCCGGGCTAAACCTAGCCCATTGAATTAAAAGCCCAATAGCCACCTCTCTCTCCCCACCACTATCCATTCGCACTTACCCCCCTTCCTTCCTCTCTGCCCTTTCCTTCCCAAGGGAACAGAGCGGACTCATCATTCCTCTACCGCTGACGATGGCGTCCTGACGCCGAAACGTACAAGTTTTCTTTTGTGAGTGTCCTTTTTGCGTATTTCTGTGTTTGTTTAGTGTATCACTGTTTTATTTATGCATGTGCATCGTCGCCGAGAGCGATTTTCTACCATTATATATATATATATATATATATATATATATACACAAATATATATATATATATATATATATATATATATATATTTATTCATTGACAAAAATAAATGATAAATCCACTCTGAAATTAAATTGGTCTTAAATAGCCGCACTTAGGATAGTTCACCAACAGATAACTTAGAATAGGGACTCATTGCATATAGGCAGATCATTTCCAGGCGTTAATAGGTAGATGGGAGAAAAGTCAATAGAACCTGACCTATTAATTTATTTTCGTTACCACTTCTTTGTTCCTTCAGTTCCTGACGATGGTGTATCACGGCGAGACCGTATATTTTTTATTTCGTAGTTCATTATTCATTGTTTCCAGCTATACTACTGATTTAACAGTTGTTTTATAAGAAATACTTTACACGCCTGTTGAGATACGACTAAATTCAATGCCTGCGTGGATGGCATCTTCCATTTCTGAGTCAGCTTGCTTGAAAACCGGAGAAATATTGTCCATGGAACCTCGCTGCGGAAATCCCGTAAATCGGAAGAATCAAAGCCTCCTGAATGTTGCACAAAAATCTGATATGCTATTTTGTTCCATCGGGTCGTAGGCTCAGAAAAAAAATGCGTGCATCAAAAAACATACAACACGATAACAAAGAAGTACCAAAAAATATCCAGCTTCACTTGAGTTATAAAAAAAATAAAATAAAAGTCCTTTTCATTTAAAATGTTGCAGGTGTAAAAGAAGCCATCAAAATTCTGTAGGTACTTATTTTCATCCATGGGCTTTAAATGAAACTAATATATAGATACTGGCAAAGATATATCGCAAAGTCTTTGACAAATTTTTGAGAACTCGAGCGATTTGCACTCTTAAATAATAAATACTCTATTTTAGTTATTTTTTCAACACGCTGGAGGAGGCATATTACCTAATATTAAAGAATTATTTAGCAAACTAAATTTAAAAACTGATAATTTGTCTCGCATTCTTTGATAAAACTATTTTACAATTATACCAGCAACATTGATTTGTTTCCTTCGAAAATCTTTGACACTTCAATCCGATTAGAGTAAGTCGCAAGTTAAGCGCGATTTGCTATCAATATTTTTCAACTCTCTTGGAGTGAGAGAGAGAAAAAAAAGAATCTTTACGTGTCATTAATGTCGCACCCTCTGTCTCATGAGTAAGTCGTCCTGGCAACGACCCAGACGAGGAAGATCAGGGAGGGAGATACAAGGTCTAAACGCTGCTTGCCTATTGATCTTCCGTCTCTGAAGTAATTAAACAAAGTCCTCAGTCGTCTCGACTTCCATTTCATGCTTATTCCACTTGGAAGTTCTTTGTCACGGGAAATGAGGGGACGGAAGGGAGGGGAGGGGAGGGGGGGGGGCAGGTGGCGTGAGGCACGACACATCCCCGAAATTCCATTCACACCCACAGACGCCAACTGCGGGGAGCAAGGCTATAAGGATCCAAGCTGCTTTGTTTATGAGTCAGCTGTCCTAAAAATACAATCATAGGGTTGGATATGATCGATTAATATTGTTTACAGTAGCAGTAGTGTAGGGGTTTAAAAGGCGCCCCGACGTCATAGTCTTTTGCACCAATATTTATTACATTATTGCACAAAAATCAAAAGAAGAGATTGATGTATACGAATGTATCTTTTGTGAGTGTAAAGAAAGCCATCAGTAAATCACAGAAAAGTTCATATTCGTGACCCATCCATAGAAAATAACAGATTATGGGCCCAGGATGCGTGGGTAAAGTTTAGATTGTGGAGCTAAATGAATGGATTGCGACTGAGAATAATACGACAACTGAGAGAGAGAACGACGCGATGAAGATGGCTGAAGGACTCAAAGCGAATGTGAAAATTCCAAAATTGGAGAATGCAAACTATTTCCTGTGAAATCTACGAGCGAAATTGTACATGATAGATAAAAATACTTCTGGAACGCTGTAGATCCAGGCTTCGATGAAGAACTGAATGCCGATAGACAAAGTATTAACAGAAAGGCGTTATCAATTCTATATCGAAGCGTCGGAGATGAATTTTTTCTCGATATTGAGCACTGTGATTCAGCGAAAGAAGTTTGGGATATATTACAGGATATTCATGCATGTTCTACAAAACTCCACGCATTACAATACCTGAAGGAGATGGTAAATATTTCCAAGTCAAGTGATATGACGACGCAGGAATACACAGCGAAGATTCAACGATTGAATAAGAAAGCTGCTAAGGGAGGAGTGATTTTCAAGGACGAGATGTTGGCGAATTTCGTTTTGGTTGGTTTGCCTGCTGATGAGTATGAGGTGTTCAAACAAAACGTACTCAAAGAAGAACCTCTAACGACGAAACTGGTCAGGGGCCAATTGCTGGACGAGGAAAGGCGACGGCAACAGGCAATCGACTTCCGAGAAAGGAGCGACGGCGTTGTTGGTGTCCAAGAATAAGCAAGATGCAGCAAGATCCAAACATGATGGAGGGACAGTACAAGCGAAGACCTGAGTTAGATTTCATAAAGTTGGGTACATTATCAAGTATTGCCCGACGGTCGACTGCAAAAAGTGTGGGAAATATGGACATTGGGCCAAAGATTGTAGGAAGGAGAGGAATGGGGAAATAGAGGCTGCAAATATCAAAAGTAATGGGGCTCCGAAGAGGAAGAACATTAGTTCCATTAGTGAGTGTGCTCTATTGTCATCCATTGACTATTACCAATGGATTTTGGACTCTGATGCGACCGAGCATATGCCGGCTCGAAGGGAATTATTTGAATGTTATATTCCTGCACAGGGTAGAGTAAATTTTGGTAAAGGTTCCTGAGGAGTTCAGGGAAAGGGAACAACATCTCTTACATTAGATGAAAAAAATGGTGGATGCGTTTAAAAAATGAAAAATGTGCTTTATGTACCTGAATTTAATTTTAATCTCGTGCCTTTATTCAAAATGACTGAAAATAATGTAAGCGTGTCTTTTATGTCAAACACGACGGAAAGTATCAAGCAGAATGTAACTGTTTTCACTGCATTCCAGAGATGTGGTTTATTTTTATTGGAGATTGCTGGCATTTCACCAGACCATGGAAAAGATCGTACATTGGCACTTGCATCAAAGATAGAGACCAAATTTCAAGAGAGTGAAGACATCATAAAGGTCGTAGCATTGAGAACTGTAAGTACCTGGCATTGCAGATTGGGACATGTTCACTATCATACTCTCCAATAGGTGCCTGGGATGGAGGACTTAAAGGCTGTTAGTGTGAATGGCAATTGTTCTGTTTGTATGCAAAGTAAGTTTACTAAACTTAGCGTTCCAAAACAAAGTGAAAGGATTTCTCAAAATCCGCAGGACTTAGTTCATAGTGATGCAGATATGAATGATGACATAAGTGGTTGTAGTGATGGAGATTATGATGTTAATGTAAATTACATTACAGGAAACTGTTTTGATTTAAATATTACTTATGTGGATGCTGACGATTCAGAAATCAGACAAACCAGCAGGCAGATCATAACTAGGAAATATTTTTCCTGTAATCTTTTTTGACGCGACTAATGGTAGGCATCTTGACCGGGCACTTGAACCATTGACTGCCAAGGAAGCTGTTTATGGACTATATGGTGCAGAATGAAAAAGAGCAATGGATTGAGAGTATAGTCGCATAATGGATGTACAGGTATGGAATATTGTAGAGAGACCAGTGAAACATAAGGTAGTAGGTCCTAAATGGGGTTTCAAGGTGAAATATGATGATTAGACTAATATTGAAAGATTTTAAGCGAGATTAGTTGCCCAAAGGTTTAAGACTCAGATGGGGTTTTCTTGGGAGGAAACATTTAGTCCTGTAATTAGGAAGAAAATTATTAGAGTATTTCTAGCATTATCCATGGAAGACAATTGATCTGTTCATCATGTAGCTATAACTACTGCATATTTTAATAGTCCTGTATAGCAAGATATTTTCATGAAACAACCTGAATTGTATGAAGACCGAGAGAAAAGAAGGGATGATTTCGTATGTAAGCTTAAAAGGAGTATTTATGGTTTGCCGTGTGGCAATAGAGATTGGAATATCTGTCTAGATGAATTGTTGAAAGTCTCTAGTTTCTATCGATGATGTAGGAGTGACTCACGTATCTATGTGAGAGAAGGAGTCATTGTGGGAGTTTACGTAGATTATATACATGATTTACAAGGTACATGATTTCAAACAACAATTTAAACAGCTATTGAAGGTGAGAGATTTAGGATTAGTTAGCAAGTTGCTATATATGCATATTGTTCATGATGAATATGGCATGTATGTGGATCAAAGGTTATACATTCAGAAACTTCTTGAGGAATACTCTATGACAGACTGTAAGCCCTGTGTTACTCCATTACCTTTAGTGGAAGAGGCTTATGATTGGTTATTTGAAAATGTAACTTTCTAAAGGAAGATTGTGGGCAGCTTAATTTTTCTTGCAAATAATTACAGAAGCGAAATTGCCTTTGCTGTGGGCAAATCTAGTCAAGCATGCAAATCACATACAGAGGGGGACTGGTGGTCTGTAAAGCGTATCTTAAGATACTTGCGAGGCACTATTGATTTGCGTTTGTGTTATGAGAAAACGGGTGAGCCAATAAAAGTTTTTTGTCATGCAAGTTGGAATAGTGAGCCAAAGGGTAAGTCCATAGGGGATTATGTTGTCTTGTTTGCTGGGGGAGCCGTAACATGGATTAGTAAGAAACAATCATGTGTAGCTCAGTCAACTGCGGATGTTAGTATATCTTAAGCTGTAAGGGTTAGAACTTTGGGTTAAGGATCTGTTTTTTTAGTTGGAACAGGCAAAGTTCATTGAGAAGCCTTGTATTATACATTGTGACAATACACAAGCTCTTAGACTGAGTCAGTCTGTAACTGTACCGGAGGGATCAAAGCAAATCGAACTGAAGCATTTTTTCTGCGGTGAAAATGTGGAAAACAAGAATGTCGATTTTCGGTACATGCCATTAAATAAGAATTTAAGTGATGTGTTCACTGAAGTGGTAAAGTGCGGTCCAAAGACAAAATTGTTTAACTCTATACTCAGTGTGAAATCAAAGATTTGTCTCATGAATTAAGATATGTCGTTGCTTTATTTATCCTGTTTTACGGAGAGAATTATAAAGAAGTAGAAGAAAATAGTTTGTTTCATTATTTCGGTGCAAATTTGAGCGTAGTCAAGGGGGAGTGTTGGGAGTTGTCTGACACTTAATCACGGGAAATGAGGGGACGGGCGGGAGGGGAGGGGGCATGTAGCGTGAGCACGACCCATCCCCGGAATTTCATTCACATCCACCTCACAGACGCCAACTTCGTGGAGCAAGGGTAATGATCCAAGCTCTTAGTTTATGAGTCAGCTGTCCTAAAAATACAATCATAGGGGTGGATATCATCGAGCGAAAAGTGAAAGAATTTTCTCCGGTTCAGGTGCGAGCCGGTGATTGCGGAATATCATTGAACGCTGAACTTCTTTTAAATCGGAAACAAAGAGGAAAATGTACTACCACTGCATCGCATCTCACTGCTAAACCTGAGTCCAAGAGTGATAAATATACCAATCACACGGGGTATTCCGAAATAACACGGAATTATCAAAATAATTCCGAAATAACTCTTATTGCACACCCGGCAGAGATCACTAGAAGGACCTTCGATAGAATTCCATTCCGGGCGAATAACGTTTTTCACAAATTTTGCTGATTTGTGTTTAGGTTATACTTCAACGACTAATCATCAACATCATCTGAGTAACATACCGGTTAGAGGTAGGTTATGATGAAAGTCAGAGAATAACTAGAACAATTTTACACGTGCAGTGCCCTATCTAGCTCTAGTATCTATTTCTTCATTTCAGCTAAGTCCTACCTTTCTTTATCCCGTCCATAAAACCGATTCTCTTCCTTCCCCTTCCCCGCTTACCCAACATCCTACCCTCTATCACGGCCTTCAGCAAACCATCGCCCCTCATTACCCCTTCCAGCCACCTACCCTGCCTTCCCTTAATCTCATCCACAAGTTTCCTCTCCTCGCCCACCATGTCCAGCACTTCCTCATTTGTATTCCTTTCCTTTCTCCATCCTCCTCCACACCCATATCTCGAACGCCTTCAGCTTATTTTTTTCTTCCTTTCTCAGTCTTCTGCCCCATACAATGTCACACTCCATATCAAACCAGCTTATCGAAGATCTAAAATTCTTAAGACACGGGAAAGAAAATGGTTTCCGGCAATGATGTCTTGTTACTACATGCAGCAGAAGTGGTCAGAGCTCCAGGGACGTTCGCTCAGTGGGGCCCCCCTCTTCGTACCGCTCAGGGAAGCACGGGAGGACACGAAGCGTTGAGAACGGTCCTTTGAGTCCTCTTACCGCATTCAACGCCCTCCGCCGTGGCGCAATACACATCCTTGGGCACTTAAGTAAGCGAGTCCCAGCAGGGGTGCAGTTGCTTTATCAGAGAGGCGTTCATGGGGGCGACCTCATTATATAAATACCTGCGGCAATAGCGGTGGAGCCTGAACGCCGTCGACTGAACGCCAAGACCTGGTTGCGCCAAGACGGAACGGCTCAATAAAATGGACAGAATGAATCAACATTTGAAAAAGTTGCTGAATAAAATTAACACTAAAAAATATTTAATTTTACCGATTTTTGCATTTATTAATTTAACAAAAGTTTGCCACTAAACCGAACTTGCCATAATTCATTGATATTTTTTCATGAAGAATTCCAAGTAATTTTATTTAATGGTTACCCATAAGGCTCTGATATTTGCAAAAATAGCAGGTAAAAATAACTAGGCAGTTGCAAAGTCCTTCAATTTAGAATTAGACAGTTATTCTAAACTTTCTTTCAATTAATTGGCATCTTATACACAAACTCGAACAAAGTTATTATTGAGGCATTCAAATAACCGAACATTTCACAGACCAGCAAAAGATTACTTTTTGAAAATTGTTTTTTTTATATCTGATAATTATGCTATTTGGAACCCCAGCACAGGTCAGCCTTAATGTTTCTCAAAATGTATGCTGTTATGTCTATTTATTATGCTACATTGCATTACGAAATTTATTATCTATGTTTTTGTAGCGCTGACTCTGAAATATTGCATTTTATATCACTTTAAGCGAACTAACAAAATGGTAAAATATAACAGGGAACACAACTTTATCATATTCGTGTTTTAATTTCATCACTTAATTTAAAAAAACAATTTTATAGCTCAATTCATGAAAAAAGTGGCCTCTATAAAAAGCGTACAGGATGCGAGTCCATTTAGAGTTTATGTTCTCAGGCGTTACTTGGTGGCAATTCATTACTAAGTAAAAGAAAACTTTTTATTGCCCACGGAAAAAGTTGGACGTGGACTATAAAAAGTTTTTTATTTTCCTCATAAGGTTTTCACATTGACTCAAAACTTATTTATCTTCTTTCTCCCTTCTAAACTAGCAGAGGATAGCTCTTTTTCAAAATCGACCAATAGTCAGCTATCATGTCTCAATCTTCCCTAATATTGCCTTCTTTTTTTCATTCCATTCATATCATGCTTTGGTAAACTTGTCATCGCACTCCTTGGTGACTACATCCGGATTTTCGGGATATTAATCCAGATGGGAATGGATGAAATGTACCTTACTGCTCATCTTACATTCCAATCATTTTTCTTCTAGTTTCTCACCATGTTTTCAAATGTTTTCTGTTGCTGGTTGCAACATAAATACCTTAATTCGTCTATGTTTCAGATAAACAAGAAAACAGTTTCATTGAAATGCGAAAACATTCTCTCCTTTTGTTAATACTTTCACAAATAGTTTCAGCAGGCCAAACTTTATATTCAGTGGTGGAACCAAAACGTTTTTTATAAAAACTGAATTTTCCGTCTCAATGTTTTTATTCCAGGCTCTAGTGTTTTCTGATTGGCAATGATTTCTTTATATTATGCTTTTATCTTATTCACACAAACATATTATCGTCACACTTGTTCACTCTGTCCATTGAATAACATTGATAATACATTTATGTAACACCAATTGGCGGTTCCCAAGAGAAGAAAAAACATTTGGGGAAGAACGGAAGCCTTACCGTAAAGGTGGAGATTTGAGCGCATTCATTTTATAATTTTTGACCGAAATATTGATATTTGTGTAAGGAGCTGCCTCACTCTCTCAAGGTATACATGTAATGGAAAGGTAGAGAAAAGATAAATTTCATCGGTGACTTCAAGAAACGGGTATAATTTTAAATGAATTAAACCGGAGAGTTAGCCGTTGTTCAGATAAGTAACTTCACACGCAGGGCAATTAAAGTGTAATCAGCACAAATTAATCTTCGCTAGTTGGTTATTAACTTTTATTCATCCTTGAATTTCTTCTGTGTTTTAAATTGTCGGAGAGGAAGTTTCAACGCAGTCACTCCAAAAAACATGCAGCTGTCACGTAAGACTAGCGGAACCTACCAAAATAATTTTAAGAGAGGCACAGAATAAACATAAAAACATTGTTAAACACGTATTTGGAAATAATATGTGACAGTAGAACTAAAATAAACGAAGTGCTAAAGGCATTACATAGTAGAGAGAGACTTAATTTGAAGAACTATAGCACGTACCGCTCAAAGGCACCTTAGCTTAAAATGAAAAAGAGGTAGATGCATGCACAAAGAATTGAATCCGGGATTATTTTTTAAATATATCTTGATGCAGAGGAAACAGCCCCACCATGAATTAATAGGGCAAGTCACATGAAGAAGGATGACGTACTTGAGAAATATTTAATCAATACGGAGGGTATTCGGACTGTTCAGCTTGGATGCCATTAGAACTTAAGTTGTGCTCAAAGGCATCACGAGGGTTTCCTTTCTGTGAGGCCACGGGGCCTCAAACTGACGTAAATAACCTCAAAAAGCTCAATAACCAATCCAAGACTAATTCAAATAAGATGTACCTTACTTTTGTGGAGTTAAAGAAAAACAAGTCATCCCAAAGTGTAAAAAAGGCAAAGTGGTTCTTTAACCGGCTGTTCTTTTCATGCGAGTTTGTGCGATTGGCGAACCACGGGCGAACGAGAAATCCTCGCACATCCGTTGTGTGCGTGTGAGAGTAACTCACACGAGTAACTGACGCCCACAATTGCGTGCGGGTGTGTAAATGGCTCTACAGTGGTAGCGGAACTTGGTGGCATCCGCCAGCGCGATATTTGACGTCAAGGAGGGAGAGAGTGATGTGTAAGGGGTCAGCTGAGGAGCGGAGTAGTTTGGACCAACAGCACGTGGTTAGCAACGCCGCCAGCATAACTGCATTTAACGTCAGAGGGTGGGAATGGTTCAGGTGGGAGAACGGCAACGTTTACTATCCAAGGAAATCGGAATCCAATCACCTTGATATTGTTTGTGATATGTCGGAGACGCCAATCTAAATAATTATATTAAGAGCAATTGAGAGTTGGGAAGTTGATGAAAATATCAAATTGGGAATTTTAAGTTGCCAATAAAGACTTACGAGCTTGATAACTGTGATGGTCAAACGCGGAAATCACCCTTACTCCCTCATACGGAGCTAGTTCGAAAGGAATGGACTCTTCCCCTGTAAAGGCCTTCTGTGCAATGGCAACCATGTTTCGCTACCACAATAGTTTGCTTTTTCCTTTGCCCTGCTTCATTTCGTTTTACCGTGTTACTTTTCAGAGTTTCCTCTAACTTCACCTCTCTCTGTCCCTTCAAGAGTATGATCTTCGAGATTATTCTTCTACGTCCAGTACCGATAGAGCAGTACACACATTCTCTGTTTTCTAAAAATATTTGAAAATCATACTTAAAACCAAACCATGTTCTTTCAAAGAAACTATCGGACAATGACACGCGATTGAAACTTAATACTGAAAAATAAAGCTCACCGTGGTAGAATTAAGAGTTTTGTGCTAGCGCCCAGTACTAAAATTAACGTAACTTTTCGCTATCGAATCTTTTCCAATTTTTTTTAAGATGCAAGAATTTTGCTAGGCAGAATTTTGATCTTATATTCCCCGATTATCTAACTGTTTACTCACATGGAATAATTAGGAATCAAATTCGCTGGTTTCGAGGCTATCAAGCTATCGAGGCTAATAGTATTACTTAAAATTTTGTGCGAGAAACGTTTCCGAATTGTCCAAAAGTTAAAAAAAATCAAGTTTTCAATGGCTTCCTGAGACATATACCCCTGGAATGTTAATCAAGTTATTCTTTTACCTAATACATTTATAATGCAATCCGTAAAAATCAATACCAACTCAAACGTCAAGGAAATTCTCTACGAAAGATTTTATCCTAGGAATCACGGTTAAAACTTCAAATAAAATATAATGAGAAAATTTGCGGTTTCAGGGTTTATTATGTGAAATTTTTCCTGAAGATGACATAATGTGTTGAAACCCGAGTCGTGAATAAACCAACTTTTGTGAAATTCGCATAATTTTTTTTTAACCTTCCTAAAATATAATGGTTTATCCCTACAATATCTCCAAGTTTAACCAAACAGGCGATTAACTTAGCAACGTGCAACTATGGTATAGGAACTCACCTTCATCTCAGGATACCCTTATTTTTCCTCAACTATATCATGTATTTATTCTCTCGTTCGCCGAATGAATATTTTTATTGGTCAAAAGAGTATCTTCAGAATACTTTTAGCATGTGACATTTACAGAGCACTAAAGCGCCTGTAGTGGCACATGTCCCAGGCACAAACGTTTCTCCATTATAAGTATCACGGTAAATTGAGAATGGGACAACCAAAGTCTACACTTCCTGCAAAAGTACGCTGGCTTTCCCACGAATTGATATCCACGAATTAATAAAATGGAGAATAAATATATAATTTATCTCCTTCCGTTAAAAGGAAATGTTCGCTTCCAATGGAAGAAGGAGGCGGGAACTAAATTGATTTATTCCTTTGGAGAGCAGCGCCAGAAGAGGTGGCTTTAGTGTCTGTCGCTCGGAGAGAACGTCTTCCGTAATCGAATTGCCCTCCTGCCATATTGGATTAAGCTTCGCAGAATATGGCAATCGAGGAATGCTGGGAAGTGGTGGCTGCGATGGTGAACTTTTTGTTATTTGCGTCTCCTCCTTCAGAAGATGTGCGTGATCATGTCTTAAGTTGAATCCAGGAATTCTTCACCTCATCAATTTACAGGCAGTACAGTACCAAAGTCTATGGATTGCAGTGCCATTAGCGCGCATGTTATCCGTGTCGAATGTTGATTAGTATAATCATTAACATAATTCCAATGAAAACTAACCTGGAGTTTTCAAGGTCAATTCATTGCTAAAGAGCTCAAAACTCACTTACATACTCAGGAAAATTCGGCTTTCATTCTTTCTTTTGGCCTAGACTGGCAAGAGACCACGAAGGACGGGAAACATTGATGTTCTTCCATGTTTTTTAGAGTATTTTTATTAATTGCTTGCAGAGTAAAGCGGGTCCAGAATAGGTGTGAATTATTTCGATTCCAAAAGGAAAAATACTACTAAATAATACCTTTAAAATGTATACGATAAATATCGTAACAGAGATTTTTACCCTGTATTTAAAGGACACGGTACGCGTCCCAAATAACTCAACGATATCAGTAAAAAATTATTCCATGTATTTGGGGAGGGTTATTGGGAATTAGTCAAAGTTGAAACACTAAATGATATATGTTCATGTATGGGGTAACACTATTTTGACTAGAAGAATTTCATTTCATAAAAAAATAACATTTTATTTTTCTGTATTTCTGTTTCAAAACATATTTTCGATGTCAAACCGGGAATAGGTGTAATAATAAGGTTTTGTAATGTCATAAAATAATTTTCGTGATATCCTTACATAAAAGTACTACTAAATAATACCTTTTTTAATACTTAAATAATTTTACCAGAATGTAGATGATCATTTATGAAATTAAAATTCGTTCGTTAAATTTTTCCAATCACTTACTGGGCGTCACGGATGCCATTTGGATGTTTGGTGAAAGCGAAATATTTGGCCAACTCATCTGGTACAGAAAATTGGATAGCAATTTTGAACATTACAAATCAGAATCGGTTATAAGAGCTTGGCCACTCTTGACAGAGAGAGAGAGAGACGACATGAGGACCAATATGGGGTAATCTTATGGAATCCGACTAATATCTATAGCGGCTGACCTCCATCCATCCACCTCCAGCAGCCAGCAGAGGATTAAATTCGGAAGGGGGTATTTTTTTTTAAACTTTAGCAACGATCGTTTTGAAGGTTAAAATAGACATTCACGTCACAGTTGATCGGAATGCTTAAACCGCGATATCACGTGACTCTCCACCGATACCTTTTCAATTGAATGCACCCAAATTCTCGAAATACAATTCGTTCGCAGCGACAATTCGGACTATAAAAGTTACATAACATCCCCCAGTTTCTCGCAAGAATGATTAGAAAATGAAATTGAAATTCGAAGGAAAATGAAATGAATATATTTTGCTGTTGTTTTTCGCGCCGTATATATTCATATCCTTGATGCTCTTACCTCCCTTACCTCCGCACCAAATCTTCAGTTCCCCCATCTTCCCCTCCCCATGAATCTCCCCTCAAACTCCCAGGATCCTTAATCTTCGTCGGAAGGACGCTAAAGACGAAAGACCTCGCCCCCCCCCCCCAACCCCCCACCCCTCCGAACGCGAGAGCGAAGTGCGAAAAATAAAACACGCCTCCCTCCGCTCCCCCCTTCCCCTTCCCTCCACGGCCACCACCCTCCGGTGACGTCGAGGGTCACCCTTTTGAAGCCACAGCTCCCACCAGCGACGTCTCACCAAACCCTCCACCCTCGACACGCTCCGACCTTTCTTCCTTCAACCGGCCAAAAGGTTTCGTTGCTTTTGGACTTCCGCTCTAGTCAGCAGATGAGACCAATTGCGGCTTTGAGGAACCTTGGAGGGACGTTGAGAAACAAGAATGGATGAAATAATTTTCCCGAAACTCCCAGACATAAGGCAGTGTGGCCAACGAAAACACTGCGTGCTTTAAGAGTGTTGAAAAAGTGTTATCCCGCTTTGAATACGATTGGACAGAATACTCTGAAGACGGAGGAGGAGGAACGAGGCATCCATTTGTGTCTGTACTGTGATAAGGATAAGAGAAATAGTAAGTAATATTAATGCACCCAGTTAGAAGGATACGGAAAAGTTAAAAATTATGTCTAAAATACTACATATTTATAGACCTAATGGCGGATTTCAGAATATATTTATTACCCGTTTAAACTGAGGGAGAAGAAAAGGGGACTAGGTAACCCATTAAATAGGCAATCACAACTGTAGAGTGAAGATGAATGGATGGCTTACTCTTAAGTAAAAAAAATATTAAACTGGACCAGGAATCAAACCACGGATATTCCAAAGTTACGTCATATGTATTATATATACGTTACGGAATATGTATTGTATAAAAGTTTCTAAATTCATAACTAATATACGCCTAATTGGATGCCTGAATTGCGTGAACTGGAGGAAAACTTAGGAAACCCAATCATGCAGCTGGGGCGGGGTGCAGAATGCCAGCGACGAGGTTGTCGATCGCGGAAAGTCTTGAAGATGATGAAGGGACGAGAAGACGGGGGCGTGGGATGAGCTGGGTGGGATTGAGGTCCAGCAGAGCCAACTGAGTACGAAAAGTCGGAGGCCCAGATTGGACAGGCCCTCGCCATCGACAAACCATCCCTCCCTTGGCCCTTGACTGTAAATGGCCACAACGGGAGCGAACTGGGCGCCCCACTCCTCTCTCTCTCTGGGGGTGACAATTTTCTTACCTCCTTCCTTGCGAGGATATTTCGCCCCAGAGGAGAAACCCGTGAGCGTCGTGAGGCAGGGCGCCCTTCTCCCTTAATGACTTTTGACGCCAGCAGCTCCCTCTCATTTCATCGCCCGGAGCAACAGCGGAGGAAAAGACGGCACCGGATTGGTTGGAACGTTTTATGCTTCGCTACGTGGATTCTTGCGGAAGATCCGCAAAAAAACTAATACGTGTAAGTGCTTTTCATGATATCTAAGCTTCCGCAAGAGGCAGTAAAAGCGTTCACCCAGGAAGCGCAGCCCTCAATCCGCCCTGCGTTGCTCGGCAGCAAGAAACACTGAAGCAAAGAGGAGTCGATCACCTCAATTAATTATTCTTCCTCGAAAATTAATAATTTATGATCAAATTTATGTATAAAAAATTAATGTCAACATTTTATGTTATTTGAATGATTGCAATTTAAACAAGAGGCCCTTTATGAAAGAAAAAATTGAAAATTCCCACTAGTAATACTCTCATTCAAACTTTTTCTTAAACGCATTATTCATTCAGTCATTGTACTACCTTTCTTCAGCCCTAACAATTGTGTCAGGCGCACAAGGAAATGCAAAGAAGAACAGCTGTAACTGCAAATAAGACGCGTTTTCCACATGAGATATGAAGAAAAAGTAGGAAACTTCTCCAATTTTCACGTCAATAGTATTTTTTGTTATAAGAAATCAAATGGGTAGAAGTTCTCGTGTTCATTTTAAAAAGCACATATGGATTAAAATCTCGAGTTTGAACGACTGATTAATAGAGTTACAATGAGTTATTTCTAGGAAATGGAACGTATCCAGTATTGCCAACTCTGGCCAAGAAAAAACGAAACTTCTCACTTTCATTTTCATTGAAAGGCCCAAATGCTGATGAGAAAAGGATATATTGCTGAAGGCTATCCCACCTACTGATACTACTGTAAGTATGAGTTATTTTCGTCCACCGTTTTAAACTCAGTATAAAAAATGAAACATTATGCAATGGGAGAAATAAACAAGAGGTCCATGCGGTCGTATTCGTTACATCGTCTTGTGGTGCTTGGGTCTCTCAACATCGGCATAAGTTTTCCATTCTTAAATGAAATTGATGTAATGTTACTCAGCAGAAAATCTGGATTTGTTTTCTGAGCGAACTGTGTTTGCTGGATGAATACGCCTTCAAATTGTAGATAACTGAGTTAAGTCACCAATAAAGGCACGAAATACGTACTTAGTCATCAAAAGGCTGCATAGGTATGGCTGCAAATTGAGAACCTTGAGACTAAATGAAAAAGTTAGTAAAGTTAGTATGATCACACAGAAGTCATTCATTTAATTTATATAATCCACCTACGTATTCCCACTCATTTTCTCATAACCCGTTAACGCCTAGCGATACCGTAATATGCTAGCCGGTAGTGTCCTATTAAAATTAAGCTTTCTTATACAACTGAATATTTTTAGATTTACATCAAAATACATATACTACAGCTTATGATTTTGGCACGTTTCGCATTTTTTGCCCTAAATTTAACGCCAATTCAAATTTTTCAAATGGGAGCATTTTTATGGATCGCCAAAAAACAGTTTTATTCTTGCAGACCTTCCGATTTTCTTTTATTTATCCAGTATTTACATTTTCAACAAAATTTTTCACACTGTATTACATCCTAATACATGTAGCTTTCAACTTTATCACAAGTTTTAGTTGCAGGTTTATTCATTTGGAAGGTACAAGGATTGACTTTTCTCTGGTACCATACGATACCGCTAGGCGCTTCCCATGCTATTTTTATGAGGGGAGCGATGACGCGGTAATGTCTTCGTCTGTGGTGTTTCTGCCGGATTTATTTTGCTCTATCGTGTTTTTCACTAATTACAGGTTGAATGAAGTACACATTTCATTCATGTACACCCTGGAAATATCTCCAGTTTAGTCGTATTTGAGTTCGCCGTCACCCTGATGACTTGGGCCCCTGGTCGTCCCCGTACCTCCGGATGTATGTACTATTTTCGGGCTCGCGACGCACACTCCAACCCGGATTAGGGGAAATTGGGGCCTGGTGGTAAAAAAAGAACCTTTCCTCCAAAGAAGGAGAAGAAAGAGCCAGTGAATTAGAAGGAGTGAGGGGAAGTAGCCACCGGGAAACTCCCGAGACGGAGCCAAAGAGTGCTAAATCCTTTGTATTCCTTCGGCCTATCGTCTCTCCATCGCACTCGGTTGTGACATATTTCGCACCCTTCTCGCTACTTCTACTCTTGAGTTGTTACCTGCAGTGCCGAAGAATTTTGGCATTGATTTTAATGAAATATACATCGAACAACCGGCGGCAACAGCGTTGTCCAATGAAGATTCAGCCGAAGTAGAAAGTGGAGGAATGGTGGACAACTTGAGTGGACGGCGATTGCGCGCCAATGTTGAAGTTGAAGCGGAACGGTGGACGTGCAACCAGTGATGCGCTCCAAGGAAAGTCGGAGAATATCCAAGCATTTGGGGAGCCTGGTCCAAGTGGTAAATTACGTAAGAGGCCTCAAATACGTGAACAAAATATCGTTTGGGATGATAAAGACATTATTGTACATGAAGTGATTTTCCTTAATCCTGATTACTCCTCCTTTCGTGACGTGTACCCTACCACATTATTTGAACTTTTTTTTGACGAAGAAATAATCTCTCATTTAGTAGTAGAATCTAATGAGTATGCACAATTCTGCAATTGTGTAAATCCAAGCATTACACCTGAGGAAGTGAAAATGTTTGTTGCCATTCTATTCCAAGGAGGGTATAATAAGGTTCCAAGAAAAAGACACTATTCGGAGGCAGCGCAGGATATGAAAAATGAACTCGTGCATATTTTATAGAGGCGAGACTGATTCTTGTAAACAAATAGATTCATTTCCTGCTGTGACAATATTACCGTTGATGCCACGAATAAAATGAGGAAAATGCACCCTATGATGGATATGGCAAATAAAATATTTGGCGAGAAATTCAATGAATAACATTGCTTGAGTTTTGATGAGTCAATAGAGTCACATTTTGAGGTCACGTTTGTAAATAATTCATTCGGGAGAAGCCCTTTAGATTTGGCAATGAAGTATAGTGCCTCAATTTGGCCTCCCGATTTGACCTGGTAAATTTTGACGTTTATCAAGGAAATAATCCAAGGAGAGTGGAAAACTATGAAAAATAATTTGGAAATTTAATTCGAGAGTCTCTGATGATATAATATACGATAGGTACAACCACCTCGTCAAATCATCCACCTAAAGGCGTAGGTGTGAAAAATGAAAATTGCACCAGTAGGGCAAGAACGGAGTGTGTGATATGTCATGCAGGGCTGTCCATTAACTGTTTTACACCATTTATTGTACTACAGTGATAAACTAATGCCACTAAAGGGAAATCTTTTGTTATTTTTCACTTCGAGCATTTTTTTAAATTATCTTTTATATTTAGTAAAATAATTTGTTCACATTTTTGGCATTTTATGCCATTTACTGTTCAAAATCTATAATAAAGTGAAAAATATGAAATACTAAATATTTTGAACAGATACACGTAAATTACAGAGAGTTCCTGAAAACTTCAATTGTATACCCCTGAGCGCCTAGCGGTACCGTTTGGTACCAGGCAGTATCTCCATAACTACTAATTTTAAAAGTAAAACGGTTGGACGTCATAACTCAGAAAATAAACCATATTAAAATATTAGTTTATCAATGGATTCCGAGACAAATGTTTTCCCAGCCGTTATCGGGTTAAGTTATTGTTATTTAGTAGTCATGTTGCAGATTTTTGGTAATAACCTCTGGGAAAAATATGTATGTAGGTAATAAACTATTATTATTTATGCATTTACTTTCACAAAACATTTATATTTAACCCTATATGAATAGCAAAGAGGCTTCATCGTAGAAGTTTACCAATGTTCCTCAAAAGTCATCCGGTAATTAAGATGCAATTTATTTTAAAACTGATGAAAACTAACTGTTTTTAAGAATGGAAAAAAAGATACAATGCAATTGAATCTGGTAAGTTAGCACTTACGAGGGAATGGGAATATTGAGGAGACCTCTCAACACAGATGTAAAAAAGGTGAACAATATTTCCTATATATTTGATAGTTTCTAAAACACTTTAATGAATTATCTTAACGTTAACAAGGAAACATTTTTCTACATACCCTCCGAAATCTGCAGTTTTTTTCCGTCTTTAAAATCTCTGTGCAACGCGAAGCTTGGCAGTGAATAAGCCTCATATATTGCCGATGCGGAAAGAGGATATGTGCTGGGGCGAAGCATTGAAGACACAACTGCAGCAAATAAAGTGACTGTAATTGCGTATCAAGGAAAATGATAGAGAAAAAGCTTATTATGGTTGGAGAGGGAAGGAAATTTGAGGCGAATTAGATGCGAAGTAAGCATATCAATGGATGGAGGAAGGATTTGAGGGTTGAAGGCGGTGATAAAGAGGGTGATCGAAGGAAGAACACATATCAAGCTCTAATGAGGAAGGAAGAGGATGGGAATTATAGTAGTATAGGATGATGAGTCGGGGAGCGTGGTGGCCTAGTGGGTAGAGCGCTTGGCTACTGACCGAAGGGTCCCGGGTGAAGCCTATGGACACCCCCGAACAGAAATTTAAAAAATCTCGGAGTGCGAGGTGACCCAGGGAAAGGAACTGGCTCCCCTACCCTGAATGTGTGAAACTCACACGCTTGATGCTTAGTCCGAGGTGAGCTCTACCCAAACTATTAAACCCTACTATCCAAACAAACCTTCGACTTGAATCACTGAGTGAGTGAGTGAGTGAGGGCGATGTCATGAGAATGAATGTGAAAATTGATTGTGCCTTCATCCTCCAATACCATGATATTAAACTTTTGATTCCGGTTAAGTCTCTCCCGGTTATCTTACTTGTTTATTCATTCAAATTTATTTGCTTTTTTATATAATATTCTCAACTTTTCATTCCAAATACAGTTTCCTTAAAAGGGACGACCATTGAAGTGACTTCTCACAGTTCAATTGGTAACCTTAATCATTTCCTGAGGTAAGATTGCTTCGCATTCGTAGCACCAAGGTGCAGAATTTTTTCCAGGTGAAAATCTTCCACTTGGCTGTGATTTGAACCCAGATTTCAATGTCCATTAGTAATAGTATAAGACAGTTACACCAATGTGCCCTCTTAACTCAAGGCAAATTTCCAAGGACGTTTATGCCAAGGACTATATGTTTTCGTCTTCGTTCTTAGCTGGAACTTAACTGCAGGATACAATGCTGACCTTTATTAGCCATTGGATTAAGGATAAAGCCATCATTTTCGCTAATCGTGACAATTTTTTCAATTAGCATGAATTTAAATAATTGAAAAAATATAATCATTCAAGCTTTCATTAGATAAATGGCTGATACTTCGAATTAGCCTTTAAGCGATCTCAGAATATATCCGTGTCAGGTCAAATGGTTATTCATACTGAAATTCAATTATGAAATTAAATGTTTACCCATTCAAGTGACTGAGGATCATATGACTTATTTTTTGTTAAATATTCTATAAATGCATGTAATGATGAAGAATTATATAAAGATAACCTTTCTCGCTAATATTGACTATTTTTTTAATTTGCAAATAACAAACTGTTACTGTTGTAGGCCGACATATGCCACTCAGTCTATGTGCCCAAAGGATATCAACACATTTAATAGCAAAAATTTAAAAAAGGATTGCAAAAATATATTAAATGACAAAGAAAATTGAGAAAAAGTTTACAAAAACGTATAGAATGTCAATAGTTATCAAGAGCAGTCAACAAAGCGATAACAATTACCGTTCTGGTATAATTAAACTAAAAACGTCTGTGTAGACAATCATAAAAATACAAATATGACCTTTAAATCCGATATATTAAAAATATAAGCACCATGAGCTAATGAAACAAAATAATATCTGAAAACCATGTTCAAAGAAATAAAAAAGTCCGAAAGCCCCAGTAATTACGCATTCATAAAATACATGGGTCAGGTTAAATAAAGTGGTTTTCGCAGCCCCGTGTAGGTTTGATAAAGATCAATTGCACAGCGTACACTCCAATGATATATTTACGCATTGAAACCGTAAAAATGAAATTGGAGAAAGCTAAATACTATGGCTATATTCTCAATGAAATTATTTTAGTTCGTGATATAGGAGGAATATAAGCTCATGATGCCAAGTAATATTGAGAAAAGGAATTCCAAAATTGCATTAGCATTCATGATACATTGATATGTGACTACCTAGGTGGTAAATCGGAATTCTACGACTAATATTTCAGCACTACAAGGAAGCTAAACTAATGAACAGGGACCAATTGTGAAAATACCAAAAATATTTGGAGAGAAAAGCGCAAAATTGCTCAGGTTGATGAGTGAAGCGCAACGGCGCAGCCTGAAAGGCCGTTTCATACTTAAAAAATATTTAAATAACATGATGAACATATGCAGCGAATATAAATGAAATATGGAAGAATGTTACACTTTTATATCAAATGGTGAACTACGCCGATGAGTTTTGGATCTTATTTGAGAATTTGGAACGAGGAATTGATGTCCGAATACATCATTACCTGCGACCACTGATTCACTATTTCCACTCCACTGCAAGCCATCACCAACTCTAGTTTTCAGTTCAACGTCCTCGATTCGTTCTCTAGTGAGAGAGAGAGAGGGGAGGGAGGATGGTTGTGTTGTGGGGAGGGGGTGGGCGGAATAAGGGGATGAAGGAGTGGAGCCGCTCCTCATAAACAACTCGTCGTCGACTGAATAGCGGTCGACAAAGAGCGACGTGTATGGAGCGTGACAGCCGGAGGCGGAGATGCGAGGGTGCCCCCACACGGCCACGCGCCTCAACCCATCTTAGTGGGAGAAGGAGCTAACCCCCCTCTTCCCCTCCTCCCCCAATGGACCACGCACTCGGAATTCGAAAGGAATCTTCAAAATCCGTTCGAGAGAAAGAGAGGGAGTGCAAGAATCTCAGGGGAGGGAAAGAGATTGGATTCGTCGAATGCGAAATAAACAGACATACGGAACATAAGTAATTTATATTCCTTCCTCGCCACTGCTCGGGACTGTATGTGGTGAGTGAGGGCCGAAAGGACACTCGGCTTGACGTAGTTCGGTCAACACTCCACGAGGCTCCCAGCGAGCAGATTGTGCACGAGGCTTTTTCGTCGAATCCTCCTCGAGAATTCTCGTGCTTGTTCCCGAATACCTAGCAAAGGAACTTCTGAACGAGAAATCGTATCGCTTGCCGCTTGGTTGATAAATGCATGACTCATTGAACGCATTAAATCAATCATAGATCACCATCTTTTGGAAGAGTACCGAGGCGACGCCGCGTCATTTCCTAGCTTGTAAGGTACAGAATGGCATTGATAAATCTTTTCTCGCCACTCTTGGATAGTCTTAATCTGCAAAACGTTAGACAAGGGGTTCACAAAAAGCAATCCTTTTTAATTCCTAAGTTTGTAATACTTCGAAAAAAAGTCCTGAGGGAAAGTAGAAAGACTCAAGAAGTGCTTTCAAGCCGATGCACAGTGGGCTGAAATCGAAAAAAGGTGGCCAATGTCAAAAAGTGATTTTTTTCAAGCCAGGAGGCTGAAACATTGCATAAATATATTTTCAAATGACCTGTGCAATGCATGACAGTGTGCATGCAATGGCCCAAAGTATCTTCCTTAGTACTCAACAATTAAGAATTTGAATGAGGTCAAAGTTGCACAAATTTTGAAAAAATTGTCTACACTCAATTTTCTCACGAAATCTTCAAAATCAAGCCCTTGCTAATCCTTTATGGGTAAATAATTGGAATAGAAAGTGATGGAGTTGGATGAAACAGTTTTTTATCTTTGTTTTGATGCAGTCTACTTCCTTTTTTGTCATTATTTACCAAATATATTAAACAAAATGGCGGACCCTCATTTTGGGTCATTTTTTAAATACATGTAGATAAATAGTTATTTGCACGGCTGAGCATCGCGAAGTAACTTATATGGGGAAACTACAAAGCTTCTACAGAGTAAATCCAATGAGTTATGCTGCGACCGTTTGCGACGCCGAATTTCACAACGGTTTTTCGATCCCGCGGTCGAGTCTAGTCCAACCCGCCTGCAACGTAAGGAGTCCAACCCGCCTGCAACGCCTGGAGTAAGGTGGCGCGGAAAGTGTGTGGAATGGATTGTAGCCGCATCCACTCCGCTATGGAGATTTGAGAGATAAAAACATTGAAAAGAGTTTCCATCTATTATATTTTGGAGAAATCGCGGAAAAAATTACGCATTTTGTCACATGGAGTAAACGTTTAGGAGATACTGAAAGTCTGCTTTCTTCAGGTGCACCGCGGGCATTTCTCTTTTTAGCTAATTGACATCGCCTACTGACGAATACGTACACTTTTAACGGATACAGCATGCATACCACACAGCATTATTGTCTCTTCGAGGCCACCAGTCCACAGCTGGTGTCACACGGCTGCAACTCCCCCACCCCCTGCACTGCGGTTGGGCGTACGGCGAAGGGTCGTTTATTGGCACCGCGGAGCCCTTTTCTCGGATATTCGCGGATATTTTTGGGAGTACGTTTTCTAGTCTCCAAATAAATTCACAAAATCATTCAGTTTCAGTTTTTAGTGGTATGAAGCAGTTGGTTTTTGAAACCTAAGCTCGGGTGTCACTCGTATTGGTGTCAGTATTAGATCTCTCGAAATTCCCTCTACAACTCGTAATGGTGTGGATGCTTTGCTAACCACTTCAAAAATCCCCGCTTTTTCAAGGTATATACTCAATTAGGACAACCTTATGTTACCTTTATTACTAGGCCATTTGCAATAACGTTTATGGCTTTATTTTTTCTATTCAATTGCTTCTAATCAAAATACCACCATTATTGCAGACTCCTTAATATCATGCCAAATTCGCTTTTAGAATATTCTTTTCACTTGGTATGTGCACGGAATTGTACTCGCCTATTTCCTTTTAAGTTTAATGTTTCGTCTATCTTTTAGGAGTTGATGGTGTTAATGAATGAAAAAAATGCCACGATTGGTTCTCACGTTTACAAATGCATAAGAATATAATGGGAGTGAAAAATGCGTGTGCTGTGAATGCTTTGTGAGCTTCCCCATATAAGACACTTCGCGATGCTCAGCGATGCAAATAACTATTTCTCTAGATATATTTTAAAAAATGACCCAAAATGAGGGTCTACCAGGGTTTAATATATTTGGTAAATAATGACAAAAAAGGAAGTAGACTGCATTAAAACAAAGATAAAAAACTGTTTCATCTGACTCCATCGCTTTCTATTCCAATTCTTTACCCATGAAGGATTAGCAAGGGCTTGATTTTGAAGATTTCGTGAGAAAATTGAGTGAAGACCATTTTTGCTAAATTTGTGCAACTTTGACCTCATTCAAATTGTTGAGTACTAAGGGAAATGCTTTGCGTCAACGCATGCACAGGTCTTTTGAAAATATTTATGCAAAGTTTCAGCCTCCTGGCTTGAAAAAAATCACTTTTGACTTTTGGCTAGCTTTTTTCGATTTCATCCCACTGTGTGATGCTGCATTCGAAGTTGGTGATCAAACAATTATTACCGGAGAAGCTATTGACCGATATCATTAGCATTAATGGTAATCGTGACCTTAGCACGTTTCATTACCTGCACTACCATGCCATTTACTATTTCGTGTAATAAATCCTTTTATGCTTCAGTCACAATGGATGAAGTGACAGCAGCGCATGCATTATCAGACAGACAAGAAACTAGCACCGGAGAGTCATCCTAAGGAACTTGAATTCAACTCATTACGCTTCACTTTTTTTAAAACGATTTGTTTATATCGAGACCTGTTCTGAATCAATGCATTCGTAATGTACCTAACGCTTAAGTGAGGCATGGAAATGCGTATCATGAGGCCCTAATGAAAAATAAAACTCCCCTTCGATGAGTTGAGGTGTGATAAAGCGAGAGAAAGCAAATAAGAGAGAGTGCTCGCGTGAATGAGTAGTGCTCGCCACGTCATCCTCCGCCACGCCCTTCCCTTGCCATTTTAAATTAAACCTCGTGCCTCACTGATCCACTCCCATATTCTCACGTGCATCCTACCGTTTCTTTCGCACTTTTTTCGTGCGAGTAAATGTTTGACGGCCGAGGTAATGGTGGCTGTTTCAAGAAAACATTGTGAAATTTTATTAGCACCAATGGTCAGCAGATAATCAACTGTCAATGGTAAAATATCTAATTTTGTGGACCCTGGCTGGATCAGCCGCCACCGATAACTGCTCCAGAGTAAGCAAGTCTATTCACCAGGAGTGTTCAGAGAACGGAGAAGGCTAGATAAATAAATATAAAAGGTGTTTCTAAACCGCCCCAGTTGGAAGTCAACTACTTATTGTTTGCTAAACCACGCATCTGACAAGTTAACTTACGAGTTTACAAGTTATTATTGTTGCTAAAATATATAAACAGACAGAAAACGAACAATTAGAAATTAAGTTCCAAACGAGTTCAAGAAATCATTTTCACCAAAAACACTTCACCACTGAAACACAAACCTAGTGAAACATTTATGGTCCAGTGTAAATTTTCCTTTTTATTTCATTGCCTTTCGGAGTTAGTATTACTCTCCCCTCCCCTTTTCACGTCTTGTCACTAATCAACCCCTGCCACACATCCTTGCGGTTATTCTGGGTCACTCTAAACTGACTATGTGAGTCAAAAGGAATATTAAATTACAAATTTATTATGTGTAAAAAAAATCCTGCTTTCGCTGATGAAATGGGTTACTTATTGAAAACCAAAAGTGAGATACAAAATATGCAGATTATTCCATGAATACATTTTTAATGACCACGTTTTCCAGCTATATGAGATGACTGAGGCACCATTTGTATGGAACTACCACATTTTAACTTCAATTACGGCAGTAATTCGGTAATAAATATAAGAAATGTGTGGCAAGATGCATTTATTTTATTTTTATTCAATTTAGCAGGACTTGTTGCTTTTCATTAAAAGTTTTAATTAAAATATTCTTATTTTTTCTTTTATAAATTGACGTCTTTCTGCTGTAATCTGAGCATTATACATTAGAGACCACGTTAAAATTTCGGTGAAACCAGACGAAAATGGAACTCAGAATCTCTGTTCTTCATTCACGTTTTATGACCCCATCGTAACGACCATAAACGCTCTCTTCCCAACTGAGATATTATAGAGGACGACATTTATGCAAATAGCAACATTTAACGTCAGGAAAAAAGTTGTCTGCTTGGAACTTGCCCAAAAGATTTAACATATATTTTTCTCTTCGATCAGTTTAGAGATTTGAGAACTAAAGATTCCCACTCTTATTCCTTCAACAATGCCATGACACTGCTAAGTTTATCGCAACAACGTTTTTCAAATCTTACTGCTCTTCACTGTATTCGATCTATTTCTGTGACTTCTGTGGTTTCTTAGAAAGGATCCTATATGCTAGTGGCATACTCCTAGTGAAGTCTCACTAGAAGAAAAAACATGGCTCTTTAACCTTCTCATCATATCTTCCAAGCATTTTTTTAATAAATCCCAATTTTCGATTAGCCTGTCCGCAGATTACCCGTACGTGTTTCTTCCAAGATAAGTTCCCGGCCCTCATCATGGTCCTTACGTTCCAAGTTCCTATTTTTACCTCTGTTTTCCTCCTCCTCTTCCTCTTTTTCTTCTTCTTCTCCCTCCTATCCCTTGTATCCGCAGATGATGATGCTGTGCAAGGGTTTCTTGTGATGACGACCGCGGAGGCTTTACCTCTCCCGCTGCCGGGCACGACACCCGCCCTAGTGGGTGGCGTCCCGTAGTTGCCACGAGCCAATTCTCTGTTAATGACTTTCATATTCTGGAAAATGATAGTTGAGAGGTATTCGCACGCCACTCAACGGTATTTTAAACGTGACACCATCACGGAACTACCTTTCGTCAGGCTCCTACTCTTCGACCTATCTGGCATGGGTAGCCCTACCAGGAGCAATGTACTTGCTCCTGCCAGTCCAGCTCTAGGGGTCATTGGAATGCACACGCCCTTCCACCACGTCAAGGTCGTAGTTAAAGGAAGAGACTGTGAGTTATACTTCTACAAAATAGCTAGAAGGCTGATTCGACTAAATCACACAGGCTAAGAGTTAGACACAACAACAATATATATAAACGCACTAACTCCTCCAAAACCTAAATATGTAAGTGAATAAAGTGAAGCTACTTATCACTGATGAACAATCATGGAATACGGTGATAAGCAGGCTGACTTTCAAGGCAGGTGCGCCCCACTGAGGGAAAAATCGGTTCAAAGGAGGGGTTGCAAGGCACGTCAGTTCACAACGAGATACAGGAGAAGAATGAAACAGATGAAAACCATAATGCGTCAGATTGCAGAATTCTTGACCCAAACGAGAATGTAGCTTGTCGTAGGTGGAACAACTAATATGGAACCTCAATGCAGTGGCAGGGGATCTGCTACAAGCAGGCCAAGTAACATACTCTGAGATAGTATAAATTTATTCTCATCAGCCATTGAAAGACAACATTCCAAACATCGTACCTTTTCTCCAACACATTGGGTACGTGGTGTGGTCCACTTAAAAAAAAACTTTTTATAATTTTAGTCAAAACCCGAGTAACGTAGTTCTAATTTTTCAGGAAGAAACATTTGTGACCATGATTCCACGTTCATTTCGTGGGTTACGGCAAGAAGACTCAAGAGGCATCGGGAACGTCTCCGTTGAAGGAACTCTCTTTCTGGTAATAGTGAGAGTCATTGCAAGGATCATGAATAAGAAAGCATTGTCCTTCTGTGTGTCCGACAAGGCATTCGTCGCATTCTCTTTTGCATTGCTCCATCGCTGTCGCTCATACAAGAAGGCGATTAAAGCGATACTCCCTTTTACGCACGCAGTTGCCAATGACAATGTGGCGGACCAAGGGGGCAATGGAGGGGGAAGGGGAGGGAAAGGGGGGGGGGCATAGGGCCACGACAAAGCTGCCGTGTGGGTGGAGTAGGGATTATGGGTAAGATCCCCTTGGGGTCGCCCGAGACGTAGTAATCTGGGGAAATCCTCACGAGCACGGCCCATGCGCCGCTGTGACACAGCACGCTGAGTGCTACCGTGATGGGAGTGTATTAAGCATCAAAGCATCACCATAATTTGCGATTTTACGATAATGTACTCTAAAAACGGTAAATGTATTTATTTCGTGAATTAATTTTTTTCCCAACATGCTCCACTTAAGTCATCGCTAATTGTGACCGGATTGAGGCATTCATTTCCTTACACTGATCCGCAAGTACAGTAAAAAAACTTCTGAACGGATTAGGTCGACTTTTTTCACAGTGATTACACGAATAAAACAGCAGAGATTCTGAGTAGAATGTCGGATTTCATATTCTAATTCCTAGACAACCTCAGATTTAAAATCCTGCAGGATTGAAAAATACTTTCAGCTTCAATAATAAGCACATGTAAATTAGTGTCGTTCCTCAGATATGAGAATGCATAAGTTTCTAAAACGCATCCTAATGGATGTTTTAAATTGCTTTTTAGCTATTTCTGTTCCTTCTCACCAGATTATAAAAGAAAGATTAATAATTCTTTAGCTAATTGAATAAAAATCACAGAATAATGAGCGAACATAACTCAGAACAGAGCTTCAAAATGACGTAGAATTAATGTTTATTGGCACTTTTTGTAACATATTATGACAAACGTAATTTCCTCCTTTTATTTGATGAAATTTTCACTAGGACTACAGAAACTATAGCAGTATTATCAGGGACTCTTATTCATTTTCAGAGAGGCATCCAAGTCTTTCCGTTGGGAGCCTTCGCATGTGGTTGGTTGGTAGTGAAGAGAGAAGCATCCACGTCCGACTTTGCACGAAGTAGTGGAGGCTTTAGTAAAGTAGGAAAGAGACCTAAATTAGTCCCTAAGGACCTGGAATTCACAAATAGAAATCATAAGTTATTGCGTAGCATGACGTAGATATACTCACGAGCACGACAGCGTTTAAATTTATGTGCTTTTCGATCAATCAATTAAGGACCATCAGGCTTGATGTTAATCAATGTTTCTATGACGGAAATAACCTAATGCACGTTTTCATCTAAAAATTCAACTATCTCAGATGGACAGTAATAAGTACTTATTTCGTTTTAAACCCATGTAAAATTGAGAAAAAAGCATTATAAAAACATGAGGTTTCCAAATCTAACTAAGTGAGATAGGATCCGACCTCGTGGTTGTCAACAAAAGATATTTAACATTTTATGTTGTTTATTATACAGAGACATGCGTTAAACCATGCACAAATAATCATTTCGAGGATACTGGGACTAGCCACGGTAGTTACCTAATACGGGGTTACCCGCAAGTGGACATTAGTGCGATATTCCACAAGGGAGGAAAAATAATCATTCGCTTGACCGGGATGATCAAAACGAATGACTTTTTCATCCCTGGAATATCGCACTCTTGCACAAATATTCTTGCATGTCATGGTGAGTCAAATTAGGGGAAATTCGAGCAGTATAACCGATACACAATTTCTTACTCTCACCGAAACTGCTGCCTCGAAATTTGTTAAAGCATGAAGAGCCTCGGAGACAAAAATCTTTGCATAGAATTCCTGCGGGGTCACTGTTTTACACCAGCAACAGCCAGTCACCTCGGTAGGAGGATATATATATATATAATTCCTTAGCGCACACCCCGCACCGATAAAAGCCATCGATTCGCGATCTCAGATCGGACAGAAGGGCGTCGCTCACACTGCGTAGTTCGCACCCTGATGGTGAGGGGGGGGGGGGGCACCCGCGCGGGTTCAGGCACCCTTTGGACACGGACCGAAGTTTCCACGCAATCACCGCACGTATTACATTCCAAAATCTTCCTTTGCTACGTGCATTTGTCTCATACCTTGCCTGAAAAATATGAGGTATTAAACGCTAACGTCAAAATAATCAAAATATAAATCTTAAAGTGACAAAAATGTTAAAAACAATTGAATTCTATAATTAGGAGCAAGAATATGCATTCCCTTGGTAAAGCGGGTGTGTAATGTACCTTCCTGATAAGCTGTCAGCCCTCCCCTGGGCGTATCTAATTGGGGTACACATATGCACCGCCCAAGTGACGGCGTTTTTGCTGCCGCCAGCGGACTTTTGGAAAGTGTGCACTTTCGCAAGCAAGTGGATCGAGGTGGAGGGGTGGGGGGGGGTAGGGGAGGGGGAGTGGGGGGGAAAAGGGGTTTGAAGGAGTTGGGGAAGGAAATGAGAAGAAGTGGGTGGGAGGGAGTCGAGAGAAGGGAGGAGGAGGTCAAGAGGGAGGAAGAGGTGAGTTACACTCCCCTTGGGAGGAGGGCGAGAAGTTGGGCGTCTTGAAGACGATAGGCCCAAGGAAAGGCAACTGCTACGGAATGGATGCGATCGAAACTGACGAGAAAAGTTTGCGAGGCCGAGTTGCGACGAGTCGATAGTCGTTGGGAGGAAATGCGCCTTTCACGTGTTGAAATGGAACGTACATACTACTTGGCGGACTTTCACGCTTTAAGCAACAGAAACAGTTTCGATTAACAACAGAGCGGTTTCGATGTTCTCGTGTCACCATAAAAGATGTGAATATACCTTAGGGGGATATTCAAGAATGGATGGGCAGACCAGATAAACGTCCAAAGAGGTAAAATACTTTGTTAGCAACAAAATGGTTCTATGAACACTACCGACTATTATTTATCTTTATTTTTTACTATGGACGCCTATAACTGAATTTCAAGTCCACTCACACAAAAAATAAATCAGAGGAAATATATTGGAAGCTTAACAAAACGTGACCGACAAAATTAATATCAACGACTTAGACAACACTCATAAAGACCTTACACATAAACTTGCTCGGCTTGGTAAAAACTAACCAAAAAAGATTTCAAATCTCAACGACAAATTGTGGGACCGAACGAAAATAAGTCCTGTCTTGGTCATCTAGTCGAATTCTGACCCATTCAAAACTAAAGGATAGTACAAATGAAGAAGATAATAGAGTGTATTGGCGGCTTGTAACCAATTTAAGCGAGGCCTGAGCTCTATTTCTTCCATTTTTTTTTATTATCTTTTACCAGGCTATCATTTCATTCTGATGGTGAAAGTAATCACGTAACCAAATGTTGGCTATGCGTAGTAACTGAGGACTTGCAAGCCCAAGAGGGTTGGTTGAAGTACGCTGAGATTGGATGCAAGAGGAGTCATAGCCTTGCACCATCGTAATTATTTCTGCTACTGACGATTACCCTCACAGCTGTAGTAAAATAAAATTAAATTGACGTCTCTAGCCATTTTGACACTGATATTTTTATTTTTATGACTCGACCTTACGAAATAATTGTCACTTCTTTAAAACGCTCGTCTCCATCATTATTGCTTTTATTATTCTTGTATGATTTTACAGGCCAATAACATGGGAAGGAGTTATATTCATTTGTAGGTCACTGCGGCATTGATTGGTGAATTTCTCTTTTAATAGATCATCATCTACAACCGTTGGCTCGATAGGCGACAGCAGTTTCTCTGGCACTCCTTCCATAGTCTGCAGGTCGAAGTTGGTGACGTCACTCATGACTGTTGTCACCAAACACTCATCGGAAGTGGACAAAGGCCCAAAAATTAAGGGACTCATGCAGAAGTGCTTTTCAGGTCCATTGCAGGAACTAATTTTTCGAAAGGTTGATACGACGTTTGTTTTCATTGCTGGATAACATTACCTTCAGACCTGAGATGACAATCGTTACTCTATATAAGCTCACGAAATCAATAGAGATATGATAATATTTTGCAACGCAATACAACGAATCAATTAATGATTCCAAACAGCGCTCAAAAAAATATTTCAGTGCACTTAGTTTCACCCACTTCACCATCATGAGGTACTCAGCAATTCCCGAGATAGGGACTAGCTTCTCAGGGAAATTTAATTAAAACGCCACGTAGAAGTGACGGCATTTTCAATCTGATTGTGATAAAAATGTTGGCACTAACCTGTTGAGATTAAGTTTTTATTGTTCAAACGAGTGTTTTGACTGAAAGTGGAAGGCATAGCATGGTTTCTTTCAGATTTTATTTCATCAAAGCCATCAAAAGTTCAATTCATTCACACGCTTCCTGTGTTCCAATTGAATATGTTTGTTATTTTTCGGAAAGGGCGAAGAAAAAGTTAAATTGCACGAGCGCATACAAAGAGTGATAACACTTAGGAGTTTTCATCAACAAAAACGCTTTCCATGTATCTATTTCACCCCAAAAGAAGACTTTGTTGATGGAATCTAGTGCGCTACAAAGTATAAATAGGAATTTAAATCGTTTACTTAAGAAGGAGGCACAAAAATCTAGAACGCTTTTCCAAAAGTGATTTAAAGAGACTTAAAGCCACATTAGTGAGAAAAAATCTGGCATTCTAAGAATTTAACGACTTAAAAAGTCTTCTTTTAGCCTTTTGAGTCGCTAACTTCCCTCATTCTTCACCATCTCATAGACATAGTTAAACACCTTTAAAAGTAATCTCCTGGGGAATCTTTAATTTTCAGCTATACAAGGGAAGCTCCCAAGATTTGGGAACGAGAAGCAGCGTCACGAATTCGGCCACCTTCAAAAGAGGAGAATGAAAGAAAGCCAATTGGCTGAGATCTGAGAGGGAGTAGGAGAGATGAGACGTGAGGATCCGGCGGGCGACGCCTCTTTCTTGTCGCCGGGCGCGGAATTCCCGCCTCTCCCCCTTGAAGCCATTCCACCCACCGGGCAAACATCTTACCTTGGAGGAAGAATGGGAGTCTCCTCGAGGAAAGCGCGGGCGTGGAAATGGAAGGGCAAAGGCGACTAGTGATTAACTCGGTCCGACTTGAGTTGAGATGTTTGAAGGAGTGGCGTCCATCGTCCCGCTGAAACGCCATCCTTCCTTATTCCGTTGGGTTTCTTGTGAGGAACCTCCCCTTGAGGTACCGCCTTTTCGAAGGCACTTTATGTGCCGGGCGGGGAGAATTGCGTGTGGTTATGATGTCAAGAGATATGCCGGTGGTAGTTTAACTACTGGTAGGGCCTCCCTTGCCGGACAGGTCTTGACTAACCCGCCAGACAAAGTGTGCCTCACAACAATAGGGCAGAGGGGGCTCTTATGCGCTGAGAAGCAAACCTCTCTAGGGGAGTAAACTCTGAACACAAATCGCGGTCCTCCAGGATGGAGGTAAGGCGTGGGGCTAGCAACTCTACCCTGTAAAAAAACTATATATGCTATGAAACCTCTAATTATGCCTCGGATGAATCATGATGGATCATTAAGATGTCGACCTATCGAATGGACACGGACAATGAGTATACGGAAACTAGCGACTTGGAATGTAAAGATATCGTTAGGTTCTCAAAGTCATTGCGACTGTCTTGGTTGGGCCATGTTGAAAGGATGGAAGAGTATAGAATGCCCAAATTGTTAATGAATAGCAAGATGGAAGGTAGTAGGAGGAGAGGAAGAAAACACAAAAGATGGCTACAAGATGTTGAAGAGGACCTGAAGACAATGGGGATTGGAAGATGGAGAGAGAAAGCAAGAAGGGGATCCGAATGGGGGCATATATAACTGAGGAAGCCAAGGCCCACACCGGGCTGTGGAGCTGAGGATGATGATGATTCTTGTGAGGAAGGCGTGGACGCCCGACTCTGGAACAAGACACGTCGAAACCAAACACTACGAATTTGCGTCTAGCTGAGCACACCTACCGAGCGAAGACACCCAAGACACACAAGGCCACCGTTGTTCATTCAATCGTTGCCTTGGGGATGGGGAAAAAAGGACGCGGAAAAGATGGATACGCATTCTTTCTGACCAAACGAGACTTCTCTCCTTTTAAAATGCTTTATTTTTTGTGAAAATAAAGAGATAGTAGACAGTGGCGATTGGCTTAGATTGTTCCGTTGAATGAACTTTGAAGCCTTAACTCTGGTGAAAATGCGTCTGGTGATCGTCCAGGAAAAGTATTGAGATAATCTACCCAATATTCTAGTCTTACATCCAAAATTGCTTTTACACTACCAAAACATAATTAGGCAAAGTTCAATACCAATGATTGCAGCAGCCTACTCCCTCGCTTTATAAATCAATAACCTATCCAGCATCGTACTCCAGGTTGCGTTTAGGCGCTCAAAATTCAGGCTAGCTGGTAAAGGAATGGAGAGATGAGATAATCCTGTATGTTTGAACTCTTTGGAAGTTCAAAAAGGAAAGATCTCGTCAAATGCAGAGGATCCACGAAAATGGAAAAGTAGATGCACACTTTTGGCTTATTTTGAATATTAAATAAGCCTCAATGGATTGCAAGGTACGAGGTTGGCCGCATACAACTCTTTAAGGATAACTGCCACTAAACCCGAGCTTATTAAGTGGCTCGAGCGGATATCGTGAGTCATTGATTGCACATTTTAATAATTTCTCAAGTAAGCCCAAACTATTTCTTGGTCAACATTTCACTTAAGTACATCTGTTTATGCGATGGAAATCACCAAACACGCAATGATAAAAATGAAACAAGAATTATATTTCAAATATTTCGCCTTATTTAAGGATTTTTATGACATGGATTTTCGGCGCGGAACTCTAAATTTAAGCAAAAAACTTATCTAATCACGTTTTCCACTCGGCATGATACCTTAATATTTATTACCAAACACTATAATATAATAAAACGTATTATTTCCTGTTTATGAAAAAATATGTACATATGTAATCGAATACTTTCAAAATATATGTCATGTGCTGTAATGCTACGTGTTAAATTAGCATTGATTTGCCATAAAACCAAATCGGTAACCTGCATTTTTTTACTTTAATTAATAGATATTACTAATGCGGACGCGTATGCAGAGTTTCACAGAAATCTGAATGTTTCAAATCGCTCCAGCCACCCTTTGGTGTACGAGTCATATTTGAGCGAGATATTTCCCATCCCAGTCATAATGGAGGCATTCGAATTTTGTTTATCGATAATAGTGTCTGTAAGAAGCATAAAATGAATATTGTAAAATTAATGGCGCATAAATGTAGCCAGATATAACAAATATTCTCAGTAAAAAATAAATATATTCACTTATGTTTCTAACGACTCATTTTTTCACATCGTACGTTGAAAACGTATCCACAACGGATGTTTTTTTGCGGTTCCGTAAACATTACTGCGGTGAGTAATTTAATATATTTTATAAATAATTGAGAAAACATACAAACTACACAGCGCTAGTTTTTGACGAAACCTAGGTGCTTGAAACTCCTAATTTTTTCAATATTCTCCTTCTGGAGCGCATAGCCGTAATCTTTGCCATGTAAAACCGGTTGCATTTTCAGATAAATTGCTTGAAAAGTAGTTTAGCATGGGTTTAATATTGTGATATAATTGGAAGGATGTGAGTTTTTCTTTAAGATGATGCCAAATTCATCAAAGTCTAGATGAAGTGATACTTCGCCCAAACTACCTTAATCCCATGAGACCCTTTGGATGCGGTATGTCATTGGCACTTTTGCATCTCATAGAAAGACGAGATGCTCACTCAGAGCGGCCATTTTTTGCAAATGACTCCGGTATTAGACTCTAGTATTCCGTCTCCCTTTCCGGGGGCGGGGGAAGGCGGACGGGGGAGGGATGACTTCAACCTCCACACAGTGGGGCAAAAAGCGATTTTGGAGGACAAAATTCGTTTTTCCAAATATTTCATTGACCGCTTTTCACGAAACGCATCTATCGTAGAACACACCAAAGCATATAAAAAAACAGTAATTACTTTCTAGAAGCAGTAACTTCGTCGTCAGGAGGAGGTAAATTGGCGCCATTTTCAAACTTCTGGAATGGCTTTTTCTCAGGGAGTCATATGATGATTCCCATTTCAGGTTGGAATAATGTTATACGAGACTGCTAATGGTTATAGGCCTTAATTATGCATATACTTAATATCTCCATGAGAAAACACTGAAAATAAAATAAACTTCCCTCATGCCCCCTCCTTTTTAAAAAGCATGACCAGTATCAGTTCATGAAAGAAACAGTTAGGGTTACAAAATCCTCATTGCTCCCCATTAGTCTCACGTATACTTTTTCAAGTTCTATGGACCCTTATCTTTCTTTTAATAAAGAAAACAGCTGCGCTTAGCTGTGCCTAAGCAATTTTGGCATATCATTGTATACAAAGGCGCCAGCACGGCGTAGGCGCCAGGCGGGTGTTTATCGCGGAGGAAAGATTGTAGCTAATGTGTTGACTATGAAAATCGTCTGGATAAGTTGATTTTCATGACATTACGAGCCAGGGGTTCAGTATAGAGGAAAAGGCTAGTGGAACAAGATGAAAGAGAACGCTAGGACGTGGATCGTGGATCGCAATTGCTATGATGCGGATAGATATATTTCATGTGTTGCGCGAGACGGATCAAAGGAATCGTAGGAAGGATCAAACCCATTACCTGTGGAATCACTTTGAAAGGTAAGGATGGACGACATAACATTCTAGCTTAAGAAAGCTATCTCACTCTGGGAAAAATTTTGAGTATTCTAAGTTTTCATCGGTTGCCTTCTTGCATTACACCCCTATCACCAATTATTTATATTCCCGGAACGCCTATAAACTCGGGTTGGACGTTCGTAGATATATTTGTTGATTCGCAAAAGATAGAGTTTGTGACTAGTCTGTGAACTATTCATAAAAACTATGGATTCTGCAAGCATTTATTGACGTCATGGCATATATGCATCTGACTTATACTGTACGACGAGTCATCTCTCTAGCAACACGCTGGAAGGCTTAGAAGTGAGCAGAAAACGAATGAGTGCGTATATTTCGGCAATTTACTTCAGATGTCAAGAACGCAATAGGAAGCTTGAAGTCTTCCTGCAAAAAAATAAGGAATGGCTCAACGAGGATGCTTTAATCTCCTCACCTATGCCAGCCCAAACTGAGGTCACCGAAGACACTCCGTCCTCAAATACGCCAGGAATGACAGGTATTCACGACATTTATTTTTATTTTTCCGCTCCTTTCATCTTTGTTAGTAGCACGTTAGCTTCTCATCACTGGGACAAACATCTATGGTACCAATGTTTTGCCTAATTATCAAGAGAAATTTTTTAAGACATCATGTTTTTTCAGTGATCGTGACAATATATTTCAACACGTAGGGCCAGGTCGACCCAGAAGCCACTTTCGAGAACTAAGCAAGCGGTCAAAGAGGAGGAGGGCCAATGAAACTTTAGAAAATACAAGTGTGGGAGAACTAACGTATTCCACTGCAGTAGGACTACGGTCTCAAGGAAAATGGGATGCCGCGCAACTTTTTGGGGAGGCCATTTCTACTCCTACTAGAGCAACGAAGATGAAGAAAGCTTGGAAGTCATCCACGAATTCGTAACAGATGGCTATGCCACTCTCTACAGATGAAGCATTGAGTTTGATTGTAGGCGGATTGGTAGACCTAGCCGCTACAAGACTCATGGGAACGGTGAATGATTCAAACAGACTTTAGGGAGAGGACAGGGCTGATTTTATAGACCAACCAAAACAAGGGGGTGGATCATCCAACGATGGAAATACCGCACGGCGTTTTTTTCACAACCCAGCATGCACCGCTGAAATCACTGGCACCGATATCACTTTGATTGAGAAGATTTCAGCTATCTTGCAGGCTTTGGCAAGTCCACTTGAAATAAATGCGACAAAGTTCAAAGCATATGCAATGGATGTGGCTACACTTTATTATGACTTGTACGGTTGGTACCCCATGCCACCATCTTTACCTTAAGTGCTAATTCTTGGAGCTGATTTAATCAATGCGCTTCCTCTCCCTATCGGACAATTTTCGGAGGAAGCGCAAGAGGCTCGGAATAAAGATGCGAGGAGGTTCAGGGAAAGCCACACGAAGAAATCTTCTAGGTTTGCTTACAATGAAGACTTAATACATATTTTACTCATTACGTCCGATCCACTCTTAATTTAATTAGGATGGTCACCTCGGAAGAAATAGTCATTTATCCCTCTTGATGTTTTCAACCTGTTGAACCCTCCTGATTCAGACTATTCACTACTGCAATGAAGAGATAGAATAATCAGATAGTGATGATTCAGAGGAATAAATATTGCTTTGAAACATCATTTTTGACTTTTATTCAAATATTTGCTGATGTGATCCAACTGCATTATGGCATTATATTTTTTTTAATGAATGGAAGTTTTTCATTGTTTCTAAATAAAATTTTCTAAGCACATTTTGCTTTAATTATCTTAACCTTTATCTTACGAGGTTTTTCGCCGGCTGTATATCTAGACTACCGAGGTTTTTTAAACTTTCTGCCACAAAAACGTAGTGTTTTAGAATAAAAAATTATTACAAGAAAAGTATTTATTATATCACAATAAAATAAAGAGTGCTCTATAGAGTTTTTACAGGGCTTTCATGTGATTTAATTTTATCGGGATAGTAAATATAACAATATTTTAAATCAAAGTTTAATTTTTGTTTATGTAAAAAAATTTAAATTATTTTCGACTGTGAAGGGTTTTTTGGCAAAAGAACGAGCAATCCCTCTACAAAAATGGTGTAACACAACGCCCTTAGTTCAATTTAAAGTTTTCAAGTAATGGAGTGGTATATAACCATAAAAAAATGGAAAATATCAAAGGTATGACAACTGCCTTTTTCCGAGAGTCGCCGTTTTTCTCTTCCAAACACTATGAAAGACAAATTTTTCACCCTAATACTAATATGTTTTTTTCATTATAAAATACTTTATTTTAATTGATTAATTAATTTTCCGTCTGCTGTGCTTGTTTTATTCCTTTCTTTTAGACAATATTTTACCGGGTTATCGATGTAATTACCTTCAAACTCATGTTGCGTAGTAATGTTATTTTCGTGTTCCGAAAGTCTAAGAAAATTTCAACATAGAAGAAAATGTTTGTATCCACGTTATGGATATAACTCCTACGCGCAGTAACCAAGCAATAGATGTGATATAAATTGATTGTTTTTAGCCATTGATGGACCACTTCTAGCTCACTTTAGCGGACCGTTCCAATTGCGTCAGAAGTGAAAAACCGCAGTCGGTGTTTTGTGCTGAGCGGTGCTGAAGTATCTGATGCTGTAGTAACTCACTCTAACCCTCTCTTTTTAGAGACGATGTCTCCAAAATGAAAGGGTTAGAGTGAGGGAAAATATTGTTGATAAAGAAGGGGGAAGAGATAGGTTGAGGATGGGAGGGGGAGGTAGGGGTAATTGAGAGATATGAAGAAGTGAGACGGAGGGAGAGAGATGGAGGCTCAAGGTACTGCTGAGGGTTGATGATAAAACCTAGTACGTACGGCAATATTTTTTATATTTATGATACGAAAACATGAGTGCACCTTGCATAAGGAAAATTACTGTAGTTCAAAAACGTAAATAGCAACTTTGGCAATAAAACCCATACTTATGAGATGTCATGTAAAGTTCGAAAATACCTGCACATTTTCCTTCGAACTGAATATTATTATAGTGATGTCGGCCAGCTACGCATTTCATATACTGAAAATTGTGCGATAGATCATGAAAAAGAGGTCTACACACAGCCCAACTTCACATTCCAGGCACCAAAGTCGTGTTTCTTAGAAATATACTGATGAAAAATGACTTATCCTTTGAACGACACAATCACCTCGTTCCCAAATAATTTTGTTTCCAAAAAATAATTTAATAAAATCGAGGAGACTATTCTCTACCGTGAGTGGTGCTTGATTTTTATCTAATCCATCCGGTGAGCGCATGCTCTGCTTGAAATTCCGTAACGGTAAACACCAGGAGGGCTCAACATCCGTGTTACTGTCTCCATCACAACTGCTCTCTGTCAGAATTTCTATATCTTCCTCTTTTTCCAGTAGTTTACTTTCAGAAGCCATATTGCTAGAACTACGATATTACTAATAATATTGTCTCAAACATACTCATGCCACAGCCTACAACACGCTTGAACGATCAGTTTCAGGAGAGACTTCTCACCGAGCCAGTTCGCGATGATATGAAAATGTTAGTCACAACAAATTTTCAGACGGGAAGGACTTCGAAGTGTGTATGCAGAAAGGCTCGCATGCTATCAAAGGCATCATTCAGTATCCTGTTATCTTGATTTGTGCTCACCTAAAGATTCCCTTTCCTCCTTACCAGCGAGATAAGAAAAGTCGAACAAAGAGGATGAGTCATTCACAGGACAGATGGTCCAGCGGAACCTAATACGCGTATGGAGATAAGGAAGAAACCTCTCATGAAAGTAAGATGCTCCTATCGTTGAGTGCTTTCTGAGAAGATAAGGATATAATTGGGCTATATATCCTCCGCTGTCATGGCAAAAGGATGAAGTTTCCTTGTCTCACACCAAGTAAACAAACCTAGAGTAAGGAGATGTATCATTTAGGCGAAAGATGGTCGAATAAAATCACATTATCTTGACATAACAAAGAAAAAACTCTCATGAAAGGAGGACCTTCTACATTCTGAATGCTTCTCTTATAGAAATATATATCTTTGTGTGGTCTATAACTTCATTTGTACTGAGGAAAGTATTCGGTTCCCTCCTCATACAAACGGCAAGCAAGCCTTGTTTACGGGAGTTGGATTCGTCATGTTATATTACGTCAAACAACATTTAATACCGTGAGATATCCAAAGAAAAAAATTCAGATGGAAGAAAGATGTATTCTTAGTCAAATGACGCAAAGAAAATATGACTTTCTATCATTTGACAGTCCCAGGGGCCTTGAGAGTGAAAGGAGGACGCAGTGTGCCATATGAACACGCTCGGCAGTCTAGCGATATTTTTTTTGTGCCGGAGAGTCACGCTCGGTAGATAAAGGCTAATGGGCAAAAGATCAGGTCTTAACAGCCTATGCTTAAAATATCCATTTAGTCCAAAAAATGAGCCGCCTACTCACTACCGATCTCGGTATAGTCAGTTCAAGGGGGGGCTGGCGAACCCCACTGTTGCACTAAAATATTTTAATAGTTCCCCAAATTTTATGCAAAGTGCTTTCATTCGTATTATGCTCATTTTCAAGTAAATATGAGGCCAGTATGGGGGACTAGTTTAAAAATCTGAATTTTGTCGTCCCAGATCTTCATTCTGCCCCACTAAGCGCCAGCCTGCCTATTCACAAGGCATCGAGCCTCTCCTCCCAGCCACTCTCAGAGCCGTCGTCCTCAAACACCACTCCCCTCGATCCCCCGCAGCCGAAAAAGCCCCCTCTCCACCCGAGCATATCCCAATCAGATCGGCGACTCCCTCCCCCAATTTCCCCCTATAATCCTCCAAACTCCCCTTGCCGCCACCCCTGGCCCTTGCCCTCCAGTCCCCCCTCGGCGCCGTGACGCTCGAGAAGAAGAAGGAAAAGCCCCTCCTTCTCTCGGCGGCGCATCTGCCTCCTCACAGCCGATTCAGCAGATTCCTCCTTCCTCCGCCTCCACCACTCTGCGCCCTCTCCATAATCCACGATCGCGCGGGCAAACAAGTAAGTAGGAGGAGGCCTTCCTCCATCTTTGCTTCCTCCCTCCCTCCCTCCCCACCCCCTGCGCACCCCCAATTCCCCCAATTCCCCATCGCCACCATCGACGCTGACACGCCACAATTATAAGCCTCAACTGGAAGGAAAAATTATGCACCCTTCCCAAACACCTCTGGTTTCCTCCACCTAAACTAAAATTAGCAACCACTTTTCGATGGACGATTCCATTGTTTAACTTATACAGGCAAATATATTTTAATTTAAGTGGGTATCTTTAAAGGAAATATTGTTTTACTCTTACTTCCTTCTTCTATAAGAAGGAATATTTTACTTATTTATTTATTTTTTAGCAAATTGTCATCAAAATAAAATTATAAAGATTAAATACATGATTATTAAAAAACGTTTTAAAAATTCATGCTTCTAAAATTTCGGAAAAATGGGTGAAGAAAAGACAGCAACACCAGCAAACAGCTTGCTAAAACTCTCAATTCTCAGATCGAGGCCACAGTGAGCCAGTGGCCCTAAATGTCACACCAGTCATTTATTTTAACTTTGCCACAGATATTCTTTGCACAGGGAGGGGATAATTCAGGGTGGACAGTCTTTGAGGGGGGCCAGCAAGTCGTTCCACGGTTTCACCACCCTGTATGAGAAGGCTCTCGGCCCTTACTCGGAGCATGCCGGGGGCTGCTTCAGAGGTGGGACCTTGTCCCTTCGGAACCCCTGGAATATGCACGCTTGGGCGTCGAAATCGGTTACGCAAGAAATACACTTTTTGAAAAAGTGCAAGTCCGAGTACCGCAGCTGTATGGGAATGGTCATTATTTTGTGCTGCTGTGGGGGAATTACCCATATAACTGATAAATAAACTTTTTAAAAGTAGGAGGAGAATCTGTTGTATAACAGCAATTAAATACGCTTGTTTGTCGGAAGATGGATGAAGGTGGATTATTAAGTAATAAATAATATAAACTGCGATTTTAAAATTTAGGTTCAAGTGAATACTGGAGTGTCGAGCACTCTATGAAAATTGTTACTTTCCGTTGGCCTGCAAATTGGTGAAATTTTTGGTAGGAATAAAACAACATTTCTAGAAGCAGATCTGCTGTGATTCTATGATCGTTTTCTGGTCATAAATTTTGCGTCGTGACAAGATGCATCCAAATTCAAAGAATTGCGGAACTGTCGACACAGTTCCATGAATTTGCCTGTGTAAACAACTTTGTGTTTAAAGTTGGGTTTTACCTCGTGGACCGTAGTGTTTAGCGCCCGAACACGGGTATTTCATTGTACGTACGGTAGCTGAAAGGACTACTCGCTTCTTAAGGCCGTTTTACACGGTACATTTGTTTGTACAAACTCTTCCGTGAACTCTTGCATGAGGTAAAATGTATCGTGTAAAGCGGCAAATTGTATGGACGCTTGTGCGAATGTCTCAATGCCTGCACGAGAAATAGAACCTGTTCTAATTTCGTTGAGACAAACGTACAATCTCACGTACATTCGTTTGTACCAAATCTTTCATCGTGTAAAACGGCCTTTAAAAAGGTTGAGAGGTATCTTCGATTTGACAAAAGAGCCACAGTCCACACTACTGAGAACACTTCTTCAAAACTTTAAATGATTTTCCAGCGCTCTATTGTTTCCTATAGTCATGCCAAAAACTATGAATCTACAGAACCGTTTCTTTTGCTGGAGTAAAAGGTTAACGAGTAACAATGGCGCTTACGCTACAATCAAGCTTGATGGATAACGGGCGAACCATTTTGAGAAATATTTAATTTCAAATAAAACCTTACCGTGCTTGCGCTAGGTTCTGGAGAAGAGTGGAAAACTCTCCCAGGGTAATAACAGAATCTATTTTCATGCTAATGCAGAGCACCAAAATAAATGAATTCCTTGAATGCCTTTAATTGGGTTTCAACGAAAAGGCCACTTGGCCGCAAAAACAAAAAATAGATTTTCTAAAAATGTGATAATTAGAGACTGCGTGCTCAAAACTTTACTAATTTCTTTCAGGGAATGCAACGTTTCCAAATGAAAAACGTTGCTTTTAATCCACTGCGTTGATGTCCCGCAATGGAGGCTCCCAAAAGGACATCGCATGCGTTGGATTTGTTAGCCTTCACGTCAGCATTTTATTTTTATTACAAAGTACACTCGCGTGTACAAATTTTCACTTTGTGATTCTCCGCCGTCCATCCTCTATAATCTCTCTCTCTCTCGGCCACATCACTCACTCCAAAATGCGGCGGCGAAAAAAGCGACAGGGCGTCCATGAAAGGCCCGAGTCCATTAGCCCGAGAATTAAGAGGAAAACTCTCTTGTAAGTCTTGTTAGAGTTTTACAGATTTACTGGCGAGTTTGTTGAATGAGAGTGCCAAACAAATGGCAGCAAAAAATGATTTAACGAATAGACAACGGGAAATGTTATTCGTGCTGAGGGTCGAAAAAGCAAGGGAATAATAGAGATTTACCGTTTAAATAAAAAACCTGGTGAGGTATTTTAGGTTTATCCGTTGATTATTTAGGGACGCAAAGTATTTCAGGAAAGGAGGAGGCATAGCAGGACAGTTTATACATATGGGAAGCGAGTTCGCTAATCCTATTACAAACAGGCCATCCTCTCTTACTTCAACGAAATGAAAAGGCGGGTTAGACAGGATGCGTTAACTGATTGGCTAATGCGTGAGATTTATTTACAGCCATTACTACTTAGGGATATAAGAATTTTTATGAGTTTCACCATGCGATACCAATTAATAATTGGATAATTAATTTGTGCTCATTCTCGGAAGAGGCCAAGACCTTTAAAAACGTGAAGTGTACACAAGAGAGTAATTGAGCGTTATGATTTACATCCTGATAATGCGTTGGGACGGGGTCCAGGTAGACGCAGGGGTGATACTTTAGGGTTTTACCCACCGCGTTACGGCGAATTTTCCCTCATTTGTCTTTAAATGCATCTTTGATCATGTAAGACTAGATCAACCCTCTTGTGTATCTTGACGATGACTCTTCAAAAAATTATTTGTTAATTTTTCTTGCAGGGTGGAAAACTATTCAGCAAAAAATATATTAGCAAATTTTATTTTACTTATTATAATGATAAAATTATTTTTCTAACTACATTTTTAGGAAGATTTGGTATTAAACGATACCAGTGCACGAACACATCCATCGACGTAACTTTTTCATACAAGAAACCGGCATTCTTCTATGGCAAAATAGTTATAAAATCGTCGAACCAAACCAGCACATTTATTTTACATGAATTAATAAAAACAGTTAACTATTAAAACTATGTTGGAGGTCTTTTTATGAGCAACATAAAATAAAAAATCAAGCTGCAGCATAGTCCTTGAGCGGGGATAACTGTATAACTGTCTGCGCGAAGAGAATTCCAGCACCGCGGCCTCTGTGACTACGGCTACCCCTTATTCCGCGGGAGGAGGCAAGAGGCAGTTCTTGATGCTCCAATTGAAAGCTTCAACCCCATTTATAGTCCACTATTCCCTCCCCTCCTAGGCTACCAATCGCTCTTAAGCTCAACCACTTCACCACGACCTCACCAAAAAAACCCTCTCCTCAGCTGATTCCGCCTGTCAACGGTCTCATTTCTGGACTACATGGCGAGGATTACACATCCCTTCCTGCACTTACAATTAGATATATTTTACTTATAGAGCTTGGCCTCTTGTACTTATGCAAATTTTTTCATTTACTCTGGAGTAGAAGTTCCAAAATGGTCGGCTGTTCCTTGAATTGTTGGTTTGTTGTTTGGATAGCTTAGTCAAATATAACTCTTTCTATTAGTTACTGATGGAGAATACTTGCCTCACGTTGATTCTCTCGTTATTCGCACCTGAGCACAAAATTATTTTGGTTTTCGGCGGGAGTTATAGGCGAGAAAATAATTTCCCCATCCCGTTACGCTTCATCCCTCCAACGGCATTCATTCCTCGCAGACTGTCAGCGTGAAATGTCTCTCCACTCGCCCTTTTGACCACTCTCTGCCCCGCTGACCCTCTCCCCCCCGCCCCACGTGCCTCCTAGATGGAGGAGGTGCCCTCTATGATGTGCTCCTCGCTGACGGCATGACAGATGAGAGGGGGCATGGCGAGATCAGGAGGAGGTGGCTGGTGGGCAGCCGGAGTACGCAAAGCGAGAGGACGCAATGATACGGTGCTACGTTGCATGGAGCTAATATCATCAGGGGAGGGTCATGTCTAACGGTTAGTATAGGACCTGGAACATACTTTTCTTAAACTTATGAAGGCCAGAATAGCACTCACTCCATATGTTAACTCACCGAACTTTACATCCAAGATTATAAAAAAAATTGAAACCATATAATTTCCATGCGATGTTTTCACGCAAAGTTCTTATGCTACCCTTAGTTATATTTTTCAAGAACAAAATTTGTACAATTATCAAACTTTGCACGTTAACAAATGTCACTAATGTAATGTAATAGGTCGTTTAATGACCTTATGTATACTTAAAGTCAAAGGTTTGACTTCGGGTCATTTCAATCAATTTCCAATGCAACGTAGGATGGGGCAATGTTCCCAACATTTTGTGAGGCGCTCTAGTTTAAATAGAACAAAAAAATACTAGAATGAGATTGGTAAAAATTTTGATCCGCAGGGAGTGTGAAAAAGTGGCATAAAAATAAATAAGGCTAAAAGAAACACTAGCCGACGGGATAAATGGTGAAAGTGTGCAACCCGCATTGCTTGACTATCCCGGTTGACTGATGACGTCTTGTCACGTCAAAAATTAATTTTTTAAACAAAAAATTAAATTGCTATACAACACAAAACTTTGCTATCGGCTTCATGAGCTTTAAATTTTATATTTTGTTAAAAAAAATGGGGCCATCAGAATTTTTAAAAATCATTGTATATGGTCAGCTTTGAAAGTATTAAGTATTTTTTTCCGTAACAGAAGAGCTCTAATTTTTCCGTAGATCCAAGTTCCAAAGAAAATGTGTCACCCTGTAGGGTTTTCACCTTGAGCTATAAATTGCTTCAGTACTTATGAAATTAGACTGTCTTAGGTACTTGCTTGGCACTTATAAACAGCAAACATAGGGAGAATGTGGAATCTTTACTTTAGGATTGGAGGTGAAATTATTCAAGTACTTTTATTTTATCTACTCAGTGCATAACCTTTGTTTCAAAACCCGTTCGATCCCACCTTGGTTTCTTTTCCTTCCATTCCATGCCTGAAATTAGTCACTGATGAACTATAGCGCCTCATGCTACACGCATTCTCAGGTTATTACGTGAAAAAGTGATGATGGCCACTAATAGGAAAATTATTGGCGTCTACGTACCACAGTGACAATTGATCATACGCAAACACAAAAATGATTTATAGATTATACTGAAAACCATTGCATGTGTATACATGCTTTGTGTCACAAGAAAATCACTGGAAATCATGCTTATGTAAACGAATGACGTAAATAAATAAGGATTTAACGCCAAATTATGACAATAGCATAGATACGCACATTTATGCGTCTTTCAGAAACCAGAAGAACAACAGAAATATTTTGTGCAGCATTCCTTCATCCAAGATTCATTATTTCAACTTTCAAAGTTGGCAACGGTGAAGTAACACAAAATTCTTTCCAATACGTTTCTATTGCAAAAATTTAATTGTTTATTCACAAATGTGTTTCAATGATATTTTCCAAAGTTGCAGATATTTATTCAGTTGTTAAGGTGTAGTCGGAAGCATGCATAAATACATAGTCCCGGCTGCCTTTCATAATTGGGATTGTAAAAACAAATATCCTTCCTCAAACCTTGCCTAATGTACTGGATACACACCTTTGTCACTCCACCCTATTGGTGGCCCCCTCCTCCGTATCCCGAACTAAAGGCTACTGGCAAATTCATTTTTGGAGAGCTGTGATTTTTTCTATCGGTACACCTATTTACAGTATTATTTTAATGATTGCCTCTCTAATTTTTTCTAAGTTTATCTTGGTCCCACTTTATCGTTTAAAATAACCGAGTCTTTTCTTTGAAATAACTTAAAATACATGAAAGGCCAGTCCGTACTCAAAGTTCTCCTGTTTTTTTTAAATAATATGCCCAAATGTAGTCGGCTCTCTCCACGGCGCATTTTACGTCCACATTTTTATTATATTCCTCCACTATTTGTGGTTTTTTTTAACGATTTGACCCCTCTTGTTGGGCATAGCTATAATATCTCCGTCAAACTCCAAAGTAATCAATAAAACATCACGTATTTCCTTCCATTTGACAATACAGAAGACCATTTTACTGTTCCATGCTCACATCTTATTAAGTTTTTTCTCCAAAATATCCCGAGAATTTTCTTTTCTGTTTGTCCTCTAAGTTCCTGTAGAATAATTCCTAATTAATAAAGTTAGTAGCGATTTAAAATTCCACGACATATTTGAAACTAGGAATTAAGATGCGCGTGAGTGTCTGCTGGCCATGTTGAAAATAATTTGAGTTTTAATACTGGTAGGGGTACTGGGATTAAGTCCCATCGGGCCATGCAAGAAAGTCGCCTCAACAGAACTTGAAGTTGAATTCTAAACTTTGACTTAAACTCCAGGCTTTGCGCTTGATATCCGCTGGTTCATAACCATACAAAATGAGAAAATTTAAGGAGAAAAAGGAAAATATCTTGAAATGTTCCATTGGATTTTCTTGTCAACCGCCCTATTTTGACAAAGATAGCGTCATTTTTAAGGTAAATGTTACCTTAAAAATTACGCTAGAGCAATCTAAATCGGGCGGTTGATCGAAAAAACAATATAATTTCACAAAATTTTTAACTCCGTCATGTTCAACGTTTTATTATTATTTCACAACGCAAGTAGCAACATCGCACGAGTAAAATATTATTGAATGTCAAAAAAATTATTTTAAATTAATTTTAAAATATATAAACTATATTTCGGTGTTACAAATATTTTGCTCATTATTTTTAAATGATCCACCAATGTTTCAGTGCAACAACAAATACAGTTCATTTGCGATAGCAGCGGTGGTCGGCAACATCTCTTAACAGATTGTGTGACCCATTCAAAGTGCGTAAATCTTCGTGAGGATCACCACCCATTACATCATTTCCATCAGGATTTTACTCTTAAGTATAGCTACTAAACGAATTCAGATGACATATTCTGAGGCTAAAAAGTGATACTATATCTTAATTTAAAATGCAGATAAAAGAATCAACATTTTTGTATTATAAACACATTATTCTACGTGAATGATTAGCTAACGGAGATTGGGTTGACACATGCGAAAGAAATTTGAGACAAATATTATTCAAAACATTTCTCAGTCTCAAGCATGTATAATATATTAAAACTTTTTGCTTTGTTTGCTATTACATAGTTACTTACCCTGAACAAAATTTGGTTGAAATCTATTTTCTTCTTGTAACTTATTTCCTTAATCACTGCTTGTACTACAGTGTTCCTTTCATTCATTACAAATAAAATGACATATTTCTTAGTGTTTTCTCTCTTTTTCACCAAAAAAGGCTATAACTATAATTAACCCAAAAAAAGAAGAGTCATATAAGAAAATGAGTAAAAATCCAAGTACTTTTGAGTAATGCGGATTGCCAACCTGACCCTCTGTGGCCAAATAAGACAATGGCAGCCTTATAGCCAAATGTAGCAATACCATAATAGAGGAACCAAAAAAACTTGCAAAAGAGTGAAAAAAAGTGCAAAAATAAGCAGGGGTAAAACTGACCCCAACCGCCGGTAACGGTATACGAAAAAGACCGCGGTTCTAATGTTGAACCATTTTAGAATAATCTGTTATATTTTTTTGTTTCTTGGGTATGGCCTTTCTGGGTATGGCCTTTCTTGGGTATCACGAAATGAGTTCGTAGATGCTTACGGTCAGTATGTGGAGTGTTAGGACCGTAAGCAATAAAATCGATATTTCCTCCCCCCCTTTCCTCCCGACCCGGCTTCGACACTTGATATCTCACTCACTCGCCCCAATTCCTGTACTCCGGCCCCTCCCCCCCCCCATCCACCCTCGTACCTCTCCCCCCCCCTCCATGGGCCCCCCTCCCCCTATCTCCCTTGACGGCCGAGAAATCCGCGCAGAGTATAAGCGCGGTCATCCAATCCTCGCTCACTTGTACTCACTCACTAGCAAACTTGAAATAACACCCGTGTGCCGCGCCTTTGGTATTAAAAGTGCTTTGTGGAGAGAAGGAAAACGCCGACGGACGGATTCACTGAGGGGAAATTAGTTCGACAGCTGAGGGGCTGAAGGCTCCCGGGAAAAAGGTGTGTGAAAAATATGTGTCTGTCGTGACAACTGACATTTGTGGACTTCTCTTGGATTCACTTCTGCTGGGTTTAGTTCAAATTGAAACGACAAAAAGGCAAAATCACTGTTTTCAGTTATGCATTCCAATACTGTTTCGATAGTTATCAACATAATTATCAATTGTATTTTTTCAATCAGAGAATCTCTGCAAAAATGTTGGATAAGACGTTCACCTCTGAATGCTTAATGTTATTACATTACTCATTATGTGTTTTAGAATTGTTTTACTACCTATTTGCATGTAATTTATGTAGTTGTCAGTTGACTGAGAAATATGATTTTAGTCTTGTCTTGACTAGTATCCCTATAATGATTTGGAAAACCTGCAATCCCAAATTTCATTCTCTTGGCAAGCTGAAGACAACGAGAGATGACGATAAGGCACTGCAGGCAGAGGAAGACCCGTTTGTTATAGCTACGGGAAGGATTCCTACCATTAATATTGACCCGTCCTAACCGCCATTGCCACCACACGTCATTACGACTATTAAGAACTAGAGGGCACTCGACCGGTAATTGGTCAGGACCAACTGCCCACGGATCAATACCGAATGGAACAGGATCAACGCTGAATTATATCTACCAGTTAAAGACACACCGCACCGTGAAGAGTAAAAAAACCATTAGCGGAGACAGAAGTTCTATATCTATTGTTACTTGTTTTTCCTTTCTCCGGTATTACAATTGTTATGAATAAATATCTTCTGAATTGAAATTGGATTGCACCAGCATCATATCCCTGGTGTCGAGGGACGTGCTGGACCACGAAACTTCGGCAACAATCTAATCTCTCACCCGATTGTGAAGCCGAGAAAACTTCAGCCAACAAGTTTAAGTTCAAAATTAATTTAATTATATCTCCAGTAAAAGAAAGAAGTGTGATAATTTCCCAAAAACCGCTTTGATGCAAATGAGACGTAGATTATAAATTTATTCACAATGTAATGTCCTTCAAATACTTAGGAATAGCGCTGTCCCAAGGTGGAAATATAGAGAAAAAATTGGAGAATAAATGAACTAGGCAATAAAGATAGCGGGCTGCTTCAATGCTACCATCTGCAAGAAAGCAAGCACAAAAAAGTAGACTAAAGCAAGAATATACAAAGCAACAGTCAGAGCAATACTGACTAATGAGATCGGAGTAAAATAATAATTAAAAACTTCTGTTTATAGAATGAATGTAAACCATTGGAAAAATCTCAGGTAAAATAAAGATCTATGGATAATATCAACGAACGTACTCTGGCGGAATCAGGAATCATACAGTCACATAAAATGGAAGTAGGAAGAATAGTTCAGATTGCCAGGGATAAGCTACCAAGAGGAAAAAGAGGTGTGTACACACCTAGAAAAAAGATGGTGGGCATTTATAGAGATGGAATAACCGTACGAAGTATTGACAGAAACAAGCAAAAACCTAGTTTTAAAGTGGGAAAAAGAAGAAAATTACATTTCTAGTCATGATAGAAGTGATGAAATAAGTAAGGTACCTACACTACTTATCTGATTAGTGCAAAAATTCCTTGTTTACACACAGCGTTAGTAATTATGATGAAAACAGAGCGTCAGAGTGTCTGCATTCTATTCTTTTCATCGTCTTCCTCTTCCGGTCAATCTCCTTATTCCCATCCTTTTCGAGAATAAAAACGCACCAAGTGAGCTGATTATACTCTACGCATTCATAACTCTTTGATATATAGGGAATAGAGTAGTAATTTAGAGGTAGGTATATTTAATACAATTCAATTTGCATTTAATTAATTTGCTATAATATACAAAATAATCTTTCGCCCCTTCCAATTGAAATGGGAGAAAATAGTGTTACACCCATTACAATTCCATAAGAAACTTTGGTTTACTGTTTTATGAAATAATCATTCGATTTTCTACTAATATGTTTGAATCATAACATTAACATTGAGTAAATGAAGACGCATCATATTAAATTTACCTGTTACATAGTATTCACCTGTTAGGTGGAATGCTTAACATTGAGCATGAAATACTTGAGTGAAAAACATATGGAGACTGAAGCAAGGTAGTGGTGGTTAGATGACTTAGCAACACTTCTGGGGAGGTACTTGCATTACGTATCAATGATCTAACAAATATCTGGGCTAAGTCACGGGTTTTAAGAGTTATCAAAATCAATAGCCATTGCGGTTATTCCGTAGTTAGGTTACCTCTTGGAGGGAAGAGCCATTCCTACAATTATTATTATTTATATATATTTTATCACCACCAACAAAGGTTTTCTGCACGGATTCAGCAGCACGTCGAAAAGCAACCATCAATGGATTCAATCGTTGGAGTTTAAGAGGGAGCCCTCATCACCGCAGATGATGACCTCGAGTCGGGGGCTGAGACAAAGGGAGAGTTTGGTTCGGCGGCCGCCCAAAATCTGTTTCATAGGTTCCCATTCCCCTGTCATCCCATAATTTCATTATCTTGACAACGATCCCATAATTTAGTAGCAGCAGAATGGCATTCAATTACCTTCGCGGGGAAACTTCATCCGTGTGTTTTTTTAATAATTTACCCTAGCTTTATTGTCATAGCATATGCTTTCACAAATCGAGAAGCATTTCCTAAATAAATGTATCATCATACTCATATTATACTTTCGGGATGTTTTCAGGGTGAGTGATGTCAATCACATTTTCTTTGGAGCTATTTTGAAGGCTTTCTCCACCAGCCTCTATTTCTCTGCTCATACTTTTGACGAAGTACACGTTCATAGATTCGAGCTCAAAGGTGAAAGAGAAGACAATAGATGTCGCCGGTGCATTTGGAGAGGGTACGGGAGAGGGAGTAGGTAGATGGCCTCTTGCAAAATGGAAAACCAAACGAAGAGCAGTGGGGGGCGTGGCCGGGAGGGAGGGGGGGGGGGGGGAATAGGGGACCCTCGCCCCCTTTGGGAAGCCACTCCGACGTATAGGGACGCCCCCTCGGGAGAGAATTGAGTAAAGTCGCATCAAGGAAAGAGCTCTCTGAGAGAGCGCGTCTCCTCCGCCTTGGGAAGGCAAGGCGCGTTTTCTTTATTCAAATGGAGTCGCTCGGATTGACTGCAGACCGCGAGCAATAAGAAACGAAAACCTTTCGTGAGCAATTGGCGATCCCAATTGATACACGCTCACATGAGATTGAAATTTAATTTGACTTACAGCTACGTCAAGACTATCAGTAAGAATGACACTAACCAAAACGCATTAATTTTTTTTCTAGGAAATTATTTTTCCATTTTTTAGCTGTTGGTATCATATACCGGGCATCTCTCCTTATCATGGAAGCGAATTATGCAAATCTGCGGCGGAGAGGTCAAGTCAAAGAATCAGGATGCATTTTATAAAGAGCACATGCAGTTTAATCTCTCTGTAAATGTCAACAGCCAATCACATATGTAAATATTGCGTATGATTTGCATGCAATAATCGATTTTTATCTACCGCCTTTGAACCTAATCTACGATATAAATCGCATAATTGAAAGACTATGCAATGAACAATGATCAACTTATGAGTAGAAGAAAAACATATTGAATGAAAGTGTCTCGCGTCAACCACCGAGTAAGAACCCCTGCCGGCGGTAAGAAGAACGACACACTTAATCTTCAGAGGGACGATTTTATATCTTTACGTTTGAGCTTAAAATAATCATTTCCCGCAGGGATTCTGGAAATATTTTAATTACATTTTTGTGATTCCAAATAGCTATTTTGTAAATTTACGTTCGGACTAATTTTGCTTTTTTCTAAAGTTTAAGGCATTGGCATTGAAGTACCAGCCAAATCTACCTTCTTCAAACGATGGACTGTTTGTTTTGGTTATTAACCTCAATATTGAGAAGTAATGCATCGTGGATATAAACCACAAATCATTAAAAATATATTATTCTTGGGCTCTAAATACTTATAGTGGCCTAGAATGCTGTGCAGCCTTATATTGAAAGACATTTTCCATTAGCTGTGAAGATATAAAGCTAATTCCGACTAGAACAAATAAAGTCAAAATTTAAATACAGTTGCTATTAATAAGTGTAACTTATGCAAGGAACGACTGTTTCATATTTAGTGAGAATATTCAAAAGGAGAAATATGGTGCGTTTGAGTGACAGTGGACATCGTGGCATACCCGTGATAACAAATGTCACTTGTGCTGTGATGGATTGCGTTTGTGTAAGTCGTAATATTTTTTCACATAATGGCTCATAATTTATCGTATTTAGCTCATTAATTAATGAGTTAGGTCACACATAGTATTTAAATCCACATACCTACTACTCTGCTAGCCATCGCAGAGGCAGGTTGCAGGGGGTGTTAGGACACCAGCTATGGAAGGGGAGGGAATTGGGAAGAGGAGAGGGGAGAGAAGACAGATTAAGTGAACTCTACGTGAACGATTTGTCTTATTCTAGTGTTACACTGTTCTTGATGTAATCACTAATGAAAAATCGTGGAAAGAAGGGATGTTCGAACCTTCAGATCTACAATTAATCTCTCTAATTTTGTCTTTACTATTACTCCTAGAGATATTGTGTGGGGTCAATATAGTATCCTCAGAGTCGTACTGAATGTCGCCTGATCTGAATTTCTCAAGTGAGCTGAGCTGAACCGTGTAGCCTTAGAGTCTCCCATCCTAATTCTTACAGCAACTGCGTTACACTTACCTTTCGTTCGTAGCAGTTTTTAATGAATCGCCCGGCTATCCATTGCATTTTATCTACTTCGGGAGTTGAAGCTTTCTGAGCAGGGTCTCAAATGCTCTTGGCGTATTCGAGATGTGGCTTAACCAGAGTAAAGTAGCAGCATATCAAATATGCGTTAAATTAAAAATGTGATAGCAAGCAATGTTATAGTTAAAATATACTACGCTAGAGCAGTATGCTATTAAGGCATGGATTATCTATTTGGCGAAAAAGTGCAATCATGTATATAGGTATACATATATGATTTTAAAAATAAACAAAAGAGGATTGTTTGAACTATATACAGAGTAGATGATAAAACAAATAATAGCAATGAAAATAATGCATGATTATAAAAAAATTTAAATCAATTTCCATTAGAACTTCTTGATCAAACTTTCTTCGTCCATTATTATTTCATTGAAAAATAAGAGATTAACAGACAATATGAGCAAGATATGGCACAAGGGAGAAAGAATATTTATGAATTTTCTAAATTCTACAATACGTTACGTGAAAGAAGACTATGTAGCTGTTTTTAAATATATGGCTAGGTAATTTATCACAAGTCGCCAGGTGAAGTGTATTAGAACAGAAAACTAAAATGTGAAGGCTAGAGGGAATGGAATTTTGTTCTAATAGCATGTAACTTAATGTGCCATGTTTCAGTTGTAAAATGTAAGTCATTATCCCTGACAGTTCATGTTCTCAATATATATAAATCTCTCGACGAGAAATACCGTTTTTCTCACGAAGAGTTAAAATGTTTACTCTTCTTGCATTTTATGTATCAATTGTTACGTCGAATCAAAATATTATCTGGGTATCTTCCGGAATTTTAAAGGGCTAATGCATTACAGGAAGTTAACAATTAGAAAAAAAATTAAAACACACCGTGTACAAGGAATAATACTTGCTAGAAAATAAACTTACAGTTCACAGGCATTGTAGCATTTTTTTAAATCCTTAATATGCAAAATGACACAAATAAACTGCAAGTATGCAACATTAAGCATCTTGCGCATCTGTACAAAAGAAACAAGTGCGAAATGTGCTGCCCATCTGGTGACACAGTAACGTTCGATAGTCTGACGTACGATCACCCTCAAACGTACAATTACAATTTGGCTATCACTCGAAGAGTGTGAGCTCGATCGAAATTGAACGGATTCCTAACGTTTGAACATTATCCAAGCTATAAAATCGGCCCCCATGAGCTGATCCTGAAGCCCGTAAAATGAAGAGTGAGCTGTTATTTGGCAGAGATGGCGACCCTGACCCGCTGGAAGACCCGAATATCAATCATCCAAAAGATAAGCCGGGAAAATACCAGCTCCCTCAGATAAAGATAAGCATTTTCTTTACTCCTACAAAGTTGCCCATACACGGTCTCTGGGTATATTAAATAACATGTTCATGGATAACATTTGCTGCTTAGCAGGAAAATCACTTAGTATTTCGTCGTGAAGAGTTTCAAAAACCTATTACATTAGTCGTTTGGGGAAACCAAGGATAACATAGGCCAAGGGGGAGGTGTGGGGGGGGGGAATAAAGAAGTGTTTTAATAATGGTGGAGTGGAACTTGGCAAACACCCCGGGATGAAGTAAAGAAAAGGCTGGCAAACATTCTAAAAATGCTTTTTTTTTTTCGCCCGGGTGATAAAACTGCTCAGTTCCTCTCCATTGGCTACTTCATGTGGTGTTGCGTGTCATTTTCCATAGTTCTCCCTCGTTTACAATTAGAAACTTGAAAGAAATATTCAGAACATTTCCACCAAGGTTTTTTTTGTGAAAACCTTCGTACTCAAGCTATTTCAGAACCTCTTTCTGCTAAATGAAGGAATAAAAATCTGTTGTATCATAAAATAGCTTATTGCCTTTTTATTGATGTAACTTCAGTAAGTTACAAGAGGGTTTTGCATTCTCTGCGTACTCAAATGGCAGACACTATTTTTAGCCATTTTTTCAAAAAGCATTTACAACATCCTCAATGCATGCCAACTAATTAATGTCAACTCATGATTTCGAATTCATAGAAGCATATTAGTAATCAGTAAATTGACTGATATTGATAAGTGATCTGCTTTAACGTATCATAGGAGAAACAATGTGTTCAAGTAGAAATATTCAATGAAAGAGCAGATTATTAAAATAAAAACATACATATAGGGCTAGGGCGTAGGATAGGGTACTATTTTTACCATGTTATTACTTTTGTTAATCATATATTTTACATTACCATGTCTGTATTTTAGCTTCAAATTTTTACAAATCATATTTTAAAGTATTTCAGCAACGAGAGTGAGCTAATAATTTTTATTTTTCACTTATTAAACCCGAAGTAGAGTATTATTCAAAAACTCAGAAACCTTAAGCACCAGTGTTTTTTTTTTAAATGGCCAAAATAATTTATTGAGACATATGTTATATGTTCGTTACGATGTTTATCCCATAGTTAAACGACGAGTGGAATATGAAGATTAACTGTTGATATTTAGTCGTCACATTTTACGCAGTGGTCTTTGAACGGAATATAATTTTACATGATATTGGCAATAATGAAGAAAGTGGTAACTTGATGAGTAATGACTGAATGTGCTTGTTTAAATTGACAACAAGCATAAGAGGATATTTTATATTTGAATGCTAACAGTGATTACTAAAAAATGGTCCCTTGAGCAAAACTTTTACGGCATATAATCATTTTCGTGATTAACTACACATTTTCGAGGATTGAATAAGGTTTACTAATAAATCATTGCTAAATTGTAAAGGAACTGTAATTGCAAAGTGTAATAAAGCACCTTGCATGAAATTTATTTTGGCCAGCTTTGGCTCATTTACATTATATTTGTGATAACGTTTTCTTTATTATTGCTCACCCAGTTACGTATTAATATTTTGTTTGTTGATAATTATGTTTATGCTTTGGATGAACTTCAAAAGTAATGTAAGTAAATATGGGGCATTTTTTAACCCACTCTACCCATGATTCTTTATTTACTCGTCATCGAGTGCCTCTCAAGCCGACGGAGAGGAAGCCGTGCAGCATGTGGGAGTTGAAACAGACATCGCCCCTTGTCTCCATTTTGTGCGCTCAAGTCGTCGTCACTTCCGTAACGTCACGAGGGAAACGCCCATTTCCGAGAATTCGTGTGTGGTAAACGCGAGGAGATCTCAGCGCCGCGATACGACGCCGGCGCCAATCAGCTCAGATTGCTCTTTCTCGTTAAATCCGTCCTTCCCACCGGCGGCGGGAGATGCTTCGACCACTCCTATCTGGAACAATCTCCAAGCCCGGGGCAGGGCCGGCAAATTGCGAAACTTGGAATTAGACTATCGCAACCCTCCGGTCCACTGTGGGCTGCAATCGAAAAAAGCTGGTCAAAAATCATATATCTTCCATATATTTTTAAAGATAGAACGACGAAATCTCCCCAACTATTTTTGTTTAGCCTTATAAACATGAATATTATGATAATTTGGCAACAAATGATCCGGGGCCATTTTTTAAACAAATTAGTGGAGACTGAAAAAATCCAAAATTGGAGTATGCGTACCGCTGCAGTAAAGAGGGATTATTTTATTTTAATAAATGGTTTTTAATAAGACAGTAAGTCGTTTCAAATATATTTTAATTTTTTAAACAAAATGTTTCATATTGAATACAAAATTATTTTTTTTTAACAATATTAATAAAATAGTTAATTAAAACTAGGCATCAGGGCCAGCGTTTGTACTGTCGTTAGATTTGCCTTTGCATTTGATGTTCCATGAAATAACATCTTGTGCACCGTGGGTGACATGAATTACCATGGATACAATTACACATATTGGGAAGCGGTATTTGAGCAGAAATCGCTGAAAGTACCGTAATTTATTTTAAGCCCAGAAGAGAGAGCTTTCAAAATTGTGGTAAACCTTGCAATAAGTTCCTCGTTAATACCTAGTACAGAAAAGAAACAATTAACCTTACGTAATTACTACATAAATTCTGTGTATGAATGCCAAATTTAGGAATTTATAAATAAAAATATACATTTTTTAAGTTATAACTGGTTAACATAACGGTAATTTCTGATGTTAGCTTGAGAGTAGAAAAACAAACGTCGGGCAGATGTTCCCATCATTAGATGTCCCTTGACCAGGGGGGGTGTGCTTGAAACGTTCGGGATTAATTCCGGTACGGATTATTCCCGAACGCCCATTCCGTACCGAAATCATCTCACTTGGAATTTGTTGTGCTTGAAATGTTCAAGCCGTTGATCGGTTTCGAGTGTTGCTATCTGTTTTCATCCCGAAAAGTAGACGTGGCAACGTTGTGATTTCGGCGTAATGTTTACAAAACAATTGACGGTGCACATAGCGTTGAAGCGCGTATTATAATATGAAGATAACTAAAGACTAGAAGGAAATACTTCTTCAATTCGTTGAAGTTATGTAAACTGAGTTAAATAAGGTGGTATATGTTATATTTATCAATAATTTATGTATATGGTTAATTCACGGCTTCCATTACGGTACGGAATCAGCGAATTCCGAACGAAATCTCATCTCGAAAGTTTCAAGCACACCAATTTCCCAAAACGTATCGAAATCGTGCGAGTGAGTCCTTGGTTACGTACCGGAATTAAATATCGAACGTTTCAAGCACACCCCCCCCCCCAGGCTTGGGAACGTAAATTAAAAGCCCCATTTTTGTTTTAAACGAATCTTGAATCTCCTTCCAATTCGATTTTGCTCCCATTGGTAGCTTTGGTCTACAAAGAAATCACGAAATTATGATATGAATATTCATTTTCCTCGGGCGGGGGTTGTTGAAGTCATTTCATTTATTATTTTCACTGCCGCGTCATTACCTTCGGAGCAAATCTGGTACTTTTCTTCTTTTAGTTCTATCAGTAGACTTCTCAAAATATTTTTTCGGCCTTCCTTTGCCACTAAACTTAGAAGAACCTGAAACTAGATTGCAGTAGTAATACTAAATTGCCTTGGAGTAAAATACAGCCAATGGAAATATGCTAACCAATTGGTACCAAGCTGAAATGGGAGTTCCAAGCAGATATTTATACATGTCCGCTGGGAATGCTATATCCTTCTCTAACCAACAGCATAATTACTCATACACATTTTGTTTGTTGGTGTGGTTGAAAAATATGTATATTACATTTAAACGCAACAGTAGCAAAATTCTTCCGTCAGTTTTTACAGAAAAAGGGAGCATAATTTTCAACCATTTTTTATGAACTTCACAGACGTGTGCTGGTTTAAAAAAATCAAGAAGAAAAAAAATTATTTCACTATTTTATGCAATCATTATTGCATATTCAGAAAATATCACCGTTTATTAATGAAAAGTAAAAAAAAATATTTTTGGCCAGCTTTTTTCGATTTCAGCCAACAGTGCGGTCTTCACCACCGTCTTCACCGCGGGTGTCTTCACCATCGAATGGACGCTAAATCACCAATTCAACATCACGGAGAAAGTTATGACTTTTTAAGTGAATGCCAGAAAGGTCCGTGTCATTTGTCTATTTCCATAAAAAATAATCACCCCATCCGTGATGTCTTGGCTTTAAAACCTGAGGTCCTTTTAACGGAATACTAGCCTACCGACATACTAGCCGTGTCATAGTATAGACTAAATACCTTACGGTTGTTCTGAGTTAAGTGTAAGTGTTCAATCACGAAAAAGGGTTCTTCACTACTGATGTCTAAGTCAAGGTCGTAGGTCTTTGTTCGCTCTCCTGTATTTGAATAATTCTTTGGCTAACTTTGCTATTACGAATTACACTACGAGAGGCTGGTTATTAGACTGATTTTTACGCATTTGTCCAACCCCTTAGGTTGTTCCAAAGTATTTTCTTCTATTCTAATTTCTAAGGTGATACATGTTTTTGCGGAAAATGCCAGCAGGAAAATCGCCTATGTGGATCGACAATGCCTACGGTATTTTTCCAAAATCCTGTTCTAACACTTTCAGTGGCCCTTCCAGGTCCCTTCAACAGTCAAAAAAAGCAGTATTTTACACATCATTTTGTCTATTAACCACTATGAGTACAACTCAACAGTTCTGAACGTGCCGAGTATTATCTAAGCTTAAGCTTCAAGCTGTGCATTATATGTGAGTTTTTCGTCATCACTGGGAGCTCTTAATGGGCTCGGTGACCTTATCATGGCAAAAGATTACGGACTATTTCAACGCACGCTGACCTGATTTCAGAGCTAATTTTCGACCAAACATTCACGAAGCAAGGACTTGGACAACTTCTCAGGAACCATGGGTGAGTGAGGTAAGTTCACTACGATGAGGTGACTCCACCTGTTGTGACAAATTATCAACCACTCCGCTGTAGAATAACTCTCGAGCGTTTTATTAGGAGTTAAGTTGAATGGAGTTCCATGTGTGACGTCGAGCGTGCTAGGGATACACATCCGATCGTCAAATATCGTTTTCGTCCGCCTGGGACGTCTGATTGAGAAGGCCTATTCATGTACATATATATTCTTCTACTTGCGATATCACCAAACGCTACATTACTTTTGTATTGGCACGGGAAACTTCTGGTCAGGCACTTTCGCTATTTTCTTTAAAAATACTAAAGCTTTCCTAAGTGGCTGAGTTTTATCTTCATTTTACTTCGAGACCACCCTAACTATAAAAAGCCTTTAGCCATTGCACGTTCACCGCGGCTGATTATTCATGTGCATATGATGCACTGAGTAGCGTACACGCTCTTTAAAACCTACCAAGCAGTTGGTAGAATAACACGTGATGGTGAAAATATTTCTTTCAACCTAAATAACGCACTTACACTTACGAATTATCATTTTGCTACACATTGCCACAAGGTGAAAGCATGAATTGGAATATTCATATAAATTTAAACTTGTGCAGAGATTGTTTAAAGATCTAAAATTATCTCAGTTGTCATTTCAATCCATGTAGCTTGATAACAAACTTGATGCATGACTTTCTTTGCACATGACAAGACCCATTGAAAACCGTGTTTACTTCTATTTATAACGTATATATTTCAATTAATTGGCTATTGTCAAAAGTTAATTTATAATTTATAATCACTATTGGCATATTTTCCTGGCACTTGGCACATAGCGGGACTTGTATGCATTTTACTTCTTTGCCAATTTTATCTAAAGCCAAATGGGTCGTTAGGAAAAGTTAAAAATTCAGATCAACTGACCACTTAGGATCTAAGAATTCGAGGTACCATTTCATAATAGTAGAATCTTTGCAAGCTTAGAAGGTACGCGGATATGCCATGCGCTAATGCAGTACATTTTCAAAGGATATAGTATAAGTAAAGCACGAATAAAGCAGTATATTAGAGAATTTACGTGATATGCTGAACAGTCGGGAGCAGTCCATGCTGACTAATCCGTGAGCAGTTGATTTTACTTTTGATTATGTTGGTTGATTCAGAATACTACAATGATTTTAAACGTGACAGCATCGTGCCAGTCAGTCGAAATTTCATTGCTTTAAAACAATCATCATCCAATCGGAAGTCTCGCAATTGACGATTTCGATGGCATCTGTCGGTGCTGAAAGCATTCAGTAAAATTAGATGGGAAGAAACATTGGACTCTTCTTTCTTGTGGCACCGTGCGGTCTTTTTTTTGCTTCGAATGTACAATGAAAACAGAAAAAAGCAGCTATCGGCAAACTAATATTCGGTTATTAACAGAAATAAATGATTCCACCGTTTGATGTCCTCCCTGCTTGATGACAGAAAAGAATCACTTCCGTGATAGCAAGTGAATCACTTCTTATCCGCAGAGTAATTGAATTTTCGCAACAGTATATTAATATCTAGTCGTACTTGCCTGCTACTCCATCATTCAGTCCAGCATTGCTTCCTTTCCAAATGATCTTACCTGCAAAGAAAATTCGTATTAGTCACGGAATTCAACCAGAAATTAAACTAATACTAAACTAAATCTTAGTCGTATCAACTCAAACTCTGAACTCAGCTCCAATAAAAGCGGATTTAGGCAAAAAAAAATATTTTACAAACACCATCAACTCTAGAACTTTAAGATATTGATTGGAGATAAATTTTCGCTGTAGGCTACAAAATCTTCCACATACTTGGACTTAATAAAAACTGTTTGCAAAGCTTCTGGACTTTTCCAAAATATGATTTTACTCCTGCTCTAGCCTCCATACGGTGAGTCCCACTCAGATTCAAAGTGTGTGCAACACAGAGGGATAAATATGCTTGGGGGTTATAACCCTAGTATTTACTCCCTTAAACTTCCAGGGTATTTTTGAAGCGCTGTCATACGTTTGTCTCTAAATTGCAGAAGGTCCAGACCACAGTTTTGAAAACCTTTCTCTATAAGCTCAGCTATTGCCTCACCAGTCTTCTGGTCGAAGTCAGAAAGCTTAACAAACCTTTCAAAAACATTCCATGAGCCATTATTTTTAAGGATTGATCTTATTACGAGGACTGGTTGCTCCTTGTGATAAGGCGATCCATCAACTATAATGCTGTGTTAAAGGGATTCTTTAATTCATTTTAATACATATATAACTTTTCCCTTCATTACCACACGCTTTCAAATATTCTTTTTGAGTCCTCTATAATAGATAGTGTGCTTGCATTCCTTTTCCGGAATCGTTGACACTTGAAACTGTTTTTAGATGATCTCTAATATCTGGATTGTATCGTCCTATCAATTTCAACGTGGACAAATAATGTCCATAACTTTCCTTATCTACTGAAGAATTTCTAACTCTAAAAGGAAAATTTCTTTCTGCTTGGAATAACCCAATGTCTAAATAAAAAGGAAAACTTTGTCTATTCCACTAATTTATTTTACGGTACAACTAGTTTCGACGCAGCGGCGTCATCTTCAGGTACAAAGAGTACCTAAAGATAAAAAAATAATCCATACACACCATCCAGGGTAGGCTTTGGCATCCAGGGTAGGTGGATCATATTTTTGTCTTTATTCTTTGTACCTGAAGATTGCGGCACTACGTCGAGATTATTAGTACCTACCTACCGTAAAATAAATTAGGGGAATAGACAAAGTTTTCCTTTTCATTTATAAGATGAACTTCCTCAAAGTTGAGCCTGAGATGATTGAGATAACCCAATGTCTATGAAAACAGCTAAAATTCTTCTCTATTTCGTCTCTTCTTCTGCAATACATTTCAACAAAGCTTCGTCAATTGCAAATTTTCCAACTTTGAGAATAGTACTTTCCACCATTAAGAGCAGTTCTTTCTATTTTACATGGTCATTAATGTGGTTTACATTTCATTCATGGCTTTTAATCTAGTCATATATGTTTTTCACCAGATGTCAACGTCATCAGATGATACTAGCACTACCAGAGAGAGGAAGAGGAAAAAAGCAGGGGTAAAATAGGAATTTGGAATATGAAGACTATAACGAGGGTCGGAAAGCTAGAAAACATTCAATAGGAAATGGAGAAAGGGAAAACAGATACTTTGGAGCTGTGCGAGGTGAACGCCAAGCCACCACCAGGGGTTGTGGCAAGAATTGCCGAATGAAAAGCCATAGAAAATAAAAGGGGAGGTAAAAATGAGTCGGAGAGTAACAACCAACTCTATGGAATATTTTTTCTAGCCAACTAGTGTTCATTTACGTAGGAATACGTTTTTCTCGGCTTTGTGTGGTGCAAGGTTGAAAACAAAATCCTCGTATCCTCTCGGCTGCCTATTTCTGTTGGTTTTATATTTGTATCATCACGGATCATCTCGTTTCGGGATAGCGTTATGTCCCACATGTTATATTCAAATTAGTACGGTTTTGATCTGTAATCTTACTTAATTATTATCTCCAACCGTACATGTCATGAGGCATGCATTCCCTTCGAAGGCTTCCCAATAGCCGAGAGATTCTCAGTACTTGTTCTATAAATATTTTGGGTTCGATTGGCTTTTCTCTAAGCTTTCCATAAGTAAAAAGTCCATAAATACCGTGTCCTCATGAAGTCTCTTGGACTACCTACCTAAAAGGTTCAATGATTTGCATTCCGAGATGCAAAAGGCAGATGATGAAAGAGAACTTGAAGGGGCATAATGAGCGATGAGTATCATGGAAGCGATACCCGCCAAACAGCTGACCCGGTGGGAATCCATAGAAAACCTCTCATTCGCCGGGAAAGCCTCAGATGCAACAACGATGAATTGCAAACAATAAACCACAAATCTAAGTTTTGCCTTCACCCCAGCCTCATTCTCTTGAATATCACGTTTTGACAGTTCTAATTATTTCGCATAAAATGGCTTTAAAAAAATAAAATATATATATTCCACAACAGCAGTGCTCTCCGGAAGTCTAGCCATTATAAATAAAGTCTTTGGTGCATAAATACTTTGGCCTAACGAAACGCTATTTTATCTGCTCTATCCTATTCACCTGCAAATGAAGATGGCCATTCCTGGCACCCCTGCCTTCCTCCCGTCCGTCCCCTCCACCCACGGCCAAGTGAAGTGTCGCAGAGACATCTCCCTAGGCAACAACGATTGCATTCTGGGAAGAAAAGAATCGAGAAAAGGGGTTCCTCGTTTCTGCCGCAATTTAGGCCGCTTCGAAGGAATATTTAAATGAATCGTAAGGCCAGAGTAAGATGGAAGATACTAACACGTGGATATCGCTTATTTATTCTTAGTTATTAAAAAGTACGTTAACGGACCATCTAAATGCGCAAATATTAAGTCATTACTGAGCGCTAAGCAATAGGGTGGATGGAAAACCCGTTTTTTTTCAAAATTGGTCTGCGGCTAGTGATTAAAATTTGTGGTTGGTGGTCCTCATATTCCACAAAAAATTCCAACTTCATCGGATTATATCTTCAGACTGCGTTTTTTAGTCAAAACTTTATTTTTTTATGAAAAATATAAAAAACTTGCCAGTTTTCCTGATGGTTTCTAGCTATTTCCGGAGTGATTTTATGGCAAACCGTTTTGCCCGATTCAAACACACTCAATTGCTAATATTGCAACATGCAAGCAATATACGTAACCATTTGACATTAAATCACTCCAGGAATATCTAGAAACCATCAGGAAAATTTGCAAATATTTGATATTTTTTATAAAAATTTAAAATTTTGATTAAAAAGCGCCACCTGAAGATATAATCCGATGAAGTTGGAATTTTTTGTGGGTTATAAGGACCACCAACCACAAACTTTAAGCACAAGCCGCAGACCGAGTTTGAAAAAAAAACGGTTTTTCGATCCACCCTACTTAGCAATAATAGGTCACTCTCCACTGGAATGAAAGAAGTGATCGGATTCATAATTATCACTCAACCGATTTTCTTTGGAAGTGCCTTTCCTGCAGTTGGTAGCTCTGTTCACCCCTCATGCGAGCATCATTTTGGCAAAGCCATGAATCACTGGATAGATCTGCACAGAAGGATGAATCCTACATTTGAGTATCGAAATCGAATTGATCTTACTTCATCTCCTTATCTCTGGGCCAGCCTTAATTTCTTCTTCGTGCATTAAGCGGAACATTCTCGGGAAAGCAGGGAGAGTGGGTGCTAGGGAATTATCATTTGGACGCTGCTTTCGTGAATCCTCTGTCATTCATTTGGCTCAATATTGAATTTACTGTGGAAATTCCCAATTCCCAGTGAGGAGGAGAAATATCCCTATATCTATTTCTTCGCAGGAATGAGCACGTCATCAGAAATAGGATAATCCGCGTAAAGTTCTGAAGCAGAAAGCGAAGATGAAACAGATGATGATGAACCGTCCTTGTCAATGGCTGTAGGACTTAATAACCTACGCCGTATGCGGTCTGTCTGCGAGGGGTTGGATCGGCAGTTTGGTGATAAATCGAGGGAGCACCTGCAAAAATTAATAGACACTCTTGAACTTTGTGCCGCCAAGAAAAAATGCTTAAAAATGCTTAAATTTGAAACAGTTATCTGTAAAAAATATTTTTGTTAATGAAAACTGTATTTGTGAATAGCAATGTTGAATAATCCATTAAACCTATCCATATTACGGACATTAGTTCAAACTCATCCATTTCGTGGATTCCTTGGGGCAGAAACAATTTTACCTTCATCCAGAGTCAGTTCCATTTAGTCAGTTCAGTTCCTTTAAGCGGCCATTATTTCATGTACCCGGTGGTGGCCGCTTAATAAAGGTTCCACTGTAAGTGGAATGCATGGTGACTGCACGTTTACCAGAGAAAGAGAATGAATGCCTCAAATCGTTAATGGAAAAAGCTAATCTAAATAATCATTAACACACACGGTCCTTCTCCTGCGATGGAGTTAGAATTACGGAGAGAATTTTAATTAAAGCGCTGATAAAATTGCGCTGAGGAGCGAACGGAGAAGTGCGCGAGGTTTGAAGTTGGACGAGTATTGAATTACACCAAGTGTGGCACCACTCCGTGCTACACGCGCCCTAGAGGCGGCTTCGCTTAGTGCATCGGAGATGCAGGAATAGATGGCAATTTGACAGATTGCAGGAGTCTACCTCTCCAGAGACATAAGATGTCACCTTAAAAATGGAAATAGCTGAAGAAGTAAGTAACTCAGAGTATTGAGGAAATGTTTCCCCACTCGCGAAGATGCTGGTTAAGGTGGACGAGAGTGGAGAAAGAGATAGAGAGAAGAAGAGAAAGAGGTGCATTGTGGGGCCGTGCGTCTACAAATCATAATTGCCTTTAAAAATAAATTTGAAAGGTTGAACTTTTTTTCGAAATTTATATTTGATTTGTTTGTTTTAGTAAACAATTCCTTGGATATGACTATAAATTGAGGATTCAATTTATCCCTTGGTCGTACTAAACCAGCTCGAAGTAACGGTGATATAAGATGGTCAGTTGGTTAGCTCCATCACATTCTCTAAGCTGTACGCTTGGGAAAAGTTAAGAGAAATAGGGTTGGGGGGGAGAGAGATCTTAACCCGTTAAGTAAGAAGGGCGGATATATCCGCCATGTAGACCTTAATTCCAAGTACTATCAACTAATTCCACACCGTACAAGAGTAGGCAAAAATTTAATTCCACGCTCAAAGAGGTTATTTTTAATCAAGAATGAATGGCAAGGGTATTTAAAATGGGAAACAACTGCGAGAGTTGGTGTATCCGGTTTGTGGATCTGGATTTTGAGGCTGTGCATCCTTGGTGACAAAACATTCACACACATTCACGAATTGAGCTACACCTCCCACGCCCTGTAAACAAATTGGAGCGCGTCTTGTCGTGTCTTCCCAGTTCTTTGTCACGATGCCATTGAATGGGAATCCCTGCAGAATACCAACATGAGCCTAACACAAGGTTCTTAAGATAGAGTCAGTCCTCCCTAATAAGTGTTGCAATGCCGCTGTTTCTTTCGTCTTTCGAGACAGCAAAGTCACTCACCTTGTGGGACTGTTTAAACCTTAAGGGGTTGGCCAGGTTTAAAACACGCCTAAATCCTCCACCTGCATGGCAACTGAGGAACCTTCTCACTCACGTCTACTCTTGACACAAAAATAATGAAATTCTGCTAAACATAATCGATTCCAATAACAGCTCCAGTCGAGAGAACCATTTAATTACCGAATGCCACACAAAGGGCTTATGTACTCTCTAAAGTAAGATTCACAGAGATTGCAATGTACTCCATGCATCATTTACTCCACTAAAAAATAAATTAGTGCAGGCACTTTCATAATTCACGGAATGTCTGTAAACGTCTCTCGTTCCATCGCTCTACTCGGAAATTTTGGGTTGGATATGTGTTCTGTATGAAAGTTTACCAGCACCAGGATTCTTAAAGCTGAATGTTAAAATAATCGAATTTCTATGCTTCAAATAAACACAGTCTTCTCATTGAGACGAGTCAAGAACAATCCTCTCTTCTGGTGATAGGAGTAGACACCTCATTCGAGGTGAAGTATTTCTTTGAATCCTGTTGAGTAAACAATAAATTACAGCATAGGCAAATAAGCTCGTCTTGGTAAGTTAATGTCGGATCTTGCCTAGGGAAAAGGCTGGATGGCAACATATTGTACATTTTCACCCATACGAAAAATATAGTTACACGTAGAGCATTTTAATATAGAGCACCTAGAGATGAAGCCATTTGTACACATGTCATAGATGAGTTTCAAACATCGTCTGAGTGACGTAGCAAATTTATGCGTCATATTAGTGTGGTAAGGAGATAAAAATTTTCGTAAAAGTTGCCAAAGAAAGCTACCAAAAACTCTCGGGAAACTTTCTGAAAACATGAGACTCATTTCTGTTTCATTGGAAGGAAAAGTTACGGGAAAGACACAAAAAAGGAAAATTGTCTAAATGACTAAAAGCAGTGGGCATTAATCACGATTACAAGAAAATGGCTGAAGAATGAAGGCTCTGGTTGCGACGACTACTTTTAGCATTTATACAACGGATGACGGATCACACATTGCATTTGTAATGCCCTGTCGAATATGCCGGTTCAAAGACTCGGATTATCAGCGCAAGATTAGTGGGATGTCACGTGTCATTACGCATTCCGGACCCGCTCTTTCCTTCTTCATTACGAGAACACGTTGCTAATGACGACGAGAGCAAATGTGTCTGACAAAATATCGGATGTCGATGAAAGATGTGATTCCCGCGTCCTCCCTTTCCCCACTCCATCCCCTCCCCTCCTCCCAGAGGTCTTCATTCCCTCGTGCCAGACCACAGATCCGTTACGCATCCAGTGAGCGAACTGCAGCACCCGAATTCCCTTCATGCCGTCGTCCATCACCCCTCCTCACCACCATTTTCGCTCCCAACTCCCTCCGTCGCGGGGCGCGAGCTAGAAATGGACTTTTCTCTCGACCCGTGTCCACCGTGCAGATGACCATTCCATCTTTCGGAAGGATCATTGCCGACACCACGTCTTTTATTTAATTCAAGCTCCTCCACCACCAGCAAAAAAAGTCTTCAAATTCAATTCAAACTCTCTTCATTGAGGCGAAAATGCTCTGATGATAATAAAACTAGATGTATTTTATTTCAGAAGATATAGGAAGAATCTTTAGCCTCACTTCATCAGATGAATGCCTCTTCCTATAATTCGCGAACTCAAGTATCTATGGAGATTTTATAAGAGCGGTTGATTGTTTTCCGGAACTGTGTCACGGATAGGGTTAATGCTCGCTATAGCGACCATACGCTTCCTTCGCGAGATTTACGACACCCATTAGCGAGGAAGCAGGCTGTGGCTATCCGCAGGAAAGAGCCTTTTTACGACCAAAGTCCTCACGTAAGGCCCGGTGCACGCCATGGCTTGGCTGCGCGTCGCGTGACTTCTGCGCTCTGAGCCACACCCTCGTAAATCACTCACGAGGAACACCGGAAGACGAATCATCCAATCACGGGAGAGACACGGGCCAAGGGACTGGGACTCATCCACTCGACAGAAGCCACCTCTCTTGACTGACGATGGCAACAAGATCTTCTTCGACACCAAGGTCCCCCTCTGTACATGCGGCCCACTCAAAAGGAAAAATCACATTTAACAGTTATGTCAGGGATCAGCAAATGTGGGATTGAATTGATGATATTGATGGGATTGAATTGTTAGGTTAATGGTTGGGGAGGGTGAGGGAGCTGAAACATCTTAGCTCATACGTCACCAAAAGTGGAGGTTTGGAAAGGGAGCTTAACCACAGAATTCAAGCCGGATGGATGAACTGGAAAAGGATGTCATGTGTGCCTTAAGACAGAAGAGTAAAGAAAAGGCTAAAAGGAAAGGTCTTTATGACGGTGGTGACACCACCCCTGATATATAGCAGTGAGACCGGGCCGGTGAGGAAAGTGCTAGAAAAGAAACTACATCTACATCTACAAAATACCCTGCAAGCCACCTCAGGGGTGTGTGGCAGGGGGATATAATAAAACAGCACTGACGGCCTTTTACATTGGGTGTTGTGACATATAACAATGTACGAACACAAACACCCATATCCTGAGTGGTGAAAAATCCACTCAGGCGGGACTCGAACCCGCGACCCTCAGTTTAGCAGGCGAGGACTTAACCCCGCCGCCACTGGGGCCGACAAAACTAAATGCGGAAGAAATGAGAATGCTGAGATGGGCTATGGGATAAGACAAGGAAGGATGGAATTAGAAATAGCATAATCCGGGAGATGGCTGGAGTGGCGGAAGCATTAAAGAAGGATAGGGAAAGTCGGCTACGCTGGTATATAATGGGCATTTGATGAGAAAGGAGGAGGAGAGCCATGGTGCAAAATGGATGCTTGACCTGGAGGTGGAGGCCCTGAGAAAGACCAAGGAGAAGGTGGAAGGATTGTATACCTGAAGATATGAGGGAGAAAAGAATGAGTGTGGAAGATACGAGGGACAGAAGGGAGTACGAAAAGAAAGTAAGAAACAGCGACCCCTGAACAAGAGAAAATCTAACGAAAAAGAAGAAGTCAGGAATCAGCAAAAAATGGCGGAGAGAATGCTTGCCCGTTCCTCACAATTAAGAATACATACCTATAAATAAATCTTGAATAAAAAAACAGACAACAAAATATCTTTGGCTCTAAAGAATCAGATGCAAGCGTTTCATCCGCATTAAAAACCTGAAATACAGTATAATATTCGTATAAAATACGTATCAATAAGCTTGAATACTAATATCCCTCCGCTCTTTTGAAACTTAGTGGGAATGAACCGCTAAATTAGGATATTTCTGAGACTGAAAGAATTTTCGATCACTGTGGACAAATTTTGTTCTAGAACCAGATCCATAAAAATGATGGGATTCATTTCTCATTTTAAACCGAAATTAAAGCTTTCCTGGAGCCACGTTTAAGTTGACGTGATTCCTTTCTTGATGATGCTGAAAGCATTCGAGCAATTACATTTAAGTTTATCCTTTAATATTTTATCCGCAAAGGCATGGATCCAACCGAATGTAGGTATATATATCAGTAATTGAGTATTATAAATTTCATCACTGGATAATTCACAATGAATTGAAGTTCCTTGATCATGTACCGCAGAAAGAGTTAAAACATCGAAGAAAAGATGCGTAAACTCTTGGGACAGAATAGATAATACAAGAGGAATAACTGTGTGTGGACATTTAGCATAGTAAAGTAGATAATGGCGAATGAAAATGCCTAAAAATGATAGTTCATTTATAGAATGAGCAAAAAGGGCTAAGGATCCAACCTATTAGGATATACCGTGGCAAAACTCATTAACTGTTTTTAAACTTGTTCGGAAATATTGTGTATCAAATATATTTATCGGTTCTCCAAAATTAAAAATTATTTTTAGCACGTCAGGGCACATTTATTGCATCAAATAGTATGCTCAGTGCCTGTTAAAAAGAATATAAATAATAAAGAATGAATTGAACAATCCGTGAGGAAATGTTGGGTGCCAAAGTGGCCACCATATTGATCTCTTCCCTGCGATGTTTTCAAAGATTACCAGAGAAGGGACTTTTAGTGGTAAGAAAAGTTTAAGGTATTCAGGAGTGTTCTCAACGGATTTGCGTATAAAAAGAATGGTTTTTTATTCGATGGCATTGACAGAATAATGCTCTGCATTGTTCAACAGAATGCTTCTGGAAATGTTTTCTACATTTCTTCAAATAATATGCTCTCAATGGAAGAAACAATCCAAAGGATTCTTCCGCTAACAGGTGACAATCCTTCCTCACCCATTCAGCGTAAGAACGGTGGAATGGATTTCCTTTCAATAAGAATTCCATCCACGGCGACAATCCTTCAACCAGACAGTGAAGTGATACCCATTGGTGGCCCAATTCCCCTTGAAGCTCGCCAATTAAATGAGCCGCTAAGGCAACGTGCTTGCCACATTTCCATCATCTCTAAGATTTTCCTTGTGGCATCTTTAAGCCACCAGTAGCTTACTGCTTGGTGATAAATTAACTCCAGATTGAGAGCAGCTGAGTTGGACGAGAATCAAGCACTCTCCTAACTCCATTCTCAATCTTTTCTCTCACGTTATCAGTTCAAGTTTCCCCTCAACACATACACCTCGCGGCTTAAACACGGTAATGGCACCCGGCACAATGTGACGTAATAACAGGAGGTCCGCCACATTTCGACAAAGGTAAATACATTTGATACTCTCATACTTTCAACTCGAAAACAGGACAGACAGATTGGCAAGTGGTAATGTCACTGTCTAAAAATAAAAAGAAGTATGCGGGTCAAGTATGGAGACTATTAAAAAGAAAATGAAACAACCCAACTGACCACGAGTGTCGTTCATCAGATTCCCTTTTTCAGACGAGAGGACATTCATTTCAGTACTGGATCTCGGATAGAGGACCAGCGTGGCAGAAATTGAGAAGGGTCCAGGTCTCAATGGACCAAGAGGGAGGAAGGGAGAAGGAGGAGGTCGAATGGCGGGGGAGCGGTGGGGGGGTAGGGCAAGGGGTGGGGGGTTGGGAGGCTGAGCGTCCCCTTCAATGCGTGCAAATCCGTTCCCCGCATACACCTCTCCCGCGTGATGGCGCTTCGACAAAAAAAAGAGAGGGCAAGAAAGTCGAGACGACGGGAGGTCGGGCCCCCAAGCCACCACCCCTCCACCCTCCCCATGATCAACCCCCGACCTTCCACTCACAGACACCCTCGCGCAAAAATTGATAAAACCAGCGAGATTCGCGATCACATCACTGGGGTGGAGCGAGGAGGGGTGTTCAAGTTATCATGTAGGTATTCATCGCATTGCCACAGACGTCCTTTGGACAAAGAAGCTTCCAAGAGCGAAGTTCTGAACGAGAGATAGATCCGAAAAATACATCGCCTACGGGAGAACACCGAAAGGCCCTTCGACGGCAGTTTGCGATCTCGAGCAGTGAATTATCAATCGCCGCGACTTCGTCAGCGATGAGCCAGTAGTCACCACCACCACCCACCCGCCCACCCCATCGCCCCGTCATTACTAAATCACGCCCCCTCCAACGCAGTCCTCCTACCCACCCCCACCCCCACACCCACTCCCACCCCCTCCCCCGCATAGGGCGATGGACCGAGATCCGTCCGCCCCAGCTTCCATTCTCATACATGCATCGCATATTTTATATCGCAGTGTTCTCCATTTTCGTATTGATTTAGATTAGCGCTTAAAAGAGCGTTAACATACCAACTCTAGCTGTAGGATTCGTCATTTTTTCGCAACGCTCTAACTGGGCCTGTGTTTTCAAGCAGTGGATTTTTAGAGCGAAAAATTGGAGGCATATCCTAATAAATTCCTTACAAGGTTTATATTTGTCGTGCTTAATGAAATCATTCGTGTACCTATCGCTTCGCCCGCAGGTGGCAGAGGAGTTTCCGGCGTGAAAGGTGGGCACACCCGACCGCTCCCTTTTTATTCGCACTCACGCGGCCACTCCGACACCCTCTCTCTCCCGCACCACATCGCACCAACAAGCTGCCTCAAAGGGCAAGTGGCAGGGAGTGCGGGTTTGTGCTAGCCTTGAAGAAAGAAGGTAATTGGGGAAAGCAATCGTGAGGAGAAAAAGGACCAAAAGTGACATTGATTTTCATTGATTTGTGTATCCTTTTGTTTGTTTCTGTCATTAATGGAAAATAGGAAAAGAAGCCTTACAATCTTAACACTTCAACATTCTATCTATATTACTTTGTCACTTCCTCCATTGATACAGATTTTTTGCGGGGTTGAAATAATTTCGTTTCACCCTGATACATGAGTTACCTTAAAATTTCAAAAAGGTACTCTAAGCTAAGCTTGTAAACTTCTTATCTTCGTCACCAAAAAGTATTATTTAAACTTTGCGAGAAGTATGCTTGCTGTAGCAGTTTAAAATGAAACATGCTTCTTTATTGTATTTTTTTTCTCTTCACGAATCCAACTTTTATTGGCATAGTTCAAAATACTTGTGACCTATTTGAGATGTAGACAAAACTAATGCGTAGTAGCATCTCATGGTCCTTTTTCCGACCTTTCTACTATACCCTCGTCGAGAACACGCCCAAGCAGATGGCCCCGAGGGGAATGTCGTCCCTTCCACTCGCCCCACAGTCACAGAGGGACACCCTTCAGAGCCATCGGAAACAGATTCCACACTATTCAACGTTGATGGGGGGAAAGCCGAGGGAGGTCGATTGTGAGGGGCGGGGAGGGGCTGGGGGCGGGGGGAAGAGAAAGCTTGAGGTACACCAGCCGACGCCGCCGCTTTGAAGTCCATCGCATAGAGTGCTTGGGGTCTTCGAGGTATAAATAAAAGAAACACACTGATGGAGACGGCTGAACTGTGTATGCATTAAAAAAATTAAGAGGAATTAATACAGATCGAGTGATAATTGTTTATTAATTACAACTAATCAAATCATAATTGTCATAAATTAAAAGTATAAACTACGATTAGTCGGGCACGAGTAGAAAAGAGACAGAGATTCAACTATGAAGACGGTAACTAGTGGGAAGTGCGAGAGGCCAACCACTTGAACTGCCACGCCCACGACTGATTGACCAGATCCAGAAAGACATGAGTAGAGAAATCGTATCCACCCGTAGCCTAATTTCCACAATATCCACAGGGTTACTACCCGTTGAACGAAACTCTCTAATGAGTAAACTGGCAAACTTACCAGCCGGATATATGAAGGCAAAAGTTCAAATTTTAAAATTACCGCAGGGTCGACCTGGTTTAATTCCGTTCGTTCATTTTCCTGAAAGATCATCGTATTGAAATAAACAACTCAGTATGATTCCGCACTTTATTGTTCTAACTGACCCTGGTTTCCGCATATATTCTGAGATCTGAAATTGGCAATTTGGGAAGAGTTTTATGAAGATAATGCACGTGAACACGCACCTTCATTTCAAAATTGCTTTAAAAGTAGTACCGTCCACTGGCTTAAATCATTCATTCGGCAAAATACTTTGAATGAAAATTAAGGATGGATCGAGCATGGGTGTTGTGGGGAGCCTCTTATTCTCCCGGCCACCCACGCGACACCATGCTCTTGACCACCGGGAGCCCACTCGGTCAGTAAGACACCACCACCACCACCCACCAGTCACCTCGGGAGTATATTCGATCATTCGGGGGAGGCGACGACTCTCTCGCACCTCCTCTCAATGCGAAAGCGAATTCGATTCGACGTCGACACGGCAGAGACGCAGGTTCCCACCTCACGACTTTGGTGTTCACAGAACAACGTAGACGCCGATTTTCAAATCCAGAATTATGGAATTGATCCGTGCCTATTTTTAGCTTGACACTCTTGCGATGACAGCGCGGTGTTTTGAATGGAATTCATGTGAAATACTTCGTTTCAACACTAGCGTCGGACTGTCTCTAATCGTCAAAACAATACTTATTTTCCATTTGGTAATGCTTCTATTTGTTACAGAACAGGCCTTCCACATTTCAGTCTCTTTCATTCCTCCAATCCAAACCCCTTTTTCGTCAACAACCCCTTAACAACGAAAACTTTTCAGCAATCGATAAATCATTTTCACATTAAAATAAATTGAAATATTAAAAAAAGTACAACGAATTAAATCTAAATCAAAACAAACATTAATGTAAATTTCAAACGACACACATCCCAATCCCATGCGCTTAATGTTGGCCGTTGCCAAGAGACGCCCGCCCCCCCACCATCTGTATCCATCCGTCCTCCGAGGCCCAAGAGGGAAGGGAATAAGCAATCGATTGGAACATATCTCCCTCCCCCTTCTCACCCCTCCTCCATCCTAATCTCCACTGGTCCATCTCATCCCCCAACCCCAATTAGACACGCCTCCACGATGCAAATTCCGCCTTTCCCACCCTTCCCCCAACCCTTCCTTCTAGAGCTGTCTCCCAGCGATGCTGTCTTCCACGTGCACGTCTCAGAGCGGGCGCCCGAGGCACAAACACCCCTCTAGTCCTCCCATGCGTGGAAGGGGGGCATTGCGGGGGTGTTTGGGGGAGAGGGTGGGTGCATATTTACAAGTAGTGATGAGCTGTGCCAAACGCAAGGGATGGGTGAAAGGCGCGGGGTGAAGTTTTCCTTCTCTTGTCCTTATCGGATTCTCATGAAAGGGACTCTTTATTCGCTCCATCGAAAATTAATCGAACGTCTTTGAAATAGGCACGTTTTAAATCTTGTTTTCCTTGAATATACTAGGCCTTCTTGAGTCTGAATAATTTTACAATCACACGCAATGGTGGTTCATCCAATCACTAAGCTTTGTTTCCAACTGGTATAGTACAGGAAACAGCAAGACAGATGTCCTTGGACGCAAGGTACTAGCTTGATTATTACGGTGACAGAGGGCTATTACTTGGAACTGACAGTATTTCATTAAATTTCATTGAATTTTGAAATAGTTTACGTGAGTCCTCCAGGGGTTGTAAAATATTGATCCGATGTACAGAACAACCTGAATGCAGGAGCAAATGGTACAGGGTGATGACCCAATGCCCATTACCTCAAAGAATTTTATTCCGGAGCAAATAGAATAGGTTGATGCAGAGTGCGAATCAAGCTTCTTGTTGAGGGGGGGAAAATATTTAGCCAATCTGCTTCGTGCACGTACATTAATAATAAACATAAAATATAACATCATAATAATCATCATCATAATATAATAACATAAATAACATTTCCTCAGTTACGCTAATGGAAGGTCGCGCGAAAGGCTGCAATTGTAGGGGATTTGACTCCCACGCTACAGTTTCTTTAGTACACAGAAAAATCGAACTAGAACATTTTTTATAACTTTCAATTAAATGATCCATGGGAAAAAATTTAAAAAATCGATCGACTACTATTTTTTGTAATTCGCGGTATTTAAAAAAATGCTGAATAACATTTGTGTTTTTCAATGAATTTTGAAAACTTTTGCGTTGTTACACTTTAATTGAAGTAATACAACTTTTATAGCATGGAAATGATGCTTATTAAAATACAAGTAGAGTTGCATAATTTTTTTAAAAGTTTTACAATTTTCAAGTTGAAAAAAATACAAATAAATTTTTAAAGAAGTCAGTTTTACATGTACAGACTTTTGCGTACATATAAACTTTATAAATGGTGTCAAGATAAGGTGGTAAATATTTCATTGTTCTTTCTCTTACAGTTATTAAGGTATTCAAAATTAGTATGCTAAAACCGTGAAACTATTGATTTGCGGGAAATGGCATTAAAATTTTATATTCATAAAAACCATTCTACTTTATATAATGTTCCTGTTCCATAGCTCAGAATGGCGTGAAATTCCACACACATACTCAAAAGAATATGTACTATTAGAATGTCAAAATTGGAAAATAAAAAAAATTCAAAGATGTCATTTTGAAGGAGGCGAATCCCCTTAAACAAATAGTTTGCTTGCATGATATGATGTACTTGATGTTTCCCGACGATGAGGTATGTCTGTTACAGAGTGATGGCCCTCCTTTATCCAATCAGATGCAAACCGTTTTGCTGGAAAATCTTCTAGAGCAGGTCCATTTACGGATATAATCATTAGATATTATAGTGTCTCAATATGCATTCTGTTCCTTAGTGGCCAGTGTATTGTTCATTATACTGAACCCTCTTTCACACTCTGCTGAAGACACTGGCACTACTTTAATTCTGTTAAATAGCTCCTTTATTGAATTTCCTAAAACTTCCTGGTTTTTTAGTTCCAAACGAAATTCTGTAATGGTTTTTGACACAAAAGAGTTTTCATCACCCCTGTCATAAATGTTTACTGAATTGCAAAGTGATTTAATTCTGTCATCACCAAACAGAAGAAGTTCACTGCAACTTGTAGGCCACCATGCTGGTTTAATACTTCACAGTCTTTAAAGAAGTGATTAGCACTGGAAGTGATTAGTGAACACAAGAAGTGATTAGCAGCTCTTTCAATAGTTACGTAATCTGTACGGAAATTACTTGCGGTTACCTCAATTTTCTCTTCATTTTTTTCTTTCCACAGTCGAAATTCTGTTGCCAATGCCATTGGCAGCTTTTCATTTTTTCTTTCTTCCAATATTTCTGCACATTTTAGGTGAAACTTGCTTCTCCCATGGTCACTGATTTTGTCGTTCAGTTTTTTATTGTTTGTAGCTTTCATGCCTTTAATGAATGCTGTTTCAATATGTATTTTGCTGTCTTTTAAGTAACCAAGTTTTTGCACATCACTGCAGAAGGAACAAATTATTTCACCAGATGCACCATACGAAAGCCACGGCCTGCTACTTTTCCACTTTTCAAATTGCTGCAACTTGATACAGCCACCAATTAAGTTCGTAGAAGTACTAAACACATCCACATTATCTCCATCACTATGCAATGGATCAGTATTACTTCAATAACTATGCACAATAGCTTTCTCGAATGAAGGAGAACATGAATTGCCGTTATTCTGTTGTACTGTTGTTGACGAATGTCAGGCAGAAATACTATCACCCACTGATTCCTTAGTGTTTTTCTGTTTTTTAAACAGATCAGATAAATCGGTTTGACGTTTCATTCTATAAATTTTACCTATACTGTTTACTACACTTGTACCAGCTTGTACCTTGTATACTAACTTCTATGCTTCATAGGTCGCCGGAGGCATAGCGGCAGAGCTCAGCCAATGAGAACACCTCTTTAAAAACCATGACGTCAGGCCGCTCAGTGCTACTGACTAGCGCTGAATCGCCGCAAAATATTCATCCCGATTGAAATCCCCTATGGAAATTTTCATGCCGTGGCTATTATATTCTGCATGATCAACTTGTCTGGTATGTTTAATAAAAACCGATTTATTTCTTACGCACAAATATTACGCTGGCAGCACTATAAAATGTTGTAATCCAGTCTCGAGACTTATATTTCAACTTATTTCAATGACCTTACGAAAAAGATGGAGACATTGCACGTTATATAGTTAGAGCGAAACTATTGCCATCAAATTAGCTTAAATAAATGATTACCGACTTAAACTTTCTGGTAGATATTTGCAGCTCATTGTTTATGGTATTCAGGCTTTTGGTTCTGCGATTAAATTATTTAATATTATGCAGCAGTTTCGCCGTGCTACGCTGCCGGCTTCGTCGGGTTTTAAAGAACAAAAATAGTCTTTTTTCAAAAAATAAATAAACAATTCCAGCAGTTGACGATTTTGAGAAGTAAAAAAAAACTTAATTTCAAATAAGTCTCTTCCAGGTATAAGGGAGTTTATAACTATCCTAAAAAACAAATAAAAGACCAAAAAACATCCATAGAGAGGGGGGAGCTTAAAAGCCCGACGAAGCCGGCAGCATAGCACGGCGAAACTGTTGCATAATATTAAATAATTTAATCGCAGAACTAAAAGCCTGAATACGATTACCGGCTTATTTTATAACTAATTAATTCATTTGATCATGGAAATTGATCTAAAAAATCAAGTAATTTTTCTTTTTCCAATGAAATTCAAGTACCTACTGCAATGCCAATTTGGTGACGCCTAACACCATTCATTTGTTTTCTAGCCGCCGAGCTATGAAGGGGTACATATTCCGTCCGCGGTGATCGGCATCGCCGTCAGTCTCCGCTGCCGTCTTATGAAGTCCCCCTTCGACAGTTATGTGGAATCGCGATATCAAACACGTGATTACGAACACACTGCTTCATAACATTAACTGAATAATGCAGTGTTAACCGCTTTTGTTGAAGCACGGCTGACTTAATGCGTCACTTTCGCCCCAGCGCGGATCCAGCTGACGGAGTACGCGATTCCCGCGCATGCCGCTTGCTGTACACTGTACAAGTAACCAGTAGTTGCTAGGAGCAAGAGAGGGGGGAAACAATTTTCCCTGGCAGGGAAAAATATTGCTGTCATCAGCCAGGGAAACAATTTTACGAGCCGGGGAATTCCCCCCCTCCCCCCCCCCCCCCCCCGTTGATTCGTACACTGGGTTGATGGCTCAATACCTGGTGCCTCAAGTAGTTTAATTCCTAAAAATGAAGAACATTTTCTCACATCAGCAAGACCAGATAGAAAAAACTACAAGTAAAAATAGGATATTTGAAATTATGACTGAACTAAATGATTCTTACTTTCATGAGAGGAACAATCAGAGAAGAATGAGGCAAGAATATGAGCCTTCTGATGGTCGTCTTGAGCAAGGTTGTCCAACTGGTGGTCCGCGGCCGGCATGATATAGCGGTATATAGCGATAAGGCAACGACAAAATAAAGAAAGAAAAGAAGAATCAGACTCACAAAAAAATTAGTGGCTTCAAGACATGCGTGAACGAAAGGCTCAGAGGCGTACAGAAGAGTTTGATGATCATCATCATCAACTATTTGAAGAAGAACGCCGGAGAAATTCAAGACGATAACAAGCATAATAATAACCGAATAAGTTTCTACAAGGCAGCTACAACGGCTGATATTTCTTACCATAGTTTTCAACCTTTTAGTGTTGCTTGCATCCACTATGGAGCATTGCATTTTCCCGAAGAACGTGTGTCAAAACGAATTCATTGAGATTCGTTTGGGGACTGCTGCTTGCAACGCAGGATATATCTACGACATCCAGAATTTCCGAACGAGTTAGCGCCATCTTTTCTTCGATGTCATCCATTTTCTGATGACTTTTATGAAAGTATTCGAAATTTTAATTTATGTTTTGCTACGGCTTCATTCACCGTAGATGACGATCGAACAGTCAACGGTCGAGGAGTTTATAGTTACATTGCTAGCGGTCAAGTTTATCACAAACTTAATGTAGCAACCCGGTGGGAAACCCGAGAACAACTTATCAGCATCATTCGCCGGGAAAGCCTAAAACTGCTATATAAATCGCTGCTACATTAAGTTTATCACAAACTTAATTTATTTCACAAATTTAATAAAAAGTTTATCACTACTACATTTAAAAAATAAATATCCGTTATGCTTCTTAAAATTTGTTTTACTAAAACCTTTAATCGCACTATGTGAATGCCCTATATAATTAAAATAGACAGTAAATAGCACAATAGGAACATACAAGTTCTTAGTACACCAAATAAAAATCGAACAACGCTCGGAAAACACTACTTTCTTCTTTCTGTTCCAACAGAAGAAATGTTAACCTTCTTTTATTTATCTGCTAGTTAAATAGATGAAAATTAATTATAAAAAGTGACTTTTATTCCGAAATTCTTGTGAGACTCAAGCATAAGCAATGCTATGCAATCCTCCAATGGCTGATTTGAGGGACTCTTTTCATTTCTTCGACAATATGGAAATACTTGTAAGCGGTATTTAGTTTTGGCAACGGTCAACACGCAGAACCTAATGCCGAATTTGTCCGGTTCATTAGGCATTAGCAGAATAAATGGGCATCTGAATTTCATAGGGTAAAGTTCTCCATCGGCCGTTACCCTTTCAATTGGATTATAGCTCTCACGGGAATTGGAAATAAATGCATTCCATGGCTCAGAAGCCAAGGCAAATTGATCCTCCCACAGCCGATTCACATAGAAAATGTTTCAATATATCCTAAGATGCCACCTCTTGGCATCGTATTCAGAATATGTGGGATCCACAGATTTATCCCAGAATCTTTATATTTGTAAATGTCGTTTCCCTAATACATTTCTAGTTTATAAACCAACACTATAAAGCTGAGAAGCTTGTCCTTAGATAAGCAACAGTTAGTAATTCAAGCTTTCCATGTTCTACAGTATACTTAACAATGTAGTCCAGGAGCAAATCACTCACCTGACAACTTGATTTCACTCAATGCCGATGTCTTTTGAATATTTCTTTTGGCATAAAAGGTGGGGCCTAATGGTATATGTAAATCATTCTGGTTTTCGCTACACTAGTTTGCCACTGCAGTTGGGAAGTTCGCTCAAATCACGGCCAACTGCGGTAAAAGAGGCCGACGACAGAAAGAAAGCATTCGCAAAAGTTTGATGAGTTTTTCGCGCGCAACTTACAATGTGCCCACTAGTCCAATATCCATGAGGGACAAATATCCATGGGCTCTGCTCTCATACGAACTCCCTCCGAAGCTATTTCCTCTTTTCCTAATTTCTTCTTTTCTTCGGAGTGATATCCCGTTGCAGGGAAAGAATAGAAGATTCGGAAATGATTTCACAACTTGAGTCCTCTTGAAGGCGGTGAGCAGGAACGGGAACGATATACTGGCGACGATAAAGGTCTGGGTTTACCTTGTGTCATTCTGGTGAGAGTGCAAAACAATTTGGCAAGCGATGGTCAGGAGTATGCTGAGCCATTGCCTCACACCTGGCCGCAGTAACCTCTCGTTCTGGGAATGTAAGCAATGTTGTTGCACATTCCTACGCATTTAACTGTCACATATTACATTACATATTTTAGTCAGACATATAATACTAATTATACAACGGTAGATTGAAACTGACCAATAATTAATCATATTCCTTTCCTGAATGTAATTTTCAGTCGTCATAGAAAATTTGGAAGTTGAAATTGTTTCTGTAACTTTTATAAGCCAAAATCATGAGGAGTTTCGCCATTGATGAATTACATACAAATCATAGGAAAGGATTCAAATACTAATCCATATCTACATTGATATATTTTAGTTAACGTACAGAAGAATCATGGGCCTACATAATAATGAAATGGTGAGAAAAATTGTCTCCAATATAGACAGATGTTATGGGTCAAAATGACCCATAGCAGTCCTTCTCGGTATAACTTCAATTAAAAATTGCGCAATAACCACTTTACCATATAATTGTAAGTAAAACATAGGTAATAAAATTAAAAAGTCAAAACACTTCAAAATAATCAAATTATAAACAAGTAGTTAAATATTATGCTGAGCCGAATGAGTCAAAATGACCCCTCCCGTCCTTCTAGCATTCAAACTATCTTTTTTTGCCATGTTTTCCCCTGCGTGTGCGGAAGTAATATTGTGCGTGGGCAACATTCTACATGAATAAAGTAAATAAATATTTCCGGCACGGAGATCGCGCGGTGTTGAAAAATTTGTAAGTACGACGATTGCGATAAATCAGCGATTGCCGTGCCGAGCATCGCGGTGGGAGGGCGAACTAGAGGCAGCGCTCCCCTCCCCTCCCCTCCCTCCCCCTCCCCACATCCCCTCCGTCACCACGGCAACAAACTCACGTTTCCTCCCTCCAATTCACAAAATCAATTTTCCGGGCGGGCGACCACTAAGGACATCTCCTCGCAGCAGAAGCGTATCCTTTTTCTTCCTAACCCGCTCTCGCCCCCAACCAACCACTGAGTGAGCCATCCGGGGGAAGACCACCACCGCGTAACGCGCAGATTGGGTCAAATCCCCCCAAACATAGGTGGTGGTGGGGAAGAAGACATATAGGCGCCCGAATCCCCGACACTGTCCTTCGACAGTCGGAATTTGCGACTACTAGTGCTGCAAGGGGGGAGTGATCTTAGCGTGGGAGTTGTTGGGAGGTTACGGGGGAAGGTGGGAGGAGAGAGGGTTTTTTTTCACTTCTTCCCTTCAACCCATCCACTTCCTTCACCTCATCAGCTTATATGATAATGCTCTTCCCTATCTTTTATATCATTGTCATTCAAGTTGGACGAAAAATCATGTTTACTTAAATTAGAACCCAGATGTTTTTAAATTGATATCCATGACGTACGAAAAGCAAGGTGAACATCGATTTATGTTCTTTCATTGTAAAAATTTGTATCAAAGCTTTCATTTTGACGGAACACCGGTAGAGGATCATGTTTGCTAAAGGCTGTTGGAATACCATCTGCTCTGGCGTTTCCTCGTTCTCCCAAGGCGTTTTCTCTTCCCGAGCACTTCCTCACCTTCCACCATATATATCTATGTAATATCATCTTAGTTCACCTCACTTTCCTCATTCCTCCCTTCAACGAATCTCTTATGACTCCGATTTTATCCCGCGATCCTTTAACTACTCTCCTATTTTCTCCTCAATTTAGCGCTAATCTCCATATGAGACCCTTTGCTAACCCTCAATTAACTTTTTTACAGAAGGCGTCTCTGCCATCAATTCTTTCCTATTAAACAACCTCTCCTCTGCCAATGCAATTCTTCTCCTAGTATCCTTGCCGCTTTGCCAACCACGAGCAGTTTATTGGTCGACATGTTCCAGTTCGTCCCAATCTTCATCCGTGAAATATATCTCGAGTGAAGTAAACGAGCACATTTTGCAATCAAACGAAGTATTGCTTGCAGAAAGAATGGAACAAAAACTACCGGTGTGCACTAGAGTATAAATCGATAATGTTGAGCCGAAAATCTGGCGATGATGGTAGCGATGGCGATGGTGGCGTGCTTTGGGTGGCGCAAAGGGCGACTGAGGCAGAAAGGGAGGCGAGGGAGCGAATTAAGTCGAATAAAGTTCCATGCGTGACGTCGAGCAAAGGGATATCCTCAGCTGCTGTGTTCCTCCACCCGGGACTTTTTTTCGTCTTTAAAAAGACGTAAGCTTCCCTAAATGGCTATTATACATACAATAGTTATACCTTCGTTTCATTCATACTAATAATAGGTATGCCTTCATTTTACTCAACGCTTTGAGGCTACCTAGCAACTCTAGCATCAGAAGTGGGATTCAACCAACGCTTCTGAGCAATATTCTGCAAAGGAGTTCATGAAGAGTACGACTGAGATACTCGCTGGGATGAGATACCGCATTACGAGCCTTATTCCTCCTGTAGTATCCGTACGTCTAGCATCTGAAGCTCATAATCCTGACGAGATCTACGTGGATAAGATGACTGTCGCTACTGAACATTGGGTAACAGAATTCCGTTTTCGAGTCACAATATTGTAGTTAAAAGTGACCTCTCCTTTTGTGGGGCCCAGAAAAAACTTTTATGAGCGGTGGTAATCTTGCGATCATTCGTAGGAATAATATGATTACATATTAGTTGCTAGCTTTTGCTCTAATACTAAATATTTGTCAAATATTCCATGTTTATTGTACTGCCTATTGCTTTAATTCGAATGAGAGATATTAATTGGGTGCAATTCCCAGTTATTTGGAGAGAAATGGCTGATTTCTAATGAAATATAATATATATGTTTGCCCATTCGTAGATTATCCCATTATGTCAAACGCTTGTTTTTCTTCCGCCTCTATTTCCTCTTCAATTCACTTCATGTTAATATATTGATCCGTTTCCGCTTTCTTCAAACCCTTTCATAGGCCGCGCTCTTTCTAATCTCTCTCAAAGCAGTTGATATCCCATTAAAATTAAAAGATTGATTGAAATGTAAAGATTACTCAAATGGTTGTGTACCAGCTCTCAAATATAAATGCTAATCCATACTCGATTAAAATAATACTATTGAGAACAAATTAGAGACGCTAAAACCCAGGAGTAGTTACTATCATCTATAGTGAGTACATACTAGACGTGGTAGTTACGTTAGAGGGAGCAGAGTAAAAAGTAATTTCGCATGCCAAAATATTGATCATACAATGATACAGCGATTGATGAAATCATCATCATCAAGTCTACGAGCATCCTCCCAGCAGCTAACGCTTGATGATTACGAAAAAATGGCCTCTCTTGTCAAGTAAAAAAACGGATACCTAAGTACGAGGTCAATTCTCCTTTTAATCTACCAGTTAGCTCAAAGGGATAGGGTTTGAAGGGGTCCATCTTTGTGGAATTTGCTTGGAATGAGTTTATCACCATTAAAGGTGGCGGACGGAAGAAAACTACATCATCAGCTGAGTAATCTACCGGTTAGAGGTAGGTTACGATGAAAGTAAAAAAATATCCAACAGACTCCTACAATCCAATCCCATCCAAAGGTCTTAACATAAGAAAGGTAAAATAAGCTTTATTCTGGAATAATATCATGAATTGTACAGCTATCGCTGTATCTAACGCTGGATTGTACAGCGTCATAATAATACGATATTGTTTCGGTGACTTTGTAGTCGTGCCTACTATTCATGATTGTTTGGGCGTTTAGTCGTTAATAAAAACCAAGTTAAACCTTTGGACCCTGTAGCCGTTTGGTCGACGAAGCAAACCGTATCCCTAGGCTTGTATGGCTGTTGGTTGTTGAAAGAGCAAGTTAAAGCCTTATTCACTGAGTAAACAAACCATGTCTCTACACATCGCTGTCTGTTGGTTGTCTGAGTAGCGTATTAAACCCCATGGTCACTTAGTTCGTCTGGGTGACGAAATAAACACAGACCCATGAACAATGAAAATGTTCATTTATTTGTGATAGTAAAATCTGACCAATCGCGATATGTTGATGAGTACGTATGATATAATATCGCAATTTGGGTGATATCTGTAACTTTTTTTCCTGAGATGGAGTTGTTTAAGTTGAATGGTGTTCCATGTGTGACGTCCAGCTTAAAGATACCCATCCGATCGTCACCTATCGTGTTCGTCTACCTGGGACGTGTAATTGCGAAGGACTATTGGATGCTCGTTTATGTAATATACACCTCTACTTTCCAATGCAGGCGTTCCGCATAGGCACGGAGAACGTATTCTCAGGAGCCTTCTCAATCTTCTGTTAAATACGTAAGTTTCCCTAAATGGCTGAGTTCTGTCGTTTATTACATCTGCGATTTGAGACCATACAAACTCTAACACACACGGACTAATCATCAACCTCAAGTGCCCAGCGTCAAACAGAGACTAATCTCCTAAGGGGTCCATGAATTACGTTTGCCAAGCTGTCCACTGTCAGTCTATCATTTTTTAATAAAATATCCAAGACTTCCCCGGTGAATCTAATGTAAAAACATTTCTCGGGTGTTCCATCTAGTTATAGGCTTTATATCTGCCGACGTTTGGAGGAAAGACTTGTTCTTCATCTTCAGGGCTCCTGAATCCCTCAGGCCGTTCAAACGACTGGACAACAATCTTCAGGTGCTAAAATTGATTGTTGAGCTTCGCTAGGGTGACGGAAGATTAGTCATGAATCTTTGTTTTGACGCGACGGCAAACGTGAACGCTAGCCTTAGAAGACATGAGAAAGCAAATGGGCGCAGTTGGGAGTGGACACTTGAAGCAATAGTGGAATAAGCGGGAGTAAACGACGAGATCTTGTGGACGGATGTGAGGAGTGAAAGCGATCGAGAGAGAGAAAAGAGAAAGAGAGAGAGAGATAGTGAGACGGTGAGCAACAGTCCGGAAAGGGATGACATTCAAGAAAAGGATTTGGGGGGGAGGAGGAATGGGGACAATATGGATATGACAACTCCACCGCCATTACGAATACAAGAAAAAGGAATGCGTCAATTTTCGACAAAATACGTCAACTCCAAAGACCTTACGTTATTCGTCCTCGAAAATACATTACGCCTGCTATATTAATTTTAATCTACAATACACATTTTTTTGTTATAAAATCCACCTGTCATTGAATAATGTCATTTGGGCTTCTGGGTACTAAATGCCAATGTTTTCCAAATAGCGTGAGAGAAATTGACCACCGAAGATTTTCCTCTCCCTTACACGAAAAGTTGCCCGGAGTTTCTAAAGTAGACCAAAATAAAAATAAGCAGCTTGTTGGCACGTATTGTACGAGGCAACACGATCATGGGCAGATTATTAGAGAGACAATTGTGTTTGGTGTTAATGTACCCGTAAGATGCCTGCCTCCAGACGGCAGCCATGTTTATTATGTAAATAATAATAAAACAAATACATATGATGATATTAAAGTGAATACCGCTTATTATGCCCAAATATATTTGTATAATCAACCTTTAGATGTCGGAATACAATCGCGTGAATCGGTAACACACCCTTGCTTCCGAGGAGATTCACGCTGCCCCAAAATAATAATCGACCTCAATCTCTAAACCACCCTTGCCCCTCTCCCACAAACACCTGCGGTTGACACTCCTGTTATAAACGCCCTCTCTCGAGAAACGGAAGAGAAGAAGTGTATGAGTCGCCGGCGTGGAGAGGTGGACACGGCCCCATTAAAGCCTCCATTTAGGGGGTGTTGGGGGGGGAGGGGCGCTATAAGGGGGTGGGGGGCGCTATAAGGGGGTGGGGAGTGCTATAAGGGTGAGGGAGGAGGAAACGGGGTACCGCCGATGTTTGTTCGATGTCCGCTCCGAAGAGGGTGGGATGTAAGAGGGGAGGAGGAGTCAGTCGTGGGAGTGGTTGGGTTCGCTCCAAATGGAATTCTGGGAAGAATCGGAGGCATTCGGCATTTTCTCTCCTCGCCAGGAAGAGTGAGCGAAGCAATCCGAAAGATGAGATCGACAGAAACACGTGACCTCCATGAACGGTTAATATTCAGACATTTTAATTCATTCTTTATTACGTATTCAAGTTTCCCAATAAGAAACAAAAATAGAGGGAGCTGATGACGGGGGCCTTAAGTAACAATGTAAAAAAGAGGCTGGTGAAGAGCATGATATGGAGAGTGGCGTTGTATGGGGCAGAAACGTGGAACTTGAGAAAGAAAGATGAAAATAGGCTGAAGGCGTTTGAGATGTGGGGGTGAAGGAGGATGGAGAAGGTCTGGTGGACGGAAAGGAAGACAAATGAGTAAGTGCTTGACATGGTGGGCGAGGAAACTTATAGATGAGATAAGGGGAAGGCAGGGTAGGTGGCTGGAAGGGGTAATGAGGGGCGATGCTTTGCTGAAGTCCGTGATAGAGGGAAGGATGTTGGGCAAGCGGGGAAGGGGAAGAAAGAGAATAGGTTTTATGGGTAGGATGAAGAATGGTAGGACTTACGCTGCGATGAAGAAAGAAATACTAGAGGCAGATAAGGCACTGCAAGTTGTAGAGTGCGTTGGATTTTCTCTGAATTTCATCATAGCGTACCTCTACCCGGTAGATTACTCAGATGATGATGATGATGTGGATAAGTTTCTGGAACTTAAGCCGTGAAACATTTATACAAAAATTTTAGAAAAAACAGGAGTCAGTGGAAGTCTCCACTGAAGCGGGAGCGGGCCGGGGGTTGGAGGGGGCTGGGGTTGGGAGATGAAAGCTGGGGTTCGGGGTTTGGGAAGGTATTCGCGCCTGGGCGTCCTTACATGGAATTGTTGCATGGAGTACTTTAGAGGATGGGAGAGTTGCTGACTGTGTTTAAGATAATGCTTGCTTACTATTTTTAGCAAGAGTGTCGTGGGCCGTGATATAAATACTTCATTAAAACCTTGTTGTAACTATGTTTAGCAGGAAAGTAGTAATTAAGTATTTATGGCTCTATGGTGCGTATTTTGTCTGCATTTTCTTTAGATTTTCAGTAACACGCTTCGTCCTTCCATTCATGAAAACCTATTTTGGCCAAACATCCGAGGGGGTCATCGCCACGAAGAGAGAATTTTCGGCGCGCCTCTGCCTCAACAGATCTCCTCGTCGGCACAGAATCAGTGCGAGAGGTCGTCTTTTGTCTCGTGTCGCTCATCCGCGGCATTGTGTTTGTTCTCGGCAGCGGTTTAATCTGTTCCAACCGTTTCCCACTCCTGATTTTACGCATGTGGCAACAAGTGGACCAATAATTACTATTTTACGCAGCATTGCAAAACGTCCATACGCTGACGTTTATCTTCAACCCAAATAGTTTTTTTATCGACTTCGCAAAATCAAGCGCCAAAATGTTGATGATTGCGCATTAAAGGCATAAGGAACCTTTTATTAGACCGACGCCAAAGTGGTTCGCCGTAGCCGACAATAATCCCATCGGAGAGAACCCATTCCCCCCACACCAAACGACAAGTGACTGAGGGTCTAAAAGTTGGCTGTAAGAGGTTCCGTTATAGATGCGAATGCAGGGGAAATATTTGGTGGAACACTCATTTCATTGGAGTATTGAGTCGCATTTAAGTTGTTCTCTTCGGCGTTTAATTTAGCACCGGAATTTCGAAACCCCATTTCCTTGGGAACTGGGGAAAATTTAAGGAGACCGCCAGTGAATCTCAACGAGTTTTCTTATCGCTCGTATCACGCACGCACTCGACTCTCCTTCTCCACGGCGCCTTTCCTCCTCGAGGTCCGGATATTCTCTCCCATTTGGATCGGACCGGATCCCTTTGATTCATTAATGCCCTTGGCACCTCCCTTGACCTTGCGGCCATTTCCGCCCGAAAAAGGCCGCTCGTTCTCGACCGAACCCCAAAAGGCAAACGACTAGTGGCGCCAACAAGGGGGAAAACCGCGTTCAATATATTCTACAATTAACTCCAGGATTTGATTGGTTGGAGGCCGTGGCTCACTTATACTTTATTTTATATTTTTCACCTAAAATATTCAACTGATCACAAGGGTTGCCATGATTTCAAAGACAGTAACGCTTATGGATAATGCAGGGTAGAACACTGTAAAACATAGAAAAGTTAACATTGCACGAAATACTGGAAAAAAAATGATTAGCTACAAATGCAAATACCTGTCATAAAAAATTATTAGCTACAATGTGGAGCATTGAGTGATAATAGTAGTCACATATGGGATTACACCACCCACAAAACCCATATTATTCCGTCTTTTTTCAACAAAACCTCTCTTTTTCCTGCAAAATAAAATATTATGCAGAAATTTTTATATTCTTATCTAAAACTTTTTTAAGCATCTGCAAAATGAAATGCGGAGTTGGATATAGCAGATACACATCTTCGCTGAAGTATAAACGCTAAGCTAACACTATCTTTTGTATGAATGTCACATTTTATGATTTTTATTGAGTAGTCGAGCGAAATGACTCTTCAACTTGTACCTAGTCTACTCATCATAAATAGAAGCGTAGATTAAACTTTAAATGACAAAATCCATTTTAGCACCAAATTTTATTAAAACATATCAGGCCTGATATCGTGGAAATGATGGATATCCATGTTGGGAAAAATCCATCTTTTTTCCACCAACTTTATCCCGCTGGCACGACGCGCGTTTCTCCGCACTGTGGTATAATCGTGTTCACATAGTAATGAGCCAAGTGCACAATACTATGTGCACATGACTATGCCACGGTGTGGTGAAACGGCCGTCGTGCCAACGAAATAAAATATGTGAAAATTACAGAGTTGGTTTCTTTCTCAGCATGGATAAAAATGTATTCATTATTCCCAATATTAACACAAGGATATGTTGAAATGGTGAGTGTTTTCCCAGCACATTTTGCAAATATTTATTAATAAAAACGTTTCAATCAAAAATGTTACTGCACTCCAAAAATGAACGCCAGAAAACGACCCGCCTACAACACAATACCTCTAATCTCAATCCGAAGACATTTACCAACGCATTAAGTGAGGAAAACCATTGCGTGACCCAAACTCGACTGGCCATCGAGTCGCCGACCGCCAGTCAAAATCAGAGAGAGGTCTTTCCCGACCAACATCCAAGACTCAGCGAAGTCTCAAACTCCCGCTTATCTCCTTCTGCTACCACACGTTCCACAAGCACCTCAATTATGCCTCCAAATGAGAAGGGCTTTCATTTTTTCCCTTCCCGGCCTCTTATCGATGCGAAGTCGATGGACGTCACAGCAGCCCTCCAATCGCACGCCACGATACGATCGAGCCCAAGGAGGTCAAATCAGTCACGCAGAAAAAACTACCTCCGAGGAGGAATCACTTCGGGCTCATTTGCGTCAAAAACATATTTAAAAAAGTCGCGTAGGATAAGAGAGCTGTTTCATGCGTTCCGTTTATTTCCGTTGGGATTCGTGGACTTGTATTCGTGGACAAGGTCCTGTGCCGACTTTATCATTCCCACCCCTGGCGCCTTGCGTCGCGTCATTTTGGCCACCGTGCGAGGACGAATATGGAAGCTCAGAACTGACCACCACAGGTTGCTGAATGGCTAACCGGTTATTTTACTGGTGACGTAATACTCTGATCTATGATCCAGTGGGATTGCCTACCATATTCCTTCCTGCCCCAGCTACTAATGGAAGGTTCCGACTCGTAGGTGCTGAACTTGTAGGAATTTAGGCTATTTTTATGGGTGCCAGACAACCTTGTGGTTGCCATCGTACAAGAAAGCACCGAGTTCCGAATAGACACAGGACGAGAGTTGTAACGCGAGAATAACTCGCTTAACAGAGAGAGAGAGAGGGCCTCCCTGAAAATTCGGAGACGGTGAACACTAGATGTAGCAGTATTGTATTCCTTTTCTGTAACATTGGAAAAGTTTTACTGTCATCTGCACATATTTTGTTGCATACTATTGTTATAAATTACCAACAATCCCCCTAAGTTGCATAATATATCTTCAAAGTGTTTGATGGAAAAATATTTGGCAAGATGATTTACACTATGTTTGTGTTATCCTGGACAAAATCCAAAACAACAATTTGGTGACCCATGTCATTTGTGTTCTCATGCAAACTATGGCCCCCAGTGTAGCACTTCTATATTGGTTCTCTGCCTATTTTTGCATTTTCATTTACCATGAAGATTTTAATACTGGTATCTTACATACAACTATTTCAAGAGTTTTATAAAAATTATCTTTTATGTCTTTGTCTACTTCCTTTGTAGGTAGGTTCATATTAAGATATTATAGAATAGTCTTGGAACTTTTATTTCAGTCTTATGATGCACAGTCTTTCATTTAGGGCCGGTTTTTTAATGTCTGGTTAACGCCAACCAGAAGATGATACACCCTTTAACTTTACCTATATGTGGCTGAAAGTACTGGTTACCTATCAGTCTGGACTTATACAGAAGCTAACCAGAACTTTCAGCCACCTCTAGGTAAAGTTAAAGGCTGTATTATCTTCTGGTTAGCGTTAACAAGACATTATAAAACCGGCCCTTAGAGAACAAAAGTTTATCACAGTTTCTAGTAGTTTATTTTCAATGGAAATTCCTACAACTGCGTAGTGATTGCCATTTTCACAGCTACTGTAGAATAAGCTATAACTCTTGGAGATTTGATTGCCATTAAATTGCCATATTGTCTCTTTTAGAGCCACGAAATTTAAGCAATAGTCTTTTTCCTCCATCGTCTATTTTTCTGGGGTTGCAATCGCTCTAACATTCCATGTACTACCAAATCGCAAGTTCTTTGTTCTAAGCTTATATCGTCAACAGCTTGATCCATCCGTATAAGAGGCTTGTTTTTGGCGTTTCTGAACAACACTGTTTATACGGGATAAAGTTGACAGCGTTATGCCCAACCAGGAAGACCAAGGTATCCCTCACGAAGACATGTCTGATATATTACATGCGAGGCCCTACCAGTAGCTAAGCTACCACCATCATAGCTCTCTAGGTTGATAAAGCACGTAACCCCGCCCCCCCCCCAACCACTAAACGGTGAGGATACCTTTAGGGGAGGGGGAGGAATAACGCTTCTGGGAATTCAGCTCAGAGGAAGCCAGTGAATGTCGATGCTGTAAAAATATGCACGTTACATTGCACAGATTTACACGCCACAGCGGTGGCACCTTTCGGAGCATTACTTGTTACAGCAGATGCTTTATCGGTAGAATATTCAGAAAAACTCTTTTACAAGCACATGATTTGTCTAATTTCCCAGATTCACATTGTTAAATGGAGAAGTTGGCAATACGCAACGGAAACGTCTGAATCGCCATCAACGCGCCTATTTAATGAGTGCTTCACATTGAAACACAAGGAAACCCATAGAATTCCCTCTAATTCCTCATTTATATAAGTGGCATTAACTCCAGAGTTAATTGCAAAAGTATATTTTTTTGCAGATGACCGAGAAATTGGCCACAAATACTGATTGAGTATCTCTTTCATCGGACCTCAACAACATTCACTCGTGTTGTCTTGAGTGAGGGATCGAGCTTAACCATAGTAAATGCACTGCAGTATACTTATTACAAACAAAACCACTTCAGTACCATATCTTGAAGGTGGGAAGGGTAAATATAAAGTAGTCAGGTGAACTCAAAATCCCGGGAATCACCCTGAATTCAGGCCTAGCGTGGGCAAAAGATATGAAACATTTGCGGCAATACATTAAATAAACTTATCAAGGGAATAAATAGTAGGAAGGATCTCCGATGAAAAGGTGAGAGTGAGATGCTACTTTGCTGTGGTTAGACCAAATCTGTAATACGTCGTGAAAATTTGGGACCCTGCTCACAAAGCTGAAATTCGCGATATATATATATATATGAAATACAAAGGAAAGCCACACGCTTCGCTAGAAATTGCTACGAGCGAAGAGATAATGTCACGCGGCTGATGGAAGGATTATGTTGGCATCCATTTGGATACTTGGAGATAACACACTAGGGTTAGATTACGTGAAAAACTCATATCAGGTGAGATTCAGTGCGACACGGAGAATATTATTTCATACTCACGCCGTATCTCTAGAACTAATAGGAGAGACAATATAAGAGATATGCAATGCCGAACTGACAGGTACAATATTTATTTTTCCTCGCATCATTAGTGCTGGTAACAAAAGCATCGTAACATAAGACACATCGCTAACAGTCAACTCTCCTCCTCTGCCCCTTCCTCCCCACCATTCACTTTCACCTCTCCCTCCCCTTTTGCCACCATGCCTGGTGTCCGAGCACCCCTTGCCACGCGCCTCTACGGCGGCGGCTCTCAGGGTAGAATGCAGATGTGGAAGGGAGCATTGGATGTGCAGGGAGGTACCCTTCTAGGGCCGTTTCACACTTCGGATGTCACTGCGCGCGCCAATCAGAGAGAGTTGCGAATGTGTTGCATGCCTCCTTCATAGGGAACGAGCTATCGAAGAAAGAGATCGGTCGCTGCCAACTCAATGCGAACGGTACGCTGCACGTGGTGGTCATCTTCTAAGTGAATGCAACATATTCGAGTGCTCTACAAGAGGCACCAAACTGAATTCTCGGATGATTTACACTTAAAAATACTAACATACTGTAAAAAAATACCGTGGTTAACTGTTTTTCAAGAGAATTCATTCCTAGGCACTGAAAGTTTAACAAATGGATGAACAAATTGCATTTAGGTCTAATACAAAGGAAATGACATTAGATGACAAAAACTTTAAAAGATGAATACTTGAGAATTAAAGCCTACATGAACGTTTTTTATAAGGATGTTTCTCTTAAGAAATGTACTACCTATGTCATTAACTTTGTAAATATGATCACGCAAAAATAATGTGAGTGTCACTATTCGGCAATGGTAATTAATGTATTCACAATCAAGTAAAATATTCTACTTTTAGTAATACTATTACTTTTCAACAATATTTTAGAATAGTGCTAAGTATTTTTATTTTATGTAAATACGAAAACTAGAAACTCCTACGAAGTGAAGTCTGCAACAGCAGACTTTATTTATAATAATAGAAGTGAAATAGATTCTTCTTGAGATAGTTACCTGTTATCTCGCTGTCGTGGAAAAGGGCTTAACAGAGCACAATTGGCTAAATAAATTGCGTAATTCTGCCTTAACGATTAACACCCTACCTTAATCCTTTGGTTAAGCAATGTCATCAAATGACCTGGCCAAAAGTGCCATTTCAATTTGCGTATGTTAATGGACCACTTCCCGCTGATTTCATTCCTGATTGAAAGTAAGCTGTGGGATCGCCGCTGATTGTCGGTCCGAGTGAGCCATTCGTCCTCAGTGCGACGAATTCGATGCATAATATCAATCTCTTCAAATATTAAATCATATCCCGCAACTCCAGATAAATTTGTGCTCTTTCTGAAATGACAGGAGCACTCCCTCACCTAGTTGTACGGATCTCGCAATTTAAGAGGCTCTTAGGAAGTGACAGTGCAGACCATCTTGAGAGAGTCGGAATATTAATTAGCCGTCCGGTTTCCTAAAACGATCCCCGTCGTTTCGCAAGTGTCATTCGGGGAGCACAAAGCAGGCAAGGCGAAGATACAGAGAGGATATGGATAAGACGGGGGAAAGAGAGAGAGAGGAGTTGGAATAAATCAAAAGCGAAGGAGAACCCCAAGTGAACGCGGTGCATAAAATAAAAGTATAGTGGGGGATGGAAGCTTGGTTGGAAAGAAACTCCCGTCGAGTAAAAGAATAGAAGATATAGCAAGGTATTAGGATTGCAAAGGGAAAAAAATACATCGGTCAGAGATATAAAATATACGGGGTGTCAAAAAACACAAGTAATATTGGTACATTATGAATTGGAGAGAAAAAATTTTAGACGAATATTCCTTCTAATATTTTGTGCAGCAGTTTTCCTTCATGCAAAGCTTTGAATAGTGGGAAAAAGAAACAATTAGAGAAAGTGGCTAGAGAGAGCTATTGCGGCAGTTGCAGTCTGGCAAGGGCTACACAGAAGTAGGGACGGGAGCGGGAAGGAGAGATTCCACATTGCACCCGCTTCTGCAATTCATCGTTGACGTCGTTCGCTATTCAAAGCTCAATTGTAAGAAAACTATCGTTCCCTCGAAAAACGACCTCCGTAAAAGATCTATTTTTGATGTAGTGGAAGCATTATATAAATGACCACCTTAAACAACTATGAGCAACAATATTTCTACTAAGCAATACGTCCCATTTTTCATCATATGATCGATGGGGGAATTATATTACCTCCATTCGCACCACCCCAAGCACATCTATTCCAGGTTCTGACTAGTGAAAAAACTTCATTCAACTGAGTACATGAATACGTGAATATGGATTGAGGGAGAATGAGAAATCCAATACCAGTTGCACAACCCAGAGGAACCCAGCCTCAGAAAAAATGTCCTGCGATTCAGCTTACCCATTGATGGACTGATGATTAAACCAGGGTATATAATATATTTTTGTAATTAAATCGTTAAAACAAGCCATGAAGAGATTCATTAATCTAACTATTCTACCTGCTGATTGGTAGGTTCTTGGAAGCCCCTACTCTGCAACCTAAGTTCATAGACATTGCCTCGCATTCCTCCCTAAGGATGTCCCGCCATTTGATTCCTCTTAAATCCGTCATATTTTTTACCTCTTTTTTATTTAATTTATTATTTTAAATTTATATTTTAAAAACCTTTTACCTAGAAGGGCTAAGGAAACCATTGATATTGAGAAGTGAAAGAAAAAAAACTTAAACGGACTACGTTGAACAAATCAGACTTTAAAATCATTAATTTTAAATTGAAAAGACGTTCATTAAGAACTAAAGAACATCGACCATTGAAATTTGTATAATAAAAAAATAGTATATTTACTATTAATGAGGGGTAAATTTGATGGAACCCTCAATATGTAGAATATGGATTCTAAAAAAAATTGAGAGAGCTTCCTCAGGATTTCTCCCTTTTCTTCTTCTTTCTTCATCTTGTGCCTCTTCCTTCCTCTTCCACGCTTCCCCAGTGATCTCCCCTCTATCACTCTCTTCAGCATGCCCTCTCCTCTCAAAAACTCCTCCATCCATCTCTTCTGCCTTCTCCGCACCTCTGCCACAAGAGTAACTCAAATAAAAATATTCTAAATATTCCACAGATCAATATAAGAGGTCAAATTATTGCACAATAGAATTGCCGAACGTTAAAGAATCTTGACACATGCTAACAACGAATGCCTAATTCCACTCTGAAATGACGCAACAGATTTACATAGCGTGGCCTTAAAGCGCTTCTTAATTAAATATTCCACAATTGCAGCGCTGGCGAGTGCAGGCGCACCCGTACAAAGATGGAAGTACTCTCTGCACAGTATAACACGCGATAATGTTTACGATGCACGATGACTGCGCGCGCGCGCATTGGCCGTACTAGAAAAGATTGGTTTGCCATCTTCAAGTGTTGACAGGAAGGGTGCGTCGCCCGCCATCGCAATTTCTGATCGTTTTCATGGACGTGAGAGGAATGGATACGGTGGCACTTTATGAGACAAGGCTAGCGAGCAAAACGTCCAGACTTCGACTGCACACGCCTGTGCATGCAGAACGAGTGAAATGGGAAAGAGCGTCGAACATTTTAGGGATATTATTATAAGAACTACACTTGATCCGGAGTCATCCAACAATAGGGACCGAAATGAGCAAAACTAACAATGCAAATTTCCAGCGCTGGCTATAATGGTGGCGTTTACTAGGAACCGAAATTGCTATTTTATTCACGAAATCGTTGGATGGAGACAAAAAATGAATTTTAGTGAAAAGATCAATCTTATAACCGTAGCCATTCACTCATAAATTGAAAATTAAAATACGCAAAAGGTGACGCCCATCGAATGAGCAGCGCTGAGACCTTCTGCGTCATCCACCTCCCCTCATTGGCTGTTTTGGGGAGTGGAGTGGGGGTAGAGTTGGGGAGCTCCTGCCTACACAGCTCCTGGCAAGCAGATTTTGATTGGTCGAAGGAGGGGCGAAGTCTCAGTTGTGATTGGACGAAGGAATGACGTAAGAAGTCTCAGCACGCCCATTCGAGCGAAAGGATTATAAACATCAGTTTTTCGTCGCTTATAACTCGAAAACTAGTTGACGGATCGCAAAACGGAAAAATACCGGTATTTTTATTGTTTTAAACTCTTTCATATTCACAATAAAAATTGGTAAACGCCTACATTTTTTCACCATGAATTCACATTTTTACGTAGGTATACATGTTTTTTTTAGGAAACAGGGAGATAAGAGTATTAATATCTATTGGTTAGCCTTAAAGATAAATAGGCCATGGATGATATGTAGCGTGATACTGACAAGTAGGAAACACGGGTATGTAATTCACTGGTCACAGTACTCGGAAGCTAGGGTCCGTCAGGGGAAGAATACCGAACAAAGCTTCCAAAGGTTCAATCCTCCTACTCCAACATTGAAATGTAAAACTTCGACATACGCCACTTACAGGAAGGTCAGGATATAAGTTAAACAAAGAGCTATCGTAGCGAGCGAAGCATGATGGAGAGATACTCAGGAATTTATTACCGAGTAACTTTGAATCATTCGCAGAGAAAAAGACTTTCATGTAATGGCTTCAATATTTATTTTAGATTTGATGTCATTTATGAAATTATTTATAAAGTCATTAATAAGATGAGCCTCAGCTGCAATCGACAGCAAATGTCAACGAGTCGGCACTTGAGTTCCATGGGTCCTTTGAATTATTGGGGAGCGTGGAGCGATATATCGCCAGAGATAATCGATTCGACGAACAGCCTCTGGCAACCAAACGTCCTCTTCCATCGTAATCATCTTCCCTCCCACTCCCACTCCACCGATGACGACAGGCCCACCCAATAGCAACCGCTGTCCATTCATCAAGTCCTCGCCCTTCCTTCCCCCGTCCTTCGCCATGACAACCGAGGACCCTCTTTCTCTGCCCAGTCCATCTCACCACGCAAGGAATTCAACCCCTAACCACCCCTTCGTAGTCAACAACCCACCGACCGCCATCGGGTCCGAATCCAAGGGGCGCTGACTCATTGTCGGCAGTATTCTCGAACATACAGGACACAATTCTACTTGGAATCTCATGATATGGCTCTTTTAACTTTTGGTTTGAACGCACTGTTGACAGTATTTCACGCTTTTCCGTGTTAACTGCTGGAACAACGAAGAGACTGCGACAGATCACTTTCAGGCAAATTTACCCCACTGCCCATACAATAAACATGTTTTGAATACAGGGAAAAGGTAGATTCCCAGTCGCCCAGATCCACCCACATTGTCCGGAGGTCAAACGATAACTGCCTTACCACTGCTCGTTTTAGGCTCGAAAACACCGTCCTCTTGCGGAAACAAAAAAAAACACTAGGAGAAAAACAATAACCAAAGCGTGTGCGCCACTTATAAGTCACTATTTATGCTCAAACCGCACAATGTTTTGAAAATGCAATCAATGAATCGATGGTTGAATATTTGAGCGTATATTCCTAACAAGCTGTGATCAATTTCTGGCAACTTTCAGCGCATTTAAGGTAAAAAGAAAAGCCCAATTTTGGATTCTCGGCCGCGGATTTTGCTTGCATGAGTCTGTGATACTAGCACTCCGCGGCCATTGAAGTGCTTGAGCTGTCATTTGCTGAGTGCGCCGCTTCTAATTCCGTTCTTTCCCAAAAACTGCGACAACCACCTTGGACTGCTCCATGGCTAATTTGACTATCTTCCCGATGAGTTTCGTTCTTTTGGAGTTCCTCAGAGCTTATCGGGGAGTACGGACAGACATTTGATATTTCGCTCGATATTTTATAATATATTCTTGATTTTTCACCTACAATTTATGTGTAAAGCCAGAGTTTTATTGTTATGTAGACAGACATAGAATACATAAATCGCTTGGCTCCCAAATCATGGCGCCAAGATAACTTCGCCACTAACTGGCAAGATAACTTTTTCTTGGCTGCGCGAGATGTAGAGAGCGGAAATTTTTGCCGGGATGGCCGCAGGTCCCCGCAGGCCCTGACCACGACCACTGACCCGTGCACATTTGCGGCGCCAGCTCAAGGTCACGCGAGCGTTGCAGTCTTCTAATGCCCAATCGAAGGAGATCACATTAAGTGTAATCGTGTTGTTGTTAACAAAGTAATACGATAAGAATGGATCACGCTACAAAAGTTGCATCGCAGTTTCCACCAGAGTAACCCAGTGCCAGTCTTATTCAAATGACGCATTCTCGTCAAAATGGAAGGATGTGTGTAAAAACAGTATGCATTTTTTATATCCAGATGTTAAACTTGTTTCACCTGTTTTTAAAATCGAGGAATCCTTTTTATTTCTGAAGAAGATAAGTCTTGGGAAATAAAAGGTCGACGATCTCTTATTTCCCTAGAACGAAACGAACGAAAACAAAAAAAAAATCACATTGAAATATTTATATTTTCACCCAAGCCCACGAAAAGTTTTATCCCAAAACATCACATTTCCTAGGAGTGCCACGCTGTATTTGGCCCTGAAGAATGCCACAGCAAAATAAATGCATTACAAAAATGCGAAGTAAATCTCTCCATCACTAAGAAAATGCCTGAGTGCGAGTTGCTTTTCGAATACTGCCGATTAAAATGCCGAGTCAAAATTTTCGTTTCTTTCCCCTATCTCATTCCTCGGGTCTCATTTGAATCGGGAAAAATCAATATTCCGAGGCACAATCATGATGAGCGGAGTTATCATGGTTATCAAGTTTATTGTCATATGGACACAAATGAAGGGCAATATTAGCTTTAGTGCAATAATTTTAAAGACCTGCAATGAATGTAATATTAGAAGGAATAAAGGCTGGAACTTTACCACGGTTTTCTTGAAATCTGGTTATATTTTACTCTGAAAATATTATTCTTGCCACACATAGGCTTTAACTTAAGAATGGACTCAAAATGTTTCACACTCACTCATTTACACTAATGTTCACCCATCCATGCTTTCCACACAACATCCCCTTCCGCTTTCAATTCCCGAAGTTCGCCAATCTTCTATCGCGCTGACCATCTTCTCACGAGATACGCGACGCTCCATAATATGGGCTACAATTTTGACATTCGCAGTGATGAAGCTAATATTTGGTCAGAATGCGTTTTTTTAATACCTCTCGAGGTGTTGACTGTAATAAAGGTGTAAAACATTAAGCCAGGCAGTTACTTGAGACCCCTATTTCTCTGCATTGGCATCCCAAATAAAATAAGAAGGTTGGTGAGGATAACTCTTCAAAACACGAGAAGTGAGGAGAAGATTGACGGGGTCTTTTGTTAAGAATTTGTTAAAAAAAGAGGCTTTCATAATGCTTTTCAATTTGGCATTAGAAAAGGTCATGAGACAGACGGTGACAAATAATCCAGAAGGATCGATTTTAAATAGGATGAATCAATTTATTGCGCATGCTGAAGATCTGGTGCTACTATTAAGGGAATAGTTGAGAACACGAGGAGACATTTGTGCGTCTTGTTGAAGTAGCTGTAAGTATAGGTTTGAATATTAACTAGGAAAAAACCAGAGTAATGGTGTTCTAGAAAGCAGTCCGAAAGAGGAGCAGATGGAGATCTAATATTCAACCAAATAGAGATATTAGAGCACTTTAAATATTTAGAGCAATGGTCACAAATTATAACTCTATTGCAAAAGAGATTGAAGCGAGAATTGCTGCAGTAAATCGAGCATACTATGCTTTGCAAAAAGAGTTAAACGCAGAAATTGTTAGTAGAAAAAAACAATCTATAAAACTGTCAACAAGGCCAATCGTAACCTATGGATCGGAGGCCTGGACGTTGACAGTGAGAGAAGAGAATTTGTTACAGAGGTGGGAGAGGAAAATTCTTCGGAAGATTTATGGATCATTCAATGAAGAAGGGCAATGGAGGGTAAGATGGAATGGATGGCAGCAACTGTATGGGGACGATGGACTACTAACAAAGATTAAGAAATCGAGAATTAGATGGGAAGGGCATAAGCAAAGAATGGGCGGGGTAAGATTAGTGAGAAAAGCATTCGAAGGAAAACCAGAGGGAAGAAGAAGTAGAGGAAGACACAGAATAAGATGGTTGGATGACGTGGGAGAGGATTTGAGGAAGTTGGGGGATTCAGAGGTGGAGAAGGGCAGCGGAAGATAAAGAAGGATGGAAGGAAGTAGAGAACAAGAAGAGGTCCATAACATATGGGCTGTAGTGCCGACGATGATGATTTCTCTGCGTCCTATCTGCGAGTGAAAATCCTCTTAGTACACAGTCTTTTGCTTTTAGTGCAAGGCGTTAGTTCTCAATAGCAAATCGAGATATGCGTACTTGATATCGAGACCAGGATATACTTAAGGGAAAACAAGCCTTTCAAATTCATATATATATAACCTGGGTGAGCCACGGATCCAAAAGGCGATAAAGTACGCTAGGATAAAACATATTTAATGTTCCGTTAAAAATCCGTTGCGATATTTTAACATAGCGAAAACACGAATGGCGGTTATTTTATTTTAAAACCTTTGCAAAGAGAAATGCCAAAATATTAAAAAGGCATGTCCTACTGTTAATAATTCACTGTATCTTTTTTATGAACGACTTCTTGTGAGTTCTATCGAATAAACTTAGATCTTAAGGTTATTGTGGATTTCTGTAGGCATTTTCAACGGGCCAGGTTTCATCGAGAAAAATTCACATCCATTATACGCCGATGAAGTACCAGATGCTATATCTCAAGGTTACTAAGGACTCATGAACTACTAAACACCACCTCTATTAACCCTATCCCTCCCTCCCTCTCTCTCCGCTTCTCCCTCCCCCTCCTCCGTCGCGAGCCTCCGTTGCCAATGTTGTTGTTGGGCCAATAATTGTTTTCCCGCAAAGGCATATTTCCACTTAATTCAGGGTTGGACTTGGCAAAGAAGACATAAGAGGTTCATTATGGTTTAACCGAAAAATGTAATGCCTACATTCATTGGATTACATTCTATAGATAATAGAATAAATAAGATATACCATAAGTATAATGTCAGATATTGTGCATAAAGTTTTTAAAAGTAAACGTGGTGATTTTATTTTTTTTAATTCCCGCGAATTACGGATCTTGAGTCTGTTTTTTTTTCTTGCGATTATATTAAAAAATTCTACCTTCTTTTACCAAATTACATAAATGGGAAATATCTTCTCTCGGAATACTGGCCTCAAATTATTTTGGAGTCTCCAAAATATCTCAATACGATTGTATTTTGCTGCAGGTGACGAATATCAAATTTCCACGAGTTAATTGATGTTAACTAGACTTCTGCACAACCCAGGCTTACATATTCGGGAATGAATTTTGCTCCCATATTTGGCAATTTTCGTTTACCACGAGGCACCAAATGATGCAAATAAAAACCCTATAATCAGTTAGATGAGACCAAAACCTTTCTCTATATTAGATAGGTTTCCGTCTTTCCCAGGTTCCACCTAAGGCAAGATTCTTTATACACTGGAACGGGTTTATCGTCAATTTTATTCGACTCTTTAAATGTAATGAACCTAGTTATCCCCCGGTCATGCATGTATACGAATGCTTGATGCTGTAAGTTACAAGAGTCTGCAATGATAATGTAAATTCCCCGATCTCAGACCAAGCGATAAGCCATCTACAACCTATAAAATCAATCTGTTCTGAATATTTACTCTGAGTTCCTTTTAACATCCACTATTTCAATGTATTCGTTACCATCCCAATAATCTACCCTTTGCCGTGACAAGAATCACTACGAGTGCCCTGGACGTACAACGCGTTCTATATCCTAAATGTCGTAATTTACCTATTCAGCGAATAGATTTTGTCGAAACCAAGGAACCGAGTTTTCCCAAGGTCGCTCTACGGGTATAGGGACCTTGAGTTTTCCCGGAGAGCTTCCTGCCATCTATCGGCAGAAGTGGATTACCTGTTCGGCATATGAAGACGGTGAGCGCGGCAGAGGAGAGAGAGCCACGCAGTGGCGAAATCATCAACTACATGCCCCAGACGAAATGTTGTGAACTGCGCGGGAGCTGGAAAGAAATTCAAAATGTATCCAAGATTATTTCTCAGTGGAAATGGATTTTGAATTGGACTACATAGCCATCCCGCACAGCAATGAACCTATTAAGGAGAGCCCTATGGAAAAAATCGGGTTAATTATTTGAGTCTCCTTAATAACAACTGAAATATTTTTGGATTAGTCAAATTAAATAGACAAAGGAAACAATTTCCATGCATTGACGAGGGCTATTGCACCTGATATACGCAGCACTAGACACCTGTCACACAACGAATTTAAATCGAATAATTTCTTTCTAAGCTTCGATGCGTTCCTATTAAGTGGTAAGAAAGTGAATGAATCAAAAGTAATATTTCTGAGCCTGAGGATTTCTGCAATTAGGAAACAAAAGCTTAAAGTTTCTCATGACGGAAAGCCCTTAAGGTATTTATGGAAACTCATCAGCCCTTCCAATACTTTGCTATTTTTGTCTCGCAATGAAAATTTTATGAAAAAAAATAAGTTATTTAATTGGAAATTTCCAAAAGGTCTTCAATGACGATGTTAATATTTCTGGATACGCCGTCCCCAAAAATTACATTAACAACATCAAAATCCAAATTAACAAAGAAGCCCAAGTAGGTGAATAAATATCTCGTCGATAAGTAATATGTTGGCGCTGTAAAAGGAAGACGTAGAAGAGATGTGAATGTGGGAAGATTGACGGAGGAGAATTATTTCAGCGAACTGAGCAAATGCGGCGAATTTAAGAAATGATAAAGGCGTGGAAGGAGTTCTACTATCACGTGTACTGCATCATTACTAGGGAAGATAATATGAAAATTAACCCAATATATAGAGCCATTTTTCTTCCCGGGAAAGTATTTAGAAGTTCAGTCGACCGTTTTGCGCGAAAGAGTTGAATATGGCACCGGCCTCTACCTTCCTGGATTTATTGATTCCTCGCTAATATGGTTATGCCATTGACATGTCTTCATCTTCTTCTGTTGTGTTTTGTTACTTTCAATGGCCTTTTTAGTTAAATTGGCACTCAAATATTATCACAAAATTCACTGGTGAGGGATATCCATGCTAGATACAGCATATTCATTTTTGCTGACTCTTTAAATTATTATCTTCTCGACTCTACGCGTGATTTGTTTTCCATTCACTTTATCAAATTCTGTGTGGAAGGATGAACCGTTTTTTTTCAGGAAATATTTCTGTAGGTACCAAATATCCATCGGAGTTTTTTGTTCTGTGACTCGCTGGGTGTTTTTTTCTAAAAACTCGATTCCGTTGAATGTAATGATTTTTTTGAGATTTAAACACCAATTTCAATGGTCTTTAATAATTCCAAGGCTTTGCAATTTGAACTGATATTTTTATCGTTAGTTTAAGTGTAGTGTTTTTTACGTGACAACCATCACTTCAGAGGCCGCCCCACTGGGGCCAGACGCCTTTTGCAGCCGCCTCACTGAGGTACAGATGCTGTGCGGACTACCATTCGTCTGTCTCCTAACCTTCGACCAATCTGGCATGGCTGACCCTACCAGGAGCAATGCTCCCGCCAGTGCAGCTCTAGGGGTCATCTGAGCACGCAAGCCCTTCCACCACGTCAAGGTTGTAGTCCAAGGGAAGAGAAAAAGTGGAGCAAGGAGGTGGATGAAGGAGGAGAAAAAAATATGGAGGTATCCCAGCAATATATATTTAAAATTTACAATGAGAAAATGGGTGGGGTGGACTTATGTAATAGATTTATGTCTTAATTTTGGTGAAATATGTACGTTCTAGTAAGTTCCCTGCCAGTTCGTTCATTTGGCAGTCCTGAACTTCTGCATTGTGAACCAGCGCCATTTACGGTGAACGGTATCCAAAAGGAATCCTCTTAGTATCTCGTTACTGTTATTCAAAATGCATTTGGGAAAAGGAATGATACTTTGTGAGAGAGATGAAGCCACTCGGTGATACAGAGGACAACCTCAATCATCCTCGAGGTTTTCCTCTAGACATCCCCTGATATCTGGTGCATTGGCTATAAACAAGGGCGAGGGACAAGGCTGGCTACAAAGGTTGTTCCGTTACCAATTCTAGAGGTTTGTCATGATAATATTGTTCATTTCCCCCTGTTTTATGAAGCTAAGAATTCATCTCATGCAGAATGCGAGGATGCAAATCCAAAACAAGGACATTGTGCACAAAGTGTAACATCTATTTTTGTACTGTAAAAATCTTATTTTCAAGTGTACCAACTCCAATAAAAGTTAACAAAAAAGTATTTTTTTAAATAGTTTTTATTACAAAACACCTTTAGCGCATGTAACAAGGAAAAATTATTTAAAATGTTTTCTTACCCTCTACTACCTCATATTCTTTGTATAGTCAAGTCAGAGATAGTGATGAGGCTAGAATCATCAGTCACATTTTTTTATTCCGTTCCTGAGGTTCACATAAGAGAACCACCAATTGTGCAAAAATAAAATAAAACAAATTTTATTTTTTCAAGTAGTTACACTTGTATTGTATAACTCCATGTGATGGATTGTTTTAATATATCTGATTACCATTGGTAAATGTATGGATCTCAGGACTAAAGAGGTTAATGCTCTTGATAAATGAAAAAGATGACACTTCAAAAAAAGGATATGTATGCTGAAGCGCTGTAAATTCCACGTTCTCAGTCTCACTTATGGATTTTGACATTTTTTTCCCTGTTTTTACGTTTTTGTATGCTATGTAAGTACGATAGGCAAAAATATTTGGAGTGCTTATATCCGCATTGTATTAAGTGCATAAATACTTATCCCGCACAACTTTCAACTCATTTACTTATGAAAACTTCCGAATGGGCACAAAATTAACTTTAAAAGTTAGCAGCACTACTTATTTAATCAAAAATATTAGATATATTGACCTATGAGATTAATTATTACCAGAATTAACCAACAAATATATGCTAAACCTTGCACCCCTAGGCATGGATGTAGTATTTTATTACTGGTTTTATTTATACCATTTTGAATTCTCAAATGCAATCAAATGGATGCATTTCAAAAACCAGTAGTAAAACCATCCCCAGTATTTGAATTGTCCATTTTTATACTTTGAGACGAATTAATATTTAATTAGGTAACTTAAGTTTATTCCTTCTCATCAATGGCATGGACAATATTATTTCCAGGAATTCATTTTGAACTTTAAAATGTATTTAAAGGCATTTGTTATATTTTTAATGTTACCCTTACACTTGACACAATAATTTTATATTCATTGTGCTTCAAATATTTACCGTGATGGAAAATATTTTTCCGTGAGATAAAAATATGAAACAATATGTTACCTCGTATTTCGTCCATAATTCCTATTTTCTTCCTTCCTCTTCCACACATGCCCTCTCCTCTCAGAACTTCATCTATCCATCTCTTCTGCCTTCTCCAAACCTCTGCCACAAGCTTCCTCTCCTCTCCAACCATATCCAATACCTCCTCGTTCGTCTTCCTCGCCACCCAGCTCACCCTCTCCATCCTTCTCAAAACCTTTAAGTCTACGCACATACTCCATTCGCAATGACCACTTTTCCAACCCGTACAGCTCCATATTCGAGTTTTCACCAGTTTTTTCTTTACGCCTGTAGTCAAACCCCCCCTCCCTCGATAATTACCTTCTCTTTGGTATTGCTTCTCTATCTCGGGTAACTCAACATCTCATGTTCTTACCGCTAACCCCATTTTCCTCCAAAATTACTTTATTTAAAAAAAATTTATTTAAACTAGTCGACCTCCTCTATCTTCTGTCCTCCCACCCTTATATTCAGCCCCGCCTTCTTGCTTCTAGAGAATCTCAACACTTTCGTTTTCTTGCGGTTTATCTTCAGCCCATACTTTACGCACTGCACCTCTAACGCATTCACCATCGACTGTAACCCCTTAGCAGACTGACTAACTAATGCTTGATCATCTGTAAATCTAACTGATTTTATCAGCTCAACTCCTACCTTTATTCCTACCTCCTCCTCCCCACATGCCTCCCTTAACATTTCTTCTGAGTACACGTTAAAAAGCAACGACGATAGTGGGCACCCCTGCCGCACTCCCTGTTCTATCATGGCCCATCCCGCTTTTTCATCGGATACTCTAACCTGCGCCATCTTCTTCATATACTAATTCCGAATCAGACGGTTGTCCCTCCAATCGACCCCTAATAATTTCAACACTCCCATTAAAATCGTCCATTCCACCCGATCAAACGCCTTCTTGAAATCTACGAAGCATGCAGAAACATCCTGCCCATACTCTAGGTTTCTTTCTACTAGCGTCCTCATCACCGCTATAGCGTATCGCGTTCCCATCCCACTCTTAAAACCTATATGGCCGTCACCCAGGTATTGCCTTCTTTTCTAGCCTTCTGTTCATAATTTTCAGAACTACTTTGGCCGCGTGGGATATTAAACTTATTGTCCTATAGCCTTCACACATTTTCGCCTCACTCTTTCACTTTATTTCTTTCGAAACACTTTCGACCCCTCCAAACCCTTCTAATCTTTCTGAATAATAAATTAATTTGAATTGCATTTCATGAATAATAAATTGTACTCTGAATGAGACAGCATATCATATATATAAAAACGAATGTTTTTCTGTTCGTTTTTTATGGAATCCAATACCATTCATCAGATTGTGATGAAACTTTGGCGAGTTACTGTGCGCTTGTCCATAACGGTTTCTGAATTGGGGTTATTTTTACTCCGATATTGTCATCATTTACTCCAATAAGAAAAGCATTGAATTCGGTGGAGGATTTTCTTCAATTGATTTTTTTAATTAATTGCACTTAATATATTGGATGGAAATTTGTATCATAGAATGCATAAAAGAATGCAGTACTTAATTCTTTCATTCAGTTTTCTTACATAATTCGCTTCGTTTTTGTCCAAGTATTGCGTTTTTTATCTCGAAATTCATAATTATTTTTCCTTTTCAACAAAATATATTTGCGACAGTTCTGAATGACAAGTTAAAAGGAGAATATGTGCTTATTCCACGTACTCCCATCATTCCCACCAATATTCCATTAGATTTCAAACTACTACAGTCCCCGTTTGCCTTGCATTCTTAAAGACAATCAACAAGGCACTAGGTCAATCGCTTCAAGTGTGTGGATTTAATCTAAAAAACCCATGCTTTTCACACGTTCAATTATATGTTGTATTCTTATGAGTAGGACATTCAAAAAATTTATTTGATTTTGCAGAGGACGGTAAGACCAAAACTATTGTATATCCGAAACCACTCCAATGATATTTTCAACTCTGAATTCAATCTGTTCTGGCGTAAATTTGTGGAAGTCCATTTTAAAAAATTACATAGATTTTTGTGAACGACTATCCAAATTATGCCCTCCCCCTCCTACCAATCATATATTAGTTTCCTTTGACGTGTCAAACCTTTTCACCAATGTGACAGTGTCGAAAGCAATAATAGCAGCCGAAAAAGTGCTTAAAACTGCAAGGGCAGAGCCGCCCTTCCTAACAGATTTTCTCAAGTTACTTTAAGTGTGTGTGGAGGAGAACTATTTTCAGTTTCATGGTGAATACTTTAGACAGTTGGAAGGTTTGGCAATGGTGTTTACCCTTATCTCCTCTCCTTGCTGACCTATTCATGGACGACTGCAAAGTGAAGCTTTTGGACAACAACTCGGTGAACACTAAAAACATTTATTGTTGGTACCGTTACGTGGACGTCTTCGCAATATGGACAGGTACACGCAGGCAACTAGACCTTTTCTTCAATTCATTGAAATCCATACCCAAAAAATTAGTTTACACAAGTGAAAAGGAGAAGGAAGGCAAGTTCAACTTCCTAGATATTACAGTGTCAAAAAAGGATCAAAGTCTTGAATTTTATATCTTCCGTAATAATACTACCTCAGACCAGATAATACCCTTTAAATCCTGCCATCATTTCTCACAAAAACGTTCTACTTTTCATTTTATGTTAAATAGAATGTTAAAAGTTCCCCTATCTAATGACAATTTCAATATGGAACTAAAGACCATCAAATACCTTGCATCACAAAATGGCTACAGTGAAAATTTAATTGACCGAATGCTAAATAAAAAACTGACGGTTAAGGCGAGAGGTTTACTTTATAGCCAAGCCGAGTGTAAAGAAATTATAGGAAATGGTACAAACTACCTTATTATGGTGCCTTGTCTCAAAAATTAGTAATCTTTTCCCGAGGGAAAAGTTTAGAATAGCTTTTTATGATCAGAACAACCTTAGGGCATTGATAATACGAAGGACAGGACTGTTCCAGTGTATAAGTGTGGTGTGTACAAACTGGCGTGTGAAGACTGTGGGGCAACGTACGTGGGTCAAACGGGAAGATCCTTTCGCACTACACCGCAGAACACCGGAGATGCCTCCTGTATGGGAATGTTTCACAATCCCATTTCGCCAAATATCTGTTGGAGGAGTGGCATGGAAGTGACTTCACGCCGGAAATACTACACGTGACGAGGAAAGGGTGTAAAATGGACAAGTTAGAAGAGATGGAGATAAGAAGGCACCGAAAAAATGGACCTATTCTAAATGGCATCATATTTGACAAGCCCTTCCCACTGTTTGAAACCTCCCTGTCATTAACGAATAGAAATTTTTAACTCTGATGTGGATTTTTTTTTAAATGGACTCACACCCAGTGACTCAAACCCACTACGTACGCTTCCCTGATCATTAGGGATAAGAATAAAAAAAATACATTTGTGTTTTTAATTCTGTTATGAAAGGTTTGGAATATGGACTTACACTCTGTGACTCAACTGCTTTAGCTTCCATGGACATTAGGGATAAGAATTTTGAAACCCGCTGTTTTCCGTTTCACTGACCCATAACCCTCACACCACTCTTCCCAGAATACACTTAACTCCTCCCTCGTCATACAAACACCCCACCCTCCCCTAATCCCTCCCCCTCTCAGCCCTGATTATTGAGTATATATACCACTGGCTATGACTTTAACGCTTGTAACTGATGATGACGCCGTAGCGTTGAAACTAGTTGTACCAATGAAATACTCTGTGGATTTAAACATAGTTGACTTTGTCATTATTTTCAATTCTACTTTAATATCAAAAATTTTATTTTATTTAATTGATTTTGAACATGTAAATATGTGAGCTTTGTATATGTTTGCCTACCTAGACAAAAAATAGGCATTGCAACGTATGCCGGGTACAGCTAGTATATCTATATATCTAATTTGAATTAAAATTCATTGGTTTCAAGATTATAATTTATGTACCGTTTCTGTCCTTACTTCCCTGCACGGGTTATCCGAGGGTGCTTGTAAGCATAAAAGCGTTATAATTTCCCATACTTAAAATTAACTTTCTGTAGAAATTAGCAGTGCTTTCTTTCATTGTATAGCAATTCTCGGCTAAATTTGACGTTTAAAAACCTCAATATAGCTACCCAGGAATAACCGCTGGGATTTGGTTGTACTTGAATGCAAACCGTGTGCAATTCAAGATACCAATTATCTTTTGTTTTAATCATTTTCTCAGTTGTTGCGGTGAGTTAATTCAGTCTTTCTTGGTGTTGAAAAGGGTAATTCCCTTGATTTAATTTCAGACCCTATGAAAAACATCTCTGACTTGAGGAATAGGTATGCTTGAAGGATGTATTTCATAAATTCGAAACATTATTCCACTGCAAGACCTTGAAAATGAAATCCCACGAAGTAAAACATACCGGCGTCAAACTGTTCAGCAAAGTCCTCAAGTTCTCTATTTGTGTTTTTTATTCAGAGTACATCTACATATTATCCTACAAGCCGCATGTGTCAGGGTGTATTGTAACACCTGCCATGAAAATGGGAGGGAATGGAATAAAGGCTTAGGAAGAGGGGAGAAACAGATGTTAGTTAATTATACGCTAACGGAGTGCCTTAGGGTCTCGATCTGGTTTAGTCCTTGTCTCTAATGGTGTTGGGAAGGAGATTTATTGCCATTATTTTGGTTGAGGTTTGCTATGCCGCTTCTATCAGTTCCAGGGATATGATACGGGCAATTGTGTGACCATCAGCGGGTGACTCCGTTAAAAGTACTGCAAGGCCAGTTCCGCAGTTCTTTGAAATGTAATGCGGGGATGAAATTACATCAAATACTCTTAAACTCGCATAACTAGGAGGAAACAGTTAGGCTTTGAGCTCCAGAGAGACAACGAAAAATTGAGGAAGTTCTGACGCATAAACCGCTTGAATGATTTGATGTTTTCCAGGCAAATCTTGCGCAAGAAGGATTCTTGGGTGTTCCACTGGGTTAGAGGCCATATGCCTCTTTCCCTGCATCTACATTTCTACATCTACATCTACATACTACCCCGCAAGCCGCCTCAATAGGCGTGTGTCGGGGGGTGTTAGGACACCAGCCGTTTACATATAAAATGGACACGCTCTAATGAAATTACGCCTAGCATTTATTATAGTCTCTTATTGTTCGGGGGAAAAACGAATTCCCATACCTATCCGTTCGGCAAAATATCTCTCTTAATTTATCGTTTCTGTCGGACCTGGAAATATAGTGGGGTTCTAATATGATGTTCTCCGTGTCGCTCTGAAAGATATCTATTCTCAATTGTTCAAGTAATCTAAGCCTAGCGCGCAGCCTCCGAGTCTCTAGCGGCTCCCAGCCTAATTCGTTTAACATCTGTGTAACGCTGTCTGTACGCCCGTAGCAGTTTTTGACGAATCGCGCAGCTTTCCTTTGTATTTTATTAAGTTCCCGGATTAAGTCTTTCTGCACCGGATCCCATATGATCGCATTTATCGAAGAATGACTCGCTCTTCATCATTAGTGCATTTTATTGCTGAGAATTTAAGTCGTGAAGATGAAGGACTTTGCGTCATTAATATTGCGATATTAATACCTCATACTAATACCACAAATAGATTAGTTGTTGCGACATGTAGATGACTCTGATTGTATTTCGATGGCAGCGTCATCTTTTGAGTTAACTAATGTAATACTCCTTCATGCTCCGTGAGTAGCTACTCACTGCGTTGTCAAGCTACACGAGGAACCAAGTCAACCGCTCCAAAATGGGAGCTGTCCAAGTAGGCTTCAACGTTGCTCACTTCAAATTGACAACGCTAATCAAACACCTACTTCAATCCTTTTCATTCGCCCTTACGCTATTTTACTTAATTAGACATCGCTCCTATATTAATTTTCAGAATATACGCCATGACAAATCACTATCATTAAAGGTGAAATATGAGATTTCGGAAATAAGAGAGAACAAAGGCACTCAAGGGAATGTTTTAACACCAAGGCCACTAAGGGCGCGCAGAAAATAAAAAGGATTTGAATTCGCCGTAAAAAATATTCGCGCCGCTTAAATGAGGGAGGTTGGCACCCGTGTCACCGGAGAGGCCGTGACGGCGACGTCCAGGGGCGATTGGAGGGACCATGCAGTACATTTCAATCAATTTATTAGGCAAGAATTAACTACGAACATTAAAACAATAAACTACTCACATTGGCACCACGTATGAATGGCATCCGTTGAATTTAATCATTGATTTGGAATTCAAGCCGAGAATGAGAGGGAGGTGTATTTATGTGGGTGGGGGACAGCAGGCCATACGAACACGCTCACTGTTCCTGAGTTTGTCGTTTGAAGTGAAGAGCTACATCCTCCACTAGGTGCCCCAGGTTTGTCATTTGGATAGTCAGCGAATCACTGCACATTCCCCATTTCTGATGAACGTTTTACCATCGATACCATCTATAGCAAGAGTAGAGATTGCACAAACAGCAGTGACGTAAGCTCTGCTTTCACACCATGCAAGGGAACATGATAACGGTGCTGCGCGTAGACTTGCGGTAACCAAAAAATGCTGATGTGAATAAATATTTCAAATTTCTCCGTTTGTACTTCCTTGTATGTATCATCCATTCGAAATAACAAAAAACGGCTGAAATATAATTTTATGATTACCTGAAAAGCGTTTTCTAGCAATAGACATTTTTTTCAACTTAATTTTTGAAATTGGTTACACGCATAAAATTTTATTATTCATTATTTCCCACGTAAAGAAAAAGTTGATGAAAACTTTGATATGAAAAATGACGCTGTACGGGTCGGAAACTTGGTAATTGCAAAGGGAGGATGTGAGCAGATGTGAGGCGTTTGAGATGTGGGTTTGGAGAAGGATGGAGAGGGTTAGCTGGGTGGAGAGGAAGACGAACGAGGAGGTATTGGATATTTTTGGAGAGGAGAGGAAGCTTGTGGCGGAGGTTCGGAGAAGGCAGAAGAGATGGATAGAGGAGGGTTTTAGAGGAGAGGGCACGTTGAAGAGAGTGATAGAGAGAGAACACTGGGGAAGCGTGGAAGAGGAAGGAAGGGGATCTGAATTCTGGACGAAATAAGAGGAGTTAGGAGATACGATAAATTTAAGAGGGATCTAATGGCGGGACATTTATAGGCGGGAAAGCGAGACTATGTATCAGAAATTAGGATGCAGGATGAGGGCTGTCCAGGAACCTGCCTATCAGTATGTAGAATATTTAAATGACAAAAACTTCCTTTTTTTACTATGCATAAGATAAATTTCCTATCGCATAAATAGATTCAACAACGTACTTCAACTTACTTCATACTAATTTTAAGCCCAAAACCCACGAGTGGAATTCTATTGTCCATTCAATGACTGAATCACTGAAATATTCTCGTCCCTTGATCACGACACTTCGCAAACAGCATCGATCTCTAGTTAAACGTATAGTTAGAATGCGGTACGAGGATTCGTCCTTTTACACGGAAAATGGCACTGCAGCTGTGGCCAGACGCGCTCGCGAATTATGGCGGCGATTTATTCGCCCGGAGGATGCACGGTGGATTAGAGGGTGAGGAAAAATAGTGGCCGCGTACCCATCCCCTCACTTAACCTCCAAACAACCGCAGCCAAGCAACCGCTCACTCCGTCTCAGAGGGCGGAGTCATTTGGGTAGCCCAACATGGCGAGAAACTTGATTAACCACTCGTCCGAAGTTATGCCTCTCGGCCTCATTAGCAATTCTGATTCTCATTCGCGCGCTATGTTATACACTCAGGAACTTCACGTGCGAAGAGCAATGCTTGAGCCTTCCTTAAACCAAGCACATTTCCCATTTGCGGAGTGCGGATGATGGCCGTCCTATTTGAAAGACCTTGTGCACCAGCGGCAATTAGTATAACTGCAATGAACGTCAACATCTCATTTGGCTCTAGCGGACAGATATACGATTTAAACACTCCGGTGAATTAGTTTCACAAACTAATTGAAGGTTAGAATTATGTCAAAGTACCAATTCTTTCAGTTTGGAAAGATACACGAATTTAAAAATCAAGCCGACACAATGACTAAAGAACAAATTTAGCATTATGATGTCAAATTTTTTTGGCTGGCTATGCATTTTTTTAAATATCGAAAAACTGGCCATCAAATGCCATTATAATAATTCCAATAATTCTAGGACGACATCATGATACTTATATTCACTCTTATCACCAATTTGTTTAAAACCAATAAAATTTGGCTTAGCATTTTAAGGTGATCGGAAAACATTTTAAATGAATGAAATATTATCATTACTTTTTTCATCTAATTTTTAGGGAGATATAACTTTTTTTAAACTATTCTCCTCGTCACCAGCATTGTTTACGTACTCGGACGATAGATATGTTGTAGCCACACATTCCATTCTCAAATAAGCCAATAACTTCAAACTTCTTAAGGTTATAATTATTATTAACTTGCTTCATGCATTCCACCCTTGGTCTTGGTTTTCGCCAATTCTTCCCATTCAATGTAATAATATTAATGTATTTATTAACCAGGATATCATCCCTCTTAATTGTCTTTACAATATTTCCATAGAAATAAATTATTGTTCTAAAATTTATTCATACAATAAAGTGCTCATTCAGATTAACAATTTATCAAGTGTATTTTGGTATTAAAAGTAATACCTTTGAATGAAAAATACTGCATACCTTAGTTGAATTAAAGCAATAATTAGAATTAAATGTATTAAATTACAGTGACCAAGTTTAGGGCATGACTTTATTCTTGTCGGTTCTATTTAGGACAACCTTGTTAGTTGTTGAGATTGGAAAATCATATTGAAAATATCAATCTCAGAGGGCACCGCATTATAGTTTCTCATTACCCTGCAAACAAGTAAATTATGAGTTAAATTTTAGAAGATTACCATATATAATATATTTATTATCAACGTCAAATCCCGTAGGGAGTACCTTCTGGGATATCTTTTTGTTTGTTCTATTTAAGAACAAATCACCCAAGTATCTGTATGATTTGTTCCTTGGTTGTCCCTCTGTCTTCACAATGTCCACTAGGTCTGATCCTAATCAACTGTATTTTACAGGGCATCGCACCGCAGCATATAATAAATCGTTTCTTGTAACAGCTTGTCACATATGGAATAAGATGCCAACTGATATTAAAAATTGCAGATCTGTCAAAACATTTAAAATGAAATATCATGATTATTTACTTTCCCGGGAATAACATAAGTTACTCTTATTATTTTTTCAAATTTCTGTTCATGTTATTATGGTTCCTTATTTACTGTATGATTTTACTATTTGTTAAGTTATGAATATAGGAGTTTTTCGTGTTTGCCTTTTTTTACGTACATACATTTGTTATGTTATGAAATAAGAAGACATTATATATTGTCATTTAAAAAATGATGAAAAGTTTGTCTTTTTTGTAATTTTGATTGTGCCTGCAAATTGTATTATTATTATTTTTGTTCGAATGGATTTTTTCCCGAACAATAAATATTTTTCTATCCATCTATCTATCATATATTAGAGCACATTGGTGTTTTTAGTCGTTGATTTTATACTGTTATGTAATAATTTACAAAAATCATTTGCCAGCAGTAGTTCTTCGTGACTGAAGAGTCTCAAAATCAAATGCACCAAAAAGTAATATGTAATTTGTGTATCCAAGAACACCTTGATGACAGCAAGATGTTTTAAATAAAGATGCTACTATTCAATTATAATAAAAAGATATTTTCGAAGCGTTGTTCATCAATGTGTAATTAATTTAGTTGCGATGGTTTGGCTTGATTATTTTATAACTAATTTAGTTTTGATGACCAATCCTCCAAAAATATCTTTTGATTATTTCAAAAACACAGGAAGATATATAAAATAGCAATCCCAGGAGTTTCATTAACACATTTTTAATAATATTGACAAAACAGTATGGAGACATTAAATGTGGAAATACTCAAGTGAACAGTACAAGTTAATAAAGCAGAGAGATTTGCCAAATTCTTTAAAAATACGAGAAACAAACGCCAATACTTGATGATCTTTGAGTGAAGTTACGAGCATTGATGCACTAGCGAATCTATAATAGTCTACATGTATAACAGAGGGTTAATTTGCAGCTACATTTTCAAAATTTCAAGGCTACATAAAGCAATTATTAAAGAAATTATAGGTGTAAACTTATTTTTTAAATATATAAATACACATGTATACAAAAACTATACAAGAAGCACACGACATGTACTGTTAGTACTACATTGCAAATTAAGTCAAAACATCAATGGAGAGCAAATAAAACTAGTTACATACACTAAATATCGAAAATCAAATAATTGTAAATTCTTATCGGCAGCTATTGTCTATTTCCCTTCGGTCTTTAATTGTTTGCGGTCTTTAATTTTTAATTGTGTTCGTGTGTTTGAGAATTAGTTGTAAAATGGTTTGAGTCATGCCTAAGCGCCAATCAAGGGGAGTGCAGCGCTGATAAATGTAAAAAAATATCGCTGAGGAATTGAAAACATTCCTTGTAGCAAGGGCGTTAAGTAATTATGTAGAAACCTTAAAGGTAAATTCCTGAGTCATCCATACAGCTTAAACCCTCCGTAAATGACGACTCACTCGTTCTGTGATGTTCAAAACATCGCAAAGGCAGTGGGAAGGAGAAGGAAAGGGGTGGGAGGGGAAGGGGAGGGGAAGGGAAGGGGAGGGATGTGAAGGGGAGGGGGCGTGTAGAGGACACAGACAGACATGGAACGGGATCCGACAGACGAGAGCGTAGTGAGTATGGGACGGCGGAGGAAGCTCCCTCCCCCATGCCCTCTGGTGCCATTCTCCGGCGAAACAAAAGAAAGTGACGAGGAGGAGTCCCTTGCTGGCGGAATGACGGCCAGGATTTCCACGAAAGAGCGTGAACGTGGAAGCAAAGGAATCAGATGGGAATGCCCTGAGTTGATTAGCTAGCACTCAGGAGAGGGAGGATTTCAAAGAGCTTTGCTCTGGGGATGGACAATCATCCAAGGGAAACATAAAGAGACACATGTGATACTTGTGCGGAAGTAATATTTTCCAGGCATTCTGGGCCATCATATCTCCTTCAAAGACTGTCGTGTACTATCCCCACCGTCCAAATTATAAAGGAATTTTCAGGTGTGATTCGTTGAAAAAAGAATAGACGCATCCATTTTGCCATCTAATCGACAGAGTATGGTGGTAAAAGAAGAAAGGTTTTTCTTTAATAAGTGATCAAAAATAATTAGAGTAAACGGTAAATCGTCCACCCGTCATCTCTCCCAGGGTGATCGTTCAACAAAAGGAATCAATTCTGTAAGTTGGTAGGTAAATGCACTACTTAAAAAACTGGGAGCTCTTCATTTCAAATTAAAAATACCCTTTCTTCACACTTGGGATTATACATTCAAAAAATGGAAGTTCTTTTTACACATTAGAAAAACCCTTTCTACACAATTGGGATTATACTCCTAGTTAAAACGACTGACCTTTCCCCTTTTGTCTTCCGTAAGATTGTGGCGTGAATCATCGCATTCCTGCATTTGAACGACCGTAGTGCACCCAGTGACCATTCAAACAACTATAAAGTTCGGAGGGTATCGTTTCCATGGGCACGCGGCGGTGGCGAGGGAATTTATTCGCGGGTGCTCGTCCTCCACCGCGTCGCTTTCACGCGTTCGCAGCCGCCCTACCTCTACCCTTCTACCTCTACTCCTCGACCCTTCCCCCCTTATAAAGACCACTCCCCCTATACAACACCCCTCCCTCCGTGCTCCATTATTCACGATGCTCCTCCTCATTCACATTCGAGGCCTCTTCTCCTTCTGCGTCCGTTTCTCTTTCCCCCCACCTCCAACCCCCTTCCTCTCAATGCACCCTCAAAGTCCCTTAAGGGCCTCCGCCTTGAAAACAGGCCACCTCGAGAGAAACACGTGTCCGGACATATTGAGTGAAGTTCACGCATCGCCGGGCACCAAAGGAGCTGGATGGCGAGCACTTGCTCACAGTATGGTGCGGAATAAAGAAGAAAACGACATCCGTTTATGGCGCACGGTTCACCACCGATGGGTGGATTAATAGATAAATCTCTCGACCGTCGCATAATATAACAGAGCAATGCCCACGGCAAATGAGACGGAGGCGTGGAATCTAATCCTCCTCTGGATTGGATGAATCTGACGGGGGGGGGGGGGGACGGCGCCGTCAAATCAACGTGATCGTCGGCCCTCGTCTTGCTGGTTGTATCATCCAGCACCACACACCCTGACCGCGAGTCACTAGAACCCTACAGGGTGCCACTTGCATCCAAAATTACACGAGATTTGGAGGGATTTCCCGACTGCAACAAGCCACTTCTAACAAGTGATAGTGAGTCGGAGTCCATGGCGTGCGGGTAATGAGTTGAAATAAACCTCTTATTTTTGAAGTGAAAACTTCTTATGTCGCGTTGAGCACTTTTGTAGATGGGTAAAAGACATTGGACTCGCGTCACCGTCACCGCTACTACATATACGTATAATTATGTATATTCTGTATATACACAGTATACTCGCTATATACACAGTACTTGTGGATGGGTACAAACCATTGGACTCGCATCACCGTCACCATCACCGCTACTAAATATATGTGTAATTGTATATTCTGTATATACACTTTTGTGGATGGGTAAAAGCCATTGGACTCGCGTCACCGTCACCGTCACTGCTGCTAAATATATGTATAATTGTATATTCTGTATATACACAGTATACTCGCTATATACACAGTACTTGTGGATGGGTAAAAACCATTGGACTCGCGTCACCGTCACCGTCAAATAAACTATATTATAATTTTATTCATATTACATTATATATATCTACTATACGGTTTAGTTCATTCAATGTGGGTTGCTACAAATATTGTGCCGGATAATATAATAGTCCATACTCGTGCAGGAGAGTGTACTCGATACAAGAATAGTGAAGGTTAGTACAATATAACTCAATTTCTTTTAATACGTTCAATTTGAGTAGCTTATTCATATATACATAAACATAAACCTTGCAGACGATAAAAATCTACCATTGATTGAATTTTTAAATAGTGAGTTTGGTTTAACGATGTCTAATGATCGCAATCTTGGCACAACGAAATATAAAACTACTATTGATGCAGTATTTACAAGACATTTAAGCTAATTCGAATCAAAATTATTCGTTTCTTACTTTAGTTACCATAAGCCTATTGTATCAGTTTTAGATATTGCCGATGATGATGGCGGTGATGATGAAAGAGTTGTTGAAATAATGGATGAAAGCTGATCATTCTGAAGTGTACAATTTTTATGTAAAATAATTGTGTACAATAGCGCAATAAATGAATATTTAATTTATTATATACATGAAACTACTTTCTACTGATTAATAAAACACTTCATTAGAAATTATTCCCTACATTCAAAAATGCTCACGTTATTTCAAGTTTTCACTTCTGTCGGCACTCCCGGAGTGCCTCTTTCTTTTTTTATACAAATTGCATCCTAGGGTTTAAGTGACCCACGATTAAGGCGTGCATTACGTGATGCATTAACCCGCGCGGTTAAGTGCGTGCATACTCTTACGAGCACGTTCACGGAATTGGAAGAGGGGCCTGCTTCTGCTATCTTCTGGACATGCATCCAGGCATTTGCGCCAATTGTTGCGTTAGCGAATGGAAAATTTAAAGGGACATGCGTTCATGGCATTAACCCAAGCGGGTTTTGACGCCAATTACGAATAAAACACATTTCTTTTCTCGCGGGATATTTGACTAGAGTAAACATTTGCCACTTTTAACCCTTATCTAATGATTCTTCCTCATCTCTATACTTGAGGTATTTTCTTTAGGTGTGCTTCGCCATTCAGTATTTAGCACTGATTGTGGAATTTCTATTAGTTTTTGTACCTTTCACGTCTCTAATGAAAAACTACCATAAATACCCTTAAAGTAATTTATATTTCCTCACAATAACTTTTAAATATTTTTCAGTTCTGTTAAAGTAGTTTTGAAGTCTCTAAATTTGACGAGTATATATTGTTGGAGCGTTAAAGTTGTTCCGTAGTAAATGTTCCTAAAGTGTTGTACTTTAACCTGCACCTTTAAATAACCTTATAGTTGCTGTAGAGTAGTGATGATTATCGTATACGACTTTAGGAGGCACCTGTAAAAACTGTTAGCAGTTTCATAATATGTTCGTATTATTATAGAGTGTTACTTCAGGTATCAAAACTACAAGAACCAGACGGACAGTGCAGTTTATTTCACTTTCTTATGAACATTACTTACTTACTTACTCCCATGGTCATTTATACCCTAGATGATATTTGGCCTCGCCAACTGTCAGCCTCCATTTCTTCCGATCTTTTGCATCCACCTCGCTGACTTTCATTCTCCTCATATCAATGGTCACCTCATTCTTCCATCTTTTTTTCGGTCTTCCCGGAGGTCGCCTTCCATCAGGGTTTTCTGTCCAGACTTGTTTTAATATGGTATCTTGTTCTCGTCTCATGATGTGCCCTGCCCATCGCAATCTCCGGCTCTTGGCTTCAGCTACAACGTCCGGTGAGTTAAAAAGATCCCTGATTTCCTTATTGTGTTTTATTCTCCAAGTTCCATTTTCTCTTGTGGGTCCAGAAAGTTTTCTTAACACCTTATTTTCGAAGGTAATTAACTTCTTTTCCGTTCTTTTGTCGATAATCCATGATTCAGCTCCATAGGGAAGAATTGGTCTTATTATGGTTTTATAAATTTTAAGTTTGGTTCTGATGGATAAAATTTGGATGTTAGCAGTTTATTTAGGGCAAACATGCTTCTATTGGCTGAATTTATTCTGCTTTGGATTTATTGTGATTCACTATTGTTTGCGCTGATTATGGTGCCAAGGTATTTAAATTCGTTTACTCTTGCAAAATTGTGATCCTCAATAGTAATGTTTCCGGAGTTATCAGGGTTTCGACCAAAGGACATAAATATTTGATCTTATCCTCATTGATTTTTAGTCCTACTTCTTGAGTTTCTTTTATCAGAATTTCTGTCATGCTTTTTAAATCTTCCTTATATTCCGCTAGCAATACTAAATCATCTGCATAGGCGAGCACTGATATATTTTTCCCTATCCTTATTCCTAAGTCTGTCTTCCTTATTCCTAAGTCTGTCTTCCTGATTTCATGTGTTTTTTCCAGTGCCAAATTAAAAAAGTATAGGTGATAGGGCATCTCCTTGTCTCACACCAGTCTTTACTTCAAAGCTTGTGGAGTATTCACTTTCAATTTTTACTTTACATTTGCTATTTTTGACACTGAGCCTTGCTAACTTAATTAATTTCCTAGGAATTCCTAAGTTTTCCATTTTTTCCCCAAACCTTTTCCCTGTTTAAACTATCATAAGCTTTGCTAAAGTCGACAAATAAGCCAAAGAAGTGTTTATTAAAGTACTTTGAAACAGGCTGTTTAAGTATAAATATCTGGTCTGTAGTAGATCTTCCTTTTATGAATCCTGCTTGATGTTCTTCTACAATCTCATTTGTATACACTTCTAATCTATTTGGCACAATTTTAGCAAAAATTTTATAAGTGGTGTTTAAAAGAGATATTCCTCTGTAGTTTGTAGGGTCTTGTTTGTCACCTTTTTTGTGCAGCGGGACAATTATTGCTTCTTCCCAATCCTTAGGGATTTCTTCCTCTTTCCAGATTTGAAGCATCAATCTATGTATTTGTATTGCCAGATCTTTACCCCCTGCCTTAATTATTTCTGCATTTATACCACCTATTGCTGGGGCTTTATTATTTTTCAGATTCTTAATTGCATTTTCCACTTCCTCTAAGCTTGGTTCTTCTACTTTTGGTTGTAGATTCTGGGAAATACTTCCTTCTGCAATGTCTAAATATTTATCTCCGGCATTAAGTAATTCATCAAAATATTTCCTCCAAGTTTCCAAAACCATAGCCTTTTCTGTAATAACTTTTCCATCCTGTTTAACTCCAAATGAACACGGTTTGAACCCTTTTTTGAAGAGGTTTACCGTGTTATAGAAAGCTTTGGGATTTTGCACATTTTCATTTTCTGCCTTTTCTAGGACACAATTTATATAAAGTCTTTTCTTCTTTCTAAGTAGTTTATTAGTCTCATTTTGTTGTTGCCTAAATAATTGTTTGGCCTCCTCAGACTGCTCTCGGAGCCATCTCATTTTTCAAGATTTTCTTTCTTCTACTTTTATCTCACACTCTTCATCAAACCATATTTTTTTTTTCATTTTCTTCCGTCTTTTCCCACAGGTCGCTTCAGTTGTTTCCAAAACATTCTTTTTCAGAAGGGTCCATCTATCGTCTATGGTTGTCTCAGTGTTATCTCCTTTAAGTTTTGCAAGTATTTCAAATCTATTTTTGAACATTATTCAGAGTAATTTCCAATAAAAACCGTATAAAGCACTTTATGAAATAAAAGAATTAAGGAATTGATTGAAAAAAGTAATGTTCTGTAGCACTTATACCGAAAGAATTGTACAGACACATTCACCTGCGTTAATAAATTAATTTATTCCAGCTGATTGTAACTATTGTCACCACAGTAATATATTTTACTAGCAATTAACCAGCATTAATGGGATTGTCACTGGATGGGATATTGGATATAAAACCCTCGATAGGTATTAACATTTTTGTAAAACTATGTGAAATTAATCCATGTGATTTATAGTGAGAAAATGGCCCTAACCTCCTCTTCCTGAGAAATTTATGTGCAATGCATGATATATCGCCCATCTGAAACAGTTAAAGTCACTATTAGAACATTAGTATTTCACAAGTAATCATTATGACCTCGAGGTGATAAACAAAGGAACGAATTGAAGAATCTTCTTCAATTCGATCCTTTGTTTGTAAGAAGTTTTGTATTTGAATTTCGGCTGTGAAGGCGGGTGCATTTCAATGTGCATTAGTTTTCGAACCTTTGCCGTTTCGTTGGTATGGAAAATCATTTAGTGTAATCAAACAACTTATTTAAATTTGTTTGAATTGTCAGAGAGAGGAATGAATTAAAAGAAAGGAAGTCATAGGTTGGATTTCATCATCGATGTTTAACAGGAATCTTTGATTACGAAGAAATCCTTTGTTTTGCAGTAAATATTTCGTAGCGCCGTTATGACCGTGAAATTTATGTTTTATGAAAGTTGTGAAATGATATTGAAGCCAAAAATCAATGTGTTTTTACCCTGCTAGTCACGAGTTTAAAAAAAATCAGAAATAGCATGTGAAGTATCTGAAGAAAAATATAATCTTCGGAACCGTGGCGTGTTAACGATCGGAAAATTAGCGAAAAGTGTGTTGCGAAATCGAGGGAGAAGGTCGCCAATTTCTATTTATTATCAGAGAGATAAGAGTATTATCTCAAGATAAAGCATCTATCCACTCCTATTATTTTAGGTGTTGTTAATTGAACTGATACGCGTTGTTTAATTTGCATGAATCATTTGGGAACTTGTGATTCAAATATTCGTTACATCTTCGTCACTCCTACTTTTCAGATGTGTTCATTCACTGCAATAAGCTCAGAACCTACGAAACGTTCGAGGCTTCAAGGGTGGATTCACAGTTTATGCTTCCTTTTTAAAACACCTCAGAAACGTAGGGAGAGAGAGAGAGGGAGATAACACTCAGCACATTAAAAACCTAAAACAACTGCATTGAAATAGGTGAGAGGATAATAAAATGAACCATTTATAATTTACTGTGAAATAAGCAGAATAAACTATTTTTCTCATTCTTTTGTAGTGTGTACTTCTGACTTAGAACTATATTTCTATTTTCGTTTAATATGCACAGGAAATCCACTAAAGAATGTATTGAAGAATTGTGTGTTTTTGTATTGTGTTACTATAAGCATAAGCATACCCAGGCGAATGTGAAGTGTTCACTGAATTTGAGTAAGATGTTTAGGAAATTTTTAAAATTTTAGTGAAGCATGCCTAGTTTTAAGACACTTTTCAACCTCTTAGAAATTCATAATTAACTGAAAAAAATGTTAACATGAACAATTGGCTGTGATTGATAAATTGTCATGTTGATAATTTGCTACAAAGTGCTTAGAAGTACACACACGCTTCATGTAAAAATAATGATTATATGTTACAATCACATGTTCAAGATCATTATGGTAATCTACCGGTTAAGGTAGGTTCAAATGGAACTCAGTAAAAATCATCAATATTCTTGCATGTGCTGGGCCCTATCTAACTACAATATTTCTTTCTTCATCTCAGTATACTTCCTGCCCTTCTTCATCATCCTATCCAATATGCCTATTCCCTTTATTCCCCTTCCTCGCATCCCCAATATTATTCCCTCTTTCACGGCCTTAAGCAACCCTTCATCCCTATTTACCTCTTCCAAACGCAGTTTTTCCTCTCCCTATTGTCAGTCAGAAATTTTATTTCCTCACCCACCATACCCAGCACTTCCTCATTTGTCTTTCTTTCCATCCACCGCACCAAATCCATCCTCTTCCAATCCCACATCTAGAAAGCCTTCAGCCTGTTCTCATCTTCTTTCCTCTTACTCCACGTTTTCGCCTCACACAACGCTACACTCCATATTAAACTCTTCACCAGCCTCTTCTTTGTGTTTAATTTATTCTCCTCTCTCATCCGCTATTCTCCTCTCAATGTCTTTGCTACTCAAAGCTCATTAATTGTTCATAACAAGTAATCTACCGGTTAAAGGAAGGTTATGACGAAAGTCAGAGAATATTCAACAGGTTTTTATTCCTGCATAACCTAATCTACCTCTAGTATTTCTTTCTTCATCGAAGCGTAAATCCTACCTATCTTCATCGCGTCCATAAAACCTATTCTCTTTCTTCCCCTTTCCCCGCTTGCCTAACATCCTTCCCTCTATCACGGCCTTCAGCAAGCCATCGCCTCTCATAACCACCTCCAGCCACCTACCCTGCCTTCCCCTTATCTCATCCAGAAGTTTTCTCTCATCACCAACTAGATCAAGTACTTCCTCATTTGTCTTCCTTTCCGTCCACCGCACCTTCTCCATCCTCCTCCATACCCACATCTCGAACGCCTGCAGCCTATTTTCGTCTCCCTTTCTCAGAGACCACGTTTCTGCCCCATACAACGCGTCGCTCCATATCAAGCTTTTCACCAGCCTCTTTTTTACAAACTTAATTAAGGTACTCATCACTAGCTTCCACCTATTACTGAACGCCATCTTCGCTAGTGCTATTCTCCTCCTTATGATCTTGCCACTAAGCCCATTCTATACCTTAATTTCACGTGTTTTAAATTAACTAGTCATTACGTTCAATGCAACGGCATTGCATTCCATATAAAATAGATTAATACTTGCAAGTAAAATTTATTAAACGTGTTAAAATTCAAAGTATGTCATTTAGTATTTTAGAAGAACGGGACGTTCTAGTTTTCAAGGTTACGTTAGAGATAACGACAAGTGATATTTTCTCATTTGTGATCATAAAATAAACACATATGATTGGAAAGATGTGGGACTGATGATAAAAAAATTGGGATTTAATGTAGGTGCATAATGGCTAATAAAGTTATGAAGCTAACAGAGAAGTGGTTAGAAGGCATAGCTGAAAATATAAAAAATCGAATTTAACTTACTAAAACACAAGATAGGTCTATTTAGCCTTAAATCGGTTTTCGTAAAAACCGTTTGGCAGCAAACCTTCAGGCTGGAATGATAGAAAGAAATTGTGCCACCATGGCTGCACCCGGTGTTTGAACCCGTGACCTGATAATGTCAATCCCATTTTGCAATTGTTAGCTGGAAATTTCCCGAATACGTTGGGCGATCAAAAGCGATATAAATTAACGATTGAGTCTTAAAGACGCGTATCTAGTCAAAATTCTAGTCGTATTTTAAAAACGTGAATAACGATCAGTGTGCGAGCGAAGACGAGGAATCTGGAATGCGGATCCCTTGAAGGAGATTATGCTCATTATTAGAAAAGTACGGAAAACGTTTGACCGCAACCGATGCAGCCCAGTTGTGTCGTCCCTTCAGCACTTGAAGGCTCTCCTTGGACTAGTCGATGGAGCCAATCGAGGCAATTGGGGAAGATATGTGGCGTTAAAACATTGTAGTATTATATAAAGCATCAACATTGACGGCATCACATGGCTCAAATTCGCTTAAATGCTTGGCAATATATTTTTTCCCGTGGAGACATGTTTACTCACTATCTCCCCCATGTAATGGATGTATTTTTCGTTTGCCTTGTCCGTAATTTCTCAATCCAGAGCTTAAGATGGGGAGGTTTACAGCGCCATCTATGGAGAGAATCGCCCAAAGAGGGCGTCGACCTCTCCCCTTTAAACACCTCCTTCCCTTCACCCACCCTCCGCCCGTACATGCGGGTGAAAGGGAGGAGGAGAGGGGGGGGAGGAGAGGGGAGGGTTGGGAGAGGTAGGAGAGAGAGATAGGAGATATACGAGAAGGGAATTTTCTCACCCCCACACCCCACGCCACCCCCTGGGGGGGGGGGGAGGAAGGGCACACACACATAAAGAGGCGTCAAAGGTCGCTCGCGCCAAATTCCTTCCCTCCCTCCTCCACCACTTCCCTTCAAGACCCCTTTTCACGCGCCCTCCGCTATTTCTTTCTCTCCGCAACTCAGAAGCCACGCACGCACATAACAATGCATCGACACTCTAGCCCATCGGAATATTCGGCCGTTCACGCTCTCGCCACAACATTTCGGGAGAACAGATTACATCGATCACTTTATTACAGCGGTGCTTTCCCCCGAGGGGAAAAACAAGTAGGTAACTGGGTCTCTTGCGACGACATAACGTCTCAAAAAAGTACATTTTCGCAAAGACCTCACGCTATGGGACGAGCATAAAACCTTTCTTCGTTTTTTCTCGAGCCACTGGCAGGTATCATAAATTAATAAATGCATGGATTTGAAATGAAAATATACTCCAAGTAAATTTTTGATTGCCCTCGATGCATTTAACCGTTTAAGAGACAATTATTTGGTCTGTTTCAAGGAAGTTATCATTATGGCAATTTTGTAGCATAAACAACAATATTCAATTGTACGAGGCTTGATTGACTGGATCAATTGATCTCCCCATAAAAGCCGCAAACCCTTATCACTCAATATCTACCTCTGGGCTGAAGGTGGGATGAAGCCATCTCGTGTAATAGTCTTGGGTTCAACCTCGTCCGGGTACGTGCTTCAAGTATTGTGTTACATCGGCACCGAGCTACGGCTACTCGTCTATACGTAAAAATAACCTCCTCAAATAAGTAGACGATAGCGTTTGAATCATAGATCATCTGATTAATTATCGGGACAAACATTCGACGGAATAGCCGCAGTAGGACAATGCCTATCCGAGTACTATTTCAACATTGTTTAAAGAGGATATGAGTTTGGTTTTATCGTAAAGTATCATGCTCACTTAGACTCTGGGTGCTGGGTGACAAGCTTTCGTGAATGAAACTCAATTACGCTACTTATGAAACACCTAACAATTTATTGAAGATTCAGATCATAATTTACTACAAATAAAATGTCGATAAAAAAGTAAGCTCATTGGGCGATATATCTTCATCCCATACCTTTCACACTGTACCTCCGAGGCATTCGTCGTTGACTGAAACCCTTCGGCTGACTGACTAAATAACTCTTCGTCATCTGCAAATTTCGCTGACTTTTATCACCTCCTCTCTTACCCATATTTCCACATCAATTTCCTACCACGTTTCTCTAACTATTTCTTCGCCATATACGTCGAAGGTTAGTGGTTAACCCTGGCTCAATTTTTCCTATTATCGGCACTCCGAAAACCTAGTATATAATCTAAGAAACATAATATACTTGCAGTGGTAGTTTTCTCGTTCAATTTTCCCCAGTCGATATCTGCAGTACACGTTAGATTTGAAAAAAAGTTATGTTGAAGTTCGTCGATTTAAAAAATCCTCATTGAAAATCTAGGGTAAAAATGAATCTCTATGGTAGATGTCATTGTAATACGTTCAGTGGTTTCAGAGAAATCGTGAACGGAGAGTAAGCGGGCGATATTTAGATTTTATTTATATGCGGTACTTATAATATATAAACACGCATCTGGCAGGCCTTTACAACTGCCTAAAATACTATACTACGGACTTTAACATAGGTGTAGCGGCTTTTCCGTACAAAAACACACATTTCGTTTCTTAGTATTTTTATTTAGTTTATACGGCCCTTGGGGCTTGGGCTACCAATAAAAAGTATCAACAAATTTTCAACATGTAAATTCACATTTCAATTCCATCATATTAGCTGCGTAAAACGTTACGTTTCTATTCTTATAAAAATAAGTTACACCCAAATGTATATACACATATCTACCTTTCATTGGTCGTTGGCAGAGTGAGACAAGATTCCCTAAGCTTCGAAATTGCAGAAATAATTGTTGCTAAACATGGAGACAGTCACCTGTGCGAAACGTTACGTAGAAGAGAATAAGACGCTCGCGAAAAGGGCTGGCAAAGAGATGGAAGTGGAAATGCAGCTCATGATAAGCAAATATGCCAATATTACTGCATTTAACTTCAGAAAGAAGAGTCAGGGTGTGTCCATGACACATTTCACAACAATATTTACGATCCAAAGATCTCCGAATCAAAGATATTGTTCACAACCCATCGGAGAAGTCAAATTTTAATAATTGGATCAAGAGCCATAGAGAAGAAGGAAGTTAATGAGATTATCAAATTGAGCATTTTTAGGCTGACTATGGTGGTTTTATCCCTTTTACTTAAGCGCGGAGACTATTTAATTCTCCTGTGCGGAGGAAAGTTCGCAAACGATGGGCTCTTCCTCTGAAAAAGGCCTACAGCTCAAGTGCAAACGTGTTTCGCTATCACCCTAGCGTGGAACGTCGATGCGTAATATATATGAAGAAATAGAGGAAAGAAAAACCCTTTCCATTGCGACAATCATCAAAGTAACGAGTGTAAATGAAAATGCTAGTTTTAACCTGCCGCTGGGAGTAGACATATTGAATCATTTTCGCTCCACTCTGGGGGTTCCGGTTCAGATCCGAGAGGTGTCGGAGATTTTTCACTGCAATCCAAATCCCTTATAAGACGCCATTTAAACACAATGATGATGGTGACTGAAAATATAATTGGCAATGAGACAAAAGTGGCAGTGTGGGGAGGCATTGAAAGCTAGAGGCATTGAACGGATGAGGCATCCCGGGAAATTTATCACATTCAATATAAAGAAACGCAGCACAAGATTGTATTTTGTAACCTGGTCTTTGAGTGATGAGAGTTGTGTACGTGAGTCACTTATGCGTTTGTTGTGCGTGCATTAAGAAAGAAGAGGAAGGCGATAAGAAAAAAATATTAAGGAAGACTGGGACACTCCCTCGTCAAACAATGCCAGTCTGGCGCTGTTGGGTTGGTATGAGAGTGACAGGATATTTAACGAAGGAGGATTGGGTTGAAAAAAACGCCGAAAGCCATTACTCTCATTGTCAGAAGAAAGAATGAGGGGAGGAGAAAAGGAAAACAAAGCTATTTTTAGAATAAATGCCAAAAAATAAGATAATGTAAGATATAGTGGGCACTTTGCGCCAAGGAATTGAATATTGAATGTTTATTGGAAAACGTCGTCAATATTTTGCATTTCATTTTTAAAAGCGTTTTGATGCCGTGTGGGTAGAACTGGGAATTACAGGCATAAGGAGTGACTTTTGTTCCTGCAGATGGAGCAGAATACTTAATGTTTTGTGAATGCAGCGCCATCTCGCTGGCTTGATCCTGTATATCTTACAATGAATCAAACAGAATGAAACATTGGAGTCACTTATGCTATCTTTGAATCGTCTCATTAAATCCTATAGGGTATGAAAATGTGATTTATAGAGCTCCTGATCGCTGAGAATACTCGGTATCATAATTATGTTCCAACACCATATACACACGGATAGAGGGCTACGCTCCCCGTCTGACCTCGCTTAGCTCGCTACACTGCCACTTATGCTAAGAAAGAAATAACTAATAGGCAGGTACTTTTATTATAATAAAAATTGATTTCCGCAAAAAATTCCTTTTAAGTAACATTTTTGATGATTTAGGTAACACAAGAAGATGGTTCCCATTGCATTTCATCAGAAAAAAGAAAAGAATAATACTGTTGTATATGATCAAATAATTCTCCCAAAATGCTATGCCGAATACATTTACAATGTAGCATTGCCATTGACCATAAATGGATAAATTGGAATTAAAAACACCTGAGTAAAATCTCACTTTAATTCTGTACCTAATATTGATTATTAAACCTAGGCCTCAAAGGCCCAAAGTTCCCATTATTAGTATTTTGGCTAGTAATTATTAGTATATGTGTATGAGTGGTCTCTAATTTTCAATTCGACTTCAGCAGCTTAAGTCATGTAAAATGAATTGAGAGCTACTATTTAACTTTAAAAACCATTGCAGTTATACTTTCAAGCCCGCTTTTTAGAATTACGGACATTCAACCTTTGAAAATGTATACAGCTGTCATACGGGAAGTGAACATGATAGTCAAATATTGTTATAATTTTAATGAATAATAACTGTATAATTCCATTATATAACTACCTAAAGATGCATGAAAACCTCTCTGGAAAATTCTGGAGGGCCTTTAAAAATCTATTCACAATTTAAATTATTAGATATTAGTAAAAACCTAGCACCATGCAACGATGATGGAGGAAATTATTAAGACTCGTAAACTGTTACTAAATTAAACAAAAAGCAATTAACCGAATACGGTGAAACTATGCATGAACATGGCAACAATATTCCTGGTTCAAATAAAGGTTTATTGCCGCTTTGAAACTTTAGATACTTAGGTACACCATTTCAAGATGAAGGTTGTTTTTGAGACAATTAAAATTCCTCGTTTGGAAATATTGAGAACGGCATCTACTGTTGTGTAATATTGAAATACTAGCTGAATTACCCGTAGGCGATGCTCGGGATGAAACTTCCTTCATAACTCATATCACAATAAGAGGAGAATCGATTGAAAAAGTGAGAAAGTCATTCTTTCGGGTATCTGATAAATTTAATTTTAACTCTCTATCTTGAGTGAAAGTAATAAGCAAAAGAAAGAAACAACTGCAATAAACCCAATTATTAGCCTTTTTATCAGCTTTGTTAAGCAAAATGAATTTTAAATGCATTTAAAAGACCAAAATCTGGATCTCAAGGAAACATGCTATTGGTGATTTCAAAGAAAAATGTGCATTTTTGCAGCAAAAAACGCAATTTTCAGACACATACGAGTTGTAAAAGATAATTGATTGAAAGAATTATAAACTTTATTCATTCAGCTATTTGATTTTTTTAAATCCAAACCCTCTTATCTTGAGCGGAATTAATTTTGAAAAGCCAAAAATGAAACCACTGCACGAAACCCAATACGTAGCGCACCGGCCTTTTTTGGGACCTTTTGAAAACCTGAGATCTTTATGAATTATTAGCGTATAGTTTTCCTCCTGTCTTTAACTATTATTCTCCAAAATATCATCACGATCTGAGCAAAACTGCAGATTTGTTTACAAACCAAACAGACAAATTACAAACAGACAAACATTCTTCTTTATACACATAGAAGATTTATTTTTGAGCGGAAGATTGTTGTTGCTATTTGAGGTGACTTAATGATAAAACTTGAGACTTTTTCAAGTTCTTCATTGGAATCATAGAATTTTTTGACATTTTAGAAAATACGCGGAATTTTTGGGGGAGGGGTTTCGATATGAAGATGGGACACGTCTTGCATCTAGGGCGATGGCATAAGTTGGGTGGAGTTTTAAGGATGCTAGAGAGGTTTCGAGGGCGTCTGAAGGTGAGCGAGGGACATTAGGAGAAGATTTTGGAAGTAGTGAGGTTGATCGGAGAGGATAGGAAAAAGGCTTTTAAGGGTTTGTTCAAGGGAATGGACGCCTGGCCAGTAGGTAGTGCATAAGGAAATGTTATAGTGGTTATAGGTGGGAGGTGATTTCAGACAATAGGATTTTTTTAAGGACTTTCTTTTCAAGGAAAGCTTCTGGATAGCCTCGTCGGAGAAAGGATAAGTATAGGTTATATAGGGATTTATCAAGGGAATCAGATTTGTTACAAGTGTGGTGGCCTCTGAGGGAGAGTAGTGAAGGGATCTTTTAGTGTGAGAGGAGCGGCAGCTAGTGTTATGGAGGTAATGTTGTTTGTTATTAAGTTTTACGTGAACAGAAGTGGTGAATTGGTGGTAAGAGAGAGAGATATATATATACATCAAGGAAGGTAACAAGGAAAGAGGAGATGTGGGAAGTAAAGGAGATAGCTGGGAGAGTCCATTGAGGAAAGAAATGAAGGATTTTAAGGAATCGACGTAGTAGGGCCAAAGAAGGAAGATACCGATATATCGGATCCAGAAAAAGGTTTTAGGCGGTGTGAGGAGAAGAAAGAGTCCTCTACAAGGCCGAGGAAAACTCATCATTCCTAGACAACGGCTGCTATCTAGACTTAATTTGAAAAGTGAAGGTAGCCAGATATTTCATGATTTCTGAAGGTAGTCCGGTATACCCGATCGGTATTTTGATATGCTCGCGCGATTGTGAACACCTTTCATCGTAACTGAATGATGGAAACGACATAATTACACTGGCCATGTCATTTATTTTAAGGGCTTTTTGGCTGATTTTTTATCCTGAAAATCAAAACTTCCAAAGTTAATAACCGGGAAGTGCCAGGAGAAAATAAAAAAACAAAACTTCCTGAGGAAAATGAACATAATATCTGTTATTACATATTCCTTTTATGTCAAGGTAGCAGATATTAGCAGGAAATTTTGTTATTAATTGATTTTAGATAATAGGCTACAAAATGATGCTAATTTTTAGACTTAACGCCGCTGGTTTCATAGTTTTATGTCTACATATATGTTAATAACACCGTTTTACACGATTATATGTACAAATATAGTCTATGAAATTATAAAACTATAAGTACGAACAATAATATTGGAATTATACTCTACTAACCTCCAGGTAGTTTTATCTCAAACAGGTCCGTTTTCCAATTTAATGTCGCACCTAAACTTTTATTTCTCTTTTCCACGAACGGGTGCTTCCACGAAACTCCCCGAAAGAGACAGCTGCCTGCAGCCAGAGAAACCCTAACGGGAGTCAGGGACCGTAACATTAGCGTCCCAGGTCACTCAGCTAAGGGTTATAGCGGTCAAAAACCCTTGAAAAATAACTTTCACTGTAGACGTTCTGGCCAGGATTTTCGGAAAATTCGACATCGTGAAACTTGAAACCCCTCTTGAATCTGTAACACTTTCTTTAGTTTTACTGATTAAAAAATAAACAAAAAATCAGTCAAACGCTTAACACAATGCATCATTAGGCGACAACATGAGCAATTTCCACATACAATTAGTAAAAATAACTAAGACTAGAAGTCAGATTCTCTTCTGTTTGAATAGAACTACTTAGAAAATATTTCTTACTTTAATCCCTCCTGTTGAGAGTCAACAGGTATTTCTGCCAGTAATTTTTCATCTACATCTACATACTACCCCGCAAGCCGCCTCAATAGGCGTGTGGCGGGGGGTTTTAGGACACCAGCCGTTTAAATATAAAAAGGAAACTCTCTAATGAAATTACGCCTAGCATTTATTAAAGTCCCTAATTGTTCGGAGGAAAAACGAATTCCCATACCTATCCGTTCGGCAAAATATCTCTCTTAATTTATCGTTTCTGTCGGACCTGGAAATATAGTGGGGTTCTAATATGATGTTCTCCGTGTCGCTCTGAAAGATATCTATTCTCAATTGCTCAAGCAATCTAAGCCTAGCGCGCAGCCTCCGAGTCTCTAGCGGCTCCCAGCCTAATTCGTTTAACATTTGTGTAACGCTGTCTGTACGCCCGTAGCAGTTTTTGACGAATCGCGCAGCTTTCCTTTGTATTTTATTAAGTTCCCGAATTAAGTTTTTCTGCACCGGATCCCATATGCTTGCTGCATATTCAAGGTGTGGCCAGACGAGTGCGAAATAACACCTCTCTTTTACTTTTTCATCTGAAAATCTTCCCACAATACGCTTGACGAATCCTAGCTTCTTCAGAGCTCTGCCACAAATATTTCTTATATGTGTTCCCCACGATAGGTTCGAGGTTATCGTAACTCCCAGATACTTCACTTCATCTGTCCACTTTATGTTAACACCATCCACAGCATATACATAGGGATAGTTGGACGACCTCCGTAAGAATAGACTTTTTAAGTCGATGGGTCAGTACGTCAAGTTTTGAGTCTTTATACACTGAAATCTAGCGGTAGAAATTAATTAAATATTGCTAAAATAATTAAATTCTACAATCATAAGCATCAGTAAAAAAGACTTGGTGCTTTCCTGGCGCACGATGTGAATAAATTCTTCACGAGTTTCCCACCAGGTGAGTTGTTCAGCTACCTTGAGTTGAGTACATTGAGTCTCACTCAATGCCCTGACGACGATGGCAGAGTTAGCCATTGAAAGGCTGACTGAATAACTCACCAGGTGGGAAACCCGTGAAGAATTTATTCACACCAGTTATCAATTTATGCTAGGTACTTCAAATGCATATCGAAGGAGATTTACTGGATTTTTCTTTACTCTCTTCGATGTTCTGCTACCTAAGTTGTGAACCTGACTCACCTCAAAAGCGCTTTTAATACCTTAAAGCTTACACTGCGGTTTCCAAATTAATAAAAAATGTTATCGCCAAAGAAGAGTAATAGAGTGGCAAACCTATATTTTAGGCAAAGGCAAAGCAAATATGAAAACCGAATGCAAGAATTAAAAATTTTAATCTTTCAGCCATCCAAAACTAAAAATTTCTCCCCTAGGTCATGCGTGCAAGTGATTTAAAACGAAAAAAAAACCTCTGCACAGAATCCAATACTTTTCTTATGGAAATAAAAGTTAATTTAATAAAGGCTCAACATATCGGAGTCACCACTGGGGCCCTTTGACCTCTCTAATATGGTGTAAAAATCCTCCTAAAGTCCAAAGGAACATGTTTTCCAAATTTTTCTAGAATCAACCAAGGGTTTTGTGATTATATAGCGCTCAAAGAAACAAAATTTCAGTTTTATAGATACATCTATAGTCTAGCTGAAGTACCTATTCGGGCATGGTAACTAGTAATTTGTATGGTGTAGTTTCAGAATATTTGTAAAAACTGCAAAGATCTGAACCTGGATCAAGTAACATATTAAAATATTTCTTGGTAAATAATAATAAGTTAAAATTGCTCATATCATTCATTCTTTCATCATTTTTATTTCATATATGAATAAATCTTAATTTGATATTGAATTGGCGGGAATATGAAAAAGATAATATCACTACGTTTGAGGGTCTCATCAGATCTCACTTGTATGGCCTCAACATCGAAACTTTTGGATTCCAATGTACATACTTACATCAGCTGCGTTATGTATACTAATGCATGAAATACGCGGTCAGAATAATCTTAAACCCCTCTAACCCAGACTATGGGGCCTTGACTCAGGTTGTGTTCGAATGATCTTGTGCTTCTTCAGTGACAAAATAAGGTCAATCGCTTACGTCCTCCTCTATCCCTTGTGGAAGTTTAGTTTAGCTAAAAACTCCAATGAAGTACGAAATCTAATCATGGAAATGACGCATCCACTAGGGACCCAGGAGGTTTCTGGGGACTCCATGTCCATCATGACAACGGCAACGACAAACCATACTTATTCTCGAGGGCTCTGTTCTTCTCTCTCCGGCAACATTTTGTTTCCCAATGACAACAACGGTAGGCGAAATTCTCACGGTCGTCTCACTTAAACGTCTTCCATTCCTTGCCACAGTTTCTTTTCCATATCTCCAATATCGTTCTAAATATGTGGTCAAACGTACTGTTTACCCCATTAGAATACAGGTTGGGGAATTCGATGACCTGAGCAATTTTTCACACAAACACTTCAAAAAGTGATTAAAATATTCCCATTTCGTTAGCTGGTCTAACAAGAAGACAATTTAATATCGCCGATCAAATGTATGTCTTTGCTGATAATAACGAATTGAAACATATTAAACGTGCCACGAAAACCCCTCTTGATATTTGAAATTATTTCAATATTGGGATGTTCTACGGGGTAAATATGACTTCTCGTTAATATTGATTCTCCCTCATTTTCCTTTCAATCAAAGACGAGAAACACTCTCGTGGCACTTTTCCATTTTGGCTCCTGCGAGGGAGTTACCACGAGGGATTTGAAATGACCATTTTGTTGAATATGTCAGTTATTGCTCGAAAGGATTTAATGATTAATGAACCATGGAAGTAGCTGAAAAGGTGAGGCATAGTTTTTCAAAATTAAATCAAATGGGAAACGAATGTGTTTCTGACTATACATATGTCAGGATGCATAATAGCCCTGTATTAAGCAGGTAATACTGCTTCCTAGTTCAACATACTTCGGTGGCTAAGGTTATTTCGCACCCAATGCACTCATGCAGACAACAGCACTCGGGGCCAACAACAGCATCATTCCTTACGGTGAAATGGAGCCGAGCTCTTACGATGCTCCGCTTGGAGAATGGGAAGGAATCGGTGTTCCCATCGCGACCCCTCGGTTCGCCTTCTTGAAACACGCGTAGATCACGGACTCGCTACACGCCATGACTGCACGAATCACGTGTCTGCATCTGGAGCGACATATCAAGGTGGGAGAAAGGAAAACTGTTCCAAATTAGCGGCGCATTTGGAGAGCAATAAAAAAAAAGACGGCTCGCATTTCTACCGTCTCAACTCTTCCCGGTTGCATGAACGAGAACTGCTGTTCAACCGATGTTCCTCCGAGGCCCTCCGTCCCCTCTCCTCTATCCATCAACTTCTTCGGGCCTTCGGAATGCCCCCCCCCCACCCTTCCAACCCCCCTTCAACCCTTCTATCCACACCTTCTCCCAAGAATCCACTCTCAAGTGACAAGGTTAACAACGGCGGCGACAGACGGAGAGCAGTCGGCTAATTGACTCCTAGCGAATAGAGGGCGTTTTTTGCGAGAGGAAGATGCAGCCGCCGCTATTTGTCCCCTCTCGTCGCGCTGCTTGCATTGTCATCGTGACCCCGCGCTCCGCGTCCCTCGCCGTTCGTTGAACCCCCAACCCCTCCTCCTTGGAGTGGGAAGGATCTCCTGCACCGACCTGGAAACACGACGGGCGAGAGACGACGAGATTAAACGAGAGTGCGAGAGGTGTTGGACTCGCTTCTTTTGGGACGGCAAGTGTGCAAGTTATCTCTTCACACGCGAGAAGGCTTATTCCTTTTTGTTTATAGTAGTCGCGGCTAATGGGTCTTCACAGAATCATAACAGTCTGTACTAAAGCGCTGCCAAGGATACTGAAGAGGAAATTGTGACTGTATATTATGAGGCACGCAATTACTGGAGTGACCCCGAAGAGAAAGCCTCGGGGGATTGATGGTGGCGAAAGACAAATTTGATTTGGACCGTGGATGTAGCACAACCTGGACTCTTGAGGAATGTGCGCGATAAGAAATAATAAATATTTGATGAGCGAGTGTAAAATTGGAAAAGCAAAGATCGATGGACACAACGGAAGACGAAGTCCTAGAAAGGTCAGGGAAGAAATAGTTGCAGGAAATCAAATGTGGTACAATAATGAATAGTTATGAGAAAATTGGTTGACCCACAGAGTCAAATCGAAGCTTCAATTTTATTCCGCGGGTTAATCTACAGCATCTTATAGAAAGTAGTATTTTCCACTAAGTTTAGCACACAAGTTGGAAACAAATGAGCAAAGAAAACCACATTCAAACCGAGCAAGCTCCTATTCGATCAAACTTTTAGAGATTGTAAAATCTGTCCGCACCATGCCCAAATAAGCATCGAACAGCAAGTGCATGCCGCAAGCTAAGCAACGGGGCCAAGCCAGATCATAAAACTCGTTAAACCAACTTATCAGTCAAAAACTCTTACACTGTTAAGAGCAAACTTGCCTGTGCTGGAAACACTCAGACCTGCCGATATGTGAATAAAAATAAGACGCTGACAGAAAAGGGGCACAGTGGGTAGTGGAGATATCCATACAAGTTATGAAATGTGCAGATCTGAGCCAGCCTGTCAGGGCTAAAAAATATGCTAGCGATGGGAAGTCAAATTCATTGATATATCAATCAAAAAGACCTTCACAAGTAATAACGCAATAGAAAATACAAGGTTTACCATTAAAAGAACTGAGTAAATACGTTTAACTTACAAACCATGATCTATCGTTGAAGTGGTACAGTAGTGATACCACTCGAAATATACCAACATACTGAAACGCTTTGAATAAAAAACGTATCGGAATTTAACCTCTTCTATAAACTGAAAGAATAAAAGCAAAAACTTAATTTTCTGTTTGAGGCTTTCGCAGCGCTGTTGTGCTGGTGTCTCCATGTTTTTCGGGCAAAGCTGCGTCGGTGTATCTTTATGATGACGTTTCGTAGCCAATGCAGGCCACATCTTCAGATCAAGTCCGAAATCCAAGGAGTTGATCAAATCCAAATCAGGTCCGAAAGTCCAAGTTTCGGACTTGATCTGAAGATGTGGCCTGCATTGGCTACGAAACGTCATCATAAAGATACACCGACGCAGCTTTGCCCGAAAAACATGGAGACACCAGCGCAAAAACTTAATGCCAGAAAACAGACAAGTCTTCCCATGAACAAGCTTGCAAGTTTCTCCTGCGGCAAACATTTCAAAAGATAAAGGAAGGAAAACATATTTTCTATTCGCGTATTATCGGCGTTGAAACATCGACTAAAATTGATATATTCTATAGAGTAACAAATTTTCTTGACGTAAAAAAGTGCAACAGCTTCAATTACTAAGCCATAGTGAGCGTATGTGTTTCTCAAATTACGAATTTTTCAAATATGTTCCATCCAAATTGTAAATGCATATAAACTACCCATGGCCACTGTAAGGTTTATTTCCAGAGGTATAGTAGTCGATGCTTACTGAAAAGTGAACATTGAGGCAGCACGTTTATTTCCTATGCTTCCATATCATTGTGAATTCATGATCTAAAACAGTGGCTGCTGGTGATTTCCGAAAAACCTTCGGCGCCATCTATTAATAAGAAAGGTAACTTTATACATGGGTTGCTATTTGGCCTATTGTTATAAAAAAAACGAAGTTCAAAAATTATGTTCGCAAAATTACGCAGAATTCAATTTTCGGTGAATAAAACTTTTGTGATACATGAAGTTGTACACATCTGCAATTGAATGGCATTTTTTCTATTTCACGCTTTCTAGTTCCTTCTTATTAGTTCTCAAATCGCCTCCAGAATTATAGTGATACGAGTGTGATGTTGGAACGGGCACCTGCTGCGTTACACAAGCGTATGGAAAAAGCGAGTAAGTCGATCCGTAGAAATTTATTTCTACCTAAATATGAAATTACGATCGTGGAGCCTAAACAACGCATACATGAAGTATCAAGCCTCACCGTCTCGTTCCCGTTAGAAAAGAAAGTGGCAAGTATCTAGAGAATAACGCGTTTATACCAATTAAAATGAAAGCAATTCCCTTGAACTTGAATCCTTTAAAGGTAAAGATCTTTTAAATCCCTTGAACTTCGTACGTTTTCACGAGCAATTAGAAGTTACGGTGGTAACCGGGAAAGATATGACATCGACATCGCCAGTGAGAATATTGTGTAGTGTATAGTAATAAAGTCAAATACAAAAGAAGTTTAATTTTTCCTTGTTCCGTAGCTGGACAATGGATGCCGCATTTGCAAAACAGTGGGCCACAGCCAAAAACGGAAGTAAAATGCAGTGCATCCTGCGAAATGGTCGAAATCAGTTTAGTAACATTCAACTTGTTGGTTGAATTGACATGAAATGATTCGACTCCTTTATCCACAGATTTTAGAGACGGGTTTTATTATTTTTTTTACTTTTTTTTATTTTTTTTATTTTTTTATTTTTTTTATCAGATTTTAGAGACGGGTTTTATTATTTTTTTTACTTTTTTTTATTTTTTTTATTTTTTTATTTTTTTTATCAGATTTTAGAGACGGGTTATATCCACAGATTTTAGAGAACCCACCAACATCTCTAGCTGCAACGCAAACAATTGCTCCGATTTAACCGGGAGATCCTTCGGGAAAACTCAGAGAGGTGGGATAAATAGGTTCATCCTAAGACCATTAAACGTTAGAATAACGAGCCTTGCTATTAAAACCACTATAAATTATAATCAAAGCGTCGTCATTAAGTAAAACAGTAAAAATTATCTTAGTTCAAATTAGGAAAATTATATTTGGATTCAGAAAAGATCCATTATTGGTGATAATTGTAAAGAGGAACTAAATAACTAGGAGAATAGGCCCTTCATGGATCCTAAAAATATTAGACAGATGATGACAACTCGAGGCCAGGAAAATTTGCCCGCGTAAGTTAATTTTAACCCTTCAGTTCCACTTGCATATACTGTACTAATCCTCACTCAGGTGCGTGAGGTTGCAATGGACCAAATTCTTAAATTAGAAGTGCAAAACACCACCTCATACGGGTAATTGGGAAACAAATTCTCACACTAAAAGAATTTATCACCCCTACAATGAGCTTGGAGGCAATATTGAACGCACTCTCCAAAACAGCTTTAGATAGACATGCATGATGTCTCATCCCTCACTCTGGGAGATTTTATTGTTGGGAGCTCACTTTTGGCTGTTCCGGAAGAACGATTTGCGGACATTCCCTTAATGGCAACGGAACCGAACCCATCGCCTTGGACCGGTCCATAGAGGGTTCGGCTACAACGAGCGTAACCCATTCTTCAGAACGACGGACCTAGTTCAGAACCCATAGCGAAGCGGAACCATTTCTGGACCCATTGCTCAGAATACATCGAGACGCGGAACCCTTTGTGAACCCATTGCTCAACACCAACCGGTTCTCTTAAGTTTTCTACAGAAAATGAAGCCTTTTAAGTTTTTAATATCACATAACAAAGAGTGATAAATATTTTAATGCTAAGTTTTACATCGGCATGTAAAAATGTTTTACCATCTGAATATTTGGATACTCTAAGTCCGTAATTCTGCAACGTTTGCATTGTAATATAAGCGCTTATTTTGCTGAAAACCATCTTGACCTAGAGCTTAAAGGTTATAACTTAATGACTTTCAGACTACTAGCATAGAAACCGTCTTAACGATAGTAATGCTAGTTTAATCCAATGGTGAAAGCTTTCCAGTTGCTCAGCAATGAAACTGGAATGTTTTACCAGCCAACCCCTTATCTCTCTACAATACGTACCTTTACAACCTTAGCTACGGGATCGGGTAGCAACTATTGACAATATGTCTTGTGGTGCCGTTAGTTGAAATGTGGAAATTTGTTTCTTTTTTTTCTCAAAATTTTCTGAACAAGATTTATCTGAGGATCTCTTAAGTTCCGGATCTTGCCAAGGCAATTATCCTCTCCATACATCAATTATGCTTGCTTGTTCCAAATTTTTGTATAACTGCCGTATAATAAAGTCCTCAAAATGTGTATTACCATCTACTATTTTGTCTAAGCGTTCGTTTTAACTACAGTTTTGGCACTTGTGCAGAAACATAAGGAGTAAGTGGGAATGACCTGTGCCGCATCAAAAGATCATTTTACAGTATGAATCGATAAGGAAGTCATTGCTGATAATTATGTTAATTGCATGCATGTAAGTGTGTTTTTTATTCGTTGGAGTATGGGTATTTATTACGAATAAACTGCGTTAGCAAACATTTTTTAGCGAACACCTTGTTGTTTGTTATGACCGTAAATATTTGACATCAGCCAGCTCGACACTGGCGCAATTTATGTCACTGTGCATATTACAGTTCGCTGTATATGACGGAAGTTGCTCATGTTTCATTTGGCACCGGAATTAGCACCTTGATAATTATTAATCATCCATTGACCCTAATGATTTAACGAAAAGCCCTCTCACCATATGTTTGTACTACTGCGTAAAAATATTTCCAGTGCGAAAAAATTACCAGATGATAAAGGTTAATTCTCAACCGGAAATATAAATACAGACTCTCGGCTTCTCACCAGTCCATTATGTCACATGAAATCTCAGGTCGTAAAGACTGGAGGGTATACAGAGACGAGCTGTTGCGTTCCTTGGAGATCCATTAAGGAGGGCACACGTAGGGGTGGATTTAGACTTGATAAGGCCCTAAGCTATTTGAGATATGGGGACCCTTTATAGGTCCAGATATTCTATGCCAGTGCCAAATATGATTTTAGGACACCTAGAGGGTTAAACTAAAATACAATTAAGAAGTACATATATAGATGGTGAAATAACAAATGTTCAACTTACAATCATTTTTATTCATAACAAACTTAAAAATGCAAACTATGGTAAAAAGAAACAAAAGTTCTTTTAAAAGGCACAATTTACAAAGGCTTATAAATATAATCTCTTGAAACATGTTATAAGGATTAAGGAATTAAAGGAAGGATGTGCTAAAAAAAATTGGGTGAAGAGTATGGGACGTGCGGCATTGGGACAAATAATGCTGTAGTATATTTAAGTATATATGAAAATTGCTCACTCGGATAATTTTTTTGGGGTCCCCGAAGAAAGTGGGGGCCCAAAGCTATAGCTTGTGTAGCTTATACGTCAATCCTGCACTGAGCACACGTAATACAGAGTCGTGCTTCAAGGAAGTCACAGTCCACGGGGACAGAAGTGGTGACGCACCAATACGTACAATATGAACAGATCATTTAAGAATTAAAAAAACAACTCAGTTCTTAAAATTTGTCATTTAAATTGGCTCCAAAATCAAGAAATATTTAAAATTAAAACATATACACTGATTTTTTTTTTAATAATGCGGGATAGAATATACTCAAAGCTATCAAGAGATTGAAAATCGGGGTTTCAGTGGTTGATTTAATTTTACTCTCACAGTAGCTCAAGGTAAACATGTAATGGGGAATCCTTGGTAAAATTTGGTGGTTGCAAATTTTACCCACAGATAAAATGCCAATGAACCAATTCTAAAATCATACCACTTTTATCTAAGCGACTGAAATTTGCATTTCCTCATACTAGCCGATAGTTGGTAGCAATTTATATCGAAAGATTGCTTCATAAGGAACTTGGGAATTTACAGCAACGACGCAGTCCAACGCAGGGGTAAAATAGCACTCGTTTCGTCGAATATAGCAAGCATTGTGGCGCATATGAATGAGAGATGCCTCTCTGATATCTGTACTTGCTCTCTCACATCACGGTCGGTCGTACTGTCATAACGAGGACCGCAAACGAAATTTCAGCGACTGCTCACGTAAAATGTTTACAGCGCTTCGAGACGAGATGTACATTACACCTCTGGTACGTGCTTGCGTGCCTCCGAAGGAAGGCGAGGGAAACCTCTCCTTCTGTCGGAACGAGCGGAGTCGTCTCTTAAAGAAAGAAAGCTGGGAGTGGACGGGCCGGGTCTTTCTCACGGAGAGACAGAATTGAGAGAGAGAGAGCAGGGGGAGACTCAAGAGTGAGGAATAAAACTGGCCTCTGGAGCGGGAGAGAGGGAGAGACTGGGCCCTCGACGGCCGCACCCACGGTGCCTGCGGTGCCCCCCCCCCCCCCCCACAAGGGTGCTCATCGCCATCGGCACGTCGGGATAGGGAGCCGGGGCAATGAAGCCCCACCACCAGCAGCGTGGAAATAAGGCGTTCTACTAGGCACCAGTTCTTCTCATTCGGAATCCACCTCCTCCTCCTTACACTCCCCCTTCTCCATTCTCCCCTGCTCAGGCGTGCCATGTGTCCGATTCTGCTCAAACGAGAACGTGAGCCGTATGAGTCCCTCGCGAGTTAAGAGAGCGGCGTAGCGTGAGACGTGAAACATGGATGACGAAAGGTATCGGCGTACCCTGGCATTCCGAAACGATGCACACGTGGGGGGTTTCCCGCTTCAACCATGCTGGGTGCGCAGGACCAGATGTAAGGGATTGTGAAATTCCGACATATATTCCAAGGGAGTACGAATATCACGCGCAATATTCCTTCTGAAGTCGATCGGGATTGGTGCCGATTTGTAGAGAAATTTGTTTATATTATCCGTATCTGAGTGTTCCAACAACCAAATTAACCATTAATCATTTTCAGTTTCCATTTATTTCTCATGGCGTACGTGAGTACTTTAAATGGAAACGCACAACATATGTTAACACCATGATTTGGAAAAAGCATAGAAAGTAAGTCTTTTAATGGACTTGTTGCACAACTTTCCTACTGTGTACAATCATTATGTTTTCGGTAACGTTGAAAGTGCGCTAAAATCGACTCTTCAATGAAGTAACTTTGCAAACGATGAGATCGCTTGAATAAAGGTTAACTCCATCTAATGTTTATAATTACGGCTGCAAGAGTTTCAATTGAAATAGCCTACATTCGAAATAGCGTAGTAGTTTTATTAATATCGAAAGAGATTTTATTTAATCTTATTTGAAGTGATAGCCGAAGAAAGCTCCTGTACTCGCCATGCTTGTGTATGTACAATGCCAATTCCTGAGTGTTATCAACAGAATTAAAACACTATTTTATCACTGTCGTTGACTCAGAACTGGACAGTAGAAGTCCATTTCTGAGTCCTAGAACACCATTGTACCCATTATTATCAAACGAGACATGCCAATCTCTGTACTTAGAACCGATATTCAAAAGTTTCTTCAATGTTTCCCTAAAATCACTCCCTCGTGGCAAATTATCTACCTTGGATGTCAGTAATAGCGCTATTCCAAAACAGATTTCTAACATATGTCCTATATTGGAATTCGTGCACAGATTGTTAAATATCAAGGTCACAGCCATTTCAAGGTGGATCCCACGACAGGGACAAAAAGGAGCGAAGAAAAGGCGATCATAAGAACGAAACAGGGAGAGTAATGGTGACACAAGGGAAGGCAAATGGAGAGAAAATTATTACTGAACCATTATATAAATAGTCATCAAGGCACGCACTGGGCTGAATTTTCTACAGATAGCGAGCAGAAGAAGAAGGCAGGAGTTACCAACGTTACCAGTTACCAACGCCAGTGCAGTAGTGATAATGGGAAGCAAGTAGTGCAGCAACAGAAGAAGCGAACCACCACACATGGGCATTCCTCAGCCATTCGTATACCTGTCAAGTCTAAGTCCAAATAAATCCCCAGGTATTGAAGAAATGCCTACCCGCGTGTATATAAAACAAGCTACAGAAATATCTCCCTAATTACTCACTCTTACTCCCAGGGCCATCTATATCTTAGGCGATATTCAGCCGCATCAACAAATCCGCTCCACCTGGATCGATCTTCTGCCTCTCTTTCTGTTTCTCCAATCCTTTGCATATCCGTTCTCACTTGGTCCCACCATCTTAGCCGTGGTCTTCCCCATGGTGTTCTTCCTTCAGGAATCCCATTTAGTAGCAGACATCACCTTTCCTTAGAAATATGTCCAGCCCACCTAATTCTTCTTGCCTTTATTTAACTTGTTATATCTGGATGTTTGCATAGATTATTGATTTCTCTGTTGTGTTTTTTTCTCCATTGTCCTTCTTCGTATGTGGGCCCATAGATTTTACGCAATATCTTATTCTCGAACACTATTATTTTTTTCTCATCCTTCTTCGACAGCCTTGAAAGACAGAGGTCTTAATATCTCCCTAATTAGAGATAATATTTATTAAATTCATCGAAGAACTTGTAGTACAGAAGGACTGAAAAATTGGTAATGTCACCCTCAAAATTAAAAGCGGTGACAAGGAAAAGCCATCAAATTACAGACTGATATCCCTCAAATCTATCTCGTGAAAATTCCATGAACAAAAAATTGTAAGATTCAGTTACGAGACACCTCGATATGCAGAACTTTTTAATAAAAACGCAACACGGATTCAGAAAGGAAAGATCTTGTCTAACTCATTTAGAACTTTTTGCCCACGATATTTTAGTCCCGGGTGAAGATAATGTTCCAACTGACGCTATTTTTCTTGACTTTAAAAAGGCATACGATAAAGTGCCCCATAAAAAGTTACCTATAAAAATAAAATCTTACGGTTTATATAACAAAGTAATGTCCTCGATTAAAGATTTCTTATGTAATCGCGTGCAAAGGGTTGTTATAGACGGTGCTACCTCTAATGAAGATAAAGCCATATCGGGAGTCACACAGGGAAGTGTTATGGGCCCACTTTTCGTTCATCTTATATGCTAACGATATCGTTGAAGTAGCTGATAGTAATCTTAGATTATTTGTAGACGATGCGGTAGTGTACAGGGAAATCCGTTGCCATGAAGATATGCAAGCACTAACAAAGGACCTTTAGGCAATCCAAGAGTGTTGCGATGCATGAAAACTGCAATAAAATATTTAAAAATATGCCCTTACGAA